>OX243845.2:1417500-6417500 GCA_945859575.2 Herminia tarsipennalis
TTTAAACATTTTAATTGGTTTTGATGTAAATGTGAAATTGGGACATAAAGCACATACCCTCCGTTCGTGTTAGTACAAGAAGGCGATCCATCTCTACCGCAGGGATGTTGCTGTTCGGTACATTCATCAACATCGCGACAGTGCCTTCCGTCAGCTGTCAGAGTATAACCGGGCGCACATTCGCAGCGGAAGGAACCCGCAGTGTTGCGGCATCGGCCGTTGCGACACACCATACCGCCTTCGCGACATTCATTTACATCTAAGAAGGAATAAACAAATATTACACTGTCCAAACTGCTACTAACAATAATAAAATTGTACATCTAATTTATTTGAGTAAAGTAATTGTAGTGTAAGTATCTTTACCAATACAATCGTTGTTAGCTCCGGACTTGAAACCTTCATCGCAGTGACACGTGTATGAGCCAGGTAAGTTTTCACAAGTACCATTACGGCACATTGGCCTTGGACGCGCGCACTCGTCTACATCTCGACACACATTGTCGCGTAGCGTGTATCCAGGTTTACAATCACATCTAAAATAACAAATTTAATGGGCTTTAATACTGATAAAATTCCTTACTGTATTTGAGCACTAGATAAATATTAAATTAAAAATTAGTATGAAGTAGCTGACTTATTCCAACATTTTAGCAAAATCAGAAAAATGTGTCTTGATTTACACATTATATAATACTACTTGAGTTTTGAATTAATAATAGAACTGAACGAAAAACTGAACATTTTTACTCTCAATTCTTACCTGTATGATCCAATTGTGTTCCTACACTCGCCATGCTCGCACAATCTCTCATCAGCACACTCGTCTACGTCCTCACACTCATCGAGAGAAGAAGTGAGCTCGTATCCAAGCGGGCAACGGCATTCATAAGCTCCCGGCAAGTTCACGCACTGCGCCATTCCGCGGCAAGGAGTGCGATGTAACGCGCACTCATCGATGTCACGACATAAGTGTGATGTATTGTCGTGTTCGTAACTGTAAAGAAAATCGATAAATTATTTTATAAAAATTACATTCAATTGATGTTTTTATTCAATCGAGTTTCATTTTTTGACTTACCCATGATCACATCCACATTGGAAACCAGTTGGAGTATCATGACAAATTCCAGGTTTACAGAGCTGTGGCATAATGTCACATTCGTTAATTGGCTTAGTCTCATTAGTCATAGGGTTAATGTACTCGCCAGGCTTTTCCCCACAAAGAGCCATGTGTTCATGGGATCCCTTGTCAGGACACGCTTCACAAGGAGCCCCCCAAGCTCTTCCTACAGAGCAACAGCAAAGGTACTTGGTCTGAGGAACACCGGAGGATCCCGAACATTCATGACTGTCTTCATCCCATTCCATATAACATTGACGCTGTCGAACGTCCACACACTCCTCTGCAATAGGAAATTTGATTAGGATCGTTTAAACTTTTTTTTTTCATATCTACGTACGAGTAAATAATATTTACTAAAAGTGTACTAACTTCCACTTGGCATAGGAACATATCCTTCAGGACACAGGCACACGTAACTGCCCTGCATGTTTCTACATATACCAGGACCGCAAATGCCAGGACGGGCGCACTCATCGATGTCCTACAAAGTAAAATCCTCATGATTAAAACGCTCTTGAAGTAAACAATAATAAAACACTCTCATCTCACTTACTTCGCATCGCTGCTCGTCGGGGGTCAACTGCCACCCATCTCCACAGGTACACACGAAAGATCCAAAGGTGTTAGTACAAGTTCCATGTTCGCATAGAGCAGGATGTTGAGCACATTCGTCTATGTCAGCTAACGTGACTACGTACGATGGCTAGAAAGACAGAAAGACAATAAAAAATACATTTCGCCGATAGGTACCTATAATTGAGAAATGTAAAACGAGTAAACTTACAGGTTCTAAGACAGGTTGGTATCCAGGTCCACCAGGACATAGTTGTCTGTATGCTTCAGAGCCTGGCTCCGGACAGAGATCACAATAGTTACCCCAGGCAGCACCTAAAAAAAGTTATCAAGTTAAAGTTCAAGTACGTAAACAGTAAAACCTGTTTAGGTAGAGTTTACAAGCCAAATAAAAACACCACTTTATTATTTCATCAAGAAGATGAAGATAATAACGAACACAATAAACACCAATATAAATGACCTTACCAACAGAACAGCAGCAAGCCGCCATGGTGCCGTCTTCGGACAGCTCATCACTATCCTGACAATGTTCAGTACCAGATCGTAGGTCCACTTTGCCATAGCACCGAGCCTTTCGCGAATCTGTAAGTGTTAAACAAAAATATCACTATCCTTGCCAATATTACCTCTCTTTAATATATCACCCATTCTTGACATTTTTTTAATTTTAGAAAACCTTATTTTCAGTGCATCTTACCATAGCAAGCTGTGCCATCAGAGACCAGCTCATAGTTAGTTGGGCACTTGCAGATGTAGGATCCTTGTGTGTTGACGCATTGTCCGTACTGACAAGATTGAGGAGACTTGCATTCGTCAACGTCAGTACAGTTGAAGCCGGGCATCACTGCAAACAAACAGAAGGTTAAATAAAATAAATAGCTAAAACAACGGGAGACATTACTGATTTTTATAAAAGTAGTTTATACTCACAGTCATCTATACTGTCGGACTGGTAACCTTTGTCGCAGATGCATTTGAACATGCCATAAGTATTGACGCATCGACCAAATACACACACGTTGTCAAACGTGGCACACTCATCCATATCTGCAAACCCAATCAACTGAGTTAAGAAAAACATGTTGACTATAAAAAGGCTGATTAGAACATTAACGGTGGATACAGAAACATGACCTGTAGTATACTTTCTACTGATAGTATTATGTGTGATAGGCTTTCTTACCAAGACAAGATTTTCCGTCTTCTGATTTAGTGAATCCTACATCACAATCGCATTCATATCCACCAGGCGTGTTGGTGCAGTGTCCATTTTCGCACAAAGTCGGATCATTTGCGCACTCGTCAATATCCACACACGAATAACTGAAATCGTATTTTATTATAATTAGCACATAACTATACTGTTATTAGAATTAGAAAAAACGCTGCTACGAATATTATGAACACGAAACAACTCCATTGCGCCATGTTTATTTTAGTTACTTTTTCTTACATTGTTTAACGGATACATACCCATCTCCCTTGTATCCAGTATCACAGAGACACATGAAGGAGCCGTCTGTGTTGGTGCAAGTAGCTCTTGGATGACAGCCACCATTATTTGTTAAACATTCGTCAATGTCCTCGCACTCAGTACCATCACCTCGCCAGCCGTCACGGCAGCGACATTGGAATGAACCCTGAAGGTAACGACAATATTTATAAAGAGTTCCATACACGGAAGAAGAGGCCCAATTATGGAGCCCTGCGCCACTCGAATATCAATAAAAAAGTACTGGCTAAGCTTCTAGCAGAAATTGTGACAACGACTGTAGTCTTGTTGTAGGGTCCTTGCTCTTGCTGGGAATTATGTACACAGTCCACAACCCCACACATATTGTACTCTTTACATTAAAAGATTACGTCGATTACAGTAATAGTAAAAATTGTTAAATATAATGGTAAAGTCACTTACAGGCAAATTAATACAATCAGCTGCAGGATGACAGTCGCACGTTCCAAGCTCGCATTCATCATCATCAGTGCAGGCGGGACCCTGCTCCGGCTTCACGCTGTAACCGTCAGGGCACCGGCAGACGAAGCTTCCGATTGTATTGCGACATTCGCCCGCACCGCAAAGGTCTGGTATCTGTAAAGTTCAGAAACGATTTATTAACAAATCGATCAGGAGATTCATCAACTAACTCTTTTAAAAATGTAGTTTAGACTAACGTCAGCGCATTCGTCGATATCCTGGCACGTAGGCTTGGCTCCGTCGGGCGCCGGCAGCAGGCCGTCGGCGCAGGTGCACGCGTAGGAGCCGGGCGTGTTGCGGCACGTGCCGCCGCCGCACGGCCGCGCGCCCGCGCCGCACTCGTCGATGTCGCGGCAGGTGCGCCCGTCGGCACGGAGGTGCCATCCCTCTCTGGAAATTAAAACGTACTTGTCAAAAACATTACCCGGAAGAGGTTTAAAAGCTACTAAAACCAACGACTTGGTTTTTGGTTAAGGTTACTGGTCAAATGTTTTACACTCACCTACAAGTACAGTGGTAAGACCCAGGCGTATTAACACACTCGTGCTGACATCTCGTGGGGTCTTCTGAACACTCATCGATGTCATCGCAATGAGATTTCCGTTTAGTCTGCGCGTAACCCTCATCGCAAACGCATTGATAAGTACCCATCAAATTTTCGCAAGCACCATTACTGCATATACCTGCAAAGTTAGCATAATTGATTTTTAAAAATCTATCAAAACTCTCTCTCGCTCTTTTTTTTTCTCTCTCAAATCCTCTTTTCTCTCTCTTGATGCTAAGCGATTAATACATTTTCTTACCCGAAGTAACAGAGCACTCGTCAACGTCTTTACAGCTGAGCCTATCGGGTGCAAGCTCCATGCCTGGCCCGCATTCGCAACGGAAAGACCCTGGAGTGTTGATACAGCGACCACCGCGACATAAGCCTCGATTTTCCGCACACTCGTCGATATCTAGAAAAAGATTTGATCCTTCATTTGTCTGAATCACATTGAGTACGATAGATACCAAATCATTCTTCTATAGACAGTTTATGTGTTTAGTTTACATTTTGTTGTTGTACTCACCAACGCAAACTTTGGAGAAGTCGTCAGACTTGTGTCCTGGGTGACAATGACAGGTGAAAGAGCCTTCTGTGTTGCGACACTCGCCCGAACCGCACACACCATCAACGATCTCGCACTCGTTCACATCCACGCAAGTGTGGTTCTTTGAGTCCTTGATGACAAAATGTTCTCAATATTACACTTAAAGTTGCATTTCAGCCACACTTATCTAATTTGTAACATCACTCATATTATTTTTAATATCTTCAACTGTATCATCATACTATATATGTCCACAGTTCATAAATAAATAGTTGATACAAATTAAGAATACTTAAAAACCTTTTTATTTCCTGCGGTCTATTAACGCCTATAACATTTTGCAATATAGTATTGGACATTGGATCAAAGTAAAGTAACCTATCGATTAGAAAATACAAACCTTTTCATATCCAGGGAAGCAATCACAAGTGAAGGTTCCAACTAAGTTTCTGCACCGTCCGTGTCCACAGAGTCCAGGGAAGGAAGCACACTCGTTAACCTCCATCTGCCCCGGTACCACTCCTGGAGTTTCTTTGTGCCAGTTCTCCCCAGTAATATTACCCCAGTTATCACCATTGCCTCCATCCCAATCGTAGTCTCCCGTCCCGTGACCGTTACCGTCGTTACCCCATATACCGGTGACGTTGCCCTCACCAGGGCGGTCCCAAACTGATGGGCCACCGCCTGTTGCGTCAGCAATACAGAGATTGCGGTATGCGTCGGTACCTGCAAAAAATCAAATTCGTACTCATATTATGACAATACTATAATAAGATACCCTATAGGCAGAGCATTGTCTTAACTCTGTTTTTGGCGTGGGATAAAGTACTGCTTACCCTTCTTTGGACAAGGTTCACAGCGGCGACCTCCCCAGGCTTTGCCAAGAGCAGAGCAGCAACAGACTTGTCGCAGCACCTCCACTTGCAGCGGGCTCGAGCAGCGTCCTCCCACATAGTCTGTGTAGCAGTACTCGCGACGAGTATCCACGCAACGGTTACCTAAACATGAATATTCACATTTATAACGCATTACTACGGGGTAAATTTTATTGTCTTGTTCATTTCTCCGGTTTTACCTACTTTCTACCTTTGCAAATGAATGCAGAATTTTGATTTTGATTTAATTTATTTAAAACTTTTTTTTACGCTATAGACTCTAGAGCTGACTTTATCTAAAGCTAGCGAACTCTAATAATAACATTTATTATGAAGATAACCTCAGTGTCTAGATGATAATATAAAAGCAACGAAAAATATGTACCAGTAGTATCAAGCGAAAGCCCCGGCGGACACTCGCATCGGTATGACCCGTCAGTATTAACACAAGTGCCTCCAACACACAGATCTGAGTCTAGTTGACATTCATCTACATCACGGCATGTCGCACCATCCAACTGAAAATGATAGCAAAATTATATAGGTATATGAAGTCTATCAAACCATAAACTGTGCATACCATCTCGATTTTCGTCGCGTTACCTTCGCAAATCCCTTTTGACAGGGGCAGTGTTCCATCTCGCAGGGTTCACAGGGTGACCCCCAGGCGAGTCCCACGCTGCAACAACACTCCTGCCGAAGGAGCGGCCTCATCGCTGCGGCTTCACACTGCCCGTCCACGACGCGCCTCCAACAAGATCCACGACGGTTGTCTGCGTAGAACAATCATATGTAGCGGATATTTAATCATGGAAATAAAACTCACGAAGGCACCAAAATTGTGACAACGACATTCTCTCAAATGTTAATCAAAGCTCAAAAAAATATTCCCAATAATATAGATACGTCGATATAAAAAAAACATTTATTTACCTAAACAATGTTGAGCGGTGGCGTCGAGTACAAATCCATTTTCACATTCACATTCGTAGCTGCCGTGAGAGTTGATGCAGCGTCCGTTGTCACAAGGGTTCGATTGTTCTGAAAGAAAATATTACACTTTCAAAGAGTTTTTGTACTAGCCATACGTTACTATTACAGTCAGTGCAGCCTAGGCTTGAAGAGTAAAGAAATTTGGTCTCACAAATTGAAATAGATTTTCCACCCTTGTGCTTGTTTCAAAATGTCCAAGATGTGAAAAATGACTTGCGATTACTAGTTTGTAAGAAAAAAAAATACATATTTGCAGCTAGCAAATATGTATTTTTTTTTTCGTACAAACTAGTAATCGCAAGTCTGGATAAAAATATCTAAATATTTTTGAAACAGCAACTTTTTCATTCCTGATTATTAATAATATGTAACAAGCACCATTTATGCATTGTATGAACTTGGCCAATGAAAATATCCAAAACTTACTCATAGATAAGATTTTTTTTATTCAGAAATCTTAATCTATTTCAGAATGCCTAAATAACTCCAGTACAATGTTAAAATGCAGTGTGACACGTTTATTTTTAGGGTATTACGTAGGACTATTAAATATAAATAATTTCAAATCGTTGGACTTTTTGAAGGCAACGGAAGATTTTAAATCTACTTTGTTTTTTACTGTTATAACTATGAAATAGACAGTTACTAAATTCGTAAGTCGAAATAAATTTCAAGACGATGCACGCATTACGGTACTATACAAAATAACCAGTACATTTATTACAGTTTTATTAAAATATTTTGTTAAAATTTTTGTTATGTAACCGCAGAAAAAGAAAACCAAAATAATAACTTAGTTTTAAAGATATTATTCATGAATATTTGAACTAAGCAGTGCAATGAGATCGATCGAGTGAAGTTAATGTTTAAGGGGCTTGTTGAGTGATTATAAAGGGTCTTTCAACAAAGACGGGTCGATGTTAAAATTGAATAAAACTAGATGTGTGTGAGATATTAACGAAATTTATTTTTTATTTGAAAGGCCCGTTTATGCCATTATGCATGAAATATGACATCGTTCAAATGTCCGCCGCGGCTTCGCATGGTGGCACAAATCCGAGAGGTCCAATTTTTAATGACTCTGCTGCATAGATCCGGCTGAATCTGAGCGATGGCCTGCGTTATGTTGGCTTTCAGGGCAACGGTCGAATGTGGTTTATTGGCATAGACCTGCGACTTCAGAAAACCCCACAAGAAAAAGTCTAGCGGAGTCAAATCACACGATCTTGGTGGCCAATTCACGTCACCTCTGCGAGAGATAACCCTACCCGCAAACCGTTCATGCAGAATGTCGATTGTGTCGTTCGCTGTGTGGCAAGTAGCGCCATCTTGCTGGAACCACATGTCATTCACGTCCATATTGTTCAATTTAAGCCAAAAGAAATTGTTTATCATTGATCTGTAGCGCTCACCGTTGACGGTGCTGGCCTCGCCAACTTCGTTTTCGAAGAAGTACGGACCAATGACGCCGCCAGACCAAAATCCGCACCAAACAGTTACTTTTTGTGGATGCATTGCTATCTGGTGAACCTCATGTGGGTTGTGGTCATCCCATATACGGCAATTTTGCTTATTAACAAAACCATTCATCCAAAAATGTGCCTCGTCGCTAAAGATTATTTTTTGGCCAAAATCGGGGTCCTCTTCCAAGCGTTCCGACGCCCATTCAGCGAACACACGGCGTTGTCTATGGTCATTAACTTTGAGCTCCTGGGTCAGTTGGATCTTGTATGGATGCAGACCCAAGTCCCGACGCAAAATTCTCCAAGTTGAAGTCTGCGAAAGGCCGAGTTCTTGTGCACGGCGAGAAATCGACTGCTTCGGAGTCTCCTGAACACTCTCACGTACAGCGGCGATGTTCTCGGCCGATCTGGCGTTCCTTTGACGTAAAGGTGTTGGTTGGTTGTTTACCGAACCGGTCGTCTCGAATTTAGTCACCAATCGTTGGAGAGTAGACTTTGAAGGGCCACCGCGTCTGCCGTAAAATGGGCGCAATGCGCGCAACGTTTTCACTAACGAACACTCATTTTCATAATAAAGTTTTATCATTTGCACATGCTGCTCAACCGTGTAACTTGCCATGGTGATTTGGCATCAGTGACTGAATAAGAAAAAACAGATTTGGCAGATGCCGCCAAATCAAAATGGCCGCCACAGATTATTAATATCGACCCGCTCTATTTGAAAGACCCTAGTTAACTATATGACTAAGCTCTCAGATGGTATGAGCTTTTAATCGCTGTTAGTACGGGGACGCACACCATGTAGGCCAGTCGCAATAAAAGCTAGGCTATGACCAGGACCATTGGACTACGTCGCCTTTAAAGTTGTGCAGTTTAAATGGGTACTGGTCTATGAATTCCAGACTACATGAGACCAGATGTTGTACAGTTTTGAGAGCGGCGAGATATTAGACAGCTTCGATGGGTAACACTGGATCACGTAGCCCAATGGTCAGTGGCCCTTCCACAGGTGCGCGACCACGTTAGATGCCCGATGCATGGAGCATTATGAGGCTGGGTGCTTTTCACACAAAGGTTTTTTAACCTGTTCCAACTGGGATCATAGAGGGGATGTCGCCCCTGTCATATTCCTTGACGATGAAAGTAAGCTCACCCTCGCATTCGTCAATGTCTCGGCAGAGTTGTTCGTCGGGTTCGTACCGAGTGCCTGGAGGACACACACAAGTGAAGCTGCCCGGAGTGTTGCGGCACTGGCCCCCTGTGCAATACTGCAAGAAACGCATCGCTCATTTAGAAACTAAGATCGATTACTTTCTTAATTAATTCTCGATTTCAAAATCACTTACCGATTGATGCATATCACACTCATCGATATCTCGGCAGATTCCATCGTCATCAGGATGGAATCCAGAATCGCATATACACTTGTATCCTGGTTCTAAGTTTTCGCAGGTTCCGTGAGGACATATCCCTGGTATCATTGTACATTCGTTGATGTCCGCGCCCCCGTTGTCTTTACTTGAACCTTCAGGGCAGAGGATCTTGTACTCCTTACTACCTGCCTCTGGACAAGCCTTGCAAGATACTCCCCAACCTAAACGTAGACCTAAGAAAAAAACAAGTTAGTTTATAAATTGATGAAATAAAATGCACCATACTGTTATGGCAGTCATACTCTTAAAAATACTACCTTTGCTAGAACTGCAGCAACATTGAGAGCGGGTCACAGGGTTTTCGCCGGGTAGCGTACAATGTCCTTCCTCATATTTCTCGTAACACAAGTCTTGAACCTCATCTACAAGAAGAAACAACGCGATACGTTCAAGAAACCATCACACAGCGTCATCTTTAGCTACTGGATTTAAATGATATGTTACCAAGGCAAGTTCTCCCGTCATTGCTGAGAGTGAAGCCAGGCAAGCACTCGCATCGGAAGGAGCCAGGTGTATTGTGGCAGCGGCCGTTGCGGCAGACTTTCTGCTCTGAGCATTCATTGACATCAATGCATGCACCGCGGTCGGGGGTCGGTCGGTATCCTGCCTCACATACGCACTGGAACGAACCTTCGCTGTTCACGCAACGACCACCCTGAAAAGAATAGACAAGGTTTTAACATCATAATAATTGTTGGTAAACCTAATAAATAAAAAAAAAAAATCATAAAATTATAGAACAATAACTTTAAATGTAGGTCATGACTCCTCTCGATTCTAACATGCAATCAATCTATTGTTCAAGGTACAAATTGAGTGCCTGAGTAGCGCAGTGTGAGTGCTTACAAATGCTGTGGACGAGATTATGGGTTAGAGTTGTTTGAATTAGTCGTTTCCAGACGAGTTACATATAAGTGCGGATAAATGTACGTTTCTAAAGTTTCTTGCTAGTTGCGACCACTGATTAGTAATATGCACATGCACTACATAGTTGGGACGCAGGCAATATTCCCCAGTGCGGGATTTAACTTCTTCGTTTATTGTATCATGTAAATTTTTTAAGTTGATGGAAAGTTAATACAAACCTGACAGACGCTCTTATCCGTGCACTCGTCAATATCGGTGCAGTAGCCGCCAGCGTTGGTGCTGAAGCCGGGCTCGCACTCGCACTCGTAGGCGCCGGGCGTGTTGTGGCAGCGGCCGCGGCGGCACACGCGCGGGTTGTCGCGGCACTCGTCCACGTCGCGGCACGCGTGCCCCGTCTCCGTCGACTCGTAGCCGGGGTTGCACACGCAGTCGTATCTAGTGTGTTTGACATTACTTATTCCCTTATATAAATCTTAAGCACTTAATTAGGAGACAACTATAAGTCTCATGGTGGTAACGTTACCTACTATTGCTAGTGAAGATACATTGCAGTGTACATGGTCCTTAATCACTATCTTTTTTTTCGTTTTCGCGGCAAGCCCGAGCGAACTGTCAAAATCTTGTCATAGTGGTAAATAAAGAGCTTACATCTTTGAGCGTACCGCGCATGCGCCAACTCGTGCGGGCTTGCCGCGAAAACGAAAAAAAAGAACGTGAATACGGACCCGGGTATAGGTCAGGTTAGGTTGTCGAGTAACGCGATATTATCTGAAGTTTCAGTTATACCTAAACAAACTCCACAAGCGACGTTGTTACCAGAGTTACGTTCTGAAAACTAATATCATTAGCAAGTTCCTGCCAAAACAGGTTCATATTATTGCCACTTAAATGCTTTTATAATAACAAAGAAAGTAGGTACAGCGCAGACAAAAATATAAACGTGATTAAAGATAATAAAAGGGATCTGATGGGAACTGATGCAGATTAAGGTATTTCGCGTGCTGCGAGGGTACGGCAGGACATGACGCGCTTTGATCTTTACCGTTTTTCAGGTTCTCTGTCACAGACTAAGATAAAATTTTATCAAACGATTTTAAGTAAGCCTCTTGACGTTTAAAGTCATATCTTGACTGATTTGGAGGATTTTGATATTATATTAAATTTAATTATGGGAAAGGATGAAACGGTAAATAAAATACAACAAATCTGAACTGATATATAATAATAATTTATTACTACTTAAGTACTTATAATTTACTTATCAGTAAATAAACATTTTTTTGCCACTTAATTAAAAACAAAACAAGCATAAGAAAATTTAAAGTAGGCCTTTATCAAAAGTGTTAAAAAAGTTATTAGACAAACATCGATGCTCCATCGTTATTTGCCACGTCTAAGAAAACAAATTATTTTAGATGACGAATAAATTAATTTCCATTTTCAACTTCACGCTCGATAAAGTACAAAAATAAGGGCTTGTGTTGCGTTAACTAAAAAACTCTATAAATACACTATATAGTAGAGGAATCGTTCTATAAGTACTCCAACAGCACATCGGTGTTGCTGTACCAGAATTGTTTACGGAGTTTTAGAAGTTTGACAAACATCTGAATTAGTTGGGCAATCGGAAGTAGTTGCAGAACCTTGCCGTTGTGTCACCGAGCTATTCGATTGTGTGATGGCCACAGCGGAGCGAGGTCGCCTTTGAAGCACCATAGACTTTTCCCCTTGAGCTACATCTCGAGAAGATTCACCTTTTTGTGTTACAACAGGTGCTTGAGACCCATTCGTGAACCCAGTTTCTGCGCCAACACTACCGACGTCCGAAAAAATAGTTCCCCATGTGGTTCTCGTTGGCACAATACCTCTTCGGTGTGCAACGGGAAGGGAGACTGCTGAACGAGCCCCTAAAGAACGCATTAGGTTTCGACGAAATAAAAGTGGATACGCTACTTTTGTGGCCACTTCTTCGATTTCTAACCGACGAGCCGAATAGTCCCGTGTACGAAGCGGTACGTCATATGCCCTTTTTGACATCACACTCGCTTTATGCTCAGCTATCAATATTACAAGTCCAAATTGAAGACACGTTGTAATCATTTTATGCAGAAATCTTAATAATATTAAATACAAAACACGGCAACGGATTGTATTGTTATAGAGTGGAAGCTGAATACATAATCAGTTTTAATCAAATTGTTATGTTTTGCTATGAAAATAACTAATTTCGGATTTAGGGTGCATATCGCCTACTTCAATGTTCATTTCTTTTTTCATTCTTTTAAAGCATTTATTTTATGAAATTGAGTGAGATATTATTTATTTCTCTCAATGCAAAAGATCAATATCTAATTCAAAGAAAAAGTTTCTGTTCATAATAAAACGGTAGAATTCAGAGCTAACAATATCAATTTAAGTCATCGGTTTATAAAAACTACTTAAAGTTGAATCACTGGTTTACGAAGTTTTGCTGCGAAGAAAGAGAATAGAGGTGCAGTCGTTATCACAAATAAAAACACGTAAGCGTGTACTCACCCTCCGTCACTGTTTCTACAAACTCCGTTGGTGCACATCTCACCGTTGGTCATCTCACACTCATTCTTGTCACTGCATCTCTGACCGTTGTTCACGGGATCGAAGCCAGGAGGACATCTAACCAAAATTAACTTTGAATTAAAAATCATTGTTTAAATAAGTGTTTTACCATATTTAGCCCATTATCTCTTTGCCTTTTTCGCTAAAAGAGTATTTGAGCTAAATAAAGGTACTCGTAATAGAACCATTATTATCATACATATCAACCCATATGATGGCCCACTGCTGGGCACGGGTCTCCCCAGTAGAACCTACTAGTATGTAGATCCTGGGGGTAATTGCCATAATCGCCACGCTTGGCGAGCGGGTTGGCGATCGCAGTAAGGCTTTAAGTACGCAGAGGACGCTGCTGCCCGTCCTCCGGGGTGAAATCCCTTAGTCGCCTTGACGACACCCACGGGTAGAGATGGGGTGGTACTATTCTTAAGCCGGCACCACACGGCATTTATATTATCATAACACCGTTTTAATTTTAAAACACACGGTTTAATTGGAACGCTGATAGAACAATTACGTCCAAATTCTGATACATAATAAACTTTTTTGATTAAGTGTTTTTTTTTTTAAATATTGGCTCCGAAACTTGCATGAATTATGTCCCCCTCCCTCAGCTTTTGAACCGTATGCCCAAAAAAATATAAAAACGTTGCAAAGGTAGCGATTAGAAATACTTTAAGCTGAAATTATTTTGGACATGATTGAATATAACGTCATTGAGTTATTGCCGAAAAAAATCATTTTTCAACAAAAGGACGTAAGTGCCATGAACATACACTCTTCTGCTGATGCAATTATTAAAGGCTGCGGAACCTTATTTTAAGCATGGTTCGACATGTTCTTGCCCGGTTTTCAATCGACTTCAAAAAGGTTCGCAATTCGTCTGTATGTTTTTTTTTATATGTTTGTTCACCGATTACGCAAAGACGGCTGGACCGATTTGAAAAATTGTTTTTGTGTTTGAAAGGGTATACTTCCAAGTTGGTCCCATTGTCATCGGATCACGATCTGATGATGGGATCCTGGAGAAATCGAGGGAACTCTTGAAATATTAAAGGCACAGCTTTAAGTATATTTCATAGTGATTCGTGCATTTACTCTTAAAAAACACCAATTGCTGAAGTGGAACTGATGATGAAGATCACAAATGACGAGCAGACCTATTCAATATTTCACAGTTTGCGATTCAGTTACTTTAATATGGTATTGAATAGCACTTCATTCTCGTTATACTACTATTACACAATATAATAGAGCTGATAGTGAACTCCTCAACAATTAACGGCCATGCATCGGGGCAAGCAATATTTTGTAAAAGGATTTGAGCAGTTGACATAAGCCTATTGTAACTTAAGTGAATTACAAACCAGCCCACTAGGTTAAAGGCAAAAAATAATATACCTAGAATAACAAAAAAAATTAAACGTTTTGAAGTTGGTGCAACTTCAAAATGTTTATTTTGTTTTTTGCTTTTTAGTTGCCTTGTATTTATTTAAAAAAAGTTTTTTATTAATATATAAATTGAAGAGGCCTATGTCCAGCAGTGGTCTGCGATAGGCTGATGATGATGATGATTAATATATAAGTTCGCAACAAACTTTTCTTGCTAACTTATTTAATAAAATTTGGAAATTTGGAACAGTATGATTCTATCATATTATTCCAAACGTTGTCTGACGTTCATAGGCGTTGCATTCTGTAACCTAAGTGAATAAAGTACCTTGACTTTGAAGTATCCGGAGGTTAATAAGTGAGTATACTTGAACATAAGCAAGTTACCTGCAGTCAAACCCGCCGGGCCTGTTGATGCAAGTGCCGCCCTTGCAGTACTCGAGCGCGCACTCGTCGATGTCGATGCACGTCGGGTTGCCGTCTTGCACCACTGACTCCGCGCCGTCCCAGCAGTCACACTGGTAACTGGGACACAACCGACAGGTTCAGCACACATGCTTGGAAATAATTTAGCTTAACTGGAGTAGTTAACAAGATTGCTCCATACCTCCTCCATAAAGATGTGACCCATTATTAAAAAAAGACTGGTGTATAAGTAGTGGTGGATCTCGGTTTATTTCGAGGCGAGACAAAAACTTGGTGAGGGAGTGCATTCAATAGTGCCCCTTGATAGAATTTGGCGCCCACGAACAACGAGCTCCTGATCATAAAGTAGCAAAACGTACAACACCGCGAAACGTCTAAAGAGCATTATATTTATATTATTATAATGCCATGTCCATTTTCCTGCTACTGTAATGTGTGTGCGTGTGTGTGTGAGTGTGTGTGTTGCATGCCTGGGTATTCAGACATTTTTAAAATTTGACGATTTGTTAAATAGACGTTCTGCTATACAGACCATCAGATAGTTGGACATTTTGTTACATGGACATTTCGCTAATTAGACTTACTGCTAATTAGACATTTCGCGATGTTGAACGTTTTACTATTTAGACCTTCTGATCTGGAGGGCAACAACGTACCTATAAACATGCAACTTGGCGCCCCTTTTAAGTGGTGAGATCCAACACTGTGAATAATTGTTTGGTAGCTTCTTCGGGTAGGAGCGCTACCCTTAAAACTGCCGCAGGTCCCTATTTTATCTTAATTGTTGCCGTTCATAAGTATGTTTCGTTTTGTAAAATAAAGATATTTAAATTTATCTTTGGCTCTGTTAGTAAAAAGAACCTCTTGCGTCTTTAGATGACCACAGTTTAAGTCAATAAATCAATCTCTACACATATTTACTACACTATTACATAACTGTTTAGTATAATGTACTAAAAATAACATATTTTCTTTGGAATTCTGCTAAATTATTCAAACTAATAGACCCTGTATTTATAACAGCATAAGATCTGTGTTTCCTTGTTCCACGTACCCAATATCCTTATCGACGCATGTTCCGAGGCCGCAGATGCCGTTCCTCAGCATGCACTCGTTGATCTTGGCAATGGCGGGTGGTTCATACGTGTCTTCATCTCCTCCTCCGGTCTGGTTCTTCCGCCAGCTCGGAGGAATAGCGCCGCCTCCACAAAGGTGAATCCATTCGGCTAAACAAAAGCTAACGTGGTTACTCTTCATTTTTGAGAGACAATCATTAAATCTATCCAAAAAATAATGGTGCTGATGATCTGGTTCTGATGATATTATCATCTTAGTTATCATCACAAATATCGCCTGTCACATACTTAGTCACGAACTTTGTTTAAAGTACAGAGAGATTGTAATGTTTGTACTTAGTAAATGTTGCAGACGTCCATAGGTTACGGTTCAAAAAACACAAGCAAATCTGAGATTATTATGAAAAACGCCCACTACCTTAAGGTTCATTTCCGAGCATCGCGGCCGATCGCGAGCCGCTCGCGGCTTGCGACAAGCGGCTGACGCTCGCGGCCGATGCGACAATATTCACAGTGCGTGCGCAGTCTACGACAGTCGTCGTCGGCCGCGCGCGTCTGTCACTTACCTCAGCCGCTTGTCGTAAGCTGCGATCGGTCGCGATGCACGGAAATGAACCTTTAGACAACTTTAAACCGTCAATTCCATTGACTTGACATTCCTACCACCTCAAAAGATATAATATAGTACTCACTGGCGCCCCTAGGCGGGCATGGTGTGCAGAGGTCACCCCAGGCTCGGCCCATGTTGTGACCGCAGCAGCAGTCCCGGTTGGACAGCGACATCGGCAGGCGGTCCGCGCACTCACCGGTCTCGCCCAAATAAGTGTAACAACTGCCTACCCTACCATCTATAACAAAGAAAACCAATAAGGTGTCAACCGATCGATATACCAAATCGTTACATTGGATTTGATCCTCAATCAATAAGAATGAGCAACGCCAAAATACACACAAAGACATGTAAATGTGTTGCTCTAGTATTGGGTAAAAGAATATCCATTTATTGTTGAATAGTCAACAACATAGAGGCAATCTTTTCAATAATTTATGGAGAGGACATAGTCAATAAGTAACCAAACATTTTTATGCTAATCAATTTACGGTCTCTTTGAAAAAAAAAGGCACATGTTGTTTATCATCACTTACCAATACAAAACTTTTTGTCTGGACTGGGAATGAAGTGGGGATCGCAAAGACAGTAATAGTCGCCTTCGGTGTTCACGCATTTGCCGTTCTGAAACACAAAATACCATCAGCATATCCACTCCAGTCAACTGATACGAAATGCAAAACTGCTGCGACATGAACGATTCAGGATCCAAAAACCGAAGTCGTGAAGTTAGAGAACAAAAATCTGAAATTATCTCGCGGTTGGTAATAGCGATTAAGGAAAGGTGCAGTACGACCTCATTAGGTGCTTCAAAATGAGAACAGTAAACGCTTAGCACCTACAGACCTATAGAAACTTATCTCTGACATCATATTTGTGTGAGCAGTGCATAAACTAACTTACATCACCTACATTACATTATTTTACAAGCATATTATTTGTGTTTGTGTAGATAACGCTAATTACATATAATAACATATATACATTCTTACACTTAAGAGCGATCTCTTCCAGGCAACCTTTGGATAGATAGGAACGAAAACAGAACGGAAATTACAGGGATAATATACAGCGTATAAACTGACACATCATATCATAGGTGTGCGAACTCAGAGCGAACGCAACGCCATGAGGTGCAAAACTATCAGATAATCACTGACAGTTGGCCCTTGTTTGGTCACGTAGTCCACATTAAATATTTGCTAACGTTGCTCACCGCGTTCGCGTTGAGTACCCACACCTTCGACTTCGCGTTAGAACCTAAATATAGTTTCAGTCGGAGGTGGTTATGGATACTTACGGGACAAATGTCAGGGTCTTCACACTCGTCGATATCCTCACAGTTGTTAGTGACACGATGGCGGCGCTGTCCGGGGGGACATTCGCATGAGAACGAACCGATCGAGTTGACGCAGCGCCCGCCCTGGCACAGTCCCGGAACTGCTGCACATTCGTCTATATCCTGGAGAACAATATCACTGGTAAGCACCTACTAGCCTACCGAATAAAAAGCCTGAGCAAAACACCAACATTCGTCGGAATCGTTCTGCTTTTTAATAAGTACTTTCATTTTCAGTAATCATCGGAATAGACGACTTTCGTCGACGAGTAGTATTATTTTTTAAATTAAATAATGTTACAAGCAAGCAGTACTAGGATAAGTACCTATTGCTGATATAAAATGCTTTGAAGAGGAAAGAAACCAGCCGCACTGACCTGACACTCCTTGGTGGCGAGGTTGCGCAGGTGGCCCTGCGGACAGTCGAGGTCGCCGCAGCGCTCGCAGGGGTGCCCCCACGCCACGCCCACGGTGGCGCAGCACAGCTGCTTGGTGCACACCACGCCGTCCAGTGCGCCCGTGCACAGCGCGCCGCGCGTGTCCGTGTAGCACGGGCCTGGGGGGGGGGGGGGGGGCATCACACTGTTGCATCATTTCAAAACAAAGACTATATGGTTCTTGGTACGGGAAGCCGAGCATGTGTGTGGTGGGATGTTGATTCGGCGATCATTGTACCGATAGTCGTCTCCGTTAATGGGTTGATTGCCAAGAGCCTCGACCAACACCTTGAGAGGCTCGCGTTAGACGGTTGGATCAAGCGCTTGATACAGAAAGCAGTACTTCTGGACACGGCTCGCATAGTGAGGAGGTTCCTTTCTTTGGAACCGTAATCACCGGTAGCTTGGTCCCTGTACCCGATACCGGTGGGACACTATTTTTTATATTTTTAAATATATTTAATTTTTGTTAACTATATTTAAAAATGTAATTTATATGTATTTAATTTTAATAAAGAGAATAATAATGAAAATGATTTATTCACTTAGGAAGCAAAATACTACACTTGTGACAAGTTGATTCTACATTTACTTGCAATGCCTGTTCGCAAACATAGGTAAAGCCCGAGAAAAGAACAGGCAATAAAAACTCGTGGTCACTCTATTCAAATTGCCAATGTTTACAATGTTTCTCTGTTTATAAACTGCAAATGCAGGTAAGGTGCTGCTTTTCATAAAGACTGTAGGGTTTCTTGTATTGGAAGCAGCGCGTGTCCAGTGTAGCACAGGCTTAAAGAACGGGGAACGGAACACCAGCAGAATAAGGTATCATTCTAAAACAAAAACTGTATGGTTCCTGGTATTGGAACGGGGAACGGAACACAAGCATGATAAGGTATTATTCCAAAACAAAGACTGTTTGGTTCTTGATGTGTGATGCCGCGCGTGTCCCTGTAGCACGGGCCTAGTGGATGGACCACTACCAGAATAACGTAACATTAGCGTACCCTAAATCATTTTTCGAAAGGGTTTTCGTCATTTCTGGGGACAGGGTGTTTAGGATGTACCATTGTCTAAACATCTGCTATGTACTTACCTTTTCGCTACTACATACTATTATTATACCATGGCGTATCTAATTTTTTCTGTGCATATGTGACATCGGTGACATCTGTCAATCAGTTGCCACACATTTTGCCACATTTTTTATTCAACAAATGATGAGATGTTAGTCTTTTTTAAGACTTGAACATCAGCAAGTCAATAAAATCATAAAGGTCTCAAAAGAATAATGTATGTAAGAAGCCTCACCAGTTCTCCTGTCGATCTCGCACCTCGTCCCCGACAGTCCGTGGAAGCACACGCAGCGGTCGGGCGCGATGCACCGGCCGCCGTGCAGGCATGGCTCGCGGCAGATCGCTGGAACATAAGCGGCATGCTATTTAAAATATACTTCATTGGATTTTTCTTTGAATTGTGGGTATTATTCCATTTAAACCCATTATAGTCCAAATGTGGGGAACTGTTTAATAATTATAATTCCGATATCATAAATAGAGCCAGCCTGATATTTTTAGATGTAATGTTATAATTATCCCCACATTCAAATGTATGAATTTTAAAAAGAGAAGAGGATTGATAAAATTTTGCAGTAGGTATTTTTGTGAAAATCCGCTGAAAAGTACTGTTACATAAATGTCTGTCTACGAGTATCATCATATCATCGTCATAAATGTTAACTTACGTTCAGTACAGAACTCTCCGCTCCAGCCGGGTGCGCAGGCGCACGTGCCGTTGGAGCACGTCCCGCCGTTCATACAGATTCGACGACACCCGCCAGGTGTTCGCGCTGCAATCAAATTAAATAACACACAATTTACTAAAGAATCGAGATATTTCCACACAAATTTTCAGCCTAAACTATCAGGACTTGGTTCGTATTGGCATTCCTCATACCACATAAATGTACACTGTCAAAAGCAAATAACTAAATAACTATGTGTTGGCCACTTTAACTAGTTTAATGATAGGCAATATAAACCTAGGTATATTTTATAAATTGAGAATAAAAATTTTCAAATTCTACCTGAACCTGCGACACAGGTATTAATCTCCTTATCACTTTAACTAACCTGTACGTACTAAATTTTGCCTGATTAAGTCACAAGATTAAGGCATTATCCAATTTATAATAAAAATAGTAAAAGCAGATCATAACCTGGATAAGGATAGTATCCACCACCGCCGATCCCGCAAGATGGTGCCTCCATGCCGCCGGCGCAGCGGCACATGTTCGGAGCGACGCACGCGCCTGGATTGCCGCAGTCTGGACGGCATACAGCTGGAAACACCCAATACCATTAGTATCGTTCTTCATTTATGGGTGTTTTTCTGACGTGATATATGTAGATTATACAAAGGTGCTGAAAAACGACTCGAAGAAGCCAGGAGCCTTCACGCAGACCAGAGTCTGTTACGATAGGTAGGTACTCATTTAAAATTATAAAAAATCGATCTAAATCCTGAATCGCGTAAGCGAAGCTCTTACACCTGCTAGCTTTATATACAACTTGTGTGTAACCCGCCAGGCCTTACACCTCACCTTGCTTGAGCGGAGGACTCTCCTATGCAAGAGCAACGTAACACTTTGTCTTCCACAAATATTTTGGTAAGATGGATAATTATAAAGCCTCTGACGAATAATATCTAGGTAATTAAGTTACCGTCTAGGTCGCTTAAAAGAAAGTGAAGTTCAAAATCTTGCGACTGATTCAGAACCCGAGTGGTGTGGGCGCATGTATAAAAAAACCATAGACAACTTACGGACTACACAAAGTAGAGAATTGGGCCTGGACGTCCATCCGGGGCAGCAATGCGTGCTGTTGCGTGATCGACACACGTGTGGGCTGCAACAAACACAAAAACGTTACCATGTTTAGTGGTACAAATACTTACACATTATCAACTTTGTATTTTTTTATCTGTTTCGGAGGGTTTTCATGCATGTAATTTATAAAATAAAATATTTAAACGTAATTTGGTGATATCCTTACAAAAATAAGTAAAAGTTAGTCAGTCTGGCAGTACTGAATCTACCGATGAGCCCTGGCTATTTAAACCATTTTAAAAAATATTTCTCTGCCGTCTTCTATAAGGTGACATACTTCGATTGACTGATTATATAACTTACAATTATCGTATTGTAATTACGAAGGCTCTATGTACTCATGACAAAAACGCTCTAGCCAACATACAGTAAGCATATAATATAAACAAAACGGGCAAGTGATCATTACGTAACATTTAGTTCCGAAGTAGTTGAACGATGATCCCGACAACCTTGTACATTGTGACTGTATCTAAGTAGAACTGAATAGATTCGTTTCGCTACTTAAAGTGGACTAATTTCATAGGGTCAGAGAGTATCGCTCGTCCTTACTGTAAAACCTTGACGTATTCAGATTATTCAGATTTAGTGCACTTCTGCACTTAATCAAATTGTTTTGCTATGTGCCGCCTTATCATTCAAGAGCATCGCGGTCATCGGTTCCGCAGTTAAACCAGCGAATCCTAGTTTTGCTAAGTCTATCTGTCCTCTATAATATAGAGAAATCGTTTGCGCAGGACCCTTGTTATAAGTGACATATTACTATTATCGTTCGGAAACATCTAATTTTTTCTCAGACGGCGTTTGAGCAAGATATTCTGTTATCACCGGTACAATTGGGTATTTGAATGTCAAGTCAAATCAGTATCTTTTTTAAAAAATGTCAAAACGATTCGTTCTGTAGAGATTTGTATGCAATTTAACATTGTGACGTCATTATGTTCTGGTTTCCAATCATTTACTTTTAGTATTTATTTTGATGATTATAAATACTAAAACATATTAAATGATGCACGAATATATATCTTTAAGATCATTTAAAGTCATATTATTACTTGATAAGTCTAAAATAATTTATTGTTATTGATTGATTTGACATTTAAATACCTAATTAATTGCCATTCTTAGCTCTCTTTGACAAGATTTTTTTGTACTGAAACAAACTTTCTTATCTGTGCGTTTTCATAAGCCTGCTAGCATTTCTATCTCAATTGATTCTTAATTAAGTCATCTGTCATAAGTTCCTCGAAGATAATACTATGACAACATCTATCAATTGTAACCTATTAATCTATGAACATTACTTTATCTACGTGATTAACATGTTACACAAAAGTTATCAAACGTGCAAGATTATTTACATAATATTAATAACACATTCATTCATTCATTACTCGTTGTTTATTACTTTATTAATTTTAACAATGCCTTATTGGTTTGCTACTCATCATATTACAGAGTTATGCGCTGACCTCTTATAAATGGGATCCAATATATTCTACACTCAATTACTTAAGTAGTAGTCACTGCTGGTCCTGGGGTAGGACGAGCACCGCACCGGGTGCCACTAAATGGGGGGGGGGGGCGCCGAAATCAACCGAAACGTGAGGCTATGTGACCTTAAAAAAGGTTGTCGATCTATGTCATTGGAGGTCTACCCACACTTTATCTTCTAGTTTATGGTCGCCACTCAAGAACGCTTCTACCCCATCGTCCGTCGGCTCTCCAAGCGATGTGTCCGCCCGCTGCCACCTAAGTCGGGTAGTTTTTGGACCCAAATCGCTGATCTTGATTCTGCTGCGGATCTCCTCGTTCTTGATTTGATCTTGCAGGGAAACGCCGAGCATTGCCCTCCTTCAGCGTTTTTTAATGAAGCCCATTGTAAAGTCACTGGCACTGGCAACATACACAGGTCAAATAATTGCGTTTCGACGCACTGCAGAATATATGGGACGTGAAAATTTTTCGTAGCTGGCTATACTAAAGGCATTCCAGAGGTATCAACCCCCCCCCCCCCTCCATCATGCGACCAACTCACACTTGACCAATGTGGGGGTACCACCTAATACCACATTAATCTGGCCTCGGACCGGCACTGGTAGTAAGTACCTACTTTAACAAAAAAAAATTCTATCTAAATAAAAATACGTACATACATTTAGGGGAGATACCTCAAAAAAATATGTTTTAATATTTTATTTAACTATTTTGTCGAAGTACCTAACTAATATGTATGTATCAATTCCTGTCAAATTACAGCTTTTTAGTACTTAGGGTCAAACTCAAACTCAAACTCAAATATCTTTATTTCGTAAAATCAGGTTAATGATTGTTTGAAAACGTCAAATTAATACATACTAAAAAAATTATAAAATTACAATTGTTTGAAAAAAAAAACAAAATGAGGTTAGGTGGCAGTTCCAAGTGTAAAGCTCAAGGTCTCTGAGCTAACCTGGGGTCAAACGGACGGACGAACGAACAGATGGACAGAGCCAAACTATATGGGTTCCGTTTTGCCATTTTGGCTACGGAACCCTAAAAACTATACCATGAAATATACATCGTCGTATTACACATCTTCGTGTTGTGTGTGTAGTCATCGGTAAATGTCTTGCAAAGATTTTGTATTTCTTCCCTCTTTCTTTCATTTCAACTGTTTCTGTCATAAAACCTACGTTTCACTTCCAGCATGTCTTCCGCTACTCTCAATTCCGACCGTGGGAGAGCAACTAATCCAATTTGCTTATCATCCTTGCATTCATTGCTTGCATCCCCGACCTTGGCGCCTTGAGATGCTTCGTCATATTTCATAACCTGTCCCAGTGAACTCGTCTGTCGGTCGGTTCCGCTATTGCCCTCTGCCCGAATCCCGAAATTATAAGCGTGAAAATCACCTACGCGCTGCTGCCCACGCCATAGTAGTATCTATGTTGTATTATGTTACTTCGCTAGTATGTTGATGGAAAGTCACGTGTCCATCCTTGGAGATTTCTGAGCTGAATTCTGGATTTTGACAGGTATGACACGGGATAGGTGTTCCAAATTGATATTAATTTATACAGCGTTATTTTTCCGCATTACTTTTATGATATCTACAATAAGCTGCTTTTGTCGATTGATAAATTTATAATCATTGTCATGAAGCAATTGCGATCGCGAAAATAAATAGGTATATATGGTGCCGGTGTGGTTACACGCTTGGTCACACGGACCCACAAATGCGTAAATATTAAGATAACAAATGCATATTCTGAACCGGTGTGAACGAAGACTGTGAGATTCACATCAACAAATGCAGATCACGTACATTTCCAAGGATGGCAGCGCGATGCACCGCCGATTAAAATGCATTTACATTACATTCTTTAACTTTGTCACTTGACGATGAATAATTTGGATCGATTTATCCTTTCGCTATATATTGTACAGTTGTTATTAGGGCATTGGTCACTTTCAGATATGTGGAACCTACAATAAACTTTAAGGTTAAACATTTATTAAGGCTTTCTGGCCATTATTTTTCCTTTCTTTCTTTTTTCTTTTTATTCTTTCTTTAAATGTCCACTGAATAGCTACTATCTGGATTCTCATCTCTCAATCCCAGTTTGTATTTCTAAACTCCAATTATTAAGTACCTGAAAAGCCAAGGTATTCGGCGGCATCTTTGTAGATTTAATGACTAAACTATGAGCGGCAGTAGCCGGCCATGAATGATTCATCAGCGTCAATGGGACATCGCTGCCGCCGTCAAGTCGCTTGAGATTTGAAGGGTAAAGTTAAAATTTCCAAAAAACAAAACTTGAGTATTTTTACCTAAGTACACGAAACACCTTTAAAATATGATAATTGAATCAAATTAATAATAAACGAAAACACGCGAGATAAAGCGTATATTAAAGGGGATTTTCTACAACCAGCGCGCCGCCTAAGCAGAGTATCGTCAAACACAGAACCAATTAAGCAAGCTTTCTATTAAAAACCCATTTATATCCGTCCATCCATTTGTATGTGACTTCATAGCGCTCAAATGAATGGCGGGACTAGGTAGAGAAATCTTAAACTTATATGATTCCTCTGCTTGAAGCTTTGGTACTCATCTATACATCTTTTAGGTACTCAACATTTTCAGGTGACTTGGTGGTCATCCACGGCCTAGATTGTCGACCAGATATATCGGGTCTGTATGTCTCGGTTTTTCTTGCCAATGCTATTATTTGTAATTGGCGAAAAATGCCTATAGAAATTATTAAAATATTTGGCACTCAACTCACCCAACAAAAGAGTTAGGTTTCCTATCGGCGAGCGTGCGCGGTCCGCGCTGCCAGTGCCGCGGGCGCGTCGTGCTCTGCGAGAAGCGGGGCTCGGCGGCGCACGCGCACAGCACGCACAGCGCCGCCAACAGCCGCCACATTGTCATCTTGGCACCATCACCCTGGGATACAAAACAATTCAAAAGTTTTTGAGGGTTCTGGAAATTAAAACATCGGTCAAATGCTACTAGGATAGGTTGAAAGTCAGACAAAACGAATTTACAAGATTCAACGTTTTGCTAACGATCGACAATTTCTTATTTAAAATGCGTGTCACCAGTGAACGCGGAGAATAATATGTATGCAAGCTTACTCAATACTTTAATGCCTGCCCTTTCCAATGAATGTACCTATGATGTTGTATGAAAGTTTAAATTATGACAATTTTAGTGCAACTATATTATTCGATATATTTCGGGACTTAGTCGCGTGAATTATTTCACGCGATTAAGTCGTCGGGTAAATAAAAGGAACGAACCTTTTATTTACCCGATGTTTCGATCGACTTGCACCGATCGTGGTCACCGGTCTTGACCACGATCGGTATCAGTAATTCACGTGATTAAGTCCCGAACTATATCAAATATGTCTAAAAATCGCAAAGGAACTATATTAATTATAAAGAAAAAACTAACATTTTCTCACAGGCAATTTTTACATAATGTTAATTGCTGCTTTGTTGCAATAAAAAAAAAGAAGATGAAATCTCATTTAACTTTTCACAAACTACATGTGGAATACATACTTATATGGATATAAATTGATAATAAAATTTATATAAACATTAATTTAATAATTGGGTTAAAGATTACTCGGAGCGACCAATTATCTCAAATGCATTGATAATTGAGTGTTTACACAATAAAAACTGATGTCAGTGCCTAAATCATTCGGATAAATTAATTACTATTTAATTTTAAGTCGGTAATAAAATTATTTATAACTTGGTGCAAATTATTTGATATGATGAGGTTACGTCCGAAACTCAGTGATAACGAAGTATGACACATTTTTATACCTACAAAAAGACAGATTTAAAATACAGATTTTTCTTTAAACATATCCTAACAAAGTAGTTTTTGTAGAAACATTAATATTTTTTCCGCTTAAATTCTGTTCACGAATATAGGCACACTAGCCTTCGTGATTGTCTAACATATTCCTTTCTATTGTTTCGAAATTATTTATTTAACCAATGGTAGCAGCAGCAGAAAATGTTCACATAATAATAATAATAATAATAATATCTTGGGACAGCTCACACAACGTTATCTGATCCCAAACTAAGCAGAGCTTGTACTATGGAAACCAGACAACTGATAAACATACTTATATATTTCTAAATACATACATATTATAGATAAATAATACCCAGACACAGAATAAACCATCGTGCTCATCACACAAAGTTTTATCCTGGGTGGGGATCGAACCCACGACCTCTTGCGTAGCAGTCGGATACACTCCCACCGCGCCACAGAGGCAGTCAAGAGACATGAACAACCTTTAAAACTTAACAAGAATTAATTTGTGCAATGAACATTGAAAAAACTCCCATCACGTAAGTCTAAACCTTAATTATCATCTAATGGCTAAACAGATTTTCAACAAACAAAGCTAAAAATATTCTAGTTAAAGTAACTTTCTAATAGAAAAAACCTTATCAAAATCCTTCCATCCAGTCAGACGCTATAATATCATAGACAGACTTATAGATACACATGTCAAATTTATAACAGCTCTGCATCAGGAGAAAACAAGAAATAAATAGGTATATATAGTACTTTATTTCTTTTTGAACTTAATTAATAAACTTATCGTATGTAATTGCATTGTCAAATTGCATAATGATCTCAACTCTATCACCCTAAAATATTGGTACTTGTGAATACCAAAAAAAACAATTTAGAATGGAAAGAGACAAAAGAGTAACAGGGCGAGATGGATGATACTATAGTAGTAGATGCTCAGAGCAAGGCGGGACGGGCGGCGGGATCAATCTGTGCCGAAATGATAACGGGGGCCGACGACCGCGTGCTATGCGCGTACACACATCTCTAGCTATAATTAGTAAAAAATCATCACGTAATTGTATTACAAGTGACGTCAGAAGAAACGTACTCATACGCAGCTAATTAATAATTTTACGTCGAAGTAGACTGGGCAAAATTGTGCTTACACTAACCTTATTCCGTACCTCAAACGAAAAAAACGGAACCCTTATAGGATTACTTTGTTGTCCGTCTATCTGTCAAGACCCTTTATCTCGGGAACAGGTGCATGTATCGAGTTGAAATTAAAACCAAATACTACAGTCCCTTGAAACTGTAAAAAAAATCAACCTTCTAAGTTAACGTAAAAAATCGGAGTAAGGAATCGAGTCACATATACGTTTTTTTATAGCCGTATATTTCGCGACTCAATTCCTGGACTATTTATAATATGTACCTACAAATTTATACGGAACCCTCGGAGAGCGAGTACGACTCGTACTTAACCGTTTTTTTTTAATCATTTTAATGCAATTTTTTGTACAAATTAAATGTATGGAAGAAAAATTCGTCTCAAGCGGGACTTGAAACCGCGACCTTAGGGGTCCTTAGGGGTACCAGCCCTAAGCCGTTACCAACACCGACACCGATACATGCCATGTCCGCCAAAGTTGAATTTATCCTCCATATGATACGATTTTACGGCACTCGTCACGAAATCCACCGTGTCCCCGAGGAACTTCGCCTCTGTAAATTTTGTTGCAAAAACCATTTGTGATGACTGCCTGAACATTACTTTTTGTATTTATGTTTTCATATTTCCCACTATGTGTTAGTGGAAAATATGAAAAAAACAACACAAGAAGTGGTTTTTAGGCATTTTGCAAATAAACTTTTTGTCTTATGCGTCGAGGGTATTAATATGGGCACACATAAGTGCTTGTTAATGGTAAAAGCAGTTCATATAGACATATATATTAAGCTTCTTTGACTTACGAGTCAGCGTGATCTCAATAAAACCTAGATATCTTGGAGTGTATTGCACGGTATAATGTCCTGTCCACGTTTAGTTACGTATCATTGTCAGTATGACATACAGGAACCGTTCAAAGTTGGGCTCATCGTGAGTCACGAGACGCGAATGCCGACGCCCACGGCACTGTCTTCCGTACTACGCTCCATACGTCCGTTCTTGCTGATCGCTTATGATCATTCCACCTAGTAACTACTGTATTTAAACTTACAATCTAGTCTAAACTAACTACAGTAAATATGTTTTGCATCTGTTTTATGTAAAAGAAAACCATTACTGACCGATCTACCAACGTACAGCTCAAACCACAGATTAATTTATGACGTAGACGTCCAAACAATCCTCCTCATGTAGATTTTCGTCACTCACTTATGAAAATTCTTTACTCATCTAGCGGACATCGTAAGAAACCAAAACCCAACAAGGAAAGATACAAAGACCTACCCTTTCTGCACCTCTGTGGGAGTAGGTTTGTCCGACTGCTACGCAAGAGGGTTCAATTCCCACACGGGACACCACTTTGTGTGATCCACAAATTGTTGTTCCGAGTCTGGGTATACTTTGTGTCCGTGACTTATATGTTTGTAAAGTCCCCCGCGACACAGGGCTCGTACCCTAGTGAGGGAATCGTCTTTTATAAAAAAAAAACACATTTTAAATTATATACGCGTGGATGTAAAATTGAAACTTTTTTAACTGTAACAAATGACATAACTTTACTATTGATATAGCATTTTATTAACTGTATTCCCACCGCTCCGTCTGTGTATATTTTGATTCAAATGTTACATCATAAAAAACATCTTAAAAAGTTTATTAAATCTACATAAAAAAAAGACTGTTTGTTATGAATAATCTCTTTAATAATCTCTGAAACTAAGGAACCAATTTAATGAAATTTGGTACAACGGTATCTTATCTTAACTTTAGGAGGACACAGCACTTTACCACAGTAACTAATATGCACGGGCGAAGCTATGAGAAACGTCAAGTAAAACATACATCATAAGTAATTTTTCTCAGTACTGTTACATTTAAAATGATAATTCTCAACAGTCGTCATAGTGACCTACTTAACACAAAGTCCCATCAAATCAATGGTGTCCTAAATAAACAAGTCCTTTTCACCCTGCCTTCCTTCACATGTTCCGAGTTGAATAGTTACAAATGAACTTTCACATAACACAACATTCCAATTCAAAATAAATATGGTCGAACAGCCAACAAAATATCCTAATCGATGAAGGCAGAGGTTTTGATATCAATGCCTTATATAACTGGACCCAAGCACCGAAGACGGGCATGATTGGGAACCTATAGGGACACAACACGAAGAGTACGAAAGGAATATTCATACAAATGCTCTCGAGCAACGCACACATAGACATCGCTCACGGACATGTAATCTCGGACCATAATGTTCCAAAGGTGTTACGAGATGTCCGTAAATGGCAGTTAAGTGTGCGTCGTTCAAGCCAAGTATATGTTTTCCTTCTGTATTCTAGGTGACTGGAGACAGAAGTATTCCCCAGAAATAAACGAGGGACGTTCATCATGAAGGAGAAATAAACACGATTAATACACGTACAAGCTTCCTACATACATTTAAAATTTACAAAGACTACACCCAAAATTGGAACAAATACTTAGGCTGCCTAGCCATTTTTTCGTTTTTTCATTATTTTTTTTTACAAAGACGACTCCCGCAGTAGGTTACAAGCCCTGTGTCGTGGGGGACTTTACAAATATACAATTAAGTCACGGACACAAATTACACCCAGACTCGGAACAACAATTTGAGGATCACACAAAGTGGTATCCCATGTGGGAATCAAACCCACGACCTCTTGTGTAGCAGTCGGACACACTCCCACCGTGCCACAGAGGCAATCAAATGCAGAATCATTGCAGAGGAGCAAGGCTGGAAAACTCCGGGTTCTAAAGCCTCCGCTCCAGTGAACAATTCTATTGGTTACTGTTTCGATAGAGAGGCAACCTCATGGCTCGCACAAAGAAGTTTCCTCTAGTGTAGAAGCGAAACTATAAACATTACTACATACAACTATATAACAGTTATAGTTTCGCTTCAGTCAGTCGTATGGCCTTCATAGGATCATTTTTCGAGAGAGAGTTCTGTCCAGGTAAAAGGGATGAGGGGCGCTTGATTCTAATCAGAAAACAGCTGCCTAACATTTCATTTCGGGGAAAGGAGAGTTGAACATCCAATCTCTCTCCCCTACACCTATAGTGGACGCTCTTAGACAGATAAATACCTGTTGTTTTTTTTAATTTGCTGCAATAGACGAAAGAATTCTCTCCCTTATTTCTGTCTCAATATTAACCTTCGTCCTTGGCATCATTCGGGATCACGGTATCTCCCAATCAGTGTCAAGTGTCATTCGAAATAATGTGTACGGTCAACAAACGCGGTGATCAACGATGATGCGTCAAGACGACACGCGGCACGCTCGGTGGGAGGAAACGTCGGCACGCGCTTACATCAATATAGCTTGCGCGGGCGCATATCACAAGGGTAAGCGGAGATCTACGTCTATAAAAGTGGTTTGAAAATTGGAAATTTAAAGTGTCAGTGAGTTTGTGAGCCTTGTTTTTTAAACCCGCTCCAAAATGGTTTCTCCGTTTGGCAGGTATGCACGTAATTATGTAGGTATGTTAAAAAAAATTTAAACTACATATTTATTACAATGTATTCATCAATTTGAATAGGGTTTTTGCTATTTAATTGCACATTGTACACAGGCTCTATCTATTGCATTGTAAACTTGACACATATGTAAATGTAAATCATGTCAATTCTGGCTACATATCTTAGGCATTCATCCATTTATCTCTATATACTTAACTTACATACACTTAGTGAAAGAGTGTTTATGAAATAAAAAGCAACTTTTTGTTTTCTGTAGCTGATTTTACAACTTTAATTCAATCAACTCTAATACAAGCATTAGCCCATGGCTCCGAATACATGATCTCCTATAGAGGTCGAGTTCTTTATAACTGAGGTCCTTTCTTATGCTCATCAGAAAATAAACCTCTCTACAAAATTTAAGCTTTCTAGGTCCAAATTGGGCTAAGCGTTGGTGAATAAATTAATGAGTCAGGACTTTAAGAAAGTCAAAGTACTTTATAATAATATCTTAATAATATCTTAGGACAACTCACACAACGCTATCTGATGTCAAACTAAGCAGAGCTTGTACTATGGAAACCAGACAACTGATAAACATACTTTTAAATTTCTAAATACATACATATTATAGATAAATAACACCCAGACAAAGAATAAACCATCGTGCTCATCATACAAAGTTTTATCCTGGGTGGGGATCGAATAAGGTTACAGAATGCAACGCTTATGAACGTCAGACAAAATTAGGAATTGAATGATTCTTAATTTAATGCCATGTTCGCAAGAGTAAAGCTATGAACTTGACAATAAAAACTCATGACTATTTTTTTTATGCCAATTATTATAACACATACATACGGACGTAAACAATTCTGCCAGTAAGATTAAGACAACGCTGTTGCTTATGTCGTGAGCCCACTCCCTTTAGGCGAGCGAGTGCCCCCAATTGAGGGGTTATTAACGCAGGCCAGTCTAAGCCGCTCCTAACGATCCGATGCAACAAACAAACATACACGACAGCACGCAACATCGATGCATCTTTAATATCGGTGCCAATATTGTTTGTGCACTACTACACTAATTTCTTATTTATGTTTAGGTTATTTTTACGCTATTTGTGAATTAACAATGTATAACTCTTTGTTTATATTAAATACTATTAAGAATAGTGTTTAATATAAACAAAGAGTTATCTACGTAGGGAACTATTTCAATTGGCCTATGGCCTACTTCATGTGCATGGTGATCCGCCCGCAATTGTTAAAAGTGTTTGTTAAGAGGGCACGGACTGTCTTACTTTGTTATCGTAATAGTTTTATTAAACATGATTTAGCTTTAGCCAGCGGCTCTCCCTTGGAGTACGAGTTTCAGTTTTTTTTTTATTATACGATACAATCTTTTGATTGATATAGGAAACAGGTGTATTGTATATTATGATAGTCATATTTTATATTATACAGATCAAGTGACATCAAAAACAGTTTTTATGAGAAATGCTAAATTGCTATGCTAATTTTCTTGCTGACTGTGTCACTTTTAAAAAATGTAGAAACTACAAAAATAACACAGTACTGAATTGTTTTATACACAGAAGAGTATATATAATAGTATTTTATTACTATAATCAAAATAAAAGCCAGTTTTCACTAATTGACTTTGCAGTTGTGTATTTCAGTGTAAAACCCTATCGATAATAGACATGTATATTGTTCAGTTTGTCCAAAGAACCCTAAAATGATGAATAATTTTCGGCATTACAATATTATTGTCGGCACATCTAAGCGAAAGGGTGGTCTTTGACCAGCGGTACAGTTCTGGTCATTAATTAAAATAGTTAATTATACCAGCACTTGGAGAGAACAATAATTAATTACAACCCGTATACCGTACCGTAGGTAATAGTAACTTTAGTTAATTGATTTTATTTAATAATTTATTGGATACACACTGGAATGTTTTGTAATAAATGTATTATATCCCTTTCTGTTGTACGCTGTGGCAGGGTGATAAGTCTTGCGGTTAACGTTTAATAACTTCATTTAATTTTAAACTATTTTAAAATATTATAAATTAGCTGTGCCTATCTCTCTATAATGTACAGTACATTAGAGATTTTAAATATACTTTAACCTAGATCAAAGTATTCAAGGGTTTCTGCATCGGAATCGATGTTTTATCATGTCTGTTTGTGCTAGGTTGATGTGAAACTTCTGAAATAGATTTTATCACTATATTGCAATTGTTAAGCTAATATTCTAATTTGAATACTCTGCATACATATAAATCGGATTAATATAGTGATGGATATAGCTAGATTCTAATATTATATAATAATTAAAATGAAATTTATCTTACTCGAGACGTACTATACCTACCTAGCATAGATGTTATGAACATATATACAGGGTGTTTGGAAGATCGATGCAAAGCCGTAAAATAGAGCTCGACTATTTAGAACCATTTGAACGAAAGTTGTCTTAGATAAAGTGTGACTTTTTATTTTAAGCAAACTTTATTAATTTTTGATACCAAAAACCCAAAATTTTGCAGTTAGTTGCGAATAATTTCATTAAAAAAACAGTTTATTTAATTTCATTAAAGTAATGTGTAAACAATGTAATTAAACATGATTAGGGCATATGTAACATGAGATATTTTTTTTACAGTAATTTAAAGTTTATGTATTTTTTTAATTAATGAAATCCGTATTTTGAAGACATTAAAACAAGACACATGGTGTTTTTTTGTTCAAACATTTTTAAAAACATGTCGGGTTATTGTTCTTTTTTTTTAGGCATTAACCACGCAGATAACTCAAAAAATATTGAAATTAGGGTCTACACTACTTTGTTCTGTAGACCATTATTCGCAACAAACTGCAACATTTTGGGTTTTGTCATCAAAAATAAATAAAATTTGCTAAAAAAAAGACACACTTCGTCTAAGACAAGTTTAGTTTAAATGTTTCTAAATAGTCTATACTAGTTCCACTTTAAGGCTTAGCATCGATCTTCCAAACATCCTGTATATTACGGGTCTTAATCGCGTGAATAATTTAATTTAATATAAGATAAATTACCTTGTTTATTGCCCGACGTTTCGACCGTATTGCAACGGCCGTGGTCACGGGTAGACTAATACTAAACTACCATAGATGTGTGAAATTTTAATAACACTGTAGGTTTTTGATCGTAGCCAAACCTGCACTTAAAGCCATCCGCTATCACATACTCGTACATGCATGATAAACCACGTGCCTCTACAAAATCTCAGCCCTGTTCAGAAACCTAAGTTAAAATGTAGAAAGTTCACAGATGGACTTAAGTTCGTCTAACGGCACTTTTTAATAAACCTACTAAACATAAAGCATGTACAATATGAATGTCCAAACTATTAATAAATTAATTATTCATAATGACATAAAAGTAACACCGTTTCCCGCCAAACCATAAACTCTGGGGTGAACGACCTCGCCTGCATGTAGACAGCCAGGCGCCAAAACATTTGACATTGAATCCTATGATTGATCGATTTATAAATCGATGATCAATCGAATAACTCGTTTCATTACGATGTTACGCACTACGATTTTGTATAACTGTTTATGTGTAGCTGTGACGCAACTGCGTGCAGCTATCTCTTAATTATTAGGTTTAGAATTTAATTTATATACCTAGATACATTGTCGAATTATTACTTATTCGGTAATCGATTAGGTATGAGCGGATCGTAGTGGTTGGTACTGTCATAAGAACTGATATAGTTATTAAATTATCAAGGAAAATAAAAACTTGTAAGTAGGTAATTCAACGAAAGAGTAACAAAAAACAAAGATAGCTATTTCCTAACCATCGGCATCTTGGACATACCCATATGGGTATGTCCAATATGCCCAAATCCTATATCTATACTAATATTATAAAGCTGAATAGTTTATTTGTTTGACCGCGATAATCTCAGAAACTACTGGTCCGAATTGAAAAATGGTTCAGCTAGTAGTTATAAAGGATTTTTGTCATTTCTGCGTAGATCAGTTTTTTAATATACTCGTATTATAATATTGATATACCTCTAATCTAGCTTGATTAGTCACACAAACGACTTGAACATTAAAATCTACAAACAAATTATGACTAAGCTTTCAGAAGTGTTCCTTGCAAAGACAAAATGGTAGATCCACCTACACGTGCATCCTTTCTAACCAAGAACATTAAAACCTCACATGGCCTAACCGGACCATTACACTTACATTAATTATCTTTATTTTTGGCATGACAATGACTCACCCGCTAAAACCAAATGAACAAATAACGATACTGTATTCATAAAAATAATTGTAGACTAATAAACTAAAACCTACTTTTAGGTATATAAGCAGATATAGCAAGTATTTTTAGGTACATAATAACCAGCTAATAAAAACCTGACCCCATTATCCGTACTTAGGTACCATATTTTTCAATACTAAACGCGGTAAAAGAGTGTTCTTAATATTTAGTCTCTTCGCATTTCATTAAAAATCTTCTAAAATTGGTAGATATTATGATTCATGTAAGCATCCCATGGTACGGGCCTATTATCTCATTATGGAAGACATAGAGAAATGAAAAAGAGAAAAATATAAATATTTCTTAAATAAAATTACTAATCGACATGAAAGTAGAAGTAAAATATAATGACTCCTTACAAGAAACCACCACTCACATTTTAATCCAGATGATAAAGGAAGATCACAAGCACAAAAACGATCATGTAGCCGATATACTCGTAAGTAACCTCATTAAGTTGCAAAATAAAAGTTAAGAAGTATGTCGTGAAGCATCAATCAAGTTGATGGATCTGTGCAGGTAAACACCAACGGCGGCGGGCACCGAACACACGCCGGCCAGCCATTGGACTAAGAATGCGTGACACTAATCTTAATTAGGACGCGTGGACTAATTAATTTAAGGTGTCCACATTCCGAGATCATGAGTCGGTTTTGAAGTTATTACGATCAAGAGTTTATTTTGACACGGGTACTTTCTCATGCTCCACCTAAGTTCTCCACCTGGGTTGAGACCAAGGAATTCTATTTTATAAAATAGTATTTTTGTAGTAGATAATTTCTTATTTTCTGTCTGCTGCAAAACACATTTGTTATTAAATGAAAATCCCTATTTAATTTAGGCCTCAAAATAACGAATACGTAGAGTGACTTAACTTTTAAAAGGTATACCTAAGTAATTTCGGCCCAAGAAAATAACCTGATAATCGTTATTTGTTACAAAAAAGGATTAGGACACTATATTTAGTGTATGCAAACATATTGCAAATTGCAAATTCTTCAGTTTTAATAAGTTGATAACGAAATTTATATGATTCTTTAATAATTTACGACAAGTTTGCAAAGCAATAACAATAAGCGCACGATGAACCCAACATAAAATGTATTAACAACGAAGGCGTAGGTATACATCAACAGAATAAAAATTGAAAGTCTCTAATTTAATACACTAATTCATAAGCACGATGTTCTATTGAAAAACATGAAACATTTTGTGTGACGAAGATTTATTTGTAGTGGCGTGTATCTAAGGTCTAGAGGTCACATTAGGATAAGCCGATAGGAATGACGAAACTGACCCAATAGGGCTACACGATAACCAATTAGGTCAAGGCCATTTCTTTCACTGTTTCATTACTTCATTGGCTATTTTAGTTACAATACGAGTACAAGTTAACTATATGTGTGTTACTTCGAATGGCTTTTAAATCAATGAATTATTTACGACTTCATTAATAGTGATACACATAGAATATGTAAACAATATATCTAAGTTTGCGAATAATTATAATATGATAACTATGTGAACAATTAAGATAAAGTTAATTAAGTAAGTATAAACAATTGTATATGTCTATATCAGATTTTAGATGCATCTAACGTCAATAAATCTATCTAATTTAGTATCCTCACATCGAAGATTTACATTTATTTGAATCACGATATTTATCGTCACATCTGAAGAATGGACTAGATTAGAACACCATACAAATTCTATTTTTGATTTTCGTCTCTAAAATTCGTAGGTAAATAATATTAAACCCAATATTTATTGAAAGGATATGGAAAATACCAAATTGAAAAACAAAACAATGTTGCAACCGTTGAAAGAATTCAATCGACAAACTAAATCGGAACAATATGTGAATAATGTTAAGACCCAAATACCGAAACATTTTACATGTTTAGTTAAAACGTGTTATTTCAAAATAATAGAAATCTTTCTCTGGATTCATCTATTTATTGATTCCTTAGTAGGTATCTAGGTCTTTCTATATCGCTTGAAAGTATAAATACCTGCCTATATCAAATTTCATTACTATGATATAAAAAAATCTATTGCTACCTAAACACTGAATGCATAAGCCCTAATAATTCTAAGTACTTATATTGTATCCTATTAAAGCAATATGATACATGATCTTATATAAAATTTAAGCCCATCGCCTTGTAGATGATTCATCTATGATATCACAGAACAATAAATTTAACTGTTAACACCTTGATAGGTGCTAAGAGCTAGAATTTATTCGATGTAACAAGAAGAATTCAAGTGAATTCAAAGACATCATTTTAAATTAAACCAATTAACGCTATTCTTAGTTAACAATACTATAATCATCACACTTCATAATCAGCTGATACGATGAGCGACTTGGCAACTAGGAGTATAATGCGTGAAATATTAACTTCACCTAAGTGTATGGAGATTAATTTGTAAGGCTTCACTAGACGGCTTTAGTATCGATTGTTGACACAAGCATCCCTTGTCAGAGGTTAACTGGCAAACTGAGATTAAGGATGTCATTCATTCGTTTTTATGGATTCGCAAAAATTGAAGATGAAGAAAGCGAGGACCCAACTCGCTTGCAAGAAAGGATAGCGAAATTTGAGGTCTAGTAACATAGTTCAGATAGGTGGTTCGATTCCGGCCCCGGTTTGGCATGTCTCAGGTTCGATCCCTGGGTCTGGACTTCAAACTTTTCTATCTTTCAAAAATGCAATTATAGTACACCTAAGATATTGATAATTTGCAAATAATGATTATAAGTGAATGATAATAAAGGATATTCAATGACATAGGTAGGTCATTGATTATTATTATTCACAACACATCGTAAATTCAACATCTAATAGACATAAAATAAAAGCGAACGACTATGGTCGCACCTCATCTCAATTAAAAGTTACTGCCACTCTATCTATAAACATACTCTACGCACGCTCTAGTACTTGATATTGTAGGCAATATAATCGTATATTCACGTAACAAGTCAGCCTACTTCAGTCATAAGGAAAGCATTCATACGTTGACTAGGAAGCGATGCACCCGGTGTATGTTTCAAAACGATCAAAGAGCCACTTACGCAGAGCCACTTGCGAATATCAGATAGTTCGTAGCACTTGCTTTGGTGAAATGTACCTAAATGATCTAATTCGATGAAATGGGGAAGGTATTTGAAATGGATTCTATAGTTCCTATACGATTTAATGATTAGGTAGGAAGGTATTTGCTTGAGTCAACTCAATGATAATCAATTATATCAAATACACGGCACTGAAGAGCAGGATGAATATAAAATAAATAGCTGACACACGCAACTTCCGCTACGTAAATTTTTCCCGTTTTTTCTACATTTTTGATTATAGCTCCGCTCCTATTGGTTGTAGCGTGATGTTATATAGCGTATAGCCTTTCTCGATATATGGGCTATCCAACAGTAAAATAATCATTGAATTCGAATCCGTAGTTCCTGAGATTATCGCGTTCAAAGAAACAAACAAACTCTTCAGCTTTATAATATTTAGTACATATTATTTATACTAGCGATATCTTAGAGAGATTTCTTACAAACATTAAGGTAATGAATGGGAAATAAATTTTCACTTTAGATTAACTTTGAACCAAAAATCGAAAGAAAGGCGTAGACCCTATACAAAACCAAAATACATGAGGATCATTTTAAATGACGATAGATGTTGTTTAAAAGGGAAATAGTAGCTATATAGTTTCTTAATATAGAGCCTACTCATAGAATTTACACGAACTACGAAGAAACCGCAACGCATGCTTCGTTAATAACAACAATAAAAATAAATTACTACATAATAGTCACTGTAAGTAACCAAAAAACCACAAATACTATTTTTCTCCGTGTCCACATACATACCTACCTAGGCAACTTAAACATAGGAGTCCCTACTCCCAACCACAATAGCTATACATATAAAAGTGCTGGATTAGGTCCAGCATTTTTATAAGTTTTAATATTTTTTAAAACTACAATCATGGTTTTTGAATCAAACAATTGAGCATTTAGCCTAAGGATTACTTATGTGTATCTGTCGCGTAACTGAAAATATGTAGGAATGTGTTTAAACAAAGTCGTTATGACTCTGGAGATACGGCGTTCGCGAAATTCATAAACAAACGAAAATTCGAATCTCGTGACGACAGACATAAAAGTAAGCCGTTTAGATTATTACTATGTAAATGAAAATGTTTGATGTGAATGAATTTTTTCGTCATTAGGTAATCTTACAAACAATGCTAATCCTAAAGTTCGCATATCTCACAAAAATGTAGATACATTTGTGATGATGTTATGTAATTATGCATAAGTTGTAAATAGTTTTAAAATTATGTCTTCTCATTCTTTTTTTACTTTACTAAGATGACAGAGACAGCAAGAATGTATCTCACATATTAATGAGTAACTTCTTCCACTTGATTAAACAGAATTTGATCTATATACTGGAAACAATCTAACAAAAGATACATTTGGTATTTAAATCTGGCCGATGACGATAAACACAGCTCCCATAATGGAGTATTCAAAAAATAAACAAAACCAACAGAGACATGTGTTAAATTGGTGTCAAAAGAACTTGCAGCCAGCTGTGCAGACAATGCTCATGATACCACCACTCTTTGTGCAAAAGTAGGTTACACTTATTAAAGCATCATCTCAATTTTGACCTTACCGTCGGGTCACCAGGTTTAGATAAAAAATCCCTTACCTGAGTAAAGATTCTTAGGACTTTTAATACATTATATATAATAGGATTACTTAGATAATAAATAATTTTAAAGTTAAAAACTTCAAAAGATGACTATAAAAACATCTAATTTTACAAAATACTTTTTTAGCAAATTTCTATACCTTGCTGAAATTCACTAGGTACCTACGATAAAAGGAAAAAGTAATGACAAAATTATGCTACAATTATTAGAAGAAAGGACAGTAGCTACAACACTTAGACACAAATGGCACGCGAAATAACATGACATAACATGTAAAACTCGTAACATTTATCGCTGGCGACAACATCGTTCAAAGTGACAGATAACTGGCTAGTTGTAATTCATAACGACAGGCTGTAAAAGCTCGAACACAATAGGGAATTAGCCGCTAAATGTAGGGCCAATGCCGACCGGCCCCGAGGGCCTACATAGACGCTATGCAAATCATTACAGTTGAAACACCTCCGGGCTAGAGGATTAGAATTGAGATGTAAATGATATTGTTGGACACACCTGAGGCTTGGAATCTGACATCATATGCGGTTGATTAATAGCTAATTGTCGTATAGTGTTCGCATTTAAGTTGCACACTCAATAAAACTAATACATATCAAGTCAACGACAAAAATGTAATAAAATCAAGTAACTTCAATTATAATGTTATACTTAAAATCAACTGTTTTAAGTGTTTACAACCAATAAACTTAGTAACGGTAACCTGGATCAATGCGAAAATATTATCATTCATGGACAACATTTATTATTAAAGGGATATTAGATTTTCCGTCTAAACCTGTCTTCAAAATTAAAATACAACTACAACATAATAACAACAAATACATAATACCTAGTCTATATTTTATTTTTACTTGAAATGTGCAATTGAACAAATGAAGAGATATATTATTCCACCTATAAGCTAACATGGTTACAACAAGCAGTTTATAGGCACATTTATATCCAGAAGAAACTTGTCGTGAAATCCAATGAGAATGAGTCCATTGCTCTGAAATACTTTAGCAGAAGATTACTTCTGGTACAATGTTATCGAATGCTGTACTTTGAACAAAACAGGAGCGGAGCATATAAATATTACAATTAAATGGAGAGCAATATTCCCACACAAGTGAATTTAGCGACGGACGTGATATGGTACGACACGATTGCGCAAATCGGCTAGCCTCCGTGCGGTTCCTACTCTGATAAGGGACTCATCGCTGACCAACGTTTAACCCTGGCCCTATTAACGAGGATGTAGGCATCATGCTACTTGTTCTACCAAAATTATATTATAGCAACTGGTAGCAACGATAGCGATCTAATACACTTCCAAATTTTAAGAAAAAATATTATTTCTATGTAAATACCAAGGAGAGCTTTTGCTAAAGTTATGTTAAGCTCTACAATTGTTACGATGAATGGAAATTTAGTTTCATAAATTGTTATTTATGATATCCAATATTTCTATAACTAAAATTGTAAAATCTAAACAAAACAATATTATGTAAATTTATAAATATAAAAAGTGAAATATTTTTTAATACACATTACGTAATACAATACCAATCTCTTGCTCTATTCAAGAGACAATAGGCGGCAGACACCCAGGATCCGACCGTAACAAAATTAAATCAACATTATCCTGATGGAATTATTATCACAAATTACCATGCCACTGGATTCCTCGATGGAGGGTCACCAGAATACAGTTCGTGATGTGCAAGAGCAGTGTTCGTTTGTAGATGATGATACGACCGGATGGATGAACAACGCGCACGGATTCCCGCGCACACCGATAGGGAGGACCGACTCGCTTCGCGGCGCGCTCCCAACTGACAACTAAAATTGCGAGCTTTATCATCGGCCCATGGGCGCACGCGCACGTTTGCCCAACCACTTAGATCTATGGTGCTTCCGTTACGCTATTAGTGTTGTCTTTACCAAAACGTTTGTTGCTATACTTATAACTATTATCATTTTTGGCCTTAATTGTTTCTAAACTCTGAAATAGTATCCGATTAAGGTTATTCTTTAACCAAGTTACATATTTGACGCTTTCAGCGGCGTGTCGTCGAGTCATGATAACAAGCAGATAAAGATATCGATTGTAGCTATTAGTTTACAACTTATTTGTACTACCCACTACAATAATACATCATTCATGAATTAATTTTGTTATAACTAAAAATTAGGTCAGGGTTAACAAAAATCAAAAATAAAACAGTGAAGATATGTTGTCAATTTTGAACCTAGATACACGATGTGGTATTAATACATTGAAACGTGAACACCTTCTTTCATTTACAAGTCAATTTATTTATCTTCCATAGCTCCAGAAACTAAATGCACCAGTTTTGAAGATGCAACAGGTATAAATTAGGTAATTACACCGCATGGTCACACGGCGCCTGCGCAGTGCGCCGGCGCGGTGTCGTGCCCTGATACCCCACTGTTAATTGAATAGCCTTCATTTGCATACACCAATAAATTCATTTGTCTACCACTGTAATGAACGATGCATTCTTCATTAGTTTAATTGTGTTTACGAGGACACGTTTTATTGATTATTTGTTGTTAAATTTCCTTATTATATTTCTTGCGTTTAGTTTATATTTATAAAGAATGTAACGCACTATTATAGGTATATATATTTAAAGCGGTGGTAGCCTAATGGCGAAGGCATCAGTCACGCAATCCTGGGGACGTGGGTTCGAATCCTGCATTATACTACCGACGTGAACCCATTCCTAACACAAGCCATTAAACTTAGCTGGAGGGGTTAACAGGATTGCTAGTAATGTGGGACCATAATCCCACATTGTTAGTTATCTTTTCTTTTAATAAACATTACAAGCATTTGGTAAAAGTTATTTTAACTTCATTAATAAATACACCTATTTTCAACATAATTTCAATACCTTTCCTCAAGTGATTATATAAATCCACGTATAAATATCATGGTGGACCTAATATAGTGCCTTGCATGTCCTCAGGAAAACTAAACGCTGCAGTAATTGTAAATTTTTGAGCGAACATAATGTAGATTTCTATTGACACGCTGAGGTTGAAATCGTAACTAAGGGAAGATGATGATGACATCATAAGAATAACTTAAGGTCCATTGTCGCAGTCGTTCGTCGTAAGCCGCGCGCGGCTCGCGATCGGCCGCGATGCACGGAAATGAACCTTTACAGACTTTGACATCTTTTACAATTTTCGGAGATGTGCAAAATTTGATTAAAAAAAAATTAGAATACAATAGTACCCACTACAATTATTATGTGAAACAGATTTTTAAAATGTGTTTTGTTACATTTAAGATTAGTTGAAAGGGAAAAAATCAATCCCTTTTCGGCTCCGGACGCACTTATTACCACTCTCTATCAATATGTAATAGTTGTAGTACTACCTTATACTTAAAATGTTACTGCCAGCAATTTAACTAGCGAGGATATTGCTTCATACTTATTAACTATCTAGTTTTATTAATTTAATACTAGCACATTTAATTTATAGATATATGTAACAATTTAATGAAAAGATATACACAGTTATGTCCTCCTGTCCGACTAAAGACACTAGTGAACACGACGTGCCTCCACATAACGCGTACTCATCGATATCTTATGAACTTAAGAATCAATTATAATTGTAACTGTTTTGCCCGTAACATAGATCATAGTAACCGAACTGGTTAGGTCACTAAATAACCTAGATAGTCCCTGAAGGTTCAATTAATAGTTATAGTAATCGATGCTGAACGAATGGTGCAAGTATAAGCTCATTTGTTGCGCGTTTCACTGCAGAAAACTCATAACTCATAACCAAACTTTTCACTTAAGTTACATTCATATCAACCCATATGATGGCCCACTGCTGGGCACGGGTCTCCCAAGTAGATCCTGGGGGTAATTGCCATAATCGCCACGCTTGGCGAGCGGGTTGGCGATCGCAGTAAGGCTTTAAGTACGCAGAGGACGCTGCTGCCCGTCCTCCGGAGTGAAATCCCTTAGTCGCCTTGACGACACCCACGGGAAGAGATGGGGTGGTACTATTCTTAAGCCGGCATTATTACATTAAAACGTTTACATTTATGCCAAGTTCATAAAGCAATACGTAGAGCCTGTTTTCTATTTGTCAACCAAAACAAGACAATTCAAAACATTTAAAACTCTAGGTATAATTAATTCCAAAATCTATAATAATATCTTGGGACAACTCACATAACAATTAACTAAGTAGCGCTTGTACTATGGAAACCAAACAACTGATAAACATACGTATATACTTCTAAGTACATACATATACAAGTACATACATACTTTTAAAAATAAAAAAAAAATAAAAAATAACACCCATACACAGAAATCTATCGTGCTGAGCACACAAACTTTTATCCTGAGTGGGGATCGAACCCACGACCATCGGCTTAGCATTCAGGGTCACTAACCGCTAGACCAACAGATCATTAAAATAATGATTGTCTTTGAAGTGCTGGTAAAAAGTCGTTAAAAGAAATGACGTGACTCTACTTTTACATTTTTTGACAAGATAGTGAAACATTTTTCAAAATTACTAATGTTTGCAATGATTTGGTCATCAATTTTAATTTACATTTTAACCATATATCATGTTAGAGGACTGACGGGAAATGGGCAATGGAGAATTGCGTTCATAAGATTATATCTAAACTTGAATTACCACCACAAAACACCGATGACTAACAAATCCAGACTCAACTGCAAAAAAAAATCTGTCGTCCAAACAAAATATGAGCAACACCAAACAGAGACGTAACAGCATTATGTTACATTGCATCATAGTTAATAGAGAACAATTACAGCCACACACGGTCCCTATTATACCCATTATTAGTTTGACAAGAGATTGATAGCCCCCCTTTGATTTTCTCGCCGATACATGTCTACCATCTTAGTGGGCAGCTTTGACCACTCCTCATTTGGACAGCGTAGGCGTCACGTTTGGTATAATGTTTGATTCTAGTCGGTACTCTTACCCAAATTGGTCACCAAATACAGGGCATGCGTTTTTTTTTAGTGAATCGTGTATCGGGCTAGTCTGTGCTCTACTATTATAATGTATGTCTGTTGCTAGTAAACTTCTTCGTATTCTCTAGCTAACTTGTGCCAATGTGGGCGGATAAGAGAAGTAGGTACCTATTTGAAATAATAGACATATAAATATTAAAAAAAATTGAACAAGTACGAGTAAGTTTTAGAGACTGTAGACCTGAGTGATCGATATGATATGGTTTTAATTTCAACTCGATACCTGAACGCCTTCCTGAGATAAAGGGTCTTGTCAGACGGACGGGCAACAAACTGATCTTATATAGGTTCCGTTTTTTTCCTTTGGGGAACCCTAAAAATATTTAACAAAACAAATTGATCCTATTTATGTCGTAAATATTATAGGAAAATTTAAAAACTCTAACGTATCGTAAACTTAACCTATTGGAGTAATTTATTTGAATATTTGTGCAACAACAATATAATATCCATTGTGTTAAAGCTCTTTAGAGTTGACTATAACAACAAGCTTAGAGTTAATCATAAATCGTAAATCACTAGTAGACTAAGTACTTAGCTTTGCATTAGGTACAAAAGGGCCGAAAGCTGACCTATTGTTGACCAAAATGTGTTACTTGGACAACAAAACAAATGTTTATGATTCACTAGAGAGTCAAAATATGTTTATATTACCCAGGTCCCACATATGCGTACACGATTATATAAAACGTACAAATATATGTACCCAAACCTGTAGTTATTGTATGAAAATGTGAAATGCAATGTAATTCGCATAATATATTCGCAAACCCATTTACGAATCTTACAACATTTATAAATGCGAGTCTAGTTTGAGATTTTACCAACAACGCCAAGCGCTGAATATAACAGAGTACGAGAAGTATTGCAGATGGTCAATAAACGAATGCATGTTCATTTACGAATGCGTTCTCTATTTGTAAATTGATGTATTCGAACGATTGTGAGTGACCCTCGTTAAAAAGACCACACAGGATTTCGCTATCAAGCGATTCTTACGTTTAATAGAACTTTATCGCTTATTGAAGTGTTATTCTTATTGATATGTTTTAGGTACCTCTTCTTAATCATTACCTACATTACTACATTATCATCTTACTGCTCTATAACCCAATTATTTAGCGTCAACGCAATGTATAAATTCCCTTTATATACTCGTACCTACTTCTATCAAACGTCAGTCTCGTCTCAGTACTTACTCCCTTTCTCCTCATGTCTTCTTTCACACAGTCCATCCATCTTTTCTTGGGTCGTCCTCTACATTTAAAGCCTTCCATTAGTACCTACCCTCTTTCTAATATTTTTTCATCCCTTCTCATGAAGAATATTTATTACAATTAAGAGGAAACCTTGAATAGTTCTTATGAAACAAATTAAAATAGGTACTGTTAAACTGTTGTTGTTAACATGAAAACATAAAAAAATTTGTCTGATCCAAGCCTAAACCGTTACGGGGGAGACAGGTGAGAAGATGCCGATAAATTCCATGAGTTCAGCTTTTCTACGAATCCAAATATGACATTATTTCGGCCACGGTGTAAAATAGTGTCAGATGAACCTGATTTCTATTATTATTTTTTTCTGTTAGAGCTCACAATTGTAACACAATTGTAATTTTTTAAATTATAAACAACCAATCTATACTAATATTATATAAGCTGAAGTATGTTTGTTTGTTAGAGAGCGATAATCTCAGGAAATACTGGTTCTAATTGAACATATATTTTATTGTTGGATAGCCCATTTATCGAGGAAGGCTATATAACATCACGCTACCACAAACAGGAGCAGAGCAGCAATGAAAAATATTGCAAAAACGGGGAAATTTACGCAGACGAAGTTGCACGGGTCATCGATTCAACAAAACGTGCTGCCTAGAATAACCCATTACTTTTATCACAACAAAGTTTTAACATTGAAACGATAGGACACGGCAGATGACGAATTAACTCTGCCGGTAAAAAATATGACATCTAGCTATAAGTATAAAAAAAACCCTGCAAAGAGACGGAAACAAGATACCCTTTACATTTATATATATCATGCAGTCGGAAGTTCAACAGGATTCATTAATGTTCATTAATGCCTCCGACTGCATGGTATTAAATGTGAAGGGTTCTCGTCTGTATCGGGAATCTGGTTTTCTTCTTTTGCCTCTCTTCTCTCTAAACGCTCTTAAAAATAAACCGCCTTATTTTTAAGAGCGTTAGAGAGAAGAGAGGCTTTAGAGCGTGCCAAAGTAATATACATACATACACTCGAAAAACATTACCCTCCTTATAGAATTTTATAAGCTACGAGTCTACCCGTGACCACGGCCGTTGCAATACGGTCGAAACGTCGGGCACAAAACAAAGGTCTTTAGCCTTAAAATGAAACATTTACGCGATTAAGACCCGTGGCTTATAAAATTCTATAATGTGTATAAATCGCGAAAGTTTACGAACTTTGTATTACCCTCCTTATTGTGCAGTCGGGGAATTAAGGGTACCTACTCGTATTAATTGTGTTGCAAGGGAGCTTGCTTACAAATAAAATAATTATGAATGACCTTCAAAAATATCATTAGCCATATGTTACGAACACTTGCGTCATTTGTATCTTTGTTTTACTTAATATCTTAACTGTGTGTGCTGAGATTACCAGATGCGAGGCTGCGAACCACCACCGTGACCATGCTGAAGTTATAAATAGGGTCTTACACGGTGGTCTGGGAATAAAGTTATAGTTAACCATGTGTGGTGTATTAATGGTGACAGTATAGCACGTGATTTGATATTTGTTTTGGTAAATTCTTCATCGCAGTTATTGCATTGGATTCATGCGCGGCGAACATCTTTGAGCGCATATCTTGTCATCATGGTAAATAGCTGCGCTTAGAAAGGCATCAACGGGCATGCGCGGCGGGCATCTTTGAGCGCACCGCGCATGCGCAAGTTCGAGTGAATAAGGACCCCGGTAGGTAAATGTAGATAAGAAAGAACTTAAAGCAAGAAAGTTATGAGGATCACACGTACGTCCGGCGCATTCCAACGGTAAGCCATACACTCAACAACCTTTTCATTCCTGAGCATACCAAGGAGAACCAGTGCTGGATTGACAGTGGGGAAATCAGAGCCCCGTGTTTGGAGCGCCACGTTCAAGGGGCCCCAAGGCTCATGTTTAAGGAATGCCAAATGCTATGTTGAAGGGGCGAAATGCCATTAATTTTGCTTCACCTTAAATAATCGTAGATCTCTACGAACTACAACCTAGTTATAGAAAGAGAGCTATGGAGAGGGTGAGGTGCATTATATTGAACAGTTGTCTTTTTAAATATCAGTAACATACATAAACTTACACGGTACACTATATTCAAATATATATATATATAAGAGGTACACTACCTCACCCTCTTTTATAATTTGTTTACAATTATACGGTTGCGCCTCTGGGTTCTTATTCACTATATTTTTTTCCGTTTTCGCGGCAAGCCCGCGGTTTTAACTGTCAAAATCTTATCTTAATGTTATAAAGAGAGCCGCGCTTAGAAATGCATCGCGCATGCGTGCGGACATCTTTGAGCACATCGCGCATGCGCCAATTCACGAGGGCTTGCCGCAAAAACGAACAAAAATATAGAGAATAAGGACCCTGATAGGACCCAATCTTACCTTTGTAACGCTCTACATAATAATTCAGAACGAATTTTACATTTATTAACAGACACATAACATGGGCGTAATGCCAAAAAGAATAACGTTTGGAGGTGTTATTGTACCATTTGAAAAGGTAAGATTTGGCCTAGCTGTCGTAGTTTGCGTTGGTAAACATGAATAAGGTCCGACTAGATGTTGTCTATGTGACCCTCTTCAACGACTAAAATTCAGTTCAGGTTCTGAATGATTAATGTACCTTGGTTGAGCTGCTTTTAATTGAAGAAACTTGCTATGCTACCTCTTACTATCACATAACTTTAACGCATACATCATAAAATCGGTGCAGTTATATGACAAGTTCAATTTCAATCTGTAATTGAGCTGTTCAATAGAGTGCCGCAGGGTAGCAGTTTGGATCGACCTTGTAACAATTTTTGAACTCAATTATCGATGAAAATGGTGATGACTAATTTACTAAAAAGGTAGCAGAGATATATAGTAGTAGATACGTCTTACAAACGTGTTTAATACGTTCGCACAGAGGCGTGAACTAACAATACAATGTAGATTTTAGTTTATTGCATAGCAATTATTTGTGTTTATGGAGCTCGGAAGGTTGGGGGGCAATTATATTGTTAACGTTATTAATGGCTGTTCTATGGCCGTTTTATGCTAAAACAAATGGCAAAGTAATAAGTATTACAATTTAAAATAACAATAGCAGATTTTAAAACACATTTCAAAATCATTTGTAACAAACCCTGCAGGTTTTATATTGTATTTATTTAAACGGAATTTATTATTGAATCGAACCTTTTCAATGATGAAGATTTGTTCGACTAGTAAATGTTACTGGATATTAAGTAATTAATTAAAATAAAGATTTTTCGATGTTTTAATTCAAAAAGTTATTCTGCTATTCGGGACGGAGACAAATCCAACAAATCAAAGATCACGAAAATTGTAATTGTAGTTTGTAATTAGCAATAGATTGCATTGAATTAGTCTGTAAGCTTTTTAAAAACATCATTTTAAAAAATCAGCCTACCCTTTGTTGAGTTATACATGTAACTAACCCGACTTTTTGTATAGATAGAGAAAAAAAAGAAAGCATAACTTTTCTTGTCTAATTACAAATAAATTAAAATAGCGTAATTTAGTCGGTACCTAATACAAGTATCTGATACCAAAAATAGATCTCCCGACTCCCGATCTCATGAACAAATTGCTATTCTTCTTATTTATTACAGAGCAAAAGTACTACAATGTATATTTAGATTATGTTACGAGTACATAGACTCTACTAATTACAGAAGTACGTTCACCTTCTGCTAACGTTTTATTACCTCAAAACAAACATGATGGCGCAAATTTCACAAATCTGTGTTTGCTTTAAAAATTAAATAAAGGTAATCCCAAAATGTTTTCTACTTGCCGCCCTTACTTTATCGTGCAATGCAGCGAGACGCTTTAAAGCAATACAATAATTAAAAACATTTGTGGCACATGATAAACTCCGAGGGAGTTTATAACTCGTCGATGACCAAATCAGAAGAATAGATGACAATGTAATGAATGGCAATGGTCATAACGAATCAATCGATACTTTTACCTACGAGATATGAGTACTAACGATATAAAATTATAGTTTACGATTTCAATACAATTAACCCGCCTTGTGCCACCGTTAAAGTGCGTGCGACTACTGTGCATTAAGGTTGTGGGCCGTTTTCCCATACGAAACACATCTCGGTTTCGTATGGGAAAACGGCCGTACAGTCTAGAGAGATGTGAGAACCACAAAACATAAATGTTGTTTCCGCGACTCGAAGTACTACACAGAGTTTGTACGTCACTGTGTTATTCTTATAAATTATTTTATAAAAACCGCAGATTTTAGTGTTGCGGCTATGCGACGCTTATGCGTGTCCTAATGAGAAAGACAGCTATTCGGCAATGTTTATTCTGACACTAGCTGAAACAGAACAAAGCGATACATTTGTTTTGGGGCTCATATTTCTGTGATTACGTACGAAGAGAGGTATTCGTGAGTGTAGGGATTAGCGCGAGAATGAGAGATAAGATTGCGAATGTTGTTGCTATGTGAAGATGGGTCCATAGACTGTAAGATGATAGGTACAAAGTTCTCGATGCATGACTTACTTAAAGAGAGTACGATATTTTTTTATAAGGATTCCATATGGGTAGTCTAAGACCCTCTGAACGCTACGAAACATTGAAGTATTTTTGTTTCCAGCTTCGGGTCTAGATTTAGGGTACAAGGCCCATGTCGAAGGATACTATACAAACATACACCCAGAACACAAAGCTCTATCCTATATGGGCATCAAACGCACAATCACTAGCGCAGTAGTCATATGCATCTCTAGCGGCGCCATCGAGGCAGCCCAATTTCATACCAATATACATAGATCTCATCAAAGTAATCAATTCTGTAAATTGATGCATTAAAATTGACTCATAACAAACACGCTGCAATGCCCTCATTACACCAACTATTATAATACATAAACACGTATATAAACAAATCTAGAATGTGGCCGATGAAAGCCGATGAGTCAGCGCAATCGACCTGGAATTTAATTGGCAAACAGAAATGTCCAAGTTACATATTGAAAGAATTTTCACGTGTTGTATAAACAAAAGGACATTTATGTTGAGTTTAGGAATATTGAGTAAAAAACAATATTAAAATTTTTGAAAAAACACCACGACGGGCGTATAAAAGAATCAAATCAAATTTTGAAACGCTACAGTTTCTCCAAAACGGTCAAGTTTATCTCTTTATTATTGAAACGGATTATATATTATTGTTCCACCTGTTGTTTCTATGTGACCACGATCGGTGCAATTCGGTCGAAACGTCGGGTAAACAGTTCCAATAGAATAAATTGTTTACTCTCAACACGAGTAGTAAGTTTCAAATAAAACACGAAATTATTTTTTTTTAAAAAACCAAGACATGCGAAGAATCAAATAAAATTTAAAAACCCTCCGACTAACAGAATGTAGGTAAGTAACCAAATAAAATCAGTCGAGGTCTGCCATTCGCTGCCCTATCACATGCACAAAAATATTTGAATTTAATTCAAGGTAGTAAATTACAGTTCTACATTTTATTTCTTTTTATTCACGTCGTGGATTTTTTCTATTTTTTTTATTTTTTTACAAGCTTTTATTTAACTTTCCCTGTCTTTGTATATTAGTTTGTCCGGGTCAAATCTTGGAAGCCCAATTAGTACCACTTCCTGACGTTCGGTTGGGCTCAAATTTGGTACATCATTAACTCTAGTATCATTTACACTAGTTTGTTACATTATACCATTTGTATGACACTAGCTTTTGCCCGCGGCTTCGCCCGCGTGGATACCAAATTGTTACCAAAATATTTTAACGGCAAAATTTCATACTAATTTTGCACCCTCGTTCTACCCCCTTAGGGGGTGAATTTTCAAAAATCTTTTCTTAGAGCTCCCCTACGTTATAAAAGGAAGCCCTGTGCAAAATTTAAAGTTTCTAATACTTATAGTTTAGGCCCTGCGTTGATATGTCAGTCAGTCAGTCAGCTTCTTCTAGTTCTGTATTGTTTAGAGATTTCCCTAATGGACATTGCACAAAATGTAGTGTAGTACTGTCGATCATTGGTCTTAAGTAGAGTCAAATCGGTAACGTCCTCAAGCTATAAGATCAAAAGATAAGCTTTTATGTCATATAAATGGTATAATATGATATTTTTTTTTCCTTTAATACAGCAGCAACATTGTTTTGAATTAATAGTCTTGGTAATATTAATAAACATTATGGTTTCGTTATGTGTCGCAGGGGAAAAGACTTCATTTTCGTCAATTCAATTCGCAGCGGAATTGAGTCTATGTTTTTATTAAATTCAAAGTACACGACGTTGCAAATTGCAATAAATGAATGGTTGTTTTTAAAATGTTTTTAACTATTTATTTATTTACTGGATCGAAACGAAACATTCAATATAAAATAATAATGAAAAAATGAATGTTATATATGTGCACATACACGTAGTGTTCACAAGCCCTGCAAAGCATAATTGTCTGTGAAACCAATAACTTCAATTCAAATTATCACGAAAACATGAACTTAAACAGAACCTCTTCACTCTCTTTAATCTCTTGTCATACATCCTAGAGTCAAGCATGGAGTTACGTAACTAATTAATATTATTTTTTAATGAGCTCAGCGTCTGTATGGCGCAGGTTGAGAGCGGCGCGCGGGCGCAGGCGCTCACCTATCAGCCATTGTTTGTGTTTGCTATCTAATCTTGTTTGTCGCAGCCTCTTTGCAACGCTGCCTGACCCACTTACCGTACTTGAACGTTTTTCGTGAAATTAATTTGAAAATGTTTTATATCACGTCGGGGTTAATCGCTTAAGTCTGAAGATTTGCTATTAATCGGATTTATATAAAAGATATCTATAGAAGCTAGCGCAAATAAAACAGATCTTTGACTTTTGACATTTGTGCTAAAGAACAGATTAGGTATAGCAGGAATAACGAACTCCGACACTACCAAAAGGTCCCGTTGATCTGAAGCGCTACTTTACGTACTTAAATGCTAAGATATTTGTATAAAATCCTATGCTTAAGCGCCTATTATAATTATGGGTTTTAAATATAAATGTATAAAATCCACATAGTAGACGTACTAACAGACGTGACAGGCAGTATCATATTTATCAGCATGGACACAATATTAAATACAAATTGTTGTTCTAAATCTGGGACTAATTTGCAAATAATACACTGACGGACTCATAAACTGCATCAAAGTTCAGGTTTACTCTAAAAGGATTTTTTATAATAAGTATGCAAACTTTTTAGATTAAATTATATAAATATGGAAAGACTGGCTCTTAATCTTAAAAAAAAATTAAATTTAAAAATAGAACTGCGGTAAAACAAATGAATATAGCCGGGAAAAGAAAATTTACTCGTAGTATCAGATTTGCGTGTTATTTATAGCAAAGTTTTAAATTAATTCTCATTGATTTTTTTTGTTTGGTCAATTGAATTATTGTTACCAGCATAATTGTTGGGTTAGTTTTTTAACACATCGAGAGTTTTTGAACCATAATATGGATACTTCGTCCGAACAAGCGGCACAAATTGTAGCATTGGTGCGGGAGGGCTTGGATCAACGAACGATTGGTAGAAATTTAAATTTAAACCAGTCTACGGTTTGTAGAATATACAGAAGGTTTGTAGAGACAGGTTCTTACAGGAGGAGACGTGGTACAGGCAGAACTCGAGCAACCACAGGTCGTGATGACCGATTTATTGTTACAACTTCCCTGCGAAATCGTTTCCTCACGTCAGTTAACATCAAAACCGAGCTTAATGAAGTGCGTGGAAAAAACGTGTGTGCACGAACAATAAGAAGAAGGTTAAAGGAAGCGGCTATCACCCCTTTTAGACCAGCAAATGGTCCAAAGTTGTCTGCAGCTCACAGACAAGCTCGCTTAAGATTTGCGCGTCATCACCTGAATTGGACAGAAGAGCAGTGGGCCTCTGTATTGTTCACGGACGAGTGTAGGACATGTTTATATGGTGCAGATGGTCGCAGAAGAGTCTATCGTCGACGTGGGGAGCGATATGCTCAAAGTTGCATTGAGGAGCGTGTTCCTTTTGGAGGCGGTTCATGTATGGTCTGGGGTGGCATATCGATGAACGGGCGAACAGAACTTGTGTTCATAGACATGGTCCGTCAAAACGGTAATAGAGGGGGTTTGACAGCACATCGCTACATAACAGAGATATTAGAAGATCACGTGGTGCCTTACATGGGATTCATAGGCGTAAATTTTACTTTAATGCAGGATAATGCCCGGCCGCATGCAGCTGCACAAGTTCAACATTATTGCGAAGAGGTTGGGATACGTACAATGAATTGGCCAGCACGCAGCCCGGATCTTAATCCCATCGAGCATGTTTGGGACAATTTAAAAAGAGCTGTATATGCGAGAAACCCTTCGCCTACGACAGTGGCAGCACTAAGAACAGCACTTTCAGAAGAATGGGACAATATTCCGCAAGATCTTTTAAAAACCCTTATAAAATCTATGCGGAACCGATTAGAATCCGTAATAAGGGCACGTGGGGGTAATACACCTTATTAAAACACAAATAAACCCTTGCATAAAGTTTGTGTCTATTGTTAAAACCAATTTTTTAATTAAACAATTTTTCCTTAAACTTCTGTTTTTTCTTCAAAAAAGGTCTTAAGGTCCATTCCAGTACATAAACTTAAACTTAAAGATATGATCCTACGCTGTTTTAAAGTTCACGAACCAATCTAGAGGTTTCAATTTAAATCTGTATAGAAAGTTTGCATACTTGGTTAAAATATTTATTTCAAAGTCGTCTATTACTTTGATGCAGTTTATAAGTCCGTCAGTGTATTTCTGATTCTGACATATCAACTTTTTTTTTTACTTACAAATTGTACAATGGAGGAGGCTGAGATCTACGTACTTTGGCTTAGAAGTACTTGACAAAGCACGTGCTGACCGTTGAGTTTGTCGATAAAATCTTCTAAGATTATGCTAAGCTTGATCTAAGCCAAAGTACGCTCTATAGGAGCTCTATAGATTTCAGCCCTAATGCAATTGACAAGTTTTCTTAGGTGTTTTCAAATAAGACCCATCGTATATTGAGTTATCTAACTATTTCCCGCGTTCACTTTCGTTTATACAAAATTGCTTATGTCCTTCCCCTAGCGGCAAGTTATCTCAAACAAGCTTTCAACAAATCAGACTCGAAAACCAAAACAAACGGATAGGCATAGTTACTTTCATAATATTTTGTTACAAAAGAAGCGTTACGATCCACACATTAATTAATAGCGCTAACCAATTTGCAGTTATCTCAGTACACATTCAATTTATTGTGTTATCTGAAGCCTTGACGGGTTTTTAACTATTGCTATGAGTGTTATCAAATACTTGTAACTATGAATGAGTTCATTCCAATAATTTGCGTTAAAGTTAAAGTTCCCTTCCCTTTCAAGAACAAACCATTTTTAATCTTTCAGGGCAGTTAGTTTTACGTGATATTTAACCGCATTTATACTCATTATTGAATCATTGTGCGTTTATATTATGTGCCTCTTGAGAAGCTAAATTTTCTGATTAGTTTCTCTCCCTTCCTCCTTATCTTTCCTCCTGAATACTAAAACGATATTAAACACTTATGATGAGTAGCCGTTGTTGTTATCCTTGCTACACCAATCTAGACTTTTATTTCATTTTGTCAAATGACGGTCCAAATGACAAATTCAATTCGAAGTCTTGCTGTTGTCAAATGTAGCCAGCGTACTTGTTCTCTGATCTGATGATGAGATCTGGGGATACACCCTTTTGATATGACAGTGACAGGATGATAGTTAACGGCGCGGCATCTCAAAATTTGACGTTTAAGTTTTCTCTCTAAACTTAACTGGATTTCAACGTGCGTTTGTGTCCGTATTTACGCTTTCTTCTTTACTTCAACTATTTCTTTGATGTTACTTCAGAAGTTTTCTTTCTCGTTTTATTTTTCAACCGACTTCAAAAAATAGGAGGTTCTCAATTCGAAGAATTCGTGAAGTTGGTGCGGAATAAACCATAAAAACTACTATTTCATGGCACCAACTTCAATATGTTTAATTTGTTTATATTTTTATAATATTTTTTTGCTTTTTAGTTGCCTAGTATTTATTTTTGAAGTCGGTAATATTTTTTTGTAAAAAAGTATTTTTGTAGTTTTGGTATAAGTACTAGTATAGTATTATATTATCTGTGGTATAAGTTACTAGCGACTTCATAGTCCATCTACGCCTATAGTAGATCAGTGCCCTAAAGATACATTTGGATTATGCTCGGATATGCACTCTAGCACTGTAAAGAGTGACGTAAAATTAATGTACTGCGAAGCTATTACTTTATAGTTTGATATACTGGTTACTGCTTAAAAACGCAGTCCAGTATACTGTCTTCCACGATTAAATATTATAAATGTATAACTTTTATGATAATAATAAATAAATAAAAAAAAATATAATAATTATATTTAAAAATTGAATCTTCAAGGTTATTCACTAAATTAATTACTGAATGTCTGAATCAATGGAATTAATTTAAATTTCTGGTCGCTATTGATCACGTGATCAAAGTACTGAGAGCACCTTACCTCGAGAACGCCCAGTACAAAGATGGCGACGATTTATGGGGATATTGCGCAAGTATACTGTCAGTCATTTAACGGAACGAACTCTCAGGTAAAAGCATTGAACAGTACTCGTAGTGTATATCGGAACACACCCTATATCAGGTAGGTTTTTAGAAAGACTGTTTGGTAGCAAGGTCGGTTTAGTGTGAAGTAACATCAGCAAATTAAAAGCCAACCTTTACACTAGCAAACCTTTGTATACTCTGAATACGTTTCAAGAAACTAGCCCAAGTAGGTAATATAAATAGTAATAGACAAACATAAAGACGTTATGTAATCGAAAGTACAACAGTAGCTACTCGCAGTCAGTAGGCATGAGATAATATTTGTTTAATATTAAACAGACAAGCTTGCACATGTGAGCCAGGGATGACATCATAGAGTAAGACGGCTATAACTTTGACGAAAATAAACAATACAAAGTTAAAACTAATGCCAAATTGTACCATTGTAGATACTTCTACTAAGATACAAGCGCACTGCCAGCCCTCGTATCCAAGAGAAGTACAATTTATACTTTTAGCGATAAGCGAAAATCACGCTGTAGATACAATCGTAAGTTAACAGCGTGCTGTCTACGCAAAAATTATTTTCCTACCTACTACACAAGTTATGATTTCACCTAAGTAACTCCACCTTAGTTTTAGGGACATAACTCCAAGTTTAGTGCGATTTTGTGAATTTTGTGAATTTGACTGACCTGTTGGTCTAGTGCTTAGTGACCCTGACTGCTAAGCCGTAGGTCGTGGGTTCGATCCCCATCCAGGATAAAATTTTGTGTGATGAATCCGATGGTTTATTCTGTGTCTGGGTGTAATTTATCTATAATATGTATGTATTTAGAAATATTTAAGTATGTTTATCAGTTGTCTGGTTTCCATAGTACAAGCTCTGCTTAGTTTGGGATCAGATAGCGTCGTGTGAGTTGTCCCAAGATATTATTATATTATTATTATTATGTAAGATAGTAGTCTTCTCCCTATACCGCTATACAGTAGCCCAAGATAGATTGGCAGAGTGGATGGATCTACTACGTGTTGAAGGGTTTTAAAGACGTAACTATATGAGTTTTCTTACTCGAGAGGTTAGGATATCTACATGAGAAGCGAAATTTAGTCTGTCATCTAACTCCTAAGTATTTAATAGTGAGAGAGCGTGCCAATGGGCAGCAAGTGCAAGTAAAGGTGTCTAAAAGTGAACATGAGTGTGCTATTATCGCCAATGAATCGTCGGGCTGTGTCTGATTGCTTAGGTGAAAAGTAAATATTTTTGTTATGCGGTTTAACCCATTTTGTGCCGTCATAAAGACTTCAGCCCATGATTCGCCATAGAGTGTTAGAACAGTGTCATCAGCAAAAGTGGTGACTTTTCCATTTTTGAGATCTAGGTCACATAGATGGTTAATGTAGACAAGGAAGAGGTTAGGTCCAAGCACGCTACCTTGTGGGACCCCAAAATTTAATTTACTACTTGTATCTAGACACTATTAGATATAATATTTATTGCCAACTGTTCACACCAAGGGAAGGCGCTGGCACCTGTGATACAATGTCTACATTAGTTACGGTTGTAATTTAAGATGGAAAATAAATTATTATTATTAAAATATTCTTTTTTTATAGTATAGTTTGAGGATCACGGGAGGTGAAATGTCAAAAAAATTTAAGGTACTTAACACAGTATAGATAATGCGCGTTAGACTTTGTTTGTTTGTGTTTGAAAGGTGAATTAGTCGGGAGTGTTCTTAGCTATGTTTCATGTCCGATGGCCGCCGTCACAAAATGACGGGTAAGATATTTTTTCACCATTCCCTCAATATCAAATGAAAGGGTTTGACTAGAAAAATACTACTGGGTTTTTTTTTATTATTATTAAAACGGATTACATTTAAATGTTGTGTTATAATGTTATTAAATTATACAATGATATATTTACTCTCAACATGGATAAGTCGAAGTAGCATATTTTGTAAAAACCTCAAAGTTTGAAATAAAAAACAATATTGATTTTTTTTTAATTTGTTTTTTACGCCCCTACGGGCGTAAACAAACAAATAAAACTTTAGAATCCCCTGACTAACAGGAGGTAAGTAACCTACTACGTAGTCACATGCTAAACAATATTTTAGTTCAATTCAGGATAGGTATACTACCTATCCTGAATTGATCTTAAATATTTTTTAGCATGTGGCAGGTCAGCGAATGACAGACTCCGAAAATCTAGCAGAAAATTATGATCACTCCTTTTAAGAAGCGTAGCCCCGTATCCATCAAGAGCGGAACGGGCATATTAATTAATCCTTTTACCTTGCAAGAGTAAACTGCAAAGGTATTGTGTTTCCACTAACAAATAGTCGAGCAAAAAGGACTAAGCAAACATAAATAGTATAAACGAACCCGATCACATCTAGAGAGGGTCTACTTCTGAATAAGTTAGATAAACTCTTTGTTGTTGGAAACGCAATGGAAGCGGAACGAAAAGAGTCCTTTTTATTTAGCTATTTCTCGCTAATTACCCTTTCGCGGTAGAAACCACCAAAGGTCGCTGAAAAACAATCTCACTCTATTCAATCCGGGACTAGGGCCTACGCTGACGACGCCACAGACAGACATATAGATATAAAGACATACATGTACGCACACGTCAAACTTACTTATTATACCATCTCTCCTTTTGCGTCGGGGGTATAAAATTAATCTAACTTAATGTTATAGTTTTCTTGCAAAAACTATTTATAGAGGGCACCTGTCCCACCACCGGCGATGAGCGAGAAGCGAGTAGCGCGTATTCTATCGCTCAAGAAACGTGTGTAGATCCCGTCCGTTTAGTTTAAACATAAGAGATGCAGTATAGAGTAGCGAGTACTCGCCGGCAATGTGAACACTCTAGAAACTGCCTCTGTGGCGCGGTAGGAGTGTATCCGACTGCTACGCAAGAGGTCGCGGGTTCGAATCCCACACGGGACACCACTTTGTGTGATCCACAAATTGTTGTTCCAAGTCTGGGTGTACTTTGTGTCGTACCCCCCGCCACCACAGGGCTTGTACCCTACTGTCGTGGGGTAACAAATTGTGTCATTTGTTTATGTACTCAGGCTACCAGCACTTTTGACAAGAAAGGAAGAAAAGAATACAGGTCGAAAGCGGTTAGGAAGAGTAGATTAGAAATTTTAGGTAGTGCAATAACATAAGCATACCACCATGAAGATGGGAAAGTCCCCGAAAAGAGAAATTAATAATGTAAGATAGAGAAGGAAGAAGATGATCAAGGGTATTTATAACCATGTGACGGCTAATGCCAACGTTACCGACAGCTTTGGATTTAATGGAATTCATTATCTTCTTGATCTCACCCGATGAAACTGAAGAAACGTTAAAGAAGTCTATATCGGGGCGTGAAAGGCGAGTATTTAGCTGAAATACTCACAGGTACGACTTTTGGTTACATGATTACACAAAGGTTAAATGAGTATTGGTTTCATCTAAACCAACCGTCATCTGAGGATCAGTATGCCCCTGTTTGCCGATTCCTAGAGCCCCTAGGAACCGCCAGATGTTCTTAGGAAGAGAAGAATCAATATTTTTTTAAATATGTCGGCGTTTGGCGTTGCGAATTATCTGATTGCACCGATTCCTTACAGTTTTGTAAAGGGCTCTACTTACTTTCTCGCCGTTAGTGGGACAAGTGCCTAATAAGATAAAAGCTATATAACCTAATAAAGATGCAATAGGCATGCGAGTAAATACAGTAGGAAATTTATCAAGTTATGGTGCTCATCTTAAGTAAATATATATGTATAGAGATAGTCATTACAGACGAGAGGAATGCGTCGCGACCTCAAATTATGTTTGTTTTGACATGCATCAAACATTATACAAATATTTTAGCATTTTTTGACCCAGATTCGGTTGCAAATAAAGACTATGCAAATTATGCAACATGGCGAACGATCTTATTATCATCATATCATTGTTTCTTGTTGCTGTATCAATGGTCTTCTAAGCGATATCACTTACGGCGGCCAATCTCATCTAGCTAACTCTGCAGAAGATATTATAGTGCACGAGGGAATGCACAGACACAAATGCACTTTCTATTCTCTCACTTTACCGAAGAGAGATTAGTAGAAGAGAGAGAGAGACAGAGAGAGATGTAGCCTACCTATCGATCATTTTTCTAACAGGTCTATAGTTCAGTGAGGTTAAACAACGTTACCACTGGCGGTTCATAGATGGGTATAGGGTTGCCAGACGGTCTGGAACTGCCTGGATTTTCCTGACATCTCCCGACAAGCCGCTCCGATAGCACGACTTGGGGGTGCAATTAATTCCATGTACAGCGCCTTCAACTTACCCTTTTGTACCACTTCAACACGCCATTTGGCCCGGCCACTCTTTTTTTTTAAGACGACTCCCGTACTTGCGTACAAGCCTTGTGTAGCGGGGGACTTTACAAACATACAAGTCACGCACACTAAGTACACCCATACTCGGAACAACAATTTGTGGATCACACAAAGTGGTATCCTGTGTGGGAATCAAACCCACGACCTCTTGCGTAGCAGTCGGACACACTCCCACCGTGCCAGAGAGGCAGATTCAAGGTGGTGCCCGATTTCTTTTTAATTTTACTTAGTTTCAAATATTCATTTCTTCAGATAACAATCCCAAAAACCCCGACATTTTAAAATGTTATTCAGATTTATTTTACGATGTTACAAACCTAGTTTTCCAAAAATGTCACACCCCTCAAAATAAAAAATACATGTTTCAGCGTTTTTGGAAAATCAACTCATGAGGCTAAAATAGGACTTGCAATTTTGTATGAAACTCCATTGGTTTGATGTTAGATCTGTGAAATTTCGTTTTCGCCTTTTTTATATAAAATAAAGAAACACGTTTTTCAGCGTTTTTGGAAAATCAACTCATAAGAGGCTGTAATAGGGGTTGTGTCTTCAGGGGGTAAAATAAAACTAGATATATATCAAACTACAAAAACTAGAAAATCCTTTGCGAATCCTAGGCACCAGTACTGGTTATAGTTTTTACAATGTGCTTATACTAAGGTCTCTGACGTACTTAACAAAATTAAAGTAGGTAGTTATTTTTAAACCATCTCAGTAACCTGGTCGCGTCTAATTTTCAGGTCAATTTCACAACGTTGGGCAACAGGCGCTAGCGCCATTATCTCCTCAGATAATGCTAGTTATGCCTCATTCAATCTCAGATTACGTTCTCCAATCGTTGTCACACAAAGCACTGAGACCATAGAAGGTATTTAAGCTTCATAGGTACTTTCTTGCAGCAATGCACTTAAAGATGCGCTCATGGACACAACATATCAGAACTCGGAAAGTGGTCTGAAATTTCATGTGTGAGCAATGCATATGCACAGTCGCAGAATGAAAATGTTCGTTAAAAAAGTCCACTTTTGCTTGAACCGTATCAGACTGCCTGTGTGGCGCGGCGGGAGTGTGTTCGACTGATACGCTACGGGACACTACCTTGCATGATCCACAATTGTTGTTCCGAGTCTGGGTGTACTTTGTGTCCGTAACTTGTATGTTTGTAAAGTCCCCCGCGACGCAGGTCTTGTACCCTACTGCGGTAGTAGTCTTTTTCTAAAAAAAAAAGAGCAGTAACGCCAACAGAGTAATAAAAAGATTTTAGTTAATTATTCATAGTCAAGGAATGTAATATAATATGATCTGAATGAATTTAAACTCTGTTGTCAAATAGATAAGCAGGTATAATTTACAACATACGAGTAGTTAATATCTAACTGTCTGGTTGGATACATAGTTTAAAAAGGTAACGAGCGCTTGCAAAGTGTTAAATGAGTGTAGGTATTTGAAAACAGACGAAGATTTTAATTCCGAGACAAGGTATACGTTGCTCAAGAGTGTTTGAATGAAGATTACTTTCTGTACTCTGACTGTTCTGTAGTGGTGACGCTTATCTCCCAACAACCTTAATTATGGCCCTTTGTCTAACATCTATCGAGGCTTGTGTGCTTAATTCTCGCGACCAATCTAGTGCACAAACAATATCAGACTGTTTGTAAATGTAATCTGAAATCTCAAGAGATAAGGATGATCTGTGTTAGTTTGTAAAAATCATCTCCTTACATAAAACTAACATTGAATGATATGGTGGTCTCCACCCCAAATGTGTTAAGAAAACCGGGCAAGTGCATGTCGGGCCACGCACAATGTAGGGTTCCGTAGTCTTCATCCGAATACTGCAGCTTAAAAAGTGAGTTTTCTATTGTTTTTGTTTCATACAAAAACAACAGGAAACCCACCCAACAACTTTATATAATTATTTCTCAATGAAGTTTGCCTACTTAGCTGTGTCAGCTTTTAATTTCACTATATATACCTACTACTTACGTGAATTTTTTCACATACTCAACATCGACTATTTATACTAACACAAACTTGCACTATCGAATCCCTAAATCGTAAAATGATCGTTACAACCCAATAACTGTGCAGCAGCCATACATACCCCCACCGCGCCACCGAGGCAGTCACACACCTTCCTTAGTAATTTTGCATTAGATGACTACTGTATGATGAAGAAGATTTTTGAAAAACTATGAATGAATAATTTGATTGCTTATATAACTATGTCTGAGTCACTAATGAATTATTGCAAAACCACAAATATTGTTACGACATTTTAAAGAAAAATAAAATATGAATGCAATTAGAAAATCTTCTTTATAACTATCACTTGAAATTAAGTATACATCAATCAACTCGTTTGGATAGCGGTTCATGCATCGATAATATTATACATAATATAAGGATTAGCAACTGCGAGGTGATTAACTTAGGCATATCAGACCATACAGGTCACATAATAAAATGTTCTGTAAAGAAAACTTGAGTTTTGACACATTGGTTTACATCTAAACGCGACTTTTGCTTGAATAATATGAACAAATTTAAAAAAGCTCTAAATAGTCTCAATTTCACTAGCGTATATGAGGAGATGTTAACGCCGCCTATAATGAATTTATTAATTTATTTGGACTGTTCTATAATCTTTGCTTTTCAGTCATCAAAGTTAAAAATAAAATCCAGCAGATGGATTACTAAAAGCATTAAACTATGTTGTAAACGTAAATGTGAGATACTATGGCAGTCAAGGCGTAACCCTGATTCAACCAGTAAAAAAAATATACAAAGCTTATTCCAAACGCTTAAAAAACGTAATAAAATTAACCCAGAAATCTAAAAATAGTTATTTTATTAATAATGCAAATAATAAAGTTACGGCAACGTGGAAAGTTATTAACTCAAATAAAAATAATTACCCAAAAGAAGGTCCCTAGAATAAATAGTGGTGGGAAATGTGTAACAAACCCGGGCGTATTTAATAATTACTTTGTAGATCAAGTTTATTCTAATTTAAAATTTAAGTTAACAATTTAATTTCAAATGATTCTAATATTCCGTTTTTCTACCACCTACGACACCGCACGACATCGAAAAAATAATTCAGAATCTAAAAAAATACACTTAATTCAGGGCATGATGGATTTACAACTTACAACAAGGGTTATAAAATATGTGTCTTTAGAAATTTCACCCGTATTAAGTTTTTTTATAAATTTGTGTTAGAGAACGCTATGTTTCCTGAAAGCCTAAATCTAACTGTCATTAAACCACTTCATAAAAAGAATGCTCCAACCAGTCTAGAAAATTATAGACCCTAGATATATTGCGCTTGTCTCAATATTTTCCAAAATCATTGAAAAAGTTATACATAATAATGTTTGTTCCTATTTGGAGTAAAACAATGTACTAACAAAAGAGCAATACGGATTCAGTCATCAATAAAAATATGAATATGGCAATCTATGATTTAGTGAATAATATTGTTGCAAATAAGGATGGAAAAATATCCGTTACAGTATTATTCATAGACATGACAAAGGCATTGGATTTTGTCGATCACAAAATACTTCTTGCTTAATGATATAGTTATAGGTGTGGTAATATTTTGAACTTGGTCAAATCCTACTTAACCGACAGAAAGCATCTCACAAGTGTCACAAAAATAAATACTTACACCAAAACTGAAACAGTTTGTCTATCTAAACAGAGACAAATAAAATACGGCGTGCCCCGAGGAAGTGTACTCGGACCATTACTTTTCCTATGCTACACAAATGATCTTCCTAAAATTGTTCCTCACCCTATGACTTTGTTTGCTGACGACTGTACTACGATATTTATTGATAAGGACATGATAATATTTGAAAGTGACATATATAATAGTTTATAATTGTTGTGTAATGTGTTACAGTGGTTAGAAGCAATTAATTTAAAAATTTACCTTTTTTTAAATTTGTTTTTTGTTAAAATGACATTATGTGAATAATGTCATTTTAACAAAAAACAAATTCTGTTTACCTTAATATTAATTACGAATAAATGTCAATAGCTAAAGTAGATCATACAATTTTTTTAGGTATCTGGTTGGAGGAAAAGATGACGTGGAAATGACACATTGAAAATTTAATAAAAAAACGAATGCGCTTCTTACACTACACTGAATCAGGGACCCTAAACCCTTAAATAGAGAGGTGTAATAAGAGTTAGGGCCCTAATTCTCTAACAAATTTTCAAGACCACCTCGATTTAGCGACCTGATTTAGGGTAATAGCCGTTTAAACCAATATTAGTTTGCTCTTCATCAACAAGGTTACAAATCGTGAAACTGTTCTTTCTGCATATTACGCTTATGTTTCTAGTATACTCAGATAAGGTAGGTATTATTTTCTGGGGCAATACCTCAGAAAGAGAATACGCCTATTGCATTCAAAACGCAAAAGAAGTGTCTTAGCAGTAGGTATGCGGGATTAAAACAACCGATAGTTGCACACCATATTTTATAAGTTAAAAGGTTTTAACTCTTCCATCACTTTATGTTTATGAGGTGGCTATATTTGTCAAAGTTAACTTTAGTCTGTTTGATACTCTTAAAATATTACCGACTGCTTGCCCCGATGCGGGGCCGTTAATTGTTGAGGAGTTCACTATCAGCTCTATTACATTGTGTAAAAGTTGTATGACGAGAATAAAGTGCTAATACGATATTAAAGTAACTGAATCGCAAACTGTGAAATATTGAATAGGTCTGCTTGTGATTTGTGATCTTCATCATTAGTTCCACTTCACCAATTGGTGTTTTTTTAAAAGTAAATGCACAAATCACTATGAAATGTACCTAAATCACTGTAGGGGTCCCTTTAATATTTCAAGAGTTCCCTCGATGTCTCCACGGTCCCATCACCAGATCGTAATCTGATGACAATGGGACCAACTTGGAAGTATACCCTTTCAAACACAAAAATAACTTTTCAAATCATTCCAGCCGTCTTTGCGTAATCGGTGAACAAACATACAAAAAAAAAAAAAAAAAACTTACAATCGAATTGAGAACCTCCTCCTTTTTGAAGTCGGTTGACTACGTCATCAGGGTTACACTACGTCTGAAACAACATCAAACTGCACTTTTTTCTAAGAGTTTCCTAGGTATGGCAAAATCTACAATATCTAGTTTTAAAAGCGGCGGTAGCGTACCTAATGGCTAAGGCATCGGTCTCGCAATCGTGAGGTCGTTGGTTCGAATCCTGACCATTATAGTACCGACGTGTACCCACTCCTAACAAGCCATAGAGCTTAGCTGGAGGGGTTACCAGGATTGCTAGTAATGTGGGACCACAATCCCACATTGCTAGTTATCTTTTAAAGCAAAATACTACACTTGTGAAAAGTCGATTCTACATTTACTTGTAATTAAGTGTCTAGATAACCTTACTCGTTTCAAGACAGCATTCCATAGATTTCTGGTGAATAAAGCGTACTACTCAATAATAGATTTTTTAAATGATCAATAATCTCGACATTCGCTTTGGTTTTGGTGTGATAACATATTTGATGATTTATTAATTTTATAAAATTATTTTTCTTAATTTTATTATTGACATTGTTTGATTTTGAATTGATGTTATTGGATTATTTATGTTATTTTTTAATTGTTTTTCTGTATTATTCTATTACTTTTTTACTTACTTTTACATAGGCGAAACCTATGTTTAGCCTATGTAAGGCGTAATATACGATAGTATTTATTGTTATAACGATAATGCGACGTGTAATGAGACGATAGTATTTTAATGTTATAACACATGTACCTATGTTCCACAAATAAATTTATTTGATTTGATTGTAGTCAATATTTTTGCAACTTCCATCGATCGATTGCATTCGATATTAATAAACAATTTACTTTAGGTATACTACGAGTGTCTTCATTTTGGTTTGTTTTCGATAACCTCCCCTTTTCTCTAGCAAGGTAAGTAGGTAGTAGCATAGATAATGTAATAAGTGAACTTATGGTAAGTAGTAGGTAGTTATTTTTACTTACGGAAAAAAACGGCGCTGTCATTCATAAAGATAGTTAGGTTATTGCAATAATAATATAAATAATATAATTTGTTTGATTGTTTCATTTCCTTACTTTATAAGAATGAAATGAACCAACCTAATTGAAGACAACCATTTGTGAATTGACGTCCTTAATATTCCTTTACAATGTAGACACCGACAGGGTTTTCAGAACAAACCGGTTTGAGAAATCATTTTGTGTTACTGCTTTGCTTAAAATATGCCTCAAATCAGAAAATTAAGAATGAATACTATTCGAAGGGAAGAACACCTTTTTCTTTATCATTTTTCATAATTATCTACCTAAAAAATTAAATACTCTTGAGTTCCCTCCTGGCTCTATCATTAAACCCTTGCTGTGTAAGAAAGTTACCAAATATCGTCGTAGGAATTCGACACCACGAATGAGCTCAACCTCCAAAGCTAGTACTCATTGAAGAGTGATCTAGGCTTGCAACATGAGATCAGATCGATGACATCAAGTCACTTTCCCGAGGATTTTTTTTCCTACAAATGACAAATTGTAGGCGAAAAATAAACTGTCCTTCTAGTTTCTTACATAAAATACTACCAAAAAGCCGACAAGTCAGTGATGACGTCACTAAACCGGCAAGCGACCTATTTGCACTTGACATCAGTTCAGTGACTCTTATACGTCAGGTTCAAACATGAAGTTAATTGCCCTGCACTTGGCAAATAATATAGTTCATGGGTATTCTCTCGTTTGCCATAAATTAATTTGCACTAATATTGTTTGCCATAATCGTCCCCGATCATAATATTTACTTGCACTATTATCATTTATACTAATAACGTTTGCCTTAACAACTCAACAGTAATAACTTTTATTTGCCATAAAATGACTTTCCATAGCAACATATATCATAATAATTAGTTTCCATAAGTAACACGTCTCATAATCGACTCTTGACATAATCAAAATTTGATATAATTATGAAAATAATACATAATATTGTTAGGTCGAAATTAATTATCTTTAACACCCCGACTCAGAGCAATCCGACTCGGATAGGTTAGGTTAGAAGACTAAGGCGGGAGCGAAGCGAAGCGGAGCTCCCGCCTTAGTCTTCGTGTTAGGTTTTTTTTTTAAACCACCCAAAAGTAGGAGCCCCGCGAAGCGGGGCTCCGTCGAGTTTAGTAAGTAGGCGCCATATGAGGTTTAGTTTCAGGTTTAATTGTAAATAAAAAATCTGTGTCGTATAATCATTTATTAATCAACATAATTCAAGTATAGATAAGTAATAAAAAAAAAATTCTGAAAGTAACATTATTTTAAATTTAAGTTGGAGGCCAAAGCTCTCAAAAACTCTTCTTCACTGTAATTATTTTTATTTATTATGATATTGTTAATAACTGACGACTAATGGATTGTCTATTTATGTCAGACTTATTTTGTTTTACCCTCATTATATAACTTTAACTGTGAATATGTTAATAGCAAAAAATATATTAACTTACTCATTAACATAAAAATTGCAGGCGCTTATACTATATTATCTTTATTTATATTATGGTAAATAAAAGTTATGGAAAATGGTATTATTGAAAACGAAAATTATAGCAAATACATTTATGGATTTAAATTATTATGACACTTGATCGATTATGACCAATGGAATTAGTGAAAGTCATTTTATGTCATTTCACGATTATGGCAACTGAAGCGTTATTTCTAATGAAATTATGGCAAATACCGGTATGGCATGTGAAATTATGGCATTTTAAATTATGACAAACATTAGTAAACCTAGTTCATGATCATACCTCAGGATTTCACATAGGAAAATCTTGCTATAACACAATACCGGTCAATAGCGTGTTCCAATATTTTATTAAGTATTAAGCAACTAAAAGCACTCTTTTGATGACCCTGGGCATCTGTGCAACCATCTACGCATCACACTGTCCTAAGCCCAACACGTCGTCCACCCCCGCGGAACTTCGGATGCACCTGACGACGGCATCAACTGAACAACCTGATGTGTACCTCATTTTACAATTTACCTTACAATTTGTGCTGCTCACACCTACACGGGAATAAAAATAACTTGTTATGTGACAGTTATGAAGTCCTCGCCGATGCTAGGATTATTAGGACGAGGATTAATTGGATGTCAGTCAGTGTAGTCGTGTAGGATGATTTGATGACCGCGGCCTACGGCTCAGTGCTACGACGAACTGTGGTGGCAACTCTATATTGCATGTAGTGCATCCTCATGAAGGTTGCGTTTAATACCTAAATCCGTAGGTAATAACCTTAACTTTTGTGGCTACTCATTGTAATTACTATCCCTGATAATTTAAATGAATAGTAAATAAGTCCTCATCCTGACTCCTTAATTCACTTCAGTTCAGCCCCAACCCAGAAAGCTGAAATTTTGCTATTATTATTGGCACGATTAATAATTCCCATTTTTTTACAAGAAGCGCCTAGAGAAATAGTGTACGCAATAAGCAGATACAAAATAGTCAGAGACAGAATATGCCATTGAGATTTATAGACTGAATCGTACTTAGAATAATGGACGAGATTTCTGTTAAAGTCCTTGTTTCCGGAATGGTTTACTAATGTTTGTCATAATTTAAAATGCCATAATTTCACATGCCATACCGGTATTTGCCATAATTTCATTAGAAATAACGCTTCAGTTGCCATAATCGTGAAATGACATAAAATGACTTTCACTAATTCCATTGGTCATAATCGATCAAGTGTCATAATAATTTAAATCCATAAATGTATTTGCTATAATTTTCGTTTTCAATAATACCATTTTCCATAACTTTTATTTACCATCCAACTTAAATTTAAAATAATGTTACTTTCAGAATTTTTTTTTTATTACTTATCTATACTTGAATTATGTTGATTAATAAATGATTATACGACACAGATTTTTTATTTACAATTAAACCTGAAACTAAACCTCATATGGCGCCTACTTACTAAACTCGACGGAGCCCCGCTTCGCGGGGCTCCTACTTTTGGGTGGTTTAAAAAAAAAACCTAACACGAAGACTAAGGCGGGAGCTCCGCTTCGCTTCGCTCCCGCCTTAGTCTTCTAACCTAACCTATCCGAGTCGGATTGCTCTGAGTCGGGGTGTTAAAGATAATTAATTTCGACCTAACAATATTATGTATTATTTTCATAATTATATCAAATTTTGATTATGTCAAGAGTCGATTATGAGACGTGTTACTTATGGAAACTAATTATTATGATATATGTTGCTATGGAAAGTCATTTTATGGCAAATAAAAGTTATTACTGTTGAGTTGTTAAGGCAAACGTTATTAGTATAAATGATAATAGTGCAAGTAAATATTATGATCGGGGACGATTATGGCAAACAATATTAGTGCAAATTAATTTATGGCAAACGAGAGAATACCTTCCGGAATACGCAAGGACAAAGAAATCTTATAAATATCTGTAACTTTTAATTTCCTAATTATAGCACTATGAAAATATTCATTTTTCTGCAAGTTCCTTACTTCAGTAGTAATCATACCGATACGACAAAGGCATTTCCCATAGATACGAATTAGGCAACGGTAAATTCAAAGTTTCAAACTAAATTTATTGATATTATGTAAAAGTTTTTAAAGCTTAGTTAGGGTTAATTAAACTCCAAAATACCACTAACAATATAAATTAAGCACAAAAATAATTTAATTATCCTATTTATCTTCGTAAGTAAGTAACTCACGAACAAGGTTTAAATTTTAGTGGAAACGGTGAATAAAAGTTACTTTTTCAATACGAACCAGTAGCTTCTGAGACAGTCGCGTTCCACCAAACAAACCCTTCAGCTTTATAATATTAGTATAGATCAACAAGTGAGAAAAAGTCAAGCTCATAGGTCACGCCGCCGATTTTACCGCCGCCGCCGACCCCAAAAAATCGGCGCTCATGTCTACTACCTAATTTACTATAGTAAATAAAAAGTAAATATTATTTGATACAGCGCACAGCAACGTTAGAAATGAATACAAATAGGTACAACTACTGTAAGTAAAGTACCTACACCTATCGTAACGATCAACGTTCGACGTCCGTACGGTATACATATAGGAATATCAATATTCACGTCATTAACCTAATTTACCTAGGTAGTAGTAGTAACTTTAACGTAAATTTGCTGGAAATAAAAAAAGCCTTTTATTTCTAGCAAATTTACATCTCTTAAAATCTATTTGTTTTTATGTTTATCCTATGTATTTATAATTTAAAGTAGTATTCGAGTATACCTAAATTAGGTAGATAGCTAGCTACAGCTTATAATACAGTCCTGTCGCGTCTCATCCTGTGCGTTCAAAAATAATGCTTACTCAAACAAGCCTTATTAAAGCGAAGACAAATGATTCTAAGAAGTATTTATCCACACAACTCTGTAGCTACACAGGTTCTTAAGTACTTCGTTAAGCCAGTCTGTCCCAGTTAATGCGCTTTGACCATCCTAGACCTCAATAGATAGACACCTGACTATCCGATCAGTGTAACGATGATGGAGTGGACTGCACTCAGCTAATCTGTCGTTGGCATACGTGATTGAATCGGTATGTGTGTTAGTACCTAGCAATTTATTGAAATAAATCATCTCTGCAGTATACAAAGATACCTATTCTAGCAAATGCACAGGGGACATAGATAGGTAGGGCATTGTGGGGCAATTTCCTACCTTATATTAGTAATGACTTTTAATTAGGTAGGTACTATTGTATGTACCTACCTACTAATACCTTAATAAAAATCGTGCGAGCGTCCCACACCCAGTGTCGTTACTAGGACCGTGCCAGTGGTGCCTAGACAAAGGGCGCATACCCTGGAGGGCGCAGAAATGACCACCAGGACGATACCAAGGGCGGAGTTATGTAAGCTCGCACCGGGCGCATAAAAAACTAATTATGGCACTGCTCACACCTTGGCATAGTAGGATAGGTTAACAAAATATCTGTAGCTATAACATCCGTTCACATTTCAATTCATTTTCATTAAAAAATAAACCACTATTGCCGTGGTATAATTTGAAATTTCTTGCGGTTTACGGGTCCAACCACCGACTACTTTAAGTACGCCTTAAGAAAAATAATAACACTTTCTCCGAATTCACTTTGATAGTAACAATAACACAGGGGACAGGTAGTTAAGCCTTTTGTCATGAATCACCATTCACCACCTCTGGATTCAGAGTCAACTCGGCAGGTCCCCGGATATTTTGTGCACCGAATTTCTTGTATTTTACTGAATTTCTTTGCCCTTTTTCCTTTGGCCGGTGGGGTAATGCAGCCCCACAGCCCCCCCCCCCCCTCCCCCACGTGAAACAACATCCACCGTTCCATGGTCAGCATGTTAGATCCAGTACTGAAATTTGCCTCAGCATAAAATCCTGGATCCGCCCATGCCTCTCCTTCTCCCAGCCAGCACGGCTTGTTCATTGTTGATGACAAAACCTTTTTAATATAATTGATAATCTTGAACATTATAACTATGAATAATGTATTTTTTTTCAACTATGATATTTTCTTGAAAATCTTTGCGCTTTCGCTTTGATTAGCTTCATATGTATGTTAGTATGTAACGGAACACCCACTTCAGAACGTCGGATTTAATTGAAACTTCGCACACTTATCGAGGACCGATGGCTATACAATCCGATATAAAGGGATTTTTGAAAATTTATCTCCTGAGGGTATCTAATAATGGTTGTAAGTTTATATGAAACTCCGCCAGTTTTGAAGTTAGATGTGTGGAATTTCGTTTTTGGCTTATTGGTTTGAAATAAAGAAAATTTGTTTCGACGTTTTTGAAAAATCAACCCTCAATGGGGTAATATTCTAAAACTAAAATACAAAAATTAAATAATAGTTTCAAAAACTAAAAAAACACGCCTTCTATGAGTTTTAAAAAACTAGAGTTAAAGATATATAATAGAGAAAAAAAAACAGTTTATCGTAAAAAGGCGTGGGGTAATAAATCAATATCGTCACAAGCACGAACGCTACTTTATGATAAACTGTTTTTTTTTACTTAATAACTCGTTTTTAAACTTAAAGAAGATTAATTTTTACTTTTTATTACAAACGCGTGTTTTTTAGTTTTTTAAACTACATATTATTTATTCATATACTTAGACACTCGACTTGGTTCGACCATATGTAGGTAGGATTACTAGGAGTAATCCTATAAATAGGTAAGTCTGTATACCTACAAAAGACGCAGGCGCCGCGTTGATTGACCAATCAACTGCTGATCTCAGATAAATGTATCAATCAGGCGCAACACGCAAGGGCTTGCGTCATTCGCCACTGTGTTCTTCACAACTTCTATAAATTACTTAGAAGTACATAGTATTACCTGCAAATATGGGTATAATAGTATAAAGGAACGGACGTTTTGTTTTTTCGATTTTTCTATAGCCACTATTTATTTATTTATTTAAAACTTTATGTACAGAATTGTACAGAGGCGGACTTAATGCTAAAAGCATTCTCTGCCAGTCTACCTTAGGGCGATGTAGAAATAAAGTATGTAGGTGTAGTAAATCTGTTGATATTACAAACAAATAACACTAAAAAAAAAGAATAGCATAACAAATCCCAATTAAACATACTTACATAAATACACAAATACACAATATACCTACATAAATACATACCATAAATACAAATATACCTACATAAATACATACCATAAATACAAATATACCTACATAAATTCTTCACTTTTCACTATTGACAGCATGAGAGTTTATGGCATCTCAAACTAAATAACTTTCGAGTACATAATCTTAGGCTGTATTTAATGTTTTTAAAACTAGCCCATCCCCATAACTACCCTCGCGTAGATGTTGATTACAGCAATAAAAAATAAACCATTATCCATTCCAAATTAGACCCCGTTATTGCCTTCCTCAGGAGTAATTTTGCAATAACACAATCTTACCTGACAACTCTTACCTACAAAATATACAGGGTGCTGATTTAGTTAGTCAAATCCTTCAGTGCGGTGATCAGACCATGATACTCTACAAAATATACAGGGTGCTGATTTAGTTAGTCAAATCCTTCAGTGCGGTGATCAGACCATGATACTCTACAAAATATACAGGGTGCTGATTTAGTTAGTCGAATCCTTCAGTGCGGTGATCATACCATGATACTCTACAAAATATACAGGGTGCTGATTTAGTTAGTCGAATCCTTCAGTGCAGTGATCAGACCATGATACTCTACAAAATATACAGGGTGCTAATTTAGTCAGTCGAATCCTTCAGTGCAGTGATCAGACCATGATACTCTACAAAATATACAGGGTGCTAATTTAGTTAGTCGAATCCTTCAGTGCGGTGATCAGACCATGATACTCTACAAAATATAAAGGGTGCTAATTTAGTTAGTCGAATCCTTCAGTGCGGTGATCAGACCATGATACTCTACAAAATATACAGGGTGCTGATTTAGTTAGTCGAATCCTTCAGTGCGGTGATCATACCATGATACTCTACAAAATATACAGGGTGCTAATTTAGTCAGTCGAATCCTTCAGTGCAGTGATCAGACCATGATACTCTACAAAATATACAGGGTGCTAATTTAGTTAGTCGAATCCTTCAGTGCGGTGATCAGACCATGATACTCTACAAAATATAAAGGGTGCTAATTTAGTTAGTCGAATCCTTCAGTGCGGTGACCAGACCATGATACTGAACAAAGAACAAAAAAGTACTTACCTATCTTCATTTTGAAAACCTTGAGAAGTAAACGCGTAACAATCAGTATACCTAGTTAGGTGGCGGGGTACCGACATGTATTATGTTGATAAATAACAACTGTATTCGCTCAGTAAAGCAGACGGTCACACCATAAAGTGGGGTAACATTAGTCGCGAGTTAAAGAAAGTTGAAGAATTCGAAGTGATTCGCGAATTTTGATTAATTAAGATATTATTTAAAAAAAAACGTTTCTGTATCATCCCCTGCAAGGATTCTACTAACCCAACTTATAGGTATGTACTTATATCCCACAAGAAAAAAAATTACACACATAATTACATAAGTACGTCAATTTTTATTCGTATTTTTTTACATCTTTGCTTACTACTAATTGATTACCATTTTATACATACAACTGTAATTATAAAACCTAGGTAATAATTTAAATCAATCACATTATCAGATCCCTGTAGACTTCCAAATAGACTAAAAACTAATAATTATCACAAAAACTTGGTATATAGCATCTGTAGCTGTTAATATTACCTATGTGTTTAGCGGCATTAAGTTAGCTGGACCCACATTACAAAATTCGCACATTTCGCTATAAAGCTCACAATTAAAAATAAATTTTAATCCTTTTCAATAAGGATTAAAATAGAAAGCATTTGTCATAGTAACAGGGGTCAAAGGGCACGCAGTAACTGCCCGAAGTAATGTTGTGATGAATATTCTATAAATCCGTTTAAAACAGTCTTGTCGTTCTATTTTCTAAATTTAAATCGACTACAAGACAATTTATATACCGGAATGCCTTGAAATCTCCAATATTTTGACTGTCCCCAATTTTTCATACATGTATGTTTGATACATCTGCCACAGAAGAAGTCACTGCCCCCACAAATTCAACTTTAAGTCGATTTGCATAAAGTTCCAAATAGAACCACTTCTGTTTTTCTTTGATTTAAATAGGCCTCAAAACGTTCAATGCATTGCCTCTATAGCGGAACGCTTTAAAATCCCCAATCTTTTGACTGTCCTTATACATGTACTGTTTAAAACAGGTGTCACAGAAGAATCCAGGGTCAAAAGGCACTCGGTCACTGCCGACGACGATCCATTTCGCGCTAAATTCTGCACAAGTCGTGCAGTATACTGTCTGGTTTTGTGCAATGGAAGTGGAACAAGGGTAGTTGGAGAAACGTAAGGGATCGTTCGCGTTGAGAAGACGTACTTCCGAGAATATGAATACGTGCTCGCAGTTGCCTTGGTGGACGTATACCTGGGGACAAACGAACGATCGTAAATTGGTACATTTTTCTAAATAAAATTGACACAGAGGACACAACTAGCAATGTGAGATTTGGTCCCACATCTTGTTACCCCTTCAGTTAAACAAAATAGGTTCTGGGTCAGGTTTCAATATTCTATCTATAGATCAGAGGACACGCGGCGCTTTCGTTGTCTCGTCTTGGCCGGGGCGTAATGCCCCGGCCAAGACGAGACGAGACAACGAAAGCGCCTACCCAACCTTTCCTCGAAGCGTTTCGTTGTATTGTTGTACCCCTTTAGATTTGGTACAGTATATATTATTTTGGTATAGATTTTGGACAGTGTTAGAAAGTCCACATTTTCAGGATATGATGTCAATAGAGTACTTAAAAAATGGCAAGTTTCAAAGGTCTAAAGGTATAGTCACTCCCTGAGTGATGATCACCGGAACTGTTATTCAGTCATAGAAAGCTGAAATTCGGTGTGAAAGCTAGGATTAGAACACAACATAAAAATTAAGAAATCTGTAAATTTCCTCCCCAGTTTTGTTAAAAACACATTTCAAAAGTTTTTATCAAGATTCATTGACTGGCCTTGGATTCCAAGGTATAAATCTGACGGCGCTTCACAAATAACACAAAGGCTGTTTTTATACGTCCGTTTCTTTTACCGGATGACGGATGGATTTTTTGCACCGGATTCAAGCTCGGATCCAGGATCATATTGAGGGAAGGGGCAACACTAACCAAATGTTAGTCGCACATGCGACGGGGGAGTGCATTTAGCAATGGGCAAGTGTGGACCCCCGTTTACACTTGCCCATTACAAAATGCACCCTGGAGGGGGGGGGGGGGGGTAATTTGATCATCGACGCCGCCTAAAAACGTAATGGGCAAGTGCGAGTGGCTCGTAGTACACTGTGAGGGGGGGAGACAATTGGCTATCAACACGGACCAAACATATAGCGAAGATTTGAAAATTCATGAGTCTGGGGGGACGGGGCAATTTGCGCCTGTTACCTAGACACCGGAGACAAACGTTCGAAACATGTACGTTATTCTGTGAAACCAACGGTCGTAAGAAAGCAGCCATTAGCTTTCGTTTCAGCCACTGACCTCAGGGTACCCCAGCTTGAGGACGAGCTGGTCCAGCGTCACTTGGCACATGTCCCTCTTGGGGAAGTCGCCCAGGTTCTTCTTGCGCGCCCACTCGCGGATGGGCGCGCTGTAGTCGATGCAGCCGTCGCGCGTGTCCACGTAGAACACGTTGTTTATGAACAGGAACCCTGATGGGAACACCTCCTGGGAATCATTGGGTAAATGTTAATATGATTGACAATCACTCACTAATCAGGCGATAGTACGGAATAACGTTCGTTCACATTTAATAATAATAGTAAATGGCTTTACGACCGGTAGTTATGACTTTATAACCGTGTATTCCATGCAAAAGACAATCCTGAAATATAGTATTGACAATATGATCACATAAACAAAAACTTTTGTTTAACCGACTGCAATCACGGTTGATTTGCCGGCATTTATTAAGGAGTTTCTAACTTCAAACTAACGGAGTTCCATTCAAACATGCAACCCCTATTTTACCCTCCTAGGGGTTTATTTTCAAAAACGCTGTAACTCGTGTTTTTTTTTTAATTTTAAAAGTAAAAGCCAAATACGAAATTTCATATTTGTAATTTCAATACTGACGGATTGTTATACAAACGTGGAACCCCTATTTTACTACCTTGGGGATTGATTTTCCGAAAAAGCTGTAATGCGTTTTCTTTTATTATTTTAAACGAAATTTTAACAATCTATCTTCAAAACTGACGGAGGTTTAGGTATACAAACTTACTCGTACCTACCTAGGCTACCCTCTTAAGGGACGAATTTTTAAAAACCTTACTTAGTGGATGCCTAAAATATAAAAGGCCAAATTAACTGCCAAAATTGCAGGTTTATAACCCTAGCGGTTTAGGCTCTGCGTTGATAAACCAGTCAATCAGTCAGTCAGGACAAGTGATTATATATATATATTATACATATATGTATATACATAAATATATATATATATATATATATATATATATATATATATATATATATATTATAGCGTTAATTAGTTTCCGTTGAACTAATATCTGTTTTGATCAAATAGCATGTGTATTGACTCCTTTGAAGATGGCCGCCGCAAGATAGACATTATATTTGAAGTGCCGGTAGTGGGGCAATTAGTCTAAGCACCTCTAGAGAACTTGCCGCTAATTAAAGTCGTATGTGCAAGGTGTTAGCGTTATTATAGTGTCGGTGATATAATAGCGTTTGTGTAGATAATAGTAGTGTTTTTTTTTTAAAGACGACTCCCGCAGTAGTCTACAAGCTCAGTATCGCGGGGGACTTTACAAACATACAATTCACAGACACAAATTACATCCAGACTCGGAAAAACAATTTGTAATCAAACAAGTGTTGTAATTGTAGTGTGTCCCCTGTGGGAATCGAACCCACAACCTCTTACGTAGCAATCGGACACACTCCCACCGCGCCACAGAGGCATTTAAACCGTAACGGACTTTACCTTGCTCGAGGTATCCACACCCGCAATATGATCGAATCACACAATGCTAGTTCAATTACTGAGCCTAAAATACCGCATATGGCCACCCTAGGGTGGCCATATGCGGCTACATATATATGTATCTCTTTTGTAGTTGCTCGCATTCTCGCTGTTGTGGGAAAAGTGCCTTAGCTACTGCTTGCGTCTGAGCTTTTTCTCCTACGGGTAACATACTACGAGTCCTTGTAACATATTGTTTTGACGTTGCTAAAAGATCTGGGGCCGTACCGCGGCAGTGCAGGGCAGTTCGACATCATGTTTGAACCTGACGCACATCAGTCGCTGAGTTGCTGTCAGGTGCAAATAGGTCGCTCGCCGGTTTGGTGACGTCATCACTGATTCGCCGTCATTTTGACAAAATTATGGTACAAAATTAGCAGGATGGTCAACAATAAACTAGTTTCGTAGGTAATTACAAAAATCTGGGGTGAGATATCGTGAGAGAAGGACATAGCATAGTTTTTATCGCGATAAGGAGGCGTCCATAAATGACATGAGGTGATTTTGGCGAATTTTGGCCCCGCCTTTGGCGAGATATCGTTAGATTTGGCTTAACCCCCTCCCCTCCCTAATCTTACGTACATTTCACATTTAATTCAACACTGGTCAAATGTGAGTTTCTCGCATTACAGAGCCGGGGGGGGGGAGGGGGGTAGCAATGAATGCAGTTCTAGATGGTTTCTTGAACAATACGTGAGACTGAGATTTGCCGAACGCCACACGTGAGATTCGGCCCGACCCCCTTACCGACATCCACGGGGCGGAGCTTCTTTTTACCCGACTGCAAGGAAGGGTTATGTTTTTTGCGCATATCTTGTATGTATTTATGTAATACTAGCTGTCCCGCGCAACTTCGTCTGCGCAAATTTTCCCGTTTTTTGCAATATTCCTCATTGCTGCTCCTCTCCTATTGGTCGTAGCGAGATGTTATATAGCCTATAGCCTTCTTCGATAAATGGGCTATCCAACAGTAAATATAAAATATTTTTTCAATTCGGATCAGCAGTTCCTGAGATTCAAACAAACAAACAAACTCTTCAGCTTTATAATATTAGTATAGATTATTTATTAACTCATATCTTTCAAACCACTAGATGGATTTAAAAAGTGAACTCGTTACATTTGTCTAGACCGCCCAAGTGTTCTTAGATAAGTGACGGTTGAAAAAAACAAACGTGGCGGCTGTGGGATGGTAATTATTTATTTTTTATTCTTTATCTATAAATTATTAGAACTAATGTCTGATAATGATTCATTTTATTCAGCAAACGAATCTGTTAATTCATCGAATAATGATAGTTTCAGCTCGGTTTCAGATTCACTTGGTGATTTTTTGCGAAAAACATTTAATGAGCAACACAAATGTTTATTTAATGTCTGTCACATCAACGCTCAAAGTATTCCTAGTCACTACAGCGACTTGGTTGATGCTTTCGCTAATTCCAACGTACATGCCATCTTAGTTTCGGAGACTTGGCTCAAGCCTCACCTTCTTTCTACTTCATACGCTCTCCCTGGCTTCGTTCTCATTAGGAACGATCGAGTCGATAGGAGAGGAGGTGGAGTCGCTATTTATCTGCGTAGTAACTTTTCTTACAAAATATTAACATTTCATACTTCCAGTAACGGTACTACTGCGGAATTTATTTTCCTAGAGGTGTGTTTCAAGGGGGCTAGGGCCATTCTAGGTGTTGTTTATTGTCCTCCAGCAGCGGATTATTTTTCCAGTTTCGAAATGATTCTGGAATCTATAGGGTCAGAGTATACTCACCATATCATCATGGGCGATTTTAATACCGATCTCCTCTCGAGTAACTCCCTCCGTTCCCGTAAGTTACTCCAGATCGTTGAGTCCACTAGCTTTCATGTCTTACCACTGCAAGCTACTCATCACAACTTGGATGGAATGGATACTTGGTTAGACATCATTCTTACCTCGGCTCCTTCTCTAGTCCGTCATCATGGGCAATCTTTAGCTTCGGGGTTTTCTCATCATGATTTAATTTTTCTCTCCTACAAGCTAAAACCACCAAAACCTTGTCCTAAAGTTTGTACGTGCGTTGCTTTGGTCGGATGAATGAAGATAAACTCCGTGAGGATGCGTCGGGATTGGATTGGGAACCGGTATTTGAGGCCCCTACGGTAAATGATAAAATTGACGTTTTCAATGATTTGGTCGTGGGGTTGTATGACATTCATGCGCCTGTTAAAAAAGTTAAAATTAAGCGGCCTCCAGCTCCCTGGATGACGAATGGAATCAGGATGGCTATGCGGCGCAGAGACCGAGCTTTTCGCAAATTTAAGAAAGACCGGGATGATGATAACTAGGCCCTTTATAAAACTGCAAGGAATCGGTGTAATCAGATGATTCGCAACGCTAAACGCCGCCATATTCTTATTCATATTAATTCATCTTCTCCAAGTTCTTGGGGACTCTGAAATTGGCAAACATGGAAGTGTTGATCCTCCGTTGGCGGTTGGTATAGATGAAATGAATACTCATTTCACCTCCTTCGTACCTATTGATCATCTAACCAAGCGTCGTACCTGTGAGTACTTAGCTAACCTTCCTCGCCCCAACGTAGACTTCTTTCACTTTTCTTCAGTTGAACCTGGCGAGATCAATAAGATAATTATTTCTATCAAATCGAATGCTGTTGGTAATGATGGTATTAGCCGTCGCATGATTATACCCATTCTTGATCATCTTCTTCCTGCTTTAACACACATCATCAATTTTTCTTTAGATTCAGGGACTTACCCGTCTTCGTGGCGATATGCTTTTGTTATTCCTCTGCCTAAAATTACAAATCCCACTCTTCCTAATAATTTTCGACCTATCTCTATTCTTCCTTTTTTATCTAAACTGCTGGAGGCTTGCGTGCATAAACAAATGACACATTTTGTGCATCGAAACAATTTGTTGAGCCAGTTTCAATCAGGTTTCAGGCCAGGACATAGCACCACCACTGCTCTTCTCAAAGTAACTGGCGACATTAGAACTGGCATGGATGATACCAAAGTTACGGTTTTAGTTTTGGTTGATTTTTGTAATGCTTTCAATTCTGTCAGCCATGATATCTTACTCTCTATCCTATCTCATCTGATGTTCTCGGCAGGTTCTTTAAACTGGTTCTCATCTTATCTTCGGGGACGCCAGCAGTCCGTGCGCGTGGGTGATACTTTATCGAGGTGGCGCGATCTTGACGCTGGTGTTCCTCAAGGCGGTATTCTTTCTCCTCTATTATTTTCTATTTTTATCGATCTCATTACTAATGTCCTTCAGTGTGCGTTCCATCTTTATCAGGCCAATGTGAATAACATATCCGAGGCCATCACTAAGCTTAATAGGAACCTTAACGCTATCAAGACCTGGTCAGACAAGTTTGGTTTGACTATAAATCCGTCTAAGTGTCAGGCCATTGTGATAGGGAGTCAACGCCTTTTAACTCGATTGAACACCGACACATTACCACCTGTCATAATTAACGGCTTTATTGTCGCGTTACATTCTTCGGTTAAGAATCTCGGGATTTTCCTTGATACCACCCTCAACTGGCATACTCAAATAACAAATGTAAGTCAAAAGGTTACGGGTACTTTGCGGGCGTTATATCGTCTCAAGAACTTTCTTCCTTATAAAACTAAAATAATGCTCGTCCAAACGCTAATATTCCCCTTGATTGATTATGGTGATGTATGCTATCTTGACCTGGATGCAGAGCTCCTTAATAAACTTGACCGACTTCTAAATAACTGCATTCGATTCATTTTCAATCTTCGTAAGTTTGACCATGTTTCTTCCTACCGTTCCGAACTTAAATGGCTCCCTATTCGCCAGCGACATAGTTTACGCGCTCTCACTACACTCTATTCTATTCTTAATTCTCCTACTGCCCCTTCTTACTTGACTTCCTACTTTCAGTACCTGCGCAAAAATCACAGTAGAGATCTTCGATCATCCAACAATCTACTTCTTTTATGCCCTGCTCATTCTACTGGATTCGTCGGATGCTCTTTTATAGTTCAATCTGTTTCTCTCGGGAATGCCCTGCCCCCCGAAATTAGGATGGCACCCAATCGCCTTAATTTTAAATGGAAGGTACGCACTTTATTCCTTGATGGATCAGCTGAATCATCATAACATTAGTAACATAAATATTTGTCTGTATCTATGTATTTATTTATGTATGTATGTATGTATTTTTGTAAGTATGTATACTATTGTATAGTTATATTGGATTTTAGTATTTATTTTATATTCTCTATCTAGCTATTTTTATTTGTGTATTATGTAAGAATAATAAGGAAGTTTTTATTTTACAATTAGGTTACTGCACCTACACATTCCATTTCTACATCACCCTAAGAGACTGGCAGAGAATGCTTTTAGCATTAAGTCCACCTTTGTACAACTTTGTGCATAAAGTTTTAAATAAATAAAATAAATATGGGTATCAAATTAAATGGCTCATCGTAAGCATTTCAAAGAGGTATAACATGATTATGACTGTAATACTAAAAAAGTCAATTAGAACCACTATTTTTTTCAATTTTCAATACTGGGCAATAGCTGTGGTATAAGTTACCTAGTTAAAATTAGTAAAAAAAATAATTTGTAAAAATAATGCATTAATAAATCTCAATGAACTAAGTAAAGTGCCTCAGACGCATGCTGTTATGAATATGAAAGGGATCTTGTATGTATCTTTTTTGTGCAGGTGGGTATTTTTTATATTTATTTTTTTATTATGATATGACTAACTGTCGCCACAGCAAGTCATATAAAAATAGTGATGTCATAGTCCAATTGCATGAGATTTCCACATAAAATCTGCGTTTTGATATTTTTTAAAGATTAGTTGTTTTGACTAGTTGGTAACTAGCCTATTGACCGGCTATAAGGTTCATGGTACGACACCAAAGGTTGGTCAGCAGAACTGTGTGCTCGGGTCGGGTCATCACAAACCTTGGCGACAGCGGCAGGCAGCACGTCGGGATGGTCGGACACGTCGACGCGCACGTCGAAGTCGTTGTGGCACACGAACCTATCGCGCAGAGCCGACAGCCGGTGCCGACCCGACAGCAGCACGTCGCAGCTGAACACTGAGTGCCGGGAACGAGTCTGGGACGCATATGTTTTTTCAACATGTTTAAAATATAATTTTTTAAAACACGTTTTAAACGTGTTTGTATTTTACTCAGTGTTTTAAACATTTGTTTTAAACAAATGTTTTAGACATTGCCAATCCTGGACACTCAAAATGATTTATTCATTTAGGAAGCTAATGAGACGCTTGTAAGTCATAATTCTACATGTACATGTAATGCTAAATTCGCAAAGCCTATTGCAAAGCTGGAGATAAAAACAAGGCAATAAAAACTAGCGGCCACTCTGGCAAGATGGCTATAACTATGACACACGGAGGGAAAGTTCTCCGTAAGTAAGTAAGATAAAATTTGGTGCTACCATCAATATATAGCAGTGTTTGCAGTTCTTTTAGATTTAATGTTCATAAGAAAAAGCATAAATAGATGTGCGGACGATAAGCATACCCAAGGGAGAGTAGAGAGATCAAACAGCAGCAAAAACAAGATACTCCGTACCTCAGAATTTTAGAAAGAATCAAATACCCCCTCTTTTTACAATCGAAAAGACCCCTCCCGAAAAATATTAGGTATGTACACCTCCTACCAGGATCAAGACACTCTTCGAAGGAAAATTGAGCCGCTTTGCACTCCCTCATGCTTACATACACACATTCTACATTCGAATTGACTAGTCCATTTTGGGACGTCTCTAAATAATATAACAATTTAAATTCTAAATAAGTCATAATAGACATACATATCTGTCCTTGGCCATGTTGTAAGTATACGGTCTATAGATCCTGACTCGATACAAGATGTCTGTGCCAGGCTCCAACTCCTCGTCGGGCTCGGTGGCTGAGTGCGACGCCGATGTCGACGGCTGTACGTTGTCGAGACCCTCCTGAAAATTGCGTTCATTTCATTATTAATCTCTTGTAGGGGTCCCTGATTCAGTGGCAAACAAGCAGACTGAGATAACTGCAAGGTTAAGCACTGTTACCACTGTCGGTCCATAGATGGGTGACCATTTTCGAACATTGTCACACCCCTCTGTGCCTCGGAAAGCATGTTAAGCCATCAGTCCTGTGCCTAATCTCGATCGTGTCGGATTGCCGCCATAACCAACATTGGTTAGGAGATCATTATAATTATCTATACTAATATTATTATAAAGCTGAGAATTTTGTTTGTTTGCTTGATTGCAGTAATGTCAGGAACTACTGATCCAAATTGAAAAATTCTTTCACTGTTGGGCAACCCATTTATTGAGGAAGGCTTTATAACATAACGCTACAACCAATAATAATAATAATAATAATAATATCTTGGGACAACTCACACAACGCCATCTGATCCCAAACTAAGCAAACTTGTACTATGGAAACCAGACAACTGATAAACATACTTATATATTTCTAAATACATACATATTATAGATAAATAGGAGTGGAGCAGCAATGAGAAATGTTGCAAAACAAGGAAAATTTTTAATTTAGTGCAAAGTTGCAGGACAGCTAGCTTTAATATAAAATTTGACAATGGAATCATTCCATGCATTGGTAAGTTCAAAAGTATGTATTACCTCCTGAAGACATGGTAACATTCTAACACCTCTGTACTTCAATTTCTTTGTGAATACAATTTTGTTGGTATGATCATTGAGCCGTAGCTTGTTCTTCTGGAGAATGTAGAGGTTAGGAGCATCGTCACTCTCGTCTGGCATGCTGTAGCTACTCTCCAGTATATGTGAATTCAACAAGCCCATCATAGGAACATTGGTCTGCATCTTTATTTCTTTGCCTGTTTTTAAAAGCTCTGGGCTGGAAATTTAAATAGTATGGATAATTGTCAGTTGTATCAAATTGTTTCTGTTATAATAAATGAATGTCAATACTATAAACTGGCATTCACACAGACAGACCAAAGGGTTTAACAAAAAAAGTGTAACATTACTATACTGGATTCTGTTCTGGTTTTTTGGTAGGTCATGCACTTATGGACACTTGGTTCACAGTCGTAAGTTCAAATACTGCACTATCTATGGCAACAATTAAGGATTTTGGCCAACTCACAAAGCGTTTTATATTCTTGGCTAAACCAACTAAATAACCAGTTCTCACCTGCAGTAGTTTTCTAAATCAGCAAACTCTTCATCATTGAGATCACACCCAACATATTCCCTCACCTTACATCTGTAGAACTCTTGCAAACCGCTATTACATTCTGGTTTCCCATGAACTGGTAAATATTGAAACACCTGCGGGAGATTTTTAGTTATGATAGGACGAGTTACCAGAATGCCTTTAGCATGATACATTTGTGGCCCTACGTCAGGCGCATACAGGTCGACTCGTTTTCTGTTAAAGATATTGTTAGACATATTTGCTTCATTACTAGATGAGCTGTGAGATTCGGCATGAAAAGTTTCTGGATTTGAACATTCAGGTTTTATTGTTTCGTGAATAGAAGATGCTATATTTGTACAATTTGTGTTTACTGTGTCCGGTTCCTCATTGTTATTTATTTTAGAAGTGGATGGTTGGGGATCATTGATTGTGTTGTCCCTGTGTATAAAGTTTTGTTGCAATTTTGTAGTGTTTATTATATTTTCTTCTTCTGAACCGTTTTGAGTTTCCATTACTTTTTTTGATGATATCTGCGGTGCTTTAAAAGCTATACTGTCTGTTTGTGATTGGGTGGTGATGGTGGCAGCCATATTTTCGGTAATAACCGGTACGGTATTTTTATTGGTGTGAACTGTATTACTTTCTGGGATATTTTGAGTTTTGTCTGGAGAAACTTGAGCTGAAATAAAATTATAGATAGTTAACAGAAATCCTTTGGGCAGTATCGCGCATTATTAAATAGTAGAAGCGAGAGTATAAATATTATATTATACCTTCATTTTGTTGCTGAATCCTGCTACTTCTTCTAATAATCTTCTGATCATTTACCGGTTCATCGTTGTCGGTGCTATTTCCTTGTGTATCTGTAATATTTTGAGAGGGTGACGTCTCAAACTCCGACGCTTTTACCTTGTTAGACATAGTATTATACAATAGATTTGTTTGTTTCAAACAAATTTTTACCGGGCACAATACTAAATTTGGCAAATTTATTTACTATTTGCCCATCTTGGACTTGAATCTGAAACAAACGAGAAGTTTGTCAAGTTTGATTTCAATAAATCCGTTCGTAAACAAACACGTAGTACTTAATAATAATCTGTGAAGCGAACGAAACAGAGGCATATTGAATCATGTAAATTTGTAGTTGGCAACTCTATTGCTTGCGTGTTTTTTTTTAATTCAAAAATTTCCTAAGACGTAACTAATGACTGCAAAGCTTGAAAGAGAGAAAAATCGTGCGGCCTTTGACAGATAATTGAGCTATTATCTACAAAGTAGCGTTGTCTCTTTCTAGAAATGGTAAATTTTGTGAGGTTATGGCGCAGTCCTGGTCTCTGTTTAATTTTCTTCTTTGAATTACAAAGTCTCGTTCCCAGTTATTCCAGACTTATTGACAGATCCCAGACTAGAGTCTGGGATTGGAATCCGGAACGGACGAAACGAAAGTTTCGTCATATCTGTCTGTCTATCTGTATATCTGTCTGTGTGTCCGTCCGTGTGTCACAGGCATTTTACTCAAAAACTATTGATTAAATTTGGTGGAAAGTTGTCTTGTAATAGCCGCTACTTAGTTGGATGGCTAAATGATAAAAATAAATATTTTTTTTTATTGACTACATATGCTGGATGCTGTGCAATGATAGTGTATAGACTGGCGATATATCGAGATGCTGAGATGCCTGTATGACACCGCCACCATGACCGCCCAGATTCAGGACCCTAAGACCAGACCAATAGAGCTGCGCCGAAGTGTAAGACAGGAGGATGTCATATCCCCAAAACTCTTCACCAACGCTTTTAAAGACATCCTTATGACACTAGACTGGACTGGACAGGTCATAAATAAGTATAAACGGTGAATACTTCTCGCACCTTCGGTTTGCCGACGACATCGTCATTGTAGCCAAGTCGCTGTAGCAGCTTATCGAGATGCTGCACAGCTTAAATGGAACCTCTAGACGGGTTGGTCTCGGCATGAATTTGGAAAAAACCAAAATCATGTATAATGAGCATGTCATACCGAGACCAATTATTTATGTCGAAAGGTCGATGCTCGAAGTTATTCAAGAATATATCTACCTAAGGCAGGTTATTCAACTTGGCAGAAACAACTTCGATAAAGAAGTCACCAGGATGCTCAATCCTGCGCTGCCAAGCCGGTATGGCGCACCTTGATCGTATAGCTACATGCAAAATAGTTGCATACCGGCGGTTTTTTTTTGCTATTTTATTGAGGCTGTGAATACTTTTGAATTATGGATTTAGCTACCTAAAGCAATTGTCTGTGTTCAAAAATATATCATCGAGAGACCCGCCTAAAACCGCGGTTTCACCAGTTCCGTTACTTTGTGAGCTTTACCGTTATACGTCAAATGGCAGCAAATTGAAACTCATTATTTTCACAGCTCCAAGTATAACGAGTTTAACTTGTAAAAAAATAATTGAATACGTGATATTTGGTTATGAACGAGACTGTACATAAAAGTCATCGTCTAGTCGTCTAGAGTGTACATTATTTGACACTGGCATTGTTGTTAGAACGGCTAGATTGCCATAAATTTAAAGAAGAAGAAGAAGAAGACAGCTGATGAGCTAACAGCAGCACGTCATTATCAGACTGTCATAACAAGTTGGAGATATTATTTTATTAGTAAAATAGTAAACTTTGTAATTTCTCAATATGTTGACCCTATGGAATCTTTTCGAAGCTTCTTTGCTCTGTTTAAATGCAGTCTGTGTGCTGCATGAAGAGAGGTTTATGCAAAAGAGTAAGATAACCTATATCAATACATAATTAACTCTGTCGATGGCGATCTAAAACTATAATAATGTGGTCCAGATGTAGAAATTAAATTGACTTAGCTGTTTCATCCACTTATTTAGTGACTACTGAGTTTAATGCAACGTTCTTATATTATAAAACGAGCGGAACAAATAGTGCAGAATCAAACTTTGATTTGTAAACTATGTTCTACTGAAATTACAAATTTGTAACTTTATTACAGTGGGTTGGGGATCCAACAGTCAAAACCAAGGGTTCGAGGATCGGTCATCTGTTAAATTCCAAATTTTAAATTTAGTCAGGTCTATCAGAACAGTAACCCGAAGTAAGTATACTTGCCTCAACCTTTATTATTTTTTAAATATTGCTAGTAATATAGGTAGCATGACACTATGGTCAATCTTTTTTTTTATTTTACTAAAAATAATGCCGCTACCATTACCTATTTTATAATCTAAAAGATTGTGATTTTAGCAATCTATTGGTGTGAATCAATAGATTGCTAAAATTACAATATCTACATATTTTCTATTTTGATATAAATTTTTATATGTACTTTTTAAAATAACTGTTTGTTTATTTTTTTTACAGTTCCTTTGATCATCTTAAATATTTTAACAATATTATTTAAACTATTACTGGGGTAAAAAGGAGGAAACAATTAACCGTAAGGAGAATTTATATCTACAAGAGCAAATATACACTATCATAATCTTACTTGCAAACAGTGTCAAAGAACATTTAAAAAACATCCTGAATCTTTACAAATGTTTTGACTGAAAATTGTTTCAGGAATAGTTTTAAACATCAACTAACCCCTTATTTATAACATATTAGCTGCCTACCCCGGGATCATCAACATTTTTTTTAAATTTATTTTATACAAAGCATGTCCTGTCAATATCAAACACAACAAAAACAGAATTATCATATTTGATAGAGTCATTCTGAAGTTATGCTATTAAATACATTTCAATTCATTTTTATTTATATTGAAATTTAAAACACTATTTAAACTAGCAGTTTTATTTTTATTATTCATTTCATTTTATAAATAGAATAAAAGGAGACAAAACATTTGTATTATGCTTAAGGGGGTAAAAGTTAACTTATTTGGTTGAGCATTGTTGTTTTAACCAACCTCAAGGAAAAATGATTAGCTGTATGTCCTATCTCTCCTAAAATATTTTATACTGTGTTTGTATTTAATAATTGTATGTATAATTAAGTGGTTACAGTTGGTGTCTCAGTACATAAGCAATGTTAGGTAGTATGTTAAATGTAGATGAATAAAAGTCTATGAATTTGTTCATCATCATAAATATACTAGTGTTGTTGAACACGCCTGAAATAAATACATTTAACACCTAAAATGAGTGTACTTATTTGTGTAAAAAGTGGGTTTTCCGTTGTTTTGTTTTATTTAAAATTTGTTTTTACTTCTATTTTGATCAGCTGTTACTCATAAACTTGTAAAGCTTACATGACTGTTTCCTTTTAATTTCAAAATATATTCGAGCTTAATATTTCACAAACGGATCCCTAAATCTCTTCACAACCCCTAAACGTTTTTAAAAGACCTATCTGTGGGGTATCATTACCCCACACGATGGAATAGGTAAGAAATAAAAACACATTCCGACCCTAAAAAAAAAAAAATTTTCAAGATTGTTTTCTTTCACTTTGTCAAGTATTATGTGGAGGTATTCATGCAAAGTTACAGCCTTCATAAAGGAGTTCCGTTTTGCCATTTTGGCTACGGAACCCTAAAATCACAACTTTAAACTGAACCCCTTTAATATCGTATTTGTGTAGTGTGTGAACTTCACACACTACGCTGATACGATAATAATTAAGTCTAATTGTTTATCTTTCTTTAATCTAATACCTTACGAGCAATTATTGTCTAAACGGTACTTATACTCGCTGAAATGCGCAACTTCGTCATTGATGGTAATTGTGGGAGCCGTGTGGTGCCGGCTTAAGAATAGTACCACCCCATCTCTTCCCGTGGGTGTCGTCAAGGCGACTAAGGGATTTCACTCCGGAGGACGGGCAGCAGCGTCCTCTGCGTACTTAAAGCCTTACTGCGATCGCCAACCCGCTCGCCAAGCGTGGCGATTATGGCAATTACCCCCAGGATCTACATACCAGTAGGTTCTACTGGGGAGACCCGTGCCCAGCAGTGGGCCATCATATGGGTTGATATGATAATAATATGTATGTGGGATCGTTTGTCCCACTATTTCTATTGCGGTTTCGCAAGGCGTTTGTACACACAGGAACTATTTAATATGTACATATTATGGTGCGTATATATATTATATATATATTAGGGAAATGAAAACGCCAATCCCACCTTAGCGCACCGGATTGTTGAAACGGCCTTATACTAAAATAATTACTAACATATACAGCAATAATGGGATATAAATAGGAAAAACGCACGTCCCATATTATACGGATGGTGATCTTAGTATTTTTTTTATTTTGTAAAACTATTAATTGAGTTTATGACAAAACGAAGAATGTAAACCTCAATCAAATAATTTAATAAAAAAAGTCAAAACGAATTGACTGAGCCAATACAGCCGGAAACGGGAGGGTGTGTAAAATATCGAATTTGATACCCTGAAATAAATATCGAAAATCGATATACCTAAGTAGAATAAAAATATCGAGTTATGAAAAAAAACGATACTTTACCCAACCCTAAGATAAGATTGAACTAGACCTTGTAAAGCTAAATTCTATTTTGTAACATTTATTCGATATATTACTAGCCAAAAAGTATGGACGTACTTTTTGGCTAGTATCATCCCTATTAATATATAAATGTGAATGTAAGTTTGTTTGTAACGCTTTAACCCGAAAACTACTCAACCGATCATCATGAAACTTTGTACACTTAGTCTTGGAGGTATCAGAAGTAACATAGGATTATTAAAAAAAAAGGGGGAAAATTTACGCAGACGAAGTTGCGCGGGACAGCTATTATCGAATAAATGTTCAGTTGCTAAATCATTGAGTAAAAGTATCGATTGCAAAGTATCGGTATCGAAAGGTAAAGTACTCGATACCACTAAGTATCGATACTTTCTTCGAGTCCCTAATAGGGACGTTCTGATATGATATGAGCAGGATTTATTTATTTGTATTTAACTTTATTGTAGTGCGATGCTACTTCTGAGTGCTGAGTACTCCAACAGTAGCGATACTTACTTTATGTGTACCAAAATCAAACGAATTAAAAAGTAAGTTGTCAAAGTACGGCTCCTACTACGATTATGACTCCTTGAATGTTCTTGATAGTTTTTAGCTGTGTAGTCGAGCTGTTTTCTAACCAACCTAAGTAGAGAGGAACGGGAAGAAGATGAAAGTGTAAATGTTTTTGTGTATACATTTTTATTATTTGACGCTATGACCGATATTGTATAGACAAATGTACCATGTGAAAATTATTTAGTTTGAGAATTATAGATAAAAAATCATAAGTCAATTATGAGTAATACAATATATCGTTTGAGAGTTATTTGTCCTAGTAGTCTAGCAAGCCCATTTATCATTAGAATTTGGTTCACCTATTGTATCGATACTTTTAAGTCCTAAACATTAAATTTATATACAGCAATAACTGTTACCCAGAGCCTGCAAGTATCTCTATGACTACTTTCAGTATTTACAAAAGTACTCTGTGTGTGACTATGAAATAAATTTCTTATCTCTATGTTTTTCCTCAAGCGTCAAGCTTACCACCAAAGAGCATGTAAAATACATAACCACATCAAATCATAATTTAGTTTATTTGGCCTAGTGTGCTAGAACAGACAGCTGCGAAGATCAAATAAAAAATAATTATTAGACGAATACTAATAAAATAAGATAAGGTATAAATGCTGAAAGTTATTTATTACTTTCAGCATTTATTTATTTTATCTATTAGAATGTACTTTTTATTTATTACTATGTACTAAAAAGTGCAACCTTGGTGCAACCTTATGTTACTGGCAGCACTGATCGATGAAATTTGGCGGCCATATTTATCAAAGACAAACAAAACGCCGGTCTTTTCCGTTTTGAAGCGTCTGTTGTTTCGACGCGGAAAATTGGTAAATGATGGCAGCAAATAATTATTTCGGGTTTACTCATGGAGGAACCCAATACGGGTGAGTTGTTTATTGTAAAGTTCAATTATTTAAGAATAAAGTGAGAGATACGACGGAATTATGAGATTCATGTGTTCGACGTGCCTTGTGCTCGTGTTTGTCCTAATCAAAATGGCGTCTGACGTGTATTGATCGCGAATATTTGGATGAATTGTGATTTTTGATCTAAATAAAGAGGTATGTTTTGATTTTAGTGCGGCCACGGCGAGTGCAGCGTATGGAGGACAAACTGGGTACGCCGTAGCGCCGGCGGCGACTGCCGCAACCTATGGCACTCAACGTGCCGCGGCCACAGGATACGACACCGCGTATCAAGCCGCAGCGGCTACTCAAGGTACCGGAATCCTGCTCGATTTATAATTCACAAGACGAGACTTGGTACATGCTACAAAATAAATAAGCAGTTATCTGCAAAGGATGATTTGCTTGACGGAGAAGTCAGTAAAAATCGATACATTTGCGGCATGTCTAGTAATTGAATTATTATGAGCTGAATAGGTTCACTGGCTGCTCTAACAGTTTATTTCCTGTTAGTATTCACTGTTGTATTTGTTAGATTTGTACATAGATAAAAACTCTATGGATGGAAGTACAAACTGAATTGTAGATGTTGTTGTAAATTACACAACACAAGAGCTAAGTGTTGTGTAATTTAACAGTGAAACATAATTTTCTGATACATTCGTATTATAAACTTTCAAGTTGACACAATACATTTTGTTTACATGCTAGACTTGTATAGTAGTGATTTGGTATGGCTGATAAGATGGAATGAAAGCTTGATAACATCAGTACAATTCAAGACTCATCTATACTATTAGTTTGTTTGTTTGACACGATAATCTTGAAAACTACTGATCTGAATTTAAATCTGAAAAAAATATTTTACTGTTAGATTGCCCATTTATCGTGGAAGGCTATAACATCATGCTATGACTAATAGGAGGAAAATTTACTTAGATGAAGTTGCATGGGTCAGCTATCTTTTATTATGTTATCAAACTTTGCATTGCATTGATTGGTCACATAAACAACAAAATAGGTTTTAATAAATGAGTCACTTGTTACTAATGTGTATACAAATAAAAGTATAAAACTGATCATTTTTACACAACTCTAAAAAAATACTTTCAGTAAGAAAGTCTGAGTTTCTTTATTATCACTAAAAACCATTTAGTTCACTTTGAGATAAATAATAAATATAGTATGCATAAACTATAAACAGGTTATTAAGTACCTACTTTGTTTTGTTTGTTACAAAAGTTTTTACTAAGTTTTTGTCACAAACAGTTTGCTACGCTTTTTAGTAATGTTTTAATAAGTACTTGTTTGGTACAAAACAGTAGCCAAATCCATTGATAGATAGATTATTGAAAATGGTCATAAAATACTGAGTAACTCAGCAAAACGACTGCCATCAGGTCTTATCTTTATTTAATCCTACTTAATTGTTGTTTTTCATATGATTGAGTCTTAATGGAAACCAGAATACAGGCCCCTAATTCACTCAGTTTATTACACTCATCTAACACATATATACTAAAGCCAAAATGGATTAGAAAAGTGTAATAACAAAGTTGCTTAGCAACCATACAACCTTTAATACTTTTATCAGTGGTTGCTAAGTTACTGTGTTATTAAACATTTCACATCCATTTTGACTTAAGTCACTAGAGACACTCCCTCACTTTAGAAAGACTAGCAGAAAATACTCTCAAGCATTCCGAAAAATACCTGTCTTCCTAATTATCAATACTAATAATATAAATTTATAAGTAACTATCAGTCTGTTACCTTTTCACACTTAAGCCATTGAACCTATTTATATAAAATTTGGTATGGAGATACAGAGTTCTGAGGAAGATCATGGGATAGTTTTAATTGCAATAACCAACATTTGCAGGTGAAGCCAAAACTAATAAATAAAATAGTTCTCACAGATGGGTTAATGTTATTCTTTAATCATTAAAAGTATTCTTATAATCTTTGTGAAAATTAGTATATACACAAGTGATAAACAAATATTTTATGACTAATGGTCTTAAATTGCAACACTTGTAACTACAAATGTATATCAAATATGAACTTCATGCAATATAACTACCATAAATGTCTGTCTGTCTGATATGTACTTAAATGTTTAACTAATTTAGATGAAGAGAATGGTGAAGAAAGAACACTAGTTAATAAAATTAAAGCAGGGCCACTCATTTCAATTATGAACCTCTGTTCAGTTCATGACCTGAATACCACTGCTAATTGAATGGAGTACTAATAAGCACTAATAAACTAGCCTACAAGTGACGTGATAGTAAGTAGGCAAGTCTGGTAACAGGTGTGGTTTTACCAGCAGCGGCGCACGCCCACGCGCACGCTGCGGCCGCCGCGGCCTCGGCCTACGACGCCAGCAAGAGCGCGTACTACCAGCAGGCGGCCGCCGCCTACCCCACGGCAGCGCCGCCGCAGCCTCAACCCACCTACGACGCTACGGCCGCCAAACCTGCCTACTCTACACCTGCTACGTACGCACAGGTTAGTTGGAGTATTGTTGCTGATGTGGTCACTGATAGCAGTGGTGCCATAAAATACCAAATAAACAGAACACAGCCTTCACAGACAGAATCTAACATCCCCTTGAGAGCAATGTGACCTGGAATTTCATGTCCGTGAATTATGTCTGTGTCCATTCATATAATTGATGTATATATAAATTTACTTTCGGTATTTTATGGTAGTCCTAAGCTTACCAGTTAGTGGAGGAGAGTTCTTAAAACACAATTATTTTCAGCTTGCTTTTAATTTCTAGGTAATATTACAGGTACAAAGAACTGATTAGTAAAATGCCTTTTGTAGAGTTATCTAAAATAAATTGTTCTTTTAGCCTCTGTCAGTTATACACCACAAAAACATCGGGAGTTCAGAAGGAAGGCTTCATACTACAAGCAAATGCACACAGACTTTGCTTATGGATGAACAGGGAATCTTGCACTACATTGCCCTGAAAATATTCAGAGATCAGAATCTGTTGTTCGAGCGCATATTGTATTAAGCTTTTCTTTTATACTGTCTTTGCTTTGTCAGTACATAATGTAGAAATGACGTAACAAAATTAGACTCCATTAGACAACAAACATTGACTGATGACCCGTGTATGTAAAGCAGTCCTACTCTCATATTCATTATATGTGTGGCAATACATGCTTGTGAATGTTTCTAAATATAAAATACAAGTTAGTTGCTTGTAGTGTTCACATGACAATAGTGCACACATAATGTTTATTTTTATATAAACGTTTTTAGAATTAACCTTAAAATCTTTCTGAAAGAATTTACAAGTTTGAGACCTAAATCCAGTAATGAACAGTAGTTCTCACTTCATGAATGTTGCCAATGCTATGATTTGAACTACAAAGTATAGTATTCTAGTTCAGTACATTACAGTGCCAGTATAAACATCAAATTGACATGACGGCAACAGCTGGTAGGTCTCAGACAAAATTAAATACTAAACTACTACATAACATACGATAAAAATACAGCTGTTTTAAAAATAAATATTTAGTTATTTAGAACTTCCGAAGAAAATAATGTTTACGATATTTTTGCGTTAGACTTCCTCATAATATGACGTTACGCGTTTGCCTCATAGATTTTATTATTATGTGGTGTAATGTAGTAGATTTAATGATATGGAAGGAATATTGGTATTGAATATATTTTTATTCCATTTTGGAAACTGGCCAATTTATATAATACTTCAGAGAGTTGCTATTTTTGTAAATAGACATAATATTTGTATAGGTGTGGATATTTATTGATTTTCTATATAATATGATCTTAAATAATGATTGATATTTTTTTAGGAAACAAGACAAATTGGAAAGCAACAAGATTGCCTTCCAATTTGTCAATCTGAATCACCACTTTTTATTATAATAAGCTTGTGATATAATATTTTCATTGTTGAGCCAAAAATACATGCTAGTAGCTTACACATAGGCTCACTAGGAACTTAGAAATGCTGTGTCTAAATGTTAATCAACAGTTATTTACATTTTTTTTTGGTGCTGGAATTTTAGTGAGTTATTTGCACCTATCAAAAGAATCTATTACATTTAGAGCATCGTAGTTTTCTTTTTCTCTAGTACCCCTATGGTAAGCTACCGGCATAAGTATGTTGCGGCTCGATGATAAGTTGTCGAACAAAAGTTAATAGTAATAATATTGTCAGTACGGCGGGCAGGGCGGCGGCGGCGCGGCGCGCGGCACCAAGGCGTACGGCGGCGTGTACACCGCCACCACGGCCGCCACCTCCTACCCCACGCAGGCCTACAGCGCCACGCCGGCGCAGACCAAACGTGAGTTGTGCCGAGCAGCACCGCCTTCTTGTTGCACATCGAATATATAGTCTAATGGTTCATGTTGTGCTCTATTGTAGAATCCACCAACCGAGGCAATACGGCGTACGACACCGCTCTCTACAACGCTGCGACTATGTACGTCGCTCAGCAGAATAAAACTGGCGGCGGAGGGTGAGTGAACGAATACATATCACAGTATAATAGCCCTAAAATTGAACCCCATAAACGCGCGCTTGAGTAACACATGAAATCTTAGAACACCTGGACAAAGTGGTCTAGTAAACGTCGTTTGTGTGTCTGAATGTGTCGCTCGAGCGAGGTATAAGTGAAGGTTACTGCTTAAACCGGTGGCGGAGGGTCCCAGAACACCATTACTTTTGGTTTCCCTTTGGATTGTAGTTACTTAGTATTATAGGTAGTACAAACGACTACATTCAGCGAGGTATATTTTTGTATCAGGTTACCTCAGAATTTTTTTAACCCTTTGTCTTTGTAACTATTTATTATACGGGAATTAACGCGCATCGTTTACTTTAAAATTGCTTGGCGTTTCGACCCAGGTTGCATCGGTCGAAACGTCGAGCAATTTTAAGGTACACAATGCGCGTTAATTCCCGTATAAATAGTTATAATCGTGCAACGCAAAAGTTTAAACCTTCACCTTTGCTTTATACTCTTTATATTTAGTGTCGATAATTAGTATTGAAACGAAGGAGTATATCGTAGGGGTTGGAAGAACTACAACAAGAGCGGCGTGGGCGCGGGCGCCGCCCGTCGTCCCAAGCCGCCGCCCAAGGCGCAGCAGCTGCACTACTGCGACGTGTGCCGCATCTCGTGCGCCGGGCCGCAGACGTACAAGGAGCACCTGGAGGGGCAGAAGCACAAGAAGAAGGAGGCGGCCGTGAAGCTGGCGGCGGCGGGCGCCGTGCTGGCGGCGCGCGGCGCGGGCGGCGGCGCGCTGCGCTGCGAGCTGTGCGACGTCACGTGCACGGGCGCCGACGCCTACGCGGCGCACGTGCGCGGCATCAAGCACCAGAAGGTCGTCAAGCTGCACACCATGCTGGGCAAGCCCATCCCCTCCACCGAGCCCACCAAGATCGGACAAGGTATCCACTGATGCCTTCACTTAGCTACTTAACTGTTACATGTTTTGTCTTAGATTTCCTCGTTCTATTTTCAAAATAGAATACGAAACGTTTACTAGTTAAAATACTGTTGTTAGTGTTATGAATAAAAGGATAAATGTTTCCATAGAAACTTCTATACTAAAGCCAATGTGAAATACGTAATATTTGTGGACAAATTGGGCAATTGACTACATTATAAATAAATTATTTTATACTAATCAGGTAATAGTAGATCTTAAAATGCTCTAAAAATAAGTATTATTTTACAATTTAACATATTTTTTAATTGAAAAGCATGAAAATGAATGCTAAAAGTAAATTTAACGATAGGAACTTTAACATCATAGATTGTTATCCCATACACATTTCTATAGAACTTGTTTGACATCTCATAGAAAGAGACTGATTTGACTTGACAATCAACATCCCTATTCATGTCCTGCGTCGTAATATATTTGTGCTACATAATCAGCAGGTAATGTAAAGTCAAAACAGAAAAAAGTAAATACCATTTCCTATCATGCGCGGCTTTAGTATGGATGGTCTGTTACGATCCAACAACCCAAATTGTAGCATGTTTTCATATTGTTCATTACATGTTTTATTATTTATATCATTCTTTCCAGTGTTGTAGAAATTATTTTGTAGCATATTTACTACTCATTTTGATGTGCAACTATCCAATCTATGCAGCTGTAGACACTTCTATTGTGTGTTACGATCAGATATGCTCTCCGAGTATGCGAGGATCGTCCGGAGAGCATATCTGTGCGATGTTCCGCATCTGTGCTGACTCCCGCATCCGCCACAACGCCATATCTGTATAAAAGCACGCGTTCAGTCGGCAGCTAGATTTGCAACAGTCAAATTTTCTCAACGTATACCTTTTCTGCATCCAGTACAGATATGTGGAGTGTGTTATATGGGCCTTTTTTATAACGAATATTCGAATCTTTGCGCTATAAAAACATGTCGAGTTGGACACCAAATCCTGTAGAAAAGGCCCAAATTCGATGTCAGTTAAAAAAAAAAACGGTACTCGGTAAACGTGTAACGAGAGAAAATTTGACTTTTCCGATCTATCAGCCAAAAAGACGGTCGCCGGGACGCCCAAGATAGCATTCGTGGCGTCCGGAGGACTCAGCACAGTCGCGGGCGCCGCAATCAAAGATGAAAAACTGCTCAAAGGAGAGAAAGACAAGGAGGGCGACGAGAAGGACGACGACGGGGACGCCGAGCCCGAGGTGCAGCCCGTGGGGCAGGACTACATCGAGGAGATCCGCGGCGACGACGGCAAGGCGCTCAGCTTCAACTGCAAGCTGTGCGACTGCAAGTTCAACGACCCCAACGCCAAGGAGATGCACATGAAGGGCCGGCGCCACCGCCTGCAGTACAAGAAGAAGGTAAGGGCCTGGCCGCGAGCTACTTAAGAGTGAGAACAGTCCCACGCACATAGACACGCGCGAACTGAGATCTCGGTCGAATTCTAACCGAAACGGCACCGGTTTCACGTCTGTTTGTGTGGATTTGTTATTAACCGTCGCGGGCTTTGTTTTGTGGTCCAGTGATTATTTAGTAAAAGGTTAGAGGCGTCGTCGAGCCCGGTGCCGTTCTCGGTGCCGAGAGCTCCGGCGTCGCATGATGACAACTGCGCATGAGGACCCCATGAGGCTCCGTACGGGGAGCGGGCGCGGGCCCTGTCGCAGGTACTGACGTGTGTGTTGGCGCAGGTGCAGCCCGACCTGGAGGTGAAGGTGAAGCCGTCGATGCACCAGCGCAAGCTGGCCGAGGCCAAGGCGCAGCGCATGCTGGTGCGCGACGAGCTGTGGGCGCGCAGGCGCATGCACGACGTACGTATACTTCTCTAGTCGACAATCTTCCTGGTTCCTTATCTCGCGTCCAGTTCTTTTTTTTTTTATTGTATGATATTCTTATTTTATATAAATAGTAGATCTCTTAAACAGAAATATGTATACATGAATGGGGACTCGACCATCGAAACTAATTCAGGCATCAGAGGTAACGGGACAGACTAGACTAACCTAAATATAAATAAAGTACAATAGGCCGAAGGGCAGGCTTACATTATGCGTTACACAAAGTTTCGCTTGCGATTTCGCACTCGGATGAAACACCGCGATAGGTGTCAGGTCGTACGGGGAGAGTCGTGCAGCGGTGGCACAGGACAGTGAGTGTATACAGGCGTACTACTTCCGCAGGGCATGGAAGACGAGGAGCGCATGTACTGGGAGGGCGGCATGGAGCCGTGGTGGGGGCGCGCGCCCGTGCCGCCGCCGCTGCACCACCACCACCACGTGCGTACACACACCACACACACACACACACCACCTACACGCACACGCGCTCAGCACTCACCTCTGTACTACTAGTACGCTGGACTGACCGCGACACACTTGATAAGACCATTTGATTTTGGACGTTTTAAGACAGTATTTTCACAAAATCAAATGGAACTCTACTTTTGTACGACAAAAAAACAACGGCCAATTGTCGTTAGTGTCAAAAAAGTGCACAGAACAGTAATTCGAATCGGCATTTAAAATTGCTCTCACTTTGTTCGGGGTGACCGGTTCGGCGTACGATGTACTATAGAGATCGGTGTCGGTCAGATTATGCTCCGGCGTCGACGACCAAACTGTCGATCGACACAAACGCCATTTTCGGGCGTCATCGCACAATGACGGTTGTAGTAGTGCACGCGCTCCTTTTCTTCTACATACGCTTAATCTCGACGCCCGAGCATAGTTTAGCCGATAACGGATTTGGTATACGCTAGCATGTTTCCTTTATAATTTTTCAACTCTGGTAGATGGTTCCTGACGTATTTCATTGTGTCAAATGAGAAAAAGGTTCCACTAAGAATAAGTGGAAAACATTTATTACAATTAAAAATTCAGCTTTTGTTCGTATGAGTTCAAGACGAGTCGAGAAATTTTCGAGGAAACATATTTGAATATTGCTGGTGTATATCTCAATCACACTACACAAGCTCTGACTCAACATCAGTAATATATTCAAGTACTAAAGTGTAGTTTCCATGCTGTAGGGTATGGGCATGCCGTACGGTCCAGTAGGGCGCCGGCCCGAGACCTCTGACGACCGGCACGTGCTGGCCAAGCACGCAGAGATCTACCCCGGCGAGCAACAGCTTCAAGAAATTCAGCGAGCTGTATCTCACACTGAGAAAGCGCTTAAATCGCTCTCCGATGCACTCGCTGACCAAACCAAGCCTAAGGTAACATCATTCAAACAATTTTATCAGAATTTATGTTCATATAATTGAAATATATCCATTGAAATATTGTGTCGGTTACAGGGACAGACACCAGCCAAAACTACTGTCAAAACTGAAGATAAGAAAGATGAGAAATCTGAGGGCAAGGAAGATGGTCGCGACAATCAATTGTGAGTTTATATGTAAATACTGCTTTATACATTACTACCTTTTGCTCGCGGCTGTTTACGTGGATGTCGGTTATCGGGATAAAAACTATTCTATGTCCTTCGCCGGGACTCAAACTATCTCCATGCCAAATTTAATCTAAATCGGTTTAGCTGTTTGAGCGTGAAAGCGTAACAGACAAAGTTACTTTCACAGTTTGTTTTCGATTGAGTAGGTACACTTTTATACAGGGGGCTTTAGTTGGAGGAAACTTGTCTTTAAGAATGAACCAATGAGTATTGACGAAGATAATAAGTCGTACTTTGTAAATGTAGTTAGAAGTTATGAGTATAGGTATATTTGATGCGTAGATTACAGAAATTAAAGATCTATCAAACATAGTGATATTTGTAAGTTGTTACTTTAAAAATAGGAATGTAATATAAAATGGTGTAAGAGAATGGCATAAGTACTATTTAGTAGTGTTTGGTAAAAACCACATCGAAATCTTCCGCTGGTCGTTCTCGCTTCACGTCCTGTGGTGGTCGGCCGGAGCTAAAGCAGTAGCGTCGCCGCAGGTTCTCGTTCGCGGCGGAGGGCGAGGGCGCCGCCGCGCCCGAGGGCGCCGGCCCCGCGCGCGCGCTCAAGGGCGTGATGCGCGTGGGGCTGCTGGCCAAGGGGCTGCTGCTGAAGGGCGACCGCTGCGTGCGCCTCGTGGTGCTGTGCCACGACCGGCCCACCGTGACGCTGCTCAAGCGCGTGGCGGCCGAGCTGCCGGCGCACCTGGCGCGCGTGCGCGCGCCCGGCGACGCCAAGTGCCGCGTGGAGCTGCAGCCGGCCGAGGGCGCCGTGAGCGTGACGGACGGCGCCGTCAGCGTGCTCGTGTCGCTCACGTCCGCCGTCATGCGCGAGCCCGCCGGTGAGTACCGCGCCGCGCGCGGCGGGACGCGACTCGACGACCTCTGTGCGACCGCTCTCTCTCTCACTCTCTCTCGCTCGCCTCACTCTCTGTGCCGTAGTCAGTACCCCGCCGACGATACGTAGGACGGACGGTTGAAATTGGTCGTCGAAATCGTCGCCTCGCTCCGGCGATGCGGATTAACTCTCAGAACAAACTATCTGTACTGCGGCCTAGTATATTTCTATATTTTTGTATATGTATTTTACCAGTATATTTTTGTTTTCCGTTGTCGATGAAGTGTGATGAAAAAAAGATAATTTGTTCAAAGTTAACGCCCGGCGCTAGTCGCGTCGGGCACTGTGTTGAATGCTTATTTTTAGGTGTGAGTAGGGTAAGATGCGGCGAGAAGAAAAGGATTTTTGATCATCTATCCCGATATATCACGTGCGCGTTGACTCCGCAGTGGTATATCACTCTACTGAAACGGAGCAAACATAATTTCCTACAGTCTATTCTTTTATATATATATATTTACACTATCGCTTTACTGATTTATCGAATCCTCGCTAGGCCTAATAATATGATAACATCGAAGTTTTCGTTTTATATTGTAATGTATTGGAGACGTGTCTCGTTCCCCGACTGAGCCGTGTCCCCCCCCGCCCCCATGTCACGTAGGGTGTACAACTAATGTTTGCCCCGTTTTCGTCGAAGTTTTGATGGTCAAACACCCTTTGTGTTGTTGTCGCTAGACGGTGGCGACATAAAGCGAGACGACAAGGATGTGCTCCCGCGCCAGAAGTGTTTGGACGCGTTGGCCGCCCTTCGGCACGCCAAGTGGTTCCAGGTACATTCGCCACAACATTTACATTACTGTGCGCACTCCGGCCGACACACGCAAACACGCATCACATTAAACAACTCTGACACTTTTGGGTTTAAAATGACCCGTCTCGACTCAACAACCTGAACGTAAACCGCGTGCGAGGCCGGAATGCGCACAAATATTTTAGTCACATGTTTATTTTTTATTATTATACCATCTAAATCAGTAGTTCCTCACTTTGAATACGAATACAACGCTAACTCCCATGAACATGTGGCTACAAGTGCTCTGGCCCCCAAAAGCTGCGTTTCCGCGCACTGTAGCCGATAGTGGGAGGTACAAGATAGGAAACGCAGTTTGTCATGGAGACGCACATTTATTGCTCCGTCGTTTGCCGACCGAGTGCGGTCGGAGCGATAAATGCGTGTCCGCTGTCTCTAACGCTCGGCGCTCCGCAGGCTAGAGCCGCGTCGCTGCAGTCGTGCGTCATCATCATCCGCGTCGTGCGCGACCTGTGCCGCCGCATCCCCAACTGGACGCCGCTCAACCCCTATGTGAGTACTTACATGTCTCATTGATGCCACACGTTTACAGATACTATTCTTGTTGGGATTTTTATGATAATTTACTCTGGTACTACTGGTAGTACAATATATAAATTGATTTGTTCTACTCGAGAAATAGTACCGATATGAAAAGTCGATTAAATTATATCATGTACTCAATTTTGGTTAATTTTTGTCGACCACTTATTAATTTTGATATCCATTAATTCTATACAAATACAATTTCCCATTTGTTTGTCGCTCGGTTAAATACTAACTGTATAAAAGTAGATTTGCACCGAATATTCGGCTACTTTCGTCCTATTCGGCCGAATACTTAGTAATATGTTTGTTGTACTCAAATAACTGGTTAAATGAAATACATAATGATAGACGGAACAAATCACGTCATGATTATCATGACATGTAGAAGTTAACGTTATTATTCTGAGTCTTCGATACATATCTTCGCGTTACTCGCTGGCCGAATACTTAAAAAGCTCACCGAATATTCGGCTTATGGCTGAATATAGCAGTCGTTGCAAGTTTATATAAAAGTAAGAATGAGCATGTATGATGTGTGTGTGTCGTGTAGGCGATGGAGCTGCTGGTGTCGGGCGTGATGCAGTCGGCGGGCGCGGCGCTGTCGCCGGGCGAGGCGCTGCGCCGCGTGTGCGAGGCGCTGGCGGGCGGCCTGCTGCTGGACCACGGGCCGGGCCTGCGCGACCCCTGCGAGAAGGAGCTAGTCGTACGTATCTGTCACGTGTAGCGCGGCGCTGCTGGACCACGGGCCGGGCCTGCGCGACCCCTGCGAGAAGGAGCTAGTCGTACGTATCTGTCACGTGTAGCGCGGCGCTGCTGGACCACGGGCCGGGCCTGCGCGACCCCTGCGAGAAGGAGCTAGTCGTACGTATCTGTCACGTGTAGCGCGGCGCTGCTGGACCACGGGCCGGGCCTGCGCGACCCCTGCGAGAAGGAGCTAGTCGTACGTATCTGTCACGTGTAGCGCGGCGCTGCTGGACCACGGGCCGGGCCTGCGCGACCCCTGCGAGAAGGAGCTAGTCGTACGTATCTGTCACGTGTAGCGCGGCGCTGCTGGACCACGGGCCGGGCCTGCGCGATGTCTACGAGACGAAATTCTCACATCTGCTAGCTATAAATACAATTCCTTGACGTTACCTTATTATTGTAGCAATCCCGCCTCCCGACACAATGCTGCGGCGGTTGTTTCTAGTGAGGGCTGCGCGTCCCCACTTTGTCGTGACGACAGAACGACAGTCGTTTAAGCGTCATGACTTTAAATGGAGGTGTTCACATAGAGGACGACACAATTTACTGTCGTCCACGACATTTTTGTCGTGACGACAGATTGTCAGACTGGCAGCACGACAGTTGTTATAATGAAAACGGCTAGAGACTACAGTCGTTCGAAGATAAATGTATAGTCACGATATAGTGGGATCGCGTCTTTACGCGGGTCTGTACGTCCAAACGTGTATGTGATTCATACATTTCACATATTTTCACACTTATACATCTGGAAACACTACAAAGTGAAAGCTAAGTTGAAATATATGTAATAATTGAATTCATCGTTTCAGGACGCTCTGGGCAACCTGCCTGCACAAAAACGTGAAGATCTGACCGCGTCGGCCCAACAGTTCCTCAGACAAATTGCTTTCAGGCAAATTCACAAGGTATATATATATATCATCCAATATAAAGCTCGATTTGTTTATACGCTGACGTCCGTCGAGCGTAGCAATAAACATAAGGTTGTAACAGGCAGCGCAATGCGATGTTCACACTCGCTATACTATTATGCTCGGTATCGCTTTGCGGTGTCTTGACAGCTTTATATTTCGACCTATCCAAAGAACAAAATATCTGCAAAATGTCTAGTTTACGGCCCGTTCACTTAACACAATACACACACACACGAATCACTAGAGCCGCGCGCGGTGCGCACAGCGGCAGGAACATAAGTGCAAGCGCATGAGTGCGACGACACGACACAGCGGCAGGAACATAAGTGCAAGCGCATGAGTGCGACGACACGACACAGCGGCAGGAACATAAGTGCAAGCGCATGAGTGCGACGACACGACACAGCGGCAGGAACATAAGTGCAAGCGCATGAGTGCTACGACACGACACAGCGGCAGGAACATAAGTGCAAGCGCATGAGTGCGACGACACGACACAGCGGCAGGAACATAAGTGCAAGCGCATGAGTGCTACGACACGACACAGCGGCAGGAACATAAGTGCAAGCGCATGAGTGCTACGACACGACACAGCGGCAGGAACATAAGTGCAAGCGCATGAGTGCTACGACACGACACAGCGGCAGGAACATAAGTGCAAGCGCATGAGTGCTACGACACGACACAGCGGCAGGAACATAAGTGCAAGCGCATGAGTGCGACGACACGACACAGCGGCAGGAACATAAGTGCAAGCGCATGAGTGCGACGACACGACACAGCGGCAGGAACATAAGTGCAAGCGCATGAGTGCGACGTCACGACACAGCGGCAGGAACATAAGTGCAAGCGCATGAGTGCGACGACACGACACAGCGGCAGGAACATAAGTGCAAGCGCATGAGTGCTACGACACGACACAGCGGCAGGAACATAAGTGCAAGCGCATGAGTGCGACGACACGACACAGCGGCAGAAACATAAGTGCAAGCGCATGAGTGCTACGACACGACACAGCGGCAGGAACATAAGTGCAAGCGCATGAGTGCGACGACACGACACAGCGGCAGGAACATAAGTGCAAGCGCATGAGTGCTACGACACGACACAGCGGCAGGAACATAAGTGCAAGCGCATGAGTGCTACGACACGACACAGCGGCAGGAACATAAGTGCAAGCGCATGAGTGCTACGACACGACACAGCGGCAGGAACATAAGTGCAAGCGCATGAGTGCGACGACACGACACAGCGGCAGGAACATAAGTGCAAGCGCATGAGTGCTACGACACGACACAGCGGCAGGAACATAAGTGCAAGCGCATGAGTGCGACGACACGACACAGCGGCAGGAACATAAGTGCAAGCGCATGAGTGCTACGACACGACACAGCGGCAGGAACATAAGTGCAAGCGCATGAGTGCGACGACACGACACAGCGGCAGGAACATAAGTGCAAGCGCATGAGTGCTACGACACGACACAGCGGCAGGAACATAAGTGCAAGCGCATGAGTGCTACGACACGACACAGCGGCAGGAACATAAGTGCAAGCGCATGAGTGCTACGACACGACACAGCGGCAGGAACATAAGTGCAAGCGCATGAGTGCTACGACACGACACAGCGGCAGGAACATAAGTGCAAGCGCATGAGTGCTACGACACGACACAGCGGCAGGAACATAAGTGCAAGCGCATGAGTGCGACGACACGACACAGCGGCAGGAACATAAGTGCAAGCGCATGAGTGCTACGACACGACACAGCGGCAGGAACATAAGTGCAAGCGCATGAGTGCTACGACACGACACAGCGGCAGGAACATAAGTGCAAGCGCATGAGTGCTACGACACGACACAGCGGCAGGAACATAAGTGCAAGCGCATGAGTGCTACGACACGACACAGCGGCAGGAACATAAGTGCAAGCGCATGAGTGCTACGACACGACACAGCGGCGCGGGGAGCGGGATAGGGTGTAGTAGTACTCAGCGGTGTAGCTAAAAATAAAAGTATTTAGAAGATTTAATGGATACCGATGCATTTACCACCGAAATTTTAAATCTACCAATTGAATGTGTTTTGACATTTTTAAAGGCTTAGGAATGTCAAAACACTCAACATAAATATAGAAACATTAAAAAAAGGTTGTGGAAATAAATTAAACACTGTTTTCCGGATATGATGATATGATAAGTTTAATTTAAATAGACCAAGCAACTTTAACTTTGTCTTACGCTAATTTTGTTATAGACAAGCTTAAAGTTGCTGCCTTGTAATGTACACATTTTGCAGATATTACTTTGTTTTTAGCATAGTCGATTTTTTTGTATGCTCGACCGATGTCAGCATAGAAGGAAATCGATCCTTACTTACTGATAACAAATGAGCAGCAAGCTTATAATGAAGTGACATGTGTGCCAGGTCCTCGACATGGAGCCCCTGCCCAAGCTGAAGCACGCGACGGGCGCCTGGAAGTTCCCGCGCAAGCGCAGGCGCTCCAACACCGACGCCGAGACTGACACTCCCAACGGTCTGTTACTTGCCTACTATTTACTGCCTCTTACATCCAAGTACTATGATTCATAGCAGATGCTGTAGCTTAGCCATAGAAACCAACCGACCATTTAGTTTGTTAGGACTATTGTCTTACAGGCTCCAAATCTTTACTAATGCTTGGATACCATTTACACGCTTACGAGTGCGTTAGTATGTTCCGTACAGGCAAGCAAGGCAGACGTGGTCGTTGAAGTTGTGTCCGCTATTACTTTTGGCTTGATGGACTTATTACACTACACTTATTCATAGACTCGAAAACCTTAAAAAGAAAAGTGTAATAAGAGTTAGTTCCCTTAGTTCCCTAATTCACTAACAAATTTTCAAGGCCACCTTTGATTTAGGGCTGTGATTCAGGGTAGCGGTTACGAACACATTACACAAAATGCAGTACAATAGATAATGTCGGAGGTCTTGGTATCAACCTTGCGACAATCTATGTCATAAATGGTATAATGTAGCAAATTAATGATTATTTATTTTAATTTAAAACAATATTTTGGTTGTTTTTAAAGTTTTTTTTACTATTTATTTAATATATTTTTTTAATGTAAACGACTACTCATGATCAATACGTGGTCGTACATAGCCCAGTTTAAACACACCTGTTCGGCGCGAGCTCGTGAGCGACACTAAACAGGCGCCAACGTGTAAATACGTCGCAAACGCTTGCCGCAAACTGACTTTGATCTGTGTTCAAAAACCGACTCTAGCCCGGACAAGCTCACGCAAGCCTGTCATGTAAACATGGTGGCATAAGAATATTTCAATGTCTGCATAATCTCCAGTCTCAATAACGACATGAGTAATCGATTCTGTTTAATAGATAATTGTTTTTGACAGGTGAAGGTAAAGTGGTGAAGACGGAAGAGAAGATGGACGCGTCCGAGACCACGGCGGCCGCCAAGAAGTAACCGCGCGTACAGCGTGCGGCTACATGGTCGCATCTACAACGACACGTTTTAGGTTATACGAACACTTAACAATTGTTTGACATTTATTATTTGACTTAGACCCTAGAACGTGACGTTATAGAACGCTAGTTGTAGCGAGGGCCGTTAGACTCGTTGTACGTTTAGTTATTGTGTGCAAATCAATCTCCGATATTTTGTATAACCTGTACGGTTTACACCAAACATATATTTTTGGTCACACAAACTCGTGGTGATGATCTGTCCAAAATATAACTAGTACACATTAAATATAATGCCGCGGTTTACAGTAGTGTTTCATATTAGTTAGGATTAGATTATATTCTATATAATGTAAGTAGTGATAGCGTTACGCGAGGGAGACAGGGATAGTCGAGTGACGAGTACTGCAAGCTGTGAAGGAATTGTCAAAGAGTGGATCGCGATTTGAATAAACGAGCGGCCGGCTACCGACAGTTTGTCGGCGGGAAGTGCGTCGAGTTACAGTATTTGACCTTATTCGTGTTTAGTTCCTTACTTATCTGGCGCCGCTGGACGTTGGTTCGTTTTCCTGCGATAATGCAGTTTATTTTAATATATAATTACTCTTTAATAGTTTCCTAAGATGTATATTTTCGAGTATGTATTATAGGGTGCCCTCGAGTTCGCGATTTGTAAAAGTATACAAAAGGTATCTGTCGGTGTTAACGATTGCTTTGGCCCTGTCCTAGTCGGAAGCGAGCCGTGAAATCGTTCCGGATCGTGTGTTAAATTAGGCTTGGTTTAATCGTTTAACTATATTAATATGTCACGTAGGGAGCGAATAATGTGGTCTAGACGTAAGGATAGTTACATCCTATTCCGACGCGAAATAACAACTTCTCAAAATGTCAACTGGATGCAATGTGAGAACTTCTCAGATCATCGACTTTGCAAATACCGAGTTCGCTAAGTCCGGTACATTATCACCACCACCACACAACGTGTGTACACGTTATTATGTTATTTATTATTGTGAAACAGAATTTCATGGTGTTTTACGGTAATTTGCCGTTTCGTTATGTGAACAATTGTGTATGACGAATAAATAGATGCTTAAAGCATGTTAGCATTTTGATAGATAATGAGTTTAGTTACATTTTGAGAAGTTGAGATTCGACCTCAGAATGTTATATCCTAAGTTCTTACATCGTCGATGTAACACATATTGTGCTCAGTGTTGTCAAAGATGTGATTTATACGTGTTGTAAACCTCTTCCAATGTCGCAATAACTGAATGCCTTATTTACGCGAGATGTTAGTTAGACATTTGCAGCCGTTTCACAAGTGACGTTACATTTAGCTAAAGACTAAATATAAATATACGAATCAGTAACTTGGCAAGGCACGAATATTTTTTCAATACATTATTGACGTCTTGAAATTCATATCGCACCATGTTATATTAAAATTTGATTCGGTGTGATGTATTTAATATATTATTTATTATATAAGTAGGGTTATCTGAAAAAACCCTTTAAAATTTAGATAGATTATAATAAAGAAATACCTATCCATTTTGGACTAGATTCTGTGAAACCACATTTTTTAAGTTTATTCTATGGAACTGTACTTTGGAGATTAATGTCAATAAAATAAATGACGAAAAATACTTTGTATTCATTGAATTTCCTTTTCCTTCTAAAACATTGGATTTGTTTCTCGAGCCAGAAAAAGTTGTTTATGATTTCTTGAAAAACAATTTAATTGTTCTTAGGCGTCAGTCTATCGAACCAGGTAGGTAGGTACCGTAAAACGGGGTAGTCTACCAGGATCCCCTAGCCCAATCCCCCAGGGGATCCTCTTGAACTCATCTGTTCACACGGATCCCCTTTTAACAAAAAGTAAGAAAAGTACCACACTGAGAATTTTTTAATATTTAATGATTTCTAAGAAATTACCTACTGTTATGTTTTCAACCGACCTCAAAAAAGAAGGAGGTTCTCAATTCGACTGTATGTTTTTTTGTGTGTTGTTTACCCTTTCACGCGAAGACGCCTTTATTTAAAGGCTCACCTATAAACAAGAAAATGGTATTTAGTCGCACTACCCAGTTCGAATAAGGTTCCCTTTTTTATTCTTTATTTACATGTTTAGGAGTTGGTTCCTTATAGATTAAAATAATATATGTAGGTACGTGTATTAATAAGTATAAATCGAACTCAGTGTAAAAACACTTTTGTATACTTACTTTTTTTTAAAGGGGATCCTGATGAACAGATGAGCTCACGAGGATCCCCTGGGGAATCGGGCTAGGGGATCCTAGTGGACGACCCCCCGTAAAACGGGGTTGAAAGAAACAATTTTGAAATTCAAACTTGAATTTTTAGGACCACAATGAGAAATGACCACTTCTTGAAATTACCATTTATATATAAATAAGCTTTTTCTAATTTATTTAGACGCTTTCATTAATTTAGGATCATTACCAGCCAATTATTTACGTTTTAAGATAGGATGTATAATTATCATTTTATCACAATTCATATAAGCACAGCCACTTTTATTCTATATCTGATATCATCCTTTTTAAAGAGCAGGCCACTTAAAAACTATGATTAGAATAATCTGAGTATTCTAAGGTCATTCAATTGAAAGTTATTGAAGAACCATTCTTAGTTTTTGCTGTTCTGGCTTAGTTACGTTGCAATAGAAAATAAGAAATTGGTAATTACATTTAATCAGAAAGGAGATGTCTATTGTTATATTCCCAGAAATAACAGAAAAAATCAAGAAGTAGTCAATTCAAGAATGGTCATTTTTCATTCATAATATCTATAATATAATAATAATAATATCAATATTATAATAATAATAATATCTTGGGACAACTCACACAACGCTATCTGATCCCAAACCAAGCAGAGCATGTACTATGGAAACCAGACAACTGATAAAACATACTTGTATAATATTCCTAAATACATATTATAGATGAATAATACCCAGACACAGAATAAACCATTGTGCGCACCCACGACCTCTTGCGTAACAGTCGGATACACTCCCACCGCGCCACAGACGTTGATCGTACTGTAAATTATGTCCTTTGCGTTTTGTTTTTGCAACTGATAAAGTTGTAATCTTGTATGAAATAAAAAATATTAAAAAATCAGATTATATCCAAATAAAGTATATTTTTACTACTTTTTACTCAACGGTCTACCCGTGACCACGGCCGTTGCAATGCGGTAGAAACTTCGGGCAATAAACAAGGTATTTTACCTTAAATTATTCACGCGGTTAAGACCCTATATAATGTTATAATGTGTACAAATCGCGAAAGTTTTTAAAGATTTAATTTTACTACGTTACTTTTTGACAAAATTATTGCAATATTATTATTAATAGAATCTTAAAACTCGTATTATGCACACACACATATAAAATTCTCGTGTCACAGTTTTCTTTACCATACTCCTCCGAAACGGCTTGACCGATTTTGATAACATTTTATATAAGTATAGGTTCAGTAGGTCTGAGAATAGGAGGAAGGGTGCTTTAAACCAAACTCCCCATTGTAAAAGTTACTATACTCCTCCGAAGCCCTTATTCGGTGAATGGCAGATTCTGGAAATGGCAGATTCTTTAAACGGCAGATTCTGGTAATGGCAGATTCTTGAAATGGCAGATGTACAGTCATAGTCTTTGCTCGTGTACTTGGGTACTATTTTTTTTACATTTTTATGGTTCAGGAAAAAAACTTCAATACCAGTTAAATAGTTAGCGAAATACATTTATTGCACGACATAATCTTCTTAAGCACTCTGTTGTCGAAATATCACCTTGTAATGTACATTGTATAATTTTCTCAATCATGTGATCTTTTTCCAGGTTTTTTTTATTACGTTTTTTTCCTTTCTTAAAAATATCATTTTTCTTCAACTTTAGATCTTGAGTGCGTGCTTCCTTTTTTAACAATTGAATAAAAAAATATAGACTTGGCTTTTTAGGTATTATACCATTAATTCGGCGGTGCCAGCCTTCAATAGCATTATTTGTGCGAAAGGTTTGATCATAGCAGGAAAATACGTCGTACGTTACTAATTCCATCCACTGTTTAATAAAGTAACTTTTAAAATTAAGAAATACAACTGTATTTGGTGCCTCCTCGCAGATACCAAGGAATGCTTCTGGTATCAGAATTTTAGGCAAGAGGGCTAAATTTGCAAAGAGTTTTGTGATGTGAATTCCGTCTGGAGTGCTATTCAGTCCTAATTTTCTGCTCATTTTCCAAACTGCGTTACTGTAGTGGTAAAAGCAGCCTTTTACATGCACTCCTGGGTATATTAATTTTACAGCGTTGATGGTGGAGATTTAATAATCGCAATGATATGATTTTATAAGCACATGGAATTGATTTTTTAATATTGTAAACATACGTACGTAAGTGGCTTGATTTTTGTTTGGTAAAAGGATATATAAAACAGGAACAAAATTAACACTATCACAATCGTTAGATAGATCAATATGTAAAGAATAGAGTTGGTAAAAGGGGCTTGGCACAATTCGAAATGTACCATCTCCATAAAATGTATCAACTGTTTTAATTTTTATTTTAGCCTCTGGAGTGCAAAATATTATAATTTTGTCATCGACACCGTCATCATAAGCAAAAAAATCTCCAACAAGGTGATCGGGTATCAACAAATCTTTGAATGTAGTACAGGTAGTTCGGCTTCTTTTTAGATATTTGCAACGTGCAAAATATAATGCATCCTTTTTCATTTTAAATGTTGGTATATTGTCCACAGGTATTTTATGGGCAAAATCATTGATCTTATTTTCAAATATTTTTTGAACTGGACCAAGGTTGGAACATACCTCTTTCTTGCACTCGTCCATCACTTGGTCTATAATATTTTGTGTCAAGTTAGGCATGCAGGCGTGGGTGGCTTCTTTAATAATATTGTTTTTAGCGTCTAAAGTAATAGAGGCACTGCATTCGTTTTTTTTATTGCAACGATAATTATATGTACCACACATGTTTTTTTTAACGAAATTATATCGATAGCCAGCATGTAAAATAACTGCTTTCCCTTTTTGGCTCTTGATTAATTTTATTGAAGATACCTCACTACTGGGTCCAGCTCTTGGTGAATCCATATTGCAACACTTAAACATAAACAGAATGAGTGCGAACTATAGGCCGACCGCTTAACTCGTATATCGCCTGCGCGGTGAGAAGGGAGCGCGGGGTGATGTTAACGGGTGGGTGAGCGGTGTGCGCGGGACAGAGAACGTCCCGCGCACACCGCTCACCCACCCGTTAACATCACCCCGCGCTCCCTTCTCACCGCGCAGGCGATATACGAGTTAAGCGGTCGGCCTATAGACAAATTTAGCGAAAATGTTGACAATGACATGTGACAAAGTAATTGTATTTCAAGTGGCCAGTACCCATTAACGTGGTTGTAAAGAGGTTGATAAAACGTATTAAATTAGTTTTAGTGCAACTTGTTGATTATTTACATTTCAAACAGCCTGACTGTACAATATCTGCCATTTCAAGAATCTGCCATTACCAGAATCTGCCGTTTAAAGAATCTGCCATTTCCAGAATCTGCCATTCACCGAATAAGGGCTCCGAAGCAGCCGATTTTGATGAAATTAGATTCAGTAGGTATGAGAATATGTAGCAGATAACTGTTTACCTCCCCCTCCCCTAATTTAAAAAGTTACCATCTCCCTCCGATACGTCTTATTTTGATGAAATTTTATATATATGTAATACTGTTCATTCTTTTATTCATTTAATTTAAATGGACAATTTTCCGAAAATATTTTTCATTTTGGAGCAACCGCGAATTGGACCAACCGCGAATTGGACAAACCGCGAATTGGACCAACCGCGAATTGGACCAACCGCGAATTGGACCAACTGCGAATTGGACATATTTTTGAACATTGGACCAATCGCGAATTGGACCAATCGCGCCTAAAGGGCTTGTACCATTCTTGAATAATATTGTACAATCAATCTTAGATTTTTTTAATGAAAAAAAATACAATAAAAAACACCTCTCGCCATGACTGTCTATGTGACACATTAGCCAGGGCTGTCATCATCTACCATAAAAGTGTGTATAATAAAAATATGTAATATGTAATTGATTATTAAACTATAGTCAAATGCCAAACATATTTTACAACATAATTCATTGTTTTAATACTAAATATTAGTTACAATGTCAGTCTTCAGTACAATCAATATACAAAGTTATTTTTAAGGATCTTTTTATCTTGTGATGGGTAACATTTGTTGGACACATCGAAGAAGACGAAGATGACAACTTTTCTCCCCAAAATTGCTCAGATGGTGCATCTCTAATGCCTAGTTTATACGTATTATGTGGTTAAGTCGTAAGTTTTAAGTGACTAAATTCTGTAATCTACACTAATATAATAAAGAGGAAAGATTTGTATGTATCGAATAAACTTAAAAACTAGTCGACCGATTTTGAAAATTCTTTGACCTAAAAGCTACATTATCGGGGGAGCTATATATTATTGTTAAAGAAAGTAGAGATCCCTACGAAAACGACATTAATGTAACTCAAGTTATAAAAACTACGATTTAATGCCCGTGTGAAGCCTGCCCCGGCTTCACACGGGTAAATAAATTATTGATAAAGTAAAATATGAAGTTGCCTTTAATATCTTGAACCTAGATGACCTAGGTTTTATTAAACGACGTTTTCTTCAAATGAAACCTAGCTAGATCGATTTATTGCCCCCGAAACCCCATGAATACTAAATTTCATGAAAACCGCTGGAGCCCTTTCCGAGATTCAGATTATATATATATATATATATATATATATATATAAAGATTTTGAAAAACATAATAGATATAATGGCAATGTGGAATTCTGGAGAATTTTTCGTCTATAGGTATAAGATTTGCCACATTGCATAGACGAAAAATTCTTGTGTATATATATATATATATATATATATATATATATATATACACAAGAATTTTTCGTCTATAGGTATAAGATTTGCCACATTGCCATTATATCTATTATGTTTTTCAAAATCTTTCGAAAACAATCAAAATAATTAAACATAGGCAAAAGTGTCCAAACAAGAACTAAATGTCAATATTTCCCGCTCATCCCCCCGCGCGCGGTGCGGGAGGGTGGGTTACTTAACCAAAAATAGAATCAATTCTATTCCACTTGCTCACTTAACCACTAAATCGTAACCTATCACTTATGCCTAGTTTACACGTATTAAGTGGTTAAGTCGTCAACTAAATTTTAACTAAATTTTAAGTGAATTACTGTTAAGTAACTGTTTACACGTGTTAAGCTTAACCGTACTCTTTAGTTCATAAAATCATAATGGACGATCAAGAGGGTGTTGAAGTTCTAAATTCAGTAATCAACACTAATATTATAAAGATAAATGATTTGTATTTTTGTATGTATCGAATAAACTTAAAAACTAGTGGACCGATTTTAAAAAATATTTCTCTATTAGAAAGCTACATTATCAGGGAGCTATACATTATTGTCAAAAAAGTAGAGATCGTTACGAAAACTACATTAACGTAACTTAAGGTATAAAAAAATACGAATTGACGCTCAGGCCGCCGCCGAGGCGGCAGCTAGTTAGATATTTGCATAATGAAATTATTGATAAAGTAAAATATGGAATTGCCATTAATATCTAGTACCTGGATGACCTAGGTTTTATAAAACGAAGTTTTCTTAAAATGAAACCTAGCTAGATCGATTTATCGCCCCCGAAACCCCCTGAGTACTAAATTTCATGAAAATCGCTGAAGCCGTTTCCGAGATTCAGATTATGTATATATTTAGATTATACTAGCTGTGCCCCGCGGTGTTACCCGCGGTTTATTAGCCTATGTGTTAATCTAGGGTGTCATCTAACTCTATACTAAATTTTATTAAAATCGCTCCAGTCGTTTAGACGTGAAGAAGTAACAAACATACACACTCACATACTCACAAACTTTCGCCTTTATAATATTAGTGTGATTATATTTATAAACAAGAATTTCTCGTTTATAGGTATAAGATTTGCCACCTTGCCATTATATCTATTGTGTTTTTCAAAATCTTTCGAAAACAATCAAAATAATTAAACATAGGCAAAAGCTTCGAACTAAATTAATTGTTCCTGTCCAAACAAGAACTAAATGTCAAAATTTCCCGCTCATCGCCCCCGCGCGCGGTGCGGGAGGGTGGGTTACTTATCCAAAAATAGAATCAATTCTATTCCACTTGCTCACTTAACCACTAAATCGTTACTTAACACTTATGACTTAACAGGTATTAAGTGGCTGTTTACACGCTGCAATTAAGTTAAAATTTAGTTAAAATTTAGTTGACGACTTAACCACTTAATAGGTGTAAACTAGGCATTATGACTTAAGATGTATTAAGTGGCTGTTTACACGCTGCAATTTAGTTAAAATTAAGTTAATTACTTAACCACTTAATACGTGTAAACTAGGCATAAGTAAAAACCTAACTTCAACCCGGTCAAGTGACGTTGATCCAACTGTATCAGTTTGGCAACCAGTATGGTTTGACAAAAAATGCGCCACTGCTAGATAGCAGTGGTGCATTTTTTGTCAGTACCTATCTAATCTTTGTTTATACTTTTATTTCGGTATGTTCGATTACCTGCTTAAATGAATTTCAAAACAGTAATCCTGGTATCATTCATATAACAGCACCCTTAAGGGCGCCCTAGTCGATGATTCTACAACACAAACGCGCAAAAGTGATTACTCCTCTGTATGAGGTCGTAAGTCAAAGATATTGATATTAAACTTTGATTTACGACCATAAACAGAAGAGTAATCACTTATGAGCATTTGTATGGTAGAATCATTGACTAGGACGCCCTTAATAGCGAAATCTTATTGAAAAATGATTTAGTAGTCAATATCGAATAGTACCTAGGTACCTATAGTGTGCAATAGTTATAGGATGTGTCTGGATCGAGGGCCCATTTTTTTCCTTTTTGAACCCTGGTACACCCAGTAGTACCACTAGTGGTACTACGGTTACTTATTCATGACCGTGGTACAATCGGTGGATTGGTTGTACTAAGGTTATAACTGTAGTACTACTAACCACAGTCAATGGTACCACAGTTAGGTAAAAATTACCGTGGTGCCAGTCATCAACAAGTCGTATAATTGACGAAAATTGAAATTGACAAAATACAGGTTTGACGAGAAAAGAAAATAACTGAAAAAAAAAAAAAATTCATTTGTTGACAATTAGTTTAACCCTTACAAAGGCAGAGGCTATTGAAAAACCACATAATTAACGCAATTTCTCTAGAGCATAGCCGACAGATATCACATCTGTTATTAATTCGATTTGAATCTCTCTTATCACGTCATCATTTATAACATCTAAGGCCCTCCGTTTGGGTTGTGTTTTAACTTTATTTACTTCAGCAATTACATTAATCTTTTTCAATACATTTAACAAGTGTAGTAATGTTACTCTATTTTTATTAATGGACCTATTCAATTTAGCATTCCAACCTTCCAATACATTATTGGTTCTATGTCTAAGACCGAAAACACTTATAAATTTAATCAATGACTTTTTCAACCAGAATTTTTTTACATAATTTAAAAATTTGCCCATATTAAATCGTTTTGCTTCAGTTAGAATGTAATCAAATCCTTCTAAGATTCTTTCCTTTGGTAGAAGAGGTAATGCTGCACATAGAGCAACAATACGTTTCTCTACCTTCGTTTTTGTATGGTTACAAGATTTGGCGTGTTTCCAAATATTTTTGGACCAATGATAGTAGCAGCATTTTATAGAAACACATGGAAAAACTTTCAATACAGCATTGATAGCTGCTATCTCGAGATCACAGTGCACTGTAATGGGGTTAAACTGCGGTAATTGGGATTTTATCATACTCATCAATTTGACGTACGAAATTTGTGTTTTTCGACTCATCAATGCATATATTAATGGCACTACGTGTGTTATGTCAGAAGTGCTTTTAAGTTCTCCAAGTATAACGTACAATTGAGTAAAAGGTCTTGAGCAGCTTTTGAATGTCCCATCAATAAATATTTCTTTTATTTCACCTATCATATTTCTCACGTCATGGGAGCAAAAAACCAAAATACGCTCATTGTCGTTATCATGTTCATGGTTGTAGTCGGCCAACAAAAAGTCTGAAAACTGTACAGGTACCTCTACTTTTTTAACATTTTGAAAAACAGTATTCTTCACACATAAGGATCTATTTCTTGCTAGATATAATCCACGATGAATATTGTGAAGAGATGGCAAACCTGACGTGCTAGCAAAATGAAAACCTTTGTCCTTCATTTTTGTCAACATTTCGTTATACAGTTTTGTGGAACAGGCTTATCAGATCGTATCACTTTATTTTTTAGATTACTTAATTTTAAATCTATTTCATTCCTTGTGAAGTCACAAGTGCAAGTATGGTCCTTAGCGTTAATTAATTTTTGATTATTCTGAAAGTATAAAATGATATTATTATGTGTACTCGTTGCTCTCGTTGCTAAACATTAAAATGTTTAACAACTAGTATATAAACATACCTAAGGCCTAAGCCCAGTAGTGGGATATATAAAAGGCTGCTATTATTATTATTATTATATAAACATACTATGGACTTACTTCAATAGTTACATTCCCGGGACATCTGGTTTTTTTGAAGTAAGAGCATCTCCATAATGATTTTCCATTTTTATACACTTTATGTTTATAATATTGATACCCATTGCTTAACATCACTGTTCCTCCTTTTCTGTTAATATAGTGAAACTCATGAGTAATGTCTACATCACTGGACGACGACATTATTTTAAGAACATAAACGTTGAAATACGCAATCCGCAAATTTTATTTAAGTATACGTATTTCGGCTGACAAGAAGAAAATTTATTTCGACATTGAAAATTTCAAATTTGAAACACTGACAATGGAATGAATACGTAAACAAATAAAATCTCCATCCATATTTATAACTAAGGAGTACCACTTATACTCTGATGTAAGATTAAAAACACTTGACATAATCACTTAAACTGAGTGGTAACACGGTAATTACCCTGTTACTACTTTAGCACCTGTCGTACTACGGTTATTTTTAATAACTATGGTACCGCCAGGGACACTACTAGGGTACCACGGTCATGAATAAGTAACCGTAGTACCACTAGTGGTACTACTGGGTGTACCAGGGTTCAAAAACGATTTTTTCCTTTTTGAACCCTGGTACACCCAGTAGTACCACTAGTGGTACTACGGTTACTTATTCATGACCGTGGTACAATCGGTGGATTGGTTGTACTAAGGTTATAACTGTAGTACTACTAACCACAGTCAATGGTACCACAGTTAGGTAAAAATTACCGTGGTGCCAGTCATCAACAAGTCGTATAATTGACGAAAATTGAAATTGACAAAATACAGGTTTGACGAGAAAAGAAAATAACTGAAAAAAAAAAAAAATTCATTTGTTGACAATTAGTTTAACCCTTACAAAGGCAGAGGCTATTGAAAAACCACATAATTAACGCAATTTCTCTAGAGCATAGCCGACAGATATCACATCTGTTATTAATTCGATTTGAATCTCTCTTATCACGTCATCATTTATAACATCTAAGGCCCTCCGTTTGGGTTGTGTTTTAACTTTATTTACTTCAGCAATTACATTAATCTTTTTCAATACATTTAACAAGTGTAGTAATGTTACTCTATTTTTATTAATGGACCTATTCAATTTAGCATTCCAACCTTCCAATACATTATTGGTTCTATGTCTAAGACCGAAAACACTTATAAATTTAATCAATGACTTTTTCAACCAGAATTTTTTTACATAATTTAAAAATTTGCCCATATTAAATCGTTTTGCTTCAGTTAGAATGTAATCAAATCCTTCTAAGATTCTTTCCTTTGGTAGAAGAGGTAATGCTGCACATAGAGCAACAATACGTTTCTCTACCTTCGTTTTTGTATGGTTACAAGATTTGGCGTGTTTCCAAATATTTTTGGACCAATGATAGTAGCAGCATTTTATAGAAACACATGGAAAAACTTTCAATACAGCATTGATAGCTGCTATCTCGAGATCACAGTGCACTGTAATGGGGTTAAACTGCGGTAATTGGGATTTTATCATACTCATCAATTTGACGTACGAAATTTGTGTTTTTCGACTCATCAATGCATATATTAATGGCACTACGTGTGTTATGTCAGAAGTGCTTTTAAGTTCTCCAAGTATAACGTACAATTGAGTAAAAGGTCTTGAGCAGCTTTTGAATGTCCCATCAATAAATATTTCTTTTATTTCACCTATCATATTTCTCACGTCATGGGAGCAAAAAACCAAAATACGCTCATTGTCGTTATCATGTTCATGGTTGTAGTCGGCCAACAAAAAGTCTGAAAACTGTACAGGTACCTCTACTTTTTTAACATTTTGAAAAACAGTATTCTTCACACATAAGGATCTATTTCTTGCTAGATATAATCCACGATGAATATTGTGAAGAGATGGCAAACCTGACGTGCTAGCAAAATGAAAACCTTTGTCCTTCATTTTTGTCAACATTTCGTTATACAGTTTTGTGGAACAGGCTTATCAGATCGTATCACTTTATTTTTTAGATTACTTAATTTTAAATCTATTTCATTCCTTGTGAAGTCACAAGTGCAAGTATGGTCCTTAGCGTTAATTAATTTTTGATTATTCTGAAAGTATAAAATGATATTATTATGTGTACTCGTTGCTCTCGTTGCTAAACATTAAAATGTTTAACAACTAGTATATAAACATACCTAAGGCCTAAGCCCAGTAGTGGGATATATAAAAGGCTGCTATTATTATTATTATTATATAAACATACTATGGACTTACTTCAATAGTTACATTCCCGGGACATCTGGTTTTTTTGAAGTAAGAGCATCTCCATAATGATTTTCCATTTTTATACACTTTATGTTTATAATATTGATACCCATTGCTTAACATCACTGTTCCTCCTTTTCTGTTAATATAGTGAAACTCATGAGTAATGTCTACATCACTGGACGACGACATTATTTTAAGAACATAAACGTTGAAATACGCAATCCGCAAATTTTATTTAAGTATACGTATTTCGGCTGACAAGAAGAAAATTTATTTCGACATTGAAAATTTCAAATTTGAAACACTGACAATGGAATGAATACGTAAACAAATAAAATCTCCATCCATATTTATAACTAAGGAGTACCACTTATACTCTGATGTAAGATTAAAAACACTTGACATAATCACTTAAACTGAGTGGTAACACGGTAATTACCCTGTTACTACTTTAGCACCTGTCGTACTACGGTTATTTTTAATAACTATGGTACCGCCAGGGACACTACTAGGGTACCACGGTCATGAATAAGTAACCGTAGTACCACTAGTGGTACTACTGGGTGTACCAGGGTTCAAAAACGATTTTTTTAAATCCTTGCAAAACAAAAAAAGATTTAATAAATAAAAAATAGTAAAAACTTATAGCCATGAATTTCATAAACGTGAATTTATATAACTTGGGCCCTCAATCTAGACCCATGCATGCCTATAATACAATCAATCAATCAATCAATTTTTTATTTATGGCAAGCAGTGCCGATGTCGACAATTCTGCCAATGTCAAAAGTGCTAGGAAGTCCCATGTGTTTTTATAGAAAAAGGTACTTAACAAAAGAAGATTTCTGGAATTTACAGTAGACTAAATGTGGTATTTTGTTGACTGGGTTACAACACTGAAACAAACACATAAAATAGATAAATAAATAAATAAAACATTATTATTATTAATTACATATAAATATACCACACACATAAACAGATGAACCTGTCACAACCGAATATTATTATCTCGGATAAACATCATCAATGCTTTAATTATTTTTGAGGAAAAGTGAGCAAGGAGAGAGGGAAAACTGATAGGGGCAGGGATGTTTAGTTTTATGAGTTGGCTGTATAAATCGGTAGATGAAAAATTTCTAGGACAGCTAAAGAAGATATGCTCTAAGGAGCCCTCATCAAGACCGCACTCACATAATGATGAATCCCTAACCCGAATTTTGTGTAGAAAGACAGGAGAGGAGCAGTGGCCCAAACGGAGTCTGCAGATGACGGAGATGACAGGTTTGGAGGTTTTTTTAAATTTGTAAAACCAAGGTTTTGGTACTATACAGGGTTGGGTAGCATAGTAATGTTTGCCTTTCTTTTTGGACGAAGCGTTCCACTGTGACTGCCATGCAGCTACCAGGGTTTTCTGGGGTATGCTTAGGAGGTCATAACCCTGATGGACAAGATGTTTAAGGTCCACAGATGGAGAGGTTATGGCATTCTTAGCTAGGGAATCGACACACTCATTACCACCAATACCGCAGTGGCTTGGGATCCAAACTAATTGCACTATTTTTCCTTTTTTATAGCAGGACACAAGCGTCTTTCGGATTTGGAGCAGAAGAGAACTATGCAGTCTGTATTTGTACGGATTTTGTGTCAGAGCTTGGAGAGAACTCAAAGAATCCGTGAATATGACACCCTTGTTAATGTTATGGGACTCAATATATAGACATGCCTCCAGTATAGCAACTAGGGCTTCCAAAATTACGGAAATGTCAATTACGTAACTAATTACGCAACTTTTTTCTCCAATTCCGTAATTACGTAATTACGTCATTTTTCCTATTTTTTTTTAATCGTGTAAATATTGTAGATCTACAATTTTTACAATTATCTTTTACTATCTCAAATTCAAGGAATTATCAAAATGAACACAATATTTAAACAAAAAATATTTATTCAAGAACTTACCATCGTATTCTGACTGCCTCTGTGGCGCGGTGGGAGTGCATCCGACTGCTACGCAAGAGGTCGTGGGTTCGATCCCCACCCAGGATAAAACTTTGTGTGATGAGCACGATGGTTTATTCTGAGTCTGGGTGTTATTTATCTATAATATGTATGTATTTAGAAATATATAAGTATGTTTATCAGTTGTCTGGTTTCCATAGTACAAGCTCTGCTTAGTTTGGGATCAGATAGCGTTGTGTGAGTTGTCCCAAGATATTATTTATATTATTATCGTATTCGTATGTACATCGTTTAAGTTAAACCATTTTGTTTCGTCCCGAATATAATTTTTCTTCCTGGAAGTGTGCTCTCATAAATGACAAGGCATTTAAGGTTTTGTCACTCAAGGAACTTCTTAATTTACTACAAAAATATCCGGCGGATGAAAAGGCTCGCTCGGCTTCAACACTTGTTAGGCGTTATCGAAAGCAAATAATTATACGCTGCAGTCAAAAAAACTTCGCGACCGCCGCCAGCGCTGTCGTAAATGCACATTTCCACCCTAATAATGGAATGGAGATCTGTGTTTACTGTTGAAATTGGTTTATTTATAGTAACTTTGTTTATTTCTTTCTCTAACTGTTGTGCGATTGTCAACTCCTCGTCATCATCGTCACTGGTGGCTATTGCGTCCGATGCACTCGGTTGTGGTTGTGAATTTGTACATTTTTCTGTAGAATTATATTTCAACCGTTCGAACAGTTCCACTATATACATTCGTATATCATCCGACGAAGGTTTCGTGAAATATTCTGTGGCAGCAGTTTTAAAAAATTCCTCATTGTTATGCAAATATTGCAAAACACCGAATACGTTAGTTCGCCTTTCCTTTATTCTCTTTCTAAGAGATGTGGCTAGTTTTCCACTGAGATCGTTGGGCTGAAGATCAAGTTTCTCTAGCATAAATCGAAGCGCAGCGTCGGCCGTCAATAAGTTTGAATCACGGCGACATAATGACAAAACTGTAGTTTTTATTACATCCAAGCTGTAATGAATGTCGTGAAAGTCTTGGATCTCTTCGTCTGTAAATTGTACATTTGATTTCAAATCTAATAACGCCTTAAAAACGCATGATTTTAATTTGAGAAATCGGCCTACCATATCCGACAAACTATTCCAGCGCGTTTTACAGTCTAGTATCAGGTCAATATTTTTACCATGTTCTTCTAAAATGTACTTTTGCAACAAGTCGTTTTTCAATGGGGAGTTTTTAAAAGATTTTATTAGATCTCTTAATTTTTTTATAGTACCTTTGTATAAAAACTCCGATTCTGGAACTCTGGCAGATTCTACAATAAACGCACCCTCATCTTCTTCAATTTCCTCTGCTTCTTCAGCGCCGGTATTTGAGACATCCTCCTGCACTTCAGGTACTGGAGATTTTTGTGTTTTATATAAAACTTCCAGGACTGCTAATTGTATTCCATGAGCCAAACACAATTGGTGGTGGCCGTCAAAATTTCTGCCCATTTTGACCATTACACTTGCTCCATCTGTTGTGAAAGCAATTATGTCGTCTTCCAGACTTAAACCGAAGTCACTCAAATGCTGCTGTAATAATTGAGTGCCTACTTCAGCTGGCATTGATCCCTGTATCCGTACAAGTCCCAAATTTTTATATTTGGCCATATCAAAGTCTTTATTGTGGGTATTTATATTCATATACCTTTTATTACGGGTAGACGTCCACTCATCAAAAGTGATTGTAAATCTTTTATTTTCAGACTTCATAATTTTCAATTCATTTTTCAATTTGTTTTTTGTGTTATAACTCTGTTTTAGAATTATCTGTGTTATAGTTGTAGAAGATTTTGGCACATCGTAGCCAGAGTTTTTAAAAAGGTATCTCAGATCTTCTGAAGTACAAAATGTGCTCAATGGTATCCCATCCAATGCAGCCATTCTGGTCACTCGAACTTCCATATTTGAAAAATAATCAGTCAATTTAATTTTCTTTTGTGAAGGTTCATTCGTACGTTTTCGTGTTTGAATTAGACCACTATTAGACGTTGATGTACTCGGCCTTTGCGACTCCTGTTCTTGCGGCATCTCTCCGATATGCTTGGCACGCATGTGAGTGTGTAACGCTCCAGTTGCGCCACCAGGAGTTTTCAATATTTTTTTGCAATGTTTACATTCAACACTCTGTCCATTATCAGCTCTCAAGAAATGTTCCCAGATAGAGCTTTGTGTGCGTTTGTTCAAAAACTCTTTATATACAGTCTTATTTGAAGAAGACCTGAAAAAAAATAAAAGGAAGTTAGGTTAATAATCATGATATTGTTAAACATAGTTGCCCACTCATTACAAATATACTTTATTTTTATTTTTATAATTACGTTTACAAACACAGAAACACACAAACACCCAGATCCGGAACAACTACTTCCAGATCATACAAATATGTATTTGTTTCGTGCGGGGATCAAACCCGCGATACGCTGCGCAACAGTCGATCACTCAGCCATTACGCCAACCGTGTCGTCAAACGTATTATGTATTTTATAGCCAAACGACAGAGCATGCTTAGTTCATTCATTCATTCCTGATTTAAAGACGAGCTATATCATTTAATTTTTTTGATAAATAACTTATTTTTCTTATAGGTATTTTATGTTTTAATCAGTGTTCTTAATTAATGTGTATTTGGGAACCTAGATATTCTATAATCTAATCGGAATAAATACACCTTAAGAAAATGTTTGATTTACAAATTATTTTGTATGAACTATGCATGCTCTACGGGGTTTTTAATGCCCTTTTAATACTAAATAGACTTATTAAGGCTTTGGTTTAAGTACTTACATCTTTCAAGAGATAATCCACACCTTCAAAGTCACTCACGATAAAGATACAACTGCTATAAATTGTTAATATTTGCACGCATTTAGCACCAACTTTTAATTATGTAATTTGATCAAATTTCAACTGTGAGAATCTAGCGATGTGAACTGAATAACCGACAATTGAGCAATGAAACTACACTTTCATTTTAGCTAAGAAAGTGAAGAGCATAGTAGTTCCCCGTGGTCGTAGGGGCTTTTCGCCAGGGACTCCCCGGCCCTACCGACTCGCCAAGTTAATATATTTGAACTCTATTCTGTACGTCTTAGAACAATTTTTTGAAAGATTTAACAAACGATAAAATAAACTGCGGGGAATCCCCTGTTTGTATAGTTTCGAAGTAGTTATAACGTAGTGTTGCCACATTATAACTGGTATGTATAATCCTTTTTTTATTGGTTGACTATTTTGATTAATTTATTATACCAATAATTACGTAAGTACGGAATTGACATCTTCAGTTACGGAATTAAAAATACTTTAAAATAAGTTCGTAATTACGTAATTGCGTAATTACGTAATTACGTAATGGAAGCCCTAATAGCAACACATTCACCTGTAAAAACAGAGGATTCCTTGGGGCACCTAAATTGCAATATAATTTGAGAATTTTGATAGTAAACTGCTACCCCCGTAGGATCACTACACAAGATTTTAGATGCATCTGTAAAGAATTTTTGGAATTCACTCCAATGTTCTTCCACTAACATATTGAAGGTAGAAACAACATCGGGAGACCTTTTAGAGATGCCAGTGTCAAAGAAAATATCCGGCTTAAAGCAAAGTACCTCATACTCACAGTTAAATAGAGGCAGCCTTGAGAGTTTTTGCAGAGAGGGTAAAAGATGTTGATTATTACGAATGGTCTGTACGATTAAGGGAATCTCTTTATGAGTCCAGTACCTGGAAGATCGGCAAATGGCATCCAAATATGAAATCTTTCGGGTAAGGGGGTGAGAGCATTTAGGTAGTAGTCGGAGAACAAAACGATCCGCCAAATATTTCCGCCTCAAAGCCAGAGGTGGTTCAGCACACTCCACCTGTAAAGCATTAATGGGGGAGGACTTCATGCAGCCGGATATAATGCGAAGGCAGCAAGATTGAATTTTGTCCAACCTAGCCAGAGCTCCTTTGTTGCATGGGATCAATAGGAAAGACCCATAGTCCATAATGCTCCGTATTAAAGCGTTGTATACTAGCTTCATTGTGCAAGGGTGAGCACCCCACCTGACACCAGCCAGGGTTTTGAGGATAGGAACAACCCTTTCGCATCTTTTGACCAAATAGTTGAGGTGGGCTATACCTGTTAGTTTAGCGTCAACATAGACTCCCAAAAATTTAGCTTGAGGTACTATTGGTATATTATGTCCTTGAATGTCTACTGACACGTCCGGTAGAACTCTTTTGCGTGTGAAAATAACAACAGAGCTTTTTGGGGCAGAAAGGCTTAAACCCTGGTTCAATAACCACTGGTCTAAAGAGTTCAGAGAGAGGCAGAGAGAGGTGGCAGCAGCACAGATTGACTGGTCAGTTACGTACAGTGCTAAGTCATCGGCGTATTGAAGAATGTGACAGTTGTTATTCAGGCATGAGCCTATGTCAGCAGTATATATGTTGTACAGTAAGGGACTCAAAACTGAACCTTGTGGCAATCCCCTCCAGGCCGTCCTCTTATCGAATTCCTCGCCCTGCACCCTTAAAACGAGCGGTCGGGACATAAGCATAGCATATATGCATTGAGTCATCTTACCCGGAAGTCTCAGCTGTTGCAATTTTTGCCTGAGAACGGGAAGAAGGACACTGTCATATGCAGCAGATATGTCAAGAAATGAGGCGACTACAGATTCGTTTCTTGAGAAGGATACTCTTATGTCAGTCAATAAAACCCCAATGCTGTCCATCGTACTAAAACCTTTCCTGAAGCCATATTGGGAGTTTGGCAAGAGGTCCCTCGATTCCACTATCCATTCAAGTCGCATTTTAATAAGATGTTCTAACAATTTAAGCATGACTGATGATAGGGCAATTGGCCTAAAGCTGTTAGGGTCATCCGAGTGTTTGCCGGGTTTTATTATTGGGATGATGACTTGAACTTTCCATTGGTCAGGGACCCAACCATTAGTGTAGCAATAGTTCAAAATATCTAAAAAGTACTTTTTAGCCTTAGGGCCTGTATGGACCATAAAAGAGTATGGTATCCCATCAATACCTGGAGCAGAGTCTTTGACCGAAGTGAGGACCATGTTCAATTCATCAATTGAAAATGGAACATCTTGTGGATCCTCTGGGAAGTTCACATCTGGGAGACGACATTCTGCCGATGTGGGAGCATATGGTGGAGCGAGTTTACTGAAAAAGAGTTCTGCTGTTTCTCGCGTGATAGGAGAGGAAACTGATGGACTACAGCCTGATCGGAATCTTTTGATATTTTTCCAGACAATTGATGATGGGGTTGAGGGTGACAAAGATGAACAAAAATTAACCCATCCTGTACGCTTCTTTCGTCTAAGCAATCGTCTGGATTTTGCACAAGTTTGTTTGTAAAGAATCAAATTTTGGGTAGTCATGTTGGAATTGTATGTTCTTTCAGCTTCCTTTCGATCTTTTATCGCGCTAGTGCACTCACTATCCCACCATGGAGGCGATGGAATTTTCCCCTTGGCGCTATTTTTTAAGGGAAAGCAGGATTCAGCGCATGAACTCACAGCTGAAACAAATTCCTGGCAACAGGCCCTCACATGGTCGCAGTTAGACATAGATCCGTTTTGACTAAGTTTGGGTAGGTCATCTATGTTGCTTTCTAATGATTCCGAAAATTTTGACCAGTCAGCTTCAGAAAGATTGAATTTCAGAAGGGGAGGAGAAACCTTCTCCAGGTATGTGGACCCAATAAAAGATATTAGGATTGGGTAGTGGTCACTTCCATGTGTCAGGTCTGTGCACTCCCAGTAAGCCGATGCTGCAATATTGGCAGAGCAGAACGTCAGGTCCACACAACTTTTGTGCTGGCCTGGAAGGGTTCTACGAGTGCAACTTCCATTATTTAGTATGCATAGATTAAGGTCATCCAAAATCTCCACTAAGCCAATCCCAAAATGGTCACAGCGCTCGGAGCCCCATCTAAAATGATGGCAGTTGAAGTCTCCCATTACTAACATAGGGCTATTTATATTTGATAAAATACTTCTTAGTATGGGAAGTAGGTTTTGTTGAGGATGGGCAATATATATTGATAGGATAGTAAGGTCCTCTATTTTTACAGCTACTATGTTCAGTTCATCTAGATGGGTAGTAGGAATGGGCTGAGATACAAAGGAAATTGTGTTTTTTATTAGGAGGGCTGACCCTCCATAGCCATCTGATCTATCAAATCTTAATATATATTGTATTGTGGCATGCGGAAGCTAAGGCTTGGAATCAACCAAGTCTCAGCAATAGAGCAAGCCACAGGATTGTATTTATTTAAAAGATGTATTAAATCATGCTTCTTGTGAAATATGCTCCTCATATTCCACTGGATAAATGTTTGGCGAGCCGCTATTTTGGTGGTTTATTAGTAAAGGGATCAATTGTTGGGCAACGTTGGACGGTGGGTTAGTAGAGGGCATAGATAGTTGTGAAAAGCTAGGGTTAAGAAGAGTAGTTAATAGTTGGATGAGTAGTTCTATAGTAGATGAGTGGGAGGAGTGACCTAAGTTATAGGGGATATTAAGTGCACAGCCATTCGGCTGAGTAGATTTAGGGGGGTTGATTATAGATTTGTGAGCATGTTTATTGTAGGAAGGAGAGAGGGGGGCATGTGTCTTTGGTTTAAGGAAGACAGTTTTGCGATAGGATTGTGATGTTTGAGATGATTTAAGTGTATCAGCATAGCTGCGGGATACAATTGGGATCTCTTTGCTAGCTTCGGAGTATGATATTGCTTTTTCCGACATAGCTAACTTAATAGCCCTCTGTCTGCCATACTCCGGGCACGCCCTGCTATTAGCAAAGTGCGAACCAGAGCATAGCACACAGAATGCTTCCACCTCTTGAATATCACAGCTATCACCTGGGTGGTCATGGCCACACTTTAAACAGCGGGGTTTGGATCTACACACTGCCTCTATATGTCCATATCTGCAGCATTTTCTGCATTGTATGGTGGGGTAAATATATTGCTCCACTGGAAGAGAAGTGTAGCAACAGAACACACGCTTTGGAAGTACTTGTCCATCAAATGTAAGGATGCAGGTTTCTGTGTGTTTCCACTCAGCCACCCCGTCTCTAACAACCTTTCTGTTGATACGCCTCACCTTCAGAATCTTTCCACACCCAGGTGGTACCATTATATACTTCAAGACATCTTCATCTGTCATGTCTGTAGGGACTCCAGAAACTACTCCCATTCGGGTTATATTAAAAAGCGGAATTGAAGCATCATAATTGTGGGATTTTAAAATACTATTGAGTAGGAAGGCATTTGCATCCTGGAAGGAAGCAAATTCCACGGAGACCCTATTTCGACCTACTCTTTTGACTCCATCTCTAACAATATTACTAATTTTATTGTTGTACAGAAAGAGGCCAAATGTAACCGGATGGAGTGTTGTGCCTGAATCTGGTTGGGGCTCTATGCGTGAAACATGGATAATAAATGGCCCACTGTCTGCAGAACAATATTTCTTACGACCTACCTGACGGCGGTTGGTAATCGTGTGAATGGCCTTTAGGCGTTTACGAGCATGAACTGCGTTTTCGGCTTCGGAGACACTACAGGCTACATTTGCCAGACCAGAAAGAGGGTTTGAGGGAGATATGGGATCATTAGGGAAAAGAGGAGGAGAAGAAAAGATTGGAGTCGTCGGTCTTACATCGTCAGGGGGGTCAGGAGGTTTGTTTGGATCAATGTCCATATTTGATAACATCACTCGTTACTTACCCAGTCAGAGTTTGGTTAGTTAACAACACACAAGACAAATCTATTCTACTACGTCACGAATATACACAACACAAAGGCACAAAAACACCAAATCAGCCAGAAAGGCAAAAAGGATTATAAACACACGTGCTTCGTAATTGACAGAAGCTCCGATCTCACAAAGTACCTACCTACTATCTCTGGGTTAATCATTTTTATTTTAAAATTTAGATAATTAAGAATTTCTAAAATATTTTTAGAAATTGCCAAATCTGTAGAATATGACATTACAGATTTATGGTGGTATAAATTGTAGGTACCACATATGACGTTAAACTTAAAAAAAAGTAGACACTACTTACTATTGTAAATTGTTACGTAACAACGCCCCAGCCAACCACAGCGCGCCATAGCGAGCCAATCATAGCCAATAATAGCCGATCATAGCCAATCACAGCCATGCCAAGCCAAGCCGAGCCACTACCCGAGCTACCGAATGCCTTCAGTGGAAGGAGGCATTGTCTAATGCGGGAGTAACTCTGGATGTCGATGGTTACGACTGGAGGAAGAACGATCTCTGGCCATTTTTTTGAAATAATACGACTTAATAAATTATACTTGTGTTGTGTGTGATTCAGTGAGTCTTTTTATTTATTGCCACTTTTACATCTCAGAAGTGGGATAAATAAAGAAATTATGAAGCATAATCACGCCCAAGCATCACAGCCATCCACAAGAAGGGGCAACTGACACCATTGAAAATGAAAACGAAATTTCACCCCCAAGCAGACCTTCGGCCCGAAAACTCCTCAAAAGACTTTTGAAGACCGAGGTACAAAGAGCCATGAGTGAAATGGACGAAGAGATATCTTCCATTTCCACAAAATATGAACACCGCGCGGCGTCCTTGATATCAGAGTTCGACCTCTACAGTGAAGACTACTACTACGTCGTCACGTGGATAAAAAAGATCGATCGACTCGGCGAGATTCACGGCTGGAGAGAAACTGCGAGGTCATTTTACCGAGCGTTCGCATAACGTATATGTAAATGGTACGACTGTACGAAGCTCGCACGGATCGAGACGAGCTGCTCCGCAATGTACTGAAAAAGGAAAACAAAAACTGCATAGATAAAAAAAATATAAACTATTATAATTGCTGTTGATAAAAAATGCTATGCAATAGCTTCACCGCGGCAGTCCCCGAGTGCCACACATTTTTTTTAGTCAGACTGAGTATAGGTAAGTACTCAATTTGTGTATTTAACTGTACTTACTTCACCTATTTTAAAACGAGTTTGGCCACAAGTAAAGGGATTTCCCAGTCGCCAAATCAGTTTGGCCACAAGGAAATGGAATTCCTTGTTGCCAAATCAGTTTGGCGAAATAGTTTGGCCACGGAAACGTTCTTGTGGCCAAACTTATTTGGCTACGAGGAATTCCATTTCCTTGTGGCCAAACTCGTTTCAAAATAGGTAAAGTATACTCGCCAACGTTGAGGATACTTATGATAAATTCTCTCTCAATAATGCAACGAAAAAAATGCGGCCTTTGACATTGTTGAGGTTATTGAATATAATTTGTGAAATGAAAGAGGACATTACGACACCGTCAATAGGTTTTTTTTCGTTAAGGAATTTCTTGATTCGGTCGCCGCGCTCAAAGCTCGCGATAAAAGCTAGATTTATATAAATATATATATATTAAAAATATATTTATCTATTTTCTTCTAGAAAATGTCCAATGCTAATTTCATTGTGTAAAAGTTGCAATTGGCAGTTTAGAATGAAATCGTCTTTTTTAATAAATGCTTTCACCCGTGGTGACGGTGATTTTAAGAAGTGGCAAATTCAAGAAGTGGGCATTTCAAGAAGTGGTCATTTCTCATTGTGGTCCTAAAACGCCGAAAGGCATTATTTGTCGTGACAGAACCAGGACATTTTATACTATTTCGCCGATTCCGACAAGACCAAATTTGAGATATTTTTTTATATTTTTTGTTTATAATACTGGTTTTCTTCATATAATAATACTTCGCCGCGTTTTCGAGTAATTATTACAAAATCCATTATTTATTTGCACTCAATTCGTATGCACCCCTTATTCGCATAATATTAGATTCTCAAAATTTTAGATTCTCAAAATATTAGATTCTCAAAATAGCAGATTCTCAATATAACCGAAATAGTACATTCAACGTGAAAAATTAATTTAATTTATTACTACACTAAGGGTATCCTGAGGAGATTATCTGTCCGATTCTCCTCACGGGTATCAGGTATGCGACCTTGGACTCTAGAGCCACTAAGGTCATTTTCCTCATTCCTCTCCAATGCCTTAGTGTCCCAAAACCCTCTCACGTCACGTTTAGCACTCCTACGATGTAGTGGAGGCAAAAAGTGGACAATACAATGCCTTTTTGAGTGGCGTGCTATTGTCTCTGCGCACCCCAACAATGGGAAATACGCGTGATGTTATGTATGTATGTATTTATTACTACGAATGTTTTCCTAGCTAATCTATTTTTAGTTATATTTCCTATGTACATATATGTAAACTATCCATTGAACATAAACAATGACATTACTCATAAAATGATATAAATCCTATTTGCTATTTGTAATGCCATATTTCCTATAAAAACTATTCGCTATTTGTAATACCTATGGTCGTCGCATTTGTCATTTCATTACACATCAAATATTTGTTTTGATAATAATTGTGCAATAATGGATTTAAATTCATGTGAGGAGTCTGGTGTTGAGTTTATAAAAAATCAAAAAAACAAGCCCACCATTTTACATGATGGCTATAAGTAGTTACAACTTTTTAATGAAAAATAAGTCGGGCACTACAAACTGGCGTTGTTCCAACCAACGTGATTGCCGTACATCAGTTACGCTCAACTGTAAAAATGAGATAGTACGTGTGGGTAAGCATACCTGTGCTCGTGATTATGAACGGAATTTGATAGATTCAGTTACTGATAGATGCAAAAAAGAGGTATGTGAAAATTTTGAGTCCATTCCTAAAATTTACGAGAAACATTTTTAAAAAAACGACTCATTTACGGGTAAAGAATTTGCTATTCCGGTATTTACATCAAAGAAAGATTCACTATACAGAACCCGGAATAAGTTCATGATCGTTGGGCATTCAAAATGGTCAAAGTCAAAAAATGTTAGATTGCCGCAACATCTTGTAGAAGATTTCTTTATATTTAATGACTACAATACTAAATCAGATGACAGAATTATAATTTTTTCAACATTGCCAGGTCCCAAACTCCGCGAACGTTTTCAATCAGTCACAACTATTTACGGTGATGGTACTTTTAAAGTAACACCGACTCCTTTCTATCAATTGTACACATTACATATTGATGTTGCTAGAGACAACGACACGATTGATTTCGTTCCTATTGTGTTCGCTTTACTGCCAAATAAGCACCAGAATACTTACATGCGATTATTCAGTATACTGAAAGAACAATTTCAGTTGAGTATCCGTACATATAAATGTGACTACGAAATCGCAGCCATTAACGCAATAAGAAAGGTGTTTCCGGATATTAATATTAAAGGATGCTATTATCATTTCATGAATGCTGTATTCAGAATGAGCAAAAAGCTGGGTTACGATAAAACTGCAGAAGACCGCAAAACTACATATATGTGTACCCTTTTGGCTTTGCTGCCAACAATCTTAATCCCAGAAGCATATCTATACATACAAGAGATGTCACCCGAGACGGAATTGTCTCAAAAATTTTTTGCATATTTTGATAGCCAATGGTTGCAAAAAATAACTTCAGACATATTTAGCTACTATAACGAAAAAAATCGTACGACAAATGCGGTTGAGGGTTGGCACCGTAGAATCAATACTAAAATTACATGTAAACCAACCCTCTTTCAGTTTATAAAAATATTGAAGACTGAAGCAGAAACACAGAGCATTAGACTAATAAGAAATTCATTTCATTGCCTTGGTAAAAAAAGGGCAACAAAGCAATTAAACAAAGACAATCAAATAGCTAATATTATATCTGACTGCACCTCAAACAAAATTACCGTAGAAACTTGTTTAAATATGTTATCAGCATTATAGTATACACAAAAATTATTCTAAAACATACAAAAATAAAATAATAAAACAACTAGCCTCTCACTTAGCACTAGACCAGCATGCACTGTGCAAACATTTATTGTATTTATTGTAGTGCCTTCAAATTAAAAAAATAAAATTAACAAAATAATTTAATTTTTTTCCTTGATTGTACTTTGGCTTTATTGAGAATCTGCTATTTTGAGAATCTAATATTATGCGAATAAGGGGTATGCACTGGTAGGCACAAATTGAAAATGAAGAAGTAATAGTTATCTTCTAATGTCATAAAATATGTCATAGGTCGCCAGTGATAGAAGATAGGAATAAACAAAAAGACGGGTGTTACGACAATGGTCAAGCCTGACATAAGACAAATTGGTAATTCGTCAAGTCCTCTTTTCGACAAATTATGAAATTTGCCAAACATGCCATTCGTCAACTATTTTAAGTACAGTAAATAACAATAGAAGTACACTAATTTAGGTCAAATTGGTAATTCGTCAAGTCCTCTTTACGACAAATTAAGAAATTTGGCAAACATGCCATTCAACTAAAAAAATTAAATAAATAAATCAAACTTGAATATAAAAACGTATATTTCATACCCAACACAACTGTTTCAAACAACTTAATATGCCTATTTTGTCACTTATCAATTTTTCTATAATTTTTTCTATTTTAGCATCTTTTGCGACGTCGGATGTTTTCCTTATTTTTCTTCATTTCTTTTACTTTTTTTTAAATAATAAAGGGCTTCTTTTTTCAAAATACTAATATACATGAACAGATTATGATTTTCTTGTACCTTTGTCCCTAATCTCCGGTGCCAACCTTCTACTGCGTTGGTGGTTCTATGGCGCTCAGTTGCACAACACCACATGTCTTGAGAAATCCTCTTTTGCCATTGCTCCAGAAAATATTTTTGAAAATTTTCCACTCTAGCATCATTGTTTGGCATCAGGTCTTGTATTGCTAACCATCCTTCAGGAATGTACTGACAAGGCAGTAACGCTAGGTTTGTGGTAAGCCTAACTTTTTTTTTTAAATTGTCGTCGTTCATCATTCCGAGGGCTTGTGCTTTTCTATAAATGGCCTGATTAAAATGGAAAAAGCAGCCTTTGACAAGAATATCCGGGAAAACGCTTTTTGCAGCATTCATTATGGCCAGTTCGTAGTCGCACTTTAAAATTTTTACATGAAGTTTAAATTGGGAACGCAAAATCGAGAACACTCTCTTGTATGTCTCTTCCGTTTTGTTTGGCAAGAGGCAAAAAAATATAGGAATAATATTGGTACTTGCTCTTGTGCTGCCCAAGTCAATGTGTATTGAAAATAGTTGATAAAAAGGCGGTGGAACGGTCTTGAAAGTGCCATCAACAAATATCAAATCTGTACCTAATGCCATTTCTATACCCTCATCCTTAGCAAAGATGAACAACTTCGGTAGATCATCCTTACTTTCATAAATTAAAAAATCTTTTGAAAGTATATCTGGGAATTTGACCGTATCAGTTGTTGAGAACTTGCACGTTTGTACGCCAATTGCTTTTTTTCTTAATTTGTATAAACCATCACGCTTTGATTTTAAACTTGGTGTATCAATGAAATCATCCTCCTTTTCAAGTTCACCCATGGTTTCTTCAAAAATTGTACTTACAGATTTCCATTCATTTTTTACTCTTTCTCTACATTTGTTCATCTTCACGTCAATTAAATTCTTATCAAAATCCGCCTTACAAGTATGCTTGCTTTCTCTCAAAATTAACAGTTCATCGCTGCTTAAAGTTAAGGATCCATTACACCCACTCCTTTGTACGCAACGCCAGATTGTGGTACCATTTTTGTTAGTAAAATTATAATGAAACTGGTATCCTGCGCGTAATATTTTTCGTTTTCCTTTTTCGGTGTCTATATACGTAAATAAAGAATTACAGCCTTTACTAGTAGAAGCCATAATGTTATTTGGTTTCTGTTTTACACAAGCCACTACACTACACTACACTCAATAGATATAGGTACCTAATAATAGTTATTCCTAAGAAAATATTTTCACTTACAGAATAATAAAATGACATTATATATAACTGACGGAAAACAACCAGAACAAAGTATTCTATTTAGCCAGCATTTTCCGCCTAGATAAAGAGGTATGTATCTAAACAAATTTACACTGACTACAGTCAGACACAAAGGAGGTATGTATCTAAACAAATTTACACTGACTAGGTACCTAATTATATTATTTGCCCTGACTTCATAATTTTACATTTAAAATCTTACAAAAGTACTAGGCTGGCATAATGTGCATCTGGATTGAGGGCCCATTTTTTAAATCTTTACATAACGAAATAAGATTTACAGGAAAATTAGTTAAAAATAGTAAAAACCTAAAGCAAAGGGCCATGAATTTCTTAAACATGAATCTAAACTGTTATGATTAATTAGCTTGGGCCCTCAATCCAGACGTATGCATAAAGTGGCATACCCTAAATCTCAGAAAGTACTATCTCTGGGATAATCGTTTTTATTTAAGAATTTAGTTAAGAATTTCTTAAATATTTTAAGAAATTCCCAAATCTGTAAAATACAACATTACAGATTTATAGCGGTATATCTAGGGCCCTCAATTCATTAACTTATTCACTAAGGAATCTGCAAAACATGAATTTATTCAAAGAAATACATAAATAGGTCTTTAATATATTTTACTTAGATGCCTCTGTGAATTAGTAAAAAAGAAATAATGATACAAAAGTTATTTTTTAAAAAGTTATTGAATGTCGAATTTTACGAAAACGTCTGAACTGAGAGCCCAAGATTTTCGGCTTTATTGACTAAGCTCAACCTCATAGATTAACGCAAATAAGAATGAGTTTTTTTACTATTCTTTAATTAAAATGTAACGTATCATCTGTTCTTCTAAATACCATACTTTAAGAGAAAATTGATTTTCAATTTCTCAATATAAGATCATTTTGTAGGGTAGATATGATTTTGTATTTTTTTGGACAAATCAGTATGTATCCTCATACAAGCTATTTCAGAAGCGACAAAGTAAATATTTGTTGCTTGAACTGTCGGTAGCGATTGTGTTTTGTGTGGAGCAATAATTAAGTGCAGTAAATATCATTATAACTAGTGTTTCCGTTTCGTGATATCGAAGTGAGTACCTAGATCACTTAATATGTCATGTATTTTCCTATGTTAATGTTGTTGATGATTCATCTTCATCGGGAATTGCTGATTATTGAATTAAAAATAGAGTAGTCTAGGAGACAGTATAGATATATTATGATTTTACTGTCATGGTAGTCTATCAGAAACTGACGTTAATAATGACGTGGTAGATTGGTAGACACCCAACACTGTAGAGACCAATATACACCAGACACAACCACTTGCGGCTCAGTGGTCGTTGTACAAACGTGAATTATGAAGGTCTTGAATGCAAAAATAACGACGTAATACATGTTTTTGTGATATGCGCTGTCCAGTGGACTACCACGACAGCTGCAGAGGTTAAGTATGTTAGTCCTGAAAGAAATAAAAAAGAAAATAAAAATAAAACATTTACTTTGTATTGTGCATAAAATGAAAGACAAATAATAGTAATATTTAATAGTGTTCCATAAATTAATTATTCCATAATATTAAGTGATCTAGGTACTCACTTCGATATCACGAAACGGAAACACTAATTATAATGATATTTACTGCACTTAATTATTGCTCCACACAAAACACAATCGCTTCCGACAGTTCAAGCAACAAATATTTACTTTGTCGCTTCTGAAATAGCTTGTATGAGGATACATACTGATTTGTCCAAAAAAATACAAAATCATATCTACCCTACAAAATGATCTTATATTGAGAAATTGAAAATCAATTTTCTCTTAAAGTATGGTATTTAGAAGAACAGATGATACGTTACATTTTAATTAAAGAATAGTAAAAAAACTCATTCTTATTTGCGTTTAATCTATGAGGTTGAGCTTAGTCAATAAAGGCGAAAATCTTTGGCTCTCAGTTCAGACGTTTTCGTAAAATTCGACATTCAATAACTTTTTAAAAAATAACTTTTGTATCATTATTTCTTTTTTACTAATTCACAGAGGCATCTAAGTAAAATATATTAAAGACGTATTTATGTATTTCTTTAAATAAATTCATGTTTTGCAGATTCCTTAGTGAATAAGTTAATGAATTGAGGGCCCTAGATATACCGCTATAAATCTGTAATGTTGTATTTTACAGATTTGGGAATTTCTTAAATTATTTAAGAAATTCTTAACTAAATTCTTAAATAAAAAGGATTAACCCAGAGATAGTACTTTCTGAGATTTAGGGTATGCCACTTTATGCATACGTCTGGATTGAGGGCCCAAGCTAATTAATCATAACAGTTTAGATTCATGTTTAAGAAATTCATGGCCCTTTGCTTTAGGTTTTTACTATTTTTAACTAATTTTCCTGTAAATCTTATTTCGTTATGTAAAGATTTTAAAAATGGGCCCTCAATCCAGATGCACATGCTGGCATAAGCTTGAGGAAGTTCAGAAAGGGTAAGTTATCGACTGTACATGCATATGACGAATGGCATGTTTGGCAAATTTCATAATTTGTCGAAAAGAGGACTTGACGAATTACCAATTTGTCTTATGTCAGGCTTGACCATTGTCGTAACACCTAAAAAGACTACCACTAGGCTAAACAATCTCTTTGCATAAAATGTCATGAATTGGTACTTTTAATAGGCCTTTGTTTCTGAAAAAGACGAATAAATCTGAAAAGATCTTTGCCAAAAATAATGTGTCCATTTTGATTGAGGAGAAACTTTCTTTTTTTTTGCTCCTCAATTCAAATGGACATCTGTGCGGCGAATTATTTGCGATCCGGTGCCGTAAAACGCGCCATATGTGGTTCAGCCCGAAACTGTTGCGCATGAAGTTATGGATTTGATTCTTACACAGGACACGACTTCCAATCCTCAAATGCTCCAGAGTATGGCGGTAAAGACGTACAGTTGCTTTGTCCTATGACGTCATGTTCCATAGAACAAATGAGAACCACCCGTTGTTTATTCTCTATTGCAGGAGTTGTTATTAAAAAAATAATACAAGTTAATTTTGGCAGTTGTATATATTTAACTATTACAGAATATTTCTTTACAATAATTTCTTTGTACATATGGAGATAAAAATCTGCTTGTGTTCAATAAAAATAAAATGCAACACAAGTCTAAAGTTGTCAAAAAGTGACAAAATATACTTTTACAAAACAAGCCAGTTTCAAGGCAAAAAATATAATACATGGTCACTTTATACAAATAATTACAATAGTTACAATTTAACACTTAGTTTATTTTAAACTAAGCATAGATTAATGATTGAATGATTAATTCAGACCAACAATTTTGCATTTTATTCCTTTGAACCATTCAAACATTCTGATAATTAAGTACTTTCTTATGAAGAAATTACAACTAAACTGCAAGTGTTCTAGAGTTAAAAATTGGGTGAGAAGTATACTGCCAAAGAGATCAATAATACAATCATTAACTAAAAATTTGCATTAAATATAAATTAACTGCCAATCCTTAAAATATAGGACGTGTTTCGTGGCAGTGATGGTTTTACAACAATGGCCCAGTTATAGCCCGTAAGTATAACAATATTGTGTACTTGCGCTAACGCCGTAGTGACTCCCAACACTACGACTAGTGCTTCTAAACTACGAAGCAAATGAACGCTCAGAGCTGATAGGACTTACTGAAACCTACGAGCTTCTCGACATTAAATAAACGTCTAATCTGACGACATTTTTGGTGTATTCGTTAACCTCGTAGATTTCAATATCCATATGTATAACGGTGTTACATAATTTCAATAATAACCTTCATTTATTAACTTTGCAGATTTGAAAAATTAGGTCTTAATAATAATAGTTATGTGCCACCTGTTAGTTAATAAACCAAGGCGTTTACAATACATTTGTAATAAAACAACTATAAAGATGACAGTTACGTTGTTCAGTGGTCATCCTTTTGGGGAAGACTAAGATGTTCGATAGATACTGTGGTCCAACAGTATATTTTAGATACTTTTCACTAGACATTTATAAAGTTGTGTTTCGTTAATTCATAGTCATCACAAGGCGAGAATACAAATACTTAAATACTTTTCAGTAGTGAGGCGATACCGTGTATTTTACTGAAGATGTATGTATCAGTTTGTTACTGGCATTCTGAAATTCTTCAAAAATACTGGCACCCGTCAATATACTAGATTAATGAATGATCAGTAAATACCATATTTAGTAAACGCTGATGAACTACAATATTTATTGAACAAATAGCCTTCGTCTAGGTGTAGTGGTTCGAGCATAGCTCTTAGCACCAGTTTTTCTATTTTTATGGTTTTATATTATTATTAGATACATTACAATACAAATAACATGAGATTATTTTTTGGGCAAATAATATTAACTTTATGTAAGTTAATAATTTGTTTGATAATACATAGTTTACGAACAATATCTTCAAAAGTTAGTTTTATATTCAAAACAACCTTAGAGATTGACATTTTTTTGGTATTTTAACAATATTATAATAATATTTGGTTAAAAAGCATACATATTTATGATATATTGATTTTTTTCATAATCTGTTTAAAAAACAGTTCATTACAAGGCAGATGGAAGCCAAAAAAAACATGCGATAAAATTGACAAGGTCAAAATAAAAATATTTTTTTCAGAATTTTTTTTTTGTATTTTTTTATATCTTTTTTTTAGTTTTATATTTTTTTTGGATTTTATACTTTTATTTTTTAGGAGTTCGATTTTTAATTTTTTTTTTTTGTTCTTTGTGTGTCGAAATTTTTTTACAACTTTTCAAAAAATTAACAGTTTTGAGAGACACTTTTAGTTATAACTCTAATCAGTTTTCTTACATATAACTCGTTAAAATTATTTATTGTACTTTAATTATTCAGCGCGGCCAAGTGCCTCTATGTAAAATCTTTATAAAACTTATAGATAACGCGATATAAAATAGCCAGGCGTTTATATAATACATCAAATAGTGTCAGTGCTTCGGGCTATGGGGGACAACGTCCAGATGGAGAAACGTTACAAATAAAATTACAAAACAAAACTTAACAATTTCTAGCCTACATCTAGTACTAGTGGCTAGTTACTGTAAACTTAACGAAACAATAGTTGCGAGGCATCGATGAAAACATATCGGATGATGCCGACGAATAACCAGAAAATACAACTACAATATGACTAACTATTCATTTATTTCACTAACATAGATTTAGAAAAAAACCCTATAAATATTATATTATGAACTTTGTAAACAACAGAATTTTGATTCGAGTTGATGCGTTAAATGGCTGTAAAATTGTGGCGATGTAATTTACATGTATTTCATATGCTCAGTTCATTATGACTTATTTACTGTTACATCACCACGTCATAAGGATATTTGCAACAGAATTCCTAACTCGCGAAGGTAATATTTTATACAATCTACATTTAAAGATATGCATTGTTAATGTCCTCACATTTAATATAGGAATTTCTGTTGACTCTAAAGGAACGCGAGATATTTAATATTTTACGAGTTGCTCTCTCATTATACGCGCGCAAAATGAGAGCGGTCAAGCGTAAAATGATTAATTTTGACGCGGTCTTCGTTTAATTATAAATAGCGTAACACATTAATTTAGGCACAAAACGACGTTCTTTTTGACTGATCGAGAACGACAAATAGGATCAAGTTTGCAAAAAGCAGACTCTTGAAATATGTATTACCAGTAGAGGATTAAATGTGAACAATTTCAAAAAACTCTAGGATAGAGCCAAATCTCAACATAAAAGATGGATCATGACTGCTTCTTGCAAAACACGATCCCACAATATTAAAATCGCCAACATCATCACGTATCAATCATCAAAAAGTAGTCTGTTAGACCTTAAGCTTTTCTCAATTTGAGATAACTTATAAATTAACATGTCAAAATTACCAACACGTTGTATAATACTTAATCAATATCTAGCAATGGAAGATTTAAAGAAGGCGTTAAACATTATTAATTTGACAAGACATGGTAACTAGTGGACGAATGTATCATTATTTCAGTCGAACGAGCTGTTGAAAATCGCCTTTCACTTACATTAAACGGCCAATGATAACATATAGGTACTTATATTTTATAAAAAAACGTCTTAGTTCTGTCTTTTGTATGAAAGCCTTCGATAATCCTATGATACCTTAGCCACTGTTACATCGTATTTAAGCATAGCCCAGCGCCAAATATAAGGCAACACAATAATTTAGCACCATGTTTAAGTAACGCACTCGCCAGTCTCCTACAGGCGACGAACGGAGGAACTATCGATTTTACGCATGTCGGAACTGATGAATCTATCAGAAACGAAGTGAGGTCCATGGGACACCCGGCAGAGGGCGCTCGCGCACTGCAGTGGAGCGCGTCTCTCCCGCGAGCCGCGCGGACTACGACGGTACGACGGTACGGCGGTACGACGGTACGGCGGTACGACAGTACGACGGTACGACGGCGATGTGCGCGGAGGTATAACGCGTAACTGACATGACTTTATTGAGCTGCAAACGTCGCGTTTCGAGCGTAACGTCTAATAATAAATAGCACCTTTATACAATTTCCATCAACATCAAACACTGTACACAAACACTAATATAATTTCTCTTTCGTTATGTATCACAGGGAATTTAGTAGATCCCATCTCCCGCTCTCCCACATATAGTGCGTCGCGAACCTGGCTTCGTCCGCGCAAAGCATGCATACCATTATTTATTATATATATATTTTTTTGTCATTTACTCTTTCCTCTTCACAAAAATACTATTTACATAAAAACCATACACGACCCTAAAATGAATATTTATGTATTTTTATATTTCTTACTATTTACATTTATTAAATAACTTATCAATAAACAATAATAAATATTTAATAAAACGAATAGGACGCGTGTGGAGGCGGCGGGCGTCCGCTCGCTACGGCGCCTGTCACACCTAACAGACTAGCAACTAGCAACCTCACGCGCTGACTATAGATACACTTAGACTCAACTATACTTCAGTCTTGTTCGTACTGCGGGACATGTGCTAGCCACACTCAATTTAGACATAGCGTATGTCGACGAGGGATTGTGCACGGCCTCGTGTGCCACCCTCACCCCACCAACGATTCAGTTAAGGCCCGAATATCACTCGATACAATACACCCGACACCCAAATATATCATTATTTATCTCACAATTTCTTTGGCAGGTGACTATATTTCTTACAATGACTATACACCTTGTTTAGATATCGTAAGATGGGTAATATAATAAAATACTGCAATTTACAATAGTGTACGTCGGTCGCATCCCGTGTCCGTGACAATCCACATACAAAGTAGTTTCGAGGTGCACTTTTTATTGTGACGACTCGACAGAGTGTCACCTCTCTATATATAAGCTATATACCGATTTATAACGCGTGTAAAACGGCATCGAATTCATACTAGAAGGTGGGTCACCGAATACAATACAAATAAAAATAAATATCATCAACTAGGGGAGAATACTCCGGCTACTCATTTAAAATCATACTAAAGTAATTACAAATAAAATATAAACTTATTCAAATCTATAGAGAACGGAGAGAATGCACGCTCAGTCTGTCGGTCCTCAATAGAGATAATTCTATGTACAGTAGAGTCGAACACTGTCATACCGGGCGTCCGGTCCCGATACTCCCTGCGTCACAATGAACTGTCACCCCAAACGCGCGCCCCGACGATATGGCACCTCGGAATGTGAGACGAGCGGCGCGCGCGCGCATCATCGGCGCGGCTGCGGCCACGCGTCCGCCAGGCGCAGGCCGGCCGCCAGGCGCGCGTGGCTCAGCCGGAACGTGCTCACGATCTTCTCGAACGTGTCCGGGTCGTACACCGAGCGGGCCGTGTTCGTCAGGTCGAACGGTTCTGGGTGACAAACGACGGCTTTCAAGACATGCCTTTTTACGGTTAAGTACCTCTAAGATTTTCAATAAAATCATTTTACGATTAGACTTATTGTACGGGACGTCGATATAAGGAACAGCTGACCGCATGTGGCTACATAAAGCAAGATCAAGAAAGGAGTGGAAACTTTTGCAGAAGGCCTATGTCCAAAGACAAAGACGAAGCTGTATAAAAATCGGTTGCTGATTATATTTAAATATAGAGTCGGTAAATCGTAGTAATCCATATTAATATTATAAATGTGAAAGTAACTCTGTCTGTCTGACTTACGTTTTCACACTCAAACAGCTTAACCCATTTAGATAAAATTTGGTATGAAGATAGTTCAAGTCCGGAGAAGGATATAGGATAGTTTTTATCGCGATTACCGACATCCACGAGGGCGGAGCCGCGGGCGAAAGTTACTAGTAAGTAATAATTCTGAACCTTTTAATACAGCAATAAAGGCCATCTTGTCGTACCTGGTCACACAACCACGTACCTACATAAAGTAGTACGGCGACTCACCCTCGACACAGAGCAGCTTCCACTGGTGCGGGTCGTTCTTGTGCGCGCGCGCGGCGCGGCACTCGGCCATCTTGTCGTACCTGGTCACACAACCACGTACCTACATAAAGTAGTACGGCGACTCACCCTCGACACAGAGCAGCTTCCACTGGTGCGGGTCGTTCTTGTGCGCGCGCGCGGCGCGGCACTCGGCCATCTTGTCGTACCTGGTCACACAACCACGTACCTACATAAAGTAGTACGGCGACTCACCCTCGACACAGAGCAGCTTCCACTGGTGCGGGTCGTTCTTGTGCGCGCGCGCGGCGCGGCACTCGGCCATCTTGTCGTACCTGGTCACACAACCACGTACCTACATAAAGTAGTACGGCGACTCACCCTCGACACAGAGCAGCTTCCACTGGTGCGGGTCGTTCTTGTGCGCGCGCGCGGCGCGGCACTCGGCCATCTTGTCGTACCTGGTCACACAACCACGTACCTACATAAAGTAGTACGGCGACTCACCCTCGACACAGAGCAGCTTCCACTGGTGCGGGTCGTTCTTGTGCGCGCGCGCGGCGCGGCACTCGGCCATCTTGTCGTACCTGGTCACACAACCACGTACCTACATAAAGTAGTACGGCGACTCACCCTCGACACAGAGCAGCTTCCACTGGTGCGGGTCGTTCTTGTGCGCGCGCGCGGCGCGGCACTCGGCCATCTTGTCGTACCTGGTCACACAACCACGTACCTACATAAAGTAGTACGGCGACTCACCCTCGACACATAGCAGCTTCCACTGGTGCGGGTCGTTCTTGTGCGCGCGCGCGGCGCGGCACTCGGCCATCTTGTCGTACCTGGTCACACAACCACGTACCTACATAAAGTAGTACGGCGACTCACCCTCGACACAGAGCAGCTTCCACTGGTGCGGGTCGTTCTTGTGCGCGCGCGCGGCGCGGCACTCGGCCATCTTGTCGTACCTGGTCACACAACCACGTACCTACATAAAGTAGTACGGCGACTCACCCTCGACACAGAGCAGCTTCCACTGGTGCGGGTCGTTCTTGTGCGCGCGCGCGGCGCGGCACTCGGCCATCTTGTCGTACCTGGTCACACAACCACGTACCTACATAAAGTAGTACGGCGACTCACCCTCGACACAGAGCAGCTTCCACTGGTGCGGGTCGTTCTTGTGCGCGCGCGCGGCGCGGCACTCGGCCATCTTGTCGTACCTGGTCACACAACCACGTACCTACATAAAGTAGTACGGCGACTCACCCTCGACACAGAGCAGCTTCCACTGGTGCGGGTCGTTCTTGTGCGCGCGCGCGGCGCGGCACTCGGCCATCTTGTCGTACCTGGTCACACAACCATGTACCTACATAAAGTAGTACGGCGACTCACCCTCGACACAGAGCAGCTTCCACTGGTGCGGGTCGTTCTTGTGCGCGCGCGCGGCGCGGCACTCGGCCATCTTGTCGTACCTGGTCACACAACCATGTACCTACATAAAGTAGTACGGCGACTCACCCTCGACACAGAGCAGCTTCCACTGGTGCGGGTCGTTCTTGTGCGCGCGCGCGGCGCGGCACTCGGCCATCTTGTCGTACCTGGTCACACAACCATGTACCTACATAAAGTAGTACGGCGACTCACCCTCGACACAGAGCAGCTTCCACTGGTGCGGGTCGTTCTTGTGCGCGCGCGCGGCGCGGCACTCGGCCATCTTGTCGTACCTGGTCACACAACCACGTACCTACATAAAGTAGTACGGCGACTCACCCTCGACACAGAGCAGCTTCCACTGGTGCGGGTCGTTCTTGTGCGCGCGCGCGGCGCGGCACTCGGCCACGGGCACGCGCGCGCCGCAGCGGACCGACACCGCCATCTTGTCGTACCTACCACACAACCACACGTACTTTACATTTTACGAAGATCATGTAGTGCATTGCACAAGTTTATGTAGAACTGGCGATTTCAGACTAGCATTTTATATGCGCATGTATATATAATTTTTCTTTAAAAGACGACTCCCGCAGTATGGTACAAGCTGTGTCACGGGAGACTTTACAAACATACAAGTCACGGACACAAAGTACACCCTGACCCGGAACAATAATTAGTGGATCACACAAAGTGGTCTCCCGTGTGAGAATCAAACCCACGACTTGCGTAGCAGTCGGACACACTCCCACTGCGCCACGAGGCAGTCAAAGCATATAAGCTTAACAAGCATGTATTGCCACACGCGCAACTTGCACGAGCGATGACGCGCTTATAAAAAATGTTGATACTAACTAAGCAATACCGGTTCGAGCGAACACCCCGACATATATGCCCATGTACGCGAGTTTTTTTGAAGCGCGAAATGTAGCTAATACATTTACCGAAACGACCCTATACGCGCAGAAAACTAGTCTGAATCCGAAACGAAACGCTGGTACGCAACGAGCCGTAGCGGCCGAGACTGCTACAGCGCACGTAGCAGCGTTCAGGCGGCGGACGAAGAGATTGCACTTGCCGCAGCGCCGGAGATGAGAGACGAGATTTAAAAAGGTAATACCGTCAATACTACAGGGTAGTCCATGTCCGTAAGGCAAAAAAATATTATGTAGAGGTTCCAACACCCTCTCCATTTGTTACACCCAGGGCTCGAAAACCGGTTAAATTTCCAAACCGGTTTAGGTCATTGACCCTGAACCGAAATGAATTCCCGTTAAGGTTCTTTTTACCGGTTATTTACCGGTTTTTTACAAACTCCGATACTGTTCAGCGAAATAAACCGGTTAATTTGAGTTTCAAAGTCATCAGTGAGTACGCCATCTCTAGTACATTTTTTGTACTTATATTTGAATCGAGTGTTTCGTCTGTTTAGTCAGCGTGCAGCGTTTCACAGAGTATTTTGTTTATGTTCCTATACGTTTGCGTACTGAATCATAATAATAATTGTGTGAAATTCTTTCTTAACATGCAAAAAAGCTATAGCTTTTGTGCATGTTAAGAAAAAGTAAAAAGTAAGGATTTATAAATCCTTATCAACGAATGAAGGCTTCGAACGAAAATATACTTTCCGATACAGATGATAGTGAGTAAACATACAGTGAAATAAAGTAAAACAATTTAATTAAATCTAAAAAGTAACATACTATCTACACTAATATTATAAAGCTGAAGAGTTTGTTCGTTTGTTTGTTTGAACGCGGCAATCTCAGGACCTACTATAATCAGCTCGGCGAACCTTGATCCCTATGACAGTTCATACTAGTGACGGGTCGTGTCGATATATCGCAACTTTTTATAGGCAAAGGCGTGACTTGCATTCAGCCACATCGATAAACATGTTTTTAAAATATAATCTACATTACTATAATTATAATGCTTGTTATATTTACAAGTATTCGTGTATTTGTATATGGGGTTCCCAATATTCCGATGCAGAGGTAACATGGTCGGACTGTATAATTTTAATGTGAATTAAAATTTTAGTTATAGCAACACTATCTGATCTGTCACTACGCTAGTACTGTCAGTTCGCTACGCCAGTACGAGTCTTGTATGCGCCACGTGTTTTGTTGTGTCATCGGAATCCTTTGTTTGTTACTATTGTTGTTTTCTGTTTTTGTTATTGTTGCTGTTTTGTTTTTGTTGGTGTTTCAAAATGCCGAAAAGACTGAGAAAAACTGTACTCAACAGTGAAACGCGGGAGTTTGTTGTACGCTTGCGTGACTATTTTGCTCGCGAACTACAAAATGGCGGACCTTTGTTGCCACTTGACAACGTACGCGACCGTGTTGCTGATGCTTTGGGAATTGGCAAAGCTACCGTTTCCCGAATTACAAAGGAGAAGTTCGGCGAATCGTCGATGGAGGAGAACAAACTATCAACTCCAAAGAAGAAAAAACATAATAGGGCACGACCCGTAACTAACCCCGATGATTTCGACATGGCAGCGATACGAAACCATATTTACGGCTATTATTTTCGAGGTGAACTGCCGACTTGCACAAAATTATTAGCGTCGCTGAAATCGGTTGATTTATTTAAAGGTGGATTCACTTCTCTCAGACAGGTTATAAAAAAATGTGGATTTCGTTATGGGAAGTGTGACAAAAGAAAAGTGATAATGGAGCGGAAGGACATTGGATTGATGAGGTGTGATTTTCTACGACAAATAAAAAACATCGAGAACTGGGACAAGGTGGTTTATCTGGACGAAACGTGGCTCAACGCCAATCACTCAGTCTCCAAAACATGGACAGACGACACAGAGAAATCCTGTACCAAAGCACCAGAAGGCAAGGGCCAGCGTTTGATTATCTGCCACGCTGGCACAGCCAAAGGTTTTGTACTTAACTGCTTGTGGGCCTTCAAATCCGTGAAAACAAGTGATTATCACGAAGAGATGAATTTTGAGAATTTCAAGAAATGGTTCACAAAACTATTAGACAATTTAAACGAGCCCCACTACATTTTAATGGACAACGCCCCATACCACTCTGTGCAAATTAATAAAGCGCCTACCGCGAACAACAATAAAGGCGAAATAATAGAGTGGCTGCAAAACAATGGTGTGGCAGCTAATACTCAAATGCTGAAAAAGGAATTAGTTAGATTGTTGAACCTTCATAAACAGCAAACAAAGAAGAAATATTTCTTGGATGAGATGGCAAAATCAAAAGGGCACACCGTGATTCGGCTACCGCCCTACCACTGCCAATATAATGCAATCGAAATGATATGGGCGCAGATCAAAGGTGGGTTGATTTGTATTTATTTTAACATGTTTTTATTTAGGTCACTGGTGACTGTCTAGTCGGCTAGTACTATTTAAAGTAAATGTACTTACCCCGATCTCGCTCTTTGACTTTGCATCATTTTCAATCTAAACCATTATTGTTTCAGGTTGTGCAGCCAGGCTTAACACCACTCCGCCATTCACAGCTAATAAAATGCTTACGTTGCTACAAGAGGCATGTAGTGAAGTGACTCCGGACAATTGGAGGAAAGTGGTTGAAAAGACGAAAAAACTATGCTTAGATGATTGGAATCGAGACGTGCGATACGACAATATAGTAGACCAGCCGTTTTTAATAAACATAGGAGAAAGCAGCTGCAGTTCGGATTCCGAGTCTGAGACGCAATCGGTGACATCATTGTCAGATTCAGATTAATGTATATTAAAAAATCATAAATAAACCGCTTTTGTTTTATTTGAGTAGGTATATACAATAAATTTGTTAAATCTCCTTTATTTTATTATTGCAAACAACTTAAATGATTATAAATCTGACACTAAGAGCGTAGGTACTCTATTGATGTATTTTGTACACTCGTTTCCATTTTCGATATTTGTTTATCGATACTTTTCCGCACTAGTCGATATCTTCCAAACGGAGTAACTTTTGCAGGACGTCAACGTAAAGTCTGATTGAGATAATTTCTTGTAAGTGTTAATAATTATTATAATTCTAACGGGATATTATTGTAATTGCATATATCTGCCTAAAATTAATAAATATCATTTTTAGACACCGCCAATTCGATTATAATATAACGGTGACGCTACTACAAGGTTGTGTCGTGGGAATAACTGTCAGTGTCATAGGGATCAAGGTTCGCCGAGACTATTATAGTTAGAATTGAAAAAATCTTTCTGTTGGATAGCCCATTACTCGAGGATGGCTATAGGCTATATACCATCACGCTACGACCAATAAAATGAAAAATGTTACAAAAACAGGCAAAATTTACGCAAACGAAGTTACGCTAGACAGCAACTATAATGACTTTATTCTTTGGAGTTTGATTTTGGCTTTTGTGATTACCATTTATTTGGAAATACATCTACATAATAGAATTATTGTAACAATCTGTGTTGCTTATTTAGTTTCAAATTTTGTTTCTAATACATTATTCCGTTAAAATTTATCAACAATGGCTATCTACTTCATCATCAACTTGTATCGGTCCACTGCTGGACATAGACATCTCCTAATTTTTGCCACAACAGCCGGTCCTCTGCCTTCTGCATTCAGTCCATCCCAGCCAACTTATTTAGGTCGTCGGACCTGGCTGGGAGCCGTCCTACCATACGTTTACTAAGTCGCGGTTTCCAATCTAGGACTTGATTGCTCCAGCGGCTATCGGTTCTTAGGCAGATTTGGCCAGCCCATTGCCACTTTAGCGTGCTTAACTTGCGAGCTATGGGGGTAACTTTAGTTCTTTGTCGGATGACCTCATTGCGAATTTTATTCTCCCAAACATAGGTCGCTCCATAGACCGCTGCATGACTTTGTTTTTTTTTGGCTAACCCAACCGTAATAAATGTCTCGTCTCGGCACCGTAGGTCATAACAGGTAGGACGCACTGGTTACGTTGGTCTTCAGGCATTGCGGTAGAGGCGAAGTGAAAACTCGACAAGGTTTGCTAAACGCTACCCAACCCAATGGAATCCTTCTATCGACTTCTTGCTCGAAGTTGCTTCTACCAAGCTGGATTACTTGCCGTAGGTAACTTTAACGTGACTTTGATTTGTTCCAAATTCATGCAGAGACCCACACATGTAGAGGCTCCATTTAGGCTGTGCAGCATTTCGCTGAGCTGCCCCAGCGACTACGCTACTATGACAATATCGTCGGCAAACCGAAGGTGCGAGATTTACTCACGGTTTATGTTTATGACCTGTCCAGTCCAATCAAGTGTCTTGAAGATGTCTTCAAGAGCGTTGGTGGACAGTTTCGGGGATATGACGCTCTATTGAATTCGTCTTGCAGTCCTGACTCTGGACGGTCATGTACTCGATGTATCGCCAGTAAATACGACATCGTTGCAGAACGTCCAGAGCCGCCTATGTTTCGATGGAGTCAAAGGCTTTCTCGTAGACCACAGAAGCCATACACAGCGGCTAATTATACTCTTCGGTCTTTTTAATAATCTGCCGAACATGTATGGATGTGGCCCACGGTACTGAAGCCTTTTCGAAACCCGTTTATTCCGGGGGCTGGAATTCGTCGAGTTTTCTAGCGAGGCGGTTAGTGATCACTCTCGAGAACAACTTGTAGACGTGGCTCAGGTATGAGATAAGTCTATAGTTCTTCAGCAAGGGGTTATCATTTTTTTTAAGAACAGAGCCGCACGCTTGTGTTAAGCCTTGGTGGATGACGGAGTTGAAGAGATTCGCTAGCTCTTTCAGAACTGAAGTCCCGCCTGCTCTCAAAAGCTCTGTAGTGATTCTGTCATCACAGGGCACTTTTTCATTCTTAAGTTGCTCGAAAGCTGCCCCGACCTTGCCCTGGTTGACATCCGGGATGTCCTCGGTATAGTGGCACGTAAGTGGGGTTCTGTGATCATCGACGCTAAGTCCCATAGGTTTAGCCATCCGTGATGCATACAGGTGTCCATAAAATCTCTCGATTTCCTCAAATATCTCGAGCCTTGAGGTTTGCCACCCGCTGTGTTCCGTTTTGTCAGACAGGGTCTGCCTAGCTCTGTGAGAAAACTTTAGTGCCTCTATTTCGGTCGATCGCAGTCTCAATGTTGCGAGTGCGCGAGTGCTGTAGGGTAGGAGGTCAGGTCATGTCAACCTCCTGATCTTCAGGTTTATGGCTCTCCTGTCTGACAAAGATATCTGCGTGTCTCGTCTTACCCTCATTAGTTCGAGAATCTCGAGTGAGAGTTCGGACTCCCTCTTTTCGCGTTTTCCGGGAAAGAACTTCAGAGATACATCCTGTAGCGTTTTGACCAGTGTCGGTTTTCTCGTGTGTTTCCAGCGATGCGAAATGGTTTTGGAGCTCCAACTGGAACTTTTCGGGGCCTAAGGCTATCTGGGGGGCAGTAAGTCGGAGAATAGGCTTCATCATTTGGAGCCTTTGGCCTTGAAGCTAATAATTAGAGACCCTCGAACCAATATGTGATCGCAGCCAGTGTTGAGCCTGTTGATCATCCAGACGTCTCAAAATATTTGCAACTTGTCCGTAGTGCATCTCATTTCTTATTACACCATCGGGGCTTTGCCATGTCTTCTTTCTGTGAGGCTTCTTCTTAAATAAATAATTCATTAAGAAAAGCCCCGACGACTGTAGAAAGTTAACCTAGTCCTAGAGCCACTCTATCACGCCACTACACCGAAGACCTGCCAGAAGTCAACATTGACGAAATCGTGCTGGCTCTTAGACAGCTAAAAAATGGAAAAGCCCCTGAAGAGGATGGCGTTACAACAGAGCTGTTAAAAGCTGGAGGTAAACCCGTACTGAGGGAGCTCCAAAAGCTCCTTAATGCTGTCCTGTTTGAAGGGAGAACTCCGGAGGCGTGGAGTAGAAGTGTAGTCGTCATGTTCTTCAAAAAAGGAGATAAGACCCGGCTGAAGAACTACCGACCTATTTCTCTTCTAAGCCACGTCTATAAGCTGTTTTCAAGAGTCATCACGAACCGCCTTGCGCGAAATCCAACCACCGGAACAGGCTGGATTTCGGAGCGGATATGGCACCATAGACCACATCCACACAGTGCGGCAGATTATACAAAAGACCCAAGAGTATAATCAGCCCCTGTGTTTAGCATTCGTGGACTATGAGAAGGCCTTTGACTCGATTGAAATCTGGTCCGTTCTGGAGTCTCTGCAGCGATGATGCGATGTCTCTACGAAGCCGCCACCATGTCCGTCCAAGTACAGAATCAGCAAACAAAACCTATACCATTGCATCGAGGAGTGAGGCAAGGGGACGTTATTTCCCCGAAACTGTTCACAAATGCAATGGAGGATATGTTCATGACGCTGCACTGGAAAGGGCGGGGCCTCAACATCAATGGTGAATACATCTCTCACTTGCGATTTGCAGATGACATGTCATCATGGCGGAAACGCTGCAGGACCTGCAACGGATGCTGAATGACCTGGCTGACTCCTCTGTACGCATCGACCTACGGATGAACTTGGATAAAACCAAGGTCATGTTCAATGAACATGTACTACCGGAACCGATAGCGGTGCACGGCGCCGTTCTCGAAGTTGTTCAAAAATATGTGTACCTCGGGCAGTCATTGCAGTTAGGTAGAAACAACTTCGAGGACGAGGTGAACAAGAGAATTCGGTTGGGTTGGGCAGCGTTTGGTAAGCTACGTCAAGTCTTCTCATCGTCGATCCCACAATGCTAAAGACTAAAGTCTTTAATCAGTGCGTCCTACCCGTCATGACATACGGAGCCGAAACGTGGACACTGACGGTACGGCTGGTCCACTGGTCCACAAGTTCAAATTCGCTCAGCGGGCTATGGAAAGGCTATGCTCGGAGTTTCTCTTAGGGACAAATCAGAAATGGGGTGAGGTGATCCGGCAGAGAACCAAAGTTATCGACATAGCCCACCGGATTAGCAAGTTGAAGTGGCAGTGGGCTGGCCATATTAGCCGAAGAACCGACAACCGTTGGGGTAAACGAGTTCTTGTGTGGAGACCGCGGCTTGGCAAACGTAGTGTAGGACGCCCTCAGGCCAGGTGGAGTGATGATTTACGTAAAACGGCTGGCAGGAGCTGGATGCGAGAAGCCGAAGATAGAACAAAGTGGCGTGCAATTGGAGAGGTCTATGTCCAGCAGTGGACTGCGATAGGCTGATGATGTACACATTATGAAATTTAAAAGCTAATTAACAACAACAATTAATATAATTACCCTGCACTAAATAACGGCTGCACGCTTGTAGTTTTGCAGGGACCATGATTTAACACGACGCACGATGACAGTCTAACCCATATATGCGGGAAAGAAAAAGCACTAAGTTTCAGTGACGTGAAGTCGAGACCGAACGACCGTGCCTTGTGTCGCGAGTAGTTTGTCGCTCACATTATCGGTTAGCATCAGTCATGAAATGACGCTCCCTGTTTTGACCGGTAATCAAAATTATTTCGTTGTGATTAATACCGGTATCTTGATTAACCGGTTAATCAATGAGCACAATTAAACCGATTTTATTAACAATAATAACCGCTATTTATAAACCGGTTCCGAGCCCTGGTTACACCTATCATACGAATTGTGTTCAAAATTTCAACCCCCTATCTTATATACAAAGGGGTGCTCAATGACTAATATACAAAACCCTTAAAACGGTCAGGATATTAAATAAAAAAATGTGCTATATGGGCATTTGACAAGTGAGTTTTTCGGTTCAAAATTCAAAATTCTTTATTCACTGCATGCATGATGATGCTAATGGTCACTTTTATTGAGTTGCATCCCATAAGATACTGCTTAGCTTAATGTAGCACCGGTCTCAGAATCAAGGGCTTATTAAAATACCTTGTTTATAGCCCGACGTTTCGACCGTACTGCAACGGCCGTGGCCACGGGTAGACTCTTGCAATACGGTCGAAACGTCGGGCAATAAAACAAGGTATTTTACCTTAAATTATTCACGCGATTAAGACCCGTAATATATATATTTTCATAATGTGTACAAATCGCGAAACTTTATCAACGTTTATCAATGGCTTAGTATATTTTTAAACTCTTCCAAGTACTAAGTCATTAATTGGTGCATCTAGTGACAAAGGTCGTCGATCTTAATCTTGGTCTAAATGCAAGTGTTAGGAGCAATAAATGAAACTGGAATTTAGTTGGAATCCATTAGAGGTTGATGGGTGACGTCTTTCTAGTAATATATGAATTAATTGTATGAGTTTTGGCCCTTTCGCTGTACGTCCCGTTCGCGATATGCCTCTTTCGTGATGTCACGAAAGAGGCATATCGCGAACGAGACAAATTACACAAGGGACACGTGTCCCTTGTGTAATTTGTCTCACTTGCGATATAATAACAATAATAATATCTTGGAACAACTCACACAAAGCTATCTATCTATCCCAAACTAAGCAGGGCTTTTACTATGGAAACCAGACAACCGATAAACATACTTATATATTTCTAAATACATACATATATATTAGATTAAATAACACCCAGACGCAGAATAAACCATCGTGCTCATCACACAAAGTTTTATCCTGGGTGGGGATCGAACCCACGACCTCTTGAGTAGCAGTATATTTATTTACTGTATTTTGCTCGTGGATTTGATCTCTGTTTTTAGGTTTCCGTAGCAAACAATGAACCCTTATAGCTTCGCTGTGTCCGTGCGTATGTCCGTCTGTCTGTCCTCAGGTTAGCTCAGTGACCCTTAGTACTACAAAGCTGTTATTTGGTATGGATATACATGTTAATTACGCCGACAAAGTGGTAAAATCTTGAGAAAAAAATTTAGATACCTACACATAGTGAGGGAATGTGATTTTTTAAGTATTTCTTTTTCTCTCTCTTTTATTTCTCATAACATATTATATTTTTTTTTTTGGCTTAAATTAATGCGATCAGGAAACATACGTAGGGTTCTTCAAAATTATAAATAATAAATTGAAGACGTTATATTGCGAAAGTGATTATATTTGTTTGCTTGTTTCACACGCTTTTACGTACCACAAAAGGATATAGAGACTTTTCAGCAAGTACTTATACCAGCTATATATTTATTAGGAATAATAAAGAATGCAGACGAGACCACGGCCAAAAGACAGTAGAATAATATACCTATCGATATATTGCGGACGGGACATAATGCGAAAGGGACATAACGCGAACGGGCCATAATGCGAAAGGGCCTAAACCGTCTTAATCCGTTTATTCAAAGTAACTTTGTCTGTAAAATTGACCTTTACCAAAAATGAAAAACATTTATCACAAAATTTGGTAAAAAATTGAGCACCCTCTTATACTTGAGCTACCTAACTGAAATTATACAATTTTGTTACTATATGTACATATAAAAAGTATCACACTATAAGTCAGGTATAAATAAAGAACAATTTCGGAGCTACCCCACAAAATACAGAACAGTACAAAAGGCAATCTTTATAGAAAGCGTATTTGACGCACACGGACATCTCACGGACACGGAATCACAAAACAAGTCATTATTTCATAATAATGACTTGTTTTGTGTTTGTTTGCGTTTTATACTTTCAGTATATTGTGGTTATACCTTCGAAATCGGTGATTGTTGACATACACCGATCTTTCTGAACGTTTCCTTGTGGCCAAACTGATTTGGCTACGAGGAATTCCCTTTACTTGTGGCCAAACTCGTTTTAAAATAGGTGAAGTAAGTACTGTTAAATACACAAATTGAGTACCTACTCAAAGTCTGACAAAAAAAAAAAATGTGTGGCACCCGGGGACTGCCGCGGTAAAGCTATATATTTTTTTTATCTATTCAGTTTTTTCCCTTTTCATTACATTTCGGAGCAGCTCGTTTCGATCCGTGCGAGCTTTGTACAGTCGTACCATATACATATACGTTAAGCGAACGCTCGGCCGAGCTACATGGTAGGCGCAGTGGGGGGTGTCAGGTTTTATTTTTGTTACGGAATTTCTTGATTCGGTCGCCGCGCTTAAAGCCCGCCATAAAAGCTATGCAATAGCTTAAAAATATATTTATCTATTTTCTTCTAGAAAATGTCCAATGCTAATTTCATTGTGTAAAAGTTGCAATCGGCAGTTTAGAATGAAATCGTCTTTTTCAATAAATGCCTTCACCCGTGGTGACGATGTCGTAATGTCCTCTTCCATTTCACAAATTATATTCAATAACCTCAACAATGTGAAAGGCCGCTTTTTTTCGTTGCATTATTGAGAAAGAATTTATCATAGTATCCTCAACGTTGGCGAGTATACTTCGCCTATTTTGAAACGAGTTTGGCCACAATTAAATGGAATTCCTTTTAGCCAAATTAGTTTGGCCACAAGGAAATGGAATTTCTCGTAGCCAAATCAGTTTGGCGAAATAGTTTGGCAACGAGGAAACACCCGTGTTTCTTATCACATGCATAAACAGTAGCATCAATAGGTACATTTAGAGCGTGTTTATAAAGTGTGTGGTGTATACTAACGGGAAGTCAGCGTAGTAGCGCAGCATGTGCAGGAACAGCTCGGCCAGCGACGTGCGGTTGTGCGCGCGCCGCGCCTCGCCGCCCGCCTCCGCCGCGCGCGGCAGGATCGCGGGGGACGTACCGCCTGGGGGTTGGATCTACGTTACTTCGAGTTAGGGTTTTATCACTTTTGCGCATGTCATAGAGATGCGACCCTAAAATTACTTACGAAAACTAAACAAAAAAATCGATTGAAAACTAACAAAATTTTAATAAAAATACCTACTATATAAATGAGTTCATAAAAGTTTAAATTTAGAACAGTTACGGTAAATATTATAGAATTTGAAAATCAATTTCTTTACGAAAAAAATCACTAAAACATAAAGTTAGTAATACTAATTATGACAATGTAATGCGTAATCGCATCTAATTCTCTTGGTTTAGTTACCGCCCCCGCACCCCTCTTCCTGTCACCATTTACTACTGAAAAATGCATCTGCGCAACCACTTTTCGTCAACTTCAATCCGGTCAAGTTACGTTGATCCCACTGTGTATTTACTTAATTTAACATTTTTAATACTGAAAGTGCCCGCGTCGCTCCGCTGCCGTTTCAGTTATATAGAGCCTTAGTCATTTTGATTCTAGGACATAAAAACTCTGGTTTTAAAACTTATTCCCATTCGGTTCAATTCAAGCCGCGCCCTTTTTGAACTTTTCTAGCGATGCTGGTCTTTTGGGCATATACTTGATGCCGATTTAGTTAATCGAATCCCCGTGGGACATTTAGGCGCAGAATGTCCAGTTCGCTAAATGTTCAGCGGTTACAAAATATCCAATTCGCAATAATGTCCATGACCACATGCGAAATGCACATTTTGGAATTGGATAATTTGCGCCCAAACGCTGCGGGATACTCATTATACTCTACAAATCGAAAAGATAATAGTCTATTATTTTTTTTTTAAATCGGTCCAGTAATTTTTGAGTTTATTTGTTACATACAAAAACACAAATCTTTCCTCTTCATAACAATAAAATCTTGGGACAACTTATAGAACGCTATCTGATCCCAAACTAAGCAGAGCTTGTACTATGGAAACCAGACAACTGATAAACATACATAAATATTTCTAAATACATACATATTATAGATAAATAATACCCAGACACAGAATAAACCATCATGCTCATCACACAAAGTTTTATCCTGGGTGGGGATCGAACCCACGACCTCCGGCTTAGCAGTCATGATCACTAACAACTAGACGAACAGGCCAGAATATAAATTAGTTTTTTTTTGGTCATTATTGTCGTTGGCTGGAGTTAAACTCAAACCGAAGCGAGGCAAGGGCGGGTCGCTAGTCTATAGGTAGGTATGTATATAAACAAAACAAATACTCACACTGCAGGAAGTGTATGACCATGAGCGTGAGCGAGTAGGAGGAGAGCGTGCGATGCCGCGCGTCGTTGATGTCGTGCGCCTGCGCCCACAGCTTGGTGAGCGCCACCAGCGGCCGCACGCGCCAGTCCACTGCGCACCCACCACTTGTTACACCTCCGATACCACTTACAGCCTACTCGGATTGAACTAGCAATGGATTGTCACCCCGAAGAATCAGAAGGCGGATTCAGGGGAAATGTATGTCCGAGAATGAGTCACTCTTATGTTTATTGTTATCAACATATCTATAACTGTTTTTACGATTCCGTAGCCAAAAGGGAATCCTAAAATTTCGTCATGTCCATCCGTCCGTCTGTCTGTCTGTCCGTCCGTCCGTTCGTATGGCACAGTCATTTTACTCGAAAACTGCACAATCGCGGAATGAAAATGTTCGTCAGTTTTCAAATACACTCCTAAAACGACTACCGCAGTAGGGTAGGTACAAGCCCTGTGTCGCGGGAGAGTTTACAAACATACAAGACACGGACACAAAGTAACCCAGACTCTGAGCAATAATTTGTGGATCACACAAAGTCGTGTCCCGTGTGGGAATCGAACCCTCTTGCGTAGCAGTCAAAAAATGCTATGTATCACATTATACAGTTATACAGAGTTTAACTTTATTCAAACAAATATTCCTTGACTATGAGAAGTTGAACTAAAACCTCTCGGATTATTAGCTAAATGAATAGATGGAACGTATCTATATATGTCTTTTTTTTTTTTGTTTAAAAAAAGACGACTCCCGCAGCAGAGTACAAGCCCTGTGTCGCGGGGGACTTTACAAACATACAAGTCACGGACACAAAGTACACCCCCAGACCCGGAACAACAATTTGTGGATCACACAAAGTAGTGTCCCGTGTGGGAATCGAACCCACGACCTCTTGCGTAGCAGTCGGACACACTCATTTCAGTCATTATACCCCTGTTACAATTTGCCACTGATTGCAATACACGAAAATAATGTGTTAAAATAAGACGTATATAGCAGTATTAGTTTCGTAAAAATACCGTTCTTGTCACCCATGGTTTCCTTTCGTTCTCTTTACGCGAATCGAGAAATAGTCGTATAATGTTATTAATTCCCATTGTGGGTGTGACATGCCATACAATATAAATACAAAAATAATTAAGTAGGTACTCAAAAACATTCTATTCGATTTAGTTAAATAGGGATGTTGACTGTCAAGTCAAATCAGTCTTTTTTATGAAATGTCAAAACGACAAGCTCTATAGAAATGTGTATGAAATAGCAACCTATGACATCATATATTTCTATGGTCAAATCATTACTTTTAGTGTTCGTTTTCATGCTTTTAAATTTAAAAACATGTTAAATTGTAAAATAACAATTATTTTCAGAGCATTTTAAGATCTACTATTACCTGATTAGTTTAAACTAATTTACCTTTATACAGGGTGTAACAGAAAGGTGTGGTCAAATTTCAGCAGCGGATAGGGTATGTTATCAGTATTGCACCTACCATGGTGCCATAGCTGGTTGCATTATTATTACATAGTTATAGCAAATTCTTTTTGTCAAAATTCAGTAGTGAAAGGCGTATGGCATAAGAATTATAACTCCCCTGGCACAAAATTTCATTGGATTATTAAGGCATAGAACTTTTTAAGTCATACTTTTTTTAATTAATAACTTTTTCACTCATAAATAAAGTACTCCGATTTTAATAAAATTAGGTTAGGTGCACTCAGTATCATGGGCACATACCAACCCTTGAATATGACCACACCTTTCTGTTACACCCTGTATAGTCAACTCCCCAATTCTGTCATGAAAAAGTCCTTGCCCCTGCCTTATATCTACTCTACACGAATATTCACGATCAAACTCGGGCATCAAAATCATAAAAGAATGAGATTTTATCCTACATATAAACTATAGATAGTTCAAACTCACATCTAGAGTAACAATGTAGCAGATTGGTGTTGCGGATGCCGACGACGTTGTTGCAGTTGAGGTCCACCTGCAGACCGTTGCGAGAGTCGCGGAACTTTAGGATCGGAACCTTCGCCTGTATTAATTCTGCATCTTGAAACAATAACAAAATATGGTTTTCAGTTCATAACTATTGGCTTTTTGACAGTATTTTATATGCTGCCACTGATCGAGACACCTAAAGCCAACCATCTATATTTCATTTCTAAGGGTTTAAGGTAGACACGGAAGCTTGTTATATTGCCAGATACCATAGTGAATTAATGTAAGTAGTGACAGCTTGAGAATGTAAAGTCGAGAAAACGTTATATTTTTTTCCTCATATTATTATCCAGAATATTTTTTTAAAAGATTGTAAACTGTTGTTGACTAACAACAAAACCGGCGATAAATCTTTTTGGAGTTGGGATGTGAGTGGGGGTCTAAGGGCGTCCTAGTCGACGATTCAACCATACAAATGCGCATAAGTGATTACTCCTCTGTTTAAAGGTTCATTTCCGTGCATCGCGACCGATCGCGAGCCGCTCGCGGCTTACGACAAGCGGCTGAGGTAAGTGACAGACGCGCGCGGCCGACGACTGTCGTAGGCCTGCGCGCGCACACAGAATATTGTCGCAATCGGCCGCGAGCGTCAGCCGCGAGCGGCGAGCGATCGGCCGCGATGCTCGGAAATTAACCTTAAGGTCTTAAGTCAAAGCTTAAAATTAATATCAAATTGTTTTATCATAAGCTAGGCCTGTGGGTAGGCCTAGCTTATGATAAAACAAATTGATAAGACTTTCTTATCAATTTGTTCAAATAAGCCTTAAAACATTGGAATTTCGCCAAAACATGTTCAAACATTCTTATTTTTTTTATGGCACAGGCCTAGTTTATGATAAAACGAATTGATATTCATTTTAAGCTTTGTCTTACGACCGCGTACAAAGGAGTAATCTAGGACTAGGACACCCTTAATGAGAAATTCGACAATGAACTAGCGTCCATAGGTACAATCATGTGTTGCCAGCAAACTGGGCCGCATGCTTCTTCGGTAGCCAAGCCAAGCCAGGTATACTCACTAGGGTCGAAGCTCCTGATATAGCTGAGTATATAGTTGAGGTGCAGCAGCGCGTGGTCGCGCGGCTCCAGCTCGTCGAGCGCGCGCACGTACAGGCACAGGTCCATGTCGGACGAGTCCAGCCCGAAGCCCGACATCGTCGAGCCCACCACGTACAGCCCGTAACGGGGGAATATCGTCTGGAATATTTATAGGGATGTTAAGTCAAAATTAGAAGTCAGATCGAAATTAAGGGGTTTTTAGAAGTCAGATCGGAATTAAGGGGTTTTTAGAAGTCGGATCGGAATTAAGGAGTTTTTAGAAGTCGGATCGGAATTAAGGGGGTTTTAGAAGTCTGCTCGAAATTAAGGGGTGTTTTAGAAGTCTGCTCGGAATTAAGGGGGTTTTAGAAGTCTGCTCGGAATTAAGGGTATTAGATGTCAGTTCGGAATTAAGAGGTTTTTAGAAGTCGGATCGGAATCAAGAGTTTTTTAGAAGTCGGATCGGAATTAAGGGGGTTTTAGAAGTCGGATCGGAATTAAAGGGATTTTAGAAGTCTGCTCGGAATTAAGGGGGTTTTAGGAGTCTGCTCGGAATTAAGGGGGTTTTAGAAGTCTGCTCGGAATTAAGGGTATTAGATGTCAGTTCGGAATTAAGGGGTTTTTAGAAGTCGGACCGGAATTAAGGGGTTTTTTTTAGAAGTCCGATCAGAATTAAAGTGTTTTTAGAATGATCGGGATAAATTGGAAGTCCGACTGGAAAGTTTTGGAATCTATTATATAGCGGATTTGCATTTGACTTCCAATTCACTCGGTTTGATTTCTTTCTCATTAGAGTTCTTAAGTGGTAAGAATAAATTGAGGATTAACGGGCAATCCCAGAATTATGGAAGTTAAACACTATTATTTAACGAGGAAAAGATTTGCGCGAAATATCATTAAAGTAACAGTCTTTATACCTTAATAGTAATGAAAAGATATCTCCAAAGGTTCATTTTCTTTCTGAATGTTTCCTCTGTTTGCTGTGACTTTATGAACTTGTCCCAAATCTCTTGAGATAATGTGTCCCATTTTGATCCTGTAACAATATCTATCTTTAAGTATATATAAAAATGAATCCCCCATTTCCCTTGGTCACGGGATAACTAGAGAATGACTTTCCCGATTTCATTATTTATTTTTAGTTTTCTAATACTCTGTAAAAAGTTCTTACCCCTTAACAACTTTTTACAGAGTAGCTTAAAATTAATATCAATTCGTTATATCATAAAGTAAGTAGGTCTATAGATAGCCATAATCTATACATATAATAAAACTGTAAATTTCACGTGTCTGTACATGGCCGAACTTAGTGAAAAAAAATATTAGGAAATGTTCGAAAAGAGTATTTAAACACTTTGCTGCATTTTTAGAAATGTCTGTCTGTCTGTCTGTCTGTCTGTCTGTTTGTTTGAACACGCATCACGCAAAAACTACCGTACAGATTCGGTTGAAATTTTGCACGTGCAATCTAATAGATGCAGATTAACATTTAGGCTATAAATTATCACGCTTTTTCCCATAGGAGCTAAGCAGTAAGGGATAATGTCTGTAGCTATTTTTCGTTATAAAACAGTAACTACTTGACGGATCTTTATGAAAATTTGCAGTTTTATAGTAAATACTATAGGACATTATTTACGCTATGAATCATTACGCTAACGTCTATGGGGAACGAGTAGCAACGTATTTTTTGTCGCACCATAATGGTTTATCACAAAAATTTCCACAATTAGACATTATCTATAATTGTAACCCGTGGAATGCATAACTTCACGCTAAAACTAAAAGGAGCTAAACACAACATTTTTAAGTTTCATAAGAACAGTTATTTTGACGTGTTAAGTAGCTAACAGTATAGCCTCGAAGCTATGCTAGCGGACTTTGACGACGAATCCCAGGCTCGAATCTGATGTCTGAATATGTTCTTTTTGTTTATTTAAATTGTCTTTATCCTTTTTTAATATTTTTCTGAATGTTTTAGTTATTTTTTCGACCGTAGGTAACTTATTTACTTTGGTTATTACTTTTTATATTAAAAATCAAGTAAATTATGCAATTAATTATAGGTATTGCATGCACTGCTGAGAGTAATGAATTAATCGTAGTAGAAATGAAAAACAATATTACATTATAGTTAAAAAGTATTCGACATTTTCCAGAAATGATGTGTTCGTCTAAAAAAAAAAGACATTACACACGTAAAAAAAGTACATGTAGCGCCATCTATGAAATCAAATTGTGAACAACAAAACAACGGCAACATTCTTGAAAGTAGATGGCGTTGTATTCAATAATGTTCTATACTTAGTAAAAGAAGTTTTAAAAAGAAACACATTGCTATGATTTTTAGAAATGTTTGTCTGTCTGTCCGTTTGTTTGACCACGCATCACACAGGTGCATCGAGGATCATGTTTTGGGGTTATGGTTGGAGATTACGTGTTCATCAATTCAACGATAATGAATGGCTCAACATCGTTCAAGTGCGAGTAGTTCGGGTGACGGGAGGAGGGGGGTCGTTGTTTGTCAACCGTACCTTTAGGGATATCTGACATTTTCGCGGGCATGACACACATGACACGCTCTGTGTTTGCTTACTAAAGTGTTACAGCAGTTTTATTATTAGTATTGCGTTGTAACACTATATGAAATACACCCCATTTTTAGCCAAAATGACAAAACAGAACCCTTATAGTTCCCTTATGGCCGTCCGTCCGCAGCTTAGCTCAGAGACTGTTAGTGCTAAGGTTGCAACTTTTGCATGAATAAATTACTAACGCCGATAAAGTGAAAGAACAAAATCTTGAAAATCATTATTTTTTTAAGGGTACCTCTCTTATGTAAAGTGGGGATGTGATTTTTTTCTCACCTACCTACCCCATCGTGTGTGGTATCATTAGATAGGTCTTTTAAAAAGCGTTTAGGGTTTGTGAAGACTATTTTTAGATTTAAGGATTCCTTTGTGTATAATATTAGGCTTTATAGTGAACATTTTTGTTAGAGTCAAGTGTCCCCCTGCCAGCTAAATGGTTGATGTTGGGTATGTGAAAAAATTCAGGGTAGTAGTATAAATACTAAAATTATAAGGAAAACTATCACAGTTAAGTACTTAGGCTTTACAAGTTTACGATCACATGAGAAGTAACAACATTTTCGTATAAATTCTATTAAAAATTATTAGGTAATAAGTAGGTATAACGTTGAAAGAATGAAACAAAAACAACAGAAAACACTTCCACTTCTTAAGCCGCACACCAAACTAACTATCTAAAAGAATAGAACAGATCAATTTTTATTTAGTAAGTATTTAGTCAACAGGACTGTTTCCAACATATTTACACAGAAGTTATTTCGTTACCTAAGCTACCTTAATTTAAACCCGACTTTCACGCGAACGAAGTCGCGGGCACAACTATTATGAATATATATATATTACGGGTCTTAATCGCGTGAATAATTTTAGGTTAAATACCTTGCTTACCTACGTTTAATATGCATGATAGTTTAAGTATAATTCAATTTAAAGTCATCAAGTATTAAAATAAACTTATCCAGTTTTGAAAATAGATGGCGTTTAAATACAAATTAAACAGAATCAGGTAAATTGATTTAAAAAATAAATCTGAAATTCTTACGATTATGTATTATATATATATATTATTTACGGATATGAATTTATGATGATCTTAATTAACGACAGGTTCATCATCATCATCATCAGCCTATCGCAGTCCACTGCTGGACATAGGCCTCTCTAATTGCACACTTTGTTCTATCCTCGGCTACGACTACGAGTTTAGTATTTAAACTATACGTTTCTAAAAGATATACTAATTCACTATATCTTTTAGAAACGTTTGAATGTTGTCTGTTTGTTTGAACACGCATCACAGTACCGCGGGAATGCAATGTTTTAAAACCAGGATATTTTTTTAAAAACTTATCTCACACTAGCCCTATTTCGCGCGAGTACTTGGGCGGTTTCGGGCTTCATTTAACCCGAAACCGATAATAGTAATATTTGATGTGATGCAAATCATTTTGGTAAAATACTATTATAATTTGTCTTCTAACCGTCTGGCGCCATAAACTTTGTGGCCCTTCATTTTGCTGCACTGGGCATTTGCTTGGCTTGCCTTGCCATAGGTCGGGCCCTGATTGGAGCTAGGCCCTAATATCCATAGATGCCACAGAGCATTGTGGAGCATGTTTCCAATATGCTTTACACAGAAGTTAAATTGTAACATAAACTACCTTAATATAAACCCAACTTCCACGCGAACGATGTCGCGGGCACAGCTAGTTGATAATAAATTGATATTTTGAATTTTATAAAACTTAAACCATTTAAGAATTTTAACAATTTAAACGCGAAAATCCAACAATCCATCTTCCAAAATATTAATTTATTTTTATTTATGGCTGCCAATTGATATTAATTTTTAACTTTGATTTACGACCTAAAACAGAGGAGTAATCACTTATGCGCGTTTGTGCGGTAGAATCTTCGACAGGACGCCCTTAAGAATAAAAAAATTCAAAAAAATATCGGGGCGGTACGAAGTTCGTCGGGAAATTAGTCTATCATTAACATGCTTTTAAAATGGCAATTAATTATCTATACATTGTAAAAAAACAACAATTATCTATTTTAGGATAACTACACTGTAATAGGTAAAATTGTATTTAAAAGCAGGTTTTTCTTTTACAAAGTGATACTTTTTTAAGCAAATATTATTACCCGATAGTATTCCAGTTGATGTTTATACAGCTGGTTTTGATAGTTATTGCAACATTGGCAGATTATAAACACTATTGTTCCAATTCACGTAGTTAGTAATAAATTTATGAATGACTTATGAGTATTGTATGAAGTTGTTTTGCAAACTTTGTTTGTCGAGTTTCTTGATTCGAAACTCGAGTAGACCGAGTGGAAAAGTAAGGCCCCTATTATGCTTTGGGTCATGGTTTTTCATTTTTTTTTTCTAGCGCTGATCCCGAGTGCTATCTTGACCATGATAAGCGCTAGCCTACCACGATTCGGTAATGAAATCTAGAGTTCCCTGAGTAAATAAAATGAGGAAAACATACGAATGTATTTATTTACGTTCTCAGGTGAGTCTGCTTTACTGCCTAAAGGTGAAGCGCATTCGGCTTTACCAGGTTAGAAAACCCTGTTTTAGGTCGATAATGACCCTGAAATTACTACTTATATGAAATAATTTGATGTTGGGAAATGAGTAAGGTTTATCAAAGGTCAATCCTATCAATGGGGACAAAATAGAGGCTTTGCCCCACAAAAGGTGGTGTACAAAATGATTTAATTTGTATTGAATTAGTATTGATAAGTTTCCTTTCAATTTACCCAACAACCACTTAGCTGGAAGAGAGGGCAAAATTTGCACCTTTAGGCGAATCTTTAAATCGAAACGTGATATTCACAACCCATATGTATCTTTAATAGATAATCGACACCCCACACGATGGAGTAGTGACGATAAAAATCACATCCCCACTTTACGTGTGGGGAGGTACGCGTTTTTTTTTTTTCTTCAAGATTTTATTCTGTAATAATAGATGAGTTACTAAACTAAAAAAAGGGGTTTAGATTTATGTATGGTAGTCTTTCAAAGATTGTAGGTAGATAGTACGAGGTAATCATGTGGCACTCTCGTAGATTTTAGTAGTGAAACGTAAACAACATTTGTATCACGAATTTATTTCTGACGTATCCATTATAGCCACTTTCTGTTTTTTTACATAAACAAAGAATTTACGCAGTTGCGAATATTTCCTTAGCCGATTTGTGCGACATTAAAAATAAAATTAGTCAAAAGTCGGAGGCGTATGTTTTGATTTGTTATTTTCCTACATGTTTTACGGTTCATGAAAATAAATTTAGTTTTCTTTTTATATTCACTTTTTTTAAAAGAGATAGGTCTAACCATTTAAGTAGAATCTCTCGCGAATAGTATATATATAGAAATTTAAAAATGACTCCATTTGCGTGTATGTTAGTTATTGAGATTAATAGTAGACTATTATGTCTTCCCTTAAACTTCACTGCTACTTCATACCTATCAAAATTTCATCACGATTTAACCGTGATACCAAACAGTTACCTATCCATTGATGATTTAAGTAAGAATTAGCCTTTGGCCAAGGTTTCGACCTCGAAGATCGTATCGCGATATATAGTAGCCTATAACCTTAATACCTGAAGTTTCAAACTACTTCCAAATCAAGTGAAAGTCAAACTACTTTCTTCACTTAGGTTACAAAATGCAACGATTACACTGCGTGACAAAATTGACACTTTTGTTTTTTTCCTGGGATGTTTTTTTTTAATCTACTTAATTTTGTATGTAGATTTCAAATATACCTTCAATTTTTTTGTAACAGCTCTTGTTCTTGAGTTTTTGAGAACTACCCTCATTAGTCATTCTATTACAATTTATTGCAGTTTAACGAATAAATAGGATTATAATCTGTTGCTTTCGATATGGCTTCGACTCTGAGACGTTGTGTGCATAATCCAGATAGTTTTTGTTATATATGTGGTGAATATATTTTCGAAAAATATCGAAAACCTGTATCGGACTTTGTAAAAACAGCGTATTTCAACTACTTCAAAATTGAATTGTGCAATCAAGATAAAAGATGGGTGCCTCATACTGTATGTCAGAATTGCGTAGTGTGTTTACGTCAATGGTCAACAGGTAAAAGAAGTGCTATGAGATTTGAAACGCCCGTTATTTGGAAAGAACCTCAGAATCACCACGACGACTGTTTTTTCTGTATGGTTAATATCACTGGAATAAATTCAAACAATAGAAACAAGTGGTCATATCCCAACTTACGAACAGCTACACGACCTGTAATTCATGTGAGTGATGAACAACTTGGCACATCAACATCTTCTGACCACCCTATAATGGATTTTGAGCGTAACATTGAAAGTGAAGACATTGATTCTGACTTTGAAGTTTCGCAATCCGGACCTCAACTATTCAATCAGAATGAATTGAATGACTTGGTAAGAGACCTTAATTTATCAAAAACTGCTTCATGTTTGCTTGCATCTAGGTTGAAAGAAAAAAAATTGCTTACACCAGAAACTAAAATATCATTTTATCGTACTCGAGAGAAGGATTTTTTGCCATATTTTTCCAAGGAAGAAGAGTTAGTGTTTTGCAATGATATAGAAGGTCTATTACAACTCATGGGGTCTCAAGAGTATCAATCATCCCATTGGCGCCTGTTTATAGATAGCAGCAAAAGAAGCTTGAAATGCGTTTTGCTTCATAATGGTAACAAATATGGATCTATACCTGTTGCACATTCCACTACCATGAAAGAAGAGTACACAAATATATCTCGAGTGTTAGGGAAAATTAAGTATCGAGAACATAATTGGGTCATCTGTGTTGATCTGAAAATGGTGAATTTTCTACTGGGGCAACAAGGAGGATACACAAAATTCCCTTGTTTTATGTGCCTGTGGGATAGTCAAGACAAGCAACGTCATTGGTCGCAAAAAGTATGGCCTGTACGAGAGGAATTGACAGTAGGCATGAAAAATATTGTGAATATACCTTTGGTAGACCGAGACCGTATTATTCTTCCACCACTTCATATTAAACTTGGCATTATGAAACAGTTTTTAAAGGCCCTTGACAAAGAAGGTGAATGTTTCGCGTTTCTTACTCGTAAGTTTCCAGGACTGAGTGCCGAAAAGTTGAAAGCTGGTATATTCGATGGTCCCCAAATTAGGCAACTCATAAAAGATCCTAGTTTTGTAAATTTTATGAATGAAGTCGAGAAGAAAACTTGGGAATCATTTGTTTTAGTTATAACTGATTTTCTTGGCAACAAAAAGTCTAACAACTATGTTGAGATCGTCGAGAGCATGCTATCCAATTTAAAAGAGCTAGGATGCAACATGAGCATCAAAATTCATTACCTCTATTCTCATTTAGACAGATTTCCGGAAAATCTTGGACATGTTAGCGAAGAGCAGGGCGAGAGGTTCCATCAAGACATTAGCACTATGGAGGAGAGATATCAAGGGAGATGGGACGTCCACATGATGGCTGACTATTGTTGGAGCTTACGACGAGATCAGCCAGGCCTTGTTCACGCCCGAAAATCATATAAAAGGACTTTTGAAAGCGTAAAATAAAATGTATATGACTTTAATAAGTTCTTTTATTGTAATTTAAGATAAAATAAGCACATATGTAGATCTCAAAAACTAGAGCTGTTAGCAAGATTCTATTACTTATTTCGTGATTAGGGTCGTCGAATTACTTAAAAACAATCCTAACATCTCAGGAAAAAAAACCAGTGTCACGCAGTGTTATGAACGTCAGACAACATTTGGAATAGAACGATTCTACATTTAATGCAAAATTCGCAACAAGAGTAAAACCGTGAGAAAAGAACTAGGCAATAAAAAATCATGGTCACTTTTTTTTAAATGCCAATTTTTCAACAGTTCTTACTATATACACAAATATAATATACTGCAACCATTACATCATGAAACTCACGCAAGCAGTAATATAAAATAGCATAATACGTAAAGTAGGTATCCACACCATAGGTAGGTGTGTCCACACTATGGTGTAATATGGGAGCATCAACTTACAAAAATTACAGAAGAGGGTAAAGGCAACATGTGATTTGATTATTGTAAGAAAAAACATTTAATATACTAAATTTATGAACCATTAATTAAAAATAAACCTACAAGATGATAATGACAAGATCGACCAGTAGCACCCGTTCACGAGTTTGAGGCATGGATCAGCCATCATCTCCTTAGCCATATTGGAGGGAAGGAAGACAACCCGACCCACTAAGACGAACTCCAAATTTCTTCTAAACCGGCCCGGAATCTTCGGATATTAGCACGTGAACCACCTGGCATATCCCTATATGGGGTCGGCCCTCTTGATACTCGATCGCCGTATTGCAGTCTTTGGTCATCGCAGGTGTTAAACCTAGCGCTCTTATGTCTTTGGATACGGTTTTCGAGTTGTCCAAGTAGTTGGTGAGTGACCTTTAGCACGTTCAAACCACTGACCTCCTAGAACGCTGGGCAGGCTACCGACAACAAGACTTCTAGTTGATTTTGACATTTAGACGGTTATATGTCATAGATAAGTGTCAAAAAAATCACAGGACGGTCATTCGAATGCGGTATTTGAAAGGACCGTACTTAGTGTATATGGAAAATGGCTTTCGGTCAATTAATAATATATAATATCTTGGGACAACTCACACAACGCCATCTGATCCCAAACTAAGCAGAGCTTATACTTTCGAAACCAGACAACTGATAAACATACTTAAATATTTCTAAATATGTATATACATATTATAGATAAATAACACCCAGACTGTGCGAGACAGAAACTTTATGTGATGAGCACGATGGTTTATTCTGTATAGACCATCGTGCTCATCACACAAAGTTTTATCCTGGGTGGGGATCGAACCTTGTGGGTTAGCAGTCAGGGTCACTAACCGCTTGACCAACAGACCAGTCACCAAACTGAGAAAATATTCTTCTCGTCATTCTGAACAAATGTCTCCGTGGGTGATAACGAGAAGAATATTTTCATTATGACAAATCTCGACAACGGGCCGTTTTAGAGATATTCGATGTCACAGTTCCCGATTTTCACACGATTCTCAAAGTTTGGTTAAGTTTGACCGAAAGCCATTTTCCTTATACACTGATGCGGGGTCCTTTCTGTTACTTTATATGGAGTAGTCAGTCCAGCGTACTATTTATTAGGTACCACAGTATACTAAGTGCGTTCAAACAAAAAATGTAGCAAGTATAAGTGTGCGTTCTCACCATTAAGCAAGTCGTCAGGCGTGAACTTGACCTGGAAGGGGTAGGATCCGTTGAGGTACCGTTCCGGGGCGGTCCGCCGCAGCGGGCGCGCCACGTGGCCGCGCCGCCCGCGCCACTCGCGCGCGCCCCACGACCCCGCGCTCGACACACCGTATGACGTACGGGACGAGTTGCGACTTGCTTCCTCACCTGCAAATTAAAGTCCAGCTGTGAATGCCAACATCGGCTTTGGAAATGCCAACTCAGCTTTGAAAAAGGCAAAGGAGTCGAGTAAATGACGAGCCACCTCAAGTGAAAAATATTACTGAGCTGTAAAAATGTTAATGTAAGTAAGCTGGAGTGGATTCAGAGGGAAAAGCTAAGGGTCGAAGGGGTACAATACCCCCATAAAAAGTATCTGTGTTCTTCTGTGTATTAACTTGTTAACTTTTCCTTAAAAGAAATAGTAAGAATAGAATAGAGGAGTCAATTAGTAATGATTAATTATTAATCGGAAATCATTCGATTGAAGACATGATAGCCTATCGTGTCTTCAGTCGAATAAAGGAGCAATTAAAGATAATTAAGCAGTTATACATGACTGCGGGGTCACTAGTGCAAGGGTTAAAAACTATATCACAATAATTTCCCCCCACAACAACGCGTGTGAAATTTACTCTAAGCACATACACACACTTTAGAAACCAGATGTAGCTGTAAGCGAGTCACATTCACAGCGTAATTCAATTACTTGTTAAGGATAACCCAATTACCAGTCTGGCACAGGTTAGTTAAAGCTTGCATAAAACAGTTTTTAAAATTTGCAATTTGTAAATCCAGTACATGGAGAAGTATTCGTGCTTGTCTACACATGGTCAGTCATCAATTCGAGAATCATCGAGATGATTGTTGAAACATCTCGATGATTCTCGATGGTTCTCATATAGTCGATGGTTTTCGTCTAACCTCAACTCGGGTGTCATCAGATTATCTAACTAGACCAACAGTGGACTGCATTCACTTTACCGTGTCTATATGTTTAGAAACGGAATCCTAAAAATGCTCCGATAAGTCTATAAAGTTAGTTCAATTTATAGACTTATCGGAGCATTTTTAGGATTCCGTACACTAAACGGTAAAACGGGACCCTATTACTAAGACTTCGCTGTCCGTCTGTCCGCCTGTCACCAGGCGGTTTCTCATGAACCGTGATAGCTAGACAGTTGAAATTTTCACAGATGTCAATTCTGTTGCCGCTATAACAACAAGTACAGAATAAAGTAAATATATATAGCTCCCATAGAGCAAACGTGTGTGTTGCCGAACAGGAAACCACTTTGTGTTGTCTACGAATTATTGCTCCGAGTGCAACACAACTTGTGTTCATGATTTGAATACAAAGTCCATAGAGATACAGGTGACTTTTAATAAGTCGACAGACTTCAAGTAGGTACCTAAACCCGCGTGTAGTTAAGGTAATAAAAAAAATGATTTTTGTATCGCATGCGCACCTGATTAAACTGCTTTTGTTTAGGATTTATACGCTTGACAAAAAAAATTGTCAAAAATAATAAAACATTGATATTTTCAGTGAATTTGTTAATTTGAGACTTTGTTTTATGTTCTCTCTTGGATTTCTTGATACGTCTCGCCTCCCACCTTCTCTTTCATTTGTTGAAAATAGAGAGGAGTGAAAATTGCACCACCGAGAGCGAGTTTTAAGCTCTTGTCGTTGTGGCAATTTTATATAGTTATCGAGGATTTGTTTACATTGTTATCGATGGACCATAAAATCTGTTTATTTTAGGGTTCCGTACCTAATAGGTAAAAGCGGGACCCATTTACTTAAAGACTCCACGACGACGGTGATAGCTAGACCGTTAAAATTTTCACAGATGATGTATCTCTGTTGCCGCTATAACAACAAATACTAAAAACCGAATAAATACTTAAGTGGGGCTCCCATGCAAAAAATGTATCTTTTTTTGCCGTTTTTGTTTGAAATTATAATATAGTTTATCTCTATGTTGTATAAATAATGGTACGGAACCCTTCGTGCACGAGTCCGACTCGCACTTGGCCGGTTTTTTTACAAGTTTAATTTGCAATATGGAGTTGTAAATATGGCGGCAAACTGACATGTCGCTATTTTTACAGCTCCGCGTTTAAAGTGTAAGATATACTTGAAATACGTGATAACTGGACAAGAACGAGGCTTTGTGATTGAAAGAAGATAACTAGAAATAAATTATACTTGAAACTGGCGTATACACAATGTGCGAGCCATAATCTCTACCGATTAATATTGGAGGGAAGAGGAAAAAAAATATTGCAATATTTAAAGTACTGAATCTCAGTATCAATTTGTCAACTGATTCCAAAATTACCCTATATATAAGATAGTACATAGGCAGATACAGGGATAAAAAAAGGTTAATTTAGCAAGGCAATGATTTTCAATCGTCTAGGATTACGGCTAAGGGAATAGAGATGGCACTTGTTTGCACACACACTTGTGCAAATAAATTAGGTGTCTTTTGCGTAGTTAGTCTGCCAGAAGTATTTACTGTTATTGTTAGAAAATATACTAATAAGATCGCTGCCACATGTGGGACTGGGTTTGTAAAATAAACGTATTTCTGCTTTATAAGTACACCTAGTTAAATCGCGTCCTGCGTCTGACTGTAGGTAGGTTGTTACGTTTAGTTCAACTAAAATGCGCAACTAATTTCGACTCGCTTATTGCTATCTTTTAGTTAATTGCTTCTCAATGAAGCTGGGGGTAGTTAGTACATTTACCTCCTTATTCATTTTAACTAGCGAATGTTTTGATCTTGTTTTTATATTCTATTTTCAAAATAAAAGACAAAACATTCGCTAGTTGAAAGTTTTTTAACGTCTGCTAATTTATTAAGAAATAAAGGCTTAATATATCAAGTATCTAGTTGACCCGCGTAACTTCGTCTGCGTAAATTTTCCCCGATTTCGCAATTTTTCATTGCTGCTCGGCTCCTATTAGTCGTAGCGTGATGATTTAAAGCCTATAGCCTTCCTCGATAAATGGGCTATGCAACAGTAAAGTGGTAGTTTCTGAGATTAACACGTTAACCGATTGAATCGGGCGTTACATGGCGGAAATCCATCTTAAGTAGATTATAAGGGAGGGATCCCACCACCCACCCTCGATCTGTGAATCACCACGATTGAAGTAGTAAGGAAATGCCCTTAATACAACAATCGAAATAGATTGACAGACCGCACTCAAAAAGAGAGACCTGTAACAAAGAAAATTAGTGACAGGTACTCTTACCAAGTCGAGTGGTAGGCACCTCCGGACCCTTGACTTGCAATATTCCGCTCCCACGAAGTGAAACTTCGACACGTGTTTCGCCTCTACACGAGGCATCCTCAGGACAGTTTGGCACCGACTGCAGTCGGTGCCAAACTGTCCTGAGGATGCCTCGTGTAGAGGCGTGTAGAGGCCTCTACACGCCTCAACACGAGGTGGAGGTGGTGTACAGGTGGGAGCGGAATATTGCAAGTCAAGGGTCCGGAGGTGCCTACCACTCGACTTGGTAAGAGTACCTGTCACTAATTTTCTTTGTTACAGGTCTCTCTTTTTGAGTGCGGTCTGTCAATCTATTTCGATTGTTGTATTAAGGGCATTTCCTTACTACTTCAATCGTGGTGATTCACAGATCGAGGGTGGGTGGTGGGATCCCTCCCTTATAATCTACTTGAGATTAACACGTTCAAACAAACAAACAAACTCTTAAGCTTTATAGCGCCTCGGTGGCGCAACGGCGGGATTATAGCTTCGATTCCTACACAGGACAGAGCTTTGGGAGATTCATAGATGTGGGTTCAAAATTTAGTTGTACTTTGTGTCCATTAATCGCATGTTAGCTAAGTTCTAAGTGACGCAGTTTTAATAAAAAAACGGGGGTAACTGGCAGTTTGATAAAATAAATTAGTTCAGAAATTCGGAATCTTTTCAGTTCGTATTTCACTCATCACTGATATTGAGAGGTAACGTCGGAATGCGTCACGCTTGCATTGCATTGTGGGCGCAGCGCAGCGATTACAGTTTAAAATAAATTTAACGTGTAATTAGTCTAGAATATTTTGAGGCTAGATACAGAAAGTTTTTAAAATACTTGCATGTAATTATTAGACAGATTCGCGTTCATAAGTAGACACGCACGCAAATCTAATTGATATTGGAGTTATTTAGATTGGATAGATTCAAGCAAACATTTCGCTTTAATGTTACGGATATTGAATCTTGCATTTAATAAGATTAGATACTTCGTGATTGTGGTATATCTACCTATGTTTACTGTATTTGGATTGTAGCTTTTTCCTATACCAAAATAGTGAGTACATATTAGTAGACACCCATCTAAAAGCCGTATAGATGTTTTTAAAACAATTATTTGATCGCAATACGGTAACTGCACCGTAGGTTAGTAAAACCAGAGGCATTACCTACCCCCGATGTTTCTACAAATTTATAAGTGAACATGTACCGATAAAATAATATATTCATACTATGTATCAGTACCTACATAGTACGAATATATTATTTTATCGGCAAAGAATAATGTAAATAGTCCCCTTAGGAAATGGAGCACGACAGAATTTGCGCGTCATTACCCAGACTCGGTCACGAGAACAAAATACGACTACCTAAATAGTCAATGTGTGCTCTATTTTCTCAAGCCATATCAACAAGTTTTCACAAGAGATCGTCGCCAACCCATCTATTTACTTATCTCTGGCATTCTCAAGGCTAAATCAGTTAGATATTATTTACAATGTTATCTAATATTGAGAGTTAACGTTACGTTAAAACATCACATAAAATCAAAGCATTATGCACCTTAAACTTGTCAAAATAAAGTATAAAACTATAATCGCAGCAGTAACATATTCCACACATCTAAATATAAATAACAGCAGATATCGTGTCTACAATGGGATTTTATTTTAGGTGTTTAACGAGGCGATTTCTTAAACACGTGCGTAAACAGGAACGATTAACAACTTCGACTCCAAAACATCGGAAAAAAGTTACAAATAAACACTTTTTGCGCACTTTATCATAGTTATATTTTTAAACTCGTGATCGCGAAAACTACGCAATTATTTTTTTGTTCGCAAAGGAATTTCAGCATGTGTAAGGTCGCTTAGGCGCCATGAAACTGAGAAAAATGTAAAAATAAAATGTGTAGGTACATGGGTAAACGTGCTACGGTTAATTAGTACTACTGTTCCACTTATAGTGAAGGTTATCTGATTTAAGGGCGACATTTTCCTACACTTAATAACACTATGAATTTCATTGCATTTATTTGATTTATTTTTTCAAAGGATAACTTCTACAATAGAGTACAAATAAAAGCCCTGTCTCGCAGGAGATTTACAGAATATCAAGGACAAACTACAAATATTAATAGATCACAGTTTTATCCCATGAGGGAATTAATTCATATTGATTTACAATTAGGTAGAGTACATTTAAAATGAAATAGGATAACAATGTTTGGCTTTTTAGTCATTCTACCCACTCATATTTTACTTGTGGCAGTTGCCCAACTAAACCAAATAAACAAGTTGGGAAGTTGTGAGGTATGGTGGTTCTCAGTAAAGGATTTTTCTCTGTCCGAGTACTACCTTAACTTGCATTAGAAATTAGGCCAAATTATAGAGTACTAGCTTTCGCCCGCGGCTCCGCCCGCATAGATGTCGGTTATCGCGATAAAAACTATCCATGTCCTTCCTCGGGACTCAAACTATCTCCATACAAAATTTCATCTAAATCGGTTCAGCTGTTTGAACGTGAAAGCGTAACAGACAGACAGACAGACAGACAGAGTTACTTTCACATTTATAATATTAGTATGGATAAGAGGTAGGGAAAATAAATGCCCACAAACATAAAAAGGAGAAAGTAATAACAAATCTTATATTAAGTGGCAAAACTTTAGTGCTATACTTCCATTGATTAAATCAATTGTGTATTAAATAAAATGACTTTACTATTCAAAATATTCCATCTTGAAAAGTTGCATTGTCAATGTGAGGGGAGAATTGCTGAGATATTCTCTATTTTAAAATGATAAAAACAATTATCAGTGTTTGGCAGATTGAATGTATCAAACACTTTAGCAATAACACCTAAACATAGAATTTGATTCCTATGTGTAAATGGCAATTCTATAATTGAGCTCGTGAAATGTCAGTAAACACGGGCACAGTCCTATCAGTTTGTGAACAGATTTTAACACCCATATCAATTTAATTGAGGTAATCTAAAGCAATAAAACTTCCATATCACAGCTTGCGATTAATGACTTATCAATACAGTAATTTGTATACAACTTGTTTTTGTATTTTATTTACAAAAACATTCATATGATCCTAGACTAAGACTATCACATGTTGCTGAGTTAATGTTTTGCTCAATTTCTAGAACATTGATAAGAAAATAAATGAGGGTAGATATTAAATTGCAAGAAAACTGTTATTACTAATGGTTTTTATATTATTTGTTCAAAGAGGTAAATATAATAGGAATTATTGTATGTTATCCAAACTGACCTTTCTCTCCTGACTTGTTTGAGCCGGAAGCATTACTTGACAGGCTGGAGTCATCTGAATCATAACCAAAGGCCGTATTGTCTGTGTTTTTCGGGTTGGGGTGTCGGTCGCGGCGAGGTTGCCAGCGGCGCGGGGTAACGTGGCCCCCAGGCGAGCCACTGAGGGTCTGCAGCGCGTCCAGTGGGTAGTGGCGCGCCGCTCGCTCGGCCTGCCCGCCCATCATGAACATCTGGCCCGGCCCTCCGAAGCCGCCGCTCCCGTGGTACATCATCGGAGCGCCTTCGTTCATGCCCGCTTCGATACCCTGCCGGCGTTCAGGTTATCATGAGCAGAGATTCACCGGCTAATTTTGACATTAAATTTTTAGCATACCGACCTGTATTCCGACCGTAAAATCCGATGGCGTCCGGCGTGGCGGGCGGTTATTGCGTCATAGTAGGCGTAGTAAATTAATTAGAGTATGGTGCGACGTCGAAATCGAGTGATTCTATTTATCTTGACTACGCCGAAATTCGAGACGTTCGTCAGTGGGACGTTCTTTCCAATTCGTTAGCTGCCGGCTGGTAATTGTGTCGATATCAGCGTGTCGCTAGTTTCCCACTTTATGAACAAATCGAGCTATAATTATTTCGACGCCGGTAATTATAATTCTACCCACGAATTATGGCAAATCTGTAAAATCTAATGAGGAAGATCCGCCATGACTTTAGGGAGCAACACTAACGACATCTGATGGCATTGATTGAAACAGTACACGTGATTTTACTTTTTTTTGCTTCAAATTCTTATGTTCCATTTTATGCCAGTGATAGGAATATAAGAATTTGTGCACTAATATAACTATCCAACTGTACGCAGTCCTATATTAATGGTAAACAATTTTATTACTGCTGAAATAAATCATAATAAATTTTATTTGCAGTCACATGACATTTTTCTGTAATTATTTTTTCCTTTTGCAAGAATGAAGTGACACTGACATTGACATTTGGTCATGAAACGTTTCTCTTGTCTATTTCGTTTTACAAAAATAGCATTACTTTTTTTTCTCTTTGTCTAACTAATGTGAATTGTTAATTTCCATCGCTGTCTTTGAAGTTCTATGCAGAAATTCTAAATTTTACTTGTAATATAGTAGTGTTTGACAGATTAGTTAGATCTGCCAAATACACGTAAAATAATAGAATTACTGACAAAGTTATTTTACATTTATTTAAAAACAGTTTATAGAGGCCATGGAAGACACTTCGAAATCTTTGCGTTTATTTTTCTTATCATAAAATATACATAACGAGTGATGACGTTGAATGAGGACTATGTAACCTTAAAAGTGTTAAAAAAAACAAACTTTGCTTTCTCATTGTTTGATAATCTTCGTTATCTCAGCTGTACAGTGCGTTGATATGTCACATTTCGGAGATTTTATGGACGATGTACCCGTTAAAATATCGGAAAAATATAAACGACATACGAGAATTGATTTACCTTACAGTGTAAATGAATGCATTTTGAGAGCCCAAGGTGTCGTGGATAGAGCCAATGCTGCTAATTACTCGTGTACGTTCGAGAGAAACGTACTTTCGAAACTCAAGGAGCTTAGGAATGCGAAAGAAACGAAGAAAAATGAGAGGCGACATCGTCTCCAGTTGTTGCAAGAGGCTGAGCAGAAGAGGCTGGACGCGATCGCTACTGCCGAGGAAGAGGAGCGTTTGAAGCAGTTAAGCGTGTCCGAAGTATCGTACCCGAGCACGGAGGAAATAAGTGCACTATCTCCCGACGAAAAAGCTGATAAGAACTGTGATAACACTACCAGTTTAGATGTAACCCCTGAGCATGCTGATGTATCAACTAGCATTACTATCCCTTCCACAAGTGTCACTACAGACACTCAGGACAATATCCTCCAACCAATACAGGTTAAATCACATTATCCAGAAAGCAGTCTACTAGATGACCCTGATCCGTTACAAAATTTGAAATTAAATAATAAGATTACTAAAATGTCACACAATCCTAACATAGATACATTGACATTTAGGGATTTTGAGAATGATACATCAAGCCCATTTGATAATGTTGAACTGAAAACTATAAATGACATGGAGCTGTTAGCCCAAGTGTTGCAAAGTCAAAAAGCTTCAGCAACAAGTTGTATCCAGCAGCCGAACTACGTACAAGAGCAACAGGGTTATACAATACCTAATTGTGCATCTCAGGCACAGTTAGAAGGTGCCACATATTTACCGAATGCGTACCTAGAACAGCCCATTCAAGGCCCAAGTATGTACACCTCTCCACAGAATTATCCCATGTCTAATGGATATTACATACCCACTGATACTGACAATGTGTATATACCTAATTTTCAATATTATGTTCCTGCGAACCCATACACAGCTGTGGAGCCATATTACAGTAATCAAATACCAGTATCGTCAGATATAAGTCAAGTACCAAATGATACATACATTCCACATCCTTATTATTATCAATACCCACATATGTCTATGCAGTATCCTCCTGCGGAAACATCAAATTATAATACGACTGTACCTCAAGAAAGTACAGAACAGAATTTGGCTACAGCATCACAAAATACAATAAAATCAAGGTCTCGGAGTGTACCAGATATTGTTAGAGAATTGAATGAAGAGTTAGCTAAGTTAAAGACAAATGAGAGGTCCTATAATGCTAGTCCAGCTCCTAAGAATACTCCACAAGCAATGCAACCACAACCATCAACGGCAAATAATAAAAGGGAAGACAAAGGAAGTAAAAGGAGATCGGAACACTTACCAAATCCTATTGAAAAGTTACCTCTGAAGTCACAAGAAATGTGTAGGAAGATACATGGAATGGGTTTTCCACTAGACAGGGTAGCTAGAGTCTGTACTCTTGTAGGTGATAATGATAAAAAGGTGAGTGTAATTTCTTTATTATTCCATATTTCCCTTGGTCACGATAACTAGAGAACAACTTTACCAATTTCATTCTTATTTTTTTTTATTTTATTTATTACTCTGTAGAAGGTTTTTACTTAATGAAAATAATAAATATAAAAAATAACCAGGTAGGATGAAGTATAAATAGCGACGGTAGCCTAATGCCCTAAGGCATTGGGCTCGCAATTGTGAGGTTGCGGGTTTGAATCCGACCCATTATACTACTACCGATGTTAACCCACTCCTAACACAAGAGCTAGGGAAACAAGATTGATAGTAATGTGGGACCCAAACACACATTCCCTTTTTTTTTTAATTAGTTTATTTATAAATCTTATTTTCTTGCGTCTGTCTGTAAAATTATTTAGGCAATCTTTTGAACAATGTAATGGAATTTTGATGCTATGAATTTTAGTCTCTCTTTTAACATATTGTACACTAGTTGACCCGTGCTACTTCATCCGCATAAATTTCCCCCGTTTTTGGAACATTTGTCGTTGCGGCTCCGCTCCTATTGGTCGTAGCGTGATGTTATATAGCCTTCCTCGATAAATGTACCAGTAATTCCTGAAATTACTAATCCGAATTCAATTGACAACAAACAAACTTTTTTAATTAATCAAAGATCCTGTGGCCAAAGTTTCGGCTTAAGGCTTGTGATTGTAGCCACAACTTTGCTCCCAGGATCGCATCACTAAAAAGTAGTCTCAAGCTTAAAGCTAATTTCTTACAAAATTGTGCATTTAACTAAACCAGCCCTTATAAAATCAATAAAATAGCCTTTATTTGCAGAAAAATAGGAAGCTCTTATAACAAATTCCTTTTCCTAGAACAAATTTTAAAATGATACATATCAAGCTGGAATTGCCATGGTAGCTTTGTTTTGACAAGATGCCCAACTTTATGTAATCTAGTGGTGCGTTAGTGAATAAAAACAGGTGTTAAATATGACACTATTTAATTGCTATTAAAAAATGACTTTTAATAATGCAACAATTGGCTTTTACTTTTGCCATAATCATTGCATCACAACAAAAAAAAAATATTACAAATTTATTTGCGGTTGGTAAATTAATAGCGGCCTATGTTGATGTATGGGATAATAGTTTTTGTTCTAGGGAACCCGTATATAATCTATACTAATATTATTAAGCTGAAGAGGTTGATTATTTGTTTGAAAGCGATAATCGCAGGAACTACTGGTCCGAATTGAAAAATTCTTTTACTATTGGATAGTCCATTTATCGAGAAACGCTATAGGCTATATAACATCACGCTACGACCAATAGGAGCGGAGCAGCAATGTAAAATGTTGCAATAACAGGGAAAATTTACGAAGACGAAGTTGCGCGGGTCAGCTAATATCTTTATTTATTTTTATTTTATTTATTTGGAAGGCTTACAGACTAATAATACATTAAGTAACAAAAGTACAAAATTAATTTGCTAATAAAAAGCCTACACATATTGATGTTGATAAACATACAGGTAACAATTAGTGTGCAACTATATATTATGTACAACACAACAGCATATGAATAAAATATAAATGTGTTAATATAATAAGCCTGTGTATCCGAGGTAGCTTAATACGTCATAAGCTCAGCCAGCATCTTTAAAGAACTCCAGACACATTCGTTTTTTGATTGTGCTTGAGGTGGTACAAGAGATCTTGATATTATAATCCCTGATTTCTCCAATTTTGGCAAGCTTTTATAAATTGGTGTAGATTTTCTCTCTTTCTGCTCCTCCTGAACAGTTTGATCAAATTTCTCCCTTGGTCACATTTTGTCGATTTCCTATCTTTCCTATAATGTGGCGCCTGCAAGAAAAATAGAGCAAGAGTACGTCAGACCATGGTCAGTGTAGGGTGCCGCAGCCGTTATCACCAATAAATGCACTACATATGAAAAAAATCGATTTGAATAATTGCACCAGCAGCCCATTTGTTTTTCAGTTTTTCGGCAATAAAAAAATAATTTTAGTATTTATTAAGCTGTAGCTACCATTGTGGTTTTTTACATATTTTGGTCACACGGTTCAAAAGATAATGGCGGAGGAAGGGGGGGGACCCAATTTATGCAACTTTCAGAGCAATTATCTCTTAAAATATTTTTTAAACAATTAGAAACCTTTAGATGTTTTTAAAACCTTACGAATGATGTGCCACAGGTTGATGTTTACTGAAAAAAATGAACTTCTGTTACATATTGTATATGGAGTGCCCCATTTGTATGGAATATTTAACTATCCAACTAAGTAGACTACGACTATTAAACTAAAAGACACATATACACCAAATTTCATCAGTGTTCATTGTGTAATATTTGAATAAAATGCAGTGGCGTAACTGTACAATCGGAGGCCCGTGGCAAATTCATTGGCTGGCGCCCTCCCAGTAAAAAACGTCACGTTGTAATTTAATTTTAATACATCAATATGTAACTAGTATTACTAATAATGTGTGCATTTTAGTTAAATAATTAAAAGAAAGGTGAAAGTATTTCTGTCTGTCTGTTTAAGTATTCACGCTAAATCGCTGAACCCATTTAGATGAAATTTGGCATGGACTTTGGAGATCATTTGAGTTTCGGGAAAGTCTATAGAGAGTTTTCATATATTCCTAGCTTTAGCCCGCGGCTCTGCCCGAGATTAGGTTGGTTTTCGATAAAAACTATTCGATGTCTTTCCCCAGGACTCAAACTATCACCGTACCAAAATTTTAGGCTATCGACACGTTAGGTAATGCAATTCAGCAAGTTATATATATTTGTTATATCTATGTGCTTTATAGGCTAAATAGTTTAGTCTAATACACGAAACTTTTCTATTTCGTGTCTGAAGTTGCACTGAGAACTGAGAATTTCCCTGGCAAATGATTCTGATATGTCTTTTTACGTAGGTTTAATTTCAGTGTCATTTAAATCTAGCAAAGTGGCAGTTGTAAAACACTGAAATTAGAAACAATTTCATTCATCAAATGGAAACGCTATTTGAGTTGATAGTAATGAGGTCCAATACTAGATAAAATATGTTACTTTGAACAAATTTTCCTGATCTGACGCTCATCTTTGCAACGATCGTCAAATGGCGTTACACTTTCCTCTTGCGCGGTTGATGATCAATTTTTCTGCTACACTATTTGCTTCCATTTTTAGGGTTCCGTAGCCAAAATGGCATAAACGGAATTCTTATAGTATCGTCCTGTCCGTCCATCTGTCTGTCTGTCCGTATGTCACGGATATTTTACTCAAAAACTACACATTGTATAGAGATTAAATTTAGAGTGTGTCTTGTATGAGAAATAAATATTTTTTAGCAAGCATCTACGTGTAACACATTATTCGACAGGTCTTTTAAAAACATTTTGTATGTTAAAATATTTTCAGCAATAATCGCTCCGAAAGTTTAAAAAAAAAAATATCAAAACGTTCAAAAAAATGTTTTTGGTCAAACGGTTTAAAAGTGAAACTTTTAACTTTTTTAACGTTTGAAGTAATTTTTATAGGCATTTCTTACCAAATATTCGTCCTGCGACATCATAATTTGTTAAAATGCTCTCTGTAACGAAGCAATAACAAAAGCCGTGATAGTTCTTTAACTACCGACTAGATGGCGCTGCGAGGGCACAACTCGCGAGCATCAAGAGATAGAAAAATTTGAGGTCTAGTAACATAGTCCAGATAGGTCGTTCGCTTCTGGGCCCGGTTTGGCTACGGAAGTCTCGGGTTCGATTCCTGAGTCTGGACTTCAAATTTTTCTATCTTTCAAAAATGCAATTATTTTTTAATGTTTGACCAAAAAATATGAAGAAAATACAAAGGTAACGCTTAATATATACATTCAACTAAAATTATTTTTAACATGATCGGATATACCGTCTTTGAGTTATTGCCGAAAAACTGCGCTTGTCAACAAAAGGCTTAATAATAATAATAATAATAATATCTTGGGACAACTCACACAACGCTATCTGATCCCAAACTAAGCAGAGCTTGTACTATGGAAACCAGACAACTGATAAACATACTTACAGGCTTACGTCCTTTTGTTCGTATTTCGTATCCTATTTTTTCATCTGTAGTGCATTTCTTTGTACTGATAGCTGTGGAACCCTACACTGAGCATGGTCCGACATGCTCTTGCCTGGTTTTTAATTATCAAATTCATACCGATTCCACAAATTTTCAAACGTTTTAAGGTACCTACTTGATAAATCGATCGCTTTTGACAGAGGCTGCATCAATAGTTTGAAAATTTAACACCAATAACTGCTAGCGCCACGTAAAAAGTACTTTATTCGTAAACAAAATGTGCGAATTCCCCGAGCATCGCTAGTTCGTCCGTGCCACCAAAGTATCGTGTCAAAAGTAAATTAACCGATGGATGCGTTCTAAAATTGATTGACATCTTTTCTTACGAATGCTTCGAAATTTTAGTCAATTATTAGAATTTGTATTTAGTTGTGATGATTTTAAGTAAAATAAAATTTGTACTTGATATTATATTTTGCTAAAAATGTTACTTTACTCCTGAGCCCGCGGCCTCGCGTCAGAGACCCGTGACAATTTGCCTGTCCTGTTAAGTAAAATAAAATTTGTACTTGTTATTATATTTTGCTAAAAATGTTACTTTACTCCTGAGCCCGCGGCCTCGCGTCAGAGACCCGTGACAATTTGCCTGTCCTGTCACCCTATACTTACGCCACTGGTAAAATGCCTGAGACATACGGACGGACAGACAGACAGATGGACATAACGAAACTACGTTCTGGTACGGGTTCCGTTTTTGCTATTTTGGCTACGAAACCCGGAATATATTACAATATTATGTGACAATATAGCATTTTTCATAGATGTGAGACCTAACATTTGATGGTATAGTCGTATACTTACTACTACTACTACAAAATATCGTATACTTTCTCAGAATGCTGTCGTACCGACGCAAGATACCATAAAATGCAAATCCGTAGAACAGATTACTCATTAAAATTAAGCAGTCTTTCACTAGAGCCTGCCAATGTAATTTACACCTTATCGTCACGGTGTAAGAGCAAAATTCGACTTCACAACACCTTAATTAGTCTGTAATATAATTAGACAGTGGCGTCGACCTCTTAGAACGTAATTTAACCTGATTGCAGAGCTATTTGGCGTTCGATAACAATGTTGATTTTAACATTAGCTATTTGTTTCTTGAAGAATAAGAAGATTTTCGATCTTGAGCTTTATTTCCATCGGTTAAGATTAGAGCATACGATCTATATTCACATTATGACGTGGATATTGAATGCTAACAATGTAATGCTTATGATAAAACAACTTAATAATGCAGTCAATAAAAAAATATGACGGGTATGAAATCTGTTGTTTATAAAAAAAACAACAGATTTCATACTCCCGGGTTGCACTCCGGGAGTGCCGGCAGAACTGAAAACTTGAACAATAACGTTGTGTATTTTTGAATATTTTGGAATGGTTAGGGAATATACCTATATTTTTTTTTTTATCAGTATAAAAGTACTATCATTTATGTGGTTAAATACAAGTCGAAACTTACAACGCTATACCTACTTAATGATAATGAAATGAAGCGGCGGTAGCCTAATGGCTAAGGCATCGGTCTCGCGGGTCGCGGGTTCGAATCCTACCCATTATACTACCGACGTGAACCCACTCCTAACACAAGCCTTTGAGCTTAACTGGAGGGGTTAACAAGATTGCTAGTAATGTGGGACACAATCCCACACTGCTAGTTATCTTTATTAAAGAAAAAAAAAAAAAAAACGGAATTTGTAAGAAATTTGGTTACTTTTCATTTGATCAGCAGTTACCTGTAAACTCGTAAACCCTACTTAGCTGTGATAGTTTTCCTTTTAATTTCACTATATATACCACTACCGGGATTTTTTTCACATGCCCAACACACACACACACACACACACACACACACACACACACACACACACACACACACACACACACACACACACACTTGACTCTAAGAAAAATTTGCACTTTAAAGCTTAATATTTTACAAACGGATCCCTAAATTAAAAAATCGTCTTTCCAACCCCTAAACGTTTATAAAAAACCTGTCTAATGATACCCCAAACGCTGGGGTAGGTGACCACCAGGTCCAGGTCAGTCCAGGTCAAGATTTTATTCTTTCACTTTGTCGGCATAAGTAATATGTGTATCCATGCAAAATTACAGCCTCCTAGCCCTAACAAAGTCTGAGCAAAGTTACGGACGAACGAACAAACGGACGGACGGACGAACGAACATGACGAAACTATAAGGGTTCCGTTTTGCCATTTTGGCTACGTAACCCTAAAAAGGGAACAAAATAATCGTTACTCTCACTCGAACTGGGGTCTTCTGGTTTCTGGACCGCCCGATTTCCCACCTGAGCTATAATAACATTGTAGACGGTGCCGGAATTTACTTTCGTATTCTAATTATATTATAGCAGTTTTCAATTGCTCTCCCTCCGTCTTACGAATTTTCGAACCGGGTCACGTGATTCTGACGCGAGTTTAACATTTTTTACCCATACCAAAAAAAGTGCACATCGCCGCTAAAGATGTTTTCACTTCAAAAACTGTTTTTTGTAATTTTTATTTTTAAAGCCTTTATAAGCTGACTAGCTGTGCCCCGCGGTGTTACCCGCGGTTTATTAGCCTATGTGTTAATCCAGGGTGTCAGCTAACTCCATACCAAATTTTATTAAAATCGCTTCAGCCGTTTAGACGTGAAGAATTAACAAACATACACACTCACATACTCACAAACTTTCGCCTTTATAATGACTAATCACACTAATTTGATTAGTGTGATTTTATACATATTAAGAACTCTTAGTTCTTATTCCTCGAAGGTCGTGACTTAAACCCACGACCTTCGAGGTACCGGCCCTAAGCTGTTACCAACTCGACGACGAACGACTGACGAATTAAAAAAAAACCTAAAAAACCTAACTGTCGAACACCATGTAACTTCAAAATCTTCTTATATCGTTTCTGTTGCTACAGTTCCCTTCACATTCATAACAGCGTGAGAACTAGCGATGCCATATAGTCGAGTTAGGTTTGGCCATTAGAACATTGTTTATTTAGCTTTAGACTGGTAATGGATAAGGAATGACAACATCAATTTGCGACATTCTCACTCACTGGGCATCATGAATTTTCAAACATTTCTACCTTTTCTTCTATGGGTAACTTCTAACTAAATAACTCCAGAGTTTTCAGTCAAGACTTTTACTAGGCCTTTAATGGTTCATGATATTTTGTCTCAAAATGTGAAAATCTGAATCTTGTTGCCTTCTGAAGATTGTGGTCAGCTTCACACAAATCTAATTTATTTATATTAAATTGAATCTAATTTATCTCTTGCAGCCTCTAGGGGACTAGAGGCTGCAAGAGATAAATTAGATTCAATTTCACTTGCCGTCACAACCGGGTTTGTCATCATGTGTCATCATGGCGGCAAAACAAGCCTGCTTCCAACCTAATCACATTATACAAGGGATCAGGGGAATTACTCGCGATGTATCCCCTAAAAACCCTTTTACTCCTTTGATGATGGATGACGCTCGTGCCGTAGTCTTATTGGGGAATCCGTTTCATTTAAAAACACTATTATCGACAAACTTCGTTTTCATTCTGAATTATTTAATGGTAAGGAAATGACAAAGCAAATTTAAAATAACGAGAATAATATTTTAACTATGTGTCATACAGAAGCTGATGTCATAATTGGTCAAGAATGTGTACTACGACTTTTTTTTCAATTTTTCAGTAAAGGTTATTTTGTGAACTTAACCGAAATTGAATCGAACCCTATTACTTAATAGTCAAATGAAATAAATAATAAAATATTGAAACCATAGACAAAAACTATATATTTTTTATTACCTAACTTTTTTAACACTGTGTCTTTTTATGAAATTCCAGGTGATCGAATGTCTACTAATAGTCGGTGATCTTATGGACCTGGGTTTCTCAGAAGACAAGGTGTCAGCCGCGCTGGTCAAACACCAATTCAATAGAGACCAAGCCTTGGACGAGCTGGTCTCGTAACAAAGTAAGAACATATACCGTATACGTGTATGACTCCAAAATAAAAAAGGAAAAAAACAGGAGACCAAGAGACTACCATCTCAGGTTGTGGTTAAAGAAAATGGCATTTTCATGTAAAGACTCGAAGTGAAATAGAATCTGAATTGTAGTGGAATGTAGAGAGGTAAGTAGATATGGATCGTAGTTCTATTAGAAGTCATATTATCTTTCCCGTTGCCGTGTAGTCAAGATGTTGCCAATAATTAAGCAATAAAATAAATTAGATCTGTCATGTATCTCGGCAAATGTGGCGGAAATTTGGTCCTTTATTTATAAAGAGGTCTCAATGCGATTTGACTGACGATTAGCGCTTGGTGAGGGTAACTTAGACTGATTATGTGAACTCCTGCTGGGAAGCTCAAATTGGGTAGTTGGATTGACCATTTTCTTCGAATTTTAAAATTAAGAAGCAATGCATTAAATGTCCAAAGAATGCTGGCGACCTTAACAGTAAACTAATCACTTGAACGGCCATGGTTAATAAACAGGAAAATACTTTATAAGATAGCTTGACGTCCATTTAGTATGGAAAACGTCTCGACCAAATGTCACGTGATACGAATAAACCAATCACGTCGTTTTCACCATCGCTGCTTTCCCGCCAAAGGCGACTTCGTCACATCTAGTAGGAAATGCTTTTAGCGACATTGTTTTGACACATTTATGAAATGATACTTCCGTGTACTTAAAAAAATACGTTAATCAATCAAATTAATTGATAAACATATATTTGTTGATTGATACATCATCCTTTTACCTGGACACAGTCCGGAAACCTTTTACTATTTCATTTTATCTTTGTATCATACAAGAGATTAGTGTTCCACTAATTTAATTGATTGTAGTGTAGTTATTAGGCAATTATTTTAACATGTAACAATCACTATCTACAATATATCTCTATCAATATTGTAGTGTCTTAGGCTGTGTTCCGATTGTTTTTATGTTGTTATTTGAGACAACATATTTTTGTAATGAATGTGACGTTTTTATCTCCCAGATTCAAGAGGATAACAATTTTAGTGTAAACTTACATTATAATGTCGAAAAAGATTTGTTCTTTTACCCATTTCGATCTAGTAAAATATTAGGTATCTATTAAGGAGCAATATATGCATATTAATTACTTTATTATGAGAACTATATTTAACAATCAAGTTCCGGTCGAATAGGATTGGAAAGTCACGAGCATTTTCGAGGAAAATGGACAGATTGCATTTAAATTGTTTTGCTTTTAGTCTAAACTAGATCGAAAAAATGGACATAACAATCTTAAAAGAAGTCGAAAGGCCTTCCAATCGATATCAAAGTGTTTGGTTCTTATAAATTCACGTAAGTAACATACGAAAGAGCAATAATGTTTAGGATGAACAAACATTAATCGATACCCAATTCGGAGTTGTCCACGAACAAATCGGCGTTTTCACGACATTATTTTAAAAATATTAGGACTTAATTACAAAATACATAGATATGGAAGGTAACCTTACAACGAGCGAAAGCAGACTCACGCACATAGACATGTACGTAAGGAGATCTTGGTCGACCTATGTCGAATGCCAATGGAGACCGCGCAAGGAGTTGACTGAAATTTTTGTGGAAGGAATCTTGATCGACGAGTGTGAGTGACCACAGACTTATCGCATCGAGACAATCTTTAGGAAATCATAGATCATTTCCGCCAATTAGTTTCATTTGTCGTCCAAGCAGTACCGATAGTATCTGAACTAGCCTTTATCTAACAAGAGGACATAAGTGATACATTCATGCGTTACAAATTACAAAAGCATTTATGTGGGTAAGTGATATTGTTTGATAATATTTACGATGTGCCTATCAAACCTTTTTATTATGAACATGGGTACATTAATTTATAATCTTGCCTTTGTTAAGAGTGAGTATACACAGGCGCTTTAACGCACTCAAAAACTTGTGAAAATGGTGGCAATCGTGGTGTGTAGGTTTGTAAAAATACTTTTTTTATATAAAGAAGTTATTTTTATTTAAAAAAAAGTATTTTTACAGCAGCATAGCAACTTATTATACGTGGGTATAAAAACGAACTTTGAATAGTACGTATACTACTCAATGATTTTTGATCCTCATTAAAGAGCATTATTGTGTTGCTGTCTTAGACACAATCAAGTAAGACAGCCGAGATGTGGTTGTGTGAAACTGATATGCAAAAAATGTATTTTAGATATACATAAACCCAAAATAGAAATAAAATGCATAATTTGTTGCGGCCGTTGCGAGGGCCTGTGTATACAACTCTTTATATTTTCAAATGATTTATGAGTAAATTTAAATAAAAAATAAGAAAAAAAACGCTTCTAATAACTATTGTATAAAGACTTAGAAAAGCGACTGCCTTTCTCTAAACCTATATTTTTATTCGAGTCTGTAATGCACTTCATAGCACTCTTGAGTTTTAAACTTGTAAGTACTATACAGAAATACCGTTGTCTCATCTAGCACATTACTTTAACAACGTGACCAAGCGAGAGGTTTGAAATTGCAAGGTTTTGCAAAATGCGAGAGCGGTCTTTCTGGAGTTGTACTTTCGTAGTTTTAAATAATATATGTTTATATTGTAAATACACTATGTGCAATTTTGTTATTATATTTTTTATAATTCCCTCTTAATTGCAATCAGACTGTAGTAGTCAATTTCTCAAAAATTCAGACAAATTGTAGGATTTGTTGGTCGTTTTGTGAAATAATTCGGCGAGTGTGATTTATCATAATAATATGTCTACGAAACAAACAGACTGACAGAGCGGATAACTCTTTCTCATATTTTGCAATACAATGAAAATTATTTAAGTTATCTTCCAAATCTTTTTCTATTTCTGCCAAGAGAAAAAGACAGACAAAGCTATAACAGTGGCGTTTAAAAAATAAGTTAACTATAATCATCACAATTAACGAGTGTTTTAATTTTTTATTTTATTCAATAGAGCTGTTATTTTGTGATGAAGAAATATTACCAATTTTTTTTTTTAGTTTTGATGGTAGTTGTCAAAATACTAATGTCTACTCTGTTAGCCTGTACAATTAGAGTTTCAGTGAATGGTCAAGTAAGAAAGAAACTGATTATTTATATATTTCTGCGTTCTTGGCACGTTTTATAAATATTTAGGTTCGGATTTCACCAAAGTGGAAATGCTACAAGAGGAGAGACTAAACGACTAAAATATTATTTTCACTTATAATCGTCTCCGCTAAGATTTATTGGACACGGTTGAGAAGATAATTACTAGGAGTGTAAATAACAAAACGCATTTCTCCTGATTTCAACACATTTCTCCTCTCATTTCGTCACTGCTTTGGTAAAAACCGGACCTTATGCTGTGTTTTCAGACCAATTCTTAATAAGTATGAATTTGCGGGTATTTTGAAATTAATGTGATTTTAGTGTTATACATACGAGGACTTTCCATGTGATGAAACAAAAAAAGAGCGTAATATATTGTGGCATTTATTTACGGTACTTAACTATTTTTGTTTATGTAGTCTCAAGTCTCATGTAAGAAGTCTCCTAATTTCTTACTTTTTGCTAGATGAAGTGTACGTGACTATAATGAGAATAAATGAATCCACACTATCAATTAAGTAATACGTCTTAAAATGCTATGAAGTCTTATGTCGTCAGATTATATTCAAATAAAAGTCGCGTATCAGGGTGCGTTTTTGTAGACACGGAGCAGGGCAGGGGGTGAAGCGCAGCGGACCGTCAATTGACTAATCACAGTGCTCGACATCTTAATAATTTTGGTTTCAATTAAACCATTACAAATGTAAAAAAAAGAAATACTAAAATAAAACATTTTTTTTTTAAATTGTCATTGGTCAATTTACTGTCCGCGCTCCCGCTTCGCGTCAGCGGAAACCCACCCTTAGCGCTTCGAAGGTACACGCAAAAGTTATCGTAAGTATAGCCCTATAGAAATTAGTCTGAAAACACAGCACCAGCTTTTCACAAAGCTTATAATATATTATTTTTGTATGTAGATAATAAAAAATACTCTAGTGTAATGTAAAATGAGTGAATAATTACCGTTACTATGGAGCTGTTTTAACAATGTTTTTTTTATTTATTTGTAGTCCGTATAATGAACGTTACTGTAGCAAATTGTAAGTGAAAGCTTCGGTAGTGTGGGTGGATATTTTATACATTACAGCTTCACAAACGAAATGTATAAATAAAAATTGTTATTTTCATGCATTTGATTTTTAATATTTACTGCCTATATAGTTATATAATATTTACTAAAATAACTTTTTCACGATGATCATTATTTTTTTTAGATATTTTATAATTGGATTATGTGAACGACGTAAGATATATTTTGTAAAGACAGAAAAATATTATTGTGGTGTGGTGTGTTGTGTATTTCTAGAGACGCGTTAATGCAGTGTGGTGTGTTGTGTATTTCTAGAGACGCGTTAATGCAGTGTGGTGTGTTGCAACGTGATCTCGAGACGCGCACCGCTCGCATGCGATCGCGCCTGAACGATGGTGGGGGTTTTGACGCGCCACGACACAACACATTAATGTATTTCTAGCATTGGATGTCTTGATTAGGTAGCAACCAGACTCTCGTGGTAGTTGTACTCCTACCTACCTATTTTGTTTATTTAAAATGCCTGATGAATTAATTGAACTCGTGCGTCAACGTAGGGTTTATATGGTACCAACATTAAATTACAAGAACCAAATAAGAAATTCAGCTTGTGATATTAAATATATCTAATGTAATAAAGCAAGATGACTGCCTCTGTGGCGCGGTGGGAGTGTGTCCGACTGCTACGCAAGAGGTCGTGGGTTCGATCCCCACCCAGGATAAAACTTTGTGTGATGAGCACGATGGTTTATTCTGTGTCTGGGTGTAATTTATCTATAATATGTATGTATTTAGAAATATATAAGTATGTTTTTTCAGTTGTCTGGTTGCCATAGTACAAGCTCTGCTTAGTTTGGAATCAGATGGCGTTGTGTGAGTAGTCCCAAGATATATTATAAAAAAAAAAAAGATGTTGCATAGACATAATTTTTAAGCTATTGTATAGCTTTTATCGCGTGCTTTGAGCGCGGCGACCGAATCAAGAAATTCCGTAACGAAAATAAAACCTAACCGGCCGAGCGTTCGATTAACGTATATATATATATGGTACGACCGTACGAAGCTCGCACGGATCGAGACGAGCTGCTCCGAAATCGGACGAATGCGTAATTGAATGAATAATTTTTTTGGTGTGTAATTACACTATTTATACCTAGCTATTTTAGTTTTATAGAGAAGAAAAACTTAAAGAGCTAAAAAGAAAAATAAATTGTGAACGTCAAAGGGCATATTATCAGCGTCAGAAAGAATTGAAGAAAGAAAAAAAAAATTGCATAAGTTGATAAAAAAATGCTATGCAATAGCTTTACCACGGCGGTCCCCGAGTGCCACACATACGTAACGTACGCGTTTTTTTTAGGTAAGGCTAAAAATAATAAAAAAGTGTCATCAACATTAAAAATTGAAGTTAATGTTTATAAGAGATAAACATGCAATCTGTGCATTATTTCGATTGATACTGTTCGTAAAAAACCTCAGAATGCATCACAACACGCGTTATTGAGTGCATACCCATCTTTCATTACGCTTCTGACGCGTCGGGACAGTCCACAACACAATAATTTGTTTCCGCCATAAGTCTTGCTATAAGTATGCTCGAGCAACGCTCACGTAGACTGCCTCTGTGGCGCGGTGGGAGTGTGTCCCACTGCAACGCAAGAGGTTGAGGGTTCGATTCCTACCCAGGATAAAACTTTGTTGTGATGAGCACGATGGTTTATTCTGTGTCTGGGTGTAATTTATCTATAATATGTATGTATTTAGAAATATATCTGTATATTTATCAGTTGTCTGGTTACTATAGTACCTACAAGCTCTGCTTAGTTTGGAATCAGGTGACGTTGTGTGAGTTGACCCAAGATGTTATAGACATCGCTAATACTTCGCTTGAGCAACGCACATACCTCGGACCTCTTTATACCAAAATTAAAGGTCCGTGATACATTGTATGCTCTAGCAACAAACAAACAGACATCGTATCTCTATATTTGTTGCTACTTGCTAGATCCATCCATCCAATTGTTTAGTGAAGTGCACGTCACCCAAGCGAACTGCCGTTTTCCATACTGTTCCGTACGTCATGTGCGTTTTTAACGCAGACATTCATAAAAGATTATGCTCTAAAAAAAGTGATGTGTTACTTTAATGAATAAGGAAAACCAATTTCGTCGAATACAACGACGAAAATAAAAACCGCATTCGATGTTAGTAAATTATAGTCTGGTGTGGTAGGTATTTATTCAGCTCGAAGCCACAGACATAAAATACCGAGAGCACAGAAAGTAATCTCCATAAAAATGCGCACATAGACTTCGCTCTCGGAACGCCTTCTGAACAAAGTTATCCGGGTGCCCAGTGCGAGTTAGGTTTACATTAACGAGATCGACACGTTTAAGGCGTTTGGCGCTCCGATTGGCCCGTCCCAAGCACTTAACCAATCAGAGAGCCAAACGCAGTAGAAATTTTCATCGCCTTAACGTAAAACAACTCGCACTATATTCACCGAATTAGTTTGAGGTTCCGTCTCCGTGAATGATAATAATGATATCCAGTGTTAGGTCCGCTAGGGGGGGGGGGGGGGGGGAGGAGCACGCCCTAGGTCTTAACGACAGCGATGGCCCCGTAATATACTCGTATGATGATCGAGTACCAGAAGGGCCACTCCAAATATGGAATGTGCCAGGGGTGTCGAATGATGATCATCACGTTACAAGTTTTTAACGTGCCTCGAAAAAATCGCAGATACGGCGCTGGTGATATCTATGTACTATCACGATGCTCCGCGGTGTTACGTTTAATAGAAAACTTCTATGAATGCGTCATGCACAAGCTTCAAACCGTTGTCCCCGCCCATAATTCGTCTAAGCCAATCATCCCCTTCCTTTCACGGAAGGAATATTTTAGTTGCACTTTGCTTTCGGTGCATGGTTCACGTCTCTTGTGTCTATTTTTACGCACGAGAACATTTTTCTTACGATTATGATTTTTGTCACTCAAGGTTGAACAGTTTTCTCCTTTTAGCATTATGTTAGCTCTCTAACAAAACGCGGTAATAACAAAAGGGGTTTTTAGGGTCCAGTATTTTTTTTTCTGACTGCCTCTGTGGCGCGGTGGGATTGTTATCCGACAGCTACGCAGGAGGTCGTGGGTTCGATTCTCACACGAGACACCACTTTGTGTGATCCACAAATTGTTGTTCCTAGTCTGGGTGTACTTTGTGTCCGTGACTGGTATGTTAAGTGGAGTCGTCTTTAAAAAAAAAGAAAAAGAATTTTAGAGTTCGAATGGGGGCGTGCGTTCTATACTAATTCTAGTTAAAGTTATGTTGAAAATGGAGTATAGTATATATGTATGATAGTATAGTATTGTATTATCTGTGCTCACACACTCACATGCATCAGGCGTAAGCGATTTTTGTCCAAATGGAGGTTTACCGGACTTTTGGCCGATGTACCTACCAATGCCTTCCCGAGCGAGGTACGTATGAAGGTTGCCTTTTGCACTCTCCGTATTTTGTGGCACAGTTATCGAGTCTATTTATTGTGCATGTTACTTCTACGAATTTAACGGCATTTGCATTGACACAACGTCGGCTTAGTAAATACAACGTTGGTTTACATTGCGCTAGACTCACAGGACTTTTGTATTTGGGGCGCGATTTTTAGGGTTCCATTTCGATGGGAAAAAATAAATTCTCAAATCCTTCCTCCCACTTAGGTAATCTATAAGGCTGTCTATCCTACAATCGAATGACTATTAGTTACCAATATTTGGCAATTGAACAATACTGAGTATTGTTTAAATGCCATCTGATGTGTGTATGTGATCTGAATCTGAATTTATACCGAAATCGTGAGTTAAAGTCGAGTCGATTATTGCCCGTATTCAAAATTATAGGTAGATACTACTAGTTACTATTTTTTATATACTTAAATACATAAATTGTTAAGATCTAAAAATTACTAAAAGTAGCAGATACCCAGTTATGTTTAATTATTTATAATTACATATCTACTTAGTTATAATTATTTATCTACATTCGCACGAACCAAAGACCTCAGTAGGCCTAATACTAAAGTTATCGTTGGTACTTAATTCCAAAAGCTTTGTGATAAAAAATAGACTTGTAGGTTATCATCTAGGTTCAACAAACGACATTATTTTTAAAGGTCATGAACTTGATCTTCATTGAATAATCATTTTGAACGTTAATTTTGCGCACAGTTTTGTACTTCCTACGTCAAAATATATTCGTGCAATTTTGGAATCATCTGTTAGGGTCTAATTGGTGATTCGAACCCACAGCTTCTCAATTGCAAGTCAGGCTACTGCTTCAAATCAAATTGAAATAAAACCGCAGGAGAGCGGCTTAAAATTGTAGAACTAACTACACCCGGCGAAACTTAATCTTTCATAGAGAACATATTCAGAACTCATTCCTTGTATAATGTAGTCATAAGAATAGAAGGGACTTTTAAAAATTTATACCCCTAAAGGGGTAAAATAGTGGTTGTAATTTTGTAGGAAACTCCGTCCATTTTAAAGTATGTATTTGGCTGTTTGGTTTAAAATAGAAAAACAAATAACATTGTAAAAGTCATCTAACAAAAGAAAAAGATTTATTAAATTAATTTGCTATACGAGTAGGTAAATTTGATTTCGCTTTCGATGAAAACGTTAAAACACGTGTTTCTTTATTTACAACCTCAAAGCTAAATACAAAATTTCACAGGTCTAACTTTAAAACTGAAGGAGTTTCCTAAAAACAGCGGTTGCGAAACCCTTATTTTATCCCCTTAGGGGTTGCTTTTCCAAAAACACGTGTTACATATAGTTTTTTTAGATCTAACTTTAAAATGACGGAGTTACCTACAAACTAACAACCACTATTAGATATATTTCGGGACTTAATCGCGTGAATTATTTAAAGGTACGAACCTTTTATTTACCCGAGGTTTCGATCGAATTGCACCGATCGTGGTCACGGGTCACAATAATAACAACCACTATTTTACCCCCTTAGAGGATGAGTTTACAAAAATCCCTTCTTTTCGGATGCATATATTACAAGTAATACGTCCTGAAAATTTCACATTTCTACGATCAACAGCTGTATAGGCTGTGCGTTGATCCATCAGTCAGTCAGGACTCAGGACAAAGAATGTATAAAAAAATGACTGTTTATAACTATCTATTCACTGTTAAAAACATACTTATTTCAACAGTTTTTATAAAGATTTATTGTTTGGCCCTTGATTCCGAGATGTTACGATTTTGATACCTTACGGCATTTTACTATACAAACTATAGGTAACCGTTTCATGATCCCACCAATATATTTTATTAACTTTTGACAATTCCATTTCTAATAATAAAGATTGATTTGCAAACCTTTAGTGATTTGTAAAGATAGTCTACATTCAGGATGAGTAGGTAACTAATCTACACATATGATAATAGTCGTGTCGTGTACCTAAATGCGACCATGTGTAGCAATTCCAAGAAATAAACATTAGAAGCTTGCATAAGTGACCTTTTCCCCGATTCTTGCTTAAAGACCATTTCACCACGCCCACACCCATTTCTTTCGTTTAAATTATCCATCATTTATTTTGTTACTGCAACAAAAAATGAGCAGTACACTCAGTAAAAACCCCGTTTCAGCATCCGTCCCATTCTTACAAGACACATAATTAAAATAGTCTGCGAAATCTTTAGACTTCCTGTGTGCGAGCTGCGAGCTGAATGTGCAAAAAACAGGAAGGTTTCTTTATACAAATCTCCGTGCCGACAGAAAGAAACCACACCATGCAAATGATGCGATGAGGTAACTTCAACACATCTGCTCTTTACTTACTCACCTACATTAACTACAAGTTGTTCAAAAATGATTTCTATTCCTTTCTAATAAGAGTGGGGTTGGAAATTGGAATTAGGTTATATTGTTCCATTTTGCGTAATAGGTCAATGCCAAGAGTATGTATGATGATGATTAATGAAGTGCGTGCACGCATGCGTTTGTTTGTTAATGTTTAAACACCGCAGTGCTTTTATTCCGCGTTGTTTCAGTTTACTATTAGACGACTGAAATAAATTTGGGCTCGCAATTTTATTAGGTACTCTGCACTTACATTTTGAATGCGAAATTAGCTGTTTGAATAGAAATTAAGTCGTTCCAATTTAGATTTGCCAAGGGCATTCGAGTGAAAACAAATGACTTAAACAACATTGTTAAGTAAATTTGTAAGTGAGCTAAAGGAACTCAGCTTCCTGCAGTCTCGCGTAGTTCCCGGACTCAACGCAAATAGGTCATAAAATTTAGTTTCCGCGAGCCGGTGACCCAGCAGACAATGGGCGACCACCGCATTGTCTATTGTCATCCCTGGCCAGACATGCTGCGATGAATGGGACAAGTTCATTCCGTTCCGGCGCACATTAGCCGTTGCGACGTAGATACAGCGAATTAGTGTGCGCGAAAGAGACGCGTTATCAAGAATACGGTCTGCGCGGACACTCGGAATTACCGCTGCTTGAGTTTTGTTTTGGAACGGTCCAGTTGGTTGGCGAGGTTGGCGGTCGGCGCACGAGTCGAACTGTTCCCACGCGCGATACTATTAGCTAAACAGTGTAACGTACGTAACATGAACAGCTCGCATTTCTATACGCGCCGCGCCTCGCCGCGCATGCACCGCCGATAACATCTGCGAAGCCGATATTTAGGACGGTGATAGTGTGATAGGGTTCGAATTCGTGCACGACGTTTCGCCTGCATCGCGCTGCCATGTGATCGCTCCCCGACCGATGGGAGCGAAAACTGAACAAAAAAGCCGCCCGCTAATGTCTACCCCTCCCGGCCGCTACAAAAAAGGGATAAAAAGGTTATTCCTGGAATGCACACATGTGGACGCCGGCTAAACGTGGTTGCTTGTATTGACTCCGCAGTGTTACCACGATGCCTCGGAGGAGCAGATGGATGCATCTCGCGGCGGGCGTCGCACTCGGCGTTACCTTCGGCATTTTCCTCAAGTTGTGTTTAAGGACTTCATCCAGGACGACTATAGAGACATGTCCGGAGTCAGCCTCGAGATCGTTTGTGGAGCCAGAACCTCTGCCTCTGATCGGCTTGTTGCCAAACGAGACTGTTCACAATTCGAACAGAACACTAGTGTTTGTAGGTGTTATGACAGCTGAACAATATTTAGGAACTCGCGCGAAAGCAGTGTACGAAACTTGGAGCCAGGACTTGCCTGGACGAATTGCATTTTTCAGTTCGGAAGTGTCGCGTGCGCCGGGTTTGCCTTTAATCCCTTTGCGTAATGTGGACGACAGTTATCCTCCCCAAAAGAAATCATTTCTAATGATACTGTATATGTATGAGAAATTTGGGGATAAGTTTGAGTGGTTTATGCGTGCGGACGATGACGTGTATGTGCGAGGTGATAAACTGGAGGAGTTCTTGCGTTCGGTGGACAGCAGGAAACCGCAGTTCATTGGACAAGCCGGCAGAGGCACGAGCGATGAGAGAGATGCCTTGGCTTTGGACTACAACGAGAACTTTTGTATGGGTGGTCCTGGTGTGTTGTTCTCCAGGGAAACGCTGAAGAGGGTGGCGCCTCACGTCAAGTACTGCCTGAAGCACTTGTACACAACTCATGAGGACGTGGAGCTGGGTCGCTGTGTCGCCAAGTTCGCAGGCGTATCGTGCACGTGGAGTTACGACGTAAGTACCTACCTACCTACTAAATATTTGTCTATATCGGCGAAAATTACGATGTAGTAGGTAAACAAGAGACCACTGCAATGACGATTAACTTGTTGCGATATTATCAAGAATATAAATAAATATTCTATACGTTTTACTTTTCTATTTTAATTGAGATGTTAGTTCTTGTTGATTAATTGTGATTTACTTAAAATATCTTTAAAATTCCACTCAATTACCGAGTGAGTTTGTGTTGGCATAATTTTATTTGCTAACGAGACGAGGTTTATCTATGAAATCGTGTCGTACCTAATTGATCAATATTTGTAAGTAGTGGGTAGGTACGTTTGATCGACCGTGATTCGATATCAGGTTTTTCCAGTCGCTTTTTTTTGTACTAAGTAAATAACTGGGTATATAAATATTAAATCTGAGTAGTATCATGAAAAATGGCAATCAAAATACAGTTTTTATTTCGCTTAATAAGTTACGCTTGTAAATTGACAGGCATTGTTTAGGAATAAAAATATTTACGAAACATTGAGTCTTGTAGCAAGGTAGGTTATTTGCTAATCAATAAACTGGATAATAATCTTTATGTTTGAATTACAAAGTCAATAATCGTAGGTATCAAACATAGTTTTGGCAGACAATGTTTAGCATTTTACTGCCGCAACTAAGTAAGGATACCGAAGGGAATTGATTTCGTTGGCTCAAAAGTTAATTATTCTGCGATTGAGCGTAGCCTGTGTCTGTTATTCAAGTAGGATCACTGACCGTAGACTAGATTGTTGAGGCTACGATTACTTTTTTATTAGATCAGATTGCTTTGTCTATTGCTTGACATTTAGGTCTATTTTCATTCTGCCTAATTTAAAGATTTATATCTCTCAATTTTAATTGTGTTATAGGTTTTTTGATACAGACAGATCCTTATCTAATTAAAGGAACTGGTGTCTCTACCTACTTAACTATTTTAGTATTGATAGTTTCGATTGTAGGCCTACTCTCTTTCTCCGAAACGACGATACTACTTATTCTCATTAATTTATTTTCTACCTACTTATAGCATAAGAAGTTTGGTCGAATCCATTGAAAATTGAAATACAGTTGGCTAGCTCTGGATTTGTCATCTAATTTATTAAATTTTCGTTCGAATTTCGTTTGACATTGAATTAGAATAGATAGGCCTCTTGGTTTATTAGTTATTCTTAAAAATGATGAGGGCTACACTTTTGTTTTGTTCATTTCGAACTAAGTTCTTACCTATACGTTGGTACCTACATAATTTTATTTAAGAATAGGTAGGTATGTAGGGTTCATTTAGAATGTTTTTTCCCACACACAGGCTTAATGAGGTTGATTAAATTATTTTAAATATTATTAATGTTTTATAGCCTAATTTATAACGAATATAAGATTTAATTAATTCAATTAGGACTAATGAACTACTGCGCGTGAAAACAAAATCATTTTGATGAGGTTGTTGAATCTATTATAGCGGTATTATTTATAATGAGAACATTACCGGATGAATATAATCATTTTAATAAACTACTGTCTAAGTAGGTATATACATTTTAGTACAGGTAGTCATTTAGTCTAGTCTAGGTAGGCATACTACCTACTAGTTGAGAGGATATTAGAATTAAGAAATACGTTTATTTTGTATTCGTAGTCTTGTTACTTATGGCAGAATATACCTCTTCCGCTATAGCTTTTTTTACTGTGCCTGTGCAGATGTTGGTTAATAAATTGTTCATTTAAAGTAGCAAATTTTGGCCCGATTTGTTAGTTACTTTAACTTGAGTTAGTTAGATCTAAATTTACCAAAATGGGAAAACGTATATAATGAATTTAGAGATTGTACTTGTATTCAAACTTTAAACCTTTTTATTATATATTAATAATAATAATATCTTGGGACAACTCACACAACGTCATCCGATCCTAAAATTAGTAGCCAGACAACTGATAGATATACTTATATATTTCTAAATAAATTTAGGTGGTATATATAAAAAAAATAATCTATTATACAAAAAAGGGCCTATGAAATTAAAAAATCGGTTTGAGAACATATATCTTGAGGTGGAATCAGATGTGCAGACTGTATCTTTTCGTCTCTTATTAGTTAAGTCAGTACATTCATATTATAGATAAATAACACCCAGACACAGATTAAGCCATCGTGCTCATCACACAAAGTTATATCCTGGAGTATCCTAAGAGTCACTAACCTCTAGAAGTCTAGATCAACAGGCCAGTCGAATATTAGTACCTATAGATATATAGATATCGAATAGGTAATAGACTATAATTGAATTTAAAATAAATAAAATTGTTGAATCATAATTACGTACCCGGATTGCAAATTTAATCTAATTATTTAACCAGACTTAATGGCACATATTGTCGATGTTTGTACACATACGCTAGTTAAAATTCACTTCAGCACAGGTTAAAATCCCGGCCGATGCGATGTAACTATAGATACCACAAGTACCGTTACATTTGATCTTGTTTCCACGGTTTGTGTTAATTTCAACGTGGTTACACTATAAAATGAAAGTGTTACAATTACTCAAGTAATTGCTAACAGCTTGTTTAATAAAGAAAACTGATTTACCATAGAGAGCTAGAGTTATAGAGTAGAGTAGTAGAGCTTCACCATAGAATCTTGTTCTCCTTTTTAGGGTTCCGTACCTCAAAAGGAAAAACAGAACTGTTATAGGATCACTTTGTTGTCCGTCCGTCTGTCTGTCAAGGCCGTTTATCTCTGGAACCCGTGGCGGTATCGAGTTGAAATTAAAACCATGTACTCAGGTCTACCATCCCTTGAAGTTGTGAAAAAGAAATCAAACTTCCAAGTTAAAGTAAAAAAAGATACGGCCGTTCATGCCGCTAAAAATATATATATTTCGTCCAAAGACATTTTCGACGAAAATTTATAGGGCAGGTACTTACCGTTGACCTAGAACTATGAAATTTGGCAAGTAATATTATACCGTCATATACTACAAGTAGGTATAGGGAAAAGTCTGAAAACTATACATTTGTAATTAAATTTATTTAATAGCAATTTAAAGCTGTTTCTTCATATTCTTCTTATACTTAGTTAAGTTGATGGTAATATTGCTGATTGTTTTGCCAACTTCTGCTATATATAGTGTGTAAGGTATTTATTTTTTGTACGATTTTATTGTATAAAGACGCGGACTTATCGATTTATGATGTAGGTACCTTTCCTGTATTCTCATAAAACTTTAAAGAAAAATTTGATACTTTAACTTTGTTTTTTATATTTATTTCAAAAGTTCATAATTCTTACTCTTAATAATCTGTGAAATCTGTGGGGTTAGACAAGGTACATTCGTTCCGTGGCGAATTCGATAACGCCGTACAATCGTTCGCAAAAAAATAAAAAAATATCTGTGGTCTCCACCGCAAACGTCAAATTCTATACTATAATTCTTTTCCATTACCGACATTGCTTTTCGAATGTGACTTTGTCTAGTTCCCCCTGGTTCGAAGGAGTATTTTGGCCTACAAAATGAGAGATTGCTTTAAGCGTTCAACTTTTGCAAAATCATGAAATTATACTACTCCTTATGTTCAAGTAAAATGGTGGACTATTACTTGTCTAACACATTTTGAACCGAGCTGCAAAGAACATAATGAATAAAGGAGATTAATATTGTGTAGGTAAAGTATTTGAATGGAATTGTATCTAATTATATTTACCTGGCATACTAAATGGCAACCATCTAGGCAGACATCTAGACATAGTTTAAATACTATCTGTGACCTAGTAGCCCAAACAATGGGACGCATTTTAAAATATTTTTTTTAGAAAATTAGTTTAAATAAAAACAAAATTGCTAGGAAGCAAAAGCTTCGCTTGTGGTATACCTAGTCATGATTCTACTGGTAGATATAAAGCCAAGTTCGCACAACAATACTAGTAGGTAAAATTGGGATGATTCTTAACCTTGGTTGATAAAAATCCGTTTAGTGATTTGGAAATAGTGAACTTTGATCTTACACACACGTATCGGGGTTTTTTAAAGCGCACGTATTATTTTCTATTTGATTTATAGTTCGCGCTAATGCATGTATTGAAGTAATTAATACATATTGATGTCTGGATAGTACCTATTTGATTTATAGGTAATGGATATTATTAACTGATCTAATTGCTAAATGGAAGATTTAAGTAGGAGTAGGTTCAAGCGATTTAATAATATAATCATAATAATAATATCTTGGGACAACTCACACAACGCTATCTGATCCCAAACTAAGCAGAGCTTGTACTATGGAAACCAGACAACTGATTAACATATTTACTTATATATTTCTAAATACATACATATTATAGATAAATAACACCCAGAGACAGAATAAACCATCCTGCTCATCACACAAAGTTTTATCCTGGGTGGGGATCGAACCCACGACCTCTTGCGTAGCAGTCGGATACACTCCCGCCGCGCCACGGAGGCAGCCCCACCCGAAATAATTTTCGCCGTTTACACTAACACATGTCATTTTGCCAAAGATGGGATGTTGTCAATGCCGGGTCCGAGGCCAGATTTAGGTTGGAGTAAGATAACATTGGCGCCCCTATATTGGTCAAGTGTGAGTCGCACGTACAGCCGGGGTAGGAGTGCAAATAATTTACCGTGCAAGCGCATTTTCAACTCTGGACAGAGCTTTGTAAGAATAAAGAACTCAAAGTTCTGAAACTAAATTTCTAAATTGAGCCCCCTCTCTTTCTTAGTAACGAAAGTTGGTAAACTAATCCATATCTTCTCTACAATTATAAAGATTCCAACTAAAATATTCTTCTCGGTGATCCTGACTATTTGCAAGAAATGCAAACTTTGGCATTGCATTCTTGCATGATCAATCATATACCTACACTTTAACATCGAATAATTATCTAAATATGCCCATTTTATTTCTCGCCTAACATAGTGTTACTTTACTTCCACGTTTAAATTTAAAACTATGGTTGCTTATTCCTACACGATCATAAAGTTCAAGGTAGCACCATAAAACACCGTGAGAACAGAAGGTAAACTTATTAGAAACACTTTCGAGCAACGCACACAGACAACGCTACTCACTCACAAATCTCGGGCCACTTTGTTTTGAAGGTGTTCCGAGATGTCGTATCCGTGAGCGATGTCTATGTATGTGTTGCTCTGTCATATGAATTCTAGTAATAGTCGTAAAACCAAGTCAATGATACCTATTAAAATGATTATAAAATGATGATATGTTTGAAAAAAAAAAACAAAATTCCAATCCCAAAACGGCAGTTCCAAGTGTGAAGAAGCTGCCAAGACACTCATGAGCTACTCTTTTAATATCATCAAGTTTTTTTTACAATAGGTAATAATTTGATTGAACGAACCAGTGTGTTCGGTAAATGCATAAGCGGATCCAGGTGGGGGGACAGGGCACGGTGACTCTGCTCCCCCCCCAGTTGTTTTGTGTACCGAATCTAATAAAACAAGGATTATCTAACTTCAGAATAAAGTGGACCGACACATGCACATATCTAGTAAAGTATGAATGAAGTTTACCTTCTTATGTGTTTTGTGATCGCACACTGTGGGCTGGTTATATAACCTCCTTCCTTATTGCAGGTTTGTTGAAAAAAAAATTAATAAAAAGCATAGACGATGGCTGTTCGAAGTTCAAATTTGATGAATTAATTGTTGTTTCTTTTAGACGTAGTAATTTTTAAACGTGTTGTACCTGTATTGGTTAGTTTTTTATGATCAGTGAAGATAAAATTGAAAGTTTATTTTTTAATGATTAAGATGGCAAGTGAACATTATATGGCCACAGCGACAGCCAGTCTGCAAGCAGTTCTTTACCATAGGCAAGGGGACAAATGGTACAACTTCCACGTTGATGATCCCATCTTTGAGATGTAGAGGGGAATAGTCCGTGTTGCTCCCCCCTTGAATCCGCGCTTGTATCTATTATTTTCTTTCATAGTCAATTAGGTATGATTATATCTCGACTCTCTTCCCAGAATAATAGCTGTAGTAAAATTAGCACTGTTATGTTAGAATACTGTCATAAGTATCTAGGGTTGTCACTTGTCATCTTCATTAGGTACGTAGGGACGCAAAGTAGGTATCTGCAAGAAAAATATGGGAGCATACTAAGTACTTACATTATTGTTGCGAATTAGGGGTTGTGTAATTTGAAGATAAAACAGTTTTTTATCTATACTAATATTATAAAACTAAAGAGTATGTTTGAACGCGGCAATCTCAGGAACTACGGGCCCGAATTGAAAAAATATTTTTCTGTTGGATAGACCATTTAACGAGGAAGGCTATAGGCTATGTAACATCACGCTTCGATCAATAGAAGCGGATCGGCAATGAAAAATGTTGCAAAAACGGGGAAAATTGACGCATACGAAGTTGCGCGGGTCACCTAGTTATGAATAAGACTACGAAGGTAGATAATCCATTGGAGAGTAAACTAAATACTTCACAAAAACTATTGCGTTGGCCTTCGACCGGGAACGTTTATTTTTTCGACGCATCTACATTATTTGCAATCTTATTTAAACAAACTGTGTTAATAAATTCTTAGATCGTGGCTTCACTCGGATAAAGTTGGGTTAAGACGAAACAAGAGAGTTCTAAACAGACACAAAAAAAAAAAATTTGTCTTTGTAACATTTAAAATTAATTAGGGATGTGAATGACACCAAAAATTAAGAATTTTATATCTACAGACAACTCACACACGGCCATCTGATCTCAAACTAGGCAGAACCACCAGACAACTGATCAACACACATTTTCCAAATATTTCTAATTAAATCCATACAATTACATCATTATTAATAAACAATTGTGCCCATTAAATGAAGATTTATCCTGGGTGGGAATCAAACCAGCAACTTCAGGCTTATCAGACAGGGTCACTGACTACGGGCACAGATAATATAATACTATACTAGCTACGGGCCAGTCAAAAATCAATTAAAACTTTTATTCCTGCTTTAGAACTCAGTATTAGCACATTACTTCACTTAAAACAGGAATAAAACAATTAATTTCAGATAAAAGTAAAGGGACATTAATCAAAATCAGAATTGGCCTTATAAATTTTAAAAAGTATTTTGCAATTCTCAGGTATATCAGAAGTGATGAATATTAATAGATTGAATTACCTACAATACATTCTCTATTTATAAACAGCACGATCGTGCAACTACACGACTAGGAATCGCATTATACAATCACAATGAACACGACATTAGGATACGACTTAAGTCGTTTTAAACCGAACAGAGAAATTGTGTCAGTAATATAATTACGGTGATATTTTGAGTTTCCTACAGTTCAATAGGAAAACTTCGCGAACTCTCTTAATGCACTGTTTTTCCTAGTATTTATACGGTTTATTCTGCCTCTCGGTGTATATGTTTATCAGTTCGACTGCCTCTGTGGCGCGGTGGGAGCGTGTCCGACTGCTACGCAAGAGGTCGTGGGTTCGATTCCCACACGGGACATCACTTTGCGTGATCCATAAATTGTTGTTCCGGGTCTGGGTGTAATTTGTGTTCGTGACTAGTATGTTTGTAAAGTCCCCCGCGACACATGGCTTGTACCGTACAGCGAGTGTCGCCTTTAAAAAAAAGAAGTTGGCTGGTGGTCACTCTATGGCGTTTTACAAAGCGTGTAATAAATAAGGCTGGGAAATGACAACACACATTAAAGTAAAATACTTTTGGTCTTATGCAGGCCCTGTCTAATTTGGGATCAGATGGCCGTGCGTGAGTCGTCTCGAGCCATTCATTTTTTTTATTGTCATATACCTATGGTATTTTACTTAAATAGTTATTGCTTTTTTGTCATTTCTCAGTCCCACTTTTCTCGTTAGTAAAACGCCATAAAGTTCATTTTAAGGACTTCCTTATCTCCCACCGTTCAGGTAACTACTGCTTAGAAGCAGTTCTGTCTACTTTGTAACTTATTTATTGACTATTGTCTTAAGTAAAAATGTATGTTTTCACTTTAATAGCCAGCGGACTTTAAAACAAGTGGACGTGTCGTTTTGCGGTATTTTGATTTGTTTAAATATGAGTTATGTCAGTTTAAGATTAAACTTATCTATTGTGCTGTTAGTGATTGTTTTTTAAAAGGATTGTTTAAATAAAATAGCGCTAGATATGTAAAAAAAGTATTTACAAATAATATATATTAGCAAGTATATAATATTAGCAAATATGGGGTCCTGATTCAGTGGCAACCGAACAGATCGACATATCTGCGAGACCGTTTTCGAAAAATGTCACACTCCCCGCCTCGGAGAGCACGTTAAGCCGTCGGTCCTGCGCCCAATCTCTCTCCGCTCGTGTCGGATTCCTTCCCATCGGGCCATAAGAGTGAGAGAATAGAGAGCACTCGTGCACTATAATATCTCCTGCGGAGTTGCCTAGTCTCCGATAAGATTAGCCGCCGTAACCTATATCGGTTAGGAAACCATTATTGGCAAAGGTATTTATCTAAGTCCCTACCTATAGAAGGTACCAGTGGCGGGGAGTCCTTAGAACACCATTATTTTCGGTTTCCCTTTAAATTCTAGAGTAGGTATCTAGAATTTAATTAATATACTTATGAAAAACCATGTTTTTTTTTTTTTTTCTTTTTTAAAAAGATAACTAGCAATGTGGGATTTTTGGTCCCACATTACTAGCAATCCTGTTAACCCCTCCAGCTAAGCTCAAAGGCTTGTGTTAGGAGTAGGTTCACGTCGGTGGTATAATGGGTAGGATCCGAACCCGCGACCTCACGATTGCGAGACCGATGCCTTAGACGTTAGGCTACCGCCGCTTCCAGCTATTATCGAGTTATCTTAGGATTATTTTAACCCTTAGCCGCTGGTAGGTACCTACACTTCGCAACACGGGTAGGTATTTGTGCGATTTCATTGCTTGCAATAGTTGTTAATATTACAATAGGTATAAGTCATAAATACTTGGTCAGTGAATGTAAAATATTTGTAGTTTTTTTTGTTGTGCATCAATCAAACAATGAAATTCATCATTGCGTGCCTACCTATCTATATTTATATTTTTAATAATATCATAAGAGCTACGGCCGTCGAAAAAATATATGCGAATTTAAAACTAGGTTATTTTCACACACAAAAACTACAACCGCTCGCGGCAACTAGATGTAAAACGGTGTTCAGAAATATAATGAAATAAAATATCTAAAAACAAGACAAGTCGATCTAAAACCTTAGTAATTCTCGTACCATTTTGATTACCTACCTAATTGTTATTGTAAAAAATAACTTTCCTGTGACTTGAATAATGAAACTATACAAACGTGGGAATTAACAATATTATACATTACATATTGTTTTGCTTGGGTTTCGTACCGGTAGGTACCCCTCAGAGATATTGACCAGAATGTAGGTTATCTTCATTCTAAACTGCACCAAAATTGTTAATTCCGTGAAAGTGCAACAAGTAACAAACAAATGACAAAAATAATGATTGATTTGCACGTAGAAGGTGCACAAAGGCAATGATATACTTACTTATTTGTGCCTTAAAGTTAAGTGTCATTTGAGTATTAAGGGTTTATCTTAAGAAGCGATTATTGAGAAAAGGAAACTTGTTGAAGTACACCGGAAAATGGAATTAGTCGAGAATTACCATCTCCTTAAAGAGCTATCTGCCTCGAAAGAGGATTCATTATCAGCACATTCGTGAGTCATATTGAGAGTCGCTCGCAATAATAGACATGTTGTTATGTTATCTTACTGTTTGCTGAGTAAATAACTGTCTTTGTGGATACTGCGCCGCCTCTAGATAGGTACCTATAGGTTTTTCTTAATATCTGTAGTGAAAGAGGTAAGGTATAGCGGGTAACTTCTCTAAAGCTGCGAAAAAAACGTTGATATAGCGATGTTAACACATCACAGTTTCGGTTGAAGGGGACTGTAGAAATTAAAATTTGGCCAAATGAGATTAGCGAACTATATTACCATATTTTCGGGACCTAATTTAAAGGTTTACGAATCGTTTATTTACCCAATGTTTCAATCGAATTACACCGATCGTGGTCACGGGTCGACTGATGTCTCAAACTAGCGAACTAATGTCTCAAATGAGGAGAGCAGTGTGGTGACAATCAGATCTATGCCAAACAAGGATTTGGGTTTCACTGACACTGTTATGAGCCAGCGTGACGTACCATCAAGCTTACGATCTGCTCGTCTTTTCATTTACGCCCGGTCTCCATAACCTATCTAAGGATATCTTACGATGGATTTGCCTACTAGAGGTAGAATTTTGACATATTTTGTATGGAACTTATGTCAAATATATGGCACATCCATCTATAGTTAGATTATTGAGACCGGTTAGTGGTAAAAAAGAGCAGATAGGTACCAAATTTATCTTTCTACGATCTTTCGGATTTCCGTGTCATATGGCTATGAGAGTGAGGAAATATAGAAAGAATTTGGGTTTGTGCAGACACTCGTAGTTGGTCAGTCTCCGTTGAAATTTGCAGGAGTGAACCAAATATATTTGTTAATCTTGGCTTGACCTTAAAAGGATAACTTAACATGTCCGTCCTGTGGTGTGGTTCGCCGCAACACAAGCTGAAACAATTAGACAGACAATTCTGAGTGTGGACTGTGGACCTATCTGTCGGAGTTTCCTAAGACAATCTAGTTTTAATAAAGTTTAGATCCAGATATTTGTATATGTATGGATCTACGTCAAATAAATATATTTTCTTTCTTTCTTCTTTCAAATCAGTTAGTAGTGGTAGAGCATTTTAATTTTCGGCTAGTAAATGGTCTATAAATCTGTAATTGTGCTTTACTTTAAGGGCCAGGGAGCTGAGTCAAAATAATTGCCCGAACCGAATTGCCTTTTCCACTCTCTTCCAAGATAGGCTGGTTCTGATAAATGAATATAAACCGTTGCGATGAAACAGCTGGTCCATTTTATGAACACTACCTGTCGTTTAACACAGTTAATGGTAATGATAAGCACAATAAGTTCCCAGCAGACTGGAGAATGAATGAAAAACGTCTGCCCGCGCCTGCGCTGCGTCCCACGCGATTTGTGACGGATTACTCAATAAACGATCGCGCGATACGTGACGTTACGCTAACTTATGTACTAGTTTATTACGATTTATGATACCTGCTACAAAATATCGAGATAGTACTAAAGAGGGTCGCTGGATTGTACTAAAAGTGGCATAAAAGCTAATCGAATAGAATGACGTAATTGCGCTTGCAAAACGCGAATGTATTAAAAATGTTCATATTCGCGTTTTGCACATCGCAGTGACGCGACTTCAGTCTATTCAATTAGCGTTTACGCCACTTGTCTCTCTCTGGATGCGGCAGGCGGAGGTCCGGGTGTAGTGGCGTTAATAACGAGAGGCCTATGTCCAGCAGTGGACCGATACAGGCTAATGATGATAGTGAAACATTGTCTATGTCTTTATTCACGTACTTTTTTTTCGTTTTCGCGGCAAGCCCGCGCAAACTGTCAAAATCTTGTCATAATGGTAAATAGAGAGCTGAGCTTAGAAATGTAGGTATTAACGCGCATGCGTGCTGACGTCTTTGAGCGCACAGTGCATTGTGCCAGTTGGGCACAGATCTCCCCAGTAGAACCTACATATTACCTATAGATACTGGGGGTAATTGCCATAATCGTCACGCTTGGCGAGCGGCTTGGCAGTCGCAGTAAGGCTTTAAGTACGCAGAGGATGCTGCTGCCCGCCGCACGGTGTGAAATCTCTTAGTTGCCTTAACGACACCTGCGGGAAGAGATGGGATGATAGTACTCATAAGCCGGTACCACATTGTCTACCTGTGTGCTTCTTGTGCGAGGTACATATGGAGGATACCTTCTCTACTCTCGGTGTTTGGTGTATCTGTAGATATTATATATGATGTATAATAATTGCGTCCGAGTTGTACCGTGTGAGGATTCCTTTCTATGATTTGTGATTATTGGATACGTACGTGTTGCTGGTTTTTGCGAAATAGGCAGTTTCCATTCCATTCCTGGATTCCATTTAAAGACGGACACTATAATAGAGGAGAAGAGATGAGGTCTAAATCACTAATAGAATTTCGCTGGATTTATTTGGCATATTAACAGCGCAGCGCACCTATCTACTTACCTACACAAATTTAACTTATGAAAAATTTGAAACTAGGGCAAGTGCTACGCCATTTGCACAACAATATGAGACACTACAACATTAAGGAACTAAAATTATATACCTACCTACTTAAATATATATCTACATATTATGAGATACTTAACTAAAACTAAGCGGAGATGAGAAGTGTTTTTTGGTGGTTTATAATAACATATCTCTTTCCCCTTCCTACTGGTGTTGGCTTTGGTTAAATAAGGGGTCAACAATTTTGTTAAATTTTAATATTTTATTATATTTTTCTTCTAGTTTTTCTTTGGTTTACTTCTTATTTCTTTTCAAATTACAAATACTTCGTCTAGTCAGGTCACGGATGGATTCAGTGAAGTAGTTTTACGTATTATATATGCAGTTTGTGTAAAAAATCCGAAGAGAAAGAAAAGTGGCATGTTTACAGAAAACATATCTTTGTATACCTAGATGATATAACTATAAAAGTGTAAAAATTATCCAACTTTAAAGAATAAACATAATTTCTAACACGACGTCCTCCAAATTATTCTAATGCACCTAACTACACCGTTGTTGGTTTTACATAGGAGTTCGTCGTACCCAGTCACTTTGTAGGTAGATACCGCAGTCGTTTCAAATTAATTCGCATTCAAGGCGTCAGCTATAGTATACATGTCTTGAAACGGACCTAATGCACTTCGGGATTCATTAAACACAACAATCTTTGAAAGAAAGATCCGATACCGTTTTAGATCGGCGATGATTAGAATGTGAATTAATCTGGAGCATGTTTTTGTTCGTAAAGGTGTCTCCATATCTATCGATGCGGAATCGCCGATCTTAACTTCGTTTGGTAGCTCTTGAGGTAGGCAGGTACGGCGAATTTTATTGATCCAAATAGTTTGCTGCCTTGGGATAATACTTCATCCTACAAAAGACCGCAGTCTGCTAACCGCAGCTGTACCTTATAAACATTGAATTACAAGTTTAATTGACTTAAAGCTAAATAAGTAAACTCAGAATAGAAAAAAGAGGTGGCATTTTTTTCATTTTTCAATTTTTTGGGACATAAAACAGTTATACGTTACAGTAAATTTTAGTAATAGGTACAATTTTAGCTTGGTAAACGTATAACCCACACCAATGTCCGCGGATTAATATAGCCATAAACCTATCTTGGCTCAGTTTATAATAAAAATTGTGCGTGCGTGCGTGTATGGCTGATCATTATGAATGACGACTTAGAACAGCAAAGCCAGCAACCGTAATGCAGCCGCGCAGCTGCGATTTAGCGTGGGAAAATGTGGAGAGACCTTAAGTCGATACTTTCGAGTCTTACGATTGGTTTGCAATGAATATTGCAAATGTATACCTACAGATTGCCAGCAGTTAATTAGTATCTTTAGTAGTTTTACGTGTTGTTACAAAACAACTTCAATGTTGTCTTCGTTCTTCAAACTGTTTTTTTATAATTGCGAATATCTTTTTTATTGAAACAAGTAGGTAGGTTCTTAGTATAAAAACACTCTTTATTTTTCTTTTCTTTATATTGCGTCATAAAGTTTTATCTTCGTCTAGTGCGCATTATTAGGGTTCTATAAAATGGTTCGTCACGACTATTCAATTAGTTTTATGGTTCTGTCCATATTCGTTAACAAAGAGTGTGATATTTATCTGTTAGCTACTGTTTGCTTTAAATGCTTTTCACAATAGAAGTGTGTAGAGGACAGTTATTCACTTAGGTTATAGAATTCTTGATGCACTGACTTAAAGAAGGTCGTAAGATGGACTGGATGCGGAAGACGGAGGACCGGGTGAGAGTGTTTTTGTGTAGGCATATTGTGAGAGGCCTATATCTAGCAGTGGATGGAGTGGGCGTATAGGCGATGCGTAATGCAAAAACGTTATTGTTATGTTCATTGGGGCGATCTAACAATTCAAATAGTTCCTTGTAAGTTTTTAAAATAAGTGTCAGTTTAAAAAAAGGCTTTTCATTAGGCAAGACAATAAAAATGATTTATTAACTCAGGAAGTAAAATACTACACTTGTGAAAAGTCGATTTTACATTTACTTGTAATGCCTGTTCGCAAACAATAGGTAAAGCCCGAGAAAAGAACAGGCAATAAAAACTCGTGGCCACTCTTTTCAAATTGCCAATGTTTACAATGTTTGTCTGTTTATAAACTGTATATGCAGGTAAGGTGCTGCCACCTTTATATTATACACCATATTAGAGGACTGATGCAAAAAAAAGAGGTCAATAATATTAGAATAATACACGAGATTAGATACATCAGCCTCAATGGGCACAGCATAGTAGGACAACAAGTATAATATAGGTTGATAGTTGATATATTAAATAGTGTTTGTCTTGTCCTACTAAGTACTTGGGTAGGGTGAAGTTTAGGAATGCTCAGTCTCGATGTCTGACTGAAGAAAACAATACCTACATTACCTAAATGTTCAAGAATTAAGAGACGTTTTGTAAAATGGCGAAAATATATCACAAAAAACTTTTTTACAAAAAAATATCACCGACTTCTAAAATAAATACAAGGCAACTAAAAAGCAATAAATAATGTACCTAGAATAACAAAAACAAATTAAACATTTTTAAGTTGGTACCAGGAAATAGTAGTCTTTATGTTTTATTCGGCACCAACTTCAAAATGTTTAATTTGTTTTTGTTATTCTAGGTACATTATTTAGATCGATAAATATTAAAGGCACACGCCTTTAATATTTTAAGAGTTCCCTCGATTTCTCCAAGATCCCATCATCAGATCGTGATCTGATGACAATGGGACTAACTTGGAAGTATACCCTTTCAAACACAAAAACAATTTTTCAAATCGGTCCAGCCGTCTTTGCGTAATCGGTGAACAAACATACAAAAAAAAAAAAAAAAAAACATACAGACGAATTGAAAACCTCCTCCTTTTTGAAGTCGGTTGAAAATGACTAGTAAGCCTGGGGATCTAGACAAAGTCACATTCGAAAAGCGATGTCGTTAATGGAAAATAATTTTACTATGGAATTTGACGTTTGCGGTGGAGACCATAGACATTTTTTTTTTTGCGAACGATTAGTAAGGCCATATCGAATTCGCCACGGAACTAATGACCTTGTCTAACCCCTCTGCTCATTTTCTTTAAAACGAAATTCAGAAATTTTTGTTGTTTTAAATTTTGAAACTGGATTTTCTGATTAATTTTTGGATAAGCACAAGAAGTCCGAACTCACAGAAAATTTTCGGTAACGAGTGGATTGAATTAATATTGCTGGCTCTGTATATTACCATCTCATTTTTGATCGAAACTTCATTTTCATTGCGTCCATGTATTTAAACGAATCTGTTCAAGTAAAACCTGCGCATATTAAAGCAACCATCCCAGTGTAAACTGGTGCAATCGCGACCGGTTTTTGTTACTGCGGCCAGTTTTTGCGGCCGCTGCCACGTGATACGAAGATACTTCGAAAACATGCGTTGAAATGAACGCACGTTTTTTATTGTCATTGATATTGAACGTGGCAGAAAGAACATTATGAAAAACGAAATAACTTTAAAAAGGATTTTCATCAAATGAACTAAGCTAGTTCATCTTGATTGCCTCTGTGGCGCGGTGGGAGTGTGTCCGACGGTACGCAAGAGGTCGTGGTTTCGATTCCCACACGGGACAACCACTTTGTGTGATTCACATATTGTTGTTCCGAGTGTACTTTGTGTCCGTGACTTGTATGTTTGTAAAGTCCCCCGCGACACTGGGCTTGTACCCGACTGCGGGAGTCGTCTTTTTATTTAAAAAAAAAAACTTAGGTACTACACTTACTAGGTATATTTCTAAATAGAAACGTTGGTATTAAATTCCGTTCCCTTCTTTGGTGTTACAATGCCACAGACAGCAGACTGACATGAGTCTTTTTATAATTAGATAGCCTACGTATTCATTTTCGGCATACATTACTTTGAGGTATCTACAATAATTGACAGACGGACAGAGCGAAACTACAAGGGTTTCGCCATTTTGGCTACGGAACCCTACAGAACAGGAAAGTACAGAGCAGTAAAAACAATAAAAAATCTACGGAGTTGTTAGGTCTCATGCAAAAATGCCGCAAATAGTACATATTAGTACTCACCTACTGATTTTGCGTTTTCGTTTAATCTGTACTAATATTATAAAGCTGAAGAGTTAGTTTGCTTGTTTGTTTGAAAGCGGTAATCTCAGGAACTTACTGATCCGAATTGAAAAATTCTTTCACCGTTGGATAGGCCATTTATCGAGGAAGATTATATAACATTACGCTACGATCAATAGGAGCGGAGCAGCAATGAGAAATGTTGCAAAAAACGGGGAAAATTTACGCAGATGAAGTTGCGCGGGACAGCTACTTCTTTATAATATGCTAGGGAGATGCCTGACGCTGGTGCTCAAAGTAATCTTTCTATTACAAGCCTTTATAGGGTCTTGTTGAAAGTCAGAGCCAGTTCTTTTGTTTGAGATTTAAAATACCATTGTTCTGTTAAACGAATTTTGTCATGAGCCATATTTGCGAATGAGCGTTGATATTTCATACTCATTACAGTGATTATTACACAGTATGCTAGTAGGTATCGCGAGTGTCGTGGGCGGCGCACGCGCACATAAACGTCACGCCACAATGACGTCGATTAGACGTGACGCTATTGTGAAGGTAGCGTTCAGCGAATTGGTGTGTAATGGTACTATAATGTTAGTTTATACTTATCTGCTTATTATGCGCCTCTTTGAATTAAGTAGATCTATATCTTTGGTATAACGGCAATAATTTCGATTAAAAGGGTTGTAGGAACTGTAAAAAATAAATGATGTATAAAAATAAAAAAAAACCCGCCTGCACAAAAAAGATGGAAACAAGAGCCCCTATTTAATTATATAATTTCATGCAGTCGGAGGCATTAATGAATCCCGATGAATGATCGACTGGGGTCTTCTGGTTTCTTGACCGCCCGATTTCCCATCTGAGCTATAATAATATTGTAGATGGTGGTAAAACTTACCTTCGTATTCTAATTATATTACATTTTGATTAAATGTAAATAGTTACATATAAGGTACCTAATTCTAAACTTAGTTTTTTGCCTTGCCTTGCCAACCCAAGCCTTGCTTATAAGTTTCTGGTAAATATGAACCTACAGGCCAGGACTCCCATGTCAACCATGATCGGGGAGACATTTTGAATCTGTAGGTACTCGTTTATAAATACAAGGTAATTTGTAATTACTAATAACTTCCTAATCGGGCTTCTTTCAGTTTTGGAAAATATTTAATAAATGAATCCTTAATCACATCACCTACCACTTGTTTTTGGAGTTATGACCTTAACCACCTACAGACTATTTTACTGGAGTATAATCATTGTTTATCGTGAGGTTTAGGCCCTAACCTGACAAAGAAACATCGATTTTACTCCGGGGGTCTCTCAGATGTGTGTTTATATCTGAATATCTATACTAATATTATAAAGCGGAAGAGTTTGTTTGTTTGTTTGTTTGTTTGTTTGTTTAAACGCGCTAATCTCAGGAACTACTGGTCCAATTTGAAAAATTCTTTTTTTGTTGGATAGCCCATTTATCGAGGAAGGATATAGGCTATATAACATCGCGCTACGACTAATAGGAGCGGAGCAGCGACGAGAAATGTTGCAAAAACGGGGAAAATTCACGCATACGAAGTTTCGCGGGACAGCTAGTATTTGTATACATGTTAGGTTGCGGTTAAGGAATACTTACCAAGATTGTGTTGTCAAGACTAGGTAGTACACCTAGCGTGGCGTAACGTGTTCGGTTAACGAAACTAATATAGTAGAAAGTTGCAGCTCATGTCTGATAAATTGCTTGGCGTAAATAAATGCTGCAACTATTTTAAGAGCTACAAAAATGCAATATGCCACAAAACAATATGTACTGACACTATTTATTTGTTATTTTATATTACAAGCTAATCTGTAGGTACACATTAAAAACTATAATGAAAGAAATTTTCTTATTCGCCGATTAGACAAGAGGTGATTTATGGTCTTAAACTAACGCGATAAGATGTCCCATGGCGATGTCATATCGAGGAAAACTACCTTAAATATTGTAAATAGAATTTTAAAATGAAAGAAGACTAATTAGTATTTAAAATAATTCGTACTGCATTAAAATATTTTTAAATAGATAATCGCCTGTCTGAACCGCTAATCTAACCCGCCTAATGTCAAAAACCGGGTAAGAGCATGTGGTATCATGCTCAGTGTAGGGTTCCGCAGGCTTGAATATTTGCATCAGCAGAAGAGCGTACATTCATGGCACTTACGCCCTTTTGTTGAGAAACGCAGTTTTTTGGCAATAACTCAATGACAGTATATCCGATCATATCCGAAATCATTTTAGTTTAAAGTATTTATTGAGTGCTACCTTTGTGATTTTTTTTCATATTTTTTGGTCACACAGTTCAAAAGTTAAGGGCTTATTTTCAAAAATATTCACTGAATTAAAAAAGTTTACTCAATTAAGACAGACAGACAGACAGACAGACGGACATGACGAAACTATAAGGGTTTCGTTTTTGCCATTTTGGCTACGAAACCCTAAAAACACCTACGTACTCAGAGTAATTTAATGCTAATTTAAACTATTCCTCAGTAAAGATTTTATGTCACAAAATTTGACTCTGAGTGCGGCAGTGTACCTATCTAAAATACAATCGGTTGCCACAGCTAATCACGACGTTAGGTCCACCGTCCAAATAGCATTTTTTACCGTATTTCAGCTTATTTTTTTTAAATCTAATTAGTTCAAGAATTCATGACGCAAATCAACAAGTACTGTTATTAAAAGAGTATTGAAGCAAGTAAATTGGGAGAGGCCTATGTCTAATAACAGGAAGGCTGATGGTGGTGATAATAGTTTCATCGGAAAATCCTATTTAAATTCGAGCTATTTTTTGGGTACTACAATGTTACAGAAAGATATAGACTACAAGAGTATATATAGTAGGTACTTACTTTTTAATTAACGATTAGACCTAAAAATTCACTGGACTTAGTTATAATTCCAGGCCCATGGTAATGCTTTTTTTCAACTTTTATTTATTTTAGGTTTTCAAACGCGTTGGAAGATTTTTTTCCGCATGTCAAATTTTATAAATTTAGTTTCAGTAAGTCTTCTTCATTCATTATTACGCCAATGTCAAAGTATTCTATCGAATATTGCCAATTTTTTTGCGTCTGTCTAGACAGTAATTACGTAATAAATTGGTTTGTGTAATCAAAGTTTCTAACTATATTTCTAGGTTATTGTCAGCTTCCCCAAGTTAAAAATATGAAGATTTGTTTACATATTCAGGTTTGTACTTTAACAGCGTAGTAACATTATCTTTGTACCAAATTTTAACACGCGGGCACTGATAACGCGTTATCTCTCATACGGTGACGATTTCACGAAGGCCGACTGCTCGTCAAAAATATATCAACGTCCAATTGAGTTTTTTTGTATCTACGTTAGGTAGGTACTCGATGTGATTAGATATAGGCACGGTTAATAGGTCAACGAGTTGATTAGTAGGTCACTATTACTACTGAGCAAATTATTAAAAGTATGTTTATGATATAGAAGATCCAAAGAGGCCACAAGGAAATGACCAAAACTGACGAAAATTTGAAATATATTTTGTGGTGTAAATCTAATATTCTCGGGTGTAAAACTGCAGGTAATGACTAGTTTAATATTTGTATGAAGCTGAAGAGTTTGCTTGTTTGAATGCGCTAATTTCCGAAGACATTAGATAAATCGAAGAGGTAGCAGAAGTGTCCATTTAATTCATCAATGGCGCTCTCCGATTGATTCAAGTGGACGACGGAAGGGATTTAGATGTTTGGCTATTTTTATCACGATTCGATCCACGAACGAAGTCGCGGGCCAAAGCTAGTGGTAGATAAAGCCGTGAAGTTATACCTACTACTATCAAAGTGGCGCTAGTTGAAATGTTATATAACTATAGCGCATAAAAATATAATGTGCGATTATGGCGGACAATCACAAAGTAAAAACGCCTACACAGAAGATATTATAATCATTACTTAAAGGACATTGCAAGAAATTTAAATAGTAATAATTTTTCTTTTGTAAAGAGCCGTTTAGACGATGTAAGTTACTTGCCTGTTGCATAAAATTACACCTTGCTCTTACTTAAAGCTGTGCTTATAGTGTAACAAGTTAACGTCGTGTCGTCCTGCCTTTAATGTAATTGCATTCAATTACAGCTCTTGCGTGTTCAAAAATATGACATGTAAATATAAATAAATGTAAGTAAAATATGTGTAAGTAGGTATATTTACCTACACGACGTCGCCCTTAAGGTATCTCTCCTTATTTTGTGCTTAAGACTCATTCATTAGCCTTAAGAGCGGCTCCTTCCGGTATGACAAAAATCAATTACATCTTTAAACGGCTATTATACTACCCTAAATCATAAAAGCTGCCTCTGTGGCGCGGTAGGAGTGTGTCCGACTGCTACGCAAGAGATCGTGGGTTCGATTCCCACACGGGACACCACTTTGTGTCATCCACAAATTGTTATTCCGAGTCTGTGTGTACTTTGTGTCCGTGACTTGTATGTTTGTAAAGTCCCCCACGACACAGGGTTTGTACCCTACTGGGGGAATCGTTTTTTTTTAAATTAAGGGCCCTGATTTTTTATAGAAAAAAAAAATCAGGGCCCTAAACCCTGATTTTTTATAGAAAAAAAAAATCAGGGCCCTAAATCGAGGTAGCCATCTAAAATTGTTAGAGAATTAGGGCCCTAACTCTTATTACACCTCTGTTTTTAAGGGTTTAGGGTCCCTGATTTAGTGTAGTGTAATAATCGCATTAAGCAGGCACGAATCCGAAACTTTGTTTGGGGGAGGGGGGGAGGGGTGTATGATGGTTGGGCATTCAACCCAAAGAGGGGGGCAATTGGCTGTCAAAACATGTCCAGTCAAAATTCTCAAAATCCCCAGCAAAATGTATTCAGTCGAGTTTGGGGCAATTACCGCTGTTGCCGCCCACCCTAGATCCGCTACTTGACTATTTCTGTTCAACTAATTATATCTACTCTTGCAATTTGAAATAGACATCAAAGAGGTATCAATTATGCAATACTGTTCGGTGTAACGCAATGTTTAAGTAATAGTTTCCTGTGTAGCATAAACTGAACGCATTCATACGAGCCGAAGTCGCCATTTTATTTTATCCACTTATACGTTGATAAATATTATCTCCTTTTATGTAACAGAGCACGATATGATAAATTTACGATTTTTACCCAAGATAGCTCGAAACAAACCGGGCAAGTTCATGTCGGGCCATGCACAATATAGGGTTCCGGAGCTGTCCAGCACAATAATGCGGTATTTTGGCTCGGTTTCATACTACATCAACGTTCTTTATACAATTTTCAATGCAATTTGTACGAAATTTTTGTTACTTCTCACTTGGTCCGCTGTTACTTGTATACTTGTAAACCCTACGTGGCTGTGATAGTTTTCCTTTCAGGCTTTTCATTTCATTACACATATATACTATTACACTGAAATTTTTCACATAGGTATCCAAAAACTACCATTTAGTTGGCGGAGTGAGTAGAGATAATTTACTCGAACAAAAAATTGCACTTTAAGGCTTAAAATTCCACACACAGATCCCTAAATCCAAAAATGATTTTCACAATACCTAAATATTTTTAAAAGACCTGTCTAATGATAGGGTAGGTGAGAAAAAAATGGCATTATTAGCTCTTTACATAAGTGTATGGGAGTTGCAGATTTTTTTTTCTAAATGTTATTTTACCAGTTTGTCGGCGTAAGTAATTTGTATATCCATGCCATAATGCAGCTTTCTCGTATCTACTTACAGTCTCTACGGACGGACTGCGATACTATAAGGGTTCCGTTTGGCCATTTTGGCTACGGAACCCTAAAAATGGTCGGTGAAGACACATTTTGTTTTTCTTGGTCTCCTAACCGTTTTGTTTTCTCTGATAGTTCTATGGGACGAAAATCGCACACAACTGGAGAGAGATTAAACAAAAGACCGACGGGTTAACGTAGTCTCCTAACAACGGAGAGGTATGACAATTTTCGGAAACGGTCACCCCTTTTCAGTATTTTTTTCCAAATTACCTAAGTATGAATGGTTCTTTGCTTAACCTCGCTTATCTTCTGAGTTCTGATTCACTAAGTCGGCACTGAGTCATGGACCCTTCTATTTTGTTATTACCTACATACATAGAAAAAAAAAGTTAGTTTGTTTTAGTTGAACGGAACAATAATAATAATAATAAATAATAAGTTGAGAAACGCAGTTTTCGGCAATAACTATAATTTTAAATTTTTAGTTTAAAGTATTTAGGTATTCAGCGCTACCTTTGTGATTATTTCATATTTTTTAGTCACACTGTTTAAAAGTTAAAGAGAGGGGAGACGATTTATGCAACTTTCGGAGCGATTATTTCCAAAAATATTTACTCATTAATATTTAGCTATCAAACTAAGCAGCGGCTACTACAAGACACCTTTTCACCAAATTTTATCAATATTCATTGAGTAGTCTTTGAGTAAAACACCTGTGACATAACATGAGGAAACTATAAGGGTTCCGTTTTTGATATTTTAACTACGAAAACTAGACTAAAAACCATTCCCGGAACATTCGAGACACGCCCATCAGAAAAGCAAAACCCCTTTATCCTAATAAATGACTCATTACCATATCGTTTTATCAATTTCAGTACGGAACACCAAACCATAAACTGTATACCAGAAAGTACTTAAATAAGTGTGCTGTCTTTTACATTTTGTTTTACTTGTGTAATGCATTTAAACACGTTTCTTTAAAACTTATTATCCACAGATGTGGGAATGTTATAATAAAACTCTAAAAAGGAAGACAACTTGGTATATTCAACTTGAATATAAATTGAATACACTATTAAGTTTCTTTCTTAAAGGCAACTCCCGCTGTAGTTTACAAGCCCTGTGTCGCGGGGGACTTTACAAACATTCAATCCAAGGACACCCAGAGTCGGAACAATGATATGTGGATCACACAAAGTGGTGTCCCGTGTGGGAATCGAACCCACGATCTCTTGTGTAGCAGTCGTACGTCGTAGTTTTATGAATCTGAAAGAGTTGCATTGACAAACAATAGGCTTGTTTCCTAGGTAAACAAAACAATCCAAAAGACTAATCCATACTAATATTATAAATGTGAAAGTAACTCTGTCTGTCTGTCTGTCTGTCTGTCTGTCTGTTACGCTTTCACGCTCAAACAGCTGAACCGATTTAGATGAAATTTGGTATGGAGATAGTTTAAGTCCTGGGGAAGGACATAGGATAGTTTTTATCGCGATAACCGACATCCACGCGGGCGGAGCCGCCGGCGAAAGCTAGTTAGTAAATAAACCTGACATTTAAAGTGGTAACAGTTAAGTCCCCATTTGTGTTTAAATTATTTTTTTAAAAAGAAGTGATTTGACGTGAGGAAAATAGTGACGTCATAGACCGCTATTTGTATGAGATCTTCATATAAAATCTGCGTTTTGATATTTCTTAAAGAGTTGTTGTGTTGACTAGTTGGAAACAAGCCCATTAAGCAATGTATGATGTGGCTGTCAATAGTCGCAATACTTTCACGTACTCGCTTTTCTGATAGAAACTGCTATGTCTTAAGTCCAATATTTTTTTGTATTCCTCCAAACTACAGGGGGTGCGTGTGGTTGTCCATGTTAGCAATAAAAGGTAGCAATTTGGACCATGTGTTGTTTACCTAAGTAATGAGAACGAAAAATTGTATATCCTTTTATGGATGCCGGTTATCACGATAAAAAGAATCCCGTCTCCAGGATACTATCTATCTTCTTGCTAAAGTTGATTAAGATCCTTTCAGTCATCTAATGTCACAATTTTCACATTTATCTATAGAATAGATAGATCTAGAGATAAAAGTCAATACCGGGCATGTGCATGTCGGGCCATGCATAATGTAGGGTTCCGTAGTCCCCCATCCGAATAATGCAGCTTAAGAAAAGGGTTTTCTGTGGCAGGGGGCGGGGACGCTTGACTCTAACCAAAATTTGCACTTTGAAGCTTAGTATGTCACAAACGGATCCCTAAATAAAAAAAATCGTCTTCACAACCCCTAAACGACGACCTATCTAACACAATGGGGTAGGTGTGAAAATAAAATCACATCCCCACTTTACATATAGGGCTTACTCTAAAAAAAAAATATATATTTTAATTTTATTATTTCACTTTGTCGGCGTAAGTAATATGTGTATCCATGCAAAATTACAGCCTCCTAGCACTAACAGTCTCTGAACTAAGCTATGGACGGACAAGGCGAAACTATAAGGGTTCCGTTTTGCCATTTTGGCTACAAAACCCTAAAAAACGCCATTAGGTAGGTCTGTATCAAGTTTAGGTAAATATTTCTGAGAAACATAAGACTTACTATCACCTAATTATGGTAAAATGATCTATTACCATGTAGTCAAAACACTTATTGTACGTAGATACAATGGCTACGCTACGTCCAGTCTATAATGTCAGTGTATCAGTTTCAAGGACGCGGTGGCAACGTCCTCTAGCGGTTATCGCGTTTATATCTACCATCGGTTATGTTTACCTATGTAAACTGATCAAAAGGCATTTACGTATATAGTATAAGGGAGTTCATTTTTTATAGGTCATTTCTACCTACATGGGCATACTCAGCTTTTGACTCAGGGGATCTTCCAGGGTCCAGATTTTTTGTTGAGCTGGGTCTCCCCCTCTGTCTTGCTTTACACGCCCTGATATTTTCAATTTGCGCGCCAAGCGTCAGGGCTACGTCTACGATTTTTTAATCTTTTTTTAATAAATTACACCAGTCATAGTTCGATATGGGGTAGGTGGGGAGGAGCCCCTCTCCGAACGAGCTGAATCCTTTCCGGAGGAGAAGATTTTATAAAACTGGGTACACCCATGGGTACCACAATAACAAGTCAGTACAGTACTCCCAAATTAATAATGCACATGCAGATCTTCGCTAATTGTCGTATTCCCGGAAACACTCGAATCATGGAATCGTAAGAGCCCTAAACAAGGCATTTGCATTTTGCACCTTGTTTAAAAGAGATAGGAGTCAATATCATGTGTGCACAATCGAAAACAAATCGGGCGTTCGGCAGCTGTCGCCGGTCAGCGAAATGTCTGTCAGTCGTCTTTATATATTGGTAGTGACTGCACGTGTTCTCTATTTGTGGAAATATATAGAGCTGCTATTACACACCCTTCTTGGTAAATATAATTTCAACATTAATTAGCTTATTCAGATTTAAATAGTATATTTTGAAAAAAGGAAAATAAATAACATATTTCACGTTTTTTTAATATTAAAAAAATAAAATACCTACATTAAATACATATTAAGTACTAGAAAAACATTTAAAAAATGAGATTTATTTAAATTAAATAAATAGATAAACATGCATAAAAAATATATACCTAACTCTGCCCATGCCATTTTCTTTCAGACGAATTCTTCCAAAATGGATAAATTTAAACGTGGAAAACCGCTTAATTCACAAGCACGGCAAATGGTATTTAATGTGTACCTTTATTTCTTAAATGAAGCCAATGTTTTCAACAGAGACCATGATGGTTATTTTAAAAAAATTCAAGACCGTGTTACAAAAGCTACAGGAATTTCGCGACGAACTTTGAGTAATATCTTAAACGAAAAAAAACATAATCAATCAAAGAAATTTTCTACACCGAAAAAAGGAAGACCTAAAAGTAGATTTCGGCTGGTACTTGATGATTTCGACTACTGTGTTATTCGTAATATGATATACAATTTTCAATTGACGCTGAAAGAACTCCCAACTGTAAATAATTTAAGAATAAAGTTGATCGAAGCTATTAATTTCAAAGGCTGTGCCGAGACTTTAAGGTTGATCTTGAAAGACATGGGGTTTAGGTTTCTGAAAACTGATAATAACAGACAATTACTTATGGAAAAACATGATATACGCCTAAAAAGGATCAAATATCTCAGAGAAATACAACAGCTGAGGAGTTCTGGTAGAAACATAGTATTTATGGACGAGTCGTATGTGCACACATCACATACTAAGGGTAAAACTTGGCAAGATAGCAACAAAAAAGGTATCAAACAACCCATTTCCAAAGGAGAGCGAATAATTATTGTACACGCAGGCAATGAAAAAGGCTTCGTCCCAGGGGCTCTAATGTTACATAAATGTGTCGACTCAGAAGGTGACTATCATAAAGAAATAAACGCGGAACGTTATCAAACTTGGCTACGCAATCAATTGATTCCCAACTTGCCTCCTAATAGTGTGTTGGTAATAGACAACGCCCCATATCATAATAAGCTGTCTGTGAAACCACCAAACTCAAACACATCTAAACCACAAATGACAGCTTGGTTACAACAACACAACATTCCGCATGACCCAAAGAAACTGAAACCCGATTTGTATAAAATTATACAAAGATACAAAGAAAATTACACAGAATTTGCCATTGACCGTATAATGGAGGAACATGGGCATAAAATTATACGATTGCCACCATATCATCCCGATTTTAACCCTATTGAAAATATTTGGTCCCAAATAAAGCAACACGTGGCCAAGAGAAATATTGCAATGACTGTGACGTCAGTTAAAGATGCTATATTAGAAAAAATCAATAAAATAGGACCAGAAGAATGGAAAAAAGTTTCTGATCATGCGGTTCAATGCGAAGATGAATATAGAAAATTTGAGCCAAGAATCGATAGTTATTCCGATAAACTGATTATTTACACAGGTGATAGCAGTGAGGAAAGTGTAAATGAACAAGAGCATAATGAAACTTCTGATGAATCTGCGATGTCGGGAATAGAGGTCTTCCTCGATTCTGATTAATTTTTTTATAATTGTATTATTTTTCTGGAATGATTAGTGCTGTAAACAAATTTGAACTGAGATTTTGATTATATTTTATGTAAACCTCTATTTGAAAACGTTTTTTTCTCCTTCTAATAAAACCTTATGTTATTTAAACCTTTTCCTCCATAATTACACCAACTTCGGTAAGACACTTGAAAACTAATCACTCCAACAATGATTGTAGCGTTTTCGCTATTTACTTACATGGAATTATCGAATCAAATTTCGTTACAGGTAAATCAAATCTGTTTTAGCACAAAACACATAATATATAAAATTAGGCATAGAGAAATTGCTCTTAACCACTCTATATAAATATCGTCTTTCGACGCTCGGGTAATACGACCGTTGCCGAACAATGACGAAGATTTCCGAAGATTTCTATGCGCATTATTACTTTTGGAGTACTGTACATATAAATTGGTACCTAAATGCTCTTTTCATTTCTCTTCAAGAAACTAGGTAAGTACGATTCATTAAAAGTACCTCCTTTAATTGAGTTTTAAATACGCTACACTCAAAAATTTTAAGAAATATAAAAATATATATGACCTGATAAGGCATATTTATATAATAAAATTTCTTAACGTGTGTCACTAACACACGATATACAAGGGCATATACGTAGTTAGGATCCAGCCGTTATAGCCATGAACTATCTTAACTATCGACTGGATATGAATTTAGTTGTTAGTGGTCCTGACTGCTGCGCCAGATGTCTTGGGTTCTTCGATTGTGATTAATGACATCATGTGAGATAACGGCTCATATCGTAAGAGTAAGTATTTAAGGGTTAATGTAAGTATTATTTCGAAATGCAGGCACACACACACACACAACTAATTATGCACCATAAAATGCTCAGAAAAAGCAGAGCAAGCAAGTAGGATTTTTTAAAATATTTGCATTTAGGTACTTACCTAAATGCAAATATTTAAAAGAATCCATTCACTATAAAATCAGTTATGTACGCGAATACTTTCATGTTTTTTTTAGACGCTTAATAAAGAACGTTTGGTAACGATCTTAGCAAGGTTTATGAAATAAAAGTTTACATTCTTAGGAATAGAATAGAATAGAAAGTTCTTTGATCTGATGCACTGTTAACGAAACGTTCATGAAACTATTATTATCACGTATTCAATGGCAAAGGTAATTCTTGAAGTAGGTGGATACTGATATTAAGATCAAACCATTTGAACATTAGAACTAACAACTAACAGTTATTTAGTGACCAAATACTCAAACGCCACTCAGCGATGTTAAAGGAACAATATGCTGAATGTAAAACCCAAACTCTCTAACTTTTTAGAGGTATTGGGGATTATGTCCTATATTCAGTCTAATTTTGTGATGGGAGATTAACGCAAGGAAAAATACCATTATTTACGGTTCGCTTTTGAATTTTTATTGCCTAACTAGCTGTCTCGCGCAACTTAGTCTGAGTAATTTTTCCCCGTTTTTGCAACTTTTGTTATTGCTGCTCCGCTCCTATAGGTCGTATCGTGATGTTATAGCCTATAGCCTTTCTCGATAAATGGGCTATCCAACAGTAAAAGACTTTTTCAATTCGAACTAGTAGTTCCTGAGATTATCGCGTTCAAACCAACAAACAAACTCTTCAGCTTTATAATATTGGTATAGAAATTAATTGTATAAAGAACAGTTTGTATTGACTTACCTCAGAAAAATTGTAATCCTACGCATCTGGTAAGGACATATTCGTATCGATAAAATATATCGACGCTCGAAGAGTAGTGAATTATTAATAAAAACATTATTTTCCCAAGAAAATGCCGTTAAAAAGTAAGTAGTATATTTGTATATGTAGGCAGTAGATGCCGCTAGAGGCGTGAGGTTGTATAACGTTAATAAACTCAGCAAACAGTCGTATTTGTTGACTGGGTACTGGGTACTGGGTGCTGGGTGCAACACTCAACGTTCATTTCTCTCTATTTACATAATGTAACTGTAAATGGTTTTAGAAGTACTTATCTTTAGCACGTTTTGTTACTTCAGACTCTGTAAATATAGCAGATCTTAACACATACTTACTTATATTTAGAAAAATTGTTGTGTGTTTATGAACTGTCTGTAAAAAATCTGTTTGAATATACCTTGTGCCCTTACCCATATATCTTGACTCCTATAATTTGTATAAATGTAATGGTTTATTTTTACATTATTTTATTAATAACTAGCTGACCCAAGCAACTTCGTATGCGTCAATTCTCCCCGTTTTTGTTACATTTTTCATTGCTGCTCCGCTCCTATTGGTCATAGCGTGATGTTGTTTAATCTATAGCCTTCCTCGATAAGTGGGCTATCCAACAGTAAAATATTTTTTCCAATTCGATTAGTACAAACAAACTCTTCAGCTTTATAATTAATCAGCTAGTTCGTGACGTCAAATTGTTAAAAAAAACTATATTTACAAAACCAATCACGATATACAATAAAATACATTTTATCTATTTATATGCAAATATCATCATTTTATGACATAAGTTAGTAGGTACTTGTCATAAACTGATGATTAAAGGCATTAGATAGTTCTAATGCACGGCTTGCCCTCATTTGTGTTGGTTATGATAAAACATAACCTATTTCCCAAGCTTTAACTTTATCTCTAAACCAAATTTGATCAATAGGCACCCAGTAGTTTCGGGGATTACTAATAACAAACAAAGAGTTCTTTTATCTTTTTTCTTTTTGACTACCTCTGTGGCACGGTGGGAGTGTATCCGACTGCTACGCAAAAGGTCGTGGGTTCGATCCCCACCCAGGATAAAACTTTGTGTGATGAGCACGATGGTTTATTCTGTGTCTAGGTGTTATTTATCTATAATATGTATGTATTTAGAAATATATAAGTATGTTTATCAGTTGTCTGGTTTCCATAGTACAAGCTCTGCTTAGTTTGGGATCTGATAGCGTTGTGTGAGTTGTCCCAAGATATTATTATTATTATCTTTTTACGAATTCTGACTCATTTATTCTCATCAATGCTCATGGACGTAAGCTGCTAATATGTAGCATAAATATCTCTTTTGAGATGTAGACTGGAGAGATAAAGGATTTAAGAAAACTCTATCTAAAGTTAGTATATACTTGAGCATTTGCTACAGCATTACAATGTAATGTAACGTTCTTAACTTCTTACGAATGGTACAATACAGGCAAATGCTCAGTTACCTAAAGTATTTTTGTGTAATGTAACGCTCTTGAGAATGCTCGACGAGTGTTTGACGTAAGACTGTAAGGCGAGTGAGCATTTCTTATTATCTGACTTATACTTCCGTCACTCGCGCTCGTGCCCTATCCATACTAATATTATAAATGTGAAAGTAACTCTGTCTGTCTGTCTGTCTGTCTGTCTGTTACGCTTTCACGCTCAAACTACTGAACCGATTTAGATGAAATTTGGTATGGAGATAGTTTGAGTCCCGGGGAAGGACATAGGATAGTTTTTATCGCGATAACCGACATCCACGCGGACGGAGCCGCGGGCGAAAGCTAGTGCTCTATAAAACGTTACACTAAAACGTTCGTAGGTTTTAAAAATCAGGTTGTAACAGAACATCGAACGTCATAAATGTTGATAAACTTTCGCGATTTGTACACATTATAAAATTATATCTACTACGGGTCTTAATCGCGTGAATAATTTAAGGTAAAATACCTTGTTTTTTGGCCGACGTTTCGACCGTATTGGAACGGCCGTGGTCGCTCTACCCGTGACCACGGCCGTTGCAATACGGTCGAAACGGTTGGTTGGTTGGGTGAATAATTGGACAATTATTCACGCGATTAAGACGCAGAAGTATAAACAATTTTATAAAATCGAACGTCATGTTCAAAGTGTGGTTCGAGTAGGTCAATGTAAAACTGCAAATGCTCGTCGTTCTGTTATTAGACTAATAATAATGTTTATTTATTTTCTCATCACAAAGGTCATCATGTACAAGCAAACTTAGAATTAGGGTGATTTTCACTATATTACATGTCTATGATCCCTTGTGAGAGACTGGAGTCTATACTAGGGAAACCCCTGTGTGACAGATCTCCAGGCCCCCAACCTGGACTCATAAGATATACCTAGTTGCTTAATTTATAAAAATATGTACATATATATGTAAATATAATGTATAAGAAAATAAAAATAGAATAAATGTGAAAGTAGTTGTGTATATTAAGAATGTGTGATAATTGTTTTGAATGTGTTTAATAGTTGCAAATGAAGGTGTGCGTGTCATGATTTCATGAGTTTGATGAGAATATACTAAGACGATATAATATTAAGGACATACACCAGTATTATTATAGGCGTACAGTGTTGTTTGGCTGGCGAGGAAAATATGAGTCAAACTGCTCTGGTCAACATTGTCGTGTATGGAACGTCAACATATCACTATGCATGACGACACGACGCCCCTCTGTTAGTAGGTATTAGCCGGTGAGCCGGTGACTCAAAAGTGGGTGTATCAAACAATTGAGTATTAAGATGTTGAGCGCGATTTATGTTTCCTAACTCTAGATTGAATGGTATCTGAGCTTCGTTTGGGAGTCGCGACCTTGCACGCTTGCGAGCATTCAGGACGATGTACAGTCTGACCTGTGTCTGTGTCTGCCTTAACCTTTAAGCCTTGCCTTGATATCAAGTCGAGATGAAGTGTTTCATAAGTGAGTATTTTATTACGATATTTTTATTATTTTACTAGTATCTACTACTTATAATCAGAGGGGCCTAACTCAGTGGCAATCGAGTAGATTGAGGTATCTGCAATGTTAAACAATACCACTGAGGGAATCGTCAGTGCACGTTTGTAACTTGATCACGTCAGAACGGCTTTGAAGAACGGCACAGATAGATTTATAGTCTGGAACCCTGGAATAGCACCTGCCTACATTTTATAGCAGAAAAATGAGAAATTCCCACAGCTGTTTATGTTATTAAATCTACTTGCCCTTTGATCTACTAGTACTGAACCCAAAAGATGTTGATTCACCTTATCTAGATATCAAATTAACAGTCTATGAACCGTCTAGATCAGACTGGTCGTCCGATATTATAATTGACTAGCTGTCCTGCGCAACTTCGTCTGTGTAAATTTTCCGTAGCGTGATGTTATATAACGCGATAATCTCAGGAACTACTGGACCAAATTGAAAAAATATTTTACTGTTGGATAGCCCATAATATCACGCTACGACCATTAGGAGCGAAGCAGCAATGAGAAATGTTGCAAAAATGAGGAAAATTTACGTTGTTGCAACATTTTTCATTGCCGTTCTGCTCCTATTGATCGTAGCGTAATATTTATATGAGATAATATGAGATAATCGCGTTCAAACAAACAAAAAACTCTTCAGCTTTTTAATATTAGTACCTATAGATTTACGGTGAAAATCCAAAATGTCAACAGTCTTTTCTAAGTCTAGGATACAAATAAATAGTAGGTATTTATCTATCTATACAGAGTGTACAGTCATACATAATTAAATCTAAGCCGATATTATTTGCGCAGATTAAAACGCAATAGGGGCATTGACCTCATGTTACAATTCCACAACATACGTAGGCAGCCTATGGCGTGATTTAGGTGTTACCTTGCAACAAGCTAAATATTGATTAAGCGTTATTAATATTAAGTGAAACTATTTTGACGTAGGCAGGTGGATTTGCCAATGTTGTTATTAAGATAGCTGCAATTCTGCTTTATCTGTGACTAGCTTTTCTCCGGGGTTTTGTCTGCCGTTTTTAAGAAGTTATTATGATTGAAATTTGAAACTCTCACGGAGATATGAAAATGAAGTTGAGTTCTGGCGCTATTTATACAACTTTGGTTAACGCTTCTTCTAATTGTATGGATAGAATCTAGTTGATTTTTCAGATAACTGGTCCTTTTTCACTATCTATTTTTTCGTTTTCGCGTCAAGCCCGCGCTTTTAACTGTCAAAATCTGATCATATTGTTTAAAGAGAGCAGCGCTTAGAAATGCATCGCGCATGCGCTAATAAGCGCGGGCTTGCCGCGAAAACGAAAAAAAACTTAGTAAATACGGACCAGCTGCCAGTCACAAGAATGTATGTACACTTTGACATCACAAACACTCTTCTCATTCAACACGCATTTTATGCATGTTTACACATTAAAGGTGAAGCTGTGAAAATGATTACTATTGGCCATGATTTTCACAACTTCGGATTACAGAAGTTGTGAAAATTTCAATGCATGTATGGACCTAACTACAAACACGAATCCGATGGCATCTTGTAGAACATTTCTCACGCGTCTATTGTAACTTGTACCCGTTACCCGTCCAGGGTGGCATAAATAGGCACAAAATGGTCTGAAGTGACATAGTGAGGTAAATACATAGTTTTGTAAGCAAATATAGTGATCTGTAATGATGCGTTCAGACACGTGGCAAACAGCTCAAGAGCGCGGGCATGACCACTCGTGTCCGTTGACTGTCGTTTTGAAAGCGAGCGTGTAAACCTACTGTAAGGGCCCCTTCACACTAGCGTTTGTCTAGCTTAGGAATTTGAGGAATGTTTGAGTTTTCGATCTTATGGCTGGCTGATAGCACAGAAAAAATATGCTGATAGCTTCAGTCAACCTAACTCATCTATCAAAGTTCTTGAACCTTTAACTGGCGCTATTGTCAGGTATATAAACATAACATTTACGATACCTAATACCACGGCTAGCAGACGATTGCAGACGACAGTCTTATTGTTTTACTAGCTGACCTGTGCAACTTCGTATGCGTAAATTTTTCCCGTTTCTGCTACATTTTTAATTGCTGCTCCGCTCCTATTGGTCGTAGCGTGATGTTATATAGCCTTCCTCGATAAATAGGCTACCCAACAAAAAAAAATTTTAATGCGGACCAGTAGTTCTTGAGATTACCGCGTTCAAACAAACAAACATACACACACATTTAGCTTTATAATATTAGTATAGATTCTTTTGTTCATGTTTATAGCACGATATTATTAACGATACTGTCCTTTAGTAAAGATAATATTAGTATTTGTTATTGGCTTCATTGGAAGTAGCTGAGTACAAGGAGAGGTTTTTGAGGAGGAGATACGACCTCTTCCTTAAAGTGAACACGGTCTAAGTGTATCAGTTAAATTTAGATGCTTCGTTCACGAACACGGAATTTCGGAACATCTTCCAAATAAAACTTTTTTGTTGGCATTTATTGAGGAGTTTTGTTGTCTGTCTGTGAAACTCATCATCAGATCTTTACGAGTAAACCTCTTTCGGACAAAAACTGAATTTTGAAAAGCCGTCGATATAATAATATCTTGGGACAACTAACATCGCACTATCTGATCCCAAACTAAGCAGAGCTTGTACTATGGAAACCAGACAACTGATATACATACTTATATATTATAGATAAATAACACCCAGACACAGAATAAATCATCGTGCTCATCACACAAAGTTTTATCCGGGGTGGGGATCGAACCCACGCCCCACGGCTTAGCAGTCAGAGTCACTAACCACTAGACCAACAGGCCAGTCAATAATACGACAATATGACGGAGTTAGGCCCGAACATATATAAAAAAATACAAACATCCGAATATAGAACCCTCTCCTTTTTGAAGTTGGTTATGTATGTGTAGAAATTTAAGTTAATTTAAGTTATTTAAGCACCTACCTGTTTTTATTTTTATGTTATTTTGTTTTGCAAGCACCTACTTGTTGATGATATCTTGTTTATTGTTTGTGTTATTTTGTTACAATAGGACTGACATATCGTAAGATAAAAGTCCTTTAAATAAATAAAGATTAAAAAAAAAAAAAGTTGGTTATCAAAGTGGTCCATAGTATGTATATACATACTATGGACCACTTTGATAATTGGAATTACCTACATAGTACATATGTACTATGTAGGTAATTCCGAGACCGTAAACACTGTTTAAGTATACTGTTCACTGTTCGAGCGGGTTACGATGAAGGTTGCTTTCTGTACTCTCAGTACTTTGTGCTTTTGTTGAGAAGACAAATAAATTATTCATATTAGGGACAAACTGGACTCGTAAACTTAATTCGAAGGTCGTACCAATTGCTGGTCAATTCACACACACTCCAGATAAATGGTAATAAGTTACACCTCGCGATGATTGTCCCTAATAAGAGATCTACATTCTCATTCAAATAAGTGTGCATTTGCAAACAATACTAATGCAATGTTTTTTTAAATGTACCTATATAGCTGTCCCGCGCAACTTTGTATGCGTACATTTTCCCCGTTTTTGCAACATTTCTCATTACTGCTCCGCTCCTATTGGCCGTAGCGTGATGTTATATAGCCTACTAGCTGTCCCGCGCAACTTCGTCTGCGTAAATTTTCCCCGTTTTTGAAACATTTCTCATTGCTGCTCCGCTCATATGAGTCGTATATAGCCTTCCTCGATAAATGGGCTATCCAACAAAAAAAAAATTTTTCAAATTAGACCAGTAGTTCCTGAGATTAGCGCGTTTAAACAAACAAACAAACAAACTCTTCAGCTTTATAATATTAGTATTGATATGGAAGAAAAAATTGTTTCTTGAAAACCCGAGACCATAAGCCGTTACCATCTTCGGCACCGAGACATGTCCGTCAAAGTTTGTCTTTCAAATGATACGGTTTTATGGCAATACGATTTAACATATAATTATGAAGACTAGGCTCCAACTAGCAGTTATGGGTGTTATTGGGTATTCCATTGCCATCGCTCTAGCAACTAGTTATCTTTCCAAGTTGGGGGTCATTGGTTTAACTGTGTGTTGATCTATGGCATCAGCGCCGATACGGATAGATGGTTTTAGATACGGTTTCTTTATTAAGAAGCTTGTTTAATTGGAACACTTCATCTTTCAGTTTGTTCATTCGGTCGTTGTTAAGTAAGTAATATTATCTTATAAATATTCTAAAAGTATATTCATGGATGGCTCCAATGAACAAAATACTTAATAATATTAAATATAACAGAGAAGTAAATAGGGTCCGTATTCACTATCTTATTTTTTGTGCTTGCGGCTTAATAGAGAGCTGCGCTTAGAAATGCATCGCGCATGCGCGCGGACATCTTTAAGCGCGCCGCGCATGCGCCAGTTCGCGCGGGCTTGCCGCGAAAACGAAAAAAAAAAAATAGTGAATAAGGACCTAGGTGAGTGCTTAACCTATTATAAAATAAAAAAGCCATTTAAAATTCATACAAAAATTATAAGTACTTGATCGTACTTCGAAGGTTAATATAAGCATTAATTAGATGATCATACCAAAAAGGAAGCCACTCAACAGCAACACAGTAACCCTTATGTTAACTCTGACGAATCTAATTTGCCAGTAAACAATCAAAATTGCTGTTATAACATTCAATTGGTCTTCGCAGGACGTCCTCACTATAAAAATAATAAAAACACCCACTACTGTGGACTTTTTATATTCCCCCTGACCAAAAAACACTGAGAGTAGACATCGCTCAAGGATACGGATTCTCAAAACACTTTCGGCACAAAGTTGTGAGCTTGAAGTAATTTAGTCTGGATTGTATTTAATTCAATTTACTGATTAATTAGTGAGTATTGCTGGGGGTGATGGGGAGGAGGGTGTTGGTGATATGACGCTAGATTTCAGCATCCCCTGAGCTATGGCGACTGAAGTGGTCGCTCCGTTCGCCTTATGGACGGTCCAGCCCTGTGTGCGTACAGCTGCGGTGCATGTATCGTGTCTATGTGAGCGTTTGCTCGAGCGAAATTCATATGTAATCGGCTTACCATCAGGTGAGCCGCTTGTTCGTTTGGACCTTATAAAAAAATAAAAACCAGACAAGAGCATGTCCGATCATGTTCAGTGTAGGGTCGTAGACATTATTACAAATTAACGCACTACATATGAAAAAATCCGATTTGATAAGTTGCACCATCAGAACAGAGTATGTTCATGGCACTTACGCCCTTTCGTTGAAAAATGCAGTTTTTTGGCAATATCTCAATGACGGTATATCCGATCATGTCTAAAATTATTTTAGTTTAAAGTATTTATTAAGCACTACCTTGGTGTTTTTTTTATGTTTTTTGGCCACACTATTCAAAAGATAAGAGCGGGGGGACCCAATTTATGCAACTTTCGTGGCGATTATTTCCTAAAATATTCACATATATTCAAAAGAAGGACCTGTCGAATAATGTACCACACGTTGATGTTTGCTGAAAAAAAATCAGCTGAAAACAAAAAACGAAGAGATGCGTAAAATAAATATTTTTAGGGGGAGGGCACTCCATACATGTAGTATAGAGAATAACCTTCAAAAAGTTTATTTTTATTATTTAGCTAATTAACACATGACGTGACGAAACTATCAGGGTTCAATTTTTGCCATTTTGGCTACGGTACCCATAAAATTCCACTTTCCGTCTATGCTCTCTGTGTTATGTTCTCACTATAAAAAAAAAAAACACTCACTGTTGTAGAATCTTGGTTGGTATTCCCCTGACTCCTCTCCGGTCAGGAATCGCGTGCATTGTCCTGTTGCGTGCATCCAAATTACTCATAACCATGTAATTACCTGGGCAGTGTAAAAAGGTTAATAATACACATATTATACTGTACCTCGGAGATTCGTGATTGGTCGGCGGACAAATAAGTAGAATGAACGGAAGACGAGGTTAAAGACCGTCATACATAAACCTAACGCTGAAAGAGATGTGCAAATGGAACGTTTCAGCGGTCTCATTGAATATTTAAATCTCTAGGTGTTAATTGGAATGAATCGCCGAACTTCTTGTTCTGCGAAAATAGATAGTTTTTGCTTATTTCTATCTTTAAATATTCCTTGAAGATTGAGGAAAGTTTTTATGAGAATAAAATTTGTAAAAAACGTTAAATTCTCCTATGCAAACTGAGCGGTGAAACAGGGGTCCAAAATTAAAATCAAAATAAAACTTAAACAAGTGGCGAAACCGCGGGCCAATAAGAGTCACCTTAGTGACAATAAGAGTCATCAACAAGAATATTTAGAAAATTAGACGCCTGACTTTGCAACTAACACAAACCAGCTAAGGGTTATACCTATTTGAAATTGTTTTAATGTATTTTTTTATACCCAATTAGGTACCTAAAACCTAAATTTCCTACGATTTTTTTCTCAGGACATCATATGGGTTGTTAAGAGTATGAGGGTTAATAAGGGTCAAATTGAACCTATCAGAAAAAAAAACATATGTAACTTTTTTCTAGGAATTTGGGATCCTGTTAACCCTTCCAGATAAGCTCAATGGCTTGTGGGTATTCTATAGGTAGGATTCGAACCTGCGACTTCATGATTCCGAGTCCGATGCCTTAGCTTATATGATTTCAATCGCACCTGATGGCAGCTAGAACCGCCGCGCTGCAAGGATTCTAACAATATCCCAATTATCTTATATAAGTAATTCAGGGTTTTAAACGTTATAGTTATAGCGGAATAAATAACTCAACTCAACAAGCATGCAGATACTTACGCTTTTTTTTGTGGCAGTCTTATAAAATTGGGATATTAGGTACAACAACATAATACAGTACTAACAGTATTTTTGCTAGCGAATCTTCTATCTTGCTTTATTCAATTTGGGAAAAATAAAATAAGTAACAAAGACAAAACATTCAGGAAGCAAGATCCTTACTTGAAAACATTGATGTTTAAGTAAAATACTTGTTTTAAAAGGTTTTTGCGTCATCTTTACCAAAATTTAGTCAAAAATAATTTTCGTTCCGAACTGTTCGTAAGTCGAGGTACCCATTACTTGCTATTACAGTAAAGATTTATTGTAATTTTGCCTGAGGGGCCGAAATAAATAACCGTTTGAGTTATAAAGAGTCGCGTCATCTTGTAAATGTCGAGTTGAACGTACAGGTTGTGTTTAAAAAGTTTAATTAACATTTAATGATCAGTTGGTGTGGCGCTTAAAAAATAAAATGATCATGAATCGTTACGTAATATAACATTTTCTATGCTTAAGCATCTTAAGGTCGGATCACATTACACGTAATGTTCGCTTACAATCTGTAGCCGAATATCAGCAAGCAAGCGGACACTTTTAGGACACTGGCTCCTTATTTACGATCTTTATTTCGTGACCACGGCAAGCCTGTGCGAACTGTCAAAATTTTGTCTAGAGTTAGAATAGAGAGTGCACTTGTCTTGATGTCGTTGGCTTGTTTGCTTACAGTCGACGGCTGACTATACGCTTGGTGTTACTCACCCCTAATGGGAGTAGTTTAACATAATTGTGGTTCTTGTAAAATATGACATTAATCTTATTAATGTATAGAGAGGTTGTAGTAATAGAGACTGGTTTGTATACATTGTTGTGTACGGGTACAAAATAGCATAAGTAAAAAAAACCTACGGAAGAAAGATTCAAATGCATTTCGCTCGAGCAACGGACAAATAGATTATCATTGACGCACACCAAATTTCGGAACATAATGGTCAAAGATACCGTGAACAAAGACGGGCCCGGTATCAACATTTGTTGGGGGCCTGGTACTCCTAAGCCCCCTACAAATTTTAGGTAGGCCTCAACGGCCCAGGCGAGGAACTAAAACTTTGTTCAGGGAGGGCAACATGTGACCCAACCGGCCAAGTGTGAGTCGCTCGCATGATGGGGCGGGGGTAGGTACTACAGCTACAGAAAAAAGGCCTTTCAGTCGAACCTGGGGGGGGGGGAGAGGCAATTGCCCCTTGCAACCCCCTCCTCGGATTCGCGCCTGCGACGGCCAAAGAAACACTGTGAGTTGTCGCACAAGTTTTTCGCTGACACATGTAGGGGGGGGGGGGGGGGGTTTGAGTAATGTCTGCGTTGTTGAAGCATTTGTTTAAATCTTTAAATCTTACTTTCAGTTCTCTCAGTTTTTCAGTTAAGAAAATGAACAGGTGTGATATTAGTGTGCCGTCTTCTCTAGCGTTAGACACTGATTATTCTAAATATGTACTTATAAAAAAATACAAAGTGTTTTATTTAAATTATCACAAGAGGCATTTGGTCTGGTTTACCCCTTTCTAGAAACGGGGCAATAGTGACTTGGCAAGTACTTAATTACGATGCACATAGTATCGTGAAAATAAGTGCCATCTAGACCGCTATTGGACGTGTCTTTGCAATTAATGATGTTTACGTGAAACTGTATAATTATGTGTATTACTAGGGTAGCTACATACACAGAAATGTCATTTATTTTATTCTGTGTACCTATTTATTAACTACTAGCTAATGCCCGCGACTCCATTCGGGTAAAACTTAACATTTTTAAGGATGATAAGCGTCACGCACAATGGTCCACGGACTAAGTGCGGAAACCACACCCGCCATGGCAGCGGGTGACCTTAATGATGATGAAGGATGAAAAGTAGTCCAGTGCTATTTCAGATTATTATCTATTTCTGTGCCAAATTTCTTTAAGATCCGTTCAGAAATACTGGCGTGATTAAGTAACAAACTTCCATTCCGTTCTGTAGCCAAAATGGCAAAACTGAACCCTTATAGTTTTGGGCATGTCCGTCCGTGTGTCCATCTGTCTGTCCGTCCGTCCGCAGCTTAGTTCAAAGACTTAGTGCTAGAAGGCTGTAATGTTGCATGGCTACACTTATTACTTACGCCGACAAAGTAAAAGAATTGAATCTTGAACATTTTTTTTTGAGGGTACCTCTCCTATATGTAAAGTGAGGATGTGATTATGAAAATGGGGAGGGGGGGACTACGGAATCCCCCATTGTGCGTGGCCCGATATGCGCTTGCCCGGTTTTATATTATAATATAATACATAGTAAAATAATTTAATAACAACATCGTATAGGTTTACGACCTCAAATTAATGCAAATCCTTTCAAAGGTATGTCGATCAATTGTCGTTATCGACACTTTTTTACATTAGACACCGACATGTGGTGATAAATAGCTACAGCTGCGATTCCAGTGTCAATGAATGCGTTATTTGACACTAAGCTGTAACGGTTGCCGACGAACAAACATGTTAAGAAGCCGGGGATTTCTTTGAATTTTACTGTTGACTAGCTCATCGCATGGTTTCGTTCACGTCTCCCAAACGTCTGGCATTCATACGTTTGTCCATTCGAGCCCAACTTTCGGATGGACATACGGCTGTCCGGTCGACAGTGACGGGGCGATTGGCCGTGAATTGGGTATTTTACTACTATCAAAATAAAATATTTTATAATAACTATATAAAATATAAATGTTGATAAACTTTCGCGATTTGTACACATCATAAAAATATATATATTACGGGCCTTAATCGCGTCAATAATATGAGTATAACCCATAACATAGACTGCCTCTGTGGCGCGGTGGGAGTGTATCCGACTGCTGCGCAAGAGGTCGTGGTTTCGATCCCCACCCAGGATAAAACTTTGTGATGAGCACGATGGTTTATTCTGTGTCTGGGTGTTATCTATCTATAATATGTATGTATTTAGAAATATATAAGTATGTTTATCAGTTGTCTGGTTTCCATAGGACAAGCTCTGCTTAGTTTGGGATCAGATAGCGTTGTGTGAGTTGTGCCAAAAATATTATTATTATTATTATATTATAACAGTATGAGTGACATCCAAATCTTTTTAAGGCCAAGATCTGAATGTAACCCCTCTGCGCTCCTCATTTTTCGTAAGTCTCATTTGCTTAGTAATTTCACTTGTTATAGTGTCCTTTAATCGAAAAACAGTGATGTGTAAACATTACTAATTAACGGAAGAATAACTAACACTATTGTGGTACCCATCAAGATGGCCGATGGTTTAGACCTACTACCTTGTACCTTGTACCTTGACAGGTATGGTCCGCAAAGTCGCGTTGTCTCTTTCTGGATAGTGGTTAATTATGTGAGGTTAAGGTGCAGTCCTGGTCTCTACGTCAATGTATACTTTAAGGTTCATTTCCGAGCATCGCGGCCGATCGCGAGCCGCTCGCGGCTTACGACAAGCGGCTGACGCTCGCGGCCGATGCGACAATATTCTGTGTGCGCGCGCAGGCCTACGACAGTCGTCGGCCGCGCGCGTCTGTCACTTACCTCAGCCGCTTGTCGTAAGCCGCGAGCGGCTCGCGATCGGTCGCGATGCACGGAAATGAACCTTTACACGCACTATTCATATAGTTAAAATAATCAGTTATCTGATTGAAATTAAAATAGTAATATATTTATTAGCAGAAATAGATACGGCTTACATGGAAATTACAATTTTAGTGTGTGTTTATTTAAATTTTATCATCTACTAACATAATTCCGCTATTTGTAGGGCCATTAAAAATTTTGTTTATTGGCCATAAATACATCCTCATATTTTATTTATTATGCTTAAAATATGCTCTCATATGTCTCTTATTTATTAATTTTAATAAGTTGTTTTTTTATGATCACACACAAAACATAGACTCGCTTGGATGTCAATTATTTCAATAAATATCTTAAGATTTGTTTTATAATCATATATTAGTTCATAAGTTACATTGTACAGTAAAATAAAAAAAATATACCGATAATTTAGTTTACCAACTTCATAAAAAAATACAGTTTCTTACGCGAATGTAACAAAATGACAGATCGACATAAAGTTTATTATTATTATGTAGAGACGATATAGATAATGTCAATAAATTTTATATGGTTATTAACAGCAAATATATTAATTGAGTGACAACTGAATATCCACGAAATCGTGATAATCGTGACTTCACCACCTCTTTATATCCAACCTTTCCCTCATACCGTCAATTATACTTCTAAATCTATACTAATATTATAAAGCTGAAGAGTTTGTTTGTTTGAACGCTGTAATCTCAGAAACTACTGATCCGAAAATAATAATAATAAATCTTTTTATTGCATCAAATATGGTACATACATAGGTCTTAAAAGCAGTGTCTGAGTTTCACATATTTGGCTAACTTGAGTATGCAATAATATTAGGTTAAAAGAGTAGGTATCTATCTAGAAAATACGGAGTTGTAATAATTAATTCTTAGTTTCGAGAAATTCTTTAAGAGTGTAAAAAGTGTGATGTATCAACCACTTTTTCAACTCCCTTCTCATTTTTATTATTGGTAGTTCACGAATAGGCTTGGGCACTTTATTGAACACTTTTATGCACATTACATAGCAATTCTTGTGAAATAGGGATGTCTTACAGGCAGGCATTATTAACCTAGAGGGATCTCTTTTCCCTATAATCGAAATATCACGAGCACAGATAAATTCGTTTGAAAATTTCTTGACATGAATACAGATTTCCATTATATATAGGCCTACAAGTGTTAATATGTTGTTGCTTTTAAACAAAGATCTACATGATTCCAGTGGTCCTACATTACACAAGGCTCGTATGCATTTTTTTTGACCTATAAATGCTTTGTTTATATCAGTCGAATTTCCCCATATCAATATTCCATATCTTAATACAGATTCTATGTAACCGTAGTAAGCAATTAATGCAGCAGGTTTTCCTGCTACGCGTTGTAAATTTCGAAGAGCATATACAAATTTATTAATTTTAGTACATATATATTTGATATGTGTTTTCCAGTTGCAGTGTTGATCTATATATAGGCCCAAAAATTTTGTATCTGCTACTTTGTTAAGTTTTTCACCGTGATATATGATATTTAGAGAATCGTGTACCGTCCTACAGTTTGAAAATTGAATGTATTTAGTTTTAGTTATATTAGCACACAGATTATTTGATTCAAGCCACGTAATTATTAATTCTATTGTTTTATTTAAGATAATGTCATAATTGCTATTTAAATTATTCTTAGGTATAATTATTGAAATGTCATCTGCAAATAGAATAGATTGGTACGATGTTATATTCGGGAGATCATTAACATATAATATGAATAGAAGAGGACCGAGTATACTGCCCTGAGGCACGCCGTATTTCTTTTCTAGAATTTAAAAAATATTTTACTGTTGGATAGCCCATTCATTCAGAAGGCTATAGATTATATAACATCACGCTACGACCAATAGGAGCGGAGCAGCAATGAGAAATGTTGCAAAAAACGGGGAAAATTTACGTAGACGATGTTCGCGGGACAGCTAGTATCAATTATAGAATTTTATAAGCGCGGGTTTCCGAAACTACCTTCGCTTGATTTTTATTATATATTATATGTTACCAAAACCCGCGCTTCTCGGAGGCGAGGCTAACTGAACCAGTCTACCTATGACCACGGCCGTTGCAAAACGGTCGAAACGTCGGGCAATAAACAAAGGTATTTAGCCTTAAAATAAAATATTTACGCGATTAAGACCCGTAGCTTATAAAATTCAATAATGTGTACAAATCGCGAAAGTTTACGAACATATAATGAAAGCTAGTATCAAAATATAATATAAAATAAATTACACGCAGTAGCTAACAAGGATACAACCCACCCAAACATAGAGTACTACTAGTTACTCTATCCTATGGACTTCCCAAACAACACAAACATAGCCGGTTTAGATTTGTCAGCTGCCCATATTTAAGCAATAAATTATCATAATTCAAATTAGTTTCGCAGTCGAAGCAATGGATATCTTTATCCAGATAACTGTACTGTCCAGAGCCTTGATAATATACCTATTTATTTATCATTATTTGACTTTCATAGTAGTTACTTATGCCCACGCAACAAAAAACGAAGCTAAATAGGTACCTATTTAGCTTAAAAAAAGTTATCGGTAGATGACCAGTGCATATTATACAGGTCGTTGACCTTTTGGACATCTGGGTGATGTGACGTTGTCACCGGAGGACTCAGAAGTGTCATATTTAATGCATGAAACCTATTTTCCTTAATATATGGATATTATAGAATCCGCTCTCACCCAACGCATCATACTCAGTGGTGTCCTAGGGTAATTGCCGCTTGAGGCGAATGAGGTGCGATCAGGGTTTATCTGCAAACCACGGTGTCTACTTTTTAAATGTAGTTAATAAGTACATTGTAGGTTTAATGCCAGCACTTCAGGTGTCGGACTCTATATTTTTTTCTTAGCTGATTCTAGGGGTGTATCGATCAGTACGACATCTAATACAGCTGCTAAAGCACGAGTAATGCCCTTGGCTCGTTCCGTCATAACTCGTAATCGAAGTAATTTTTATAGGCATTTCTTGCCAAAGACTTTACAAATACAATAATTGCATTTTTGAAAGATAGAAAAATTTGAATCCAGACTCAGGAATCGAACCCGAGACTTCCGTAGCCAAACCGGGGCCAGAAGCGAACCACCTATCTGGACTATGTTACTAGATATCAAATTCTTCTATCTCTTAATGCTTACGGGTTAGGCCCCCGTAGCGACATCTAGTCGGTAGTTAAAAAGCTATCACGGCTTTTGTTATTGCTTCGTTACAGAGAGCATTTTAACAAATTATGATGACGCAGGCCGAATATTGAAGTAATTTTTATAGGCATTTCTTGCCAAAGACTTTACAAATACATTAATTGCAATTTTGAAAGATTGAATCCAGACTCAGGAATCGAAATTATTGTATTTATAACTCGTAATCTACTAAACTTTTTTTTTATGAGTAAAAAGTAACTTACTGGTGGTAATCACGGTCAACTTATCCAACGAGTTTGGGTGTTACTAGATGGATATAGACCCTCATTTTCCACTGCAGTTGTAGGTAATAAAAAGGCCGGGATTATATATGATTTACAATAATTATGGTTATCAAAGCTGCACTGTATCTGCTAGAGTATTATAATAAATTATCGTTATCACTTAATAACGTGATTAATTTAAAATGGTTAAGTTTTACATTTATTACAAGTACGATAAAACATGGTTTCCGTTTATTTTTGTGTTGAAGATCCTGCTTTTGTGTGGTATTGGTGATTTTAGATAAGCGATTTATATATTGGGAATATATAAATCACTTATCTAAAATCAACAATACAGTTCGCTTTGAATTCTTGAGACCAAATTTATATCACTATTTATGTCACTATTATTTTTTTATTCCTTGTTTATTTTTAGGGTTCCGTACCCCAAAAGGAAAAAAACAAAACCTTTATAGGATCATTTTGTTGTCCGTCTGTCCGTTCGTCTGTCTGCCAAGATGCTTTGTCTCCGGAGCACATGAAGTTCTACTTGAAATTACAATTAAGTCATATACTCTGGTTCTACAGTTCTTTGAAGCTGTATTGTATTTGTAAAGTAATTGGCAAGAAATGCCTATAAAAATTACTTCAACTCGTAATATATTCAGGACTATTGAACATTTCATATGTTACAACTACGTTAGGTAGGTATAATTAATATATACCATAAAGATACTTTGTAAATGCAATACACATAAACAGTATATAGTGTATATAGCGAATACGATACTATAACATGCCATAACCTTTATGTAACTCACACCTACAAATACGTAAAATCTGGTAAAACTAGTGGCATTTCAAGGAATTTAATCTTGTACTTTCGATTTTAAACGTTCGGATCGTTTGCCAAACTTGATTGACGGGTCGTTGACCTGGCAGATGGCGGTGGCTCGGCATTATTAGTTCGAATTGCCTTAACTTGCTCTGCTGCTACCGCCCGTTAACTTAGGTGTACCATCCTGTGCAAGATTTGCTATGTAAATCGCAACATCTTACTCACTCCAAGTACTTAAATAGAAAAATGTTTATTGGTTGAGATTTTAACACATTTGACATACTTAGGTATCAATTTTAAGTATTGTGAATATTTTTATTACCTTGCCTATTATTGCCGTGTGGTGCCGGCTTAAGAATAGTACCACCCCATCTCTTCCCGTGGGTGTCGTCAAGGCGACTAAGGGATTTCACTCCGGAGGACGGGCAGCAGCGTCCTCTGCGTACTTAAAGCCTTACTGCGATCGCCAACCCGCTCGCCAAGCGTGGCGATTATGGCAATTACCCCCAGGATCTACTGGGGAGACCCGTGCCCAGCAGTGGGCCATTATATGGGTTGATATGATGATGATGATATGAATATTTAAGATTAACGTAGGTAGACATAGCATTGTGTCTTCGGTATGGATACATTTCCACCAATTAGGTTTTAAAATTTGAGTAAAGTAGTTTTGTTCTTCGCAATATAATAAATTAAGTAATTTTGTGATTAATAAGCTGTCATTATCATTTAAAACATTTCTGGGATTTCCCTCTTTAAGGAAGAGGAGTTCGAGAGAGGTAAGAAATACCCAGAAATGTTTGAAAATTATTTCCATAATGAGTATTTTTTTTAAAGATTTCCTCATTCGAGGTCGTTGGCCTTTTCATTTAGTCTACATTGTGTGAACCTAGGAGACAATTGTTACAGCTCTACCTAACCTGTATACCGTATTTTTATTGGAAATCCAATAAAGATACGGTAAGCTGGCCGTGTGGTGCCGGCTTGAGAATAGTACCACCCCATCTCTACCCGTGGGTGTCGTCAAGGCGACTAAGGGATTTCACCCCGGAGGACGGGCAGCAGCGTCCTCTGCGTAATTAAAGCCCTAGCCATCTTATGGGTTGATATGTATCTTAGTTTAAATACAAAATAAATAATGACGACCATAACTCCGTGATTGACGTTATTTAAAATTAATATTGATTATAACTAGATTAATAGTCTTTACTATGTTGCTCTTTATTAAAATAAAAACATCTAAAAGTGACAAAATACTAGACTAGGTATAATAAATCATTGTGATATAATTAACATGTCATTAGAATAGATTACTACTGTATTTATACAAGAATTGATTGATTAATTTATTATTTTAGATTAATAAGAATACTCATCCATCATAATCATTACATAGAAGCTACTAAACGAATAGACTATTTTCGATTATAGTTTTTTAATATAAAACTGATTAAATCGGGCTAAATGAAACTGATTAAGCTGCCAGTTAATCATCTACACTGAGTGTAATGACGTAATTTTTCAGCGTAATATGCGAGATTTGTCGTCAGAGTTTGGTGATTAAGACCTATTTACATGAAAACGTTTAAAATTGAATGCCGGGGCGAACCTTTTTCAACCGACTTCAAAAAGGAGGAGGTTCTCAATTCGACTCTATGGTTTTTTTTATTTTTAAATATATTTTCAAGACAAGAAACTATCGTTGGCCGAGTGACAATTCATTTGAGAGTTAGTTCGGTCTCCAATCGAGTGCACTGTTAATAACTACCTTTGTGAGTCCACAAGTAGGTAATAAACAGAAAGAAAAGAAAGATAATGCATTTATACCTACAAAAACAACAAAGAGTGTAAAGTAAAAAAATAATGTATATAAAAAAACAAAAATAATGAAACAAGTAAGAACCTAGTACCCAGTATACGGCTCCTCAAGCCCGTGCCGAAACGGTCATCATCTCAGCATAAACTAGGCTTGACCCAGCGCTGATTGGCTGAATAAGCTTAGTTGAAAGGCCTTGCCTAGGTACCAGAGGCGAAGGGTTACAATTTTCCTGAGGTAACTCGATAAAAAAATATTTATTTATTTATTTATTTATTTATTTACTCCATTCTTACAAAATCAATATATCTTGCTGGACACGGATCTTCATTTCTATAATATTAAGTAAGTAGAATTAAAAGGGAGACCGAAGAGTATGGTGTTCTATGAATTCTCCTCCACTGCTAGGTACATTATATAACTTCGATTAAATATTAGGTAGTAGGTACTACCTAATAATTAAACCAATTTACATGTCCATCGTAGAATTGAGGGTTAAATCACAAAATACCGAGAGTATAGAAGTAACTTCGTACTTCGCTCGAACAACGCAGACATAGAGATTGTTCACGAACAAGAATCTCAGACCACTTCGGACCACTTCGTTAGGAAGGCGTTCCGAGATTTCGTTTTTTTCGTGTTAAGCCGTCGCATTTACAAAACGTTCCGATAACATAATATCAAGTCATAAGAAACTACAGTTCGAAATTGAACCATGAAGATCACTGGGTATAATATACCCATTTTTGTAATAAAGGCTTCATTTTCCGAAGGTTATCAACCGCAAACTAAGTACCAAGATTGTATCAGTAGCTTGTATCATAACGACCAATTATAAAGGGTAGCGGCAGTAATTTTGAGGGACATACGAGTACATGTAAAGGATAAAAGAAATATAAAAAAGGACAGTGCGGCATGTTCCCCGGTCGTCGATACCAATTCTGCGAATTAGAAACAGTTGAGGTTTTAATCAATGTGCATGTGGTTAGGAGTATTTTAATGATTGATGCTGGGTTTTTTGCCAACTGGGTTTCGTCACATTGTATAAAGTAAAATGCTTAAAAAAAAATGTGTGGCACTCGGGGACTGCCGCGGTAAAGCTATTGCATAGCATTTTTTGTCAGCTTATGTAATTATAATTATTTATTTATTTTTTATTTGTGCAGATTTTTTTTTCTTTTTTCATTACATTTCGGAGCAGCTCGTCTCGATCCGTGCGAGCTTCATACAGTTGTACCATATACATATACGTTAAGCGAACGCTCGGCCGAACTACATGGTAGGCGGAGTGGGGGGTGTTAGGTTTTATTTTAAGGAATTTCTTGATTCAATCGCCGTGCTGAAAGCCTAAAGCTAAAAGCTATGCAATATCTTGGGACAACTCACACAACGCTATCTGATCCCAAACTAAGCAGAGCTTATACTATGGAAACCAGACAACTGATAAACATACAATATTTCTAAATACATACATATTATAGATAAATAACACCCAGACCCAGAATAAACCATCGTGCTCACACACAAAGTTTTATCCTGGGTGGGGATGGAACCCACGACCTCCAGCTTAGCAGTCAGGGTCACTAACCACTAGACCAACAGGCCAGTCAATATTTACTAAAGTAGCCAATAAACATACAGGAATCTGATAGTATGTTTTATACTATAATAATATAAGCCTTTTATTACGACACAATTTTTACAATAATTACATTTAAACGTAAATTAACTACTCTGCTGAGCCGGTGACAACGACAATTTGGTCTGTTTGCTTAACTTTTCAAAGGCCTCCTCCATATCTTTCCACTGCGCTCTGTTTAGCGCCTTCTTCGTCCAGGTTTTTCCTGCGACCAGGTGTCTCCCACGTTCGAAACTGTCTACTATTGTATGTACTTAATGTAATAATGTGTATTTGTGTAATTACCTTAGGAATGGACGCTACCAACACCTATTTTAATGATGTGAGTACATGTTACTGGCCCTGTTTTGAGCAGAAGTGGGTATTTACTTAACTGTACTGTGTCGTGTAACGGGCAGCAAACATGTTTGACAAACTATCAGCTGGTTATCTTCATCTGATTATCTTTAGGTATGAACTACGTTAATCATAATATTTTACTTTTTTTTGTGCTGCCTCTGTGGCGCGGTGGGAGTGTGTCCGATTACTACGCAATAGGTCGTAGGCTCCACAAATTGTTGTTTCAAGTCTGGGTGTACTTTGTGTCTATGACTCGTATGTTTGTAAAGTCCCACACAGGGCTTGTAGGTACCAAACCCAATGCGGGAGTAGTCTTTAAAAAAACAAACTCGTAGTATGAATCATCAATTGCAATTTGTTTATTGTGAGGGCACACTGCGTTAGAAATGTCGTAATTTTTACAGTTAGATATTATAAATGATAACAGACAACATATCTTGGTTGGTATAATCCGTCTGATGAAAGCTACGGACCTATTGGTGGTAGGTCGATTCCATCATCGGATAACAATACTAAGTTGAAAAATCGTTTAACCACCTAAATTTTTGACATAGGCCTCTCGAAAGAAGACCGGGTGTTGTAGCGAATTAGGAGAAACTCTCCTTATTTACACCACAGCACCCGGTCTTTCACTTTCCGCATCCAATCCATCCCAGTGACTTTCTTTAGGGCGTTGGTCCTAAAGAAGGTCGTCTTTCAATATTTAATTTTATTTGTCACAGCTATTGCCAAGTACCTATTGAAAATTGAAATGTGAATGGTTGCTAATTGACTTTTTTAATATTACTATCATAATAATGTTATATTTTTTGAAATACTTACGATAAACCCTTTAATTTGGTACCCATATTGTTTTTGACATCTCACAGCCGCCATGTTTGGTTTTTAAAAATAAAAAAAATATATATTTTGTCTCATTTATGTTTTAAATGGTGACCGATCTGATAATCTGGACTGTAACAATATTGCAGATAGATAGAGATCCTCTATGAGATAAACACATCGCACATAATGGGCCACATTACAAGAGACCACGAAATTATATTATGACATTGAATTGTATTCGTTCTTAATTTTAGAGGATAATAATACAAAAAATACTGATTTCACACAACAATTTACAATACTAAGAATAAATACCATATCAAATCGACCTTTATTTTATCGGCTTTGGCTTTAAAAAAATGACCACAGTCATTTTTTTAAAGGTAGGTACTATGATTATGCAGAAATCACGACCGCGGACTGAAACACAAAACTTAGATTCTCGATATAACAAGTGATTCATGTTGTTTCGAGTCCGCTTGTACTCATTTTCACGCTTAATGTAACGACCGAATTCATTGTCAAATTAAATGGCAATATTCGTAAAAAAATCACGTAGTACATAGTCACGGCGGCTAATCTTTTTAGGAAAAGCCAGCTAAATATATAATTATTGACTTAACACCAACCAACTCCTCCTCCTATTTGCGCGAGCAACTCACGCTTGCGCAAATAGGATAGATTAAAATCTCATTGCGACCGATTTCCATCTTTTTCTCAATTCTTATAATATCAATATAAATATCGATATGTTTTTAAATATTATCAGTTTGTCGATACATTGTTGCAACCCTACTCAAGACTTAATTTGTTTGCGGTAGTATTTGACACAGCGGCTTTACCGGCCCGTAACGGTACACTTACTAGCTGCCCATAGGTACAAGGCTTCTAAATTAGATATTGTAATTACCTTGCTATTTCAATATACCTCGGATGTGTACCTAGAATGATAATTAGTTTAGTGGTAAAGTAATTATACCGTTATTTTACTACATAATACATCAAAGGTTTGTTAATCTAATTTGATAATATCAAAATTAGTTGCCAATATTAGTTTTTTATACCACTTAGATGGAAAATTAGCCTTTTTTCTACGAGTAATTAAGGTTTCTACATTACATACCCCACCCCGTGTACGACTTGACAAAGGCAAGTATGTCAGTCTTGATAAGGCTAATAAATCACATGATGTGCCATGATCAGAAGTGAGGGAGTTACTTATGGAATAGTTTCCTTCACTTCCAATGGAACGGTGAAAAAGCCTGTCATTTACTTGTGTGTGGTTCCATTTATGTAGAAAATACCCCCAGGGGAGAAATGTTGACATATCATATCTAAGTGCTGTGCTAAACATTACTTATTGTAATTTTACCCGACTGCAAGGAAGGGTTGTGTTTTAGTTATGTTTATTCGCGCGTATTTTCAAAATGTATTTAAGTATGTGTGTTTGTGATATTCTTTATTAATCTATATCTTTCAAATTCAGTTCAAATTCGACTGCCTCTGTGACGCAGTGGGAGTGTATCCGACTGCTACGCAACAGGTCGTGGGTTCGATCCCCACCCAGGATAAAGCTTTGTGTGATGAGCACGATGGTATATTCGGCGTCTGGGTGTTATCTATCTATAATATGTATGTATTTAGAAATATATAAGTATGTTTATCAGTTGTCTGGTTTCCATAGTACAAGCTCTGCTTAGTTTGGGATCAGATAGCGTTGTGTGAGTTGTCCCAAGATATTATTATTAAGATATTATTATTATTATTATTAATAATTATGACGTCGTTAGATTTGTTTTGACTTGACGTAGAGACCAGGACTGCGCCATAACCTCACAAAATTGACAGTGGTCAATGTATGACTTTGTGCATGTAATAAGTGCATAAATACTTGACACTGGCAGAAATTAGCCGTTAAAACGGTTAGATTGCCATAAACTCAAAGAAGAAGAAGAAGAAGAGATGTGAAATAAAAGTTTTTTTGCATACCCCAATATGGGTATTAAAGTAAAGGGTTTATCGTAAGCATTTAAATAGTAAATTAGCAACCATTCACTTTTCAATTTTGAATAGGTACTTGGCAATAGCTGTGACAAAAGCATTGACGTGTAGACCTGGACTGCGCCATAACCCCACAAAATTGATCACTCTCTAGAAACAGACAGACAACGCTACTTTGTTGACAATACCTGTCAAAGAGACAGAGCCGCACGAGGTTTTGCTCTCTTTCACGCTTTGCAGTCAATGTTTACTTTTTAGTTGAAAGGGATGGCGCGGTCCAGGTCTATACATCAATGAATCACACTAATCATACATAACACTTGAAGTATTAAAAAAAAAAGACTCGTCTTAGGCGGGACTTGAATCGTTGAAACCTTCGGGGTACCGTCCCTAAGCCATTACCAACTCCGGTACCTAGACATGTCCGCAAATGTATAACGGCCCAATCCCAATGGCCCAAGTCAAGGTAAGATAAGAACCAAATTCAACAAATCAAATCCAATAATGACGTAATTACGACCTGTTTTGGTAATAAACTACTTACACTTTAAATAAGACCGAGTACCTATCCATCTATTTGCAGTCACAAGTTAATTAAATGATAAACTTCATCAAGATCAACTTGTTAGAAAACTGCCGCATGTCAAATCAATAATGATAGATCAATAATATCTCATGAGTATGAGAGATAACAAAACATAGGTCGCCAATACATTGTGTAGCGGTCGGGCAATGTCAATAATTTAAAATTCAATGGAATGAATTGTCATCGTGGATGTAGCGTTGCTACCTAAACGTCTTTGGCTAAATTAAAGATTTTTTACTGCGTCGTTTGTGTATGCGCCTAATGTGCCTGTGTTACGTACAGGGTCCTAATTCACAATCTTTTTTCCATATCCACGCCAAGCCCGTGCCGAACTGTCAAAATCTTGTCATAATGGTAAATGGAGAGCTGCGCTTAGAAACGCATCAACGCGCATGCTCGGCGGACATTAACCGTGCCGCGCCTGTTTTTCCTTCAAATCAGTCTAAATAAAAAGCTGTATAACATAGCACAAAAACGATAATCTGTGAAAAACAAAAAGTATATCACTACTGATATACTTTTTAAAGAAAGAGAGTAGGGCTACCCCTACTCCTAATGGTGGAGGCACCAATTCCGCAAGGTACACCCTCACCTTGTGCCATAGGCTCTGCGCTGGAACACCGTGTGATTTTTAGTCGGTTCGACTCCGACATACCCCCTCCTGCGTGCCCTCGTAGGAGTGGAATCCGTGGGGATTTTTGCACACGATAAAAAAAAAAGGGCTACCCCTACTCTCTTTCTTTAAAACGAAATTCATACATTTTCGTTTCCTTAAATTTCCGAAGTTTACAGGGACTATTCAAACTAATTATTGGATAAGCACAAGAAGTTCGTACCCATGGACGATTTTCTGGAACGAGTGGATTAAATAGATGTTCCTGGTTCTGTATATACCACCTCATTTTTGATCGAAACTTCGTTTTCTTTGAATTAGAGTAGGCCTTCAGGTGCGTTTAAAATATCATCATGTTATCTATAGATAATATTATAATAACCTGAATGGGCAAGATCCCCGAGACCTAAAGACAATTAACACGAGTTAAAATACTGACACGACTAAATGCGTTGCACTCACACTTTGATCTCGGCAATCTACCCACATGATTTTTATCTACAGCAAAATCCAATTATTTATGTAATTATCACTTAACAAGCAATTACTGAAGAAGTTCTGAACAATTATAATGTAGGTTATCTGAATATTAGTAAGCAGATTAATTAAATGATATTTTAGATATTCATGCGGAATTTACTTGTTAAGATCGAAATTAAAAATTGCACTTAGGTCTAATTTATCGCAGAGCCTAATTTAAACGAAGATAAAATTAAAATTCTAGCAATTCAATCCATTCGTTAACGATAAAATGTAAATTAATCCTTGAAACAAATTATTACGAAAATAAATTAAAATAATTTCCGTAGGTAAATGAAGGATATCGAAAATTTAAAAAGCTTTGTTTCAAGGAAAGAGAAAGACTTCAACTTTGTGCAGCTAAAAGGGTGTTGTGGAATCTGTCGTAAGGTAGTGTCACATTGACGCAGCTCTTGGTCGAGCAAGTACCGGGGCTGTTCCTCAGGAACTTGTATCGGGCGATCAAATAAAAGATGAATTTCCCATAGACGAATATAATATTTATTCCTGAAATACGAATCCTACATCACAAGTTATCTTATTACTTCACTTTATTACACAATTATTTATTATTTAAAATTATAGAATTACGACCTGAAAGTTCGGCCATGAAACTCAAAGTTCTCTCGACTCCCTTTTATTTATTTATCATCCAATGAATTTCACGAATATTCATGAGGTTTCATGCGAGGAGATCGTAACATCGATCCAACTGCCACAGTAAAAACTATATTGTTACAGCGACAATTTTGCCTACACACGAAATACAGTTTAAAAACCCTATGTTACAAAACTACGACGCGATATTAAGCCTCAAGCGCATATGAAATCACGGTCTAAATTAATAATGGATCAAATCGAAGTCTTTATTTTTAAGTCTCCGGCATGGTGTGCTAAAATATAGTCTACGTTAGTCTGGTTATCTTGGATTTAGATCGGGATGGAGCTGGCGGTGGCGCCGACTTAATTATTATTGCTTTCGGCCGCGGCTCCGCCCGCGTGCATGTCGGTTATCGAGATAAAAACTATCCTATGCCCTTTCCCGCCACTCAAACTATCCCCATAACAGATTTCATCTAAATCAGTTCAACAGACAGAGCTACTAACTTAACTTAATCCAAACCAATATTAATAATATTGGTTTGGATTAAGTTACGATCATTTTACGGAGCTTATGATGAGCATTATGGCAATTACCCCCAGGATCTAATAAGTAGGTTCTACTGGGGAGACCCGTGCCCAGCAGTGGGAAGTCATATGCGTTGATATATGTAAGTGTACTATGTGCACATCGTGTTATATGTGCTATTGAAATCACCTAGTTTTTAATATCACCTAGTCCTGGCAGTTGCAATTACGAAGTATAAATGTTCAATTACCTAATTATATTGCCCTTATCAAATTTCATAAATAGCCAAGAGGTTCCTATTGCATGGACCATCCAAGATTTTTAAAGACGGAGGAACTTCACGTCTCCCAAACCATCAAGTCATCTGTTGACCCTTTATACCTACTTGGACTTAGAATAACAGGATCCATTAAACTATTAAGACTATCTAACATTATCATAGACAACGGAACTCCACATCTCTTTAAGCAACACCAAATTATTTCATAGTCACCGTCACCGTTAATGGTAATGGAAAGCGGTACTATTAACAACAGGATCCTCTGGACTATTCGGACCATCCAACATCATCAAAGACAGAGGAACTCCACGTCTCCAGAAACAAATCAAGTGACAGATTAGGAGCTGTCCTACACACGAGCTGTTAAACCTGTCGGCGCCAATTCTCGTCTCGTCATCAATCCTAAGAATGAGCAAAAGGAAGCACCCACTTGCCCCCCTCTTATGGACGACTAATTGACGCACGCACGCGAGGAAACGTCAATCTTGCCAAGACTTGGTCTTTACTTCCCGATTATGGTCCTTGGATGCCTCTTGACCCAGTTACAAATATAGATGTACCCGTTTTTAAACCCTAATCAAAGATGGGTGTTTTAAATAGACGTATTTGTGAGTCTGTTTGATTGTTTGAAATATTGTAGCAGTCAAACGGATGAAAAGATGTTTTCAGATTTCATATTTCAAAAGTTGACTTCTTTGTAATGGTTCTTACTTTTAATGAATGAAAGTTCATTAAGCTGTTGTAAAGATTATTATAAGTGAACGGTAAACTTATACACATACGATCTCAATTAATGTCAGTCAATAACATTTCGCCAGCTGTCTAAATAAGGAAATTAATTTGCACATTATGCATTATTTGTTAAGATTCGGCACTCGTTTGTGACGAATATGTTAAGCGTAAAATTATAAATATTTATGAGCCGTAACTCGAGAACATTTAGCGTCGAAAAATTATGCTCGTTTTAAATGTTAAGTAATTATCATTTTCGTATAATTTTCATAAACAAACACTGAAACTAAATATTTTGAAATCCATTAGGCGTCATAGCTCTTTCATAACACATAAACTCTTTCTACAAAATTCGCACATTTCATTATCACAGTGGCCCTTGTGCCTTTAAGGTAAAGACGGTAGGTACTGCATCTTGTATATTAAGCAAGAATTACGATCTTTATGCCGTGTCCACGACAAGTCCGTACGTACTGTCAAAATCTTACCATAATCGTAAATGGACAGCGGCGCTTAGAAATGCAAAAACGTGCATGCGCGGCGGACATTTTTGAGCGCGCCGGCTTACCATGAACACGGAAAAAAGATCCTGAATAAGGACCCAGCGCAGTTGCAAGTTGCTTGAGTGTCAAAAAGAAAACGTAGGTATGTCCTAAAATGAGGAAACGATTCTAGCATTCAGCTCTACTTCTCCTCACTACGATGGGCAGGTAGAGCGTAGGAAAAAACGGCGTTTTATAATCGAGTTGCTATTTTCGGCTGTATTTTTACAATTAATTGATATATATTGCCCAATTACTTACTAAGAAATACCGTACGGCAATTTCCTACAAAAGTATTTTTATCAAATTGATAACATTAAGGTGCACTTTGATTTTAGCGATTGATTTTAAAGATATGTATTTTGCCCTGTTTCCTGCCTACGTCAATGATCAATTATATGCAGTAATCTTCTGAATAGTAGTAGCAGTCAATCATTGATATAGTGATAACTTGGTGGCGTTAATGCACAACATACATGGCTTGGAATTTATTGTTTTATCAAGAATTTCCCAACGCGACTCGATAACTCGGGACTCAGATAATAAAGCGAAGTAACCTTCACATTTAAAATATGCTTTCTTTAGTTAAATACAACTCTCTAAGATGAATATATTATGTAGAACAATGACGATGTTGTGATAGATTTGGTTTTTTTGGTTTGTTTAGGTATGTGACAAGCCACATTAAGCAACGTTTTTATTAATTTTGTCATTCTCCTATGTCACCGCGGTCATTCTCATAAGATAAGTTCATGCTTGTATACTCAATTGTGACCTCTATCTACTCCACTCATTTGCTACTGCACATGAGAGGACTATCTACTCCTCTCATTCTATTCCTCCACTCTATAGGTACCTCATTCTCGTAGTTCGATGCGAAGGAAATTCGACGACCAAAATATTAGGCGCAGCGCAGGATCGAGGCGCGAAGGTTTAACGCGTTCTTCGTGCATTGACATGCAAGAAAAACCAGAGTGCTTTTATAAATCAATGTCTCCGAAGCTGTTTTTTTTAAACGGTTGCTCATCAAGAAAGATTGCCGTGGTATTTTTGGAATACATTCGTAATAAAATAAATCGTTTGATCTTTCAATTAGATTAGACACCACCGAGTAGGCATAAGTATTATACGACTGTGACAGTTTAAGGGATAATCTATTTGGCGGCTAAATATTACCGGCGCCAGCGGTAAAACAACGGCTATTCTATAAGACGGATGCCGGTACATACTCTCTTAAAAACAAACTATCAACCGTTATCATTAGTTATCAGATTTTATTGTTCTGACTATTCGGAACCAGAAATACGATAACTTTGAACAGTCGGTCAGAGCACTCAGGACTGTCAATTGATCACCAAATGTTACTATATCTTTGTATTATATTCCACTATCACATCCGAGTAGAAACAGATTACAGTATCCAATAGATTTGACGTAAAGGATTATCGTATTCGTGACGCATACACGAATTTGATACCACTTATCTATACTATTATAAATTTGTGATAAAAATGTGCATATGATCGTCGATGTATCGAAAGACGTAAGATAGAGAGTTTTTTTTTTAAGGCAATTCTACTAGAATATCAAATTCTAAAATGTAACAGCTTGCTGATGAGTACACATGAAAACAGTCGTCTTTTAGACAGTGTGAAATTTTATCAATCAAAGATGCCATAACAACGGCAGAATGCGTGACACTTTGCACGCCGCATGTTCCTGCGTTGCATTAGGGGAGAGTTTATCTGTGTTGGTCCCAGAGGCGTAGCTTGACTTAGACTGGCCTGGTATCAAAATTTCTAGGAGAGCCTTTCGGCACGAAATGGCCAAAAGACCAATGTTCGCTGTCACGGAGGAGGAGTTCAAATTGCTAAAACCTGTTGGGGGCCCCTGTAGCCCGGGGCCCCTGTAGCCTGGGGGTCCTTGTAGCCTGGGGCCCCTGTATCCTGGGGTGCCTTATCATTGATACGGCTAATGCAGATGTAACTACGCCCCTGGTTGACTCTAGCAATTAGACATTAGGAGGAAAGTCACATATCCTTGTCAACGTGTTTGCAGTTTGTTTTTGAAAACGGTTCTTCTAATTTCATCAGACCGATTAGTTGTTATGGGTTCACATGAGGACAATGCTCGTAATTTAGCATCTAGACGCAAATCAGGCCACATCGGGCCATTGACGTTTTACACAAATGATTTTATTGAGAATAAGACAATTTTTATTGAATAAATTGGTCCATAACACTCGACGTTTAGCTTAAAAGATTGGTTTACGAGTCTGTGTCAGAGGTGGGCTCTGATAGCCAGTTTCATTTTATTTATTAGTTTCTATTGATTGTGTAGAGTTATGACTTATGGTAAAAGCTGCTGCCCAGAAACCATCTAGGTCGTATAGGCAAATTGATATTATTTATCTGTCGGTTCAACAAAAAAACCGGGCAAGTGCATGTCGGGCCGCGCACAATGTAGGGTTCCGTAGTCATCGCCGCCCCCCCATCTGAATAATGCAGCTAAAAAAGTGGGTTTTCTGTTGTTTTTGTTTAAGGCTTACAACGTTATCTTAAAAATAATCATGTTTGAAAATTTTGTTAGTTCTCAATTGATTAGCTGTTACCTACTAGTAAACTTGTAAAGCTTACTTAGCTGTGATAGTTTTCCTTTTAATTTCACTATATATACTACTACCGTGATTTTTTTCACATACCCAACATCAACCATTTAGCTGGCAGGGGAGGGGGACACTTAAATAAAAAAAGATATATTTTGAGTCCAGGAGAAGGGACATAGCATAGTTTTTATCGCAATAACCGACATACACGGGGGCGAAAGTTAGTGTTATATAAACAGAATAAAAATGGCGTAGACATTGTATGCTTAATCGCTGGCGTTTAAATTTTAATGATTGTGGCTGATATAACGATAACATTTACAATCATGGCTTTTATAAAACTCGATCGAAGATACAGTACCGTACTAACATGCATATGTAGGTACCTTAGTTGCAAGCTGGTGCCTATAAAGATATAGGCTATAGACCGGTTGGTCGTAGAAAGTTCCTTGTTCACCTGCATCTCTCCATATTAGTGTTCACTTACCTACCTGTAAGTGAAAGATGTTATTTCTCATTGTGTTAATAGAATGTTGATATATATGTTGTACCTATTGACTGGCTTCTTAGTTTAGGTGGGGGGAAGAGGTCGGGAGTTTGATACCCACACGGGACACCACTTTGTGTAATCCACATATAGTGTGTTTCGAGTCTAGGTATACTTCATGTCCATGAATTAAATGTTTCTAAAGTCCCCATCGACACAGGGCTTGTACCCTACTAGTGGAGATGTCATTTTAAAAAAAACAGAGATCGTGCTTGCATTACGGCCCGAAACCTATCTCAAAGAGAATGCCTTTGTCTAGGGTTGCCAACTGTACTCTAAAATAGAGTATTGTACTCTATTAGTATTATAGTATTCTATAATCTATAACACTAATACAGTAGGTACACTATAGATTATATCCTCTTTTTTACATAATATTTATTACATTTATACTAGTCGTGATATATGTAAACTTAGATTTAGAATGTTTAAAGTAGTACAATTATTTTAAAAACAATGTGATATTGTTATGTGCTCTAAAAAAGCACCAAATCATACTTAAAAAAAAAATAATAATCATACCTACTCTTTTTTCAGTCCGTACTCTTTATTTACCGCCTTCGAAATCAGAAATACTCTATTTCTAAACACCTGGTTGGCAACCCTACCTGTGTCCTAATCATTGACGTATAGACCTGGACCGTGCCGTCCCTTTCAATTAAAAAGTAAATATTGACTACAAAGCGTGAAAGAGAGAAAAAACTCGTATGGCAAAACAGGTATTGTCCACAAAGTAGCGTTGTCTCTTCCAAGAGAGTGGTCAATTTTATGTGGTTATGGCGCAGTCCTGGTCTTTACGTCAATGGTTCTAATAGTCAGATTGAGATGCGGCCATTGACTTATAGACCTCGACCGCTACATCCCTTTCAAATAAAAAAAAAAACTGTGGCACTCGGGGACTGCCGCGGTAAAGCTATTGCATAGCATTTTTTATTAACTAAAAAAACAACAAAAAAACTATTTTAATTTTTAAAATATAATTAAGTAAAATAATAAAAAAAAACTAAAAAGTATCACCGCTGTGCCAGTCGGAGTGGGGTTAGGTTATTTTCGTTACGGAATTTCTGGATTCGGTCTCCACGCTCAAGGCCCGCGATAGAAGCGATGCAATAGCTTAAAAGTAGGTAAATATTGACTGCAAAGTGTGAAATAGAGAAAAAAACTCTGCCCTGTCTCTTTGTATTGTCCACAACGTGCTTTGTCTCTTTCTAGGGAGTGGTCAATTTAGTGCGGTTATAACGCAGGCCAGGTCTATATGTCAATGGATGCGGCTGATAAACACTAGTTGTTATACTACTTAAACTTCAAACTAGTTCTAGAAGTTAGTTTCTCTAGGTCAAGCAGTTAGCCAGATGGTTACCTACAGTATATTTAGACCGCGTCCCGACCCCATTATTAACCTAAATCATATAGGAACATCTAGTCTGTCGTGACCTAACTGATTGTTAGAGGCCCGAGACTGTTATTGCCCGAACTAGATTATCCAATCAACAGCGAATAGTATTACACGCACATCGCCGACAAAAGAGTTCATGATTTAATTGTTTGTTGTTCACAGACTGTTGATGTGTTTACCTATGTTTTGATAGCTTCCGCTTGGCTGTTTGGCCAGTATTAGAAACAACTTAAGCAACTAGGTATAAGTATAACGATGTTACTATACAATATAAGAATTAAATTAGGAATCCGTCCGGCGAAAGTAGACTGCCTCTGTGGCGCGGTGGGAGTGTGTCCGACTGCTACGCAAGAGATCGTGGGTTCGATTCCCACACGGGACACCACTTTGTGTGATCCACAAATAGTTGTTCCGAGTCTGGGTGTACTTTGTGTCCGTGACTTGTATGTTTGTAAAATCTCCCGCGACACAGGGAATGCGGATGCGTCTTAAAAAAAAAGGCACGAAAAAAGTAGTTAAAATACTTATATGTCGATCAGATAGGTATTTGTCCGCAAGTTTTTCGTGCCTAAAATATAAACGCATCGACAAATTTAAATCGGGGCAAAAGGATTTTCGTATCGTTGATAAAAATATAAAAAGGTAAGTATAATTTTTGCATATATTTTGCATTAAGTTTCTCTCAGTGAGATCACGTGGTACCCAAATATCAAGCTTTTTCTTATACCCAGACTTTTGTAAATGACGTAAAACTGTTTTGTGATCAACATCCAGTTCTTCAGCTATATCGTAACTACTAATATGTCGATCTTGCTCCACTTTTTCAAAAAAGGCACTGATTTTATTCGTGACAGGGCGTCTAGAGCGAGCCTCATCCTTCACACTAAAATGACAAGACTTGAAACGCTTGAACCAGATTTGTGCTACTTGTATTGTTACCGCATTAGGTCCGTAAACCGCACAAAATTTATTCGCGGCGTTCCTCGCATTTTTATCTTTTTTGCAATAAAACTTCAAATATACCGAATCTCATCGTCACATACGTTCATTTTGTTTGCTTGAAAAACGATTGAAAAATGGCGGGAACTAGTTTTTTATTTATTTATTGCATCTTCAGAATGTCAACATAAATTGGTATTAAAACCAGCCAAAGACATTCAGTACAACCAAAGAGGTTTGATAACTGTTGATAACTTGATACTAACAATAAATTCAAAATACACTGACGGACTTATAAACTGCATCAAAGTAATAGACGACTTTGAAATAAATATTTTAACCAAGTATGCAAACTTTCTATACAGATTTAAATTGAAACCTCTAGATTGGTTCGTGAACTTTAAAACAGCGTAGGATCATATCTTTAAGTTTAAGTTTATGTACTGGAAAGGACCTTAAGACCTTTTTTGAAGAAAAAACAGAAGTTTAAGGAAAAATTGTTTAATTAAAAAATTGGTTTTAACAATAGACACAAACTTTATGCAAGGGTTTATTTGTGTTTTAATAAGGTGTATTACCCCCACGTGCCCTTATTACGGATTCTAATCGGTTCCGCATAGATTTTATAAGGGTTTTTAAAAGATCTTGCGGAATATTGTCCCATTCTTCTGAAAGTGCTGTTCTTAGTGCTGCCACTGTCGTAGGCGAAGGGTTTCTCGCATATACAGCTCTTTTTAAATTGTCCCAAACATGCTCGATGGGATTAAGATCCGGGCTGCGTGCTGGCCAATTCATTGTACGTATCCCAACCTCTTCGCAATAATGTTGAACTTGTGCAGCTGCATGCGGCCGGGCATTATCCTGCATTAAAGTAAAATTTTCGCCTATGAATCCCATGTAAGGCACCACGTGATCTTCTAATATCTCTGTTATGTAGCGATGTGCTGTCAAACCCCCTCTATTACCGTTTTGACGGACCATGTCTATGAACACAAGTTCTGTTCGCCCGTTCATCGATATGCCACCCCAGACCATACATGAACCGCCTCCAAAAGTAACACGCTCCTCAATGCAACTTTGAGCATATCGCTCCCCACGTCGACGATAGACTCTTCTGCGACCATCTGCACCATATAAACATGTCCTACACTCGTCCGTGAACAATACAGAGGCCCACTGCTCTTCTGTCCAATTCAGGTGATGACGCGCAAATCTTAAGCGAGCTTGTCTGTGAGCTGCAGACAACTTTGGACCATTTGCTGGTCTAAAAGGGGTGATAGCCGCTTCCTTTAACCTTCTTCTTATTGTTCGTGCACACACGTTTTTTCCACGCACTTCATTAAGCTCGGTTTTGATGTTAACTGACGTGAGGAAACGATTTCGCAGGGAAGTTGTAACAATAAATCGGTCATCACGACCTGTGGTTGCTCGAGTTCTGCCTGTACCACGTCTCCTCCTGTAAGAACCTGTCTCTACAAACCTTCTGTATATTCTACAAACCGTAGACTGGTTTAAATTTAAATTTCTACCAATCGTTCGTTGATCCAAGCCCTCCCGCACCAATGCTACAATTTGTGCCGCTTGTTCGGACGAAGTATCCATATTATGGTTCAAAAACTCTCGATGTGTTAAAAAACTAATCCAACAATTATGCTGGTAACAATAATTCAATTGACCAAACAAAAAAAATCAATGAGAATTAATTTAAAACTTTGCTATAAATAACACGCAAATCTGATACTACGAGTAAATTTTCTTTTCCCGGCTATATTCATTTGTTTTACCGCAGTTCTATTTTTAAATTTAATTTTTTTTTAAGATTAAGAGCCAGTCTTTCCATATTTATATAATTTAATCTAAAAAGTTTGCATACTTATTATAAAAAATCCTTTTAGAGTAAACCTGAACTTTGATGCAGTTTATGAGTCCGTCAGTGTACGAAAATACTTTTGCCCCTACCTTATATTATTAACCTTATATATTATTACTACTTGAAAAACTAGAAAACGACTAGACGCATACGACAAATTTCACAAAAGAAAATTTTTCATGAAAACATATTAACCCCACTTTAATCGATTTGAAAAAGAAGGAGTTTCTCAATTCGGATGTTTTTATTTTTTATGTATGTTCGGGCATAACTCCGTCAAAAATAGACAGATTTTTAAATCCCATATGAATTACGTAAAGATCTGATGATGAGTTTCGGAGACGACAACGAAACTCCTCAATAAATGCCAGCAAATCAACCGTGATTTGCTTTAAGAAGTCAGTTAGATATTTTTTTGTCAAAAATGGTTTTATATTTTCCATTTACGCTGTCTCTAGCTGCCAATTCAATTATTTAACCAAATATTTAAGTCAAACCCATCAATTAATATTTCAAGCAGAACAACCAACGGGGAAAAGCTTGTAACCAATATAACTTTCAAGAAACTTTACCTAGCACATATATGTAGTAATGTAGCCATTAGACATAGAGACAGAAATGTACGCTAACAACATCGTGAGCAATTATGCTGGTGTAATTTTATTATGGTTTTAGTTTTAGTGCTTTCATAAGTACCTAAAGTAAAACAGCATTTACTTTTAAATCAGTAATTAACAAAAATGTGCGCCATTTAACAGTTAAAACCCAGCTGAGTTGAGAAAGTAGATTGTAGGTTGACAAAGACCGACAAAGCTTTGACGTTGTGCATTTGCACACAATAGTTGAACAAAAACTGGTCGAGACGAATCGCTCCAAGCGCTGCGAATTTTGCTAAATTACGTTTTATTTTGATTTTATATGAATTGTGAGTGTTTTGTTCTAAGAAATAATGAATTATTTATGTGTTCATAAGCGAAATAATACTTACTCACTGACTGTTACGGAATTTTAGCACATCATATTTTTTTATTATGTTATAATAACAGCTAGGTACACAGGTCTCCAGCTAAGTTTTTGTGTCTGATATTGGCGCGTAAGTTGCGCATATGTCGAATTTAGGTATCGAAGGGGGTGAAGAAGACAGGCGGGGAAAATTCGAATATGACCTCACGATTGCGAGACCGATTGGGAGACTGCAGATTAAGACTTTGTTTAGTTGATTAATATGGAAGTTGTAAAAGGTGTTGTAAAACACGCCATGCTCGTCATATAAACGCAAAGGATCTATACAAATAAATTTGAAGCCTCTGTTTGTAATGTCAAAATAACAGTTTTTTACTAAATACGTATGAAAGTATACATAGTACATACATTTTTAATTTTTTTGTGTGTCTGTTTGTTCCGGAAAATCTAAAACGGTTGGATGGATTAGAGAGGACTTTTACTGTCAGGCAGCTGAGGCTATAAGGAGTATCTTAGGCTTCCTTTTATCATCAGGTAAGCGTTTATAGGGAGCGAGCAGCACTGCAACTTCACGCGAACGAAGTCGTAGGCACAGTTACTGTTTAAGTAAAAAAAAACTTACGCTTTAGGGTACAAGTCTGTGTCATGGGGGACTTTACAAACATACTTAAACTAAGTACACCCAGACTCGGAACACTGATTTGTGGATCACACAAAGTGGTGTCCCGAGTGGGAATAGAACCTACGACCACTTGCGCAGTAGTCAGGGTCATTAACCATTGACCAACAGGCCAGTCATCGTGGCTGTGAAATATGTGTAGGTATGTTGTTAAAAATTAAGATATTTTTATACATCTACACTTATATTATAAATAAAATATGTGTAGAATTTGTTTGTTTGAACGCGGTTATCTCAGGAACTACTGGTCCAAATTGAACAATTATTTTACTGTTGGATAGCCCATTTGTTGAGGAAGGCTATAGGCTACACAACATCACACTACGACCAATAGGAGCGGAGCAGCAATAAAAAATGACAAGAACGGGGAAAATTGACGCATACAAATTTGCGCGGGTCAGCTAGTGTATATGAGTTGGGATATGATCGCGTTAATACCTCTATAGAGATACTTATATATATATATATATATATATATATATATATATATATATATATATATATATATATATATAGCTTTTTTACACTTTTTTTGATCGTATTGCACCAATCACGGAAATTAGTGGACATACCTGTAGTAGATAAATAGGTTTTAAGTGTTTTAAATACAATAATTGCATTTTTGAAATATAGAAAAATTTTAAATCCAGACTCAGGAATCGAACCCGAGACTTCCGTAGCCAAACCGGGGCCAGAAGCGAACCACCTATCTGGACTATGTTACTAGATATCAAATCTTTCTATCTCTTAATGCTTGCGAGTTAGGCCCCCGCAGCGCTATCTAGTCGGTAGTTAAATAACTATCACGGCTTTTGTTATTGCTTCGTTACAGAGAGCATTTTAACAAATTATGATGACGCAGGCCGAATATTAATGTAATTTTTATAGGCGTTTCTTGCCAATTACTTTACAAATACAATAATTGCATTTTTGAAAGATAGAAAAATTTGAAATCCAGACTCAGGAATCGAACCCGAGACTTCCGTAGACAAAAATGCAATTATTGTATTTGTAAAGTAATTGGCAAGAAATGCCTATAAAAATTACATTAAGTGTTTTAAGTTAGAAAGTAAAAAAATACAAAATTTATTAGACTCAGGCTTATGTTTATAATAAAATACAATTAATGTACTGTGAGAAAAATTGTGCAGTGAGTGAGGTACCTTACCTAAACACATGTGGGAGCTGCACGTACCATTGTTACTTTGTGACCGTATTTCTATTGAAAATAAGACCGTGTTACCGTTTTTATTGGATTTTTAAAATTCGTTTTCTACTTATCATTTGTCGTTGTAATTTTATTAAAAAAATACAATTACGGTGACACTCAATGTTGGTAATCACGATATACCTATATATCGAACAATTCTCTATTTGTTTCGTGTTTTGTAGTTATGGTTCTCGCGTGAAATAAAAGAAAGACAAGACACGTTGAATTTATCTACAGGAGTTATTCGTCATTTAAAGTGAATTGAATGAAATTATTTATTTTGATTCGTCATCTTGTTTCGACACTTCTATAAATCTGATCCATCTTTGTAAGTCCTTTTGTGTATATTCATAATTATCCGTAGGTACTGGATTACTGGCAATCGCTTAAATAAATAAAACGAATAAATAACACATAGTGAATAAATGTACTATTAGGTAACTAAAGCAAAAAAAGCTATACAAAAACATATTATGCCCCGAATGACGAACGGCCCACACTCTATATTAATTACTAGCTGTCCCGCGCAACTTCGTTTGCGTAAATTTTCCCCGTTTTTGTAACATTTCTCATTGCTGCTCCGCTCCTGTTGGTCGTAGCGTGATGTTATATAGCCTTCCTAAAAAAATAGATGTGTGAATAGATCAGTGTTTGTTACTCAATCACACCAGAACGGATGAACGGGTATATAATGTACTAGCTGTCCCCCACAACTTAGTATGCGTAAATTTTCCCCGTTTTTGCAACATTTCTCGTCGCTGCTCCGCTCTTATTAGTCGTAGCGCGATGTTATATAGCCTATAGCCTTCCTCAATAAATGGGCTATCCAAGAAAAAAAGAATTATTAAAATCGGTCCAGTACTTTTTGAGTTTATTCGTTACATACAAAAATACCTTTATAATATTAGTGTAGAAGTGTACTATATCTACACTTCTACACTAATACTATACACATGTTAATATAGATGTTTGGTAGGTTTTTTATCGTTTTTAAACTTTCGCGATTTTTATACATATTAGATAGATATATTTCGCGTGAATTATTTAAAGGCTTTTATTTACCCGATGTTTTTATCCTTTTGACCGTGATAAAGCCATAATTTGTTTTTCATAATTTCCAAGTGAATGAAGTCGCGAGCAACAGCTGGTATTATCTATAGAAAATATTTGACGTGAATGTGTAACAGCAACTCCACATAATAGTTTAATTCAATTATAACAGTAAAGTGTCTTGAATGCGCGCGCGCACTTTCGCTGACCAGTTGTGAATTCGTTACACGTGGTATTGTCTTTGATGTGATGGCAACACTGACATTGTTTACTGATCTCCTTTTGAATTTAGAACTCAGTTCAGTTGCTATTTAACTGGTATCTAAACATAAAGAAAATTAATATAAAGATGAAAATCTTTTTAGTCACGTTTCGATAAGTTTACTTTATTGTTTGTCAGTGTAACGATAAAATGTACTAGGTACCGACTTCGAAATATTTAAGACCACCGTACGAGTACCTACATCGCCCTGAAATTAGAGTCGTGTATTTAATACTAGCTATGTCATTAATTTATCATTGACTTGTATTATTAAAAGATAGATATATCGAGGATTAAGTAACTACTTACATGTGTATATATTTTTTTATGACACGTGTTACTTAATCCTCGATATATATTTCACAAATAAATTCATTTGATTTGATTTGGTCCACTGTTGGACCTTTCCTAATTTTTAACGGTCTTATACTCTCTGGCCTGTCCCTTTCAAAAACATGAATCAATCAGTTTTTTGCTTGTCTTAGGTGAATTAGATTACTAATCTATTTTGGTCCAAACAATTTCAGTCAAAATGCCGGTTTTACCTACCTAACCTGCGAGCTAAAACCTTCTTATACATGAATTAGAGTTCAAAATGCAATAATTTGTTGCAAAACTGTCATGGTTCCCATTTGTCTGCACATAATGAACTCATTATCGTTATTATACATTCCGTACGAACCAGGTCACAGCACAAGTCTAGTGTCTAGACGCTAAACAAACATTCAACAACTTTGTTAATTACTAACAAATGTTCTAATCCATTGTTGTTATAAACAGTAAACACTAAAACAAGCTAAAAAATATTTGAGCAATTTTAAGATTTCAAGATGATCGTGTACAATCGCGGTCTTAATTGTTTAATGTTTAAAGGCATAATGCTTTAAACCGGTTCCGGGTCTGGGTGTAATTTGTGTCCGTGACTTGTATGTTTGTAAAGTCCCCCGCGACACAGGGCTTGTACCCTACTGCGGGAGTTGTCTTTTTTTAAAAAAAAAAAAAAAAAAAAAAACCACTAAGACCATGTAAAGGAAGAGATAGTGCATTGTTGTATTGTTCTTTCGATTTCGCGACAGTTCACTTCAGTCTTGGATCGTGTTGTGAAACCACTCAGCAATACACTTTTTAAAAATGTACCGTGGACTTTCCACCAGGCTCTGCACCTGGTCACAAGGCACGAACTACCAAAGCCTGGCTTGAAACCAACGTTCCGGACTTTATAAGAGCTGAAGACTGGCCCTCATCTAGCCCAGACCTCAAACCTTTAGACTACAAATTATGGTCAGTTTTAGAGGACACATGGCTTGCTGTAAACGATACGGGGACATTGAGTCTCTTAAAAAATCTCTGGAGCAAGCAGTGGCAAAATTTCCCATGGAAACAGTGCGTAAATCCATAGATTCGTGGCCGGACATATTAAAGGCCTGTATAAAAGCCAAAGGTAGCCATTTTGAATAAAATATTGTTTTTATTTTTTGCTGAGACTTTAATAAATATGTACATATAAGCAAATTAGATTCTTTTGTGATTTTATCTTACAAACAGCCCTTTACTATAAATCGACGTAGTGGGTTCTTTTAGTCGTTTAAGGCGCCGCTCCACGTCCAGCCAGAGTCTTCATTCACGTTCTTTTTTTCGTTTTCGCGGTAAGCTCGTGCGAATTGGCGCATGCGCGGTGCGCTCAAAGATATCCGCGCATTCATGTTGATGCTTTTCTAAGCGCAGCTCTCTATTTACCATTATGACAAGATTTTGACAATTCGCGTGAGCTTCCAGGAAAAACGAAGAAAGAAGAACGAGAATAAGGACCCAGTCCTTATTTTTTTCTTTTCAGATCCTATTGTTGAAAATACCTCTTACTCCCTCCCCTTGGATTCGACATCATTGCGCTTAGTCTTTTCATCTATTGGTCTATTCAACCATCTTGGCGATAAACATGATCACATTTATTTGTGTTATGTATTATTAGTATAAACTTGCCAAATTGTTTACCCCCCGTGGCTTGCACTACAAAAGCAACATCGTGAAGATAACCGTTATGCTGTATTCAAATCGATGCGGGAATGCCCACTGGGCATTGTTTGGTCGTGATAAATGCGACCCAGATAAATTGATACGAACCCGATTTCTTGCTTGAATGAGCAAACCAGCTATAAAAAACAGATAAGTATTTAACAAGATGGCTTTATTTTAGGACCTGGCGATGCCTAACATCTTCACATTTTAGGTTTTTATACGTATCATAAGCCATCGAAACAAATACTAATACAGCTTAAACTATAATACTATACTAGTATTAATACTAACTGTTTTTTTTGATAATAGAAATTTTTCATAACCTTGCCGAGCGAACTGTTATTTTAATGTTTCATAAAATAACACTGATTTGTCTCAACAGTCATATATCATTATTGCGTTAATTAATAATTACCTACATTGACCAAAGATTTATTAAAATAGTCATAATATCGAATGTCGATAGGTTTAATATTAATTAATACCGATAATCATTTATTATCGGTACAAATGGTTATCAAGTTATCCTCTCTCAACGGGTCAAAATAATCCATCACAACATTTATGAATGTTTTAAGTGAATATTATTTTAACGTTAATTTTAAATTAAAAACTTTCGTTGATGTATGTACTTCTAGAATTTATTTTAAGCACACAATTGAGGGAATTACTTTGCTTAGACTTATTTTTGAAATTGAATTACCGGCTTATATAAATTTTAATTGGTAACAAACGCCAAGTTTCTGTAAAGTTTCGTCCGGAGGTGCCTGCCAACCGAGTTGGTCCGAAGTGTTAGATATGTTAATCTATTTCGATTGTTGTATTAAAGATATCTGTGAGGTTAAGCAACCTTACCACTGTCGGTCCCTAGATGGTTGACCGTTTTCGAAAAATGTCACACCATTCCGTGCCTCAGAGAGCACGCTAAGCCGTTGGTCCTGCGCCCAAGCACTCCGGTCATGTCGAATTTCTGTCCCATCGGGCTATGAGAGTGAGGGAATAGAGAGTGCACTTGTGTTTGCGCATACACTTGTGCATTATAATATCTCCTGCGTATTTGGCTAGTCTCGAATGAGATTGGTCGCCGTAACCGACATCGGTTAGGAGACTATTCTATTATTATTCCCAGACTACTTCAATCGTTGTGATTCACAGGGTGTTAGGATCTCCTTAATTAATATATGTTCGTAAACTTTCGCGATTTGTACACATTATAGAATTTTATAAGCTACGGGTCTTAATCGCGTAAATATTTTATTTTAAGGCTAAATACCTTTGTTTATTTCCCGACGTTTCGACCGTATTGCAACGGCCGTGGTCACGGGTAGACGCGAAATATAAATATTTACGCGATTAAGACCTGTAGCTTATAAAACTCCTTAATTAAATCAATTTATTGCCGCCATCTTGTGGCGCCTGATTTTAACAGTTGTTGTTTAAGTTGATTACCTGAACTTGTATCTGTCAAGAAGTTATATCTTAATATCGTATGATATAGAATTTGATATTTATCTTGTTCACTTTTAATTTAGCGTTTACTTTTTATTAATAAATGCAGTTGGACGTATATAAACTGTTATGATCAATTCTGTTTCGTATTTAATTATCCAAGTTGAATGATCAGCCTATGATTAAATGGACAATTATTCGTATGTTATTTTATGGGACTCATCCCAGCAGGTCTTTAAACTTATTCTTAAACGGTATCCGTGGGAAAGCTCGAGGTTTCAAAAGGTTTGATTCCAGAATTCCTTAAAAGGAAATGTGCAGATACACAAGCATTTTCAACTGTGACAAATTTCTGACCTATCTCCTGAATAAACTTATCCCGCTAGTTCTAAAACAAATGGAAAAAACAAAGCTCTAAAAGTTGATAAACCGATGCCTTTGCCTCATAATAACAAATAAATGTTGGTGTTTCAGATGCAAACCATCCTGCACCACAACGGCAGCGGCGCTGCTGCGTACACTAACAGACTGAAGAATAGAGAGGTGCACCGCGCCATCACGCTCCATCCTGTCAAGGATCACCGGCAGATGTATAGGATACATTCGTATTTTAAGGTACATTACATGAAGGTATAAGTGCGGTATTTGTTTCATCGATTTGCAATCAGTCTTATAGTGGGCTTACTATGGGGACTGAGTGATTAACTCTGAGAGGGAGTATTGGTCATAATTATAATCCGTCATGCGGACCCAGAACCATGCGAATTGGTGGATGCATTTTTGGTTCTAGAACCCAATTCTCAGCATTCTTAAACTAACATAAAAGTTTTTCATTCTGACGATGCGAGTTGCATTTATTATGATTTTTTTTTTCATAATAGATGCAAATGCAATTATTACATTTGGATTGTTTCGGTCTATGCTACTAGTTTTGATATGCTCGTAGTCTATTTTCTTCCCGATTTTACCTACTGTATTTCAGAAACCACGTGACGCCTTACCATTTTCCTCATTTATCCAAGAAATTAACTCGTCATGTTCGCAAAATTGTATTTTTTATTTTAGTCTCATCTTAAAAGGGTTTTCAATGGTTAGAATTTCAAGAATAACATACGCAGGTAACTCGATAAGTTTTGAGACAAGAAAAAACTATACAAGATATTATCAATATTTATTTAATTTTTTTCGAGATATTCTCCTTTCATTCGTTATGCAAAGTTCCATTCGCCTAAACCAACTATTAAAACTCTTTTTCCAGTCACGATCCTATAGGTCCGAAATTGCGACTTCGTAGGCGGCCACGACCTCTTCGGCACACGAAGAAAATCCCTTTCAATTTTCCTTGATTACAGGCAACAAAAAAAAAATCACAGGGAGTTAAATTAGGATTGTACGATAAATAGGCCAAGGTTTCAACACCGCATTCTTAGCTCGTTGCAAAGAAAAACGCAGGAAGCATCGTAGTACAATTACTACAACATATTTTTTTTTAAACCAGCTACCTGGCAACGTGTGCAGTATTTTTAAATAAATTTGCTTTTTAAAAATATATGATACTGATGCGTTCCATTTAAAATTACGAGCATCTCAAAACTTATCGAGTGACCTACGTAAACATCGTCAGCCGTATCCCTCAGATCTTTATGCAGAATGTTTATTATTAACAGACTGGTTGTGAAGTTCAATAATTTCGGCTGTACTTGTAACGTTACTCATAATGTTTAAACAAACGAACGTTTCCTTAAGTTCGACGTTCTCATCAACATTGTTTGTCCACGTGTTGGTTCTTGGCTCACCTTGTTTTATTTCAGTTGCTTTCGCAGTATTTGTAAAGGATGTATTTGAATGTATTAAGTGCTTTTCTAACTATTGTAAACAGGATAATTTTGTCTGTGGGAAGCTCTGAATGTTTATGGTGGAATTTGTTAATGAATATTAGATGGAAGGCGTTCTTTAGGTGAGTAGTTTAGATCAGTCGTGTCCGAATACTTATTCAATGATTTATGCAGTTGTTAGACCATATTTGAAACTTGTCTCTTATCTTTTTCTGTTTGTCAAACTTTCGTCCCACGGGACTATGAGAGTGAGAGTATAAAGAGTGCACTTGTAGTTGTCTTGTCTTTAATAAGGTTAGCCGCCTTTATAGAAATTGGTTAGAAGAAAACATTATCATATTCCTAGTATGAAGTCCCTTTGATGTTAATAATAATTTTCTTTTGAATGTTTGAAACAGATGCATCTGTGTTCTTTAAAGCCATATTTTATGCCATCGTAACTTTATTGAGACAATTTGTACTATTACGTACAACACAATTTGTAGTAATATGTCACTTTGTTGCAATACCTTATCATCTATCTTCATGCTTTGTACATTTCTAGAGAGGATGTATAGGTGTGTAGGTATTTTGAAATAGTTAGTCGTAATTTGCCAAAACTTACGCAAACGTAAAAGGTCTTGTAGTTTAAAATACTATTCGATCGATTTGCAAATGCCATTGGTAAGTTCAAAATGTCGATGGTGTCACAATGATAACCATGATTTTGTAATATTTTTAATTACCTTGTAATGTGTCACTGTTTATTTACCTCAATAATAAAACAACGAATAAAAGTAACTAAATGGTAAGTACTTTTAGTAGTAACCATGATAATGTTTATTAGCTGCTACCCTTCTTGAGAATTGTGAATTTCGGAACAATTTATTCTATGGAACATGACGTCATAGGACAAGATAAGAATATGTAGGCACATGTAATAGTTTTATTTCTCGAGTTGCTCTATGGAACAAGGAAAATAAAGACCTCTATTACCACTGTTGTCATTATCAATGTCATAATATGTCATGAAAGATTTTGGGAAAACATATAATTCCCAGTTTGTTCTATGACAAAAGGGGTAAAAGTTAATATGGAATAAAATAATAATAATATCTTGGGACAACTTACACAACGTCATCTGATTCCAAATTAAGCAGAGCTTGTACTATGTCAAACAGACAACTGATAAACATACTTATATATTTCTAAATACATACTAAAACTTTTTTTTTTAAAGGTATCTAGCAATGTGGGATTGGGTCCCACATTACTAGCAATCTTGTTAACCCCTCCAGCTAAGCTCAAAGGCCTGTGTTAGGAGTGAGTTCACGTTGGCATTATAATGGGCAGGATTCGAACCCACGACCTCACAATTGCGAGTCCAACTCCGTAGCCATTAGGCTACCGCCTCTTACATATTACAGATAAATAACACCCAGACACACAATAAACCATCATGCTCATCACACAAAGTTTTATCCTGGGTGGGGATCGAACCTACGACCTACGGCTTAGCAGTCAGGGTCACTAACCACTAGACCAACAGGCCAGTCAAATGGGGAAAAATATTGCTGTTTTGTCGTATGACGTCACGTTCCATAGAACAAATAGGAACTACCCTTGAAATTCATCTCTTTAGTTTCAACGATAAGAAAACTGCAAGAGAATTGGATGTAGCTGATTAAGGTGGTGATTGAAACACTATTGTAATACGCTCGTAGTTATTCATCAAGTATCCGTTTGGTCCTATGTTCATTTTTTTTTTGCCTGTGATGTTGATATTCTAGTTTGTAGGTATGGTTTGTTAAGCTGAGATCATGTGTAGCGTTAATTACTCAGTTCTGGCCTTTACTAACATGTTTGCTGTGTTAAGACCTTGTTGGTCAAGGATCACGCGGGTTAAGTCTGTTTATTGTCAATGTTATGTTAATGGCTTTAAGTTATATGTCAAGTTCGTCTGCTGTGCAATCGTGATGTGTTCGCAAAGGCCAGTTTTGGTGCTTTCAATAGGTTTTGCAATAGGTATACGTCTTTTATTAGGATTTGATTGTAGTACAAGCTTTTATTAGCTCGATCATCGGAGGCCACTCTGATCCAACGAAAACGACATTCGACTGAATATTGATTAATAATTGTCTGACTAAGAGAGGTCGTGGAATTATTGTTCGAGCACGATTGTCTATTCTGTGTCTACGTGTAATATATCTTTAATATGTATGTATCTATACTAATATTATAAAGCGGAAAAGTTTGTTTGTTTGATTGTTTGTTTGTTTGTTTGTTTAAACGCGCTAATCTCAGGATCTACTGGTCCGATTTGAAAAATTCTTTGTTGGATAGCCCATTTATCGAGGAAGGCTATAGGCTATATAACATTGCGCTACGACTAATAGGAGCGGAGAAGCAACGAGAAATGTTTCAAAAACGGGGAGAAATTACGCATATGAAGTTGCGCGGGACAGCTAGTTTAGAAATATATAAGCAAGATTATCAGATACACAGGCTCTATATAGTTTGGTACCAGATAGCCTTGATTTTATTCAAACACCAGCTTTCGCCCGTGGCTCCGCCCGCGTGGATGTCAGTTATCGCGATAAAAACTATCCTATGTCCTTCCACGGGACTCAAACTATCTCCATACCAAACTTCATCTAAATCGGTTTAGCTGTTTGAGCGTGAAAGCGTAACAGACAGACAGACAGAGTTACTTTCACATTTATAATATTAGTATGGAAGTTTTTATTCTTCAAGTACAAAGGGCCGTCAGAGCCCCTAGACCAGTGGCATAAATGCTAATCGAATAGAATGACAATCAATTAAAATGACGTCAGTGCGCTTGCAACACCGCGAATGTTTTTTTTTTAATAGAGATTCGCAATTCTGCGCGCGCAATATTAGTAATTCCGAGGTCATTCTATTCGATTAGAGTTTATGTCACTTTACATCACACTCCAGAGGCTGGTACTGAGTAACGGTGTCATTTGTTGACAGAATCGGTGGCACAGTGCCTGTTCTGTGCAAGAGTTTGTAGGATCCACGAATCGTTATTCCTATCCTGGGTTCTACACCCTATACTCAGTATTCGCATGTGTTTATGAAGGCTCTCGACATAAGAATGGTTCTCTAGTGCGAGAGATGTTCTTTTAAAATAAGGAAAATAAATTGGTATATTTGATTTGTGAACATGCTCGCTAGTTTTACTTGGTAACATACCTAGACATCAAAATAAGGTTATGCCGCAATTTATTGGAACGAGACATTCCCGTGGGAAGAGCCCCGGGCACAAACGAGTATTTTATATTACGTAAGATATTTATGGATATATTATTGATATCAGTGTTAATATAATTTTACATACATTTCAGAGTTACCATAGCCACATGGGTTAAGGGTGTTGAACCAAAGAAAATATAATTTGTATTACTATTTATTTATATTTTTTATATATTGTATTTGTTTATATATATTTACTGTCTCCTTATTTAATTACAATTTGTTATAAAAACAATCCAAACTAATATTATAAATAAAAGTAATTCTGTCTGTTACGGATAACGTAAATTTTCCCCGTTTTTGCAACATTTCTCATTGCTGCTCTGCTCCTATTGGTCGTAGCGTGATGTTATATAGCCTATAACCTTCCTAATAATAATAATTGATTGTTGTCTATCTCTGTGCCAAATTTCATCCAATTTTTTTTAATTTAAATTAGGTAGATACGATTTATTAATTTTCATTGAAATTTGAAATGTGATATTCAATTAAGTTTAATAATAATTGAATATCCTGTACTAATATTATAAAGCTGAAGAGTTTGTTTGTTTGTTTGAACTACTGGTCCGAATTGAAAAATTCTTTCACTGTTGGATAGTCAATTTATCGAGGAAGGCTATAGGCTATATAACATCATGCTACGAGCAATAGGAGGGGAGCAGCAATGAAACATGTTGCAAAAACGGGGAAAAAATACGCAGGCGAATTTGCGCGGGACAGCTGGTCATGGGAATTTATAATGATCAAGTATCTAATTGGTAGTATCAACGAGACGAGTATTCATGTGAGTGTTTCTATGTAGTATTTTCAATGAATAGTATATTTTAATAACCGGTCAAAAATAGCATTACAAGAAACATATCGGCAGAGAGCAACGGATGGTGTAGCTGACATGTTCATACGTAGATATAATTTACTTGGCGAAGGAACCAGATCTATGTGGAAGCAATAAAATATCCCTTAGGCGTTTACGTTGCTTTAAGGTTTCATCACACTGTCGTATCGTAAGTTTAAAAAGACTTTGGTCTTTTAAGTACTTTCATGCAACTCTTATGAACGCCTGACACATTAATTGACTAAATTGACTAAGGCTTATAGTCTGTGAACTAAGGCAAAGGCATTGACGTAGAGATCAGGATAGCGGCATATCTTCTCAAATTTGACCACTCTCTAGAAAAAGACAACGCTCCTTTGTGGACAATGCTTGTCAAAGGCCGCACTAGTTTTTTATCTCTTTCACGCTTTGCGGTCAATATTTACTTTTTAATTGAAAGAGATGACGCGGTCCTGGTCTAAACATCTTCTTCTTTTTTGAGTTTATGGCAATCTAGCCGTTTTAACGGCAAATTTCTGCCAGTATCAAGTATTTAAGCGCTTATTACATGCACAAAGTCTCGTTTTTCTCAATTATCACGTATTCAAATCATGGCCGGTTAGTTTGCCGCCATTATTACAACTGGGTCTAAACATCAATGGGCAAAGGTATCGTATGACAGATGGCCAGCCTTATTTTTTTTTTGTGGCACCCATGTCTTTGGCTAAGTTTCAATTTGATTTAATTCTGGAACCCTTGTTTCATCTCTTTTATATTGGTTAAATTTTTCAAAAATCCGTTTTTAGCGTCTGTTCAGTGGTTGAGATGTGCATTGACATTGCTTTAAATATTATTATATACCTATTTACAGATGACTGGTCAGTCTAATATTTTGTTTATAATTCAATACCAAGACTTTGACACAACTTTTTTGGAAGTTTTTACACTACCACAGTTAACTAAGTAACTAACTTTATCCTCAACCACCTCCACCGCGCCACAGCCTCTGTGGCGCGTTGGGAGTATATCCGACTGCTACGCAAGAGGTCGTGGATTCGATCCCCACCCAGGATAAAACTTTGTGTGATGAGCACGATGGTTTATTCTGTGTCTGGGTGTTATTTATCTATATTAAATATATAAGTATATTTATCAGTTGTCTGATTTCCATAGTACAAGCTCTGCTTAGTTTGGGATCAGATAGCTTTGTGTGAGTTGTCCCAAGATATTACATCTTTTGTGAGTATAGTCTGATAGTTGCCATTGAGCTACTTAGTTTAGTTGCTGATACTTCACCTACGTATTGTGTATATTCGAAGAAGTGTTGACAACTTGTTGACCCCGAACCGTGTAGTTGACATTGACTCGCAGTTAGCCGATCCAGTGTGTACACACCTTTACCCTGTCTTTGATCTTTTACGAAGGGATCAAGAACCCGTTTATTTTTAGAGATACTCAAGAGTTTATTGTTTATGAGCAACTTTGATTATGCAAAGCCGCCATTTTGATTTGCGTTTTTATTTTTCTCAACGTATAATTGGCTGTAAAATGATGTTTTAATTATCTGAGAGTTAAATCCTTGGTTGTTTTGTGTTTACTTTGTAGATTTATGGAGGTTAGGGCTAGTTTCTTTTTTTTTAAATACACTGGGATACCTGTGTTGCAGGGGGACCCAAACTCAGAACAACAATTTGTGAATCACACAAAGTAGTGTCCCGTGTAGGAATCGAACCCACGACCTCTGGCCTAGCAGTCAGGATCACTAACCACTAGTTAGTTCAATAGACCAAGCAAATTAGGGCTAGGATAGGTACAAATTAGGGCAGTCAAGTTAGGACTAAACTCAAGGACTATATGGCTGTGTAGACATGTTGAATAGGAGACGAAAAGGCAGCAATTCCTTTTGACGTAACAACGTCTTATAATTTGATAGAGCCGGCTGAACGCACGAAAAAACATGACTCATGAGGCGTTACCTCGCTCTGAGGCGTTCCATTTAAGTGCAAGCGAGAGCGCGGAACGAGCGACAAAGAGGCACAATCGGCCTCCGCGTTCGGCAGGAAACCATTTCATGAGTATTTTCTTATGACGTTGTCACGTTCAACTGTCGTCAGTAAAAACCGACTTTACAGACAACCGATTTTTTCAATTTGAGCAAAACTTACCTATCTATATAGAAATATTACTCCCAAATTATTTAATGTTGATCGTCTGTGTCAGACAACACTTTGTGTGGTTCACAGATTGCCGTCCTGAGTCTGAAGGTCTGCGCTCTTTCCCCGAAAGGAAACCAATTAATTTTGGGTTTTTAGATTTAAATTTCCGTAATTTATGAAGACTGCTATGATTTACTTTCGTAAAATCACCACTCTCAAAAAATGGATTAATATTGCCAGCTTTGGATATTATCTATCATCAAATTTATGCAATTTTTCGTTCGACATTCGTTTTAAGAATCGAGTCAGTCATTCTATTCGATTAGCCTTTATGCCACTTGTCTAGGGGGGCTGGAGTGCTTTGTGCACCGCGAACCAAGGATTTATTTTCCAGTGTGGGACATGTCTTTAAAAAGAACTAGCTGTCCTGGCGAACATTGTACTGCTCTGTTATTTTTTTTTACGTAAGAACTTTAATATACATAAAGTTTTTACATCGTAAGTGGATGCTCCTATTATGTTGTGCCCATTGAGGCTGATGTATCCGATCTCGTGTACTCTTCTAATATTATTGACATCTTTTTTTGCATCAGTACTCTAATATGGTGTATAATATAATGGTGGCAGCACCTTACCTGCATATATAGTTTATAAACAGAGAAACATTGTAAACATTGGCAATTTGAAAAGAGTGGCCACGAGTTTTTATTGCCTGTTCTTTTCTCGGGCTTTACCTATTGTTTGCGAACAGGCATTACCAGTAAATGTAGAATCGACTTTTCACAAGTGTAGTATTTTGCTTCCTAAGTGAATAAATCATTTTTATTTATTTATTTATTTAATAATAAAAGTTCTTTATTCACTTAGGAAGCAAAATACTATTTTTGTGAAAAGTCGATTTTACATTTACTTGTGATGCCTGTTCGTAAACAAAGCCCGGTAAAGCCCGAGAAAAGAACAGGCAATAAAAATTCTTTTAAAATTGCCAATGTTTACAATGTTTCTTTGTCTATAAACCGTATAATATGCAGGTAAGGTGCTGCCACTGTTAAATTATACACCATATTAGAAGAGTACATGAGATTGGATATATTATCCTCAATAGGTACAACATAGTAGGAGCATTCACTTACAATGTAAAAACTACATGTGCTTAAATATTTATTGAAGCGGCGGTAGCCTAATGGCTAAGGCATCGGTCTCGTAATCGTGAGGTCGCGGGTTCGAATTCTACCCATTATAATGGGTGGCGCAAAAGTAAAGACCCTATTTGGTTCAGCTATAACATTTTTTCTAAATTAGAAAACTAGATTTAGATTTTTTTAAATGTATATTTGTGCCATTAAATTTCGTACCATTAGGATTTAAAGATGATGTCTTTTAAATGGTGACCTCCAGAGTTGATACACATTTGAGCCCTATTTATGACATTTTGCATAACTTGCCGTAACACTTCCTGCGATATGTTCGTTATTTCTTGACGAATGTTTTCTTTTAGAGCTGCGAGAGTCTGTGGCTTGTTCACATACAGCCGAGATTTCAAAAAACCCCAAAGAAAGAAGTCTGGACTGGTCAGATCGGGTGATCTTGCAGGCCAAGGCAAATCGCCAAAACGAGAGATAACTCGGCCTGGAAAAGCGTCCCTCACTAAGTCCATAGTGTCGCGCGCTGTGTGTGCCGTAGCGCCGTCTTGTTGAAACCAGATGTGCTCCAGCCCCAATTCGTCCAAACTGGGTATCAAAAACTCACGTAACATGGTTCTGTAGCGTTCTCCAGTGACAGTTATCGCATTGCCTCCAGCGTCTTCGAAAAAATAGGGTCCGATCACTCTGTCAACACAGATGCCACACCATACAGTAACTTTTAGTGGGTGTAGAGGTGTTTCTTGAATAATGCGCGGATTATCAGTGCCCCAGAACCGAGTATTCTGCTTATTGACATGCCCTGAGAGATGGAAATGCGCTTCGTCACTCATAACCAATTTTGAAGGAAAATCATCCTCTTCAAGGTTGAGGTTTATGACGCGCTGGCAGTAATCTAGACGAGCTCGGTGATCAGCAGGCAGCAGCTGATGAGTCATTTGAGTTTTATACGGGAACATCTTTAAGTCTTTCACCAAAATACGCTGCAGGGTCCGTCTGGAAATGCCCAATTGCGTGGCACGTCGCCTCGTTGATGTTTCTGGACACTCTTCCACATCTTCGCGCACAGCATCGATATTTTCAGCTAAACGGCCTTTTCTTGGTCTCCCAGACTTAGGTCTATCCAATGTTGAGCCAGTTGCTTCAAGGCGTGTGGCAAAGCGTCGAATTGTGCGACCAATCGGTGCCGGACGGTGGGGAAATCGTCGACGAAATTCACGTTGTGTTCTTATCACTGATGAATTATTCCGTAAGAAAATTGACACAATTATTCCACGTTCTTGGGGAGTAAAACGGTCCATGTTTATTTTCAGTGTATTTTACATTTGTTCACTACACAATTTTCAACAACAGAATGACAGAAAATGTCATATAAAAAAAAAAAGTATTTTCTTTAGTGCCAGTACTTTTGCGCCACCCAGTACTACCGACGTGAACCTACTCCTAACACAAGCCATTGAGCTTAGCTGGAAGGGGTTAACAGGATTGCTAGTAATGTGGGACGTAAAATCCCACATTGCTAGTTATCTTTAAAAAAAAAAATGTTAATTAATAAATAAGTATAAATGTTTTGAAAAGAAAGAAAATATCTACTTACAAAAGATTATTTTATATAATATAGATAATTATAATTACTAGTTAGTAATAATGAGGTACGCATACTTAATTTTTATGAAATGAACACAAAATGTAGGTCTAAGAAGTTCTCCAAACGATAACAAGCAAGTTAAATACTTATAGTAAATGTATAGTAAACACACTGTTTATAAATACATAGTTAGATGGCGGATGTAAACAAGATAATACAAGTGCAATAAACGCATTAACATTAGTTTGACTTTTTATCTTATCGTAGAGGTACATGGTGCACTGAATCTCTGCAGTTTTACAAAAACTGACCAAATTTTGATTTAAGACCTAGACTCGGTAAACAAAAGGTAGGACGGCCCCCAGCCAGAGGGACCGACGACATAAAGAAGGTGAAAAGTCGTTGGATTCATTGTGATTATGGGAATGACACTATACATATTATACTCGTAAATATAAATCTTTACTTGTTACCAAATAAGCTGCGAAAGTAAACCGTTACGAGTTCAAATCTGTGCGTCAAAAAACTGTAGCTTTTACTTATCATCAACCCGTTTAAAACTTCCCATAATTTCTTGCTCATTCCAGAACTTTCGAATCCAAGAGCTTCGTGAGCGTTCCCTGGACTTGCACAGAGACATCGCCTCATCCATGCGGGAGCTGGAGGTGCCTCCTGAAGATGTAGATGACTATGTGCTGCCTGGAAACGTGCCTCTATTTCCAGCAAAAATTGGAGAACCAGACTATTTAGGGAATAATAAAATATTAGGTAAGTCTTGTGGTGCAAGTGTGAGCGTTGAAATTGTTATTAAAAAGTTGTTTTTTTTTTTTTAAAGGTTGTGTCATATCACATCATCATCGAACAATCCCATAAAACACCACGTCTGTGTTTTATTTGCTGATTTCTGCTTGCAAATGGATCGGTCATTTTCTTATGAACTCCACTAACTTATGCATCATTGTAATATTTCAGGAGCTCCAATAGACATGAACAGATACAAAGCAAACACTATTGAGGAAATTGTCCCCTTTGACTTCATCAGCAAGTCGATATACTCTGCCAGTCACTCTAACCCTAAGAGAAGAATTGAAGGACCGCTCAAAGAGGCTCTGGATGATGTTATTCGAGAAGTGAGTAATATATTGATCATAATATTTTTTTCATATTCTTAGGCACGTCTCTTCAAAGCAGTAGATGGGTCCAGTTTACAAAACTATGAATTAACGGGACCAACACGAGTAATATATGTCACTATTACAGTGGTCAGACAGAACAATCAGATTATTCAATCGGGTACTAATTCATTACTAAGCCACGTAACACACTTCCTCAGACAAAATTAGTAAAATCTGAATGCAAGCAAAAAATCGGTACATTGTTTAGCGTGTATGCTATGGTTTCAATTAAGTTTGTCATAGGTACACTGTTTAACTTTCGGAACAGTTCTTAAATACAAACTGAATTCTACATATGTGTACCTACATGTAATGCCAAGTTCGCAAACAATAGGTAAATCCGGAGACAAGAACAAGGTAAAAAACACGCGGACACTCTTTTCAAATCACTAATTTTTACAATGTTTGTATGTTTATAAACTTAATAAGGTGCTGGCACTAATATACCTATTATACAACATGTTAGAGGACTGATGCAAATTATATTACATAATAAAAATTGGAACACGAGACATAATCAGCGTCAATGGGAAACAACATAGTAGGAGCCTTATTACATATACTTTTTACCATTGTTATAAGTAGATTATAACAATGGTAAAAAGTATATGTGCCTAAATATTGGCCAAAGTACTGGTAACAAACGATTAAAATACGTAAAATGTTTATTCTAATAACAAAACCAAAAATAGAATGCGCAATAGTCAAATCATGCTTATCAAAAAAAAATTAAATGGTAATAATATTCACTACAGCAAAATAAAGTAATAACGAACAACCGACTAGATACAGGGTCCGTAGCCAAAATGGTAAAACGGAACCCTTATAGTTTCGCCATGGCCGCCCGTCCGTCTGAAGCTTAGCTCAGATACTGTTAGTGCTAGAAAGCTGTAATTTTTCATGGATACACATTACATAAGCCGATAAAGTGAAAGAATAAAATCTTGAAAAACATTTTATTTGAGGGTACCTCCCCTAATATGTAAAGTGGGGATGTGATATTTTTTCTCGCGTACCTCATCGTAAGGGGTATCATTATATAGGTGTTTTAACAACGTTTAGGGGTTATACAGATCATTTTTAGATTTAGGGATCCGTTTGTGAAATATTAAGCTTTAAAGTGCATTTTTTTATGAGAGTCAAAGCTAAATGGTTGATATTGGGTATGTGAAAAAAAATCACGGTAAGTAGTATATAAAGTAATATTAAAAGGAAAACTATCACAGATAAGGTAGGCTTTACAAGTTAACGAGGAACAGTTAATCAAATGACAAGTATTAACATTTTCGTTCGAATTCTATTGAAAATGATTATAAAGTTGGTATAACCTAGCAGCATTATTCGGATGGGGGGGACTACGAAACCCTAGTCCCCATGCATATTTTATTTCACAAACATAATGTTAGCTTCTTTGATTTCGTAGCACAGCGCTAATGTTCACTTTTAACAGTTAGTCTTTCGTCCTTTTAATCAAATATTCAATACAATTTCAGGTGATGGAAATAATAAACGCGCCATCAAGACAGCGGGGCCGTGTGATAGACTTCAATGAGCTGCTGTACGGGTACACTCGTCTGCAGCCTCTGTACGGAGCAGATCACGTGCTGGACTTGCTGTTGAAGTACAGAAGGTATCGAGGACGAAAGATGACGGCAGCAGTGAGGCGGCATGCGTATCTACAGCAGTCTTTTACAGGTAATGTATATCACGAAATACAGGAAGCTTAACACGGTCATAATGTCAACTGGTTTCGACTAGTCGGTTCACTTGTGATAACGGTCTAGGTAACAGTACAGTAAAGAAAAAATATTTGCTAGTTAAAGTTCTGTTATTTATGTATTAGCTACCTAGGTCTAAAAAAAATACTTTTATACTACTATTATAAAAAGGTGGTGGTAGCCTAATGGCTAAGGCATCGGTCTCGCAATCATGAGGCCGCGGGTTCGAATCCTACCCGTTATACTACCGATGTGAACATACTCATAACACAAGCCTTTGAGCTTAGCTGGAGGGGTTAACAAGATTGCTAGTACTCAATTCCACATTACTAGTTATCTTTTTAAAAATAAATAATAAAATGTTTGTGAGGTCTGTATCTACTGAACTGAACTTGAAAATTCTTTGACCAATAGAAAGCTACATTATTTGTGAGTGTCATAGACCCAACAAAGTGGCCACGGGTCAGCCAGTTAATATTAACTTTTTGATCCGCTCTTGTTATTTATTTTCTTGGTCTAATAAAATCTGTTGTTATTAATTTCAGGGATGGAAATCAGAGAATTGCCAATGGGTGAACCTCCACCATTCGAAGATCCAGAAATTTTAGATAAGTCTGAAGCCCATCCTGGTCCAATTGACTATGAAGATTTCGACGAATCTAAGCCACAACCACAGGATAGCTTCTTAGACTTCAGCAAGTTTGGCGTCAAAGAAGCTCTAGAAAGCGGTCTGATGAAGCTACAGAATTTACCAAAAGTATTAAAGTGGTACGACAATGATTTCGAAGAGTACTCTGTATATGATCGAACAATCCATTTCATTCTACCGTTGTCGGGTAGACAAGAAACTTTCGGTAGATTTATGAAAAATTACGAAGATATTGTTTTAAAAACTAACGAGGCTGTGACATTAATAGTCGTGCTTTATTTAGATCCAGCAAATCCTTTAGACTACAAAAACACAGAGTCACTCGTCAATTATTACGTCGACACGTACGCTAAAGATATTAAAGTAGTTGCTATGGGCACTGAATCTTTCTCAAGAGGTGCTGCGTTGACCGAAGGACTTAAACAATGTGGCGGAGACGACCTAGTTTTCTTTATAGATGTAGATATGATGTTTAATTTTGATAGTCTTAGGAGAATAAGAATACACACTATAAAATATTATCAGGTATATTTTCCTGTAGTGTTTAGTCAGTATAATCCTGAAGTAGTTGAAGGCGAGGAATATAACAAATTGTTAGATAACTCTGTAGAAATGGAAGAAACTATAGATACAGAGGAAGGAGAAGTGGAGGAAGAAGAGACAATAAAAACTGAAAAGGAATTGATTAATTTAAAGTACACCAAAGAGATAGACAATGATTATGGATATTTCAGACAATACGGTTTTGGTATTCTTGCTATATACAAGTGCGATTTTGAGCGTGTAGGGGGTTTCGATCTTACTATCAAAGGTTGGGGTATGGAAGATGTGCAAATGTTCGAAACGTTGATCCATTCAAATTTGTCAGTTTTTAGAACAGCCGATAACAGTCTTATTCATATATTTCATTCTGTTGCTTGTGATAAAAATTTGGAGAGGGCTCAGTTTTTGATGTGCCTGGGGACAAAAGCTTCAACATATGGCAGTGATAAACATATGAGTTACTATATGATGAATCATCCTGAAGTATTATGGCCTGACCTGAACAAATTAAAGGAAGAAGAAGAAGCTAAAAAAGCTGAAGCAGAAGTTAAAAAAGCTGAAGAAGAAAAATTGGCAGCTGAGAAGGCAGCCGCAGAAAAACTGGCAGCGGAAAAGACAGCGCAAGAAAAAGTAGCAGCGGAGAAGGCAGCGGCAGAAAAATTGGCAGCGGAGAAAGCAGCAGCAGAAAAATTAGTAGCAGAAGAAAAAATTGCTGAGGAGAAGGCAGAAGAAGAACAATTAGCAGCGGAAAAGGCAGCGGAAGAAAAATTGGCTGCGGAGAAGACAGAAGAAGAAAAAATGGCAGTAGAGAAAGCAGCAGAAGAAAAATTAGCAGTGGTGAAAGCAGCGGAAGAAAAATTGGCAGTGGAGAAGGCAGAAGCAGAACAGAGAAGAATTGAAACTGAGAAAAAGGCTGAATCTGAAAAAAAAGCAGCAGCTGAGAAAGCTGTTGAAACCGAAAATAGGGTGGAAGAAGAAAATAAACTAGAAAATCAGCAAAAAGAGGAACCTGATAAAAAGGCTGAGACAGAAAACAGTGCTGAGGAAGACAAAAAAGGTGCTAGATAGTACAAGGCTGTTACTACAGTCTAGATATTGAGTGCAAGTGAACTAAGTTATGATGTGTATAAATGAGTAGGTACGAATTCTAGTATTTTTAATTATTTTTATCGTTGTCCTTTTTTGTACATATTTAGCTAGATCTAGTGTACGCAGTTGTATAAAATAGAAATTATAACTGATTTTATACGTATAATTTTTATTTTACGAACAAAGTGGTTTAGTATATAAAATATAGAAATGACATTAAGTAAAAATTCAAATTTTTGTCATATCTTTATTTGTTCTTTTCCTTTTAAATAGGTACTTATTTTATGTCAAATAATACTTATAGTTTAAATACATCCTATCTTTGTTATTATTCCATACTTGTATTGATGCATTTATTTTCTAATTATTAATCATTTTATTTATTTATTCTTGAGAATGGTAAATTATTTTATCGTTATACGACAATAATTGTATTAAATTGCCCTTTTTATAATAATTTCAATTTTATAACATTACGATAGTATGGTGATAGCTTTGTTATTCATTTAGGTAACAAGACATGAGATATTAATATTATTTCTGCTTATTAAGACCTAATTATAAATAATATATATGATTATTCGTAGCTACAGTATATAATTGTATTATTTAAAACTGATGGCATGCGATTAACAAACGCAATATATATACAGGGTTAATTTAAAAATACTTACAACCTCTCACAGTTTTTTCTTGCAAGAGTGGTTCAGTGTATTGTAAAGGATGCCCCTTTACAACAAATTGAACAATTTTTGTTAATTATAACATTATTTTTTCAAACAAATATCGATGATTTTACTGTAGTTAGTATATTTAAAGTGACCCTATATATTTTTTTAGTTTTCTGTTGAACGATTACCTACTACGTACAATGAGCGGGAACACCTTAGAATATAATAATTATAATGTTTGACTATCCATTTGTTCCTATAAAGTTAATTATAGAAACCTAAATATATTTTTATAATATAATCTACCTACAATATCCACATATCACTATTATATTAATTAAAATTATAAACAAATTTGGAAGTTGATATCATAAATTAAATTATTGTTTATTTTATTTCATGTTTACATACTATGTAGGTGTGCTTTCAATATTATACAAGTCATAATTAACCTAAAAACTCTTTGGATTATTTCGAATTATTTTAATATGTTTATACATTTTAGATATCCATTTAAGATCACGAAATTTGATACAAATTTTATAAGTTTGAGCTTTAGTAAAATCACTTTTTAAATAATGTTATAATAATATGACAACATCTTGTATCCTTTTCTAGTTTTCCAGCGTAATGATTTAACAATCCATATTAATATATAATCATTCATACTATAAAAATGCCAGACTAATTATGTCTGAACTATAGCTAAGGTTGTTTCAAAAACAACTTTATGAAGGTTTTATTATGGTCGATTACACGTTATTGATGCAAGTTCAAAAAGTAATAAGGATTTATACAATTTTACTAGATTCTACAATAGTCAATTATTACTGGCGCATTTGTTCGATGATCATGACTTTACTGCTTTGCAAATTGTAGATGTCTAGTCTTATTTTACAGTAACTTTATCAAGCAAATATGGACTTTATGTATTTAGTCGTTAAGTACATATATTTTATAATTAAGTATCTTTTGTAAAATATTTCCCTTTTATCACCTATCCATGTCATAAAATACTCGTATATATGGTTGTGAGGACGCTTATTTAACAAATTCAGTTCAGAATAGGCTCAAGTAGGCATTACCACTTAAAGGCTACATACTTACTTATTATTTAGGAAATATATACAAAACGCCAGGTCTAGTAATAATAAATGTAATTTATATATACAGGCTACTGTTTGATGTAAAATATTGTATAATCTTTATACGATTATGTATATAAGTAAGCTGCTTTATAGCTGTTGCGAACAATGTCAATATAGGGATTTAGATTAGGTACATTTTGTAATCTATAGCTCCGCAGAATCATAATGCAAGTGAGTGCAATTCTATCAATACTATCGATAGCCATAGTAATGTCAATGTATCGATAGTTAAGCAACACTATACGTAGTTTATTTATCTCTTTTATGTTATGTTAAAATCTATTTTAACTTGATGTGCTCTGTTGTTGTTATCCACCCTGTTCCCTTTAGTAATGCCAGCCTAGTTTTAATACATTTTATAGAGAACAGTTTTATTAAAACGGCCTAAATAGTTCCTTGTAAATGTTACAAATTGATTCATAGCCCTGGCGTCATGTACCTAATAATAGGGAATAGGGAACCTTACGCCAAGATTCCAATGTCTTATAACTTGAAATAAAAGTAAGTACCTATGTCAAAAGATTTTTTTAAACTTTTGAGCGCCCCGGTGGGATTTTTACGGCAAATGTTTTTCTGCCCGTGGCGCCCTCTATATCGCATTTATAATGACTCATCCTATGTTTGTTTGTTGTGTTATTTTGTCGTATAAATACGACTGTGGTCGTCAAAAAGTTAAAATAATACCTAACTTCTCTTTTGGCATTATTAAAACCTTTATAAAACGTTGAAGTTGTCAACCTACGTAAGATTCCCTAAGCAGTCTTGTACTGAAGCAGTTCGATCATAATACGTAAACCTAAGTATTATATTATAAATAATGTAAATAATCATGTACATTGTAATATTGTGCTCACTAAGTGCCAATTTTTAGTATATAAGTAGAACAATGAACGAGCAATAGTATGTATATCGTCCGCCAAATAACTCGAGTCGTTATGATTATCAATTGAAAAAGGATTCAATGATGGCGTTGAATTAAAAAAGCAAATCCGATATTAATGTGTGACTTATTTTGTTGATGAGTTCCTTCTGTGACGAATAATAAAGATAGGTTAGTTGATATAGTTGTTTAAAGTTACAGATCATGGCTAGGGTTGGAAAAGGCGCGCGCAAAATCTATTCTTGATATTGGAATTGGAATCACCTCTTAGTTCGTCGATTCCAAGTCGATTAATCGCCTCTGAAAGTCGTTTTTGTGAAACATAAACATTGACTTTTGACAATAAAAGACAGTGTTTTAAGAGAACGTCAGTGGTGCATGGCACAAAGTCACAAAAACACCATGAAAAGTGCCTGTTGCAGTAAACCTAAACATAAGAAAATCGAAGTCAAAAGTCAGCGAGTAAAAAAGACAATTGTTTAAAAAAATAATCTATTCTTGACTGAAGTCAGTTTCAATTTTTCCATCCCTAATCATGGCGCTATAATTAATTATTGACAAGTTATTTATTAACGTTAAATTAAGTACGAATATATCTTCTGAACAATGGAACTCACGGCTCAAGTTATTTGGCGCAGCTAATGTATGAAAATATTTCATGTTGGATACTACATCAATCGCATTGTGATTTGAAAGTGATGAAAATAATTCAAATAGTATGAAGTATAAATATATTTTGTGATGATATACTTTTGGTATTTTTATTTAAATCTATTAGACTTTTTATACCGAAACTAAGTATGACAAACAAGTTTAATACGGTTATAATATAATGTAATAGTAATATCTTATAATAATGATAGTTTAGGACAACTCACACAACGCTATCTGATCCCAAACTAAGCAGAGCTTGTACTATGGAAACCAGACAACTGATAAACATACGTATACATTTCTAAATACATAAATATTATAGATAAATAACACCCAGACACAGAATAAACCATCGTGCTCATCACACAAAGTTTTATACTGAGCCCACCCAGTATCGAACCCACGACTTCTTGCGTAGCAGTCGGATATAAGTAACAGTAAGCAGTTCTCAGATCTTTTTTGATCACGGCGGTTAATCTCAGCGGAGACTAAGCTACTCTAGCCAACCATGCATAAAATATTAATCTGTTATTTATTATAATTCGTGCCACTCACAAATAACGTGGCTTTCTATTGGTAAAAGAATTTAAAAATCGGTTCAGTAGATCCAGAGATTACCCCCTACAACCTTACACACTCACAAACTTTACCTCTTTGTAATATAAGTATAGAATAAACTATCTAAACGCTCTAAAGGGTACCACACATTACGCATGTAAAATAGTGTTCGCTCGCGCCGACGCGCGTGCGATTGGCTGGACTCTCGAATCGAACACACACTTGCAAGTAAGCGGCCGACAACCGTTCAGTTAGTATGAAGACCTCACAGGCCACTGCCGCCACGTGATCTTGCAGTCTGAATCTGTCGGCTGTCAACTTTTAGTGTGAAGACCAAAAGCCGGTTTTCAACCATTGACGACAAGCAATAATCACTATAGAGTGGGGATTATGTAGACCCAGGATGACAGGCGGCTGACAGGCTGCAAGCGGACTGGTAATATGTGGGACCCTTCAGAGACCGTCGACTTAGCGTGGTTACCAAGGCACGAAGGGGATATGAGTACCTACTGTTCCAAAAAATGTTCGCCCATCTATGGTAACAGTGGTAACGTTGCTTATCACGCCAACTTCTCGATCTGTTTGGTAGCCACTGTATAGAGTAGACTTCTCTTGAAGTAGTCTGTAGAATGTAGACTGCTAATATTACAAAGCTGAAGAGTTTGTTTGTCCGAATTGAATAGCTTTTTTTTTTTTCTCTAAAGACGACTCCCGCAGTAGGGTAAGCCCTGTGTCGCGGGGGACTTTACAAACATACAACTCACGGACACAATGTACACCCAGACTCGGACAATTTGTGAATCACACAAAGTGGTGTCTCGTGTGGGAATCGAACCCACGACCTCTTGCGTAGCAGTCGGACACACTCCCACCGCGCCACAGAGGCAGTTACCTTTGGATAGCCTATTTATCGAAGAAGACTATAGGTTATATAACATCGTGCTACGACCAATAAGTGCGGAGCAGCAATAAAACATGTTGCAAAAATGGGAAAGACGAAGTTGCGCAGGTTAGCTAGTTAGAAATATGAGGGATGGATAACATAGGTATTATGTGATGTTGACCCAGAACTTCAGAACTTACCTACTGCCTGAACAGCTTAATGGAGACTAGGTGTCTAGTTTGCCTCCATGCCTCCGCTATCAGGGTCCTTATTCACTATCTTTTTTCAACTGGCTTCAAAAAGGAGGAGGTTCTCAATCTGATGATGGGATCCCGGAGAAATCGAGGAAACTCTTCAAATATTAAAGACATAACTACAGTGATTTAGGTTTATTTCATGGTGATTCGTGCATTTACTCTCAAAAAGCACCTATTGGTGAAGTAGAACTGATGATGAAGACCACAAATGACGAGCAGACCTATTCAATATTTCACGGTTTGCGATTTAATTACTATATATATTATATGATATTGAGTAGCATTTTATTCTTGTCATACTGCTATTACACAATGAAAAAGAGCTGATAGTGAACTATCATGTGAACTCCTCAACAATTAACGGCCCTGCATCGGGGCAAGCAATGTTTTGTAAAGGGATTAGAACAGTTAACATAAGCCTATTGTAACTTAAGTGAATTACAAACAAATATTACTGACTTCAAAAATAAATACAAGGCAACTAAAAAGCAAAAAATAATATCTACCTAGAATAACAAAAACAAATTAACATTTTGAAGTTGGTGCCGAATTAAACAAAAAGAACTATTTCATGGCACCAACTTCTTCTGCTTTTTAATTGCCTTGTATTTATTTTTGAAGTCGGTAATATTTGCGGCAAGCCCGCACGTCTAACTGTGAAAATCTTGTCATAATGGTAAATAGAGAGCTGCGTTTACAAATGCATCGCGCATGCGCTTGGACATCTTTGAGCGCGCCAGAGCCAGTTTGGGCAGGCTTGCCGAGAAAACGAAAAAAATGATAGTGAATAAAGATCCAGTAGGAACCAAAAAGCCTTCGATGACTCGAAGAAGTCGAAGACCTTTTGGTACCTACTGGTAGACCTACCTACTGAAGTTGTTTTAACTAAAAACCTTTCTCACCAACAGGGTTCTTATTCACGATCTTTTTTTCCGTTTTCGCGGCAAGTCCGTGCGAACTGTTTTGTGCGCTCAAACATGTCCGCGGCGGAAAGCACAGCTCTCTTTTTACCAATATAACAAGATTTGAAACGTTCGTATGGACTTGCCGCAAAAACGAAAAAAAAAGAACATGAATAGGGACACAGAATGATTTAAATATACTTAGCATTTCCTAAGTTGGGCTGTTTATTGTTCTATACAAAAGTTTATAAATTCGGCTTGCTTTCTTCGGACACACTAGCGGCCATGACATGGACTTTTGTTCTGAATTATTATGACAGAACAGATAAGATAGCAGTAGAAAAGTGATTTAAAGGCCTAATTTTTAATTTATAAATAAACCATCAGTCTGTCCCCAATTTACGCGAAGACACACGCTCCTCCGCCTTTTACATTCAGTCCATCCCTGCCACCTTCTTTAGATCAATCCACCTGGCTGAAGCTCGTCCTACCTTACCTTTATCGAGTCGCGGTTTCAACAGTCAGTTTTTCAGCAAATATGGCTAGCCTATTGCCACTTCAGCGATTTAACCTACGAGCTATCTCATTTTATATATTCGTTTTATGCTCCCTTTCTCCCAGGTTCTCACTCACCAATAGGATCGTATGATTTTTATCCTTAACTACATACAAATGAAATGCGCTGTGCGTGTCTCTACATTACGTGCATCACGATTTATGACACTTTCCGTAGTCGATCTTATGGAATCTAAATCACGTTATCGAGCTGATACATCATTCAGCCTACATTGCGTACAGCCTTCATAAGAAGATAATCTACAGATGATTGATAACATTCGCAACACGCATGACATAATTGTGCAAGCGTAAAGTAAAGAACTTCATAAAGAACACACGTCGTGATGTCATTTAGAATATATGAAGTAATTGGATATAAATATTGCATAGGAAGGTACAACAGAGCGTGTTAAAGCAGAAATAATTGGATGTGAACGCCTGCCATTTCTTGTGGAATTGACAAAACATGTTAGATAAGATATCATATTTTCCTTCATTTAAGATACGATACTACGCTACTACTACGCTAGAAAGAAATAAATGTCGACATCGGACAATATATCTTTCGAATAAAATATAAAAGGCTAAAGAGTTAATTAAAACTGGGCATAAAAATATAAAGAAAGTGGGCACCGATAAGTACTAAATAAAAGACAAAAATAATGCTGAAATAAATAAAAAGGATATTTAAAAAGTCAAACAATTTATAAATCAGTTTTGCTTGCACGCCTATATATTGATGCAGTTGACGGATATTGTGTCTTTCGTAATGCAGAATATTATTGCTGTAATCGAGAAAACAACGTTTAATTGTAATCGAAAAAACAGCGTTTAGTGGTTCAGTCAAATACCGAAAATGCAGATGAATCACACAACCAGACAAAAACTGGTCGTCACTGGTCATAGGTAGGCGACAATTCTGAGAAAGAAAACGAACCAGCCTTTCCAATATATAAGAAATTGTTGATTGACGGAATGTTATTTTCTTACGTCGAGACCTCTTTCTACAGAGATGCTAAAACACTCAATGCTAAGTGACACAACCTCTTAACATTATTAACACACGATCAACCACAACCACAAGTAAAAGTGACAAAATAAAATATTAAACAAACATCAAACAGGCAACGAGATTAATACTTGAAGTGAAATCGATTCTTTATTTGCTTACAGAATTAATTGAAAGTTTTATGTAAGATGTTCATCTTAAACTCATCGCACGATCTATGCTGGTAATGTAATCGTTCTAAGCTTTTCATATTTTGTCCTGTTCTATCGTGTTGGACTGAGTGAATACATAAAAGGTGATATTTACATTAATGACAAAATTGAAGAAAGTTCTAGCTGCAGGTCAGGTCTACGATAATCGTTTATTGAACCTAAATTCATGCATGCGTTTATTAACATTTTTATTTGTATTAATTTTGATATTTGTTTAACATTTAAGTTTGGGTCCTTAATCACGATCTTTATTCAGTGTCCACAGTAAGCTCATGCGGAACGGTCAAAATCTTATCATAATAGTAAAAAAAGACTTGCTCTTAGAAATGCATCAACGCTCAATGTCCGCCGAGCGTCTAAATAGGTGTGAATAAAAAGTCAAAATTATTAGAAGAAGTAACAAGCTAATAAACAAAGTCATGCACTATCATGGGAATTGCACCAACAAGTAAAATTTCAATTCCTTAGAAGAGTAGAAATTGTTCACATGAGTTGCAAGATTTGAAGATGAAGCTAAATTAAAACTAGTCCAATTATAAAATATAACTTAGAAAATTTAGGAAGATTGGGTTAACGAGTACGTATGCCGAAATCGAATTCCAAGTACCTAGGATAAAATGATAACTTTTCGATTTAAGAGGTAACTTCGATAACTGATGGTTTAATTGTTTAACCACCCACATCTTAAAAGCGTGCAGACGATGATGACACAGTTTCTTGAGCTTGAGTAATTAACAATTAAAATAAACAATGGCGTACGCAAGAGTCGCGAATAGTCGCTGGATCATGTGCATCTGTGGAGTGTTGCGACAGGCATGCGAATATTACGTGCGCCTTTACTAGAATAATGTTTTTAGAGATTTTTTGTAAGGTAAGTGATTCTAATAGCGTGCCACGAGGCAATAAGATCTAACTGCCAACTCTACTTTTGATATCACAAGTTGCTATTAAATATCAACCCATATGATGCCCCACTGAGGGTACGGGTCTCCCTAGTAGAACCTATTTATTATAGATCCTGGGGGTAATTGCCATAATCGCCACGCTTGGCGAGCGGGCTTGCGATCGGAGTAAGACTTTTTACGTACGCAGAGAACGCTGCTGCCCATCCTCCGGTGTGGGAATACCTTAGTTGCCTTTACGACACCCAAGGGAAGAGATGGGTGGTCTAAAGCCAGTACCATACAATTGGTATTGACATTTAATTTTTAGTTTGATGATGGTGGTATTTGGAAGATTAAAGTGTTTTATTTTAAACTAAAGATGTTCGAAGACCTTTGAGATACACTATTAGCTGTGTAGGTAGTTCGCCCTCCTGGAATACTACTGTACAAATTGCTTTTATTCTCCAAATCATAGTAACAATCTCGATTTGATCAGTTTGAGTTTTACCTACCTATACATAATTAAGAAGTGAAGAGATACGTTACATAGCAAATTCTAGGGATTTTTTACCAGATCCATACGAAGAAATAGGTAACAGTCACAGGTAAGGTTTTCCTAAGGCTAGAAAGTTTATCTTAGGCATCGTGCATGACGCTATTCATATATTTTTTTCACATTATTATTTGATATAAATTTATAAGTTTATCTTGAGTGCTTAATTAGTGGCATAAACCCATTAACATTTTAGAATAGAAATACTTACATTACGTAGAAGAAACCAACAAAGCAATCCCAGGAAGCGTCTAGTTATTCGCTGGCCCAAATGACTTGACAATTTCACAATGTCACCATACATGCCTGCGAGTGTTCACAGGCAGATGATGACCATTGTCTGTCTAGTCGCGTTGGATGACGTAATTTTATGTAACGCACATTACAGTTGCAATTTTAGTGAGATTATCTATGGGATTGGAGTTTCATAACTATTGGTAGTGGGTGATTGGGTTCGTGAACTGATGAGTTCTTACCATTTCTCACGGTCTGTTGAAATTTTTGATGAGTTTCATTTTATCGTTTTGAAATGGAAGACCTGTACTAGTGATAGTGAAAATTGGTTAAGATGGAAAACATGCGGAGAGGAAACGAAGTCAGACTTAGATTAGGTACAGCTGCTAAAAGAGTTTGTAATGTTTACGAACACAATGTTTTTTTAAACTTAAGTTTAGTATTAGGTAAGTATATCAAGTTGCGAATACCACAAAACACTGAGTGTCTACAAAAGGAAGCTTCGTCGAACAACACACACATAGACATTGCTCACGGACATGGTATCTCGAACCAGCTCAGACTACTTTATTCCTAAGGTAGTTTGTGTGTGCATATGAACGTGTGTTTGTGTGTGTGTGTGTAGGTGTGTGCGCATGCATGCTTACATGCGTGAGTGGGTGCGTGTGTATGTGTGTACTTAAATGCTACTCGTATAATAAAGCGTCGTCGTTAAATCTCGTGATGTCATTGTCACTTTAAAGTATTGACAGAAATAAACGTTTTATGAGTGTTGTCAAAGAACTTCAGAAAAAATGAAGGATTCCTCCTTGATACGCGTGCCATGGTTGACAAGAGTTTTTTGGGCACGTAGTGTCGGATGCATTAATTTAGCCACCATTGAAGGATATCAGGTTCAAAGGGCGCCATTAACCTCTAACTATAGGTATCCCCATGGACATATTTTTGCGTTGAAGAGTAAGTATATGCATTTTGATGCTCTTATGGTATTGGAAAATGTGATGTTTTGTTTCCATGATAGCTTTTATATTTAACCAGGTAGTATGTAGGTCTGGCGAATTACGCCTAGATGCTAATTACAACTACGCTTAATAACTCACGTTATATAATAGGTGAAATCGATTTTAATACATATGTATCAAGGTTCATAATATGTCTTGAAATAACCCTGAGTAGCGTGCGCGGCTACCCCACTCCAGGAGCTAGTAGTCGACTGACATCTATACTGAGTAGTTGCCGAGCTTATTTTAACAACAGAGAGCGGAATATTCGGATTTTTTGAAATAAAATTATTCAGTAACAAAATATACGGTTTATTTGTTAGTATGACTATTCATCTGTTCATAGTCAGTTTTTCTTTCGTATTAAACACTCTATTTTGAATTTATAATTGAAACTGAACATTATTGATTCACATATAAAATGATAAACACACTTTCCATAAACATGTTCCGTTCTTCATATTCATTTATTATTTTTGTGATATTTGCGTTCATCTTTAGGCAGGCGTAATTCGACAGCCATACCTTAATGATATCCCTATATTGATTTGAAGTTTGAGTGTAGGTGGGAAAGCTTTAAGTTTCCAAGTCAAAACAAAAACTCTTTAAAAAATAACAAAACGCATATTTTAAATGGAATGGCGTCACTATTTTTGTTCTAGTCAAATCAAATTCAAATTTTCATATTCAAAATTCCTTATTCACTTAGGATGCAAAACAACACTTGTGATACGTCGGGATTCTACATGTACATGTAATGCCAGGTTCGCAAATAATAGGTAAAGCCGGAGAATGAACAGGCAATAAAAACTCATGGCCACTCTTTTCAAATTTCCAATGTTTACAATGTTTCTTTGTTTATAAACTGTATATGCAGGTAAGGTGCTACCGCCATTATATTATACACCATATTAGAGGACTGATGCAATAAAAGAACAATAGGTACGAGATTGAATGTATCAACCACAATGGGCACTACATAGTAGCAGCATCCACTTACAATGTAAAATTGAATGGATAAGTATAAATGATTTGCAAAAGAAAGAAAAGAAAGGCCTTAATTATCATGCAGAATCTTTACTTACAAAAGTCAATTGTTTTCTTAACTAATACCTAAGTAAAATGATCAAAGGACGACAACAATATAATCCAAAGTAAAATACAATAAACAATAATAAGGAGCAAAGAATTACATCCATTTATCTTTATCAGTTACATAATCATCGATTGAGTAGTAAGCTCTTTCTTTTTAATTGGTGGACTTGAAATGCTGACTGGGATTTTATTGACAAATCTAACACCTAGTCCCATGAATGAGTTATGTATGAGTTTTATGAAGCCTATGATATTGACCTAATAATTTGTGCTTATTTCTTGTATTTGTTGTATAAATGTAAGTTTTGTTTTACAAACATAACGATTGCATATCTTTACTAATATTACTACTGGACCGAATTAAAATTTTGTTTTATTTACTGTTTGTTTTTTTTGTGTTTTTAATTAATTTATTTGACTGTTGGATAGCCCATTTATCAAGAAAGGCTATAGGCTATATAACATCACGCTACGACCAATAGGAGCGGAGCAGCAATGAAAAATGTTACGAAAACGGGGAAAATTTACGCAGACGAAGTTGCGCCGGTCAGCCAGATCACCTGTATACCTACTATATGAGCAACTTCGATTAAGAAATAGCAGTAGCATTATTTGTACATTTAATGTAGTTTCCATAGTATTGCGTTATAGGTCATCAGCGATTAATAGCCCGTGGAAGCTGGCTCGGGTTTTGCCATCCTTTGGAGAATGGTGTTTAGAATGGCTGGGTGATCCCAAAGTACGAGGTACATGATTGTAGAAGGTCAAATTAAATCTAACTTTATTCTTTGCGCATTGCAATACCTTTTCTTATTTGCTTTTAAGATTAATGTAGGTAGGTACACCATTAAGATATTAAATTATTTTTGGAAATTAATAAACCATCAACCAAATAGTTCGAAATATAACTCTTCGATATTAAAATACTTTATCATACTATATTTTTTATCATTATGGCTTATTTTCTATAATTATAAGCTCAACGGTGCATTTACTCAGGATGGTTCGTTACTGCTTGGCTTCCAAAATATTAATTTGCTCTGTTTTAATGTGGGAGTATTCGTGTTTTATTTCGCATTGTCAATCTAGTTCTTATATTGCTTTGATCTTGACATTCAGATATTTATTGTGGGTCAATGTTTCAATAAAAAGTCAGGTTACGGTGTCGAAATGTATTTATTTTATATTTTTTTTGAAAAATAAAAACACAAACTTAATAATATATTAAGCTAACCTTACAATAAACTTTATACAAGATGTGATACGAGCCAGCGGCTAGCCACTTCGCGTTTCGAAGTCCAAAATGTCAACTATCGATCTGTCAACCTGACAGTTCTGACAGCTGTCAAAGTGAGCAACCGGCGACTGGTTAGCCGCTGGAACATGGTCACCCGAGTGCGTGCACAGTCGCAAGCGTTGGCCGAGCGATGACAGCGGCCAGGGCCGAGATCACCTACATTGTACGTGATCGCCGGCCGATTGGAATAAATATTCGAGCGGCTCGAGGATGTTGCGAGCGGGCCCGAATAGCGTCGACCAATCCGAACTTTATGTGACTACGGCATCTAGACGTTTCTAATACTGTTTGTACTTCTCGATGAAATGATTTTGTCTAAATGTACTGGACAAGTTCGGATATGTTTGTTTATTTAGTAGGGAGCGCCGTAGCTGCCGGAGGGTACAGCCGCGGGGTATCCACCGCCACCACCACCGGAGTGACCACCGGACTGCTCGAATTGAGCGACCTGGATAGCTTGGTGGACGCCGTCAAGAACGACTCCGACGACACGGGCAGATGGCACACCGTAGCTGGTGGAGGGAGGTCCGTAGGAGGAGGAGGGAGCGCCGTAGGAGGATGAGGGAGCACCACCGTGTCCACCATGACCGCCACCGTGACCGCCGGAGCCGGAGGATTCTTCCTTCAGGAGGATGGTACGGATTTGTTCAAGTAGTTGAGGGTCGACGTTCTGGCCTTCGGAGGTCTGGTGTCCGACGGGGACTTGCTGGATGGGGCCACCACCGCTCAGGCCACCGCTGAAACCGCCGCTGAAGCCACCACCGCCGAATCCACCGGTGCCAACGGAGGGACGGTTGTAGTTGTAGCCGGATGGGGGCTCGGCGCTGGCGCAGGCCACCAACGCGAGGGCTATGCACTGTGGAAAATATGCCTTATTATTACAGAGCCAAAGTTTAAAATACTTCGAAAGATAATTGTGACAAGTGCGTGCAGATCGAATTAAATGCTATAGGTACGTACTACATAGTATACTCGTAAGTATCTATTATGGCTAAAAGTAGGTTTGTTTTCTTTCCTAATACCTTGCTTTATCTAATTTAGTTATAAAAAAATAAAAAAAAGTCTAACCGAGTTCAATCAAAGTTGATTTCCTGGGCACTTATTGAAGAGTTTCGTTGTCTGTCTCCAAAACTATTGACATTGAAAATCTGTCTATAAATGACGGAGTTATGACCGAACAAAGAAAACATCCCAGTTGTGAACGTCCTCCATTTTGAACTCGGTTAAAAATGATTTATCATCTGAAGGAATAATGAAAAAACATGGAAATTTATCATTATCCTAAATAGAGTGAGACGGGTCATTTAAAATGTAGAATAGGTACCAAATATTCCGTTTTCCAATACTAGTTTTTGATCAATAATTGACGGATAAAGGTTAAAACAAAATGTTATACTATTTTCTTCAAATAAATGTTCAAAAGCTTTCTCAAAAGGAAATACTACAAAACAAAACCAAAGGTTCTGAAATGATTTTCCATTTGCAAATTAGCCATGCAGGTTTCAAAGTAAACTTAATGACTGTCATTTGTAAAGATCCCGCTATTCATAGAGCCCTTCAGTTTGTTTGTTATTTAGTCTTGTATGTTTAGCTGCGTGCGCGCATCATAACGTTTGCAAATAATAGTTACGTAAGTGTGGACGTGCTTTATCAGTTCGCCTCTTGTTTGGGTTTATTGTATGTGAAATCATTGCGGTCAAGCCGTTTTAAGAAGTACAGAGATTTCTAATAAGATGTTTGTTGAGAAATTTGTTTTTTTAGATTGCACTTTGTTGAAGTAGTTACGGCTTTTAATAGTCACGTGGCTAACCAACCATATTATTATGTTGTCTGGGGTTTTATATGCCCAAGGCATACCTGGACGATGACCGATTTTATCTGTCTGTAAATATAAGTTAAATCATCGCTTGTAGATGTTTACAAAGAAAAAATATTTCAAACCTGTTGTAAATGTTGTGACGATTATGGTGGAAATTATAGTATTTCATAAATTTTTATGAGGAGTATTTTTTTTACTTTTGGATTTAACTTGATAAATATGTAGTCTTATAAAAACGTATTGAAGGTTTCAGAAGGTGATTTGGTTTGATCTATACCCAGAAATCATAATTTACGTGTACCTACTTACGATGATTGATATTTGTTTTAGTGATTACAATACAAGTGACGATACATTAAGAACAGCGAAAGCTGTGAATAAAAACGCTATTAATGATTATAATTATCAAGCCATTTAAGGAACAATGGTTCAAAGAGAAAGTAGGGTCAGGTGATGGGAAGCAAAGGTTTTGTTACATCACAAGCGACGCGAAGCTATCGCGATTTATGTGAGAGCGTGAACTTTGACCGCGGTAGGAAGAAGCTTGCGATTACCTGAGCCTGATTCAAATAGCTTTTATTGGTAATGTGTTAAATCATTAATGGGAAGTTGTCACGTGTAGGTTGACGATATCTTAAGTTCATGATGATACTGCGACGGGGTTGTTAAGTATGGCCGTTTAGACGCAAGAATGGTATAAGTAAGATGATGGTTTTATAAATCGAAAATGCAGAAAGCTCATGACTTGTAGAAGATAATTAATTAAACAACGGTAAGCTAGTGGTAAAAGGTTTATCTTACACAAAATTAATATAAATTTGCAATAAGATTATCATAAAAAAATGTTTGAAATCTAAAGAAAATCATAAGTTTATCGCAGTAGTAGTTTTTTTTCTTGTGTAGCTTTTTGTATGCAACAGTCTTTAATTTACACTTAGTTTAATGGGTTGTGGAACATATTGACGAAACAATTTGCATTTAAACAATAAAACAGAAGCGTTTACTTATTGTCGTTGTTTCTTTAATAACAAAGACAGCTACCGACAAACGGGAGCTACAGAGTTAGTTGAAAGTGAAACTGATATAATTGAGATTGAAATACACGAAGACATTGCTTTTTGTATAATGTAAGGATATGAAACGTATGAGTAAATCCAATGATTTTATGGTTTTACATAATACGAGTATTTGAACACATGAAGAAAAAGAGGATATAAATGAACGTGATTTACATGTTCAACAATATAATAAAGATAGAATAATGCCTATAGTAAGCTCAGAAACTATTACAAACGGAAAAATGCCAGTGACAAAGCGTGTATTAAAGGTACAAAATAGTCGCTAAAAATGAAAGTGTTGTCTATTATATCTAATGCTCAATGCTCATTACAACTGGATTTCTCTCAGCGATGGGAAGTGCACTATGACATTCGTTACGTCACAAGATGCTACTTCCACCGGAAGTCACGGCGACGCCATTAGAGCTTTTGTCTGATCGCCATAGTGCTTATGACATGAGTTTAATGACAAATATTTGCCAAATGAGTTAATGACTTGTGCATTGGGTAATGTAATGATGCAATCATCCTTTTCAAGTTCTAATGAGAAGAAAATTTTCGATCGGTTTGACTTTTGAATTAATTCATTGCGTGTTTCAAGACAGTTCTTAAAGTGCTAAAAATGATCCAATATCTTAGTATTATCTGTTTATCTGATGAAAGCTATCAATGGCGTTCTCATAGCTATCGTTTAAGTCGGTATGGTAATAATGCGGTTATGCTATTGATCGAGTTGTTTAAAATGTTTATTATTGTATATACTACTCTCTTATCTATCTATACCTATAACTTATATTTTCTGTGTAATATGTAGGTTTCCCAGTTGTTCATGGGTGTTGCCATGTGTTAAGTGTGCATTTCGACATCTCTAAGTATGATGTGTTCGAACATGGTTCAAATGAGTACTATGAAACCTTGTTGGATGTTGTTTTTTTTTCTGTACAACCTTTTATTTCGATTTACAGAAGTATCGATAAAGGTATTGATGAATTGATAGTTAGAAACGGAGATCGAATCTCATTAGAAGAAAATTCTGATGACATAATATTTACATAGTGATCACGAATTTTAAAATAGTGAGTCATATGATGTTAATATGAAACCTAGACTTTCAACTTTACTCATCTCATTAGTGCGTTAGGTTTTTGCATAAATAAAGTGTTATTTTTGACTAGAAACTATTATTATGCAGTTTTTAAAATTTACAGTCACGAATTTAAAATTAACACTTTTACCGTTCGTAAAAAAATCGTTTATGGTAATTTTGTAAAGCGAATGGACGAGTTAATTTACTCTTTTTGCAAATTATGTGCCGTGAACGTTAAATTGAAGTGAATGCTTTATACGTTAGTTTGTTTTTTTTTCATTAATAAAATAATTTAGCAGCAGATTTATCTTTTGAGGATGCATTCCATTCTAACTGTTCCATTAGTTCTAATATTTTTATTATTCATTAAAGTAAAACTAAAATTAAATGTATTAATATGAATGTTTTTAAAAACTACCTATATTCTAACTACGAGACCACCACCAATAGGTATTTACTTTTTTTTAAATTAATCGAAGGTAATCCTAAAATATGTTGTCTTGTCAAATTTAAAAACCGAGCACATTCAGATACACATCTCGAACACAAGTCCCGATCGTGATTAGAATCGATTTGATCAGTTACATCACGATCATGTATTTGAATATTGAATGAATTACGATCGTATTTGTGTCAAAGGTACTATTTATGGCCATTGGTCACCACATGTGCCGATGCGTTGAAGGTTGGTTGTAATTGGTTTTTTTTTATCGACGACAGCTATGGTCGCCGACTAATAGTGAGATAAATCGTGGACTACCTTAGTGTTCCAATTAGGCTAAATGGTTATAAATTGCATGCTTAGACGCTTTAGTAAATAACAAACTAAACTATTAAATTATGTTTTACGTTAAACATACGAACAGTTTTGCGTCAAATAACTGTTAAACAGTAGGTACATTCACTTGTGCTAAATACAATAAGGAGTCTTCTTCAATGAGTTAATCACATGTTAGATTGTAATCAAAGAGCTACTAAATCTGATAACATAGGATTGCATAAGGAACAAGAAACTGAATGTTAATAAATTAATAACAAAGCGTAAATATCGAGTTTTGAATCAATTAAATCCAAAATAAAATTTACAACATTTAGAAAGTAATATTTCAATTCTCAATAATCAGAATTTATAAAAATAGTTTTTACGTAATTTTACTATGCTTGTCTTATTTACACATTGTCGTAATTTTATGATTTCTCTATGATATAATCAGTCAAATATTTCATATTTAATTATGTTTGCGATATCCGAACAAGAATGCATTTCTTAAATCTGTATGTTCTAAATTTGAATCTGTTTAGATGCATTTTTGTTGATAGACCTTTTTTGTGTCTTTGGTTTTTACTTTTTATTTATTAAGAGAAATTAAAAAAAAAAACAAAATATAATTTAATAGTTAAACGGTAGCTCATGTCAGCTCGACATTTTGACCTATGCCCTGTGACTCTGGCCGCATACGTAATGTTTAACTTACACTGTAATCGAGTTGGGAGTACCTAATTCTACGTAAATTATTACTCTTGCACATGATACGTTTAGTTCTGTTGTAAGTTTATGTGCAATGTGATATACGAGCTGAAACAAAGGTGAGATCTTACTGGTTTGTAATTATACCTCCGTGTTTCTAAGAATGGACCACACGCTTTATGCCTTGTGTGGTAGAATTGGCGGGAAATTGTACTTTTTTTGTTGGAATTAACATGTAATAAATAGTGTTCTTTTTACAAAATTTGCGCTTATATGGAGAATATTATTTACTTATTGTATTTTTTGGCTCTGTGGAGCTGTTTCTAATAGTAATAGAAATATGTAGGTGTTAAAAAAGTTAAAGTAATTTTAAACAGTATGGGAAATTACTTAGCTTTACAATAAGCTGGACAACATATATACGTATCCACCTATATGATATCCCACTGCTGGGCACGGGTCTCTCCAGAAGAATCTACTTAATAGATCCTAGGGGTAATTGCCATATTCGGCGAAGCTTGGCGAGCGGGTTGGCGATCGCAGTAAGGCAAGAATATTCTATTGTTGCATAATTTTAAAGAAACGCAACTCCGGTATTATAATGAGCAACAAAAGTAATGTGACAAAAAGTCATGTACCCACATACAATAGGACTTAAATCGTGTGAAATAATTTAAAATGCATACATTTTGACACATGAATTGAGCGTGCGAGAGTTATTGTATTGATATTTAATTCTTTGTAAAATTAAGATATAACTTTTGCGTCTTATTAGGTTTGAAATGGAAAGTTTTGTAAGAGGTCAGAGGTTATGTCATTATAGACTATTTGTAACGTTGTTGTTTGTAACGTTGTTCGTACGAGTTGATAATTAAGTTGTTTTGATTTCGGCGCTTTAATTATTATTGAAATGATGATAATATTTTTAATTCATTTTCTTCTTTCGACTATTTAGCTAACGCTTTAACCTAACATAAACAAATCTTATTTTGACACCATAAACGCGGAGCTATGAACTCCTTTCTTGTCTTTTACGGTATTTAACTATTTTACTTTTTGGCGCGAAGTGAAGTTAACTTTTTTTAGGCAAAGTAAGCAATATTCAACCTCAAAAGTTGTGTGTACTATAAAAATAATGTCAGCTTTTACTTTTTTAATTAACGATGTGCGTTGAAAACAATGTAAGTAAAGGAAACTTGATACTATCGTACGGACATTTCACGGCTCGTAAATTGTGATCGTATCGATATCATTACAGTGATCGCTGTAAGCAGTAGTAAAATAAGCAAAAAAGTTATCGACATCAGATTACGATCGTGTTTTGAATACAAACGACAGGTATGAATAGTTTTCAAAAGGGCGTAAATCACTTAAGAGCATTAAAACTTTCTGCGTCGGCTTTAAAGTAGAAAATGGCATGACTTGTATTTATATTTTTTTAAATAATGATAATGTAGATTTACGTAGCGTTGACCCGCTGTTGACCTAAGGCAATCTAATTTACTTTTTAATAAAGATGCGTCTTTAATTATCTCCATAAACAAACATGATTTATTAATCAGTTCTAAACACGATTTTAATCCGACTGAAAAAACAGTAGATAAAGTTCAGAAATCAACACAGTGCATAAGGTTAAAACATCACATTCCAAATTAAAAATGAACACACGCGATTCCCGATGCACTATTTGATTTCGGAACGACACGGCACACTTGTCACTTTTTTCTTTTTTTTTTCACAAAGCACAGGCACTTCACTGGACTTACCGCTACGAAGGCTTTCATGATGTTTAGTGATGGGTCACTTCGGTTCGTGGCGAAGTAGTGTGATGCTCTTGGATGGCGCCTGGTGATATATACTAAACAGTGGTTGAGGTGGGGCGGAGAAAGGATAGCTTAGATTGTGTAAGCACGGGAGATCCTACCATCCAAATAGGAAGTTTTGGTTAATTGGAGGGCATCATGCGAGATATTTTTTCACATTTTTCTGTGATTGATCGGTGAGGTCAAGGGTCTTGTCTTTGAGGTTATTATTTTTGAACGTTTCGATATGTTTCGAGTGTATAGTCCATCATTGATTGCGTTTAAGCAATGGCTGTAAGTAATTTTGTTTCAAAATTGTACCTACATATTGAGGTTCTATTACACTTCTACAGTGCCAAAATGACCATTACACTTATTTTATGGTAAAAGGACATGTTGTGATTTTGAAAAGATTTTGGTACAATTGAAGTAAAAGACATAACTAATATTTGCATTGTTAGTAGGCATAGCTATAATTTCAATCATCTGGAATAGGTATAGGTAGTTTTAATATGAATCTACATTATGAATGATTATAACGTTTCTATAGTAATAGGTGAAATAGATGAATTTTATGGTTACTTTTGAAATAGGTCTAAAGGCACTTTAACTACTACAGAGATTTTGGGTTTTCAGGGTTAATGGCTACGTATTGATGTCTGCGAGTAAATATCCTACACTATATCTTCTAAACGCCTGAACGGTTTTAGATAATAGGTACATAGGTTACGTGATTTTTTAAAAACTAATATGGCTGCTGTCAAACGTAATTATAGTCAAAGATTTTTTCTGAATCAAAAGAAATGACTTGTTATGACAGTATAACTTTTAAACTTATGCATTGCATTATATACACAATTTAAATCAGCTTGTGACCACGGTCCTCCAGGTGTTCCCGTGTAACCAGGTCGAAACGTCAAGCATAAGGTAAACATTTTACCTAGTTTAACTTTAAACGCGTTTATTCCCGTGTCGAATTGTGCACGTTATGATAATAACAAATATCTAAGTCTTACAATAAAACTAATGCATAGGTACTATGTTTTGTAGGTAATTTTCTTGTCTTAAAATTTGATTTCAACTATTTTTCGAAAACAGTAGTACTTAACCATTGATAAAGTATTAGCGAAAAATTGAATTTCGTGGTCTATGACCTCAAATAACTTTTCCAGGGGAACTCGAATTGACTTTTGGGATTTTGTTTAGCACTACGAAGAGAAGGTTCATGCAAAAATCCGGATTTCTCCTATCTCTCCCTTATGAATTGGAAGAGCTAAATGAAATGCTTTATTCCCTGGGCTATAGAAAGATGTTCATAGAGGTTTCTGATAATCTCTAGATAGTAGAGTCGCCTTTTTGCTTCTACCTGTATACGCGTCTAGTATATATGAGCTACACTACAGATTCTAATACTTTGTTTTTTTTTTCATTATGATTATTACGCACGGGGTAGACAGGCACATCCTAAATGTAAATTACTGAAAAGCTGAAATGGGTCCTGGCCAAGTCTTACAATCTTTTACTCTATAAACCCTCTGTAGCAGGGTACTTTACAAGTAGTAACTAATGGACACAAAGTACATCCAAAAAAACTCAATCGTACACATGGAACTCCTCATTTCAAGCGACGCATTAGCCTAGTAGTTGAGGCATCGGGCTCGCAATCGAGAATTCGCGAAATCCCATCACACTACCGATGTGAACCCACTCCTAACACGAGCAATTTAGTTTAGCTAAAAATGTTAATTAGATTACTATACAGGATGACTTATAGTTCAGTCGAGAAACTTCAGGGGATAAAGCCTGTAGTTAAGGTAATTTTTTTTTTTTAAGTACTTTATTCATAATTTGGATTTTTGTATCCCATGCGCATCTGATTAAAATGATAAATAGATTTTAATTTTCTTTTTTAAAGACGACTCCCGCAGTGTGGTACAAGCCTTGTGTCGCGGAGGACTTTACAAACATACAAGTCACAGAAACAAAGTACACCCAGACTCGGAACAACAACTTGTGGGTCACACAAAGTGGTGTCCCGTGTGGGAATCCAACCTCCGACCTCTTGCGTAGCAGTCGGACACACTCCCACCGAGCCACAGAGTCAGTTTTGTTGAGGTATTATATACGCTTGAAAAAAAATAATAAAACGTTGATATTTTCAGTTTATTTGTCAATTTAACCTTATAAATGGCTTTGTTTGCATTATTATCAAAGAACCATAAAATTTGTTTAATTTGTTTCACAATTTTAAATTGGCAATATTTAGATGCGTAATGAGTGTATTACAGGTAATGAATATCCAAATCAATTTGTAGACTGATTTCAAAGTCACCCTGTAAATTAAAGTGCAATGTGCACCCTGTAATAATTAGGTACATCTTCATTTAAGAAAAATCACAATCTTAATTCTACAAAGAAAAAGACTTTCTATACTTATACATTGGAATGTATAAGTACTAACTAATGACGTCTAAAACCGACCCTGACAGAGTAAATAGAGAATACCGCGTACAGTAAATATTCCGTTAATATGGTTCTAAAGTAAATACTTAGGTAAAAGCTAGACCAGTCTTACTTCCCCATGCGTGTGTCAATATTCTCTTATTTGTTCATCAGACGACTACCTATACGTAACCGTTGTGTTAACTGCTAAACTCGTAAATCTTTTTAAGTATTGTTGATAATGACTGTTTTTTATCCGACTGCAAGAAAGGGTTATGTTTTTCGCGTGTGTCTTTTATGTATGTATGCAATACTCTTTATTACCTCATATCTTTCAAACTACAAGACGATTTTAAACAATTAAGACGTTGTTAGATTTGTCTTGAACGGCCAAGTATTCTTAGATAAGTAAGAGTTAAAAAAAAACAAACATGGCGGCTGTGGAATGTCAAAAACAAGGGGTGTGAAAAAGATTATTTTTTTAATACCGCAATATGGGTAATCAAATTAAAGGATTTATCGTAAGGATTTAAAAAAAGTATAACATGATTTTGACTGTAATACTAAAAAAGTCAATTAGCAACCATTATTTTTTTCAATTTTCAATACTTGACAATAGCTGTGACAAGTTAGTACATCCTCTAACTAAAAAGTATTAAATAAAAAATCGATTGTTAAATGATCAATCCATTTTAAACAGGACCATCACGCCTGATTAAATGCTTCTAGTTCCGTGGCAACTGATACGATATCCTCTTAGATTATATAATTTATATTTATTCAAGCAGTTTCAAATTAACATAAAAAATGCTTTTGGTTTTATGTATGTTTAATTTAGTATGCTAAGTGCAAACGTGCGTAATGAACATGCTATTTGCTTTACCATGGCTTGTTTGAGTTGACTTCACTGATTTCTCGAGTCATCGTGAGATTTTTTGTTGATTTAAAGGTGTTAACGGAGTTAGTCGATGTTTTTTTATCTCAATCTTTTCGGAACAATGAGCGCATCGCCGGATCTTAAACGTTTGCTTTTAACTGCGCAGAAAATGTTCCGTAATATGTAGGGGGAGTCCGGGAGAGTTTACCAGGGGGGGGGGGGTACAATAGCATAGAACCTTAGTACTACTATGTATTGAGACGTTGCAGCACTTCTTAGGTTAATCTCCCGCGAAACCTATGCATTCGGCAGTTGGGTTTAGAATTGCGAAGTAATAATGTGTTTTCGCGTTGGTGTTTGGAGGGTATACTCTTCCGGACTCCCCCTAGGTGTATCGTGCTTTGCGGTTGGTATCTGTTGTCTTAAAATATCTTAAAAAGAGACTAGGCCCATAGTAGGGATTAACAGTTGGGGGATTTAACAAACAGAAATCAAGAATTCAAGAAGTGGCGGCAGCCTTATGACTAAGGCATCGGTCATGGAATCGTGACGTCGCGGGTTCGTACTACCGACGTGAACCCACTCCTAACACAAGCCTATGACCTTAGCTGGAGGGGTTAACAAGATTGCTAGTAGGTAATGTGGAACTCAATCCACAATTGTAACCGATTCACTTATTGTATAGTCACAAAATGTCATGCCACAATAAATAGTAATCACAGAATTAAAAAAAAGCGCTGCACTAAATACATTCTAGTTAGTTTTAGCATCAGTATCAAGAATTATGCAAGTATTGTTGATTTTACTTCACACTATAATATCTTGCAAACTAATACCAATAATATCTTGCAACTTCCACTTAACGTCACGACAAGATGTAATCTATATTTTATTTTTAACGTGAAATTGGTCTGTGTCGCTATATAACGAGATGTTTCAAGAACCGAGAGGGAAGAAGATATCCACCTTTAGTCACAGATGGTTACCACTTATCCTTGATCAGGGATAGCAATCTGTCAGTCAACGTTTGCAAAAGGTATATAACATTCTAACTTAAATAGGTTACTATTACAAGTTTCATCAAAATAGGTTCAGTTTTGCAAATGTTTACGTATGGTAGAGCTCAAGTAGAATGAACACAAGAACCGGTTATCACGCTTGGCGCAGCCACGGGTATAATCTAGTGTTTATTATGATGACTGTTGATGACTAAACATTTCAAGGAATGTTGCAGTTTAAATACTTTCGCTTTCTTAATCCTAGTTAATTTATTTAACGATTGATAATAATAAAGTAGAAATAATAAAACCGGGCAAGTGCTTGTCGGGCCACGCACAATGAAGGGTTCCGTAGTACCACCCCCCATCCGAATAATGTTACTTAAAAGTGGTTTTTTTGTTGTTTCATACTAACAACGTTATAACTAGTTAGTATTAATTTTTAATGGAATTTGTACAAAAAATCTGTTACCTCTCATTAGATTTTTTTACTTTACTATATATATATATATATATATATATATATATATATATATATATATATATATATATATATATATATATATATATATATATATATATATATATACCGTGAAGTTTTTCACATAAGCCCAACATTAAACATTTATCCCACATGGGGGAGGGACTCTAAACAAAAATTTGCATTTTAAAGTTTAATATATCACAATATCAACCCATATGATGTCCCACTGCTGGGCACGGGTCTCCCCAGAAGAACTTACTGGTATGTAGATCCTGGGGGTAATTGTCATAATCGCAGTACGTAGAGGAAGGACGCTGCTGCCCGTCCTCCGGTGTGAAATCCCTTAGTCGCCTTGACGACCCCCACGGGAAGAGATGGGGTGGTACTATTCTTAAGCCGGTATCACACGGCGCCAAAATGAAAAAAAAAATGTTTTTCAATATTTTAGTTTTCTACTTTGTCGGCAAAAGTAATATGTGTATCCATGCAAAATTACAACTCAGTCACTGAGCTAAGCTGCGGACGGACGGACTTGGCGAAACTAAAAGGGTTCCGTTTTGCCATTTTGGCCACGGAACCCTAAAAAGCAGCACTCGTGACTTCCTAATTTGGTCGTACAATACTCAATTTTATTAGATACAATAATGAAAATACATGTTTTAAATGAAAATATATATATTTATGCAAAATCAAAGATATCGAAGTTTGTGAATGAATACCAAGTTAAAACATTTAGGTACAACAACGAATAAATTGACTAATAATGATCTCCCTCACCGATATCGGTTAGGGTTGAAAATCCCATCAGCTAATTACGCAGGATAGTGTACAAGTGTGTGCGCTGACGCAAATGCACTCTACATTTCTGATGATGAATGTGCCAAATTAACAAAAAATTGCTCAAGAAAAATATAATATAAATAAAAATTGCTGAAAAAAAATATTGGTTATTCTTTTCGTCTTTAAATAAAAAAAAACAATGACGTAAATCGAATGGGAACCAATTTTAAAATATTTAACTTTACTTTTTTTGTTTTATCTTCTTCAAAAAACCTGTTGTATCTTTTGTCAATTTTTTTTTGTAAGTTTGGTAAAATAAAATCCTTTTCAGATAGTTAGGTTAGTTATAAACACCATCAACACGATGTAAATCAATGTTAATTGCGCCCAGTGAATTTTTCACCTGCGTTGAACGGTCCCGACCAGTCAACTTCAAATAGGTCAATCTGGTAAACTAAACTAAACTACTAACATATCAATGATTTAAATATCGGTAACCTACTTGGAAACACCTTGTCTATAGAGATAACAAAAGCTTAAGTCTAAATCCATTTTCCTCCCATAGTGTCGGGACGGCCGCAGTGTGCGCCGCCGTCCCGCCTGATGGTAAACGGTTACTGTAGCCTGCAAGATTAGAGGTGTCACAGGCGCGTTGTCGATTATATTCGTAAGACTCCGTAATTTTTTTTGTCCGAAAAAGATTCGTTTCGAAATGGCCCCACACCAACTTTGAAAATTTAAGATAATAATGAGTTTCGAAGACAGACAACGAAACTCCCCATAAATGCCAGCAAATCAACTGTCATTGAAACCAGTTAGATGTTTTTTGTAAAAAAAGGATCTTCAGATAAAGGTACGGTGTACCGTGCAAAGCCGGTAGCTAGTAAAATATATTTATTATTTTTTTTGCGTAAAATGAGAAGGTAAAAACAAAACCAACAATAGAATAAAATAAAATGGACAATGTTTATGTTAGAGCTTCGAAAACATGTTATTCGTTCAAAATGATTTCAAATAATAAAATGTTTTTTTTTCAGTCAGTAAACAATAATCTAAAAAAATCTGCCATATGAAGTTGAGTGCCCAAATTAGTACCTAATGATAACGACGGAATCAGGGAACATAAAAAAATGCAAGATTTAACACATCAATCAAGTACATATTTCCAATAATATTAATGACCTTATACATATGGAATGGTAATTTATTTTAGCAACGTTTCATTATTTTGACATTGAAACGTAGTTTATATTTTGAATGGCCGGTGTCGACAGATAAGTAAATGGTCAGACTTGACGATAATTATACAAAAAAACGTTATTTCTAAAAGATGCTCGACGCTCTGAGCCTCAGCTGTTTGATCTTGACCTACGCTACAAGTAATTACCTCTTCAAATAATGTGTAAAGATTTGAAGTTAATTGTTAACCAACATTCGAAGAGGTGAATGTTCGCAAATTTAGTATGATTTTCTGAAATTTAAATTCTTGTCCACTGCATCCTGCTTTCCTTATTTACTATATAATTAAAAAAAATGTAGAGTTTCTATGACTACATCAATTTTAAGGTAGCCATTACATGCTCAATCCAGGTCTTGATCTGATATAGATGGCGGATCGCAATAGATTGACATCTTGATTCGCCTAGTTGTAACATGTCGCGATCCGTCAATCCAACATGTTACACAGTCAATCTGGATCAAGATCACTGATTTCGAAGTAGATTAAACGTTTAATGGCTGCCTAAGCTTACTGTCTCTGTCAATCTCTGAGTATATACATTGAAGGTGTGATAAAAACGAACAAACTGTAACCGAAGTCGAGTCGAACACGTTCCGTACCTTTTATTAAATAATGCATGTACTTGCTCTTGGCTGTGATCATACCTAATGGTAACCATTGATGAGAAGATGCCTATGCACTCTGGTCCTAAAAGTGTCCGGTTTATTGGAAACACTGACGCCGGCAGACTAAAAAAATAAAAACTATTTGATTCATTCAGTATGCGGCTATGCAAATCATGTAAATTGATAAATCTGAATTAAGTAAACTAGATTGGCATTCTCGTAAATATTTACAAATGCGGATAGAAATGGTTCATGTCTTCTTATAATTTTATAATGATCCCCTTTATTACCCTTGAGGGCCCCTTGATCAAGCTAACGAGTTAGCCATTCTGTTTGTGTTATTTGATCATAAACTAACAAAACATATTTATTCGTGGTATTTGAAGGACTTGATCGATCATCTTATCGCTTCATCCCTCGTACTTATACATTAACTTAAAATTAACAATAACTAATATTACTATCAATTCTTATCAGTTCAGTCGGTCGGTCGATCGACTGTCGAACAAGATTTGTGTCCACGAGCTGGATTTTTTGGGGTCTACTTACAACAAACATTATTCTTTTTTATTTCCTTTCAGTATTATATGTGTATCGGGCTTAGATCTTTTAAAGATTTCAGTTTGCTTCCAAAATCCAACTGAATACTTCCATTCCATACGTTCCATTATCCATAGTCTCTTCATTATGTGCTATTATTCCATTAGCCTTATGAAAAACGACGATTACTAAAGCTATTGCTTTGATTAAATTACGTGCATCTACTGTTTTCTGACGATGTACAATCTCCATCAACTTTCTACCTTATCAGTTGACATTCACTTCCTGACCATAATACACTTGTCCTAGTTCAGTCATATTGTTTCTATTATCTTTACGTGATGGATGGATGAAGCTCTTATTTATGTGATGACGTGTGATCTTTCTAATTTGATGGGCATTGTCATTGAGTAGACTCATCATAAATTATTATTTGACTGAGTGATACTACTCAGTCAAATAATAACTTAATGAGGAAACAATTTTGTAAGCATCCTAGATTGGTGCTTACCTACATATTTTATTAGCATCAGATAATGTAAATGTGTCCATCAAATACTTGTACGGAAATGGCGAAAAAAAATTAGGATTTTCTTGGCTTAATTTGATTGAATGTCTCTGATTTTGGATTTGACGAAGGCTTTTGACTTTACCAATTGCGGTAAGATAGTGTAGTTTTTAATTTTATTTGCTAGTCATCATCAGTCCGTACTACTATGTACTACATACGTCCACTGCTGGACATAGGCGTCTCCTAATTTTCGCCACAACATACGGTCCTCTGCCTTCCGCATCCAGTCCATCTTAGCGACCTTCTTTAGGTCGTCGGTCCATCTGGCTGGGGACCGTCCTACCTTACGTTTACCAAGTCGCTGTCTCCACTCTAGGACTCGTTTGCTCCAGCGGCTATCGGTCTTTTGGTAGATATGGCCAGCCCATTGCCATTTCAGCGTTATTGTCCAAAATATTTGTTGTTTATATAATTTAGAATAACACAATGTTATATACTAATGTAAATATGTCTTTCTAATTTATCTTTAAAAGGTAAAAAGATAAAATACCATAAGCTCTACAATTTTATTACATTCTTTCTTAATTGGTGCTAATGACGGTGCCTATCTGAATAAATATATGCAAAATGAAATTCTAGACTTATAATCGGTAAAATATTTAAATGAATTCATGGTTTAAACTGACTTAAAGGCAGCATATTGTAAAAATTACACATTATATAATTTACAAGTTAGGTATAATGCAAAGAAAAAAGCTAACGTTTCTATTTTTACTTTCAATTTTAGTTAAAGTGGATTCATAAGTAAATTTATTATTGGCAACACATCTTGCCTCGACAATCATTTTTATTATGGTGGTAATAATTGTTTTATTACCTGTGGTAACTCTTCACTGCTTAGGAGCAGGGAGGAAATTGTTATCGAAACGACCTTCGATAGTGTAAAAATAGAGAGGGTACCTATGTTTACCATTGGTAGATATAAATTGTGGAAAGTGAATATTAGAAGTTAACTCGTCTATACGATTTCTTATTGATCAGGATGTTTGTTGTTTGAAGAAGCTATCGCCATCAAGAAATTAAATAATTAACGTTTTGCTTGTTGTGTAATGATCCGATAATTGGATTTGATGTCTGATTATTGTGAATGAAAGCTTTAGTAATTGGCCTGCCGTAAATGGCTCCACCAATGTTTAAATTTTGGTAATTTATTACATTGTAAGGCACTTGTAATAATTAAGGTCTGTGTTGGTGGGTACAGTGTTACTTCTAAACGGATGAATTTACCAGTATTGATTAAAATTTGTTCAACCGTTTCGAAAATACGTCTGCTGTGTTTCTAACTATTGTATTGATCTCAAGTACGTATTCTAAGTCTCAAGCGTTTATTGATATATATATATATATAAGTGATACGTATTATCTTTGCTTAATCTATTACAGATAAATTTAAGACCCACAGATTTGGATATTTACGAAAAGAAAAACTCACTTTTGTAAAATCGATTCGTTACTCGTAAATCACTGTGACTTGATTATGATTTCATAAAATTTGCTGACAATTTGTCAAAAAAAAAATGCAATTAATATGAAAAGCAAAACATACTGAAACCAGTTACTTGACTAATGATGCAATGCCATATAAAGAAGGTACGTATTTACTTTGTACCGTTCTCTTTAATTTGATGGGATAATTACCGGAGACGAGCGACCACACGACTCTTTGGGAAGCGAGAATCCGTGAGATGTCCGAAAGACCTTCGATAAATTACATTACCTACGTTTTAATTACTTATATACAATATCATATTAAAAGGTTTAGCTCACGGTTTAAGACTAAAATTATTGTTGTTAATTTTTGTGTTGCAAATATTTGTACTCTATAGCAAAAAAATTGGAAAATAAATTTGTGTCCACACACAGTAACGAAACTCGTGTTGACAACTTATTATGTTAATAAAATATATCATTTTGAAAAAACCCACGACGGGCGTAACAAAATCAAAACGTCAAATAAAATCGAAGAAAATCGGTGTCTGCCATTTTCTGCACTAAATTATACTTAAATATTTTTGTGCATGTGATAACGGGCAGCGAGTGGCAGACCATGACGGATTTTCTTCGGTTACTTAACTCTAGGTAGTTTTAACGCCCGTCGTGGGCATTATCAAAATTTTAAATTGTGTTTTTAATTTAAACTTTTTAGAGAACTTACAAAATATAATGGGTACTCTAGTTGACAGTAAACGTTTAAATGTAATCCGTTTTAATAATAAAAATATAAACTTGACCGTTTTGGAGAAACAAACTCGTGTACAATAGCGCCCCCTAGAGGTCTAGAACATTAGAACTTAGCTAAGAACATGCTCGGAAAAGAGACTTATACAACACAAAAACCGTTTCGAAATCGGCCCCGCCATTTCCGAGAAAATGGTAACAAATACACGCACACACAAACATCTCTTAACCCAAACGCACATACCGCCTCCGTGGCCGTCACGTGTAAAAATAGAAATTGTCAACGCTTCTGTGGGGCAGATTATATGCTGATAGAATAGAGTTTGTTTTTTGTATACCACACATAAAAAGAAAGTGGGTGAATGTCATTATCAAAATACATTCCTATGTAAGCATAAGATGTAGGTACGGAAAGGTGTTGTCAAATTTTATTTACTAGGTACTGCCAATTGCAAATTCTAGCTCAACTATATACAAGGTGTAAATAAATTCCTGTTTGACCTGAAAGGGAATGTAGGTATCCAAAAATAGAAAAAAAATGTAAATATATATATTTTATATATATATATATATATATATATATATGTATGTGATAAATAACGTTAAAATGTTTAAAAAAAATTTTGTAAATGATTTGAGTACCCAATATCGTCGAAATGTGTAAATTTTCAAGATTTTTTACCAACATTATAAATACAATAATTGAATTTTTGAAAGATAGAAAAATTTGAAGTTCAGAGTCAGAATCGAACCCGAGACTTCCGTATGCCAAACCGGGGCGAGAATCGAACCACCAATCTGGACTATATTACTAGACCTCAAATTTTTCTATTCTTTGATGCTCGCGAGTCGGGCCTTTTTTCCCATGATAAAAACATGCTAATTGAATAGTAATTCGAAGAGAAAATCATGAAATTGTAGCCAACTGAGGTCACCAATATAAGGAACTGGTGAGCCAAGATATTTCATCCGCATAACTATCTAATATAACTGAACAAAGCGCTATCACTGATCGTAGATGATCCGAGTAACCATCTCGTGAGAAATTCGCACGCATTCCAATTATGTTCAAAGATAGACAAATATACAGTTTTTTAGAGTTAATAAAGTAATTTTTATTATAGCTTGAGCATTTTGAATTGTTAATTAAGCAATTTAATATCATACAATCTGTCTGATCGTGATCATATACCTACGGAGAACATCAAGGTTTTTGACAAACTCGTGACTACTATAATGTTTTAGGAGACCGCAATCTTATTTATACCTAAATTATTTATAATCTAGAAAAATAATTAGTCTGTATGTATGCATATAGAGTTCTTACTCTATATGCATTTATCGAAAGACACGAATCGTAAGACCGGATTTCTAATATTATTCCAAATGTAAAACAACTGAGCTTCGTAAATGAGGCATAAGGCACCGGACTCGCTATCATGAGGCTTCGAATCCTAACCATTATACTACTGACGTGAACCCACCAAAAGCGAAGGGTTAAAAAAATTCTGAGGTAACCCGATACAAAAACTACTTGCTGAACATGGTTGTTTTGTGCCTATAATACTAAGTAACTACAATCCAAAGGGAAACCGGAAGTAATGGTGTTCTAAGAACCCTTCGCCACTGAAACCTACTTCTAAAACAAGCCTTTGAGCTTAGCTGAAGGGGTGTTTTAGAAGTAGTTAGTTTAACAGGATTGCTAGTAATATGGGACCAACACTTCTACATAGTTAGTTATTTAAAAAAAAAATGATACACCTTTGCTGCTTGCCTAGGCCACCGTTATCCAGACTTTTTATTTGCGTAATCGTTTTTACCCGTATTGGGCATGTGCAGAGAAACTGACAACTTTTATAAAATAACGTATGTCTAGTTGTTGTGGTCTCTTGGGCCATTGGTATAAAAGAGAACCGTTATTAACTAATGTATCAATGCAGAGTCGTGATATATCAAATCATTAAACGGATTGGGTTGAAAATTTGGAACGCAGATGGTTTTAAGATTCGGTCCCTAAAAGGGTAAAGCGAGGACTACCTGTGTTACCCAGGTGGAGTATGTACGGTCGCCCAAGAAAATGGTATATCAGTTTTGACAAAGCTTCCTTTGTTATTAAAATATAATTAGGGTTAAAATTGGTAACTGTCATTATAATATTGCAAGAGAATATCAACCTTGTTGTTTATGACATGCAAATGAATTTCAACCTTAGGGTGATATACCATATTTTTGGCCAACTGTACGTCTGCTGTGTAGGATGTTGTGGATGTGATTCCACTTTGTGTGGTTACATATTTTTGTACCGAGTATCTCTTTTGCCTGACAGTACATAGCTTTTAAAGAATGATTCCCTCTGTCATTCCCACAATGCGAAACTACATAACACACTTGAAAAGCATTACTCAGCAATCGAGCATAAATTTCTACGTATTCATAAACGCGATTTAATCATCATCAAGATAACATTTTGATACTCTATTTTTAACTAACTTGAAACTGTCTTCAAGCCATCCATCATAAATTATTGTCCTACTTTTTGGGCCAAAAATAAAACAAAGCTGTAAGAATATTCACGCGAGATTGATTCTGGCCTTGACCCCGTATGTGTCAAAATTAAATGCCGATACAAAAACTAAGTCAATGTCCACAGGGTTGTCACCTGCTGGCAACCCCGTGAAATAAATTTCGAGAGAAATTTAGTAGGATGGAGATGTATCCTTAAAAAACCCTCATCCTACTCCCTAATAATTTTAGGTACTTTTTTGGGGATACCAGAACCAGCTAAAGCCGATATTAAGCCAATTTACACCCTCGACCCTTCGTGCGAATGACTCACAGTTGATCGGTGTTAACTCATTGGTTCCCCTCGCGCTTGGCAGTTTCTCTTTAAGGGGGTTTTTAAATCTCTATAACATTTTATGGGTGTTTGATTTTAATTTAGGAAGAAAAGATACGAGTGGGCAACCCTGAATATCCATTTGGAGTCAATGTGGTAAGGATATGTGGGCCGATTGCTTGCATTATCGCTATGAATACAAAACAATACAAATTAGACTTTCGTTTGTCTCTGGGCTATTTTATAAGGATGACCATTTAACAGGGCTTACCTAAAAAATATAATGTTGACTACAAACTACAAGGTAACGTAACAACGGTAACGGGTCGGACATGGATTAAATAATATAACTGTATATTATTTAATCCATGTCCGACCCGTTAATGTGTTATTAGATATCATGTTCCCATTCTATTTAGATTTGCATTTTTTTTAAATTTAATTGATAGAAGTCATATGGGAAAACATGTGGAGGCGGTAAAGATTGTTTTGATTGTAAAGCGGCTTTATGCAAACAATGTTGGTAAAAAGGCCCGACTCGCGAGCATCAAAGAATAGAAAAATTTGAGGTCTAGTAACATAGTCCAGATTGGTGGTTCGATTCTCGCCCCGGTTTGGCATACGGAAGTCTCGGGTTCGATTCTGACTCTGAACTTCAAATTTTTCTATCTTTCAAAAATGCAATTATTGTATTTATAATGTTGGTAAAAAATCTTAAAAATTTACACATTTCGACGATATTGGGTACTCAAATTATTTACAAATTTTTTTTTAAACATTTTAACGTTATTCATCACATACATACATATATATATATATATATATATATATATATATATATATATATATATATATATATAGATATATAGATATATATATAGATATATAGATATATATATATATCTATATATATATAATTAATGTTATAGAGATTTAAAAACCCCCTTAAAGAGAAACTGCCAAGCGCGAGGGGGAACCAATGAGTTAACACCGATCAACTGTGAGTCATTCGCACGAAGGGTCGAGGGTGTAAATTGGCTTAATATCGGCTTTAGCTGGTTCTGGTATCCCCAAAAAAGTACCTAAAATTATTAGGGAGTAGGATGAGGGTTTTTTAAGGATACATCTCCATCCTACTAAATTTCTCTCGAAATTTATTTCACGGGGTTGCCAGCAGGTGACAACCCTGTGGACATTGACTTAGTTTTTGTATCGGCATTTAATTTTGACACATACGGGGTCAAGGCCAGAATCAATCTCGCGTGAATATTCTTACAGCTTTGTTTTATTTTTGGCCCAAAAAGTAGGACAATAATTTATGATGGATGGCTTGAAGACAGTTTCAAGTTAGTTAAAAATAGAGTATCAAAATGTTATCTTGATGATGATTAAATCGCGTTTATGAATACGTAGAAATTTATGCTCGATTGCTGAGTAATGCTTTTCAAGTGTGTTATGTAGTTTCGCATTGTGGGAATGACAGAGGGAATCATTCTTTAAAAGCTATGTACTGTCAGGCACAAGAGATACTCGGTACAAAAATATGTAACCACACAAAGTGGAATCACATCCACAACATCCTACACAGCAGACGTACAGTTGGCCAAAAATATGGTATATCACCCTAAGGTTGAAATTCATTTGCATGTCATAAACAACAAGGTTGATATTCTCTTGCAATATTATAATGACAGTTACCAATTTCAACCCTAATTATATTCTAATAACAAAGGAAGCTTTGTCAAAACTGATATACCATTTTCTTGGGCCACCGTACATACTCCACCTGGGTAACACAGGCAGTCCTCGCTTTACCCTTTTAGGGACCGAATCTTAAAACCATCTGCGTTCCAAATTTTCAACCCAGTCCGTTTAATGATTTGATATATCACGACTCTGCTTTGATACGTTAGTTAATAATGGTTCTCTGTTATACCTATGGCCCAAGAGCCAAAAGAGCTAGACATACGTTATTTTATAAAAGTTGTCAGTTTCTCTGCACATGCCCAATACGGGTAAAAACGAATATGCAATTAAAAAGTCTGGATCACGGTGGCCTAGGCAAGCAGGAGGTAGCAAAGGTGTATCATTTTTTTTTAAGGTAACTAACTATGTAACCCCTCCAGCTAAGCTCAAAGGCTTGTTGATTTTTTTTATCGGGTTACCTCGGAATTTTTGTAACCCTTCGCCTCTAGTGGGTTCACGTCAGTAGTATAATGGGTAGGATTCGAACCCGTATAAGCTCAGTTGTTTTACATTTGGAATAATTTTAGAAATCCGGTCTTACGATTCGTGTCTTTCGATGAATAAGAGTAAGAACTCTATATGCATACATGCAGACTAATTATTCTTTTAGATTATAAATTATTTAGGTATAAATAAGATTGCGGTCTCCTAAAACATTATAGTAGTCACGAGTTTGTCAAAAACCTTGATGTTCTCTGTAGGTATCTGATCACGATCAGACAGATTGTATGATATTAAATTGCTTAATTAACAATTCAAAATGCTCAAGCTATAATAAAAATTACTTTATTAACTCTAAAAAACGGTATATTTGTCTATCTTTGAACATAATTGGAGTGCGTGCGAATTTCTCACGAGATGGTTACTCGGATCATCTACGATCAGTGATAGCGCTTTGTTCAGTTATATTAGATAGTTATGCGGATGAAATATCTTAGCTCACCAGTTCCTTATATTGGTGACCCCAGTTGGCTACAATTTCATCATTTTCTTTTCGTGAATACTATTCAATTAGGTAGCGTGTTTTTTTCATAGGAATTTACAGTGATGAGATTAATTTAACATACAGTTTAGGCAAAACTATGTTCTCCAGACGTTTTCTTCAACATCCATGCAAAACAATAACTTTTATTTTATTTTAAAAGTCTTGTATGTAAAGCCATCCATTGATCACTAATGGGCGACCCGATTATGGACAGATATGTAGATATAAAAAAGCTGATCGTTCCGTAAGAAACTTGACTTCTAGTTAGAAGTGAAGTTTCTTACGGAACGATCAGATAGCGTCAAAGCTGAAGCGACTAGCAAACAGCGCCTGGTTCCTGTGACAAATGGTTGCAAGTTGTCGTCAAATCACTACGGACGAGTGCGAAGTAAGAAACGAGCACTGAGATAACGTCTGATACGATAGTATGAAAGGATCACATCCTATCTCCATAAGAAGGATAAAACATAATGCGCTGAATCCAAATAAATTGGGGTAAGGCCAGGAAGATGATGGCTTATGGCTTTATTATTATGTTTTATTATTGCGTTGTAGACTTGTCACAAAGTAGAGAAATGATATACTTTCCAAATACAATAATTGCATTTTTGAAAGATAGAAAAAAATGAAGTCCAGACTCAGGAATCGAACCCGAGACTTCCGTAAGTAAAAATTTTTCTATCCCTTGATGCTCGCGAGTTGTTGCAATTATTGTATGTATTTGTAAAGTAATTGACAAGAAATGTTTATAAAAATTACTTTGATATACTTTTGTCTGAAATTAGTAAGAGCTGCATTTTATAATTTATGCTCTATAACTACGAGTCACTTTCGATATCTACACGCTAAGTACTACTTAAAATTTGTATGACCACATCCAACGGAACAAATTGAAGTGTCTGCCATTAGCTTCATAAGGTCAAAATGAGGATTCGAGAGCTTTTATTATTTCTGACATTTCAACATAATGTGTGATGTGATGTTGTATAGTTTAAAATTACCCTGCTTTTACATACATTAGTGATACATATTGTGAAACTTGTACCAAATTGATATAGAAATCAATATTATTGATGCAAAGTAACTCGTGTCTGTCGGTTTGATTTTACGGCTAATAGTGGCTACACACGATCACTTCTATCTGTCAGTTTTAGCTGAACATTTTAAACTGAAAGTTAAAACTGAGTGTGTGTGTACTTAACTGTCAACAAGGACAGGGCACAGTCAGTTTTCACAGGGACAGTCAGTTTTCACTGTTAGATAAAGGGGGGTTAGACAAGGTACATTCGTTCCGTGGCGAATTCGATAACGCCGTACTAATCGTTCCCAAAAAAAAAAAAAAATGTCTATGGTCTCCACCGCAAACATCAAATTCTATACTATCATTCTTTTCCATTAACAACATCGCTTTTCGAATGTGACTTTGTCTAGATCCCCTGTTTAGCCACCTTAAATGGTGGATTGGCTTGAAGAATGGATATTCATACTTTTATTTTGAAAACCGATATCCACGATATCGGGCAGGCGATAATCTCCGCTGTATATGATTTGTTGTATATAAGAAATATCAACAAACATCCAAGGAAATAATATAGGTACCTACTTAACATGAAATAAATGAAGACGTACCAAACTTTACGCCAGTTCCACACGTTGGCCCCAGCGTCGGCCCCAATTCCACTCACCCAACGTGTGGATCTAGAAAATAGCTTTGGCGCCAACGTTGGGACGAGCGTTATTTTAGATCCACACATTGGACGAGTGGCTTTGGGACATTTTATTTTCACAATTATTTCATGTAGAGCTCGCATTATACGAAGAATTTATCAAGAACTAACTTAAAGGGCTCCGCCCGCGTGGATGTCGGTTAAAAAGTATCCTATGTCCTTTCCCGGGACTCGAACTATCCATACCAAATTTAATCTAAATCGATTTAGCTGTTTCAACGTAAAGGGGAACAGACAGACAAAGTTACTTTCACATTTATGTGGATACTAGCTTTGCCCCGCGGTGTTACCCGCGGTTTATTAATCTATGTGTTAATTCAAGGTGTCAGCTAACTCCATCCCCAAATTTTATTAAAATCGCTTCAGCCGTTAAGACATGAAGAAGTAACAAACATATACACTCACACACTCACAAACTTTCGCCTTTATAATATTAGAGTGATAATATCTACTTTTACGCGTAACAACTAGGTATGTGTAAAGCATTCACAGATTTCTTTAATGATTTATCTCGACAGCCAAGACAATTATCATTACTAATTTAAAGATCTGTGTTTCGATTACATGTGGGAGTCATTTATGTAGTAAATGGAGTTATATTTATATGCTTGATTTGTTTATGACAAGTGAAACTATAAAAATTAGATTCAGCAACATTATAATGGTTAAATATACTTATATTATAAAGCGGAAGAGTTTGTTTGTTTGTTTGTTTGAAAGCGGTAATCTCAGGAACTACTAATCCTAATTGAAAAAGCGTTTTACTGTTAGATAGCCCATTTATCGAGGAAGGTTATAGACTATATAACATCACGCTACAACCAATAGGAGCGGAGCAGCAATAAGAAATGTTGCCAAAATGGGGAAATTTTACCTTAAATTCGATCACACCTATAAATACGTTATTATGATGGGCATCGGCTGGATTTTTCAGGGGGGTGCTGCAGAATCTATACACTAAGTATAAGTACTACACCCTGGGGGAGGGGAAGAATGTAAGGGCATCTTACACATGAAAATAAATTATTGTTAAAACCATCGTAAACGAAGGACATTGTGATATGCACATACATTGTGTTATTATATCTGTTTTTTAACTTTTCGTATTCAAGTAAAGAACAAATACTAAAGAAAATGATTGCAATATCGTATGTAGATATTTACGCAATGTTTTGCAAAAACAGCATCTAATTCTAACAGTTGTTACAATCAAATTACCGTCTCGGCCTCTTCTCCCAAATACATGCAAATAGCCGATTGCGTTTGCGTTACTGCTAAGCAATAAACGTTATCTGAATATTTATCAAAACAAACTTATTTTTAGAGTTCCGTACACAAATAATGTTTGGGAAACCTATTCAAACATTTGTTTTTTTGTATGTCTGCTACACTGTGAAAAAGTTTACTTGACTTATCGATTAGATATTAATATTTTTTTTAAAGTATGAAAATATATTAATGATCATGGAACATCCCACACAACGCCATCTGATCCCAAACTAGGCAGAGCCTGTACTATAGCAACTAGATATAAATAAATTACACCCAGATATACAATAAATCATTGTGCTCATCACACAAAGTTTTATTTTGGCTAAAATGGGGATCGAACTTTAAAAAAAAACCTCCGGCTTAGCAGTCAAGGTCACTAATCACTAGATCAACAGGCCAGTTATATGTAGCCAGATGGTATTTTGTGTTTTAATATCCTTGGCCGGTGAAACCCCTACCTGAAAGTTTGCAAATACAAACTCAAATATCTTTATTTCGTAAATTAATGTTAACGATTATTTGAAAACGTCAAATTAATATATACTAAAAAAAATATAAAATTATGACTGTTTGAAAAACAATACAAAATGAAGTCAGGCGGCAGTTCCAAGTGTAAAGCTCTTGCAAGAGTTGAATCTTTAAATCGAATATAAAAAGACAGAACAAATTTGGATTAAATTTGGAATATATGTTCGTTAACTTTCGCGATTTGTATACATTATAGAATTTTATAAGCTACGGGTCTTAATCGCGTGAATATTTTATTTTAAGGCTAAATACCTTTGTTTTATGGCCGTTGCAATACGGTCGAAACGTCGGGATTAAGTCGTAGCTTATAAAATTTTATAATTAATATATATTATATAGCAAATTACATCCATCTATACTATACTAGTAGATCATTTATAACCAGGAGTTATCATTTCGATAAACAAAACCTACCAACGCGATTGAAACCGGAGGTAAAAGCTAACATGTGAAAAAACAAAATGAGTAGTTTGTAGTAGTTTTGGTACCTACTGACAATCAAGTTTATATTGAGAATTGTTGGTATTGTTCGCCTACCAAAAACGGATCCTCTTTTGCATAAGTCCCTCTCACACTTTACCAATATTTTCTACAAGTACCTACGTATATCGAATACTTATAGATGAATTGCACAACGACCTTCACTACTTCAGGGCCGGTTGTTTTTACAAATGTCTTATTCACAACACGCGTTGTCCTATCTATTGTGCCGTAATATAGTCGTTAGAGAATTCATTACTACTTTTCTTTCTAAAGTAAGTTGGCGATGCCTATAGAATTGTGGGTTGGATTCCCATACAGCCTTTATGAGATCTACTACTGTACTAGGTAGAGAGTTTATTTGTAGGTAGATACCTTTACGATGCAAATATTGTAGGACTTTTTATAAAAGAAACAAAAAGAAAATGCCTATGGCAAATTTTATGAAGGTAAAATAATATCGTAACGTACCTATTATAAGAATAAATTCTAACAGAGTACTGCGGTACGCTTGTGACTACGGCTGGGCCACCTGATCGAAAGATCTTAGTTGGAAAGCATTTAACATACCATTAGGTGTGTTTTAAAATAACAGAATTAATGAATGGTGGGGTCAAGTGAGGCTCAATGTCCAAATAACTGTCATGTAGGTGGACCTTGCTTGCTTTTAATTCTCAAGTGCAAGATGGCGACATCAACTTATTTGTTTCATTTTATCAAAAATATGGGTATATTATAGGTTAGTCAACGATATACTACCACTAGCCTACTAATTTGTTGAAATGCTCGTTATTATACAAAATAATCGATGGCGTTTTTTTTTCTGACTGTTTATTTGAAATCATCTATTGTTGAAATATGTGTATGATTTAAGTTGCTTGAATTCCAAATCACGTTCTTTTCTTCTGGGAAAGTCTTTTCGAGAATGTATATATGGAGCATAGGCATACCGGAATTATTTGCTGGGGAAAGGAAGGGGGCATTTGTCGAAGTATATAACCTTACTTTAACATCGGCCAAGTGCTAGTTTTGACTTGTACAATTGGGTAGTTGACTACATTATAAGTAAATTATTTTATACTTATAAGGTAATAGTAGATCTCAAAATGATCTGAAAATAACTGTTTTTTTTTTACATTGTAACATGTTTTTGAATTTAAAAGCATGAAAACGAATACTAAAAGTAATGTGACGATAGGAACTTATGACGTCATAGGTTTTTTATTCTTAATCCATACATTTCTATAGAGTTTGTCGTTTTGACATTTCATAAAAAGAGACTGATTTGACTTGACAGTCAACATACCTCGCTCTACTTTGTTCTAATCAACTAATAACAGTTCTTGAAACTGCATAATTTAGTTAAAATTATAATAGCCTCTTTATCCAGATTTTTATTCTCCTTATCTTATAGTAATTCTCTGAGTTCAGTGTGCTTCATAGCAAAGAAGAGAGGAAATCGTTAGAAGAGTTATGACCCTCGTAATTCTTCTCTAGTTTAGGCCTGGAGTAAGTTTGAAATCGTCCTCCCATCGTTTTCTTTGCCTTCCCTCAGTTCTTTGGCTATCTTTAGGGTACCAGAGAAGCAAGATCTTGTTTCACATATTTCAATTGATTGTTTATTAATGTTCAACTGGGCACGCAATTTTCAAAGAGATTTCGTATACAAAACAAAAACAAGATACATCAATTGATAATACAATTTAACAATACAATATTGAGCACACAAGAATAGAGAGATTTCATAATTAACACACTTATCGATACGCGCAATAATTGAGTAACAATACCAACCGAATTCATTTAACGATTATTTCATAGTTTTCGGTACATCTATTATGGTGTAAGAGTTTTGTTGGAACCTCTTTGTGTAGCGAATGTAGGGTAAGTATTATGTAAGTTTAATACCAAAGCTCGTGGCTTATAGATGGCATGGGGATTTTGAAAATATCCTCTCATAGTAATAACTAGCTGACCCGCGAAATTTCGTCAGCGTAAAGTTTCCCCGTTTTTGCCACATTTTTCATTGCTGCTCCGCCTCCGTCGCTTCTCCGCTCCTATTAGTCGTAGCGCGTTGTATGTATGTATACGTACGTATGTTATATAGCCTATAGCCTTCTTCGATAAATGGGCTATCCAACAAAAAAAGATTTTTTCAAATCGCACCAGTAAATCCTGAGATTAGCGCGTTTAAACAAACAAGCAAACAAACAAACAATCAAACAAACAAACTCTTCCGCTTTATAATATTAGTATAGACTAGCTGTCCCGCGCAACTTCGTCTGCGTAAATTTTCCCCGTTTTTGAAATATTTCTCATTGCTGCTCCGCTCCTATTAGTCGTAGCGCGATGTTATAAACGGGCTAGCCAACAAAAAAAGAGTTTTTCAAATCGGACCAGTAGTTCCTGAGTATACGCGTTTAAACAAACAAACAAACTCTTCCGCTTTATAATATTAGTTCGGCAGTAGAAGTTCGGCCGTTAAACTTCCTAGCGAGTGGACGTGTGTCGCTTTTTGTCATAAAATCGTACCTCTAAATTTTGTGATTGGCTAATTGTGTAAATTTTGATTCCTTGTCGCACTTAAAGAGTTTAAATTAGTAATATACACCCACTGGGCGGACCTAGAAAGAGACAGATCTAATTGTGACAGTGACTTTGAAATATTGTTGGAAAAAGTGTACGTGATTTGCTGAGGCTCGAACCTCCGGTGCGACGAACGCAGTTGCGAAGGGGCGAGCGCTTATCCACTACGCCACGACTACGGCGATTGTGTAATTTGTAAAGTAATTGACAAGAAATGTTTATAAAAATTACTTTGATATACTTTTGTCTGAAATTAGTAAGAGCTGCATTTTATAATTTATGCTCTATAACTACGAGTCACTTTCGATATCTACACGCTAAGTACTACTTAAAATTTGTATGACCACATCCAACGGAACAAATTGAAGTGTCTGCCATTAGCTTCATAAGGTCAAAATGAGGATTCGAGAGCTTTTATTATTTCTGACATTTCAACATAATGTGTGATGTGATGTTGTATAGTTTAAAATTACCCTGCTTTTACATACATTAGTGATACATATTGTGAAACTTGTACCAAATTGATATAGAAATCAATATTATTGATGCAAAGTAACTCGTGTCTGTCGGTTTGATTTTACGGCTAATAGTGGCTACACACGATCACTTCTATCTGTCAGTTTTAGCTGAACATTTTAAACTGAAAGTTAAAACTGAGTGTGTGTGTACTTAACTGTCAACAAGGACAGGGCACAGTCAGTTTTCACAGGGACAGTCAGTTTTCACTGTTAGATAAAGGGGGGTTAGACAAGGTACATTCGTTCCGTGGCGAATTCGATAACGCCGTACTAATCGTTCCCAAAAAAAAAAAAAAATGTCTATGGTCTCCACCGCAAACATCAAATTCTATACTATCATTCTTTTCCATTAACAACATCGCTTTTCGAATGTGACTTTGTCTAGATCCCCTGTTTAGCCACCTTAAATGGTGGATTGGCTTGAAGAATGGATATTCATACTTTTATTTTGAAAACCGATATCCACGATATCGGGCAGGCGATAATCTCCGCTGTATATGATTTGTTGTATATAAGAAATATCAACAAACATCCAAGGAAATAATATAGGTACCTACTTAACATGAAATAAATGAAGACGTACCAAACTTTACGCCAGTTCCACACGTTGGCCCCAGCGTCGGCCCCAATTCCACTCACCCAACGTGTGGATCTAGAAAATAGCTTTGGCGCCAACGTTGGGACGAGCGTTATTTTAGATCCACACATTGGACGAGTGGCTTTGGGACATTTTATTTTCACAATTATTTCATGTAGAGCTCGCATTATACGAAGAATTTATCAAGAACTAACTTAAAGGGCTCCGCCCGCGTGGATGTCGGTTAAAAAGTATCCTATGTCCTTTCCCGGGACTCGAACTATCCATACCAAATTTAATCTAAATCGATTTAGCTGTTTCAACGTAAAGGGGAACAGACAGACAAAGTTACTTTCACATTTATGTGGATACTAGCTTTGCCCCGCGGTGTTACCCGCGGTTTATTAATCTATGTGTTAATTCAAGGTGTCAGCTAACTCCATCCCCAAATTTTATTAAAATCGCTTCAGCCGTTAAGACATGAAGAAGTAACAAACATATACACTCACACACTCACAAACTTTCGCCTTTATAATATTAGAGTGATAATATCTACTTTTACGCGTAACAACTAGGTATGTGTAAAGCATTCACAGATTTCTTTAATGATTTATCTCGACAGCCAAGACAATTATCATTACTAATTTAAAGATCTGTGTTTCGATTACATGTGGGAGTCATTTATGTAGTAAATGGAGTTATATTTATATGCTTGATTTGTTTATGACAAGTGAAACTATAAAAATTAGATTCAGCAACATTATAATGGTTAAATATACTTATATTATAAAGCGGAAGAGTTTGTTTGTTTGTTTGTTTGAAAGCGGTAATCTCAGGAACTACTAATCCTAATTGAAAAAGCGTTTTACTGTTAGATAGCCCATTTATCGAGGAAGGTTATAGACTATATAACATCACGCTACAACCAATAGGAGCGGAGCAGCAATAAGAAATGTTGCCAAAATGGGGAAATTTTACCTTAAATTCGATCACACCTATAAATACGTTATTATGATGGGCATCGGCTGGATTTTTCAGGGGGGTGCTGCAGAATCTATACACTAAGTATAAGTACTACACCCTGGGGGAGGGGAAGAATGTAAGGGCATCTTACACATGAAAATAAATTATTGTTAAAACCATCGTAAACGAAGGACATTGTGATATGCACATACATTGTGTTATTATATCTGTTTTTTAACTTTTCGTATTCAAGTAAAGAACAAATACTAAAGAAAATGATTGCAATATCGTATGTAGATATTTACGCAATGTTTTGCAAAAACAGCATCTAATTCTAACAGTTGTTACAATCAAATTACCGTCTCGGCCTCTTCTCCCAAATACATGCAAATAGCCGATTGCGTTTGCGTTACTGCTAAGCAATAAACGTTATCTGAATATTTATCAAAACAAACTTATTTTTAGAGTTCCGTACACAAATAATGTTTGGGAAACCTATTCAAACATTTGTTTTTTTGTATGTCTGCTACACTGTGAAAAAGTTTACTTGACTTATCGATTAGATATTAATATTTTTTTTAAAGTATGAAAATATATTAATGATCATGGAACATCCCACACAACGCCATCTGATCCCAAACTAGGCAGAGCCTGTACTATAGCAACTAGATATAAATAAATTACACCCAGATATACAATAAATCATTGTGCTCATCACACAAAGTTTTATTTTGGCTAAAATGGGGATCGAACTTTAAAAAAAAACCTCCGGCTTAGCAGTCAAGGTCACTAATCACTAGATCAACAGGCCAGTTATATGTAGCCAGATGGTATTTTGTGTTTTAATATCCTTGGCCGGTGAAACCCCTACCTGAAAGTTTGCAAATACAAACTCAAATATCTTTATTTCGTAAATTAATGTTAACGATTATTTGAAAACGTCAAATTAATATATACTAAAAAAAATATAAAATTATGACTGTTTGAAAAACAATACAAAATGAAGTCAGGCGGCAGTTCCAAGTGTAAAGCTCTTGCAAGAGTTGAATCTTTAAATCGAATATAAAAAGACAGAACAAATTTGGATTAAATTTGGAATATATGTTCGTTAACTTTCGCGATTTGTATACATTATAGAATTTTATAAGCTACGGGTCTTAATCGCGTGAATATTTTATTTTAAGGCTAAATACCTTTGTTTTATGGCCGTTGCAATACGGTCGAAACGTCGGGATTAAGTCGTAGCTTATAAAATTTTATAATTAATATATATTATATAGCAAATTACATCCATCTATACTATACTAGTAGATCATTTATAACCAGGAGTTATCATTTCGATAAACAAAACCTACCAACGCGATTGAAACCGGAGGTAAAAGCTAACATGTGAAAAAACAAAATGAGTAGTTTGTAGTAGTTTTGGTACCTACTGACAATCAAGTTTATATTGAGAATTGTTGGTATTGTTCGCCTACCAAAAACGGATCCTCTTTTGCATAAGTCCCTCTCACACTTTACCAATATTTTCTACAAGTACCTACGTATATCGAATACTTATAGATGAATTGCACAACGACCTTCACTACTTCAGGGCCGGTTGTTTTTACAAATGTCTTATTCACAACACGCGTTGTCCTATCTATTGTGCCGTAATATAGTCGTTAGAGAATTCATTACTACTTTTCTTTCTAAAGTAAGTTGGCGATGCCTATAGAATTGTGGGTTGGATTCCCATACAGCCTTTATGAGATCTACTACTGTACTAGGTAGAGAGTTTATTTGTAGGTAGATACCTTTACGATGCAAATATTGTAGGACTTTTTATAAAAGAAACAAAAAGAAAATGCCTATGGCAAATTTTATGAAGGTAAAATAATATCGTAACGTACCTATTATAAGAATAAATTCTAACAGAGTACTGCGGTACGCTTGTGACTACGGCTGGGCCACCTGATCGAAAGATCTTAGTTGGAAAGCATTTAACATACCATTAGGTGTGTTTTAAAATAACAGAATTAATGAATGGTGGGGTCAAGTGAGGCTCAATGTCCAAATAACTGTCATGTAGGTGGACCTTGCTTGCTTTTAATTCTCAAGTGCAAGATGGCGACATCAACTTATTTGTTTCATTTTATCAAAAATATGGGTATATTATAGGTTAGTCAACGATATACTACCACTAGCCTACTAATTTGTTGAAATGCTCGTTATTATACAAAATAATCGATGGCGTTTTTTTTTCTGACTGTTTATTTGAAATCATCTATTGTTGAAATATGTGTATGATTTAAGTTGCTTGAATTCCAAATCACGTTCTTTTCTTCTGGGAAAGTCTTTTCGAGAATGTATATATGGAGCATAGGCATACCGGAATTATTTGCTGGGGAAAGGAAGGGGGCATTTGTCGAAGTATATAACCTTACTTTAACATCGGCCAAGTGCTAGTTTTGACTTGTACAATTGGGTAGTTGACTACATTATAAGTAAATTATTTTATACTTATAAGGTAATAGTAGATCTCAAAATGATCTGAAAATAACTGTTTTTTTTTTACATTGTAACATGTTTTTGAATTTAAAAGCATGAAAACGAATACTAAAAGTAATGTGACGATAGGAACTTATGACGTCATAGGTTTTTTATTCTTAATCCATACATTTCTATAGAGTTTGTCGTTTTGACATTTCATAAAAAGAGACTGATTTGACTTGACAGTCAACATACCTCGCTCTACTTTGTTCTAATCAACTAATAACAGTTCTTGAAACTGCATAATTTAGTTAAAATTATAATAGCCTCTTTATCCAGATTTTTATTCTCCTTATCTTATAGTAATTCTCTGAGTTCAGTGTGCTTCATAGCAAAGAAGAGAGGAAATCGTTAGAAGAGTTATGACCCTCGTAATTCTTCTCTAGTTTAGGCCTGGAGTAAGTTTGAAATCGTCCTCCCATCGTTTTCTTTGCCTTCCCTCAGTTCTTTGGCTATCTTTAGGGTACCAGAGAAGCAAGATCTTGTTTCACATATTTCAATTGATTGTTTATTAATGTTCAACTGGGCACGCAATTTTCAAAGAGATTTCGTATACAAAACAAAAACAAGATACATCAATTGATAATACAATTTAACAATACAATATTGAGCACACAAGAATAGAGAGATTTCATAATTAACACACTTATCGATACGCGCAATAATTGAGTAACAATACCAACCGAATTCATTTAACGATTATTTCATAGTTTTCGGTACATCTATTATGGTGTAAGAGTTTTGTTGGAACCTCTTTGTGTAGCGAATGTAGGGTAAGTATTATGTAAGTTTAATACCAAAGCTCGTGGCTTATAGATGGCATGGGGATTTTGAAAATATCCTCTCATAGTAATAACTAGCTGACCCGCGAAATTTCGTCAGCGTAAAGTTTCCCCGTTTTTGCCACATTTTTCATTGCTGCTCCGCCTCCGTCGCTTCTCCGCTCCTATTAGTCGTAGCGCGTTGTATGTATGTATACGTACGTATGTTATATAGCCTATAGCCTTCTTCGATAAATGGGCTATCCAACAAAAAAAGATTTTTTCAAATCGCACCAGTAAATCCTGAGATTAGCGCGTTTAAACAAACAAGCAAACAAACAAACAATCAAACAAACAAACTCTTCCGCTTTATAATATTAGTATAGACTAGCTGTCCCGCGCAACTTCGTCTGCGTAAATTTTCCCCGTTTTTGAAATATTTCTCATTGCTGCTCCGCTCCTATTAGTCGTAGCGCGATGTTATAAACGGGCTAGCCAACAAAAAAAGAGTTTTTCAAATCGGACCAGTAGTTCCTGAGTATACGCGTTTAAACAAACAAACAAACTCTTCCGCTTTATAATATTAGTTCGGCAGTAGAAGTTCGGCCGTTAAACTTCCTAGCGAGTGGACGTGTGTCGCTTTTTGTCATAAAATCGTACCTCTAAATTTTGTGATTGGCTAATTGTGTAAATTTTGATTCCTTGTCGCACTTAAAGAGTTTAAATTAGTAATATACACCCACTGGGCGGACCTAGAAAGAGACAGATCTAATTGTGACAGTGACTTTGAAATATTGTTGGAAAAAGTGTACGTGATTTGCTGAGGCTCGAACCTCCGGTGCGACGAACGCAGTTGCGAAGGGGCGAGCGCTTATCCACTACGCCACCAAGTGAGTGAGAGCGCCGCGTGAAATAGCGCGCTACGTGTGGCAAGCGACATCATTCACCGAGCGCGGGCAGCAGTGACTCATCGTAGCGGCAGTCAACGTAAGCAACGCGCGTGTCGAGTTTTGTTGCTGTTACATGTTACGGACCAACTAGATAAGTTATTATACCAATACTACATACGTAATACACCTGTTACAATATTATCAAGTATAATGTCAAAACATACAAAGTCAGAACCTGATATCAACACTGCAATTGCTATGAGTGACTATGTCACCAATAGAAACAAGCGTCCTAGACCTGAGAACTCCCCGCCAAGTGAATCTGATATGTGCCCTCAAGAACTACGAGCTATGCTATCAAAATGGCAAAAGGAACAGACTACACTGATATCAAAACTTTCCGCCGACATTAGCGAGATTAAAAGCCAGAATATAAAAATACAAGAGTCTAACACAGCAATATGCAAGACAAACTCAGAGATCGAACGTTCCATGCTCTTCATGAACCAAACCTTCGAAGAGCTAAAAAAAGAGGTAGAGGAATTAAAAAGTGAACGATTAGAGCAACGACGCTATATCGAGACTCTAGAAAAACAAATCGTCAATCTGCAACACCGCTCACGCTCCTCAGGAATTGAGATAAGGAATATCCCATTCGTGAACACTGAAACCCCTGCTGGTTTATTGAAAGCAGTCTCAAACATTGGAAAACTTGTAGGACTAACCATACCAGAGTCGGAGTGCCGAGATATATACCGCTTACCTGGCAAACCTACCTCAACAAATACTTCACGCCCTATTATTGTAGAATTCTCCTCAGTTCAAACAAAAACAAGAATGCTGTCTGCTGTCCGATCCTTTAATAGGAGCAAAAAAGATAAGCTAGACAAGCTAATTACGAAACAGATAGACTTACCTGGAGATACCCAACCGATATATGTGGCCGAACAACTTCCGACTAGTACCAAGAGGCTGTTTCACTTAGCTCGGGACTTTGCTAAGAATAACAACTATCAATTCTGCTGGATTACTAATGGCAACCTATTTCTCCGTAAGGCAGTGGGAGAGAAGCAGGTATTGATTAAGACCGAAAAATGTCTTCAAGATCTTGTCAACAAGAAACTATGACTATTACTGCCGTATCACAGATTGGTATCTTATCTTTCTATTGTTATATTATCTTCTTATTATAAAGCTAACTTAGAATTATTTCACAAACAAATATATACACTTTCAACAAATTACACAATCATATACATATATCTTAACAAGAATTATTTATCTACAAATAAAACTAATATTTTATACATATCTACGTATTTACTTTATAGAAATTATATTAAAGGAATACTTATGAAACACAAGTATGGTTTGATGATGCGATGTAGTCCCCACGCTGATCAACAAGCGCTATATAATAACACAGGGCTAATTACTATTTATTGGTTAATAAACATTTTAAAATGGCTTTATTAAATAACATAAATAACGAACTCGATAACATAAACTTTGAAAACTCTTTCTTATGCGACCCTGAAGATTGTGTAAAATACATCAGTTCATGTAATACAGATTTATTATTATTACATGTAAACATACGAAGCGTAAACAAAAATTTTGATAGTCTTTAAGTTTTATTGAGTCAAACTAAACTAAATATAGACATCGTTATCCTAACAGAATGTTGGCTCAGTAAAGTAAAAAATATGCCGATTCTTGATGGCTATCAGTCTTATCACACTGAAACTACGTCAAATCAAAATGAAGGTGTCATTATCTATACTAGAGATGGGTTGACTGTCACGGTATGGGAGCCTAATTTCACAAACGCCAACGGTCTTGTATGTCAAATAGATCATAATATTGCTATAGTGGCTATCTATAGATCCCCTTCATTCTCCTCTGAGGACCAGTTTGAAAACTTTCTGTCCAGCCTAAATGAGGTGCTTGCTAAACTGTCTTCGTATCCAAATATAGCTTTGGTAGGAGACTTAAATGTAGATATTGCTATAGGTAATAGAAACAACCGTAGTTTAGACTACCTTCTATTAAACTCGTCCCATGGATTATTACCTGCACATCTATTGCCAACCAGAATAAACAACTGTCTAGACCACACTCTTCTCAAGACCAAATTATCTACTATAACCTTAGTTCTAGAATCCCATATCACAGATCACAAACCCACTTTGGTAATGTTTGCAAATTCAACCCTCCCAAAGAATAAAAACCGCACGATACCACGTCCTAACTATTGGGATATCAAACTAGAGATGGAAAGCACCAATCTCACAGATATCTATGCCTGTACCGATCCTAATGATGCCACAGAAAAACTAATAAATATAATATCAAATACTATCAATAGCCATACAAGACAAATTAACTTGCCAAGGAAACAGAGAACTATCAAACCCTGGATAACCCCGGGTCTATTAAAATGTATTCGAAATAGAGACAAACTGCACCAAAAAACTAGACGAGCACCCGATAATATAATATTAAAAATTACATACTCACGCTATAGAAACTTTTGTAATGCTTTACTTAAAAAACTAAAAAGAATACACGAAAAAGAAGAGTTAGACAAATCAAAAAACAATCCTAAAGCCCTTTGGAAAACCATCAAAAACATTACGAATAATCAAACCAACAAAAATTGTCCTGTAGAACTTTTAAAAATAAGGAATAACACTGCTTCATCAATAAATCATGTGTGCAAATTCTTTAATAACGTAGGTAAAAATATGGCGGATAAAATCTTACAACAACAACAACAATCACACATGACCCAGTCTCATAATGATGGTAAAAAAGGAGCTCATCCACCGATTAACTCTCTGGCAATACTTGAAGTCGATGAAAGTGAAGTTGAGGCAATTATACTTCATCTTCGCAGCGACTCCGCCACAGGCTGGGATGGTATACCCACGTCATTGATTAAGATATGCCGTCATGTGCTGGTACCGCCTATCACTTATATATGCAATCGGTGCATACAGACAGGCGTGTTCCCAAATGCTTTTAAGAAAGCTATAATTCACCCAATTTACAAAGGAGGGGACAGAAACTGTGTCACTAACTATAGGCCAATTTCAGTTTTGACTTCATTGTCTAAAATTCTGGAAAAAATTATTAGCAAAAACCTTCGGCAATTTCTAGATAAATACCATCTTATAGCTGACAATCAGTATGGTTTTCGCACTGGAGTCTCAACTGAAGATGCAGTAACAGAGCTGACACAACACATTGCCAAAAAATTGGACAGTAAAACCAAATGCCTAGGCATATTCCTAGACTTGTCTAAAGCCTTTGACACGGTTTCTGTTCCCAAATTAATTTTAAAATTAGAACATATAGGAATACGTGGGATAGCTCTCGACATACTTAAAGACTACCTAAAAAATCGCCGACAGCAGGTCAAAATCGATACACACTTAAGTCATGACGAAACTATAACATACGGCATCCCACAAGGCAGTATATTAGGGCCATTACTCTTTCAAGTATACATCAACGACCTCTGTTTGATGGAGCTCCCAAATACCAAGATAATCGCTTACGCTGATGACACTGCTGTTCTCATTCACGGCAATACCTGGACAGAAATCAAAATAAAAGCAGAAGCAGCTATGCGAACAATCATGCAATGGTTTAACACTAATCTGCTGACGCTAAACCTCAGCAAGACGAATTACGTTCCTTTCGCAATTCGTAATAACATGAAACCACTGCCATTGTTCAATATAGTAGCACACTCCTGCCCTGACTTTGCTTCATCCTGCTCTTGTCCAACTCTGGTCAGGACAGACAGTGTTAAATACCTGGGAGTATATATTGACAGCGGTCTAAGATGGGACAAGCACCTCGACACACTAACGACTAGAACAATGCGCCTTATACCGATTTTCAGAACTCTTAGGGAATCTGCTGACTATGATACCCTAAAAATGGTATATATCGCGATATGTCAATCGGTTATAGGCTATTGTATCACTGTGTGGGGAGCAGCTTCTAGGACCAACTTCCTGAAGGCAGAGAGAGCTCAGAGAGCCATACTCAAGGTCATGATGAAGAAGCAGTATAGATATCCAACGGTCCAACTATATGCTGATTGTAAGGTCTTATCGGTCCGGCAGCTCTTTGTTCTTCGATCGCTTCTTAGAACACATACTACACTTGCACCCCCAAAAACCATAAGACGTATAGATAAGCTTGCCGGCATACGTCACAAAACAACTTTTGCTCAACGCCAACACTATGTGATAAGTATCCACATATACAAAAAAATACAGAAACAACTTAATATATTACACCTAAACGTACACGATCTAAAATCTAAAGTAACTCTATGGCTATTACAACAGGACTATCACCAAACAGAATTACTGCTAACATACATAGTCTAAGTATTTATTTATCGCATCACCTAAATATTTATTACTCATTAACTCACGCCAATACGCGCACACACACACACACACACACACACACACACACACACACACACACACACACACACACACACACACATACACATACACACACACGCATACGCTTCACATAACACACATTCAAATCTACTAGCTATTATCACCGCTATCTGATCTCATTCCTGAAAATGTCACAGTCCATCTAACATACATTATTACTTTAATTAAATAAATAAAACCTTGTTAGTGCCGAATACTGTCTTTTAAGATACAGGCATTCTGCCTAGTTTAAAAGACAGCGTTTAAAACTGTTAACTCGATATTATTGTTATGTAATGTTAATGAAATGTCATAGTGCAGTTTTTATATTGTAATTGTTTTTATGGTGATTAATAAATATATTATTATTATAAAATATATTATTATTATTAGTATAGATTAACGTGAAGCTAAAGGAAACTTAGAAATCAAGGTAAAACTAGCTTTAAAAAGCTAGATGTGCTCAGTAGAATGGGAAAATAAACCATGGTGCGCGGGCGGGTACTACTATTTAAGGCCGCATCCGGCCGCATTTAGGTCTTTTGTTTTGAACTATGGACGGGTGCACATCATTAACAGTTACTTCTACTTGACCGTATTCAAAGCATCTTAAAACGTCGACGACCAAGGTCTTTCTGAAAGATATCAGTTCTCTTTGCGACTTATACAATACATTTCATGAGGAGTGTTCTGTGCATTGGTTGAGGCTAATTCCACCAGCTAAATTACACCCTTTAAAATGTGGCAAACATTAAAATATCATCCTCATCATTAAGATGCTTGGCAATTCACAACAGTATGTTTCAATGTTTAAAAAGTACACGTCTTTTAGGGTTCCGTAGCCAAAATGGCAAAAACTGAACCCTTATAGTTTCGTCGTATCCATCTGTCTGTCTGTCTGTTTGTTTGTGCATCCGTATGTCACAGGCATTTTACTCAAAGACTACTCAATGAATATTGATGAAATTTGGTGAAAAGGTGATAATTTGATAGCTAAATAATAAAAATAAATATTTATGAGGGTACTCCATACATGTAACAGAAGCTTAATTATTTTCGCAAACATCGTGTGGCACATCATTCGACAAGTCTTCCAAAAAAATTTAAGGTTTTAATAAACTTTTTTGTTTGAGTGAGTATTTTTGGAGATAATCGCTCCGAAAGTTGCATAATTTGTGTCCTCCCTTTAACTTTCGATTTTTTTCAAATGTTTTAGTCTCACCAAAACATTAGAAAAAAATCACAAAGGTAGCGTTTAATAAATACCTTAAACAAAAATTATTTTGGACATGATCTGTTATACAGTCATTGGGTTATTGCCGAAAAACTGCGTTTCTCGAAAAACGGGCGTAAGTGCCATGAACACACGCACTTTTGCTGATACAATTATTCAAGGCTGCGGAACCCTACACTGAGCATGGCCCGACATGCTCTTGTCCGATGACACTCGTATTCGCTCCTTTAAAGAACAATTGCACTAGTAACACTAGTAAGTAACCTACCCTTACTAGTATTACTAGGTGATTGTTAAAATTATGTGTGTTTCTGGTTTATTCCTTCATTCGGATAACAGATTTTCTTAAAGACAGTGTCTATCTTTAATAATAAAGTTGTACTAGTTACTGTTTTGACATATTTGGAAGGAAACCTCGTGTCAAAATGTGACGAAACCTCCATTATATTCACGTTAGATTTGTTGCCCTTACTCTGTACATAACAGTACCAAACCTCTCACTTTTATACATCTTTTATATCAGCCACAGTACACACGTCATCTGTAGTATATGTAATGACAGGTAGGTCATCATACATCGTAACTTTAAATGCTTTTGTAATAAAATACCGAGATTACAGAAGACAACCTACATCGAAAAACCGGGTACGTGCATGTCGGGCCACGCACAATGTAGGGTTCTGCGCCCCCCCCCCCCATCCGAATAATGCGGCTTAATAAGTGGTTTTTCTGTTGATTTGTTACATTCTTACAACGATGTACCTAATTATAATTTTTAATGGAAATTGTAAGAAAATTTTGTTACTTCTCATTTGATCAGCTGTGATAGTTTTCATTGTAATTTCACTATATGCATAATATGCATATAGTGAAATTACAATGAAAAATACTACTACCATCATTTTTTTCACATATCCAACATCAAACATTTCTTTAGCTGGCAGGGGAGGGGCTAAAAAAAAATTGCATTTTAAAGCTTAGTACCTCATAAATGAATCCCAAAATCTCAAAATGGTCCTACAGCCTTCTAGCACTAACAGTCTCTGAGCTAAGCTGCGAACGGATATGGCGAAACTATAAGGGTTCCGTTTTGTCATTTTGGCTACGGGACCCTAAAAACGCTATTAAAGCACGCACACATAGACATTGAGGCTTTGTAATTCGATCCCGATCTAAGACCAGATTGGAGGGAAATCAAATTTTGGCGGGTCAAGTGTGAGTCGCAAACCGCCTAAGTACCTCACGCAATTAGGGGGTGGTGCAAATAATTTCAACCTACTAGCTTTCGCCCGCGGCTCCGTCTGCGTGGATGTCGGTTATCGCGATAAAAACTATCCTTTGTCCTTCCCGGGGACTCAAACTATATCCAAACCAAATTTCATCTAAATCGGTTTAGCTGTTTGAGCGTGAAGGCGTAACAGACAGACAGACAGAGTTATTTTCACATTTATATTATTAGTGTGGCGTATGGATAGCGCCTAGAGGAGCCGCTCCGTTCGAAATTTTGAAATTTCGGGGGGCATTGAACCGACAAATCCCCTCCTGGTATGCCCATGATGTCTATGCATGCCTTCTGAATTCTCAGTATTCTGTGGTTTTTGTAACAAAATCTGATTGCGAGAACAATTTCCGTGATGTCTTGGTATCTTTATGATGCAAACTCCGTAATACGTCTAGGCAAAGCATCCATTATGACTATTTGTCAATAAAATGCATTTTGGCAACAATTGCATTGTACTGTTTAATTTACAGCGTCAATAGAATGTCGCCTATAGCTTATGTAAGTATTATGAAATATGGTACTACTACAAAATTTTACTGCAATGCTTCTGTAGTGTGAAATGTGGCGACAGGGCTCCAACCAAGTTGTGGTCAAGATGGCTGACTTAAGAAGAGGATTTCCAAATTTAGAGTGTTTCATTTTAAAATTGTTATTAGCAACTTTTGGTCGACCTTTTTATATAGACAATATACTTCAAAAAGTGCTATCATAATTTTATTTTCTTCACTTTTACTAGATTGTATTTTCCTATTATGTTTTAAGTTAAAAGGTGTAGATAGGTAACGCGGGTTCGAATCCTACCCATTAAACTCCCGACTTGAACCCACTCCCAACACAAGTCTTTGAGCTTAGTTGGAGGGGTTAACAAGGGAATCACTCTCAAATTATTAGTTATCTTTAAAAAAAAAAAAAACTTCTATTCACGTTAAGCGTCCGTATTTGGGTCACAGAAACACATACGTGTACCAAATATGAACTTAATCGGTTCAGTAGATTCGATGGAAATTGGCTGTGACAGACAGACAGACGTACAGTCAGAAACACCAGTGATCCTATAAGGTTCCGTGTTTTCCTTTTGAGGTACGGAACCCTAAAAACGGCACACACATAGATAACCTATATTATGCAATATCACATTATTATAAAAAGTCGTAAAAGTAGGCAAGCATGATTTAATTATAACGAGCGAAAAAGAGAATAATATAATCCGATGCTTTCATTATTAAGTTGACGTTGGCGAAGCGACAGTGACATAAAAACAATTAAGGTGCCACTTGCTGAACGCCACTTGTAACCTATTTAATCTATACCTTTTTTGTTTTTAAACTTTCGCGATTTTTATACATATTAGTTATATTTCGGGACTTAATCGCGTGAATTATTTAAAGGTACGAACCTTTTTATTTACCCGACGTTTCGATCGAATTGCACCGATCGTGGTCACGGGTCGACTGACTACCTACCTACCTACCTTTTTATTTAAAATATCATTGTTTTTTTTTAAATTTATTTGTTTGGTGCCCGCTGTTACCTGGCGCCTATAATTGACCACTGCGCTCGCTCTACACTAGGGCTGGCGTTGATTTCTATACATTTTATAATCTTGGCAATCTGGCCATTCCATGACTTTATTGCATCGAATAAGAACACAAATAGCGGTCAAAAAAGATGCGTCATAGTCGTCTATTTTGAGTTACTAATCATCGTAGAACGATTATAATGGCGCTGAAGTAAATGTTGTTAGTTAAATTAGCAATGCCAGGCATCCAGTCTTGAACTACTTAAAAAGTCATGCCTTAATAACTACGTATTCGGCGCACTCACGGCCCGATCATTGCAGTCGAAATGTGTTGCAACTACAGCCACAAAATACTGGGAGTACAGAAGATAACCTACGTAGAATGCGTGCTCGGTCCACGGATACATAGGTCACGAACTTGGGATCTCAGAATATCTTTCGAACAAAAAGGTTCAATCACTAATCTCTATAGCACGTCGTACGTAGAATAACAACAAGACTTCCATTCGATTGTGACATTTGGACGGTCATTTGATAAAATGTAATGGAAGTCTATAATTGAGTAACAAGAATAACAACGAAGATAGAAAGAAACAACAACGGCTATTTGTTTTAAGTCTCAAAAGTACGCAAGACGGCCATTTGATTCGGCCATTGACGTATAGACCTGGACCCTGCCATCCCTTTCAATTAAAAAGTAAATATTGACGGCAAAGCGTGAAAGAGAGAAAAAACTTGTGCGGCTTTTGACAGGTATTGTCCACAAAGTAGCGTTGTCTCTTTGTAGAGAGTGGTCAATTTTGTGAGGTTATGGCGCAGTCCTGGTCCATACGTTAATGGACTCGGGATAAGAAACTGCTGTTAGTTTGTATAGGGTAGCCAGGCCAGAGTACGATGTACTATATAGGTCAGTAGTTGAAATGATCTGAGATTCTTTTTTTTTTATAAGGGACTCCTGCAGTAGGGCACAAGCCCTGTGTCACGGGGGACTTTACAAACATACGAGTCACGGACACAAAGTACACCCAGATCCGGAACAACAATTTGTGGATCACAAAAGTGGTGTCCCATGTGGGAATCGAAACCGCGACCTCTTGCATAGCAGTCGGACACACTCCCACCTCGTCACAGAGACAGTCAAATATGTATTGTATTTTCTTTATGCTTCTTCCACTGTAGGTGCTCTAGTTATTTTACGCTACATCGCTCGAAAACCCACGCATTAACCTCTCAATGGTTTGTTTCTACAAACCATTGAGATATTGAGCACACGTGTAGTCACCAGTGGCGAATGCTCCTTAGAATACGATTCCTTTAGTTTCCCTTTCGAAAACCCTATAAACATTTAATATTTAAATTAAATATCAAAATTGTCATACAATAACTATTCACAAAAATACTCAAAATTCCCACGCGAATCACGTAAATTCACAATGCGCGGTCAGTAACTATATAATTCGATCTATACAGCAAAGTTAACACGCTTCATTTCGGCATGTCGATCTATGGTCCTTCCTCTGTCTTTTCTACTACATGTAATTACGCTCTGTCTCGTTCACTCATTTATTTTATGATTTTGATTCGCGAGTTTTAGACCATCATATGCTGATGCAGCTGCAGCTTATTGAATGACATTTTATACGATTTAGATTGGAAATCTTCGTACAACTTCGTGAATATTAGGATTGACCATATAAAGGGCGAGGGCAAGGACATAACGTACCTAGGTATTTTTTATGATTTAACCAAATCAACTGAATGTTTTTTTGAGTACTTACTTATTTTTGTATAATTGCCTAGCAAATATTATATTTTAAAATATTAAATGTCAAATAATTAAAGCTCGTGTTTCATATCACGCATTGAGCAGTTCGCAAAGTAGGTACCTATATCTATTTTTTGGATTGGTTTTCCTTTGAGAAATAATTAGTGCCCGTCACTGGTAGTCACAGTATAATCCCAAGTAGGTATGCAGAATGGATGAAAGGTATCCTTATATAAATAAATAACACACACGTATCATAGTAATAATTTGTTTATTTTGTATTATTAAATTAAATAAATTCATTAAGAGTAAGTTAGTAATAATAAACCTAAAAATAAGGTAATTCCGATATAGACGGGATATTACCTTAGTATATAAAAAATGTAGGTATAAAAAATATAAAAAAAATATAGGTAAGTATAAAAAAATAAAACAAAAATATGGGTATAAAAAAAATACAATTTTATAAAACAAAACGTAGTAAACAAGTTAAAAAATGTAATAGTTGTAACGAAATGTAAACAAACACTCATATACCTAAGCAATATTTTATGGCTATAAAGCCCCATAAAATAAATTTGAAAATTAGTTGTATGTTTTTTTAGGAACTTTTCGCCTTATATTTTCCCATGAGTGCATAACAAAAACCTACCTAGCTTACCAAGCCAGACAAAAAAAAAAGAAAATTTAGTTCTTCCGCTCTATCTCGTTCACTCATTTCTTTCATGATTTTGTTCCGCTCTGTCTCGTTCACTCATTTCTTGCCTGTTTTTTCGCCCCTTTTTTTTCATTAATCGTTGCATCCTGCGGCTGTAAGGTCCTAGTTCTAATCTCACTAGTAAGCCTCTCCACCAGGCTTGCACGGCGATGGCGGCATTCGTCATATGCTCTTTATAAAGTCGTTGCTTCTCACGATCTTCTTTGTATTGTAACCAGCAGTCTATTACACGCTGGTGGTCTCCGAACTGTAGGTGGAATTTCCATTAGTAACTTACTTGATGACTGGCCTGTTGGTCTAATGGGTAGTGACCCTGACTGCTAAGCCGAAGATAAAACTTTGTGTGATAAGCACGATGGTTTATTCTAGCTGGGTGTAATTTATCTATAATATGTATGTATTTAAAAATATATAAGTATGTATATCAGTTCTCTGGTTGCCATAGTAGCTCTGCTTAGTTTGGTATCAGATAACGTTGTGTGAGTTGTCCCAAGATATTTATTTACTTGATTTGCTTAATGAGATGTTCTGAGCTACTGTTGTGTGAAATATACTAATAACATTGCTAAGGTAGACTAATCTAATGATGATCTATAAATCTATTGGGACCGCTCAAAGGGCATCAGATCCCCAACTAGGCAAAGCCACCAACTGATCAACATACTTAGATATATACTTAGATAACAATCGTGCTCATCACATAAAGGTTTATCCTGGGAATCGAACCCACAACCACTAGACCAGTAGAGTCCAGTTTGGGAGAAGCAGTGTCGTTCTCTATCGAAAGTAACCTCTCGTTGTCATAATTTGATCCGTAGCCCAGAGTTAAAAAAATAAATAGTTAAAAAAACAATTATAAAATCAGTCTTTTATTTTAAATTCTATAAAAGTAAGAAAATAATTTTCCAAATAATGTAACAAAAAACAGTATAATGTAACACATTGATGGGTTTGTTTTAATTTCAAAATTACCATTTAAATATTATTGTTTTTAATTTTTTTTTTTTTAACTATTATTTTATTTTTTGCTTCTCAATTCTTACTGGACATATTTCTAAGTTTGTTTATTTGTCTTTAATATTTTATTACAACGACGACTGCTAAGAACCATGAACTCTGTTGTAAGAGCACTTGTCAAGACGAATTTAACGAGCTTAAACACGGGGGGGGGGGGATCATAGGTACAAAACATGACTGTTGAGTACACCTTCCAGTGGTGGACTGGAAGGTGTACTCAACAGTCAGACTCTGAAAATCATTTACGATTAGAGTATTTGTCAAGACGCTAGACCAAATTTGTAGGTTTCTTTTTTATTTTAAAAGTTCCTATGGCCACCGTGCGACTGATGATGGCATCAGATCAGGTCTATGGTACCATAATATTGCATTGTAGTACACTAGTACACTAAATTAAGTGTACTAATTTAGCTTCCAAGATTTGATCCACACAAACTAACATACAAACAAATATACAGGGCAAGTTGAATAAAAGCTTGTAAAAGGCAAGGTTCTACGATGATAAGGTATCCTGTTGGTGGATTTATCACACTACCAACTTGGTAAAACGGTAAAATCAAACCTCCAGTCTTTAGTTACAAGCCCTGTGTCGCGGGGGTCTTTACAAACATACAAGTCACGGACATAAAGTACACCCAGGCTCGGAACAACAATCTGTGGATCACACAAAGTGGTGTCCCGTGTGGGAATCGAAACCATGACCTCTTGCGTAGCCGTCGGACACACTCCCACATCCACACCTTCATCAATGCTGTATGGTGAACTGTAATTTTGTGATATCAAAGAAAAATAATACGTAAGTTCTCGTACCGTTTCTTCCAATTTTTCTCTTAGTTCAAGTTGTTTCTCGTAGTTGATACGTACTTGGGTAATCTTCAGCTCTATACTTTCCATATCCTTTTCATATATGTTCATGCGTTCCTCTATTTTTTGCAGAAGCTCCTGCAAATATATTGATTATAAGTCGTATTAGGAATTTTGGTTAACTCAAAAAAGTTGAGATTTCACTTATCGCCGTCTTTAAGGCAACTTATTGTGAGCATCCAACAAAGACCATGAAGCCTACTACTAATAAAAACAAAATGGGAATGACTAGAAAAGAGACACATGTTCAAACGGCACGGCTATTGGTTGTTCTGTAACTATTCCATAACTGATGGACCACGCAGAGCCTAAATGCTATTAAATAAAAGAACAATAACATTGTAGTTTACATGAACATTGTAGTTAACATGAACATTGGAGTTTACATGAACATTGTAGTTTACTTGAACATTGTAGTTAACATGAACATTGGAGTTTACATGAACATTGTAGTTTACTTGAACGTTGTAGTTTATATGAACATTGTAGTTTACATGAACATTGTAGTATAATTAGCTCATTAGTGTACTTTTACATTACATAATGTTAAAAATACACTAAGAATTTTCCGAATTCAATCTTTGATATTTTGAGGAGAATGTGATCAGGGTATTGTTGTGGTATGAGATTAATATTGAACTGTGAGATGTTACGCAGATGGTAATCTTCATGATGTTCTCCAGTTCAGTATGGACTCGTTGCTCTTCGTCGAACTTGTTGCGGTAGAGCGAGATGGCACGAGTGACCTTTGTCTCCTTGTCATTTAATTTCCAGGAGTGTTGTTCTGACCGCGCTACTTGCCATTTTTCGCTGTATCTTTTTTCAGCACTTTTGAACACCGAAGAGTTCTAAACAACATAAAAATAGTTTAGTAAGTAAAAAATAAATTACGTGGAATAGAGAAAATTTAACACCGACAAGAGTAACCGCTATACCATAAACACTTTTCCTGAAGTACAGGACTTTCCTAGTTTAGGCTCCAGTCCACTCCAAAATAATTACAAATAATAAATGTTTCAGAATGATTGCTACATTATTACTGTAAACGTTGTATTTTTGTAATTTTATTGTGGTGGAAAATAAATATTATTATTATTTAGATATTGAGGCATAGGTTTTTAAAATGTGTACATTTTATTTATGGGTCAGTACCCTACAGCTATGTACGCTTACAGGTTTCTATACCTGCAATTAAATTCATAGTTTAATACACAAAACTGGTTTTAAATAATAGAAGCCTGATCGAATTTCTGTTACAATATTTAATTTATGAGCAGTTAAACAAAAAGTAAATAGTACGATAGAAATTCAATTCGATGCCACCATCTCAGAAAGACGTTGGGATAATAATTCACCTTTAGGTGCCATATGAGAGGTGCGGGACTTAATGATGATCATGTAGATCAAAGTTAAGCTACGTTACCAGTGCCGGTTTATAGATAGTTGGCGGTTTTTTGAAAAATATCACGTTAGCACGTTAATCGAAATCGATTATAAGACTATGACATTATGCATTCTTGGTTCAATTCGTTGGCAGGACCTTTAACAGAATCCGTATGATCAGTCCTCTTATTTGGTGTATGTCAAATTACTAGCAGAACTTTGCCTGCATTTACATTAAAAAAAAGACATTTGAATCCTGTGATTTCTTGTTCTGAAGATGCCAACCTCAACATCAGATGTAAGGCGTTCGATGACTAAGTTGGTTTCATACACGTTAGATTTAATACGATTTCGCTGCTGCCGTAGTTTTCTTCTCAGTTCACGACATTCCCTTAAAAAAAAAAGAAATCATTATAATTATTCTCAGTTTACTTTAAAGCTTTAATTTCTTCGCTTTGCATACATCCTTGTGTATGCTCTCCGCTCCTCTACCTTTATTTTATCGACTACCTGAGCTTACTTCGTTGTACTATTTACACAGACACGCACTACATTAGTCAGTGTTCAGCCCAGCGTTGATTAAATTCTAATTCAGACACCGTACCTATTTCGATTTCAAGAAATTGGTTAAGGAGTCATAATGTTTTTTTAGGTGGACAGAGCTTTGTGTTCTATTTGATTTTTATAAAGCCAGAACAGAAGCCACGGGCAGAAGATAAGTGCGATTTAAAACACAGAACAGAGGAGAGAGGAGAAGAACGGAAGGGGGGGAAGGAGGAGACTATCTCAGAATTATAGAATCAACACACTAAAACTTACTCTTTATTTTTAGCTTCTTCGTCTACCATGAACAAACGGTGATCAATGATTTCTTCAGCATGCTTCCTGTGCATGATCAAAGGTTCATACGATCGATTCAATGCCAAGTTTAGGTAAGTCTCCGTAAGCACATCATAACACACAATTCTAGAACAATAATGGTAACATACATCTACTGCATTAGCAAAATCACAAACTACCGAGAGTACGGGATCTCGCCAATGATGTATGTGATAAGTAAAAAGATGTAGATAGGTTACATAAACCACATTCAACCTATATATTGCAATGTCACACAATTATAAATTACTAGCTTCCGCCCGCAGTTTCGCCTGCGTTAAGTTTGAACTGCCATTTCACGCCTTTAAAGATTTGCTTTAGGCTTTGTAGCGGAAGCCTACATCATAACAACTATTTGTGTACCAAATTTTATCCTAATTCATTCAGGAGTGTGAGCTGTGTGTTGATGTATCAGTCGATCACAGTTTTCTCTTATGCCTCTTAAATACACAGAAGTCAAGGAAATAAAAAAAAAGATTTTTTTAAAATTATTTTTAAAAAAGTCAATTTTTTTTGCGGTGTAAAATTGATTTACAATGTCATTCTTGATAATGATGTTACTTAGTTGTTTTGTTTTGCTTCAATATTGAGAATCGCTAAAGTACATATTTAAACGTTCTTTACACATTCGTGAGCGAAGATAATTCTTAACTTTTTTCAGGACCGAAAATTATCTTTCTGTACTGCAGTTTGTGACTGCAGTCAGGGCCGGCGTTAGCTACAGTGGTGAAGCGGGCGAATCATTCTTCATCGCCATTATGTAATATCAGAGGCACCTATTTTTAACGTAGGTATACAAAAATCCTCGTTGATACTTCTCTAACGATGGAATCAACTCGACTTTAATTGGATGGATGGATGGATGTTCTGTCATGGTGGCCTCTAGAGGGTGAGATTGTCCCTTGGAATTGATAGCTCCTTTTGGTAAACCTTGGCAGTTTATCTAATGACGCCGACTAGTGCGATGACTGACCTGATCTTGGAAGGATTACAACTTGAAAGACCTTTATATGACTTTCAGTGAAAAAACTGAATCTCTATATAGGACCATCGGCTGCACGATTATATTTTTCGGAAAGAGACATTGTTTGTTCCCCTTTTGTTTCTGAATACTATTACAGACGCTCTCGCCGTAGACCCTTAGACTTGTTCAACGTTACATCAAGACCTAGCCTCTGAATCTATCCAACAAGTTGTACAACCCTATCCAGTAAATCTTGTCTCGCAACGAATGTGAGGAAACGAGATGAACTTGAAAGACTTAATTTATAGGCAAACCACGAGCTTGAGCAAACGGTTTTTCTACCTTAAAAACTGGCCTAGTTCAGCACTCTCAGTTGGGGCTGCCCGAGAGTTTGAAGGGCAAATAAAATGCTACCATTCATCCATTTGACCTGTACCTATTGAACTAAGGTCTACTTAATTGAGTCATTTCGGGCTCAAGTACTTTGGCGTAAAGTCGAACATGCGCTTCAGACATTATATTTATTTAAGCAAAAATGCGAAATGTTCGTTTGGTGAATTATAATGAAGTCTTGGGCAGCTTTGGCTCACCCAACAATTGGTAGCATACAGGAAATAAGGTATACATCCACAAATTGTCACGGCCTATAACAATACTTCTCTCGCGCTCGAATCGTCGTCTTAATATTTTAAGTGAAAGTTTAGTGAGTGTTTCTGTATTATTTTAAAGTTTCCTATTTCTGTCTCTTCAAAAGCATCCAAACATTATCTTATAACTGCTGCAAACGAGATCAATGAGGCATAGAGCTTGGAAACGACCTCAACATCTGTGTACCCCAAGTGAAATTTTATAAACAATATTGATCTGTTTTAATATAGCTCCCTAAAATTCTGTCAGTTTCTAGAACCTAAGCTAACTTAATAAACCTTTAATTCTTAGCTAAAGCTTTTTATGTAGGGTCATTTATTACGGTTTTAAGGGCCACTTTAACTTGGTTCCAATCTCTGTTTAGACTTGTACAAGCATTGTCCCTAGCCGACCATCGTATGTGTGACAATTTAAGTTACAAGAAACGGGCATTTTAAGTTACTTCCATTACACGTAAAGTTAAATTTTTTATGAAGTAAAAGCTGGTTGAATATAGCTAAAACCAAAATAAAATGAAACCGACAAGGGAATCGGATTGGCGACCCGGGCCATTGCCCGGATGGCCCTAGGGTTGATACGCCTCTGTGATGGGCACTATTAATTAATAATTGTAGTGTTGTTTATAACAAAAATGTGAAAAAAATGACTAGTAGCTTACCTACGCCCGGGAAGCTCTTTTGCAAAATATATTATTAGGTACTAGCTTTCGCCTGCGGCTCCGCCCGCGTGGATGTCAGTATTTGCTATAAAAACTATTTTATGTCCTTGCCCGGGACTCGAACTATCTCCATACCAAATATTATGGAAATCGGTTCAGCAGTTTAAGCCTGAAAACGTAACAGATAAACAAACAGAGTTACTTTCACGTTTAGTATTAGTTTGGATACAAGTACCTGTCGTTGACAAGTTTAGACAACTTGAAAGATTCACAATCAAGGTTCTTAAGCTGTGTGACGTCAAGCTCAGCTTCTGGCACCGATTTGATTTCAACGCTATACTTTGCGCGTCGCAGCGATGCCATGTCTCCCTTCGTTGTGTAAAGACGAATTTGATTGTTGCACTCCGCTGTTAGGAAAAGAGATGACAGGGAATTTTACACTTTATTCTATTTATTTTATGGGTCTTAATTGCGTAGAGGTTAAAAAAATTCAACCGAACTGCACCGGCCGGGGCCACGAATGATATGCTATACTTCTGAGTTTTCAAGCAATGCTTAATCTAAATCTCTAAATTAATATCTATTTTTTTCTAGTGAACGCCCGCAGTAATGTACAATCCCTGTATTGCGGGGGCCTTTACAAACATACAACTCACGGACACAAAGAATACCGAGACGGAACAACAATTTGTGGTACACAAAAAGTGGTGTCTCGTGTGGGAATCGAACCTACGACCTCTTGCGCAGTTAGACATATCGTAAAATATTATTTATTTATATTTATAAATTTTAAATAAATTCTCACTAGCATTCGCGTGAGTGACTATCCTTTGTCATTTCTCGGGACTCAAACTATCTCCGTACAAAATTTAATCTAAATCGGTTCAGCGGATGAAACGTGAGAACACAATAAACAGACAGAGTTACTTTTAGATTATAATATTATTTTGGACTAATTACGTATCGTAATTGGTATTTTGATTTTCCCCAGGAAAATTATATGTACCAACCAGGTGAAACCACAAGACCATACCTACGAGGTGTATTTGAGTTAAGACATCTTCCAGGATAGTCGCAAACATGTTGGATAGCAGCAGGGATACCCTGTAACTTTAAGACAATACACAATGTTATAACTATTTATTATACGGGATTTAACGCCACCGCCGCCGGTGCAACCTGGTCGAACTTTCCCTTTTTTTGACTACCTATCTCTTTCTTTTAGAATTCGATCTGGCTATTGTGTAAAACCAGTTTGGCCGGGCACGGGCGCCTCGTTTAGACAAAGTACAAAGTAATGCATCTAAAGTAAATAATTGTAATATAGTAATAAAGTGAATATCCTTGTAGCATGTTTATAGTATCCAATATTGTGTTAGTTAGAATACTTATTTAGTAAGTTTGTCTACGTATTTGGTTCCGAAACACTTTTTTCATCGTCTGTATCTAGTAAAAAATATTTTTATTTCGGCGAAATCAACTATAATAACTTAATTTAAAATCGGGGGCTTCCACCACGGGGGCAAAACACACCGGGGGCGTAACCCACGGACCCGAAACGTCAAACAATTTTAAGGTAAACAATGCGCGTTAATTCCCGTATAAATAAATAATAATAATAATATCTTGGGACAACTCACACAAAGCTATCTGATCCCAAACTAAGCAGAGCTTGTACTATGGAAACCAGACGACCGATAAACATACTTATATATTTCTAAATACATACATATTATAGATAAATAACACCCAGACACAGAATAAACCATCGTGCTCATCACACAAAGTTTTTGCTTGCGTAGCAGTCGGATACATTCCCACCGCCACAGAGGTAGTCAAAAAGTTAAATAGTTATAATCATGCAACGCGAAAGTTTAAATGTTAGTGATACACAATGTTATTTGTTAGTTTTATTTAGTACGAAGCTCAGACACCACAACAAGGTTTTTACTTCAAGAAATCATATAAAAAACCAGACTCGGCCATCGAGGGTTCCGTAGAAATTTGTAGGTACATTTTATAAATAGTTCAGGAATCTAGCAGTTTTTAAAATATTCGACTGTCTATTTTTAGGGTTCCGTAGCCAAAATGGCAAAACGGGGTTCCTTATAGTTTCGCCATGTCCGTCAGTCCGTTCAACCGTCCGCAGCTTCGCTCAGAGCTCATCTACCCCACCGTGTGAGGTATCATTAGATAGGTATTTTAAAAACGTTTCAGGATTGTGCCGATCTTTTTTAGATTTAGGGATCCGTTTGTGAAACATAAAGCTTTTAAAGTGCAAATTTTTGTTAGAGTCAAGTGTCCCTACCAGCTAAATGGTTGATGTTGTATGTGAAAAAAATTCGCGGTATATAGTGAAACTAGCTGCCCCGCGCAACTTCGTCTGCGTAAATTTTTCCAGTTTTTGCAACATTTCTCATTGCTACTCCGCTCCTATTGGTCGTAGTGTGATGTAATAATGGGCTATCCAACAGTGAAAGAATTTTAGAATTCGGAGCAGTGGTTCCTGAGATTACCGCGTTCAAACAAACAAACAAACTCTTCAGCTTTATAATATTAGTATAGATTAAAAGGAAAACTATCGCAGCAATCATTAGCGAGTAACGAGTCATTGAGAAGTAACAAAATTTTCCATTGAAAATTATTTTTAAGCAGGTATAACTTTGTAAGTATGAAACAAAAACAACAGAAAACTTCTTAAGCCGCATTATTCAGATAGGGAGGGTGGTGGACTACGGAACCTTACGTAGTGCGTGGCCCGACATGCACTTGCCTGCTTTTTACTTTAACTTAGAAGTTTGCCTCCACGTATTCCCGACAGACTACAGACAGACAACAAAATGATCCTATAACGGTTCCGTTTTTTCCTTGAGGTACGGAACCCTAAAAATGAATACATATATTGAAAATATCATAAGATATAACTAGTTAAATTACAATTGTGTTGTGGAATAATAATGTCCTGTGATTGTAATATACGATGTTAAATATTTTTTAGCTAAAACTTTACAAACATACATATCACGGATACAAAGTACACCCAGACTTGGAACAACCCACCTAAGTGATGTTCCGTGTGGGAATCGAACCTACGCACGAGCTCTGTCAGCAGTCAGGGTCACTCTAACTATCCACTAGACCGACAGGCCAGTCGAGTTGCAATATGTCGAGTCAGTACAACAAGAAGTTGGCAATACATATACTTACAAGTATGTCAGCCACCAGCGTACTTAATACTCAATAAAAAAAAATGTTTGTCTGTAAAATCGTTACGTGATAACAAAACATTGATGAAATATCGCCATTCGCGTTGCTTAGCAACCATCAGCCATCGGGCGTTAGTAACCATCAGCCATCGGGCGCATGAGCATGCGCCCGACCAAACGACTCAACCTATAAGCAGACGAAACGTGACGGACCGTGTCACTTTTTCGTGCGTACACCCGGTCATCGATGTATAAGACGTTAACAAAACTTTTCTTTAAGATAATTATACTGTAGGTTACTCACCGAATTGGTTTACTTGTATCTTTGGTTTCAGTGTTCTTTAGGATACTTATCATTGAATTTGAATAATACGACTGCACCTGAATAAGTCATGGTTTTAATAAATTAGAGTAACAAGCAGTGTTAAGTGCACGTGTACTATGCGTTTCAAATGAGAAGATAATCGCGATCGCGACAACTTCACTCTGTACTTGTCAAAATTGTACCGCTAGCAACAAAAACTCCCAAGTCGGGTAAAGTACGTATGTGTATTATGGCAATGGAACGGACGTAATCTTTATTTTCTTCGAACTATGTAGTACCTACCTAACTTTATTCTTTATTATAATAATAATAGTATTCTTTATTATTTAATAAACACCAAACAGAAATAAGTAAATAGGTAAAATATAAGAATATAAAGCTGTCCCGTGCAACTTCGTCTGCGTGAATTTTCCCCGTTTTTGCAACTATTCTCATTGCTGCTCCGCTCCTATTGGTCGTAGCGTGATGTTATTTAACCTATAGCCTTCCTCGATAAATGGGCTATCTAACAGTGATTTTTTTTTTAAAATGGGATGATGGGGTCTATTCTATTTTAGTGGAATACAAATATCTTATCTAAATCTCAGAGATATAACAAGCCGGGAAAATAATGTATGGATTTTATTTAATTAAAATGTGTTAATTTCCAAAAGCACTGGAATTTTGATGAAATGTAATTGGCTCGAAGCTTTGTTGTCCAATTTCGTTGTTATCACCATCCATGGAGAGCGGAACAGTAAAGAATTGCTATTATGCACCTACCGTCCGTCCGTTTTCCGGCTTGGCCGCTTTTATACGTCCGTTTTTTTCACCAGACGTCGCTAGATAGATTTTTCGTCGCACTTGCAGCGTTTTATGGCTTACGATGTGTGTGTACACGCACCGGACACCGGTACGGCGACAAACTTTCGAAAGACTTTCGTTGTCCGGTGAAAACAACCGACGTTTAGAATAATAACCAGGGAATGTAACCCATGTTAGAAATAAAGATGTGTACCTACTTGTGATGAGGTACGTGCCTCTTGCTTGCTTTTGATCCTTCCTACCGAAATGTCCCTTGTAAAAACTGGAGTATCATCATAATCGTCAACCGTAATACAGCTGCGAGTATCATCCATTTCAATAGCTTTAGTGCTAGGGTCTTTACGTACAAAAAAAAAACTCACGTATCAAAATAAAAAATAATAAAAATATTGTAAAATTGGGTATCAAAAAATAAATATTATAGTTCAGAGACTACCTAGAGTCAATGTCATTTTGACAGTAACCAACTAGTTTTTCCATGGAGATAGAGTTGATAAGGAGTTTTTCTAGATATTCTATCTCTATGGTTTTCCATACTATTAAGGGGCGTCTAAACGGGCCATTTTTTACGGCAATTTGTGGCGGCAATGCTGTGGCCGGTCATGGCAGTACTCTCCAATATTGATTTGATGGTTGCCGTACGATCGCTGAGCGATCTATTTTCGTAATATTGCCCGGCCAATTTTGTTGTTGTTTCAGTCGCCCTCTATTTTATTGTTGCCGGGTTGTGTATGTGTAGCCCGTTTAGGAGACTGGATCATGCCCCATACGATTGTAGACATATTTCCATTATTGGCCGAGCAATTAGTTGCCTATACTGTCGCCACAAATTGCCGTAAAAAATGGCCCGTTTAGACGCCCCTTTAGGTACGTTTCCACCAAGTGGGCGACGCAGGAGCGCAGCGCAGTGAATCATAGCGCATGCGCGAGCAGTCGACCGCTGCCGGGCGTATGGTCGCGTATCCGTTGGCAAGCTCTCAGCGACTAGAATCCGATACACGAGCGACCGAACACGTCGCCAACCGTGCGCAGCCGTCAGCGTGCACTAGCATGCGCGAGGAGTCGTTCCGCAGCGTCCGCGTGCATGCCGCCGCAGCCGGTCGGTTGCGCGCGGACGTTGCAAACCGAATTCCAAGCAATGTAAATTCCATGCAAATGTGAAACTTATGGCTAAGACAAAAGTTTGAATTTCCTCTGGCATAGTGTGGAATTGCGCAGCGCTCCGCTCCTCCGTCGTCCGGTTGGTAGACATACAGTTCAGAATATGACTTGTCACACTTATAATAAATAAATAAATAAATAAAACTTTTTCACACCGGTCACTCCTAATTTTTCAATTCCTACCTCTGTGGTCAATTCAGACCTAGAAGCTTTTGATCATGGAGATAGAGTATTGATTCAGACTGTGCAAACCAGTTCACAATTTGAATACTTACTTGAAGTCAAACCATAGGTTTATTTTAAGATCTTTAATACTCAGAAGAACGTCACAGTCTCCATAATGAGCATTAAACTTAAACTCTTATTCCTTAAAACTACATCAATCGATGATTTTTACAAAACGTACATTTATCTGCTGTTCCAATAGGCTTGTTTTCTAGGTAAACAAAAAATCCAAAAATCTAATTAGTAAATGAAACTAGCAATTAAACTATACATTATTAACTAACGATTAATTTCTTATTATATTTTGTGTTAAATATAAATTTTTATCATTAATCATATCTATTAAAGGAGTGATTTGACTAGAAAAAAATAGTGACGTCATAGACTGGTATTTGTATGAGATCTCCATATAAAATCAGCGTTTTAACATGTCTTAAAGAGTTGCTGTTTTGACTAGTTAGAAACTAGCCCATTGTGGCTGTCGGATACAATAACACTGATCTATCGAAATAGGCAACACTTAGGTATATAAAGCTGGGTCTCCGTGATCCATATATTTTTTCACACAAATATAAAGTTCCACAATTACCGAAAGCTCCATATAACTAAGCATTAAATACTGACTCCTTTAGGAAATTAGTAGAAGTTCTAACAGCATTTTAACTAACGAATGTTTAATCTTCTTTTATTCTATTTTGTGAATGGAATGAAAAACAAAGACATTTAGTAATTAAAATTCTACAAATACAATAAATGCATTTTTGAAAGATAGAAAAATTTGAAATCCAGACTCAGGAATCGAACCCGAGACTTCCGTAGCCAAACCGGGGCCAGAAGCGAACCACCTATCTGGACTATGTTATTAGATTTCGAATTTTTCTATCTCTTGTTGCTCGCGAAATTTAGGCCTTCGCAGTGACATCTAGTCGTTAGTTAAGGAACTATAACGGCTTTTGTTATTGCTTCGTTACAGAGAGCATTTTAACAAATTATGATGTCGCAGGCCGAATAATGAAGTAATTTTTATAGGCATTTCTTGCCAATAACTTTACAAATACAATAAATGCATTTTTGAAAGATAGAAAAATTTGAAATCCAGACTCAGGAATCGAACCCGAGACTTCCGTAGCCAAACCGGGGCCAGAAGCGAACCACTTATCTGGACTGCATTTCAAAAATGCATTTATTGTATTTGTAAAGTTATTGGCAAGAAATGCCTATAAAAATTACTTCAATTAAAATTCTGTTGAAACGTCTACTAATTTAGTACCTAATGATGACATTATGTAACTTTTATACAAGTAAGATGAAGCGTGGGTTCATGTCCGTAGTATGATGGGTAGGATTCGAACCCGCAATCGTGAGGTCGCTCACGAATGCGAGTCCGATGCCTAAGCCATAAGGCTACCACTTTTGATCCATAGATGATGACCATTTTCTATAAATCATCTCTCCATGTCTCGGATAGCACAAGCTGTCGATCCTGCGCCTAATGATTCTCCGGTGGTATCCGAGTTCCGCCCTATTGGGTTAACAGGGAATAGAGTTTGCATCTGCTTCTGTTTGCGCATACACTTGGGCATTATAATACCGCGTTTACATTCAGCCATTTCTGTTGCCCCTTGTCCTGCCATACACATTGCAGCAAATATTGCTGTGGCAACGTCAAATACCGTCCACCGCGCATGCGCGGTAGAGTGCTGCGCTTAGAAATGAATCTACGCGCCTGGGCGCTGAACATCTTTGAGCGCACCGCGCATGCGCTAGCTCGCACGGTCTTGTTACGACAATGAAATAAAGATAGGGAATAAGGACCCTGTTTACATTCTCGCGTTTTCAAGTTTATTTCCCATTTCCCTGCTCGTTGCCGTGGCAATGGGCTGAATGTAAACGCTGTATAATAAGTTGTCTAATTTCTGATGTGAATGGCCCATGGCCGAAGAAGGAGATTACGATTAAGTAAATACGTAAATAGTATTTTTCTTTAGTATCTAAGTAGTTTTGGAACACTTTTTTTTTTTTTTTTTTTTTTTTTTAATAAGATAACTAGCAATGTGGGATTGAGTCCCACATTACTAGTAATCTTGTTAACCTTTCCAGCTAAGCTCACAGGCTTGTGTTAGGAGTGGGTTCACGTCGGTAGTATAATGGGTAGGATTCGAACCCGCGACCTCACGATTGCGAGACCGATGCCTTAGCCATTGGGCTACCACCGCTTGTGGTTTTTGGCACTTTGTATCCTCAGTGTAAATATTCTTTTTGCATCTTAATTACGCAATCATATAATAGTTGCCTACTTTCGTGGTAAATTTTTTAAAGTATCAATACATAATATCTGCGCCAAAACTATCTATTTCAAAGACGCTCGAACGAAAAATATGAATATTTAAAGAAAATTTCTAACAATTTGTAAACAAACAAGGTCACATTTGAATACAATTTCTATTATAAACTCTGCATTAGCATACATTAATTTAAAATTTTAATCTATTTGCTTCAATGTGACGGTCATATGCTGAGACCAGTTGTAAACAAATTTCTCAATTGCTACATGTAAGAGATTGTAATTTTAGGAAACGTTTACTTTATGCAATTTCTATAAAGTTATATAATTACTATAACTCTCCTAACCGATTTTGATTGTAGCGGCCAATCAAAAAAAAAAAATGGTCAGCTACGCAGGAGATATCAAAATGCAATACCAGCACAGTTTATCTTATTAATTTCTATACGAAATGTCTATCGAATTCTAAGGCCACTAGTACCCATCGCTTAGTCACAGACCTTTTATTGTACGTAGGTATACTTAAACAACAATATCTTAGCAATATCTTGAGACAACTCACACAAGGCTATCTGATCCCAATCTAAGCATAAACATACTTATATATTTCTAAATACATACATATTATAGATAAATAACACCCAGACACAGAATAAACCATGGTGATCATCACACAAAGTTTTATGTTGGGTGGGGATCGAACCGACTACCTCTTGCGTAGCAGTCGGATTCACTTTCACTGCGCCACAGAGGCAGTCAAAGACTCTTGAGTATTTGTGACTAGCTTTTGCACGCAGTTCTGGCCGCGTGGATCTCGGTTGTCGCAATAAAAACTGCCCTGTGCCCTTTTCCGGGATTCAAACTATTTATATACCAAACTTCATTTAAATCAGTTCGGCGGTTCAAGCGTAAAAATGTAACAGAATGACTGAGTTACTTACACATTTCATTTTATTCGTTTTGATTGGCGTAGAACTTGCTCTAAGTTTTCAATTTTGATTTGTGAATATTTGTTTATAAACATATTGCAAATCTAGAGAAGACAGACAGGCAAACACGACACGCGTCTTTGGCTACAGAATCACGACGATGTGTATGTGTCTATTCATGTGTGAATACTAAAGATGAATTCATAAGACGAACGTCCATTTTATATAAAACTAGCTAACCAGCCCAACTTCTTCATGTTTTCGTTTTTGCAACAATTTTCATTGCTACTCCACTCCTATTGGTCGTAGCGTGATGTTATGTAGCATCTAGCCTTTCCCAATAATTGGGCTATCCAACAGTAAAATATTTTTTACAAACTCTTCAGCTTTTTAAATTAATACAGACTACTTCGTCTTCGTGAATTATCCCCGTTATTGCAACATTTTTAATTGCTGCGCCGCTCCTAATGGTCGTGGCGTGATGTGATATAGCCTATAGCCTTCCTCGTTAGATAGGCTATCCAACAATGAAAAAAAACAATTCGGGCTAGTAGTTCCAGAGATTATCGCGTTCAAACAAACAAACAAAATCTTCAGCTTTATAACATTAGTATAGATTAGTAAATATAGCTAGAAATTAATTTGATCATCTGATCTCATCCTAAGCGGTCCAAGGCTATCGGTGATTAAAGATGCGTCCACACCACATTCCCGTTCACTTCTTGACTTAATGTAAATATTTGTATTACAATATGCATAGAGGTTAAGTTTTTAATAACTGTTGAATTGCTTCTTGTACGTAGAGAGCTGCGTAATATGGTGGTTAAAAAGACCGGCCATGTTTAGCCATTCCGTTCCATTCATGGTGGTAAGTTCAAGTGCCAGAATGTTTATTTCCCGCGGTTAAAAGACGTTGGTTATCTTTGATCACATGTGTATTAGCAGTAGTTAGTACTTATCATTAGCTTATGGCGACCGTCGTATGGCATAGGTGGTAAAAAAATGTTTTTTTTGGTATTCATTTTGTTTAAAAGAAGTTTGAAACCTCTCCCCGAAATTGCAAAAGGTGCTTAGTCAATTGTACCACTTAAAAATAAGCATCCCTCTGAAATTACGAAAACCTCTCCTGAAATATGATCCTGGGTATGCCCATGCCCTTTTTATAAGTAAAGTCAAACAGCTTAATCGATTTAAATGAAATTTGGTATGGAGATAGTTTGAGTCCCGGGGAAGGACACAGGGGAGTTTTTATCGCGATAACCGACATACACGCGGGCGGAGCCGCCGGCGAAAGCTAGTACCTTTATAAAGCGTGTTAAAGTGTTTAATATTACCAATTGACAGGACGATGGGGAGGAATTCTTTGACGCCTAAACGTCGATTTTTACGGTGTTTACTTTTTTTTAGGTTCCGTAGCCAAAATGGCAAAAACGGAACCCATATAGTTTCGTCATGTCCGTACTCCTGTCTGTCTGTCCGTCCGTATGTCACAGGCATTTTACTCGAAGACGGGACACTCTATATATGTAACAGAAGCTGAAACAAAAAAAAATGTTTAGTATTCATTAACGTCTGGCACATCATTTAACAGGTCTACAAAAACATTTTAAGGTTTCTAATAAACTTTTTTGATTGAGTGAAAATTTTTGGAAATAATCACTCCGAAAGGTGCATAAATTGTGCCACCCCACTTATCTTTTGAATCGTGTGACCAAAAAATATAAAAAAAAAATCACAAAGTAGCGCTTGATACATTAAACTAAAACTATTTTTTGGATATATTTTAGTTTTATTAAGTCTTAATTTGTAGTTTAAATGTAGTATAGAAAACTATTTTCGATATTTCGATCGAATATACTGTCATTGAGTTATTGCCGAAAAACTGCGTTTCTCAACAAAAGGTCGTAAGTATCATGAACATATGCTCTTCTGCTGATGAAATTATTCAAGGCTGCGGAACCCTACACTTAGCATAGTCCTACATGCTCTTGCCCGGTTTTTTATATTATTTTTTTAATATAGTTTGATTAATATCAACTATCAATGTAGATACGTTGTTTACCTTCCTGCCACTAAGAGATGACCCGAGTTACTTAATAGTCTAGTAAGTGCTATACTCTGTGGTCTGTGGTGTAACAACCTTTCACTAGCAGTGGGTAAACTATGAACCGGCGGCGGGTCAATGTTAACTTGCGTTTGCGCATCTTGAATTGCCACGACGATTACTGTACGTGAGTATATTGATATATGACTTCTTATTTTTATTACTTTATTGGACAAAGTATGTGAGTTTCTGTGAGGATGACTGTTTAATTTTTATTTACATTACTAGCTGTCCCGTGCAACTTTGTCTGCGTAATTTTTCCCCTTTTTTGCAACATTTCTCATTGCAGCTCCACTCCTATTCGACGTAGCGTGATGTTATATAGCCTATAGCCTTCCTCGATAAATGGGCTATCCAACAGTGAAAGATTTTTCCATTCGGATCAGTAGTTTCTGAGATTACCGCGTTCAAACAAACAAACAAACTCTTCAGCTTTATAATATTACGAGTAGTATAGACTGTCCCGCGCAACTTCGTATGCGTAAATTTTCCCCGTTTTTGCAACATTTCTCGTCTCTGCTCCGCTCCTATTAGTCGTACCGCGATGTTATATAGCCTATAGCCTTCCTCGATTAATGGGCTATCTAACAGTAAAATAAAAATTTTCAATTCGGACCAGTAGTTCCTGAGATTACCGCGTTCAAACAAACAAACTCTTCAGCTTTATAATATTAGTATAGATTTACCGGGTTAGTATGCCACAGTTTATTTGACATAAACATAAACTGACTACCAGTGGCGAAGGGTCCTTAGACTCTATTATTTTCGACTTCCCTTTGGATTGTAGTTACTTAGTATTATAGGTACAAAGAACCAAGTCCAACAAGATACATTTTTGTATCGGGTTCATCATCATCATCATCATCAGCCTATCGCAGTCCACTGCTGGACATAGGGTTCTCCAATTGCACGCCACTTTGTTCTATCTTCGGCTTCTCGCATCCAGCTCCTGCCAGCCGTATCGGGTTACCTCAGAAAAAATGTAACCCTTCGCCCGTGCTGACTACTGTTATAAATGTGAATGGTGGATGGATGTTTGTTGCTCAATAGCTCCAAAACGGTTAAGCAGATTTGGATGAAATTTGCCACAGATATAGATAATAGTTTGGAATAACACACAGGCTACTGACAGAAATGGTGGAAAAAAGTTAAAAACAAATCTACGAACGGGAACCTTCTTACCGATAAACACTACTATGCGTTTCATATGAGAAGATAATCGCGATCGCGACAACTTCACTCTTTACTTGTCAAAATTGTACCGCTAGCAACAAAAACTCCCAAGTCGGGTAAAGTACGTATGTGTAATAAGGTAATGGAACGGACGTAATATTTATTTTCTTTGAACGATGTAGGTACCCACCTAACATTTTTCTTTTTTATAATGTCATTAGTATTCTTTATTATTTAATAAACACCAAACAGAAATAAGTAAATAGGCAAAATATAAAAATATTCTACACTTTAGTGGCCTTTTAGTCACACATAATATATTTTTTAACTAAAACTTAATAAACAGTAAAATACAGTGTTTATATATAGTTCATTAGAGTAGGTAGGCACTTCTGTGTAATACTAATGACGCCTTTTTACGAATCGTTTTATTGCTGACCTTACATCATACAATGAAGTTGCAGTCGTAATGCGAAACCAAATGTCATCATGACAGTTATCAACTCATTTGAAACGCATAGTAGATTCTAATCTTTCTTTGTTTGGGGGTCAAAGTTTGTATGGACTCTGATTATTTTTAAATAAATAACTATACTTAAACATTATTTTCATGATAGATTATAAACTGTGTGCAATTTTGTTGAATATTGTATCACTATTTTAACGAAGTACATCGTTTGATTCGTTATATTTAGCCATATGCTGAAGTATAGTCAAAGTACTTTTACTGACTAATAATATAATTATGCCACAACGAGGTCAGAACCTTGATACTCGCCTTCAACATAAGTGTATCTACGTTAAATGATCAATGTGTTTTATTTTTAATTACACAATTTGTGGGCTACTTTATTTTGGCATTGATTTATTAAATGTGTAATGAATTAATAGAGCTAAACGAAAATTTGTTATTTTCCAAAAGTTTTTATGATTTTACGGTCTTTTGAAGATAGACTTTATTTTTAAACTAATCCTACATATTAAGCAAGCTCTACAAAACCGAATAATCAGATTGTCTGTTCATTGCTCTCAGGTTATTTACGATTTTGTAAATATTAATATATGTACCTAGATAATTCTGTTGAATACGACGCTATTATTCTTACCGAGACTTGGCTCAATAGTAATGTTTTGAGTACAGAGATTTTTGACAACAGATACACCGTCTATAGAAGAGATAGGAAGGACTCTGGTTTTCATAACACTAAGGATGGTGGAGGTGTACTAATAGCAATTTCCAAGATATTTAAGTCAGAACGCATGTTAAAGTAGGAAAGCAAATGTGAAGATGTATAGGTCACTTTTAATATACCTACAGCTACTGGTCTGCAACAATTTGCTTTATGTGCAGTCTATATGCCACCCCCTATACAGCGATCTCTGCTGGAACACTTTTTAGATCATTGTGATATAGTTTTTGAAAAATCAGATAAGCATATTTGTATAATTGGCGACTTTAACCAGAGCACCGTTGATTGGAGCCGACTAAGCGACTCTACTTACTGTCAGTCGATACCTGCAGTAAGTCAGATTTTAACTGATTTTATTAACTTAAACAGATTGACTCAACAGAATGCTGTGTGCAATAAATCTGGGCGCATACTGGATTTAGTTATTACAAACCACCCATCTTGTAGTGTGATGGATTGTCATATACCCTTAAGCGCAATTGACAAGTACCATCCTCCCTTAGATATACGTGTACTATTAATGATAGAGTCAAAGCTGCCTTATAACGCGAATAACGTTAAGTATAACTTTCATAAAGCAAATTATGCTAAGATTCACAATTATTTGGCTATATTAAATTGGTGCGAAATTTTCGACGGCGTAAGTAATGTAAACGAAGTGGTTCAAACTTTTTACAAAATCATCGAAATAACAATCGAAACTTTCGTTCCAAAAAAAAGCTATAGAAGCAGTAGTTACCCTCCATGGTTCTATCATAATCTTAAAATATATTAAAAGAAAAATATAAAATCAGACGTCGATTCAACAAATATAAAAACCCATTGGATTAAATTGAATTTAAAATAATTAGCAAGCGATGTGCAGATAGAGCAAAAAAATGTTATCTTATCTACGTAAGCAGGTTAGAAGATAATATTATTAAAATCCCCAAATATTTCTGGTCTTATTTGAAGACCAAAAGAGGTGGAGCGAGTACATATCCCACTTCCTTAACTTCCTTGACGGCATGTCATCATGTTCAGGTGGAACAAATATATGCCAAATGTTTGCTTCTTACTTTTCGTCAGTATATAGTCATAACAAAACAACAAAAAATGTAGACCTTAATTCTGACTTTCTATTGAATATAGAGAGATATAGTTTGGAGTTCACGTTCCCCGCTATTGAATATGATACTCTTCTGAAAAAGTTAAAGGACGTTGATAGTTCTAAGGGTGCAGGACCGGATGGCATTCCTCCCGTTTTTATTGCTTCTAACGCCGAGTATCTTGTCGTGCCTCTTCTAAAAATTTATAATAGATCCTTGAAAACAGGTATCTTTCCTAATTATTGGAAAATTGCGAAAGTGGTTCCCACTCACAAAAATGACATTGATACAGTGGTAAATAATTATAGACCCATTTCGATTCTTTCAATTTTTGCCAAAATATTCGAGTCGCTAGTGTGCCCTCACATTCAAAAACATTTTAAACTGTATTTAAGTGACAACCAACACGGGTTTGTTAAGTCGAGATCAACTTGCACAAACTTTGGTTTCATTCTCTGAATCTGTTATCGAAGCTGTGGACTCTAACAAACAATATGACGTTATCTATACCGACTTCAGCAAGGCCTTTGACCGAGTCCCACATAGAATACTATTGCAGAAGTTGAGCATGTACGGATTCACCGGTTCCTTGTTGAAGTGGTTACAGTCCTATCTTTAAGAGCGACAATTTTTTGTTGTGGTTAACGGTTTCAGGTCCGAAACTCATTTAATTACTTCAGGTGTCCCACAAGGGTCTCATCTTGGCCCCGTTCTATTCAATATATTTATAAATGACATAGCAACTTGTTTCTAGTTTTCGGACTACTTCATGTACGTAGACGATTTAAAATTTGGACGATCAATTGAGTCAAGTAATGATGCCTTATGCTTGCAAAGTGATCTCGACAGATTAATAGACTGGTGTAATCGTAACAGTATGGATCTAAATATCAAAAAGTGCTTTCAAATAAAATTTTCTCGAAAGGCTCATCTAATAGATTGTGATTATTTTATAAATACAGAAAAAGTTCAATTAGTTGATACAATTAAAGACCTTGGTGTGATTTTTGATAAAAAAATATCATTTTTGCCGCAACTAGAACATGCAATCAAAAAATCATCACGAATTCTGGGGTTCATCATTAGGAATGGGAAAATCTTTCGTACCGCTAGACCAAAAATTGTATTGTACAATTGCCTAGTCAGAAGCACCCTGGAATACTGCAGTGTCGTATGGAGACCACACTATGCAACACATTTGTTGCGACTGGAAAGGGTTCAAAAAAGATTTATGTGGCACTTAGTCCGAAATTGCAGTCGAGCCATGAAAAGGGCTTCTTACAGGCACAAGCTCACGAAATTTAAAATTACCACTCTGTCTAGTCGTAGCGAATTTACTGACTGTATCTTCATGTACAAGGTCTTAAACGGTATTGTCGACTGTCCGGGGCTCTTGAGCAAAGTGAGCTATCGTGTACCAGCTAGGTATCCACGGCATTGCATAACGCCTCTTTATCCGCCACGTAGAAGAACACAACTGGGTGCTAACTCATCATTACCTAGATTCTGCAGACTGTTGAACGACTGTAGTGATTTAGTTGATATTCACTTTGATTCGCTTGGTCGGTTCCGATCTATCCTGATGAAATATCTTTCTCAGAAATAATACAAAGTCAAAAATCTTAAATCTTAACTCATTTTCAGTTAATTGTTTCGTTTAGTTTAGTTTAAGCTGTTTATTTTTTGTAAATGCTGTATTTACCTATAATTGTTTGTTACACATGGCCTATCCGTAATTTGCACTGTTATTGTTATAAAATGTAATGGTGTTAACAAATGTTGGTAAATCTATGTAAAAAAAAATAAATAAAATAATGGTAAGCGGTGGTAGCCTAATGGCTAAGGCATCGGTCTCGCAAGCGTGAGGTCGCGGATTCGAATCATACCCATTATACTACCGACGTGAACCCACTCTTAACACAAGCCATTGAGCTTAACTAGAAGGGTTAACAGGATTGCTAGTAATGTAGGACCAAAATCCCACATTGCTAGTTATCTTTTAAAAAAAAAATGTGTGGCATTCGGGCCGCGGTAAAGCTATTGCATAGCATTTTTTATCAACTTATGCAGTATTTTTAATATTTATGCAGTATTTTTTTTTGCATTTCCGAGCAGCTCGTCTCGATCCGTGCGAGTTTCGTACAGTCGTACCATATACATATACGTTAAGCGAACGCTCGGCCGAGCTACATGGTAGGCGGAGTGGGGGGTGATAGGTTTTATTTTCGTTACGGAATTTTTTAATTCGGTCGCCACGCTCAATGCCCGCGATAAAAGCTATGCAATAGCTTTAAAAAAACTTAGTTCGTAGTTTTATAATTAGGTTAGAGCTCAGAATAACAACTGAAGCAAGGTTAGAGGTAGGCCGCACAAGTTCAAGTTACGAGTATGTCAAATGTATGCGTCAACCAAATATTTCTTATAACCAAACTTTTGTATAATTATTTTTGATTTTCTCTGATCTCAATTCAAGTGACACATACAACACAGACGGAAACCTGTTTGTGTAATTTCCCTCGACTCAGGGATTATTTTTGGCCTGAGGTGTCTTTAAACATATGAAACTACAGCTTTCTAGTATTAAGAGCCTCTCAACTAAGATGTGGACGGAAGGACCATCGTTCCTTGTTGACTACAAGGACTACTACTTTTCTCAAGCTTACACGATAGAAGTTTCTCGCCTTTTTAAATAAATCGATTATAACGTTATACTTACCTACATAATAATAATTTTCAATGTTATTTATAGGAACATTTTGTTACTTAGCTGATCAAATGGATCAGCTGTTACTCGTAATCTTGTACAACCTACTTAGCAGTGATAGTTTTCCTTCTAATTTCACTATGTATACTACTACCGTGATTTTTTTTCACATACCTTACATCAACCGTTTAGCTGACAGAGGGGGGGGGGGGGGTACTGTAAAGGTTAATATTTCACAAACGGATCCCTAAATTTAAAATTAGTTTTCCCAACCCCTAAACGTTACATATCCGGGACGCTACATCCCCATTTTACATATCGGGGAGGTACCCTAAAAAAAAAAAGTTTTTTAAGATTTTATTCTATCACTTTGTCGGCGTAAGTAATGTGCGTATCCATGCAAAATTACAGCCTTCTAACACTAACAGTTCTGAGCTAAGCTGCGGACGGACGGACAGACGGATAGACTGTCGGACGGACATGGCGAAACTATAAGGGTTCTGTTTTGCCATTTTGGATAAGGAACCCTAAAAACTGGCATGGTTTAAACCACACCTTGGCATCGTGTAAACAAACCTAAAAACAAAGAGCAATAATAATATTTTTTGTTGTAATCGAAAAAACCAGCACTTATTGGGCGATCATTTAAATTCAATCGTAAATAAAATATAATGACTACATCTTAAAAATAACGTCATTATACCAATCCTTTGATAACGTAACGTAATAAATGCGTGATTAAATTTTAATATGTCCATAACATTTATAAAAAAAATGTTTGTTATAGCCAATAATCCATTTTCTATATGCAAATGTATTCATTTTAATATTAAGTAAGCACCTTGAAACGTACTACGTTTTTTAAACTGCGTTGTATATGATAACAATGGCAGAGAAGAAACATAAGATCATTGATTCCTACCTAGAGTCTACCCGTGACCACGGCCGTTGCAATACGGTCGAAACGTCGGGCATTAAACAAGGTATTTTACCTTAAATTATTCACGCGATTAAGACCCGTAATATATATATTTTAATAATTATTCCTACCTATTTGGTCTCGCAACGCTTTTTGACTACCTACTGTAAATGATAATTGAAATGCTAATTTTACCGCTCTCGGCAGATATCCTATTAGGTGCGGCAGGCGCAAGAGTGGAATGGGCGTCCCACCCGCCTGCGCTACCCCCAGGCTAGATATGTGGGTGTAATGTTAGTGTAACGTCGTGCACTCAAAATAAATTATTTATGTTTGTGTTCCTATCTTCACTTGACTATTTAATTAAAAATGTGCGTTCTATCTGCGTGGTAAACGGCTTTTAACCCACGTTTTATAATATTTAAAAACTGGTGGTATCTTAACTCTTCATTACTAATAATAAAAAGTTAGATACACAGTTTTGAGATATAAGCTTGAAGATAGTTTGTTAGAAGTGTGTGACGTAAGTTGTATAATGTCTAGGATTTGAACTTGCGACCACGATTGCGAATCTAATACCTGCCTTAATTACTAGACGTCTTCACCAACATTTGAATAACTAAATTTAACTAAAATTGGTATTTTGTCTGACTTTTGTGACTTTGTTTTGGTTGTTAATACGATCCCTTAAACTTTTCTTATTATTTTTTTAACCTACATTTGTTATAATTATGTATATGAATATTGCGACTGTAGCAGGAAATGAGCGCTTTCGAACTACACTCCACAACGAATTTACATCAACTAAGCCGTTGACACGGCTGCCATCTTGCTTTTATAACTCTTTATTTGAAAATGACAGGTAGGTGGCTGCAGTGTATAACGGGAATATCTTTACCAATAATTTTAATAGGTCACATTAATATTCTTTATTAAATAGTTCATTGTTTTTCTTTCGCGATTGTTATATATATAAGATATATTTCAGCACTTTATCGCGTGAATTATTTAAGGGTACGAACTGGTATGAACCTTTTATTTACCCGACGTTTTGGTCGAATTAAACGTCGTCGGGTAAATAAAAACTTCGTATTTTTAAATAATTCACGCAATTAAGTTCCGAAATATATGTAATAAATAATGCATTTTAAATACTTAGTAATAGTTATAATAGTTGTTAATTAAAATAATGTAATTGTATATGAACACCTATTTTAATGTCAGGGAATTAAGAGGTTAACATGAAGTAGTATATAGTAGATATTCGCCCATATCTTTAGTAGTAAAAAACTCGGATCAGATTATACGCTAGAATGAAAATAGGCACTATTCTCATTCTGACAAATAATATGATCCGAGTTTTTAATTATACAGAGAATAATATAATTAATTATATTATATTTGCTTAATTAATAGTCAATAATTCATTTTATTGCTCTTGTCATGATAACCCTTGCACATTTTATATGACCCGCCATTTTGCGCTACTCCAAAGGAGTTTGTAGTTACACATATACTACTAGGTAGAAACGGTCAACTGGTCAACAATAAGCTACTAGAGCGTAGGTATACTATACCTAGTGAATGTCGAAAATGTAATTTGAGTGAATGTGTTTTGTGAAAACACATTCACACACTTTACGTAGGCACGCATTAAGCACTATAATCATAAGTTACGCGGTTCGGTTCCGTGAAGATGTTTTCTCCGACTGTTAGGGCACAGGTCATTCTAGACAGCGGTAGGTTTATTATTATATACTTTTATTATATAATATTTACACGTATGTGTTGTAATTGTAGTGTGTAAATACGTAGGCGATGTTAGTTGCGAAATTGTGATTCGAGAACTCTTCATAATGGTGCTAACAGACCACCGAACTTGGTATTTTTAACTGATGTGAAGGGAACATCATAAAATGCGTAGGTAGACATCACGAGCTAAGCTGAACGAGGCCCCTGTTTGACTTATATTGGTCTAGTGGTAAGTGACCCTGACTGCTAAACCAGAGGTCGTGGGTTCCATCTCCACCCAGAAAAAAAACTTTGTGTGATGAGCATGCTGGTTATTCTGTGTCTGGGTGTAATTTATCTATAACTAGCGGCCTGCTCCGGCTTCGCATGGGTATAAAATATATAGATGTTAATATTCATATAAACCTTCCTCTTCACTTAGACACATTAAAAAAAACCCGCATCAAAATCCGTTGCGTAGTTTTAAAGATTTAAGCATACATAGGGATATAGGGCCAGAGAAAACGACTTTGTTTTATACTATGTAGTGATATGTATGTATTTAGAAATATATTAGTATAAGTATAAATACATATAAAAAATAAAAATTCCTTGGGTGTTCAGTTCATCTGAACTCCTTTCAATTTTATGCTCACAAGAAAATATTAATGATATCTTGAGACAATTCACACAACACCATCTGATTCCAAACTAAGTAGAGCCTGTACTATGGTAACCAGACAACTAATAAACAAACTACATAAATATACCTAGATATATTGCACCCAGACACAGAATAAACCATCGTGCTCATTTCATAAAGGTTAATTCTGAGTGGGGATCGATCCCACGACCTTTGGCTTTGCAGTCAGGGTCACTAACCACTAGACCAACAGGCCAGTCAAACAAAAATAAAATTTAAAAAATAATAAAATATAAATTTAAATTGTCAACCATCAATTGATTGATATTTAACTACATCTTTTGATCACTTCAATCATCGTCATTTGTGTACATTGAATAGTCATTGCCTTAGGCCGGAAATTATGTTGCCTTTCACAACTAAAGGTCTCAACCCATTACGCTGTACCATACTGTGTCGCCGTTACAGTCCTGTCACATGAAAACAGGTGATCCTAATCACACTAACACACTCTTACAGTTTGACATCGACAAACACAAGTGTGTAAGGCCGGCCAGAGACAAATTATGACATGATACACAGTACGAAAAAAACGGGCAAGAGCGTGTCGGACGATGCTCAGTGTAGGGTTCCACAGCTGTTAGTACAAATAAATGCACTAAATATAAATAAATAAGATCTGAAAAAGTGCACCACAGTCACAACAAGAGCGCCTTTCTTTTCCTTTTAACCTTTTGTTGAGAAGCGCAGTTTCTAAGAGAAATAACTCAAAAACGGTATATCCGATCATGTTGAAAATAATTTTAGTTGAAAGTATTTATTAAGCGTTACCTTTGTATTTTTTTTTCAATTATATCCAAAAATACACACTTAATAAAAAAAAATTAGAAACCTTAAAATACTTTATAAGAGACCTATCGGATGATGTGCTACACGTAGATACATCTTCTGTTATATGTATGGAGTGCCCCCCTAAAAATATTTATTTTTACTATTTCACTATCGAATTAAGCAGCGGCTTACCTAACACACTTTTACTTTAAATTTCATCCATTTACTCTGTGTAATTTTTGAGTAAAATGCCTGTGACATTTTACTCAAAGTAATAGTTATCTTTAAAAAATATATATAAAGAGACGCACGAACATGATGAAACTCAATGGGTTCCGGTTTTGCATTTTGGCTTCGGAATCCTAAAAAATATTGTCTATTCCGAAAGGGGCATGAAAATGATAATTTTATTTTATTTTAACCTTCACGATTTCAATGCTCCAATTCGCGAAATTCACGTCACCATTGTTTGACTAAGGACTCTTTGCAATCAGACAATCTTTACCGCACTGCTCGTATTGTGTGAGTTCTGTTTATTTTATAAAAAGAATAGGTTAATTCAATCTAAACTGCCTCTGTGGCGCGGTGGGAGTGTGTCCGACTGCTACGCAAGAGGTCGTGGGTTCGATCTCCACCCAGGATAAAACTTTGTGTGATGAACACGATTGTTTATTCCTAATACGTATGTATTTAGATATATATAAGTATGTTTATCAGTTGTCTGATTTCCATAGTACAAGCTATGCTTAGTTTGGGTTCAGATAGCGTTGTGTGAGTTGTCCGAAGATATTATTATTATATTATTATTTTAATCAGATCACGATACCTATGGTACGGGGTAGTGAGTGCAGACCTTAAGCCATCAACGTTTATAAGTTACGAATATGATTGGCGGAAATCATAATAAGTAATATTCGTCTATCGTCATGCAATTATCGTAAAAGGGTCAAGGGGTCAGATGTCATTATAAGATAAGACAGAGGCGTGGCATAGCCTCCGGCCATGTAGAGAATAATGCAAAGTTTAAGTTGACTGTAAGTAAATATAGAATTTCAAAATTGTTTAAAATATGGAAGACTAGCTTTCCCGTGGTTCCACCCGCCTGGATGTCGGTTTACGCTATAAAACCCTATGTTCAATTCCCGGGACTCGAACTATGTCCATGCCAAATTTCCTCTAAATTAATTCAGCGGTTTTAGCGTGATAGATAGACAGAGTTAGTTTTACATTTATAATGTTAAGTTTTTTTTTAAAGATAACTAGCAATGTGGGATTAAGTCCCACATTACTAGCAATCTTGTTAACCACTCCAGCTAAGCTCAAAGGCTTGTGTTAGGGGTGGGTTCACGTCGGTAGTATAATGAGCAGGATTCGAACCCGCGACCTCACGAATGCGAGACTGATGCCTTAGCCATTAGGCTACCGCCGCTTCATTCAGTTTGGATATATTCATTATTTTAATGTTAGTACAAATTCTTTACTCACATATGAAGCAAAATACTACACTTGTGAAAAGTCTATATTACATATACATGTAATGCCTGTTCGCAAACAATAGGTATAGCCGGATAAAAGAACAAGACAATAAAAACCACTCATACATACACAAAAACACTCGTTTCTAACATAATATCATAATAAAATTTTATTGTAGAGCAATGTAGAACTGATTTTCTTCCATTTGATATCTCCGAATGCTAAATAAGTGTGATCTTAAACTTCTAATCAACAATAATCTAACACAACCAAGCTGGTTAAATCATACAAAGAAATAAATGGCAAGTATCATATATTCATAAACTTGTTCGGTCTGGTTGTATCAAGGATTTAGGAACAGGTAGGGGTACTATTATTGGTTCCAAGAGGACCAATTGGGTTGGAAAAGAGCCAACAAGAAAGCTAGTTCGTCTTCTAATAAACATTTGCTATACAACATCTCATATGTTACAATATCAAACAGAGGTATAATTACAATATACCATAAAGATACTTTGTAACATAACTAATTCACAACATCATCAACATAAAATATTCATCAAATCATTTTGCAATACACATAAACAGTAATCCCATAAATACATAGCACTACAATAGTACCACAATGTGAAACTCAGTAATAATTATACTCAGGTCTATTATTGCCATGTCCAACCATATCACTGCAGAACAGTTGATAAGATCACACAATACATATTCCTCAAATCATAATGCAATACCCTGTCATCAGTCTTACACACAAACAGTAATACTATCAGAAGCGTGTTTATTTTTCTGATTTAATCCGATACAAAAATATACATATCTTGCTGGACCTGGTTCTTTGTACCTATAATACTAAGTAACTACAAACCAAAAGGAAACCGAAAGTAATGATGTTCGAAGGACCATTCGCCAATATATACTATAATACACTAAAGTTCTTTAAATATTTTATAGGTTTCTCACTCAATATGTTTTGAAGTTTCTTTAAATTTAAGGTACCCAGTCTGGTGTAATAAATAATAATAAAAATCATTTATTCACTTAGGAAGCAAAATACTACACTTGTGAAAAGTCGATTCTACATTTACTGGTAATGCCTGTTCGCAAACAATAGGTAAAGCCCGAGAAAAGAACAGACAATAAAAACTCGTGGCCACTCTTTTCAAATTGCCAATGTTTACAATGTTTCTCTGTTTATAAACTGTATATGCAGGTAAGGTGCTGCCACCATTATATTATACACCATATTAGAGGACTGATGCAAAAAAAGAGGTCAATAATATTAGAAGAGTACACGAGATCGGATACATCAGCCTCAATAGGCACAACATAGTAGGAGCATCCACTTACGATGTAAAAACTTTATGTGCTTAAATATTGGCCAATTTACTGCTACTTATTGAATAAGTATACATGTTTTTCAAAGGAAAGAAAAGAATGGCCGTAATTTATCACGCAGAATCTTTACTTACAAAAGTAAATCGTTTTCTTAACTAGTACCTAAGTAACATTATCAAACTGTGACAACAATATTCATTCAAATACATTAATAGGGAGCAACGAACTACATCCATTTATCTTTGTCAGTTAAATAATCATCGATTGAATAGTAAGCTCTTTGTATAAGATGTCTCTTGACTACATTCTTAAATTTATTTACCGGTAGACTCGATATGCTGACTCGGATTTTATTGAAAAATTTAACACCTAGTCCCATGAATGAGTTATAAGTTTTATGAAGTCTATGATATCGACCTACCAATTTGTGCTTATTTCTTGTATTCACAGAGTGAATATTACTAATTTTGTTATATATAAATGTAAGTTTTGTTTTACAAACATAAAGTTTGCATATATGTATATATTGTGATGCAACTGTCAAAATGCCTATCTCTTTAAACTTTTCTCTAAGGGAAACTCGTGCTCCTAGTTGATATATCGCACGCACTGCACGTTTTTGAAGAATAAAAATAGTTTGTATATCAGCCGCCTTGCCCCAAAGCAATATGCCGTAGGACATGACGCTGTGAAAATAACCAAAATATACTAGTCGAGCTGTTTCTATGTTCGTAAGCTGTCTAACTTTGCTGACAGCATACGCTGCACAACTGAGTTTTCCTGCGAGACATGATATTTGGGTGCCCCACTGTAACCTATTGTCTACTGTAATTCCCAAAAAAACTGTCGAGTCGACAAAGCTAATCACCTCATTATTTAAAATTATACTCGTATTAGGACTTTTCACATTTGGCAAACTAAACTTAATACATTTAGTTTTTTTGGGATTTAGAAGTAGGTTGTTCGTTGTAAACCAATCTTGAACTAGTGCGAGTGTTCTATTTATTTTCTCAAAATTTTCTAGTTTACGATCGATTTTAAAAATTAGAGAAGTGTCATCAGCAAATAGAATGATGTCACAAAAGTTATTAACATAAAATGGTAAATCATTAATATATACCAAAAATAAGAAGGGACCGAGTATTGATCCCTGAGGCACGCCCATACTAATTGGCGATCCAGACGACCTTACTCCTCCTATATCAACAAATTGAATTCTTTCACTCAGGTAAGAGGCAAGTAGATCCAGCGCTGTACCTTTAATACCGTAATGCCTAAGTTTCAGGAGAAGTGTCCTATGCGCCACACAATAAAAAGCTTTAGAAAGATCACAGAACACTCCAATGGCATCCTGTGAATCTTCCCAGGCACTAAAAATATGTTTCAATAGCTTAGTACCTGCATCAATTGTAGAGCGATCCTTTGTAAAACCATATTGATCGGGATGCAGTAGATTATTAAAATTAAAGTGTGATTCTAACTGCATAAGTATGGCCTTTTCAAAAATTTTACTAATAGCAGGCAAGATGGATATTGGTCTAAAATTACTGGGGTCATTCTTTGATCCGGATTTAAATAATGGTATTACTTTACTATGTTTCATCAGATCAGGAAACATGCCGGTATCAACACATTGATTAAAAATTATAGATAACTGTGGCGCTATGCCTGTAATTATACTGTGAATTAATTTTACTGAAATACCCCATAAATCAGCAGTTTTTTTTAAATTGATTGACTTGAATATTTTAATTATTTCACTGGGGTGTATATATTTAAAAGCAAAATGGTACATTGCATTGATCCACATTATCTCTCAAGAGTGATTCGGCTTTATCTGGGCAAGCGTTCAAGGATCTGGTTGTGGTAAGTGGTATGTCAGCAAAGAAATCATTGAAGGTTTGTGCTAGGTCTAAATTATCAGTAACAGTCTTATTGTTAATTAATAATTCAAAGCTTTTATCCCGAGGCTTTGCCCGTCCGCTTTCCGAATTAATAATATTCCAAGTGGCTTTTATTTTATTATCAGATTTTTTAATATTTCTACTAATAAGTAAAGCTTTGGCACATGTACAAGCTTTTTTAAAAGTTTTTGAATAGTTTCTCACATACTGAATAAAGTTTTGATCAAAATTAAATTGTTTCATACCATATAACTCGTATAACTTAGCTCTACTTTTATAAATGCCGGTAGTTGCCCAATCACAAAAGCTAAGTTTAGAATTCTTATAAAAAGTTTTTGATTTAAATATATTATATTATTGTATTCACTTTTGATTATATTAAACACTGAGGAGTAAAAATAGTTCGGATCAGGGTGTCCAAGTGTCACTCTCACGAAGACGAATCTAACGACACCTTTCAAGCTAAAATCGATCAAGCCGTTTAGGCTCTAGGGCGTGCCAAAGAAATATACATACATACACTCGAAAATCCTAACCCTCCTAAGAAGGAGAAGAGCACAGTCGGGTAAAAAGCACTCTTATGTAACTCGTAGAACACTTTAAGCTGTGCTTAATCTTTCTTTTTTTGGACTTCTGTGATTGTGTTAACTATATAGTCATGTGGGGTAAGTGTGCGCAGCGAGTAAGTATACGCACTCAAAGTATAACAAACACGGCTTATATTTCCGAACTGCCAACTCCCCACCTTAGTGCGGCACGCGACGCCGTACTTAGTACATGCGTGTCACTATCCGTCGGAGCGCCATTTTGTTTTCACCGATGATGATTGTTTTTTGGTTGAATTATTGCGATTTTTGCTTCTAATTTGGGATTCATTCTTTCATGTTTTGAAATTATGCTATATATTATAAAATAAAACATATTATCTAACGTTTTGATGTTGACGATTACGTAATATTGATCAATTTTGATTGAAGCTCTTTTGGTGGTTTGGCAAGTGTGCGTATATGCGTATACGCATATCGAGTAAGTGTGCGCATACACACACTAACTTAAAAGCGTAATTTCTGTTAAGGGAAAAAGTTAGTAGGAAAAATTGTTTCCGTTGAAAGAGGTCAAACCATCACATTAGTTGGTGCTATGAATGCTACTGGAAACTTCGTTCCCCCAGCTTTTATTTCTCCAAGAAAGAGAATGCAAGGGTATTTGCTAATTAATGCACCTGAAGACAGAACTTATTGGAATGGTTTCTGATTCAGTATTTATTAATACTGTTTTTTTTATAAACTAAGTTTAGGTTTAAGATGTTGATTTACTAGTTTATAGTATAAGTCTGACTCTAAATTTTGTATTTTATATGTTGCGTACAGTTACCCGCACTGCTGCGCACAATTACCTACTTGGGTAAGTGTACGCATTTGGATTATTTTGATTATGTTGATTTCTAAAGAATTTGTGCCATTGATATTTTTTTATTTTGTGTTAAAATTGTTGATTATTAAATATTGTAACTAATAAACCATGTTTTGTTACAATCAACTTCACAATATTTATTATATGACACTCTAAACCTCAAGTGCCCCACACAGTGCGCACTTGCCCCACATGACTCTAGACCTACCTAGAGTAGGAGAGCATAGTGAGTGCGTTTGAGCGATTATCTTTGAGCAAACAGTTAATGTAATAGTTTAAATTCTAATTTATTTATTGTAATTATTATGTGTTTTTCGTGTCATTGATTAGCCCGTGATTGAAATCGGTCAGGAGAACATTATGAAGCGGTTCTAATATAAAAATAATACACAAATTAATGATTATTATAACTACCAATTCAGTACTCACTATAAAATAAGTCTGACACAATAATTCCCTCTCATATTATCTACCACAAAACAACAAGAATACAGAAGGTAAGGTTCATACAAACGCACACATAGTCATCGCTCGCGGACACGAAATCTTGGACTACTTCGGATCACTTTGTTCCACTGACCTTTAAAGTAGGTGGTATTTATGCTGAACAGGCTAGCGTCAACAACAACAACACATCCATTTGATTTTGACATTTGGACGGTCATTTGATAAAATGAAATGGAAGTCTATACTGGTGTTAAAGGATAACAACAACGACCGTTTGTTTTAAGTGTCAAAAAAAGTTGACAGGGCGGTCATTCGATTCGGCATAAGAAATTGCTGCCACTTTGTACGGAGTAGCCAGTCCAGCATATTAGCACTGTTGAAGTGTAATTCCAACAGTAATGTTTGTTGTTGTCGACTGACCGCGTTGCACGCCGTTGTGAGGTAAATAATACTCCGGCCTCGCGCTGATTGATGTTTCTGTTTAAAAGAGTAGCAAATAAATTATCTTCCGTGTTGATCGTCTACTCATTAAAACACAAATATCAAAATATAACAAGTTTCGGCTACAAACCAACATTAACAAACATCATTATTGGGATTACACCTTAACAAGTAATTTATAGGTCAGTGTTCTGTTCTAAAGGTGTTCAAAACGATATCTATAGGTAAATTGCTAGAGCAAGCGGTGCGCGGTGTATGAACTTTCCATCTGTTCTCTCTGTATTTTATGTCTTATTTACAACAAAATTATAAAAAAAACTAACGTACTAATTAACTAGCTATTATAAAATAACATACTATTAACTTTCATCACGACTTATTAGTCATCATAAAAATATATAAAAGAGTGGTGCCAAGCCAACTACTTTTATATGATCGCCAATTTGTTATTAATTAAGGTTTATACGTGCAATACTGAGTTGCAAAATCAATTGAATAGTTTTAATGGAGGCGAGACGGATACGACCCGATTTTAATAATTTAATATATCTAGTGACTTCTCTACTAACATTTAAACTTTCGCGTTGCATGATTATAACTATTTATTATACGGGAATTAACGCGCATTGTTTACCTTAAAATTGCTTGACGTTTCGACCAGGTTGCACCGGCCGTGGTCACAAGCGGACTGACCACGAGTCCGCTTGTGACCACGGCCGGTGCAACCTGGTCGAAACGTCAAGCAATTTTAAGGTAAACAATGCGCGTTAATTCCCGTATAATAAATAGTGACTTCTCTACTGAAAGTCAGAATGACTTCTTCCTTTTCTAATGTTATTTAAAAGCACACATTTTTTAAACACAGTAGGGTACAAGCCCTGTATCGATGGGGACTTTACAAACATGGAAATCAAAGACACAAATTTATTTATGCATCACACAAAGTGATGTTTTAAGTTAGTAAAATGTTGATAAACTTTCGCGACATATACACATTATGAAATTATATATACTACGGGTCTTAGTTGGCCGTATTGTAATCAATATACGTCTTAACCAATATACGGTCTTAAACGGCCGTGGTCACGGGTATACTACTCGTGACCACGGCCGATGCAATACGGTCGAAACGTCGAGCAATAATCAAGGTATTTAACATAAATTATTCACGCGATTAAGACCCGTAGATCTATAATATAATATCTTGAGACAACTCAGACAACGTCATCTGATCCCAAACTAAGCAGAGCTTGTACAAACAAACTGTTATACATGCATAAAAAAAAAAACTATGAATCAAAATAATTAATAAATACAATGGAAATGATATGAAATGAAATAATTGTCATTTAATTATTTTATTTCATATCATTTCCATTGTATTTATGAATTAAACTTATAAAAATAAAATAATGTTATTAACATAGTTTGTAAGTCTTATGTAATACAAAATGACAAACAATATGGATGAAAAAAATCTGAAATAAAAATATTATAGATAATTTACACCCAGACACAGAATAAACCATCGTGCTCATTACATAAAATTTTATTCTGAGTGGGGATCGAACCCACGACCTCCGGCTTAGCAGTCAGGGTCATTAACCACTAGACCAACAGGTTAGTCTATACACAAAAAAAAAACTTTTAGATCGGTCTAGTTGTTTCGGAGGAGATCGACCACAAACACAGTGACACGAGATCTTTTATATTACAAAGATACACACTTTTTATTTACTTATAATGATCATTGCATGAGCGGTATTTTCTACCATTGGTGTTTGCTAACATTATTTTTGAGAAGAAGTCATCATAAGGACTTCTCCGCCGAATATAATATATTTGAATTATCGTAACATATAAATGTGGCTGCAGTACTAGGAGTGATTGACGTTCAAAGTTATAAGTAGGTAATATGTTTATATAGCAAACCATCTAAGAATTTGGTACAAATCAAATATGTTTCTAAAAATACTGGTGTAGGTAAGAAAAGCTTCCACAGCCTAAAAAATATTGAACAAAATATAGACAGCAACATAAATGTTATTAACAGCAACATTAACTGAATTACTATCAATAGTAGGTAGTTATTTTGCATTAACAGTTAATCAACTAACAATAACAGAACTATTTACAACAGAAACGAATTTGTCATTTCAGTCAAAATGGTCAGGTCAGTCGTCTAAAAATTTTACTTTGGCAACATTGCTTGACCTCTTATATTCGCCGGTCAGCAGATCGGCCAATTTATGTTGCGTTATGCTTGATAATTTCTTCTGCAATCGCGTATAAAATCATCAGCTGCTCTAACACGAATTTTACTTTATAGTAAACTGACGAATCTGACGATAGTTTATCTATAATAATATTATAAAGAGGAAAAATTTGATTGTTTGTTTGTTTTGAATAGGCTCCGAAACTACTGGACGGATTTGAAAAATTTTTCGTCATCGTTGTGAAGCTACACTAACCCCGGGTGACATAGGCTATTTTTTATCCCTGTATTCCCACGGGAACGGGAACTACGCGGGTGAAACCGCGAGGCGTCCGCTAGTGTCAAGTAAAGACATTTGCTCTCGTATTTCAATTTGAAATACACAGACGGAGAAACTTACTGTGAACTTGTTGTGAAAACTGTTGTCCTCATATTTCATTTAATCTATCTTTATTTTCATCATTTAATTTACATAATTTTTGGTTGGTGAATTAACGGCGGCCTATGTTGATGTATACAATAGTATTCCAACGGCAAAAAAATCAGGTAACATTAAAGATATCTTAATATCTTGAAATTAATAATAATAAAATGAACTTCAATGCTTAAGTATTAGAGTACATTTTGTAATTTTCAGACATGTAAATATTAATTTTAACACAACACAATTAATATAACAGTAATGTAAACAGTATGAAGATGGTAACACTGTCACCAATTATGTTTCGAATATGTTTATGGCACTCGAGTGGCAGATATAAAATAAAACTAATTGCAAAACAAAAACCAAAATAAACATATAAATAATAATAATATAATTTAATAATATCTTGGGACAACTCACACAACACTATCTAATCCCAAACTAAGCCGAGCTTGTACTATGGCAACCAGATAACGAATAAACATACATATATATTTATAGATAAATTACACCCAGACACAGAATAAACCATCGTGCTCATCACACAAAGTTTTATCCTGAGTGGAGATCGAACCCACGATCTACGGCTTAGCAGTCAGGGTCATTAACCACTAGACCAACCGGCCAGTCATGTCAAAGTTATCTAGAGAAGGAAACATTCATTATCGTCTATAAAATTTCTAAATATATTTTTCGAGTTTTAAATACTTGCGCTACAATTGACAAAAATGTTAAAAAGGAGAGGACCGAGGTGAGATCCCTGAGAGACACCAGACGTGACAGGAATAAAGATTAATATATTAACTGTAACCGCATGTGTTCTTGCTCTAAGGTACGACTGAAGTAGGGTTAATGAGGATTTTCTTACAAGGAAGAGGATGATAATGAGAAAGTATTAGAAAAACAATTGAGGATGCGGTTGAGGATGAAGGAATATAGAAGAGGATGAGGAAGAGGAAGTTATATATCTTTAAAGCAATGCTTTTTTTTTAATTTAGCATATTAAAAAAAAACAATATAGTGCGTGTCAAGCCATGTATAATGTAAAGTTCCGTAGTTGCCCATCACAATAATAATATACTGGGATACAAACTAAGCAGAGCTTGTACATCCATACAACTGATAAACATATATATTTCTAAATACATACATATTATGGACAAATACCACCTAGACACAGAATAAACCGTTGTGCTCATCACACAAAATTTTATCCTGGGTGGTGATCGAACCCACGACTTCCCGGAAGTCAGGGTCACTAACTACTAAATAAACAGACCAGTCTATAGTATAATGCAGACTAAGAAGTGGGGATTCTGTTGTTTTAGTTTTATACTGTTAACAACTTTATACTTATGAATAATTTTAAAGGGAAATTGTACGAAAAATATTATTATTTTTCACTTGGTCATCTATATCTCGTAAACTTGTGAAACCTACTTTTACTACATTTCACTATACATATACAGGGTGGACATATTTTTTTATCGCATGCGCACTAAATCAAATTGATTATTATTAACGATTTGTATATATATTATACGCTTGACAAAAGTAATAAAACATTGATGGCGTTGTTCACATTATTATCGATGGACCATAAAGTATGTTTAATTTTTTTTACAATTTTTAATGGCAATATTTCAATATAAAACGAACAGTAATGAATCTCCCCTATTAATTTGTCAACTGATTTCAAAGTCACCCTGTGTAGTATTAGCTACACGATAGCTAGGTAGGTATACGAAAGTATAGAAAAATTCGTGCTAGAGCTAGAAATAGCTATCGTGCACTTAACCAATTTAAGTAATTCACAACTTAAGTAAAGGTTACATTTTGAACTCTTCAGTATCATCACGCTATGTTGAAAGAGGGTCAGGTAATTTTAAAGTTATGTTACCGACAATTTTAATGAGTGAATGAGTGAAAAAAGTCATGCACGCTATTTAGACTGCCACAATTAGTTTGTTTATATGAAATAAATATATTTTTAAGTGTGATACAATATTTGCTTGACAATCGTGAGTTTCATTTATTTATTATGAATAGTGGCGCGGTGGGAGTGTATCCGACTGCTACGCAAGAGGTCGTGGGTTCCATCCTCACCCAGGATAAAACTTTGTGTGATGAGCACGATGATTTTTTCTGTGTCTGGGTGTTATTTATCTATAATATGTATATATTTAGAAATATATAAGTATGTTTATCAGTTGCCTGGTTGCCATAGTACAAACTCGGCTTAGTTTGGGATCAGATAGCGTTGTGTGAGTTGTGCCAAGATATTATTATTATTATTATCATATCTGATAAAGGAACCTACATCACTTTTACATATCAGTTTGTACATTAAAATCGTTGCGTGTACTCCTTTAATTAAAAGAGATCACAACAGCTAAGCAATAAGTAAATACTGTAGGTACCTAAGTCAAATAAAAACTATAAGAAAACAAAAATCTAAGTATACGTTTCGATCGAATTGCACTGATCATGGTCACGAGTCAACTGACGGCAGCAACGATCGGTCCAATTCGATCGAAACGTCGCGCGTCGGGTAATTAAAAGGTTAGTACCTTTTGACGTGATTAAGTCCGAAATATTTCTAATAAGTATAAAAATTGCCAAACGTTTAAAAACAATAACTTAACCTAGATTACTTGAGTAAATAAAACTATTGAGATAAACGAATAACTAAATTAGCACAAAATTAAAAAAATATCATTTCTGCTCTACTAGTACGTAGTAGAGCAGAAATGATATTTAGTAGTAGTAGTAGTAGTAGTAGGTAGAAAGTCGTTAGAATAGTACCTAACCTATCCTGTATCAACTAATTAAAGATTTCTTAAACTATATTTTCTTTGTTTTGTGTTTATTAGCATTTCATTCGAAAACCACCAGCCCCTCCCTGATGCCTAGTTCACACTAGGCTAGTAATTTAGTGGAGTAGCAAGTAATTTAGTTACTAAACGTATCTAAACACCAAAAATGTAGTGAAGTAGACTAGTCGAGTCGATCCATTTTGACAGGCGATTAATCGCGAGTAGCGTCTCCCACCACGCGTCACTGCTCACTCATTCAGCAGCTAAACAAGTTTTTTTTTTAATTTTTTTTTTTATTGCCCTTGGCTGGCAGACGAGCCAGCGGCCCACCTGATGGTAAGCGGTAACCGCCGCTCATGGACTACAGGAATGTCAGGGACACACCCAAGCCGCTGCCTACAGTGAAGTGAAAACTCTCTTTAAACCTCGTTTGAAGAAAGACATGTCGTAGCGCTCGGGAAACACCGCAGCAGGTAGTTCATTCCAGAGTCTACACGTACGTGGAAGAAAAGAACGCCGGAATCGATCCGTACAGGACCATATTGTTTCCAGGTGGAATGGATGAACCCTACTACAATGTCGAGTGGTGCGGTGGTAGAAGATCTGAACTGTTGAAATTAATCGAGTTCATTAGCTGCAAAAATGCTGGGGTGAAGAAACCACAGTAAAACTAAATATATTTTTGGTTTCTAAATAAAACTATTGAGGTATTCTTTGGGATCTCCCAATGATAATTCTTTCAGAAAATGTTTCGTAACACCTACTTAGTTCGTTTTTCTTGTCAATTCATTTTCGCACCCATGGTTTTTTTTTTACTTTATCACAACAATTTTTTCCTCTATGTCTTCGCAAATACCCATTAACATAAGCTTTATTAGCTTATTCTTTTTATTGCGTTCATGTGTGTCTTACAAAACACTCTTCACTTGTTTACTGTAGGTGCACGGCCGTAGTGCGAACGGTTTTTTGGACAGTAACGTGTATTTTAGTTACAATTTTAATCTTATGGCCTAGTCAATAACACTTTGTAGTTCTTTTTCTTTGCTTACGAACACATCTCGGACCACTTTCTTAAAAAATGTGGGTGAGTCGGGGACTGCCGCAGTAAAGCTATTATAAAAAAAAAATATATATTTCTTTTTTTTAATTATATTTCTGAGCAGCTCGTCTCGATCCGAGCGAGCTTCGTACAGTCGTACCATATCCATATACGTTAAGCAAACGCTCGGCCAAGCTACATGGTAGGCGGAGTGGGGTGTGTTAGGTTTTATTTTCGTTACGGAATTTCTTGATTCGGTCGCCGCGCTCAAAGCACGAGCCCGCGATAAAAGCTATGCAATGGCTTAAAAAAAGATGTACAGAGATTTCCTGTTCGTTAGTGATTAAGATGAAGCTTCTGTACTCCTGACGGTACTTATTACATAATACGGTATACAGTAGATAACGGTTTGTTTTGTGGTCTATCCGTTGACAGATCTATTCAGTGACATACCTCCACGTACCTATTCATACTTCACACAGTAGTTTGTCAACACCATACAACATAACGAAATGATACTTCAATTGAAAATACGAGTATATTTCCTGTACGTATTCATTCAACAGGTTTGTTTACATAAACGTACCAAGGGCGTAGCTTGCTTTCGGTGGGCCCTGTATTAAAATTAGTTAGGGGCCTAGTGTTCAAAGGTCCAAACGGCCAAAATACTATTAGGAGTTTCTCGCACAAAGCAATTGTTGCTACGTAACCTGCGGGCCTCATATTATTAACTAGCTGTCCCGCGCAACTTTGTCTGCGTAAATTTTCCCCGTTATTGCAACATTTCTCATTGCTGCTCCACTCCTATTGGTCGTGGCGTGATGTTATACAGCCTATAGCCTTCCTCGATAAATGGGCTATCCAACAATGAAATTACTTTTCTATTTGGACCAGTAGTTCCTGAGATTATTGCGTTCAAACAAACGAACTCTTCAGCTTTATATTATTAGTATATATACGGCTGATATGACTGTAACTACGCCCCTGATGAATTTACTCACGTAACATTTATAAACAATATAAATATGATTTACTCACGCGGTTTCACCCGCGTTGTTTTCGTTCCCGTGGGAATACATGGATAAAAAATAGCCTATGTCACCCGGGATTAGTGTAGCTTCACAACGGTGAAAGAATTTTTCAAATCCGTCCAGTAGTTTCGGAGCCTATTCAATACAGATAAACAATCAAATATTTCCTCTTTATAATATTAGTATAGAAGTATATAGATATAGATAAATCTGATAAAATAGTTTTATTTTTGCTTATAATATTTTTATGTATATTGTGTCAACTTTATGTTAGGACTGGTTTCACGTTTATAGTCTACTAACTGATCCGCGCAACTTCGTCTGCGTAAATTTTCCTCGTTTTTGCAACATTTCTTATTGCTGCTCCGCCCCTTAATTGTCCACTATTTAATGAATGTCATTATACATATAAACCTTCCTCTTCAATCACTCTATCTATTAAAAAAAAACCCGCATCAAAATCCGTTGCGTAGTTTTAAAGATTTAAGCATACATAGGGATATAGGGACAGAGAAAGCGACTTTGATTTATACTATGTAGTGATTGGGTGGGAATCGAAACCGCGACATCGGGGGGCTTAGACATGGTACATTAGTCCCGTGGCGAATTCGATAGCTCCGTACAAATCGTTCGCAAAAAAAAAAATGTCTATGGTATCCACCGCGTACGTTTAATTCTTTTTTTTTTAAATAACTAGCAATGCGGGATTTTGGTCCCATATTACTAGCAATCCTGTTAACCCCTCCAGCTAAGCTCAATGACTTGTGTTAGGAGTGGGTTCACATCGGTAGTATAATGGGTAGGATTCGAACCCGCGACCTCACAATTGCGAGACCGATGCTTAAGACATCGCTATTTGAATCTGTCTTTAACTAAGTCCCCTGGATTGCGAGTCCAATGCCTTAACCACCGCTGCCGCCGTGGATAAACTGTTTTCCAAACGTCCGTCACTATTTCTTGAAGTCATAGTCAGTTTGATTGTTCAACAAGTTGAAAGTTCACCTGATCTTTAGTTGTGCTACGATAAATCTGTTGTGTAAGTCAAATTATCATGTAACTGAGGTCAAATGTAATGGTAAATTATGTAACACTTCTTTCTAGATCTGAATCTTGTGTTGTCATGGTTTCTAATGTTTTGTGATTGTCAGAAGTTCATTGTGTTTTTTCGCATCTTTGGAATAGTTTGTACGTGTATTATGCGTTTTTATTGTTCAATAGCTTTGTTGCAAATAGAAAAACCGCAATCGCAAGTGCATGTCGGGCTGTGCACGATGTAAGGGTTCCGTAGCTACCCAGCACAATAATGCCCAGCACAAAAATATAAGGAGTGGGTTTTCCGTTGTTTTTTGTTACTACTATGAAATTTGTACGATTATTTGTAAAATTTTGTTACTTCTCACTTGGTCAGCTATTACTCGTAAACTTGTAAAGCCTACTTAGCTGTGATAGTTTTTAATTACATTATATATATATATATATATATATATATATATATATATATATATATATAGGTACTACTATCCCGAATTTTTCACATCTCGAAAAACAACTATTTTGCTGGCCGAGTAATGGAGGGGGGGGGGGGGGGGATTTTTAATATTTCAGAAACGCATACTTAAATCGTAAAACGGTCTTTACAACCCCTAAATATTTTCAAAAGACCGACACACACGACACGATAGGGTAGGTGAGAAAATGAAAATCACATCCCCACTTAACGTCTAGGAAAGGTACCCAACATTTTTTTTTGAAGATTTTTATTGGCGTAACTAATATAATATTTATCCATGCCAAATTGCAGCTTTGTAGCATTACGGGTCTCTCTCCTAACCTGTGGAAAGATAGACAGACGGACATAGCGAAACTATAAGGGTTAGCTTATACCATTTTCGCTACGGAACCCTAGAAATTATAGAAAAGATTTGAAAAGTACTACAATGTTTTCTCATTTCTTTTATAGATTGAACTCGGTTATCGTTAAAAAGTAGGTATCCATCCCATCTCCAGAATACCTCGAGAAAACTTCCACCGGACATCTTATTGAGTACTATGGGAGACGAGAACATGTCTAGTAACTCCCTTCTTTAAGCACACCTACACGACGCGACGGCTCAATGCCCATTGTTGGTGGCAAATCCAGGTATAAGCAATGTACAAGCTAGAATATAAAATCTGGAAATCCCTGTGAATCAATCTGGCAATGTATACTGGAACATACGACTGGCCTGTTGGTCTAATGGTTAGTGACACTGACTGCTAAGCCGGAGGTCGTGGGTTCGATCCCCACCCAGGATAAAACTTTGTACATACAAAGTTATTTATCTATAATATGTATTTATTTAAAGATATATAGGTATGTTTATCAGTTGTCTGGTTTCCATAGTACAAGCTCTGCTTAGTTTGAAATCAGATAGCGTTGTGTGAGTTGTCCCAAGATATTATTATTATTATTATCTCTGATTTAGGATGTACCTACATCACTTTTACATATCAGTTTGTACATTAAAATCGTTGCGTGTACTCCTTTAATTAAAAGAGACCACAACAGCTAAGCAATAAGTAAATACTGTAGGTACCCAAGGCATATAAAAAAAAAAATACAAAAAATATTACCGACTTAAAAAATAAATACAAGGCAATTAAAAAGCAAAACCTAGAATATTATCAACAAATTAACATTTTGAAGTTGGTGCCATGAAATAGTTGCTTTTGTTTAACCTCGTAAGGCCCAACCTAAATATAGGTCCATATACATTACGACCCAATGTACTAAAAATAGGTGAAAGTAGTTGCGGCCCAGAACTTAGATTTGGTAAGTTTAAATGTAATGGTTTTGGCTAATAAATTTTAGGGGGTATTTCCCATACCTGAAGTTAACTATTTCATGCAAAAAAAATTTTAAAATAAATTGTCCCTTTTTAAGGTCACTGGGCCACAGTTCTTAGTATAGTATTAGTTTGAATAAATCAAATCGTTTCAATCATTTAACAAGAATTACAAATAATACCAGAACTGAAACAGCTTTGTTAAAAAAATGTTTTTATTACTTCTTCTTCATTTTATACCTTATGTATTAATTATTTTACATTACAAAATTCTATTAATCAGTCTCATTTTTAGGAAACAATGTATTATTAGCATTATACTTCTTAACTATAATTAACAAAATAATATTGTTACTTATTAATCAATGGAAATATTTCTAATTAAAATATTATTAATTATATTATAAATAATTATAATAATGTAGATGTTACTCATAAAAATGTTCAAGTAGTCTCTTTTGGTATATCAATCACAATTAAACTTAAAGCAATTACAATAGTCTTCTCATAATATTCAAATTCTCAAACTAATCAGCAACATTAATTAAAAAAATAAAAATAAAATAAAAACATCTAAATCAATAAATCTCAGTGTGGAACATATAATAACAATTTCTTTCTTTAGTAAGACACAGGTGAATGTTGCACTTCTTACATATAATTGTGCTTTTCTTGTTACATCCTGGTCTTCTGCATCTGTTTTGAATTGCTCCAGCTGAGGGCAAATGGAGTGCACCATGGGTTCTTGAACTGGCGCTGGGCAGCGGTACAGCTGGTTTAGAGCGTTTAGGTCTAGACTGTTCTTCATCGTCTGTTTCGGAACTAGTGGAGACATTTGCGGATACTAACATTTCAGCTATTTCCATTTTAAAACTCCTCAGTTGTTGAATTTTTTTGACCGGGACGTTTTTACGTAACTCATTTTTTTTATAATTTAACCATGAATTAGTTATAGCCAAATCAAACATGTGCGAGATAAATCGCGTTGTCCATTTTCTTGTCCGATATCTGGACGGTGGCACAGCTAAGAGACGATCTGCAAGATCGACTCCTCCCATATTCGAATTATATGCTTTTACTACTTCTGGTCTTGGGACAGTAACATAAACTTTATTTTGCTTACACCATCTTTGGCAGGTGTCGGATGTTTGAGCAGCGTGCACATTGGACAAAAAAGTGACTGGTTTGTTATCAAGCCATTTCGTTAAAGCTATATTGTTCTCATCGTTGACCAATACTTGATAACTCCCTCTCCCTGCTTTTTTAAGTCTTTGTCCTCTATGAGTATTACTCTTGCGGGCTTAGGTACTCTATTCTTCGTTAATGTACCAGCGCACATCAAGCCTCTGTTTTTTAATTCTGTAACCAGTGTTTGGGTGGTGAAATACCTATCACAGTAAATTATATGTCCCGGCATCAAATTCTCCGTTAAGGCAAGAACTGCCTTCTCTCCCAACCCGAATGATGTGTCAGCCTATGAAAGATATGTACTTGCCCCTTGATATATATTAAAATCACACACTTCTCCTGCGGGATTCGCCAAAACAAAAGCTTTTAAACCTGTAGGATTAGGTTTACCTGGGCAATATTGCTTCATCCCACAGGAGCCCGTAAAGGGAATTATCATTTCGTCAATTGACAGTTTTTGATTTTTTGGTATGGAATGACAACCCTTAAGAATTTCTTCGATAAGTGGGCGAACCTTCCAGAGCTTGTCTTTACTTTTATCTTCGGCAGAAAAGTCGTTGTCATTAACGATTTTTAAAGCGTTTCGAAGAGTGAAAAATTTGTTTCGTGACATATGATCAGCTACAAAAGCGACACGAAATTTTTGTTGCCAGTACATGCGAAGAATCGGATATCCAATACAAGACATAGCCAAATTAATTGCAATAAAAATGTAGCACTCGGTAAGTGTCAAATGTAAAAACTGGCCGTTTCTTGATAGATACATCTCATTGGATCAATCTACAATAATTTGTATCAGCTCATCATTTACATATCGACGAAAATAATCAATTTTACAGAGATCTTTATTGTTAAGAGGTAAATACGATGGCTGCATAAAGGGAATTATATCAGGATTAAAATCTTTTTCTATCCAACCTCCAGTTTGTCCATCGTAACTGCCAAAATCCTCGTTATCTACAGTTTGTTGTCGCGGATACACTCTCCCACGAGATGAGCTTCTTCTTCTTGGTCGAGAATTCGAAGAAATGCCTCGACCACGACGGCCACCTCGACGCTGAAAAGTCCTCCCTCGCGTAACAGAAGAATTAGAAATCGCAGGACTTGAAACTAAAACCTCATCTTCAGAATCGGATGACGATTCTGCTGAATTATACGACTGACGATTTGGGCCTTGAGGTCGATAATCCACATCATCGAGATCATCGTTGTCTTCATCATCTTCAAACTCCGATATGTCCAGATCAAGCTGATTTTCTATATCTTCGTCGTTCATGGCTTTAACAAAAGAAAATTAAGTAAACACCCAATGTCCTAAAATTATGACATAGAAGTTCAGCTAACTTTTACAATAAAAACCCACCGACCTTATTTTGGGACATAGTTTTTATCGTTCCTATATTACTGATAAAAAATACCTTTGCAATAAAAAAAATGCGTAGGAACAAAGTATAACATTTCCACAACCGTTTGCATACGTTTCAAATATCGCCAATGAAATGATTACAAAGATATGAATAGATATACTTACTTAATTTCACGAGACCTCCGTTCACTCGAGACGAAATGTCGAAAAGACAGATTCTTGGTTATAAAATGTCAAGTTGACATTGTCAAAATTAGAGATGCGTTCCAGGTTAACATATTTTGATGGCAGATTTAAATTAGCGGGGGTTACTTTAACCAAAACAATCACTTAAATATCTTGTCATAAATTTAGGCCGCCGGGCTGTAATTTTATGGTTTTAAAAACTGTCTTGGGCCGGAGTGTCAATATATTTTTGTCCTTAAATTAGGTGGTTGGGCCTTACGAGGTTAATTTGGCACCAACTTCAAAATGTTAATTTGTTGTTGATATTCTAGGTAGATATTATTTTTTGCTTTTTAGGTGCCTTGTATTTATTTTTGAAGTCGGTACTTAATATTTTTTTGTAAAAAAGTTTTTTATTTCTCACTTTTTAGTGGGTTGGTTTGTAATTCACTTATGTTACAATAGGCTTGTGTCAACTGCTCAAATCCCTTTACAAAATATTGCTTGCCCCGATGCAGGGCCTTTAATTGTTGAGGAGTTCACATGACAGTTCACTATTAGCTCTATTACATTGTGTAATAGAAGTATGACAAATGCTAGATACTCAATATCATATTAAAGTAATTGAATCGCAAACCGTGAAATATTGAATAGGTCTGCTCGTCATTTGTGGTCTTCATCATCAGTTCTACTTCACCAACCTTGGTGCTTTTAGAGAGTAAATGCACTAATCACTATGAAATGTACCTAAATCACTGTAGGTGTGCCTTTAATATTTAAAGAGTTCCCTAGATTTCTCCGGGATCTCATTGATCCCACAGTTGGTCCCATTATCATCAGATCATGATCTAATGACAATGAGACCAACTTGGAAGTATACCCTTTCAAACACAAAAAACAAATTTCAAATCGGTCCAGCCGTCTTTGCGTAATCGGTGAACAAACATACAAAAAAAAAAAGAAACATACAGGTGAATTGAGAACCTCCTCCTTTTTGAAGTCGGTTGATAAAAACTAAAAGAAAACAAAAATCTTTCTTAAATAAATATGATAAATTTTCGTATACCTACTCGTACGTGTGTGGCCGGTTTTGACTAGTTCTGATTTAAGTACCTACACAGACAGGTTATGATTATGATCGCACGCAGTATTGCAAAATTTGTAAGTATGTTTTGTGTCAGTGTTTTAATGATTGCAAGTTTGTCGAACGTGCATTTGAGGTTAATCTATCGGAATTTGATAAGTAGGTGTAAGAAGAGGTAGGATGAATAGATAATAAGTGGAATGCTCCGGCTAATCCATGTTCAATGATATAATGGGAAAATATAATGTCAAATACATATGTCAAGAAAAATGATAAAGAGAGACTAGGTCTCATCCACACGGTAGTAGCTGATTTGACTTCCTTGGGAGGTCTGTAGCTACTTCATGGGCCGGTACTGACAGGTAACCGGTCTAATTCCTTGTCATCAGATATGTTGAAGCGTAAAAAATCATATCATAAAATAAATGTTTAGTGCGTCCACCCAATCAGCGCTCGAGATTCCTAAAATCATATTTTACTGTGTGTTTTTTTATTTCTTGTCTACATTACAAAATAAATTTCTCAGCGAATCAATGAATCAGGCCTTCATTTTTTTTTATTTCAGACTAGCTGTCCCGCGCAACTTCGTATGCGTAAATTTTCCCCGTTTTTGCAACATTTCTCGTCGCTGCTCCGCTCCTATTAGTCGTAGCGCGATGTTATATAGCCTATAGCCTTCCTCGATAAATGGGCTATCCAACAAAAAAATAATTATTAAAATCGGTCCAGTACTTTTTGAGTTTATTCGTTACATACAAAAATACAAATCTTTCCTCTTTATAATATTAGTGTAGACTACTTATGGGCATTGGTCGATACAGTGAAGTTGATAACCTATTATAAAATAACACACAGATTTTCTAAATACAATGACTGCATTTTTGAAAGATAGAATAATTTCAAGTTCTAGAAATCGAACCCGAGACTTCCGTATGCCAAGCCTGGGACGAAATCGAACCATCTATCGGACTATGTTACTATAAACCTTAAATTTTTCTATCATTCCTATACGCGAGTCAGGCCCTCGCTTACGCCATCTAGGCCATAGTTTAAGAACTATTACGGCTTTTATTATTGCTTCGTTAGAGAGTATTTTAACAAATAATGATGTCGCAGGTCGAATATTGTAGTATTTTTTGTAGGTATTTGTTGCCAATTACTTTTTTAATACAACTTTACAGACTTTCCTCTTCATCATTTCCTCATTCCTGAGGGTCGTATCTGTACTGGCTGTGGTAACAGTAAGTTCCATTATCATTTTCTTTTGATCAGGTCAGCGGGTAGATGCTCGCCCACGTGGTCTCCAACCCTCTTGTTTGCCAACTATGATCAGTTTGTCCAGGTTATCTGACTCTCTGCGTGCGATATGACCAAAGCAGCTTATAACGTTATGACATATGACGCATACTTAAACAGTGTATTAATTAACTTATATAATACCTGCAGCAAAACATCTAATTATGAAGAACAATATAATATTGTGTTTCTATGAGAAAACAAACACGTTATAGCTCATCAGGAAGTTAATGTATTGACATTTGACACCAAAGGGAACTGTGATGGTTGTAATCACATGATTAGTACCTAGTTATTCATTGCATCACTAGCAAATAACTTGAATTATTACAGTTGTGGAGCTGCTTAGATATATATCTATCTAAATCGAGTTTCCCAACATACATATGATAAACTATATTGATAACATCATCAGTGTTGTCCATTGGCCTTGCTATAGGTCCAAATAAATGTATTATAGGTAATTTCCAAAAATTTGTATTTAAACGGTTTCTGTAACAAAAACTCACAGAGCTAGACAAAAGCTTCTTGGGGCACATGGCAGATGGCACTGCCTTAAATCGTAACATGTTAATCATAAATTCGACAACTGCCTGACTGGGGGCGGGAGAGGTTAACAGCGCAGCGGCATAGGGGGATGGTACTTTTGATCGTGGGTTCGAGCGAGTTTTTCCTTCACACATTTAATACCTTTGTTCAATGTCATAACTTCTATATCAGTTATGTGTTTTAACGTTTGATCTTTATCGGCTATGTCATTAAGCACCGTGAATATCTATTCAAATATGGCGGCATTCCGCAACGGTGTTTGTCGGCGTCAGTATAAATTGCTATTCTAGCGATGCTATAACCTTTGCCTTTTACTTTCCAATGACCTGTCTAGGAGGGAACTGGCGATGCTCATTCAAAACTTGCTTACCAGCTTGTTTAGTTTCTTCCTTCGAGCTGTGTACTCTGGTTTAGAGATGACCATAGTCCATCAACTTACGCGCAAATGCTGGATCTCGGAAGACCTTTGGATCAAAGTGGTCCGAGCTGGTCCGAGTTTTAGCGCCCGTTAGCGATATCTATGTGTATGTTGCTCGAACGCGTTTATATTAACAAAAGTGTTTTGTGACCTACGGTCGAATACTACAACCAAACCTAAGAGCGGCGTTAGCCTAGTGGCTAAGGCATCGGACTCGCAATCGTGCTCGCGGGTTCGAATCCTACCCATAATACTACCGACGTGAACATACACAAGACATGAAATGTGGGACCAACAATTGCTCATTGCCAGATCTTTAAAAAAAAAAACAACTGTATTGTGACCGGTCGTTAAGTCTCACTCAGAATATCTGTTACTTTAATGTCAATATTTTGACTTCAAGTAGGTATTTAGAGTATTATATTTAGATTAGATTCTATCTTTGGATGACTGTTTTCCATCAAATCAAAGAGGAGTTAATTCGTTAGTTCTTCACATGGTCTCTCTACGGTGCGGCTGTATTAGATTGGCCTCTCATAGGAATATATCAAGCCAACATGGAGTTTGTGAGACTTTCTCGGTGGCACAGTAATATAGAAGGTACAATTGCTGCGCTTCTGCTCACTACCTACTCAAAAGTCAAAGTCAAAAATACTTTATTCATTTAGGTCATAAATGCAACGCTTAACGAACGCGGAACGTCAGACAAAATTTGGAATAGAATGATTCTACATTTATTGCCAAGTTCGCAAGAGTAAAGCCGTGAGAAAAGAACTTGGTAATAAAAATGCATGGCCACTTTTTATAAATGCCATTTTTTACAATATATTTATATATATACCGACTGCCTCTGTGGCGCTGTGGGAGTGTATCCGACTGCTACGCAGGAGGTCGTGGGTTCGATCCCCACCCAAGATAAAACTTTGTGTGATGAGCACGATGGTTTATTCTGTGTCTGGGTGTAATTTATCTATAATATGTATATATTTAGAAATATATAAGTATGTTTATCAGTTGCCATAATACAAGCTCTGCTTAGTTTGAGATCAGATGACGTTGTGTGAGTTGTCCAAAGATATTATTATTATTATTATTATTATTATCCAGTAAGGGGCTGCAACCATTACACCACGAAATTCACGCAAGCAATAAGCATAGTACGTAAACCGTAGTACGTATACTGGTTGTGAGTTCGAATATTACTTCATGTGATCCACGAATTATTGTACCAAGTTTGTGCGTAATTTCTCCATGGTTTTGTAGCGAGAGGGCTTGTATCCTAATACGAATAAAGCCATTTAAAAAATAAAATGTTACTAGATAAAAAACACTGTACCATAATCTCGTGCGTTTGAGATTAGAAATCGCAACCAAAACATTTTATTTTCTATCTTCCACATCGTATCCGGGTATCCATTAGCTCAAATAAAAGTACATTCTTCTAAAAAACAATACTAACGACTTTCTTGAGCAACATTCAGCAATGCACACTGCATTGAGGTCAATGTCCTACACTACACCACATTTAGCGAGATCACGTTCACTTCCAGTAGCTCTTTATTTAACAAACCAATTTTCATTTACATGTACCTATACTGAATTAAGGGGGTGACTCGCAAAGACTTGTTAGCAGTGTTAGAACTTCTTACACGTGGGATGTGATTTCTGATGATAAAATGTTCTACTATAAGTTTTCAGTTCAAAATCAATATCTTTTTTTTTATTCATTTAGTATGCAAAACATCATCATCAGCCTATCGCAATCCACTGTTGGACATAGGCCTCACCAAGTGCACGCCATGCAAAACAACTCTGGTGATATGCCGGTATTCTACATGTACGTGCAATGCCAAGTTTGCAAACGATAGGTAAAGCCGGAAAAAATGGCAATGAAAACTCGCGGCCACTCTTTTCAAATCGATATTTTTTACAATGTTTGATTGTTTAAAAAATATAATATGATTGTAAGGTGCTGGCACCAATACACCTACTTTACACTATGTTAGAGGACTGATGCAAATTATATAAAGCTGTCGAATAAAATTTAGACTAGTCACAGTGGGAGAGTGTACGACTGCTAGGCAAGAGGTCGTGGGTTCAATTCCCACACGGTACACCATTTTATGTGATCAACAAATTACTGTTCCCTCAAATTTTATTCTAGCATAAAAAAACACGATAGATATAGACTAAAACATAGGAGTGATATGCTTGACTTCTTTTCCTTGAGGGCTGTTCATTTTTCTTAAAAAGAAATTTTTATTTTTACGTAGTTATTATTTACCTTTACGTACCAACACCTTTTCACCTGTATAGTAATCGACAAAAACATCAACAGAATTTAAAAGAAAAATCAAAATTCTTGATTCACTTAAACTTATTAAAACAATGCTTGTGTATCACAAGGTCATTGGCAGCAGACATTGCCTTCAGGTGATTATAGTAATAATTCAGTAAGTTTATCTTGTCTAGTACACCGTCGTGGGTCGTTAAGTAGGTATGGGCTACTGGTCTTGCTTGCAAAAATAACGTTACATTTCCATTGAACTGTCTCTTAAGTAGTCTAAAACAATTGTACTATAGTGGTTAGGGGCGTAGTTGCTGTTTTCAAATGCCATGCCAATACATGTGGCAATACCTACTTAGTTAGTTAATAATTTGTTTTTAAAGTTAACTTCCAATGTGTGTTTGTGGTCTCACATAGCTAAACCCTCCAGCTAAGTCCAATGGCTTGTGTTAGGAGTGGGTTCACATCGGTAGCATAATGGGTAGGATTGCGAGACCAATGCCTTAGTCATTAGGCTACCGCCGCTTTGAATATAAGAAAGATCGCATGTAGCCTCCTGATTTGTCCATTGTGCGTGTTGTACACATTATATAGTCACTCCACCCAAACCAGGCACTCAAAACATCTTGGGACAGCTCACACAATGCTATATTTTTTTTTTACCTGCGATCAGTCGCTAGACTATAATCAGATTTTTTCAGTGATATCTGGCATTGTAAGCGACGAGGCCACGTCTGCCTTATCACCACACATCTTTCGGTGTCAGTGATTATTCTAAAAGTTGTTTTGGTAAAATATTGGGATGCTCTGATAAACGTTGTGCATATATAGTTTTAAATCTCTCGATTTCAAATTGGACTGTGGGCACTTTCAGGTTTATTCGTGAATCTCCTTTGTTGTGGCAAACACAGAATAAACCATCGTGCTCATCACACAAAGTTTTATCCTGGATGGGGATCGAACCCACGGCCTCCGGCTGACTGAACCATTAGACCAACCCTCCACTATGATGAGATCTATATTCCTCATTTTAGGGAGGAGTTATAAGAAAACTAAATTAGCTATATACAAGTAATCTTTTTTTTTCTTTTAAAAAAAGACGACTCTCGCATTAGGGTACAAGCCCTGTGTCGCGGGGAACTTTACAAACATACAAGTCACGGACACAAACACCCAGACTCGGAACAACAATTTTGTGGATCACACAAAGTGGTGTTCCGTGTGGGAATCGAACCCACACAAACTAAACATAAACTAAATTTGACTGCCACAGAGGCAGTCAAATTTAGTTTATGTTTATGATGATTTAGTTAATGTTTATGATTTACATGTAGTTCATTAAAGAACCCTAAACATTATTACGCGTAATTGCGTAAACCAGTTACGATGTGGTATTTAGGTATCTAAAGGTACAACGCGCATCTCACGACCTAATTCGCATCTATTGTGACCGTAGTTATTGTTCGTCCAGGACATTGGGAAACCCACCTAGAAAACATTCGTTATACCAACAATTACACTGCGTAAACAATGTGCTACTCGTCACATTTAGTTCATTGTACTTTGATTGTTCTGTTAAACATTTACTACCTACCTGTAATTATAGTTTTATATCAAGTGGATGGAGCCATTAATAAAATACACTCACTGCACTCACACACTCATTGTGCCTATGTCTAAAAAGTTGGTGGAGCGCGAATAGAAATTGCGCACTTCGTTCTGTGCCTCTTTTACGGCGCTAAGAATAATCGACGTTTTTTGGTCGTAAACTCAATCTTGATGGGGTTTTAATATCAGTTGTTATAGGTCAGCCAACTGCCGCAGTTTCCTTTGTTATCTCTTTAGTAAATTGTCAAAAAAGGGGCTTTAAAATGCAAGTAATTATTTAATACCCACCTACTAAAAAATAAAAGCTACAACTGACAATCTCAGTAGCTATACACAAACTTTACCACAACTGGAAGAAATCAAGAATCTTTAATATTAATTTTTTGGTACCAGGAAAAAAGTAGAAAAATAATAAGCCTTCGCCCAATAAATATGAAACGAATTTAGGACTTCCGCTACGTTAGAAACGATATAATTTTTTTATTAACATAATTCATTAGATTCAAACTTAAGGCCTTGTTCGATAGCCTTCTATAAATTGGCTTCGCAACCATAACTTGTTACTCAGTAACCTCCACAACGCCACTAAATAGACACGTTATGTCTGTACGAGACGAATTCACAGATTGCGAGACTGGCGTACGATTAGAAGGAAAAGTGGCACTCGTAACTGGCGCAACCTCCGGCACTGGACTAGAAGTAGCCAAGAATCTAGCCAAACGTGGAGCCAAAGTCATCATCGCAAGCAAAAACTCAAACAAACTCGCAGATGCTAGAAATACCATCATACAATCTTCGGGGAATCAGAATGTTGTTGCAAGACAAATGGACTTCGAATCACTCTCCTCAGTTAGAAGCTTCGTGAACATGACGATTGCAACAGAACCTCGATTGGACATCCTGATAAACAACATTGGAGCTATCGGTCTAGAAGACAGATTGTCTCAAGATAATTTACAACTGATGATGCAGGTCAACTACTTCGGATCATTTCTGCTCACTTTCTTACTGTTCCCGTTATTGAAAGCCTCGGGTCCAAGCAGAGTAGTCAATGTTTCGTCTCTTGCATTGATTTTAGGAACTATAGACTTAGAACACTGGAATGAAGTGGACAAGTACTCCAATTTTGGGTTTTACTGCAATGCGAAACTGGCAAATGTGCTGTTCACGGTGGAAATGGAAAAAAGAATAAAGGGATCTGGTGTAAAAGTCTACAGCATGGATCCTGGATTAGGCAAGTCAGAGTTTTTTAGAAATTTCGATAACCAGTTGTTAAAGAATACGTTGAATGCTGCTTTGCTGACATTTGGCCGACCGTTACCAAGAGTTGCTACTATGCCAGTGTATTTAGCTTTGGATCCAAAATTTGAAAGTGAAAGTGGAAAACATTTTAGGGATTGTCACGAGTTTTTTAGTTCTTGGTTTGTTAATGATACAGCATTAACGAGAAATGTGTGGGAAGAGTCTAAAAGGCTGGTGAAAATATCAAATGAAGAGGATTGGGAACTCAATTAATTAAATTTACCATGATTCCATTTTTTTGCAAAGATAGCCTAATTCAAATAACTTATTCCTGGTTGGTTTTGTGAAATTGAAAAATTGTCTTTTTATCAAAATGAAGGTTTAATTTTTTTGCTAATATGCAGTAGACAATGTGTTGAATGTTGACCTTTTCTAATTGTTTTGATAAATGCTTTGTTTGATAAATTAGGTTAGTGTCTTTTAAGTTGAAGCGCTGAAATTTTATTCTTTCTGAGACTTCCTCTCGATTCGACTATTTATTTGCCTGTTTAACATTATAATTCATTTTGACATGTTCATTAAACTTTGTAATTATAAAAGGAGTTGGAATTAATGCGCAGCGTTTTAGAAAAGATGGCGTAGATAGTAATCTACGCCATCTTTTCTAAAACGCTCATCAATGTTCTGTAGGTAGAGTTTTGGTATGTAGAGAATACTTTACTCATTTTTTTCTACATACCTACAGTTACTGACCTCTTCAGTACTAGTAGTATACAGGTCAATGCCAACAGTAATTTATTAATAGTAAAGCAGCTGTCATTAGATGTAAACGTCATTATTTTTTAGTTTTTAACGTTAATAACGACACTCAGTAATTCAATAAAGATGTCAAAATTTATGCCGGTTAATGTGTTTTACGGGGAGTTTTGCTCCATCATTCAAGTCCATCTGATATATTCGAATATGTAAGTCGTCAGATTTTAGTGGACGTTTATGATAAACATGCTCTAGCCCAGGGTTTCCCAAATTGGGTTCCGTGAAAAAATTACCAGGGTTCCGAAAAAAATGTTTTTTGTAAATTTAAAAAAAATAACTGCGTGATTGCCTGCGCAGAAAGAACAACTACAAAACCCGTTGGATAATGTGTTTAGTAAAGGCAGTTCTCAATTCATTTGGATTACTTATAGTAAGGTTAACGTAGGACATCGTCCTTCACCCATCTCATAACCAGATGAGACATATTAAAAAAAAATTGTTATTGATTTACTAACTTGACTTTGATAGCTTGCTAATCGAAAAGTGTTTATGGCTAATTTTTTTTCAATTTTTAAAACTTCAAATTTTATTCCACATTACTTCGATTCTCCACTTCACTGCCTCGCTCCGCTTCGGTGGATAGGGAGACCTATACGTTCTATACCTCTTAAATTGCACTCCACTACAGCCATCAATATCGCTCTAACGTTATTTCTGTTTTGATTGTCATTTTCATAGTCAAATATGACCAAAAGTAATAAAAGAAAAAACACAAAAAGTATTTTTTTTTCTCTCTTAACAACAAACAACCTACCTTTGGACATAACACTGAACAAACCTATCGTCCTTTGTTAGAAATGATTAATCGTTTTTTTTACTATTATTTAAATTAGCACAAAAAATCTGGTTTCTGTAACTAAAACTCTGTACTAAAGCTAGTTGTGGGACACGGTAGATGAAGCAACGACTGCCTTAAAACGTAACATGTGAAGCATAAATTTGACAACCCCTGCCATGGCTCGGGGCGGGAGAGGTTAACATCGCGGTGGCGTAGGGGCGGTACTCCTATGATCGTGGGTTTAAGCGATTTTTTCCTGCACACATTTACCTAATACCTTTATTCAATGTCATAACTTCTTTATCAGAAAACTGTTTTACGTTTGATATTTATCGGCCATGTCATTAAGCACCGTAAATATCTATTCATATATGGCGGCATTCCGCAACGGTGTTTGTCGTCGTCAGTGTAAATTGCTATTCTAGCGATGCTATAACCTTTGCCATTTACTTTCCAATGACCTGTCTAGGAGGGAACTAGCGATGCTCATTCAAAATAACTTGTTTACCTACTGTACCTACCAGTTTAACTTCTTCCTTCAAGCTGTATACTCTGGTTTACAGATGACCATAGTCCATTAACACCGAATCTCTGAAAACCTTTGGATCGAAGTAGTCCGACCTGGTCCGAGTTTCAGTGTCCGTTAGCGATATCTATGTGTGTGTTGCTTGAACGCGTTTAAGCGGCGGTAGCCTAATGGCAGCCAGTAAATAGACCGAATCCTTTGCCGAGCTAGACTAACGCGCACGGCAGTCAAGTTTGGGTTGCTCATGCCAGGCATGAATATAACCATTACTTCCTTTAAATAGGAATTAAAACAACGTAGAAACTTGAACTGACAAGGTTTCTCTTAGGCATTTACTTTTTATGTGTAAGTGTAATTCTCACATAATTATGTGTGGTAGCATATAGGTAATAATAACATGTTTTCATACTTGCAATGCTGGATATAAAAAGATAACACAGTGTTATAGAGGATGGTGTAAATGCAGTGACGTACATGACATCGGTATTTATACCTATATGTAATCAGGTGTTGCAATTAATTTGCACTGTGAGCCATTGTTCACGGTGTCGAATCAAGAGGCTAAGTGTGATATTGCAGCCCCGTTGAAATAAACAAACATACACTTTGAAATCGTTTTGTATCTATTACCGGTATTAAGTTTTACTGTATTTTGTACAGCAATCAATGGACTCTTCTCACTGACGTTAAGCGCTACAGTGATCTGATTAAATCACTCTATTTAAGCTGTGAGTATTAATTCAGTGGTAGCCTTATTTACGGAGACGCGGGCCGTTGCGCGTCGCGTGTGGTGTGGCGTTTCGCGTAGCGTTGGACGTTTTTTCTGTTCACATAGAGGCGGCACGTAAAGCCGCATATATCATTGCACGCGTAAACTCAAATATATGGCAATATACGATGTTGTTTTAACCCTCAAGCGTGTAGTAAAGCACGCGGCGGCTATCGCTGCGTCTGAATAATTCACTTTTTTACGTAGAACTTTATTATATTGTAGTATGGAGAGGTATTAAATAATTCACTTTCAAACATAGAATTTTCTTTAAAAAATAGCGAGTTTGGGTTATGCGATTTCCAAATATAATAATAATGATAATAAAAATTCTTTATTCACTAAGAAAGCAAAATACTACACTTGTGAAAAGTCGATTCTACATTTACATGTAAATGTAGAATCGACTATTCACAAGTGTGTCACAAGTGTAGAAAAACAAATGTAAAAACGCATTGCAGGTTAATGTAGAATCGACTTTTCGCAAACAATAGGTAATTGATAAATTGTTTGCGAAAAGGCGATAAAAACTCGCAGCCACTCTTATCAATTTGCCAATGTTAACAATTTTTCCTCGTTTATAAACTGTATATGCAGGTAAGGTGCTGCCACTATTATATTATACACCATATTAGATGACTTGATGTAAAACAAGAGGTCAAAAATATCAAAAGAAGAGTACACGAGATTGGATATATCAGTTTCAATGGGCACAACAAAGTAGGCGCATCCACTTACGATGTAAAAACGTTATGTGCCTAAATATTGGCCAATTTACTGCTACTTAATGATTAGGGTACACATGTTTTGTTAAAGAAAGAAAATAATAGCCTTAATTTATTACGCAGAATCTTTACTTACAAATGTTAATCGTTTTCTTAACTAATACTTAAGTAACATTATCAAACGGTGACAACAATATTCACCTAAGTAAAATACAATAAACTATACAATAAAATATCAGTGCGCTTGTGACCACGGCCGGTGCAACCTGGTCGAAACGTCAAGCAATTTTAAGGTAAACAATGCGCGTTAATTCCCGTATAATAAATAGTTATAATCATGCAACGCGAAAGTTTAAATGTTAGTATACAATAAAATACATTAATAAGAATATTATAGATATTTTGATGAAGATGATAGAAGCGAGATAATTTTGCTCGAATTTGTAATACATTGGTAATTCATGAACATCATTATTAGACGACGATATGATTAAAATACGCACCCATTAATAAAAAAACCTTTGTTTTAATTATATTATGAACATATTAAATAATTCACAGAAAAAATATCACATTTGGTCTGCATCTTACAACTCATCAAAGCGAAAGCTACAATTTTAAAGCAAATTTAGTAACAAGGCTTAGATAAATGTATGGATTAGCCATACATTTATCTAGACCTTGTTACTAAATTCTGTCGCGTGGACGAGATAGCGCTATGATCGCTTCACTTCGTTGTAATTTCATTATAACAGACTACGAAACGCTTTACATCGGATGTTTCATGTTGAACTCTTGGATGTAAGGATGTTAAACATAAGCGAATCGCTCCCCTGCTCTTTATAACTAAACTTAAATTAACTATATACAGTTGATGTTTATGATTTCCATTTAGTTCATTAGAGAACCCTAACCTATAGTTATACCAACATTAACACTGCTTAAACAATGTGCTACTCGTCACATTTAGTGCATTGTACTTTAATTGTTCTGTTTAATAATAATAAAAATGATTTATTCACTTAGGAAGCAAAATACTACACTTGTGAAAAGTCGATTCTACATTTACTTGTAATGCCTGTTCGCAAACAATAGGTAAAGCTCGAGAAAAGAACAGGCAAAAAAAACTTGTGGCCAATCTTTTCAAATTGCCAATGTTTACAATGTTTCTTTGTTTATAAACTGTATATGCAGGTAAGGTCAATTTAACATTTACTACCTACCTGTAACTATAGTTTCATATTATGTAGACGGAGTCGTTTAAAGAATACACTCACTGCACTCACACACTCATTGTGCCTATGTCTAAAAAGTTGGTGAAGCGCGACTAGAAATTGCGCACTTCGTTCTGTAAACTTCTGTACCTATAAACGTCGATTATTCTTAGCGCAGTAAAGCTAAGAATAATCGACGTTTATTGTTCGTAAACTCTAGCTTGATGGTGTTTTAATAGTTGTTGTTATAGGCCAGCTAACTGCCTCAGTTTCCTTTGTTATCTCTCTAGTAAATAAATTGTCATTTTTTTTATCACAACCATAAACAATCAAGAATATGTAAAGTTATTTTTTTACCCGACTGTAAAGAAGGGTTATGTTTTTCGCGCGTATCTTGTATATATGTATGTAATATTCTTTATTACCTGATATCTCACAATCCACTGAACGGATTTATACAATTAAGATGTCGTTAGATTCGTCTTGATTGCCCAAGTGTTCTTAGATATGTGACGTTTGAAAAAAACAAACATGGCGGCTGTGAGATGTCAAAATAGGGTGGTGTGACAAAAAAGTTGTTTTGAATACTGCAATATGGGTATCAAATTAAAGGGCTAATCTTAAGTTTTTCAAACATGTATAACTTGACTATGACTGTAAAACTAAAAAAGTTAGTTAGCAACCATTCTTTTTTCAATCTTCAATACTTGACAATAGCTGTGTATAAAAGTAAATTACATCATAAAAAGTATTAAATAAAAAAATAAATCTTATAAATAAAAAAACCCGCCTGCACAAAAAATATGGAAACAAGTTCCCCAACATAATTATATAATTTCATGCAGTCGGAGGCATTTTAATAAGTTTATCGAGATTCATTAATGCCTCCGACTGCATGAAATTATTTAATTATGTAGTAAATAAAAAAAAATATATGTAAGGGATCTTGTTTCCATATTTTTTGTGCAGGCGGATTTTTTTATTTTTATATTTTCAGATTCTTTGTTATCTCTCTATTAAATAAATTGACATTTTTTTTATCACAACCGTAACCAATCAAGAATCTTTAAAGTTTTTTTTTTGCCACAAAGAAGTAGAAAAAAAATTTGGACTTCCGCTACTGTAGAAACAAGAATCATTTTTGACGTGATAATAAAATAAAATAAGCCTTTATTACTGTTATAGGTAATCTATATCTTCTATACATATAATAAAATTGTAAATTTCACGTGTCTGTACATGGCCGAACATAGTGAAAAAAAATATTGGGAAATTTTCGAAAAGAGTATTTAAACACATTCCTACATTTTTAGAAATCTCTGTCTGTCTGTCTGTTTGTTTGAACACGCATCACGCAAAAACTACCAGACAGATTCGATTGAAACTTTGTATGTGTATTCTATTAAGTCTGGATTAACATATAGGCTATAATTTATCACGCTATTTCCCATAGGAGCTAAGCAATAACGGATAATGTCTGTAGCTATTTATCGTTATAAAACAATAACTACTCGACGGATCTTCATGAAAATTTGTAGTTTTATTGTAAATACTATAGGTCATTACTTACACTATGAATCATTACGCCATCGTCTATGGGGAGCGAGCAGCAACGTATGTTTGGTCGAACCACTGTGGTTTTTCTATTGGCACAAGTAGCGGTATTCAATGAGCGAGGTCGGAGGATCGAGTATCAAGAATGCGAGTCTCTTTTTGTGTCGTTTTAAATTTTTTTTTTTTAAGTATTTTTCTAAATGTATACTTATTATACAAGCTTTTATATTCGATTTTAACATTTTTACTTTGTTTAACAAATTTTCATATTAATCAATCACTTTCAATAGGCACCTTTAACATTGTTTTGCATGAATCGTGATTATGTTATGAATGTAAAAATGAAAAAAAAAAATTACATTACAAATAAACTACTTAATATTTTCTAGAATTTATGTATGTTAGTTGCTTAAAAAAAATAAAAAAAATTAGTCCGTGTTATATCAAAATAAAACACGTGGCGCCATCTGTGATTCGATTTCTTCTGAGTGCCAAAATTGCTTACTTACAAATGTTGACAAACTTTCGCGATTTGTACACATTATGAAAATATATATATTACAGGTTATAATCGCGTGAATAATTTAAGGTTAAATACCTTGCTTACCTACGTTTAATATGCATGATAGTATAAGTATAATTTAATATAAAATCAACAAGTATTAAAAGAAACTTATCCAGTTTTGAAAATAGATGGCGTTTAAATACAAATTCAAAAGAATCAGAAAAAATGATTTAAAAAAAAAACTGAAATTCTTACGTAGAGGGATATGAATATACATAAGATGATCTTAATTTGCGACAGGTTGACACACTTATTTTTTAATTCACCAATGTAGACATTATAAAATAATATTTAAATCTTCTAAAGTGAGTGAAAAATACTATTGAAATAAGTTAAGTATTTAAACACAAAAAAAAGATATCTGAGTATATATTTTAGAAACGTTTGAATAATAATAATAATAATAATGTTTTAAACACAGGATATTTTTTAAAAACATAACTCACACTAGCCCTATTTCGCGGGGGACTTTACAAACACGGACACAAAGTGGGTGTACTTTAGACTCGGAAAAGATTGCTCGGGCAGGACTCGAACCCGCGATCATAGGGAATCTGTGAAAGTTTTTTCCATCATACCTTTATTACCCATGTATAAATTAACTTGAAGGTGCGGCTAGGTACCTACCTCCGATTAAAACGTCCGATTTAAAAGTGTCGGAGCCGAAGTTGGAGTCGGAGGTTTAAAATCAATCGGAATTTTCGACCTTTCGGAGTCAGAATCGAAGCTCCTTAACACAAAATTTCGCGCGAGTACTTGGGCGGTTTCGGCCTTCATTTAACCCGAAACCGCCCAAGTACTCGCGTGACGGGGGAGGAAGGGAATTTTTCAATACTAATAATATTTGATGTGATGCAAATCATTTTGGTAAAATACTTTTTTGTCGAGGTGCTAAGCATGGTAATTTTTATAATTTGTCTTCTAACCGTCCGGCGCCATAAACGTTGTCGCCCTTCATTATGCTGCACTAGGCATTTGCTTGGCTTGCCCTGCCATAGGTTGGGTCCTGATTAAAGCTAGGCCCTAATATCATATTTCCAATATGTTTTACACAGAAGTTAAATTGTAACATAAACTAACTTAATATAAACCCAACTTCCACGCGAACGAAGTCGCGGGCACAGCTAGTTTAACAATAAATTTAAAATAAAAACTTGAAGAAGAATCTACACGGCATTCGGTTAGTCTTCCCTATTAACAGCTTGTCTTTCGACAAAGGCCTCCTCTAAGGCTTTCTACTTGTTCCTGTCTTGTGCTGTCAGTATCCATTCTGGACCTGCTGTTTACTTAATATCGTCTTCCCATCGCTTAGGTTGTCTTCCTCTGTTTCTTGTGCTTTCTCTCGGGTACTGTTATTATTTTGGTCCATTTTTCTTTCTTTTCTCTTGCCATATGCCCGGTCCAGTGCCACCTAATTCTTCTGCATATGGTTTTGACGTGATAACGTCTTATAAATAAATGATTTCCAGCTGTCAACGCCTGGTCTTCACCGTACCACATTGCACACGAGTTGCTATGTTCATTTTGTAGGGCGCAACAAAATCGGCGGTACAACGAATTATTTTATTTACTAATGAAAAAAAATCTACCTACTTTTTTTATATTGGGAAGGTGCTGTCAATTACATTGCATTATATCGAGCTAAGGTTTCGAATGTGGTAAAACCTAACATTTACATTGTAAACATTAAAACAAATTAAACTAACTTGTTAATCAAAAATATCGTTTAATTGAGCGTCCAAGCTCCAGTGTCTCAAGATTAGACACCAGCTATACGCATGAAAAAGTGTCACTATCCACCTGAGCCAAGTTTGCAAGCAAGAGCGCGGAACAAGCGATAGAAAGGCACGATCAGCCATTGTTTATTACAATGTCATCAATGTTTTCTTATGACGCTATCACGTAAAATTACAGTCCATAAACAGATTTTACAACCATTTTTAGGGTTCCGTAGTCAAAATGGCAAAAACGGAACCGGTTTCGTCATGTCTGTCCGTCCGTATATCACAGGCATTTTATTCAAAGACTACACTATGAATATTGAATAACTTTGGTGATAAGGTGTCTTGTAGTAGCCGCTACTTAGCTTCATAGCTAAATAATACAAATAAATAATTTCAGGGGGGCACTCCTTACATGTAACAAAAGCTGTTTTTTTTTTAGCAAACATCAACCTGCGGCACATCATTCGACAAGTCTTTAAAAATTAAGGTATCTAATAAACTTTATCAATATTTTTGGAAATAATCGCAGAAAAAGTTGATTAAATTATGCCTCCCCTTATATTTTGAACCGTGTAGCCAAAAATATGAGAAAAATCAAGAAGGTAGCGCTTAATAAATACTTTAAACTAAAATTATTTTGGACATGATTTGATATACCGTCATTAAGTTATTGCCGCGTTTCTCAACAAACAAACATTTAGTAAGTGCCATGAACATACGCTCTTCTCTTTTTAATACAGCTACTGCTCCGGAACCCATACACTGAGCATGGTCCGACATGCTCTTGCCTGGTTTTTTTATTATCATAATTTGTTAAATAGCCTTCTATTGGCTTTGCAATCTTAACTAGTTTCTTAGTAACCTCCACAACGCCACTAAATAGCCACGTTATGTCTGTGCGAGACGACTTCACAGATTGTGAGACTGGCGTACGACTAGAAGGAAAAGTGGCACTCGTAACTGGCGCAACCTCCGGCACTGGACTAGAAGTAGCCAAGAATCTAGCCAAGCGTGGAGCCAAAGTCATCATCGCAAGCAGAAACCCAAACAAACTCGCAGATGCTAGAAATACCATCATACAATCTTCGGGAAATCAGAATGTTGTTGCAAGACAAATGGACTTCGAATCACTTTCCTCAGTTAGAAGCTTCGTGAACATGACGATTGCAGCAGAACCTCGATTGGACATCCTGATAAACAACATTGGAGCTATCGGTCTGGAAGACAGATTGTCTCAAGATAATTTACAACTGATGATGCAGGTCAACTACTTCGGATCATTTCTGCTCACTTTCTTACTGTTCCCGTTATTGAAAGCCTCGGGACCAAGCAGAGTAGTCAATGTTTCGTCTCTTGCATTGATTTTAGGAACTATAGACTTAGAGCACTGGAATGAGGTGGGCAAGTACCCCAATTTCGGGTTTTATTCCAATGCGAAACTGGCAAATGTGCTGTTCACGGTGGAAATGGAAAAAAGAATAAAGGGATCTGGTGTAAAAGTGTACAGCATGGATCCTGGATTAGGCAAGTCAGAGTTTTTTAGAAATTTCGATAACCAGTTATTCAAGAATACGTTGAATGCTGCTTTGCTGACATTTGGCCGCCCGTTATCAAGAGTTGCTACTATGCCAGTGTATTTAGCTTTGGATCCAAAACTTGAAAGTGAAAGTGGAAAACATTTTAGGGATTGTCACGAGTTTTTTAGTTCTTGGTATGTTCATAATACAGCATTAACGAGAAATGTGTGGGAAGAGTCTAAAAGGCTGGTGAAAATATCAAATGAAGAGGATTGGGAACTCAATTAATTAAATTTACCATGATTCCATTTTTTTGCAAAGATAGCCTAATTCAAATAACTTATTCCTGGTTGGTTTTGTGAAATTGAAAAATTGTCTTTTTATCAAAATGAAAGTTTAATTTTTTTGCTAATATGCAGTAGACAATGTGTTGAATGTTGACCTTCACTAATTGTTCTTAAATTTATTTTGATAAATGTAATTAGCTTAGCGCATTTTAAGTGAAAGCGCAGTCTTCATTTATATTTAATGGAAAAAAAAAATCTGAGACTTCCTCTTGATTCGTCATTTTTATTATACCAACTATTTATTTGCCTGTTTAACATTATCATTTATTTTGACAACATTTTAATTAAATTTTGTTATTATAAAAGGACTTGGAATTAATGCGCAGCGTAACAAAAGATGGCGTAGATTTACTATCTTACGCCATATTTTGGTATGTAGAGAATACTGTACTCAGTATATTCTACATACCTACAGTTTCTAATCTCTTTAGTACTAGTATACAGGTCAATGCTGACAGTAATATATCAATAATAAAGCAGCTGTTATTAGGTGTAAACGGGGAGTTTTGTGTTTTTACGGGGAGTTTTGCTCCATCATTATAACATGAGTAAAACTGCTAGTCCGTCTGATATAATCGAATATGTAAGTCGTCAGATTTTAGTGGATGTTTATGGTAAATATGCTCTAGCTCAGGGTTTCCCAAATTTGGTTCCATGGAACCCAAGAGTTCCGTAAAAAAATTACCAGGGTCCCGCGAAATTGTTTATTTTTTAATTTGAAAAAAAAAAAAACCGTCATTGCCTGCATAGAAAGAACAACACTACACTATACTTTGGGGAGTGTGTCCAGTAATGGCAGTTCTCATTTAAATTGGATTATCGTGGAACATCGACTTTCACCCATCTGATAACCAGATGAGACATATTTTCTATACAATGTTATTGATTTTTAAACACGACTATGATAGCTTGCTAATCGAAAAGAGTTCATGGCTATTTTTTTTTCGATTTGAAATCTTTAAAGCATGGCAATAATATTCCATGAACGAATTTTTGAACGCAAGCCTATATTCTATTATCCTTTTTTCGATACCAATTTTAATTGGTTATCGGATTGGTCTAGTTACATATATTGACTTACCTGTCCCTGAACCTAGCCAGGTTCTTTAGTTTTATACTTTCAGTTATATATATATGGTGTTGCTGAGCCCATCAATCAGTGCCTTGAGACGGCTCGTCTCTATTTGTGAGTCGTATGCGGTGGCTCACGGGCTTAAGTACAATGTTGAAAAAAGTGAGCTATTAGTTTTTAAATCAGGGAGCAACAGCTACGCATCTATACCTGATGTGTTGCTCTCTGGTATACCTTTAGCTAGGGTAAACAAGTTTAAGTACTTGGGCCACTGGGTCACCGAAGATCTAAGTGATAACTTGGATATAGAGAGGGAGCGCAGGTCGCTGTCTGTGCGTTGAAACATGCTGGCCCGCAGGTTTGCACGTTGTACGAACTCAGTGAAGATTATGCTGTTTAAAGCCTGCTGCCAGTCATTCTACACGTGCAGCCTGTGGGTGAGACATGGTCGGCGGCCATGCGGCGACCTGCGTGTCCAATACAATAACGCACTTAGGGTGCTGTTGGGGTTGCCGTAGAGGTGCAGCGCAGCAGGTATGTTTGCGGACGCGCAAATTGACGGCTTTGCAGCCATAATTAGAAAAAGGTGCGCCTCCCTGATGACGCGCCTCCGCGCCAGCACCAATACCATCCTAAGGGTGTTTACAGATCGGTGGGAGACCCCGATGATGCGCCGTTGGGTGCGGCTACATGCTGTGCCATGAAATACCTATATTACCAAATTATTATACTAACATTAGTTCGTAAGTAAATTGTTACTAACATAATATGGATTCGTCTGAATTAAATGATTATTATTATTATTATTATAAGTTGGCAAACCTACCGAAACATAATTTCCATGTTAAAACTAATAAGCATTGCTGATCAAATCATGAGAAATGATGCAAAAACTGGGGAAATTTACGCAAACGAAGTTGCGCGGGACAGCTGGTTTAATAATATAGGTCTTAACATTTTGTTACTAACATTATGGGTTATAATTGTCTGAAAATAAACAATTTTTATTTTTATATTATTTAATTTTATTTTATTACCAAACTCCATTTCATACAGGTCTAAGGTCATTGAGAAAATTATATTTACTTAATGTCTTAAGGGGCGTCTAAACGGGCCATTTCTTACGGCAATTTTTAGCGGCAATGCTGTGGCCAGCCACATGGCAGTACTCTCCAATATTGATTTGATGGTTGCCGGATGATTGCTGAGCGATCGATTTTCCGCAATGTTGCCCGGCCAATTTTGTTCTTGTTTCATTCGCTCTCTATTTTATTGTTGCCGAGTTGTGTAGCCCGTTTAGGAGACTCATGATCATGCGCCATACAATTGGAGACATATTGCCATTATTGTCCGAGTAATTAGTTGCCAATAATGCCGCCACAAATTGCCGTAAAAAATTGCCGAATAAATCAATTTTTGAACTCGGGTTACAAAACGCAACGCTTATGAACGTCTCATAGAACTTAGAATTTAATTTACATTTATATTTGTGGCATGTTCGCAGTATCTAGTCTTGTGTAAATACCAGTACGCGTCTATTGCTGTCACGTAAAACCTTTAAGCAGTTAGGCAATACCGAAGTAACAAGATACAAAGGCATCAATGATCCATGTAGCGCAGAGTACAAGTCAGACATATCGATGACAACGTCGGATCACCGCTTGCCGGTCGTTTGCCAACCGCAATGCGCAGACCTAGGTATTTAGTGTATAGTCTATGCGCAGACGCACGGTTTGATCGTTATGTCAGTCACACTATATGTATTGTATGCTTCCGTGTGAATTACGCAAATTTATGCTTGGCACAAGTTAAAAGAAATTGATATCATAAGTGTAATGACTTTTAATTCAGTCGACAAACTTTAGGGGTATACTCATAGAATAAAATTTATCATAGAGGCGTTGTTAATCTCTTGGCCAAGTTTAGTGACTTTAGTAATCATAAATACTCCACGACTTCTTTCCCGTGGAAAATTTGAAAAAAAAAAACTCTACATCTTTCCGGAATAAAAAGTATCTCTATGCCAAATTTTATCCCGCTCCGTTCAGACGTTCTGGCGTGATTAAATAACAAATATACATCCATTCTTATAAACTTTCGCATTTCTAATATTAGTATAGATTCTAGGAGTTTTCACTTAATCGCTCTAAGTTTGTAACCTATACCATCTCTAAAAGGATTCTGCGGTCAAGTAGGAAAGTGTTTTTCCTTATAGGGTGCGCGATGCATCTTAAATGTTTTATGTATCTACATAAGATATTCATGCTCTCTATGTCCATTTCTTATATAAGTTCTAAGTAAATACTTAACAAAGGGACATGTCTGTACAATTCTTCCTCATTACTCGTACACCATTTGTGTAATTTTTTCAACCCTTATATACAGGGTGATTTTTAATATTCTACTAATAACCTCCCGCTCTTGGCTTCTTTATATTACACCAAATAATATCATAATGAAATGTATAAAAATAAAATACAAATTAATCCTTCACCACCAACCACCTATTTTTGTCACACAGCCATTTACCACACATCTGAGAGACCTCGGAGTAAAATCGATGTTTCTTTATCAGGTTGAGGACCTAAACCTCACAATAAACAACGATTTTACTCCAGTAAAATAGTCTGTAGGTGGGTAAGGTCATAGCTCCAAAAACAAGTGGTAGGAGATCATGGGTTAATTTATTGAATATTTTCCAAAATTTATATTACAAAGTTATTTAGTGTTATGTAAAAAAGCCACGAGCGGTAGGTTATTAGCATTTTTTGGAAGTTATTAGTATTATTAGTATACTAGCAAAAAGTGGTGGTTTAGGAGGGCTCACGAAGTTTTCTAATAAGTAATAATAATAATAATTTGGGTCAACTCACACAACGCCATCTGATCCCAAACTAAGCAGAGCTTGCACTATGGAAACCAGACAACTGATAAACATACTTATATATATTTCTAAATACATACATATTATAGATAAATAACACCCAGACACAGAGTAAACTATCGTGCTCATCACACAAAGTTTTATCCTGGGTGGGGATCGAACCCACGACCTCTTGCGTAGCAGTCGGGTACACTCCCACCGCGCCACAGAGGCAGTCAAATAATTTTTAAGACAGTTGTTTAAAGATAATTTTAAAGATATTATTTTTAATGTGTATAAAATAATAATTCTTTAATAGATATAACTTTAAATTATTATATCAAAGGCCAAACCTGAAAATGTGATAGTTTCTCAGTAAACGGTACAAAGAAAATCATACGTTGTGGTCATAGTATTAGATGACAAATCATTCTGTATATATCCTTAACTAATTTTGGTTAAAATATATTACTTACCTATATCGATATTGCTTGAGCGCTTTCTTTCGTGGCTGATGTTTATTAAAACAGGTACTAGCTGCTGTTCGCAACTTTGTTCGCGTGGAATTTTATAAATCACATCTAACCTACGGGTACACTACATTTTTCCAGAATAAAAAGTAGCTTTTATAAATCTGATTAGTCGTTTTGACGTAATTCAATAACAAACATCCATTCATTCACCTATACATACATTAAACTTTCGCATTTATAGATAATATTAGTTTATACTAGTATATTCTTCATTGACTCATTGCTAAGGCTATTATTCCAATTTTGGCGGAACGACAACCACAAATTATGATTAGTCCAATTCAGTCATTACCTTGTATGCAAATATTACCATATATTTAAATAAATAAAACATTCATATTTAGAATGCAGAAATGCAGTAACACTTTAAATGTTTAACATGTGTCCTTGTTGTTATAAGACGGAAGATAAACCTCTTTATTGACGAGGCGTGAGCTGAATTTTAAACAATGGTTGTTCACAACTGTCAATGTATGCCTTATTTTGTTGTTAACTGCCTCTGTGGCGCGGTGGGAGTGTGTCCGACTGCTCCGCAAGAGGTCGTGGGTTCGATCCCCACGATGAGCACGATGGTTTATTATGTGTCTGGGTGTTAATTATTTATAATATGAATGTATTTAGTAATGTATAAGTATGTTTATCAGTTGTCAGGTTTCCATAGTACAAGCTCTGCTTAGTTTGGGACCAGATAGCATTGTGTGAGTTGTCCCAAGATATTATTATTATTATTATTTGTTACCGCACTGTGATACGCAAAGATGAAATACTTTAGGGCATATAAATATATCTCGGGCGTACCCAAGATAATCAGGATCAGATAATTTCATGCAGAGGCGAAAAAACTAAAAACCGACCAAATGTTTACTATTCTGTAATTTTGGGGGAGTTTCAGCTCCCAAATCCCCCCGGGTAAGGCTATCATTACGAGTGTTGGATACCAGGGGTTGCGAACCTGTTGATTGTGACAAAACTGGCTAAATTTGTCTTCACTTTGTAAAACCTTGACTTTATAAAACCTTTTTGCGTCAACAGGGTGTGATATGGGAAGAGCAGTGGTTCCCAACCAGTGGTCCTCAGGAATCAGAAAATGGTTCGAGAATGATTTCAAATGTCACGTGCTTGTGCGTAAAATCACATTGATTAAAAATGTATTTAATTATTAATTAAAAAAACAATGTAGCTAGCAAGTTGCCTTACCAGAAATTTTGGTTAAAGTTTATTTTCGGGTTGATTTAGTGTAGAGAACTCTTCAAATAGTGAAGGTGGTCACTGCGAACAACAAAGAACCGAAAATTGTTCTTGTTCAAGAAAAGGTTGGGAGCCACTGGATTAGAGTGATTATACTCTGATGAGACGTAACTCCGAGACTAGGCTCAGGAGTAACAGCATAACGTGCTCGATGCACGGAGGGTTTTATATATTTTTTAAACGGTCACCCATCTATGCACCGGTAGTGTTAACGTTGCTTAACCTCGCTGATCTCTCGATCTGCTCGGTGGCCACTGAGTCACCAATCTTTCCAAACTTTAAGTAAGTACCCGATACAACCTTTCTCACTAGAAGAAACACAACAGTTACTTATTACAATACAAAGCTTAAAAATAAACACACTTTCCCAAAAATATGGTATTGAACAGTAAAAACCCCATCTAAATAGCAAAAGCGGCGGTAGCCTAATGGTTAAGTCATCAGACTCGCAATCGTGAGGTCACGGGTTCGAATTCTACCTATTATACTATCGACGTGAACCCACTCCTAACATAATCAATTTAGCTTTACTAAGGAGGTTAACAAGATTGCCAATACATGTGGCTTGACCCATAACCCTACATAGAAATTTAGGATTATGGGTCAACTCTGTCAGTTTTAAAAAAAATGGATTTGTACTTACTTTTCAGAAAATCGCGAACATTCATACATAGGTACCAAGTCAGGAGGTATTAACACTAAGTACCCAATCTGACCTTTCTCACTCGCTAGTGAGAAAGGTCGACGTTGTTTAAGATATAACGTAAGATTTAAAAATAAAAAACCAAGTTCAGGTTCAATAAGTGGAGCAATGTCAAAGTTCTTGCCTTTTATGGCGATACTTGGGCTTCGCAATAAAAAAAAAACTCGATATATAAGTTGCCAAGTCGGGTAGTAGTTCAACTTATTATATAATACTGAGGTATGAATAAGTGACCTCTCAACAGAATATTTTGGAGAACTGAGAACTTCGACTTGAACTTGAAGCGATGGTAGTTGTGTAGATGTTACGGATTCGCAATTGAGAGCTTATTGTACTACTGACGTGAATTCATTTATAATACGTAATTTTGTATAGCTGGAGGGGTTAACACGTTTGCTAGTAATGTTTTAACTCGCCAAATAACAGCCCTATATATGTTTCTTGGCAATTTCTTATAACTTTGACTGCCTCTGTGGCGCAGTAGGAGTGTATCCGACTGGTACGCATGAGGTCGTGGGGTCGATCTCCACCCAGGATAAAACTTTGTGTGCTGAGCATGATGGTTTATTCTATGTCTGGGTGTTATTTATCTATAATATGTATGTATTTAGAAATATGTAAGTATGTTTATCAGTTGTCTGGTTTTCATAGTACAAGCTCTGCTTAGTTTGGGATCAGATAGCGTTGTGTGAGTTGTCCCAAGATATTATTATTATTATTTTACATTTAGCACTGCCGCCTGACATTGACTTTGACTAGTCAATTAGTTTCTGTTTTCATATACATATGTAGGTAACTAGTTAGTTAGTAGATACAAATACATTTAGCTCTTGAGTAGATTTTTATACCATGTGGTGTGAATAATAAAATAACAAATAATAATTATTTCAGTGGTTTAATAAATTAATAAGAATATTTACATACCTAATATTATGGGATTGCCATAAAAAAGATTGAGGCACATAGGTCTATGACTATTTTGCTTGCCTTACTTTTTACGGTCTGTTTCTAATTTAGAATTAACCCATCTTAAAATGTAATTACTTAAGTAAGGCTTAGATTAAGTGATATACCTACTAGTTTTAGTAAAACAAATTTAATATTTTTATGATTGTACACAGCTAAAAGTGAGTTTATAAATGTTTGGTTTGACATTGCAGTATTAGTACAAATTTATTATATGAATCCATATGAAGGCAATTAATCCTTGTCAAGGTATTATTACTAATATTTTTTTAAATTTGATTATGGCATACTTAAGATTCATAGATTCAGACATAGAAATGCGAAATTCTAATTGAGCATATATAATTGTTTCACGAAAAATGTATCTTGCCAAGTCTTAAATTTAAAATTACTTACAACTTCTTGACATCGTTTTATCCAAGTGGAGCTACTTGATCTTGTCTAATTTCCCAGTCTTCATCGTTACTTATTTTCACGGCTTTCTTAGATTCCTCCCATAATTGTTTTGTCAACCTTCTATCCTTGACACTCCAAGGGTTCCAAAACTCCCGACAAAACTTATAATTTCTACCGCTAACCTTTTCCATTTCTGGTGCAGAGGCTAAATACGCTATCTGTCTGCCTACATCTTCCTTTCTTTGTCCAACAACGTTAATAAATAAACGAGACACGTCTTGTATTACTCTCGGTATATTAGTTAGAACATCAGTATCACGAACTATAAAAGGATCGTACGTATTAGCAGTGACGCAGGTATTCCGTAATCTTACATCCAATTCTGCATTAAACATGGATACTGCTAACTTAGAATTTGCCAAACTGGATATTGCATTGTAACGTCCGACATCATTCCAATGATCAAAATCAATAGCACCAATATACATCGATGCGGCAACACCGTTGATTATCCTGCTTGGAGCAGAAGCTCTTAACTTAGGCAGCAATAAAAACGTAAGTAAAAAAGCTCCGAAGAAATTCACTTGCATTGTAAGATTCAAGTCATCTGCTGTTAATCTATCAGGTAGAGCGACTGCTCCAGCGTTGTTAACTAAAACATCTATTGTGGTTTCCATATTGACTTCACTTGCAAAATTTCTTACTGATTTCAGCGATCCTAAGTCGAGAATTTTATAGGCAACGTTTTGGTTTCCCGTTGCTGTAATAATTTCATCTCTAGCATTGCTCAATTTTGTTTCGTTTCTGCTTCCGATGATAACTTTTGCTACTTGATTAGCTAAGTTCTTGGCAGCTTCTAGACCCATTCCAGCACTACCGCCCGTTACAACCACCACTTTGCCATCGAGTCTCGCTTTAGTGTCACACATTATCAAGACAACAGAGTTCACAGGAGTCGATTGAAGTACTGACGCACAAAGGAAACAAAATCCTTATTGTGCTTGATTTTATTAATATTCTGTACCTCAAGGCAAAAAGGTTGGTGAGTAATAATAGGATCTCGATTCATTTCCGTCAACAAATATAATAATATGGCTTCGACTTGTACGTCATTATGCTTTGGTTTCCTTGTAACTTAAAAGCGCATAAGCCATCTTAGGAAGATTTATGTATTGATACCGACATTACCAAAAAATCATTATAAAAAGATGGTATTAGTAACAATGTTTTCCTTGATTATCTCCTGTAATTGTAACGCCTTTATAAGTTACATTATAAGAATTATAGATGTAAATTAAAAAACACTATTTTCAATCGACTTCAAAAAGGAGGAGGTTCTCACTTCGCTTTTTTTTTGTTTGTTTGTTCACCGATTACGCAAAGACGGCTGGACCGATTTGAAAAAATATTTTTGTGTTGAAAGGGTATACTTTCAAGTTGGTTTCATTGTCGTCAGATCACGATCTGATGATGGGATCTTAGAGAAATCGAGGGAACTCTTCAAATATTAAAGGCACACCTACAGTGATTTAGGTATATTTCATAGTGATTCGTGCATTTACCCTCAAAAAGCACCAATTGGTGAAGTGGAACGGTTCACGATTCAATTACTTTAATATGACTTACTTACTCGTCATACTACTATTACACAATGTAACAGAGCTGATAGTGAACTATCATGTGAACTCCTCAACAATTAACGGTCCTGCATTGGGCAGCAATATTTTGTAAAAGGTTTAAGCAGTTGACATAAATCTATAATAATGTAAGTGAATTACAAACCACACTACTAAAAAGTAAGAAATAAAAAACTTTTTTACAAAAAATAAAACCGACTTCAAAAATAAATACAGGGCAACTAAAAAGCAAAAAATAATATACCTAGAATAACTATAACAAAGAGAGAGAGGTGACTAACATATAATTAAAAAATAAAAGCCATTAGCCGTATACTATACAAATAAAGCTGTCTTTCTTACCCCTTCTTCGACGCAATGAGATAGACATTGATAGCAAAATGATATTTTAAACCCTTTTTTGCTTTACCTGCCTAGCAAAATTATATTGTAAATCCTTTTTCGCTTTACCCGCCCTAACCTACTGACGTCAAAGATATACTCTATAACCACACTGAATAAACAATCATTAGGCATTTCGTAAATAAATTTGTACTTTTAAATAGTTTAAATTATTGCGCTGTCTGTACCAAAAGCTTAGTAAATTCAAGTGAGTAGACACCGGAACATATTTTAGGTAGAATACGTAAAAAAATATTGATTTTAAAACTGTGGGTTTAAAACGTAATAAGTTTTGGGTAAAAATCGGAATAAAATATTCGCGGGTAGAATACGGAATCACCCAATTAAACATTTTGAAGTTGGTGCCAAATAAAACATAAAAACTACTATTTCATGATATCAACTTCAAAATGTTTAATTTGTTTTAGTTATTCTAGATATATTATTTTTTGCTTTTTAGTTGCCCTGTATTTGTTTTTGAAGTCGGTAATATTTTTTAGTAAAAATGTTTTTATCTAGGTTGTCAGGTAAAGTTTAATACTGTGTATAGTTACTACTGTTAATTATTTGAAGGTAAATAAAAATTATAAATATGTGATATAAAAGTGTGTTGCTTGTGAGATATGGTAGTTTCTCTACTACTCTGCAGCCTGGAACTTTCCAAAAATGTCGTCGTATTAAAAATGAAATGTCACAACTTGTTTATCGAGATCAGCATTTTTATATGACCTTTGTATGTTGTGTTAAGATTAATAAGAAAAAAATACAATTAAGTATACTTAATTATATCCAATTATTGTGGCATCCAGTTTTGCTTCTGCAAACTAACTACTGTAGTCCTCACTGCTGGTACAGTATCTAACTCGGGGACGATCTGCGACAGGATTACTTACTCTAGACATCCCCAGACAGAGACTAGCGTCTATAAAGTTTGACTGTTAAACTTTGTTTAGACTTGAGAGAAGAGAATTGTATGATCTACCTCAGAAAAATATCTACGTAGGTACTCGTACATAGTTAGAAACTTCCTGCACTAAACCAGTTACGAATGCAACAACAGTTAGTTGAACCAGATTTTAAACTCATTTGTTAAAAAGCCCCCCATGAAATACAAAAGCATTTACCATATTTAATGACTTTACTATAGAACCGAACCAGAGTTTGAAGCGATTATAAATCAATAACAAGCTGAAGCACGTAATGGACTTAACTATGGACATAAAAACCTATATGATAAATGGACATTTAGGAAAAGAATTTCAGTTGAACAGAGTTTGGTTAGGTTGGGTACTTTTTTATTGAAATTTTGGTAAATAGTTTTTAGTTTGGAGAAAAGAATGTACAAGATTTGTTTTGCTGCTTTTGTAATATCTTTGTTTATTGGGTATTGGTGTTCTGTAAGTAATTATCTTCGTTTAATTATTTTAGTGAGTAGTACCTACAGCATTTTTCTTTTTTACCCATGTTGAACGATGTAGGTTCATTCTATTTGGAACGCATTTTTATTGTTGGCTCCCTGTCGATTCTCTGTGCTAAAAGAATTAACGAATTTTGACTAGTTTTTTTTGTAATCAGACTAGCTTTTTAATTTATACTAAATGACCCACTCAACTGCGTATGCGTCATTTTTCCCCGTTATGGCAACATTTTTCATTGATGCCCCGCTCTTTTTGGTCGTTGCGTGATGTTATATAGCCTATGATATTTTCAAATAACATGGTTTTCTATTGGTAATAGAATTTTCAAAATCAGTTCAGTTGATTCACAGATTACCCCCTACAAGTTACAAACATTCAACCTCTTACTTACCTCCTCTTCATAATATTAGTATAGATTTGGTATTCTTGTAACTGATTTCTAGCTTCATGATTCAGCGTTTTTAGCTGTGATCTAAGACCTATCAGTCAGTACCTTATAAATATTTTTTTCAGGATGACTTTCGCCAAGAGCGGGCTAAATTGAAGTATTCGAATCCCAAATATATGAAAGATGTCGTTGTCTTTACCGGTAGGAAGAGCAGGAACGATCCTTACTTAACGAATATGACTGCCACGCTGCTAATGGCCTATGGGAATAATGTTACTGTAAGTCAATCTATCTATTGAGATACGTCTACTTAATTATGAGTATCCATTTGCATGCATGTGTTAGAAAGAAATGTAGAATCTGTTCTACGAGTTTCTAACATAATATTATAATAAGCTTTCAATGTAGAACGGCTACGACTACTATTTTAAAAACTACATTTATTATTAGGTCAGGATATATAACTACTTTAATATCTGGATGTACAACCACTTCATCAAGATGTAGGTATATAAGTCAGTGTGACTCATAAGTCAAGTGACTTGATCATAATTATGTTAATTCAGAATGCTAACTAAATATGCTTATATAGCCATATCTCTCACATGCCATGTTTGCAATGAGAAGGAATAAAAAATAATTTCAAAAAATTAAACAGGGTCCTTATTGCGGCATCATCTTCCATCCTTATGTAGGATGCATGCGCGTTGATGCATTTCTAAGCTCAGCTCTTCATTTACCATTAGGACAAGATTTTGACAGTTCGCACGGCTTGCCGTGAACACGGTAAAAAGATCATGAATAATATATGGACCCTGTACGTAATACATTCGTTTATCGACCTACCTTTTATCGACATAATATTACAGATACTCTTTTTTATTTGATCAGCCTATCAAATAAAAAAAAAATGCTGGCACTGACCTCAAAAAATGTGGTTAATTTCGTGTATACAAAAGTATTATGTTATTATTTTTAATTTTTGCCTAACTAAAAAACATTTCTTATATCTATGTACCAAGTTTGTATTTGACCAAGGTTTTGAGATGATTGAAATTTCCGTAAAAAGGCAGGCCGTCTTTACATGTTTTCGTTCATATCTTCTTAAGTACCCATTTAACCGATTTTGATATAAATTGCACTATTTTCTTAGTTGGAATAAATAAAAGAGATGGTCACAATGGTAATCTCTAGAAAATCTCTAGTTTCGGAGAAATTAGTACGTAACACTAAATAAATAATTCTCTCAGTGTAATGCACCCTTATTTAGCAAACTGAACGTACGAACGTATCTTCATTCGTTTTATGCATATTTTTTGTACTCTATTTTATAAATACGCAATTCCACCATTAAAAAATACCTACCTACTCGTTTTTACTGTCTGCAGCTCTATCATTCAGTTATTGTAATTATTAATCTTTCTCGTATGATTGTCAATTACTAGCTAGTACTAGCTGAACCGCGCAACTTCACCTGCGTCAATTTTTTCCCTGTTTTTGCAACATTTTTTATTGATGCCTTTTTCGTGATATTATATAGCCTTCCTCGATAAATGGGTTATATCTTTTCATATACGTATCTAACATTATAAGATTTGTTCAACTCGAACATGTAGTTCCTGAGATTATCGCGTTCAACCAAACAAACAAATAAACAAACTCTTCAATATAATGCGTATATGTAATATTATGTATGTTTATTAGCTAAAACAATGTAAAATGTCATCAAAATCCGATGAATAGTTATCATAAGGAAACGTTTGTAACATTAGTAGGACAAATTAATTTTCAAGGACAGTATTGTTATAATAACCAGTGACCGATTTGAACTCATTAAATGCAAGCGAATGATGATCATTTGGATCACTTTATGGAAGGCTTCAATATGCTTTCCGGTCGACACGACACTAATGATAATGACACTATTGATCGCGACTCTGATTTGTTTGAATATAAAGACTCTATTGATCATGTTACCGATTTGTGTGAATCAGGGGTACAATTACTGGACATCATCATAACAAATGAATTTGTAAATAATGATGGCCCTTGAAAATGACTTTGTGTTGATGAAAACGCGTCATGTTTTGAACAATGAGATAAATTGATATCTACCTATAACAAATATAAAACATTACAATGGTATAAATACTAATTACTTTATTTATTCGCTTAGAAAAAGCGAATTATATTGAATGAATAATTATCCTCTAATTCTTTAATCGAATTGTTAAACATACTGATTTCCTCACAATGTCTTACCTATTTTAAGCAGTGGTGAATCTCAACTAAAATTACGCTAGGCTAGTTTTGAATCTGTCAGTTACATCACTTAGTGCATCTGAAGTTTAGATTAATCCTCATGTATTTTTGCTATCCCCAGTTTGCAACAACGTTGACTTTGAAGTCTGGCGGTGACTTCCGCATCGTGTCTAAAGTTTGTGACACTATCAAGTACAAGTGGATGCGTGATTTCATGAGCTCGTTCACCAACCTGAGCCTTGATCATTGCCCGTTTCCTGCTGTAAGTATTTCAATCAATATGGTGGCAAATTATTCAGCTCGTTCGATGGAAAGCCTCAAGCCTCAGACATATTACAACACCATCTTGGATAATCCTGCTTCTAAGCAGGAATTTCTGTCTGGAAGTAATGCATTCTGATATGACTTTGATTACCCATGAGATGGGAGCAACCATGCCCAATCTTCCCGATCTGTCGATCTGGATCTGTGGATCTCCTACCCATTGAACAACCGACGTGAACCCACTATTAACACAAGCCATTGAGCTTAGCTGGAGGGGTTAACAAGATTGCTAGAAATATGGGACCCAATTCAAAATTGTAATTTAAAAAAATTGGTTACCAAATTATGTTATCGGTGTGCTCTACTTTACCTGACACCCCACTTTACTGAAACTTTAATTGTTATACAACAATATTCAGTACGATGAACATTAAGAATTTTGACAAAAAGCTGTGATTTCAGGCTAGATACACATACATTAACATGGAACTACCACCAAAGAACATTCCTTTACCTATTGCCGACGGTGACTACTGGATCAAATTTGAGTTGTTCATCACCGCAAGCAAAGAACCCATCCTAGAGATAGACACGCTCCTGCATTACGATAAAGCTAAGAAGAACCCGAAAAAGAATAAGAAAGGAAAAAACTAATAAGTAAATAAAAAGTCTCACTTGTTTTATTTATTTTTCTCATCTTATAAAATTCCCCTGCTGATAAGACGAAATTAAGATCACAGTATATTTTTTTTATTTTAAAGACGACTCCCGCATTATGGTGCAAGCCCTGTGCCGCGGGGGACTTTACAAACATACAAGTCACGGACACAAAGTACACCCAGACTCGGAACAACAATTTGTGGATCGCACAAAGTGGTGTCCCGTGTGGGAATCGGACCCACGACCTCTTGCGTAGCAGTCGGACACACTCCCACTGTGCCACAGAGGCAGTCAAATTACTCATAGTTTCACCCTAGTGCTCTAGCTTCCAGATGCTGCCAACTTGTTGTCAGCATTTATAAGCTTTTTATAAAGTGTGTGAGTGTTGAAGTCATATACACAACAGCTATAATACTGTACATATAGCTGAAACTGGGGAACTAAAAAAAAAAAGTTTTACTAATTTTGAGACGTATTCCAAATAAAAAACAAATAATCCACACGAAGGAAGAGGTATAATTAGCGAAAATAAATGCATACTAAGTATAATAAGTATCATAAAATTGGGCCAGTAACCCTACGCGCCATACAAGTAAATATTACCTTCATTAAGTTTTTTCATTTTGGTATACGATCACCATATTGTCATTAACAATGATACGAGTACTTTTTATAATATTTTTGATGGTGTTATGCGAGGAGTATTTTGCAGTAAGTTACTGTCTAAGCCTAGTACATTTTTTCTCATTCTCTCAACCTCTTGACAAGCAGCTCTTTATTTAATACATTTTATTGTTATCTAAGTTTGTTCCTGTACCGAATACCGGAAAAAAAATGGACAAAAACCAACACCAACTAGGCGAAACCCGGCGAAAGTCAAAGATGGCCGGATGAACCCGAACCCTACGGCAAATACTTGAGACCCACAAACCCACATTGTTATTTATCTTTAAAAAAATACTGGTCATCATTGACTCAAGATGGAGAGCATTAAAAAGAGAAATAGAACTCTTTGTCCAACACAGGCTAAATATAAATAACTAGCGGACGCATCGCGGTTTCACCCGCGTAGTTCCCGTTTCCGTGGGAATACAGAGATAAAACACAACGATGAAAGAATTTTCCAAATCTGTCCAGTAGTTTCGGAGCCTATTCAATACAAGGATAGGATAGAAGTATAGATAATCCATGTTCTAGGCACAGTTCCGTCAAGAAGGTGCTGTTATAAAATATTGCAATCCTAAATACGTAACTGGATGTTCAGCAAAAACCATACGGGCAAAACGAGGCGAGCCATATCGTACTAATGTCACCGGTACTTCTTTACAGCAGTGGGCCAATAATGTTACGGTAAACTACCTAAATGAATATAATTCATAACTAATATACTGAAATAAATAGATTAAATAAAAAACTCATTAATGTTAAACAGAGCGAAACGGAATCCATTTAATTCACACTGAAAGCGATTTATTAGACGTCTCCTAATCTACGTCACAGCACCCAGTCACCCGCCTTCCGCATTCAGTCCATCCTAACGACAAAGCGATTCATTAATACACTTTAATTTAATATTTAGCACTTTAAAAACAATTACTGCCAACTATAGGTCAGATTTCAGATGAGATATAGTAATTTCCTAAAATCTCTCTTGCTGAGGAAAGAACTTATAGAACTATGGTTGTAGTACCTTTTCATAGGCCACCGAAACTAAAAAAGTTACAATAAGAAGTTTAAAAATATTTGCGTTTGGTAGTGATTAGATGATTGACTAATATTTTATCTCTTTTCAGTTGCATATTATTTATGGCATAAAAGGTTACACGAATATGTTAGAAATAAAAACCAAAGCCTGTGACGCATTCAAAACAACATGGATAAAGGATTATTTAGATACGTATTCAAATATTCCAACGAAATGTCCCGTTCCTCCAGTAAGTACAACAATTGGCTAAGGCAAATCTATTAAACATTTAGATCTAGATTAAGCCAAGTTTGCGTAAAACTTGACAACGCTTGACGAAAGTTAGGACCTATGCAGAATAGAGTAAACATTTTTTTTACTTTCAGGGTTCTTATAAACTTTTCAACATGGAATTTCCACCGAAGAATTTTCCTCTACCAATACCAAAGGGGGATATTTATATAAACTCAAAATTTGAAAAAACTGATACAAGAGAACTGATATGGGATTGTTATCTACTTTTACGTGACTGTTGATTTTACTTTACACCAGTGGCTCTGGTTTTACATATCTTTTACCACTATCTTGTAAGTTAAAACCAAAATAATAATAATAATATCTTGGAACAATTCACACAACTAAGCAGAGCTTGTATTATGGAAACCAGACAACTCATAAACATACTTATATATTCCTAAATACATACATATTATAGATAAATAACACCCAGACACAGAATAAACCATCCTGCTCATCACACAAAGTTTTATCCTATGTGGGGATCGAACCCACGATCTCTTGCGTAGCAGTCGGATACACTCCCACCGCGCCACAGAGGTTTAATTTTAGAAAATCTAAGTGTATATGGTCAAACAGCCGGAAGTGACTTTGTTTTATACTATGTAAAGATTTGTGTGTGTCAAAAATTTCAATTACAATTAGTATTCACAGAATGATATTTATTTTATTTTTATTTCTACTTCCTATTGATCAAATTAAATTGTCTGCGTTGGTCTTTAGATGGATTGCCTAACCTAAGCGTTCTAGATATTTTTATGCTATGAAAACCCTAACAACTTATGTTAAGGTTTTCATTGTCTAAAAATAAATTGTCCCAACACTTGTTAAAATATTGAAATAAAAGAATTTATAGAAAAATTAAAGGATAATTAGCTACTCTGTGGTGTGCCACAAGGTAGCTAATTATATCCTTTATTTTTTCTTTTTTCGGCCACAGTGTGTCCGTGACATATATATTTGGATCTGAAAGTATAACTATCATCATGGGAATTGTAAAATGTAGATGATCAAGAAGGTAACTCAAAAAAAGCATTCCTGTAATCAATATCAATAAAAAAACTTTTTTCCAAAAAAATATTACCGACTTCAAAAATAAAAAGCAAAAAATACCAATTAACTAAAAAGTGAGAAAACTTTTTAGTGGGTTGGTTTGTAATTCACTTAAGTTACAATAGGATTATGCCAACTGCTCAAATCCCTTTACAAAATATTGCTTGCCCCGATGCAGGGCCGTTAATTGCTGAGAAGTTTACATGATAGTTCACTATCGGCTCTATTACATTGTGTAATAGTAAGTAGTATGATGAGAATAAAATGCTACTCAATATCATTGAATCACAAACCGTGAAATATTGAATAGGTCCGCTCGTAATTTGTGGTCTTCATCAGCAGTTTTACTTCACCAATAGGTGCTTTTTGAGATTAAATGCACGTATCACTATGAAATGTACCTAAATCACTGCCTTTAATATTTGAAAAGTTCCCTTGATTTCTTCAGGATCCCATCATCAGATCGTGATCTGATGACAATGGGACCAACTTGGAAGTATAGCCTTCTAAACACAAAAATATTTTTTCAAATCAGTCCAGCCGTCTTTGCATAATCGGTGAACAAACAAAAAAAAATTAAGTCGAATTGAGAACCTCCTCCTTTTTGAAGTCGGTTGAAAATAACATATAAAGAGTTACTTATCAAAGGTTTCTATGAAATCAACTGAAAGGCCTGATTAAATAATACATTGGATTGGTAACAAATTGAGATAGGTTTACTTAGGTCTAACTTTAAAAGGTAAAGTAAAATTTGGCAATGACTGAAATGACGATAAGATAAAATAACATTAGTAAGAAATAAATATCTAGAAAAAGAGGCGAGCAATTTTATGATAAAATTCTTGATTTAGTAAGTGAATAAACTGGAAAGGTGCAATTAAATGCATCAGTTGACCAATTTGCTAGAAATAACATTTGTGTAGAGGCCTACATTTGTGTAAGCGTTTACGTTTTCATAGAATTAGATCAGGGGGCCAAGACAAAGTCACATTCGAATAGCGATGTCGTTAATGGAAAAGAATTATAGAGACTTTTAGTTTGCGGTGGAGACCATAGACATTTTTTTATTTTTTTGCGATCGATTAGTACGGCGTTATCGAATTGGCCACGGAACGAATGTACCTTGTCGTATCGTCGAGTAGGTATGTTCCCTTTATGTCGAGTCCCGTTATGTCGAGCCTAAAATCTTGTCTCGCTTTTATTACCCCTATGTCGTCGACGTTGATATAGTCACAGATAATGTAATACATACTATGTCGAGTCTACGTTTTCTGTCCGTTTCTATACCCTTAATGTCGAGTTTTTTACCACGCTTCTATTACCTATATGCCGAATTTAATAATATCATATTTATAAGTACAGTCAGATGAAAAAGTATCTTTTAAAATAATAAGTTATTTTATTATGCGTATTCCGTTTGTCTGTGGAGCGTACGGGCTCCCGGTATATGACGTAATCCCGTTGTCTGTGTACTATACCGGAACCCGGTATAGCTCACAGATAGGGGTCGAATGACAGACTCGAATATTTGAAGGCTATGTTGCCATATATCAAAATAAAATATATTACTATGTGTGCAGCCACAGCACATCTTCCCAAAAATTTCATGGACGTTTTTATTATTAGAAAGTGCACCTGATGGCAATGAAGCCAAATTATTTATTGAATATGTAACGTCGCAGTGGATTAACAAAAATATTGATTTGTTTTGTTGTTACAATGAACGCCACAGTACCACAAACCCTGTAGAGGGATGGCATAACAGGGTAAATAAAAAGCTAAGTAAAATACCTCCGCTATTTACTCTCATTAACACACTTAGAGATGAGGCTAAAGAAGCTAGGTTTAAGATAGAGCAGGTAAACGTCTATAACGATAACAACAGAAGCAAAGAAAAAAATGCTTAGCCATTGATATGCGTTTAAATAAAATTGTTGAAAATTTTACAAGTAACAAAATTGATTTAATGATTTGTGATATACGCCTATAAACTGTTAGATTTGCTAAGTGATTATCTTTTAATTATTTAAAATATTCATGTTACCTAGGTTGATACAACAATTTGAATAACATAAATTAATGAAGCTAATTTAAAAGAAGTTACGTTTATTAGAAGAAAAAATATTTACTCTAAAACTATATCCTGTTTTACATTTGCACCATTAGTGATTTATACAGATTAAAAAAGTTACATTTTAGAAGAATGATTTACTTACTTAATATGTTGTTTTACAGTTACACCATTAGTGATGATTCTACTGTGATTTACATAGAAAGATAATTTTGTTATTTTTTTTTTATTTACTGTTAAACTATATGCTGTTTGACATTCGCACCATTACTGATGATTAAACTGTGAATGATATGTGAAGTACTAATAGAACAAAAAATAAAAAAATGTAATGCCACTAGCTTTTATTTTATATCCTGACTGTACCTGTTTACCAAACTCGACATAACGGTAATTCGTCAAGTATCGTCTAGAGCACACAATTATTTGCAAAAATAGTCAGAATCTATTATGAGTAGCAAACCCACAAATTCCTATGCACAGAATCTGCTATCACGGCAGTCTAAAGCATTAGATGACATTTCCTCTGGCTCCCTTTGTAAGCAAATGAGAAAGATATATTATATTGGTGTTCATCAATTAAACAATAACATTGGTAATTTAAATGCGATTTTATTAGGCTTCTGATGTTGTAATTGACCGGTTGCAACGCTTTATACAAATAAACATAATTAGATGCTTCAAGTTCATTTTTTTGTTATACGCGATCCTAACACACGATGATGCGAGCACTTTATTTAATTTTATTTATAGTGTTTTGCCAGGAATATTTAGCAGTAAGTACTATTTATGTACTATCATAATATTATTTTTAACCTTTGTAAATATTAATAATAATAATTATATTTTTTAGGCGCAACTTCGTCAGGAAGGTGCTTTCGTGAAATATTGCAATAATGATTACTTATCTGAATGCACAGCGTTGACCAAACGAGCTAAGAGAGGCGAGCCATATTTGACTAATATCACCGGTACCTCGATATATCCATGGGCTAATAACGTTACGGTAAACAAATGAAATAAAACGTAACTAATACATTTATATACGTACACAATATATGTATATTTAATGGACCAAATGTTTAAAAGGCCAAAATAAAGATTGCCCTTTTAATAATTTGGAAAGTTTGTAACTTTTAGATCTTGGGGAAAGCCTAAAATTTGTGGGCAATGTGATATATTTTTTAAATACTTTATTAAATTGTCTAGACAATATTAACAATGTCCGTTACCCAATGGGCAGAGTAATGAAAAGATGTGTAGGCTATTATTCATTTTGTTAATAATTTTAATACGAATAGTAAATATTTCAATAACATTCACTCACATGGAGAAATAGGAGCCCCACTTCGTGGGTCACCGTCATCAACAGCTTAGAATGGGTAGAGCAATTTGTGATATCATTAATAATATTGCCCTTAAAGATTTTTAACACTAGCGCGCCATCTAGCATAGTGTAATGAGTAAAAATCAAACCCACATCTTATGGTTTTCACTGGTTTTAAAGTTGAATTATAAAGGAAGTAAAACTATCTTATTCAAAATTACATAGTTTAATTGAATTGCTTCAAATAAGACATCTCTTAAATCTAAGTATGATATTTTCAGTTGCATGTGACTTATGGCATAAAAGGATATACGAATATGTTACATATAAAATCCAAATACTGCGACATGTTTCATATAAAATGGCTGAAAGATTATCTTGAAAACTATTCTAACATTCCAACAACATGTCCTGTGCCCCCGGTAAGTATAACAATCAAATTGGTGAGAATGATGTCTTCAAATAACTCACACATCATTTAATACCACCAATATTAAAATTTTGAAGCCTGCATTGAGTAAGATTACATTTATTTCAGGGGAAGGTATTGTATTGTAATCATGTTATTTTCTACTTTCAGGGCTCTTACTTGCTGTATAATTTAGAATTTCCACCGAAGAACTTTCCTTTACCAATACCACAAGGGGACATATATTTAAGTATGAAAATTGAAAAAACTGATACAAGAGAACTTATTTCGGATTACTGTTTACTTTTACGCGGCAATTGAATATGAAATATTTCGGATACCAAAGCATACTAGGCATTTATCAAGTACTATATACATTTCAATTTCAATTACTTATGATTAATTTTAATAAGTATTAAGTTAATGGTTTTGCATTCTTCATATACTAACAGTTTATGGCCGCGGGTATACCCGCTTGGATGCATGTTTATTGTTTAGATGCATAACCGAATTTAGTAAAAAATATGTCCTTATAAGCATAACATATTTAGCATTTGTAGTTACAATATTAGCTTTAAAAAGTGTAATAAAGTAATCAAAATACATTCACTGAGTTTTGTTTAAACTCTAAACAAACAAATTAGACATGAAGAAAAGCACATATGGTTTGATGTTAGGATTCAAAAATATTTATTTATTTTAAGGAAGCTCACGGATTAATACCATACATTTAAATATATAACTAATACCTAGCTAATAACAAAATGCTAATAAAAAGCTTCCACAGATAGGTACAAAACTAAATAAGGAAAAACAACAAATATTAAAAAAGAAGAACCCAAGGTCAATATTGACATACGATATGTTAAGAACGTTTCAAACAACCCGATCAAAGGCTTTGGTAAAATCAACTGAGAGGTCTGATTTTCAAATGGCGAAAATAGCAGATATCGCAGGTGTCACATTTCCGTAGCTATACCTTATAGTAAAAACACTGGCAATAAGTGGAACTGTATAGTTATTAATAAAGATATCTGAGAATATAGCAAGAATGGTAAATGAATAAAGTGAAAAGGTGAATTCAAAGGTAAAATTATATATAATAATAATAATGTATTCATGAAAGTAAAGGTACAATAAACTTATCATTAGATGCATTTATATAAATAACAAATAGCACTGTTAAGTATTTGCCTGAACTAAGTTGTAACCTGTGTTCAGGCTAGAAAGTAAAAAGTATTTTAATAAATACTTTCCGAAACTAAAACTATACTTAATAACTAAAAATAAGATCTGTTATACTAGAAAATATACACAAATAAATTAAAATTTACAAAAGTAGGTAATTATAAGAGATCTGATAAGTCCTCCGTCTGTTCGTATGAATATATAGCTTTTTTACAATTAAAATAATTTAGGCAGTATATATTTACAAATCGATTTAGTCTATTATACAAAATAGGGCCTTTAAAATTACAATCAGATGTTCAGACTAAATCTTTTCGTCTCTTGTTAGTTATGTCTGTACCAAGGGTAAGTAGCTCGTGTTGTTTTAAAATTATATCCCTATTATTATTTAAATGTGAATGTAAGTTTGTTTGTTACGCTTTCACGCAAAAACTACTCAACCGATCATCATGAAACTTTGTACACATATTCTCGGTGGTATTAAAAGTAACATAGGATACTTTTTATTAAGAAAAAAAAAAAAAAAATTATAAATCCACGCGGGCGGAGCCGCGGGCGAAAGCTAGTTTACTATAAAAAGCTGATGGACTGACGTAGGGCCTACTACTTGTATAATTAATTTTGAATCGGCAATGGAACGCAGTTTTTCAAAGACATCTATTAGTTTTCGAACTCTAGTCACTAAAATTTCCATGTGTTTCTTGAATGACAGTGTGTTATCGATATTAATGCCGAGATATTTTATGTTGTTAGTCCTAAGTATAAAATACGTGTAACTGTACACGTATTTTCTAATGTGTTATTAGAATAGTGTGCAAATAAATGTGGGTCATCGTCTATGAATATAATTGCAGGTCACTTTGCGTCTTTCTTCCCACATTTGTTTACTAACCTACTAGGTTTTGTTTGTATACACATTTAAAAACCTCATTATCGCTCATTTCAGTCAGAGTTCAGCCCTCGCAGGAAACACCCGCGTTCGTTTTACTTATTTTTCTCGAGCTAAGCGCTGGCGCAGCAAATAACTCCGTCGCGAGTAACCTTCGTCGGCCGCCGCGATGACCTAGTTATTAATATTGTGCAGTGTTACGTGAATTATTATGACTAATTATGTGTAAACATTAAATAATAAAGTGTAATTATCTTTTAAACATGACTTCGGTATCTATCAAAACCGAAACGGAACGTTTGTTATTCAAACACCTAACGGAAGAAAAGGCTCAACGTAAACAGTTGGAAGTCCTGGTTAATGACTTAAAAGGTCAAATAGCAGAACTTCAGCAACAGCTGAATAAGGTCCAGGAGCATAATGTAACTCCAGCTACAACGTCCAACAATCAGGTTCTCGCTAAGCCAGTCCAGTATGAGACTGATGAAGAAGAACTCGCTAATGAGACTCAGTGGATTCGTCAGCAGCATAGGAAGAAAAGGAAGCTGAATCGATCGTTGACACCCCCACACAAACAACAAGGAGAGTGCTCCGATGATGACATTGATAAGGCGCCGAAAACTAAAAAGGCTCCTCAACCACCACCTATAATCGTGGAAAACATTAAAAACTACCAAAAATTCTACGACTTTCTGTTGGCAAATGTTTCTGGTGAGTCCTTTTTAATTAAAATGAGGGCCGGAGATAGCGTAAAAATAAATGCAAGTAATGGTGAGTCCTACAGGCAGATTTCTAAGATATTACTAGAAAATAACTGTATTTGGCATTCTTATGAAAATAAGCAAGAAAGGCCAATCAGAGTGATGGCTAAAAATCTGCATTCTTCATGCACCTCTGATAGAATAGTAGAAAATTAAAAGTCTAAAGGTTATAACATCCAAGACGCCGTTAACAAGCTGAACTGGAGGACCAAGGAACCTCTGAACATGTTCATGCTTTCATTCGACAAAAATGAAGATATCAATAAAATTTACAGCATCAAGGCTATTCTTGGATGCAAAGTAGAGATCGAACCATTAAAAACCTCTAGATTAATCCCGCAGTGCAAAAGGTGTCAAGCTTATGGGCACACACAAAAGTATTGCGCCAAAGAGCCGCGTTGTGTCAAATGTACAGGTAAACATTTAAGTAAAGACTGCAAAAAACCTGCAGACGTTAAACCTAAATGTGTTCACTGTGGAGAACCGCACCCTGCCAGCTACCGAGGGTGTATGGTAGCCAAAGAGTTGCAAAACATTAAAAATAAAGCTACTAAAAAGGTACAATCAGCCTCTTCCAACCAGACACTGAAGGGCAACCCTGCAAAGAAAACAATAGGCAATCAAATGGTCACTAAAACCCAGTCTTTCGCACAAATAACCAAAGGTACACAAGCGCAAACAAAACCTCAACCAGGTGAGGAAACAACATCGTCTGTAGATGCAAAATTGAATAAAATATTAAGCATAATTACATCATTTGACGAACGTATAAGGAAATTAGAAAATAGCAATAAAACAGCTATATCTAAAAAGCACAATGAATAATTCTTTACAAATTATGGCATGGAATGCTAATGGACTTCTTCGACATCAATGTGAGTTACAAGCTGTCCTACATATAAAAAACATAGATGTGTGCCTTATATCCGAAACACATTTTACCAACGAATCTTACATCCAAATGAAAGGTTATACAATTTACCATGCATTGCACCCACATAATAAAGCTAGGGGAGGTAGTACAATTATAATAAAAGATAACATCTGCCATTACGAGAAATTTAAACATGAAGAGGTCGAAATACAAGCTGTCGCAATATGTGTTAAAACCAATCGTTATACTGTCACGCTGTCTTCAATTTACAGTCCGCCAAGGTACTCATTGAAAGCTACATACTACAAAAAATTTCTAAAGCAACTCGGAAATAGATTTATTCTTGGAGGGGACTTTAACGCTAAGAACACATACTGGGGGTCGAGACTAACCACTACAAAAGGAAAAGAATTGTTAAACGCAATCAGAGAAATCAAATGTGACGTTATATCAACAGGCAAGCCGACATACTGGCCTACTGATCCACACAAAATTCCTGATTTAATAGATTTTTTTATATACAAAAACTTGCCATTAGATCTTCTTAACATAGATGGCAATTTTGATATGAATTCCGATCATTCACCGATAACATTGACCTTAAGTGAGCAAATATTGCAAAAAGAGAATTATCCCACCTTATTTAATACTTTTACTGACTGGATAAGCTTTAGACATGATTTAGAGTCGCTCATAAACCTAAAGGTAGCTTTAAAGCACCCTGAACAACTGGATATGGAAGTGAGAAAATTCATCACAGATATTCAACAATGCGCCTGGAATAATACACCCGAAATGAAAAAAAAAGTTAGAAGTATCAACTACCCACTCGAAATTCGGAATCTAATAGCTGAAAAAAGAAAACAGAGGCAAAAATGGCAGCAAAGCAGATTTCCCGCTGACAAAACACTCTTAAATAACCTTTCAAAAAGAATCAGTACACAAATTAAAAAATATCACGACGAATCTATGTGCACCTACTTAAGTCAGTTATCTGGTGATCGTACCACAGATTACTCTCATTATGGAAAGCTACTAAAAGCTTTAAAAAACCTATCACTCAAATCTCACCAATTAAGGAAGAGACTGGGCATTGGGCCGTAAGTAATGAACAAAAAGCTATTAGATTTGCGCAGCACCTAGAACAAATATTTCAACCAAATGACGCTGACAGTGATGATGCAACATTTGACCTCACCTCACCTATACAAAACGATAATACAGAAATAAAATTGACAACCCCAAAAGAAATCAGTAAAGAGATAAAACTCTTACATAAAAAAAAGTCTCCTGGTTATGATCTCATTACTGGAGTAGTCCTACAAAATCTCCCACGTAAAGCAGTAGTGAAACTGACTACCCTTATTAATGCAACACTTAGATTAAAATACGTACCTGACGTGTGGAAAATAGCTGAAGTGATAATGATACTAAAGCCAGGAAAACCTCCTCATGAAGTATCATCATATAGACCAATTTCGCTTTTGCCAATAATATCTAAGCTGTTCGAAAAATTACTTCTTAAAAGACTGAAGCCAATCATTGAAAACAGAAACCTAATTCCTGATTACCAGTTCGGTTTCAGAGAAAAACATTCGACCATAGACCAAGTCCACAGAATAACAAATATCATAGAAAAAGCACTGGAGAACCAGCAAGTTTGCTCTACTGTTTTCCTTGATGTAGCTCAAGCTTTTGATAAAGTTTGGCATAAAGGCCTGATGTATAAACTAAACAAAATGCTGCCGAAACAGTTCACAGATATTCTGAAGTCATATATATCTAACAGAATGTTCAGAATAAGACAAATAGATGCATATTCAGAGCTTAAACCCATTAAAGCTGGAGTTCCACAGGGAAGTGTATTAGGTCCGGTTCTGTACTTATTATACACTTGTGATATTCCAGAAATAGAAAACAATACTCTTGCAACCTTTGCTGATGACACAGCCATTATGGCTGTAGGGGCAACTCACAAGGAAGCTTCAGAGAAACTACAAACTGCAGTCAATACCATCACGAAATGGACGAAGAAATGGCGGATAAAGCTCAATGAATCTAAATCAATGCACATAGATTTTACTAACAAAAAGACAAATTATCACCCGGTACTTATAAATAACCTGACTGTACCCTATGTAAATACTGCCAAATATTTGGGCATGACACTAGACACAAAGCTCCGCTGGAAGGCTCATGTCAAAAAGAAACGGGATGAATTAGAACTTCGTTACAAAAAGATGTACTGGTTACTGGGAAAACACTCAGCCTTATCAGTACACAACAAAATACTTTTGTACAAACAAGTCCTTATGCCAGTATGGACCTATGGTATCCAGTTGTGGGGATGTACCAAACAGAGCAACTCGCAGATGATTCAACGCTTTCAAAATAAAGTACTCAGAGGCATCGTAAACGCGCCCTGGTATATTAGAATGGACGATCTCCATCGGGACCTTAAATTGGACCTCGTCACCAATACTATAAAAAAAATAGCCGAAGCTCATGAACAACGACTTCATCACCATGTGAACATTGAGGCTATCCAGCTCCTCGACAACACGGACATAGTGAGAAGACTGAAAAGGACAAAACCTTTTGAGTTAGTGTAGTGACCATAATATAATGTAACAGTGCAGTGCAGTGTAATTAAAGAACACAAGAACAAAGTGTCTTCATGTTATTAGAAACAATAAGAATGGTGTTAATGGACATGATCTTAAAATAATATTTTTAGTAGTTTACGTCAAACTCAAATTACTTATTAGTCTCTGTAGACTAGATTGTAATTACAATGGGGAACATCACGGTTCAACATTACAAAAAAAAAAAAAAAAATTATCGCTCATTTGTGTCGGGACTCCTATGATAGTAATGCGTGGTTTGCGTTTTTGAGTTTCGTCGACGGTAAGACCTGACTTGGCAAGTTGTACAGATTGTTTGAGTTTTTCTAGGTTATTTTTAAACTCTGTGCTGATGATGACGCCTCCGTTTTTCGTGTTTCTGACTCCGCGGACTTTGAGTTTCATACCTTCAAGGCAGACGATTTTTTGGACCAAGGTTTTGGTTACGTCGCTGGTTTTTGACCTGTCACTAGGGTAAATGGTCACAGAACTCAAAGGCGTTGGTCGAACGAAACTATTCGTCCCCTTCTTCACCATGTCAGCAAAAGATGAATTTGGCAAGGCTTGTTTGGAACAGGACTCCTTTATGTCTGTTTTATCTCAGATAAATCATTTGCCAGATCTAGTAGGGCAGATTGGTTTTGCAAAGATACATGGGATTGGACTGCTCTATGTTTGACTGACTGATATTGGACAGCCAATTGTGCAACACCATTTTCAACAAATTCATCCATTAATCAATTTGGTTTGTAAATCCTAACAAAAACGGCGGTTACGGCGGCTAATCTTTTCACACAAGTGCACTTTCTATTCTCTCACTCTCAAAGCCCGATGGGACGAAAATCCGACAAGACCGGAGAGAGATTGGGCACAAGGCCGACGGATTAAAGTGCTCTTCGAGGCATGAGGGGGTGTGACATTTTTCGTAAACGGTCACCATATCGGTCGGTTATGGACCGACGGTGGTAATGTTGCTTAGCTTTGCAGATATCTCGATTAGCTCGGTGGTTACCTCTGAGTCAGGGAGCCCTACCAATTTAATATTTTCAATGTGACCGCTTGACTCAGTCTTTGCTTGCAGTGCTGTCTTACCGCCCGCACACCGCGCTATCCCCTTTTTTGTCTTTCCAGGAGGCTTAGACAAATACCACTCGATACTTTTTCCGCACACGCTAACGCGAGAAAATGTATGCATTTGACATATAGTTGACAATACGTCACGTGACTGCTGCTAGATTGGTGGACCAAAAACAACAGTAGCGTGTGCCAAAAAAGAAGCGTGTGGCATTTGTCTAAGCCCCCTGCTCCTGCAACGCCGCAAGCAATGCTGAATTAAGTGGTCGAACCTTAGTAGATAAAGTATGAAGCACATGAAAATAGTACGGTTATTATTAAAGTAATAATTAAATAATGATAAGTATAACGATAAATAACGATTAATTCCATATGAATTATTTTGTTAAAATATATATTATGTACAAGATATTTAAAAACTACCTACTCTAAATTAAATCTTTAATAATACAAGATATTTACAAAAAGAAAATAAAAAAGGGAGGATACAAAACCGTTTAGGCGTCAAAGAATTTCTCCCCATCGATGTCAACAGGTAACGTTCCCAGAAGGCTGGCTGCATTGCCACGTTGGATGGCAATAATAATTCTTTGTGCAAAGACGAGGCCAGCCTTCTGGTCCCGGGAAGCACTAATGAGTCGAATTCCCCGATGAATTCCTTATAAAGGTGGCGCGCACTTGGGCCCCACGGCCCCAGCGTCTCAACCCCAAACGGCTCAAATATATAATCTCCAAACAGATTTGCGCCGTTTGAGGTTCTCAGCAGATGCAGCAGCAGCGCAAGCACAGCTCGCCGTGCTTGGAAGGTAAATCAATCATTAATACATATTTATTACCCTTGCACCTACCCGGTGCAAAGGTAATAAATATGTATTAATGATTGATTTAATTTTTATTGAGGCAACACGGCCATTTGATCTCAGTAATAATTAAAATAATTAAATATAGTGCGGGTGTACATCATTATTAAAATCAGATCAAGAATGAGCAAGGGGACTAATTGGTTATTTTAAATGGAATACATTAGCCTTCCGATGTTATTTTTATCCAGCAGTTCAACGCATAATATAAATAAATATATTATTGTATTATGTTCACTTTTTTGGAATACGAGCCTACCACACAATGATGCGAGTATTATATATAACTTTGTTTATAGTGTTGTGCCGGGAATATTTTGCAGTAAGTGCTACCTAAACAAGTATTTTTAAAAGATAACTATTCTGCTGAAAGTTTCAATCAATTTTCTTAAGGAAGTGACTAAATTATTCAATAACCAAAGAACCGAATTTTCCGACAAATAGATTCTAAATTGTGATAATTTGTAATTGTTTATAATAGGAAATGTATGATGAAAATAATGTAGAAGATAAGGCTTATAAGGAAAACAGCAAACAGTTTCTTAGGAAATAATAGCAAATGGTTATATGTATTATTAATGGCTCAATTCATTTTCATTGTTCAGCATCACCAATCATTATCATCCGTCATCATTAATTCCTGATCGAAAGACGTGGATGTAATTTTAAAAAAACATTAAACAACTAATGGACTGGCAATAAAACAAATAGTTTCATTAGTTTTAGTTAATAACTAGCTGACCCGCGCAGCTTCGTATGCGGCAATTTTCCCCGTTTTTGCAACATTTTTCATTTCTGCTCTGCTCCTATTGGTTGTAGCGTGATGTTATATAGTCTATAGCCATTCTCGATAAATGGACTACCCAACAGAAAAAGATTATTTCCTTTCGGACCAGTAGAACAAACAAAGAAACTCTTCAGCTTTATAATATTAGTATAGATTTTAACCATCGTCTGCCTACCCAGCAGCTCTATCTAGCCAACAGCAGAAAAAACCCTTTCAGCTTCCACTTTAGTCGGCGGTTTAACTTCAAATAGACATTTACCTACTGAATCCTAGATTCTTAAAGGATTACTTATTTCTGTTTTTATAACTGACTCAAGTATAAGTATAATATTCTAGGACAATCATACACAATAATCTCAAAATAAACCCTACTAAATAGTTCTACCGTAGAACTAATTAATAAAGTGGGTACAAAGGCCCAAATTAGGCAGAACCTATTCAATGGCAACCAGACAACTGATAAACATTGTATTTTTAAAATACATACACACTGAAAGTTTCTGGATTCTGATACAAAATACTAGATATAAGACTTCTGATACATAAATTGTTTTATAATACGGCAAAGTTTCATACTAACTTTGCACCTTTTTAAAGGGTTTTTTTTCAAAAATCCTTTCTTAGTGCTCCCCTACGTTACAAAAGGTACCCTTGTACAAAATTTCAAGGTCCTAACCCTTATAGTTTAGGCCCTGCGTTGATATGTCAGTCAGTCAGTCAGCTTCTCCTTTTATATTATGTAAGATACTCCCTCGCAATGAATGCATTTTTGCATTTGCTGAAACCATTGTACAAAGCAGTTGGACCAGTCTTCCTTAGGGACCTCTACAATTGCTTAATGGAATGCAGTTATTCCATGAAGCCATTGAAGAGATCAGGAGCGCCGAATCAGGGTTCGTAAAATATATCTCCTAAGTTTATCTGTATAATTTTTGGAACCAAAAGAAGTTGCGAGGTCCGGGCTGTAAGGCGGATTCGTCATCAGCTTCTTGATTTGTTTGAAGCCTTCAAATAGGCTTCTGTTACTATTAGCGGAATGTGAGGATGCGTTATTGTGATGACGGAGGATATTGCTTCGAGGACACGTTTCGCGAATTTTTTTTAAGACTATGGGCAAACATTTGTTCGTGCATTCACTATCCTTTGATCTTAAAGCGATACTGTAGTCTAATGTTCTGATTTGCCGAAAAAAGAAGCAACCATTTTATTACCAATAATTTTCTAAACTTTCGTCGGCAAATCTTCAAAGACCACTCTGACGACTGGCTTTTTTTAAGGTTCATAGCAGTGCATCCAGGTTTTGTTACCTGTGACAGCCAATGACTGTCCTCCGTTTTTAATCATTTTACGTCTAAATTCTCCAAACCACGAATATATAGAACTGCGACATGGTGTTTCATCACCAAATGCCAATTGATGAAGTCTCTGGCAACTCTCTTGTTGACTTAAGCCACAACAAAAATCATAAAAAATCATTGAACGAAAATGTTCACGAGTTAAATTCATTTTGATAGCGATAAAAAAATAAAGACAGCCCAAAGAGTTCCATTTTCGAATTTCATTTTTTTTGTGAAAACTTCTTTAGCGGCACTTTGTGCACTTTTAGGGATAGGTAAAAAATGTTAAACTCGCTTCAGAACACGTGACCTGATCGAAAATTCGTAAGACGGAGAAAGAGTAGACCGCTGGCGCGGCGTAGGAGAGAAAGTAATATCCCCCTCCCTTACTACCACGCGGCAAAAATGTATGCCTGCTCCTGCTGTTTGGTTTAAGCGGCGCTGGGCGCTTGCGTGAGTGTGCGTGTATGTTTGTACTACAGCGTAATAGTTCTGAAGTGTTCTTTTTTATGTAAAATAAATTGTCATGTTTGTGTACAATAGCGCAATAGATGAATTTTGTATTTAACCACATAAATTATAGTACTTTTATACTGATACATTATACAATTCTTGCGAAATGATTCCCTAACCAATGAAAATATTTAAAAATGCACAACGTTATTGTTCATGTTTTCACTTCTGGCGGCATTCCCGGAGTACAACCCGTTGTTTTTTTTCAATCTTTTATTGTAAATCACCAGACCCAGAAACATTCAGAATGCCCCACGTATTAGATAAATCACACCATAATATCCTGAGTGGGAATTAAAGTGTGTCACTCCGCAGTCCCGAAAATCCCGCATAATACCGCGTTTTTAACCCTACAATAGTGGTATTGCCAAAATAGCGCGGAATCCTGGAATGCCAGGATCTCGCAATATCGGAATTGGAAGCCCTGCTTGATATGCAATATTTCGCTTCCACAAAGTGAAACAGGTGTTTCGCCTCTACACTAGACGAAACACCTGTTCCTTCTCACCACATCCTCTGCGATCCTTAGGGCAGTTCGGCAGCGAAAGAGTTTTTTCTTGAGCTGAAATATTCGAACTGTCAAGTTTAAAGAAAAAAGCCTTTGTCCTTCAGTTAGGACAATTCAAATTAAACATTTATAACAGTAATCTGTTTCAGGTACAATTACGTCAGGAAGGTGCTGTAGTGAAATACTGCAATCGTAAATACATGTCAGGATGCACAGCGATAACCAAACGAGCCAAACGAGGAGACCCATATCGGACTAATGTCAGCGCTACCATATTGCAACCATGGACCAATAATGTTACGGTAAACAATTCCAATGAAACAATTTATTTGAAATATTATATTTATTTCCAACCGCTGAGGCAAGTCCGGTGTGCCATCTTGTATGCATTACGAGGGTCAAACTGAAAGTTCTTAGAAAATCAAAAACTGATTACATTAGCCAGTTATTAGTTTTATTATATCTTTTCAAAATATTGTCCATTCACGTCAATACACCGCTGCATGCGATGGAACCACTGGGAAAAGCACTTTGCCCACTCGTTCTTAGGGGTCTCTTCAATGGCATCGCGATACGCAGACACCGCTTCTTCAGCATTCATAAACCGCTTTCCTTTAAGTTTTTCTTTAATTTTTGGAAATAAATAAAAATCACAAGGCGCGAGGTCGGGGCTATACGGCGGGTGACCCAGTAATTCAACGTTTGATGTCGCCAAATAGTCGATCGTTCGCTTGGCGGTGTGCGACGAGGCATTGTCGTGGTGAAGGAGGATCCTACTGCGAGGTCGTTTCTCTCGAACTTTTTCCAAGACAAGTGGCAAACAATTGGTAGTGTACCATTCTGCAGAAACTGTTTTTTGATCCTCTAACACAATTGTTGCGAAATGACCTATCCTTCCAAAGAACGAGGCCACCATTTTTTTTCCCGCACTTCGATCTCTTTTCACTTTAGTTGGCAACTCCTCGAAAGGAAACACCCACTGAGCAGATTGTCTTTTGGTTTCAGGATCATAACAGTAAATCCAGCTTTCGTCACCTGTTAGTATGTCGAACACAGCATTTGAGTCACCTCCGTTAAATCTTTCAATCATTTTACGGCACCAGTCCACACGATGGAGTTTTTGAGCCTCAGTCAAATTATGAGGTATCCACCGGGCGCAAAGCTTCCTGACCGCTAAATGTTCGTGGAGGATTTTGTGCACTTGACTCATACCGATGCCTAAGCTTGTCCGAATCTGCTGATAGGTCACTCTTTTGTCAGTCTCTATCATACGCCGCACAACACAGATGTTATCTTCAGTCGTCGCCGTAGAAGGCCGTCCCTCACGTAAATCATCAGTGAGATTAGTGCGACCACGTTTAAACTCATTAAACCAGTTGTAAACAGTCGCACGAGATGGGGCTTCATCGTGAAAGGCCAATCGTAGTCTATCATAACTTTCTTGTTGACTTAAATGACATCGAAAGTCATAAAAAATCATTGCACGAAAATTTTCTCGTGTTAAATTCATGTTGACGTGACACAGACAATTTTCAATTTGCCGCCAAATCGTAAAACAAATGACAAATGAATGAAATATGTACTCAGTAATATTGGCAAAGAGTTATATTTTTAAATTTTAGAATTATTTTTTTATTATATAGTTTATAAGTGGCCAGTTCTAAGAACTTTCAGTTTGACCCTCGTATAAAATTAAAACATCTAGTGATCCTATAAGAATATGCAATATGTTCTCATCATTTTTCCAATCAGTCGGTTTTAGTCAATCTAGTGTTTCGGACAGCTGGAACCCTGAATCTGTTCAGCGACATAGTAATAACTGTTTAATTAACTCTTTATATACTTTGCATCTTAGCCTCCAATCGGTTCTTGAACATTTAAAGTCACTGGACATATCAAAGGGCCCAGGGCCCGATAGCATACCACCTTGCTTCTTAAAGTGGTCAGCCGATACGATTTGCAAACCTATTTATCTGCTCTTTAATAAATGCCTTTCAAATGGTGTATTCCCTCTTACCTGGAAAAAAGCTAATATCATACCTATCTATAAAACTGGATCTAGGTTAAATGTCGAACACTATCGACCTATCTCCATACTTTGTGCACTAGCTAAGCTTTTTGAAAATTCTCATCCCCCGAGAAATATATCAGTTTTTTAAGGAATTTTAATGTGTGAGCAACATGGCTTCGTGAAGAATAAGTCTACTGTTACTAACTTAATGTTATTCGTTAACACTCTCTTTAAAAATATGGACATTAGGCACAAACTGACGCCATATACACTGATTTTAAAAAAGCATTTGATAGAGTTGATCACCAAATACTACTGAATAAAATTGCTTGTAATGGCATAAGAGGAAATCTACTGCGCTGGTTTTAGTCCTAATTTTCAAATGGAAATAAAGTAGTTGTAAGTAATAAGGTATCAATCCAAATCGTTATTTTTAGTCGTACCACAAGGCTCAGTTCTTGGTCCGTTGTTATTTGTTGTTTTCCAAAGTTTTCTGAACAGTGGATTTCTTCTGTATGCTGATGACCTCAAAATCTTTAAAACTGTTAAGACGATTGATGATTGCAATGGACTCCAGGAACATTTAAATAGATTATCGAATTATTGTGTAGCTAATAAATTAAAACTAAATATCTCAAAATGCAAATACATTAACTTTACGAAAAATAAAAACGTAATACATTGCAATTATCAACTGTGTAATGAATTAATGGAAAAAGTGACTACAATTAGTGATCTTGGTGTAATTTTGGATTAAAAATTGCATTTAAACTTGCATGTAGAGAAAATTACCGCCAAAGCCTTCCAGATGTATAATCTAGTTATAACAGCATCATCTGACTTTAAACGCGCAAGCACATATTTATACCATTTTAATTCCTTAATTCGTCCACAAGTCAAGTATGCTTTTGTGATTTAGGATCCATTTTACTCTAAGTACGTCAGCGGTTCAGCGAAAGGTCCCTAAAATGCTCCAATTTAACGCAGATCGTACACTGAAGCTCTTAGACACCTAAATTTAATTACTTTGAAGTCTAGACGTAGATTAACTTAAGACTTTAATATTTATTTATTTAAAACTTTATGCACAAAGTTGTACAAAGGTGGACTTAATGCTAAAAGCATTCTCTGCCAGTCTACCTTAGGGTGATGTAGAAATGGAATGTGTAGGTGCAGTAACCTAATTGTAAAATAAAAACTTCCTTATTATTCTTACATAATACACAAATAAAAATAGCTAGATAGAGAATATAAAATAAATACTAAAATCCAATATAACTATACAATAGTATACATACTTACAAAAATACATACATACATATATACCTACATACATAACTATACAATAGTATACATACTTACAACAATACATACATACATACATAAATAAATACATAGATACAGACTAATATTTATGTTACTAATGTTGTGATGATTCAGCTGATCCATCAAGGAATAAAGTGCGTACCTTCCATTTATACATAACTGATATTGTTATTAATGAAATCTAGTTTATGTAATACATAACCAACTTAGCATCACCTTACTTACCTTACTTCACTGTACCTTTTAACTAACGTAGTGTTAAGTGGAAACGTAGTGGATTGTACTTTCATCTAAGTTTTAGTGTAACATCTAAATTCTGTTATTTATTATTGTACAATTGTTTGTTTTCCAATAAAAAAAAAGAAACAAAAGCAAATAATAGTCACGTTTTTCTTCATGTTTCTTTGTTTTTACAATAAGAAAACGCTAACATCTCCACTGGCAGAGTCCAGCTCATCCTAATGTCGAATTGTCTTTTATTCGAATTCGGCGACAGCGACCAATCTCGTCAGAGACGAGCCACGGGATATATAGTGCACGAGTAGGTGCGCAAAACATATGTACAGTCTGTATTCGCTTACTATTGGGACCGAAATCTAACACGAACAAAATGAGACGAGGCGCAGGACTAACGTATTCTCTAAAGCACGGGCGTTGTAATATTCGAAAACGGTCATCCATCAACGAACCGACAGTGGTAACGTTGATTAACCTCTCTAAAAATAGAGTAGCTCCTAGATCATACGATTTAGCACGCCTGCAAAAAAATCGGGTTACAGTCTTAGTATGGTGTACTGAGTGAAGACCATAAAATATTGTTGGAAGTTGAAAGAAAAAGTAAAGCAAGCTTATTAAAATTAGTTTAATTCAAACGGATCATCAATCAAATCTGTTTCAGTTGCACGTTACTTATGGCATTAAAGGATATACGGATATGTTACAAATAAAATCCAAAGCCTGCGACGTGTTCAATATAAAATGGCTGAAAGATTATCTTGAACATTATTCTAACATTCCAACAACATGTCCTATAGCCCCGGTAAGTTTAACAATCAAATTCGCTTTATTGTTATAATCCTAAGATATTTTTTTGTTCTTACAAGTTTAATACTACATAACAAATATCTACCAACTTAAATTGAAACTAATATAATTATAATATCTTGGGACCACTCACACAGCGCTATATGATCCCAAACTAAGCAGAGCTTGTACTATGGCAACCAGACAACTGACCAGACAATACTTATATATATATCTAAATAGATACATATTATAGATAAATAACACTCAGACACAGAATAAACCATCGTGCTCATCACACAAAGTTTTATCCTAGGTGGGGATCGACCCACAACCTCTTGCGTAGCAGTCGGATACACTCCCATGGCGCCACAAAGGCAGTCAATTAATTAATGTACAAGTAGCTCTGTCAGCCTCTTATGTCTTTGATGAATTTGGTATGGAGATAGTCTGAACCCCGGAAAAGGACGCAGGATAGTTATTGACACTGCCTGGAGCTGGCGAAAGTTAGTAATGCATAATAATTTTGAAGCCACCTGTATTCCATGAGCTAACTTTTGCTTGTAACTAATGCAGCGAAGAGACTAAAATTGTAATCATTTATTTTCTACTTTCAGAGCTCTTACTTGCTTTGTAATTTAGAATTTCCTCCGAAGAACTTTCCTTTACCAATACCACAGGGTGACGTATATTTAAGTATGAAATTTGAAAAAACTGATACAAGAGAACTTATGTGGGATTGTAGTATACTTTTACACGACAATTGAACAACTGAAGAACATGAAATGTATGAAATATTTATAATCGTATTCATTTGCCAAGTGTCATTTGGATTTTAATTGTAATAAATCACAAATTAATAAAATATTTATCATACAAATATACATATAGAATACATTTTTCTTTATTTGATTATTTATATTGGAAACAACGCATAGCGATCAGGATTTATTTTAATTTTTTACATAAAAATATTTTATTTATGTTTTGCTTACCTACATTGTTACATTTACCCCATATTGTGCTTATTCTATGGACACTATTATTCTACAAAAATATAATTTATAAATGCTTCAATATCTATACTAATATTATAAAGCTGAAGAGTTTTTAGTGTGGTTGTTTGAACGCGATGATCTCAGAAGCTCATTAGCTTCTGAGATTATCGCGTTCAAACAACCATAGTAAAAGATTTTTTTAATTAAAAAAAAAAATCTTTTACTGTTGGATAGCCCACATATCGAGGAAGGTTAAAGGCTATATAACATCACGACTAATAGGAATGGAGTAGCACTGAAATATGTTGCAAAAACGTGGAGAATTTACGCATACGAAGTTGCGCGGGTCAGCTAGTTAATTAAAAAGACATCCAGAAAGATAGTAACCAGGAAATAAGTTTACAAAAATGGAGAAATAGATAAATCGTCACCCTGTGGTACCTACACTAAAAGACTGACAGACTACAGGCCAGCCATCTGGCCTGAGGGCTGTCGGTTACATTCGGCTACACAACTCCTCGATGCAATGGTATAGATTTTGTTTGCTGATTCTGTACTTGGACGGACATGGTGGCGGCTTCGTAGAAACATTTCATCACTTGGATATATCGCCAATGTACTTGGCATCGCTGCAGGGACTCCAGAACGGACCAGATTTCAATCGAGTCAAAGGCCTTTGCATAGTCCACGAATGCTAGACACAGGGGCTGATTATACTCCTGGGTCTTTTGTATAATCTGCCGCACTGTGTGGATGTGGTCAATGGTGCCATATCCGCTCCGAAATCCAGCCTGTTCCGGTGGTTGGAATTCGTCAAGTCTTCGCGCAAGGCGGTTCGTGATGACTCTTGAGAACAGCTTATAGACGTGGCTTAGAAGGTCGGTAGTTCTTCAGCCGGGTCCTTTCTCCCTTTTTGAAACTTCTACTCTACGCCTCCGGAGTTTTCCCTTCAAACAAGACAACATTAAAGAGCTTTTGGAGCTCCTTCAGTACGGGTTTACCTCCAGCCTTCAGCAGCTCTGTTGTAACGCCATTCTCTCCAGGGGCTCTTCCATTTTTTAGCTGTTTAAGAGCCAGCACGATTTCGTCAATGTTGACTTCTGGCAGGTCTTCGGTGTAGTGGTGTGTTAGAGTGCCTTATTTTCGGGATTAGGTCGAGATGCATGCGAAGCGTATAACCAGCCTTCCACTTCGGAGAGGACTGCCGGCTTCGAAGAAACGACTTCTCCATTTGCTGTGGTTAACTTCGTCAGGTGGCTTCTTCCAAGAGATTAAAGTTTGATTAAGTTTGTTATGTTTGATTTTTTGTTTTGTTTTTTTTGTAAAGATAACTAGCAATGTGGGATTGCGTCCCACATTACTAGCAATCTTGTTAACCCCTCCAGCTAAGCTCAAAGGCTTGTGTTAGGAGTGGGTTCACGTCGGTAGTATAATGGGTAGGATTCGAACCCGCGACCTCACGATTGCGAGACCGATGCCTTAGCCATTAGGCTACCGCCGCTTCGATTGTACGAACACTCTTGACCCCGGTTCTGCTCCATCGCTCTTTTAATCGAGAGAGTGTTGAAGCGCCGAAGGTCGTGTACCTTCGGCGCTCCAACACTCTCTCGAGTGTTGAAGTTTAATTGAGAGAGAATAATGAATGTTGATAGTATTAAAGGTTTTGCTAAAATCAACTAAGTGGTCCAAGACCGTTTTCTTGGCAAACCTCGAAATCAAAGTAAGATTAGTTGTACTGCCGCCTTGTTGTATATAAAAGAGAGATTTTAGATTATTTTTAACAGAAAACTTTAATTAAGTTTAAAGGTCTCCTAGTATTTATAATACCTTTAATGGAAACATAAGATTTTCGATAATAAATAAAGAATTTAGCGTGAACATCATCATTAGGTTTGGTCTTATGCATGTTAACCAAATATTTTTTTCCGAAGTATTAATATTATAATATTAATGTATCTTACGTATTAGAGGTCTAGTCATCGGATGATGGGTCACTTTATTTTTATTGCACAGAACTATAACAAATTACAATAAAACATACTAGTATGAATACGTAATAGCTATCGAGATATGAAAACGATGGAGCTACAGATAGATACAATTCATTAAACAGTATATGATGAAAAAAAAATATAATTATTATTCCTATTATATACCTAATACATTTTTTTTTTCTAAAGTCCTTCATAGTTAAACAAGATTGCTTTTCCAAATAACAACGTGTTATTTGGAAAAGTTACCGACTATGATGATGTTTCGAGGAACGAAGCTGTGGTTTTTGTGTTTTATCATTACTTTGATTGTCCTCAACAATTACTCTTGTGGAGTAAGTATTTTTTTGTTATTAACTTGGAGTAATCTGTCTGAAACTCACAGACATTTTGTATTTTTTCCTCTATAAAAGAATTGTAGGCTTCTTTTATAATCGGGGAGCCAAGGAAGCGAAAAGAGTTATTTTCAATAAGTTTTAAATTTGGGACCAAATAGTTGAATTTAGATAAAGTCGAAAGTTTGTCAATGTCACGTCACATAAGAAAATTTCACATTTGCTGCAATTTCATTCTAAGCCAATATCTTGAAATTTATCTTTTTGAAAAGCCAAATCGTTAAACACGGTTTCCATATCGCCCCCCATGGTCCCGTCGTCTAGGTACCAAATATTACATTTTGAATTCAACTGCCGAATAATAGGATGAATAGCTAAACTAAAAATTGTAGTGTAATGAAAAGTTAGGTTTAAGATAGGACTACATATATTTACAAGAACTTAAAGACTACTTAAAATTAAAGATAATTTAGAACCGATGCTGGCGGAGATGCAGTGCTGGTAGGTAGAGGTACGGCGTCCAGGCGGAGATGCGGCACTCGTAGGTAGAGGCGCGGCACCGATAGGTAAAGGCGCGGCGCCGGTATGTAGGGGCGCGCCGCCGGTAGGTAGAGGCGCGGCGCCGGTAGGCAGAGTCACGGCGCTGGTAGGTAGTAGTGGCCCGACGTCGGTAGGTAGAGGTACGACGCGTCGTAGAGGTGTGGCCCGTTATATAAGAGAGGCGGCCCGGTAGGTAGAGAGGCGACGCCGGTAAGTAGAGAGGCGACGCCGGTAGGTAGAAAGGCGACGCCGGTAGGTAGAAAGGCGACGCCGGTAGGTAGAAAGGCGACGCCGGTAGGAATGGTCTCTTTCTCGTAATTTCCCACTCCTTCTCTTTTAGAGAGCTCGTTCTTCACTGCTTCTCTTTTAGAGAGCTGGTTATTCACTCCTTCTCTTTTAGAGAGCTGGTTATTCACTCCTTCTCTTTTAGAGAGCTGGTTATTCACTGCTTCTCTTTTAGAGAGCTGGTTATTCACTGCCTCTTCTTCGGTTTTGTATCCATAAAGAAAACTCTCTAGAAGCAATTTAAAATTTTAAAGCTTAACTTATTTTTAATTTAGAATTTACGCACAGCCAGTTTCACATTGTAGACCATACTTTATAAAGAACTCTATGCTTATCTTGTTGTCATAGCAACCATAGAAAATATCTGTCGACATGACAGATTTGATGTATGAAAAATAATTGTTTACATAAGAAGAGATATATTAAATTAATGGCGAAATATATAACTAATATATACAGAAATGCGAACGAAATAACACTACAAGGACATATATACATATACGAGGTAAGAATTATCACTACGAAGCAATTTAAAATTTTAAAGCTTAACTTATTTTTAATTTAGAATTTACGCACAGCCAGTTTCACATTGTAGACCATACTTTATAAAGAACTCTATGCTTATCTTGTTGTCATAGCAACCATAGAAAATATCTGTCGACATGACAGATTTGATGTATGAAAAATAATTGTTTACATAAGAAGAGATATATTAAATTAATGGCGAAATATATAACTAATATATACAGAAATGCGAACGAAATAACACTACAAGGACATATATACATATACGAGGTAAGAATTATCACTACAAAATGGCTGGCCCAAGGGGGTCACCTTGTGGACATCCTACTGCTGAACCCAAAAGGTTGTCCTTGTAGATTAATTTGGATGAGAGTCTGTACACTGCCAAAGAAAACTGTAAATTTTGAGTGTTTCTAATTTTGCCTGTGCCAACAAAGTGTCCCTGTTGGCAGAGTTGAAGGCATTCTTCACGTCAAACTTAAGAATGACCTCTGCCTTACCCGAGCCAAGGTACGTGGATAGAGCATGTACGGCAGCCTCACAGCCCCCTCTTGAACCAAAACCAAGTTGCAGGGGCTGGAATTTACTCGCTAGATGGTCGCGGTAATAAGAACAGCATAATGTGGCTGCCGTACGCCGATAAGTACTTCCTACTGCAATGGGACGAATACTACCACCGGTCTTGCGAAGAGCATATAAATTTGCCCCATATAAAATGCTTAAAACGCTATCGCCGGAGAGCATAGGGTTAATTAAGGCCGTTAACTCCTTCAAGAGTGCGCCGCCAGTTTCCCTGGCACTTGAACCCAGAAGACTCTTAATCTCTAATTTTTTAATTGTTGTGGGGTCAAGCCGTCAAGGCCGCCAGCAGAGTTGCTCCGAAAGGAGTTATCGGCGAATAGCACGTCCTTGGCCACTGCAGATTGCCTCGGTGTCACTACACCGAGGCAATCTGCATCAGTGTTGGGTGGGTCGGGGAAGGACAGGCCATCCCTTGGCGCCGAGTGTTTGACCTGCAGACGCGGGTCTCAGAGTGTGTCAGCAGAGCAAGGCGCCACCACGTCACTACTGAATAAAAGTCGAGCTGCTCCCCTTATGTCACCTTCCCCTAATTTAGATTATATGTAATAAATTTGGAATTATTATGAAAACTTACAAATTGAAGCTCTAAAAATGGTGATGAAATACTGCAGTTTTCTTTGATTTGTGAGGTGAGAGATTTTTTGGTGGTCTGATATATCTGATTATGTAAGATTCGGTAAGGGAAGGTTAACAATTGTTCCCAAGCTCTCTGAGAGTTCTCCCTTAGATTAGATTTTGTGCCACTGTAGGTCTTGCACCATGGGGGATCCTCTTTAACACAGGGACAGAATTTTTGAAACAGGATAGAATTTGCCAAAAGGGAGTATTATGGTTAGAAGGTATTTGAGTAGATGGAACTGGGCTCGAAGATACATCTTGGGATTTATGCACTTTACCAAAATGTACTTTCAAACCCCGTTTACCTTTAAAAAACCGAGCTTGTGCACAATTAGGGCAGCGCACTAGCGACGTGGTAGGTTCGTTCACATTCACATCACTGCCGCTTAAGTTTTGTGTCATAAAGAAATACACTTAGGTACACTATAATAATATTTACACTAAATTTATATTAAATTAATTAACAAATAATAAATAAAACATTTCACACACGAATTTTCAAGAGATTTAGAAACAACTAACCTAACAGTTAAGTTAAAATAGTAACAAAACATGCAATTTATTTTCCGACTTCGCTGCAGGTTATACAAGAGGGAGCATTTGTAAGAAGTTGCAATCCAAAATATGTGGCCAATTGCACCGCAATAACCAAAAGGAAAAAACGAGGCGAACCCTACAGGACTAACGCTGGTTGTGTCACTCTTCATAGTATGAATAATAACGCTTCAGTATGTACACGTATAAGTATATTTTTAATAAAAAAACACCGTATAGTATGCTCACAGCATTAAACGTTAAGACATCACATTGCTATATGGCTCAAAATGAATTGGCGTTCGACACAACGTAGGATTTCCGGCTGACACAACAACGAATGTAGAGATTGTGTGACATCTTCAAAGGCATTAACCCACCAACAGCGAGAGATATAAACTATCAACTATTTTCTCGCTCAAGAAACATACAATAAATGTAGATCCCCTGTAAACAAAAGAGATACAAACATTATTAGTTGGTCGCTGATAGTTCACACCGCCGGCGAGAACTTGCCCTTTTTTCTTTTGTTATTCTATTGTGCTACCATTCTTGAGCGAGAAAATTGTTAGTCAGTAATGTTGACGCACGCAGTTGTCACCGCCGGTGCAAATTTTTCTAATGATATTTTCAATTTTTCAGTACAAAATAATATACGGATCAAAATCACTGCCTGAGATGGTATACTTAAGAATTAAGGTATGTGATGCGTTAAAAGTAGGGTGGGAAAGAGATTATTTGAAAACGTACTCAGATATACCCTTGACGTGCCCAGTGCCCAAAGTAAGTTTAAGTATTTGTTTTATTTCATTAACTTGAGAAGTAACAGTGCCACAAATACTACAATTTTAAGCCACACAAAATTTATATGGATACAATTCGTCGTAATGGTATTCTTGGTATTTTCTGCTAAGCCGTTAAGGACTTGCTTAAATTGATTGGTTTTATTTTGCATTAACAATAAAATTCAATTGCATTAAATAAGTGTCCAGTGTTCCTGAAATATAAATGTAACCAGTAAGACGATTTTTAGTTAACAGAAGTATAAAATAAACTTAAAATTTAACTCCAGGGCAAGTACTTCTTTCGTGACATGGAAATACCACCAAAAAACTTTCCATTGCCGATTCCCAAAGGCGAAACTATACATGTGAGACTTGGACTTGAAGTGACCGAAACGGGAGAAGATATAGGAGAGATCGCCTTTATCGTGCGTGGCGTATGATATTAATAAGGTTAAGAAGAAGAAGCTTTGTATGATTAGAAAATGATTTTCTTCTGGGGTCAAAAGTGAAAAATAAAATTATTAGTTTGGTTTCAAAATTTCAAGTATTTTATTTTTGTGCAACCTGCCGTAAAGTAATTAGTCAAATTTCGGTTTTTTTTTTTGAGAAATATATAATTAGTTTAAGTGGTTAGTGGACCTGACTGCTAAACCAGAGATCTTGGGTTAGTTAAGTTCTCCACCCAGGATAAAACTTTGTGTGAAGAGCACTAAGTATGATTCATTCAGTGTCTGGTTGTAATTTATCTATAAAATATATTTATTTAACAGTTGTGTGGCTGCCATAATACAGGCTCTGCCTAGTTTGGGATCAAATGGCATTGTGTGAGTTGTCCTATATTAGCTTGAAATAAAAATAATGGACCCGATTGTAAGTTGGTGAACACCCGGAAGACTATTGAGACAAATGGATCGAACATCTCACATAAAACTTCAATGAGATTGTAATAGTACATTATGATATACTCGTAAGTGCGGTAAGTTGAAAATTACAGCCGAGGCGATATTGCTAGCCCGAGCCGTAGGCAAGGGCTACAAGAAAGGAGAGGCTGTAATTATCAAAGCGCACGTTTTATAACATATTTGTGAGCAAATAAATAAAAACAATACAGCAAAAAGAAAAAGCGCGCGGAATAATTTTTACTTGTTCACAAATTAGCGATCAGCGCTTTTAAAGGCAAATAGAAACAAAAACAGCCAGTATTACTAATAAATTAAATTAAAATTTTTGTGTTTGGTTACAGATAAATAGTTGTAATTTATGGTCAAAATTAATTAAATTAAAGAATTAAATGTTTATTTTATATATTTTAAATCCCAAAGTTAATTTTATTCATAAAATGTTGACCACTTTTCACTGACATAAAAACTCTTTACTAAGACTTTAAAAAGTACCGTTCGTTTTAGATGGAGCATGTTGATAAACCGTGCGTTTCACCTTATTAAAAATAAACTCGTGCGTTTTACATTACAATAATGCACAAGTACATAATGAGTGAATGAATTTCTTTTCAAATTTGTTGGAGAAAAATAATTAGAAAGGAGAACCGTCAGAGTCGATGGTCAGAAAAGTCGTGTCGAACGAATAAATGTATAATTATTGCTATTTAAGTTAGTAATCTGTATAATTGTATCATTGAATACACGCTTATCAACGGGGAAAGTTATTGTTTGATTTCTTTCAAAGGAAGTACGATCCTATTTTACGAACCCGCTACCTGCTCAGCATCTGAGTCGGTATTACTTTAAGTAAGTAAGTGGCACACGACATTACAAAGAATAGTTCTCAATCTAGGTCCGTATTCACGATCTTTTTTCCATTTTCGCGGCAAGCCCGTGCGTACTGGCGCATGCGCGGTGCGCTCAAAGATGTCCGCCTCGCATGAGCGTTAATACATTTCTAAGCGCAGCTCTCTATTTACCATTATGACAAGATTTTGACAGTTCGCACGGGCTTTTAGCGAAAACGGAAAATCCTGGTTTACCACTGACTACCGAATAAATATATATCTATCAATAGAGCAATCTAATTGACGATGGAGATAAAGAAGTAATGTAACACTAACGTAGCAAGCATGAAGATAGCATCCGAACAGAGTTCACACTATAAACACCTACTTGAATTAAAATATTTGACGTAGATTTATCTATCTGATTATCTATTCGACTGCCTGGCTGGCGCGGTGGTAGTGTATCCGACTGCTACGTAAGAGGTTGTGGGTTCGATTCCCACACGGGAAACCACTTTGTGTAATCCACTAATTGTTGTTCCGAGTCTGGGTGTAATTGGTGTTTGTAAAGTTCCCCGCGACACAGTGATTGTAGCTTCCTACGTAAGTCGTTTAAAAATAAAAAATCTATTTACGAGTATATCTCTTGTCTGAATGGATGTCCAGACTTCGTAAAAAGAGATAGACGGATTCTCCAAGAACTAGATAACTTTGGAGGTTCCATCTATTTGTTCAAATATTCTGAATATTAAGTAGATATTTGTAGCATGGACTCTATGTTCATGGGGAGAAAACAACGTCTATGTTCATGGGGGCCGACAGGATTTGTTCCAGGTGCAAAAATATTTGTTTCAGAGAGTCTGCGCACTATACACGGAAAGAAATCTTCTTTAAATCTACAGAAAATACCATTGCTTAATGAGTTATTATTCCAAAATGCTTATTTATTGTACAATTTTTCAATGGATTTTGTACGAAAATAGATTGTTACTTCTCACTTGGGCGGCTATTACTCTTAAACTTGTAAAGCCTACTTAGCTGTTTGTTTTCCTTTAAATTTCGTTATATATACTACTACCCTATTTTTTTCGTTCATTTCAATGTGGAGCGTCTCCATCCAGGTAATTAACTGACAGCGGGTGGACACTCGACTCTTAACAAAAATTAGAACTTAAAAGCTTAATATTTCACAAACGAATTCTTAAATCGTAAAACGGTAATTACAACCCTAAAAATATTTTTCCATTCCAACTTTACGTATAGGGGAGGTACCCTTAAACCTTTTTTTTCAGATTTTTATTCTACCCCTTTGTCGGCGTAACTAATACCTATGTATATTCATGCCAAATCACAGCTTTGTACGACGGATAGAGGGATGGACATGGCGAAACTATTAGTTCCTTGCTTACTACGAAATCCTAAATATAAAATGTATCTACGCTTTAAACGGAGTTCGAACATTTCATTATTAGGTTAGGTCATATGAATGTCAACCAAATTATTTTTCGCAATGTGCTGAATCATTTTCTCACATATTTTAATGTTTAGGCCACCGGATCACCGGGTCATTTTCTTTTTTATTGCACATGAATAACAAAATGACAACAATAAAAAATAATATGAGTACGATATGGGTCTCAGTGCAATTCATTAAACAGATAACGCTGAAAAATTATATAATGATTTCCGTTCATATCTAAAATATTTATTTCATCATCTATTCTGAATTCTATCATAGTTAAACAAGATTGCTTAGCCAAATAACGTTTTATGTGGAAAATCTAATTTACCACTATGATGATGTTTCGAGGAACGATAATGTGTTTTTTGTGTTTCATTATTACTTTGGTTGTGCCTAACAATTATTTTTGTGGAGTAAGTATACTGTTTATTTTATCGCCTTCAAAATATGCTCCTCTAGAAACGATACACTTACGCCAACGAATAATCCAATCATTAGAATTTTTAAACGCTTTTACACGAATTCCCCTATGTCTTCTACAGAATTAAAACGGGTGTCACGAAATGGCAATTTGAGTTTAAGAAAAATAAATAAGTCGGCTGTAGCCATATCTGGAGAATAAGGTGGTTACTTGATGGCATTTGTTGAGTTTTTAGTCAAAAATTCGTTCACTCTGTTCCTTCCAAGTAGCCAGTACATAGTTTTATAACGCATGTCTAGTTCTTGTCTTTTCAATTTTGAAAGTGATTTAAAGCTATTTGAACTTTATCTACTACTTCCTCATAATGAGACCCGATGGCTATAATAGCGGTGTCGTCCGCAAAGGTTGTAATTGTGTTATTTTTCAGTTTGGGAATGTTATACATGTATAACATATACACAATCGGGCCCAACACACTACCTTGTGGCACCCCGGCTTTTATCATTTTATGCTCTGAGTAAGCATCATCTTGTCTTACTCTAAATGCTCTGTTTGTAATATAAGATTCTAAGATGTCTGCGAAATCTTTATACAAAGTTCGCTTCAGTTTATAAATTAGGCCATCATGCTAGACTTTATCAAAAGCTTGCGCTACATCTAAGAATACGGTAGTACATACCTCTTTACTTTTATAATATTATTTATCCTATGTACCTCGTCTATTGTTGAGTATTTTTCTCTAAATCCAAACTGGTGATTTGGTATAAGGTTCCTCTCGTCATTACTTAAAGCCCATTTTCCATTACTGTCTTTAATAGGTGGAATTCGTGTAATAGGTCTTTTGAACCTCTTTGTCACTTTCCAGAGAGAATAATCCGTTGAACGATCACTGGTTAGAAGCTGCAGGTTAGAATTCAACGATTCCTCTTGAAAGTATTGAATTTTTCTCATAAGTTCCTTAATTAAGTTATTAAGTACAGTTTTATCTTGTGGTGCTCTGGTTTGTTGCCATATTTTTCTTTGTTTTCTTTTTTCAGGTATTAATGGGATAGATGTGTCCCTTGAATTTTATTCTTAGTTGTGGCGTATTGTGCCACGCACATTGTTGAATTTTTGCCACAAAGTTGTAAACTTCTGTGTCAAGTTGAGTTTGGTCTATTATTTCATTTTGGTCTTTTTAGATTCATAGAATTATCCAGATTCAGGCAAAAGCTTTTCCAATCTATCCGATTATTGACTAGAGTCGATGGGCTCTCTCTGAGTAAGATTTTATTACTAAATTTTAATATTATCGGTGAGTGATCCAAATTCATGTGATAGCCTTCTTCTATGCATAAGTAATTCATAGATAATAATAATAATTGTAATCTTTATTGACACAAAAACAATTTGAGGATCTGACTCCTGTGCTAGTGTAATGTATGTAAAAATATATCTTCTGTAACACAGGTATATATAACTGTGTTACAGGAGATTTATTTTTACAAACGAAGAAGTCAATAAGATCAGGTAGTTTGTTTTTGACAGTGGCCCAGTATGTTGGTTTACCTGTGCTTATTCCTTCACACCCCATGTCTTTAACTGTATTTAATAACTGTCTGCCTTTTGTCATAGTCAATCTCGATCCCCAATGAGTGTGCTTCGCATTAAAGTCGCCTCCTGACCCTAGAAGTTGAAAAATATGCGTATATTGCTCTTTTCTTATCATATATCTTGGAGGTCAATAGATAGCCGCAATAGTGGTGTGACAAGATTTTGTTATAATAGATACCGCTACAACTTGCATGTCCGATTCTTCGTATCTATTATATTCGTAGTGGCATATATTTTCTTTAATTATAATAGCACTAACCCCTCTGGCAGTATTGTTAGGATGGAGCGAGTTGTACACTTTGTATCCTCTAAATTTAATGAACGATTGCAAAGTGAAATCTGTCTTAGAAATTAGGCACACGTTTATGTTTTCAGTATCTAGGACTGCTTGCAACTCTTGTTGTTGTTGAAGCAAACCATTGGCATTTCACGTCATTATTTTGAGACTGTTTTGATTTATAGTTGCGATCGTGAGACAGATATTTAAGTGACTTGTTCGGGTTTTTCTAGTCTTTTATCGAAGGTGGAAATATAGTGGGGGACACACTTAGGTTTTTCTTCGGTTGGCAATCTGCAGTTAGCTGTAAGGTGTTTGCCCGTGCATTTCACACATCTTGGCTCTTTTGAGCAATACTTTTGGGTGTGGCCATGTGCTTGACACCTTTTGTATTGAAAGATTAGTTTGGGATTTTTGAGGGGGTGTATTTCAACTTTACATTCTAAAATATGTTGTATGCCATAGATTTTATTGACATTTTCGCTGTTTTTGAATGACAATATAGACATGTTGAGAGATTGTTTCTTTTCCAGCATATCTTGTTTATTACATTATCTAGCTGAATGCCCTGTGAAATTAGATCATCTTTGATCCATTCTGGTTGATAGGAAGAGTGTAGTTTCTTCACAACAACTCTTATCGGCCTAGTCTGTTTAACTTCATAAGAATGCCAGTGAAAGTTTCTCTCTGCCATAAGTTTGGAGATTGTGCTATAGGCATATTCGGTTTTAGAATTAATCTTAACACTGTCCCCACTCATCATTTTAGCAGTAAAGGATTGCTGTTTGGCTTTCTGTTAGGATATTGTAGAACGTTTGATAATTCTTTAAGTTGTCTACTATAGTAGGTGGAGGAGGTGGTACCTTTTTGACCGCTGGTGCCTCGCCAGAATTGATTTGCCGCTGGTCACTTGTACCGGCTTGTATCGGAGAGGGGGTGGTGTTTAACTACCTTTTAATCCTACGTTTTACCCTAATCCATTCCGTTTCTTTGGCGAGGTCCTCCTCGTCCGTGCAATACTCAACATTTTCATCTTGAGCACTATGAGTAGTTCGTATTTTTTTTACCTGTATCGGGTTTCTTTTTGTTATGCTCCTTGAGACATTGCTTCTTCGTTTCGTTTCTTCGTATTCGTTCTTCTTGAAGGCTTTATATTTGACATAGAAAATGATTACATGTTTTATTTTGACCATTATGTATAAGCCAGCATGGTTCACTACACTAAAGTACCTGTGATTACGAGGTTCTCGCCAAATTACCGTTAAATTGTATCAATTAATACCGAAATAATGGAAATGTGATAAGTAAAACTAGAATTATTATGAAAACAACCCTAATAGTGCCAAAAACTAGAGCTAATAGGAAAAAAAGTAACATGATTTTTAAAATCATTGCGCCAAAACCCATTAGAATTGATACCAGTATTTTGAGACTTGTTATGAAGTCATATTTTGTTGAGCAGTGTCATTATTTAAATAAATAAATAAATTAACACTGACACCGACTGACATAATAATAAAAATAGTAGTAAAATACATTTTTTTTCCCTAATTATGTTTTAGTCTGAAGTGATACAAGAGGGAGCTTTTGTAAGAAGTTGCGACCCAAAATATATGATCAATTGTACCGCAATAACCAAAAGGGCAAAACGAGGTGATCCCTACAAGACCACTGCTGGCGGTACTATTCTTGATAATTGGAATAACAACGTTACAGTAAGTGCGTATGAGTTTTGTGTTTAGGTGGTCTTATAACAAAAAGAGGTTCAATCCTCATTCCGCCACTTGCGGGAGCTAAAGCCCTACAATTGGCACCCACTAGATCAACCGCTGTGGCAAGACGTACCTCGTCCCCGCCGCAACCCCACCAGATTCACCCCCTTTTATTGACGTCGCTGATGGGCGCTAGTTGGGTGGCTACACCCGATAGGGTCTTTTTTTCACACAACGGCTTAGCTAATATACTTAAAAATACTCCAACATCCATCACAGACACCTTAAAAATACTAATTATAGCATCTCTTAATTCCTTCGTTCTGGCACACTCCACCAATAGGTGATGAACATCCTCTGGAGTGCCGCAGGGTCGTACCCGATAGGGTCGACATCGTTGTCGTTACGAGAGCCAAAGACCAAGTTACCGCTGGCTTATAGACTACTCACTGGACTTCCCCTCTCTGAAGGATACTGCCGGTGGGCTCGGACTCACCAGCGCAGCGGCGGCGTGAATCCCACTACCGGATATGACGCCCACTCTACAGTGACTACCCAGTTACCCATGTGTTTTTGCAGACGGCGAGGGATTCAAACAGGTCGTATGGCTAAAACGATTACACCAGGTGCTCCCCGCAAACCCATAAATCGTGAGAAAACTCAAAGTGACAACGTCGGGGAATATCCCAATCAAGATAAATAGAAATAGTGATAATCTCAACGGTAGTAACCAGTTTAATAAGTAGGTCAATAAGGCACTTTGCGGTACGATGGACAACGGAACATATCATCCCAATTTTAGATTTCTAAGGTATAGGTATTCCATTTTTCAGTTCAAAATAACATACGGAACAAAATCTATGCCCGAGATGGTACATCTGAAAATGAAGGTGTGTGATACGTTGAAAATCGGGTGGGCGAGAGATTACTTGAAAACGTATTCAAACGTATCCTTGACGTGCCCATTGCCCAAAGTAAGTTTATTTATTAACCGAATTCAAAAAGGAGGAGGTTCTCAATTCGACTGTATGTTTTTTTTGTATGTTTTAGGACCCATTTAAAAAATATTTTTGTGTTTGAAAGGGTATACTTTCAAGTTGGTCCCATTATCATCAGATCACGATGTGATGATGGGATCCTGGAGAAATCGTGGGGACTCTTAAAATATTAAAGGCACACCTACAATGATTTAGGTACATTTCATAGTGATTCTTGCATTTACTCTCAAAAAGCACCTATTGGTGAAGTAGAACTGATGATGAAGACCACAAATGACGAACGAACCTATTCAATATTTAACGGTTTGCGATTCAATTACTTTAATATGATATTGAGTAGCATTTTTTCTCGTCATACTGACATACATACACAATGTAATAGAGCTGATAGTGAACTATTATGTGAACTCCTCAATAATTAACGGCCATGCATCAATATTTTGTAAAGGGATTTGAGCAGTTGACATAAGCCTATTGTAACTTAAGTGAATTACCAACCAATAAAAAGTGAGAAAAAAAAATACAAAAAAATATTACCGACTTCAAAAATAAATACAAGGCAACTAAAAAGCAAAAAATAATATCTACCTAGAATAACAAAAACAAATTAACATCATAAAGTTGGTGCCGAATTAAAGAAAAACAACTATTTCATGGCACCAACTTCCAAATGTTAATTTGTTGCTGTTATTCTAGAATTATTCTGAGAGTTTATTCTAAAATTATTCTAGAGTTATTTTGTTATTCTTAAACATAATATTAGCACGACAGTTTGACCCGCTATCTAAACCGCACAGATCCATCTGCGGTATAAAAACCCAGGGGCGTTTATAGATGGTACAAATATCAGTTTGTGCCATAACGAAACGCAAAAATGACAGTTTCACTTCTAGAGTTAGATATTTAACAGACACTTAACAGTAGACAAGTTATTGAGACCGGCCGTAAGACATTAGTAGTTTTCTTATTTCCATAGGCCAAAACAGTAAACTTATGAAGGTTTTTAGTCAAGTATCCAAAAATTTTGATACTTGGCATCAGTACCTAAACGGTTTTGTATATTCAGATTCAATATTTGGCCACATACAGTACTTTTACCTGCTTAAGGCATTTAGTTTTTACAGTATTACAGATACAAAAATATAAAGATCTGTTTTTCGTTACCTTTTCACTTTTTTTATGATGGTTTGTAGTTAACAGAAGTACAAAATAAACACATTACTTAATTCCAGGGCAAGTACCTGTTTCGTGACATGGAAATGCCACCAAAAAACTTTCCACTACCGATTCCCAAAGGAGAAACTATACATGTAAGACTGGGAGCTGAAGTGACAGAGACGGGAAAAGATATGGGAGAGTTCGCTTTTGTCGCGCGTTGCGTTTGACACTAATAAGGTTAACAAGAAGACGCATTTTGTGACTATTATTTGTGAATAATATAAAAAAAAATGGTTTCAATATTACGCTTAATTACTTAGTATGTTTTCACAAAACGACACTAAACATAAAGCGGCGGAAGCCTTATGGCTAAGGCTACCGCTTAGTCTCGCAATCGTGAGGTCGCGGGTTCGATTCCTACCCATTATACTACCGATGTGAACCCACTCCTAACACAAGCCATAGAGCTTAACAAGAATGCTAGTAATGTGGGACTCAATCCCACATAACATGGTAGGTGGCGCGGACATCTTTGCCGACACCAATATTACAAGGGCTTTATTTCAATTTCCATTTAAATGTTGTTTGTTAAGCAAACAACCAAGCATATTATTGGTATGCCGTTCTTGTAGTAAATAGTTGCTGTTTTCGATATATTAAATAGTTAATACATCGAATTGGATATTGGTAGACAGTATGAATATTGCACCCCCCCCCCTGCAATATTCGTACTGTCTACCAATATCCAATTGCCAAAACCAATATAAAATGCAGGGGAAAAAACGTTACCCTGTGGCACACCTGCATCATAAAGAATAGTTAATTAATCTATGACCTGACAATGACCTTTATTTTATTGAAAACACGAAGTCGCTTTAGATGCTTCATTTTTTTTAAACCTACAACGAAATGAAGAGGCGAGCAGGTCCTGCCTAATGGTCACGCTAGCCCATAACAGTATCGGTGCCACCCAAATCCTTGTTTGGCAAAGATCTGAATGTCACCGCATCGCACTCCTCATTTGAGTTAATAGTTCGTAAATCTCATTTGCCCACTAATTACATTTGCTGCAGTGCCTTTCAACAGAAACACCTACCGTTGTTTTGCATCCTAAGTGAATAAAGAATTTTGAATTTTGACACAGTGATGTTAACCATTACTATTTCAAGGAAAAATAACTGACAGTGTTGTGGTATCGACCAAAATGGCTTATCTCGTAAAAAACTTACTCTGCACATTTCACTTACATTGAAAAATAAATCAGTCTTAGTTTATCTATTAAATATTAGAAAAGATCACCATCAATCCAAAATATTACACAATTTATTCTTTTATAAAATAGTGAATATCTAAATGGTAGAAAAAATGTATAGGTACTGCAATCCCGTGTTTGCGTGCCACAGCGTGTAATTAATTGCAATAAGATATTATTTATTATTATTTGTCAGTTTTCAAAGGGACTTCGTAATATGAATGGAGTATAATAGCTAAAGGACCATTGATGATAGAGATGTCAATTTTTGTAATTTTTATGCTAATTTTATACATATAAATTTTGACGCCATAATTGGTAGGTATAATAAAATATACACATAAATGACTCACTATGCAAAATTACAGGTTTGGTAAAGCACTTTTTTTTTAAATACGACTCCCGCAGTAGGTTACAAGCCCTGTGTCGCGGGGGACTTTACAAATACACGGAACAACAATTTGTGGATCACACAAAGTGGTATCGTGTGGGTATTGAACCCACGACCCCTTGCGTAGCAGTCAAAAAAGCACATACTGGTAGCCTTTCATTGTTTCTTAAACTATTATGTATTAGTAAATCAATAAATAGCGATATTATAAGAGTGTGAATTTACGTACATATCTCAAAATCGGTCACACTTTGAACATTTATTTGCAGGTCAGACTTCAGTGTATTTATTTTAACTTAAATGTAAAATGTTACCTATGATTCCTTCCATAATGATTGCCTGCTTCAAGCGATATCGTTAAAATGCGGACTATTTCTTATTTCACATTTTGTGGGTTCGATTGTAGGAAATTATTTAAAAATCTTTAAATGCAGTTCGAATTATTTTTAAAAACAAAATTAATCTTCCTTCTACAATATTTAAGGTACTTTCTCTCCGTGTGACCCACCCCAAGTCGACGACTTGGGGTGGGACACTCTGTAGATATATTCTAATTCCAATCATACGTGGGACACTCAGAAAGTTTTTAGAAACTAAAAAACTAACTTCTATAGATTTGTTAATTTGAATTTTGTTAATTAAATCTTTATAAATAACTCTTCACCAGCCTTTATACGAAGTTTCATGCGTCTGAACCAATTTTCGAAAGATTTTTTCCAGTCCGTCGCAGACCCCTCTTCCACGGCCTCCTCAAACGCTGCTAGAGCGTCGAAAACTGTATTACTTTCACCTAATATTTTATTTTAATGAATAAAAAAAAGTCCCACGCTGCCAGATTAGGACTGTAAGAAGAGTGACTCAAGACTCTGACCGGTGTGGTGTCTAGGAAGTCCCTCGTTTTGAGAGGTCAGTGCGCGGGCGCGTTGTCATGGTGAAGCACGTACCCCGCGGAGCCCGGTATTCAGTTGCTTGTTGCTCATTGTAGACAAAATTTCTGGCAGGTATTTTGTGGTATACCATTTGGCGTTGATGCTGCTTTGGTCTCGTAATGGAATTGAAACCAGATACCCCGTCAAAGTGAAGAAACTAGCGATTCAAATTTTCCGTGATTCTCGATCGCTTCACTTTCGTAGGCGTTGGTTCGTTTTGAAACAGTCAAACTGTCGGCTGACGCTTTGTTTCTAGATCGTATTGATAAATCCAGCATTCGTCACTTGTCAAAATGTTGTAAACGCGCCGAGACGAGCCTGCTTCAAATGTTTGAATTCTCTCCACTCTACAGGGGCCTGCTTCTAAACTTCGGCGAGGTTGTGCGGCACTTTTTTTTTGGCGGGAAAAATTCCTGACGAACACCTCCACCATCCGGGGAAGACGGTGGAGGTAGTGTGGGGTTTGCACCCACTAAAAAACCCGGCGTGTATCTCCCGCCACCTTCGCGAACGGGCCGGAATTTTTATGCCGTCTGCGGCCCGCCCAGTGGCAATGCCCGGACGCGATGTAGTTGCGTTCCGGGCATTTGACACCTACGCGGCCCCTGGATACACACAGGGTGCCGCGCCTCCACGGAAGGCCGCGGGCGAGGCAGATTACCCCGTACGCCCGCCCGCAGCCCCACCTAAGGCGGCATTAGGCGCAGATATGCGCGCCGACGCCGCCCAGTTCGCCGGCGATGGAGCGGATACGCCAGGGAGCTCTCTTCTCTGACGCGCTCCGCCGCCTCCTTCTGCGAGATGATGTCCTCGCAGAAGGATGCGACCGCATTCCACGACCCCTCGCTTCGGACCATGGACAGAACCACGGCCGGCAGCGAGAGGTCACTTCCGACCACTGCGGTGAGAACTCGACGTTGCCCCTCGTTGGGTGTGCTGCGCCGAGTCCTCACCGCAGTCGCAGTGGTGGCAGGCGGGACTCGGTTCCCTCCTAGCAACCGTGTGCAGGTACTTCCCGAAGCACCCGTGCCCGGAAAGGACCTGCACTAGCCGGAAGGAAAGGGTCCCGTGCTGCCGCCCTGCCCACTCCTCCAGGACCGGCTGGAGCGCCTCCACGGTAGGTTGTGCGGCACCTACCGCAAGAATATCCTCCTCACGCCAAGGTACTCGTGTAGAATTTTGTAAACGGTTCCTGAACCAATCTGCAGTGTATGCTGAATCTCTTCGTATGTAATTCGCCTGTTTTCTTGAATTATTTAATTGACTGCCAGCGCACTTTTTCCGTGACAGCCATCATAGAACGACCACTCTTCTATCCATCCCCCAATATCAGCATCCATAAAAGCCATTTGAAGTCGATCAAATGACTCATCAGGTTTTATGCAACATTTTAAATCGTAGAAAATAATCGCACGAAAATGTTCTCGATGCAAATCCATTTTTAACTCGAAAAAAATTCGAAATTCGAATAATGGTATTTTTACAACTAAATAACCAAATTTTTCTAAATAATTACAAGTGGCCAGTGCCTTGTACCTACATAAAAACTTTCTAAGTGACCTGGTAATTAAACAAGATTGACCAAGATTTACCCAAATAACGTGTTGTTTGGAAAAGCAAGTTACTGATTGATGACGATGTTTCGAAGAACGATGCTGTGGTTGTGCTCAACAATTTTCTCGTGTAGTCATTATTGTACTGATTTAGTAAACTATTTCTCTTTTTTCTATGTAGTACTCGTATTTTTATAAGTACTCCTTCATTCCTAAGACCAGAATAATAATAAAAAAATTCTTAATAATTCACCTATGAAGTAAAATACTACTCTTGTGAAAAGTCGATTCTACATACGTAATGTCTGTTCGCAAACAAATGGTGAAGCCGGAGAAAAGAACAAGCAATAAAAACTCGCGGCCACTCTTTTCAAATTGCCAATGTTTACAATGTTTATTTAGTATATGCAGGTAAGGTGCTGTCACTATTATAATATACAGCTAAATAGAGGACTGATGCAAAAACAAGAGATAAAAAGATTAAAAGAAGAGTACATGAGATTGGATATATCATCCTCAATGGTTACAACATAGTAGGAGCATCCTCTTACAATGTACAAACTATTTATGTGCTTAAATATTGCCAAATTCCTGCTAATTAATGAATAAGTATAAAAGTAAAAACATTTCTACTTATTTAGGAAAGCTGTTTTAGATAATTTGTAAATATAATGCTGACGGATAATTTCAATAATTCAAACATTTTGTTCTTTTTAACATTTTTATTAATTCCTGGACTAAGGTTCTGTGTGCACTTTACTCTGTGATTAAGGTCCATTCAGAGTTTGTTTAACCTGAAGCTCTTATCAGATCAGCTGCTTTTTCTGCCATAGCGATGATTACAGAGTTAGGGTACAAAGAGACAGGTGAAGGAAGAACGCTTGCGTCCACTATCCGTAGGCCTGATACAGATTTCACCCTGTAACAAAACAAAGAAAGTGTACCTTATTTGTAGAATTCCACGTCGTGATGAAAATGTGACCTACTTCAAAGTATACCTACTGTTTCTAATGCCAAATAATAAAATTATCGATACCTATCACACGACTCTGCTAAGAGATGTGGGTGATCAAATATAAAAAAAATGATAACATTCTTCATCTGTTTTAAAAAAGTATATTCTATTTCATATATGAAATCCATTTTGATATACGATGACTTGTTTACTCATTGTCAAAGTGAGGTTGTCTCACTTTGACAATGAGTAAACAAGTCATCGGAAATTCTAGATTGTTTTAATAAATTAATAGGGAATAATTTCTAAGCCCCGGTCAATTAGTATAATTTAGTTAAAATCTGTCCAAAAAAGTAATCCATATTGACACAAACAGTCCGTTACTATAATTTTGCATGAATACGACAATTGCTATGACAACGTTAAATATGTAGTCATGAAATCACTAAAAATCATTCGAGTGTTGAATTTAAATACACGTGGAGTGACAATCTCAGGATTAGCTACGATTTTATAAAACTAAGTCTTTTGCTGTTTTATTAGGCACAAACAAATTAATATAAAGGTTTATTTCTTGGGATGTAAGGGGGCGCATCAGGGATGTAAGGGGGCGCATCAGGGATGTAAGGGGGCGCATCACCATCTTTCGCTCCAAGCCAACCTCACCTGCACGCGGTACATCCTGCTGTACAACGAACGAGGCTCTGGCGACCGGCTGGTGGCGGTATAACCATCCCAATTTAAGGCGTAGCTGAAGTAATAGGTCAGTGACGGGCAGCAGCGTCACTGATGCAAGAGCTACGCCCTGCGATCGCCAACCCGCCTGCCCAGCGTGGCGATTATGGGCATTACCCCCAATGCACAAAGCACTAAGGCCACGGCCGGCCCCCAGTTCCCGGCAGTCACGCTATTCCTGGACATGGTGGCGTCCACGGTAACGGCGTGGCGGGGGGTGCTAAGAATCTCCGGGCTACGGAAGGCCACCACAACCGACTGACCCTGGCGACGTATAACGGACGCACGCTACGGCTAGACTCGCATCTGGCACAACTTGAGGTGGAACTTGGGAAGATTAGGTGGCATATCCTCGGGTTAAGTGAAGTCCGAAGAGAGGGAGAGGACACCATAACCCTCGAGTCAGGCCACCTTATGTACTTCCGCGAGGGAGACCAAAAATCCCAAGGTGGTGTTGGGTTTCTGGTAAATAAGTCCCTTTCTGACAACGTTGTGGAAATGTCTAGCGTGTCGAACAGGGTAGCGTACCTCATTATTAAGCTCACCGAGAGGTATAGCCTCAAGGTAGTGCAAGTGTACGCACCGACCTCGGCACATCCAGACGACGAAGTGGAGGATATGTTCGATGACATATCGAGGGCCCTCCACTCCACCACTAAGACCCACTACAACGTTGTTATGGGGGACTTCAACGCTAAAGTGGGAGTACAAAATTGCAGCGAATTGGTAGTAGGATCCCATGGATTTGGAAGCAGAAATCATAGGGGGCAAATGCTAGTCAACTTCCTCGAACGGGAGGGGCTCTTCTTGATGAACTCCTTTTTTAAGAAACGGCCCCAAAGGAAGTGGACGTGGCAAAGCCCCGACACTATGACGAAAAACGAGATCGACTTCATCATGACGGACAAAAAGCATATATTCAGAGACGTCACCGTGATCAACAGGTTTAATACCGGTAGTGATCACCGACTTGTCCGAGGCTCTCTGAATATCGACTTCAAGGCGGAACGTGCCCGTCTGATGAGGTCCAGGCTCCGACCTACTTTGCTCCAAACCATGATAGGATCCGAAGCGTTCCAGTCAAACCTGGATAACCGATTTGCTGCCATGGAAACCACAACAGACGTAAACCAGAAGCTCGTAAATGTGGTTCGGATACTCAGGGAAGAAGGTACGAGATTTTGTGAAATGCAGCGTAAGGGCAAGAAGTCAAAGCTTTCGGAAAAGACTTTAGGGCTAATGAAGGAACGACGTGAAAACCCACCCGTCACTTCGTCGGAAAAGCGCGCTCTAAACCAAGAGATCAACAGGCTTATACGACACGACCTTCGGTGCTCCAACACTCTTTTGATTAAAAGAGCGATCGAGCAGAACCGGGGGTCAAAAGTGTTCGTACAATCTCTTGGAAGAAGCCACCTGACGAAGTTGACCACAGCAAGTGGAGAAGTCGTTTCCTCGAAGCCGGCAGTCCTCTCCGAAGTGGAAGGCTTCTATGGCCGGTTATACGCTTCGCATGCATCTCGACCTGATCCTGAAAATTAGGGTCCTAGAGCCACTCTAACACGCCACTACACCGAAGACCTGCCAGAAGTCAACATTGACGAAATCGTGCTGGCTCTTAAACAGCTGAAAAATGGAAAAGCCCCTGGAGAGGATGGCGTTACAACAGAGCTGTTAAAAGCTGGAGGTAAACCCGTACTGAGGGAGCTCCAAAAGCTTTTTAATGCTGTCCTGTTTGAAGGGAGAACTCCGGAGGCGTGGAGTAGAAGTGTAGTCGTCTTGTTCTTCAAAAAAGGAGATAAGACCCGGCTGAAGAACTACCGACCTATTTCTCTTCTAAGCCACGTCTATAAGCTGTTTTCAAGAGTCATCACGAACCGCCTTGCGCGAAGACTTGACGAATTCCAACCACCGGAACAGGCTGGATTTCGGAGCGGATATGGCACCATAGACCACATCCACACAGTGCGGCAGATTATACAAAAGACCCAGGAGTATAATCAGCCCCTGTGTCTAGCATTCGTGGACTATGAGAAAGCCTTTGACTCGATTGAAATCTGGTCCGTTCTGGAGTCTCTGCAGCGATGCCAAGTAGATTGGCGATATATCGAAGTGATGAGATGTCTCTACGAAGCCGCCACCATGTCCGTCCAAGTACAGAATCAGCAAACAAAACCTATACCATTGCATCGAGGAGTGAGGCAAGGGGACGTTATTTCCCCGAAACTGTTCACAAATGCAATGGAGGATATGTTCAAGACGCTGCACTGGAAAGGGCGGGGCATCAACGTCAATGGTGAATACATTTCTCACTTGCGATTTGCAGATGACATTGTCATCATGGCGGAAACGCTGCAGGACCTACAATGGATGCTGAATGACCTGGCTGACTCCTCTGTACGCATCGGCCTACGGATGAACTTGGATAAAACCAAGGTCATGTTCAATGAACATGTACTACCGGAACCGATAGCCGTGCACGGCGCCGTTCTCGAAGTTGTTCAAAAATATGTGTACCTAGGGCAGTCATTGCAGTTAGGTAGAAACAACTTCGAGGACGAGGTGAACAGGAGAATTCGGTTGGGTTGGGCAGCGTTTGGTAAGCTACGTCAAGTCTTCTCATCGTCGATCCCACAATGTCTAAAGACTAAAGTCTTTAATCAGTGCGTCCTACCCGTCATGACATACGGAGCCGAAACGTGGACACTGACGGTACGGCTGGTCCACAAGTTCAAAGTCGCTCAGCGGGCTATGGAACGGGCTATGCTCGGAGTTTCTCTTAGGGACAAAATCAGAAATGAGGTGATCCGGCAGAGAACCAATGTTATCGACATAGCCCACCGGATTAGCAAGTTGAAGTGGCAGTGGGCTGGCCATATTAGCCGAAGAACCGACAACCGTTGGGGTAAACGAGTTCTTGAGTGGAGACCGCGGCTTGGCAAACGTAGTGTAGGACGCCCTCAAGCCAGGTGGAGTGATGATATACGCAAAACGGCTGGCAGGAGCTGGATGCGAGAAGCCGAAGATAGAACAAAGTGGCGTGCAATTGGAGAGGCCTATGTCCAGCAGTGGACTGCGATAGGCTGATGATGATTATTTCTTATTTTAATGCCAATCGATTTAAATTTGTACAGAATGGTAATCGAAAATCGATATCGTCATAAAGCGACTACAATGAAAGTAGTAGTTAGTAAAGTAGTAGTCACTAGTAATTAGACATCTGTCAAAAAAGACTTCGTATTTGAAACGGGATATAGTAACGGGCGAATACTCAAACGATGCTCAATTTGATGGTCTCTCTGAAAAGCCTTGGTCAAAAAGCTCCTACACACTAGCAGGCCCCCGGCGGATATTGGCCTGTCAGTTACTGCCGGTTTAGACAGTTGTAAGCTTGTATGCCACTTGTCTCTGTATAGGAGCTTTGTTGCGATTAACTGACAGGCCGATATCCGCCGGCACCCTGCTAGGTCGCCATATAATGCTGCGTTATTTCGTACCTAACATGTCTAAAATAACTATCTTTTATAAATCTGACAGTATTGCATCTTGCATGGTGCCGATTGCATTACTATGACACAGTTATATCATATTCAGTTTGACAAATTTCAGTAGCAAAATGTGTAGGTATGTCATGAGTATTATACCTCCCCGAGTGCAAAATTCGGTTGGATTATTATGGCATTGAACTTTCTAAGTCATACTTTGTTTAATTAATAACTTTTTCATTCATAAATACTTAAACGAATAAAAATATTACATAAATAAAATTTTAGGACGCTCCGATTTTGATAAAATTAGTTATGTGCACTCAGTATTATGGGCTCATACCAACCCTTGAATATGCCCACATCTATATGTTACACGTTGTATGTATAAAAAAATACAATGGAAGCAATGTTACTGTATTTAGACACGCGCTAAGTAGGTACGCGCACTATTTGACAAAGGCATAAAACACACAATCCTAACACTACTGGATTACTTCGAAGCGCAGCATATGCAGAATGTACCGTAACTCTTGATCCACGACGGTGCCGCCAGCGCAAGTGCCTCCGGCGTGATGTCCGGTGACTGCCACTTCTCTGATGATGCACTCCAGGTATGCGTCTGGAGGACTTCGATGTACTGGTTTAGATTGAGGCTTCGGCTTCGGTTGATCTTTACTTTAAGAAGACAAGAATTAACGATAAAAAATATTTTATTCATTCTCTTTAGGATTAGGACCACAATTACCGTTTCCCAAAATTACCAATAGTTATTACTTACCAAAATGACTAGTTTATAAAATGACAAGTTCTTAAAATTACAAGTTATTGTAATGACTGAATGCCATAAAGTTGACTTGCCAGAATGTCCTGTTCCTTTAAAGTCCATGTTTTGAAATTACGACTTTATATGGAGTACATTTGTGGCATAACTGACGAAGCGTGGATGTTTATGACATTATGGAATGAAGACACGATGGGTAGTGGATATAGTTGGGAAGTAGACAGTAGACAGAAGCGAACATTACGTGAAACGGACATAGGGAAGTTGAAGTTCAATGTGTAAAATTTACCAGCGTAGGTAACAAAAGCGACGCTAATGAGGATAAGTCATAATTCTACGTATGTACATTCGGCCAAATAAATTATATAGTCCACCAGTTTTAACAAACCTACCTCTGTTACTATAATTGCGTTAAGGTTGAAATTAGTAACTTTCAAATATTATTGCAAAGGAAAATCAATCTGGTTCTTTATGACCAGCAAATCAATTTCAACCGTAAGGTGATCGACCATATTTTTATCCTACTGTGCATGTAAAGATAAAAGCCTGAGAAAAGAATAAGGCAATAAAAACAGGCGACCACTCCATTCAAATGGCCATTTTTTAGGGTTCCGTCCCTCAAAAGGAAAAAATGGGACTATTAAAGGATCAATTAGTTGTGCGGCCATCCATCTGTCTATCAAGACTTTATCTCAGGAAGGCGTGGAGGTATCGAGCTGAAATTACCTTTAAACCAATTACTATATAAAGCGGCGGTAGCTTTAGGTGTGTTAGGAGTGGGTTCACGTCGGTAGTATAAATACCGACGTGAACCCACTCCTAACACAAGCCATTGAGCTTAGCTGGAGGGGTTAACAGGATTGCTAGTAATGTGGGACCACAATCCCATATTGCTAGTTATATTTAAAAAAAAAACTTAGGTTGCAGTCCCATAAAGCTGAGAAAACATCAAACTTCTAGGTTAACGGAAAAAAAAATACGGCCGTTTATGTCGCAAAAAACTTACTTAAAAGTATTTTGAGACTCGATTCCTGAACTATTTTTAATATGTACGGAACCCTCGGTGGGCTAGTGCGACACCCACTTGTCTGATTTTTTTATATAAACTGTATATAAAATATTATTTTCATATACCTACTTAGCGTTTATAGCAAGACCGAAGACCTCGATTCGGGTCACAACAGCTAGTCATAGCTAAGACTAACTAGGGAGGTACCTGATCGAAATTAAATCAGTTGTTACAGGAATTATTATTAGATGATAGCTTAGTATAATAAACTAAACACATTAATTCAGTAAAAAGAGTGAAAGAAGAGAAAATGAAGAAATAAAAGAGACGAAGAAAGAGTTGGATGAGAATGAGATGAGATCAGAGAATGAGATATCACTTACAATCTTCTTCGTTTCTGAATGGGACCCTTCTGTTCTTTCTTGGTATAACGCCATAAAGAGAGACATCGTTCGGGTCGTGGCCAGTGGATCCAGGCGCCAATGTCTTGGAAAGGCTTCGATGATACCAGCTTCTCAGCTCGGCGGATTGCTGCCACAATAAATCACCGTATATAAAATACTAGCTGCCTGCCCCGGCTTCGCACGGGTGTCATATCGTTTATCGTTTTTTTATACCTTGAGTTACATTATTGTATTTGCATAGGGATCTCTATTTTTTCTGACAATAAAATATAGTCTATGTTACTCCCCGTTAATGTAGTTTTGATGAAAGATTTTTTTAAATCGATCAAGTAGTTTCGGAGCCTATTCAATGCAAACAAACAATCAAATCTTTCCTCTTCATAATATTAGTATAGTTATAGACTAACTGACCCGCGCAACTTCGTCTGCATACATTTTCCTCGCTTTTGCTATATTTTTTATTGGTGCACCGCTCCTATCCCCCTAGCGTGATGTTATAGCCTTCTGCGATAAATGGGCAAAAAAAAAAACCAACAGTAAAATATTTTTTCAATTCCGATAATTTTTTCCTGAGATTATCGCGTTCAAACAAACAAACTTTTCAGCTTTATAATATTACTAGCTGATCCGCTCAGCTTCATTTGCGTATATTTTGCCAGTTTTTGCAACATTTTTATTGCTGCTCCGCTCCTATTGGTCGTAGTGTGATGTTATATATTATAGCCTATAGCCTTTCTCGATAAATTGGCTATCCAACAGTAAAATATTTTTTCAATTCGGACCAGTAGTTCCTGACATTATAGCGTTCAAACAAACAAACTCTTCAGCTTTATACAATTAGTATAGATATTACTTTAAATAGGGAAAATACGTGGAATAGTTACTATACTTTTTGCTTTAGAATTGCTTTTGTGTCAATATACGTAAAACTCTCATTTGTTAGCGAGGGAGGAGTGCTAAAGGGCCACATCGGCTTTCTACAGACCAAGTATTAATAAAAAAAAACCTTATTCTTATCTCTACAGGTACTTATCTAAGAAACACTTACCTTTTATCATACACTGGATATCATCCGAGTTCCCCAGGTAATTAGGATCAACGACAGGTGGCACTGAAGTGATGGAGTCAGTCAGCGTCACAACTCCTCGACTCTTCGGCTGCAGGCAGGTGGACAGGAACATGAAGCCTTCTTTGTGGGTGATGTTGTAAAATGGGAAGGTGTCGCGAAACACCTGGATATGGAATTTTAGATTTTAGAAGTAGACATGGAGTCGTCAATTTATTGAACGATTGGTTGTTAGACTGGTCGCCCCAAACAATCAAAGCTGGTTCTTTTTTGTGACTTAAAGTTCATTTCCGTGCATCGCGGCCGATCGCGAGCCGCGCGCGGCTTACGACAAGCGGCTGACGCTTGCGGCCGATGCGACAATAGTCAGAGTATAAGAATGTGTGGTGCCGTTTCCGAGGTAAGCGACAGACGCGCGCGGCCGACGACTGTCGTAAGCTGCGCGCGCACTCAGAATATTGTCGCATCGGCCGCGAGCGTCAGCCGCTTGTCGTAAGCCGCTCGCGGCTCGCGATCGAGCGCGATGCACGGAAATGAACCTTTATGGTATATCTTACAGTTTCTTACGGGTGCTGCTTCATAAATAAAAACCGAGCAAGTGCATATCGGGCCACGCACAATGTAGGGTTCCGTAGTCTCGCCCCCCATCCAAATAATGCAGCTTAAGAAGTGGATTTTTTGTTATTTTTGTTTTATACTACTAACAACGTAATATAAAAGTATTTTTCAAATAAAATTTTGTTACTTCTCACTGGGTCTGCTGTTACTCGTCAAGTTGTAAAGCCTACACAGCTATGATAATTTTCCTCTTAATTTCACTATAATACTACTACCGTGATTTTTTTCACATACCCAACATCAACCATTTAGCCGGCAGGGGGCGGGGACGCATGAATCTAACAAAAAATTGCGCTTTAAAGCACAAATATATCACAAACGGATCCCTAATTCTAAAAATGGTCTTTCCAACTCCATCCCCACTTTACATAAAGGGAGGTACTACCATAACTTTGTCGGTGTAAGTATATCCATGCAAAATTACAGCCTCCTAGCACTATCAGTCTCTGAGCAAAGCTGCGGACGGACGGACATGATGAAATTATAAGGGTTCCGTTTTGTCATTTTGGCTACGGAACCTTATAAACGAAGATATACGATGTACCATCATGACTTTTGTGTCAAACACTGTGTGGTGGCGTTAGCGTAGTTGAATTGCTTAACAAAATCGCAAGTAATTTGAAATACATGATTATTATTAAAACAGATCCAGTCGTAAGTATGAATTCAGTTCTAATAGCCGTAGAATAGCTACACTAATAAAGTTTGTGTGTAGCTATTCTACATAGATTACACGTATTACAGACCTGAGGCTTGTAATTAGACAAGTCTCTTAGAAGTCTCTCGCTGGCGGTACCCATGGAGAACAGCATCACAGCTGAATTATCCTGGTACTCTACGCCTGATAGTGGTGGAAATGCCAACAAACCTGCAAATGCAAAATTTAATCAAATCAAATTCCTACAATTACCTCGTTTAGGGCAGGTCTAGGAATCAATTAAGAACTACACGGTCTTCCACCTCGGATAGCGCGGTCTATGCTCATCTCGACAAGAATGCCGTAACTGTATCAGCCCTATTTTAACAAATTTTAGGTCTTAGAGAAGATACTTTACATTTTTTTTCCCACATCACTAGCAATCTTGTTAAGCCCTCCAGCTAAACTCAAAGACTTGTGTTAGGAGTGGGTTCACGTCGGTAGTTTAATAAGTAGGATTCGAACCCGCGACCTCACGATTGCGAGACCGATGCCTTAGCCATTAGGCTACCGATGGAAATATCATAAATACTGCTCAGGTTCCTTATTCACTATCTTTATTTCGTTGTCGTGATAAGCCCGTGCAAACTGACGCATGCGCGGTGCGCTAAAAAAGATAGTGAATAAGGACCCATGCTAAGATATATAAGTAAAATCTTTGTGTGATGAGCACGTTTGTTTATTCTGGGTGTAATTTATCATTATAGGTAATATGCATTTGTTTATTTTGAAATATATTATTAGATATATATAGATAACCATACAACAACTATATTAAAACAACTAAGTATATAATTAACGCAGGCATACATAAAGGCAGTTCTATATACCAGAATTTTTCCAGTAATACTCCGAGACAGTGCTGAAGGTGAACACCTTGGAGAGAGTGACGCTGATCGGTCTCTGAATGCTCACGTAGATCGGCATGTTCATATGATCATGTAGATTCTGACCAACATTCTCATTCGCCAGAACTTGTTTTATTTTTAACCTGAAATAAGACATTGGTATTAGAAGCTTATTCAGAAAACGTAATTGGTAAATGTCACACTGGAGGACGGGCAGCAGCGTCCTCTGCGTATTTTTAAGCTTACTGCGATCGCCAACCCGCTTACCAAGCGTGGCAATTATGGTAAATACCCCCAGGATCTATATTAAGTAGGTTCTACTGGGGAGACCCGTGCCCAGCAGTGGGACATCATATGGGTTGATATTTGGAAAATGTCAGAGAAGTCTAACATCTAAAACTAAGTAGGTAGGTATTGTGACATACTAATATCACAAATATTCAAAAACTCTGCAAAGATTCACGAAGAGGTTTTTGGCTCTACAGTCTACACAGTACAGATTGTAGGAATTCAGTAACCACAATACTCAGGGATTAGTTTATAACTATAGGCTAATGAAGCTGAAGCTTTATGAAAGGGGATGCATCAATCGAGTCACTCGAGTGGCTTCTAAAGTCACATAAGCCTGGTACCCTTGAGTCATCCCAAAAACTTTGGTAGGTAAGTACCTACCTTTGTAATAAGTCTGGTGGTCCAATTCCAGAAAGCATCAACAACTGTGGAGTCTTAACAGCTCCAGCACATAATATTATTTCTTTGTTCGCAAATATATTGTCTAGTTCCCGATGATTTTGCAGTATATATAGTGACGATGCTGTGTTGTTCTCGAAGCGAATCTGTAATTTCAAATGACCTACATAAAACGATTTTCTTAAGTAGTCGGTCATTAGTTTTTAAGTTTACTTCTGTTTAACTGTGCAGTAGGCCTACTCTATCTCTCTTTAAAACGACATTCATGAATTTTCGTTTACATATTTTTTTTAAGTTTACGGGGGCTATTCTAAATAATTTTTGGATAAGCATAAGTATCGAATCCATGGACGATTTTCTGGAACGAGTGGATTAAATAGATGTTCCTGGCTTTGTATTATACCACCTCATTTTTGATCGAAATTTCGTTTTCATTGAATTAGAGTAAGCCTCTAGATATAAATATTCTACGTGGGGGGCCAGTCAGATTCTAACAAAACCGCTAAATCCATAGATATCCTCTGTGGGTATGAACCAACTCCTCACACCAAAAACAAAATTTTTATTCTGTATTCGCTGTTGGTTATCAAACGGGGAAAAAACCCTTTTCGTAGCTCATTACGATAGCTGAATTAAGAATGTGGATGAAAGGAAAAGCCAGCACCTTGAAAGAATTATCTTTTCCACCAAGGTGCATAGTTCATGACGACTTCATGGTCAGACTAAACCTTGGGGATGGATATCCTTCAGGAAGAAAGAGGTGTCACAATAGATCTTTCTTAAGTCACAGCGACTTCCGGGCACTTGATTCAAATAAATACAATACATTGGATTATCAAAAAAAGAACACACTACGTTTATACACAAACTTCGGACATAGAAGGCTTGCGGTACCTAATACTAAGTATTATAAGCGACAAAGAAGTATTCGGCGTGCCTTGTGCCAAGGGCCTTGTTGTTGTTGAGAAAGTTGAGAGGTTTTCACTTACGGACACAGCCTGTGTTTTCAACAACACATGCAAGTTTCTCCTCCTCATGACCGGCTTAAGGTACCCGTCAAACGAGGAGTATCGTGCACCATCCTTGATCGTAGCCGTCGGTCTTCTGAAGATCGTGTGTTTTGTCTTCAAAGTGATAGACGCTTGCCGAAACGTGTGCATCAGTTCATCACCTTCGTCGATTAGTTTTAGTTTTATTGGCGCCTGGAAAACGAGTAACCGTACTTAACTTTAAATTACATTAAATACTTATAATAGTAGGTATATGTGGGAATGTATTTTAGCATTGAAACGGTAGGTAAGTAGCCGTCATCATGGGTCTATCTATACTAATATTAAAAATGAGAAAGTTCAGATGGATGGATGTGTGGATAGACGTTTGTTATTAAATCACGCCACCACGGGTGAAACAATGATCTAGACGAAATTGCGAACAAAGATAGATTATAGTCTGGTAAAGCACAAAGGCTACTTTTTATCCCGGAAAAATGTTCTCGTGGGATAAATTTGCTTTTCAAAATTTTGACGCGAACGAAGTCGCGGGCAATAGCTGTGTAAGATTAACGCGTGTGTGGTCTATGGTCAGGCACCGTCGCGTTAAAACAGACAAATTGGCTTGGGTGTGTTATATACGACTTGAAAAAAAAACCAACTGCCAATAACAGGTGAAGCAGTTAGCTTTACTGACAGGAGTAAAGCCAACTGCTTTCAAATATTCAAGCATTAACATTAAACCAGATATTTGCTGTTGTAGTTATTAGCTATACCTAAATCTTCCATATCTCTAAGAAGGTTAAGACAGTGTTGATAAATAAAGTCCAGGCGGACGAAGTCGCGGGCACACCATAACAGAACCTATCGTACATTAACTTTAGCAGCCCTTATTTTCATACGAATCTCTTTATTCTTAATTCTTTTACTCACTTTAGATCCAGGACATTCACCATCAACAGCACAATGACTTGAGTCGAATTCACTCCTCGCTGTACCAAAGGCCTTTATAAAGTAAGGCCTCAGATCTTCTTCCGACCATCCCTCCAGGCCGTGCTGTGTAAACCTCTCGTAGTCTGCTGGAAGTCCGAAGCCGTGGAGTAGAAAGTTTATCTGACCGGAACCACCGAGGCCTTTACCGCGGGGTATAAATTGAGACTGGAATCATAGAGCAAATATGAAATTTCTTGCAATTTATTAATATTATATTGATAGTATGTTGAATTTTATGACTAGGTTATAAATGAGGAAGTAACAAAATAGTTACTTTGCTGACATACCACTAACCACAACCAGCTCCTTGAACGCTTGCCCAGATAAAGCCGAATCACTCTTGAGAGATAATGTGGATCAATGCAATGTACCATTTGCTTTTAAATATATATACCCCAGTGAAATAATTAAAATATTCAAGTCACTCAATTTAAAAAAAACTGCTGATTTATGGGGTATTTCAGTAAAATTAATTCACAGTATAATTACTGGCATAGCGCCACAGTTATCTATAATTTTTAATCAATGTGTTGATACCGGAATGTTTCCTGATCTGATGAAACATAGTAAAGTAATACCATTATTTAAATCCGGATCAAAGAATGACCCTAGTAATTTTAGACCAATATCCATCTTGCCAGCTATTAGTAAAATTTTTGAAAAGGCTATACTTATGCAGTTAGAATCACACTTTAATTTTAATAATCTACTGCATCCCGATCAATATGGTTTTACAAAGGGTCGCTCTACAATTGATGCAGGTACTAAGCTACTGAAACATATTTTTAGTGCCTGGGAAGATTCACAGGATGCCATTGGAGTGTTCTGTGATCTTTCTAAAGCTTTTGATTGTGTGGCGCATAGGACACTTCTCCTGAAACTTAGGCATTACGGTATTAAAGGTACAGCGCTGGATCTACTTGCCTCTTACCTAAGTGAAAGAATTCAATATGTTGATATAGGAGGAGTAAGGTCGTCTGGATCTCCAATTAGTATGGGCGTGCCTCAGGGATCAATACTCGGTCCCTTCTTATTTTTGGTATATATTAATGATTTACCATTTTATGTTAATAACTTTTGTGACATCATTCTATTTGCTGATGACACTTCTCTAATTTTTAAAATCGATCGTAAACTAGAAAATTTTGAGAAAATAAATAGAACACTCGCACTAGTTCAAGATTGGTTTACAACGAACAACCTACTTCTAAATCCCAAAAAAACTAAATGTATTAAGTTTAGTTTGCCAAATGTGAAAAGTACTAATACGAGTATAATTTTAAATAATGAGGTGATTAGCTTTGTCGACTCGACAGTTTTTTTGGGAATTACATTAGACAATAGGTTACAGTGGGGCACCCAAATATCATGTCTCGCAGGAAAACTCAGTTCTGCAGCGTATGCTGTCAGCAAAGTTAGACAGCTTACGAACGTAGAAACAGCTCGACTAGTATATTTTGGTTATTTTCACAGCGTCATGTCCTACGGCATATTGCTTTGGGGCAAGGCGGCTGATATACAAACTATTTTTATTCTTCAAAAACGTGCAGTGCGTGCGATATATCAACTAGGAGCACGAGTTTCCCTTAGAGAAAAGTTTAAAGAGATAGGCATTTTGACAGTTGCATCACAATATATATATGCAAACGTTATGTTTGTAAAGCAAAACTTACATTTATATAACAAAAATAGTGATATTCACTCTGTGAATACAAGAAATAAGCACAAATTGGTAGGTCGATATCATAGGCTTCATAAAACTCATAACTCATTCATGGGACTAGGTGTTAAATTTTTCAATAAAATCCCAGTCAGCATATCGAGTCTACCAGTAAATAAATTTAAGAATGTAGTCAAGAGACATCTTATACAAAGAGCTTACTATTCAATCGATGATTATTTAACTGATAAAGATAAATGGATGTAGTTCGTTGCTCCCTATTAATGTATTGGGTTGTATAGTTTATTGCATTTTACTAGGTGAATATTGTTGTCACAGTTTGATAATGTTACTTAGGTACTAGTTAAGAAAACGATTTACTTTTGTAAGTAAAGATTCTGCGTGATAAATTACGGCCATTCTTTTCTTTCCTTTGAAAAACATGTATACTTATTCATTAAGTAGCAGTAAATTGGCCAATATTTAAGCACATAAAGTTTTTACATCGTAAGTGGATGCTCCTACTATGTTGTGCCCATTGAGGCTGATGTATCCGATCTCGTGTACTCTTCTAATATTAGTGACCTCTTTTTTTGCATCAGTCCTCTAATATATGGTGTATAATATAATGGTGGCAGCACCTTACCTGCATATACAGTTTATAAACAGAGAAACATTGTAAACATTGGCAATTTGAAAAGAGTGGCCACGAGTTTTTATTGCCTGTTCTTTTCTCGGGCTTTACCTATTGTTTGCGAACAGGCATTACCAGTAAATGTAGAATCGACTTTTCACAAGTGTAGTATTTTGCTTCCTAAGTGAATAAATGATTTTTATTATTATTATTATTATACCAAAAATACCTACCTACTCCACAGAATCTGCTGATGGTCCACTGGTGACTACGGGTCTCCTCTGGAGACGGGACGGGCTGGGTACGGGATCCTAATTGCCATAATTGTCACGCTTCGCGAGTGGTTTGCGATCGCAATAAGGCTTTAATGTACGCAGAGGATGCAGCTGTCCTTCCTTCGGTCTGAAAACTCTTAGTCGCCTTGACGACACCCGCGGGAAGACATGATGTGGCACTATTCTTAAGCCGTTATAGGCATCACGGCACAGAATACTCTTGGTATTTTGTGGTAACTCTTTCTGTAAGTTTTCGCGGCTAAACTACGGGGCCGTTTAGATGAAATTTGGTAAATGTAAAATTATTTATTCACTTAGGATGCAAAACAACACTTGTGATACGTCGGGACTCTACATGCACATGTAATGCTAAACCTATCTGGCTACTTTTATTAAGAAGTTCATCACCTGTCCCCACAATCCAAACGACGAATACTTCTGTGGCTTTGTCCTAACAGCCCAGTCGTTAGGTCCTTGCTGTGCAGCCGTGGGCGTCAGCGGGATCTTGGTGAAGTACCCCATGTGTTCGCCAGCTTCTACCAGCAGTACCTTGGTCCTTGAATCTTCTGTTAACCGAGAAGCTAGAACGCATCCTGCTGTACCGGCACCCACTGAAAACAAGATATTGGGTTTCTGTGGTTTATAGCGTTTCCATGCTGGGGCACAGGCCTACAACCTGAGAGTCAGTACGGACCTCAGTCCACGATAGGGCCTGAGGCTTTGAAATAACCTAACTGGTCGGTCCAGGGCTCTTTTGGAAAACAATATGCCTACCTAATCATAAAGACAGGATCGGCTGTAGATACCTGGTTACATACAGTTCGCGCCACCTAAGTTTGCGTTTGTGAAGTTGTATTCGAATGTAGTTCCGCGCAAGGACGACGTTCCCCGCTTCCGTTCAAAAAGTCTAACAACTATTTGCTATATTGTTTTGACAGGCGCTACGCATACAAAAACTTTAAGGTCTAATTTTACTCACCAATTATATAGTCGTACCTTTTCTCTGGTTTACTCACTATACTTGTGTATGCGTTCACATATTTCTGATACACTATATAAGAAAAACACGCGAGTATTAGTCCAAATAAATAGGAATATATCGCCATATTATACTAATTTGCGACTTCAAGTAAACATTGTTTATGTATTCACTAATATTTAAAAAGTACCAGGAACACAGATAATGCAAGGCTTTAGGACCAAACTCCGTAGAAGTCTGATAGCCACGCCGGGAGGTTTGATTTCTATAATTCTGTTTAATTCTTACGCTACATGTTTACTACTAATTGAATTAGATGAGGTTGATAACCTTTTTACTTCCAGTTATGGTCAACATCTGTCCTTTATCATCTTGTATGGAATTTTCGTTACAACTTTTTTTTTTTTTAAAGATACATGGGATTGAGTTCCACATTACTAGCAATCTTGTTAACCCCTCCAGCTGAGCTCAAAGGCTTGTGTTAGGAGTGGGTTCACGTCAGTAATATAATGGGTAGGATTCGAACCCGCGACCTCTCGATTGCGAGACCAATGCCTTAGCCATTAGTAATATACATTAGCTTAAGTATGGTTGCAAATTAGTAGTCAGGTACTAATCCCTGGCTGTGACGGGTACAACTGCAGTCGATGCGACTCTTACCTTTCGCTATCACATATATACGAGTGGTAGAAACCAAATATGCCAAAACATCAATATCACATCAAAATATTTCACAGTGGGTTTATGAGATCAAATCACTCACGAAAAATATACATGTAATTACCTACACGTAAGTACTGAATTAATAATTATTGTAGTGTAGGTAAGTACCTACGGTGACTGCGGACCTTTATGGGTGTGTCCAAATAAAAGAACATCCATAAGTTTGTGTTTAGAAGCTACGTTCAGTTATATAAGTTTCAACTGAATAAATCAAGAAACGAAACAAGTTTACAACCCCTGACAGGTAAGAGGATTAGTTTACCATACAGTGGTAAATCAATACTTCTTTTATAGATACATACCTACGTACATAATCATTATCGTATCTATTATAAGGCGATTTACGTAGGTTTGTTTTGGTTTAAGTACTAGTATAGTATTATATTATGTGGTTTAAGTATGGTACAATTGATTCAAAATAATCTATCTCTATGGATTCAAATAGATTGAATTGACTTTTTCACGGGTATAAAAACAAGATTATAAAAAAGCATCTACTTAGTTAAATAGTAAAATAAAAAATATATATTTTTACATTTTTAACATAATATATTTATTATCAAATTATTACGGTGAGCATACACTTTATTAACTTGAATAATAATTTATTTTTAACATACTTCAAAAAAGAGGAAGTTTTATGTGCGTCTGTTTGTAGGTGATTGCGATTTCAAAAAAGAAAACACCAAAATAGAGGAATACATTTAACCATTTGACTTTATTAGTTACTATCTTTTGGAACTTTCTGAACAATAAATCATTTTATTTTATTAACTGTCTAATCTTTGTAATCCCTTACCCCCATATCAAGTTTATAATGCCGACGTTTCACAAGAGTTGTTTCTCATCCTAAGTGAATAAAGAATTTTCATATTTTAATTTAACAAGCAGTTTGCATGAACGTACTGCTTGTAGTTACTACTAAATTTATTGAGGATATTTTTTTTTTCTTTTAATCTTGGGACAACTCACGCAACGTCAACTGATCCCAAACTAAGCAGAGCTTGTACTATGTTAACCAGACAACTGATAAACATACTCGTATATATTTCTAAATAGGTAGGTACATACATATAATAGATAAGATCATCCAGACACAATAAACCATTGTGCTCATTACACAATTTTTTGTCCTGGGTGGGGATCGAACCCATGACCTTCAACTTAGCAGTCAGGCACACTAACCACTATAATAAATTATAATACTAGCTGTCCTGCGCAACTTCGTATGCGTAAATGTTGATAAACTTTCGCGATTTGTACACATTATTAAAATATATATATTACGGGTCTTAATCGCGTGAATAATTTAAGGTAAAATACCTTGTTTATTGCCCGACGTTTCGACCGTATTGCAACGGCCGTGGTCACGGGAAGTCTTCCCGTGACCAATAATATATATATTTTAATAATTCGTATGCGTACATTTTCTCAGCTTTTGCAACATTTTTCATTACTGCTCCGCTCCTATTGGTCGTAGCGTGATGTTATATAGCCTTCCTCGATAAATGGGCTGACCAACAAAAAAATATTTTTTCAATTCGGACCAGTGGTTCCCGAGATTGCCGCATTCAAACAAACAAACTCTTCAGCTTTATAATATTAGTATAGATAATAGCAGGCCAGTCAGTATAAATATTTTATTCATTTAATGGTAAAAATGATACAAATTAGGTACTGGATGGTTTTTACCTTAAATTAGAGTAAAAAAACTATTTTCTTATAATTAGGAATTTAATTACACTGTAATATCAGCCTTAGATAACAAAATTATGTATGACTATTACAGAATAATTATGACTGCATTATGAAACTTGTAACTCAATCTTCACTTCTATACTTGTGTTAAAATATAATCTTGACTCCAGATCATCAAAAAGGTTAATGTCATTGTGTAGTATTTAGAGGCCATATATACCATAGACTATCTATCAGCCCATACCTTGGTAGGATTGGATTGATAGCATGCACATTAGGCTAACTAAAAGTTTAACGCAGTTAAGTAGCCATTTAAACTTATTTATTGGCTACTACTACTGATTATGAGCTTAACCAAACATCTGCTGATATAAAGTCTGTGGTATGGAGTCTTACAAAATAGTTTAACTATCAAATTCCCAAGAAAACATAGTTTTGGATAAAGTAGATTTGAAAGCTGATTTTTGCTTTGACAAACTTAAGAAAATCTTTGTGTTTATGTTTTCTCTATAGTCAGCGGTTATAAATGTTGTCATAACACATAAACAAGCATCTACAGGTCTATATCTCCTCCCTCTTCAATCATTTCTCCTCCAACAGGCACCATAACAGGTGCGGTGATGACTTTCTTGCGACCTTTAGCATCAATAACCTCTAGGGTCTCAGGTTCGACTTCCATCTCTGTTTCTTCATTCAGTTGCCGCTGTTTGAGTCCTGCGGCTGGTGATCTGAAAGTATTGTGAAACCAGGATAAATAAGATTGACTGGCTATACTTTGCGGCTGTCAATCTGCTACACAGAGCTTGCATAATATTATGTCAGAAATTTCTTTTTTTAAAAGCTTCTTTTATAGTAAGATATTACAAAAGCTAAACAAGAAAGAATATGATAAATTCCAGACAAAGGAATAATAATCGATTAATGATCCCAAACTAAGCAGAGCGGGTACTATGTCAAAGTGACAGTTGCTAGGTAAACATCACTTAAGACGAGCTCTGATATTTTTATTAATTTAAAATAGTTACATTTAGTTCAAAAGAATATTGTTTAGCTGAGTGTGTGGCCAACGAACTAATAATTAAGTGACAGTGTTTTCAGAGTTTATTATTAATGTTTAGTGGAAAAAAACTAAACAAAATACTCGAAATTCGTGACATCGTAATAAAAGTTTATAAAAGTGACTACACAACAAGTGAGTACTCTAAATACTACCGAACCTTTGTGTAATTAAAAGACAAATATCATACGTAAATTAAGATCATGCACAAACTATAATTTAAGTGAAAACCTATAATGTAAATGATTGCAGATCGTTGAACTAAATATTTCAAAACTTGCTTATTCATTTAAACATAAATAGCGTAAATAGTGACATCTAGGCTGCGCTATAACCAACATATTACTTGTTGAACTCTGAGGTCGATAAAACAGTTCTATCACCACAGATTAAATACAAAACTCTGCAATAAGTTTATTCAAAACACAGTGCCATCTAGTGGTAACCATACAAAACCACTAACGACGAATCTTTAACAAAAACATGAATTTCTTTGACAACATCACTTTTCGGCGGACTCATACGTTCTCCGACAATATAAATGAAGATAATGAAGACTGTGAGCCAATATCAGGTTTTCAAGACAGTTTTACAGGAAGTTTACCAAATTCGTCAAATGATGAAAATAACGACACTAAGCGCCTGAAGAAAAACATAGAGCAATTAAGGGCTGAGCTAAAAAGTGCTCATAGTGAAATAGAAATATTAAAATTAGAAAATCACAACCTAAAACACACCAATACAGAATTAACAAAAGAAAATGTCATAAATAAAAACATTACGCAAAGCCCGACGAAAGGAAAAAAATCGACACCTAAGAAAAAAAGTACGCCTACTAAGAAAAATATAGCAAAACATACTAACACAGAAATTAACGACACAAAAATTAAAGCAAGCAGTAGTTTGAAGATTGGTGGCGCAGAAGAGACGCATGTAAGACCAAAACAATACACAAAAATACAAAACCAAAGAATATGTCCAAAAAACAAAATATGTATCCTGAGCACAAATAAAAGTAATAAACTGCTATCAGTTGCGGAAGATGAACTGTCAAAGAACTATGAAATATGCCATTATTTATCACCCTATGCTAATACTAAACAACTACTGGAGGGCATAAACAGGAAAATTTCTACATATACCATGAATGACTACTGCATAATATTCGTAGGTGAAGAAGACTTCAAAGTAACAAACAACTATGTCGATCTTGTTCTCGCGATCCGAGAAACCCTTCAAGGAATTAATAACACAAATATAGTAATATGTGCTGCGACCTATAATTATAAATATCCAAATATGATGTATAATTGTAGAGTAGAAAATTTTAATAACCTTTTATATTTAGATGTAATTACTTATAATCATATAATATATCTTCTCGATTCCAATAAAAATTTAACCTGTGACTATATCATGTTTAATAAAAAAACCGGTAGGATTAATGACAGAGGATTACGTACAATATTCAATGATTTAAATATATACATACAGGAACAATCAAAAACGCATAACATAGCACTAAGTACACACTCGCAATCTAAAATTACAAACTATTTTAAGAATATAGAGAAATCTGAGATTGACAATAATTTTCGTTCATTTCGTTAATCAACCTAAACAAGAACACTTTACGTTAATTCACCAAAATATTGCAGGAGTGTTGAACAAATTAGAAATTATTGAATTAGCCTTAAAAGAACTACAAAAAGAACTGGGTACGATTGACATTGTCTGTTTTACAGAAACATTTCTCAAACGTGGGAATGAATCAAATCTTAGGATCAAAAATTATAGGTTAGTTTCATCCTTTTGCCGAAATAATCAACGCCGTGGAGGCTCCTGCATCTTGATTAGAAATAGCTTACAATATAGTGAAGTTAGCAATCTGATCTCACCAATACCACTCCAATTTGAATATTGTGCAATTGAAATTACTAAATTTAATCTCATTATAGTATGTATATATAGAATACCAACAGCAAAAGCAGCAACCTTTCTGTATAAATTAGAGCTTCTAACTAATACACTGTGTAGAAAAAATAATAATATGCGGCGACTGGAACATAGATATGTTAAAAACGACCAATATATCACGCGATTTAAAATCTATTTTAACGAATAATAATTTAAAAAGCCACATAGTCTTACCCACAAGAAAGAATTCTTGCCTAGACTTAATAGTCTCTAACTTAGATGGAACAAAAGCCGCACTACACCACCTAGCTCTATCAGACCATGAGACAGCACAGTCCTTAACGGTTAAATTAGATGTCATGGGCAAGGTCAAAGAACATTCTAATTTCTGGTTCAAGAGTATTAGAGACCTTAGTGAAGAGAATATCTCCAAATTCAAGTACTACATTTCGAATTTAACATTTTCAGAGATATATAGCTGCCAAACAACAGATGAAGCATTTAACTCTTTTCATGATACACTCACTCTCTTCTATAACCTTTGTTTCCCCATTATAAAAGTAAAATACACTTCCAAACATATAAAAAATAGATACCTCACAAAAGGCATTAGACGATGCTGCGTTAAGAAAAGGTCATTATATCTAAAATATCATTTATGTAAAGACAATAAGAAATACAATAAAAAAGTATATAGTAACTATGCTATGGTTCTGAACAGTTGCATATATAAAGCACATCAAATTAATAGTTTGAAGTATATAAATAACTCAAAGAATACATGTAAAGCAGCATGGCAACTAATTAAAAATAATAAAAATACAACATTAAACTCAGAAATCGAATCCATACAACTTGAAAGTGAATTATATGATGATCCTAATAAAATATGCAATTTGTTCAATAACTACTATATATCTCTAACTAATAACAACCTACGTAGCAATAATACATATACTACTAATATTCCCCAAAATTGTAAAACCATATTTCTTAATCCGGTTGACAACATTGACATTTACAAAATAATTAATACTTTAAAAAATACGAATTCTACAGGTTATGATGACTTACATACTAAAGTAATTAAAAAATGCGCGATTAGTTTAACACCGCCTCTAACCCACATAATAAATCTCTCACTAATTGAGGGTTACTTTCCAAAACGACTAAAAAAATCAGTTGTCAAACCTCTGTACAAAAAAGGGGTGAAATCCGATATGAGTAATTATCGTCCGATTACTCTTATCCCGATACTATCAAAGGTTTTTGAAAAGGTTATGTACTCCAAAATAGAAAACTTCCTAACATCTTGTGACATTCAAAAAAGAACAATTTGGCTTTAGAAAAAATAGTTCCACCACATTAGCTTGTTTTTCATTAATCAAACAAATTACGGAAAGTTTAAATCGTAGGCGTAATATAGGTTGTGTATTTTTAGATATGACAAAAGTTTTTGATTTTGTCTGTCATAGTACACTTTTATCGAAGCTTTCCGCGTACGGAATACGCGGTAACGCTTATAGTTGGATAAAGAGTTATCTGGAGGAGAGAGAACAATGTGTAGAAATTACCAGAATCATTAAACAAGGACAAAAATCATTTAGATCTAACTTTAGACAAAATAACACTGGCACCCCTCAAGGAAGTATCTTAGCTCCTTTACTCTTCCTTATATATATCAACGACCTTCCTGACTCTATAAAAAAAGATTGTATTTTATTTGCTGACGACACGACCTTAATAATTAAAAGTAATAATCAGACAAACCTGGAAATTAACATTGGTAATGCTCTAGACAACGCTTTCAACTGGTTAAAACAAAATAATTTAAATCTCAATATGAATAAAACTAGTATTATACAATTTCAGACATACAATTCTCACACTACAGATCTTGAAATCCACTACAAAGATATGCAACTTAGTACAGTAAATGAATGCGTGTTCTTGGGTATAACTGTAGATAAACATTGTAACTGGAAATCACAAGTCGAAAAAATTGTCAACAAATTAGACCGCTTTATTTTTGTCTTAAGACGGATTAGACAAACTATTGACCAGAAAACGGCAATGGCAGCCTATCATGCATATGTATCTTCAATACTTAGATACGGAATTATAATTTGGGGTAATTCCGTAGACATAGATAGAGTCCTTAAAACCCAAAAAAAGTGTATACGAGCGTTATGTAATGTCTCCTTCTTGGATAGCTGTAAGCCTCTATTTAAAAAACACAGACTGTTGACGTTACCATGTTTATATATATATGAAATTTGTATATTTGTTAAAAAATATCCCTGCCTCTTTGAAAGATGGCGTGATAATGAAAATAGTCGCTCCAGACACAAAAATAGATTACGTCTGCCTCAGATAAAGTTAGAGCTATATAAACGAAATGTATATTGTATGTGTATAATTATATTCAATCATCTTCCTGAGAACATAAGTGACTTGCCGATCACATTATTTAAAAAACAATTATTTAAACTCCTGATAGATAAGGGATATTATAGCACTAAGGAATATTTAGATGATAAAATAACTCTGTAGCTGTAAGTAATATTAATATTAATTGTGGTGACATGTTATGTATAAAATGATGTTAAATTTAAATAATATATCCAAATAATGTAAGTAAAATTTAATTTAATTTGTAATAAATAAAATAGATATATATGATGACATTTGCACGCCTTATGTGGGCAGAATATGCGAAAATATTAATTATGTAAAATCTAATGTACCATGTTCTGGCAAATAAATTATTTGATTTGATTTGATTTGATATGGAAACCAGACAACTGATAAACATACTTATATATTTCTAAAGACATATATATTTATAGATAAAAACACCCAGAATTGCTCAACATACAAAGTTTTATCCTGGGTGGGGATCAAACGCACAACCTCTTGGTTAGTCTAGCAGTAGTATACACTCTCACCACATCACAGAGGCAGTCAAAGTCATTATTTTTGTAGATAGTCTGTAATATATTGATTGCAGTCTTAGCTGGCATCAGTATTATTATCTATTGCAGGAATATATAAACTAATACTAGCTGATCCGCGCAACTTCGTCTGCCTACATTTTCTTCGTTTTTTCAACATTTTTCATTGCTGCTCCGCTCCTATTGCTTGTAGCGTGATGTTATAGCCTATAGCCTTCCTCGATAAATAGGCTATCCAACAATAAAATATTTTTTCAATGCAAACTCTAATGCAAACAAACTCTTCAGCTTTATAATATTCTAGTATAGATATAAATGTTAGGGGTGGACAACCCTTATCACTTAGGGGTATGAAAAATAGATAGTAGCCGATTCTCAGACCTACTGAATATGCATATAAAATTTCAAGGAGTATGGTAACTAACATGGTGACCAAGAATTTTATATATAAGATTATAAAGAGGTAAAGTTTGTGAGGTTGTAGGGGTTTAATCTCTGGATCTACTAAATCGATTTTGAAACTTCTATTACCAAAAGAAAGCCATATTATTTGCGAGTGCCATAGGCCTAACAAAGTGGTCACGGGTCCGCTAGTTCTACCTAGTCTGGCCATAAATACTGTTACAATTAAAAATAAGAAAGATATTACATTTGAATTTGGAATCTGTCATTTTTATATGATTGTTCATTGTATTTTCTAATTTTGGCGCCAATACATTGTACAATATTTTGCTATATTAAAATGGAGTGGGGTGATAAAGATAACCGAATCGCTGTGATTGCATTACACAAAGTTGGTATGGAGCCGAATGTAATTTTTAAAACTCTCCATACGCTTGGTATTAGTCAAATGTTTGTGTACCGGGCTATTAATAGGTACAATGAGACCTTCTCTGTTTGTGACAGAAAAAGATCTGGCCGTCCACGTAGTGTTCGTACGAAAATGGTGGTCAAAGCAGGCTCAACTGGCCTCAACGTTTAAAGGACTGTGTTGCAGCCAATGGAGACCACTTCGAATAAGCTTTTTATATTTTGAATTGTTTTTTATTTATGTATTAAACTAACACACTGTAAAAGTAATAAATATTATTTGCAATAAAAAAAAATGTTTTTTCTTCGTAACAATATTTATGGCTAGACTAGGTATATAGTAAGATCATTTTGAGATTTGCAGCTACAAGCTGAATTCTCCATTATAGTTGGTATTGCCATATTCACTATTACTAAATTCATAGCAATGTTATATTCTGCACAATATTTTGCAATAACATAGAACATCTTTTAATAACAAATGCAGACAGTTTTTAAGAGATAGATAGAGAGAGAGTAGAGTAGAGAGTAAGTGGCTAAATATGCATTAGCAAATATGAGACTGAAATTATAAAACAGGTAAGTGAAATATCCTGGACAAATCACATTTGCATAAATTAGTAATGTTTTAATTTTGCTGTCTCCCGCAACTTCGTATGCATAAATTTTACCCGTTTTTGCAACATATCTAATTGCTGCTCCGCTCCTATTGGTCACAGCGTGATGTTATATAGCCTATAGCCTTCCTCGATAAATGGGCTGTCTAACAGTGAAAATTCGGAATATAAAAAATAATTTTTCAATTCGGGTCAGTAGCTTCTGAGATTACCGCGTTCAAACAACAAACTCTTCAGCTTTATAATATTAGTATCAATTGGAAACGTTTTAGTTTTGTAATAGTGTTAATTTATAGTTTGTGTTAGTGTTTAATGAGTTGGGTGCAAAGCAATGTGTGAGTTTTTATTATTTACTTAATGTAAAAAATATTTTTCAATCCTAAATGTTATTGCATAAAATACAAACACAATTTGTATATTGTTATTGAATAAATAAAATGAAAGTAAATTACACAAAAACTTACTTGATCAATGAGATGTCCTGTTGTACTTCCCTCACATCCCGTTGCCATTCTACCTCTCTACCCTTTCTCAATCTCTGCATAATATGGTTGTTGCTTCTCCTCTGTCTGATTTCCTCCACTTTCTTCATGGCTTCGATAGTTTTGGTCCATAATTCCCTACTGTATTTGACGGGTGCATTCCTACGCTTTTCAAACTCGAACGACGGGTCAATAGCCAATTCTTTGCCCGCGGTCTTACGGTACGCTTTGGTCCATTTAGTTTTACGCGGATTCTTCTTCTTTTTAAATGCTGCATGGCATTTTGATCGGCAAAATCTGAATATCTGAACACAAATAGGTTAGTGTCATAATGTTATGAAAACATAATGTAATGAATGTAAGGTGTTGATTGTGGGGAAACTTACTTTGCAGTCGTTTCTGACGAATTGAATGCCGTGTCCAGGATAAATCCTGGACGAGCAGAAGTAACAAGTTTCAATACGCATATTTTACACGTGCTGTTTTGTTTAGCAGCACGTCAAAGAAGGGAAAATAAAAATAATGACAGCAGCAGTGCTGCCAGAACCCTAAAGTCAAAAGTTAACCGAGACCATTAATGACACTGGGCAACACTAAATTATTTTTGTTTTAATATTTTTTATTAAAATTTAAACTGTTTTATTACTATGAAATAAGACTAATAATATATCAATTAATTAGCATGGTTAACGACTGCATATTTATTAATGTGTATTATGAAAATTACAATATAAACTTAGATATGAGTTTTAGCTATTCAATACTAGATGGCACTAAGTAACCCAAACACTTTATTTATACTTTTTCCTACGAGAGGGCGTTAATTTTATTTTTCTGATCACAAGTAAATTACTTAATAGCCACGAACGCACAAAAAGTAACCACTAGAGACTGCACTAGCCTGTAGTGGTTACTTTTTCATCAATTTAGCCATTTATAGACTTATGTATTACTACGATGTTTGCTCTCACAGATGGACGGTAAATTTCTAATAAATATCTAACATACTCTTGGTACTCAAACTTATGAAATTCAACTTAATATTGTAGTACCTAGTTAAGTACAAATAATATGGACACGTGATTTTTCCATAATGTATAGCAGTTTAAAGATATTCTAGTAAATCTCTAACTACTTTTTAAAAAATAAGTAAGTAGGTACCTATCTATAGAAGTTTTCTTTAGTAAGGTAAATCGTGAACTATTGAATAAAAAATAATTACGAATTATTTCTTTCATTTCCTCTTATTTCAAATAGGATTAAGGTTGAATTTTTGCAACAATACCTCCACCATTGTGTCGCTAATGTAATGACGCTATGACGGTGGTCCATTCATGCGGCCCACGTGCGCTAATGAGATGACACTCGTGAGCAGATTCGACATCGGCTCATTACCATCCGCAAATATCATTACCGAATCGTCATTCTTCGACTTCGGAATTTATATCGAGCGAATTAGGCGAAAAATGATGTTGAATAATCTTAATAGGTATCGTACGCTGTTCGTTTAGTAACATATGTGTTTTTAATTTCATTTTTATTAGCGTACGTGGTCTTCTTACTAATGATTAGCGTTATTTCTGGGTGGTATAAGATGGAGAACTACGAGGCATTGTGTGACTTTGGTATCTGGTATACTTAATCACAGAATAAGTAATAGGTATAATTAAGAGGTATTGTGTGACTTTGGTACTTGGACAAACCAAATTTAATGGTAATTATATATGTAGTAGGTAAGTATATTGCCATATTTTTTAGGCCTTCGTTGTACCTAGGTTAGATTTATGTACCAGATTTTCTACAACGAAATCTCGCGGTATCTCATGTGTCACGCTTCTCGCACTAGGGTAAAAGCCCCGTGTCAAGGAGAACTTAATAATTTTTACGGTAAGTGTGATTAATATCTATCATTATTATTATATACCAAAATGCGTGGAAGAAATTTGTCACTTTTACCGGTGATTATTAATAGTTTAAACTTAGTACCGATGGATGTGCTGTTGATTGCCTCTGTGGCGCGGTGGGAGTGTATCCGACTGCTACGCAAGAGGTTGTGGGTTCGATCCCCACCCAGGATAAAACTTTGTGTGATGAGCACGATGGTTTATTCTGTGTCTGGGTGTTATTTATCTATATTATGTATGTATTTAAAAATAAAGTAAGTTTATCAGTTGTCTGGTTTCCATAGTACAAACTCTGCTTAGTTTGGGATCAGATAGCGCTGTGTAAGTTGTCCCAATATATTATTATTATTATGTACTTAATAAATTAGTTATATTAAATGCGTTTTTAAATATTTTATAGTCTTTTTGTTACGAGAATAAAATTCGTTGTTTAGAATTATGATTGATGATGATGATGATGAAGATGATGATTAAAGTGATAAGTTCGCATTAGTCAAAATTGTTATCGCCTAGATCTTAGGATCGCATCTTCTCCAGCGCTACGGGAAGTGCAGCCTCCGCTCGCTGTACTGTACGAGTATGCTCGCCTTCGCAGCCTCGCCCGCTACGGCTCACATCAAAGATGCTCACATCAAAGATAATAGAGTGGCTCACATAGTGCCGGCGCTTTCTTACAGCGGGCGGAGGTTGCCCTCCGCGCGTTTTTTATAATTATTTATAATTTTCAATTAATCACTCTTACGGTAACATAATCACAAGTTTTTGAACCATCAAGCGACTGCCGCCCTAGACTAATGACTGAAATACCTATAAATTCGTCCAATTTCAAAATTTTAAGTGTTCGTACCTACTATTTACATATCAACCCATATGATGGCCCACTGTTGGGCACGGGTCTCCCCAGTAGAACCTACTGGTATGTAGATCCTGAGGGTAATTGCCATAATCGCCACGCTTGGCGAGCGGGTTGGCGATCGCAGTAAGGCTTTAAGTACGCAGAGGACGCTGCTGCCCGTCCTCCGGAGTGAAATCCCTGAGTCGCCTTGACGACACCCACGGGAAGAGATGGGGTGGTGCTATTCTTAAGCCGGCACCACACGGCAAAGCCGGCACCACACGGCAAACCTACTATTTAAAATAAAATAAAAAATCCATTCCATTGTCTTTTCAACCCTTTTTATTAAGTCAGTGAGATCGAAAAATATTATTCAAATTTCATCACTACCTCTGTGGTGCGGCGGGAGTGTGTCCAACTCCTACGCAAGAGGTCGTGGGTTCGATTCCCACACGGGACGCCACTTTGTGTGATCCACAAATTGTTGTTTCGAGTCTGGGTGTACTTTGTGTTCGTGACTTCTATGTTTGTAAAGTCCCCCGCGACACAGGGCTTGTACCCTAATGCGGGGAGTCGTCTTTAAAAAAAAAAATAATATTAAGTTCAAGTTTTTACTTCTGCCAGCACTCCCGGAGTGCAACCTGTTGTTTTTTGCCACTGAGGTGGCAAACAAGCTGATGATAAGCAGTTTCTGTAGTCTATGGACGTTTGCATAGTAGGTGTAGATGTCACTCGCGCTTTGCAGACCCTGTAAAAACCTTTAACTCCTTTTTTTGACGAACCCATGCTGTAATCTTTTTTGAAAACCTCGGGCAGATCATACCACATCCTGATTGTACACAGTAAATTCAAAACGTTAGTCATTCATTCATTGCCGTTCCTTTACTTTAAAGACTACTGTCTTTACTGGTACCAATGCAAAATTCCCGTCGTAGGTATTCATTGGAAGTATGACCTTTGGGTATCCGTTGTCCATTTCTCATGGAGCAGCTAAAACTGAATGCTCATTAAGATTCGGTACACGCCCAATGCAAATACTGTAAGGAACGTGCGATTTTTTTCACCTACAGGGTTCGTGCTTGCGGTTATAGGAAGACCACATGTTACAGTTTAAAATGGGATTGCTTGTCAAATTGAGTCCGATAAGTCAGACTCAATTCGACAAGCAAGCCCATCATCTCCGTCTCATACCTATACATTTATGTTCCCTGTAGATAATTGTGCACAGGAAAGGTTGAGGCGGTTGGTGTACCAGGCCCTTAAACACCAACCGCCTTGGAGTAACTCTATCTATAAAAGCGTTAAGGGGGCATTACACTGAGAGAATTATTTACTTAGCGCTACGTACACAGCGACACGATCGCCAGCCTCGCTCTTCCGCACACAACCATTTCTTCGCAGTGCGCAGGAGCACAGGTCAAAAAAGTTAAAGTAGAATATTCGTTCGTACATTACGTACGTTAGATTACGAATGCCATGACTATGACAATACAAAAATGCTCGTTTTTGCATTTTTCCGCAACTTTAAGATTTATTTGCGGGATCATATTAAGATATTATCCTTAAATTTCTTTATTTCATCTACTAGAAAAACTCTTTGACTAGTGAAACTTTTTTTTTCGTGTCCTAATATTTAGGTTTTCTTTATACATTGTTGAGAGAGCCTAACCCTATTTCGCGTAATCTACCCTTAAGCCACTTTGGGGGAGGTTTGAGACCAGAAATAAGATTGTGTCTCCTACTCCTCTAAATCGTCTTCCAGACCGTTGAAAACAAACGTACAAACCAAGGTGACCTTGTTTGTTTCCAACAGTGCAGACCAAGTACCAAGTAATTTGGTTTACAACAGCCTTTACCTTGGCGAGAAGGATTGTTTCCAACCGTCTGGAAGACGCTTAATTCATACTTCGAAAGCATTGTGAAACTAAATGTTATTGAACTCCAAATGTTAGTTCAAACTATAAACCTACTAATTTTTATTAAAATCGCCAAAATGCTTTTGAAGATTAGCTTAATGAAACAAATGCACCAATCCTTTAGCTTTATAATATACTTTTATTAATAGTATGAAGATTAGTATTCTAACTAATCTGATTGCACGTCTTGATAGAGACATGGCCGAACACATCGATGAACATGTAAGTACCTATTACTATAAGTGACATCGTTTGCGTAGATCCACTCTTGCGATTAATAGCTTTATCATTATCTTTGAACATATTGACTCAAAACCGCAACAGTCCGACATTTTCCCTGAAGCTTTTAATAATATTTGAGGTGTCGTTAAGCATTTAAGCTTGTATTGTATTATGTAGTTTCGGTTAGCATTAGATAACATGCTTTCTTATCATCTGTTGTAATTTCCTGGCGCCACTTTAGTCTGCGCTTATTCGCTTACGAATAGTTATGACCCAATTTTCCTACGACAGCACTCGTCAAAATAACATAACCAGGGCTGATCAAATACCCTTTGCTCAATATTACATATAAAGGCAGCATAAAATCTAGTGTAGTCTATGTAGTAGCGTCTTCAATAGCTTGGATTTCGCCCACCTTTTTAAAACTAGCACTATACAACTGTATCAGCAATAATAGATTAGGTCCAATATTTAGTAGTAGGTTTAATGTGACCCCATAAATATTTTCTTAGCTTGATATGTTAGATACTTGTTACTTTAGATACTAATCAATACTAATATTATTAAGCTTAAGAGTTTGTTTGTTTGAACGCGGTAATCTCAGGAACTACTGGTCTGAATTGAAAAATTCTTTTCTGCTGACTTTAAACAATCACGGTACGACCAATAGGAGCGGAGCAGCAATGAGAAATGTTGCAAAAACGGGGAAAATTTACGCAGACAGCTAGTTCTTTATAACCTCCAAGCAAAAATGGGGGTGTTTTAGATATAGAAAATCTACTCATGTGTTTGTCTGAATTATCGTAGGTTTTAAACCTGGTAACCAGTATAAATTGTAAGTTTATCAAAGGTCGGCCGTCGTCGTGAAGGCAATTAATAATTAACTTTTGTTTCAGGACTTTGTGTTCTTTTCTAATTCTGTTTTGTCCAAAAGCGCTCATATAGGAAACGTCCGAATAAATGCAACCGTGTGGTGTCATGGATTGCATGCAAAAAAGTGCACGTCGCTGTCCGTTGTGATAAACGAGGTGACATGGTGTTACAGTCACGGAAAGCTTTGCGAATGTGATTTTAAGCTGATATTTGTTGGTTTTAAGGGGAAAGGCTACTGGTACTGTAAGTTGATCAATCAACGACATTAAGCGTGAAATGTATAAACGTGTTCTGAACAATGCAGTGTGGAAAATAATACAATTAGAAATGATTTAGTATATATTGGATATATTTCGGGACTTAATCGAGTGAATTATTTAAAGGTACGAACCTTTTATTTACCCGACGTTTCGATCGAATTGCACCGCCTATTTATACGTCGGGTAAATAAAAGGTTCGTTCCTTTAAATAATTCACGCGATTAAGTCCCAAAGTATATCTAATATGTATAAAAATCGCGAAAGTTTAAAAACAATAAATGATTTAGTATAATTAATTACAACGGTTTACACCAATAACAAATTAAGATAGGTTATCCATACTAATATTATAAATGTTTAAGCTACTCTGTCTGTCTGTTATTTTTTCACGCTTGACAGCTGAACTGATTTAGATAAAATTAGGTATGAATATAGTTTGAGTTTCGGGGTAAGACATAGTATAGTTTTTATTGTGATAACCGACATCCACGCGGGCGGAGCCGCAGGCGAAAGCAAGTACATAAAAAAATAAAAATTAATGTAGGTAAAATACAATTAAGGGTGTCCGTTATGCTAGCGTACACCAGAGCTATATCGAGTTGGTGACTATGCCATTAAACTCTGCGTAAATAGGTACTGCCTAATTAGTGTAAAAATAAAAAAAACTCTGCCTCTTTAGTTTAGGAAATAAACACCATTTTCACTGGGTACGCTGGCGTCACGATCAAGCTAGCGTACACATAGCCGTACTCGTAAACGGCTAATTGTAAAGCAACAGAGTTTACACACAAAAATACTGCTCTAATACTTCTCCCGCTATGCTAAATTTCATAACAATTGCTCTTATAGGAACAGAGATATTGAACAAGACTATTCAATGACATTCGGATCTGACGTTATGGCAGCGTACACATAATAGTTCTTAAAGAAAGGGAACTTTTCTTTTCATAAATGCTATATGTACAAATAGTGCGTGAAATTCTGACTCTAATAGTGTAAATACTTTATGCGAATTCGCAGTGGAATAATTAAAAAATCTATACAATTGTATTGACGTACAGTCACGAACAAAATTAATTATTAGTGAAATTATAAACAGAGATAATGTTTAATGGCATAGTCACCAACTCGATATAGCTCTGGTGTACGCTAGCATAACGGACACTAATGAAGGGTATAATAAGTACAAAATACCAAGTGTACAGATAGTGACCTTTGTACAATGCGCCCTCAAAACCTGAAGACATAAACATCGTTCACGGACTTACTCACTAATGTTTGACCATACCATGTACTCGTACGTACCCAGGGGGAGATTGGGGGGGAGAGGGGGGAATTGGGCCGTTGTTGAGTCAATTGCACCATTTAAAACAACGCTCGATTTTTTTTTTCTTTTTAAAGACGAACGCTACTCCCGCAGTAGGGTACAAGCCCAGTTTCGCGGGGGACTTTACAAACATACAAGTCACGGACACAAAGTACACCCAGATTCGAAACAACAATTTGTGGATCACACAAAGTGGTGTCCCGTGTGGGAATAGAACCCACGACCTCTTGTGTAGCAGTCGGACACACTCCCACCGCGCCACAGAGGCAATCAATTCTACAGTATAGGATATTTGAAACCTCCCTTTTAAAATGATCCTGAGTGATGAACAGTCGCACGTATAGTTAACCACATCATGACACTCTTACTCGCGCTATCCGCGTAAACTCGTTAAAATTGGAATTTTTCACCAGGGTACTGCTATTTTATTATTTTTTAAATAACCTTTAGATATTTACGACCGTATCATATTGGGCTCTACGCCTGTAATGATAGTTGTAAATAGATAAATCCATAAAAATCATAAAATTGACAATTCTATGATCTAAATAACAAAATGCCTGTCCTTATTCACTATGTTTTTTTTCGTTTTCGCGGCAAGCCCGCGCGAACTAGTGCATGCGCGGTGCGCTCAAAGATAGCCGCGTGCATGCGCTATGCATTTCTAAGCGCAGCCCTCTATGAATCATTATGACAAGATTTTGACAGTTAGAAACGCGGTACATGTTCATAGTTGGCAACCTATAACTCCGGACTAGTCTAGACAATTTTGTAACGTAATGTCTAAAATAGAATGACCACCTTTAGTCCACTTGGTCCAGACATAACTGTGAAAGCAAACACAATAGTATGTCTGTTTGTTGTATAGTACTCGGTTGTCTCCTGAACTGAATATACCTACAACTTACTTTCTAAATAACGTAAGAATGAAAATCATATTTGATCGTAATATTAAATTACAATTGTTTTTTTTTAACACACGACGTTCGTAAAAAAATAAAAAAAAATTTGAAAAGCCCTGACTAACAGGAGTAGGTAGGTAACCGAATAAAAACCTTCGGGGGCAGCCTTTTGCTGCCCTGAGTTGAACTAAAACATTTTTGTGCATGTAACAGGGCAGCTTTTTTTTATTGATAACAAGCTACAGTACTCCAAAAGTAATAATGCGCATAGAAATCTTCGGAAATCTTCGTCATTGTTCGGCAACGGTCGTATTACCCGAGCGTCGAAAGACGATATTTATATAGAGTGGTTAAGAGCAATTTCTCTATGCCTAATTTTATATATTATGTGTTTTGTGCTAAAACAGATTTGATTTACCTGTAACGAAATTTGATTCGATAATTCCATGTAAGTAAATAGCGAAAACGCTACAATCATTGTTGGAGTGATTAGTTTTCAAGTGTCTTACCGAAGTTGGTGTAATTATGGAGGAAAAGGTTTAAATAACATAAGGTTTTATTAGAAGGAGAAAAAAACGTTTTCAAATAGAGGTTTACATAAAATATAATCAAAATCTCAGTTCAAATTTGTTTACAGCACTAATCATTCCAGAAAAATAATACAATTATAAAAAAATTAATCAGAATCGAGGAAGACCTCTATTCCCGACATCGCAGATTCATCAGAAGTTTCATTATGCTCTTGTTCATTTACACTTTCCTCACTGCTATCACCTGTGTAAATAATCAGTTTATCGGAATAACTATCGATTCTTGGCTCAAATTTTCTATATTCATCTTCGCATTGAACCGCATGATCAGAAACTTTTTTCCATTCTTCTGGTCCTATTTTATTGATTTTTTCTAATATAGCATCTTTAACTGACGTCACAGTCATTGCAATATTTCTCTTGGCCACGTGTTGCTTTATTTGGGACCAAATATTTTCAATAGGGTTAAAATCGGGATGATATGGTGGCAATCGTATAATTTTATGCCCATGTTCCTCCATTATACGGTCAATGGCAAATTCTGTGTAATTTTCTTTGTATCTTTGTATAATTTTATACAAATCGGGTTTCAGTTTCTTTGGGTCATGCGGAATGTTGTGTTGTTGTAACCAAGCTGTCATTTGTGGTTTAGATGTGTTTGAGTTTGGTGGTTTCACAGACAGCTTATTATGATATGGGGCGTTGTCTATTACCAACACACTATTAGGAGGCAAGTTGGGAATCAATTGATTGCGTAGCCAAGTTTGATAACGTTCCGCGTTTATTTCTTTATGATAGTCACCTTCTGAGTCGACACATTTATGTAACATTAGAGCCCCTGGGACGAAGCCTTTTTCATTGCCTGCGTGTACAATAATTATTCGCTCTCCTTTGGAAATGGGTTGTTTGATACCTTTTTTGTTGCTATCTTGCCAAGTTTTACCCTTAGTATGTGATGTGTGCACATACGACTCGTCCATAAATACTATGTTTCTACCAGAACTCCTCAGCTGTTGTATTTCTCTGAGATATTTGATCCTTTTTAGGCGTATATCATGTTTTTCCATAAGTAATTGTCTGTTATTATCAGTTTTCAGAAACCTAAACCCCATGTCTTTCAAGATCAACCTTAAAGTCTCGGCACAGCCTTTGAAATTAATAGCTTCGATCAACTTTATTCTTAAATTATTTACAGTTGGGAGTTCTTTCAGCGTCAATTGAAAATTGTATATCATATTACGAATAACACAGTAGTCGAAATCATCAAGTACCAGCCGAAATCTACTTTTAGGTCTTCCTTTTTTCGGTGTAGAAAATTTCTTTGATTGATTATGTTTTTTTTCGTTTAAGATATTACTCAAAGTTCGTCGCGAAATTCCTGTAGCTTTTGTAACACGGTCTTGAATTTTTTTAAAATAACCATCATGGTCTCTGTTGAAAACATTGGCTTCATTTAAGAAATAAAGGTACACATTAAATACCATTTGCCGTGCTTGTGAATTAAGCGGTTTTCCACGTTTAAATTTATCCATTTTGGAAGAATTCGTCTGAAAGAAAATGGCATGGGCAGAGTTAGGTATATATTTTTTATGCATGTTTATCTATTTATTTAATTTAAATAAATCTCATTTTTTAAATGTTTTTCTAGTACTTAATATGTATTTAATGTAGGTATTTTATTTTTTTAATATTAAAAAAACGTGAAATATGTTATTTATTTTCCTTTTTTCAAAATATACTATTTAAATCTGAATAAGCTAATTAATGTTGAAATTATATTTACCAAGAAGGGTGTGTAATAGCAGCTCTATATATTTCCACAAATAGAGAACACGTGCAGTCACTACCAATATATAAAGACGACTGACAGACATTTCGCTGACCGGCGACAGCTGCCGAACGCCCGATTTGTTTTCGATTGTGCACACATGATATTGACTCCTATCTCTTTTAAACAAGGTGCAAAATGCAAATGCCTTGTTTAGGGCTCTTACGATTCCATGATTCGAGTGTTTCCGGGAATACGACAATTAGCGAAGATCTGCATGTGCATTATTAATTTGGGAGTACTGTACGTGGGATTGCGGTCCGGCATTACTAGCAATCCTGTTTACCCCTCCAGCTAAGCTCAATGCCTTGTGTTAGGAGTGGGTTCAGGTCGGTGGTATAATGGGTAGAATTCGAAACCGCGACCACACGATTGCGAGACCGATGCCTAAAGGTTCATTTCCGTGCATCGCGGCCGATCGCGAGCCGCGCGGCTTACGACAAGCGACTGACGCGCGCGGCCGATGCGACAATAGTCAGAGTGCGCGCGCAGTCAAACGGCGCCATACATTCTCATACTCTGAGTTTAACCTTTAACCATTAGGCCACCACCGCTTCAGTTCATGCATGTACCTGTCTCCGTGGCCGTCGCGGGTAAAAAGAACATCCACAATGGAGCGACCGGAAGCGTCCAGGAGTGCAAACATTTGGTAGTTTAGGTCGCGTGGTAGGAATAAAGAATAATGGCAAATAAGTTTGTGGATACGATTCCTACACTGGACCTACATACTGTTCAGCTGTCTTCGCGTAATCGGCGGCATACATAATAAAAACATACTGACGAACACAGAACCTCCACCATTTGAAAGACGGTTATAAGTGTACTCTTATTGAGACAACCTTTATAAGTACTCTAGTATACGGACTTTCGTAGTGGGTAGGTACGCGGACTTCTTTAAGGACACATAAAAAGAACGATGAGAAAATAATTTAAAATAAATTAAAATTACTTGACTCTTTATCGGATCATTTCACATTCATAAAGGTATTAACAAGCGGCAATCCGATAATTTGAAAACTTAATTTCGATAACAAAATAATAAGTTAATTTTATTATAAAATTATAGCTCACATATCCCACCACAAAATGTCGAGAGTACAGAAGGTACATCACCTACGGAACAGAGACATATCAACCAATAGGATTGCTTAAAATTTCCGGGTTGTATAGGCTCCAGCGGACAATCTTTTTGTCAATTTTTTTCCGTTTCTCCGTTACGCATCCGCAGCCTTATTTACAGACACGGAATTATTGGTGACGAGAAGATTCCCTAGCGGCGAGTGGCGGAACTAACATGTCAGATAAACTATTGAGGACTGACAGTTCATTACCCGACTGCGTAAGAACGAGGGTTATGTTTTTGAGTGTATGAATGTTTGTATGTATGTGATTTATTTGGCACGCTCCTCTTGAAGTCTAGAGCCTATATGGTTTGATAGATTTAGCTTGATGGATGATTACCTTGAGAGGTATCGATAGATTTGTCTCAGTTGTGAGAATGACACTGGGTACATCAAAACCATAAAATAATTGCCAAAATATTTCATTTATTAATTATAGGTGGGGTTTTTTTGTTTTGTAATAATTTAGATTGTTTAAATATTTTTTTTAAGTCATCAAAGGGAATAAAATTCAATATAAAAATAATAATTCCGTAAACCGCCACCAGGGAAAAATCCTCACTAATAGACCATAGCAGAGCACATTGTCCGGAAGACTTGGCGCTTGAGCAATGTCTATGTATGCGATAGTAGCGCGCGTTGAATGAAGTTCTTTTTTTTTTAAAGATAACTGCAGCATATCTTCTCCAGCTAAGCCTAATATAGGAGTGGGTTTATGTAGGAGTGGGTTCACATCGATGGTACAATGGGTGGGATTCGAACCCACGACCTCACGATTGAGAGTTCGATGCCTTAACCATTAGGCTAGTGCCACTTCACAGGTTCAGGTTACCTTCTGACATGGGCGTACCAGGGGGGGAATTAAATTGGGGGTTAAAACCCTCCCCAAAATTGCAAAAAGTTTGGAACCCAGTACTCATTTAGCCGGTATTTAGTCAATTGTATCACCCCCCCCCATTAAAAAAGCGGGGTCTTTCGTCCCCTCTCGCAAAAAATGATCCTAGGTACGCAGTTGCCTTCTGAACTCTTGTTATTTTATATTTCTCCCAGTTTGTAATCATATGATTATGTTTAATGTCAAGCGAGTAAGGCTTTCGTTAAAATGAAACCTATGTAGGTACACGAGGCTATTATCTTGGTAGATCAGTCTCATTACCATTTTGCTTGCGCCGGCGCACTTGAAGCACATAACTGGATACGACACCAACACCTAGGGTTTAATAACTTCATCGTAGTTGTAAAAATAGTTGAGCGAACATTATGATGCGATTTTATTGATAGCTATTTACTTACTTCAGGTTCTTGTAAGAAAATATTGTTGTTTTAGTCGGTACTTGATAGTCATGGTTATTAGTAGATACTATGTTTACTTATTTTACTAAATGGTGCATCCAAAATCGCCAAAACAAAATTAAAATTGATATGGCTCTACATTGTTTTTAAACTTTCGCGATTTTTATACATATTAAATACATTTGACTGCCTCTGTGGCGCGGTGGGAGTGTTTCCGACTGCTACGCAAGAGGTCGTGGGTTCGATCCCCACCCAGGATAAAACTTTGTGTGATGAGCACGATGGTTTATTCTGTGTCTGGGTGTTATTTATCTATAATATGTATGTATTTAGAAATATATAAGTATGTTTAGTTGTCTGGTTTCCATAGTACAAGCTCTGCTTAGTTTGGGATCAGATAGCGTTGTGTGAGTTGTCCCAAGATATTATTATTATTATTTCGGGACTCAATCGCGCTCACAATTGCACCGATCGTGGTCACAAGTCGACCCGTGACAACGGTCGGTGCAATTCGATCGAAACGTCGGGTAAATAATTTACGCGATTAAGTCCCAAAATATATTTAATATGGCTAAAGATTTTTATTGGGACAATTGATTAGTCACGAAACCTTTTTAAGCTTCTTTATAAGAGTTTCTTAGACGGACTAAGAAAAGATAAATACAAATTACATTTTAAAAATTGTTATTGTGCTCCAACTGTCCATCTATCTTCAGGAATTACTGCGATTGCTATCTTATGGTGGGTTCACACGGTCGCGTTCAAAGCTACATTGAACGAGCATGAACACAAGCGCGGCCGTCTGAATATGCTGCTCGACTGTTTGTGAACGGCTTGTTTGGACCGCCGGCGCTGGTCCATGTTGGGCTGCTTGCCGGGCTGCGTGGCACGGGCTTGAATCGAGCATTGAAACATCTATTTTTTTTTTATAGACTTCTCTTGCAGCAAAAGGGACTTTACAAACATACAAGTCACGGATACAAAGTACACCCAGACTCAGAACAACAATTAGTGGATCACACAAAGTGGTGTCCTGTGTGGGACTCGAACCCACGACCTTTTGCGTAGTAGTCGGACACACTCCCATCGCGCCACAGAGGTAGTCAAAAAATCTATTCAAGATGGGTAAACTTAAATTGGCTAATTTTACGAAGGAAGGCATGTGATCATATAGATATTATTATACCTTGAGATACCATAATTCTACCTAACTACTACTAAATATCTAAAGGGTAATAGAATGGGAAATGACTGGCGAAGTTCAAGCAGAAGTAAGTAACTATTCATTTATTCTCTCGATTCAACACACCAGCGGGGAAGGGGGTAGCTACCGCCATATCAACGATACGGGGCGCCTAGATTACAGGGGCCTTGAAAGCTCGTTAGCAAAGAACCGTCCCCCTCCCCCCAAAGCAAATGACACACACACGGGCCATTTCACTTTCCATTTCATTTTCGGACTCACATTAGTCCATTAGCCGATTAGGCCTTTGAGACCCCAACATAAATTTGATTCAGGGCTCTCCTACTGTAAAAACTTTAACCTGGATTACTTAAAGCTTCGGTTCATTTTTATGTGTATTAAACCTTATCGAGTGCTCTAGTTTCGAATCACGATTATTATGTTCTGCCCAAACCAACCAAGTCATGAGTATCAAACTACATATCCAAAATTCTAATTAAAATTGCCAAAACAGTGAAATCGTGCCATTGTCTAGACATTTTGTTTTTTTTAAGGCTATAATGACATATTGAGACAAAGCTAACATGAGGTATTACCATACTTGTCACGAAATTCCGTGAAAACTGCCAAATTTTGTCAAATATTGTAGATCGGCAACAGTTGCTATTTTACCGTAGACATGTTTAACGTGATCCGATTAGAATTTATTTAAATTTTGACTGGTGCGGAGGCGCAGTAGATGTGTAGGTATAAGACTGGCACAAACAAAAAGTTCTACAGTACGATCAACGTAACTAGGCCGGACTGAAGTAGGCGACAAGTGGTTGCGCAGATGCATTTTTTGGAAGTAAATGGTGACCGGAACCGGGGGGGGGGGGCGGTAACTAAACCAAGAGGATTAGAGATGTGATTACGTATTACATTGTCATAATTAGTATTACTAATTCATGTTTTTTTGTGATTATTTTGGTAAAGAAATTGTTTTTCAAAGTTTCTTTATTATTTACTGTAACTGTTTTAAATTTAAACTCTTATGAACTCATTTAAATAGTGTTTTTATATTGTTGAATTAAAATGTTGATAGTATTTTTAATCGATTAATCGTTTTCGTAAGTAATTTTAGGGTGGCATCTCTATGACATGCGCGAAAGTGATAAAAACCTAACTTCAATCCGGTCAAGATACGTTGATCGTACTGTAGATTAGTTTACCATACTGAATAGATAGGTTTAGGTACCTACAGTTGGATCAACGTAACTCGGCCGGATTGAAGTTGGCGACAAGGGATTGCGCAGATGCATTTTTTGTAAAGTAAATGGTGACATGAAGCGGGGGGCGGGGGTGGTAACTTAACCGAGAGAATTAGAGATGCGATTACGCATTACCTACATTGTCATAATTAGTATTACCACAGATAATATAATACGTATTACTAATTTTTTGTGATTATTTTCGTGAAGAATTTGTTTTTCAAACTTTCTTTAGTATTTATTGTAACTGTTGCAAAATACTGTTTATACGAGTTCATTAAATTTAAACTTTTATGAACTTGTAAAAACAGTATTTTTATTTAGATAAATTAAAATTTTGATATTAGGTATTTTTAATCGATTAAACATAATTATTCGTTTTCGTAAGTAATTTTAGGGTCGCATATATATTGCGCTTATTATACTACACTAAATCAGGGACCCTAAATCCTTATAAAGAGAGGTGTAATAGGAGTTAGGGCCCTAATTCTATAACAAATTTTCAAGGCCACCTCCAGGGTAGTGTAATAGCCCTTTAGGACATGTGCGTAAGGGATATAAACCTAACTTTAATCCGGCGGAGTTACGTTGATCCAACTGTGCCATTTTGTGTGTGATTAACATATCGTTGTGGCGAATATGGTTGTACTTTTGTTCATGATTTGTAATGTAATGTAATGTTTACCGCTCCACAAGGTTTGTACCCTAGTATGAGAAAGTTGCTTTTTGAGAAAGAAAAGAGCAATCTTGGTTGGTTCTCTATAGGGTACAATTGTTACGTGTGAAAGTTATTTAGTAGAAGTACTGGCCCCGTAACCGGAACACCCAAAGAGGTAAGATTTTCGAATGCAAGTTTTGCAAACTTATTACAATGTAAAGGATTAACGCATTGAGTTCTGATTACACAATTTATAGTTAATGCTATTTAGATGTCTGATAAATATCTGGAGGCTTTCCCCTAATTCAATGAAAACCAAGTTTCGATCAAAAATGTGGTGGTAATACAGAGCTAGCAAATTAGCTAAGAAAAGAAAAAAAAAGAGCTAGCAATTTAATCCACTCGTTCCAGAAAATCGTACATGAGTTCGATCTTCTTGTGTTCAGCCAAAAATTGAATAATAATAATAATACAAACAACTCATTCAACGTCATCTGATCCCAAACTATCGTGCTCATTACATATAGTTTTATCCTGGGTGGAGATCGAATCCACGACCTCTTGCGTAGCAGTCGGATACACTCCCACCGCGCCACAGAGGCAGTTAAAATTGAATAGTCCCCGTAAACTTAAGAAATTTAAGTAAACGAAAATTCATGAAAATCGTTTTAAGAAAAAGGGTACTACTGTAGTCTATAAGTTAGTTTCAGTGGGATACGACATTTGGGTGCAAGCCCTGTGTCGCGAGGGACTTTACAAACATACAAGTCATGGACACAAAGTACACCCAGACGCGGATCGACAGTTTGTGAATCTCATAAAGTGGTGTCCCGGGTGGGAATCGAGCCCACGACAGTCGGAGACACATACCACGTCACAGAGGCAGTTGTGCAATAGGTAGCCAAAATTCTCGTCATCAAACGTTTTTGGCGACTTTGGCGAGTATATTATGTGATTAACATTATATTTTCTTAAATTAATTAAAAATGGAAAAAAAGCTTTGGGTCAAATGCATTATATTGTGGAGTCCACAATATGACAAGTGACAACGCAGTAGACCTATTGTTAATTCATTCCAATGAAATGGCCTCATATCACAATAGACGGAGAAAAGTGGCAATGGACAGTAGGGAGGCCTATGACCTGTAGTGAGACAATAATAATGACTTCTATGCGGGTTGAACCGTGAGTAATAGAAGTTTTTTTACACAATATTTGCGAACATAATAACAATCAATAATGTCACTGACCACACACAATATCGTAATGCAATTGCGGTCACGTCCCGTTGTCTAGACGTCGTACCTCAGTTGGGCTTGTAAAAATGTCGGCCGGTTGACACCCACCGTTCTTGTATGCAAGGGTTCAATTTGTAATGCATTGCTTTTAAAATAGATTCGGTTTGTTGCCTCCATGATTTATAATGTCAAGAACCTGAGCTCGTTTCGGAATTGCAGTGCAACTGTTTGTATAAGTACCTAGTCCGGCCATAAGTTATGTTACAAATGAAAATGCATTTTTTTTTAAATGAAGAAATGTAATATTACTAAAACTTATATGTACATATTTATTCAAGTATCAGCGAAAAATAAAAATAATATTCTATTCAAAATGGCCACCTTTGGCTTTTATACAGGCCCTTAATTTGTCTGGCCACGAATCTATGGACTTACGCACTGTTTCCATCTGAAATTTCGCCACTGCTTGCTCCAGAGATTTTTAGGGGACTCAATGTCGCCGTGTCGTATGGAGCAAGCCATGTCCTCTAAAACTGACCATAATTTGTAGTCTAAAGGGTTGAGGTCTCTCTTGTAAAGTCAGGAACGAACCTGGTCATAAGGCACGAACTACCCAAGTAGTTCGTGCCTTATGTGACCAGGTGCAGTGTCCTGTTGGTAAGTCCACGGTACATTTTTAAAAAGTGTCGTGCTGAGAGTTTTCACAACACGATCCAAGACTGTCTCTTGATGTCTGCTAAAGTTTTCACTCCTTTTTCACAAAAATATAGCTTTGTGACGTCTTAATAAGACACGCCCCACAAAACCATCTCTGACGCATGATGATGGCCACGATGTACCTTTCCGACCACTTGAGCAGCTTCTTTAGAACTGTGAGCGTACACTTTATCATTTTGCTTATTGTAGTGCTCTTCACTGATTTTTTTTCATCGGTGAACAAGATATTTCTGTGCCCTTAACCTGCGTATTGCGACAGAAGGCGTTTTGATCGATCCACTCTCTATAATTGTAAAGATTGATTTAGGGCATGTCCTATATATCGACGATAAGCACCGAGCTTCAGAAGTTCAGGTTGTTTTATAATAGGCGACAGAGTCCTAGCGGGAATGTTAATTTCTCACTATAAGATTTTTTGCTTTCTAATGGGATTTCGACAAATTCTGGCTTTAACAGCATTAACAGCCTTTGTAGTTCTAACTTTTATGGCCTTCGACAGAGGAAGTGTTGTTGTATCTATTGATAGTACGATATACGAACATACAGCTGATACCAAGCTTTGGAAGTGTCTGGAATATGACCGACGGCTTTAAAAAAAAAACACTTTGTGCAAGGCGATCACCGCAATCCTATTTACTTTAACACCCCAATCCATATTGTAATTTGATAATAAATACGAAAAAATATGTGAAATGGCACGAACGCGAAAGAACTTTTAAAAATAATAAACGCGTTCTAAATTCAAAGTAATTAAAAAGTTGAAAAAAATAAGTTTTTATGTAACGGTATTTGTGGCCGGACTAGTTAAATAAAGTATACATGGGAGAACTCAAGTAGCTAGTAGGTATTTGAGTCCTCCCATGTATTTTTTATACTACAAAATTAAGAGACGACCAGAAGGCCAATTTACGTATTTAAAGCAGTGCATTTGCAGTTAAGTTTGCAACAGGCCCGCAGGTCGTGAACTCGTGGTAAGAGTCTCGATAGCTCAAAACAGTATTAATGCCACCCAAATCCTTGTTTGGCAAAGATTTGGATGTCACCGTACCGCACTGCTCATTTAAAAAAATAGTTCATAAGTGCTAGTATGTGTGTTTTTCATAGTGTACCTCGTTGTTATCCTGAATTGGTCACCGAGGCCAACATTCTCCAAACCGAAATTCGATATCATCATTCGTAACGTTAATTTTCTCTGTGAAACTGGCCAGTTAATGAGATCTTAACGGGCGAATTAAAACTGATTGATAAAAGACTATGACGGGTGACGAACTACCTAATATATGTAAATAGAGATCACTATTTCGAAACGAAGATATTATATTATAAGAAAATGCATACTAAGTTATCAAACTATAATAGTTTGCGGCTACTTCTTATTAAGTAAGTAGGTATGCTTCAAAATACATTGTGGTAAAACAAAACCGGAGCTCTCATTTTGAATACCGCTTCCTACCCTTATTATTACTCTGATACTCCTATTACTAGGAGAACATAATGGATAAGGAAGTAGCAGTATGCGTTTAGTGATTCAACTGTGACCGTCTTGACCGCGCCTACCTACTTAGTGGGTATAATGACCTACTATAGATTTATGGTAGCCTGGTACTCAACAATGGTAATGCGTAATCAGGCAGGAAGGAGAGCTGATTAAAGGGAGCATGATTATTAAAGATTGTGGTTGTAAGGAGCCGTAGAATTTAAGTATGTTTTAAAGATATACTTAGTTTGTAGAATATAACTTGATGCCTGTTTTAAATAACATTAGGAGTAGGTACAGATGAACCCTTTTATACGCACTATTACGAACTAACCTCTATGGTACGTCGTACAAATGACAGCAATTTCAAATGCCGAATCGAATGACCGTCCTGTGGAGTTGTAAAAATGGCGGCAAACTGACCGGCCATTATTTTTACAGCTCCGAGTTTAACTTGTAAAAAATGATTTGAATACGTGATTATTGAATAAGAACGAGACTTTGTGCATGTAACAAGTGCTTAAATACTTGACACTGGCAGAAATTAGCCGTTAAAACGGCAAGATTGCCATAAACTCAAAAAAGAAGAAGAAGCAGACCGTCCTGTGAAATTTTTGACACATAAACCAAATGGCCGTTATAATTATCCATTGACATATAGACTTAGACCGCACCATACTTTCTAATAAAATGTAAATATTGACTGCAAAGCGTGAAAGAGAGAAAAACTCGTGCGGTTCTGTCTCTTTGACACGTACCTATTGTCCACAAAGTAGCGTTGTCACTTTCTAAAGAGTGGTCAATTTTGTGAGGTTATGGCGCAGTCCTGTTCTATACGTTAATGTTACACAGTGCTGTAACTAGCCTTTTATACGCCCGGTGCGAACTTTTATGCGCCCAGTGCGAGCTTACATAAGTGCGCCCTTGGTATTGGTCCAGATGGTCATTTCTGCGCCCTGTGCTTGGGCACCGCTGGCACCGCCCGAGTTACGGCACTGATGTTTCCATTTGATTTTGTCAAAATCAAGTATGAGTCTTAGTTGTTTTAGTACTATAGAGGTTAGTGTTCATACATCATTCACGGCACGAATTTACAGACCATTTTATTCGGTAGGCAAGATTTCTTGTGTGTCTTATGGTTATATCATCAGACAGGCCCCATGTTCAATTCCCCGATGTTAATAATAATGATCTCCTAACCGATGTCGGTTACTTTATCTCATTAGAGACTAGCCAATAAAAAAAAAAACAACACGGGATATATTATAGTGTAAAAGTGTATGCGGAGACTCAAGTGCACTCTCTATTCCCTCAATCTTACAGTCCGATGAGATGAAAATCCGACACGACGGAAGAGAGATTAGGAGCAGGACCGACAGCTTACCGTGCTTTCTGAGGCACGGAGGGTAGGTATGACTATATTCTAAAACGGTCACCCATCTATGAACAGTGGTAACCTTGCAGATATCTCTATCAACTCAGTCGCTACTCACCACTGAGTCAACCTGATGTTATAAAAAAGTTAATGAAAGTACTAAAAATAAATGGTATATTGTCTGTATACTTAGTGCCTCAACCTTAATCACAATGAAATATTTTCAGCTCTGAAAACCAAAGCACAAGACAAATGACTTACTGACGATGTTACCCATAACAAGAGGTTAAGACAATGCAGTTTTTAAAACATGTCGTAAAATAAAACAAAGACACCATTATTATCAAACTATTGTCTGGAAGTGTATCAGTAGATGAATTAACAATTCAAAAACATTTTAGAGATTTCATAACAAAAGTTACTTGGTACAATAATACCTACATCGAGAACCTACCTAAACATGTATACTTATTCTTTAAGTAGCAGTAAATTGGCCAATATTTAAGCACATAAAGTTTTTACATCGTAAGTGGATGCTCCTACTATGTTGTGCCCATTGAGGCTGATGTATCCGATCTCGTGTACTCTTCTAATATTATTGACCTCTTTTTTTGCATCAGTCCTCTAATATGGTGTATAATATAATGGTGGCAGCACCTTACCTGCATATACAGTTTATAAACAGAGAAACATAGTAAACATTGGCAATTTGAAAAGAGTGGCCACGAGTTTTCATTGCCTGTTCTTTTCTTGGGCTTTACCTATTGTTTGCGAACAGGCATTACAAGTAAATGTAGAATCGACTTTTCACAAGTGTAGTAATTTGCTTCCTAAGTGAATAAATCATTTTTATTATTATAACCTAGAGCAAGAGCCAATGATGATCTGATCTTCGTAATTTTATAAAATCAGTAAGTTTCTCTATGTATGTCAAACAAAATCTTCAGTTCTATAATATTAGTATAAATTTTATTTGTATAGATTGCCATGGAGCTGTGGAAACGTAAAGTGCATTAAAATTAATTTCGATTAATTGCTAACACTTTTGAGAGAAATATGATTAAAATAAAAAACAACGATCGAGATATTCTCACTTTATGTGACATATCTCACCGAGTCATGCGACATCCCGACGATAGAGTATCGATAATTTTATTACCTTTTCGAAAATTATGTGCTATAGTAAATTCTCCGTCCGTTTCCGTAATAGGATTCTTACTTTAAAGATACCATTGTAATTTATGATTGGAAACATTAATAAACTTGTAAACGATAGTTTTTAGTGACACTAGTATAAGAAGATACAATCGATTAATGAAATCAGTGTTGAGGTTACTGAAATAAATTCTGACCTAGTTTACTTGTGGTTTATCGAGAGTTACCTATTAAATAGTATTGATAAACTTTTTATCGATATCTATAAATCGAGAACTCATATTACATTCTTCACAAATTATGTTTTTTTTATAGCTGGTCAAAAGGTGCAATGAAAAACAAGCGATGATGCAAAGAAACGCGTAGGTACTTATCGATACCTACCAAATTTTAAAAGTTATAAATAATCGTTAATCGTAATTTACTTTCTATAACACAAGCGATTTACGTAGTAATCACTCGTAATTGAGGCGAGAATAAATGTTCTACGAATAATAAAATCGTTTTAATAACCCATTAATACGAATAGACCGAATCACATTACAATCGAATAGAATATGGAATGCATAACATCCGAGCGGACCGCGTATCGAATGATACCGATATGTAATCGATACATCGATAATCGTTCACATGGAGATTGGATGATAGTTATTTGACCATTTGACGACCACATTTTGGTAGCGCGATGTCGCTGACAACTAACATTAGAAAACATGTCGTAAAAACATTCTTTCTAAACATCTTTTTTACTCAGGGGGCCTAGACAAAGTCACATTCTAATAACGATGTCGCTAATGGAAAATTAGGTGGGAATGGAATTTTAAATTAGTATAGATTAGATTTCATCGCCGTTTTGCTTGCGTTATGTTTGATTCTTACATAGTTTTATATATCATCATCCCTCTGTCCACCTCCACAAACTTTCGTAGAATGAGTCTATATAACCATAAGTTTGTCAGCTCATTGCCTAGTCTATTCAATTTTTGCTTTGGTAAGACTTTCAGAAACCACGGGTTTGCCATTTTAAACAGCTTCACGTACGTATGTACTAAGCGTTTCAAATGAGTTGATAACTGTCATGATGACATTTTGTTTCGCATTACGACTGCAACTCCAGTAAGGTCAGCAGCAAAATGATTCGTATAAAGGTGTCATTAATATTACACAGAGGTACCTACCTACTCTAATGAACTTTAAATAAGTACTGCATTTTACTATTTATTATGTTTTAGGTAAAAAATATTACGTCTGACTGAAAAGCCACTAAAGTGTAGAATATTCTTATATTTTGCCTATTTACTTATTTCTGTTTCGTGTTTAATAAATAATAAAGAATACTAATAATATTATAATAAAGAAAAATGTTAGGTACATAGTTCAAAGAAAATAAATAATACGTCCGTTACATTACCATAAACATACGTACTTTACCCGAGTTGGGAGTTTTTGTTACTAGCGGTACAATTTTGACAAGTATAGAGTGAAGTTGTCGCGATCGCGATTATCTTCTCATTTGAAACATAGTAGGTAAGTATGTTTTTTACTGCACATTATGATAATAAATCATTTGATTTAACAGGTGATATGCTTTTAAAAATAAATGTATAGGTTTAAGGACCTATTAGGATACCTATAAGGATTTTGTTCATAAATGTAAGTTAAGGTATTATGTTTATCATGCAAACACAATGCAGGTAAATTGAATCCTAATGTACCTAATTTAAATATTGCAAATAAACGTGAAAGATGAACATTTTGTTGGTAATTTTTGCATATAAATCTTTTGTCGGCAGTAAATGTAATTTATTTAGTGCAAACACAATGAACCTTACGTTATTAACATAGAGTTGAAAATCTTTGGTTTTGTTTGCAGTAGTAAATTTGTAGGTTATAATCGCATGTCTGTTGTGCGCAGGCGCCTCCGGGTGACAAGTGACTTTTGACTTCTTTTGTTATGACGGTGTAAATTGTACACGTGAATGAATTTGAGGGATGACAAAGTTTGGAAAAATAAAAGTATCGTACTTTTATTTTAAACCGTAACTTTTATAGCCGTTACTTTTATTTTTTGTGAATCTTTGACTGAAGTCCAAAAGTTATTTTCCTATAAGTATTATTATGTATACTGATTAATACGGCTAAAACCTTTTTGTTTAAGTAGATAAGCTTTTTAAACTATACTAATATTATAAAGCTGAAGAGTTTGTTTGTTTGAACGCGATTATCTCAGGAACTACGGGTCTGAATTGAAAATGTATTTTACTGTTGGATAGCCCATTGATTGAGGAAGGCTATAGGTTATATATTATATAACATCGCGCTACGACCTATAGGAGCGGAGCAGCAATGAAAAATGTTGCAAAAACGGGGAAAATTTACGCAGATGAAGTTGCGCGGGTCAGATAATAAAATACATATAAACGCGTTTACTATAAAGCTACTTTATTTGTTTAAAGACTATGATCTGATCAAAGAAGTTAATTGTACATACCTAAGTACATAGTACGTTGTTATGTAGGGATTCACGCAAAAATAAGCACTTAATTTCTTAAAAAAAACACGTTTTCTTTTAGGTTTAATGAATTGATACCGTTTTCTTGAATTTGAAGTCCATATATTTGATACTAGCTGTTTCGCGCAACTTTGTCTGCGTAAATTTTCCCCGTTTTTGCAACATTTATTATTGCTGTTCTGCTTCTGTTGGTCGTAGTTATATAGCCTATAGCCTAATGGGCTATCCAACAGTGAAAAAAATTTTCAATACTGATCAGTAGTTCCTGAGATTACCGCGTTCAAACAAACAAACAAACAAACTCTTCAGCTTTATAATATTAGTATAGATGATGATCTCGTCACTAAGACTTCATTGTATAAGTATAGGTATAATATTATTTTAAGAAAATGTCTAAGTAGGTCCCCACAAAGTGACTCCTTTTCAAACGAGTCGGATTAAGAAACAAACTCAGTTTTTTTTTGTTTCGAGATACATAATACACAATTTAGATCAAGTTTTATTTTATTTTTACATATTTGGAAGACTATAAGCTAATTATATAATAATAACGCATTTATTGTGTAGGCCCGCTCGCCCCTGAGATGTTGTAGTGTTGGCAATAAATTTTGATTTCTATTTTCGTGAAGTCAGGTGAACATGTGTGTGGCATTTCATATATAGTAGCTTCATACTTAATTACTAATGTGGCTTTACATGCAGGTCTCTTATAGCCATGCCAGTTATAAGAACCATTTTTGTAATTTCTCTTCTTGTGGTAACTAAGCAGGTTGTGATTGAATATAATATGTTAGGCTCGAAGACCCGGTGTTCAATCTGTTTCCTTCTTCTGATATTGTTCTATTTTTATGTATATTATTTATAGAAAGTTCTGAAATTATTATATTTAATACCTAACACATTTTTGTTTCTTTTTATTACGTACTTTCTTCTATTATAAGGTGAAATGAATTCCCAAATTTTAAAACTCCCACTTACCTTGCGTTATGGGGCAAGTGGGTCGCTGAAAACGGGGCGAGTATGGCATTTTAATAGACGGGGCGAAATCCGAAGGGCGAGCTAGGCCTGGACCATAGTTATGGAGTTTTAAAACAAAAGCGACTCATTAGTACCAGATCATTAATAGGATAATCACCAAGGAATAATTAGATAATTTGGTGTAACAGCGTGAGATACACTCTTGCTTCATTTCATTAAGAAATGCAGTTCGTTGGATGCGCGTGCGACTGCGGGTTGAGGCCGTTTGGTAAGTTACTGGGAGACAAGAAAATAATGCTTAGATTTGAGGTTGCCACCTTTTATTACTTCATTTCGATAAAATTACTATTTGAATAACCATTGTTCAATAGGTTTATTTCATACATTGGAAGAGCCTGATTTATTCATTACTTAGGTATAGTAATGGATAAATAGTGCAAGCTTTTTGAGGACTCGAGTGGGTTCCAGTAGGACAAACGTTACTACGAACATTAAAAATGTTTTACTACTATTTAATACAACTTTCTTGGGATTTCATTAACTTTTCAGTATATTCCTAGTAGGCATTTGTAAACTGCCATAACAGCTAATATTTTGTCGGGTATTTTCAATAGGATTAATCAAATCAGTTGCATTTGTTAACTTACCTTACGTGCCTGTCAAAGGTATGATCGAATTAAATGATTTAACTTTTGATACGGCGTGCCAGATTACCCAGCATTCTCTATTTATGCATTTATAATAACGTCTTGATGATGTCAAAAAGAAATCCGGAAAGAATAAATAATGTATTTATCGCAAGACAAGGCAAGATCACAAAGCTATGAATAAGGAATATAATTATATTATTCACCTGCAAAATATTTATAAGGCAACTAGCTGCAAATTCAAACTCATTTGGCAAATTTAATAGGATTTTCGTTACTACTTGAATATTCTTTTTTATTTCATAATAGGCACAGGATTAGCGCACAGTCACTTATTCTACGTAATTCATGGAATTATTTTTAAGCAACATAAATCTTACTTAAGAGACGTAGTTTGAACCTTGGGACGTACCTATGTCCTTCTCCGTTATTCCTAATTTTCAAACAATGGAAATTTCAATTTTTGAATTAGGTACATAAAGTGATATCTATAAATGGCACGGAATTACTATAGTTATCTCTTAAGCACAAATTGCCGACTTCGCTCAAACGAAACTTCTAAGCACTATTGGAACAAAGTGGTCCAAGATTGGGTGTTCAGTGAGGGTGGACGGCCTGGACACGGCTCGGATGTATGTGGACAGAGCTTTAGGTTCAGTGCACATCCATGCACGTTTTAGGTTCAGTGCACATCCATGCACGTTTTAGGTTCAGTGCACATCCATGCACATTTTAGGTTCAGTGCACATCCATGCCCGTTTTAGGTTCAGTGCACATCCATGCACGTCACAGAATTAATGTCAGTTACCTAGACTTTACTGATGTCTATGAAGATAGACTGATCTGTTATAAATCGAGGATTCATAAAATATGTAGGTAGTCACGTAAAAGCAATTTTAAAATAATTGGAAATTACATTACCTTAACAACCTACGTCATTAAATTTAATGATTTGTTTGAATTTACTACGAGATTGAGTGATAACTAGTCACCTAGAATTATCTAATTGATGCGTAACGGATAAAGCTTGGGTACTAATAATAAATATTAACAGATCTAATAATATGTTCCTCTTTACCTATATATTTAAGTTATTAGTATATTTCATATTATTTCCATTTTAAATAATGTTTGTGGTAGTTTAATAGTAGTCTTGAGTTTGGGTTATTAGTGTAGTGATTGAGATTTCTGTTTCGCAATTATAATTACTTTATAGCAACCGACATGACACTTCAAATAAACTGATTTGTTCGGAACATAAACGAATGAAACTGACACCTTTTGTTCAAAAAAGTTCTATTCAGTTTAAGATAAATTTAGTAATATTTAAGGATACTTTAGAAATATATTATTATTCAAAAAGTAGTTATATATTTTTTATGATAGTATTTAAATTCAGACAGAAAAATGACACACATGGCATATTCTTCCCAAAAAACCCCTAAACAAGCTAAATTTTATCACAAAACAAAAAAAATATTGCCTAAAATTAATAACTGATTTTTTTTGGCGTCAAAAATCTGTATATTTTTTTCTAACTTTGATGCACCCAGTGTCACTCTCACAACTGAGACAAATCTAACGATACCACTCAAGCTAAAATCTATAAAGCCATTTAAGCTCAAGAACAGGGAAACCCAAAGGGGTTGATATCGGTTTCCCAGGGGTCGATTAAGTTTAAAAATCGACCCTGTATATGTGTTACTGTAGTTTTATTACGGGTTGGAACACGTAACTCAACTTATACTTGATTAGCTGACCCGTTTTTGCAACATTGTTAATTGCTGCTCGGCTCCTGTTGGTCGCAGCGTGATGTTGAATATCCTATAGCCTTCCTCGATAAATGGGCTATCCAACAGTAAAAGATTTTTTCAATTCGGACCAGTAGTTCCTGAGTTTATCGCGTTCAAACAAACAAACTCTTCAGCTTTATAATATTAGTATAGAGTATAGATAAGAGAATGATTAATATTTTAGTAGGAAGCATCGTTGTTGTGGTTTTAAAAACTCAACAAATTGATAAGGTTTTTTTTTTAATTGCTATGGGCTTACCCAAAATAGTTTAGGAATTCCTGCTTTAAAGCGTGCCAAAGAAATACACATACATATATTCGAAAATATAACCCTCCCTCTTGCGCAGTCGGGTAAAAAGTAAACCACGTCGTCAAATGCCACTTACTTACCTCCCAACTTCCGCACAACTTTCCTTAACTCGTTCAGTTTCTTGAATATTAAACAGTCATGATTATTACATAAATTTGTATAAATACCTTTATTTATTAACCGGTACTAAACATTAGATAAGCGTGGACTATCTAAATTGTACTCGAAGTATTTTTTAAATTAAATATTCGTGACTTGCCTGATAGTCAAATTGCCTTTTCGGAGACAAATACGGCAAGTTTCGACATTGACATTTTTGGTTTGTCATGCATGTTCTAGTTCATTTCGGGAAATTTTATTTCCGTATTTGAAAGATAAGTATAAAGTTAAAAATGAATACAAACAATAGATATTACTTTATAGTAGACTAGCTGTCCCGCGCCACTTCGTTTGCGTCAATTTTCCACGTTTTTGCAACATTTTTCATTGCTGCTCCGCTCCTATTGGTTGTAGCGTGATGATATATAGCATATAGTCTTCCTCGATAAATGGGCTACCCAATAGAAAAATATTTTTTCAATTCGGTCCCGTAATTCCTGAGATTACCGCGTTCAAACAAACAAATAAACATACTCTTCAGCGTTATAATATTAGTATAGATTTAATAAAGCACACCTTTAATATTTCTATAACACCTTTTTTACTATTAAATTCTTAAAAAAACTATTGAAATTGTCCGTGTTGTAGGATTTTTTTTAAACATTAAAAATGGTTTGATTCTAAGTATTTCTCTTTTCATTTTGATAATCAAAAGTCAAAATACACATTTTGGTAAAAAGTTTTTTTAGAAAGAAGAAAATGACGTGCAACAATAATTTGGAAGAAATTTATTCTCATACTTATCTCAAATTTATGTCATATTACAACACTCGACCAATGACCGCACACCTCGAAATCACGCCACTTCTATTAGTTTATGATTAACTTTTTTTTTAATTATGACTAAAACCTGCTTTATCAATGACCGAATATTTTTTCTGTGTCGATGTTCATTTGAATAGAAAGACTTTTTACCCGACTGCGCAAGGTGGGTTATATTTTTACAGTTATTATAAGTAGCGAACAGTAGTATCACTTTCGATAGGTAACTGATAGTAATTCTATGACGTGCACTGGCTACCTAAAACTCTATCCACACACATCCGAGCCGTGTCCTGGCCGTCCTCCCTTAGTGGAATACCCAATCTTGGACCACTTTGTTCCGATAGTGCTTATGAGTTTCGTATCTATGAGCGAAGGCGGCATTTTATGCTTAAGAGATAACTATAGTCATTCTATTTAACACTTAATGTAGGTACATTAAAAAAATTAAAAATACAGAAATAAAAATTGAAATTTCCAAAAAAATAAAAATTTAAATTTACAAAACAGTTTGCAAATTAGCAATTATAGGACATAGTTCCATTACAAGATTAAAACTACATCTTATCTCTAAGATTTATATTGGTTAAAAATAATTACGCAAATTATGAGTACCTAGATTAAGCCAATTGCGCAAAGCCTGTGCCTGGACTATTAAGAAATAAAAAAACATTCTAAGTAAATATACAAAGTAGTAAAGAAAATTCTACTAAATTTGCCAAATGAGTTAGAATTTGCAGCTAGTTGCCTGTGCCTGGACTACTTATTAAGAAAAAGAATACATTCTAAATGAACATTCAAAGTATTCTATAAAATTTTCTAAACTACTTCGAATTTGCGGCTATTATCAACAACAAAATTAACACCGGGATATATCTTCAAGCGACATCTAAATAATGCAGAGATACTCGTACAAAACAGCTGAAAATATGCGCGTGCGCTCGCCCGCGACCACGCGAACAATCCAACAAAAACAAAACTCATTAAACAACCGATCCATTTTGGGCACACCTCTCGCGTTCTTCGAATAAAAAAGAGATAAATTCAAATTTTTGCGGATTATCCCGTCAAAAAATTGACATGCAAGCATCCGAATTAAAGTCGAACACGGTGGTCGATGCGAAAAAAATCGAAAGAGGATCAAAGTAAACCGCACAGCGAGGCGTCAATCTCGCAGATTTTCAGTTTAAAAAAAAAAAGAAAATTAAAAAAATAACGAGGTGGGTTATTATTGCTGTCTCGTGAGTGTATGGTAGCTCAGTGTAAGATCTGATCGCAGAGCGCGCGCCCGTTCCTGGCCGCGCATTTCCCTAACACCTCCGTCTTGTCACACGCGCCCCAAAAAACAATAGACAGTTATTTTATCGATTCCTAATTCAAATTTGGAATCGGTTCAGTGCGAGTGTAACTGTCAGTGTTGTGCTGTGTTCTTTTTAGGAAAAGTGACAGTTTGATTTTTAATTAATCTCTTTTTCTTGTCTGTGATTGTACTATCAGTGGTTTGCTGATATACCGCGGGAATGCGCCATAATTTTGGTAAGTACTGAAATTAATTAATAGAAATTAATCTACATTAATAAAGCCATTATTAATATCACATATTTTAATTGTATTACATGAATGAATAAGAAAACGGCAAGATTACTCGCAAGCGACATATCTATGAATAGAACGCATCTATCCTATAATACATTTGATCAACTGAAATAAAAAAGTGCGAACAGACGACAGAGTTGGTATGCGGACTTTGTGTTTTAATTTGATAGTGTTTTTTGTTCGAAATTTAAATTTTGGTACATAGAATGATCCAAAGAAGTCTAGTTATTATGCCTTATTGTAAAACGCGACTCGTAATGTAATTATGAGTTGAACGTAGCAGTGGGTAGATTCAATCACCGAATTGGCCGTTGAATATTTAAAATTCAAACTCCTTTCATTGCACCTCATCGGAATAAATAGATGTAGTAATCTTTTTAAAACCATTCACTTTAATCCCTAAAGGATTTTTATTAGTTTGAAACTGGAATACACTTTTTGGAGTCAAATGATAGGATTCTAATACAATTTTTGTTACGAACGGATGTTTATAATGTTAGAAAGTTACATCGTAAAGGATTTACATACAAATGACTGCTGCATCGTCACTTGACACAACTAAGAATTTTTACTTCAATTTTAATGACAAATTTGCCAAATTGACTGGCCTGTTGCTCTAGTGGTTGGTGACTAGTGACTGCTAAGCGAGGGGTCTTGATTTAGGAGTTCTTAGGGGATCTTTAGGGGTTTGATATTCATCCAAGTGAGATCTACGTGTGTCATAAACGTTACCAGTGTTCAAGAGTGAGGCCCAAGCTCCAGTACTGGGAACATTATAAGGTTGTTTAGGTTTTATAGATCCATAATAAAATGGTAGAAAGCCTTCAGCTAATAGTAGAATAAGATGTTTACATGTCGTTGTACAGATAATGGAATAGCAAGTTTGATTGTGTTTAGCCTTTCACTGCGTACGTCTTGGAAATTTATATTAGGTCGTAGATATTACAGTTTATGAGATGTGGACAGTATACATATATCTTGGGACACTTCGAACACGATCATCTGAACCAACACTAGACAAAGTAACAGATAAATATATTCATATAGTTCTAGTATTATCAATTAGCTACATCTAGACACTTAAATACTTATATTATAAAGCTGAAGAGTTTGTTTGTTTGAACGCAATAATCTCAGGAACTACTGGTCCGAATTGAAAAATTATTATACTGTTAGATGGCATTTATCGAGGCTATAGGCTATATAACATCACGCTACCACCATTAGGTGCGGAGCAGCAATGAAAAATGTTGCAAAAACGGGGAAAATTTATGCAAACGAAGATGCGCGGGTCAGCTGGAATTAAATAATCGTGCCTATCACATAAAGCTTTGTCATGGGTGGAAATCGAATCCACGACTTTTGGCTTAGCAGTCAGGGTCACCAATCACTGGACCATCAGGTATTTAGTACCCCGTCTAAAAATAATAACCAAATTACATGTTTTGACTAAATTCAAACTTGCATCCGTATACTAAGATACACAAGACGAATATAACTCTCTAAGTTAGCGCATTTCATTTCTGGCACTTGTTTGAAACTTCACTGTAAGACTGTTAGGAAAAAGTCTAGGTGTGTTAGTATATCTTTCACCATTCACATAGCTAGAATCCCTTCAAGCGAAGAGCGTTTTGATGACAATTATATTGCAAATAGAAAATACAGTCGCTACTGATGATAATTTCGTTATAATAATAATATCTTGGGATGCCTACTGCCCAGTTTCTGAAGAAATGACCATGTGTGAGTACACGTGGTTATTTGATCTGGGTCCTTATTCACTTTCTTTATTTCGTTGTCATGATAAGCCCGGACGCCCAGAACTGACGCATGCGCGTCGTTGCATTTATAAGAGCATACTATACTAGGTAGGCAGAACCTATACTAGATAACTGTAAATAAACATATTATTATAACATTAAACCTGGATGGAAATTGAACCTACGAACTTTGGTTTAGCAGACAGGGTCACTTACCACTACACTGACATGCCAGTCAAATTGTTTTATTGCTCACCCGTCTGTCTGTCTGTCCCCAGGTTAGCTCAGAGACCATTAGCACTAGAAAGCTGTAGTTTGTCATGTTTAATAGTTAGGCCGACCAAGTGGTAGAATAAAATCTTAAACAAATATATTTTGTCTTGCCAGCTAAGCTAACACAAAAACAATACTTAATATGTTTAAATAATGTTATTATAATTAATGCAAATTGTAAATCACAATAACATAAGTAAATAAGCAATTTTGCATAGGGTAGTGTTTGCATAGTTATGGAAGATAAAAACTTTCTTTGAAGAACAAATTAGGGCCAAACAAACAGTTTATTTAATGTTAATACTCATACAAATATTGTACTTTTGTTAATTTCTAATTAATCACTACATAGAAAAAGTAACGAAGCCTTCTGAGGTTTTCATTTGTTTGTATTTTCGAAGTCACTTTCCGCTAATCATTATCATCATCAGCCCGTATCAGTCCACTGCTGGACATAGACCTCTCCTAATTTCTGCCACAACTTCCAGTCATCGACCTTCCGCAACCAGGTCCACCTGGCTGGGAGCCGTTCTACCTTTCGTTTACCAAGTCGCGGTCTTCACTCTAGGACTCGTTTGATTCCCCAGTCATCGGTCCTTCGGCAGATATGGCCAACCCATTGTTGCGTAACCTGCGAGGTTTGTTGATAACTTTAGTTGTTTGTCAGATGACTTCATTGCGAATCCATATTAATATTATAAAGCTGAAGAGTTTGTTTGTTTGCTGATCGCGGTAATTTCAGGAACTGCTAATCCGAATTGAAAAGTTCTTATACTGTCGGATAGCCCATTTATCGAGGCTATATAACATCACGATACGACCAAAAGGAGCGGAGCAGCAATGAGAAATGTTGCAAAAACGGGGAAATAAAACGCAGACGAAGTTGCGCGGGAATATAACCCCTTCTTACGTAGTCGGGTACAAAAAGGGGTATTGTTGTATTTCTTCTAATATGTAATATATTATTTTGTTTGACAAAATACGTAGTACACATAATCTCGTAGGTACTACACGTAAGAGGCAAATGTTGGCTTTGGAGAAATGAGTAAACAAGTTTGCATTCATTCCTTTCTCTACAAGTAAGTACGAATTTGTTAGGATTATTACAAGTTTACTCAAATAGTTGTAGCACACAAAATTTGATGATAGTTAGGGTCAAATTTAATTTTAGTCTATTGTAAAATTATGCCTAAGAAATTTGCCCTCGTGGTCGACTGAATGAACATAAGTATTAGTAATAATCATTAGGGATAGGTACTACAATAGGGTCAGTAAATAGTTGGTCGTCAAAGCTGGAACGACAAATGATAGATTTTACAGTTTTGTAGGAAAATGCTTTACAAACTTAGTTTTTATTTCGCCTCTACCGCAATGTCTGAAGACCTAGGTATTTAACCAGTGCGTTCTACATGTTATTACCCGTAGGTCCACGTCTCGGCACTACGGTAACAAGACGATACACTTAAGGCTGGGCTAATCCACAAATTTAAAGTTGCGTTTTGGGTTTAGGGGGGCGAGCTATGCTTGGGGTTTCTTTGAAGGATACAGTTCGCAATGAGGTCATCCGACAAAGAACTAAAGTTACCGACATAGATCGCATGTTAAGCACGCTGAAGTGGCAATGAGCTGGCCATATCTGCCGAAGGAGCAAACGAGTCCTAGAGTGGAGACCACGACTTTGTAAGCGTAAGGTAGGACGGCCCCCAGCCAGGTGGACCGACGACCTTAAGAAGGTCGCTGGGATGGACTGGATGCGGAAGACAGAGGAAAATTAGGAGAGGCTTATGTCCAGCAGTGGACCGATACGGACTGATAAAGATGAGGAAAATGCTTGTATATTTTCATTTATGGTCGACAAGTGAGTTTTTATACAATTTATGACATAAAAGATCTGCGTTCAGTTCTAGCGTATGTTGCTCAAATCTCAGGAAGTCAAATAAAACGAACTATAGTTATTAGACACCAGAAAATAATATATATAACTAGCTTTCGCCCGCGGCTCTGCCCGCGTGGATGTCAGTTATCGCGATTGAAACTATGTTCTTCCCCAGGACTCAAACTATATCCATATCAAATTTAATCTTAATCGGTTTAGCTGTTTGAGCGTGAAAGTGTAACAGACAGACAGAGTTACTTTCACATTTATAATATTAGTATGGATATAATAAATAGTATGGATTAACACAATAATGAAACTATCAATGGCCTAAAACCTAAATATTACCACACGAAAAAAATTGTGTCACTAGTCAAAGAGTTTTTCTAGTAGATAAAATAAAGAAATTTAAGGATATGTCTTATATTATTTATTATTTAATATGATCCCGCAAATAAATCTTGAAAATGCGGAAAAATGCAAAACGAGCATTTTCATATTGTCATGGCATTCGTAATCTAACATATGTACGAACGAATATTCTACTTTATTATGACCTGCGCTCCTGCGCACTGTGAAGTAATGGTTGTGTGCGGAAGAGCGAGGCCGGCGATCGTGTCGCTGTGTACGTAGCGCTAAATAAATAATTCTCTCAGTGTAATGCCCCCTTAAAGTGTTTGGGAATTTCCATTTTTCTAAGGCTTGACGACACTTCAACAGCCTATTAGAGCAAGTTATACCTACACATAGAGATGCCTATTAAACTACAGAAAAAAATCCTTCATTTTCAATAACATATGAATATAATGGTATCCCAAGAGGTTCATTATTATTTAAATTATTAACCTATAAAGGTCAACGCTCACCAAACTGGTTTACGCAAATAATGTTCAAGTTTGTTCGACAGTTCGTTTTAATTGCTTTTACCAGTAAACCGGGAATTTTACTAGTAATTTAAAAATTATGTATGCATTTGTATCTATTATGCAGTTCTGATTCGTTTTCTAATTTGTTGGAATTTAAAATTAACGGGTTAATTTCTATTCAAAATAACCAATTAAAGGTTAATCGTTATTTATTGTTTGCTTCCAAGTTTTTATTAGGAATTAAAGTGTTATTTATTTGTTGTTCAATGGTGTTGCATTAGAAATTTAAATTTCTGTTTATAGGGAACTTATGTGACAACGTATTTTAACTTTAATTTAGATTAGAGAGACAAGCAATCTCTTTCGATCGAATCTTTGTAAGGTCGGGTTAAGGTCATTTATTCTTTCTATTACTAGACCTAAAGGCGCTATTCCATTAGGCAAGTCACTTGTATGCAAGTTGCAAACTGCATACAACTGGTATAAAAAATATAACTTGTATGGGGTACCTACTCAAACACAAAAGATTGAAATCAATAGTGTTTTGTTCTTGATGGTATGAACATGTTTCCAATGCAAGTAACTTGTACGCACATATGACGTCATACTTGTATGCAAGACTTGCCTAATGGAATAGCGCCTCTAGAAGCTGAAATTTTACAGTTTATAGGTAGATTCAGCTAAAGACGGATTTTTAAAAGTCTATTCCTAAGGAGTCAAAGTTTGTATGAAAATCAAACCTTCATCAAAACAAAATCGTTGAGTTTTTCTGGGGTCAACCCAGAACCAACGGGGTATCCTCCGAATCCTCCGAAGGGAATCAAATACATTTGATTCCTAAACGTCTCTAGAATATATTTAATAATACATGAAACAATAACAGGAAACAATAGGAATTTTTCAATACTCGTTAATATTCAGTAGGGCGAGGCGGCCGCTTTGATATGTACGTAGATATAGAGCGACGTGTGACACTATGCGCGCGCGCAACCTGAGTTCACAATGTTAATCAAAGGTACCAACATAATTTAGTTTTACTGGTCTGTTGGTCTTGTAAGTAGTTTGTGACCCTGACTGCTTAGCCAGAAGTATAAGCGATTTTCACTCAAGATAAATCTGTGTGTACCTATATAATTCTGGGTGTACCTATTTTATATTCAACTAGCGGACGCCTCGCGGTTTCAGCCGCGTAGTTCCCGTTCCCGTAGGAATACAGGGATGAAAAATAGCCTATGTCACCCGGGGTTAGTGTAGCTTCACAACGATGAAAGATTTTTTCAAATCCGTCCAGTAGTTTCGGAACCTATTAAATACAAACAAACAATCAAACAAATGATCAAATCTTTCCTCTTTATAATATTAGTATAGACTACCTGTCCCGCGCAACTTCGTATGCCGACATTTTCCCAGTTTTTGCAATATTTTTCATTATAGTATAGTTCGTAGCGTGATGTTATTTAGTCTATAGCGTTCCTCGATAAATGGGCTACCCAACAGAAAAAGATTTTTTCAATTCGGACCAGTAGTTACTGAGATTGCCGCGTTCAAACAAACAAACTCTTGAGCTTTATAATATTAGTATAGATAAGTTGACACGCGCGACTTCGTCTGCGTAATTTTTTCTCGTTTTTGCAACATTTTTAATTGCAGCTCCGCTCCTATTGGTCGTAGTTATTTAGCCTATTCCTCCAATCAACCTATCCAACAATTTTCACTTTCAAACAAACAAACTCTTCAGCTTCATTTGTCTGGTTATGAAAATATATACCCGTAATATATATATTTTCATAATGTGTACAAATCGCGAAAGTTTATCAACATTTATTTGTCTGGTTGCCATAAACAGGCTCTGCCTATACTAACGCCAAAATAGATTTGAAATGTCAGAAGCGGAATCCTACCCATTATACTGACGACGTGAACCCACTCCTAACACAAGCCTTTGAACTTAGCTGGAGGGTTAACAGGATTGCTAGTAATGTGGGACTCAATTTATAATATATATCTTATCTTGGGGACAACTCACAACGTTAACTGATCCCAAACTAAGCAGAGCTTGTACTATGGAAACCAGACAACTGATAAACATACATATATATTTCTAAATAGATTCATATTATAGATAAATAACACCCAGACACAGAGTAAACTATCGCGATCATCTCACAAAGTTTTATTCTGGGTGGGGATCGAACCCACGACCTCTTGCGTAGCAGTCGGATACACTCCCACCGCGCCACAGAGGCAGTCACACAATCCCACATTGTTAGTTAACTTCAAAAAAAAATTCAGATTTTGCACGTATTTCATGTATTTTCACTTGTTATATGCAGTACCTACTGTGAAAATAATGACAGCTCAGTAGCCGCCATTCTCTAACTCTCTTTGGTAGCGTCGTAAGTATTCTGCCGGAGGTGGTAAAAATGGCGGCAACCTGTCATGTAGTTAATTTTACAGCTCCGCGTTTAACGTCTAAAACAGTGTAAAATATACTTGAAATACGTGATAACATATTAACGAGATTTCGAGAAGAAATTCAAAGAAGAAAACTGGAAAGAAAATAAACTTGAAACTGGCGAATGCACTTAATAACCAGAGTACGAACTTCGTGATTTAAAATGAAATCTAGAAAAACGTCAGAACGAGACTTTGTGAGACAAAGAAGAAAACTGGAAATAAAATAAACTTGAGCCTGGCGTATGCATAGAATGTGCGAGCGGAATAATATCGGAGGGCCTACCTTTTAAAATGCCAACATGCTAGCCGTGTCATGCAAAAAAAAAGGAAAAAAAATATCCTACAAAGTCCAGGGACAATAGCCCCATCCCCCAGACCGTGTGATAGGCACTTCCCCCCCCCCCCCCCCCGACTCCAGCGACCACACCCCCACCGCATGAGCGTCTTACATTGGCCGGTTGAAGGTTTCAAGCGGCGGTAGCCTAATGGCTAAGGCACTCGCAATCATGAAGTCGTGGGTTTGAATCCTGCCCATTATACTACCGACATGAACTCACTCTTAACACAAGCTTTTGAGCTTAGCTGGAGGGGTTAACAAGATTGCTAGTAAGGTGGGATCCAATCCCATATCGCTAATTATCTTTAAAAAAATAAATTAAAAAAAACATTAGGCCGGTGTTGCCTCAAAGACCTAAAAACGTGATCCTGTATTCGCGTCGGCATTCTTTACAATACTAATAGGTATATTTTCCAAGGTTAAGGTGGCAACACACTCTTATATACCTACAAGACTACGCTACTTTTTTGACCAATTTTTCTGTCCTATTCATGATATTTTGTAAGCGTAGACAATGAAACTACGTGAACTTTTGTAAGTAAACCATACGAGGGTAATAGATTTGAACTCAGCGGGAATATAGCACAGGACGACCAATATACATGATGTTGTCGTTTGAATAAATTTTGCCTGACTCTGACAAAATTGTTTCATTTCATTTCTGCCAGATATATTGAGAATGCTAAAGATATCTAAGTCGTTCGAGTTGATTTAGTCAACAAAAAAAAATGTGCATATAAAATTTATAAAAACAACTACCGCAGTAGGGTACAAACCCTGTGACTTTACAAACATACAAGTGACAGACACAAACTACACCTAGACTCGGAACAACAATTTGTGGATCACGCAAATGGTGTCCCGTGTGGGATCGAACCCACGACCTCTTTCGTAGTAGTCGGACACACTGCCACCGAGGCAGCATTACATGGCGTAATCTGGTAGAAAATCATCAATCATCCTGAGACCTGCGCATTACGATGCTTTATTCAGTTCTATAACGATACATTTTTTTTATTAGTCAATTAACATACATTCATACATAGACATAGCTGCGATTGCAAAAGCAGGGTAAAATAAATATAAAAAAATAAAATAAGTATAGGTCTATAGTATCAGAGCCTCCTCATATTATACCGTGGTTTTGCAGCACTAAGCTTAGCAGGAAACTTGTTGTGACACACAGGTTGAGATCTGGACACATGCCGCTTAACAAATTTGGTTTCATAATTAAGAAAATTAACTTGCCGAATTGTGATACTTGTGGAATTCTGGAAGATGTCACACACATATTATCCGAATGTGCTAGATTTCAATCTGCGAGGGAGGATCTTTTGTACGAGTTACATATAAATGTACACGATGTCGGAATGTTCCATCATATTTTGTCAAAACCTAACTCTAAACCTGCTTATAAGTTAGCGAAGTTTGCGAAGGTACGATGGGACTGACATACTAAAGTGTAAAAGTCCCTAGTAATAAATAAAGATTTAAAAAAAAGGTAAAATAAAAAAAATATCTAGTGTAACACAAATACATCAACCTGTATATGAACTCTCTCAGTCAATAGCACATATTGAAGTTATTTGTTCGTCTGATACACATAAGGAAGCTGTTTTTGTGCTAAAAAACTAAAGCTTAATCCCTAGAGATTATACTGCGGGGGTCGTTACTCCATTTGACATTCGATATTTTGCTGTAGTACTATTGAAATAGAGATTAGTTTCGTTTGGATGGGTTGATAATTATATTACTAGGCCATTGACATTCAATTGTTTTGAAGTTAGAAATGAAAGATATTGTGTGAAATTTTATAGGACATTTTTAGAACATCCTTTGATTATGATTTTTTTTTTAATAATATCTTTGGACAACTCATACAACGCTATCTGATCCCAAACTAAGCATAGCTTGTACTATGTCAACCCGACAACTGATAAACATACTTATATATGTCTAAATACATACATATTATAGATAAATAATAGGTACCCAGATACAGAATAAACCATTATGCTCATCACACAAAGTTTTATTTTGGGTGGAGATCGAACCCACGACCTTTTGCGTAGCAGTCGGATACACTTCACCGTGCCACAGAGGCAGTCTATCTCGCGAGGGGCTGTCCTGCACTGCGATTTCCAGCTCATGGTTGCACTCAAGAACAATCGGTTTTGTCGGTACTGCGACCTGATCCGACTGGGCTTGGCCATTAAAATGGACCTGGCCAATCCGTAAAAAATATTGTGTAGCCCGAGTAACAATTTTTATATCAGTTATAAAGTTTTTTCAGAGATTGCAAAGTTCGACAGTACCTATACCTAAGAGAACGACATTACTTAACATTAAAAAAAAAATACGTAAGACTAAAATTGAAATATATTTAAAACTGCTGCAAGAATTCTTATCAAACTAATACAAAAATCATATCCAAATCCAGTCCATCACAGAGAAATAGACACACAGAAATACAGATTAAACTTATCACACCCCTCCTTTTGCATTGGCTGGTGGTTAATAAGAAAGAGAATACAATAAATAAAATTAAAAAAATTGAAATAATTAATATAAACTAGTAGTGACAACTATAAAACACAGACACTCATCATACTCATGGACTGCTGTGAAATGAGTGCTGGTGGATCTAGGATTTAATTCTGCAGAGGGCACGAGGGGCAAATGGCAGTGCCAGACCAATGTCGGGGTGCATTTCGTTTCACCAGACATCGGCCAAGAGTCGTGGTGCTCCAAAAAACTCGTACTGCGACATCAGCATGAGAATTATGTCTATTAAAGTCCCGCCAGGGAAATGGTGCTGGTGTGTGATTTATTGCCTTGACACATCTGTGACTATATCTTCTTCTTCTTTGTGTTCCGTATCCTTTGTCAGAAAATCTGGCGTAGTACGTAGATGATTAGGCTCAGTAAGACATCAGACAAAAAATAAGTCAGATAGTAAATGTGGCGCGGTGGGAGTGTATCCGACTGCTACGCATGAGGTCGTGGGTTCGATTCCCACACGGGACACCACTTTGTGTGAACCACTAATTGTTGTTCCGAGTCTGGGTGTACTTTGTGTCCGTGACTTGTATGTTTGTAAAGTCCCCCGCGACACAGGGCTTGTAACCTACTGTGGGAGTCGTCTTACAAAAAAAAAAAAATATAGTAATAATTTCTTGGGACAACTCACACTCCGCCATTTGATCCTAAACTCTGTGTCAGGCACCTGTCCGACCAACGGCGAGAAAAAGAGTAGCGAGTAGCGAGTAGCGATTTTATCGCTCAAGACACGAACATACTTATGTAGATCCCGTGTAAACAAAAGAGATACAGATATTAGTAGTTGATCGCTGAGTGTTCACACTGCCGACGAGTACTCGCTCCATACTGCATCTCTTTTGTTTACACGGACGGGATCTACAAAATATATCTGTTGTACGTTTCTTGAGCATCGCTACTCGCTTCTCGCTCATCGTAGTTGGTGGGACAGGTGCCTTATGGCGCACAGACAACTGTTAAACACACTTATAAATTTCTAAAAAAATACACCTAGACACAATAAACCATCGCACTCATCACACAAAGATTTATCTTGAGTGGGGATCGAACTCACGACCTCTGGCTTAGCAGTCAGGGTCATTAACCACTAGACCAACAGGTAATTATGTACCAACACAGCAACCACAGCATACAGGTGTGCAATATCAATAACTATTGTCGTTTGACATGACAATTTGATTCATAATAGATCGTAAAGTGCACGAGAGTGGTATTGAACTTGCCAAACAGTTAGCCATGCCAGTAGGCCAGTAGTTTAGTGCCATATTAACTATAATTTACAACTGTCTACTTTCTATGGAAATTGCACTAGCCATATGACCACTTGCTATTTCCCGTGGTTCAGTTTGTGTGGAATTATAGAAAACAATGACTAAAGAAAATAATATAATTTCGTTAAATTCGTTGATAGCATGGGATTTTACTTATGACTTTGATACGGAAGAACGTGCAATCACGTTCAAAAAGTTTGACTGCCTCTGTGGTGCGGTGGGAGTGTGTCCGACTGCTACGCAAGAGGTCGAGGGTTCGATACCCACACGGGACAACACTTTGTGTTATCCACAGATAATTGTTCCGAGTCTGGTTGTACTTTGTGTTCATGACTTGTATGTTTGTAAAGTCCTACGCGACACAGGGCTTGTAACCTACTGCGGGAGTGATCGTCAAAAAAAAACAGAATATTATTTACGGAAGGACGGTGAATTTAAATGCAAAAATTCGTTTCAATGTAACTTGTGTCACAATGTATCAAAAAAACTCTAAACTTTACTGCCACGTAGACTTACTTTATAACCATTTCAAAAAATTGTTCAATTAGTGACAAAACGTATGCAAACGATGACGCGATAAAAAGTTTGTATATCATGCAACAAATCGAATCGAAACGTCAAATATTTTTGTATAGAAATTTATTGTGTCATTCTAAAGGAGCGTCTAAACGGGCCATTTTTTACGGCAATTTGTGGCGGCAATGCTATTGCCGGCAACATGGCACTCTCCAATATTGATTTGATGGTTGCCGGACATGCGCAAATACAAAATCCAACTGCTGAGAAAATCTGATTCCATTGTTATGACATAGGCCTAGTGGTTAGTGACCCTGACTGGGTTCACTAACCACTAGGTTCCATCCCCACCCAGGATAAAACTTTGTGTGATGAACACGATGGTTCATTCTGTGTGTGATTATACCTAATAATATGTATGTATTTGGAAATATATAAGGTAAGTATGTTCATCAGTTGTGTGGTTGCCTTAGTACAAGTTCGTTAGTCTCAGTTGCCCAGTAATTACGATTGCTGCAGTATCCGTCAACTCACGGAATCACTATTCCAGGGAAGAATATCTGACTCGTTTGTGGTACCCAACACAACGGCCTATGGTTTAGACCTACCAATAGTGTAAAGTATTTAGGGTACAAGCACTTTTGAATGACCCTTGAATTCGATTTCTTTTTCTGTTACATGTTGTATGCTTATGTACTTTAAAACATAGATCTCATCCATATATAATTTACCTATTATTCGTTTATTAATCCATGTAAAATATATTCAATAAGATTTTATATTACTCTAATGGTATTAAAGAGATGGAAAAAGACGTCGAGGACGGCAACTAATGCTCTGGGAAGATGAGCTGAAACTTACAGCGGGGTCCAAATGGAGGAGAGTTGCTTAAGACTGGAAGCAATGGACACTACTGGAGGAGGCCTTTGCCAAAAGGCAAACTGAGTTGAGAGACATCCTATAGCCAAACAAACCAAACGATATAGCGTTAAAGATTAAATCTCTCACCCAGTTTAAGGGGCTAAATAAATAAATAAATAAATTACTCTATCAGATATATTTCGGGACTCAATCGCGTGAATTATTTAAAGGTACGAACCTTTTATTTAACCGACGTTTCGATCGAATTGCACCGGTCGTAGTCACGGACTGATGGCAGCTTAGCGATGTCTTCGTGAGGCGCGGGGTTTTTCAACTACCCTCGCCTGGGTCCTTATTCACTATATTTTTTTCGTTTTCGCGGCAAGCCCGCGCAAATTCGCGCATGCGTGGTGCGCTCAAAGATGTCCGCGCGCATGCGCGATGCATTTCTAAGCGCAGCTCTATATACCAATATGTCAAGATTTTGACAGTTAAAAAAAAAGATAGTGAATAAGGACCCTAGTCTTGATAATTTTGAAAATTTGTACTGTCGGTACTTCTGTATAAACGCGATTAAGTCCCGAAATATATCTAATATGTATAAAAATCGCGAAAGTTTAAAAACAAAAATTACTCTATGTTACACAGACATACACTCAATCTCAGAACAGCAGTGGTTTAAGAATTAATATACTAGACATTGTAAACTAAAACACAGTTTACAAATTACCTATTAACATGAAGTTTATGTATAAAATAAATATGAAAGTAATAATCATAAGTTAATAGAGTAATAAGCACGCTGTGAACTTTAATAGAGTGTCATGGAGCACTTTATGACAATCTATAATATACTTATGTTTTTATTTTATTCTCTAATAACTAATATTTTATAGTTTAAGTACTTGTTAGGGGTTTTTACGCAGAAATCGGCATTTTCCCGGAATAACACATATTCGGCAGGTAGTTATTAAACTCCAAAAACATTATAAGAATCATCTTTTATGAATGGCCTCACTGATTTACGTACTGTTATATCTAGCAGCTGAAGGCAAACTGCTAAGTTGCACTATAATATAGAAAAGTCAGCAGTTTTGACTCTGGGAGGATGCACGAGGCATCGAGACAGGCAGATAATTTTGAACAGCGGTCCGGGTCGGTCGTACTAAAACCTCGTACTTAAATTCTAGTTCCTACATTCTATCTCATATACTTTTATCAATATACTTTAACCTTGTGCTCGTATAAAGTTTGAAAGCCTAATTCCGAAACCCCGTATAACAGTACGATCAATTCAGGTACCTACATACTCGCTGAGAATCCCCCCAAGATGTTATCATTACTTCGGCCGACTTGAGCCCGAGGTCTGCTTAGAGATTTTCAGATCAGACTCTCAGCAGGTCGCACATATGGATATGGCAGGGGTACTTTGTTTCTCAACAGAATACGTCTCACCCATGATGGCTACGACGTCAGAGGACTAACACACTCCTGTCGAAAATTTTGCGGCACTTCAGACTGTCTTTTTATGTTCATAAACGCATTTAGGGAAAAATATTTGGATGAGTATGGGAGATTTTTTTGTAATCCCCTAAATCCTAAATGTCTTAGGACGTAATAGTCCTGCCCAGTCAAAGAGTTGCAAGATTCCATTTGTCGTTGTGTAACGATAAATGAAATCTTGCAACTCAATTTTCCCCCGCTTCTTATCGATTTTTGCACATCTGCTAGGAACCGTTGATTGAGGCGTTTTGAAACAGTCATTAAATCTAATATTGTACCAAAAAATATTGCGTTACAGAATTAAACCCAAGCGTTCTGGGGGTGTATCCCACTATTACCATTTTGTATTTCCATTGATGGAAATAGTGAGACAGTTAGTCCCACAATTGGCGTTTATCGTGGTCGATTTTTAAGGCGACGCACACACAGGAACTATGTCTTAGTTTTTATTCAGATAAAATCGCTTTATCATAGTGATTATATTGTCGTTAAGAAAAATTCAAACACCAATCCCTCCTTTTAGCGCTATATAGCTAAAGTGAAAACGCTCTTACCATTTGCGATGTGTCGTCATGGAAATAATTGGATTTATGTCCCACAATTTCCATATCGTATGTAAATAGTGGGATACATCCCTTTCTGCGGCTACATTATTTTGAAAAGTCTTACTGGGTTTAGGCAAAAATTAAAATCTTTATTTCTAAATATACAATAGCACTATTATGTATGTTTTTCTTTTTTATATATTGTATTTTTTGTTTTTGTTTATATACGAGTATATATATATACATTATTTTATTCTGAATTTATTTTAAGTACTTTTTTTATGTTATGTATATTGTGGTCTTTGCATGTATGGAATGCTGAAAGTAGCGTGTAATATTTCCAAAAAAACGCTGCTTTAGCTGAAAAGCAGCGCTGCAGTCCGCTGCAGCATAAGCTGAGCTGCAGCCCTTTAAATTCACTTAATGAATCTTTTGTTTACACGTTACCTTTGTAAAAAATGTGAATTTAATAAATTATTGTTCTTCTTCTTCTTCTTCTTAAATAAAAATTGATTCACACTCTGGCCTCTGTGGCCCAGGGGAAGTGTGTCCGACTGCAACGCAAGAGGTCATAGGTTCGATTCCCACACGGGACACCACTTTGTGTGATCCACAAATTGTTGTTTCGAGTCTGGGTTTTGACTTTGTGTCCTTGAATTGAATGTTTGTAAAATCCCCTGCGACACAGGGCTGGTACGCTTATACGGGAGTCGTCTTTAAAAAAAATAATAATATTATAAAGCTGAAGAGTTTTTTTGTTTGTTTGAACGCGATTGGTCTTAGGAATGACTGGTTCCAATTAAAAAAAAAATACTGTGGGATAGCTCATTTATCGAGGAAGGCTATAGGCTATATAACATCACGCTACGACTAATAGGAGTGGAGCAGCAATGAAAAACGTTGCAAAAGCTGGGGAAATCTACGCAGATGTATTTGCGCGAGTCATCTAGTTATTTTTTATGGCGAGAAAATAGGAATTCGTACGTGCACTAGTTAGTACCATAACAGCAAATACTGAATTATTCACACTGACATTGACACATGCAGATAAAATCATCGAGGGTATCATTTGCCGCCGATAAAATAAACAATAATGGCATATGAGATTGACGCGTTTTTAACAAGACATGCCTTATGAAATATGCATGCAAAGCCTCCCGTAGGATGTATGTAATCACGAGTACAGCATAAACGCATAATTTATATAGGGTTCGCACTTTACTGGATGCATTTTCCTCTTAAATCATTCTGAGTATACTGGTATACGAACGTCCCCTAGTATTGCATGTCTTTTGAGCCAATATCTAGAAATATATTGCATATTTATATTTTAAAACATACCGAAAGAAACTTTGCAAATGATTTTGATATTTGTATAAAAATTTCTTGTTTAGTTTTGCTAAACGTACGAACGCACAAAAACAAGTTGTCAAAAACGAATTTTACTTAATATTATTGGGACTAAAAATATATTTAAAGTTACACACAATATTTATCCGACGCCCGACGTTTCAAGCGAATTGCACCGATCGTGGTCACGGCATAAAAACGGTATTCTCTCGTTTGCCATAAATTAATTTGCACTAATATTGTTTGCCATAATCGTCCCCGATCATAATATTTACTTGCACTATTATCATTTATACTAATAACGTTTGCCTTAACAACTCAACAGTAATAACTTTTATTTGCCATAAAATGACTTTCCATAGCAACATATATCATAATAATTAGTTTCCATAAGTAACACGTCTCATAATCGACTCTTGACATAATCAAAATTTGATATAATTATGAAAATAATACATAATATTGTTAGGTCGAAATTAATTATCTTTAACACCCCGACTCAGAGCAATCCGACTCGGATAGGTTAGGTTAGAAGACTAAGGCGGGAGCGAAGCGAAGCGGAGCTCCCGCCTTAGTCTTCGTGTTAGGTTTTTTTTTTAAACCACCCAAAAGTAGGAGCCCCGCGAAGCGGGGCTCCGTCGAGTTTAGTAAGTAGGCGCCATATGAGGTTTAGTTTCAGGTTTAATTGTAAATAAAAAATCTGTGTCGTATAATCATTTATTAATCAACATAATTCAAGTATAGATAAGTAATAAAAAAAAAATTCTGAAAGTAACATTATTTTAAATTTAAGTTGGAGGCCAAAGCTCTCAAAAACTCTTCTTCACTGTAATTATTTTTATTTATTATGATATTGTTAATAACTGACGACTAATGGATTGTCTATTTATGTCAGACTTATTTTGTTTTACCCTCATTATATAACTTTAACTGTGAATATGTTAATAGCAAAAAATATATTAACTTACTCATTAACATAAAAATTGCAGGCGCTTATACTATATTATCTTTATTTATATTATGGTAAATAAAAGTTATGGAAAATGGTATTATTGAAAACGAAAATTATAGCAAATACATTTATGGATTTAAATTATTATGACACTTGATCGATTATGACCAATGGAATTAGTGAAAGTCATTTTATGTCATTTCACGATTATGGCAACTGAAGCGTTATTTCTAATGAAATTATGGCAAATACCGGTATGGCATGTGAAATTATGGCATTTTAAATTATGACAAACATTAGTAAACCCATAAAAACAAAAAGTTATGATATAGTTAATTTCATACGGCATTTGGCAAATCGGCAGTAATACGTTCGTCCGAACGTATTACATAAAAGAAGCATTGTCAGGACCCCGTCTCATGCATTGATCTAGAGCTTAAAGGTAAAACTGAAGGTGGCTAAGCATCATAAGATGAAATGATCAGACATTATGGAGTTCACAAGACACTAGCTACAGTCTGTTTGTGGTAAAACCGGTAGGAATGAAAAGGAAATCATTAATTTAAAATATTATCGATTCTTAAACGAATCATATAACATTTACCTAGGGTTGATATCTCAGAATGTTATATTTTCTAAAGTCACATTTATTTCACCAAAGAAAATGTCTCGTCAAAAAAGCAACTGGGCTTATCATTGAATTAAGCAATGTTAAATATTAGGAGATAATCATCGTTCATTAACAATATTATCGTAATATCATGAATTATTCTGCGGTTCCGTCTGTTTTCATATCCATGCCTACAACTGTAAAAAAATTGTCATTTTCTAAGCAAATTTCCATACGCTATTTATTTCTCCCTAAGAATCAATTTCAATGCTAACTTGTGTTACTAATGGAAACTTTGTAAAAAAATCATGCTTGTACAAGCAGCGATTATATCTTTAATGTTGATCGATCAGTCGGTCAAGTTTATATTTAGTTTTATGTAAGTACATTACATGTCCTAAGATTTAACAGCACCTCAACTAAATGTTGATTATTTAGTTGAGGTGATTGATGATTTTCATAAATTAGGAATTCTAATAAATATAGCTTTGTTTATTATAAACGATACGAACGACAATATATCCGTTGATATAAACTGAAAGTGTTGATGAATTGGTGAGTAAGTGGATGAAAGTGTCACTTGTTGAAGGATTGTCTCAACGCGTTGGCAGTATGTCATCGCTGGCGAGCGGATCATCTATCAGCGATGTTGTTCACAGTTCATAACAACTGCCAAATAAATCTTTAATGAAGTGCGTGATGTGAAGTCGCCAATGAGCGTTACTGCCCAATTGGCAGACCAAATAATCCTTTAATTTCTTCCTGTCTTTATAAATTAAGACCAGGGGGTCAATTCACGTATTTAGCAGTGTAGTTGCAGTTAAGTTTCGATTAAAATGGCCATTTTTGTATTTTTGTAACTTTGGGATCGACCTCAAATGCGCTTGCGTCAAGTATGCGACATTCAAGTACGGTGCGCAAGCGTTTTTAAGACCGATCCTAAAGTTACAAGAATACGAAAATGGCCGTTTTCGATTTTTCTTGCTATTTGTAACATTGCATGGTGTATCGGTTTTCGGTGTCAACTTCATTGACATAATTTATTAATATTAGTGATCTTATATGAGGTAGTTTAAATTGGTCAGGTAGGTTGGATTCTAGATTGACCTTGGAACTAAAAAGCGATTACCTTATTGATTGGGACATCTTTCGGACTAATAGTTTTTTACACGAACAATTATTTTAAGTAAGTAAGTCCTGACTTACGTACCAAATCATTAAAAATAATTCAAACATCTTTTAGCCCATCCCTGGAGCAGATTGCTTAGTTGTGTGGATTAGGTATTCGTTATAAGCCTCATCGCAAACCCTTTAAACCAATAAATATGTATCTCTGTGACACATCTCCTTATTGTAATTGATAGGCTTTGCTGTGTATATAAATTTTATGAATGTCAAATCATAGTATTTTGTTCGTTTTGAATATTTTATTCGTGGGAATTTTTCGCATATCCCTTCGACTATTATTGAAATACTTTTAAATAAGTTATTACAGTCTATTTCTGATTTAATTATGTCTTTTTTATCCTATTCGTATTCTGTGTAGGTATATCTGAATTATGTCAAACTAAGATCAAATCTAACATAATATAATAAATAAATTTATCTTGTCGCCACAATAGAATTATTTTACAAATATTTCATATCGCATTGTGCTTCTAAAGAGTGAGAGATTGTAGTTCAAGAGACCATGTTGCATCAAAATGGTTTGCTGAATGAACAGCTGCCTCGCTGTGAGAAATTTTGAAAAGTTAAGCACAGGGACACTTTAACTTTAACTTTACTTTGTGCTCTCTCTAAATCAAGATGAGTAGTCTGCGGAGCACCACCCTAGGAAGTGATGCTTACTTTGCTTACTTTGCTCTTGCTCAGTCACTACTGACCTATTGTCAGTAGTGACTGAGCAAGAGCAAAGTAAACGGATCTTTTTAAGTTATCATCAGCCACATGTCTCAAGGTCTTAAAAATGTATATTAGTTTACGTAACCTGCCACTGAGGGTAGATGTGTTCGTGGAATTGTAGGCTGCTGTCTACTATTACTCCAAGATATTTTATCGTGTCGGCTCTGTGAAGATGTGTGCAAGAACAGCTGACATTGTATGGTTTGGAACACGCGTCGGCTGTAATTAATTTCTAAAGTGCAATTTAATATACTTCGTTACTTCTTCGAAACTCTAAACAGCCCTTGGAGTTTTGATTCTGATGTTATTCTAAAATTACTCAGCTTTAGTCTGTCTTTCACTATCTATTTCATCAGAACTGTGGTGATTTACTTCGCAGAATGTGGTAACAATAAAAGTGATTTATAAAACTAAAGATAAATATCAGACAATTTCCGTAGAATTAGTCAAAGTATTAACAATTGTATACAAATATTTCTGTTGCAACCTTACACTCAAAGTATATACAAAGTCATTTGCAGCAATATAAATAAATACTGACATTAAATTAATCTAGTTCTAGTTCTTAATAGCCTTTTCCGACCTCAATTAGGGCTCGTAATTTACACGCGTCGCGAATTTCTTGTAAATTTGCTTATGGTTGAGGCTTTACTAAAGAGCCTTATTAACTGTTGTGTTGTGTATGTTTTTATTTATAGGAAAAGCCTTATTGGCAGTGTTAGATTGATTGAAAACTATTAGTGAATTAGATAAGAGAAGTAGATATTCTTTATTCAGTTTCAGATTAAAAACCCAAAAAAAATGGTTTATCATCTTCACCAGAAGACTAAAGGGAAGTTTGTTAATATTGTATTAGTGTTAGATCGGGACTAAGACAGTGTTGTTTTTATATTACGACACCTTTATGTCCCTGACGTTTTGAGGTTGAAACTTCTGGGAAACCAATATTTCATGACACACATGGTTTGGAAGTGAGTGGACTTCATCATCTAGTTACTGTTCTGACAGCGTGAAGACCAGATATCGTTGAGGACAAAAGTATTGGTTGTGCTGTGAGAACTACTGCTGAATTTGTTGGGTCATTTAGAAAATTTGATTGTGATTTTCTTCAATGGCTTAATGAGATATACTAGATTAAACATCCACGATACCAACCAGGAAGTACGGAATAATTAAGATAACGTATCAGTTACCTATCAAGTGATTTTAATTTAATTACTCCTAGGTTACGATCAACACAGTTAAAAGATTATACTTTTCATTCACCTTCTGGCAAGTCAAAACGGCGTCATAAAATTTTATGCACTTTTAACAGACTGTCAGATAGAAATCTTTCGTTTTAAGAGGTAAGTTCGTTTCATCTTTTATAACTTGAGCCTAATTAGAACATCTCAATAAGCAATCAACCAGGTGCTAAGACTTGCGCACACTGTGTTAGTGTGGCTACAAATTAACGTGCTACTTTGCCTCACATATTTTCGTTTTACCGAGCCATTCATATTTATCCAAGAGCTAAGAACGGCACTGGTTTGTTTGTTTGTTTTAACGAGGTTATCAGTCGCATTGTGTGTCTTCTAAGTTCGGTTTCTATCTAAACACGTCCAAAAGCCTTGCAATCTCCCCAAATTGCTGCAAGCCTCGGCGAGGGATAAGGGTGTTTCCAGGAGTTTAAGGTGTTCGGCAAATGGTACAAGTGAAAAATTGTAGCCGTTGCAAAATCCACGGACAGTTAAAAGGGTTAACTGTGGATGTTACCAACGACATTGATTGGGAATGTTAAGAATTACGGTCAGTTTTTAACCCAACTTTTATGAGTAAAATTCATAAAACATCTTGGTTATTGCTTGTTGTACTATGGTTATTGCTTGCGTGAGTTTCATGGTGCAGCACCTTACTGGCTTTACTGTATAAATACACATATATTGTAAAAACTGGCATTTTAAAAAAAGTGGCCATGACATCCTCACGGCTTTACTCTTGCGAACTTGGCATTAAATGTAGAATCATTTTATCCCAAATTTTGTCTGACGTTCATAAGCGTTGCATTTGTAACCTAAATGAATAAAGTATTTTTGACTTTTTGACTTTGACTTTACTGACTGGTACTTTTGAGTCTTTCTTCGGTTCAGGATTCCTAGCAATTTGAGATAAAATAATATCAAAATCTGGAATTCTATGACCAGTCCAGTCAATTTTTGCTTTATTATCATCAAAAGGTCATTGTTATTAATCGGTTACTTTCAAATGCGGTTGAAGCTATAATATCTATTTTAATCTTGGTTTATAAGCTGGTCTTCTATGACCGCCTAGTGAGAGACGTCCCTAATACACTTGACTTTTACGACAGAGCCATCAGTTTTCACCTCGACATCTTGGAAACTGGTCGGATTTATATTCTAGTTTTATATGATTCTTATTACCTGCGACAGTTTAATGTGTACAGTAGTAACTGGACAATATTTCCGCTATTTAACTGGAATGTTGATTAAATAATTGTAACTATCAGTTTACTTTATTGAGAAGTATTTCTCGATTGATGGTTGGTGGTTCAGGAAACATAGTTATTCAGGTCGAAAGTCGATGTTTTAGTGGTTTTACTATTTTATCTGTATTGGCATTCAATTTATGTGGCTTTAAAATTATCGTAAAATAGGTACCTATAGTTGATATCGTTAAATAAAAGTTAAATAATCAAAATTATCGTCCAGGCTTATCATTATTTGTATACATTTCATTATATTGTATAGATTTAATACAAATAAATAATGAAATAATGAATAAATAATATTTTCGGAAAAGAACATGATCCAAAAAGTAGGCACAGCGGTTTTGTATACTGATGGTCCATTTGAAAACAAGCATGCCAATTTACTTGATTCACACAGTTCAGCCTACAGAATTATTTTTTTGGGGTGAGGGGATTTGGTAATGGGGGGGGGGATATACGTTGTAATATTGTCTTAACATCGGCCAAATGTGTATCTTTTTTCTTACGATTTCGGGGGGTTTTCATTGTATCAATAAAGTAAAATGTACTTATTTAATGAAGTTATGTCTGTACGACATGTTAAGAACTAGGGCTAAGTTCAATTAGATAACAAAAAGCTAACGCACGTTTTGTTAACGCGGGTTATACCGTCACAGCCATCCGTAAGCATGTGGATGTTTTTATAATAATCGAAAAAGTTGTAAACCCACATTAGCAAAATACCTGATGGGCTTGTCATCTAAATCAAGTCTAATCTTAGCTAATCAAGATTTATTTTAACCATAACCTTAAAAGACATTATGTTTTGGAAGGGTTTATTTATTCTATTCTTTTGACTTCTTTCTCAGTTTGAATCCCACTACAGTTACGCCTTGATGAATTTTTCAGATTTTTGTTAATTTCCATCTCTTTCTTACTAAAGGATATGCGTCAATTAAAGTTAAAAGAAAGCGAGAGTTGAAGTTCACGCTTTTTAACATCTTCGCCAACAAGCTAATCAGACACAATTTCTCTTTCTAGGCAAAGACGTGTAACGGTCTAATTTTTAGTATCTTCATTTGCATAATTCGAAGTTATAGTTTATGTCCATGAAATGTTTATGGTTATCTTGCTAGCAGTTATCCGATCATGTTCTTTGGAGAAAAAGTTCATTTGCAGATGGAGCAAGTAAAGATTACTAGAATGCGTGACTTTGTTTTTTTTAAAGACTACTCCCGCAGTAGGGTACAAGCCCTGTGTTGTGGGGCACTTTACAAATATACAAATCACGGACACAAAAAACACCCAGATTCGGAACAACAATTTGTGGATCACACAAAGTGGTGTCCCGTGTAGGAATCGAACCCACGACCCCTTGCGTAGCAGTCGGACACACTTCCACCGCTCCATAGAGGCAGTTTAAAATATTATAGAAGGAAGAAGAGTATAGAAGATAACCCTCTTAGAAATTCTCAGTACGCCTTTTGAATAAAATGGTCCTAATCGGTCTGAGATTTTTATCCGTGAGCGATATCTATGTGTTCATTGCTCGAGCAAATTACGTAGGAACTTTTGTAATCTCGGTATTTTGTGGTAAAGAGGTCTGTAAAAGTCTCGGATGGGTGGACGATGGACAGCAACCTGTAGACGTTTTAAGTATTTACTGTAGGGACTGTGAAAGATGTAACACTTTCCAGATCTTTGTGTACCTAGTGCTGGTGATCTTTTTCACTTACAGAATTACATACTACAGTGTACAGCTTGTCTCAAATTTAACCTGAATGAGCTGTCATCGTTAAGTTTTACTATCACTACCACTGTACCTGTGTGTGTATGCATAGAGACAAAAATAAACACTTTGTAAAAGTCTTTATTTTTTTTTGAGTATTAGATGTGTGTATTATTTTTTTTATTACTAGCACATGTTGTTCCAAAACTGGGCAAAGGCCTCCCCTTCCTTCTTCCAATGTGTTCGATCCACAGCATTATGCCACCTTTTTTCTTCGAGTATGAGGTTTTAACTCCTTAAGACTTGTACGAAAAACTAATCGTTGTCGTTGTCCTCTAGATCCTTAGAAGAAGATTCAGAAGATTTGTTGTAGGTTTTCTCAAAACAAGATCTACTTTAATCAATACCCCTTACAACGAACCCTTATAATTTATTCAGCATCAATGATTCATCGAACATTTGCGTTACGAAATTAGACCTACATAAGTTTCCTATTTTCGCAACAGTATTGGACATTGTACAAGTAGCGACTCTATCCGAATACGTCCGACTGCTGTCGCTGGTGCGTTTGCGCAAATCATATTTCATACAAAATTAATTTTGCACTTCGAAATTCAAATCAATGTTTGCATCACACCTTAATCCCTTGCAATAATGATCCAAGCATTTGAATTTTCATTTTAAAATTAGAATGTATAATTTGTTTGATAGCTTCGTGACAGTTTTATTTATGATTCGAATTTAGACTTTGAGTCAAAGGATTAGAGTTTATAACCTAGGAATTTGTTTTTAAACGGTTTTTAGCTGATGGTGTCGCATGTATGTATGACAACAATATTTATGAAGGAGCATTAATATAATTGATGACGATTTAAGGAGGAGTTATTAATTTAGTTGGCATATAGATAAAACGGTAGCTTCTTTACGATTGGTCCGCCTTATTTATGGGTTTGTTCGATCGTTTGTGGAATTGCTCAATTTATAGACGGTAGCCGGCAGTGAATCAATCGATTGGTATTTCGAGCTTTAACGTTTTGGATTATTTTCTAGCTGTTATCGGATTAGTATAAATGTGTTCGGTTTTAGAATTCATTGGAGTTTCACTTTAAGGGCCAGCGAAACATACCTATAGTGCACTAGGTACAAATATATTTATAAACATAAGTAGGTATATGTACCAAGTTAATTTTACTTCAGTGTCTACCGTTGGTAAGTCGTTAATTTATCTCTTTGCTTATGAATTTTCACAATCAAACTGACCGGGCTACCGTAGCGCTAGTTACGATACAACATTTAACGTGAGTATAGTGAATTATGATAGATAAGAAAATAAGAGGTAAGTGATTGAGTTGCTTAACATTCTTAATATTCAAATCCCCTCAGCAGAAATATCTCCAATTGCAAACACATGAAATTTCAGATAATATTATCTAATCATTCGGAAATTAAAAAACAAGTTTAATCCTATTGATTGCTCAGGCTCTAGACTAATTCTAATATCTTTGAATATCCATGCCTTCTGAAAGTAAAAATTATATGAATATTACTTGTTAATGTTTTTTTTAAAGACGACTCCCGCATCAGGATACAAGCCCTGTGTCGCGGGGGACTATACAAACATACAAGTCCTGAACACAAAATACACCCAGACTCGGAACAACAATTTGTGGATAACACAAAGTGGTGTCTCGTGTAGGAATCAAACCCGACGACCTCTTGCGTAGCAGTCGGACACACTCCCACTGCGCCACAGAGGCAAACAATTAAACATTATATCTCGTTACCTAATATCAAATGCAAACTGTTTTTCATTACCGCAGATACATTGATACTACACCCCTGTTTAAAACATAATATTTGGGACAACTCACATGCAGCCAACTGATCCCAAACTGGGAGCTTATACTATGGCAACCAGGCACAAAATAGCCGTGGTCAGTATACAAAGGCTAATGTAGGGTGGGAATCTAGCCCATGACTTTTGGCTTAGCATTCAGAACCTAGACCAAAGGGCCAGCCAAAAACTTAGTTTAATTAAGATCTATGTTGCTGTCTCCACTTTTATCAAAGTGTAAAAAGAGAGAAAGTCATAATAGAGAATATGCATATATTTTTGTTTAGTTTCCTATATTTCAGTGCCAAAAAACTATTCCTATTAGGAAAACAAAACATTTAAAATTACAAACTGGTAAAAGCATTTACAAAAACGCGCCATCTTGTCGCATAAAAGGCACGGACAGTGTCGTCACGGCAATCATGACAGCCAATGAGGGCACAGCATGTCTTAACGTAATATGGACGGTTACGTCATAATTTGATTTGACCAATAGCATTCGTTTCAACTACCCTGAATTTCCCCAAATGAATTATATTAAAAAATATTGATGCGGGTACAATTCTAACGTGAGAAAGTTAAAAAAAATTACAAATTTGCGTCACATGCATATTCCCTATTAAACCATTGCACTTTCTAGAACCATTTCTGTTGAAGTAATAAAATTTTGATTTTATATCACGTACGTGTCAGCCCTAGCTGAAATATTAAACGCGTCGTCGCCATTATCGCGCCATAATTGCGGGTGGCTGTAGTAAGGCGTTGTGCGTGTTGTAGGCGATAAGCGATAAATCAAAGGTATTTAAAAAGCAATAATAAATATTGTGCGATCAGGCGACGGTAATGTAAATTAAGGTGATATTTGGCTACTGAGCGTTTTAACTAACAGCGGCGGTAAAAACTCTGAATAGTGACGTGAAGAGTTTATTTGTATCGCGTGACATTTAAGCTCACCCATTAGTTAACCAGTAAAAATTGGCCGAGATGGTCTCCATACAATGTTTCTTATTTGTCGTCTATCTATTTGAAAAGTCTCTGTACGTGTAAATATCTAATATTTGTTTACCAAAAATTTGCTTATTATGTTTTATTAAATGGTGTTTTGTATTATAATGGTTATGAACCATGTAATATTCTTTAAAGTGTACTTAATCTTTGCCTACGTGTACGCTGATCATTACGAAGCATCGTGTACTCTCTGTGTGAAACCTATGCTATTTTTATTAAACAATAAAATGATTTATTTTTGTCGATATTTTGACGTGATAACGTCTTATAAATCGCACGAAAAACTGTCACGGACGTCACGTTCCGCCTGCTGATAGGCTGAAGTATTCTGCTCGTCGACCCACTCGGTCCACTAAAGCTGTCGCAGGCATGGTTGTTTAATACAATGTTATCAATGTTAATGGCGATTGCAGCGACATGCGACACAATTGTAAAAATAAATTTAAAAAAGCTGTCACAGGCATGGTTATTTAACATCATCATTTTTTTCTTATGAAGTTATCAAGTAAAATTATCGTTCGTAAACCTACTTTACAGACAACCATTTTTTTAACTTATTAATTTGCGTTTACGACTCCGCCCTTAGTAGAACCAAATCCTATCAACCTAATAATTACACAGCGAGCCGCTTGCACCGAATTGGAGGGCGCGGACCCGACAGTTTGTTTTCGTTTAGTTTACTTTACCAACCATTAAAAGCCTTGTTTTAAAAAAAGAACACTCAACGGGTTTTGATAGTTGATCATTTTCGCACTATATTTAGGTATGAATGGTGGCGATTCTGTTAGCGCCAATAGTTTTTAACATTGCCTGGCTTCTTATGTGTCTACTTCTAGAAGCGATCAAACCATAGACTGCGAATGTTCCAAGTTTGATCTTCACATCAGAAATCACTTAGTTGTTACCATAAAAATGTAGAAATTGTAAAGATCCCAGCGAGTTACCATAAAAAAAATAACCATAGACTCATTATTGCATCATTCTAGCGGAGAGCAGTAAAAACATTTTTTTGTAATTGAGACAATTATCCTCAATCATAAAGAAACCAATAAATGTCATGTTTTGAGTCAAGAAATCCATTGAGTTTAGTTAAAGTAATACCTGTTGAATTCACATAACAGTTAATTCAACAGGATTCCACTTGATCAAAAATAACAAAGAAAATCTCACTGGCTCATAGAACTAAATTGATAAATAACTTTATTATGACATACAACAGAATAGCCACCTCTGATTGAAGTTAAACTTAGACAGAATACACGTTGTTTGCGGGAATTAATCCTGTCTCGATAGGCGTAAATAGGCGGTATAAGTATTGATTACAAACAAGTCTGCACTTGCCTTGTTGGTTGATCCTATTATCGACACTTTGCTGATACAACACCTTGTATAGTACTGGATCACTTTAACCAGTGTTTTATAATTATTTCTAGATAATTATAATTATATAGTTTTATAAAGTGTCGACACGCAATCTGACTTGATGTTATGTAAAACTGATGGAAACGATAAATAGTGTTATGATTACACGTGTCACCATCATTGTGAATATCTTTAGTAAATATTTTATGTATTGTTTGCGATATTATAAAATGTCGACATATTATAAATTGCAAAAACTATTTGAAATTTGAAGCATTATTTTGCGACAGTTTATAATCTGTTAAAGTTTTGACTGCCTCTGTGACGCGGTGGGAGTGTGTCCGACTGCTACGCAAGAGGTCGTGTGTTCGATTCCCACACGGGACACCACTTTGTGCGATCCACAAATTGTTGTTCCGAGTCTGGGTGTACTTTGTGTCCGTGACTTGTATGTTTGTAAAGTCCCCCGCGACACAGGGATTGTATTATACTGTGGGAGTCGTCTTGAAAAAAAAAACTTTAAAGTGATATTGTGGAAGAGCCGCTTTTTGTCTCAATCCGAAGGTATTGTTAGGTGTCAGGACGGTAGGGTCGAATAAAATGCCAAAATTCGCTATGACGTCTTTATTGTATTACTATTTTACACTAAACACTATTACAATTAAAACTCACAGTAACACTGAATCATTGTACAATAAACTTCACACGCTTCCGAACTGGTCGCTTTGAGATCGTATTCAAAACTGAACGAATTCGCGTTGAGCGCAGTCCTTTTTATACAAAATTCCCAGGTACATAAAACTGGAGCACAAACTAGTAGTCAGGTTTGGGAACGTCACGCACAAATAAGAGGCGTTTATACTTTGCAGAGCGTAGGCCCGTGGGTCTTACACACACGTACATAGGTTTTTTTTGGTAAACAGCCGCATGTTTTGTTTAAAGACGAGTTCGCGAGCGTAATCGCGCGTATTCTATGTAATTCGCGAACATTCGAGTAGGTTTGTGACACTATTTTTAAGTCCTAGAGAAGATGCGATTCTAAAGTTGTTGGCAATTGACCTTAATTATTATTATGTGAGAAAAAAAAACAATTTGAATTATTGCAACAGCAGACGAGCGTATGTCTATGGCACTTACACAATATATGCAACTTTCGGACCGATTATTTCTAAAAATATTCATAATAAATAAAGTTTATTAATAACCTTAAAATGTTTTTAAAAGACATGTCGGATGATACATACACTTAAGATTTGAGAAGATTGCTAAAAAAGCTAAAAAAACGATGATGTCTTTTCCTCTGAATCTACGGAAAATCTTCGATATTTTAATTTATAATTTACATACCGACCTGCCTACCTGGCTTAATAGTCACAAGTAGGTACACTTACAGGTCCAAGTTAACTTAAAGTGAAGTACTAACTAACAAGGTAAATACAGTGAACAAGCGTCATTACTAGTTAGCAAAGCTATCAAACATAGACACTGAAACGCCTGACAACGTCAATTACAAAATAAACATTAAAATAACCACTATAAACTGTAGCCGACAACATTTCATTTAGTAAACCACGTTCATAACCAAATCCGAACTAGCATTAGATTAAAACCAAAACAGAGACAGACAGACTGAACGCAAACTACGCGAAATGACCAATTAATGTTGATCCCTAAATCCTCTTCTAATCCCCCTCACTTCATCATTCTCACGATAAATCAGAGAGACGGGGAAGCTCTTTACATTTTGGTTCCATTTCTAACCGCTGACGATCTGGCGACATTCCAACTGAACTCAAGAAGTCTTTTAATATAAAAATACGCCAAACAAAATTGTCTGCGAATATCTAATTCTTTTAATTAATTACGTTTCGAGACGATTTCTAGGAAATAGTGTTGTAATTATAAAAATAGTGACATCAGACGTGGAATTCCAATTTTACAGTTGTTGTCAGAATAATATACTGAATGTAGATATGTACTCACGCACGTGGTGAGAACTATGTCTCTTTTATTATTTGTTCAGGTAGTTACGGTTTATTTGAGAAGTGATCGGGAATTTTAGAAATTTACTAAACTGTTCCGTGTGTTATGTACATGACTTCCTCGCAGCTCCGATCGCGTGTATATTCATCCACCTCTACTCAAAATTGTTTGTGTGGATCCATAAGACTAATCTAGGGTTCAAGTTGGCCTGTGGCTAAGCGGGACTTCGGAAGCTACCGTAATTTGGAACAGGGTGGGTAGGAACTTGAGCCCTTAAGCCTTCACCACTACTATGATGTGCACATTTGGTCGATATCAAATCCTAGACTACAATTATCTCATCCACTGGTGAAGACTAAAAATGCACAGGCGCTACTCTAATGTAGGACTCATATAATATTGGTTTTCCCTATCAAACTTCATATATGGATTACGAAGTCAACCTATCGCTAGCAAATCCAGTAGATCTGTCGCTCCGTTGCGTTGCTCAGTAAATAAAAGACATACCAATGGACTTAAACACTGTAGAATTTGTTAAATAGATTGATTCCTAATGTTTTTTGGCACTTAATGAAAATATTTACTATAGAATTTAGAATACCTTTTGTTGTGGATGACACGGTTTTTAAACCGTACGACCTGTTAACCGCACCGTAGTACACGATAACCGTGGTTTTTTACAGCAAAAAACCGTGTGTGTAAAACAGGCCTTATGATCTATATGAGCATGATAATGATTATTGTTTTTAAACTTTTGCGATTTTTATACATATAAATTTAATATTTAAAATAAATTAACCGTACCTATAAATAATTTACGCGATTAAGTCCCGAAATATATCTAACATGATAATAATTTTAGTAGAGAGTTTCTAAATGATTTTTTTATGTTATTTACCTACGTAACCTATGTCATAGAAATGCACACTGGTGCAAAGAGAATATAAAACTTCGTAATACACTGGTGTTTAATATCTTTCACAGTGGCATATATCAGGACAGTTGTTAAAATAAATATCATAAAAATGAGACCGAAGTGCCTAACACCAAGTGTAATTTATGCTTTATTTATAAATGTCATAAACTCAAAAAAATAAAACCTATTTCTAAGTACGTATACTAAATTATAATTCAGTAAGTAGGTTGATACGTATATGCATGTCATAGACGTGCACTTACTTTTTCTTTCTGATTTTTTACCCCACATGAGGGTTAGCCCTCCTCTTGTATTTCATCTACTTCGCTTTATCCTTATCGTCGTCCTCAGACACATTGTACGTCTTCATATCACGACGTACTATTTCTGTCCACAAGGTCTTGGGTCTTTGTTTCTAAGTCCTGTGGTTGTCAATGAACAGGGTGGTCTTCTTCTGTCGTGTCCATACCATCTCATTCTGCACTCTTACAGCTTGCACATGAGTAGCCTAAGGTTTTCTAAATCTCAAGATCAAAAGCACCAAGGTATATCTGCGACCATTTTACTACGAATGATATATTCAAATTGAATTTATTAGAAATGTAATGATTTTCTAATTTAATTATGTACCAGTAGGTGGCACAGTACACATCATTTTTTAAATTTCAAAATGTATATTGATGTCATTATGATATCACAAAGAATTTAAGCCGTCAATGCCACAAATATTTGAGTTTCAAGGAATCGATATTATGCGATCAGTGATAATATTGGATTTAATTAATTAGAATCGGAATGCTACTCGAGTATCGTTACCTTTTAATGGAGGAATTTGGTCTAGTGACTATAGGTACCTAGGTATATAGCGCTAAGTTGTATACAGTGGTTTTGGATGTTGCAATCATTTGGTAAACTTTTTCCGAAAGGTTTATATGAAACTTATATGAACACAACTGCGCAGAAATATAAAGAAGAAATTAACAAAACAGTGTCAGAAATAGGTATATGGCTAGAGCGCAATAATCTACGAGTAAACATGGGAAAATCAACATTCCTACAGTTCTACAACAGGAAAAGAAACAGCAACGAGCTACGTATAAAATATATGTATAAACGAATCCGAAAAAGTTAATTGCCCTGAGTTGTCACCAGATAACCAACTATTGTGGAAATCCCACATATATAAAATGTGCTTGAAGTATAGTAAGGTTAATGCACTCTGGCGGTTTACAAAAATCGCGGGCCAACAGATAGCTCTTTAAGCTTACCACGCCTAAGTCGTATTAAATATACGGTACAAAATATTGTCAAGGTATGGTTCGATTGACTTCAATCGCGTGTTCTTAATACAAAATGTGATGCAGATCAATTAACTTCATGTAAATCCCTTTTTACCCTACAGCAAGAAAGATTTATGTTTTTTGCGGGTATCTTGTATGTATGTATGATATATTCTTTGATACTTCATATCTTTTAAACTACAAGACGGATTTAAGCAATTAACGTTGTTAGATTTGTCTTGACCTCTCAAGTGTTTAACAAAAACAAGAGATGTGAAAAAAAAGTTTTTTCGAATAACGAAATATGGGTATTAGGTACATTAAAAAGCTCATCGTAGGCATTTCAAAAAGGTATAACATGATTATGACTGTAATGCTAAAAAAGTCAATTAGCAACCATTCTTTTTTCAATTTTCAATACTTGGATTGCCAAAATAGCTTTTATTACAGCTATTGAGCTGTGATAAAAGTTAGTTGTTACATCGGTTACAACCATTAAAAGTATTAAATTAAAAAAAAAATACAAAAACAACTCGCCTGCACAAAAAAGATGCAAACAAGATCCTTTACATATGTAATAGCATGCTGTCAGAAGCACACTATTAAGTTCATAGAGATTAACTAATGTCTCCGACTGCATAATATTACATGATGTAGGGGATCTTGTTTGCATCTTTTTTGCGCAGACGGGTTTTTTGTTTATTTATTTATGAATGAGAAAAAATATATAAAACATTTGGTGTCTTTGTATGGACACCAAATAGTACATAAAAAAGAAATTGTCTATAAAAATTATACCAACTCGAGAATTTCCCATTAAATACCTTTCGGAAAAAACTGTTAACCATGCGTATACTTTTTACAGGAGTACTTGGTTTCTTCTGGGTTACCTAACCTTAATGCAATAAAATTGTCATTATACCTATAGGTTGGTGTTTAAACTAAACAATTTTTAATTTATATTACACAATAGATAAATAAGTAAGTGTACCTACTTTGTTCTACCATGTCACATGCCAGTAAGTGGATTAAAATCACCTTGTCCAACTTGTATTACCCATTAATATGGATACTGCGAGCTGGTACGCGATTATATGATTCCATCTCAAAGTAAAGATATATTATATTGACGCACAGCTCAAACCACTAAATGGATCAGGTTAAAATTTGGCGATCTGGAGGGAAAACTGGGATCGAAAATTAACGCGAACAAATGCCCAAGGGGTAAAATCTAGTGTATGTTGTATATAATATACCATTTATTTCTGTCATCATAGAAATATATACCTACCTATACAATGATACAATCGCTGTTAGTATCTAAATACAACTTAATTTTAAGAGGAAAAAGTCAATAGAACGCCTTCGGAGTTGTTCGTACTTTATGTATGTGAAAGGTTGTCAAAAATGTAAACGAAATTATAATTAATAACTGCAACCGACGGGAACTGATGGTAACCAAATCGGGCGCTGCGCTGGTGCAGAACGCGTACCATATTGGTTTTCTCCGAAATTCGGATCTCAACTGTCATATACGTTTGTCTGCTTACTATTTAAGAAATTATCTACCTACTTTTAATTCGCGGTATCTTATTTCGGTTCTTGATTTCAAGGACAGGTTTATCAATCATGTGCCCTTCTACTATGAAGAAAGCTTCCGTATATAACAAAAGTGACGGACGCTGTGTCCGCCGTTACATAGACTCGGAACAACTTATTTGTGAGACACACAAAATTATGTCGTGTGCACACACACACACAGCCAACGTACGTACTCAACTCAACCGTGTCTGTTAATCTTCCGTGAAATAGTAATTTAACGCGTAATGTAATGTAATGCGTTAGTAATGTTAACTGCGTTTTGGTTAAAGGGCACTAGAGTAAGTGTAACTGGGCAAACTAGATTAACGAACTAATGCCTCAAATGAGGAGCGCGGTGCGGTGACATTCAGATCTTTGCCAAACAAGGACTTGGGTGGCACTGATTCTGTTATGGGCGGCGCGTGACTACCATCACGACCTGCTCGTCTCTTCATTTCGTTTTATATAAAAACGCAGTCAATATTAATCAATCATTGTAACTATAATCGTTCTTAATCTAATATTATATACCCAACGGTATACACCAACAAATTTTCTAAAGCTTTGCAGTATTTTACACAAGACGTAACCAATAATATTTGACTGCGGTGCTTAAATCTTATAGCCTCTATATGTTACGGATTGAATTTCATTAGTTCATATTAATATAAATTATATTAACAGCGCTACGAATATTATTTTTAATAGTAAAACCTTCGATTTATAATTAATTAAAAACCACAAATGACTGAACATTTTTGACGATAAGAAAACTTAAGCAAATACCGATCCAAAGTTATGATAATATTTATGAGTAATATATGCACATATTTATACATATGTATAATTATTATTTATAAATTTGAGATTATTCATAAGATGTTTCTAGGCAACTGAGATAGAGTTGCGTTTGTGGTTGGCGAATGATAGATGTATACATATAATGACGTAACACTATATTTTTATCGAGTGTATTTATTACATTACCATCAGTTGATTTGGCACAATTGGGGTACAAGATTAGTGAGTGTCATTAACGGTTGAATAGGTCTGGGTACTAGAGATAGAATTTTGACATAATTATTACATTATGTCAAATATATATCTCTAGTAGCCAAATCAATCTATAGATAGAATATTGAAAACGGCAGCTGGGCACCTGTCCCAGCGCTGCCGATGAGCGAGAAGCGAGCAGCTGTTTGATCGCTCAAGAAACGTGCATACGTATTGTAGATCTCGTCCGTGTAAACAAAAGAGATAGAGTGAGTAGGTACTCGCCGGCAGCGGCAGTGTGAATGGTCAGCGATCAACTACTAATATCTGTATCTCTTTTGTTTATACGAGATATGTATGTGTATGTTTCTTGAGTGATAAAATCGCTACTCGCTCCGCTCTCTCGCTGTTGGTGAGTCATCTGCATCAGTCCGTAGTGTAGGACGATGAGATACAATAAAATTATTAATTAATTAATTTTAATCTCTCATATGTTTTTGCCTATATTTGTGTAATAAAATTGAATTTGGAAATCGACTTGTCACGATTAAAGTACAAGTAGGCTAAAGCCTAAGGTGAAAGCCATTGAGGAAATCTCGCTCTCTAAGTCACTATCTCAGGGTCTTGCATTACTCCTGAAGATTCGCAAATGACTTAAGCCTAGAACAGCTAGCATAGATCTATAGATCAGACTCTGTTGACTTTTTCATTTTGTGTCAGTAAAAATAATAATTGGTTTATAAACGTTACGAAATTTCAGAGCTTTCAAAACTCACATCAGAAACAAATACAATATCTATAACTGTTACGATTATGACACATTCACCAAATAAACATTATTACAATAATATGTGTATACTGATCTTAGAACTACCACACCCCGTCCAGTTTCAAAATGTTGACTTCTAGGCGAGTTCTACCGTCATTTCCGTCACACATATTAGCATTACCTTAAGCTTACCACACCTTGACAGCCGTGTACCGTAGACTCTACCGCACGAGTTCACCTGATATATGAACCTACTCACCTATTTATCACGGTCCCAGTACACTACCTTGAAGAACCTTAGCCTTATCAAACATCTTCATCTGTGAAAATCAAGCCATTTGAATGTTGATGCACTCGAATGCCAGTTTGTAAACTAAAATATCAAAATTCATAAGGTGTTATAAGATTTAAATCTCTTCAATAAGCACCGTTTTGATATTATCAGCTTTAAAATGTCAGAATGAAGTCCATTTAGTGTTGATTTTATTACTTGTGTATTTTTAATGCTTTTGTATTTTTATGTCAAAGAAGATGTTGTGTCTACGTTCGCGGTTCGTTTACTGTTAGTTTGACAAGTTCAGGGGATCAGGTTGAAATCGTTTTGGTTCAGATGTGTAATGTGTTTATAATCTGACAAGGAATGGAAAACATTGGTATCTCAACGGTTTGTCTTTCCAAGTACGTTGTAAATGTCAATGAAATTGTTCAACATAACACGTTTTAACCTACATTTGTGAGTATATTTTTAATGTATGTTTATCAACTCAAAACGTTTTGGCATACTGTTGTCTATACTAGTCACTAAAATTATTTAAAGGAAAAAAATGTATTTTTGTATGTTTGGATCGTAATCGATTCAAACATACAAAACTCAAAAACAACTGTACCGATTTCAAAAAATATTATACCATTAGAATGCTATAATACCCCTGAGTAACATAGATTATATTTATTACTAGAAAAAAATAGGGATCCGTCACCCGTGCGAATCCGGGACGAGCCGCTAGTCCATAATAATCTCAATTTTACTTTGCTTCATTGTGGTATCTTCAGAAACCTCGTTCAATGTTCGTTGGATTTTGTTTTCTCATAAAAAAATTAAAGTCAATAAAATTTATCCACAGCTTGAGATGGGTATAATTTATTATTGCAACAGAAACAAAACTTTCGTCTATATCCTAATAAATGACTTATTATCTAGTTCACGATGCCAACAGATGATTTAATGTAACATCAAATTCTTAAATAAGATTTAATATAGATGTTAAAATCACAGAAATAATTTGTGGTTTGAAGGCCGTTCTTTTCAAATCAAACAAAATGATCGACTTGTACGTTCAATGCACGAGAAATATGACTTTCTAAGAACCAAGAATCGATTCCTGTTACTAATAAAGAAATTCAACAGTATACGATCGAAACAATCGCTTGTATCCATACCGGTCAAGAAAACTGTATTGATTGAAAACGATTGAGTACCTACCAGAGTTACGTTTCACTCTTAATCATATTTCACAATGTCACCGTGTGCCTTTTAAGTAATATGTATATTTCACGTTGAAAGTAATATTTGTATGCTTTTAATTTCAAGGAAGTAAGATAGTAAAATAATGTCTCACACAGGGTAGATCAAGTTCTTGTCCTAAGTGGGCTTTTTTAAGGACGGAGAACCACATATTCATGTTGGCAATAAACCGCAAAGTTTTAGTAACTGCAAAAACTAACTTACGTCTGGTCTCAATAATCTAACTATCGATGGATTTGGCTACTAGATGTATATATTTGACATAAGCTCCATACAAAATATGTCAAAATTCTACCTCTAGTAGCCAAATCCATCGATAGGTATATTATTGAGACCGGCCGTTAGTAACGCCCATTTCAAACTTCTGGTGACAATAATGACATTCTTCGATATAATATTTTGATATGCCAGTGAGAGTTAAAAAAATAACAAATCTGAACTATATTCCAAAGGCCATTCAACCACGCATGTTCCAACTACTAAAAATATCAATCAAGCTGATTTTCTATCAAGAGAATTTTATCGCCAGACTGATTGATATATTAATATGTACAATATTGTGTAATGACTTTCACTTCTAATTGCCGAGACAGAATCGTTAACTATTCGGTTTATTGATCTACCAGTTCAGATGTCATCGTTTCGATTGTTAGTGGATTCTGATATGTTATGATTTGATATTATTTTTTTATGTATATGGGCACAGCATATTAATTAATCGTAGGTACGTCTTCTGATTTTACGACACAACAATTTGCCCCAACTTTACATGAACTTTTTCTCTACTTACTTTTTATTTCTATGATTAAAGTATACATTTTCAAAATAATATTGAAAACCACATACGAGTACAACAAAATACTGGTCATTTTATAATCATAGGCACAGTACACAGCTTCTCTTAACAATCTAATAAGAAAGCAGTCGGTCACGCTTTTGTCATTATGTCGGCCAGTCATATTACGCCATCGAAAATGTCCCTGAAAACTGAAATTGACTCAGCTTTTATCTAGGGCTCTAACAACATTAATAAAAAGGGTAAACAATGTCTCGTATGTTAATACATTTAGTGCGGTACCGTATGTGATATCACGCGTCTTAATACTCGACAAATATTAGGTTCGTCCTTTAATATTACGGAACATCCTTGGTAACTAAGAAATGCTAGCACAAATCTTTGCACAAAGGATTAGGATAGAGACGTATGATATACTAGTTTTGCTAATATAGATAGCCCAGCTAAGAATGAAGCATCCTGCACTACTTTAGAATAGAAAAGTAAGTTGAACATGGTCACATACGGACTACTGCTGGTTGCATACCAGCAGTGGTCCATATGTGACGGTGAACGGTATGATCAGGTCAAACAGGTAAAGGTAAATAAATGCATGATCACGTAAATCTCTTTGTTTTTATATATTTGTAATAGGGTAGATGACTGTCAAGTCAAATCAGTATCTTTTTTTGAAACGTCAAAACCATGCCGATGACGTCATTCTTTTGTATTTCATTGTCAAATTATGTAGTTTCAATGTTTGTTTTGATGTTTATAAATTCATGACAATGTAAAATTGTAGAGAAACATTGTTTTTGCAAACGCTATTTCCTGTATAGTGTAAAATAATTGATCTGATATGGACTACACAGTGTTTTGTATATTTTGATAGGGTGGTTAGTAAAACAGTGTAAAAAGGTAGATACTCAGTGTAAAAATCAGAAGTGACACACGGTGAAATAACTTAGTTTTATATTTGATATTTGTAATTGAGCTTCTGGGGCTTACTCATTGCCAATATGAGGTATGAATATTTATTATGAATGTTTGTATCCTTTCTTAGAGGAAGATAAAATATCTATTGCTTAATGGTTTTTGAGCCTAATATGGTATGGTATGATCGTAACTCATGAAGCAGTCAAAATGATGGCGACGAAGGGTCAAAAGACACAAATCTTTGAATATTCCAAAAGAGGTAAATATTAACACACTAGGTGCCTTGTAGCTTATTTATTTTCCTTTATATGTATATATTTTAAATGAATGTATGTTTTGCGTCAGTTTAACCAGGTCAAGATTTTAAATATTCATATTTTGGTAATTTTAGACGCTGATCATTTTGCCAATTGGCATAAACTTTCGCAATTTAGAATTTTAGTTTCGAAGTTTTGAACATCCATATTTTTTATTCTAGATAAATATCTTTTGAAATTTCACATTGTGACATTGTATACTGCCCTACACGAAAGTTATCGATAAATGATCGACCCGTTTATGCACTACAATCGACTTCAACTTTTACTTAAAAGATACATTTAAAGTTAGTAACGAATTGACATCCCAATATTATCTTCTCAAAAAAAGAACTGAGTGCAGACCGACAATAAGACGGAAAAAATTTTTAAATAATATAATGACACACCACGCAGCCGACATTTTAAAAACTTTTTAACCTTTCCGGCTCGTAAATTAAGTAGCAGTAGAATAATCTGCATTAATGGCTTATCTAACTGGTTGGACAACAATTTAGCCAATCAGATATTGTTATCTTGATGGCGTGACGCCGTTCACTGGATATGTCTATTGATTGGTCGATTAAGTAAACAGTACCATAATTGTTAAGATTGATAGCTTATTGATATTATAGCTATTAAATGTGTTAGATTACATCTTTGGTCACAGTAATAAAATGTCGTTTTTGAGGCAGGATTCTCAAGCAACTTAATATTAAGGGCCTGATTTTATAATCTGTGGTGAAATATTGTAATAGTAATTTGCAGTGGCCTAGTTTCTTTTTTTAAAGGGGCGTCTTAATGGACCATTTTTTATGGCAATTTGTGGCGGTAATGCTGTGGCCGGCAGCATGGCAGTACTCTCCAATATTGATTTGATAGTTGCGGGACGATCGCTGAGCGATCTATTTTCCGCAATGCTGAACGGCCAATTTTGTTGTAGTTTCAGTCGCCCTCTATTTCATTGTTGCCGGGTTATGTAGCCCGTTTAGGAGACTGGCTCATGCCATTAATGGCCGAACAATTAGTTGCCTATAGTGCCGCCACCAATTGCTGTAAAAAATGGCCCGTTTAGGCGCCCCTTAAGATTTGCCTCAGACACCATAACAGTTTCGATATTATATGACTGAAGTGGTCTATTCTTTCCAAACTGTCAATTTATTCACTCTGCTGCTTCTTGATTTTACTCTTGACGATTAATTTATTTAACCATTTACTAAAATATTAGCATATTGCACTGTTATTAGTGTTTTATGTGGAGAAAGTAAGAATTATAGTTTGATTCTATTGAATGTAATGGGAGTTTGTCACGATATTCAGCAATATTGATACATCAGCAGCTGGAGGGCACTGGAGTGAAATTGTGACAGTATTGGGACAAGTTTTGTTTATAGACATAGCGTAGCTGTTTCAATAATCAAAATAGAAAAAGGAAAGTATTGTTAATAAGGTGGAAAATTGCATGCACCAATTTACTGAACTGCGTATGCAAACATAATACAATGCCGCCATGATGAACATTCGGTCCAGTTGCATATCCAGCTAGTAATGAATGTGTCCAGTGGTACCGGAAAAACCTTTATCTAGCAGAAGAAAGCAGTAAAACCACTTTTAACGAAAATATACTTATACACGATGTCAAAATGAAATCAGAAATAAAACAAAGATCAATTAATAATAAATCGATTTAGATAAACATGCAAACAAAAATGTTATCGAATCAATAATATCCGATTTTAGAATTTTATAAGCAACGGTTGTCGTCACTAATAGACTCTAGTAGAGTCTACCCGTGACCACGGCTGCGTGCAATACGGTCGAAACGTCGGGCAATAAATAAAAGTATTTAGCCTTAAAATAAAATAGTTACGCGATTAAGACCCGTAGATATAAATTCTATAATATGTACAAATCGCGAAAGTTTACGAACATATATATAACAATATCCGATTCATCGGCAATTGAATCAATTCAATAAATATTCCTCTGTTTGTTGAAACATTTGTAAGAATTAATCGGTAACAATGGCACTGTTTATGGACTTCCGATTAGTATTGTTTCGTAAATATCCTTTAGCGGTTAGTAACAGACTTATGCAATGTTTTTTTTGGGTTATAAGCGCCAACTTGCTTGTAAAACTGTTCATATTTTTTTTTTAACAAAAGACGACTTCCGCAGCAGGGTACAAGCCCTGTGTCGCGGGGGACTTTACAAACATACAAGTCACAGACATAAAGTACACCCAGACTCGGAACAATAATTTGTGGATCACACAAAGTGGTGTCCCGTGTGGGAATCGAACCCACGACCTCTTGAGTAGCAGTCGGACACACTCCCACCGCGCAACAGAGGCAGTCAACAGTTGCACAGTACGTGTTTGCTCCTTCTAGTATTAATTTACACATATTTTGTAATAAATGATCTGAGTTCTAAAAAACATGAAATTAAATAAAGAGCAACAGGATGTGAAATGAAGAGTATAGAGAAATCATGATTGAGAAATATATCAGAGGCTTAAAATATATTAGTCAAAGGTTTGAATGCCGAATTTACTGTACAATGGTATTAAAAGGGTTGTGATAGGAATGCGGCAGAATAGGTTTATTTATTTTGTTGTAGGTCGCTATAGAAGAGTAAAATTGCTTAAAAGGTCACTGAATAGAATTTAAAGCAAATTATATTTTAAAAAGTATACAATATACCTATACAACTACGGTACTAACAGGTCAAGTTAATACACAAAACTTTTTAAAAAAATGTGTTGCACTCGGGGACTGCCGCGGTAAAGCTATTGCATAGTATTTTTTATCAACTGTAAAGACAACAAAAAAGATTTTTTTTTTTAATTGCTTATGTTATTTTTTTTTCTTTCCATTACATTTCGGAGCATCACGTCTCGATCCGTGCGAGCTTCGTACAGTCGTACCATGTACATATATGTTAAGCGAACGCTCGGCCGAGCTAATGGTAGGCGGAGTGTGGGTTGTTAGGTTTTATTTTAGTTACGGAATTTCTTGATTCGGTCGCCGCGCTCAAAGCCCACGATAAAAGCTATGCAATAGCTTAAAAGATAATACATATTTTAAACCGAAATGGTTCTTTGCGATTCGTTTTCACAGTCAAATTGTACTTGCACATTAAAAAAGAAAAAAATCACTAAAAAAGAAAGAAAAGTAGCTGACATTTTAAATACAGGCAGAAATATTATTTTCATAATAATTGATGAAGTAACCTGAGTCAATGTTTTTGCCCTTTGCATTTCTCATTAGACCTTTCATTGAGGAAATCTTTGCTTCTCTTTCTGGCCCTCCACGCAAGAACAAGAAAGAAAATTTTCCCAGCACCAAGTGTTCAATGTAAACAAAATTCACAAAAACGAATGGTGTAAGCAAATTGGAGAAACTTCTTTTTTCCAATTTGTAAAACTTCGCTCAAGTGTTTTATAAGTTACCAGTCATTGTTTCGTTTTATTAATCAGCCATTGTTGGGACACAATAGCCCGGCTTCTGAAGTAAACAAAAAAAAAACTGAACAAGATTCTTGGATATTTTTACTAGCTTTACGTAAAACAGGGAAAGGGCTATGAACGTATATACGTAACGGTAACCTGACTAGTGAAAAAGTAATGAGGTAGTTTTATAGATTTACAAGAAAATGCTTGCATGATATTGCAACGTGCAAAATTTATTGTTACTCGTATTTGATCTACGCAGGAAGTGTGTGGTTGGATTGAATCAGCCAGTTTGTACTTACTACTACATACTTAAAGACATGTAGCTTCAATCATCACTATATTTCTATATATATGCCTTAATTTTAGACTTTTTTCATCAATCGTAGTGATAATTAATTATAGTTGGCAAACTAAAGGGTTCGAGATCACGATGGCGAGCACCAACCCGCTGGTCTGACCACGTTAAAATGTTTTTTCGTTTTTTTTGTTTATTGGTCCACTAAACTGGACAAAATACTTTATGACAATCAAATAGGTACATAACACTGAAGAAATAAATCACAAGAGTTTATCCTTTTTAAAGTGGATGCATGCAAATCAAGAAGACACTTTCTAAACTAAAAACTTTAACATCGAATATTAATTTTACTGTTGGTTTCTACAGTAATCAAAGTCGGTCCCTAGCGAACTTTAATGTTTGTTTCGTAACGGAAATTACCAATACGTTGAATGTATCGAATTCATTGCAAATATCATTGTACATCGAACGCATGCAATACGTGGGCGAATATATTTATATATATTTTTTATTAAAAAAAGATAACTAGCAATATGACATTTTAATCCCACATTACTAGCCATCCTGTTAACCCCTCCAGCTAAGCTCAAGGGCTTGTCTTAGGAATGGGTTCACGTCGGTAGTGTAATGGGTAGGATTCGAATATGTGACCTCACGATACTGAAGCCTTAGCCATTAGGCTACCGCCGCTTCAATATTGGCCATAATTGGTACGGAACAGAGGCAAATAAAAAAAATTCAGGCTGTTGACTTCAGCTAAAATCAATAATTTCAACAGTTAGTATAACCTCTATCAAGATTTACAAATTCTACCTAAGCTGAACTTGAGCATTACCATCCTCTAGGCATAGATCTCAGCCAAGATTCGAAGTCACCGTCTTATTAACTGATAAACATCAATCGTTCCCATTGCCAAGGGTCGTTTTGCAACATACATCCAAGTTCATAAACACGTCCTAAAAAAATTAAAGGAAAAGATGAATATAGAATTAGTTTCCAATTATGAAGTAGATGAATATAGAATTAGTTTCTAATTATGAAGTAGATGAATATAGAATTAGTTTCCAATTATGAAGTAGATGAATATAGAATTAGAACAGAAGAAAATCGCTCAGATAATAAAGACAAAGTTATTGTTGACATATGATAAATGTGAGATAGCACCTAATTGATACGCATATAGCACCTATATGTTACGTTTGTATTTATGAGAAAGATAAATTACTGCGTTTGATGCCAGGAGCGCATTGATATTAATGATGGTTTGATATTCACTTCATCTAAATACATTGTTTAAAAATTAAGCACTTTAACCTTTTGTTTTAATTACTCAGTGAGGTTATGACATTATAAGAGCACACATATGATCTATATTTGGATCAATGGATATGGTACTAAAACGTTATTTTAATCCTTTACTTTGATAAGTTTATTTTACTGGATTCTGCATAACTTTTATAACCATAAGCTTAGCTGGAGGGGATAACAGGATTGCTAGTAATGTGAGACCAATAATCCCACATTGCTAGTTATCTTTATAAAGAAAAACACTGTTATTATTACTGTAATAATAACAATGCTCTAAAATAAGATATAATGCTCTATTTGGCACTCAAATACTCCCCTCCCTCTATTCCCTCTATTCCCTCACTTTTATACCTCAATAAGACACGGAAGGCACCTGAGGAATAAATAGTTGCAGTATTTTAAGAAATTGTAACTTATTTAAAGGTATGACAATTATAATATGTTTCCGATCTCTAGATATACTCAAATGTCACTGACACAAAGTTAAATATCATAATTCTACATTAGCCCTTATGAAACATAAAGTAAAATCTATTTCTCTAATGAGATTAAGAGTCAATAATCTAAACGAATCTGTTGTAAATTACAATATTCCATTTAAATGTATATTTCTGAGGTCAAGCTCTTAATGTGTATTTGTGATTTGTGGTGCATCAGCACGCTATTGGTAATCAATTAGTTTGTAAGTGGTATTGGCTTCTTGCTTAGTAGCATTCTTGCTAACAGATGGTTAAGTGACATACTTTGATAGTTTGTTTCTAATGAATACATGGTTTTGTCCATGGTAGAGACTTATTATAAATCTTAAAGTTTGGTTATAAATTATTGTTAATTTAAAAACACTGTAATGTTGCGAAGTAAAACTTAGTAATTAGAATTATAATAGCTATTTATGTTCATTAGTATCTAAACAAAGCAATTAATAAAAATAAAACAGATCAACCGTGCATTCAAAATTTTGACGTTTCAATTGTAAATATTTTTCACCGCGTAGTTACCTACAGTGTTAATTGGAATATGTAAACTAAATTTTACGATCAATAGCCAACAAATATATAAGAGAGTCCATTGATGGTCCTCCAATATGGTTTGCCATGCAAAGATCGTAAACGCAACGCTTTGGTTTGCGTGTCTACAAATTCCATATCTGGAAAAAACCAGACAGTTTTTCATTCCACTTTTAATTATCTATGAAAAGAACAGTAAAGTGCGGGGAAACCCGTATGTACGGCAGTACACGAATACACATTACAATGTAGAGTGAACGTGTTTAAATCGTTGGCACAATTTTTGCGGTGGCGCGGCGGTGCATGTGGTCTCAGAATGTGTCCGACACTTTACGATGTCATTACTATGTCTGCAGCTCGTCGCCCGTACACACGTCACTATATCATGAGCTTGTAGACATATCATGCAAAAAATAATGCAGTTTTACGGCTGTTACAGAAGTTTAAAAAATTATAAAAGTTGTTTCCATAGAGATTTAGAGCGTCTCTCGTAGACGCTCTAAAAGTCGTAATTTAAATTATTAGACATTTCTCGTTTATTTTTAACAGTTTCTTGGTCATCTGGCTGCAGTGGTATTTAAGCGACGCCTATCGGAAGGTAAACTGTAACTATGACTACAAGTAGCTGTCTGGTCACCTCGCTGTTAGTTTCCAATGAAGACTAGCAATCGCATTCACTTGCTGATATAGAACGTTGAGTTTTTGAGGAGTATTCTTAGTTATAACTTCATAACCTTGTAACATTATTACCTACTTAGTGTTTGAGTGTTTTCCGTCGAGATTAATCGATGTCTTCGATATGAAATTGCTTTTTGAATTTATTTATGGTGAACTCTCTTAAATAAATAATAAAATTAGTGTTTGTATGCCCTTTCGTTACTTTAAACGAACCAAGAATTTAATAATGACACATTTTCCTTTATAAAGCGGCAAGATTTTTCTTCAGTATCCAATTAAGAATTTGGTAATGACAATGACTTTGATACATTCGAACACTTACTGGAAAAAATATTTATTTCGAACGAACTTAATATATCTCATTCAAAACCTTATTAAGATATACATAATGACACTAATTAAAGGAGCTGTAAGATAAATAACAAAGCACTCTTTTATTCTGAAGTCTAATTAGAGGCGTGAAATGATTAACGCCCCGTTCAGGAATACAATATGTTAGACGTTTTTTTTTCTTTTGCAGACAGATCTATGAATTCTATTTTGTTCATCACGGAGTTAAGAAAAATAATGCTGTATATACTTGACAGTTCATTTTACGTTTAGGTTATTATCTGACATTATGATTGTTCAGTAAAACACATTTAAAATGGAACAATTAATGTAAAAAATACATGAGTATCACTACCATCAAAAATAAAATTGAATATTGTGATGTTCCAATAAATTTTGTCAAATCTTTTATATTTTTTCATTCTGTCTGCAGTCTAGACTTTTTTGTTCGCAACGTCTGGAGGACTTTCCAATGATACATTAGCCATTTAATATACTTTATACGAATCATCTATTACATCATTTTTTTATAGTAAATTTGTTTTTCTATTTTCTAGTATGATCCGATGCCAGTGATGAAGTTGTAAATATTTTTTCATGCAAAATAAAATTAAATGGAGCGTTGCTTGTTTTCTCCACGACGAATAACTTTGTCTGTCTAGGTTAGACGTCTAGTTTTAAATGAAATACGATGTTATCGACCTCATAATAATACTTTATTATAGTTTTATTAATAATCTTTGTATTCATAAATCTGTCGGACTTACAATGCTGTAGCTCATTTTATTATGCGATTATTACAATTTACATGCAAAAAAATACTATTTTCTCGTTGTATATTGACAAATGTTTTATTATATTTCTTTAGCTAATGAAAAAGCTGTTTACTTTGTGAATTTGCTTTACATTAAGTAAATCATCATTAAAATATTTGTTCAAAACTTTTCATCGTTAATTGTGAGATGAAAACTCTGCATTTACATAAGAAAATTGAATGTTTTCCCAACGTTTGTTGAAAATTAAAAGATTTTAGTTTCAACTTCTGATTATTGTAGCAAAATAAAAAAGTCATCAAATTATGTATTATTGCAAACTATTTTAAATGTGGCTAACATGTAAATTAGTTTGTCTTTTCACATGTTAACCACAACTCCGAATTTATAATGCTTTAATTTCCTATTATTTTAAAAATAATTTTCTTAGATCTAGCTTCCTTTACATTTATGACATCTTTATGAGAATCAAAATGTTTTCGTATAAAATCTGCTTTGATCCACTATGTCAAACAAGAGAATATTTCACGATACAAAAATACTCAGTTGTCAGCGGCGCCGCGTTAGTTTTCGCGTACGATACGATTTGGCAGACATAACACCAAATTGTTACTTTTTCGTTGACCTTTGTCTGGTGCACGATGCAGATTTAAAAAAAAGCTTGGAGTATTTTTGTGGAATGAATCACGTGGTGGTCTGATTGGAGACAGAAAAACAACGTAAGTTATAGTAATAATGTGATCGGTTACGGGGGCCAAACTCAACTGAAACTTACGAATCATGCGGGAGATATAATACAAATACGAAGGCGAATAAAGAAGAAGGCAGTGTCGTATAAAGAAATAAAATAAAACACTATTGACAGAGATAAATGGAAGTACCTGCATCAGTTTCACCAACAATGCATGCAGCATGTGTCTTAAATTAATGATTCAAAATTGAAAATTGAAAAGAAGGCGAATAAAGAAGAAGGCAGTGTCGTATAAAGAAATAAAATAAAACACTATTGACAGAGATAAATGGAAGCACCTGCATCAGGTTCACCAACAATGCATGCAGCATGTGTCTTAAAATAATGATTCAAAATTGAAAACTCTTTATTCACTTGGGATGCAAAACAACACTTGGGATACATCGGGATTCATGTGTTCGCATTACATGCCAAGTTCTCAAACAAATGGTAAAGCCGGAGAAAAGAACATGGCAACAAAAACTCGTGGCCTCTCTTTTCAAATTGCCAATTTAAAGGGTAAAGTGTTGCCACTAATATACAACTGTATTAAAGGACTGATGCAAATTATATTATTAAAAAGTTGTACCTAAAATCAGCCTTAGTGGGTACAACTTAGTAGGAGCATCTACTTACAACAAAGGAGAAAACTATATGTGCTTAAATATTAGCTAAAAAACTGGTAACGAATGATTAAGTAAGATGTTAACTTTCCAATATCCTATTGGTTGGTATAATAGAAGAGGATTAAAGTTCGAAATGACTGGTAGAGGAGACAGGATCGGCAGCTTCAAGTATTTTCCGAGATGGTTATCTTGACCTTATTGATATTTTGAAATGCTCGGCCTTTATTGATCCGGAAAACTTTAAAGAAATAATAAAATGAGTGAAACTTTTTTAGGAAAAGTTTTTGTCCGCTTCTGTAGAAGATAATAAGATAATATTCCACTTTGGGAATTTACTGTAGAGTATGTTTGACTTGTAACAGGTTTAATTTTGTATTTCACTGAACGTATTTAAATGAATAAAATCAATAATGCGTGAATTATCCAATATCTGTATCTCTTTAGTTTATTGACAGCTTCTTGTCATACGAGCTAATCACATAGGAACTGTCACCCAAAATTATATTTTAAATTCGTTGTAGCTAGCTTTGGATTACCTAGATATGTTTGAATTAAGAATATCTTTGTGGACTTTGAAACTAGCTGATACTACAGAAAGCTGCCTTCAATGATACGATGAAATGATAAGACAAATTAAAAGCAGCCGTTGACAAAGCAGTAAATTTATTTTCATGGGAAAGCGAAACCCATTACGTTGTCGGGAACTCTTTAAACTTCTTTAGATGAGTAAGACGATTAAATTTATAACTCATTATAAATTTCCTGTTTGTTTTCCATTATATGAAGATTGTGTCTGAACAAACAGTTATTTTAGAAGCCAGACGGTAGACATTTGCCGAAATAATAACGTTCATAAATCGTCCTCTAACAAGTATGAATGCCGTCTTTACCAGCTAATTGAAATAAACTGCATGCAAAAGTGTCTCTGGACAACAATATATAATACGGACCAAATTCTTTAAAACGCATGAGATAACGTACTTTCTAGATTATAAAGAAGCCATTAAATCTGACGCATTGTCGGTGTAATTAGGAGTTATTGCATTTAAAACGGGTGTAATAAAGTTGGTTTATGATGTACATTTAAATGCGATTAAAGTATATTCTTAAGATGATTTCAGAGATTTAGTGTGGGAATAGCAATTAGGTGTTTTATTGGTCCCTGCAGGTTGGTTTCTTCTTTGCGTATTTTTTATCTTGAACTGCAGGTAAATGTACTATATTACTATTTTTTTAACTATACTGATGTACATTTTTATCGAGAAGTAATTGAACAATACCCCGACAACTCAGTACTCGTTACAGTTCCTCGTTTTCTGTAAGTTCAGCATATGTTTTTTTTTATCAATACGATAAATAAAATATTTGGGCAAGCTTCAGGTTTCACTACTAAATTCTATTTAGTTTTAAGAATGTGTAAAATGGTAAAAAAAATCATTTGAAGAATTTAATTTTAATTTATATTTTAACCGTTAGGTTATTGTCATCTCAGATTACTAATGCTTTTAAATTTATATTCAACCAAAATGAAATGTTAAATTGCAATATGCTACGATATCTCGGTGCGGATTACCAATTAACCTTTGTCGTATAAATAAATATCAATAACAGGATTTTATTCATTAATACTTGTGACGAAGTATCATTTGCAAGCCAGGTTATAAATTTGATTGTCCTAATTATTTCAACACTCCTAGTGTTTTAGCTAAAGCAGAAGAATATGTTAATGATGATAATAATAATGAAATATCTATACTGATATTATAAAGCTGAAGAGTTGTTTGTTAGTTTGAACGCGATAGTCTTAGGAACTACTGGGTCGAATTGAAAAATAATTCATTTACTGTTGGAAAGCCCATTTATCGAGGAAGGCTATAGGCTATGAGGCTATGTAACATCACGCTACGACCAATAGGAGGGGAGCAGCAATGAAAAATGTTGCAGAAATGGGAAAAATTGCCGAAGTTGCCCGGGTCAGCGCAATCAAAAAGTAGTGTATGTATAAAATTGAAGAATTGACAGAAGTAAATGAATAATCACGTAGAATAAAAGAATATGATACAAAAACAGACGACTTTGTTCAACCAATGACTGATGCTATTACCTCTAACATTTGTGGATCTGTCGTGGTCCTTCACTTTATTGTTATAAACATAGCGTCATTGGCTGATTTCATGCAATGCGGTAACAGCAGTCTTATACCTACACAAATAGACACATTAATAGAACATTATATACTACTTCCAACAACGGATTGAAATGCGCCGTTCAATTTACATATTAAAATACTCGATATTGATAAATACAGTAGTATTTGTCTCTGCTGATTCTAATTTATTAATTCAAAGTGCGGTGTTTGTTTAAGCTATGCTAAACAAATGTTCTGGCAACTTGTGGTTATGAACCAGAAATGGATATTCTGACTACATTTGGAACTGATATTCTCGACTTTCATAGGAGTCTTATCGTGTATACAATTTGTATGTGTTATTTACAGAGGCATTTGTAATATTGTGGTCCAAGCTTGGTCTCTATTCAGAAATCCACGGGCCGCCCACCGTGTTTTGCTTTTATGGATGTGTAAGTATTTATACAATTTACTTACTGATGAGATTGTAGTCTTCTACTAGACCACCTTTATTTATGATGTGTTTGTTTCAAATTAGTCTGGTTTTACAAAATCATCTGCTTAAGGAAGTTAAATTTTGGTGATCGAAGATTCAATCGTGGTTGTGGATCGAGACATGGCGAGTATGACAAAGTAATGATTAGGTGCCTTTAAAACTATATTGGAATTAATTTCAAATTCGGAATTCTTTATTGACGTAAGAAAGGAAAATACTAAAATACTCATCATGATTCTGCACGTACATTTAATGCCAAGTTTGTAATGCAAGGTAAAATTGGTGAAAATAACGAGGCTATAAAAAGTCACGGAAAGTATTTTTTTTTTCTTAAAAAAGAAAGGAAAGTCTACTTTATTGTTTACGGGCAAGTGCATGTCAGGCCACGCACAATGTAGGGTTCCGTAGTCGGCCCCCTCTCCCCATCCAAATAATGTGACTTATGAAATGGGTTGTTGTTTTTGTTTCATACTTACAACGTTATATCTACATAATAATAATTTTCAATGAAATTTAAACGAAATTTTGTTACTTCTCATTGAATCAGCTGTTACTCGTAAACTTGTAAAGCATTCTTAGCTGTATAGTTTTCCTTTTAATTTCACTATATATACTACTATCATGATTTTTTTACATACTCCACATCAACCATTTAGCTGGCATTCACTTGACTCTAACAAAAATTTCTACTTTAAATCTTAATATTTCACAAACGAGTCTCTTAATCTTTAAATACCTTAAAATCGTCTTCCCAACCCCTAAATGTTTTTAAAAGACCTATCTAACGATGGAATAGGTGAGAAAAAAATATCACATTCCCACTTTATATAGTTACTACACTTAAATAAGTTTTCTATGATTTTAATCTTTCACTTTGTCAGCGTAAGTAATATGTGTATTCATGCAAAATTACAGTATTCTATCACTAACAGTCTCTGAGCAAAGCTGCGGACGGACGGATGGACATGGCGAAACTATAAGGGGTTCCGTTTTGCCATTTTGGCCTAAAAATGTGTTTCAAAATAGGAAAAGTTTAAAAACAAAATATCCATCTTGTGAATAAGTTTTATTTCTCAGTTACACTTAAAGTAACTATATTATTCATTTTTTATTTTGAATATTAATTCAAAATAAAAAGATTCATAATGTTTAACTTTGTTAAAATACTAATTTAAACACGTTTTGAGATTGTCACATCTGTAGTCATTCTCCACTTTGTATATAACAACTTTGGTTTAAGCCATTATTGGTGTGAATTAACATTATATTTACCGTGACTATTAGAAACAGATATTAGTAATTTATCAGCTATTAGAATTTGCTTTTTTACATTCAAAATTTAATTAGCCACCATATTAGGTACTATATGTCCCGCGCCACTTCGTCTGCGTAAATTTTCCCCGTTTTTGCAACATTTCTCATTGCTGCTCTGCTCTTATTGGTCGTAGCGTGATGTTGTATAGCCTATAGCATTCCTCGATAAATGGGCTATGCAACAGTAAAAGATTTTTTTAAGTAGTAGTTCTTGAGATTACCGCGTTTAAACAAACAAATAAACTTCAGCTTTATAATATTAATATAGATGAACTACTAACTATAGGAAGTTCGCTGCAGTTCAAATATTGTCTTCTGGATACTATTGTTACTCATACCAATAATATAAACTTGATAACACAACTACGTAATGATAAAAATATAAAGATAGTTAATAAAAATGGTACTAATATAAAGTAAATGAGACACAAAGGTGATATAAGAAAAGTGAAACTAGTTTTGGATGTAGGCTCTTGCATTAATATTCGTTTACTATAATCATTCAATGTCTGACGATTAAAGAAATAAACCGTAAACAACTTTTTGTTTCAGGACTTTTACTTTTATCAGAAAACATAAAAAAAGATAAGGTTTGCTAAATCTTCAAACATTATCTTATCATACATATTACAAATCTCTTGTAACAGTAAAGCAACATTATGATTAGCATCGATCATCATATTAATTGCTGTTTAAAGTATAAACTAGATTCCTGTATAATTAGTACAACTGATAGCTTTGTTTAAGGTAGTATATCTACAGGTTGTAATTGCTAGTGTTATTGACTGTAATATAAGCGCAGCGGATAATGAAATATTTAGGAGGCGCCACACTGTAATAATAAATAATAACGACCATTGCTCAACGCCAACCGGTATTCAGAATGAATTCGTAAATTTAAGAATTAAGCTTTATTTATGAAATGATGCAAAATTATTCGTTCAAAGATTAGAACTGTAGTAGGCGATCAATAACACTAAATATAGATCTCAACAAAAAATATATACACATTGTAATACTTTAATTCTAAATTATATAGGTTAGTATAAAGAATGATTGATATTCTAAATTATGCAAGCTTAGACAACTATTCAGAATTAAGATACAGGTTCAAGAGATGAAAATGTTGGTAAAACTTCAATAGTAAGAAATAAAACTTTCAAATATTTAATCAAGGAAATAAGTGACTTGGGTGAACAATCTGTATAATAACTAAGCAGCAGATTCAGTCCTAAGGAATGTTGAATGTAATAATTCTAAAAAAAGAATTAGCTTAGGTGATTACATACTTTTGAATTTATCGAATGGCTACATGCAAGCAAGTGGATGCAGAAGGGAAATACAAGCCACAAATTAATATTCATAGCTTGTTGACTACCAACACGATTGCAAAATTATCTTACTAGTATAATATTTGCATAAGTCAGACGAATGAGATCTCTGTATGTTACTGGCGCGTTATTTGATTAGCAAATAAAATCTTGATTGACAACTATTTTAATATTTTTGAGATTGTCATATAAGGAATATCTCTCAAATGTTATTTCAATAGCCTGCGATTTCGGCGGGATAATAAATATGAAAACCTTAAAATTACTATTTTAAAATGGCTGCAATGTATTTGCAATTTGTTTTTGTTTTGTAAATATATTTCAAGTTTTAATTTACTAGATATAAATTTAATGTAATTAACTAGTTGGAATATTAATTTGTGTGTCTAATGAATAAATGTTTTGAGAATATATTTGAAATGGGCTGCCTAAGGGCTTCTTATTGTTTATGAATTACATTTCCGCTGTTTGTAGTACTTACCTAGTAAGTTTACGACCTTTTTATCATTATCAATATTTTAAGGGATGAAATGTGAAATTTGAGAGGTTTATTTTATCACCAGGGATGAATTAGTGTTGCCAAACTTGACCTTTTAAATTTACGAATAATATTTATAGGGCTATCGATATTCCCACTGACAATACTATTAATAGTACATATTCATTCTGTAAAGAAAATCTTTTTGCAGCAATGATATCGTTAATAGTTAACAAGATCGAGGTCAAACCCTACATTGTTCAAATCAACTATACGAAAATAAACTTAATAATGATTTCAGTCTAAATGCCTAACTGCCCAATAAATCATGTTTTAGATAAGGCAACATTAAAGCACAGAAACCATAGATACAGAAAGCCAGCTCACAGCTCTACAAGAAATCCACGCACACATAGACTACTCAACGTGTCATGCCATCTTTGTCGATGATTCGACCGAGTTAAACCAAGATCTTTGTACATGCGCGTCTATGTGTGTGTGAGCCAGTTTTTGCTCATTGTATGGAACCGGCTATAGCTAACTCATTTGTGGGCTGTCGTTGGTAGACCAAATATGTTTCGGCTCTGTGACATTTTGTGACATGCACTTGAGATAATTGGCTTTTGTTATTATGAACTAACGGTACCTAAATGCTCTTGATATCGGCAATTATAAGTGACATTTTATCGGCATTTAAGCAACATATTGTTGTCGGTATGTGGTATAAAGCGTAACTATTATAATTTGTCTGTAAGTTCGAATTATTCAACATTTTAGTAGATTAGTCAGGTTGCAGTGTATCAAAATGAGTTGTTGATAGTTTTGTTCTTGAGTAACTTTGAACGCCAAAAATATTTCGAATGCGAATATGCTCATTTCGGATTCTATCGCGAAGAGAAACTCCGAGCAAAGCTCTCTCAACAGCACGTAGAGTAACTTCAAATTTCTGTCTTAGGCAACAGTTAGGGACCACATCTTGGTGCCGCATGCCATCACTGGCAGAACACACCCATTGAAGACTTTTGTCTTTAGACAATGTGCCGAACTCTGCCGTAACACTACGTAATTTGCTGTACGCATTTCAACCAAATTAGGTAGGGACTGCGGTCACTCAAGCCAAAGCATAATGACTATGGCAAATTCCCCCGAACTTGAACAATAAATTGTTCTGTTTATAATTTATTAATATATAAGTATTATGTCATTTAAATTTGGACAGGGCACAGCTATCACTTGTCAAAGAAACACAATTGGGTTTACCTGTTCCAATAGTGCGGCATTTACAATCCTTTATATTTAATATTGCCTACTATTCTTAACTAAAGAGTTACCATAAAGTGTGACTGCTAAACGAACTGAAAATTTAACACCGGTCCAGAATTTTATACAAACAAAAACAACCTAGACATTTTCATAAATTTTCCTAATACATTCTTATGATAAATGCGAAAGTAACTAAATCTAGGTACGAGTATATCTGTCAATTTGTTTAGTTTTTAGGTTAAGGCTTTGGAATATTTTAACAAGAAATGATGTAAAAGTAACCGTAAGTTCTGGAAGCAAAACGATTATTGGTTACAATATCTAGATACCACATACGCACCAATGTGAAGAAGGTGTTACGTCCTTCCACTATAAAGGGATGGTCCTCCGTCCAGGCTAGGTGTAGTGGCAGGCGGGCCGCGAGTTTAAGTTTAACGCGACAAATATGTATAAAATAGTTAGGAGCTGTAAGAGCTTGGGTGATTGAGGATTTGGACCAAACTTGTATTATTTTATGAGTATCGCTACAAATGCATTGAACCAACAACAACGTGGACAAAGCCAAATTCGAAAGCTAAAAAGAGAAACATAAAACAATAAAAGTAAATACGAACTACACTTTAACAACAGAATGATCACAATAAAAATGATATCCCCGTTTTGAATTTATGACCTAGGAAACTGTATCAAAACTTATTGCACCCACTTTCACTAGTCGTTTAAAAGCATATTTAAAAGTTATTGCTTTTTGATAGCAAATATTGTTTAGTGGTTGAATGTTGCGTTTTGTCATATCGTTAGAATCGAATCTGTCTCCTCGAAAGTTATTGTTACTTTGTAGCTAGTTGCATAGAAATGTCATATCATTGGCTATGTTTACTTGTAAAGCGACTTATAAAGTAAAGTGCCAATGAGACAGCTCATATATTTTTTGTGTTGAGGATGGTTAGTAGAAAAGTTGTGAAAAGTTCTGACGGCCCTAAATTTTGAGCAGGGTCCTTATTCACTATGCTTTTTTTTGATATCGCGGCAAGCCCATGCGAATTGGCACATGCGCGGTGTGCTCAAAGATGTCCGCTAGCATGCGCGATGCATTTCTAAGCGCAGCTCTCTATAAACCATTAAGTCAAGAATTGGACAGTTAAAAGCGCGGGCTTGACGCGAAAACGAAAAAAAGATAGTGAATAAGGACCCTGTTGGTCATTGTGTAGGAGAGTTTGAGACCTAAGCAAGCGAGACACATAGAACATAGAATGACTTGTTTCATCAGAACTGAAGTGAAGGCAAACATCGCGAGGCATACGGCATAACTTAGCGTTGGCATAGCTTAACGGCTTCAATTCTTGGTTCTAGAACCAAGAATTGAAGACGTATGACGTCCGTTAATCTGCTGTGAATCCGTGGATAGAAAACCCCGTGCGTGAATTGTTTTTAACAAATTTTAAAAAATATAGAATATTCAATTAACTTTCTATGTTACAGTTTGATGCCAAATGCACGAACATTATTGGTCATTACAAAGTTTTCATTTCTTACCATTTTAACATATCTAAATCTTTTATGTGTTTGCTTAGTCCCCTTTTCTTACGCAAATTCGATAAGAATCAACATAACTTTACGTTTAAAACTAACACGTGTAATAGTTCATTACCAAATTAGGTAAATGAATAAATAAGGCAGCCGTAACACAAACTCTCCGACGTCCATTGAAAGTCTATCTGGCTTTGACATAGATTACAACATTCAGAAGGGTCTTCCTTCTCATCTTTCCTTTTCCTTCGCCATAGATGGATGAAAAGATACATGACAGCCTGTTGTATTTGAAATACGTTTGAAAAACGTAATTAAAATTATTACTGTGTTGTAATTTTTGCAGTTTATTGTAATAAACCAGCTAGATTTCACTGTTATGCAAGAAATTAAGAACAGTATTATTAAACAACAGTTTAGGATATATTAAAATATCTGTCTTATTAAAAAGTTTTCATTTTGTTTGTTAATATACATAAATTAAAAACAATTTATGTATATTAACAAACAAAATGAAAACTTTATAGATATGAGTTGAACAACAAATAATATGAATGCGACATTTTATGAGTTTTTATATCAATGTAATGTGTTTTGTATATGAATTAAATATCTCAATCTAATAGAAAACTAATAGTTTAGCTTCCAATTAACAATTATTTAACAGAGTTTATTAGGAGGTTGAATTGTTTGAAATTCCAGCGATTTTTAATGCATATGAATTATTTACACTGGTATGTTCCTTTTTGGTTGGAAATAAAAAAAGGAAAAGAAACAATTTCTAAAAATCAGATACTTTAGAAGATATTAGCTTTAAATGTTAAAGTATTTGATTTTTGAAAGAATATTAAAGGTTCTGGATTCTTCGATTCTAATTTACTCAAGGAAGCCTTACCTTCTTAGGCATGAACCTCGCAAAAGAAACCGTATCTCTTTCCCTCGTTAATCTTTTCTGAAATGCCCACCAGACGCATTGCATCCATATTTCAATCACGGCCGATCTGCCGACATGTATTTACAGCATGTTTTAAAACCAGGTCTATTTTGGACATGTTAAATCCATGTTCTTATTTGGGCTGTTTGTTTTCATATTGGGAAACCGTGATCTGTACCGGTGCTGGTTTAGTTATAGCGTTATCAGGTACTTGATGTGGTTTTGTTGTTTGTGTGAATGTATCGCTTTTATGTAGTGGAGGGTCAGTTTATTTATAAATATTATTGCATTTAACTGTCACTTCTAGTTTTATATCAAGTGGGTTGGTGAGGTTTGCAAACTAGTTGCTTATGAGTTTTATATTTATCAGCAGTAGAATTTCTGACGACGTTTATTGATTTGAACTATGGAAATAAAAACCTAATACCAAAAATTTATACAACCATAAATAAACAATATATTTATTATGACGTAAATTTTTCGAGTTTATCATTAAACAACGTTATTTTTGGTATAGTGCAATACACAGACACCCTAACAAAATTTTTACTTCAAGAAATAACATAAAAAGGGAAATAATAAAAAACTGGCACAGTAAGCCGTTCAAGTTGTCTTGTGTACTTCGAGCTATCGTGCTCATTGCGTCCTGTAGTACGTAATCCATGGTTATTATTGAAAAATAAGTGATGATCACATTTCACATCACGTTGTGAACAGGATTAAGACTGTTAGGATGATTAATGAATTAATTATTTAATTGAAAAGTATAATATGGTTCAAAATGGATTGCGTTACTGTTTCTGAGCAAACTACTTTCAAGTTTGCACTATACCAAGAATAACGTTGTATATGTTTTTAAATAAACTTTTTTCAAATCGTATTATTTCACGAAAAATAAATGGTGGTGAAGACCTCAAAAATATTTTTTTCTAAGTACCTACTTAAAGATTTAACAAAAATATAGTTTTGATAAAACAAACAAGAATAACCAAAATCAAAACGTATTACAAAGCTAATTAAGTCGTGGCACCTGTCGATTGTTTTCATGAATATAAATCTTAGATACAAATTCTAAAATACCTTGACATAGATTGGCATCAAATAAAATTCATCATTTACTAAATAAACGTCGGTGTGATGTACTTTACCAACATATTTAGCATTGCAATTCAACGAAATTTTATAACAATTAAAAAGAAAGTCGCAGATTGTACTCGACAATGTAGTTACTCGTAGACTATGAAAGAACTACGAAGAAAAGTTTTATAATAATTCAGTGCCCTGTTGAATCTTAAAGACCACCACCATAAATTTTGTAAAATTTGCAATTTTTTTATTGTAATAGACATAAATAATTGAAGTACCGTGTCAATGCAGTAATGTTAGAAAACGTACTCGTGGAATTTAATGATAGTTCAACATTCTTTAAAGGCTACATTCTTACCTTATAGGTGGTGTAAAATTTAGCCTTCTACGAAATAACCTTCAATAGGTAAGAATTCTTTACTTTACGATTTACGTAAGTTGATGTAAGAGCAGTAAAGTTTCGTAATACAACATCAAAATAGCTTAAAGCTATCACAGGTGTTGCTAAGGGCCAAGACCTTGATGTAACGGAAGTGTTAGAAGCTGTAACTTTTACGATAGACGTGAGTTTCATGTTGCAGAACTATGATGCAAATTAACCGTCGCTAAATATATTTGAACGTGGTTTTCTAGGGATAATACCTAATGATTTGCCGACGATAATGTAGAAAACAACGCAAAGATGCTTTAACGGCTTTTAAACATTGTTGTTAAACTTAACAGAAATTATAATTGATTTTCATTTGATATATCGGGAATTTTAATTGATATATTTACTGTATCTTAAGATACAGGTTACCCTAGATTAAGAGACAGGGTTTAACATTTTATTAAACAGATCCGAGTTGTATCCTTAAAATGTCTTACTTCTACCAAGATAAGTATTTCACAATTATTTTATGCGTACTTTGTAGAAATTGCTGTAAAACTCTATACATTTTGTTACATAATCTATTATAATTATTATATAAAACAAATATTAACCATAAACAGGAAAATCGTTATTGTCTTTAAGTAATTAATCATCGTTAGGTAATCAACAATCTCAGTCATCCTTCAAAATAAAATCCTTGAAGTACAAACACGACGTTGTACAACTCTCTGAAACTGTTTCCATAAGTATTTTGTCTTTGAAAACACCCACAGCTAGTCACATGGTGGTCTTACATGCCAAGAACATGGTTTGTTCTAGTACATATTTTATTAACATTATTAAACAATCTTATGCTTACTCTTACCACACGCAGTTGCCGGCTAAATCTAAACTTAAAAGAAAATAAGCAAGCCCTTCGATCTATTTGAGTCCATTCACGGGCTAACGCTGTATTATTGCGATGTTTGCTTTTTCTGGAAGATTAACTTGTTAGAGTTGTGTTTTGTATTGTTTAATAGATGGGGCATGTTAAGGATTGTTGAAATGACTTTGATTGTAATTTGATGTTACTGCGTGGGTTTCAGTTATGCTTGTTGCATTAGTAAAATTAATAGTATCTTAAACAAAGTTGCTTGTAATTTTTATACACTAAAATTAGAAAAATACAGGTATGTTTTCTGACGATTAAGACTGACCCCACGTGGACAAGAATATAATTTCAAAATATGTTTATGGTTTATTTTGTGAGAATACTACTTGTTTTTGACCTTTGTAAGCTAGGATAGCTTACAAAAGCCAATATTTAATGTAATGCAATATTTTATGTTTCATAACAATGTCTCAACAAAAATACATAACATATTTACCTTTTTTGTAACAGTATTCTTAAATCTTATTAAAAGTAATTCTTCTTTTTAATCGTATCAAAAGTTATTAGCACATTTATATACTCAGTATAGATGATCAAAAGAAATACTTCATAAAATATAAAGCTTCGTACACACACCGCATTTAACGAGTAGAGGATTACGAGACAAGTACGCAACTCGTAAAAGGGGATATAACTCTGGGTTGTGTAGAGAATCGGATATTTGTTTATCCTTTTATTACAGCTTATAGCCATTCAAGAATAATTCCAATAGTTTAGTTGTTTGTGTTTTAGTATTATTAAAGATTTACTAGTAATACGATGTTTTTGTTTCAAAGTAAAATAACAATTTTGCTTGGTCGTAATATTAACTACTGCATAAAATTGTTTGCATCGGCCTAAAGTATAATTAATATTTCGATTGGTATCATTTGGAGAGTAACAACTAGTGTAGCGTTTGATGTCAACATTTCAGGACCGATTTTTTTAACAAATACACTTTTCATTACATACTTCGGTATATTTTCTTTTCTTCTTAAATAATTACTTCAAAATCTATATTAATATTATAAAGGTGAAGACTTTGTTTGTTTGTTTGTTTGAACGCGGAAATCTTAGGAACTACGGGTCCGAATTGAAAAATCTTTTTCTGTTGGGTAGCCCATTTATCGAGGAAGGCTATAGGCTATATAACATCACGCTACAACCAATAAGAGCGGAGCAGTAATGAAAAATGTTGCAAAAACGGGGAAAATGTACGCATACGAAGTTGCGCGGGACAGCTAGTAAGTTAAAAAAAGTAAGAGACTGGTAGCCCATCCTTGTTACTACAGATGGATCTACGATTGATCAGACAAAAAAAACTAAAATAAAGACGTTAAAGGTGAAAGGTGAAACGTGAAAGGTGGTGTGAAATAAACTTATGCAGGCTTTACAATAAAGTATTATGACCCAATATTCCAAAAAGAAGCAATATTTGCAGGTTGGATTAAACACAATTTACACAAAATCTTCGTTCGACGTAATTACGACCATAAGTGTTTACAAATTTCTGCTTTTACCTATTTCTTATGCAACAGAGAGCTCTTCATTCATGGAATAAAGTGTTATGTAAATAATAAATATGGGTGAAAAGATTTATATTATTTACATGTCCCGTGCATATGGTTTATAGTCTGCATATTCATTTCCATGAAAGACGTTTTTATGTTAGCCTGTAAATTGTAATTCATAGTTTATGGTTGCGTAATTTATTCTATCTTTTGAATCTTGCTTGGTGAGTATAAGCCTATTAAGCAATTTTTTTAGCAACGTATTTTGTCTCTGACTGTTGTAACAGAAAAAACCTAGACATTTTAAAGATGATTTTTATATAAAAAAATATTTAAAAAATCTAGCAAATTCTGTTGCCGAAATAAATTTCACAGCCTCGATCACCCGTTGAAGGTCTATTCCCAAAACAATAATAATCTAAGTGCTAATTTTTATACGATAGAAATTCTCAAATCCATTATGTAAGAGAACGCAGTATATTGACACCACACACAGAGTATTATCACTAGAACAAATAACAAACCACAGAATCATGACTACCGCGAGTTCGATTTGATTAAGAGATTTAACACAGTCAATATTAACTAATAAATTTCATAACACTGACTTTATTGATAATGCAATCAAATTTGAACCTTCTGCAGAACTTATAGAGCCAGTAATTGAAGAAGTAGATGAAGTAAGAGTAGAGGTGCCAATAGAAATGTTTCATAATGTTTACGAAAAGCGAATGATGGTGAGTGAGAATCAATTAGTTAGTGAGTTCAGTAAAGAGCAATTAAAACGGAAGGTGGTTAGATTACCATGTGGTATTTGGAACTTGGGAACAGATGGTGGCTCCCGATAAGTTTACTGTTAGGTAATCCTAAATCTGAGTAAATCGACTTTGAGTAACAGCATTGAATATTTTTGATCTTCTTATAATTCTTGGGATTTTTTTCTAATTAAAACGATGGATGATCATGATATTGTGACTTGCTTTGGAGTGAATTAAATTTGTTTAATGTGCTTGATCTCGTGGGTACAACGTGACTTTAATAAAGAGGCCAGAATGAAAGACCAAAGATCCAACTTTTTAAAATAATAATAAATTATTGGACTTCACTTTAAATAGTTAGATTACGCATGTATTTGGGCCACTAAACATTTCGTGTTCAACAATTTTTGTTCATTTAAATATAACCGACAACTTCATATTGTATTCTTGGACGTTTATTATCACGACAAAAACCCCTTTATATGTACCAAAGTGAGATGTTGACAAACTTTTGCAATTTGTGTGTCAGCATTTGGGCCACTCTCCACGATTCACAATATTTTTTGAGATCACTGTAACATTATAAAGACAATATGTAACAATCTGGTTCCAGATCTTAGCTGTTTGTAAATATGTCTGTCGGTGTAACAATTAAGAGGCGAGAGGAACTGACGAAGTCAAAACAAGGAGGTGTAACAATATAGAGCAGATGATTGATATTATTACACTTTCTTTGTATATTCTATTTTAATGAAGTGCATTTCAATTGATTTAAGTTTAGACAATGGTACCATCTTAAAATATCTATCAGTAAAAAGCCGTGACATTAGAAAAAGCATTTTATGAAACTGACGTAACACCGGAAAAATATCTTCTACTTACCAGCTTCAGAAAACCACAGCTAATTCATCATGATTCATCGAGAGTTTTGGGAAATACCAGGGAAAAAGTAAATTCATCAATCAAGAACGATAAAACATCAAACTTAGTTTAAAAATAGTAGGAATATTTATTTTTGTGAGCGTAATTTAGGTCATTCTTTTGAGAACAGAAACTAAAGGAAGTCCTGTGGCTGTGTTGACAGTTGTAAAACATTATCAAGTTCTACGTCTGATCTACAAAAAGTAGCGACACACACCCAGATTTAAATGGAAAGTGATTAAATTAAACATAAAGTAGCGAGTCATCTGACAAACTAATTTATAGCATGCTACTCAACGTTTTATAGTCGTCTTGATTTGTAGCAATAATAGGATCAATGTCAAGACCCAGTCAGATAAAAATCTATTAAAATTACGAAATTCGTTTAACATTTTATGTTAAACGTCAACTATAAACACGTTAAACTTCAAGATCTTAATACCGTTGCTATTTGCATTTCTGTAATCTCCAGTATGAGTTTTTGGTTTGAACCTCTTAGCTTTTCATCTCCAGGTTAAATTCGTTTTTATTTACTTCATTTAAATAAACTTTATGAATGTGCTTATTTATAAAATTAATTTAATGGGCTTTCTGAATACAAAAACTTGATTATTTATACTTTCTGGAAACTATTACACGATCACAATTTTATAAATCTGACCGATTCGAAGACTTATAACTCGACTCGTAAGACGTCGACTAGTGTAAGTTTTATAGACTTACGATGCGCAAACGCATTCGAATTGGTCTACAGATGAAAAGAGAGAAGATAATAAATATGTGAGCATTTCAGTAATCGTTTCAGTAGTTTTGTAACATTTGTACTACGAGTTGAAATTTTAATAGAGCGCAAGCCAGGAACAGATTAATATGACCATGTTCCTCCCGAGCGAAAACTTGTAAAATGATTCAGAGCGTTGTATTATGAAGCTCAGTGAACGTTAGCTGCAGTCCGATGTGTGTGTTATGCAGTGGTAGTCTCCGACGCATGTTCTGACAACTTCAAGTAATTGATTTGCTTTTCTTAAAATTAATTCATATGCAATTAAAATGTATTAAGAAGGGTATTAATTTAATCGAAACATTACTAAAATATTACATATCTATCAGTTAGAGCATGTAGCATAATGTCGAATAACTTTAGATACCTAATTTCCTCCTAAATAAAAAAAAGGCAAGCTGATAGTTATTATAACCCTGAAAGCAATAAGAAAAAACAGCGGGCAATATACCGAGGGAAAACTCGTCATTTAAATAGGCGCTAGATGGTCTTGGCTACAACCCTTAAGTCATCAGTAGACAATCTTTCCACAAAGATATAGCTCAAGACAATATCGTATAAAATGTAACCTGGTAAAGCCAATTGAGAAGACATTACTGAAAATAACAAAAAATCTATTTCATGTTCGTGTGGCCAGCTGACGTATTAACCATTACTTTATAGTCGGTTGACTATATTTTTTCTTTGAAATATTGGGTAAGCTATAATTTGATAAATTTTCAAACGGGAGGAAATGTTTTTTATTTTGCGTAACGTGCGTTGGAGGCTACCACTGCATAACCCACCCACAGAATTACAGCTAACGTTCACGGAGCTTCAGACAACCCTCTGAAGCATTTTACTAGTTACCGTCCGAGAGGAAATGACTTACGAAATTCTGTAAGTACTACTAATATAGAGGGGTATTAGCTATTGGTTTATCATACGAATAGAAATCAACCTTAAGATGTTTTATGTGATGGATGAGTACATTCACATTATGTACATTCGCGTCATAAGTCATAACCAACAACCGCCTGATATTTATTAAACCAACACATGCCAGTTATGATCGTATCCGGCAATTGCTGTCAATGATTTATTGATTTCGTAATCTGTTTAAACAAATATATGGAATTATTTGTTCTGTAGGGAAACGTACTTCCGTGCTATCTGTCTGTTTGCATCTGTTTTACTTTCATTAGAAATATATTCATGATCGGAAGTAAGAATTATTTTGGTTTTAATCCCGCTCACATAGCTGTGATGCTGTGCAATAAAAAAATCATTTCATCAACTGCAGAGTTATAGGTGTACACAACCCAATTGAAAGTATTCTGTCTTTAGTTTATAACTATTATATAAGGCATTAAGCCATTAATGGTTGAAAGACAACTAAATCTAAAAGCCAAAGTGAAGGCCTGATAATTGAGAATAATGAGAGCCTAATGGATAAGACATCGCACTCGCAATCGTGAGGTTGGGGGTCGAATCCCACCCATTATATACTACCAAAGTAAAGCCACTCCAAACACAAGCTTTTAAGTTTAGCTGGAGAACTAGACTTTACTAGTTATCTTTAAAAAAGTGTCAGGTATCTACTTGTTACGATTGGGAATCATAGAAAATAACTATCCAGGTCCTCGTGAATCTCTTCAATAATTCTGCAAAAGATTTAGCAATTATAAAAATATCTATTACATTCATTAATGTACAGTACGATTGTTGTTTTTATAAACGTAGCTATATTTCTCAAAGCGTGTATGCTCTCCACTGGATTTGATTTCAGTATTATTTGACATTTTTACATTAATATCAAAAACGAAATTAACGATTTACTGCATCACTGGTTTAAGATTTTGATGCACGTTCTACCACCAAGAAACAATTACAATAATTACACGTGTCTAAAATAGATTTATGATTGCGTTCTTTAAGTACCTACTTCATCTGCAATAGTTGTAACATTATGTCATATTATGTAGTGCTCACGTTATGTTGTTTACTGTCTTAGTCATACTTTATGTATGTTCCTACTTAGTAATTTTTAGGGTTCTATAGTAAACAAATAATGCTTCTATTTATTTATCTTTTTGTGTGGAGCTGTTAGAAAATATCATCTTCATCATGTTTTGTATTTCATAATAGTTTATATGCACGGTTCAAGTGGAAAATCCTTGTCACTATCATCATCAGTCTTTTTGGAACATTCTATAACTGGACACAGAATTAGTCGTAGCATCGGTCCTCCACTTGGCCGACCTTCTTCAAATGAAATTCTGACGCTTGTCACAGTTGCAACTACACTTCTTCCCTTGACTATTCTAACCCAGTGCATTGCATATTTGCATTTGATACCTTCTCATGTCATGAGATCGTCACAACAGTATTTTCTTGTTCTACGCTTAACCTACATTATTAGTCCGAAATATGCTATTATTAACTCGAAGGTTGTGAATACTTCTAATCCCCATAAGGCTATCGTGTTTGACTAACAGTGAGGCATACCAAACAGTTTATAAATAGACTGGGAAAGTGCGAGTTGTATTTCGAGTTAAAGAGCCCATAGTATATTTTTAAGCTGGGTCCTTATTCTCGTTATTTTTGTCCGTTTCCACGGCAAACCCATGCAAACTGGGGCATGAGCGCTGTTGCATTTCTAAGCACAGCTCTCTATTTACTATTATGACAAGATTTTGACAGTTCGCGCAGTTCGCGACATGCTTGAAAACGAAAAAAATTAACGTGAATAAGGATCCAGATATGATGTCTTGTCTTTTTGTTCATGTTTCACATACCATGCCTAATGTTTTTTAAGTCACTAATATTGTTTCACTAACTCCTCGTCCTCTCGGTTTCGCCCGCGTTAACTTTGATTTTAACGTTGTTATTTTACATATTAAGTTGTTGATGTTTTTTTAAAACCGTTTTTAACTAAATCCGTATAGTATTGTATGTTGTTAACAGTCCATCACAGTTTTCGGATTCTCTGGTTATATTTTTAGTTAGAAGTCTTCAGGCAGGGTAACTTTTTTTTCCGCATGATTTTATTTATAATTAAGCCTAACTGCCCAGTGTTCGTACCTATACGTAAATTAAAATTACTTGAGGAGGTCCTTTAACTACACTTCGAACCCTAAAAAGACAAGACTATCTAAGAACCGTTTATCTTTTTTCTAAGCTTTGTTTTCATCCATTCTGAGCTCCTTTGGGTATTATATCAAAACGATATTATCAGTAACAAAAATGTTTGTACGTTTGTCGTCACCGATCCGGTGTCGTCTGGTGTCTAGACATAACAACGACTACCAAGAACTGATTGATCAACCTTATTGTGTTACCGTGTTTGATACAACATTATAGGGGAAGCCCAGGGGACAGTTCTTAGGATTTGGAAATGTTGTGCGAAGTTTCTTTCTTTTTAATTTTTATTGGATACAAAAAAGGTTTTTCAATTTGCTCGGTTTGTTTACGCATCTAATGCGCAGGTTATATTCCTTCTTTACAAGCGATTTTGGGTTTACTGTAGGTACACTGGATACTGATGTTTATTTTGTGCTACCTGCTATTGATAACTAAGGCATACTTCAGAGACTTCACTTTTTTTCACGATCAATGGCCTAACCTAAATCCATACCTGCAGTCAAATGCACTGAGAGAAAGCAAATTGCTTTGACTTTAACCATCCACTGCAAAGAGGTTAAAATAGACACGGCTTAAAGAAATACGTTTTCCAACTAATGATGCACAGTGATGTCAGTCTTGGCACCAGTCGTTAAGTAGTGGAATAAGTTATGTCTCACCTTGTCTAACAGTATGAGTTATAAATCAAACAATAGGTACATGGTCTTGTCATGCCTTTTCTAAGGCCAAAAACATACTGAAAAACTTACTTGCCATATTAATAATGTCTAGGGGGTCAATTCACTTATTTAAAGCAGTGCAGTTGCAGTTCAGTTGTAGTTAAGTTTTGATTAAAACGGCCAGTTTTGTATTGTTGTAACTTTGGGATAAAGTTAAGTATGCGTCCGTTTTAATCGAAACATAACTGCAACTGAACTGCAACTGTACTGCTTTAAATACGTTAATTGACCCGCTGGTCGATTTGTGTTGTTGCGGATACAATGGCGATCAGTTTATTATAGTGTGTTGATGTGTGCACAAATAGTGCATTGTCCATTCCATCGTTCTTGTACCTACCAAATGTGATACAGTAGGGGTGAGTTTTTAGAATCGGCTTAACGCTGTCCCTGAGACACGAAGTTATTCTATACTAATATTATAAAGCTAAAGAGTTTGTTTGTAGGTTTGTTTATTTGAACGCGATAATCTCAGGAACTACTAGTCCGAATTGAAAAAAAAAATTGTTGGGTAGCCCATTTATCGAGGAAGGCTGTAGGTTATATAACATCACGCTACGACTAATAGGAGCGGAGCAGCAATGAAAATGTTGCAAAAACGGGGAAAATTGACGCAGACGAAGTTGTGCGGGTCAGCTAGTATCTTTTAAAAATATGCTTACTGCCTACCTACCTAGCTGCTAATCACGGATCCCTCATTGCAGCAGATAATTAGGAAGCAGATTGAAGGCAGGTTTTGCTTTCACGATAGCTTTTATGATAATTATAAGAGAAAAATAAAGAAACATTGAATGTATCTTCATCTATCTATTAGCTTTAGGTTATTGACTGGCCTGTTAGTCTAGTTGTTGTTGACCCTGACTACTAAGCCTGAGGTCGTAAGATCGATTCCCATTTAGGATAAAAAACTTTGTGTGATGAGCGCGATGGTAAATTATATGTTTGGTTGTTATTCATCTATAATATGTGTGTATTTAGAAATATATAAGTATGTTTATCAGTTGTCAGGTTACCATAATACAAGCTCTGCTTAGTTTGGGATAAGATGGCGTTGTGTGAGTTGTCCCAAGATATTATTATTTTAGAGTTCATGAATACACGAATGACACGACACAATCGCTTGCGACATATAACGTCACTTGTGATCGAGTAACATTACACTTTCAAAAATTAAATATAACTTGGATTATTGAAGCCGTAATGACTATTTGGCGGCTTGCAGGACAAGTTAGTTTCGACCCTTACCTTTACTCATTTACCTGTGAAGATGCACATACATTTAAAGATGTTTTGACACTATTCATACTTTTAAAGTCACTTAATCATTTGTAGCTTTCCTCTGCACGTTTTATTTCTACGGTTATTAATTTATTAAAGAAAGACATTTGCGAAGGACATTTACATCTACTTTTCTTATTAGCTATTGTTAAGGTTGAAAAAAAAACAACGGGCCGCACTCCGGGAGTGCCGGCAGAAGTGAAAACTTTAACATTATATTACATACTGATGAAATTTGAATAATATTTTTCGAGGTCACTGACATAATAATAAAAATACATGAAATAATAAATCAAAAAACAAAAAAGAAAAAAAAAGTATTCTAATGATATTGTACCAGTTTTTCATGGCTCCTGTTGTGTGGCTGTCGTCATGTGTCCTGACGCGAGTTTAACATTTTTTACTCATCCCAAAAAGTGCACAACACCGCTAAAGAAGTTTTCACTTCAAAAAAAGATTAAAATATAATTAGGTATAGCAAAATACATTATTATCAATAATTTAATTGGTTGCAAAAGGTTTTATTCGCTGTAAGAAACTACCTACATAATAGTAGTAGTAGAATCTAAATGAAAAAAACCTAAGACTAAATACCGACTCCACAGCCGATTTCTTTCAGTATACGTTAATGTATATACAACCTATATAGTTAAAAAAAAAAGATTCAGGTCAAAAGCCACACATGGCGCAGAAAACGAATATGGTTTTCACTTTATAATTTATCAAATAAGGAACCGATTGTGCAGTTCAAACATATCAACGACTTCCATCAATACCGATACGGAATCGATTCATAACGATTGACTCTCGATGCACGTTCAAAAGCAATTTGCAAAACTGAGTTCAATTCGCGCCATCCCGTTGTAAACCACACGAGACGGAATGACAAATCGTAAAAGGAAAGGGACGATTTAAATCGTCGTTTAATGTGCGATTTGTATGAGTAGTCGCTTTAAAATGAGCCAACACTGTGTGTGCATCATACGACCAAGTCTGCTCGCGTAAACTATGGCAAAGTTAGGCTCTACAGGTATAGAAATTCTTCATCGCAAATATAACTTTATGGCTTTGAGTTAAGGTAAGTTTTTTGTTAGCAGGTTTTATTGGTTGGTAAAACTTAGGTGGTGACTCGACAATGTTGGCGCCACAAGCGTTGCAAAGCGTTGCATGCAACGAACGCTCTTCAACGCTTAAACGGTTATACTGAATGATCTTTATGACACGCGATGACATGAAATGACACGCGGATGTGTATAATATTGCTTATCGCTTCTTATTAAGTAGTCTTGATGGATGCGCCATAAAAGTGACGTGATCTTGACTAGGAATGATTTTGTGAATCGGAAATACTTTCAAGTGAAAATGTTCATGGATGGTTGCTGATGGAATGTGACAGGATCAAACGTATTAAGTACCAAAATCCTTGAATTAAATACTGAAATATATTTTTGTTCGTTTGTTTTAGAAAAAATACTAACACTTAATGTTGCTGTTGCAAAGTCCGTAGACTACAATATTTTTTACCAAATCGCAGGAGGTCTAGTACCTGTTTAACTGAATTTGTTGTATATTTTATTTGGATCTACAAAAAGAATATCAGTGACCATTTAGACCTAGAACGAACACTTGATAAAATAGGTTTATTGCCTGTTCTTTTCTCGGGCTTTACCTATTGTGTAGAATCGACTTTTCACAAGTGTACTATTTTGCTTCCTAAGTGAATAAATCATTTTTATTATTATTATTAGGTAAAGATGGTATCCACCTAGACTCGCTCGTAATAGTCTTACATAATGACTTGTAACATAAAATTATTACCAAGCTTGTTTTAGTCCACTCCACGAAGTAGTGAAATACCTTGCTGCAATAACATAGACATAGTAAGTTCACCTAAATAGCGTTAGAAGGTTAGAAGTAACATATTCTTATCATCACGGCCTCTATATATCTATATTTTTGGCCGAAAAGGGAATATTTTTGACAAAAAGTGTGGGTGTGAACAATTTTAAATACCTTGTTATAAGTTATCATGTTTTTTCATTAGTTACGTGAACATAACAAATTGTATTCTTTTAATGATAAATAGAGTCTTAAACCAGAAAAAAAAATATGCCGAATACACTTCCAGACTTCTAAATGAAAGCATTCTGCGTTTTAGTGGGTACCTGAATTTCTTTACATGGAGACAATGGAGGTTTATAATGGCCAAGACATCGGCTTTAACCCTTTTTATTGACTCATAGTAATTAATCAATAAATACAACAAAGTTACAGAACTTGACAGAGAAATATCAACTATGGCTCAATTTAGAAGTCAGGAAAATTATCAATTTTAAATTTCATCTTCTAACAAGATTGACTTTTTTAAACAACGTCATGAAGAGACAAGCAGTTCGTGCATCTGGTGGTACGTAAGCGTCACGCTAGCTCATAACAGTATCAGTGCCACACACATCCTTGCTTGGCAAAGATCTGAATGTCACCACACCGCGCTCATTAGTTCGCAAATCTCATTTGCCCAGTAATTACATTTACTACAGTAGTCTCCGACCGAAACACATTGATGCGGTAATATTAGTAATTCACGGAAGATTAACTAACTCTGTTGTAGTACCGACCAAGACAGCCTATGGGTAAGACCTACCACTCGTACTGATTGACTTCCGATTTATGAAACTTTGACACTAACTAGAATTTAGAAAATGCCTTTCCACATACCGGAACTCGTAATTTTCCACATGAACACTCTATACACACTCTAAAGCGGTATTTAGACCATCTGCAAACTGTACAATTGAACGAAGCGTGCCGGCTTGTGGTGGTCCAATATTGACACGGCAATTGAAGCGGCTAGTCGCATACATATCGCGACAATACGCGCCGTCTGGCCGACGCGACTATTTATTTATTGTCGTCGTACGTTTATAGAATAATATATATTTAAAAAAAAAAAAAGTAATCAGAAATAATCTTTTATAACAATATTTCCTTCATGCAAAATTAATATTTTTGTGAATTGTCCCTTATTGTTGTTTATTGGTCGTAAATATTTTGTTCTTGTTATCTCATAATATAGGTAAGTATTTTCGTATTTACAATGTATTAAACCTCTTTGGTTGTACTGAATGTAACTGGCTGGTATTAGTACCATTAAATGTTGTCATTCTGAAAATGCAATAAATAAAAAAAAAATATATAACATTAATAAAAAAAAGTTTATTAGTTGTCTTGTTTAAATATTATTAGTTTGGGATCAGATAGCGTTGTGTGAATTGTCCCAAGATATTATTATTATTATCTATTATCTAAAATTATTATTGCTAAAGATAAAAGGAATTAGCAAAAGGAAATAAAAAAGTTAAAAGTAAAAGGTTAAAGGTAAGGTGCATACTTAACATAAGTTTTAATTACCAAATGTAGATAATAATAATGATAAAAATATGTTGGGACAACTCTCACAACGCTATCTGATCCCAAACTAAGCAGAGCTTGTACTATGGAAATCAGACAACTGATAAACATACTTATATATTTCTAAATACACACATATTATATATAAATAACACCCAGACACAGAATAAACCATCGTGCTCATCACACAAAGTTTTATCCTAGGTGGGGATCAAACCCACGACTTCTTGCGTAGTCGGATACACTCCCACCGAGCCACAGAGGCAGATTGGTATTCTAATGTAAAATATATATTTTCTACGTGGGTATCCCTAAATAGTAAATATAAAATAAAGTCACTCTATGGTTTATTCTGTGTCTGGGTGTTCTTTATCTATAATAATAGATAAAGATCACCCAGACACAGAATAAACCATCGTGCCAATAACACAAAGTTTGATCCTGGGTGGGGATCGAATCCACGACCTCCGGCTTAGCAATCAAGGTCACCACCAACAGGCCAGATGACCATTGAGTGGGAATAAAACATAGATCATAACTAAAATAATAATTATTGGTATTTTATTTTCCGTGTGATATAATTACACTTCTATCGTAAACTTACTTGGTAATAATATTAAAGTAATTATTCATTTGTTTTCAGGTTAAATTGTAGCTGAAATGAAGGACAGGATAGGTATGTGAGTGTATTCATTACATTTATCTGTAGTAATTGGACTTTATAACTTTCATTTATGATTAAAATAAACTGTAAATGTCAATAAACTTTTGCGATTTGTGACTACAGCCGTTGCAATACGGTCGAAACGTCGGGCAATAAACAAGGTATTTTACCTTAAATTATTTACGCGATTCAGACCTGTAGTATATATAATTTTATAATAAAATAAACTGAAATTATTTAAAATATTTTCATTATTTCTTCATACAATAAAATACTTCTTATATTATATATGAAGGAAAATTCGACTGAAACTCCCACTGTATAAGTATGCTGTTCCCTATTTTATTTTGACTCACGAACGCAATGACCGAGTTCCTTAGACGGTTGAGATTATAATGTCCCATATATCAACAATACCGGATTAGCAAGCTGAAGTGGCAGTGGGCTGGCCATATTAGCCGAAGAACCGACAACAGTTGGGGTAAACTAGTTCTTGAGTGGAGACCGCGTCTCGGCAAACGTAGTGTAGGACGCCCTCAGACCAGGTTGAGTGATGATTTACGCAAAACGGCAGGAGCTGGATGCGAGAAGCCGAAGATAGAACAAAGTGGCGTGCAATTGGAGAGGCCTATGTCCAGCAGTGGACTGCGATAGGCTGATGATGATGATGATATATCAACCTATATGATGTCCCATTGCTGGGCACGAGTCTCCCCAGTAGAACCTACTTTATTGTAGACCCTGGGGTTGGGGGTATTTGCCATAATCGCGACGCTTGGCGAACGTATTGGTGATCGCAGTAAGGTTTGAAAGTACTCAGAGGACGCTGCTGCCCGTCCTCCGGTGTAACATCCCTTAGTCGTCTTGACGACAACTACAGGAAGACATTTTACTAATTTACTTTATACCTACAATTGTATTTCATAGAAACACGAAAGCATTGAAAGAAAACATGTCACTTATAAATACAGAGAATATTGTCAGTTTTTCCACGAAAACCGTCTGGTATTTTGTTCCCCGTGTAACTTTATTTATAAAACTATATTTACGTCATATACTATTAAAATCGTATTTATTTCGGTTAATAGCTGTTCCCTTCTACAATGACTTATGTGTTGCTTTGATCGTGCGAGACGCAGGTGATATACGACCAGTAGTTTTACATTATTTTGGATTTGATTAGAAAAATCGGTTAATACGCGAAAAATTATAAAGGTTCCGTATAAAAAGTGTCGTTGCTTCAATTTTTATTTCGAGATAAACGGAGGGTGCTCAAAAATAAGGTCATTGAATAACTGAATGTTTATTCTAGGGAATTAGTTAACAGTATGCACCTTTTTTGGCAACTTATCTTTGCTATTCTGATAATATTTTTAATACTGACGTACGTGTATACTTAAGTATAAAAGATATGAATAAATTTTATTCTAAAAAATAAAATATTTATAAATTCTATATTTAAACATTGTAAAATTAGCAATTTGAAAAGAGTGGCTGCGAAAGTAAAAATTCGCGTCCTCTTTTCAAGTTGCCAATTTAAAATGTTTGAATGTTTATAAAGGTAAACTGCTGCCACCAATATATTATACACCATCTTAAAGGACTGATGCAAATTATGTTATTAAAAAGTTGGAACACAAGATAAACTAAAATCAGTCTTAGTGGGTACAACATAGTAGAAGCATCTATATACAACAAAGATAAAAATTATATGTGAAGTAGTAGTATGTAAATAATAAAGGAAAGAATGAACATCTGATCTGTCATGCAGAATCTTTACTTACAAAAACCAAATCATGCTCATAATCAATTAATTTAAATTTAGGTAGTGATCAAAAATTAATCCTTTACTTAAGTAATATAAACATAAAAAATATTTTAAAATAATGTATAATTAACAAAAAATAGCATCAATTTAACAAATATGATGACAGAACTCTAAAACTACAAAACGGCTATTAGTTTGTGAGCTCATTTATGCGTCTGACTCGTGAAATATTCCAAACTATTATTAGACTGTTACATCAATATTATAGACTTAATTATTATGTTTTCGTCATAAATTCACAGACCACTTTCTCAGACTAAGACGTTTTGGCTGATTTGCTTAATAAATGGCATACTCTGTCAAATTAATTTAAAATAACTTTTTTAAGAATAGCCGACTACGAAAACTATGGCTTTAAGAATTTGAATCTCGTACGCGTGGCCATTGCGTGATATTCAAATCGCTTTGCGTGTTACGATGTAGGTACCTTGTAGCCTTTGTGATTTGCTATTATTTAGTATTTTTAAAGTTAAGTTAGATCAATAATATTCTTAAAACGTAGCTTAAAAAGACACAGTCCCAGATATAGCCAGTAAAAGTTATTTCTAAAATAACTAGTATGTAGATACTTAACATTAGTACCTACCTAGGTATTAAGGTCAACATATTTAGGTAGTGATTTAAGTGAACTCTGTTCTTAGTTATAATAAATATTTTTAAACCTATAGATGAATAAGTGGTGCTAGATATAGGCTGCAGTAATGTCATAAATAGAAATGATAATAATTTTGAAAGTGGATTCCTTGTTTAACTACGAGGTTAAAAATTTCGTCAATCAATTTTTTTTAAAAACCACGATATTTTTATTATTTACACAATTTGACGTTTCCAGTCAGCTTGTGACCACGGTCGGTGTAACTCGGTCGAAACGTCAAGCATAAGGTAAATACTTTACCTAGATTAAACGCGTTTATTCCCGTGTCAAATTGTGTATATAATGCACCGCGTAAGTTTAAAAGTTATAATTTCTATTCTTCTTTACAATTGTTATGTTAGATCAATTCTTGGATATTGCAGTCAGATATGGAGCCCATCTTATGCTTCATATTGACATTTTTTTTTCTTTTTTAAAAAGACGACTCCCGCACAGGTTACAAGCCCTGTGTCGCGGGGGAATTCACAAACATACAAGTCACGGACACAAAGTACACCCAGACTCGGAACAACAATTTGTGGATCATGCAAAGTGGTGTCCCGTGTGGAAATCGAACCCACGACCTCTTGTGTAGCAGTCGGACTCATTCTCACCGCGCCACAGAGGCAGTCAGAGAGATTAGAAAAACTTCAAAAACAGTTCCTGTACTATTTATCATATTCACATAAGCTTTGCCGTGAACTGCATGACGTCTTATGATTCCGGACTCCAGACTAAAGCACTTCAAGCTCATCTCATTAAAACATAGACGAAACATTACCGATATCGTTTATCTAAGCAAATTAGTCACAGGCAAACTAAATAGTCGATCAGTAAGTAGGGATGTACTATATTCATAACATTAAAATATTCTTTAATACCCTACCGTTGCACTAATTACACTCAGCACTCGCCGTTGTATCAGCTTAAAACAATGTTCGTAACGAAATCGATATTTTCAGTTCCTCAGTTCAATCTTTGAAATTGTATCTATGCAAAACCCTTTAGATATGGTAGGTATTGTACCTTTTACAATGTATGTAGGTATTGTACCTTTTACAATGTATGTAGGTATTTTTTACATTACCATAAGCATATTTTATATAAATAGAATGCAGTGTTTGCTTCTAGTAGGTCATGCTCTTGCAAATCATCTATTTATAAACAATATTGTATATTTCAAAGTGTAATGACTAGTTTAGCGAACCTAAATAAAAAAAAAACAACGGGGTTGCACTCCGGGAGTGCCGGGAGAAGCGAAAACTTGAACATTAACGTTGTACATATTTGAATATTTTGAAATAGTTAAGGAATAATTTCGCACGAATTGCTTCATTTATCAGTATAAAAGTACTATCATTTATGTGGTTAAATACAAATATTCATCTATTACGCTATCGTACACAAACATAAACAGCAGGAGCAGGCATACATTTTCGCCACGCGGTAGAAAGAGAGGGGGATATTACTTCCTCTCCTACGCCGCGCCGGCGGTATACTCTCCCTCCATATTACGCATTTTCGATCAGGTCATGTATCCTGACGCGAATTTAGCATTTTTTACCCATCCCAAAAAAGTGCACAACGCCGCTAAAACAGTTTTTACTTAATAAAAGGAAATCATTACGCAAAGCTCCTCCCATAGTTCCTCGTTAGTCTATCACTGTCGCCTTAATAAACACCTTGGAGAGATAAGCAGTGGTCTAGCTCGTTATAAAGTCAACTGATTTATTGGTATTACATGTTAGGGTAAAGATATTGTTACTGGATTCTTACGTAACATAAAATATGTATCTTTATGAGTGAATTGGTCATTAGAAAGCATCCTATAATATTTTGTAATACTTTCTAGACCGTGAAATCATTTTTTCTTCAAGGAAATATATCGTCATTTTTAGGGTTTCGTTGCCAAAATGACAAAACGGAATCGTTATAGTTTCGCCATGTTCGTCTGTCCATCCGTCCGCAGCTTAGCTCAGAGACTGTTATTGCTAGAAGGCTATAATTTTGCATGGGTACACATATTACTTAGATACGCCGATAAAGTGAAAAAAAATCTTATAAAACATTTTTTTAGAGTTCCTTCCCTGTATGTAAAGTGGGTTTTTTTTTTTACCTACCCCATCGTGTAAGATATGGGGAATATGAAGAATATTTAGAGGTTCTGAAGACCATTTTTCAAATAGGGGATCCGTTTGCGAAATATTTAGCTTTAAAGTGCAATTTTTTGTTAGAGTCAAGTGTCCCTCCTGCCAGCTAAATGGTTGACACTGGGTGGCATTCCTCCAATCCAGAATATGACCATATTTATTAGAAGTATGTGGCAAGAAAATCGATAGCAAAATAGCGTCTAATTTGAAACCAAAATTTATTTATGCTATCCCTACATTTGAAAAGCATTCTATCCCATTCCTATGTTAACCACGTCAATAAAATGCGCCACAAATTTCTCGGGAAACCTTAGTAGAGATTGACATAATGTCCCATAAACAAAATAGTCTTATTGGGGAGAAAATAAAGTTCAAAGTCATGTGGCAAAAGTGTTGGGTTGAAAGAATTGTGCCAAAGGATCGTTTGGTACTTGTTTGGCTGCGTCTAATTCCGTTTGATGGCGTTTGATAGACATTGATAACTTCTTAATGATGTTATTTTGGGCAAAAGCTTTTGTCACAGTCATATATCGCAACATAAAGATTCCTTTCTTATTCCGGTTTGTGTGTTGTAAAAAATAGCGTCTCGTAGCGTTTGTAAGGTTTATTGTTTTCGTTGAAATTAAATGTGTGAGATTTTATTTATTTATTTGGATATCGGAAAATCAAAGGAAAATCAAATAATAGTAGTAACACGAAGTCGATTAAGTATAGGTCTTCATTTAAATATGAAACAATGAAATATTATTTGAGAAGTAGAAACAGGTGAAGAAAATCGGGCAGTAGCATGTCGGACCATGCTCTGTGTAGGGATCCGCAGCCTTGAATACTACCATCAGCAGAAGAGCGTATGTTTACATAGTTTATGGCACTTACGCCCTTCTTTGAGATATGCAGTTTGAAAAAAACTGCGTTTCGCAAATAAAATGATAATTAATATGATGACTGATATAATGATGAAACTTAATTGATTTATCGTTATTGAGTTACTGCTGAAAGCAATAATATATCTGATCATGTCCGAAATCATTTTAGTTAGTCCGAAGTATTTATAGCACTTAATAAATACTTCAAACTTAAATGATTTCGGACATGACCTTTGTGATTTTTTTCATATTTTCTGGTCAGACGGCTCAAAAGTTAAGGCGGGGGGGCATAATTTTTGCAACTTTCGGAGCGATTATTTCCAAAAATATTCGCTTAATCAAAAAAGTTTATTAGAAACCTTAAAATGTTTTTAAAAGACCTAGTGTCGAATGATGTGCCACACGTTGATGTTTGATAAAAAAAAACATAATCAACTTCTGTTACATGTATGGAGTGACCCCTTAAAAATCTTTATTTTTATTAGTTAGCTATCAAACTTAGTAACGGCTACTACAAGGCACCTTTTTACCAAATTTCATTAATATTCATTGAGTAGTCTTTGAGTGAATTGCCTGTGACATACGGACGGACGGACAGACAGACAGACAGACAGACTAAAATGACAAAACTATACCGTTTTTGCCATTTTGGCTACGGGACCCTAAAAAGCAGCAAGAGAAGTAAATACGAAAAGTGCTCTCATTGTCGCGTGCCTAAATTATTTATTTATACAATTATGGCTTTGTAAATTACTTAAAAAAAAGCAAAGGGAGCCTAATCGTTTAATAATACGGTGGAAAGTATTGCAACTGTAGTGCACGTGTACTTAAATTTGTCCCCGTATAAAATAAGACCCAAAAAATATAATGAGCCAAAAAAAAAACAGATGTTTTCTATAAACTAAATGGATTATAAAAATAAAACAATGTAATACGCTCCATCTATTTTAAAACATACCGATGCCGTAATTAAGTGAAAAAAAACAATTTGGTATTATATAATTTAGTAGCTATTTAATAGTTTATAAAAAAAACGGGTAAGTGCAAGTCGGGCCATGCACATTGTAGGGTTCCGTAGCTGCCCAGTACAATAATGCGATACAAAAAGTGAGTTTTCTGTTGTTTTTGTTTCATAGTATTAACAACGTTAAATAAGTAATTGTGAATGGAATTTTCAACCGACTTCAAAAAGGAGGAGATATTTTTGTATGTTTGTTCACCGATTACGCAAAGACGGCTGGACCGATTTGAAAAAATATTTTTGTGTTTGAAAGGGTATACTTCCAAGTTGGTCCCATTGTCCCCATATCACGGATCCTGGAGAAATCGAGGGAACTCTTAAAATATTAAAAGCACACCTACAGTGATTTAGGTATATTTCATAGTGATTCGTGCATTTACTCTCAAAAAACACCAATTGGTGAAGTGGAACTGATGATGAAGACCAAAAATTACAAACAGACCTATTCAATATTTCACAGTTTGCGATTCAATTAAGTACTTTAATATGGTATTGAGTAGCACTTTAATCTCGATATACTACTATTATACAATGTAATAAAGCTGATAGTGAACTCCTCAACAATTAACGGCCCTGCATCGGAGCAAGCAATATTTCGTAAAAGGATTTGAGCAGATGACATAAACCTATTGTAACTTAAGTGAATTATAAACCAACCCACTAAAAAGTAAGAAATAAAAACTTTTTAACAAAAAATATTACCGACTTCAAAAATAAATACAAGGAAACTAAAAAGCAAAAAATAATATACCTAGAATAACAAAAACAAATTAAACATTTTGAAGTTGGTGCCGAATAAAACATAAAGACTACTATTTCATGGCACCAACTTCAAAATGTTTAATATGTTTTTGTTATTCTAGGTATATTATTTTTTGCTTTTTAGTTGCCTTGTATTTATTTTTGAAGTCGGTAATATTTTTTTTTGTACATAAATTTTATTTTTATTTGTTGTTACTTCTCACTTGGTCGGCTGTTACTCGTAAACTTGTAAAGCCTACTTAGCTGTAATACGAGTCGTTTTCCTTTTAATTTCATTATATAAACTATTACCCTGATTTTTTTCACATCTCTAAAAGCTCAACAATATTCAACATATTTCCCAAACGGTTCCCTAAATCGATAAAAGATGTTCATAACTCCTAAAGATTTCAAAAAGACACCCCCACACGATGGGGTGGATAAGAAAATAATCACATCCCCACTGGTACGGGCAAATATTTATTTTCAAGATTTTATTTCTTGTCATCGTAAGTAATATGTATATTCATGCAAAATTACAACTTTCTAGTACTAACAGTCTCAGAGCTATGGACGCTGCGGACGGACGGACCGACGGACATTGCGAAATTGTAAGGGTTCCGTTTTGTCATTTTGGGTACGGTACCCTAAAATACTAATTTATATTCCACTAATACAAAATGTCATCACTTTTGAAACAAATAAACAACAATTATATCAAATATAGAATCCTAATACGATTTCATTAGAATAAATAATAAATAAAGATTATCTGGTCGTCCGTTCATTCATAATGGCTACACTTGGCGCCATATGACGTCTGGAAAGCTAGGGTATGGTATCAGAGTTAGCGATATCTTTCCTGTCATCGACTTTAATAATGTTTTACTTCAAAAGAGTAGTAGCCAGCCACGTATATTCAGAAAATTTTGCAAATCGTCACAAGTCGCACGCACTCGTGCCTCGGTAGCGCAGTGGGAATTTATACAACTGCGCAATAAATTGTGGTTTCCATTACCAGACGAGTCACCATTTTGTATGGTCCAGAAACTGTTGTTCCGAGTATGGGCGATACAGGGATTATTCTAGGTCGTATTCTAGTTCTTTATTCATAAAAAGGAAATAACGATACTATTTCTATGGACTATATTCACGTATAGTTGGATTTTTGTATTGTCTGTCATTTCAACAGAAAACTACCAGCCATGGTCTCAAGTGCTTTAGAAAGCCTGGTATTGGAAACCCCCGTAGAGGCCAGGTATTGGAAATCCTCTTAATCCAAAAAGACAATCCGTAGTATCAAGTAAAAATAAAGGCAGTTTCAGCCTTATACTATGAATATGGTTGAGATCTTTAAGGTTCATAGGTAAAGGCCAAAGCAAGCAAAACTCATAGTGCCGTTAAGTTTTTTTTTTTAAATATACCTACTAAAATAGCTCTCACATTACAAGCAATCTTAGCCTCTGCCACTAAACTAAATTATTTGTTTTGGAAATGGAGTCACGTTGGTGGTATAACAGGCGGAATTCAAATTTTTCGATTGTGAATCTGAAGAATAAGTATTCGTCAGAAAATTTTCGCTCTCAATGACACTAAACCTTCAAACGCCTAAACACTAATGAATTAAAGAAACCGGTTCTAATCAGATTATAGATAAGATCAGGTCATTTCAACGATAACCATTTCCAAATTTACATATAACAATAAAATTTACATTATTTAGAATATTTGTTAGCAACTTAATTACAATAACAAATAGAGAACATAGGATTCGTTGTTGCTACACGTTATTGCGATATAAAAATTATTTTATTACTGCATGCTAATAAAAACGATGGACATAATTTAGTTGTATAGTTTGGTCTTAAAAATGAATGTTAAAAGGTGTGTACTGATATGTTAAACACAAGACTACAGAATACACAGAGGGAACGCGTTTGACCAATAATAATAATAATATTGTGGCTGGATAGTAACACAGGTACAGACGTAGGGCTCCCAGTAGAGCACGTACCAGGTCTGTCCCGCAGGATAGTAGATAGGGCATTGAAATGAAAAGATAAACTTCCCAGATTGAATACAACGTCAATTCCAGAAATAAACTAACTCACAAGCACTACTATTGATTTACTTATTAATTAAGACAATCATTCTAACATTTGAAATGTAAAGAGTTTCTTAACCATAAAGGCCACAATGATGTACATGTTCAAGAGCTCGGCATATACATCACAGTACCCACATTTAATATACAAAACAAAATAGATACAAATATTAAAGATTTCAGAGCTGCTTTATTCATATACAAGTTCCCAACGTTAACCGTTGGGTCGGCCGTGGCCAGCCAGACGCGATTGTCTTGCCTGGTCGGAGGATCCTTCACAAAATAAGGAACACAAATGTTGGAGGGACTTGTCACTTTGCCATCCACAACATCTGGGAACAACTCACTCACGAATTTGATTCCAATTCCCTGTACCTATTGGCAATCAGACAACTGATACATATGTTGTGCGGCACGCTCACGCTAAGCTGCTCGTGTAAAATCTTGTGAACGCTTCCCGAACCAATCTGCAGTCTATGCTGAATCTCATTGTATGTAATTCGCCTTTGTTTTTAATTTTTTTTTACACCTTTGTTCATCCCCAAAAGCAAGGCGACCGCGCTTGAACTGTCTATGCCAACAGTAGATGGTTGCTTTGAAGGACCTTCATCCATAAAGGCCATTTAAAGTCTATCAAATGACCTTTATGAATAACACATTTAAAATCGTAGAAAATCATCGCACAAAAATGTTCATTTTTAAACGAGACACGACAATTTATTTTTGCTCTCGAAAAGATGTTGAGGGAATTTCGAAATTCGAGCAATGGTAGTTTTACTTTTAAATAACCAAAATTTTTAAAATAATTACAAGTGGCCTTGTACATAAAAACTTTTTTGCAAAATTTTCTGAGTGGCCTGGTATGACATACTTTAGGTAAATTTTATTAGACCCAGTCACAGAATAAATCACACAGTTTTTGTCTTGGCTTATCAGTTATGGTCACTAACCATTAGGCCAACCGGTCATGCTTATTTACTGTAGGCCCGTCTTAGTTATACTTTGTTCCGAAGGTGTTTTGAGTGGAGTACATATGAAGCTTCTGTACCACTGACCTCTCGTATTATTACGCTGGTTAAGCTATCACCAAGGCTTGAATTTGATTTTGAAATTTGATGATTGATACTGTGAAAGTAACACCTTTTGAAACAGTTACCAACTGCAACACGAATGCATATAATTATTACTTAAGCAATAAGGATATAGGAAATTGTAAGGAATTAAGATTACACGATAATGTATATTTTAAGCCCATTAAACAAGTTGCAGTAGATCTAATAATTTCTTTTGATAATAATATTTCATTTGGGATTAGTCTTATTTTTCTCCCACTATATTGACTTTTGAAACTGACCCAATACGTAGCAGTGTAGCAGTAGTTTTTGATTTAATTTGATTCCTAACTAAGCAGAGGTTGTACTATGGTAACCAGACAACTATACTAACGATAAACATACTTAGATATTTCTAAATACATACATTTTATATATAAATTACACCCAGACACAGAATAAACCATTGTGCTCATCACACAAAGTTTTATCCTGGGTGGGAATCGAATCCACGACCTCCGACTTAGCAGTCAGGGTCACTAACCACTAGACCAACAGGCCAGTTACTTTATAGTATTTTATGTAATTAATTCATACCTACTCTAGGACTTAAATAATTTCTACAATCTCGATCTATAGCGGTATCACGATATATTTCAGTAAGTATCTATCTCATAACTTCAAGTAATATCGTTTATCACATTATTTGTATATTATTACTTTGTTAGACTTTCAATTTATTGACACTATTATAATATTTAAATTTTATTGTTCTTGAGTTTGTACACTATCTAAATTTGGTTCGCTATAAATTCGATTATTTAAATGATTTTCTTAAACGTAACATTTGTTGTGGGTTTAAATAAGCCTTAAAAAAATCGAGTCTACGTTATTTTTTTCTATAAACTTATTGTATTTAGTTTTTTAGTGTATCGATAACACTTTTTACTGTCACATATTACATCTACGTATAGAAGTTTACTTGACGTTATTACATTTTATTAAATGTGCTTTATTTTAACCACGAACAATTGCTAAACATCAGTAAATAAAAGTACCGTCTTGTTTGTGTTAGGTCTTGTATATTTTGTTAACTATTGTCATTGCTTCAACGAGTTGATGTATTTTTGATCGATTCTTGAATATTTGCAATTGTGTGGTCTTGACCACTCTCGCACAATTTGGTGGTTAATAAAAACTACAAGTGACAACACTTGTTGATTCAGCAATTAGGTTATTCATGTGCCAATTGTTGTGATCAAATTTAAAGAATCGTATATTACTTGTACCAGTACCTACTGTAATGTAACATCGTATAAGTAGGTGTTATATTTCGCAGCATCTTTCCCTGATTTCTTTTGGAAGAGTTTGATAGTCATTAACTGATGACTAAACTGTTATTTAATGTTGCTACCTGAACTCAATGTTGTACCCAATGGCAATAAATAAAATGAATACTTATTGTTATCTTTATTGATATTATATTGTAGCAAATATATAAAATTATCATATAAAAGGCAAACATCTATTCAGAACCACAGGGGCCAATATAAATGTTAGATTAGTATGGTAAAATATAGCAACTTATTAGAATATAGAAACGATTGTGGACAATACTTCTGCTTTCGAATTAAATTAGAAGGCTATATAAAATTATGCTACAAACACAATTGACTGTAGTGATAACGTGACACAAGATGATATTGAATTAATGCGTATACATGACATATTCCTGCAGCAGCTCTTAAAACGGACAGATTAACTTGCCAACGATAGCACCAAAGAACTATAAAGCAATACTAAACAATTACAATCCATTCACAAGAAAACCTTAATAGCAAACCTTAAACAATTCGTTGCGCAGGCGCGGCGGATACACAAGATAGTATAAATAATGAACTTGTTTATATTTATGGCGCCGTTAATAACGGTCTTGATGAATTTAATTAGATGCTAAATGTTAGCACTGGGCACATAAATATTATGAGCTCAAGCAAAACGAGTAATAAAATTGTCTAACGCACCTTATTGCGATGCTGTTTGGAAAATTTCTACATGCACGTACATACATCATTTTAATTACAAGCGATCATAGTATTAATCTTACTCTCTTATCAAAATCTTAGGTACTAGATATAATATATTGTGATTAATACTAATATTATATCTTGGGACATCTCTCACAACGCCATCTAATCTCAAACTAGGCAGAGCCTGTATTATGATAACCACAACTAAAATATATAAAATCAAAAAAGCCTTATATTTCTTTGAACTACAATTTTAAACTAATGCATATACACCATATTACTTTTAACTCATATTTAGATTTCTAAATTGTCCGATAAGCATTTTGCTTATTTTCCTAGAACCCCTCCTCGGGTAAAAGCCTATTACAAAGATTTCCAAACTTCCTTATTTTGAACTTCTTGTATCCTTGCATGGCCAGGCTGCCTTGATAATCTCGTCTTGCCATCTCACAAGCGGTCTTCCTTTATGGCGCTTGCCTGGAGTCAATCTATCGTCCTGCTATCGCGCTACAAGCCCCGCCCAAATCACAATTGATAAAAATACTTATATATTTCTAGATAAATTACACCCAGGCACAGAATAAACCATCACACAAATTTTATGCTGGGCCCCCCCAAGCATAGCATTTCGAATCGAATCCACGATGTCCGGCTTAGCATAACTATCACTAACTACACCAACAGGCCAGTCAAGTCAATATAAAAGATAAATGGAAAGCTGATAAACTTTCGCGATTTGTACACATTATTAAAATATATATATTACGGGTCTTAATCGCGTGAATAATTTAAGGTAAAATACCTTGTTTATTGTCTTCCCGTGACCACGGCCGTTGCAATACGGTCGAAACGTCGGGCAATAAACAAGGTATTTTACCTTAAATTATTCACGCGATTAAGACCCGTAATATATATATTTTAATAAATGGAAAGCTAGCAAAAATCGTTTGTCAAAGATTAATCAGAAAAAATCACAATACCTACACTAACTATCTTGAGATAAAACCCCTAAATATACAGTACACAAATGTATTGACTGCAATAATGAAGGTCCAATGAATTAACCAAAGCAATAAAACAATACTGATCGGACGTACAAAGTCCCTCTGCAAAGTGAACAAAACCAAAACAAGAGCGCAGTTAAAAGTTTAACAAACATCTTGGTGGTTACACAGGCCCATAAATTGCGAATGATCGAGACCGATTGAGATATCAGTATTTTGGCAAATGTATCCTTCAATTTTAGTAATGAAGAGAACGTCTTTACCTTCTTTAAAATTAGGGTCGATATCCTTTGCGGCTGTTTATACAAATTTATCATTTTTAAATCATATTTTCTTGTTATTTGCTGGTACACCAATTTTAGGTATTGCATAATCGAATTTAGTTCTTATTTCATAGTCGTATGGTTCTTATTTACTTCATCATGTTTTCAGTCTAATTTTCATTGGTTGTGTTTGCAAGGCGGTCTCACACATCGAGGTCTCAAAGGATTTCGGTAATCATAAATTGGGGAATACTAATAGTCAGTTTGTGGATAGCCCAAGGGCCTGGTGTCAATGAACTTTGGTTGAAAATATTTAAGCTCTTTTTGCATTGAAAAATTCAACATTCGCTTTCTTTTGAAGTCAGTGGAATGGCAAGTTATTATTAACCATTTTTCTGTACACCAATTTATTGGACCTTTTGAAGTAAGGAAGTATTTATTGATCATGTCTGACCGTTCTGTAACGTGTTATAACGATTTTATTGAATTAAGTGAATTGATTTATAAATTGCTGGGCAATTTTGGCGTGGAATACTAATGTAAATTATTACAATTATAGTAATTCAATTGTGTAGTTTAGTCATAGTTTTAATTTTGTTCCAGTAAAATGTCACCAAAGATATACATGACACGTCAAAAACCGACATCGAAATACTACAGAGGTGTATAGCAGGCATTATAGCACCACAATATAATGTCCACTAAAATATTCATATAATAGAAATTCCTCTAACCCTAAAAATAACCAATTCGATAATTTAGCAAACTGAAATAAATCCTTGACATAAATTAAATCTAAATGTATTTCGATTGATTCTTGTTATCAACGCTTATTCAAATTTGTAGTTACCTTTTAGATAACGCTGGAGGCGTAACAGTGTAATTGTTTATGGTCATAATAAATTGACACTATTACCCAGCAATCATACTATTATCCTTTTAGTGTCAGTTAGGATTACGTATCACTAAAACTGCAATTCACGTAGGCGGGAAACGTGATTATTTTTCCAAGATGGCGGTTTGATTTGACCCTATTAAATTTATTACAAAACGACCGTTTAATTATAAATATGTTATTAATTACAAATGTATGCCAGTTCATTGACATTTTATATCATAGTTCCAATTTGTAGGAACGCATGGTTTTCTGAATTTATCTGTGTCATAAAATTGTCGTAAAATCCGATACTGGCAAAGACACGGTTTTCGACTGTGATAAAAAAGTCGCTAGCTTTTGTTTCTGGTGTTAGTTGATATGAGAGCTTGTTAACGATGATGTTATGTTTCATAGCTTTTCATTTGGATTTTTGACTCTGCATTTTACTCGTTGTTTATGCCAAATTAAGTTTCGTTTCTGATCCCTGACATTTGTAAGGATTTGGTTAAGGAATCATTGAAATTTCTGACGATTATATTCTGAAAATAGTGAAAAATTTACTTCATTTAATAAGTAGTAGATATCAGTTGAAATAATTTTTCACTAATTACTTTAGCTATATAGCTTAAATGCTAATGTGTTTAAAGTATATTGTTGAAAACACCGTAACAATAAATTAACCCTAATATAACCGCGTAGAAAACCACCGAATGTTTTTAGGGGAACTGCAACACTTCAGTAGTCCATTAGATGTTGCATAGCTATACAGTTAGCGATTAGCTTCAGGTGATCTACACGCTTCTTGCCACCTAGTTCTTTATAAAGAGGAAAAAAACGCATCCATTTTACAACTGAATAAAAAACACAAAACGAATACTACGCACAAAAACGTTACGAGCAATAAAATAGTAAACTACAAACATATAAAACGAAAAAAATGTAACACTGAGCACACTTTTATTGCTCACTCATTTACACTCATTACGAGTAGGCAATCCGAAAATACGCGACATCACAACCACAAAATATCGAGAGTACAAAAGATAACTTTCATACGTAGCTTGCTTGAGCATTGCACACACTAACCTCTACTGAACAGGCTACCGCCGATAACTACAAGACTACAGACAGGCCAGTCATTCGATTCGGCTTTTGAAATTATTGCTATCACTTTGTACGAGGTAGCCAGACCAGCTAACGACGTACTATAGAGTGCAGTCATTGCTGATATAGACATCGTGTGCTTTCGCGGAATTACAGACCAATTGATTTTGACAGTCACAGATTTACAGAAATTGAAAACATTGACATTTTGAAAAGAGTGGCCGCGAGTATTTATCACCTTGGTCTCTTCTACAGCTTTACCTATTGCTTGCGATCAAGCATTCATGTAGAATCATAACTTTTCACAAGTATAGTCTTACCTATTAGTTTTAGTTTTTTTTTTTGAGACCGTTTTGTTCGAAACGCATCTCGAGATTCCGCGTCCGTGATCAATATCTATATTTGCCTTACTCGGGCATGCGTTGTGTAAAGGTTACCTTCTGCACTCTCGATATTTTATACCATAGCACCCAGGAGGCAACACTACATAACAATAAAATATCTGATGTAGTGTCATGACGTTGCTTGTCATTCACCTCATTCAAAAGTCGTAAAAATGTGTATATTTATACTTATTCTGCTATTGTAAGTTTAGTCTGACTTTAAATGTTGCAACTAGCTTTAGGTTCTTTGCAGGGTACGTGCCTCAATGGCGACCGCGCAAATCAACTAATGAGCAAGGTTATGCAAAGTTGGTTTATATATACAGGTGACACTACTCCGTACCTCAAAGAGTACGTTAAGCCATCAGCCCTGCGACTAACAGTAGTAGAACTCTCTCTTCGGTCATGTCAGATTTCCGTTCCATCGGACTATGATACTGAGGGAATAGAGAGTACAATTGTTTCAGCGTGTACGTATGTCCATTAATATAATTATCTTCTGCGAAGTTGGCAGGCTAGTCACTGATGAGATTGACCACCATAACCAAAATCAGTTAGATGACCGTTACATTAGGTATTCTCGACGTAACAAACTTTAGGCGTAGGCCTACATAGAAGTTCAGAAAAGTCCCATATTGCTCAAGGCCAACCAACATCTCTGGGCGCTGAGCCCAACATTTTTAACAAAGATTAATAAAAATATAATGAATTTGGCAGCTAGGTTAATTTTTTATCACGATATCTGTGATCAAAATATAAAAGCAGAAAGAAGTGCCTAATAAAAACAATACATAGATTAGATTCGTTGTGTTAGTTGAAATGAGAATCAGCTTACCTTTGTAGGTGGTATAGCAGTTTATAAATAGATCACACCAACTTACGTGGGTGAAGCCACCACAGCTTATCCTATGATTGTCTCGATTGACGTAACTATACTAGAGGTAATGCACCTACAATATTTTGTTCAATTTCGGTTGGTATAATCTTGTATAATAACATTTTTTTTTATATATGCTCCTTCTTAATAAATTCATAATCATCATTCTGTATTTAGGTTTAATTTTCTATATGAAGATATATGTATATTTATCAGCCGTTACACCGGCTCTGCTTAGTTTGGAATCAGATGGCCATATATGACTTGTCTCAAAATATTTATTTATTTCCTCCTACTTTCTTCTTGATCACAAACTGAAATTGCAGTATCAATTTTAGCGTCCTCTTCTATTCTTGCAATGTAATTAGAATAATATTCTAGACCATAAGTAACCTTTAATGTAAAGCCTAATAATAAAACTACTAACACTACTATTTCTTATTTTCCTAAATACAACATTTTCATACCATTATCATGTATTCGAGTTTACGCCGCAAAATTATTCCCTTGTTTTTGGTCTAAAGCTTGTACGGAAGTATTTAAGTAACTTAAGTTAGATGTTAAGCTTTAAGATATATTTAGATGGATCCATTGTTTTAGTCTCAAAAAAGTAATACAAACACAGTTGCATGCATACTTTATACAATACTATGTAAATGTTATAGGTTTCTGTTATCGAAATTGTGAAGTAATCAAAAATATTTGTTTACAAAATGTTCTATGGTTAAATATAAGGTATAATCTCTCCGAGATAACTATGTAATGAGGATTAGTCTTACCTCATTCAGGAACTTCTTTCACTTAATTAGCTTTTTCGTTTGTAGCAAACTAAATTATTATGGAATCTTATTGATTTGTACAAAAAAATGTTTTGATAAAACGACTTTCATGGACTGCGTTTCCCATAAAAACGGAGATACATTATTTTTATGTTTATTTTAGACAAAATGTAGATTTGTCACTTAAAATAACAAATATCAATTTATTTAACTTTTACGATTGTATTTCGAATGATTTACACATTCAAACGCTTCCTTTAGATCGGCCGGTTTTTTTGATGGATTGGAGTCCATAAAAGGGCACCTCTGGAAATGTTTATGACCACTTGTTGACGTCTCTGATGTTTAGTGTGGGAAAGCAAGATGTCTGCCTGTGTGTGGAGTTTTACGATATTTTGATAGGCGAATTCTTGGTGTGATTGAAAATCAGTGTATAAATATTTATGTTGTCGTCACTATAAACCTCTTTAAGATTAAATTGCGGTGTTTCATAATACATCCTACGTATTATAAAGGTTATAGTTGCGATATGTGAAAAAATAGACACTGAATTTGTAAGTCACAAACCAATACTGGTGGACTATCATAGTCTGAGGGACAGTAAATAACAGAAATAATACTAATAAAAGTAAATAGTCAAATTACGAACGAAATAATGTAAATTCTCATAGCTAGAAATTCGATATTAATACAGAAATAGCAAAGAAAACCAGTGCACGAGTAGATGTAAAACCTCTATATTCTATTTCATTGGATATCCGATAAAAACTACTTGATAATAAACAGAACGTGGGACAATGAATAAACCGAGATATACATTAACATGAGACAAACTTTCAACTAAAACTAAAAAGAGCATTGATAGTAACATAATATTTTCATAAAATAAATAACCTTACTGCCAAAACAGTAAAATCTTCAACAACAATGCTATTGCTAAATCAGAATACCGAATTTCTTAGCATGTTTACGATACGGATTATAGGAGACATAAGACACAATTTGTAAGATTTGTCAAATAAAGACATAAAGCCAATAAATATTTATTGATTTCTAAGTAAGGTCAATCGGCGTCAGTCGTACGATGTCGAACAGCACTTTATTGGCCTAGGAGCCGTTAAAATGACGTCAAACGCATATGGTAGCATCTCTTTAAGATCATACTGACATTTTCTTTTCAAAATCTCTTATAAATTCCATATTGAGATAAATTTATTCTTAAAAGCTGTGTGAAATAAGGAAAGAAGCATATTTTAGACATTGTAACAGTGGAAAGGATGTTTTAAATAAATTTTATAGTTTTTTAATGAAATAATTTGTATGTTAATTTGCTTTATATGTTCTGGTAATCTTATCGATTACCAAAAATCAGACATAAATTAATGTATTTGAAGATGGATACATAAACTTATTGATATTATTGCTTTATTTGTGGCCTAATGGGTGAACAGATTGTTTTTTCTTCTTCTATTGTGATTATATTTTAGTTTTAATGTGATTGTATAACGGTTGATCTCTAAAAGGCATTTCAATATCTCCGACTTTGTTACTAGGTAGTATGTTAACGGGACCTTATTTTCATTTTATTATTAATGTTTTATTGTGTTTTATTATATAAAACATTTACAACATGCGCTATTCTTCTTTAACCATCGCCTGGTTCATTTACTATGGTGGGGATATCTCTAAGCTTGTTAGTTTTTCAAAGATTAGGTATTTTTAATATCGTGTTATAGAAATTTTATAGATGTCACAATTTTATTCACTCCAACTGCTTACAGTTAGAACAATTTTATTTGACTTGTTTGAAGTTAGGTTTTTTGAGCCGTTTCTAATGTGATATAGCTGCGTCCTTAAGATTATTTGCGAAATGATTTGTTCAATTCAAACGATTAAAAATATTCATTTAACAGCTATAAACTAAACAGTAGGTATTTATTTAACCCAGAAAGTTATTAGAATCGGGCCAGCCAACTAAGATAGCGATAGAATAGTAAACTCAATAGGTACTACTGGGAGTACTGCGCACTAATGATGGCTACTGATTCAGTTTAAGAAAAATAATATCTTGGGATAACTCACACAAAGCTATCTGATCCCAAACTAAGCAGATTTGTACTTGTACTATGTAAACCAGACAACCGACAAACTTACTTATATATTTCTAAATACATACATATTATAGATAAATAACATCCAGACACAGAATAAACCATCGTGCTCATCACACAAAGATTTATCCTGGTTGGGGATCGAACCCACGATCTCTTGCGTAGCAGTCGGATAAACTCTCACCGCGCCACAGAGGCAGTCAGTTTAAAATCGACACATCGTTTTATGTAAAACAACAGTTACTATACATGTATATAATAATTATTATTGAGGTTAACTAACACCATAAAATTGCTTGACTATGAACAGTAGCAATATTAATAATACTGATTATTTTACCGACTGACCCTAAAATCGTAAATGTGGAAATTATTATAACCAAGACGTGTATAAAATTAATGCCTATATCATTTACAATTCTAGATTTATTCATATTCTAGGTTGAGCGTCTCATTTTACACATGGTGTCGTAAAATTCCAGTAGTAGGTAAATTATAAAGCACGAATCAGTAGTAAACAGTTAGTACTAAGCATTTACGCCTTGATTCATGAGGCGCGTAAAAATCAAATGCATTGCGGTTATGTTAACCTTTGAGCACACTGATGTGTAAGGCCGCAAAATACAAAATTAGAAATAGATCAACGAATAATTTTGGAACGACTTCCGAATAAAGTCGTCCCAAGTGATCTGAGATTCTTGTTGGTAAAAGTCAGTGTGTATTGCTCAAGCAAAGTATTAAGCTACGATAAGTACATATAAACATATCCGGTTTAAGAACAAGTGCATCCTTTTTGCTTGGACGATGTACGTACATGTACATGCAGACTTGGTGTTTGAAACCTTTGCGGATCACCTTCCAAATTGCAATTTGTTTCTTTGAATTTTTAAATTGGGTGGATGATTACAATAACAATATATTTTTTGACACTATACAGAAAATAGCATGTGCAAAAATATTCTGGAAAACAATGTTTCTCTACAATTTTACGTTGTCATGAATGTATGACCAAAACAAACATTGAAACTATGTACATGATTTGACCATACAAAAGAATACTGATTTGACTTGACAGTCATCTACCCTATTATGAAGATTTGTCAAGGAATGGAAAAAACATGAACTCGTGATGAAAACATGACTCTTCAGCCTGAATGGTTAAAACTAATCGGTGTTTTTTTTATCGTAGGGCTCCAAATGCGAGTCGCAGCCGGAATACAGTTTAATGTTTAATTTGTGAAGTTTTATGTGCTGAGTATAGTCAATAAACGTTAGTTCTTGGGTAAAATCTGCATTTTTATTCACAGGTAAGTTCCTGGTTCAACACAAGCGTCCGTCGTTACAGTACCTTCTGTACGCCCGGTAATTTATGGTAAGGGTGTGGGGTGTGGTGTCATTTTAAATGAATATTTTGTCAGTTATTGTTTGTACTATTGAGATATTATTACTACAAAAGATGGATGTGTCCCGAATTGAGTCTTAGGCTCAGTTGCATGTCTAAAATGTGTCAAAATGTATATGTTTTAGCATGAGGATATGTGCGGAGTGTGAGGATGTAACAGTTGTTTGTCATGGCAGTAATTTCTCAAAAACCTGATACTTAAATACTTACAAAAACATTTGCTGGTCTGTTTTAGGGTAAAATTGTTAGATTGAGATCCACGTGAAAGAGGTTTTTTTAATTCTAGCATATACGAAAATATCAAGATTTTATTATTTTTGTCAAGCGAATAATACCTAAACAAATCGACTATTAATCAAGTTATCAATTTGATTAGGTGCGCTAGGATTTTTTTTTCTTTTATCACCTTGACTTCATATGGGTTTACCCCTTGAAGTTTGTCGACTAAATTGAAAGTCATCTTAGGTATTTACATTTTAATATGAGACTGCTATGACAGCCTCCATTCTCTAATAAAATGTATTCTTAATTGAAGTCAATTTAACAGTACCAGAGATTTCTGTATTCAGATCAAGAGTAATAAATATATCAATTTTAGGTTTGATTAGACTCCAATAAAAAATATTTATTTGTTAGCTACTGTGGAATTTGAATTATGTGTTGGGCGAGCCGTGTCTATTGTTTATTGAATGCTAATTAATTATTTGGTCACATTTTATGATTTTATTTTATTAAATGTGCAATCCCTTAAGCCCCCCTCCAACTAAGCTCTAGCTTGTGTTAGCAGTAGGTTCAGGTTATAATGGGTAGGATTCGAACCCGCAACTTCACGATTGCGAATACGACTCTCTTACCATTAGGCTAACAGAGAAAATAGACTACAGAAGATTATGAATTATTGAGCGGATAATTCATAATCTTCTGTAGTCTATTTTCTATTTTTCTCAGCTTTGTCTTCATGTTTTTGTTGAGGCGCTCTTGTATCATTGATAATTCTGTACAAAACAAAGTAATAATTTACGAAAAAAAATCTATATCTGTAATGTCTGTCATCTTCTATATCCTTATATTACGTAAAAGGCAACCGTTACTGACTGGCTGATCTATCATCACAGAACACAGCTCAAACCACTGAACAGATTGCGCTGAAATTTGGCACGCAAGGAAGGATTTTACAAATTTACCATCTAATAGGATGAAACGGAAGTCCAAAATTTGTATGGAGAACCTAGAGTGGGTGAAACAGAGATTCAAACTTAACGCGAATGAAGCCGCGGTCTAAAGCTAGTCTTTAATATAGAAAGAGACTTGATAACAAATGAGTTGATTTTTGCTTGACAAACTTTTCATAATACAGGTGTAAGTGAGCAAGTCCTAGCGGAGAGAAGATACTGCAGAATTTATAATACATTCTACATTTAAGGGATTTTCCTAGCACTACACCTTAATAGCCAAGAGCAAAATCTAGTAAATAATAATGTCCATAAATTCTAGCAAAAACAAACAAGTTACATTGTAAATGAGAGTCACGTAACATGTTTAGTGGGTAAGAAACCTAACGTCAACATTAACACGGCTTATACCGGACCGGTTATACTAGTGTACTATTTTACGTTGAAGTGCTATCGAACACGTCACAACATGCCAATGACCTAGCCATTGTCTTAATCTTAATATCTAGACAGGCATTTGGCGTACGATATGGTTTAACTCATACTGTATACACTTTATAGTTCAACGTTTGTAGTAATAAGACTTGTTTTTAAAATGATTATAAAATTGACGAACAACTTGGGCTTTAGAAATATTTACGACTTGTCTAATCTAAGGTGTTTGCCTTAATTTTATTTTAAATAACGTATTTTACTTATTTTTTGAGAATTCCACAGGATATATTTTAATCAATCAATCAGTCTATTTTGGTCCACTGCTGGACATAGGCATCTCCTAACCAATTTACGTAGGTTCTTCGCCTTCTGCATTCAATTCATCCCAGGACCTAAGTATTTATAATAAGAATAAGAAATAATTTATTTCGACATATTTTCAATTTTACACATTAATACAAAACACAGAACGTACATCATAAAATAACAACAAATTAACAATATAAAAATAAAAATAAAAAACATGTACTTATAATTATTTAATAACATCGAAAAAAACGGCGGTAGCCTAATGGCTTAGGCATCGGTCTCGCAATCGTGAGGTCGTGGGTTCGAATCCTACCCATTATACTACCGACGTGAACCTACTCCTAATACAAGCCTTTGAGCTTAGCTGGAGGGGTTAACAAGATTGCTAGTAGACTCAAACCCACATTGCTAGTTATCTTTTATAAAAAGCAAAAACAAACAGGACCTAGTTCAGCACATGCCAGGCTAACTGATATAATGACATAAGGCAGATTTTTAACTAGGCCCTAAAGTAACTACTATTACTTTTTTTTAAAGAAGCTTTTATTTAAAAAAATAACAAAAACAAAAACAACTTACACAAATGTTGTAAACAGTACTGTAGTCAATGTACCAAATTCACATGAATATTAATTTAATTTAATAATATTAATTCAGTTGCTAAGTTCAGGCAACATCTAGTAATATTTACATCATCCATTACGAGTGTTCTGTTACAAATAAGTTAGTGAATTAGAACAAGCAATATTCTTACCCCCTTATTCATAATAACCTTTATTCGATTAAAGAAATACTAACATATTATGAAGAAGAGTGTAAATATTTCATTAAAGTAACGTTTCTAATGAAGTGGCTATATTTGCACTTCAGTATAAAAAGGGTCTTCGTCTGTTGCATTAAGATAAAAATAATGTTCCTCTTAAAGTAATATGCACATAATATTTAGCAGACTCAATCGTTATTCATAAGCCATAACGAACAGCTATCGAAGCACTTAAATCTTTTGTCATTACAACACCAATAGTGATACCGTACAATATAAAACCCCCAAGTGACGATATTACAATACATAATTCGTAATCCATTAACGATAATACTGAAAGGAAAATTTTACAAGATATTTATGATCTATCACTTCATGAGTCATTCAAAGCTGGACTAGACTTAGATAAAGAAATTGTCCTGTGTTGTGTGGCGCCTTCAAAAGTTATAGCAAGCATTTTGAGTGTCACAGCGGGTGATATAACTTTATGCTATTGACAGCTTGTAGTATCGGCTTAGAATAAATAAGGATTGTGAATGTTACGTATTGTGTGAATAATATTTCGTCTCTCGTATACATTTTTTATCAACTTTGCAACGATTTATGAGTAGCGTACTAAAATCAGAATTGCATATTTGACAAGTAAGTAAAAAAAACCTTTATTTCAGCAGAAGGTCGCTTAGTTAAATTGGATGCAGAGTGCAGAGTGGAGAACTGAGTATTGTGGAATAAATTAGGAGAGATCAACCATGCGATAATACGTCATAAAAATAGTGAAAAGACAGATTTAGATTACAAAATACCAATAGGTAAATGATTTGTCTATCGAAATATATTGACAAGCCTACATGTAGTTTGAGCGTTTTGAAGTCTCTTAACAAGATACTGATTAAAATTACAGATCAAAGCCAAAGCAGGTTCACACGCTATGAAATCAAAAAGTGAAATATTTTAAATATGTTATTTACCAGATCAGTAATAATAAACAATACGTTATGAGAATTCAAGATAACAGACGCAATAGTAATTAAAATGAAACAGAAACATCGTTTCAATTAGACTAAGCATCTAGTCTAATAAGTTTTAATCTTTATTAGTAGTCAAGTTGTAAACATTACACCTTATTATTTAAGTTGCTTTAATTTTACGTCCAAATGCATCTAATTGACTGTCACGACAGCTACAGTTTCTCAAATATATTATACCTAATTTTATTCCCATAATATTTTTTTATGAAGTCTCTTTGTTTCATAATAAGCTCCCACATAAATAATATTAATACAGAACCAATTGCTAATAGCCTACTAACTCAAATAGATATTAACTTATTCATAATAAAGTTTAGAAATGGATACTGATCGAACAATAAATATGGCTGAAATGCAAGAGCAGAATTTACTATTATGCCTGGAGGCGGAATGATCTTATCGTATAGCACCAACTTAAATCTTGCTTTAACAACTTAATAATTATCACTGTAAGGCTGTAGACCACACACAGGCCTTAACAGATGTCCTCCCTCGCATTTTGATATATTAGTCTGTGTTGAAAATAAGGAACCGGTCTAACTTGCTGTGAATGAAACTGTTTAAGCAAATTTTTGTATTTGTTTTAGTGCATTTGCAGTAGCAGCTACTTGTGGGATGTTTGTTATGATACATGAAGTGGAAAAGGAAACTAAGACTGAGATGATAGCAACTGGGCAAAGGTAGTCATAGAGACCAAAAAACGGATAATGGTACCAAGGTTGCAAAGCATGAAACTATCGATAAACCGTAAAAGGAGTATGATAAGGATGATGATCTGGGGATGACTTTATTAAGAGGCATGATTTGATTATAGACCTGTCGTTGTAGAAATGTTGTAAAACTATTTCACTGTTTAAAACAAGTAAGATTCTATATTTCATGTGATATATACGAGCGCTACCTATTCGAATGTGCATCGTAAATCAGACCATGTCTAAGGGAGAAGCGTGGGCCCAGCTTGATCCTTGCGGCACTCCAAACCAGTAGCGGTTACTTTATAGCTAACCAACTTCTGAATTCTGATTAAAAATTGCCTTAAGAAGAAAACCACGAGAACTTATAATTATTGTCGTTTTATGATACGTTAACATGCGCATTTCAATGAAAGGGCTATGGGCATGTAAAAGCTTTGTAAATACAGTATTTCATCAATAGTTATAGCACTATGGCGCTGCTACATTTTTTTAAAGATATGTCTAACGTCTCACTGCATTTGTACCAGAGGGAGTAAAGAACCTAATATTAATTTGTAGATGGTTACCTATATCATTTATCATATATTATGAAACAAATAAGGTAAATACATATTAAAATTCGCCGTAGCCGGTAAGCTTAGCATCCAAATTAGTACAAATCAATAAAGACCTTAACTGCAAGTTAAACAAACGGAATCATAAAACGGATCATAAAAATACAAATTTAGACAATAGAACACAAAAACACAAACCGACTTAAGAGCTGATAGTGCTTTGAGATTCAAATAAGTATTTTACGAGTCTATTCGAATCGTTTAGTTGACAGGACTAAATGCGTGGGATGCTTTTTATTATCACTGCGTTGAAAACATTTGATTTATGTTGTCACTATTTTTGAATTCATCTCTTTAAATTTACGACCGTGTTCAAGTATCTTTCAGAGGTTTATATGTTTTAGATTTGTTTAAGCGGTTAATTTCGTGTGTGAATCTTTTTGTAACGTTTATTGTAGTTTAAGTAGAAGCTTTATTGAATTAAGTTTTATTGTTCTATTTCGGTGGCAAATTTATTTTTAACGCTTTTTTTATGTGGTTTCTTTTACGTGGTGTACCAGGAACGTTATTGTTACATGGAAACAATACATATGTACTATTATTTCTTCAATTCAGACATACGAGTACGTTGATAATGCTAGTTGTGATAAGGTGGTCGATAAATTAAATAACATTAAATTTAATAACATGTTGTCTGAAAATACTACTACTACTACTGCATTTGCTGCTGGTAATCTTTTAAGACAGCATTAAGTCATTAACCATTATCTTAGACTCGGTATTACTGCACAGAGTAAGCGTTTTGATTCCCTCATTTTTTATTACTTTTTTGTGTAACGGAGATTAAAACGTTCATTCAATTTTAATTTGTTCAGAGCTCGTGGTCCATTTTATCAAACTTATTCACTTCACCAGACAACAATCTGTATTGTTATTTAACATCATTACATACAAACACTGCAAACTAGGTTGTACTTTAAAATGTCGAAAATTAGGCCACGACTGGCCTTTACAGGGTAGTGAACCAAAAGACTATAACCATTAATTTTGACTTGAATTACAATTGCAAACGTGATGGTGAAATTGTTGGAAAACAGAATTGTCGCCCACGTCCAATACTACAATAGAGACTTTAAAGATTAAACGACACTGATCTGTGGCTGTTATTATCTAGCCTCATGTTGGATCAATTAAATAAATAAAAATGAAAATCCATCATTCGCTTCATTTGTAATGTCCTGACCAAATCTGGGTCCTAGAGAGCTGTAATTTTGGAAGTAATTTCTGTTGTAATGGAGACTCACAATAGAAAAGGGTTTTGGAAATCTCATGCTCTCAAAGGGTCATGCGGGCTAAGCCGCAGCTAAAGCTAGTTTACTATGTAAAATATAACTAAATAGGCTCAATTACGATTAAAAAAAGGTTTCTTAAATTCTCTGATCCTGGTTAATTTTGACACACGAATTAAGTGAATAATTGTCTACAACATGTGGTCGAATTTCAGCAGCAGCGCGCTAGCGGTCTGAACACGGCAAAAATATTACACTTCTAATGACGCTATGTCCGATAATAACTTAAAGTCACATTCCTGGAGTGGACTACATAACTCTTTAATTAATAAAGAAAGGACTGGTTATAACTAACTGGAACTTAAACACAACAGGGTACATGAGCTAACAATAGTTGCAGAAAATGAATCAATTATCTCAGCGACAAGATTACTCGTCTATATCATGCAAAGGTCAAATTATACGCATGACATAACAATATGCGCATAAAGCACTCATAACAATATTGTTATGATAGCTAAATGTCAGTGCATGTTATGTTCCGGCGTTAAATCTAATTTACTGTCTACCTATTTATTGCAATTGGATTAGTGTTGAAGTGAAAACAATTAACAGCTACCTACTTTGAAAATGTAAGTGGGTTTCAATATGTCTGAAATCTTAGAATTTACATTTTATAACAAGTTACTGATGATACCTAAATTTTGTGTTTATTTTCATGTCATTACACACACATATTTGTGCACTGCCAGAATTTCATAAATTTTGATAAAACACTTTCCATTTGTCATCAGAAAATTGATTTTTATTACTATGATTACTAAATTTAGACATCTAGGATAACCGTGAATTAAGTAGTACAACCTGCATTTCGTTTAGAATAATAATTGACACAAGTAAAGAGATCATTACTCAAATTCATCGTCAATTAAATTGTTTGGAAATTATCCAATAAGTAACAGATCATTCTTCCAGTACAACATTATTTTAAGTCAGATGTTGGCTCGAGAGGTGTTGAAAGCAATCGCTTTCACCTTTTAATTGCAATGTTGCCAGTGTTAACTAGTATGATACATTTTCTTCTGTAATACGTGTTGTCTTCTATAATAATTGGGATCCGTGGATAAGAATAAGCGAGGTTAAGCAACGTTACTGATCTTGGTCTCTAGGCGGCTGACCGTTTGCGAAAGCCATTCGTTTTGTGCCTAATCTCTCTCCGCTTGTGTCACATTTACGTCCTATCAAACTAATCAAATCTATACTAATATTATATAGCTAAAGATTTTGTTTGTTTGTTTGAGCGCGATAATATCAGGAACTACTGACCCGAAATGAAAAATTATTTCAATGTTGGATAGCCCATTTATCGAGGAAGGCTATAGGCTATATAACATCACGCTACGACCAACAGGAGCAGCAATGAGAAATGTTGCAAAAAGGGGGAAAATTTACGCAGACGAAGTTGCGCGGGACAGCTAGTGAGGTAACAAAACTCGTGTGTTGCTCACTAATATCTTACTAATACTAATATCTCTATCATCTTAGATTAGCAAACTATTGCTAATCTAAGATGAAATTAAATAAAAAATTAAAAATAACAGTAATCGGCGAGGAAACCAAATTATGTGTCCCAAAATCAACAAGTATAGAAAACTGTGTTTGTATGAATCCCAAAATGGACCAAGATCTATGAATAGTCCATTTTTTTGACACTGCCTTTAAACCAAAAGACCGTCTTAAAATGTTCCAAATCGATTTCTACTTTAAATGTAGACATCTCATCAACGATTAATATCTACAAGTTCCGATTAGTATCGCCTTATCTTTTAGTGTCTTCATCATCTACAGCCTGATTGATTACCTTAATTACATCGTTTTCCGCTTCATTAAACCTTTGTACGGCGTCTTTTATTACATTTTAGTTAAAGAGACTCCCACGTGACAAGGTTGTATCTATCAATCGGCTTCTTTGATTAGGATTTTTGTTTATGGAATGCCGGATTCCTATTTCGGAACGCTTTGTGGGTTTATTGGTACTATTGTACGGTATTGTGAGTTCATGGTATCAAAGGAATAATTAATTAATTGATTATGTTTTGGGTTTTCTAAAGATTTTGGTAGGAATATTTTAAGCGAACCCATAAACATTTGAACTTCGGATGATATTGCTCTTGACCTTATTTATAGGAATGGGTTTAGTAGATTATACATAAGAATGTATGGGAGTAGAAAACTGATACAAATGTGACAGTTTCTAATCGTTTATTTGATGTTTTATATGACTTCGATATTCTTCCTGGTAGTAATTTAAATAACACAAGGTATTTATTCAGAAGCGGTGACTTCACAGCAACACATTAATCAAGGGCTGAGAAAAATAAATCCTGATGTACACTCCCATAAAAACAAACACATGTGGATAGCTTCAGTTCATCGGAAGTGCATACGAAATTTCGTCAATGTACATTTATCAAGAGTCACACCCAGCCACTGGTCGACTGCGTAGGACAATGCTTTCATTGTTTTGTGTCTAGTTTATTTCTGGCATCACCAACAAGCCGTGAGCGGTTACGGCAGATTTAAACAATATATTCCCGTGTCAAGTTTTATAATAAACGACTTTTAGTATTAATAATAATTACTTAATGCGTGATCCTAATTGGTTACCCAAGATTTTCTGGTTGTAAGTTTGAAATGAATGATGATATTATTATCATATAAAGATTTTCATATATTACATACCTACTTAAAATAAATAAAATGATTATTTGTCTCTATTTTACTAATATGTAGGTGTGTCTAAATAAATTAAAGTTTATTATTATTACAGTTTGTTTCAAACAATTAACTAATGTATATTTTTTTGGCTTTGATTTCTTTTTTAACTTTAACGTCAATATCAACGGTGAATTCCTGGATTTTATAATTCATCAGTGATTAGAAGAAACTCTTAATGTAGATTAGAAACAGAAAGCATTGGCAGTACAAAACGTGTAGTACACGTGTCGTCTTCACTAAACACCATCATGTTATCCTCTTTGACACATTCCCGTGTATCTTTTGTTTTTACATTTTCTTATTTTACAATGTTATGTAATGTTCTGTAATTGTGACTATTCAGAATGTGTTCAAGCGATTCTAGGCCGTATTTAGCGCTTAGTTTAATTTTATAGAGTGTATTTTACTTTGTTTCGTAATTGACACGTTGAACTAGACTCTTTAATTAATTAGTTTAAAGCTCCTTTGATGCTGTCGGCAATAGAACAAATAGGGCTATATGATGCAGCAATGTTTTATGAACTGTGAAGTTGGAATTATTAAGTTTGTATGGTTTAATGATGTGATTGTTGTAAAACAAGATGGTATGTACTTACGTTTTATTTGTAAACATAAATCAGTTACTGTTTTGTCGTAAACTATTTTTGTTTTGACTTGTTTTATTTTTATTAAACAGCTGTACATTGTTTCATAATCATTCATAGTTTTATACAAATGATCAACGAAGGCGATTTATTGTGGAGAGTGATATTAATACAGTTTGCTTTTAATTACATCTTCAACTAGCGACTTGCTCAAGTCTTGGGCGCTTCACCAGTGTATGTTTATAGTGTGGTATGTTTTGTGTTGGAGTTCGCACAGAACATTGATTACTACTTTCATATGTTCTGAGATGTATAGTGCTAGTAATTTATACCACATTATATCGCAAAACTTAAAAAAATCATTAAAATCGACGAAATTCAGAATATACAAGAATTGCTCGTTTAAAGGTATTTGATATAACTTTATTTGTCCCTTTCATTTTCGTAAAAATTATAACAACCCACTAAATAACTTCGTTTCAAAATTCATTCGATAGTTTGGTAGTATACGTAAATTCCTTCATCCCTCGTAATAACTTTGAAGATCTGAAATACATCAGTTATTCCTAGATATATTAGAACAATGTCTGACGAATCATTTATCATGATTAATTGAATCTATTCGCAATTGCTCATGGCTTCACTAGAAATATAATCAAGAGTGCTAACAAATCGAATGATAGATATAAATCGATACTATTTATCTCGATTAGTGCATTCGAAGAACTAAGATTAGTCGATTCGAGGGCTGGTTTAAGTGAAATGTTTTGACGTTTATGAAGTGCTGCTACTCTGAATGTCTAAGTGTTTACGAGAGATTTTTAGTGTTTATTAGTGCGTGTTCTTAGTAGGTATTATTAATATTATTAGAGAGAATTAGAAATATGCCACTATCCAAGCTACTATTGTGTGTCGCTCATACTACCAGTTTAATTATTTTTGAGAACGTCCGAAAGTTCAATGTTAACTCGAGGGTATATTTTTATTATTATTATGATTGTAATAATAATAATAACACAACGATAATCGCCGGTTCGTGTCACATAGCCTTTAGATTAAAGTGTCTGACGGGCCTCTAAGTGTTGGCTTCGGCCCCACGCACGCCTCCCAAATGACCGGGACTGCATAGTCCCGTGATATGGATACGACATATGTACATAATAATAATAAAATAATCTTGGGACAACTCACACAACGCCACCTAATTCCAAACTAAGCAGAGCTTGTACTATGGAAACCAGACAACTTATAAACATACTTAAATATTTCTAAATACATTCATATTATAGATAAATAGCACCCAGACATGGAATAAACCATCGCGCTTGTGGAGGGCAAGGTGTTAAGTCGCTTCAACACAAAGGGAGGATCCTCCGACTCCGTGATCATGCCTGGCGGGCCGCGGCCCAACGGTTGACGTTGGGAACTTGTATTTATAGTGAGCAACTGTGAAAACTTCTATATCGCGATTCAGGATTTGACGCGAGCTGTCAAGTGTCAATTTATTTATATTATTATATGTGGGTACCGCCACACGCTCATCGTACAAAGTTTTATCCTGGGTAGGGATCGCAATCACGACCTCCGGCTTAGCAGTCAGGGTCACTAGATTCACTAGACCAACAGGCCAGTCGATGTGATTGCTTTAAGAGTCGTCTTCTTCAACAGCCCTTCAGTTTCATGAGCAAATTGTAACAAATCTATTGAGACGACGGGCGAGGGGAAACGATCATACCACTGTTTCGTTAATAGGTGGTTTCCGATTAAAATACAGTTCTTCGTGGCCTGAAGCCTATGTTAAACTATTGGGAATATCCCTGATCTCTGTCTGGTCATATAGGCTTGCCATCTCAATAGGGAAGGTGATGATCGATACGTTCACACTCCTTATCTATAGGTACTTTCTTTTATTACCTTGTGATACACTGATTACGACAGTATTAAATATCTTACTTATCAAAATAATTTACAACATACAGCTGATTAGATTTACAGATTCAGATTTCACAATCTCTACGTCAGATGTGTTCAAAAAGTCGTAAAAAGAAATCTTGTGGGCAATAAAAAATATGTAAAACTTGAGATCAAAGAAACCCCGTTTAATAAAGAACCAGTGTTTTATTGAAGAAGGAAAAGAAAGCATTTGGTTCAAAACATAAGCCCTTACTCTACTTAACCCCACCTTTACTGACTGCCTCTGTCGCGCGGTGGGTGTGTATCCGACTGCTACGCAAGAGATCGTGGGTTCGATGCCCACCCAGGATAAAACTTTGTGTGATGAGCACGATTGTTTATTCTGTGTCTTTGTTATTTATTTTTATTATGTTTGCATTTAGAAATATAAGTATAAGGCTGCTTTTGTGGCGCGGTGGGAGTGTGTCCGACTGCTACGCAAGAGGTCGTGGGTTCGATTCCCACACGGGACACCACTTTGTGTGATCCACAATTGGTTCCGAGTCTGGGTGTACTTTGTGTCCGTGACTTGTATGTTTGTAAAGTCCCCCGAGACACAGGGCTTGCACTGCGGGAGTCGACTTTTTTATAAAAAATAAATAGTATGTTTTTCAGTTGTCTGGTGTCTATAGTACAAGCTCTGCTTAGTTTGGGATCAGATAGCGTTGTGTGAGTTGTCCCAAGATATTATTATTAAACAAAGGTAGCACACCACAAATACCTTTTTAGCATAGTCACAAAAAATCAGGGTAGAACCATCGAGACAACGGTACATGTACGGTAGAACAAAATAGCTACTCGAACACTTGAAAGTTTAATCCCCATGGTTTGTCCAATGCATTTTGCAGCTAGCAAAATGATCTGTCATCATCATGATTTTTATAGTTAAAATCATTCCTCAGTAACTATAATATTAATTCGTAGGTATACAATTAAAACATCGCACTCAGTCGTTCTTTAGCCAAAAAATCTATTAACCATTTGTACCGACTAATGCGTTGGTTCGAACTGACCTTGTTGATTAGTTTAATGAGACAGAGAAAACAAATTAATCCAATTTTATTTTAGCACAGTTTTACTACTACGGCGAGACGCTACGTCTACCTCGAGTAAAATTTTCCATCGCATTTAATCTTGTTCTTATTATAGAACGTTTGATAAAAGACAATGCTTAAAAATCCAGGTCGAATTTAACTAAGAATGTTTTTCTTTAGTTCTGTAAATATTTCGATTTATTACATTTTGCCATTTGTTTTTTAAATAGTTCTTCATTTAAGAAAATCTCAGATTAATAACAAGACACGGAAACACATATAATTATATTTAATGATTTGGTAGATGGCTTTGTCAATTACAAAGCGAAATAAGTACTACTATGATCTATGCTAGTAGTCAACCATAGCAATCATGACATAGACAAAGACATAGAGAAAAGGAAAACAAACCTGGCCCTAATATTGATTTCTTAACATTTCTGGATATTTTCAGAAATTGTTCAAGAACGTTAAGATATTTCCGCAAATATCCAGCATCCGCATATTCAGTAGAAATTTACTATTTGTTATAACATTGGTTCTCTGGAAACCAAGAAAACACGATGTAAATTACATAACGGGGCTCGGCAGGTATTTCAGGATATCGTAAATTTCCCATAAGTATTAACTGCGTATATTTACTGTTCCAAACGACGCTGGAGTCATGAATGACCTCATATCCACTTCTGACCTTATGACAAATGCAAATCTTTGAGATACACACAGTAAAATAATACTGAAAACGAGTAATGGTTACTCGCTGTTTATGATAAACACCATAAATTACGTTACAATGTTCTCTTAACCAACTTCGGTCAAAGCCAATCTCATCAAATACGAGAATATAATAGTGTCTAAGATGGCTTGACTATGAGTTAAGGAATAGTATGGACTATTCCTTAACTATTCCTTAAGTTAAGGAATAGTATGGACTGCCTCTGTGGCGCGGTGGGAGTGTATCCGACTGCTACGCAAGAGGTCGTGGGTTCGATCCCCACCCAGGATAAAACTTTGTGTGATGAGCACGATGGTTTATTCTGTGTCTGGGTGTAATTTATCTATAATATGTATGTATTTAGAAATATATAAGTATGTTTATCAGTTGTCTGGTTGCCGTAGTACAAGCTCTGCTTAGTTTGGGATCAGATGACGTTGTGTGAGTTGTCCCAAGGTATTATTATTATTATTATTATTATTATTAACTCATAGTCAAATAGAACGGAAATCTAACACGACAGAAAAAGATTATGCGTAGGACCGACGCCAACGGCTTTCCGAGGCTCGGATATTTGTGACATTTTACAAAACGATCATCCGTCTATGAATCGATAGCATTATCGATCTGTTCAATCATCACTGAGACAGATTCCCTCACTTCAAATTACGGTGAGAATAAAATATTTTAGTGTAACATTGAATTCTCTAAATGCTATACGATATTTTTATCATTCTAATGATAGTCGGTACATTATCGGTACGTGTGTACTGAAATTATTCACAAATTAAACAATCTGATTTAGATATTTTTTAGTTGAGAACAAATAATCTTTAACCCGGAAAATATATGAGATACTTATTACAAGTGTACTACTGCATTGAACATTTTATATAATTGGTTTTAATAAGGATTTGATCCTAAGTCCTTTAATTGTTAAGTCCTTTAAAGTTACTTTTCCAATTATAATATTCCAAAGTGAATATTATAATTGGAAAAGTAACTTGTCTGTCGTGTTTCACTTTTAAATCAAAAACAAAAACCGAGAAGATGGATACCGGCTCTCACCATCTTGGAACCCTGTTATCATCAAATGCAATCGTAGCCGTAACGACACCGCGCCTCAGTGTAAAGACGTTATAAGTGTAGTGTGTAGAAGTACCGACAGCACAAATTATCAAATTATAAAGACCAGGCGAGGGTAGTAGAAAAACCCCGCGCCTCACGGAGACATCGCTAAGCTGCCATCAGTTGACCCGTGACCACGATCGGTGCAATTCGATCAAAACGTCGGGTAAATAAAAGGTTCGTACCTTTAAATAATTCACGCGATTAAGTCCCGAAATATATTTAATATGTATAAAAATCGCGAAAGTTTAAAAACAATGAAAACAAAAAGCTAGTTTAATACAGGAATGACATAGCTAGATTTATCGCGATAAACGATATCCACACGGGCGAAGCCTCATAAAAAATCTTGTAACTCAATAACAGACATTGATGATAGACTAGAAGTAAGAAAACTATCTAATGATGAATAATCTTCTTCCATCATAATTTAATTGCCAACAAATTGGTCAACATGCTCGCTAAACTAACGATAGTAAATCTAGTTGCCTATAATAGAATATCATTTATCTAAGCATTAGTCTCGATAAAGCCACTTAGCTAATTTAGAAGCCGCTATTTTCACACCTAAGGTTACCTAACCTACAGTTAAGCTACTTATCATAACTATAATAGCTACCTATATCGATGAAGTTTTGAGCCTTGTCATTAACAATGTATTGTACTGTTGCATGGATTAGCTCTATTTAGATTATATTGGCGCCTTAGATGCAAGTATTGTGATAAAAGGGACTAGAATGCAAGTCGAATTGTAGTTTAAAGATACTTGATGTAAAGCAAAGATTGATTAAATTATCGCTGTATCCAAACAATTAAAATAACAATATCGAAAATAATTTTGCTGTGGTGTTGAATTTATTTCTTACAGAAGAAATAATAATACAAACATCTTGGTAGGTATACCTACCAGGTTATTTATTGCTACTCGGAGAGTTCCAACCTTGGGCAGAGGTTTAGACTTTATTTCTTTATCAGCTTTAAAACATTCTTCGACCTGGGACACAAGCCTCCTACATGAGAGGCCTACTACTCATACATATGTAAAATGCTTTGTTAGGTACAAAATATGTTTTTTTTTAGATTCTTTTCTATCTATCAACTTGTATCGGTCCAGTGCTAAACAAAGGCCTCTCCTAATTAACTCTACTACACCCGGTCCTACTGCTTCCGCATTGAATTTGGTCTACCTGGCTGGGAGTCGTCCTACCTTACATTTACCGATTCTTGGATTTGGCAAATACTGCCACTTCAGCGTCTTTAACCTGCGTGCTCAGAATACTACAAATGAGATGATTTTTAGTAGTTAAATAATATGTTTATATTATTATACCATTCATCATTATTATCATTAGTGGACCGTTCCACTGCTAGACATAGACCTCTCCAAATTATCGCCACAACACCCGCTCCTTCGCCTTCCACACCTGCTATTTTAAAATTACCCCATAATATACCAACAAACTCATGATTGACGGATTAACACCGTTGTCGTACTAAATCACAGATTAGATTAGTTCCCAAGTTAATAAATTATACTTAAAGAAACAGACTTCATAATAAATCAAGTCTTAAACGAGCCTCCTTATCAAGAGTATTGTGGCACAGTAAATGAGGCACAAGTACTGGTAGATAAATGTATCAGGAACGATATTGGTCCGGTAATTGCTGCAGTAAGTTCCCACTACACAATACAAGGCTATCTTGGTTGAAGATAACAAAGACCAATTGGGTAATAATTATGTGATTGAAATTCGGTTTCAGTTTCTGTGCCTCGTATGGTATGCGAATATTGAAATTTAAAGAGCTAGGGTCCAACAGACTCATTAGAAATTTTAATAGTTTTCTTTTACATTAACGGTGATCTTTGTTTAAACGCTTTAATTCGGTTACCTCAGAATCTGATAGAACTTAAAAAAATCGGTGATGACACATGGACAGACGGACAAGAGAGTGATTTTATAAAGGTTCCTTTTTTTACCTTTTGAGCTGCGGAACCCTAAAAATCAACACTAGTTGATTTTTTAAAGTTCTATCACATAGTAGTTGATTCAAAAGGTATCTTACTTGATTTGTGAATAGTTTTTGTGATTTTTTCCAAAAGTGTCAAATTTAAGAAGGTTGTGCAAGCCAGTGTCATATCAATTTTTAGGCGCCAGTGCAGTGAGCCTATGATCGGTCACTAAAAAACTAAACCTAAAATTAATCATATTTAATTTAGTATCGTAATCTCTGAAAGCTATGACTACCACTAGCTTAAACTGAATGTAAATTCGGCAATTCAGTCCTCGAACATATTGCAAAATTATGAACATATAAATTTTATTGTCATATCTCTGGGCACGATCCAAACGCCAAATCCCTTTAAAGGTCACCAGACGCTATTATCCCCAATAAATAGAGAGGCTGATCTCACATTGCATTTACTTGTGACGTAAACCCGGTACTGGTGATATTCTATGGATTCGCCCTGATTTTTAATAACTACTTATATAAATTTAACACAGAACTTTAATGGTTTTCTAACTGTTTTCGCTAATCGCATCAGAGAATCTAGCATCAAAAAGCGCATCATTATTAAAAGTTTATAATATTGTTATCAGTACTTACCGTTTATTTTCTTTTATTATGAAAAGGGTAGCATGTATATTCATTAGGGTACAAACGCTGTGTTGCGGAGTACTTTACATACTAATCAAGGACAGAAAGCACACCTAGAAGACTCAGTAGAACAATTTTTAAATAAAAATAAAATAAAATCAATTTCATTTACACAATGTCCATATAATGTTAGTAACCATGGCTTAGAACTATGTTAGTAACATTTGGTTTAGATTAGTAGAAATGACTTTTAAACTATGTTAGTTACATTCAATTTCATTTTCTGTACCTCCCACTTTCAGGGACTCCGGGCATAAGTGCATGAATTTGCACCCAGTGTCGAAAGATAGGGTAGTCAGTTTCAGCGAAGTATATGCCGATAGCCCGAACGTATTAAAAGGGTCTTACAGTCCAATGCAGTTACAATCTAATAGGTACAAGAACTATGTACCTATGTAATCCTAGTTACAAACGATTTTGGCCTATTTCCACAGTTGCATTAGTGCCAGTGTGGCGCCTAACAATTTATCTAGAAGAGAAAATCCTCTACGTAATTGAATGGAAATACCTCAAAACCTACTGGGTTTAAGGAATTCAGATAAATGAAGAACAGTTACATAGTATTGGCACATACGACTTAAGTTTGAGAATTAAGAAAAATTATAGGCATGTCTTTGTCGTTTCAATTCACTTCAAGAATCTAAATTGTCCTTAGTTAGACGATCGGAAGTTTAAGCAACAAAATAATAATTAAACTAGTTAATAATTTAGTACCTACTTAAGATACAACAAATACTTGCTGTCAAAACTTCAGGTACTGCGACAATGTTGAACGTCCTTGGTACGTTACTTAGTAAATAGTTGGAGTACTACCCGTGCAATCTTGTTACCGATCTGATTCAGAGTATGATTTAAATAGCATTGTTTGTTTCTATTATGGAAATTTGGTATACTGCCGCTCTTTGATGTAGGTCTTTCAGGATGATCAGCCATGCGAGTGTTAAGGACTGGCTTTTAAAACTTTCAAATTTAATTTTACCCTTTCTTTTTTGTCTATCTTGAACGCATAGGTACTACTTCTTTATGACTGTCACTTTCTTCAATTAAATCGTTTAGACGTTGCATTTTCGATATTTGGTTTATAATAACTCCTTGCGTGCGCAGAGTTCAAAAATGTCAGTTTGAAACGCCACTACAATATTATTAGAATAACTCTTTATTCCGTGAGAAACGGTGGTATAATATTTTTTCTCGAATAGGCCCACTATTCTTAGTATGTGCATGGTTGAACGTGAAATTGATTTACTCTCGAATAATTAGCTCCTTAATCTATACTAATATTATAAAGCGGAAGAGTTTGTTTGTTTAAACACGCTAATCTCAGGAACTACTGGTCCGATTTGAAAAAATCTTTTTTTATTGAGTAGCCCATTTATCAAGGAATGCTATAGGCTATATAACATCGCGCTACGACTAATATGAGCGGAGCAGCGACGAGAAATGTTGCAAAAACGGGAAAAATTTACGCATACGAAGTTGCGCGGGACAGCTAGTCTAGGAATAAACTTTACTCGCGTTTGGATGTAACATTGGTATAGTGCAAACCGAAAGTCAATAAGTTATAACAGTCCAAAATCTTGTTCACAGTGTGATGGGAAATGTAAAACATCAATTATTTTAAACAATAACCATGAACTGCATACTTTGCGACTCATTAATGATACTTTAAAGAACACAAGATAACTGTGTAGGCTTTTAATATGATCATTTTCTTTTTTTTATATGATCTAATGAACTAAAAATCTTGCTGCTAGCTTTGCGCTGTCAGAAAAATAACGTGGCAATCGGGATATAAAGTTAGACAGAGAATACCAAAACCTTCCGTCTAACTTTCGTCCTACACCTGGGCAGTGGCGCCCGTTTAATCTTAGTCTGCCTGCACCCTTTCTCGTTGAAAGCATTTATAATAATTCCAGTGACGTTTGTGCTTTCATTTATGTACTTAAAATGAATTCAGACATGACCCTGTTAAATATAATAACTATAAGTCAGTTTTTGTATGGAGTACTGTTGTCACCTGTGGGATGGCTCGACTAAGTGCCAACTGGCCTCACTAGACGCAGACGCCGAGCCATAAACGACGAAGCGTTGAAGAAAAAAGGCTCCACAGCTTGCATCATCGGCGTAACGTGGCTTGCTTGTCGGTGTTCTTCACGGAGAGTGTTCACAAAAACTCCATGCCCTGATCCTGACGTCTCCTTTCCATCACTGGACTTCTAGGCGCAGGCTACCATCCACACGTTGTTGCTATAGCCACCTGTCGCACAGAGCAGTACGCTTCTACTTTCGTTATTTAAAGTGTGGAACTCCCTGCCGGCGTCAGTGTTTCTAATTAATTATAACCCGGACACCTTTAGGATTACATTGCATGGCATCTTCTGCATCTTCTAGGTCTCATCAATGCTTTCAATCAGGCATGATCGAAGCCACTAGTAAGAAAATTTATAAATTAAAAAAAAACTTATCGCGGTCTTTTGACCTATTCATTCATTACATTTATTTAATCTTATTACACACAAAGTTTGTTACAATGGTTGTGCCACTATGAAGTGGTACTTACTCATTTTCCCCGAATGGACTATCATAGCAAAAAAAGAAATAAAAAGTGACATAATTTTGTAGCACGAAACAGTCGCAAGTGCAAGAGAGACATTGTAATAGTTATATGGAAAATATCGCGGAATAGCAACAAGCCAAGGCTGGACACCTGAGTCGAAACAACTATTATGTCAGTCATTCAGGGCCTCGTCCGATTTTAGGGTACGGTCTCTATGCCGGCGTATAAATCACACAATTAACCAGTTTCTCACAAAGGAAAGAAAAATGTTTATTATTGTCCCAAACACTGTGTTGAACATTGTACTATTATCTATACTAATATTATAAAGCTGAAGAGTTTGTTTGTTTGAACGCGGTAATCTCAGGACCCAAATTAAAAAAAAAAACTGTTAAGTAGCCCATTTATCGAGGAAGGCTATAGGCTATATAATATCACACTACGACCAATAGGAGCGGAGCAGCAATGAAAAATGTTGCAAAAAACGGGAAAAATAGACGCATACGAAGTTGCGCGGGTCAGCTAGTGTACTTATACAAATTCTTGTTACACGTCATATCTGTGACAACGAGATATCAACTCAGCATAAAAACTGTGTTATTGGATGAGCTAGAACACAGCACAGCTAATATATAGCTGATAAACTGGACCTAGGGGTAGCAGGGTAGAGTTATAATAATGCTAGCCGGCCTAGCCGATGCTTGCCGGGAAAACAATTCTGGACCTTAGTTCCATGAGGTCGGATTTGAAGTATCACCCAAAATGACTTTTTAACATCATGATACTTATTTTCTTTTTCTCTTTCTTCAAAACTGACAAGAGTCAGTTGCTGTTGTTTTTTATTTAGGCTGGGGTCAACGATCAGAAGAAATTAGAGCTGGATAAATATAGCAGGTACCTACCTACATTAAATACTTTAAAAGGCATAAATATAGAGAGAGTTAAGTTTACTTCCAATTAAACACACAATGGCGCTGTAGCAAATGTAATTACTGGGCAAATTAGACTTATGACTCATCTTGACAATGAATAATACTTAAAATATAAGTATTGTTCATTGTCAAGGTACATTCATGCGGATTGTCGCGTTATTCATGAAATTTGTGAGGATGTCGAATCTGGCGACTTTCCGAAATAGTTTGGTGGCTTAAAGGTAGTTGTATCTAATGTTAAGACTTTTATACCATAAAAATACACACTCTTTATGTAAGTTTCAGAAAAAAAAATCAAGCATAAAGACGGATGTAAGCATACTGTACCCAATAAACGAAATTTTTTGAGTCGGATATTCGCGATAAAATAAACAAATTAAATGTAGTAGTTAATGTAAAATGTAGTTTATTCATATGAATGTTATTGAAAAATATAAGCTACAAATAGGTTACCTAATTTTAACTTAAAAAAATGGTTAAAATATCTGTAGCTTAATAAATATTGGCAAATATGTTTATCAATTTTATTTTTGCTCTCGTTTCCGACCTTATGAAAGGTAAACCCAAGGTCCAGAATTCTACCTGCAGTTTTAATTTTATTAAAATACTATCTGACCCGCGCAACTTCGTATGCGTCAATTTTCCCCGTTTTTGCAACATTTTTCATTGTTGCTCCACTCCTATTGGTCGTAGCATGATGTTAAATAGCCTATAGTCTTCCTCGATAAATGGGCTACTCAACAGAAAAATATTTTTTCAATTCGGACCAGCAGTTCCTGAGATTACCGCGTTTAAACAAACAAACAAACTCTTCAGCTTTATACTATTAGTATGGACAAACTGTCCCACGCAACTTCATCTGCGTAAACTTTCCCATTTTTGCAACATTTCTCTATGCTGCTCCGCTCCTATTTGTCGTAGCGCAATGTTATATAGCCTATAGCCTTCCTCAATAAATGGGCTATCCAAAAGTGAAAGAATTGTTCAATTCGGATCAGTAAGTCCTGAGATTACCGCGTTCAAACAAACTCTTCAGCTTTATAATATTAGTAAAGATTTGTCAAGCTGCCCGCTGTAAACAACACCGCACACTTCACCGGGTCATTCATTTTGCGACTGCGGTCGGCAGATCGCGTGCGTTAAGATCTTAATACGTTATAATTTGCGACGCCCGACACCTAATGATGCAAATTATAGTCATTTAGAAAAAAAATGCTTTCACTTTTGAATGTCAATGCACGCTATTGTCGATTATTTAGGCCGGGGTCAATGATCTGAAGGAATTAAGCGCTTATTACACTACACTAAATCAGGGACCCTAAATCCTTAAAAAGAGCGGTGTAATAAGAGTTAGGGCCCTAATTCTCTAACAAATTTTCAAGGCCACCTCGATTTAGGGCCCTGATTCAGGATAGTGTAAGAGCCGTCTTAGAGCCGAGAAAATGTATTGGTCTTAAAAAAGGAACAAATATTTCGGAGAGAGTTAGGCTTACATCTAATCAGAAACACAACAGCAACGTAGCAATTGTGATTACTGGGCAAGTGAGTCTTATGAACTCAAATGAGGAGCGCAGTGTACTGACATTCAGATCTTTGCCAAACAGGGATTTTGGTGGCACTGATAGGTACTGTTATGTGCTAGCGTGACGCTTACCGTCAGGAGGCTAATTCACGTCTTTAAAGCAGTACAGTTACAATGCAGTTGCAGTTAAGTTTCGATTAATACGGCCATTTTTGTATTCTTGTAACTTTGGGATCGATCTCAAATACGCTTGCGTCAAGTATGTGTCTCGAAAGCGCAATAACGACATTCTAGTACGGTGCGCAAGCGTTTTTAAGATCGATCCCAAAGTTACAAGAATACGAAAATGGTCGAACTGCAACTACAACTGCTTTAAATATGTGAATTGACCCCAGGTGCACAACCTGTTCGTCTCTTCATTTCGTAAAAAAAACACAATATTTTTTATTAGATCCTGCATACAAACGCATCAATACGCGAATTCACAAATGTGGTACAGCATATTTTTTGACAAATTCCCGGTTTTCAGGTATCAGTTTTGTGACATGCATCAAAACCCTAACACCGGTCCCACGTGTGGATTTGGAAAATAATATTGGCGCCAATATTGGAACGAACGTTATTTTATATACACGCGTTGGACGAGTGGTGTTGGGACCGACGTTGGGGCCAATGTGTAGAGCCGGCGTAATAAAATACTCTAGCGCCCTAGTCTCAATAACTTATCTACCATTAACTGTCTGTTAAAACAGCTAACTAGTAGTAGCAAAACTGACATTTATGCCATCGATAGATAGAAAACCGTTCAGCTCTATCGACGGATATTGAAACGCCCAAATGTCAGTTTCATAACTACAGTTAGCAATTAACAGACAGTTAACGGTAGATAAGTAACTGAGACCGGGCGTTATTTATAATTAACTGTCTGTTAACCTTTTGACCGCCACAGACGTCTATGAACGTCAAATTTATTACGTGCTCACGATGCCGCTTTTTAGCGCGTTTTAATTTGACGTCCACAGACGTCCGTGGCGGTCAAAAGATTAAATTAGCTAACTTTAGCAGCAAAAATGACATTGGATTAGTAAAGATAGATCAGTCTCGCAATTGTGGTGGGTTTGAATCCTGGCCATTATACTACCGACGTGAACCCACTCCTAGCACAAGCCATAGAGCTTAGCTGGAGGGGTTAACAGGATTGCCAGTAATGTAGAACCACAATCCCATATTGCTAATTATCTTAAAAAAAATATATAAACTAGATAGTTTCGACAATCCGTTTTGAAGATAATTACCTTACACACGTCACACCGTGCAAGATTTGTTTATTTAAGTACCTACTAAGTACATTATCTTCATCGTCTATGAAGTTGTCATACGTATAAACTATTATTATCTCAATTAAAATTTGAAGGTGCCATATATCAACCAAAGAGCATTATCATAAAACATACCAGCAATTAAATTAATTACTCAGTAAATATCTAAAGTTAAACGTGTCCGTTACGACCAGATTAAACTATAAAGTACTCATTATCTTATAATAACTACTTTTACAACCAATTTCGAAAGTACTTAAACATAACTGCCATAGAATTAATAGCGTAATTACATTAAAGCAAAAACTACATTGAATACATTATTGGAACTGCTTCTAGCCTTACTGTGAAGGACAACGCTGTGACGGAATTTGCGAACTGAACCGCACAAGCGAAGTTGTCACTGCTGCTTGCTATATTTGATTGGCCTGTTAGTCTAGTGTTTAGTGACCCTGACTGCTAAGCCGTGGGTTGGATCCCACCCAGGATAAAATTTTGTATGATGGTTTATTCTGTATCTGGGTGTAATTTATCTATAATATTTATGTACTTATCTATACTAATATTATGAAGCGGAAGAGTTTGTTTGTTTGTTTAAACGCGCTAATCTCAGGAACTACTGGTCCAATTTGAATTCTTTTTTTGTTGGATAGCCCATTTATCGAGGAAGACTAATAGGAGCGGAGCAGCAATGAGAAATGTAGCAAAAACGGGGAAAATTTACGCATACGAATATATAAGCTAGTAAATATATAAGTAGGTTTATCAGTAGTCTGGTTGCCATAGTACAAGCTCTGCTATGTTGTGTGAGTTGTCCCAAGATATTATTATAGATATTATTGCACACTATTCCTTATCCAGCCGGTAACTACAGGGTGACTTGTAATATACTAATAACCTCCCACCCGTCGTTTCGTTGGCTTTTTTACATAATACTAAATAACTTTGTAATATCAGTTTTGAGATATTTAATATATTAATCCTTAATCACCTACCACTTGTTTTTGGAGTTATGACCTTAACCACCTACAGACTATTTTACAGGAGTAGAATCGTTGTTTATTGTGAGGTTCAGGCCCCAAACCTGACAAAGAAACATTGATTTCCGGGGTCTCTCAAATGTGTGACAAAAGTCTAGTATGATAAGTGGTGAAGCGTATTTTAAAGTATTTTTTTATCAATACTTTCATTTATTCATTTTTATTAATACAATTTATTTTTAAACTACTCGAAAATATAAATATAATAATATTAATATTTACACTACCTATGTACAAATTGCTACATAAAATAAAATTAAAACAAGCAGGCGTCATATAATTCCTCCGCATCGCTATCGACCGGCACCGTGCCCAGAAGGCTGGCAGCATTGCCGCGTTGTATAGCAATGCTGATTTGCTGAGCGAAGTACAGGCCAGCCTTCTGGTCACGTGAAGGGTCGATCATGAGTTTACTCAAAATTTTATAAAAAGATCGTGCAATATTTTTATTATATTTTGTATTATATTACAAAGTTATTGTAATGTAAAGAAATTCACATACATTATTTTTTTGAATGAATATTCAAAGGGCAGCACATGCCTTTAAATAATGATTGATGTCATGATTTTTATAATGTTTTACCTAAGCTTAACTTGAAGTAAGTCAAAGTACCTACTTAGGGTTTTTTTTGGAACGAAGTTCCTTATCGCGCGGTATGAAAGGGGGCTAGACGGAAAAAAATCCCACGAAAAGTTGTAAGGACACTTTTTGACACACACAAGCCGTGCGGTGTGCGCGTAAGATATGAACATCTAATTTGAAAATTTGAAGTCACCTGCCGATTTGGTCTAGAGGCATAAATTCGGGTTCGAGCCTTCGGTATACAATCGTCTTTTTGTAAGTTATTTTCGTTTCGTCTTTCTATTTCGCATTGAACAGTGTAGTGTTGCGAAGATTATGAAAAAAAAAAAAAAAAAATTAAGATAAGAACTTCGTTCCATCCGGGTGTCCCTTGACACCTCTCAAGTTTTTTTTTATATATTTAAAGGGCTTTATTGCTTAGCGATAACGTCACCAGCACACGTTATAATTAATATAAACTATTTACCTAATATAACAAATGCCAATCTATACAATATCGTAGCCTGTTCTGTTGAAGGACAAGACAGGAGCGAGTTACAAGCTCCAACATCATGCATCTTGGCCTCCCATCCGTTGGGCCAAGCAAGCTGTTTCTCATAACTTCGTTCCGTACACACTCCATTAAGATATGCTGGACATCTTCTACTAAACTTAGGGTTTTGTATTGATTTCCTTATTCTTAATTTGTCTGTTAGTGACCCTGACTGCTCAGCAGTCAAGTCAGATGTCGTGACTTCGATTCCCAAGCAGAATAGATCATGATTAGCACAATTGTTTATTCAGTGTCTGGTTGTAATTTATTCATAATATTATACTTCCTGTCCCGCGCAACTTCGTCGGCGTAAATTTTCCTCGTTTTTGCAACATTTCTCATTGCTGCTCCGCCCTTATTGGTCGTAGCGTAATATTATATAGCCTATAGCCTTCCTTGATACATGGGTGAATGAATTTTTCAATTCGGATTAGTAGTTCTTGAGAAATCTCAAGAACTCAAGCTGAAGAGTTTGTGTGTTTGAACGCGGAAATCCGCGTTCAAACACACAAACTCTTCAGCTTAATTATATTACTATAGATTTGTTTTTGAAAATTATCAATAACTTATCTAGTTGCTTAAAGTACAGGCTCTGACTAGTTTGAGGGCAGATGGTCGTGCTTTTTTTTTAAACAGAAAAAACAACCTATTCTCTAATCATTAAAAACCAAAAACATAAACGCGTTACTAACCAAGTCGTTCAATCGCAATATCTTGACAAAGACTTCCATCCTGCTGGTTCCCATTCTAATCAATTGCGGTACCAAAAATACCAACCATTCTATTCCCATTCACACAAAAATACTTCACTATTTAACCGTTTGTACGGTCACGTTCAAATAATTCTATTTTTACGAGGCATTTTCGGCCCAAATCTTTTGATTTCCTCACGGGAGCCACGGGTAAGAATGGCCCAGCAACTCGGCACCTTTGATCTCGCACGGTGGCCGAACATAAATCCTTTAAGTGACAAATTACTGATCAATAGATCTATGTTATGTTTCGGAGTTCTTTGTTTCGTAAACTATTGGAATTAATGGTTTATTACTAGCGTTGATTTCTTTCGAAACTTGGTTGAGGTATTTTTTACTTGTGTTCGGTCATTTGTATTTTATTAGTGTGAATATTCTGGGTGTCATTTTTTAAAGAGCACGTGCTTGAGAAAACATGGGCGACTCTATGAAATTGTTATTTAGTTACGTAACAAGCTATCAATTCGTTCGAATGAATCTTTCAATTCGTTAATGGAAACATTAATTTAGATACATTAGATACATTTTCAGTTTATGATAAAAATTAAAGTCATTCAATCGTCAACACCAAACTTAGCTCATACAATTAGCCCTAATTTAAAGAGCAGAATTTTTGTTTTTTTTTCATTCTTTTGTGACATAAAAAGGGATTTTTAGAAATTCTACCCCTGAGAGGACGAAAATGAGGTCAAAATTGCACAGTAAATACACGGGCAGTAGTAATACAGCAAAAACTGCAGTAAAATCTAATCTAAACAATATACTCAGCTAAGCAAATATTATCGCCCATGTACAAAACAAAATAGTGAGCTGTTTGTGTATACTTGTATCCACAATAAGCCGGCGCCGGCGACGCGTGCGCATGCCGCGGAGGTGCTCAACTGTTGGTATGACTATAAAGTTTAAAATGTAATTATTATTTAGGTATTACTTAAATGTCGGGTCTTATTAAAAGGTAGGAACCTTTTATTTGCCCGAAGTTTCGATCGAATTGCACCGATCGTGGTCACGGGTCGGCTGATGGCAGCTTAGCGATGTCTCCGTGAGGCGCAGGGTTTTTCAACTACCCTCGCCTGGTCTTGATAATTTGTACTGTCGGTACTTCTACACACTACCCTGTTACGGCTACGATTGCATTGCATGAAAAAAGGGTTTTAGGATGGTGAGAGCCGGTATCCATCCATCATTAGTACCTTTAATTAATTCACGCGATTAAGTCCCAAAATATATCTAATTTGTATAAAAATCGCGAAAGTTTAAAAACGATAAAAGTATTTATTATTGTCCTCTAAACTAGATTACAATACAATGAGGTTCCAAATTTGTACCTCATTGTTATTTTAATCTACAAGGAATAATAATATAATTTAATGATAGATATTATTAACATTTTTCATTTCTTGTGAAACCGTACCTATTTAGGTAAAGGTTCTTTTTACTAATACAGTTCTTATCTTTTGTTAATAGTCATATAACTTACTGAAGAATAATCAAATTAGATAGGTAATATATGAATAAAAGCGTTATAAGACTACGTATTCATTAATTAAACTTACCTATGGAAACATTTTACGAACTTTGCGTGAGTATATGAGGTTGATAAAGAAAGTGGAAGCTGAGATAAAAAGGGAGTGGCTGTTGGAATAGTGGTTAGTGACTCTGACGGCTAAGCTGGGTTCGTTCCTACCCAGGATAAAACTTTGTGTGATGAGCACGATGGTTTATTCTGTGTCTGAGTGTAATTTATCTATAATATGTATATATTTAGAAATATAGAAGTATGTGTATGAGTTGTCTAGTTTCCATAGTAGAAGCTCTGCTTAGTTTGATACAAAAATGTTGAAGAAAGTGAATAACGTTTCTCATTTGTAAAACTCACGTTAAAGTATTGGTAATATAAATCCGCTATATGTACTTAAAACCTAGAAAGGGTTGACGGCATCTGACAAAACATATTTTATATATTACAATAAACAGTGAAAGTGTCGTTGACCTTTTTCAAAACGCTGAAGTTATGAAAACATTCGCGTAGAACAAGTGAAGTGAGATTGTTTTATTTATACCTTACAACTTTGAGTAAGTAAATCGTTAACGTGTTAGAATAATAACATTTGTTGCTTAGTATGTGACTGTTTACTTAAGTTATGTTTCAGTAATAATTGGATACCGAAATTCACCATACAATAGAATAGGATTTTTTCCCATTTGCTAATGGTCACTTGCTGGCGGCCAATATCTATCATCGTGTACAATATAAAAGCCTTTTCTATAAAATTCAACACACACACACACACACACACAGAGAGACAGAGAGATTAGTTGCAGGACCGACGACATAATCCGTGTAACTGTGGCGAATCTGTCGTTATCCGTGGAGGTATTGTAGCCTTATGGAGTGAGTGATTTTTAATATATTAATAACCCACTGCTGACTTCTTTATATAACACTCAATCACTTTGTAATATTAGTTTTGTTAATATTTAATAAATTAACGCTACCATTTGTTTTTGGAGTTATGACCTTAACCACCTACGGACTAATTGGAGTAAAATCATTGTTTATTGTGAGGTTTACTCACAATAAACAATGATTTTACTTCAATTAGTTTAGGCTCTCAACCTGACAAAGAAACATCGATTTTACTCCGGGGTCTCACAGATGTGTGGTAAATCGTTGTGTGACAAAAGTAGGTGGGAGTTGGTAAAGGGTTAATTTTTTTTTTTTTTTCGAAAAATATATTACGAAGCAATTGACTGCCTCTGTGGCGCGGTGGGAGTGTATCCGACTGCTACGCAAGAGGTCGTGGGTTCGATCCCCACCCAGGATAAAACTTTGTGTGATGAGCACGATGGTTTATTCTGTGTCTGGGTGTTATTTATCTATAATATGTATGTATTTAGAAATATATAAGTATGTTTATCAGTTGTCTGGTTTCCATAGTACAAGCTCTGCTTAGTTTGGGATCAGATGGCGTTGTGTGAGTTGTCCCAAGATATTATTATTATTATTATAATTTGGTGTAATGTAAAGAAGCTATTAAATATCACCCTGTATATATACGGTAACTATTTATAGCGGTATTTAATGTAACTTAATTACTTAATATAAACGAATTGAATAAATAATTAAAGATAATTGATGCATTAGGTACTTACACCGTAATAGAGACGTAACGGTTATTGAAGATAATAGTTTTTATTATATAATTTGCATGGCAATGAGATCAGTGTAATGACTTCTAGTTGTAATCACCGTTTCAATAGATATAAACATTAGACTATTTACGAAAATCACGAAACACATTCATAAGTTGCACTGCAACAGCTTTTTCAGGCAAAATTCAATTCGTAGAATGAAACTTAGCCATCAGGCATCTGAGCAGATTAAAATGTTTGCGAGGATAATAAAATACCAGATTCCAGATTTTTTAGGCACACAGTGTTTCCGAGAGTATGTTAAGCCAATGATTCTGTGTCTAATTTCATGACGCTCGCGTGAGATTTATTGAGAATAGAGAGTGCAGTTGTGTATAGGCATTTTTGTGCACTATAAAGAAGAGAATTACTACGTATGTCACCGAAAACGATAACCGAGACGAAGACAGAAACAGAAGAATAAGCTTTTTTTTGTTAATTTGATGTTTTAATGTTTATATTTATCTATAATATGTATGTATTTAGAAATATTTATGTATGTTTATCAGTTGTCTGGTTTCCATAGTACAAGCTCTGCTTAGTTTGGGATCAGATAGCGTTGTGTGAGTTGTCCCAAGATATTATTATTATTATTATTATGTTATCTATACTAATATTATAAAGCGGAAGAGTTTGTTTGTTTGTTTGTTTAAACGTGCTAATCTCAGGAACTAATGGTCCGATTTGAAAAATTTTTTTTTTTGGATAGCCCATTTATCGAGGAAGGCTATAGGCTATATACGCGCTACGACTAATAGGAGCGGAGCAGCGACGAGAAATGTTTCAAAAACGGGGAAAATTTACGCATACCAAGTTGCGCGGGACAGCTAGTAATATAATATGGGCTTGCTCTTGGCTCCGTTCATGGTACGCATTGATGAGGTCTACGATGGAACGATTATGCCTACTGTTCTGTATCTCACACTCTATAAGCATATCATTGTAGTTACGAGTATGTAGTCTGTGCCCAAATCGCAACAAAATAAATGTTTTCTTTCCTTTTCCATATGATGGTCCTAAAAGTGTCCGAGTTAATTTAATTGGAAACCCTTCCGTCGGAAAAGTGTTCCACACTTCGGGGGCTGAAGTGTTCGCAAAACAAACGTAGAAGCGTACCGCTTTATGCGACAGATGGGTTTTCTTATATTAGTTACTAGCTGTCCCGCGCAACTCCGTATGCGTAAATTTTCCGTTTTTGAAACATTTCTCATTGCTGTTGCGCTTCTATTAGTCGTAGCGCAATGTTATATAGCCTATAGCTTTCCTCGATAAATGGGCTATCAAACAAAACAATTTTTTTTCAAATCGGACCAGTAGTTCCTGAGATTAGCGCGTTTAAACAAACAAACAAACTCTTCCGCTTTATAATATTAGTATAGATACAGAATTTAGTTTTTCTTCAAATTACCGTTTCAAAATTCCATATCCGTGAGCGGTATTTAAGTGTGCGTGTGTGTTATTCAGAGGCACGTTGTATAAAGTTCTCTTTCTATACTTTCGGTGTTTTGTGATGTCAAAGTCAATTACTCAGTACTCAAGTTCACCACACCGTAACATTATAAATTATGTTCGGAGAACAATAAATGATATCACAATTAAGTATTGACAAGCTTTGATTGCTTCAAATCAATCACAGTTAGTGATATTATCTATAGATATAGCGGTGTTGATACGGTTCAGTGGGCTGAGGACTTTATTATAATAATGAACTTGTAAAAAAGGGGTCGGTTTTTGATTTGTTTCTGTAACATAAACTCAAAATGGTTCCGGCTTCCTTTGTTCATTGGTAAGACCTCAAAAAACTTCTATCACATTCTAGGGAATCGTAATTAGACATTTTTGGCATTTGACATTATGAGATATATAGTGAAATCGTTGGAGATTTTAAGAATCATATTTTAAGCAGTCAGATAAAACCTATGGTTTTGATAAAATCTTACCATACTTACTGTAATTTATGTATCATAATCAAAATACATTTTATCGCTACCTACATCTGACTTTCACGAGAACGAAGACTTGGAAAAAGCTAAGTTTTTTTTTTAAGACAACTCCCGCAGTATGATACCCCTGTGTCGCGGGAGACTTTACAAACATACAAGTCACGGGCACAAAGTACACCCCGACTCGGAGCAACAATTTGTAGATCACACAAAGTGGTGTACCGTGTGATGACCTCTTGCGTAGCAGTCACACACTCCCAATGCCACCGATCATTCATGTATTAGTATCATGATAATTATCCGTTTAGATACCAGCCAAATCTTGATTTTGTCACTAGAATCAAGTAAACCAGTTGTAGAGAATTCGGACTCTACATTCCGCAGTCGATACTTATCAACTGATTCCACACCTATTCTGGTATCGATATTGCATTGATAAAATATCAAATAAATCGATCTTATAAACACAAAATCGATTTTCTACTTAAACAACTACTTTAACATTACTCTGAATGATGTTTTAATGAACCGAAAGGTATGGTCAAATTTCAGCAGCAGATAGTAGTATTGCATCTACCATGGTGCCATAGCTGGTTGCATTATTATTACATATTAGTTATAGCATATTCTTTTTATATATTCGTAAACTTTCGCGATTTGTACACATTATAGAATTTTCGGGTCTTAATCGCGTAAATATTTTATTTTAAGCCTAAATACCTTTGTTTATTGCCCGACGTTTTGACCGTATTGTAACGGCCGTAGTCACGTAGAGTCTACCCGTGACCACGTACAAAATTCTATAATGTGTACAAATCGCGAAAGTTTACGAACATATATTACAAACCAATCCGGGCCGGAGTTTGTAAACAAAATCAGTGACCTAGAATTCTTTCATATTCTTTTTGTCAAAATTCAGTAGTGAAAGGCGTACTAGTATGGTTTAAGAATGATACCCCTCGTACAAAATTCGATTGGATTATTATGGTATAAAACTTTTAAGTCATACTTTTTTTAATTAGTAACTTTTTCACTTATAAATAAACGAATGAAAAAATAATATTTTTTAGGGTATTCCGATTTTGATAAAATCAGGTATGTATATTATACCAACCCTTGATTATGACCACACCTTTCTGTTACACCTTGTATATACTTTATATACTAATGCATATTACAGAAATGTTGTTGTAATTATTGTTGCAACAATTGTAATTATTGTTGTCACAGTTTGATAATGTTACTTAGGTACTAGTTAAGAAAACGATTTACTTTTGTAAGTAAAGATTCTGCGTGATAAATTACGGCCATTCTTTTCTTTCCTTTGAAAAACATGTATACTTATTCATTAAGTAGCAGTAAATTGGCCAATATTTAAGCACATAAAGTTTTTACATCGTAAGTGGATGCTCCTACTATGTTGTGCCCATTGAGGCTGATGTATCCGATCTCGTGTACTCTTCTAATATTAATGACCTCTTTTTTTGCATCAGTCCTCTAATATATGGTGTATAATATAATGGTGGCAGCACCTTACCTGCATAAACAGTTTATAAACAGAGAAACATTGTAAACATTGGCAATTTGAAAAGAGTGGCCACGAGTTTTTATTGCCTGTTCTTTTCTCGGGCTTTACCTATTGTTTGCGAACAGGCATTACCAGTAAATGTAGAATCGACTTTTCACAAGTGTAGTATTTTGCTTCCTAAGTGAATAAATGATTTTTATTATTTATTATTATTATTATTATTATTGAAATGTAATATTATAATTAATTTTATTGCACTTTAGTAGATGAAGTGCTACACTGCATCGTGTTGACTCGTAGCCTTTTGCAAAATCGCCGGTATAGCCCCGCTGTCGGCCAAAATTCCGCCTACATGAAAGTCGCCAGAAACTTCATAGGAACCGAAAACGATCGGATATTTCATATAACGTGATTCCTACCTTTCTACCCTTGGTATCCACTTGAACTTACTCTGGAAGTTCTCTACAAGCTTCGTAGAGTGATGGAATCAGGACAGATAAAGTTGTAGTTTATGTGGCAGGTCGTAGTAAAGTGTTGGGTTTAGTCAGTTCACTAATGAAATGATTACAAGTCGATTCTTCGTCTCTACTTTGATGAAGCCATTTAATTGCCTGATCTTGGCATAGGGACAGGCTTCGAAAATGCCAGTTTCTGGTCATTAAAGCTTTAGATAAAGCTTTTTTCCTCAAATTTCGGTAGCGAACTTAAACAATGACACGCAGTGCTAAGGAGATCCCTCCGTCCCTTGGAGAACATAATAAGCAGTTAGTCCTGCGCCTAATCTCTCTGCGATCATTCGGATAAGAGTGACGGAATATAGTGTGCACTTGTATCTACGGTAAGATCGTTGCACTATAATCTGCGGCTAATCTTTCATGAGAGACTTTATAATTTTGACCACAGATACAGAAAGGCATGAAATGTCGTCTCTACTTTGATTAAACCAACTATAATTGCTTGATCGTGGCATAGGGACAGGCTTCGAAAATGCCTGCTTTCTGCACCTATATAATTTTATGTTACATCACCCAAAGGTTGGCTGGTAGAGAATGCTTTTAGCATTAAGTCCGCCTTTGTACAATATTTTGTGCATGAAGTCAATAAATAAATAAAAAAATAAATAAAATGACTTAAACAATGACACGCAGTCCCAAAGAGATGTGGCGTATGGATTGATATCTTAACTTAAGAAACCCTGTAGGAGAGTCAAATACTATAATATTAAGTAATCAAATTTTCCTATTTTAAGTTATATTTAAAACACAATGTGCATACGATCGGTCTCGCAATCGTGAGGTTTCGAATCCTACCCATTATTCTACCGACGTGAACCCACTCCTAACACAAGCCACTGAGCTCAGCTGGAGGGGTTAACAGGATTGCTAGTAATGTGGGACGAAAATCCCACATTGCTAATCAATTAAAAAAAAAAAATGTTTAACAATTGATTTGTCAATGCTGCCAGCCCTGTAAGTGGCGTGTGACAGACAGACATACGGACATGCGTAGGCGCCACACGTCGTCTGATCGTTCACCTTACCAGTACTATTTATTTTCAAAAATTCTGAATTCCTTTTGTAAGTGTCCATCAATTGTCGATGCTAAATTTAGATGCAGTTTATTTATTTTTTAAATCAATGAATAATTTATGCATATGCAACGGATAAATCCCTGTCCGACCCGAAAGAGACGTGTAGGTATTCCAATAACAATGCTACTTAAAATTATATCCGTCGAAATGATTTTTTTATTATGTAAAAGGCACAATTTTAGTAAGTTGCCAATTTTATAGATATATGAAGAAAATGTTCAAGATTTTTTATCAACATTTTTTTTTTACAGATAACTAGCAATGTGGGATTGAGTCCCACTAGCAATCTTGTTAACCCCTCCAGCTAAGCTCAAAGGCTTGTGTTAGGAGTGGGTTCACGTCGGTAGTATAATGGGTAGGTTTAGAACCAGCGACCTCACGATTGCGAGACCGATGGCTTAACCATTAGGCTACCGCCGCTTCACAACATTGTTTGTCCTCTTTACAATCTAAATAATATTTTCCGCTACTGTTTGTTTTCACGTTAAGATATCTTGCCCGGCGTTTCGACTGTATTACAACGGCCGTGGTCACGGGTAGATTCTCGTAATATATATATTTACAATCGCGAAAGTATATCAACATTTATTTTTCCTCGTAATTAAATAAAAAAAAATACGTAAATCGAATGGAAACATGATTGAACACATTACGATCAATACGTATCGAACAGGGATTAAAAAAAAAAACAATATTGTATACATGAAATTATCTTTTCCCTAAGAGGGGATTTTTTGGGTAGAAAATGTGGCAAAAGTACAATGATATAGTTACATAATAATAAGTACCTGCTTAAATAGCATTCAATATAAAATAATCTAAATATTTAGATAACTAAGTTTCCGCCTCCGCCCCTGATTTGCAAAATAACTACCAAAGTCAAAGCCAAAATAATAATAATAAAAAAATATAAAACAATTAACATAAAACAATATACAATAAAAACTGCATTATGACATTTCATTATCATAACATAAGCATATAATATCAAGTTAACAGTTATAAAGGCTGTCTTTTAAACTAGGCTGAATGCCTGTATCTTAAAAGGCAGTATTCGGCACTAACACGGGTTGTATATATGCAATTAAAGTCGATTATGCAGATGGACTGTGTCAATTTCATGTATCAAATAAAATAGTCACCCTATTCTTTTTCAGGTAACGAAATCAAACTCCTTATTAACCTCCGACAAAAATTGAAATATAAATTTCTGGAGTTATTACACCATGAAACTAACTTAAATTGAAACTCGCGAAATCGAAATGCAATGTTTTCAAAATAATATAACAAATACTTATATTCTAACTACGACCAATCCAAGTCCGTACCGGACGAAGCTTGAATTGGTCATAACATATTCATGTATTAGTAGCACACTGTCATAAAACCTGTGACAAATTCATCGGATGGATATGAAAATTGTGGTAGTTTCTGTTTGGTATAACGGGAACAAGTCACAGGCGATGAGATGATGAGATTATGTGATAGTTACTTAGTTTGAAATGAGCATTATTCCTGTGCAGAAAATACAAATAGTCTCATGGTCTACCGCTGTTGGTGCTTAAACAAATGACCGTTTTCTGAAAAACATCGCATCCCTCCGTCCCTTGGAGAACATAATAAGCTGTTGGTCCTGCGCCTAATCTCTCTCCGATCGGTCGGATAAAAGTGACGGTATATAGTGTGCACTTGCGTCTGCGGTATGATCGTTGCACTATAATCTACTGTATAATTGGCTAATCTTTCATGAGAGACTTTATCATTTTGACTACAGACACAGAAAGGCATCAAATGTTTAATATTTTAAGATTTGTGAAAAAAAATAACAATTGAAAAAGGCGCAGTTTGAAATTAACGAATGCATCTTTTGAAAAAGTCTTGATTTTAAGTCTCTTCGGTTTAAAGATTATTTATTCTCAAAAAGAACAGATACAGTTCACTTATACTGAGATTTACAAAAATAAAATAATAATTTTTTTTGTTCTATATAAATCAATTTGAGTTTGCAATATTACAGTATTACTCTTATTCCTGAATATTCAAAAGATACTTATCTTTGAGACGTGCTTAAAAGTATTTCTGTTGCTACTACTACATGAAAGTGATACTGACAGCATGGTGGTAGGGGGCGGATCCAGGATTTGATTCTTGGGGGGCGCACGAGAAGCAAATGGTGGTGGTGGATCTAATATGCTTACGACAGGGGAAGGATGCATTTAATTCCGCCCGACACCTATCATGTGTGAGTTGCACGCACGACGAAAGGCGGGCCTCAAAAAAAACGTTAGAGGCAATTGAGCAAACAAATTTCATACAATACAAGAAATTTAGTACACAAAACAACCGGTTGGGGGGGGGGGGCAGGTGCCCCGTGGCCTCATCAAGCTCTCAAGGCATCTCAAAACTAAGAGACGTCCGAGTGTTTAAGCATTTTAGGACCTTAAACGTTTCAATTTATAACTTAGACTATAAACCATGTCACTATTTTATTATTTATGCATCTGGGGCTTGCTCTTCTTCATATAGATTCGCTAGGGAAACATGTATCTACAAGAACGGTTGCGGTAAACCAAATAACTGCGAACTGACGCAGCTGGTTGTAAAGACACTTGTGAATATTAATATGTGGCTGTTTTAATTACACGTTCAGATATGTGAATGGACAGTTTTGTGTAGTTAAACACTTTACTTTGTCTCCTTATAAGGATTTTCCTGGTTCATGAAAAGTGTTACACTTAATGATAGACTTTGCTACAATAGTTAGTAGTTACAGACCTAAGTATGTCGTAGATCTTGTCAATAAAAACTGAATTTCGACAAACCCAATTTGTCAAAATTTCGTTTTGAGTCGCTCTTAATAAATTAGTCTTTTTTGACGTAATAACGTCTTATAAATTGATGACCGGGTGCACGCACGAAAAAGGATGATTGGTTGCTAAGTAACGCGAATGGCGATAAATCATCACGTTGTTGACTGTGGCCGTAGGGTGCAAACGCATGCTTGCGCGCGCATGTCCCCGAATCTACTAAAGCTGTCACAGGCATCGTTGTTTATTACAATGTCATCAATGTTTTGGCGATTGCAGCAACATGGGATACAATTGGAAAAATAAATTTAAAAAAGCTGTGCATGGTTGTTTATTCTGTGTCATCAATGATTTCCTATGACGTTATAACGTAAAATTATACCCGCCGGGACATCAACGAGTAAAAGTATAATTGTACTTAAGTCAAAATATTACATTCGTCAAAATGTACAATATAATGTGGTCATAATGTTATCACGGGTTGAATGATCATATGACATAATACGACCATGTCAAAATGTACAATCAACTTTTGGTGTAATGGTCAATTTGTCTCACGGCCTAAATGAACATATGGCAGAATATACCATGGCCAAATAGTTCACACAAATATTTACACTGAGCGGGAATCCAACGCGCACTCTCTGACGTAGCATTCGAATCCACTACCGCTACGTCACAGTGGCTAGAATTTCCTGGAATCTTCTTTTTTTTATGTGTCAGACTTTGTCTCAGTGCCATTTTGCACTTTATATGTACCACCGGAAGATCAATGAGAGAAGAAGTGTATTGTACTTGGGACTCTGACCTGGGACAGAGTCACGTCTAACAACTACATGTCTGTAAATCTGTATAAGGGACGAATGTATGGTTTTCTAAACTTTATTCTTGAATTATCATAAACTAACAAAATTAACTTAAAAAACAAAACAAGTATAAATAAACTCAAATTCTCTCAGTTAAGATAATCCTACTTATTATTCATACTTATAATTAAATCCGATTACTTATATATATCACGAAGTCGTACAATTCCTTTTAAAAAATTAACTATAGATACCTCTTTATTATTTAAATGTTTAAGCATATTTTTATATTTCGTGTCAAAAATTATATCACATTTCCTCCGTTTTCTCTTATCAAATAGTGAATTTCCAATTCGCGAATACTGGTATTTACATACCTTCCGTAACAAATGTACAAATAAATATAAACCAGGGTTTACACGCATCCTCTTTCTTAAGCGGCCATGCCATGCTTCAAGACTGTTGTTAGTCCGATGTCGTTGGTCGCTGGCACTGATCTCGGCAAGAAGTGATTCTGATAACCACTGCTTCTTGTAATATTTTTCAAATTTTTGCACTACCTCGGAATATTCAACCGTGTCAAGTATTTCCGACCACCCAGTAGATATCAAATGTTCTGGCAATAATGGAAAATAAGAAGCCATTTTCAAAAATGTTATCCCTCCTTTAATCCTATCAAATTCCAAACTTTTTGCTTTTTTCCATATCGCACGATTATAATGGAAAAAGCGTCCCGTAATTTTGCACTCCGGAAACACTCTGTTCATAGCGTTATGTTGAGCTCGTTCAAAATCACACTTATAGTATTTAATAGTAATTTTTAGTCCATCTCGTAGAAAATTAAATAGCCGTTCATAGGTATTTGTACTTTTATCAGGCAGTAAGGCATATATTACGGGCACTATGTTTGTCTCTTCACTTGTGCTGCAGTAATCTAAGTGGATGGTAAATAACTGTACGAATGGACTTGGTGCCACCATGAATGTACCATCTCCAAATAGCATATGGTCACTTGCACAACCATTTAAAATTTTCAGCCCCAGTTTTGTGCCAAATGTTATCTGCTGTGCCATCCTCCCATATCAGAAAATTTTCTTTTAATAATTTGGGCAATACAACTTCTTCTAGTGTTTTAAACGTTGTGGTATTGACCTCTAAGAATTGTTTTCTTGCTCTTTGCAATGATCTTTTTTTCATACTAAAAGTTGGTTTTATATCTGAGCAATCGGAATCATCTGTATCTGTTATTTCTTCATTTTCAAAAACTTCTTCAAAAGTTTCTTTTATTGGGGCATAGCTTAAACAAACTTGGCTTTTGCATTTTTGAAACGCTAAATGATTTTTATTATTAGATGTAGATGGTAAACAAGTATGATGCCCTTCTCGTAATACCGCAAGTTAATCTTTACTTATAGTGAGAGATGCTGCACAAGACTGTCGATTAACACATTGCCACAACGACGTTCCATTTTTATTTTTGTGCCTCCAAGTGAACCGGTGCAAACCGTACAGAACAGTTGATTTTCCTTTTTGAGTTTTGCTATAAATTGGTATTTTACTTGCCATTTCAATAAAATACGCTTTAAGCTTATACAAAATTTCTTTAAGTGTAAGGAAATGACAAGAAATGTCAGTAATTATTATATATTTTATCATTTTATCGATGACTATTCTAAGCTGCCAAGTGGTATTTCAAGGAGTTCTTAAATCTAGATAGAATACTTATAGCAAAAACTTCTTACGTACAAACTAACCAATTGCACATTTTGTCGCATGTACATTATCACTAATACACGTTCCGGCCCTTGGGAATTTTGTTATCATTGTAATGTGTCATAATGTACTCTCTGACAATTACTCATTACTGAACTATTTGACCATTGTACATTTTGACGAATGTAATATTTTGACTTAAGTACAATTATACTTTTACTCGTTGATGTCCCGGAACGAAATTATATCGTTTACAGACAACGATTTTTATTTTTGAATTGATGGCATATGGCTATTTGATTTTACAGTCATTTCTGTACTGTAGTCTCAAAGGGGACAACATTTGTGTGGTAAACATCTAGATGTAACCACGGAATTCGGCTAGTAGACATACAGCAACTTTAGTAAAGCAAGAAGTTAAGTAATGCGTCTATGACAGAGAGAGGGAAGAATGGATAATGAAAATTCAGTATTCCGTTGCTACAATTTTGGTACAAAGTTCAAATTTTTCTAATATTTTACATTGTAAATGTGACTGACTGGATTTATTCTATTAATAAATATTTTACGTCAAACACTTTTGAAGGTTTAAAATAAATTTGTTCGAAGGTATGTATGTGTTGTGTTTTTTCTTGTACTGTTTAAACAACTTGGAGTGTTTTCTCGACAGCTTACCGTACGTGGTCCTGCAAATATAACCCCGTCAATTTGTACTTACCTAATTGACTTGTAAATGTACTGTTTGTGCTGGTATTTCCCCGAACAAGATTATTTTTGTTTTTTGTTTCTATTTTATTATTCTAAGATACTTCCTGAAAGAGAAACCTAGTGTCGCAAGAAGCTATACAAACATACACACAAATAAACATATATACAATATACCCGTGGACAAATTGCACTTATATTCGTAACTACAGTTTGTGGATCACATAGTTGAGTTAGTCCCGTAGAAAAAGTCAGAATCAAGTTTGCTGCGAGTTGGTTCACAGTAGTTGTTGCTTCGATCTCAACCATTGTCTGACCGTCCAGCGTTTCCCAAAGTGGGTTTCACATAACCCAGAGCTTCCATAGAAAAGTTACCTGGGTTCCGCAAAACACCTATATTTATTTAAGAAAACACGTTGGATAACTCCAGCGGGTTCAGTTATAATAGTTCTAATTTTATTTGGATTATCAAACTAAGAATAAAAGAAAGATGAAAAGAAAGAAATCATATTAATTTGACGCAGTACATATACAAATATCTATATATAAACTTAAAACTAGCTTATCTTAGAAAACTGCAACAGATAAGTCCACGGCACACTCAGCATTGTTTGCAGCACTCAGTTTTCAGTGTGAACTTAGGGGGTCGCACGGACATGTTAAATTAACCCTTTGTGGTTAAAGGAGCACGAGTTCCTTCAAGAAAATGAAAATTAGCTATAATTAATTATGTGAGATTATGCATCCCGCCCCCCCTTTCATGAACTTGGATTTTCATTTAAAAAAAATATTTGGGGGGTGTTATGTTATGTAAAGTTTGAGAACCCCTATTGTAGGCAGGGGTTCATGATTCAGTGAGGACCGTACAGATTGAGAGATCAGCGCACCTATACTATATTGGACCACTGGCCTGTTGGTCTACTGGTTAGTGACCCTGACTGCTTAGCCGGAGATCGTGGGTTCAAACTAAAACCAGGATAAAACTTTATGTGCTGAGTACGATGGTTTATTCTGTGTCAGGTTGTTATTTATCTATTTAGAAATATATAAGTATGTCTATCAGTTGTCTGGTTTCCATAGCACAAGCTCTGTTTAGTTTGGGATCAGATAGCGTTGCGTAAGGTGTCCCAAGAAAAAAAAAATATTATGCCTATTTGCGTGACCGTTTCCCAAAAAAAGCCAACACCCCTTCGTGCCTCATGGAACACATTAAGCCGTATTACCGTACAGCCGCTTACGCTCTATTTGAATAACATATTTCCGTACTTGTATCTAAACATCCTTTAAACAGTTGCTCATTTTGAATGTAGTCTACGCGAGAGATTTTTTGCACTTGACAAAAATATTTCTATGTGGCTACAATCAAAATTAAACCTTTCTGCGCAAAACAGAGAGTTCTGAATAGATTATTTTACACATGAAGCTAACAATGAGACCAATTACTGATCCAGTTATGCACAGGTAGGTTGTTTATCGTACTTTTGGAATGAAGGTATTTACCTCATACTTGTAACTTTAATCATCCACTAAAATTATAGAACCAAAATAAAATTAAATGTATATTTTAGTCTCCTGGGGGTCAATTTACGTATTTAAAGCAATGCAGTTGCAGTTCAGTTGCAGTTAAGTTTCGGTTAAATGGCCATTTTTGTATCCTTGTAACTTTGGGATCGATGTCAAATACGCTTGCGTCAAGTATGCGCCTCGAGACGGCAACAACGACATTCTAGTACGGTGCGCAAGCGTTTTTAAGATCGATCCCAAAGATACAAGAATACGAACATGGCCGTTTTAATCGAAACTTAACTGCAACTGCACTGCTTTAAATACGTGAATTGACCCACGGGTCTTTTTAACCTAACCATATTTAAATATAGTGACTAACTAGCTAATATACGAACAAAAGTAAAAGATATAACCATAACCATAAGAAAGCTAAAGTTGAATTGGACTGGACACATAATTCGGGGAAAATAAAAATGATCAAAGTCAATTATATATTGGTACACAAGCGACAACAAAAGGAATCGAAGCCACTCATGAGGTGGATTGATAAAATAAAAGCCGGAACAGGTCACATGCACTATAAAACAGAATAGAGACGAATGCTGGCAGTTGGGGGAGGCCTTTAACCAAAGGCAAACAGGTAGTGTCACGGCAAATTAATGTAAAATCTAGATTTTAGAAAACATAGCACTAATATCTAAATATTATTATTATTAACTAGCTATTGTCCTACTTGTTTTCTATTATTCTATTGATAATATTCTACATTAATATTATCAAGAAATATTTTGTAGTTTTTATGTATTGATGTAGGAAATAATCTTCGTCATTTTTTTGTGATTCTTACTATAGTTAAGATTTTGTATTCTGTAACGTAGTGCGAGTGGGAGTAGGGAGTGAGTACGACTCCTGTGTGGGAGTTTCGGGAGCTTGTGGGCTCAATTTCCACGTGGAACAGAGTACTTTGTGTCCAAGAATAACAAAATCCCTTGCGTGGTATTATCTTTGGAATTACATCAAAAGATTTGATGGCATTTGTATGGATAGGACTTATTAGCAAGGAACTTGGTCTAGCAAAGAGATATAAGTGAACTCTGTAATAACAATGAGCGATAGTCGACATTTTAAAATTCCAACATAGTTAAATAAAAGAAAGAGAACATCACTTCCATTTGGATATGTATAAATATTTTGAAAAACAATCCATCGTCGAGTGTTTGCAAATCCACTAATCCACTGTTTACGAAGTCCTGAGTAAACTTAACTCGTTAAATTAAATATTTGTATGAACACCGCAGTAAATCAAAATCATGTTGTCAACTGCGAAAGATTGCAGGAGTTTATTGAGTTTTAACGGTTTTAAGAGCCAGCGAGTTTAAAACTAGAAATTCTGCAAAATTATAAATCCGTCAGTTTGTGAGGATCGACAGATGGATGGATATTTGTTGCTCTTTCACGTAAAAACTACTAAACGGATTTTGATAAAACTTTGCAGAAATATAGTTCATACATCAGAATAGCAAACAGACTATTAATAATTAAACATTGCGGGCGAAGTAGCGGGGAAAAGCTAGTCTTCTATAAGTGCTAATTTTACTTCGCACAAAAATTTGGTACGATTACTTGCACAAACAATAGGAACCATACGACCTTAATTATGCTTTTAGCCTTTGTGGTATTAAAAGTAAAGAAGCTTTCACATAACTTCAAAAGAACAGTCCAAAATAATCAACCCTTAAACAATCACACACAAACAGCCATAATTTCATCAGTCAAATGCAAAAACGTTTTCAGCGAGCTTTGCCAAGTTCAAGCTCAACGGCATGCGCGGGCGCACGCTACGCCAGTGTCCGTCGTACGCGCAGCCCGCAAACACGCACCCAACCATAGTTTGATACAAATCGATACATGAACACATCGATTTTCACAAATTTAAAAATCGATTCAGTGATCACTCGAGCCAGGATTTGAAAATAAATAACGAATTGTGTGTTCGATTTTTTGAATTTTGAATTTAGAATTGTTATGTTGTGTGTGAAGTGTCAAGTGAAAATTTTTGTTTATGTGTGATAAGTGTGCGGTGACGTCATTAAAATTGACAGGTAAGTGGTTAAGTAGTGGACCGTTATGGAAATATTTACTAATTTATTTATTTACTTATTTTCCATTATGTATCGTACCTTGCTTCGTTACTTTCAGGAGTTTTGAAGTAAAATATAATTATAGATACTACAGATGAGGGATAATATTTAAATTTCATTTTATTATTAATACTGATATGTCAACGTTAAAGTGTTAAAAAATTGCACAGTACAGAGGTAATTTATTAAATGATAAAAAATTGTACGTAAACATAAAATTTATTTGTAGGTAGCTAAACATAGAATCAGAATTTATATTAAACTGGCGGACACCGGCGAGTTTGTACAATGTAGTATACAATAAACCTTGAATCAATCTATCTATTGCTGAAAACTGCATTAAAATCCGTTACGGTGTTACAAAGATCTAAGCGCACAAACAGCGTAAGCCACTTTATTTTATACTACGTAAAGGCATATATGGTATTATTTCAAATGAAAAAAAATAACCGCTTTCAACGAAAAAAAAAACAAGGACATCAGAATGCAAATTTTGCTGCCTAACTCTTTTGTTTTAGCCTATATCTCTGGTGTTTTATAAGCTAGAACAACGTTTTATATACTAAAACCTTTCCAGAAAAAGGCAATCGAATAGTGAAAATCGTGTCAAAATCGGTTCAGTAGTTTTTGAGATAATTGTGATCAGATAACCACCTTTTTTGAAGGCGATTTAAAAGATAGGTACGTTATAAAGTCTTAGGCTATTACAGTTATTGTTATTATTATGTAGACCACTATGAGTAAAACATGGTGTTGCTTTAGTTAACTTGTTACCCAATCAGTTAGTAGGTTTGGTAAATATGATAACCAGATACTACCTTTATAGTATTGTGTAGTGTGTGAGTGACTGCCTCTGTGGCGCGGTGGGAGTGTATCCGACTGCTACGCAAAAGGTCGTGGGTTCAATCCCCACCCAGGATAAAACTTTGTGTGATGAGCACGATGGTTTATTCTGTGTCTGGGTGTTATTTATCTATAATATGTATGTATTTAGAAAAAATATCAGTTGTCTGGTTGCTCAGATGATCAGATAGCGTTGTGTGAGTTGTGCCAAGATATTATATTATATTACTAGCTGTACCGCGCAACTTCGTCTGCGTAAATTTTCCCCGTTTTTGCAACATTTCTCGTCGCTACTCCGCTCCTATTAGTCGTAGCGCGATGTTATATAGCCTATAGCCTTCCTCGATAAATGGGCTATCCAACAAAAAAGATTTTTTCAAATCGGATCAGTAGTTCCTGAGATTAGCGCGTTTAAACAAACAAACAAACAAACTCTTCCGCTTTATAATATTAGTGTAGATAAACAAGTAGTAATAGTGCACTAGTCAGTCTACCACTGACTGACAACAATGAGGATGTTGGCTGTAAAGTCAAATCAGTATCTATAAATGAAATGTCAAAATGACAATCTCTATAGAAATGTGTATAGAATAACAACCAGTGACGTCATAAGTTCCTATCGTTAAATCATTACTTTTAGTATTCGTTTTCATGCTTTTAAGTTCAAAGTATTTTAATATCTATTATGGCCTAAATATTATTTTCTATGATTAAAAATAATATGTTTTTCTTGTAGTCAACTACCCAATTAGACGTTAAAATTGGAAGTCTATACTTGTGTCACAAGGATTACAATAACGGTCATTTTTTATAAATATCAAAATACCGTCTTATGAACTGAAGAGATTTTAATACTTCGTTTACTGTGAACTCCAGGACGGTATTTCTATTTGGTATTTGAAATTGTGGTCACTTTGAATGAGGAAGTCAGTACAATGTACTAGTAGGTTCGATAGAGTTTAGTGTAGTCAGAAAATAAATGTACCCGATAGACATATAAGCCAATTCTTTCAATGAAATTTATTGTTTTAAATATGATCAATTTTTTTTTTTTTGTGTTACTGGCCTGTTGGCCAGTCATGAAAAAATTAGCAGTCAGGGTCACTAACCACTAGACCTGTTGGTCCAGTGGTTAGTGACCCTGACTGCTAAGCCGGAGGTCGTGGGTTCCATCCCAATTCCGGATAAAACTTTGTGTGATAAGCACGGTGGTTTATTCTGTGGCTGGGTGATATTTATCTATAATATGTATGTATTTAGAAATATTTAAGTATATTTATCAGTTGCCTGGTTTCCATAATACAAGCTCTGCTTAGTTTGGGATCAGATGGAGATGGAATTTTCAATTTTTAATGACGAATTTAATAAATCGATTGAATCTTTGATGACGTGATAGTTTTTAAATGTCAATTATGACAATTACAATACTTCAAAAGATATTTTTAATGTGCAACTCCGTTATTTATTTAAAGCTAATTATAAAGCTGAAGAGTGTCTTTGTTAGTTTCAATGTCAGGAACTACTGGTTCAAATTAATAAAATATTTTAGTGTTAGATAGCCCATATATCGAGGAAGGCTATATGCTATAATAATATAACATCACGCTGTGACCAATAGGAGTGGAGCATTAATGAAAATACGAGGAAAATTGACGCAGACGAAGTTGCGCGGGTCAGCTAGTACATAATATGAGGTGACATGGCAATGTAACAAAATTCTTATTATCGCCTGTCAATAATTACAGTAAGAAGTGATAACTCAATCGTTAAGAGATCGGATTCGCAATCGAAAGATCCCAGGTTCAAATTACAGTCAACACTACTGACGCAACCAACACAAGCTATGCAAACAGCTTAGGTGGACTGACTTTTTCCCGTTTTATTAGTTAGTGTTTGAGTGCTAATAAATCTGAAAATCAATGTAGGGTTCCGGAGTTCCCCTCCTCATCACTTCATCTGAATTATACTAAAGAAGCTATATGCTTAAGAAGTGGGTTTTCTGTGGTTTTTATTTTATACTTACAACGGTATGCCTACTTAATAATCATTTTCAATTGAATTACACAACCCCTAAACGTTTTTAAAACACGTAGGTTGGTAGCTGAGAAAAAAAATCATATTCACTTTACATATAGGGAGGTACACTCCAAATAAAGGTTTTTTAAGATTTTATTCTTTCACTTTGTCGGCGTAAGTAATATGTGTACCCATGCAAAATTACAGTCTTCTAGCATTATCAGTCTCTGAGTTAAGCTGCGGACGGACGGACATAGCGAAACTTTAAGGGTTCCGTTCTGCTATTTTGGCTACGGAACCCTAAAAAAATAAAATAATTAAAATTCTTCAGATTACATATTATACTGAATAAAGAGTATTCTAATTATACGCAAAATTTCAGCAATTCTTTAATATATTTTATAGTTTTACACCCCACACAAAAATAATTATACGTTTAAACTGTGTACCTGGATGTCTGTTCCATCAGCATCGTAGCGCCCAAACTGATTGACGGATTTCGATGCGATTTTTATTGAAAGCTAGTTTCTTGGTTAGATGAATAATGGTTCAGCCATTTTAAAGTTATTCAACTTAATGTCTCACACGTAGAAATTATTACTAAAGTGCAGGAGGTCTAGACAAAGTCACATTCAAATAGCAATGTCATTAATGAAAAGTAGACCAGGTACACAATGTATGGAATTGAAATATGTCACGTGGTCAATCCAAGTTTATGCGTAGATAAGCTGCACTATTTTTTTTTTTTTTTTTTTTTTATTTAATTAGAAATGTGGGATTAAGTCCCACAGTACTAGCAATCTTGTTAACCCCTCCAGCTAAGCTCAAAGGATTGTGTTAGGAGCAGTATCTTCGCTATTTTTTCCATTCGATAGATCACTAATCTAGCAAACGGTGCTATGTAGAACTCGAAATAAAATAGCGGATTTAATTTTTCAGAATTTGACGTTTGCGGTGACCATACATATTGGAGACCATAGACATTTTTTATACGAACGTATCTTGTCAAAGCACTCAGGCTACATTACTAGTGTTCAGGCATACAATAATTGAGCTACGGAAGATATATTGCTTCAGTTATGCTTCAAGTAAGCACACTTGAAAAAATAATTATGTTTAAAATGACTTTGATTATTTCTGATCATTGACTGGCATGTTGATCTAGTGGTTAGTGACCCTGACTGCTAAGCTAGGGGTCGTGGGTTTGATCCCCACTCAGGATAAAACTTTACGTGATGAGCACCATGATTTATTCTGTGTCTGGGTGTCATTTAATCTATACCTATCTAATAATATGTACGCATTTAGAAATAGTTATTTATATTTATCAGTTGTCTGGTTACCATAGTACAGGCTCTGCCTAATATGGGATCAGATGGCGTTGTGTGAGTTGTCCCAAGATATGATATATTTGGGTGTCAATAAAGTAGGTGTAGGCACATAGGTACTTACCTACAATTAACCTTAATATAATGTTGCTTCTTACGACGCGACGTAAACAATTGCAACAAGTTGAAACATTTACAAATTCAAGGGACGGTGTGAATACTATCGCATTCATTGAATGTTATCGGAATAGTGCTGTGCTGCCAATAGGAACCTTATCGTGATCGCGTACAGACTGCAAACAGAACTTGTTCTCAGCATTTACAGGTTCGCAATCACCAACTAAGCAATAATTTGAGCGATCAGTCAATACATTGTAGGCATTCATTATTATAGACGGAAGTGAAAAGGAATCAGAAGAATCTTTGAATTTAATACGATCAGGGTTCTTATTCACGAATACAATAATTGCATTTTTAAAAGATAGAAAAATTTGAAAAATTCTTATTCACGGTCTTTTTTTTCGTTTTCGCGGCAAAATCGCGCGAATTGTCGCATGAGCGGTGCGCTCAAAGATGTCAGCACGCATGCTCGTTGATGTATTTCTGAGCACAGCTCTCTATTTACCATTATGACAAGATTTTGGCAGGTCGCGTGTGCTCGCCACGAAAACGAAAAAAAAAGAATGTGAATAAGGACTCAGTTAATACAGTACTCAGGAAAATCTTTAAATTGCGATAGCAAACATTGTAGGCGTTAATTATTATAGGTGGGAAAACCCGGAAAATTTAAGACTTTCGTATATAAAATTAGCAACTCAGATTTTTTCAATTTCACTTATTGTTATTGTGTATTTCCTTTTTTCTTCTATTTTCCTTTTTTTTCTAAATCATCCCAACATTAAAGGAAAGAAGACGAAAACTTGTTTTCTGATTTGATTTTGAGAGAAAATTGCTTTTTAAGTTTTTATACTAACATATATGTAATGGGTACGTGTCCGCGGTCGCGCCTCCGAGGATTGGATTACGATAAAACTCGAACTTCAAGCTTTATTCAATTTTCATTTTTATCCAGGTTGTAACAAACAAACTCTTTAGCTTTGTTATACTTGATTTACAACACATGTCTTCTCTCCTCTTGTCTTCTCTCAACTATAATCAGACTCTCCCTAACCTAACAGTAGTCACAGATTGTCAAAATTCACACCATGTCGCAACCTGTTGTATATTCAACGACAATACATCGCTATGTACAATATTTCCTACCGGCAACTTTGCCATAAAACGGATTTATGATAGACCGATGAAATAGATCTGATATAATTATATTTATGGGAAACAAGGATGAATCATCGTGTCAGGTCCAAACAGTGCGTTTTATTAAACCCTACGAATACCATAGATAGTTTGTACAGAATAGTGAGTCATCCAAAACCAGTTAGTTAACCGGATACTTAATTATGAAGCAAGGTTCTAATTACACGTAATATCTTACCCAGCAACCGTACGCACTCCCACTACACCACCGTGCAGACCCCAGATACGGTTCTCAGAACACCATTACTTTCGGTTTCCCTTTGGATTGTTGTTAATTAGTATTATAGATACAAAGAACCATGTACAGCAAGATATATTTTTGTATCGGGTTCATTATCTACCTATCGCAGTCCACTGCTGGACATAAGCTTCTCCAATTGCACGCCACTTTATTCTATCCTCGGCTTCTCGCATCCAGCTCCTGCCAGCCGTTTTGCGTAGATCATCACTCCACCTGGCCTGAGGGCGTCCTACACTACGTTTGCCGAAACGCGGTCTCCACTCAAGAACTCGTTTACCCCAACGGTGTCGGTTCTTCGGCTAATATGGCCAGCCCACTGCCACTTCAGCTTGCTAATTCTGTAGGCTATGTATCGGGTTATCTCAAAATCACCCTTCGCTTCTACACCACCGAGGCATTCAGACTTTTAAATTAATATAAAGGCGCGTTGTGTGTGACTCGCGGTTTTTTTCGTCATACTATTCGATTTACTTTTTTTTTAATACGACCGCAGAAGATTACCAGCCTTTTGTCGCGGGGGACTTTACAAACATACAAGTCATGGACACAAAGTACAGAACAACAATTTGTGGATCATACAAAGTGGTATCCCGTGTGTATCGATTCCATACCACGACCTCTTGCGTAGCAGTCGGATACACTCCCACCACGCCACAGAGGCAGTTATTTTATTCGACAAACGTATAAGTCACTTTTTTAGGGAGGCTAATTCGCTATAGGGTTATCACGTGTTAGTATCCCACCTATTATGCTACCGACGTAAATCCACACCTAACACAAATTATTTATGATACCTGGAGGGGTTAACAAGATTGCTAGTAATGTATTACACTTTGGACACACAGGTGATCACCCAAACGAACATAGTGAAATGGACCAGTTCAGCCAACGGTTAATACTCGTATATTTGCATTGTTGAACAGTTACACAATGTAGTCGAGACATTGTTTGGCCAATATCAAAAGCTGACATGATAAATATGTCACCAAATCTCTTCCTTGTTCAACACTCTCATTGGTATTCATCTTTAAAAAAAAATTGCAATCTTATTAACTCTTTTAGGTAATCTCAATGTATTGTGTTAGGAGTGGGTTCACGTCTGTAGTTTAATGAGTAGGATTCGAACCTGCGATCAAACCATTGCAAGTCCGACGCCTTAGCCATTAGGCTACCGGATTTGTTTCATTAGAACCACCATCCTCAGATGGTAATTTCTAGTGAAACAAATTAATTAATTGATTTTCGAAAAGGGCAGAATTTATGCAGGTAAGTGTTTTTACACCCTTTTACTTTCAATACAAAGATAGAGAAAATGGCATAGTAACATAAAGCACTATTATATATTCTGTTATTCTGTCTGATTTTGGTCCTGGCTGTCAATTTGAACGGAGACCAGCCATTTACTTAGAAGAAAATATTATGATAGTGCACAAAAAATAAACATGTCTGGAAATAGATTAGATATAGAAATCTTTATTGTAACTGTATATTAACTAAAAAAATTGAAAACACACAATAGACTAGTTTTATTATAGTAATTTTTATAGGCACTTCTTGCCAATTATTTTATTAATACAATAATTAAATATTTATAAGATGGAAAAATTTGAAGTCCAGGCCCAGGAATCGAACCCGAGACTTCCGTATCTCAAACTGGGGCTGCAATCGAACCATCTATCGGGACTATGTTATCTATGACTAGCCGCTGCAAATATTGTAATAATAAAGACTAGTTGCAATGATAAGAACAAAAAATTGACCACCAATATTGACTGATACAATATAATTTACAATCTTGTATGCGTCTTCGCATAGCTCCTAATCACTCTTATCAAAATATCATACCAAAAAGGTTACATTAAATAACTTTTTGTTTTACTTATTCGCGGGTAGATAGCAAATTCTTTATGTACATTATCATCCACCCTCCGCATCGAAATCAAAGCTTGATATACTCATCATAAAGTACGCGATAGTGAACATTTCATGTCGATCGGATAAGCTGTATTTATGTGAATCAGTGTACCATGAGCCATAAGCGCATACGTGGGCGTTATAGCACCTTATAGCGGCCAGTCATGAGGTGCTATAATGCCCTATCTGGATAGAGAAAGTTTTGTCGTTTTGTTGTCCTGACTTTAACTGTTTGAAGTCTTGTTGCTTTTATACTAGCCTCTAAGAAAGTAAGCCGCCGACCACAGCTCCTGCGGTGGCTGTCGACGAACAGTTTACATGATTCGTTCCTCGCTCCGATGCTAAAGGGGGGTGTTGTTGTTAATGTGTGAATCTGTATCTCTGCCTGTGGTCCCTTAATGCCCAAATGGATGGACAGATGTAGATGCGATTTTGCATAACAGAAAGCTAGCGTGATTTTATATAGCCTATATCCGTCCTTGATAAATGGGCTATCCAACAGTAAAATAATTTTCCGATTTTTCCCACCGACCAGTAGTTACGAACTCTTCAGCTTTTTTAAAATAAAGTTTAAATTACGAACAAATACCTATTACACATACATACCGCAACTTCAACCTACAACCTTACGGGATCATATAAAAACATAGACATAACATACTTAATCAAGATGGTTCTTAGTTTGATAAAAATCGTTAAACCATTTTGAAGATAATCAAGTTTTTGTCTGACTTATCTAGGTTTTTAATATTAATTCTTATATTATTAAATATATTTTTATGGTCTTGCTTCACACGTGTAACGAGTGATGGCGACTCGTGAATGACAACAAGTTACTCGGTGTCGGGTACACGAAGCACAAAACTATAACACCGCCAAATACAAAATTTATTTTTACTACGATTTCGAAGGGGGTAGGTTGACCCCTCCCTTGGTACGTCTATGCCTAACGTAGTCATAAGTACTACTCACGTCCGCATTTTGGTCAGTAGGTACTTGTCACATTAATAAAATCAATTCCATAAACAAAATTACATTAAACTTGCAGAGTTATAAGCCAATCAAGTTGTCTTGTGTTCTTTGCGCTATCGTACTCATTGCGTCCCATAGTACGTAATCCATGGTTATTATTGAAATAAGTGACGATCGCATTTCACATCACATTGTGAACAGGACTTAAACTGTTAGAATTATTATCGAATGAATTAATGATTGATTAAATTAAATGAAAAATATAACTTGGTCCAAAAACTGCCTCATTGGAGTCTGTTTCTGATTCTGAGCAAACCAGTCAGATTTGCACTATACCAAGAATAACGTTGTATAAGTAGTACAAAAAACAGCAGTAGATAATAAACACAGACTTTGAACTAAGCACCGATGTGTAAACCAATATTAGCATACAAGACTCCCAAAAGACCAATTAGGAGAGACGAATGATTGTGAAAGTGAATGAATGAACGACAACCCCTGTTAAATATAAAGTAACCCTAAATAGAGCTGCGGGTGGAGATAGTTTCAAGAGCAAAATAACTATAAATCAAGTGGCTGCGTAAGCGCAGCCGCCCAGTGCTGAAATGTTGATGACTTCGTACTGGGGGCACTTGGAGACTGGCGCAAGTTATAAGTTTGAGCGATGATAGATTATGGACTATTTAAATTGAAAACATAGCCTATTATGTAGCGCTTGTAACTTCCTTCGCGTGGCAAATTTGAAACACTTTAAAAGGATAAAAATAGCCCATGCGCTACTCTAGACCTCTCACTCATATCACCGTAGGCAATTTTTTGTTAGTTCCGTCTAACAAAAGTTTGAATGCGTAGGTACATTTAGTTAAGGAGCACACGCTCGCCACACGGCCGAGCAATGGTTTACATAGCCTAACGGCTTACACTTAACACCTCACAAAAATAGGATTCAAAAAGACTTAGCAGTTTTGTTAACCCAAATAGCTAAGCATAATTGTTGGTGATCGAACCGAGGCCACAATCTCTCAATTGCAAATTGACTCTGAACTACCGCTGAATCATTGTTTATGAGCTGAATAATCAAAGTAGATTTTTTTTAATTTGACTGTATTGATTATGCGATTGATTCAACCATCACAAACCAAAGTATTCCTTGATCGATTTTCTTCAGGCTGCTCTTTCAAGTGTACTTTGTGTCCGTGATTTGTATGTTTGTATAGTTCCGTGTTAGACGGGGCTCAGACATAAGAACAACTGCTGGTTATCCAAACCACAGACAGTGCCGAGTGGAAATCTATTGGAGATACATATGCCCAAAGTGAGGCAAAGCAAGAATAAAAAAATGTTAGACAGGGCTGAGGTATCATTTTAAGAGATAGATGAATATTTTATAATCGCTTGCGCTTATGAATCACCCATTGTTACAAAACCAACTTAGTTTGATGTAACGACAAAATTATGGGAGCTTTGACAAATCTTAAGCAATTACTGGTAACACTAATAGTTTTACTTAGCTATTACTTACTTGCCATAGTCACTGCTGTTGTAATACAGGCAGTGGTAAATGAAAGCGCTATATTAATAGTTCAATGTTTTTGAAGTAGATCTGAAAGTTATTATTATGAGGTGTTAACTTTTTGTACTCCATCAATGTATTTTAAAACTATCAATAATAGGTACCCTACCATTGATAGTTACCTACTCCAGGTTTCTTTACGAGATTGTGCAGGAAAGAGGGTTATGTTTTTTTTTTATAAATATATAGTTCGTCTACAATTTTGGCGATTTTAAACAATCAAACATGTATAAATCGAAGAAGGTAATCGAAGGTATTTTTAACAGATTTCAAAAAATATATAATAAATAAGATAATGTATCCCACTATTTAGATGGAAATACAAAATGGCAATTGTTACATGAGATTTTTCTTAATTATATCCCATTTTGACAAACTGCAAATGGTAATGGCGTTTTCACAATACGATAGGGCGCTAATCATTTAAAGATGGGATAGGCGTTTAATTTTTCTTAAATAATAAATCTTTCGATTTCGGATTTAAAATATTTTTTTTTTTTCATAGTCTTTGGACAACGCCATCTGATTCCAAATTAGGCAGAGCCCGTACTAAGGTAACCAGACAACTGATAAATATACTTATATATTTCTGAATACTTACATATTATAGATAAATTACACCCAGACACAGAATAAACCATTGTGCTCGACACACCTAGTTTTATCCTGAATGGGGATCGAACTCACGACCTCTGGCTTAGTCAGGATGATTAACCACTAGACCAGGCAAGAAAAACTAAAACATAGTTCCTGTGTGCACGTCGACAAAAAATGCGTGTCGACCGCGACAAACGCCTACCAAACCGTAATGGAAATACGAAATGGAAATAGTGCGATGCGACGAGACGTAAGAGAAAATTATAAAAGTGTAGTCTGAAAGGAGTTAAACTGCTATTTCCAGATAACATTTAATCATGCTTATTGTCCTGGTAGAACGATACTTCGACTTCGATTGTATTTATTAAAGTTTTAATGCAATTTAGTAACATTGCCATACTTTTCAATTACCTAATCATTAGTATGCACTACTGTAAACTAGCATATATCGGTTTTAATAAGGTATTGATATAAATGCAGCAGGTTACACAAAAATCTGAGTTTCCACTCAATGTAACGATAATTCAAATTTTATTAACATTCATATTTTATACTACCATAACACTCGGTGTAAAATATAAAAATTATAAAGATTGACATCGCTGTTTTATTAAAGGTAGCCGCTCCATTGAAGTGGCCGGCCATATATGACGTTTTGTGATATTTAAAATAACGGTATAATCTATACTAATATTATAAAGCTGAAGAGTTTGTTTGTTTGAACGCGGTAGTCTCCGGAACTACAGATAAGAATAGATTTTTTTTTTACTGTTGGATAGCCCATTTATCGAGGAAGGCTACAACCAATAGGAGCGGAGCAGCAATGAGAAAAGTTGCAAAAACGGGAAAAATTTACGCAGACCAAGTTGCGCGTGACAGCTAGTAGAATAAATTAGTCAGTGTATTAACATTTGCCATATTTAGGGTAGTGTAAATATGGCAAATGTTAGAAAAAAAAATTAAAGGACGATCAAGAAACCTTGAATAATAAATTTGGTAAAGAAATTGCAGTATTTTCAATGGGATAACTTTAAAATTAGTTAGATTTTTACAGCTTATGAGCTATAAACTAAAGAATAAAATTTTACAATGGAATATGTAAAATTTTATTCTTTAGCAAATGAGTACCTAAGCAGCAACAAAAATCCAGCCATCTTCATAAACTTTCGCTTTTATAAATTATTAGTCACCATGGTTAGTAAAACATCTTATTAAATGACTTTTAGAGTTAATTTACTAATATATACAACCACTTTAATAATAATATTAGATTATTATTATTATTATTTACAACCACTTTCTTTACTAGTGTCGTGTATTAATTGTAAACTTGACAAATTGTACGAAAGTATTTTCACCTGCTTGATTTGGCGCGCGGCGCAGTGAAAAGGACGAAAGCTGAATTGAATCAATTTTAAAAAGCAAGTATCGATTTAAAATTTTATGAACATTCTTGTTTGCTACTCTGTTTCAATGGAACCACAGCTTTATTCAAACAAAATTATTGGCATTCGCCGCATGTTTTCACAGAAATATCAATGGTTTTCTAATTAAATTGAGAAGACATTTCACACCGAAACCAATTGGTATGTTAATTTTTATAAATAACGGAAGAAATTACTATTAGTTTTAGTCGTTATACGGTTGAACCGGTGATGTCACAACATTTTTCGGTTATTGACTGCACGATCAATTTTAACCGTTTAGCTGAGTTCTCATTAGGGAGCTGTGACTTTGATTGGATATAAGTACGAGCACAAAACACTTTGTTCCGAAAGTGGTCCGACATTCCGAGTCTCTAAGAAATGTCTACGTGTGCATTGCTCGAGTGCTCGTTGTATGAAGCTCTCCCTCTGTACTAACTCTCATTGTTTTGTAGTACATTCATTGTTCAGTAGTACATTCATTGTATATTCCTGAAACAGTGTTACAGTTACAAAATGAAGATTTAGTTATTATCGCTCGTTGCGAGTCGCCCGCGCTCCGCTTGCGACAGGCTCATAACCATTACTTTTTTGGTAACAGTTATGTGCAACGGTTATAGTTACAGCTTGCTTATTGGTTCAGTTGAAGGCTTATAGTGTCGTAGAAACTATCATAAAGTAACAAAATAATTTGTGTCTTTTTTCTTCGGCCATATTATTATTTTTACCTTTTTCTTTGAGAACTCTAGCTTTGTGTTCTCACCTACAGCCTACAGTCTTAACAATATTACCCCTATAACAGTCAGAAACCGTAGGAAACAACCAAACAAACACTTTCTACTGTATTGTATGTGCATCGTGTTGTCAATGGAATGCCGTTGATTGGCCGGATGCATTTTATATTCTGTATCGGTAGCTATGGTAATGAGAGAGAAGATATCAATACCAGTATCAACAATAAATTTTATAGTTCATTTGGATTTTGTATAATTAGTTGCTTTTTAATTATTGACACGTTTGTATGATGTATGGATTGGTTGTTTGTGTGGTTGTCTCTCTCAAGTAAGTTTGTTTAACTGACTAGAAATCATTCACCGTTGGTATGGTTGGTCATGGAGTGATTTGCTTTTCATTTATGTATTTGTTCCTTTAGCTTTGACAAACAAATTAATTAATACTTAAAATTAAGTAACAACCAGTTCACAAATTACTAATACATACTTCCTTTTTTTTAAATCTCATTCATCCTACTCTAGGGCAAAGGTCTTCCTCATACGCTTTATATCCTCTCTGTCTGTTGTTGTAGTCTTAAGCTTTCTCCTACCACAAAAAACATTAGCCATTAAGCAAAACAGAATAGGTACTTACGTAGTTTTATTGTGTAATTCAGACCATGATGTACCATCAATTTTCTTGTCTGGACGGATGTCTAAATGTCGCGTTGTAGAAAGGGATACATGGAGCCTTCAAAATAAATCAAAGTTTCAAGTAGGCGCCTATTTATAGCATGGACTTTATATAGATATTATCTTCATGATTCAGATTAAGGATGGTAACCTTTTTATTATTACAGTATATACCAGGATCTTCTATTTTCTTTGTTCGTAGTAGCAAAAAGCAAAGAAATTTGTGTACATTAAGCAAAGCCAAAGTTAATACAACACCTTTTAGAAGTCGGTAAAAAAGGTGAAATTTTACGTTGTCCCGCGGTTGAGTCGTGACGGTTCTACATGCTAAAGTTTTCATATCATAATATAAAACCTTTGATAATGTTGACACATAGATAATATACCAAAGGAAGGAAATGAAGAAACTGAGTTTTTAATGGAGAACGTTAAATTGATAGTGGGTCATTATAATATTAGTAGCTTATTTAGTCTAATTTGTCCAATTTAATTGATTCACTGATAGCAGTTAATTATAGAATTTATATGGCTGTGATATCATTTATCAAAGTTGACGGAAACAGATCAGATTAAACTTAACGCGAAGTCTTGCATCTTGCACTAAAATTGAAAAGAAAAAAATGCACGAGCCAATAAGAAAGATGGAAAATCACAAATATATAAAGCAGTAGTGGTTAAGGAGACTAGGATTTAAAATTAACCCGCATTCTTCCGGTAGTGTCCGATAAACCCATGATACTAAACAAGAAGAAACAAACTCAAATACCTTATAATGAATACCTGCAAAGCCACTTCACTCACTAAGCTCAGATTAAGTTTCAAAAACAAGCTCACAGTTTCAGCACACTCGAAATCCCAGAGGAATATTACAGAAATAAATCTAGTGCTAAAATAGAAATAGTGAACATATTCCACACTGCTTTAAGCTAGCTTGAATGAAGTTATGAGACGAGACATAATATTTTCATTGTAAGAGCATCTAAATCAACCGGTGTGCCACAGGGCTGCGTACTAGGACCATGATGCATGCATTGCTTTTGGTATGTGACGACAGGAATGAAAGATCACTGCAATTAATTAACCATAACCAACCATAAAATATTATGGTTGGCATCAAAATATTACTACTATGAATTATTGTTATGATACATGATACTTACGCTTAAGTTAAAGAAATTCGTTTTATTGATGACAAGCTCGCACTTAACCACAATCTGCTAAAAACGATGAAGCTCGCCTATCTAGAAGATATTAATTGAGTTCTTGTTACTCCTGAGAAGTACAACATTATGAATGATCAATTTAAAATGTCGTGGTCCTTACGCCTTCGGTTGGTTGGTTAACGACGTAGGAACTGATCCATTATGTTCGCGAATTCAAATTCCACCAGTATTCATTTTTCTTTCGTTCATTTAAAATATAGACATAAATTAGCAGTTAGCAAAGTAGTGCAAACAAGCAGCTCCACGCCTTTGCAGTAAGAATGAGAAAAATAAAGCAGTCTGATTACTACGTTACGTCCTATGCTCTCCTAATATCCTAGGCAGCCAACTCTTACAGGTCTATGAACAGAAGCGTTAGTAACAGGCCATCAAAATAGAGCCCCAAGTTCAAAGATTAAATTTCTTCATACGACAACCCTAAAATCGAAACTGCGTCTCTCACTGTGTAATTTAATGTTACGAGTTCTTAAATTGCTAGAATATTTTGTAACAATTGCCTATTAGCGTCCGAAGAGTATAGGTCATTACACCAACATTTCAGTTGTAAACCAGATTGTCCTTGGTCATAACGATATTGTTACTTGCTGTCTAAAACAGGTTCTTCAGAAAACTGATTCTAGTAACCGATATTTGATTTTAACGATTACTAGTTCTATATGTTATTTATTGAATTACTTATGTAGTTGTTGTAGAGACTTCGATTTCTAATAGCAAAGAAACACGGCCTTATCCGGTGTAATTAGAGGCTTTAAAATAAGTTTATATAAGAAACGATTCCTTATAAGATCTAAAGCTAGTTCAGATGAAAAAAATGCCTAAGAAACTTTGATTGTAGAAATTTGACGATATAATATAACGCTTTAATTTACTAGCTGTAATACTAAGAAACTACTAATGTTAATAGAATAGCTATACTTATCGGACAAATTAAACGCTATAACATTCAAATCTACTATCAAATAGAATCAGAAATGAATTAGATTCAGTCAGTGGATTCAATAGAGTCAATATTTACATAGCCCAGAAGTAAATATTTATCACAGACCAGAAAAAGCCTTACCTTTTAAGAGATTACTTTATTACAATATTGTCATAAAGTAATTTCTCAATACTTTTAATCCGTTTGTTTCATAGTTCAGTTATTTTAGTATATAGTACATGTTCAACTACTTTTGTTACTGGCTTTTCATCTGCAGTAGCTATAAGACCTGTATGATAACTTATCTTGCCATCCTTGATCTGTTTAATCCTAACATATTTCCACTTTCGGTATTCATAAACTTAACATTTGAATTAATGGACCATTAACAGCATAAGTAGATATTTAAAGCCTAATATAATTTTATGTTATGCCACTACAGAACAACAACTGGCCTCGTTATTAAGATAGTTAATACTCAAATAGATTTACTTAGTACCATAAATGGTTAATCCTCGCAATTATCATCACCTTCGATAACTACTATTTTAATCTTATGAAATAAATTTTAGGATGATGTTTCGATGAAAATACGGAGTAAAGCAGCTTCGTAATATTAACTGCATAAATACTCAACAATTTAACTTATATTCGTATGTCTATTGAATATACTAAATTACTACAATCTTAATATGGATTCATTACATAATAGGAAAGGACGAAAAAAAAATTTTACCCAAGTGCACAAGAAGGAGGGTTATGTTTTGTCGAGTGTATATTGGTGTGTTTTTCTTTTACTTTTCTATCAAAAATCTACTCTTTATTATATATAAACTCTATCTTATTATGGAATTCTAGATTATTATCTAGATCAGTATTTAAGTTCTGATTTTAGAATCTGAACATTTTGTGTAGAAGTTTATGCAAAACGAATTATTATGAATGTACCATTTTATACCTCCATTAAGTTCCGCTTTTAAAATAATACATGTGCAACAGTAACTTCAAATAAACAGTAAACTTCTCACTATGAGTTGCCATAAAAACCTTTACCTTCAACCTCTGGGTAGAACAATAAATATCTTTTTTTTATTTTCACTCCATTCCTTAATTGTTTACTTAGTAACAGGCGGGCGAGGGCGTTCCGCAAGGAACGTGTGGGGTCCAAGCTTTACCTTCTTATATTTGCACGCTTTAGACTTCAATGAGAATTATATCATAATATTCATAATTTTGAAATTGATCCATATTAAAAAATGTTTACAAGTTTTTTTCAAGATTGATTTTGGAAAATGGTGTGGGAGTTTATTGAAGATTAGAAAAGGACGTAGACAAGAATAACAAAGAATTGAATATCAGCTATACCAGTTATAAAAATAGATTAAAGTGGCAGTAGTTATAATTTTAATTTTCTTTAGAATGCGAAAAGAAATTAAAAGTGTATTAACAACAGCCTCTATCTTACCTTGCTTTTTATGAAATATTGCAGGTCGTGTTACACTTCCACGCCTTTTTCGTGCTACAATATATTGATTATAAATATTTTCTACAATCTTTATTCATAACAGCCCAGTGAAGAAATATTTATAAATGGTGTTGGTATTTAAATACAAAGTGTAATAATGCATTTATATACAACGGAAGCTTTAAATTGGTAGGCTGATCTGCATATTTTTAAAAAACCGTTAAATTAGAAATCGATAAACTGGATTAGTGATTATTTATTCGTGAATTGTCTGCATTCTTGTAGCATTCAGGACGTCATATTTTTGTCCCATCAGTCAATAGATTAATCGGTAGGTATAATTTAAGTCGAGTCAAAAAAATATATTGAGTAAATAACTTTGCTTGAAATTGATCAAACAGTCTGTCTTGTCTTGAACTCAGAAAACGTCACGAAGATGTGCTAATAATACTATCAAAACTGACTATTTTTTCATCTCTGAGCAAAAATGGTCTTAGTCTTAAAAGTTAAATGTTGTACCCACTAAGGCTGATTTTAGTTTATCTCATGTTCCAACTATTTAATAATATAATTTTGCATCAGTCCTTTAATATAATGTATAGTATATTAATGGCCGCACCTTACCTTGGTATCAAGTTCGACGAAAAGAGTGGCCGCGAGTTTTTATTGCCAGGTTTTTTTCTCCGGCTTTACCTATTGTTTGCGAACTTTGCATTACATGCAGAATCCCGACGTATCACAAGTGTTGTTTTGCATCCCAAGTGAATAAAGAGTTTAGAATTTTGAAAAGTAATATATCATTATCACCTACAGATTCCACCTAGATGGATGATTAATTTATGATTTAAGAATAAAATCAACCAGTGAGGTCGAAATAGATTGGATTAATAAATCAAATAAATTTTCAATTAACCGCCAGCCCTGGCTAATCGGCTACCATTTGTATGGATTAATATCTCGTGACATGGCTGTGAGAAACAAATTGTTTTACATAGTAATTTATAGTTGTTTATAGGGCATCGACAGCTATAGACGAACTATTTAAAGCGTTACTGAAGGCACGAATTGTATGTCAAACAAAAGCAACCGAGTGTCAACAGAGAATTGTTGACTGAACATTGAATATATCGACAACATTATTATTACGATACTCAATAAGCATTATCCTTATCTACAGCAGTAAAGTTTGCTCCTTAGTAACATGCAGCTGCTAAGCAAACTAACTACAGTAAACAATTGTATAATAATAGTTCCTAAGCACTGCGATAAAGTTTCATTCAGTAATCTTGAACTAACTATAAAACCTTCATGGTTCTTAAGGATCTTAGAGCCGGTGTACTTAGTGGCAACGATTTCAATACTTTAGTTCCTATTGTTATTCCTTATTCCAATTTCTTAGAAAATGCTGCGTAAGTCCCAAAACATGGAATGTTTCTTGGAAAGGTGCGGTTTTCGAATACCGACACTTTGTTTCGATACCGACAAATTTTGACCGCGTGAGATTTAGTGCAAGTTGTGGGTTCCATTGAATACCAATCGGTATTGATAAGGGACCGCAAACTCTTGGTGTGGTCTTCTTATTTAAAAAACTTGGTGTTTTCTTTGTAGAATGTTATTTCCAGAAATCATTATGTAAATATCGATATCGTAGAAATTGCTTAAGAAAATATGGTTTCTACCCAGTCTTTTGAAAATGACATATTGACAATGTTATAACAACTTTAATAAATAATAAAGAAACTTTTATTTCTTTTGCAATATTTGTACTTAGCAGAAGGCATCGCTATAGCTGTACACTTAAAAAATTACCTGTCCTGTATATCCAGCAAAACAACAGACTTGTAGACCTATTGTGATTGCTTTCATAACACTAATGTTCTCATTAAGAAAATGAGTATAAAATGAACTCATCCTAAAAGCTCAACAGTCAATCATGGATAGCTTATCATACAAAGATATGGAAGAGAAATTTGGATTACCCCTGTATCATTATGGAAATTGTCATCCCATTTTAGTCCTCATTACCACCGTCGAGGAAGGAGAAAGTGCCCCAATACCTATAACGTCAGCTTAAAAGGAACCGACGCTTAACCTCATTTGTGTTAAAACCTTTACCTAATTTGTCCATTTGTCTCAAGGACGATAATTACGGTTATCTGTATGAGTATTGTGTTGTCTTATTTTTGTTTTGTCACTTAACGTAGGTATTATTGTATTTGTCTCGTATATTTCAGATTCGATTTGGTTATTGTCTTTCATAGTGTAATTTCTGATTTGAATTATGTTGTTTCTGTTATTGTATTATTGGAGTGACTGGGTTTAAATAAATATCTGAATTTATACTGATAAGTTTAACCTTACGAGTATTAGAACCCGATGTAGTACCTTTTTGACAAATAAAATGTATACCTACTTTTTTAATAAGTATACAAGTATACCCCCATATTGGTATAAAACCTATTATAGTATGACGTCGTAATGACGTCATTGAGCGCGCAAAACTACAAATATCTTATTAAAAATTATTATTTTCACTGTTTTGCACACACAACGACTTCATTTTGTTCGATTATAGCGTTTATGCCACTTGTCTAAATAAGTACTACAACAGCGTGTAGATTATATTCTCTGACATTTCTTAGCTTTTGTTTAAGTCGTGAACAAATCACGACTTAAACAAAAGCTAAGAAATGTCAGATGTATATTATGTGTATATTATGTATTTACTTTTCACATCCTTAGTTAAACAAAATTTTTATAAGGGCACAACAAAAATCAGCAAAAACTTTTTTGATAGCGTCTTTTTCTGTTTGCTATTAAAATTTCCAAAAGTATAATAATCACACATAGATAACTTGTGAATCATGGGATAATTATTTAAAAAGCAAACAACTCATATTGTCATACTACTGGCGCCATTAACAAAGATAAAAAAATCTCAACAGCGTTCCTTTATGTTATAGATCCACAAGTGGTACTCAAAAGTGTGAATGGACTTGTACGTATTATAAAAAAAAGGTTGCCAATAACTCTATCTTTTACATATTTGAACAATAGGTGAGTGTAACTTGACGCCAAAAGGGATACACGTGACACAGATCCGTCAGTAGAAAAAGTTTTAAGTGGTGAAGAGCAATCTTTTTTTTTTTGTCACAACTGTCCGATAGGTTTGTTCTCGTATTTTCCGTGTATTTGACAAATGGGTGGATAAATTTAGGATGTAGTAAGCTTACAGCTGTTGTCCATACCAATAGGATAACAAGAAATAATTGTAATAATGATGCGCTATTTATTATAGTAATTCAATCCTTATAATGTAGTGCTACAATACTAAAACATTATTTTTCGTAAATATTTTGAACACGTTTGTACATAATCAATGCTAAATTCTTACTTCACAGTCAAATATGTAACTTGATTTATTTCAAAAACTCTTAAGACTTAATAATTAAATTGAGTCTTACTCATGATTCAAGCGAATAATCCATTTATAACACTGACCACTTCAATTATAACATCGTCTACATTGACAATTATTTATTTTACTTGCGTTTATCTCATCTAAAGTGTTTTTCTCTTCTGAGTACAAAGGATCACAATATTTGCCACTTGAAACAACGCACGCTTCACGCCCTCAATATGTCATACCAACATTAACTTCTTTAGAGACGTCTACTGCAGTCATTGCATCTTACATGAAAGGAATACAGATGACAATTCTAAAGCATCTTGTAAGTAAAAATTAAATGGTGTTTTATCTTTTGTTGACAGCCATTGAGTGATCACTTTGTTTTAAAAAGTGAAGTGTATCAAAGAAGACCGCGTTGCGTGTACTCTAAATGACTCCGTTTAAAGTGTAATTATTTTTAGTGGAAGTGGACGTTTCGAAACAACGGTTGGTGGTCTTTTTTAGTTAGACTTTTTTGATCTTTGTAAAGTAATTTCAATTAAACCATTTAGATATGAACTTATGGAGTCTTAGAATGTCTGGAGTACTTATTTTTTTAAAGAATATTTTTTAAAACGTCATACCTAAATAATTTTTAACACGCGTAAGATACACTACAAACATTTGTGCTTCGAGGCTGATATCAGAGATGCCAGTAAGTTATATGAAATCAAGATTCTTAAGAATCAGAGCAACGGGTTCAATAACTGATTTTCCATACATAGTTGTGTAGTAAGATTACTAGTTTCCAAGCAATTAAGTTGATACAACAGCATGGCTATGAAATCGAAAGCTTTTCTTGGAGATTTGCATAAATAAGATCGTGTCTGTAACTTCATGCTATGCGACAATGGTACTTATTTCATTGTAATAAAATTCAATGTGATGAGAGATGATGGTAAAAAGGGCTTTTGTAAAAATTCCTAAGGTTTGCTCGTTGGCGCCTCCAAGAGTCCTTGAGCCGGTGGCAATACTTGACAACGCTTGAATGTGCCGAGAAATACGTAAGTAGATAGAAGCACCCAGAAAAACAACATAGAATTTCTCACTATTAATTGTAGGCAAGTGCCTATAAAATTCATATTATTTTTTACTTTTTAAATACAGGATTAGCATTTATATTGATTTTACAATTCTAATTAGGTTTTCAATTTAGTTACTTTGTTGATAAGTAAGTAAATTGTGATTATACTACTGTGTCAGTTTAAATGGAGCTATCATGATCGTTTTAAGTTCTGGAATGTTTCGTGTTGATGACCTTTTTCATATAATATGCAAGAGCTTTAAAAAAAAACCTTCAGTCATATTTATAGTGTAAGTGTTAGAATGTTTCGTTTAGATCTAAGTTTCGTGGTTGTCAGTAGAAAAGTGCACATTGCAGAGATTATTTATGCATTTATAGTCAAGTTAATTGAAAACGTGATTTATTATATTTTACTGTAGTTCGATTCTTATGTTTTATTCATTTCTATTTAGTTAGCTTTATTACTTCATTCCATTTTGTGAAGTGCTATTACAATAATTCGTTACTTAACCATTATCTTAACTGCAATCTTGAGTTGAATGTTTGCTTCTGATATATTCAAATAAATTATTAAAAGTTCAAGAACAGGATCCTACTTCGTTGACATTATCACTATTGGTTATAATAGCTTTGACATGTACTGTTTGAAGTCATAATGGCAGTTTGACTTAGGTTATGATGCTTTTAATGTCATCTCAATCAATTTTTTTTAATTTAGCTTAAAATTTATGATGTTTAGATTTCTATCAAAATGTATATTTCTGTGTAATCTGCGTATTTTGAGCTAATATGTATATTATAATTTATATGGTAGGTATTAAAGGTACTGAGTAAGAATATAAAGTGTCATCACCCCATCTCATCTTAAGGCTGTCGTAAAAAGCGAGTAAGGGAAATACACCGCAAACATAAATAGTGCGAAGAGAGGGAAACTCGAAACAAAACCCGGTGCGGTACCTCCCGTAAAACACAAATCAGGTCCTGAACCTGCAACCGATCTGGCGCCGGGGGTATTAACTAGTCATTCCTGTGGGTTCTGTCAGTATGGGCGAGAGGGTGACGCAAGTTCTTGCTTGCGCCACCTAAATCGTGTACCAACCGATACAGCTACAGTTCTTATGACGCTGTTTTAATCATCTGATCAAGATGTTATAGGCCAATGATGATGAATGGTGTTACTCAATATTGAGTGAGACTTAAACTACTCTTAAGGTTTCCTCATTTCATCCAACTGTTATTATGAAAGAAATGTCTATTTCAAAAATTGTATCGATTTCATTATTCATCAAATTAATAACTTCCATGTTTGGGACTAAATTTAGTAACCAATTTAACAAGGCCTTCAATATCTCTTCAGTAAATAGTACTTTCTTAATATTAGGGTTCAATATAAAATTTAGAAGTCTCACGTTATATTGGATACTGTATCTCTGGAAGAATTTGCGTGGGTGTACGCAGCTTGTTTTCTTTGACTTTTCGCCTCATTAAGTGTTTGTATACACGTATCGGATACACTGCCATACGCGTGATGAGTTCTCAGCCAATATAAATACCTTAAGATCATCGTGATGAGAAAATTATTTTTCATTTCACTCGTCATTAGCAGTTTTGACATTGGTACTGACAATTTCATATTTAGTTAATGCACTTTTTTGACAAACTATGTCGCATTTATGATACACTGCAAGTTGGTTTAATTTCTTTTACAACATGCCAAACTTACATTTTCTTAGTTACTTCATTAAATTTATAATGGTTTCCTAACCGATTTTCGGTTACGGCGGTCAATCTCATAACAGACTAGCCACCTAGGCCGAAGATATTATAGTGCACCAGGCATACTATATTCTTTTACTCTCATTGTCCGATATTAGAATATGAACGGAGAAATGTCAGGCTCAGGGCGGACGATCTAACGTGCTGTCCGAAGTACAAAAGAGTGAGCCACATTTTCGAAACCGATCGCCCAACTATCTATAACAGTGGTATCGTTGCTTAAGCTATGTTCGGCTAGATAGCCACTGAGTAACGAATCTCTAATGAAATTTATTTCATCATCGACTCCAGTAATTTTAATCAAAACTCATATCACTTACTTCTTATTTACATTTTACAAGTTAACTACTACTTATCATATCAATTTTACTATCAATCGTTTATACTAACTCAACTAATTCGATACTCTTCCCTCTGAAGATAGTGCGGGGACGTTTCACAACACTATTATCGAGATAACACTATCGATATCGTTTTAGTTTTCGATTTCGTAACGAGTTGTTATCGTCCAATCGATAACCTTTATTCAGCCTTCCGCGGTGACAAGTACAAGACTAGGGAAAGTTAAGATATTGAACTAAACTCGTATTAGCATTATACAAGTTTACTTTAAGTAGCAGAAGTCAAATTTCTTGGATTTCTGGAGGTTGTGGATAAGATTGAAAGGAATTATGTAGATTGCAGTATAAGTATCAATCGTACTTGCTACTAATTGTATAAATACGAAATTTTAAATGGATGTTTGTTACACAATTATGCCAGGACGGCTGATCGGATCTTGATGAAGCTTGGAACAGAGGTAGATTATAATCTGAAATAGCACTGAAGCTACTTATTAGGGTGAAGTATACGATTACCGTAATAAATAGCAGGTAAACTTCGAAACAAGGCCTGAATCACTAATTTTCTTAAAATTTTGGGTCTCTTCGATAAGGTACCTAAACAAATTGAGTAAGAAATACATAACAACACTTTTACACACATAATTTTATAAGTTTCTAAAAAAGTTAAGATTCTCTAATATTATAGGCCCTGTTTTTTTTTTATTAATTTATCCAATATAATTAAAAGACAAATACCTCAATATAAAACATATTTTACACTAATTAACACAATAAATCTATCACCAAATAAATTTGAATATTCATAACAATTGCAAATGAAACTTAATTGCTACTGTTAATTGCTGCTATATTTTCACATCAAGTTCTACCTATAATCACTTAATCAGCCATATTAATCACTAAGATCTTATCTCTCAACAATGCGTATAATAGCGTCACGATTGGATTCCTGAGTAATAAAGTATTTAAATTAGCATTTGTTACCATTTTATACAAAAATCTGGCACCTGATCACTGGGTTAACCATCTGGTATAACCTACACTGTTTTGACCTCTAACTCCTACTAGATCCTGACATTATATAGTTTAGGTTTAAAGATGGGTGCCAGTCATCTAAAAATATTTTCCATGCCTCGATATATGACATCAGTTCTGCACCTAAACTCTCGTTGAACTCATCGGATTGCCATCCCTTGTCTAAAGGGACGTCTAAACGGGCCATTTTTTACGGCAATTTGTGGCGGCAGTATTGGCAACTAATTGCTCGGCCAATAATGGCAATATGTCTACAATTGTATGGCGCATGATCCAGTCTCCTAAACGGGCTAAACAACACAGACACATTAAAATAGAGGGCGACAGAAACAACAACAAAAATTGGCCGGGCAACATTGCGGAAAGTAAATCGCTCAGCGATCGTCCAAATAAAATACAGACTGCGTGGGTATTTGCGCACACAATATACATTATAATATCTCCTGCTTCTAGTACGGTTAAGTCAGGCGCAGACAGAGGCATGCCCCCCCCCCCTCCAGACTCATGAATTTTCAAGTGTTTGCCATACATATTGTCCGCGTTAACAGGCAAAACTACTCACACTTGGTCGCTGTTAAGTCAAAGTGCCCGCCCCCCCTCAGAACATGAACTGGATCCACGCCTGAGTTAAGTACTATTTTCGAAGGGTCAGGGATGATCGAGCAAATCGAGAAATAGGGAAGGTTACACAACATTTTACCGCTGTCGGTCCATACAGGGGGGGTCCATTTTCGAAAAGCCTCACACCCTCCGTGCCTCAGAGAAAACGATACGCTGTTGGATCGGCAGGTAATCTTTCTCCAGTCCGGTCGTGTCAAATGTGAGAGAACGGAAATAAAGAGAGCACTTGTCCCTGTGCATATACTTGTGCACTGTAATAATAATAATAAACTTTATTTGAAAACACAATTTTACAGTTTCGGAACCCTGGCTCCTGTACCAGTCTTTGACTGTATTACAGGAGACAGTCATCTTTCACATCTCTCGTATTAAGAACTAGGCAAAATACATTATTCAAGTGTAACGGCGTATTACAATTTCAAACATAATCTTGGTTTCAAATAACCTATTTCAAATGCACAAAGAAAGAAACACAAAATAAAAAAAATACAATAAAATTAAAATCAAAATTAAAATTTAAGTAAAATAAAAAGTTTCGTGTTGTGTGTGTGTGTGTGTGTGAGTGTGTGTGTGTGTGTGTGTGTGTTTGTGTTAATTGTAATAACACGGACACAATATCTCCTGGGCAGTTGGCTAGACTCTATAACCTGTCGTGATCTTAATAAGTGAGGACTTTTAGAAAAACGTTACTATTATATTACCGTATTCCTATTATGTCACGCTGAAGACGTAATCCTGGAAATATTAGACATCAAAGTATGTCCGCTTAAAACAAACGGTCGGTGGCTGTCATTGTCGGCTTCCAAGAACATTTTCGTAACATCTCATGTTCGTACTTCAGTCATAACATTCACGATCAGATATTATGACTAGCATCCGCCTGCGGTATCGTCTAAGCTCAAATTGAACCACGTTAAAATAAGGAGGTATGCAATTATAATGCACTCTTTTAGCAGAACTAGCATTAGCCCGCAGCTTCGCTTGTTCCAATCATTACCTATCTACCTTTTTTAAGGGTTTTTTTGGTAACCTTAGCGTGGGTATACCTATGTCATTGAGTGGATTTTATTCTTGAGCACAAGAGGCAACAAAAAATCATTCTGGGGAGACATGGGCATTCATGGTCAAAGAAATCCAGTACAAAAATCCACACGTTCTCTCTCCTGTGAAATTCACCAATGCGTAAATTTTTCTTAGTAGATGCCTACGTGACACTATCTATGTACCAAATTTCGTTTCAATACGATTTGCAGTTTGAGATGTGCGTTGACTTTATTAACATTTAATTGTTCTTAACAATTCAATTACGTATGGAAATCGGGTAAACGACCAAAATTAATTAATGGGGTCGAATACTTTGGAGAAACAATTCCAGTTTTCTAGTGCGACAGAACCAAAGACTAATTCTACATTAGGCTCCTGAATTATACAGTCTTTCAAGCACTCGATTATGATCATGTAGTAGTACAGTCTAAAGAAATACAGTAACGTTGTCTCACAACGGTCTTCGAAAAGCAATTCCTCAGTCTATTCAAACATTCAATAAGAGGCAAGTCACAATAATAAAAATGCAGAAGGAAAAATTACGTATGCACCTGGTGCTTTCAAGAGCAACTCTTTAAATATACATTTTAAATCGGCAGCCTTTTCACACACAGATCAGGGGAGACTAACCGATTTGCTTACAATTTGTCTTTACAGTAGTGAACATAGAACAAATAAAAGCTTAAGCAAGGATTCCCACGGTAATGTTCTAACAATATGTCAATAGTTCTGCGGTTGGCTGTCACGACACTTTTGTGACACTTTGTGATGGACTCACGCATTTGTCTCACAGGGGCACGTGGGGAAAAATGAATAATGCACACGGAAACACAACATTGTATTGAACAAGTGTCTTAGTTGTGTGTGTGATATCTTTCTTTTTGTGATTTTTGATCATTTTTATGCTAATTACTAGCTGTACCGCGCAACTTCGTCTGCGTAAATTTTCCCCGTTTTTGCAATATTTCTCATTGCTACTCTGCGCCTATTGGTCGTAGCGTGATGTTATATAGCCTATAGCTTTCCTTAATAAATGGCTATCCAACAATGAAATATTTTTTCAATTCGGATCAGTAGTTTATGAGATTACCGCTTCAAACAAACAAACAAACAAACTCTTCGTTTTATAATATTAGTATAGATTAAATATCTAAGAGTTAGAAGTTTTTAAAGTGAAACTTTTATTACATCGTCTCAAACTTTTTCGTCTGTGTGTTGCATGTCGCGTGACGGTCGGCCGCGGAGTACTTAGGTATTAGTTGGAGACTTAGTCTACTTTTATCATTTCCTATTATCATTCCAATTTTCCAAGTATACAATTAAGATTGATAAAGCGATTTTTATACCCTTAATGGAATATTATTCCAAAAAATTTTAGTTAAATGTCTATAATGTGAAAAAATGTGAAAAAAAGGTTCACTTTTACCGTGGTTTCATGAAATCACACAATCCTTTTATTTTTATACTTTCTTAATGAAAGACAGCCCTACAAGTTCCTTGGGAGCACAGTTAGATGGTGTCTACAATTTCTTTAAATCGTAACATACGTTGGTGAATTTGACAACTCTGGGTGTCTCAGTGGCGAAGCGGTTATAGTCATAGAAACAGAACTCGGGTTCAAGTCTCCTACTCCCGCCTGAGACGACTTTTGTCTTCATATATTTAAAGTATGTGATTTCATTGCAGGTTTTGTTCGATTTTATTTTTGAGCGTACTTGAGACTTCCAAGAAATTTGGAGCGTCCGTTCTGCGGTCTATTAGCAGACCTTTGATAAGTAGGCCCTTTTATTTTAACGGTCGTACGAACTTACCTGTTTGCTATGATGTTATTTGTCTTCGGTGAAGGTGATGGTCAAACTCAATTGAATTTATTAGAGATATTACAGTGCAGTTATTTACAAGTAGGGAGATGGAATCTTTATTTATTAGCAAATATTTTGTAGCGCTGACATTTTACATCTATGTACGTAGATAAGTAGTGGGTGCATTAGCAGCCTCTTACAGAAGAATGCTGAGGAAGTTCCCTGGGATGGATTGGATGTGGAAGTAGGAGGACCAGGTGGCATGTCGTAAATTAGAAGAGACCTATGTGCAGCAGTGGACCTATGACATGTTGACTGTAAAACTAAAAAAATAAAACTAGGAAAGTTAATGAAATATAAATTTAAAAATTTAAAATTCCTGCCTGCACAAAAAAGGTGGAAACAAGATCTCCTACATAATTATATAATTTCATGTAGTCGGAGGCATTAATGAGTCTCAATGAGCTTAGTTAAATGCCTCCGACTTTCGTTATTTTTTAAATGTATTTTTTTATTTAGGATGTTACAACTAACTTTTATCACAGCTATATTATCATGTACTGAAAATTGAAAAAATAATGGTTGCTGATTAACTTTTTTAGTATTACAGTTATAATTATGTTATACTTTTTTGAAATGCTTAAGACGAGCCCTTTAATTTGATACCCATATTGCAGTACCTATTCGAAATAACTTTTTTTTCACATCTTTATTTTGGCATCTCACAGCCGCGATGTTCGTTTTTTTTAAAATCACCTATCTAAGAACATTTGGGCGGTCAAGACGAATTTAAGGACGTCATAATTGTACCCATTCAGTGGTTTGTGAGATATGAGTATTACTTACTATACATACATATATACATATGTACATACAAGATATGCGTGAAAAACATAACCCTACAGTCGGGTAAAAAGTTTATCTTACAGGGGAAGTATGTTTTTTTTTGGAAAACGGACTCATAATCCAAATCATTCGTATCTACAGCGTTACTCCATATACAATATCATCACGCTAAGACTCAAAAAACTATGTCTCTAGCTAAGTGGTAATAAAACATCATTGTTTACTACCATTACAATAAATTCAATGAATATCAAGTATTATACGTTTATCTATTGAAACTCATAAATAGTAGACCCGAGGGCTGTTCAAGTATTCAATGCGCAACTATTTATTTACACTGTGGCAGTTTTTGAATAGGTTTTCTTGTTTATGCGGTTTATGTTACATTGGGATAGTATAGTGTCCGTTTTGTTACTGAGACTGAAATGCCCTCTTACCGTTTGTACTCTCGTCATAGCGGCAGATAGAGAATTTTCTATGGTGAGGAGAGAAGTTGAATCTGCGGAGGTACCTAAAATTTTGGTCTTGGATTTTGATATATTAGAGGTAGTATCCTTGTTGAGGCACACAAGAATTCATCGAAGTCCGAGGAATGTTCTATAAAATAGTAAAATGGCGAAAAACACGGGTTGCACTCCAAGAGTGCCGGCAGAAGTGAAAACTTGAACATTAACTTTGTGCATTGTTTTAATATTTGGGGAATATTTTTTTTATCAGTTTATAAATACTATCATATAAGTGGTTGAATACAATATTCATCTATTGCGCTATCGTATACAAACATGACAATTTAAAAAATGACAATGACAACGACATGACAATTAAATCAAAAATACGAAATATTAAATCATTAATTACAAAACAAAAATCAAAAACTTATAAAACGAATATGAAATATTAAATCAGAAATAAAAAAGGGAAGAAGTAATCATTTGGACTCGAACCGGGGTCTTCTGGTTTCTAGACCGCCCGATTTCCCACCAATCTACCATCATACGGTCACGTGATCCTAACGCGAGTATAACATTTTATACCCATACCAAAAAAAGTGCACAACGCCACTAAAGAAGTTTTCACTTCAAAAATGTAAAAAACCCATATCTTTTTCCCTTCAAAGGTGTTCCAGCCTGATCGCCTCTATAATGGTCCCAATAATGGACATCCACGCGGGCAGAGCCACGCGCATAAATTAGTGTACTCTAAAATATATATAACTGTTATGTCATTGACGCCCTTTAATTATAAATTGTCTATAGAGCATTCCCTTAGTAAACCTGTAAAAAAAACGGTTGTCTGTAAAGTCGGTTTACGTGATAACGTCATAAGAAAACATTGATGACATAATTATCACCATTCGCGTCGCTAAGCAACCAATCAATAACGTTAGTTGCAATTGTATTGCATGTCATGTCGCTGCAATCGCCATTCGCTGTTGCTTAGCAACCAATCAATAACTCCACTCAACTCGCTTTTTTAAACACTTTTTCGTACGTGCACTCGGTTATCGATTTTTAAGAAGTTATCACATCATAAAATGAAGCCACTCTTAAATTTTCACGAAGACCGACTGCATTTCAAATTGATGTTTTGACAGGTCTTACACAAAAGTCAAACAACTTTTGTGTAATGCCAAACCTGTCAAAACATCAATTTTCATTGCAGGACTAGGATTAAAGGTATTTATGATCGGTGTCCACCTTACATCGTCAAAGACGCCATTAAATAAATCAAAACTAAGCTTTGCAAACGAGATCGTTAACCCTGCCTTATGTAATGTTAATACATCTGACAGGTAACATCTGTCTGTCTGACTGTCCGTCATTTTGTTCACCAAGTTTTGCATATAAATAGCCCTTGAGGTGCGTTAATGAATTGCACAGCGGTATTTGTTTTTCTTTGGCTTTCTGCATATTCTTTAGAGGGACTGTTATGGTAATTAGCGTAAGTGGGGTGTATGTAGTTCTTAATGCTATGGTCCCGGTTGGCATAAAATTTGTGACGTAACGTTTGCCACAAACAAACGGATTTTTTTGTCATCGGAGACAAAATAATGATAGATGAAACGTATTTATTTAATATAAGTATTTAGTAACACAGACGAATAACTCATACAGTCGTTAGACGACGCCGTCTAGACGGAGTTAGAGGCGCAACGCAGGGGCAGGGCAGACCATGCTACACACACACAGCGTGGTCTCAGTATCCAAGGCTGTCGTATTTTAGGCGTCAGTTAAATACATTCCAATACATAATTATTATTTAATTTAGGTGTAGGTACCAATTAAAAATAAAATGTGATTTTTATACAGTGGCTCCTACTACGATTATGACCTTTGATATTTACTTATTAAAAATGCGGCAGTATGTCTACCTGATTTCTAACCACCAAAAGTGTAAAGGAACGGGAAGAAGAAGCAAGTTTGGAAGTTTCTTGTGTTTATATTATTCAGTACAAAAACTGACATTGACGCGGCCGTAGCTGCTGTACAAAATATTTATTTAGTTCGACCAGTGATGATACTTACTTCTATTGAAGCAGAAATTGATCGTTATATAAAACTAAACTAATGAAAAAAAAGTGAAATTTCAAATCAAAGAAAAATGCCGGGATTTGAAAAATGGCACACCTCTCAATGCCTCAGAGAGTAGGTACGTTAAACCATATCACTTGTGCCTAATTACTCTATATCGGACTTCTGTCCCACCGAGCTAACAGAGTAAGGGAACAGAGAATGCAGTTAAGTCTGCACTCACTTGTCACCTTGTGTACTATGTCCTACGTAGTTAACTAGTCTTTGAAGAGATTGACTTCCGAGATCAAACTCGGTCATAAACATCAGCCTACATCGGTCCACTGTATAACATAGGCCTCTTCTAAGTTTTGCCTCAAGTGCCAGTCCTCTGCCTTCCATCCCAACGACCTTCTTTAGGTCGTCGGTACATCAGAGGTTTTTAGAGTCACAGTATCTACTCTAGGGCTCGTTTGCTCGTTCGGCCATCGGATCTTCGGCAAATATGGCTAGCACATTGCCACTTCAGTGTGCTTAATCTGCGAGCCTATTGAAGCAGAAATTGATCGTTATATAAAACTAAACTAATGAAAAAAAAGTGAAATTTCAAATCAAAGAAAAATGCCGGGATTTGAAAAATGGCACACCTCTCAATGCCTCAGAGAGTAGGTACGTTAAACCATATCACTTGTGCCTAATTACTCTATATCGGACTTCTGTCCCACCGAGCTAACAGAGTAAGGGAACAGAGAATGCAGTTAAGTCTGCACTCACTTGTCACCTTGTGTACTATGTCCTACGTAGTTAACTAGTCTTTGAAGAGATTGACTTCCGAGATCAAACTCGGTCATAAACATCAGCCTACATCGGTCCACTGTATAACATAGGCCTCTTCTAAGTTTTGCCTCAAGTGCCAGTCCTCTGCCTTCCATCCCAACGACCTTCTTAAGGACGTCGGTACATCAGAGGTTTTCAGAGTCACGGTCTCCACTCTAGGGCTCGCTTGCTCCTTCGGCCATCGGATCTTCGGCAAATATGGCTAGCACATTGCCACTTCAGTGTGCTTAACCTTCAAGCTATATCGGTAACTTAAGTTCTTTGTTGGTCGCTGTAGCTGATCTCATTGCTAATTTTATCGAAAAAAACTGTCAGAAGAATAATGTGGCGCGATTGGAGTGTATCCGAGTGATACCCAAGGGTTCGATTCATACGCGGGACACTACTTTGTGTGATCCACAAATTGTGGTTCCGAGTCTGGGTGTACTTTGTGTTCGTGACTTGTATTTTTGTAAAGTCCCCCGCGACACAGGGCTTGTACCCTACTGCGGGAGTACTATTTTTATAAAAAAAAACCAGTCATTCATGATGACAGTTACGGCGGCTGATCTCATTAGAGAGCCAATTACACACGGGACACGGGAGATATTATAGTGCTTAAGTGTGTGCGCAAACACAAATGACACTCATAATCCGATGGGACGGAAATCCAAGACAACCGGAGAAAGATTGGGCGAATTTAACACTTTTCTGTTAGATTTTAATTTCACTCAAGTAAGAAAAGTTGTAAAGTTAAGTATTCGCTACAAACTTTCTGCCTCATGAAAATAAGATACAAAATCACCAGACTACTAGACGCAGCAATTGCTAAAGACGTGCACTCTTTGCTATTGTATTAAAGCAGATTTTCGCATACCACTTTTGAAGCTTTCAAGACACTGACTTATTTATTATTGTTACTTATTGTTGTAAAAGCATTGACTGGTGTCCTAACGATACTGTAGGTTTTGTTCAGTGTTGGTACTGAAGGCTATACATTATATATTGTCAGTTCGTTATGGGGAAAGATTAACTGATATTATATTATAATAACAATTTCTAAGCCATTTTAGAGATTATGTTTGTGTAACAGTATTATTATTTAAATAATATTAAATTAAAATGAAGTTATTTTAGTAGTTAGTAATATTACTTATTATAATTGAGTTATTATAGAGATTTCATTTTAAATCATAGCCTAATCTAAAAAAATGAAATTAGAACAAAATAGTCAACGCTAAAAAAATTTAGGCACCATTTAGATATTTTTAGAGTATTCATTATTAGAAAAACTGCCTTTCTTAGGGGATTTATGTAGCTGACTGTACATAATTAGCTTTGTAACATTCCCTCTGACTGACACAGACTTCTCTGTGAGGGTATCTACGCAATGATCTTCCATTCGAGCTTACCGTGAAAATAAGACAGTCTTGCGATTAAAGTATCATTTCGCAATCAGAAGGTCGCAGGTTTAATTGCAGCCACTAACTAGACGTAAACCCACTCCTAACGCAAGTTATTAAAAAAAATATATTGGTTTAAAATCGATGGCAATTTAATTGAAAAAAAAAAATATGGCAAATTAGTTTTTGTAGTGATGTGATGAAATTTCCTCTCCTTGACTCACACCCAAAATAATTATTTTTAGGGTTCTAAAAAGGAAAAAACTAAATCCTTAAAGGACCACTTTTTAGTTCGTCCACCCGTCCGTCTGTCTGTCAAGACCATTTAAATCGGGAACGCGTGGCGGTGTTGAATTGAAATTAAAACCATAAAGGTACTTTGGTCTCCAGTCCCTTAAATCTGTGAAAAAAATAAAATTTCTAAAAAAGATAAGGCCGTTCATGTCGCAAAAAAACGTAAATTACGGCACCCTCAAGAAATCAAAATTTATAGGGTATTTTCCGTTTACCTAATGTATACCTACCTTCAAACTTGTACAGAACCCTCAACTATATATTTGTAATTGATTCATAAAAAATATAATCTTTAAAAAACTCCGAGATTCAATTCCTAAACTATTTATAATATGTATTCGTATCTACCTACAAACTTGTACGAAACCATTGGTGGGCGAGTCTAATATTCACGCTTAAATACTACAGTATTTAAGCGGCCTGAGCACAGAATAAGTAATAGTACTACGGTCTGGGCCTGTTAATGTTGCCAAGTCTTCATTGTTGTTAGGCCTAACCGATATTCGGTGAAGACATCTGCACCCAATCTAGTTTGTACCTATCTATATCATATCTAAAGAATTCAAATACTCATTGTAAGTAGTAATGATTTTTCATAGCTGCAATATAATAATGACACCACTTTATCCTCCAAGAATACTTTATCGATCTAATACTCTGTTACAGTGAACTGATGAATCAGTTTTAAATAGGTTAGATCATTTTTTTATTAAATTACGTCATACGTAATATGTTAACAAATTACCTAAAAATGATAAATAGATTTCATAATGTACTGTCATTATTGTTATGAAATACCTATTCCAATTAATACGAGGACTATAAATGATGGCACAGCGAGAAAGGGAGTGAGTGGCCTATTTCAGAACTGTCTGAATAAAAAATATATACTTACAAGAAAAAAAGTGGGAGTGTTACCACAGTCTCAGTCTACATCCAAACTTATAAATGTAAAAGTAACTTTCTTTATCTGTTGCGTCGTTTTCACGTTTAAACTACTGGATCGATTTAGATAAAATTTAGTATGGAGATAGTTTGAGCCCTGGGAAAGGACATAGGATTTTTATAACAATAACCGAAAGCTAGATATATATGTATATATTTTTTAGTAATATCTTGGGACAACTCATACAGCGCTTCCTTTTTTTTCTTTTTCTTTGTTAAAGATAACTAGTAATGTGGGATTGGGTTCCACACTAGCAATCTTGTTAACCCCTCCAATTAAGCTTTGAGCTTAGTTGGAGGGGTTTGGGGGCTTGTGTTATGTGTCACGTCGGTAGTGTAATAGGTAGGATTCGAACCCGCGACCTCACGATTGCGAGACCGATGCCTTAATCATTAGGCTACCGCCGCTATCTAATCCCAAACTAAGCAGAGCTTGTATTATGGAAACCAGATAACTGATAACTATATATTTCTAAATACATACATTTTATACATAAATTACACCCAGACACAAAATAAACCATCGTGCTCATCAGATATAGTTTCATCCTGATCGAACCCACGATCTCCGTCTTAGCAGTCAGGGTCACTAACCACTAGAACAACAGACCTATCAATATTATACCTACAGCGAAGTATTAATCTACCTGCCTTTATTCCAGCTAGCTAATTTGGGGATGGCGCAATATGTTTTATTTTTTCATACTTTCTTGTCACACATCACATCTGTACTCAGTTCTTACGTCGCACTCGTCTGTGATGATGCGACAGCTGTCTCGACCTGATGCTTATAAACATGATTACTTCTGTTTTGACCTGGTAAAGTGTTGTAACAATGAGCAATTTGAATTAATTTAATTCAGTAGCGTGGTAAATTCTAAATGCCTGTGGTAATACCAAGCTTATTTTACACGAAATTTCATTTAAATTTGCAAAAGACTGTTTTTTTTTGACTGGCCCATTGGTCTAGTGGTTAGTGATCCTAACTGCTAAGCTAGAGGTCGTGGACTCGATTCCCACCCAGGTTAAATCTTTTTTTGTTAAGCAAGATTGGTTATTCTGTGTCTGGGTGTAATTTATTTATAATATTTAAGTATGTTTATCAGAAGTCTGGTTACCATAGTACAGGCTCTGCCTAGTTTGGTATCAGATGACCGTGTGTGAGTTGTCCTAAGAAATTATATTACTTACGATATTAGTTATATAACAAAATAATACCTTATCTAACTGAAGACAAAATCTGGTATAAAACCATTTAATAAATACTTGACAAACAAAATAACTTTATAGGTACCTACATACAATTCTGCGATGATATCTGCTAAATCTAATGCCCAATCTAATGCCAGCTCGTGGTTCAAAGTGAACTGGTAAATGGACATAATGTTACTAAAACCACAGTCTAATAACTGATACAGTCGTTCGACGAAGCCGTCTAGACGGGGTAATCACGCGGAGGTTGAGAAACGCGACGCAGGGGCGAGGGCAGACCACGCTACATATACACAGCATGGTCTCTGTATCCAGGGTTGTCGAATTTTTAGACATTGTCGTTCGTTGTCGGCATTCAGACTCTAGGTCTTTATTTTGGAAAACCAAATCAATGATTGTTTGAAATCGACAAATTAATACAATGCTATTTTTTTTTTAAATACAAAATTAGGTTAGGCCTCACTTTGAAATATAAAGTTCATAAAAATAAGCTGCCCTAATCAAAGGCGTTGTCCTACTGTGTGTTTTTTATTCTGTGCTAAAACTAAGATTTAAGTATAGATTATTATAATGAAGGGATTGTCCATCTAATCATATAAAATGACGGCAATCTGTCGTTATTGCTTTATTACGTAAAGTTTGTAGGTATCTGATATTGAGTTAGTTGATGATGTAAACTGATATATTACTATTCATTATTATTATAGTTTTTAATGGAATCCGTGGATCAAAGGCGGCCGAACTTATTGTCACAAAACATAGGGAGTGCAGAAGGTAAATGTGAAGGTAGATTTTTGACACCGTAACTATTTTGATGTAGATTACCCGTTATCACAAAACTTCTAGCGTGAATAACGTATCATGGGCATACCCAGGACTAAAATTGCAAAGAGGTATGTACAAAGCCACCTCAGCCACCCCCCCCCCCCCTCTGTGTCGCAGTGTTAGTCTGTCCGACTGCAACGCGTGAGTTCGATTCCCACACGGAACACCACTTTGTGTGATCCACAAATTGTTGTTCCGAGTCTGGGTGTACTTTGTGTCCGTGACTTGAATGTTTGTAAAGTCCCCCGTGCGTGACACAGGGCTTGCACCCTGCTGCGGGAGTCGTGTTAAAAAAAAAAAGCATCGCCCTAGCCGTAGAGCGTCCCCCGTCTAGCGAGAGGACTTAGTAGGTATGGAGTGAAATGATTTGCACCACCCAGTCGCGATTAACACCCTCCCCCTTCGTACAAGCCACTCACACTTGACCAATATTGGCTTCGAGCCGGCGACACTGCGTAAGCCCTCTCCCCGATAAAGATCCTGATTATGCCCAGGGGTTAGTACGATAAACGCACATATAGACATCGTACACACACGAAATCTCGGTTGTTCCCAGATTCCATGTGTGTGAATGACGTGAAGGATGTCGATGTGTATAGCGATAGAATTTCATTATACGAGAATTTGTTTTACAATGTGTAACAGAGAGGTGTGTCAGACTTGTTTTACGTGGGATGATAATTTTTATTTATCTATACTAATATTATAAACTGTCTATCGACCCCTGATCACTATCGGTCCAATTTGATCGAAACGTCGCGCGTCGGGTAAATAAAAAGTTTAAACCTTTAAATAATTCACGTGATTAAGTCCCGAAATATATCTAATAATATTATAAAGCTGAAGAGCTTGTTTGTTTGTTTGCGATTATCTCAGGAACTACTGGTCCGAATAGAAAAAATATTTTGCTGTTGGATAATAAATGGCTGAAGGCTATAGGCTATATAATATCACACTATGACCAATAGGAGCGGAGCAGCAATGAGAAATGTTGCAAAAACGGGAAAATTTACGCATACGAAGTTACGCGGGACAGCTTGTTAGATATAAGCACAGTATCATCGCAACATAACAACCGTTGAATTTGACTTTGATTTTAACAATTCAACTTACAGCCGGTCTTAATAATCTAATTATCGACGGATTTTACTACTAGAGCTTTTTTTTTCTTTTAAAAAAGACGACTCCCGCACTAGGGTACAAGCCATGTGTCGCGGGGGACTTTTCAAACATACAAGTCACGGACACAAAGTACACCCAGACTCGAGACAACATTTTGTGGATCACACAAAGTGGTGTCCCGTGTGGAATCGAACCCACGACCTCTTGCGTAGTGGGAGTGTGTCCGACTACACACTCCCACCGCGCCACAGAGGTAGTCAAGCGAACTAGACTTCGACATATTTGGACGTACAAAATAGGTCAAAATTCTACCTCTAGTAGCCGAATCCATCTATAGATGTTGAGACCCGTCGTTAGCGTCGATACCATTGATAACATCATCAACGGTATCAATGTTTTATGCTATCAACCAGTATGGTTCATTCAATTGTCATTAAAGTATTTCGAAGTGAACAATACGCGACGTTGGTCGATCCCATCGGTTGCAGAACGAAAAATGGACCTATTAGCACTTTATATAGCTGCTTCACACATAACGGAACATGGCAATATAATCCAGAACATTGTACCACAGTTTCGAAGCAAGAATGCGAAGTGTATACATTAAAAGCAAGAGGAATAGACGACATCTGAATTTGCAATCTATACTAATATTATAAAGCGGAAGAGTTTGTTTGTTTGTTTGTTTAAACGCGCTAATCTCAGGAACTACTGGTCCGATTTAAAAAAATCTTTTTTTGTTGGATAGCCCATTTATCGAGGAAGGCTATAGGCTATATAACATCGCGCTACGACTAATAGGAGCGGAGTAGCGACGAGAAATGTTGCAAAAACGGGGAAAATTTACGCATACAAGTTGCGCGGGACAGCTAGTATTTTATGTAGCTCTGGTGGCCAGGTAACTGCTTACTACATTGTATTTATATTTATGAATTGCTGACCCGCGCAACTTCGGCTGCGTAAATTTTCCCCATTTTTGCAACATTTTTTATTGCTGTTCCGCTCCTATTCGTCGTAGCGTGATGTTATATAGTGTGTAGCCTTCCTCGATAAATAGGTTATCCAACAGCAAAATATTTTTTGATTCGGACTAGTGGTTCCTGAGATTATCGCATTTAAACATACAAACTCTTCAGCTGTATAATAATAGTAGATAGAATATGTTAGAAAACGCATAGGCTTTATTTACTATTATAACGCTCTAGATCTTCTAAAAGAAAAAAGTTTTTCTATTGCGGAATTTTCCAGTAAAAAAATACCGAAATACCGATTACAGCCGACTTAGACCCGACCTTTTTTGTTTATTTTGATCCGATTTTATCATACGAGTATTTCCCATTCTGTTTAGCAAAATAACGGGCACTGATTTTGTTATGTGAGTGAACACCCTAATTGGAAAATCTCTACCTAGTAGTACCAAGAGATCAATAAAATCATTACTGTAATACTTACTGATATGTAATGATATCAAAACAGTGGCACATGAGTATCTTGACAGCTTATTCTCTTAAGGTTTAGGTACACTTGCTTGCAACTGCGGCTTATCTTTTATTCTTATTTATTATAACATTTTTGGACTATAATTAGTATCAATAATACAAAAAAGTTTTTTGAATTGAATTAACATTATTGGTAAAAACTGTTTCAACATCCGTTACGTCCTCACGAATTGCAGAAATTAACAGACGTATACAGATATTCCAGACTGATGTTATGACAATAACGACGCTATTTATGAAGAGAAAAACAGCATAATAGCAACATAATACATCACCATAATTTAACCAACAAGACGACGGCAACATAGATCACAAACGCACTTTACATCCGAACTAAATACTAACATAATTTATTTAGCTATATTTTTGTCTAACAGCCCGATCTGTCTAGTTAGAATGGCAGACAAGATAGCTCGTTAAAATCTGGTTGAGAATTATTGCTGTACGTTAAGGTTATACGTAAGAGTGAGTAAGGGACAAAGCAGACATGCATCGGGGACTTTTTGGAGGTAGATTTTTGGTACATTCAATCCTCATAAATAATAGATACTAAGAAGACTACTGTAATTCATCGAAAAATGAAGATGTGATGGAATTAAAATATAGTGTGTTAGGAAAATTTAGTCACAGCAACATAGATTTAGGGCGTGGAGTACCACCTTAAGAATAGTGCCACCCCATCTCTTCCCGTCGTCGGTGTCGTCAAGACGACTAAGGGATTTCACACTGGAGGACGGGCGGCAGCGTCCTCTGTGTATTTTGACGCCTTGCTGCGATCATCAACCCGCTCGCGTAATTATTACCGCCAGGATCTAATAAGTAGGTTCTACTGGTAAGACCCGTGTCCAGCATCCTATGAGTTGATATGTGTACCAGCGGCGAAGGGTTAAAATGATCCTAAGGTAACTCGTTAATAGCTGGACACGGTCAACACGGTTCTTCATGAGTATATTAAATATGTATCTAGAATTCAAAGGGAAGCCGAAAAGAATGGTGTTCTAAGAACTCCCCCCCCACTGATGTGTACATAACATCAATCCGATTCATTTGTGCTCGAAAATTTAGACCCCTGAGGTTGGCGACTAATAGTTAAACTAGAGTAAAAAAAGGTATATTTTACAAAAAAAAAAATACAATTTCATAATGTAATCGCTGACTCGCTCAGTCACCACCGACGCCAAATCGCGCAAATTAGACGCAGCAATCGAATGTCAAAAATTACAAAAGCGTGATTCATAAATGCAGAATCAATATTGCTGATGCAAGAAATAGCGTATGTGCTATAGCTCTAAGGGTCGAACCACACGGCGCGGTACGGTGACGGTGCGATGCCTGAGCGGTGCTGCTGCGGTGTCCTGCATATACAAATCTATGGTATGCCACGCGGCACCGCGCTCCTCGGACGCCGGGCCAAGACGGGGTGGGAAGGCATGTAAGCGGAGCGATTCCTTAGCGGCACCGCAGTTGTTTGCGCGGTTGAAGGAAGTGGACATTTTATAAACCGACTCTACATCCAACACTCCACTGCAGTCCCGCGACGCACCGCGCCGGTGTGCCTGCGCGGCGAATTATTTGCGGTGCGGTGTCGAAGCGGTGTCGTATCGCGCCGTGTGGTTCGGCTCTTAGATAAATTGAATGTAGGTACAAAATTAATGTTAGGTTTGGTTCAGTTAATTGGAAAAGACTGCTTGCAACACACAGTTTAGCGCCTACCAAAAGCGTAATAATTAAAGGTCTCTGCCCAGTTAGCATAACATAACTGAACCATGTTAAGCATATCATAACTTGCACACCAGTTCTGACGATGTAATATTTCATTTGGTTTTATAGCCGTGTTTGCAACGGTCTTTGCATGAAAATAACTAGAAAAAATGTGACATAACTTTTCACGTTTAATTCTTTTTTTCTTTTTTTTTTTTCTTTTTTTAAATGACGACTCCCGCACTAGGGTGCAAGCCCTGTGTCGCGGGGAACTTTACAAACATACAAGTCACGGACACAAAGTACACCCAGACTCGGGACAACAATTTGTGGATCACACAAAGTGGTGTCCCGTGTGAGAATCGAACCCACGACCTCTTGCGTAGCAGTCGGACACACTCCCACCGCGCTACAGAGGCAGTCAGATTAAGATTAAGACCACTTTAGATTTTTCTAAACCCGTGATAGTAGAGGCCGTGTGGTGCCGGCTTAAGAATAGTACCACCCCATCTCTTCCCGTGGGTGTCGTCAAGGCGACTAAGGGATTTCACTCCGGAGGACGGGCAGCAGCGTCCTCTGCGTACTTAAAGCCTTACTGCGATCGCCAACCCGCTCGCCAAGCGTGGCGATTATGGCAATTACCCCCAGGATCTACATACCAGTAGGTTCTACTGGGGAGACCCGTGCCCAGCAGTGGGCCATCATATGGGTTGATATGTATGTATGATAGTAGAGGAGACGTGGAACATCGTTTTTCATCCATCTAATAACCAGATAAGACATATTTATAAACACGACTATGATAGCTTACCAATTGAAAAGTGTTCGTTAGTATTTTTTAGGGTTCCGTAGCCAAAATGGCAAAAACGGAACCCTTACAGTTTCGTCATGTCCGTCATTTTACTCAAAGACTAAATAATGAAAAGAAGTCTACTCCATACCATGGCACTCCATATTATATGCCAGAAGATGATTTTTTTTTCAGCAAACATTAACGTGTCACATCATTCGACAGGTCTTTTAAAAATATTTTAAGGTTTCTAATATTTTTTTTTGATTAAGTGAATATTTTTTGAAAATAGTCGCTCCGAAAGTTGCAAAAATTGTGTCCGATATTCGGAGTCTCTTAGGCGATGTCGCCATCTCAGTGGCAGCTATAGAAATACACTTATTTTTTTCTCAGTCTGATAAAAAACAGAACAAGAAGCTCGGATTGCAAAATAATACAGTATTATTTACACTAATATTAAAAAGCTGATGAGTTTGTTTGCTTGTTTGAACGCGGTAATCTCAGGAACTACTGATGATGAAAAATTATTTTACTCTTGGATAGCCCATTTGTAGAGAAAGGCTTTATGCTATATTACATTACGTTACGACCAATAGGAGCGGAGCAGCAATGAGAAATGTTGCAAAAAACGGGGAAAATTAACGCAGACGAAGTTGCGCGGGACAGCTAGTACTAGATAGGAGTAAAATATTGAAAGAGATGAATGAATTCATATCTATACTAATATTATAAAGCGGAAGAGTTTGTTTGTTTGTTTGCTTTGTTTGTTCGTTTGTTTAAACGCGCTAATCTCAGGAACTACTGGTCCGATTTGAAAAATTCTTTTTTTGTTGGATAGCCCATTTATCGAGGAAGACTATAGGCTGTATAACATCGCTACGACTAATAGGAGCGGACTAGCGACGTGAAATGTTGCAAAAACGGGGAAAATTTACGCTTACGAAGTTGCGCGGGACAGCTAGTTAACGATAAAGATAACTTGTTAGGTATTTGAAACTTAATCATCGTGTTACCGACCATCGTTTGTGAAGTTGACCCGTGACTACGATCGGTGTAATTCCATAGAAACGGATATTATTATGTTGTACTTTTTTACAACGTTGTTGCAAACCTCGGTCTTGCTATCGTGAGGTCGCGGGTTCGAATCCTACCCATTATACTACCGACGTGAATCCACTCCTAACACAAGCCTGTGAGCTTAGCTGGATGCGTTAACGAGATTGCTAGTAATGTGGGACTCAATACCACATTGTTGGTTATCATGATAAAAAAAAAGTTTCTCTTTGCAGAATTGTTAACACATTCCAATGGGGTATTTGTAGCCCATGTTATATTTTATAATTAACTAATGAATCAATTAGTATTTATACATTTCGAAGCCTGTTCACAGTGTGATGGGAAATGTAAGTCATCATTTATTTTAAACTAGCTGCTCCGCGGTGTTTCCCGCGTTTTATTAGCCTATGGTGTGTATGGGTGTCAGCTAACTCCATACCAAATTTTATTAAAATCGCTCCAGCCGTTTAGACGTAAAGAAGTAACAAACATACACACTAACATACTCACAAACTTTCGCCTTTATAATATTAGTGTGTTAATACATTTTCAAAGACCTTAGAAAGTTTTTCATTTAAATAAAGAACATTTTTATTACAGTGTGCTAATGGAATACTTACAAAAGATCGTCAAAACAGTTATAAATCTGTTTTACGGACTTTTTGTTAAGTAGGTACACAATCATCATTAAACGAAAAAATGTGGTGCTTCTTCGTTTACAATTCAAATTACAATTACAGGCAGTAAAATAATCGCTACAAATAACTCGTGCATGATAACTTAAAAGAAAACAACGCGGAGGTACATCTTTGTATTTCACTGGCGCCATTGCAAAAAAAATCTTTAATCCTTTATCGCAACAGATCTCCAACAGATCGCTGCGTCGCGTAGTAGGTATGCAATCCATGGTGGATTGCATACTATGCGATGCAGCGAGGACCATTCTGCAAAGAACACAAAATAAGTCTCATTAGACTTATATATATAAATAAAATATTGAAAATTTATACAGTCACAAGTCATTACTTGTGACTGTATAAATTTTCAATATTTTAATATTTATGATTTCTCTCTTTTCCTGATTTAATATGTAACAATTGCAAAAGTTGACAATATAACCAAATATATAGGGAAGGACTGGCAAATAATCGGCAAGGACAGAGATGTGTGGAAAGGACTGGAGGAGGCCTTTACCCGAGGAGGGGTCCATATCCAACAGCAAAAACTAACTCTTACTAACAATTAGACACTATTAAAATATATATATTACGGGTCTTAATCGCGTGAATAATTTAAGGTAAAATACCTTGTTTATTTTACCTTAAATTATTCACGCGATTAAGACCCGTAATATATATATTTTAATAATGTGTACAAATCGCGAAAGTTTATCAACATTTAATTAGACACTAAGCAAATAACTAACCCAACACTAACAAACAAATACCACATTTGAAATGGAAATGAAGGATATGGAATTAAAGGCTTTTTTATTTTTATTTATTTATTATAATTGCAAAAGTTTAAATACAACTAACTAACTTAGCTGTAGGCCAAAATTGAACACGCCTTAGTTAAAACACGTAAAGTACTGGGCCCCTAGACAAACGGCATTTTATTCGATTAGAGTTTACGCTAATTGATTAGAATGACGTCGTTGCGCGCGCACAACTGCTAATCTCATATTCATAATTTTCGTATTTATCATTTATCATTCTATTCGATTAGCGTAAACTCTAATGGAATAGAATGCCATTTGTCTAGGCGCCCTGGAACGAAACCATCTACGATATGAGATTTAAAAAAAACGCCATTCATCACTTGAAACTTTTTCAACTGATGGATCTGTGTCACTTGTATCCCTTTTGGTTTCAACTTACACTCAGCTATTGTTCCTACAAGTTAAAAATAGTGTATTACTAACCTTTTTTTGTACTAAGTACAAAACCATCACATTTCCGAGTACGATTTAGAGCTCTATTGCGTTGAAGGATTGAAGATTTTTTTGCAATGGCGCCAGTGCAATACAAAGAGGTACTCCTCGTACCTACGCGTTGTTTCCTTTTTAAGTTATTATTCTCAAGTTATCTGTAGCGATTATTTTACTGTCTGTAATTGTAATTTGAATTTTTTTTTTTTTTAGTTTTGTAATTGTAAAAGAAGAAGGCGCCACGTTTGTTTGTTTAATTGTGACTGTGTACCTACTTAACAAAAAGACCGTAAAACAGCTTTATAACTGTTTTGTCGATTTTTGTAAGAACCCTATTAGCACAGTGTAATTAAAATGTTCTTTATTAAAATTAGAAACTTTCTAAGGTCTTTATTTCTCTTTCAAAGTGTAAAATACAATTTGAAAGGCCATTAAAGCTCTGCCAGAACATAAGAAAGTAACATAACTATAAGTGTGCGGATTCAATAATATGTATTTTAAAGATTTGAAAATTTGGAAATTCTAAAATACAGGGATCTCGGCAGTGAATATATATTTGTACCATTTGGCGTCGAGACCCTTGGCCCATGGGGTCCCAGCGCGAACAAATTCTTTAAAGAAATTTCCAAAAAAATAATCAACTACCTATATTGTTTTTAAACTTCATGTACCTACTTATTTAAAGAACTGTAAGATGTACCACATCTATGCAAATGAATAAATAAATAAATAAAATTACTCTAACCGTCTTAAACTTAAATCCTGCCATGACATTTCAAATCACACCCAACACAGTTCACATAAACTAACATTTATCAGTCAGTAAATCTACGACGGCCATCAAATAATTTAAGTACAACATTAAAACGGACCAGTAATTATAATTGAGCTATAATCACATTCAAAGTGTTAATGACTCATTATGAGGTATATTGCTTCATTTAATTAGATAGACCCTTTTATAAGAGACTATATTTTGTCCGTGGCTTCGCTCGCGTAAATGTTGCTTAATACTACGATAGATCCTAATAAATTGTCGGCTAGATCTATATCGACAATCCATAAGAATTTAATAGTCCAAAAAGTGTGCATTTTCAGAAGTGCACTCAAATCACAGAACAAGGTATTTGACGTTAAATTATTCACGCGATTAAGACCCGCCGTATATACTGGCTGTAACAGAAAGGTGTGGTCATATACTGAGAGCACATACCTAATTTAAAGCCTTTGTATAGCTTTTATCGCGGGCTTTGAGCGCGGCGACCGAATCAATAAATTCCGTAACGAAAATAAAATCTAACACCCCCCACTCCGCTGACCATGTATATGGTATATATATATGGTACGACTGTACGAAGCTCGCACGAAATGTAATGAAAAGAAAAAAAAATACTGCATAAATTAAAAAAATAAATAAATATTAATAATTGCATAAGTTGATAAAAAATGTAATGCAATAGCATTACCGCGGCAGTCCCGAGTGCCACACATTTTTATCAAAATCGGAGTACCTTAAAAAATATTTATTATTTTTTCATTCGTTTATTTATGAATAAAAAAGTTGTTTAATGAAAAGTGTCACTTAAAAGTTCTATGCCGTAACAATCCAATCGAATTTTGTACCAGAGTAGGTATAATTTTCATACGCCTTTCACTACTTAATTTTGACAAAAATAATATGCTAAAACTATGTAATTAAAATGCAACCAGCTACGGCACTATGGTAGGCGCAATACTGATAACATACACTATCCGCTGCTGAAATTTGACCACACCTTTTCGTTACACTCTGTATAATTTTATAAATCACAGAACGTTTTTCAATTTAATATTTTTTATTTTTTTCTTGTACTAATTGATTTCAATTTAATCTATTTATCAGTCATTAAATATATATTTTCTCGTTCAAAATATTTGACCAACATAACACTATCTACCACAATCGGTAGATCAAAAAACCGTTATTATACCCACAAAACTGTAATGACTATAATTACAGGTATCGGTAAAACAATCGATCACATTCGACTCGCATCTCGAATCGATTAGGAATCGTAAAGCGATAGTTATAAATAGATTGGTTGGTTTATTGCTTAAATATCCTTTTAGTATTTAATAATATTTTGATAAGTTTTATGGGAATCAAAGGGATGGCTAAGGAATTGAATACTACGGCATAGGTATAGTTTTCTTTTTGCCATATTTCAGCGCCAGACGAAGTATTTCATAAGTATTGCATCATGATTGCATTATAATGACTTATAACTATTTTTTAATGTGATAACTTCTTATAAATCAACAGCGAATGGCGATATGTCATCAATGTTTTCTTATGACGTTATCACGTAATATTATCGTATGTATACCGACTTTACGGACAACCATTTTTATTTTTTTAATTGAAGCGGAAGGCAACCTAAGTTCTTAAGGCGCCGGAATGGCATTAGAGAGGTCGCATGAAACACCGACGCGACATGAACCAACTCTTAAACGATCAATTTAGCTTTGCCACAGATTCTTATATTAACTATCCTATAAGATTCTGGAATGGACTCGCAATCGTGAGCTCGCGGGTTCGAACCCTACACATTATACTACCGACGTGAACCCACTCCTAACACAAGCCATTGAGCTTAGCTGGAGGGGTTAATAGGATTGCTGTAATGTAGGGCCAACAATTCTACATTGCTAGATATCTTTAAAAAAAAACAGATGGAACGAAAGTCCTACGCGATGGGAAAGAGTTTAGAAAGCGCAAAAACGACTGCTTAATATGCTCACCGGGGCCGGGGCAAGGAGGGGTAGGGGTGCGACAATTTTCGATACCCATCCCATTGAGAACGACAGTAGTAACGTTACTTATTATCCTCATGCATCACACGATTTGCTCAGTCGCCACAGATACCTCAATAAACAATTACTGAAGTTAGAAACATCTGAAGCTGTGAACTTCTTTACTTCAAGTCAACACACTCACAAAACAGTGAAAGTACAGAAGGTAATGTTTAAACAACGCGCTATTTAACTACGGCCAGACATCGCTCACACAAAATCCTAGATTCCGTTGTCCGTAAAACACGGAAAGAATCTCAGATTGCTCCAAAGGTATTGCGAGATCTCGTGTTCGTGAGCGATTTCTATCATCATCATATGATGATGATAGAAATCACTGACGAACAGGATGATGGATTTCCATCATCCTGTCTTTTTTAACTCAATTAATTGGGTTGTCGTGTGGTACGGGCTTAAAAATAACACCACCCAATCTCTTCCCGTGGGTGTAGTCAAAGCGACTAAGGGATTTCAGGCCGGGGGACGAGCAGCAACAACCTCTACGTACTTAAAAGTCTTACTGCGATCGCCAATCCGCCCGCCAAGCGTAGCGATTATGTCAATAACCCCCAGGATCTATAATAAGTAGGTTCTACTGGGGAGACCCGTGCCCAGGGACATCATAATAGGTTGATATAATTATAATGAATTGGGGTTCACACAATATCTATAGTATCTTTCTTTCACACACTTTCTCACTATCATCTTTTCTTAAGCAGTCCTCTAAAAAAAAAATATTTATTCACTTAGGAAGCAAAATACTACACTTGTGAAAAATCGATTCTACATTTACTTGTAATGCCTGTTCGCAAACAATAGGTGAAGCCCGAGAAAAGAACAGGCAATACAAACTCGTGGCCACTCTTATCAAATTGCCAATGTCTACAATGTTTCTCTGTTTACAAACTGTATATGCAGGTAAGGTACTGCCACCATTATATTGAGACGATGACTCTATAGAGGATGACATAGAGGACTAAAAAAAGAAGTATACATATAGAAGATAATATTAGAAGAGTACACGAGATTAGATATATCAGCCTCAATGGGCACAACATAGTAAGAGCATCCACTTACGATCTACATTTATAGCCCTTTATTAATTCTTCGGTTTGTATTTCTAGAAGAGATAACTTAAAAAATACTTATTCTATCTCTTCTAAGGTCTACTAAAACAGATGCGTTATTCTCAACTTTTGTATTAAGTACTGGAACCTATTCCCTTTAATTAACTGTCTTATGATAACTATACTGTTACAGAAGTCAGTGTTTCCTCTTAAGTTTAAGTATGTATTACTTTTAATGCCAATTTTAAATTAGTACTAAATACAATCTGCGAGTGATATCTATATGTGTGTGTGTGTGTGTAAAACTTGCCTTCTGTACTCTCGTTGTCTTGTGCCACCCTCACCCACAAACTGTGAAGGCGATAATGAAAACACCATAGATCGTAAACCACACAGTCATAAAAATATTTTTTATTTACTGTCATACAATGTCAAACTCATTCACTGCATGTGTAACACCCCAATAACAAATTTAGAACCACCCTGGTATGAGAACTTGAGTAATTATGGCTCAAGGGCCAAGTGTGAAATGCGGTAATAGGGGAAGCGAACAGTTTCATATATTGTAGACAATAATTTGATTATGAACACGTAGAGGATGAACGGATTTGGAATAAGAATTGGAACTGATTGAAAATAGGTGGGTTTATTTTTTTAAATTTAAGGATAGCGTCAGATAATATCTTTAAAATTTAAAGATACTAATTGAAACAACACTATCCTAATATGTGTACTTAATACTAGGTTTGTATGTGAATCGCAGAACCGGAGTTATAAAAACTGTTTTATTTAAAGAGTTTCAAAGAAGGAAAACGCAATTCTATTTATGGTAAAAAGGTATACTTAGTTTTAATGGTCAGTTCTTGTTACATGACTGCGATGCAAATCTTAATTACTGCGATGCAAAATTACCTCTAACAAAAATCAAAAAAGTTCTAAAGTTAAATATATTTTTCCAAGGGGATATATTTCCAATATTACAGCTTATTTTAGCCCATATGCTATCGACCATCTGCTGGTGAAAGTTCCACCAAAATCCATCAAGCCATTTATCTGACAAACATTTTTAAAAACCGATTCTGTAGTTCATATTGCAATGAACCGCAAAATACACTATTAAATGACACATTTAAGCCTAACGTTTCAATACATCGAGTATAGCCTGTAGACCACTTAAAGGTAGTCGAGTACTTAAGCAATGTTCAATGTTTTCCCTTCCCACGTATGGAGCGCATTATTGTCAATATTATGACTACTGCACAGGTCATACGATGCTTTGTGTCCATTATGTTTCCTTGTTTCGAAACATTTGATGAAGAACGAACATACAACGTGTAACAGAAATCAGAAACGTGTGGGCGAATTCAAAGGTACAAAAAAAATACAGTAATACAAGTATTCAGTGTGCTTAGTGCTAGTTTGTTTAACGTGAACGCGATCGACACGTTTAGGACGTTTAGCTCTCGGATTAGCCCGCTACAAGCGCATAACCAATCAGAGAGCCCAACGCGGCAAACGATTTGATCGCATTAACGTAAAACAAACTCGCACTAAGCACACAGCAGTAAAATGTACGGTAAGGTATCCTAAAATTTGGCAATGTTTGAAATAAAATATCTCTTAAGTTATAATATAATCGGATTTTAGCACAGGAGATATAGAACTTATAGAGTAACACTCTCAGTTGTTGATTTATCCACACCTTTTGCACACGATTTACACTGCCGCCGCTTCCATGGAGACTACAACAAACACAGAGTGAGGGAATACCCTCACTCTAAATGATGATGCTGACAGCCTGTAGGATGTCCTGCAGGATCTTTTTTCTAGGTCATGTATGACCAGAGAAATTAACCGACTGCTTAACATGCTTGACAAGACACGCTGACGCAACTCGCTCTCTATAAACCAAAGAAAGAAAAACAAGAATAATTTTCCGAACATCCACTTTTGAAAAATGTATTTGACAACCATTGTCTTTGGCAAAGATTTCGCTTTTATTGCTGGCCGAAAAATACACGAGAAAATCACTATGTTTTGACCAAATATAATCACTGGCATGATTCGAAAATCGTAGAGCAAACTAATTTGAAATGAAATTGCTCAGACGCAGAATGTGCCAATGATTAATACCTAGTGCGCTTAATAATTGGCTGCGGCTGCGCAACTTGGCGACTTTAAGTGTTTTCTTATTAGTTTAATAAATTGATGCTATGATTGGCAACCTCTTGGCAACCATTCATTAGTTATTTAGCGTAAAGTTTACTACTAGTATTTCACTGTTTGACTTGGCTAGATTTTGTAGGACGTCTATTCCTGCGTCAGTTGATAACTAGGGTATAGATTTATCTAGAAGACTGGCAGTAGAATATAACAATAGTAAAATATACCTTACACTATAATGAAAAAAAAAGCGGTGTCGGTGGATTTCAAATAGTCTGAATAGATTTGCATGGGTTGCTCTCCACATTTCATAAAATACAATAAAGTAAAACCGTATCACAATCGGTTAATTGATTTAGATGAACTAGGTCCACGAACTTCCAATGTCACTCACATTGGAAAGTGATCTCAAATGCACTCATGAAAATAATAATTACAGTAGGTACAGTAAAGTTGGCAAATTTAATCGTACCTTAAAGTATGTAATTTAGTATTAGGCTGTCTAACTGGCGTGATGCCTAATTTGAAGTTGTCAGTGTTAACCCATTTAGTAACTTGCTGTGTATTTTTTCCTTACCTTAAACTTTTTTTCTGAAATATTGCATTCAACGATTGGTTCATAGCCTTGAACGATAGTTAACCTAAATGTGGTTACTTGTAGCCACAGTTAGCTGCTAACGAACTTTTTGTGCTTCATTAGTATGAGCGTGAAGAATTCTAATGAAATCAGCTGGCGTAACTGACAAGTTAGTATTGACGGCTTGTCAACATACTGGGCTGTTTCAATTCGCTGCTTCGGCGCCATATATTTCACATATATATAACTTAAGTATAAATTGCAAAGTCTGCAATATACTGCGAATAAGAGTGCTTGCAAGATCGACCTGTTCAATCAAACCGATTTTTTGTGTGATTGTTAATTGTTTTGGTACACCTATACTAGAATACATCATCTGACAACGAAGAAAAATGAAGACCGGCATAGATTGGAACGACACATTAGTATGTGGTTGACAATGATGATTCATACATAAGTCTAGGTATAATAAGCTTAAAGAAGCGTTTGACGGGCCTTATTGAGTTTTTGGACGTTTTCGAGGCGTCATTTAAAACATACTTGCATGTTATTCAAAAACTCGAACTCGGGTTAAAATTACACACACGATTGCGGCCCGTACCTACTCTGTAAAATTGTATCAATTGCAGGTAGGTATCTCGAAATTCAAGTAGCAACATGCATGAGTACTATTCCGTAAATTATTTAAATATCAAGACTACTGTGCACTTCTGGAACTTTTACTTTAGTCCTTCGCATTCAGACAACGGATCTAACTAATTAATCAACAATTATTTATCCAGCGGTTCTCAATCTGAGACTTGTTAATTTCCCCCATTATTAAACAGCAATGACTGTCACACATTGTGTGTCACAAAAAAATGTTGTTCCGAGTCTAATTGCACTTAGTATTTGTGATTGTGTATTTTTTAATAATCCTTATATCGTATGAGTCAGATATTATTATCAAAAGCGGTAGCTTGGTAGCAGGCAGTGGCATGTCTCAACAAAAAAAATGTGGATTCGACAAGTGCAATTTCTATTTGAGAATCGTTAATATTGATCTTTTACTGCCAATTTTATTTTATTATTATTTTAAAATATATGTCATTTTTAACATATATTTTAAAATAATATTAGTGGTCAACTTTACAATTCTACCCATAACACTACCGATGTGAACCCACTCCTAATACAAGTCATTGCGCTTAGCTGGAGGGGTTAACAAGATTGGTAGTACCTAATGTGGGACCCAATCCCACATTGCTAGTTATCTTTAAAAAAAAAACATTTATGAATAATCATCACAGTTTCCAAGGATTCTTGAACTAAAAATGTTGAGAAACACTACACCTTAAATATACCAAACTCATTACATGAAACCTAATTCTAAAGCGGTTGATATCGGAATGCAATTCATTATATTAATTTGAAACGGAATTAATTAAAATGTGATATGGTAATAAATTTATTTACATACATGCGTCACGCTATTCAAGCAATATGTCATATGAAATTTATGTGAAGGTGTCATGGATTTAATAGTCATATGCGCAATAGTAGGATAGGAGAAGCCGTGACTCAGTGGTGATCGAACAAATCCAGAGAGCCAGGATTTCCATTAAATTAAGTGAGTGATGGAATATAGGCTGAATTTGTAGTATGCATTTCCGGTGGGTATCGTCAAGGCGACTTTGGAATTTCAGCAGCGTATTTGCGTATTTTAAAGCCTTACTGCGATCGCCACCCCGCCTCGCCAAGTGTGGCGATTATGGAATTTACCCCCAGGATCTATAAGGTTCTACTGGGGAGACCCGTACCCAGCAGTGGAAAATTATATGGGTTAATATACATGTATGCACATATTATTGAGTTGTACATCAGAATTATCTACAGCGTAGTTGGATATAGTTGCTATTAAAATTTATCTCCACGGCTGAAATGTTTAGAACATTAGAGTGCAACTACAACGTAAGTATACTACTTGAGGGCTCTATGGAAAAACAATGAATATCATGTTATTCCAAACAGATTTTTTTTTAGACTACTCCATCCTTGTTAGTATGCTTGTAGTGTAGCAAGCCATGTGTCGCGGGGGACTTTACAAACATAGAAACCCGATACGAAAAAACTGGCTTTCACTATTTTTTCCGTAGAGTCTTCAAGTGTGGCGATTATGACAATTACTCCCAGGAGCTATTATAAGTAGATTTTTCTGGGAAGACCCGTGCCCAGCAGTGGGACATCATTTGGTTTGATATCCTTTACAGTTACACATAGACTATAAAAATCAAGCATTACGCAGGAAAAGCTAGTCAAAAATTACACGTTATGTCACGTATTCCAGTGCCCACCCATCTAGGTGATAACCTGTCAATACACTGTGAACTTCGTCACACCTTTTGACACATTAAACAGCAGTTTGACACTTTTCGGATATGTTTGCGGTGAATTCGAGTCTTCGGTTGCATCTATTCTTAGACGAGACCACACGGATGAGACCACCTCACCTACAGCTGTGGGTGTAAGCAGTAACTAAGGTGTTAAAGACAGTTGCACTTAAGGCATTTAAGAAATTGGTAAGGTTTGACACTAAGTTGCTCTTAACTAACAGTTAGTTGCACTTCATGAACTAAACGCACTTATATTAACATTGACACCGAGTGAAGCGGCAGTCTTATGAGTAAGGATAAATTGAAAACGACAGTTCAATAGAGCCATTGAACCAAAGCCTATTGCTCTGATTAGGAACATGGTAATGTAATAAAAATATTTATTTTTAAAGTTACATCTTATATGTAAGTTAATTTCGATGCTGATAAAGTTTTCGTGAATTTATTGAAAATATATTTTGTAGAATGACAAGCTATATTTTACAATTCAAGTGTAAACCGCGTACACAAAGTAATAAAATCATCACCTTACAACCTTGCACATAAAAATAATCGTTAATCAAGTTTCAATTTTCGTAAAGCCAAACCGTTTAATTTATAACGCGCCACATAAAACGTTACTGGAAAAAAAATTAAAAACTCATAAGCCACCCATGACGAATCCCAAGCTCAGGAGTCATAAAAGTTGATCCACAACAATGCATTATTTACCATTATATATCGGCAGGGCGACACACAGCCTAATGACAAATATAAACATGAACCTGACGTAGGTGTAAAAGCGGATAGCCAAGTCTGTTTGGAGATGGTGGTAAAACTACCAAAACTTGACAATGAAATTGTATAGGCCAATATTGACGGTTGAGTAAGGTAACTTTCCCACGAGGTCCTGACGAAATTTCTCATGAAATAAACTTAAACGTTGAATGTAACACCAGAGGGCGCCTGCTCTCAAATATGACTGGTAAACAAATTGCAGTACAAATATTGAAACTGATTATTCGGGTACTCGGCATCCATGGAGACTACAAAGGCGGCTTTTAGCCCACAAAAGATGTGGTAATTGAATTGGATTTTTGTGTAATCACTCACCACTTTTGATCCTTGTTTAACATCTTTACTGGTGCGTAGTGCGTGTTGTGAGGTGGAAGCTTTTTTGGGCATGGATCTAAGGAGGATAATACGTCGGTGACCAAAAAAGATAGCTCTCTCTTTTGCCTTTATATAGTGGATAATGCTGGATCTAATATGTCTTCATAAATTCCTGTTTAAATTAAATGTGGGACTAGTTTGTCAAGACAAGATCTTCTCAGCAGAGAACAATTAAGAAGAAGTTCTTTACTTTGTAGGTCTGTTTCTAACCAAGTTACGCTTTGAGAAGGTAACATTTTAAATGGTAGGTGAATTTAGAATAAAAATAGGTATAATAAAATTTAACCATTAGCTGCTCCGTGCCCACTTCGTTGTGGCTTTCTATAGATAAAACAGTTTTCAAAATTGATGGAGCAGATCCAGAGATTACCCCTTACAACCTCACAAACTCACAAACTTTATAATATTAGTATAGTTAAGTCAATAATCAAAATCAACCATTTTAACCTATTTATGTTTCTTGTAAAACCCTTGTGTACTAAGTTATCTGCAAATGAAGCGATTTGATTTGATTTGACCAATATATAACACTACAAAAAAAAACTGATCGTGAAGTTTTTTGCATGGTTTTATTTGCCATCATAATAAGCATATCTAAATTTAAACAAATAGACTATTAAGCAAGTCAATGCGAATTATTAAAATACAGTTAATAATAGCAGATGTGGTACCAAAATAGATTTGCCTACGTAATAACTGGTTTTTGTTTGATGTTATTTTCAAAGGAACAACAACATTGCAGTGGGTTGCATATCAAAACACTCAAGCAGACTTAGACCAGCAGAAGCTATAAATTTTGCAACCGATACATGGGAGCGGTACTCTTGTTTACTAAGTTGTTGAATGTATTAAGGCATAATACCACATACTAAACTTAACATAGTTGATCAACAATTTATTGCCTACAGGCTTAGGGTTTGAAGTTAGAGATTGCAAAATAGAAAAGCAGGATAGGTATTTGTAAGACAAAACGTAGACTATTGATAAGAAAAATACTATTAACATGTACAAGTACTAACTGACCTATTAGTTCCTCTTCCATCGGATATTACGGGAGGGATTATGGCTCGCACATACTGTGCATACGCCAGTTTCAAGTATAATTTCTTTCTAGTTTTCTTCTTTGAATCACAAAGTCTCGTTCTTATCCAGTTATCATGTATTTCAAGTATATTTTACACTGTTTTACACGTTAAACGCGGAGCTGTAAAAATAGCGACGTGTCAGTTATTTTTACAACTTGGACTACCGTGTTAGTTACAATTATGAATATTTTTTCATATTCTGGGCCTTATCCGCTTTCCTACCACAGAGTAATAAATCTTCATAAAGTTTCTTATATGAGTCATTGCCAACGTCATTTTCATCTCACTGATCTTCTTTAGATATTGCATCAATGCTTTCCATAATATTTTGTAATCTTTATAATTACAAAGATATTATCTCATTAATTATCAGATGAATTAAGTGGATTTAATCATTTCTTGTCCATTTATATTGTAATGCGTAACTTGTCCAAACAAACATCACAGCATGGCGAACTAATGTATATTTGTCTAAGATTAAATCCATCGCTGTAGTTACTTTATCCTTTTGATTTATGAATACCATGCACTTGACGTTTGCATTTAAGTATAATTATCACAAATCATAATGTTTGAATTACATTTACTGCACAACTTTGTTCGACTCGGGAGTGATATTTTGTTAAATGGGCTTCAATAGATCTGCGCGTACACTAATGTGAACCTACAAACGAATTTGAATCTTAACATGCTCGGTGTAAAGTACCAATTTGTATTAAACATGTTTAAGCGCATTCTGAAAACGTTTATAAACTTTCATAGAATTCTGAGCTTTAAAATTTAGAATTAAAGGCTATTTTAAAATGAAAGTGAAAGTAAAGGTGGCACAACACTGGAAAATCTCCCGCTGCGTTGTTTGTTACAGTTGTCAGTGAAGTAATTTAAATTTATCAGTAATGGTTACGCGAAGGTTCTCATTTTGATGCCAACAAATTTGCCAAATCAGATTTCACGGTGGTACAGTATAGCACGAAGTGTAATTAAACCCCGGTTATCTTGTAATTTGGATCATGATAATGTAAACAAATCTAATTTCGAAGCTGCACAAGTATAAATTAAAATGATTTACTGTATGTGATTTAGGAAGATAGTACATACGATACTATATAGGCAGATGAAAGTAATAATAACTAAAATACAAGTCTAGAACATAATATGAAAAGTATTTATACCAAGATTTGTTACTCCAATGACAGTCCACACAATTTTTTTTCCTTTATAACATCATTGTCATCATCATGCACACGATATCGTTCTAAAAGCTCTACATTTGAAATTTACAATGCACACAAACAATTAAAATTTGAACGACACGTGTATTACAAGAATTACAAATCTAATACGAGTGAGTATTTCGAGCGCTTGGCAGCGAAACTGAAAACTCACTTACGAAGTGTCAACATTCATATTTCAATTCATTTTCTATTTAATATGCATTTCGTTAACGATGTCAATGATGTCTATCTTAATGTAGTGTAGTTATGAGACCTGTGTTAGATGAGGTACAATTTTAATAAGGGGCCGTTTAAGTATTTCGTGAGCAGATTTTTTGCAATTATTAACCCCCCTCTCCCCGTCTCCTCCCATGCTTACGTAAACATTGGTAGGTGCATTTTTCATGCGTTCTAGTTTCTTTATTGATTCACGAGCAGCAGTTTTAAGCCTAAAATTAAGGAATGGGCTTGGAATAGAGAATTTAACGCACATAATATTAAAATGAAATGAAATGAATTTCATTTAATTTCATTTCATTTCATTTCAAAGAAAATTTTATTGACATTGTATTCAGCTATTTTAATAGCTGTTATTTATTAATATATTAACGAACAAAACAAACTTCTTTAAACATTTAGGTTTCATAAATTAATATTTTTTTTACTTTTAATTACGGCACTCTTCGTTATCTAACTTATGTACATTTTGTATTTGTATGACATTTTTTAAACTTTGAAATAAACTTTTCTATGTACCTACCTACTCATTATGAGATAAGTAAAAACTTTTTGAGACTCATTAGATCCCACAGACAAACTGTGTAAACAGTTTTGTGGGACAATGATATTGTATGTATTTATGATGCATGTTTATTAATATTCAATAAAAAAAAATTAAAAAAAAACACGTCAAATCACCAATAGTACTGAAACGGAACAGTAGATTAGCGAAGAAATTTAGATAAATGTGAATAGCGCGCGGTAATTCCCCTACTCAGTTCTAAGCAAGTAAAATACTGCTGAGGTAATCACCATCGAGAATCCCCTTCATCCATGTCATAAAAAAAAGCAGAGATCAGAAGTCAATACTCAATGTCCTTGTGCTGATGATGATGACCTTCCAAAACTAAAAAGGTCAATAGTACCAAGCATTGTCGTACTTGATTTCCATCTGTCAACTTGACATAACAATTTTTAATTCAGAGATAGCATCGTAATTACAACGTGATATGTCAATTTTCAATTTAAAGTACCGCTTATGGTAAAACATTCGTTAACAGGTGTGGGTTATGGGTGTCCTTAACCAAGGAAGCTAGTTAAGTATCAAATGATTTTATCAGATAGCACAGTCACGATTTTGAATTATAATAAACGGATACCAAACAAAGGTGTTGAAATTGCTACTCAATGCGCATTTGACTTTAGTAGATGCATTCTTGCCTATAATAATAATTCATGATGAATCTTTAATTTAGGTAAAAGATAGCAATTAACTACAACAATGGTATTAATTGCAATCTTTACAATTTTGAAGCAATTTTGTTTAAAATTCTTTTTCCAGCACTAAGTGAGCTGTACCTTTGACTAGCTTGCTAGTGAACAATAATGCTCACTTTGTTCAGATTGTAGGGCTCATAGATAAAAAAAAAGAAAAAGCATTTATCTCTCATCAGCATTGTGCTGCCTCTCCAGTATTGGTACTGGAGTCAGCGCTGCTTTTCAGTGAGATCCGAAATGTTGGCATTTATCATCATATATTTAAAATTATACATTTATAGTAAACGTTACTTAATTTAATAACATAACAAACATACACATTGCAGAAGAAGAAATAATAAATCATACCTTACATACATACAATCGAAAAACACAAAAAGAAAAAGAAACAAAGAAGAAATAAAAACCATTAAAAATTACAGCTGTACATTATAAAAAATTATAATAAAAATAAATAAAGGCTGGCAACAACGCGGTTTCATGATTCGTTTCAGGCAGGGAGTGCTGGTGTTTACTTAAATATACTGTCGGTGATTGATAGCTTTATTTCCAAGTACACCTCATCAACATTGGCATTTGACCTAGTAACAGTTTCTACTTGAACCAAGTAAACATAAAACTGAATGCAATTCCATCCAGTAGCATTCCACAAGTAATGATTCCATATTAAAAGCTATTGTAACTAATTCACATATTTCTTATTGTTTCAGATACGTCACAACCGGTTGACCTCATAAGAAGAACAAAATTACAAAGGTACTTATCATTAACCATTTGATAGTAATTGTTGCTATCATCATTGCCAATCATTGCTTTGGCATTGAATGCATTAAAAATTGCAAATGTCAAACCGATAAACATAAATCTCTATAAAATTACAATAAAAAATAATGATAATGGTTGAAAGAATTGAGTTTATGAAACAGCCGGCTATAACATCTTGCATCAATATACACTTAGAAATCATAGATAAGAACACCAATCTGTAAGCATGAATAAATTCATCGATTTTAGTTGTTACGTTGTCAACAACATCACATAAAATAAAAAACATAATTGCTTGAAAGAACATAATATTAATGATGCAGATTTCTTACGGCTACATGCTTGTCAACCTACGCTTTAACTTCTAACACATAATGAAACATGACAGCAACAAACGTAGCTCAATCTGATTGAATTCTCATTTCCCTCTGGAATTCCTGACATATCCATTATGATCATAACAGACTGACTAAATCTATTAACACTCGTTGACAAACGACGTGACAAACGTCGTGTTAATTTGTCACTGCTCCTTTTTTTTCTGGCACTTTCATTAAGACGGACAGACGCTTTCTTCACATCTCAATTTAGATTTTTAAACGACTTTATGTATTGTCTTGATACACTTTCAAGCTTTTAAGTGATCATTACTGTTGGTCGTGATAGATTTTTTGGAATTCCCATTTTTTGGTTGAAACTTTCTTGTTTTCAATTAAATTTGGAGCACACTTGGAGCTTTCTTGTTTTCAATTATATTTTGAGCACAAACATTAAAGTGCTTTAGAACTGATTACTTTAATCTGATTTGTGTACGACCAAATAAATAAGATTTCCTTTAACTTAAGTTGTTATAGTAATTTAAGTAAGTAATAAAGAAGACATTTGTTTGTCACGACTTGGTTAGATTGATGTCTAAAAATGTTTTATACATCAGTTTTAAAACGTTTCCACTTTTGGAATACAGGCCTTTCTAAGGTCACAGGCCGTATGGGTGCAGAATAGCGAGTGTCACAACTCCTTAATTTGTTGGTTCTAGAATATTGATAGATGAGGCGATAGCCTAATGGTAAAGGCATCGGACTAGCATTATACAACCGACGTAAACCCACTCCTAACATAATGAATGGATTAACGAAATTGCTAGCAATGTGCGGTGCCACTTACATTACTAGTTAAATCTAAAACACATATATTTGCCAGTTTCTAACGATGCTCACTTTTGAGTGTTGGCCATCTTGCTTGGATTTTGAACAGATACTGGATTATCACTGCTCATGAAATCAAAGCTTTATTCAAAAAAAAAAAAAAATAAAAAAAAAAATAATAATAACTAAATAAATGGAAAATCTCAAAACGTGACTTAATCTGACCTTATAAAGACTATAATAATCTATACTAATATTATAAGAGTTTATTTGTTTGTTTGAACGCGACAATCTCAGGAACAGGTTTGAATTGAAAACTTATTTTTGTGTTGATAAACCGGTTATCGAGAAAGGCTATAGGCTATTTAATATAACATTACGACTAATAGGAGCGGAGCAGCAATGAAAAATGTTGCAAAAACGGGGAAAATTAACGCAGACGAAGTTGCGCGGGTCAGCTAGTCTAAAATAAACTGGATCAAACAGATAACGTTCCGTATATGGCACCAAGCGTGTACAAATTACAACCGCCATAGTTTCATGTAAAACTGCTTTTAATGAATTGTTAATTGTTTAATAGATGTAAGTATGACATGATTATTGCTGTCTAGATAAGATCTTTGATTGACATTATTAAATTGCTGAATTACGAGTTAACGTGATTAAAGTACGAGGTTTGATTTTGATCATGGAAGATAATCTTGAGTGAAAATAAATTGTTCATAACGAAATAAAGAAACTATTGTAGGAAATCCAAAATTTCCAAGATATGTAATAGAAATCGAATAATTTATTTATTTAAAAAAAAAATAGAGACTTGCATTAGCCTTGTGTCGCGGGGGACTTTACAAACATACAAGTTACAGACACAAAGTACGCCCAGACTCGAAACAAGTATTTGGGTATCACACAAAGTGGTATCCCGTGTGAGAATCGAACCCTCTTGCGTAGCAGTCGGACACACTCCCACCGCGCCACTGAGGCAGTCAAAATTGTCACCCTAATCTCGATTAAACCTAACAGTACAAATCATTCATCAATTAACTTAAGTAAATCATCTACTTAGGTATTATTTAAATTAATTGTGCCTATCCATAAAACCTGAAACGACAACATGAAAATTGTATTGAGCAACATCACAGTAATATTCCATTAAATCGCATCAGGACTGAGGCAGTCCTGATGCGATTTGATTTTTGAGATTGGTGGGAGTGCATCCGACTGCTACGCAAGAGGTCATGGGTTCGATCCCCACCCAGGATAAAACTTTGTGTGATGAGCTCTATGGATTCTGTGTCTGGGTGTTATTTATCTAATAATATGTATGTATTTAGAAATATATAAGTATGTTTATCAGTTATCTGGTTTCCATAGTACAAGTTCTGCTTAGTTTGGGATCAGATGGCGTTGTGTGAGTTGTCCCAAGATATTATTATTATTATATTATATATATATATAAACTGTGCTCAAGCTATGCACACAGAGATATTGCTCACGTCCATTGCTTGACGTTTCGACCAGGTTACACCGGCCATGGTCATAAGCGAACTGTCGCAGCGATGTTAAGACTCCGTAAGGCCGATAAATCTTCACATACCCTCACTTTTTTGTTTCTCGAATTGTTAGGGTCACTGCACACCACTGATTGTGTCCATGTTAACCGACTGCGAACTAATACGAGGTTGTGTTTTACGAATCACTAGATTCCACGTCACGGATAGTTTGAAGCCCTCTTCCCGATGTAAAGTTTAATGTTTTTTAATTTCTCTGTGTTTTGTATCTATATATAACTATTTATTTGTACCTAGTAATCATCATGTATTGTTTCGATCTGTTATTGTTATGAGTTTATAAAAAAACAATCATTGAGCATTGTCAAGTGCATTTCTCCAATTCACAGGTCAAGTTCGTCTTAGTTCTGATTGGTGCAAATTGGCGCCAGTATTTCAATACGTTCAGTCATCTTTCCATTAAACAATTTCAAATATGTCGATAACATTGATTACAGCCAAGCGACTATCAACCGTAAGCCATTAAGATAAAATAGTGTTTAAAATGTTTCTTTGTTCATCGGCGACAAAATACCTAATGTTTGTATTCGTTAATGTATCATTATAGCTTTAATTTCATTCAAAGGAATGACTGCTATAATGCATGGAAAAATTCTTTTTTTGCATAGTAACCAAGTTTTCAGTAAATATCTGATGGAAGACGTTTTTAGGACGTCATTTGCAAACAAATAAATCCAGTAATCAGTAAATATTTTATCAGACCTCTTATACATTCAAATAAATAGAAAAACTAAGAAATAAATGTACGGAGAGAATCAATTACTTAAGTCGCCTACGTTCATGATAAAATATATGGCGCTAAATGATTCAGTATTGTGTTTTTAAAGGATTAACTAGACATTTGTGTTGACACAAATGTGTGGTTACATTAATAAATCCAGACACATTGATTAAACTTATGTTCTACAAAACCACTGAAAGCATTTTTATCAAACATTCCTACCAACTTTTAAAAAATAGTAGCTAAGAAATACGAAACTAAAAAATCTATGAAAGTTCAGAGGCAGTTTACAATTCACACTATAAAAGCGTGTTAATTAAACGTTCCACAAGTTAATTGAATAACAAGCCATTGGCGAGCAATTAAACATGATTGATAGCTCAACACAAGCTCGCAATGAGCCACTTCATACAGAACGACACGACAACGATACATCTGAAAAATAATTTACTGAGAGAATATAATATATTATTCAAGACATCTGACTTCTATTACGAAAAATAAAACACAAAAGAAGCTAAATAGTAAAAAAAAATATTGTATCGTATGTCGTTAATGTTATCATGATTATGAAGTGCACTGATTTGAACAACTTACAAATAAAATAATATAATGACTGTCAAGATCTCAAATAAGCTTTTCCAACAGTACAGCACAGCAAAAGTAAAGCAAGTGGCTGTTAAAAACTAGTAACTAAATTGAAAATTTAGTTGTCATCTCTAATAATCAAGATGAGACCAAAATTTGTTTATGACATAGTAACAGATGCACGACACAACATTTTGTCACAAAAAAAAACAAAAGAGGTCGTCGTCTTGTCGTCATTAGGTCGTTTTATGTAAAATAACTCAATCCTGTTCAACTATGTTCACGGTGTCAAATGATTCATAGAGTCGGTTTTCGCTAATTTATTGCGCTTTTGCTTCAGGCTATTGGTTATTAGTTCCTTTCTAAGTATTTTGTAAATAGATACTTTAATTGATTTTAGGCTCTAATAGATTACATCAACTAGATTCTGAAGTAGAATATAAATCAAAAGCTGTATTTTATATTTTCGCTTAGGATAAACTATCGCTACGTTTGATTTTACTTACTTGTTTTAAATTACTTCATGAATCTCACTTCATAAATTTTCAGTTGATTGATATATTACTACAATAAAAATGTTAGCATCGCTCCAATTCTAAAGTACAGATCTAAAAATATTCACACTCAATCTGTCTAGTCTAAGTCCGGCGCAGACTAATATTTCATTCCATCATCTGATTGTAAAGTATAGCAATCATTAAAATTGTTTTCAACGGGTTTTCTCCAATAATACTTATCAATTCATTCAAATACCCTCCAACCTTATTATTTATACCTGCATTGGTTCAGGCCTACCGCAGACTCATTTCATACATCGTCGGCTACATACAATAATTCTGCACCAAGAATGCTTTCAACATTATCTTAAAATTTTACAAGCACATTTTCAGCGCAATTGTCCTTCCATACATCAAAGTCAATTTTAAAACAGAGCAATATATCATATTTCTTATTTCTACCAACCGAAACATAAATGAAAACTTCATAAGGTCTTGTCTTTAAGTTTTATTCTGGCATGTCATTGGCCAAGTACATTTATTGGTGATAAATTGTGCGTTGGTCGGCAGACATTGAAAGAAATCGTCTCTGATTGTTACTGTTATGTGAATATTCGCAGCTCACACAGACCATTTTAAATTATAATTAGTACTCGAATAAAAAAAAATCTAAATATTTTTTTAATTTAAAAGCTTTCTAAATATTTCTTGAAAAGCTGAAAAATTTGCTACTGAGGTAGCTAAAAGTTTGGGGGGAAAACCTTAACAAGCAAGACTTTACTACGATAACAACATTCACTAGAGATTCACTCGATTCAACACACTTTATATACGTGATGTATAAGGGGGCAACATGTAACATAACCTGTTAAATAAATTATACAATTACTATCAAATTTAATCATTCAAGGTCCACAACTATGTAAATTTCAGTACAAAGCGAATGTAATACTGAGACCTAACACCCTAAGGATGCTATAGGCAGGTGTAGGTAAGTGGATGTCAAAATGAGAATATAAAAAAAACATTAGCAGAAAAATATAAAGAGACAAAATGTGAGCGCAGCCGCTGTCATCTTGTCCAGCCTTCCAAAGAAATGGTCCATGTGAACATGCTACCGTATCTGTCGGTGGTAGGTAGTTATTGATCTCAGCCGGTGGTCGTCGGTGTCCAACTGCCAATAAATTCCACCTCTGTCATGTATTGCACCCTCATTTTTTTTTTCATCACCTCTTGATGTTTTTATTCTTATTGTTGAAAAGTGCCCGTCTCTCTTCTTGTTTATCGCATCCACCGCTTCATCGTGTTCATATATTTTCTTTGCAGACATTTAATTTTTATGTTTCATGAAGCTTTTATTTTTTGCAACTGTTATCTATTACAAGGTTAGCTTTTTTGAATCATGTATTCTTATGTAGTGAATCAATACGTGCAAAAGCTTTCTAAATATATTTTGACCTTAGTTCAACGAATAAGTAAAGTAAATAGTAATGCTAACACTTTTACAGTTATCAGACAGATGGAATTACGGCCGGAAATTGAAACGCCACTTAAATAATAAGTCTTATTCAAATTCTCTGTGGCGGGGTGGGAGTGTGTTCGACTGCTACCCAAGAAGTCGTAGGTTCGATTCCCACACGGGACACCACTTTGTGTGATCCACAAATTGTTGTTCCTAGTCTGGGTGTACTTTGTTTCCGTGATTTGTATGTTTGTAAAGTTCCCTGCGATACAGGCCTTGTATCCTAATGCGGAAGTCGTCAATTTTAATAAAAATATAAGCGGCTGAACAGCACGTATTCTGTCTTTAAATGCTTGAGTTTAGTTTAAAACTGTCATCTTTTGTAAAAGTAAATTCAAAATATTGAAATGTCTAGCTTTGCCACTTTATCAATCACTATATCATCTTTAGCAAAATTTCTTCCATAAACGTCTAAGCTTACTTCCCTAAACAAACCTAGTACGGATCACGCACAAATGTGCAAACAATAAACACTAGCAAAGTGCTGTAGACGTAACAGGAGCAAAACTACACTTATTTATAAACACGTTGACTTACGAGTCAAAACAGTGTTTAATTTTAAATACAAGATTACAAACACTTTGTTGATAGCCTATAAATACATGAACTTAAACAGGGTTGTCGAATGCTTATTTTAAAGCTTTTGGAACGTTATTTGGAACCAAGTGACAGAACCTGTTTCTAAGGGGAAGGCTGATTTTTATAAGTCAACCTAAAGACTTACTGACTTATGATTAGTACCACCCCATCTATTCCCGTGGGTGTCGTCAAGGCGACTAAAGGATTTCACAGCTTCGGACACAGGACGGACAGCAGAATCTATAGGACGAACGCCCAAATACTCAAACGATACTTATGTTTGAGCACAGATAATATCATACTATACAGTCATGCTCAAAAGTGTTTATATTAATAACAATAATAATCATTTCTTTCGGTTAGTATTACGACTAAATTTACTTAAATTAATTTATGTTAGGTACAGATCAGAGCATATAAAAATCTAAAAATTCAATTAAATTTCAATAAATGCAATAATTATAAATATAATAAAAATATGAATTGTAATAATAAATTAAAAAATGACATTTTAACATTAACAAGCCTTTCATTAGTTCGTATACCTTCCGGCTGCCTCAGGACCACCACTGTGTCTTTGGGTCCAATGCCTCAGGAAGGGACTATCCAGTTAGTCAGCTATAACTATAAGGATGCTGTCAGTACTACCGCGGATCCTACCCATCAGGGATGCAGCTCTTATGTTGCTACTATTTATCTTTATGAGGTAGTCACAGCATGAGAGATAACAACTCAAATCAATACTATCTATACGGTCTAAAATATTAATTTATTTTCTAACTAAAGTTGGAATCATATCCTGAGTTGCCAAAAGATTTGCAATTTCTTAGGTACCAGATATAATCAAGATAGATACATTAATGAGATTTAGAGCTTTGCATAATTATCTTCAACATGGCTACTCGCCGACTAGATAGACTCAGAGTAATTCGGTCAGCATAATATAATAAACTCGTACCGTTCCACATGTCCACACATTTTCGATATACCCACAGCTTGTACAACATGGAGACACAGCTTAGCATTGTCGAACACGAACATAAATCTTGTACACGGTCATACAGAATGGTTGTACGAGCAACGCACCTGTAACCGCCCGTAATCCGCGCGATAGCCATCTGGGAGTGGCTCCTCTCGCTTCGTTCCAGATACGGTGTACTGGTATGCACTAAACTTTGTTTGGATTTGTATTAAAATTGTAATTCTGTATTTACTCATTCATAAGTTTGTATGAGTTAAAAATTCGGCAAAGGTTGAATGTACGAATTAGAAAATAATATATATTTTATGTAAATTAGAATAATCTTAAACTGCCGCCCGTTTATATATAACTTTATAGACTGTTAATCTTGATTGAGATTTCTGTCTTTCCAAAGTTTTGATCAGATGTGGACATTATAAACGTAACCAAATTCAATGTAGTATTTTTGAAGTGATAACGTCACGCAAAGGTGTCACGTTATTGACTGTTTGCTAAGTAACGATCACGTTACTGAATGGTTGCTAAGCAACAGCGAATGGTGATATGTCATCAATGTTTTCTTATGACGTTATTACGTAAAATTATCGTAATAATAATATTATTAATATCTTCTTGGGACAACTCACGCAACGTCATCTGATCCCAAACTAAGCAGAGCTTGTACTATGGCAACCAGACAACTGATAAACATACTTATATATTTCTAAATACATACATATTATAGATAAATTACACCCAGACACAGTATAAACCATCGTGCTCATCACACAAAGTTTTATCCTGGGTGGGGATCGAACCCACGATCTCCTGCGCAGCAGTCGGATACACTCCCACCGCAACAACAGACAACCATTTTTAAATTCTGATTTCGATATTTTCTCAATCACGCCTATGTCTGATCGTTTTAAATGCTTTTCCTGAAATGTCAAATAAAATAAAAGATCTCCTTAAGTATCTAGAAATTATATAAAATCATTACAGATTGAATAATTAGGCACTTAGTTCATTTAAATCACGCAAAAGACTTTGAGCAGTTCGAAATATTTTACCCTTAGTTTAGGTTTATTTTTGGAAAGTAGAGAAATGCATGCGCAAAATTATAGAGGGTAGTACGTCTATTAAACCGACCACAGACACTTGTGTACTCGTCTATACGATACGAGATAAAGATTCGATCCGAGTGTATTTGGCTCGATGTCTCAATTAAACGTTTTTATTGGCCAATTTGCTTTCTGTATGCGAATAAAAAATCTCTCGGATGTAATTGCCGTCTTTAAGTCTTAATACTTTACAAATTGGTGTAGGTTAAGTTTTTGTGCAGATGTATAATATATCAATTTAAATGAGGATTTAAATTGCGATGTTGTGAAATCTTGTGTGCTCCTTGAATCATGATTAATGACAAGGATTTATAAGAAAGTGGGTGTTGGGCCTACAATACAGACGATATGTAAAGTCATGTACTTAAATGAAAGTTCTCGTTTTGCTTTTAAACAAGGATACTCAAACGATACTTAACTTTATAACGTTCTTAATTCCTGTTGCAACTAATATCCTTAAAGTAAATAGTATGAGACATATCATTATCGACATTTTCTATAAAGACTTTCACGAAAAAGTTCTTTATAAAGACAGGATTTGTTTTTTTTTATTATGTACATTGAATGATTATTATATTTGACTGTCTCTGTGGCGCGGTGGGAGTGTATCCGACTGCTACGCAAGAGGTCGTGGGTTCGATCCCCACCCAGGATAAAACTTTGTGTGATGAGCACGATGGTTTATTCTGTGTCTGGGTGTTATTTATCTATAATATGTATGTATTTAGAAATATATAAGTATGTTTATCAGTTGTCTGGTTTCCATAGTACAAGCTCTGCTTAGTTTGGGATCAGATGGCGTTGTGTGAGTTGTCCCAAGATATTATTATATTATTATATTATCACCAATATGCCTGATAAATATGACAAAAACTTCCGCTAATGATCTCAGAAAAGAAAAAAATCGAAGAAAAAATTTCAAAAAAATAAAAACCGACTTTAAAATTACCTACCAACTATATTTGTAGTTGGTGCCAGAAAATGTGGTTTTATGTTTTAGGCACCAACTTCAAAATGTTTAATTATTTTTTATTGTTGAACCTTTATTATTTTTGGCTTTTAAGTTATCTAATATTTATTTTTGAAGTCGGTTTTGATTTATTATAAAAAAGTTTTTATTTCTCACTACTTATTTAGTGTATTGATCAGATTCTAACTTTGACGGCAGTTTGATGAATCTGAAATTATACCCTTTCCAACACAAAAATATTTTTTCTAAATAGGTCCATCTGTCTGCTAGTAATCAGGTAACAAATAAAAAAAAAAAAATCAGCTCCATTGAGAACCTCATCCGTTTTGAGGTCGGTTGAAAATAGGCACCAATGACTTTTCACCAGATTCGATTTTGTGTAAATACTAGGAATTAAAGCAGAGTAGCTATCCAAAAAGTTTATTTATGTTTACTGAATGTATGACTTTTGATTTGATTGAATTGATCAGTAAAACTAAATTCATTACCATTATTTTAGATAAATGCTATTTTCAAACTACTCATTGCTTTAGCAATCACTAGAAATGCTGCAAAATATTTTACGGAAATAACATGGAATTCCAATACGATTGTTTGTTCACTATTCGATATTGCTTTGGCTATAAGTCTTACGTCTGTTGCATTGTATTTAGATACAACTAGGTCATTAATTACCAGCAGACCTAGGATCAAATTACATTGATTAAATTATTGGTAGTTTAGTTTTGAGTAATTGCGTGTGGTCCGAATTGATATCGTTATTAGTACGTTTGTGTTCAGTATCGTATGACTTGAAGGATTACATGTCGTCTTTAATTAAAATATGATCGCGAATTTTACCGTGGGAATCAGATCGTTGTCCTTCAAGCTGTACTTTTGTGTTTATTAATAATAATAATATAATAACATTTATTTATTTCATTCACAATAATTGTATAAAGATACATAGTCAGTTTTTGAAATGTCCCTTTGAGCAGTATAGGTATGCCTATGTTAGGTCATTTCCCTCTTCCATAGCTTAAAATTCTGTTACAATAATATAAATAAAACTAGTGCTAGTGTTTACTTACTCATTTGTTTACTTACTTTTATTAAAATTATTGTAATGCTAGCAATCTCTTTGATAATTTTGAATGTGTGTTGGTTTAGTTCACTCAGTTACCTTTGATATAGAAATGTGTCATTTCAAATCCGCGATTATGCTTCGCTTCACGATGAAGTGATTTTTACAATATTTATTATTATCAAAATCCTTACTGACTGGCTACCTAGATGGCGCAGTGGGAGTGCGTATGATTGCTATGCAAGAGAGTTTTATTCCCATAGGGGAAAGAGTATTGGTAGATTAATCAATATTGGTTACAAGACTGCGTGTACTTTGTATCCATTAATTATATATTTGGTAAAGTTGCCAGCGATACAGGGTGTGCACCATACTGCGGTAGTAGCCGCGGTAATAGTCGGGGAAATTTTTCAGCTTTCATTTGAAAATTATATTCAAATTAGCTTACTCGAGTGTAGCTTTTAAGATAAACAATTCTCTCTCTCTCTCTCTCACACACACACACACACACACACACACACACAGTTTTTCGGCATTTGCCGAAGAGCCTACCTATTTGCCTTTATTATTGACAATTATGCAGAACAATGTATATGGTAGAGTTTATAACTAGTGATTGGGGTAGTTAGAGTGAATTTTGCTACTTGCATCATAAATGCTCATAGATAGAGTGACAAGGCGACAGCGAGACGCTCTTTCCGGAAAGTTGTCACTAATGTTTTATTTTTAACGTTTCATTATTACCCTTATTTTTAAAAATCTATAAAAAAAATGTATATTTGTTTGTGATTATCTCGAAAACCTACTATACGAATTTTCATATATCAATAGAGTAATTCCTGAAGAAGGTTTATATGTATTAAAAAAATACAATTCCGGAACAAAATCTTAAAACTAGCAAATTCGAGATTTCGAAGGAATGTTCATACTAACATATACGTATCAGATCATTCATCTTATTTCACTCTACCTACTCTGATCACTGGTTAAAATTGGCCAATCAGTTAAAGTTTGAGACTGCTATTATAATGAGTTGTACTTTGAAAATGCAGCTTGTCAGGTCTGCGATAGGCTGTGCGGAGCTCGTATGGGCTTGTATAGCCACCAAAAGCGCTATGTCATAGACAATGCATCTTAAATCCTCTGTAACAGATACTACTGCCACTGCAATAAATACATAGTGGTAAAAGGCACTTGCAATTATCATTATTATCTTTTATGAATGACAATAATCTCAAGGTCCCATAAAACTTGATTATGATCTGATGATAGAATCTGTAATAATATTATAAAGCTGAAAAGTTTGTTTGTTTGAACGCGGCAATCTCAGGAACTACTGGTCCGAATTGAGAAATTCTTTTTCTGTTAGGTAGCCCATTTATCGAGGAAGGCTATAGGCTATATAATATCACGCTACGATCAATAGGAGCGGAGCAGTAATGAAAAATGTTTCAAAAACGGGAAAAAGGTACGCAAACGAAGTTGCACGGAACAGCTAGTACGATTTAAAAAATGAGAACTCCTCGATTGATGACACTAATTTAGGTTAAAGTTATCTACGTAGCAATTGGCCTTCTATTGACCTTAGACCACACACAGAATTGGTCAATGACAAACAGTTTATATGTGTCGTGAATTCGCGATTAAGAAGGTAAACTCCCGAGATAATCTATACTATTATAAAACTGTAATAAAGGTGTGCGTATATGTGTTTGAAGCCTCTGTACTTGTATTGGTCTGTGACGAAAGCTCTTAAATGGGATGAACCGATTTGTATGCGGTTTCTTGAAATAAAATACAATGAAATGAATTTATTTGCAAAAAGGTGTTCTTATACAATCTTGGTCCAACACATTTACCACATACATGGCATGCAAATTTACGATTTCTTCGCGGTTCTTATGGTTAGGTATTGCTTTGAAGATAAGCAACTTTTGTCAATATAATTCACTTAAATTTCGAAATTATACCACCTTTGAAAACTATACTGTAAAGGAGGAATTGAGTAAATTTAATAATGAAACAGGGTACCCTGTTTCATTATTAAATTTACTCAATTCCTCCTTTACAGTATAGTCTAACCATGTTAAACACAAAACAAATTTATGTTTGTCTTACCTATTTAAATAACTATTTATATGCAAACGAGGCTCTTGTTAAAATACGCCAAATGCCTGTCCTACGTTGAATTTTATCTTTAAGTAACTATTTTGCTAAGAAAACTTCCAAGGAGCTTAATTTTGTGTACCTACTGTTAAGGTAAATTCCATTAAGATTTCAGATCATTTTTGATAGTACCAACCGTACCGGCAAGCGAGCGTAGATGTGCGGAGAGCTAGGAAAAATCAAATCTTCCTTATTCCATCCTGTCGACGTCCCACGATCGAATAACATGACACCTTAAGACGTTATTTTGTTTGTTTGTTTACATTTCTGCCATATGAATAGATGAAGCTTAGTGTTGCAGTATCATGAAGTGCATCAAAAAGGAGATTTGTATTTCCAAATTCCCAACAACACGGATAAGGCCATTGCTAATGAATTGCTTCTGAATTTTATTACTTTAGGTATCCGTCCATTATTTATGAGATATTGGGCTTACATCAAATTATTTCTGCAAACACGTACGTCAAAGTTTACAGGTACTGCTCCCAACAATATCAACCCATAAACATTCTAACCTCTACATTCAAATTCAAAATTCAAAAAAAACGAAAATCCATAAAAGATCTCTATCTCATTACCTGTCTGCCATTTCCTGTCTGCTACAAAACAAAATGGTCGTTACTGCCGGTCAGCCTCAATAGACACGTCCAAGGATAAGGCTGGTACTTTAAAACATGAGGAACGCTTAGCGGATTGCGATTTTTCCGTCCACGAGGTACTGGGTATAGGCATCTTCCAAATTGTGCCAGACACTCTTTAGGTTATTGGAGTTGGGCAAGGTGGACACCTTGCTCAGCTTCACATTTTGGCTTTCTGACCTTTTCTGTTCCTGACGGGAGGAGAATATTTGCCTTTACTAACAAGACTTTCTTTACTTCATTTTACCGATTATTTGTTTTGTATTCCAATGTCCATCTCTATCTATTTTAGATAACCAATTTTGACTAGACTAAAAAATATTTTCAGCCTAACAGGGGACCATTTTAGGACCATCAAAAGTGTTGAATGCAGGCAATAAAATGCAATGCAACTCAAATTATCTCCCAAATAATAAACTTATTATTTAACGCTTTTCTGAGCAGCAACTTCAGCAGAAGTCTCGGGTGATTAGAGTTGTGCGAGCGATCGTTTATAGCTCGCCACGCTTTACGTTCCTCCAGTCTAAACGGCAGGTCTAACATACAGGCATTATATTTTACAAGCCTGTAAAACTAGATAGTCAATTTGACCTTATCACGGCAAACTGACATTTATTCCTTGTAATATGTGAGGTTTACGTTCGACCACACTAGGTGTGCAGTTTATTTACTTTGGCTTTCAGGCCAAACTGAGATTGTTTGGTAATTCATATAAACATCGAAGGTCATGTTATTTCCGAATAGGTTCCTTGAATAAACATGTTAGAATTAATTGTCTTCCAGTACAAATTATGATTCTCGTGTGACGTATGAGATCTCGAGTCTTTCGAGTTGCTAAATCATTGTCCAGATTAACATCATAACAAACAATAAAGCTCCACTCCTTAACACCATTATTCTCTGTGACTATGGAAAGTTTTGCTATTCTATAAACATGTTTAGGTTATAAAGCACAGGTGTTATTAACCACCATAGGTAAATTACCTACTTTAAATTTGTACGATCCCCTTTTTATAATTTTGTTTTGGTTAAAGGGTACTGTAGCAAGTGTGACGGGAATCTTTGCGGAACAAGGATTTGGATGTTGCTTTAGGTTAGCGTAAGGGTTGAGCTACATTTTTCCGCACTGAATCGCACTTTTCTTTGCTTCTATCCTTTTCTGTCACATATAATCGTCATTTACTAGAGCGAGAAAGAGAGCGGGAGTGAAACCCTAATGTGGCTGTTGTGTATGTCTGCACTCGGTTAAATAAAAAATGTACATTTATTTTATACCCCGTGATTCAAGTGAAAATCAGTGTCTAGGTTTCATTATCCTTGGGTATTAAAATGAAGATCTATTTGAATTATTACAACTTTCATAAACTTTAATTCTTGATAGCTTTAGTACGTAACAGTCTGGCTTTACGACAAGTTGTGCGTGTTAAATGACAGCAATCAGTAGTGTAATAATGGGCTGTTCCTTTACAGAGCCATCTGAATAACATGTGTTTAGATTTTTTACTTTATTGTAGTAGCTGCGTGCGGTAGGTAGGGTAGTGATACTGTAGGTTTTTGCATAGTTTTTTGAATGAGACCTTAATGATTCCTAATGATATCATAAGAAGATTATTTGAATTAAGATATAACAATGAAAATAAAAAAAGAGATGGATGATAGGCCGGAAAATACGTCTTATCGGATTTAGAGGGTTGAATAAATGAAGAAAATAAAAAGGGAGTTAGATTAAATAACGGATAATCTGGTACCTGGTGATACTAGCTTCCGCCCGCGGCTCACTCGCGTTCGGTTCTTTAAAGTTACAATGTTAATTTAGTGCAATATGGAATTAACATTGCAAAACGACACTAGGTCTTTTAAAATTCCTATTCAACATTTTCCAGAACTGACATGCTTTTTCATTTCAAATTGCTCAAATTTGTATAGGCCTCCATTTTCAATTTTCTATTCCATTTACTTTTAAGATACCGAACCAAAATTCAATTTCATTTATAGTACTGGAAAAATGTTGACAAAAAAGTACAAGGCGTTACTCCACAAGCAATTGGCAATAACTTCTTTATTACAAATGGAAGAATGGCGTTGTAAAATTGTTAGTGCTACCACCATGCCCGCCATGAGTTCTGTGGTTTATTAGTTGCCTTTAAATAATAATTTTCTCTTAATACCTGCTTTTACGACCAACTGTGGACCTTTTTATTATAAAGTCTAGCAGTGTTTGTAACAACTGGCGATATGTTCTGTAACTTATGTCAAGGGATTTCAAACTTTGAACTGTTTGACATTAAGTTGATAATTTAATGTGATGGTTTTCGTCATCTTGCCTGGGTAGGCTTGAATGTATTGAACTATTGTCTTGAACTTTAAATGGTAAAGTCGATTCCTATTTAATTATTTATTTTTTCTGTTATGCTTTTTTAGTTTTATTTAAACAATTTCTTTGGCTCGGCTGGTCTATTCCATAGGCAAAAGTAGTTAAAAAAATGCTTATTTCAATTTTAATCTCTTTGATTATTTTTTTGTTATTCATTCAGAAATCCAACTCAAAGTAAACACTACAGTAAAATAACTAGATGCTGTGTTTCTAAGCGAGGATAAAGTCGTTGAAGTCCATTAATATCTAGCACTAGCCTTTTGGTATTCCAAAATGGGATGCAGGATTAGATTAAGCCACAGAATACAATAAACTTAAAATAGATCACGCTTGGCCTCACTGAGGAACTTGAGTTTCATCCCCACGTAAAGAAACAATCGCATCGTCGAATATTAACAACATTCCAGTTAAAATTAGCACATAGCGGTAGTTTAACACAAATGCCTGCATATAACCTGTTATTATATGCAAAGGCTAAAAATGTTATGCATTTTCAATGTACAAAAACGGAAGCGTTATTATCAACTTGACAAGTACAGGTGAGTAGAAAACGCAGAACTGTGAGAATCTTTATGAAGACAAATTTCAAGTCGTTGAAAAATGATATTCAAATTTTAAAGCGACAGTAATAATTATATAACATAAACGACCGCAAGAAGGTAATAAATACGGAACCCTAAAAACTTGTAACAAGAACTTGAGATCAGATCAACTGATTTGGTCATTTTTGTTGAATTAACTATTTTAATTTAATTTTCGTAAATTAGGTACGCCAATTGACGGCAATTTTAATTAAAAGGCGCCAAATAATTATAACTGTAAGTTTGCAGAACCATAAATATTCATTGTAAATGATTTACACTTTGTTTGATTGGATTTGTCGCAGCTATGATTATGGGCGCAGGACCATAAACAAAATAGACAAACTGGATGAATTGTTAACTGGACTTCAAACTAACTAGAAACATTACATCACCATTACATCCATTCAGACAAAATTTGGAACTTAAAAACATATCAACTGCTATAAATTTCTTTTTTTTTAAACATTTTGTATGTGAGCATTCAACTGCCCCATATAAGGTATTACGTATACATAACTTTGCTTTCACAGGCTGCGTGCGCTTGCGCCGACTGTTTTGACACCGCGATATATCAAAGATTTACGCTCTTCGCGCGTTAACGCTGAATAATAATCAATTTTTATATGAAATCGTAATTTACTTTAGCCTTATAAATTCTTTTGTTGTGCCGTTATACTGTGAAATTATATTATGGCCACATAAGATGAATAGCGCTGCAAAGTAAATCCATGTTTTTAATTTTTAACTTGCTAAAACGCGTTATAAGTGCAAAATTGTATTACACTTATAACGCGACTCTACGACTAGAACGCCTTGAATAATAACGGACATCCAAAGTTTGTCATCTAAACCTAACCTTAACTTTAAATACGCCAAGTCTTTTATCACTCTTAATTATTAATTTTTCGACAGTACCTATCAGTATGAATCATGCTTGTATAATTTAGGAATCAGACTAACGCCATAAGATACAACATTATAATAGATATTATCTCTTGCAATTACGCAGCACCATAAACGAATAATCCAGCTGCAACTCATAAACCTTCTGGCAACTTGATGGACCTATTATCGACAGCTCCTACAATTCTATCATCACCTAGTAAACTAAATTCAAATATTATATGTTTATTTTAGTTACACTAATGAGGGTTTGAAGATGGTCCTGTAACAAACCCCGGAAGCGACGTAACATCGTTTTCTGCATAAATATTTGCATCTATGGGAACAAATATTTTGTTCCCAGTTTGGGTGTTTATGTTTCCTTCAGACAAGTCAAAGGAAAGCCAAATGTGTACGTTGAGAGCTATATCATTTGGTGCTTTCATAAATTTTGGATTCCAACTAGAAATTTCTACCTTTCCAAAACAAGTGGCATTTGAAGTTTCTGCTGCTACTGACTTTGAATGTTAAAGAAAAACTATGGTAAGATGTCTAGTGTCTCTTTTTTTAAGGAATTACGCGCTTGTAAGGATATAAATAGATTATATTAGGTCATAGGCATAGTTTTGATGCAGAACACATAAATGCAAATTGATTATTTATTATCTTTGTGTTTAGAAATGAATGCTTAACACAACATTTTGGCAACCCACAATTACGCCACATAGTAAAGCCACCTCTATTTTAAAAAGGTGTTTAAAAGACGGACACTTGAATTCTTCTGCTTTTATCAAAATCAGGTAAGATTGAGCAACAGTACACAACTATCCAACGTATCATTTAACTGTACTTCCTACTTTAGAAATAATATTTGTACATTGGGAAACAACTAAATAAAAACAAATTATTATACTTAATGTAAGTTTACACATAAAATAACCATTCAGCCGTTATTGCTCTTACGCAACTTCGATTTAATTATCTTTAATGAAGTTACGATTTAATTTTACTCACGCTAATTACTGAGGCCTTTCGATATACTGTCATCATAAACACTGCGTTCCTCTCGATTATCATCTCAATAAACTTCCAACCTTAAAACAATGGCCACAAGATTCAAAACTGATTATGCATTTCAGAAAATTTGCATCCTTGAGTACATAGGTACTTTGTACTCAGTCAGCATGGATTTTAGTGTAAGGAATTTATCTTAGAACCAATTAATTAAAGCGTAACCTAAAAGGGTAATTAATACAAATACAAAACCTTTCTAAATGTTTGCATTTCAAATTACTCTAAAAACATGCAGAGTGGTACTCCTGGTGCTACTTGTGATTATAAAACTGATCTTTATCAGCATAATACTAGGCTCAAGGCCTGCTTTCTGAGACAGACTACAGGTCGTAGTCTACCCCGTGAGCCTTAGCACTGCTGATTGGTGGATGTCACATGGTGTCGATCTTCTACGCTTAATTACAACTTAAACTATTGTTTCAAGAACCAATATTAGTATATCAATAATATTTCATTTTTATGATCGAGACAATGAATTGGCCATGTTTACCAAAAAGAGCTCCAGAATAATGTCCCTTTTGATAAATTTCGACCATACGAAAGCTTTTTGATCAGTACCCGTTTGCCTAGGTCAGTAACAAGGTTAAAGCAATTCTGTACAATAATCCAATGTCAACGGAAGAAGCTCATCCATAGAGGTCTCATCTTTTCCAACCTCAACCTGTTTTTAATAAGCTCATCTATGATACTATTTTATAGACTACAGATTTTGATCCTTTCATTCCTTTGATCCCTTTCATCGTGAAGACATTTGTCAGCCACATTGACGTAGAAAACAGAATTGCGTCATAACCTCACAAAATTGACCACACTCTAGAAAGAGACAACGCTACTTTGTGGACAATACCTGTCGAAAGCCGCTCGAGTTTTTTTTCTTTCTTTTACCGTTGCAGTCAATATTTACTTTTTAATTGAAATTGGCACGGCCACTGCACACAATGTGGCCAAGCCGGGACCACAGCTAGTAGAAAGCAGTTGAAATGTCGAAAGGAATTCAACTTTATACTCCTTTACTTAGTAATAGGTTTATCTGCTGTAATTATATAATAATAATTTGCGAGATCGTAACCCAATTGCTAAACTTTACGTTGAGTACATAGGCTCAGTAGTCCAATTGTCTGTAACATAAGACTGCCAAGAATAATAAGTCTGACAATAGCCTTGTTTCCTAGGTAAATCTGCGTTTTGACATTTCTTAAAGAGTTATTGTTTTGATTAGTTATAAACTAGCTCATTGGGCTAACGATACTCGAGGATTAACCATTACCAGTTAAGTGAGATTCAACGGTATAACCTGATGTAAAGGCAATCCTAAATAAAATAATCAGGTCAAAATTAAAATTTGTTCGTGAGAAAAAATGCTTTTTGTCAAAAGGGGCTGTACTGACACAAACATTTTTATCCAATAAATCAAACTGTGTCATCAATGGGTTAATAGTCTTTGCTATTAACCTAAGATAATGTATTTTAGGGCTCCACCCAGTAACCTGAATGTCATTGACCGGCCAAGGTCAAGTGCAGTGGGTGATTTGACCTAGTCATTGCATCGGTCACGAGCCGAGCCACTCTTTACATGAGATAAACTAGTGCTTCCGTGTTTGTTACATATCTTTGTAGACTAAGCAACAGTTGTAGATAAGGATTAACATTTATGTTAAACTTTCATTTCAGCGTGAAAAAAGGATTTTTCCTCGTTTTGAAAATATAAATAACCTTAGACTCTAATATTCGACTGCTATTTGTCAGTGATATTCACATCAAAACTTATCCAAATCCCTTATAACAAATGGACTAACAGACAGACAAAAATGTGTAATGTATTTTTGAGAAAATAGGTACGACTTAAAATGACGATGATCAACCCTTTTTTTTTTCATCGTCATTTATGTTGTAATGAGCACTGATAAAGTCATTACTTTGACATAGCCAAAGCTAGCGCTAATATACATAAGAAAAGAAAAACACGTCAAGTCTTATCGTTCTTCCACCTGTTCGACCAATCATAGTAACAGTAGGTCCGTATTACCGGGCAGCGCCGGTTGTATCAGGTTATCGCCAAGCAACCGATTGTTATTGCACCCACTGCAATCACAACTCGTAACTAACTTTGAACTTGAACCACCACAGAAAAATATTCTCTAGTATTTTATGGTCTCAGCAGACCTTCTTTTCGAGAAAAAGTAAGGTTAGAACAACAAAACAGCCATTTATGTGTGTTAACGTTCTTCAAAGTCAATAGTAATTAAATAATTTAGATTCAAAAATACTACACTTGACGAACATCTGAATGAAGAATAATTTTTGAAGCAAACACGTCTCATCTGTGTTTCTCAGTCTTGTGTTTCGTTTCGCCATCAAATGATGCCTAAGTAAGTATAAAAAATGAGAACAGAACTCTAAACACACATTAACTCTCCCAATAAATTCAAAACGGATATGCTCTAGTGGTTCCTGGTAATGCTAGAATCCATAATATGGATACGTATCAACGTTAAATGCTTATTAGATTTTTGCTTTGCTCACAATTTGTACTCGTATCTATTTAGAGGTCTTAAAAGCCTTTTATTGGTCCAATAATATCAACTTTATTAAAGTTTAGTTTGCTATTCTATGTAGGTTCCACGATTTACAATAATGTAGGTAAGCACCTGATATCCTATTCGATGATTTAAAGTGTAATTAAGAAATAAATAGTAATCCTGTTTGCATCAGGTTCTCAGCGCCTAAATAGCTTTCCGCCATTCAGCCTTCGAAGGCGAACCACAAAATTTACCTATCAAGTTTCCTTTGCTTTGATTAATAGAAGCAAGAATGCAAATGTTCTTATATCTGGAAGCAAAATTGTTCGCTCTGTTTATATTAAGATATGATCAATTAGTTTCGGGAATGCTGTGGATTATCGAAGCTGGTTCGAATTCGATGGCAGATGACGGTATCGGATCAATCGTTACGAGAGTTTGGGGTTGCGACATGTTTTGACTACTTAGTCAGAGCATGTCGCAATGCTAAACCTATGTTCGATTATGATAATTTATTTTTCAACCAAAAAAGAGTTGGCGTTATAGGCGTAGCCCAGATCTGTCACTGGGTGGAGTCTATGACTGTTAATTTTTCCCTCTTTCTGAGAGTTTTTTTTAATGGAAAAAAAGCACAAAGCCCGCCTGAATTAAACCTTATACCTATCAACGCCAGGTCCGTCATTCATGACTCAAAATAATGAGCAGACGAGCATGTTCGAACATCCATTGACTGTGGATGCCAAATGAACCACTTGTTAGTCTAAACCATCTTCAAAAGCCTAAGCTTTTGCGGCCCTCTGTTATCTTAGACTAAAAAATCTCCGCATAGTTATTACAATCGGTTTATAAACACATTAGTCACCGATGTTGTCCTAAATCGCCAATCCATCAGATAATCTGGTGCTAATCGACTGCATCGCGTGGGTGGATTGTATAAGGAGATTATTATTTAATAAATGTAAATAGGCGATTAGCATGCGGTCTGCGCCGGCGCCGCGGCGTCACTCGATGCACGGCGCCTGCGCTCATGGAGGTAAGGGCACGCACACATTATAGTGTAACAAATGGCATTGCGAAATGATTCAATATATTTTATTTGTTTTGTATCCAGTATCGCATACCAATGTGATGTATTGTATGTGCAACTTGAATGATTGCTATGATTTTGTGAAAGCGCGTGTGACTGTAGCCCCGCCCGTGTAGTTCCCGGTTCCTGTATGAGCATTAGCATCCAGTTCATTGGGGTCACTAAAGATACTTGGATGTTTGAAAGAAGGAAGATATATAAATTAATTCCGATTTAACAAACATGTTTCAAAGGGCTGAAACATCAGACTAAAAAAAGAACTATTCCCGCGGAAGACTTTACTAATTTAAAGTATTTCGAGACACAGGGCTTATGTCACACTATAAGCCTTGTATCGCCGAAGACTTTACAAACATATCAATTATTGGACATATAGTAGGTACTTTACAAATACAATAATTGTATTTGTAAAGTCTTTGGCAAGAAATGCCTATAAAAATTACTTCAATATAGTAGGTACGTCCAGGTTCTAGACCAACATTGATTCTTGCAAAGTTTTGCCCCGTATGACAATTTAACTAAGCTTTTTACAGCAGTCGTACGCAATCCTCAAGTAGATCCTAGGCAGAGAAACAAATTCTAATTACTTTTTTAGTGTCACATAACCTTTAATTTGTGCTGATCCGATCAGCGCCATGTCAATCGATTCATTTATCTTACGATCGATTGATTTCATTAATAATTTGATTCAAATTGCTTTACAAGTTGCAGTAAACGTACTATTAAATACGATTTGCATGCATATCATTCCGGTGAACAGGTGAATACGTCACTTAAAAGCTTTTAAAGACTTTTATTGGTTATTAACGAGCCTTTTATTAAATCACTAAGACCGAAAACGGTTAACTAGCTCCGTAGAATATGACCAAACTTGTAAACTTTACATTTGGTTGGTTAATAGGCGAATTTACTCTGGCAACCTATAAGCTAAAATGACGACATATTAACAATATTTTGGATTGTGATTAGAAAATTTAAAACATTTAAATGTTTTGGACCTCTCTCTCTCTCTCTCTCTCTCTCTCTCTCTCTTCTGACTATTTTATCCTACATAGTAGTGGGGTCAGCCCTCTACGTATTCTTCTTCCACTTTGCCCTGTCACTGACATATGAATCATCAGAAGCAATGCATGTTTTTATGTTCCTGCGCATTATTTCTGACCCAAGTGGTCAGAAACCCTATTTTATTGAATCGTCGGCCAATGCAAGTCATATAATTTCATAATAATTAGTAATTTTATATTGTTGACTAGTTTCAATTAACTTACATCAAGTTCGTGCACAGCTTTCGAAGTTCTAAGAATTAATAATAAAACGCAGCAACTTCAGAACTTTTGCATTGGCCGGTCCGATTCCAAAGTATTCGCTTGATATTTTAGCATACCTAACTTTTGTACTAAGTCGTTCCACAAATCGCATTAGATTTATGAGCCGTTTTAAGTACGGTTATTTACTTCAGTCGTATCATAGGCATACCCAGGAGGGAGGGGGGGTATGAATTTATTCCCCCCTCTCTTTCCTTGAAATAGAGTCACTATAATTTATGCAGTATAAATACATACAAAAAAACGGAACTTTCCCTTTTTGTCTATTGAGTAATAATTGTTTACACTTTGGCCACATTAAGTTTAATTCTTCATTAGCTTCTAATCATATAGCCAGGTAAAAATGGATTTTTAACTGTTGTGTTTGTATTTGGAATTCATTACTTTGACTGCCTCTGTGGTGCGTTGGGAGTGTGTCCGACTGCTACGCGAGAGGTTGTGGGTTTGATTCCCACACGGGACACCACTTTGTGTGATCCACAAATTGTTGTTCTGGATCTGGGTGTACTTTGTGTCCATGACTTGTGTGTTCGTAAAGTCCCCCGTGACACAGGGCTTGTACCCTACTACAAAAGGTGTCTTTCAAAACCCGATGCCATTGACGAAAAACCGATTATTATAATTTCTAGCGAATTATTAACACCTAAAATCACCATTTATCTTGACACGAATAAACCAAAGTCTCTCTTACAATTTATGTATCAACTTCTGGAATAACTTAATCCGAACTGTGTTATCCGTAGCACAATCGTCTTGACACTTACAAGATATTAGCATAGAGACAAATAATAGTGACAATTATATTGACGCCACAGTCAACCAAAACAAATATTTTTGTCTAACGAAACTAAGAAATATTGAATATTCTGTATTCTCAGACAAAAAGAACTAAAAAGGAGATACGAACCTTTTATCTACCCGACGTTTCGATCGAATTGCACCGATCTTGGCCACGGGTCGACTCTCAGGTCGAGTCGACCCGTGACCAAGATTTTTGCAATTCGATTGAAACGTCGGGTAAATAAAAGGTTCGTACCTACCTTTAAATAATTCACGCGATTAAGTCCCGAAATATATCTTATATGTATAAAAATGGCAAAAGATTAAAAACAACAAAAAGATTTTTTACCAACTCTGTATGCTGTTTCTACAGCAAGATGAAACTTGCGTTAGTAATTGTGTTAACTGTAAAGCAATCTAATGTTACAAGGTGGTACGAATAACAGGACATAGGATTTTTACATTGATGAATAGAACTAGGAAGAAGATAATACTGATAGTTAAAGTAGTACCAGAAACCGATGAATATATAGATAAGTCTTCAAAAGCTAGGATGTAACCGTTAAATACAACTACGCCATGATAAACGCCATCAGGTCAGAATAGACTTAGCTTCGAGACCATGAGAACAATATTATCACTGGGAAACGTGTTAACAAGGAGTTACAGACACAGAATGGTGCAAAACTGTGTAAAATGGCTACATATTATCTGGTGGCCTAGAGATATCTTAGAACGGAACAACTACAGCCACGATAAGGGAATAGGCCTGGTGAAATGTGTACGCAATGGGATGAGAAAACGTTGAGGTTAGGTTAAATATGTCTATGCCATTGGCCATCTTGGTACCAACACAGTTACATTTATTCTTCCGTGAAATTGTGATACAAACTATTTAAATATTACTGTGTGTCGGTTGAATTGTAGCAAGTCCAATAACTGGACAAATGTAACTTACAAACTAATGTCTCAGAATAAGGAACGCGGTGTAATGATGCTGGGGTTTATGTGGAACAAGGATGATACTCGTTTTTTTGTTCAGTGGTAATAATACGAGGCAGGTTCGAGTAGTTGACACTAATTCTTTTATAAAAAATAATTAGTGTCGTCCACTCGAATCCACTGTGCGACTCAAGATTAGTGGATATCTGTCATTAATTTTAATTCAACAACAAAAAATACTATTTAAATGAGTTCATAAAAGTTTAAATTTAGAACAGTTACAGTAAATCCTAAAGAAATTTTGAAAAACTATTTCTTTACAAAAAAAAATCACAAAAACATGACTTAGTAATACTAATTACGACATGTAATGCGTAATCGCATCTCTAATTCTCTTGGTTTAGTTACCGCCCCCGCCCCCCGCTTCCTTTCACTATTTACTACTAAAATATGCATCTGTGCAATCACTTTTCGCCAACTTCAATCCGGTCAAGTTACGTTGATCCTACTATAGAGATTATCGGGTGTAGATAGAGAAATCGGGTATCAATCATAGCTCAAGGTTTTTTATATGGGACCATTTCGAAATAAACCTATTTTGAACAAAAAAGTATTTTGAAAATTCGTCTACAAATGATGGAGTAATGCCCGCACAATTGGCGTAGAGACCAGGGGGACGATTCACGCATTTAAAGCAATGTATTGTATTCTTGTAGCTTTGGGATCGATCTCAAATACGCTTGCGTCAATTATGCGTCTCCAGAGCGCAATAACGACATTCTAGTACGGTGAGCAAGCGTTTTTAAGATCGCTCTCAAAATTACAAGAACACGAAAATAGCCGTTTTAATCGAAACGTAACTGCAACTGCACTGCAACTGTACTGCTTTAAATACTGCGCCATAATCTCACAAAATGGACCACTCTCTAGAAAGAGACAATACTACTTTGTGAACAATACATGTCAAAAAGAGATAGGGCAGCACGAGTTTTTTCTCTCTTTCACGCTTTGCATTCAAAATTTACTTTTTAATAGGAAGGGACTGCACAGTCCAGGTCTATACGTCAAAGACCTGAACATACATTAAAAATATTGACAACCTTTTTATAGTCGGTTAAAATAAGAATTGCGGCATTTATTATCATAGTGCGTAACTGTGTACACCACAAAACTGTTGAGTCAGTAGTATTAGGCCATTTTACACCGATCTAGATAGTCATAAAGCAACAACATCGTTAGACCTGTTTGCAGCCTTATCAGAGATAAATAATATGTTTTATTGTTTCCCCAACGCTTACATAAATGATTTGTGCAACATTTTCGATTTCGCTGAACTTTATTGTTAGGATTTCGTTCGTTTATTGTTAGTTTTGGGTCTTATAGATACTGCTACCATAGGACCGATGGCTCAAGGACGACCTAGCAAATCAACAAGCAACATTACCACTATCGGTTCAAATTTGTGTGACAGTTCGCAAAAAAGTCACACTCTTCCATGCCTTAGAAAGCACATTAAGGCGCACTGGTTGGGAAACCATTACTAGATCCTTATTCACGTTCTTTTTTCCGCTTTTGTGGCAAGCCTGTGCGAACTATTGCATGCGCGGTACACTCAAAGATGTCCGCCACCCATGCGTGTTGATGCATTTCAAAGCCCAACTCTCTATTTACCTATAAGACAAGATTTTGCGAAAACTGTAAAAAAGGACGTAAATAAGGACCCTGGTTGTGGCTTTAGTTATAAATGCAGTGTCGTTGGTTAGTGTTAATATCCCTAAATTACGAGGTAAGATTGACAAAGAAACTAGTTAGTACCTAATCATGGGCAATCTGATCTCGTTTAATCTCTGTTAATGTCTACTTCAATTTGCCCAAAAAGTGATAAAAGAAACGGTGCGAACTTGCCTCTTACGCACTTTGAGCTAAACATCATTGACATAACTGAGTGTGTCACGGCCATCTCACCAAAAACGGTGCTACGATCAAAACTACCGGAAACAACTTAAACAAATAACACATTTGTAAAAGCTTATTTATAGTTTTCTAAGTGCGTTAAAACTAAGGAAGCAATAAAGATAAAAACTGACCGGTAGTAAAGTTACAACACTAAGAAAAAAGCCACAAATAAATCAGCAAGTTCGTTAATTAAAATAATAGGGTCGTAAAGAAAATGTGAAGCTACTTAAAATCAAATACCTGACACCATTAATTTTATCTCCTTTACAAATAAAAATGCTGTAAAACAGATCGTTCTTCACGATTATTCAGGTTAGGGTGAGGTTTGATGTGAGCGGAGTGGAGCGAAACGGTGAATCTTGAACGCAATTTGCAGGATTATTAGTCATTAGTTAATCAGTGACTTTTGTGATAGATAATTATTTCAGCATTAAATCCGTCGTACAACTCTGTGCCTAAAGTTTTAAATAAATAAAATGTATACCTTTTATCTTATTAAAATCTACACAGATGTTAGCTCTTGTTCCCAAATACATACTATAACAAAGCAAAAGTAACAAAAATAATTTATATCAACTAAACGACTAAAATGTTCTAAAAACGCATCAAATCCCACACTTGCCAAGCCCAAACAACACAAATAAATGTACACATAGTTGACACTAGTTTTACGACAGCCATTAAATAATTCATTAGAGAAACTACCAATCATAAATCAGGATCGGACGACAGCGCGTGCGCTTGCTACTAACAGCCAATCAGAGGACCATCTGGCGATACTTGATTGAAATACTAATCTGTTGGGACTAATTAAAGCATCATACTAGGTTGATTCAAAGTTTTTATCGTAGGTATACCTAATTCTGAAATTTTAAACCTAATAAAATTGCTAAGCTACTGTTTTTACTGTAGTAGTCTGTCTATTAAAATCTATGTTCACTAGCTAATCATGTAAACGGCTAAGTAAATTAAGATGGACTGTTTCACTTTATAGACTACTCTAGATACTGTCAAGCAGTGAAAAAAAAAATGAGTCAACGCGTAATATTTTACGCAAAAATATTTTTTTTTTTCACTGAGCACCTATAGAATCTGCTTAATTAGAAATATTGACGGTTTTACATTTAATACCTCCAATAATTCTAATCAAGAAGATTCCACCGGTGCTCATAGTAAGCTTTAGTTTTAAAATCTGGAAGAATTGACCCAACTGGTACCTTAAAAGAAAAACTGGAACCACCTTTGTCATTAATCGGAACTCATAAAGGACAAGTTATTGTGTATCACGAACCGTAAAAGCCATAACTGCTATATTTTTATGTATTTCTATGAATGTGTTAAGAATCGCAGATTTCTATAACCCTTTAACGAAACAGTCTTAATGGAAGTCCTTATTTTACAAAATGCAACAAGTTCTGCAAATGCTATTGAACTGGACAAAGTCCTCTCCATAAATAGAATTACATAACCTTTTCATATATGGTTATGACAAGACCATAACATGATTTGGCACACATCGTAAATTACAACCCATCTTGTTTTACACCGATATATCAATAAACCTAAATTCGAAATGATACACTCAAAACTTAGCCATAAATTATTTTAATTGATTTGATTCGTAACAGTGACTTATATTTATATACAGGTAGGGAGTGACAGCTTTGGCCTGGTGATAATCATGAACATAGTAAGTATCTAAACACTGCTACTCTACTTGAAGTCCAAACATTTGATCTATAGGTGTCTATTTCTGTTTACGGTGTTTAGACACCAGTTTAAACGAGGGAGTAGATAGACCCTTAAGTTTAAAGTATTCATTCTCAATAGAGCATTTAGATACAATTATAATGCCGTTAACGTATAATCCAGATAAACGACGGTAAACTTTATGTGATTCCCGATCACCATATTACTAATAAAAATCGCTAAAAACATCGTGACAAAACTGAAATGATTTAAAGTCAAAAATTTGGCGACATTCACCAATCCGCAGTGGTTAAATTACGGCTCATACCCTCTCTCAGAAGGAAGACCTGTGTTCCTGCCATGGAACTGTTTAGGTTATGTTACGTATATGGCCGCTATGATTGTATAAGATTCTTGCTCTAGTTAATTCGTTTATTAAATGAATACTATATCCATCGTGAGCTATCAATCAACAAAAACAATTAATATCGTCTACTGACATCCATGAGACTCTTTCATAATAAGGAAATTGCATAAAGGCTTATCCATACTAATATTATAAATGTGAAAGTAACTCTGTCTGTCTGTCTGTCTGTCTGTCTGTCTGTCTGTCTGTTACGCTTTCACGCTCAAACAGCTAAACCGATTTAGATGAAATTTGGTATGGAGATAGTTTGAGTCCCGGGGAAGGACATAGGATAGTTTTTATCGCGATAACCGACATCCACGCGGGCGGAGCCGCGGGCGGAGCCGCGGGCGAAAGCTAGTTAGATATATTTGGGACTTAATCGCGTGGATTATTTAAAGGTACGATACCTTTTATTTACTTGACATATCGATTAAGTCCCGAAATATATCTAATTTAAAAATAGGTGTCCCAACTTCGTCTGCGTAAATTTTCCCGTTTTTGCAACATTTCTTATTGCTGCTCCTCTCTTATTGGTCGTAGCGTGATGTTATATAGCTTTCCTCGATAAGTGGGCTATCCAACAGTGAAAGAATTTTTCAATTCGAATCAGGAGTTCCTGATATTACCATGTTCAAACAAACACTTAGCTTTATAATATTAGTATAGATGTATAAAAATCGCGAAAGTATAAAAACAATAATTGCATAAAGGCTGTTTATCAATCTGGCTTTGCTTGCTATACAGCGATCTTGTATTACTGTCACCCATAGCACCGAGAACTTTACGATGTCGTTGATGGCCCAGGTACCGTACGTTCCTGTCACCAACAGTTTTTCAATTTTCTTCTGGATGTTAAAGTTCAATGACTGTTCAATCTGAGCCAAACTTTTTCTTTAATCATATTAGGAAAAACCAGCATTGCCATTATGATTGTAAATTCAGAAAGCGACCCAGATGAGATCCCTGTGGCACACCTACAGAGATAACTGATCAAAATGCCTATTTATAACAACGTATTGTTGCCTATCACTAGAGTGAAGGCTTGTTTGAAGCCTTTGATATCCCTGGAGATACCTATCAAAATTTATGTAGCTGTGCACAAGATTATAACGTAAAATATTTATTTGAATAATTTTATTCTTGTACAATCGAGGTATGTACTGAAGCAATTCAATTTGATCGACACTTATAACGTCTTTAACTACATTTGCCTCAAATCCAAGCCACCATATTTTACAAATAAGGAAAAGGGAAGGGTATCGAGTGATTTATTATTAGTATTATTAATAAAGTCTACTTGTGCAATTTTCTCTAAGATTTATCTTAAGTTTAATAGTATTTGGTGAAATATCGAACGAGTTAATGGAATATTAGAAACATTCGGTTCAAATTTTAATTGAAATATAATTGGTTTAAGATTTTGAATTCGATATTGAAGTGAATAAGATATATTGTCGTGGGTCAAATGAGAATCAAAGGGCAACCATAAATACGTAAACCGATAACACTATAGCTGAACAGTTTACATAATGTAATTGGCTATAAGGATATTGGTAGGAATACTTCCACGTTGACCCAGGTCCAAGGCTTTATATCAAACTAAGACAAAAGGCCCACCATAGTTAATAAAACGGGCTAAGGACCTGAATAAGTAAATAATCTAAAAAGTTGGAAACACTGATTAAATAATACAATCTTAAAAATGCATGTACAGTGCCGAAGACCTGTCCTGGGTTACGCAGTATCTACAAAAATAAGAAAGTAAATTCATTTACAATCACTTGTAATGATGTAAATCTGACCGATGAAATAAATTATTGTTTGGAACACAATATTGCAAGTAAGTAGTAACTACATAAAAAATACTTGGTACAATGCTACACTACTTCATGAAACTACAGTTAAAATAAAAAGTAGATCGACTTTATGTCAGCGTGTTTATTATAAGAGCATAAAAAGTACAGTTACGATAGTGACCCAATAAGGAGACATTTTAATACCGATAAAAGTTAGTCTCCTCTCTTTCATTCATAAAACTACTGGCACTACACACCTGAATGACAACAAGGAAATTTGATTTGATTTTGATTACTTTTTATAACGAAAGATACCTATGACGTCATATTATCTAATTTCCAAACGTAAGATCTAACTCTCTAATCTATCCCTACTAATATATAAATGTGAATGTAAGTTTGTTTGTTACGCTTTCACGCAAAAACTACTCAACCAATCATCATGAAACTTTGTACACATATTCTTGGAGGTATTAGAAGTAACATAGGATTATAAAAAAGGGGAAATATACGCAGATGAAGTTGCGCGGGACAGCTAGTTATAAATAAAGTAACAAAAGAAGAAACAAAAGAAAAAAAAGGTAGTGAAGTCTAATTATGAATAGCCTGTAAATATGATTGTTTGACAAGTGCGTGCGAAGCGGAATACAGTTAGTTATAAGACAAAAAATATTTTCAATCCACTTGGTTTGAAATACACATATTGAAAAAAACGAGGAAAATCCCACAAATTTCTAGTTGCAAAACTGGTTGTCTTGACACCCATAAATTTCACTCTTGCTGAAACCAGTTGGGGCTAATGTTGCATAACTGCAATATTTACCTCGTGTCTCATTATATTGGCTACTAGGGAATCTGATACGGTTAGTAGCAACCAGTTCAATGAGATAAACTCTAGTTGTCAGGTGGCCTGATTTTAGTGATTTCAATTTATTTTCTGATTTTGCATTACTGTTGGACGTTGGATTAAATGTTCTGAAATCATGCTTACTATCAACTTCATGCTAGACTACAGGTGTGGCAGTAGCTATGTCTTTATTAATTATGAGTTTTGCGTTTCATAATATACTCATTAATAGTCAGAAATTTTATATGTCATCGGTTGTTTTATATGTCGGGTGTTTACTTTATTTATTTTTTTGGTGAAATTTTATTTTTGGTCCAAATGGGTGCCCTAGACTTCTTTTAGAGTTTATTGCTACTGCTTAAAGTTTTGGATTAGGATTTACGTCATTCACTTTGAAAAATCATTTTTGTACAGTTCCTGACTGCTACTGTCAACCTTTAGACTTGAAGCTGATAACTACCATCTGATAAGTACAAGTGTAAGTGAACAAAAGATATCTCTGCCTCAATCGTAAACCTTTAATGCCAGCAATATCCATTTAAATCTTGATAGTATTCGTGTAATTTATGATTACTAACTGAATTCGGGATCATAAAGGAATTTTTATTATCAAGGTAATAAGAAAGCATTACTAAAGTAGTAAGCGTAAAGAGAATTGCCACATGTTGACTAGACAAGTTAGTTATTAGATAAAAACATAAACGTAACATTTAAAAAACGTTCCCACTACATTGACATAGGCCTCCTGTCTGAAAAAGGGTACCTGCCCACTAGTATATAGACTACGGCCTGACTGCTCTGGTAATCACAGTAAAACACTTTCCTTAAATCGCCATAGCTCATCTGGAGGGTACTGCGAAGATTCAATCTTTCCTCTGAGGTCTCTATCCTTAAACTTTCACGGCAACTCTACCGAAATAATGCAGCTTTAACCCTCGGCCGCGCTCTATGGCGCCGTTTTCAGCTCGATTTTCCGAAAATTCTTTTTTATCTCTTGGCTACAGTGTTACTACTTACAATAATAACTCGATATGTCTGCGTTATAAAAGGAACATCACAGCAAAATATCAGTTTTACATGTAGGGAATGAATGAGTTAGATCTTTTATATTACAAGATAGAACAGCCTCACCGAAAACAACCTCCTTTCCTCAAGACTAATAAAAAGAGCACGCATTATATTTAGGTCACCATAACTATTTACTAAACTACCAGGATGTGTGTAAGTTCATCGGTACCCAGATCCGCTTTTCGTCAAACATTACCGCATCGATTGCGTCACGCATCAACACTTACTCGTTTGTTTTGTACACATCATCACTAATTAAACGACTAATTAGCAGTTACTGTTACTACAACTCTGAGAAGTATTACACGAGGCCGATGTCATGCGCAATGACAGATTTATTAACTGTGTTGAAATTTTTGGTTAGTTTGAGAACTCAGGTTATGAAAATTGTATGGACAACACAAAATGGGTTCGAAAATTGTCGATTTCTACTGTTATAATATATATTATTAAATATTAAGGTCTGAGATCCATAAAGTATACTTAGACTTAGCTCAAGCTTGACTTAGGTAAAACTTGAAGTAGCCTGGTAGCCGGTGAAGTTATCTTTGTATCTTATAACTACAAAGATAACAGTTAGTATATTATGCTTTGTCAAGTTAATAGTATCATACAGTTTACAAATCAACCTGATTCCTGTGTGATCGGGTATTTTTTCATCTGAGTATTTAATATATAGCACACAAATTTCCGAGTAAGTATGAAGGTTATTTTTCCCTCACTTAATCGATAACAGTTAGGTACATTTTTTAAGCAGTATACCCTATAGCAGTATGGCGCCATAGGGTATGTGTTGCGAGGAACTTTAGAAATATACAATGAACAAACCTAATTCGACTACGCCCGTACTCGAAATCAACATAAGTATGGCTCTTGCAAGATTATATCTTGCGTAAATGAATTCTACATCCTCTTGCATACTGAAAGACGTATTTTGTAATAAAATACGAGAGGTAATGCCTTTTAAGGGTTCCGTAGCCAAAATGGCAAAACGGAATCCTTATTTTAATGTACATTTCTGATGGTATGCTCACCTTAAACATGGCAATGATATGTAAATGTTTTTCGCTATTGAAACTGACTATAGATTATGTCAAATACAGATATAATTAGCACTCGTATTTTACTTCAAAATGCTGCCTCTGTGGCGCTGTGGGAGTGTGTCCGACTGCTACGCGAGGTATTCGATTCCCACACGGGGCACCATTTTGTGTCATCCACAAATTGTTGTTCCGAGTCTGGGTATACTTTTTGTCCGTGACTTGTATGTTTGTAAAGTCCACCGCGACACAGAGCTTAGGCCCTACTGCGGAAGTCTTTAAAAAAAAATCTTTCGAAGTATAGTCACGAGTAGCTTTCTACTCGCGCTACTGTTGTGGATTATAGTGTCAGTTAAAACCAAAATATGTTTGTCAATTTTTATCACCAAACTTGTCTATTCAAAATCCCCTACCAGTTGCAAGTTAATTGTTGTGAAATACGTCACTAATGTGCTAATAACTTTTAATGGTGAACAAAATACGTGGTAAATAGTTAAATTGACACTTGTGACGCGTGTTTGGGTGTTGACACGATTGTTGACGCTAATCTCAAGAATGTGATAGTTTTATAAGATTGAAATGGAATCCGTCACATTTAATAAAGGCATGCATTCCGAAGTCGCGGTGAACTTTACAAACGTAATCCCGTGTCAGAATCGAAATTACATCCTGTTGCATAGCAGCCACCGAGGGAGTCGAATTCTATATCGTGTGGTACCTATCGTATCGTTTCAACCAAAAGACGCCCATTGCTAAACATACGCCTCCCCGGGGGATTCCCGCGACCTTCACCGATGTATCATATGTGAGAAATTCGTATGCATTAATTGAATGGAATGAATACTAACTTAATACTTTTAGTGCTCATATTGTGATTGTAAGCAGCTTCGTGATTTTGGGAAAAAAATAGATTTTTGAATATCCTCCTTGGGCGGGATTTATTTTTACGAGTTAAATTGCTTAGATAAAGCTACGTAGAATTAACAACACATAGTTGTCAATTCTTCTAAAAAATGTTTATCAGTTAATGATTCATTAAACAAATATTTTAAAACATAGCATGGTGCCAAAGATAATAGAGAAACGGATATTTCCTGTGACGTAGTACCCGGGGGCTTGCCTATGATGTCACAAATATTTGACCAATTTCTGATAACAGTAATAGATTTTAATGTGACAATATCCAATAAATATGTAGATGACGATGCATTTGTATTTCCGAAAACAGTTATCAGACGGATAAGGGAATATGATTTGGTGAAATGATTAAATTCTTAGACTACTAAATTAAAAGAAAAGACTGATTACAATTTTATTACCTGTCTGTAGGTTGCTGTCGAGACTATTGTTAATCATACTTACATCACTGTAACGTTTGTAAGACAGGATTAATAATAATATGTAATTCAAAATGAATAGAATAATGACAAGGAGTTTTTTGTAACAATATAGTATCTAAATAAAAATATTTGCCATTAATAGGTAGGACTTATCACTATGGATCTCATCACTCTCGTTTAGATGGACATCCATACATTGAAGAAAGAGACAGACAGACCTTCTAAAGTAAGTCAAGGTCAAATATTTTGACTTCAAGTAGATATTATGTAGCTTAGTTTTTAATAAACTTTTTTAAATGAGTGTATTTTGAAAAGCTGCATAAATCCCTTTAACTTTTGAACCGTGTGACCAAAAAATATGAATTAAATCACAAAGATAGCGCTTAATAAATACTTTAAACTTGAATTATTATAAATAATTTGGATAAGATCGGATATACCGTCATTTAGTTATTGCCGAAAAACTGAGTTTCTCAACAAAAGGGCGTGAGTGCCATGAACATACGCTCTTCTGCTGATCCAAATATTCAAGGCTGCGGAACCCTACACTGAGCATAGCCCGATGTGCTCCTGCCCGATTTTTTGTTTTTTTATAGAGATAATAACTTGGGATTAGAGATCGCGTAACCTATAAAGAGAAAAAGAGGAGGGGCTTGCACATAACTGGTTAGAACTGGACATGCGCTGTTCTAGGCCTGAATATTATTTGTCAGTACTAGGCATGCGCTTCTCTGAATAAAGCCGCCATTTTACTTTGTGTTGAAGAGGTTGTAGATGTCCTTCAAAATTGAGCCAATCACATAATCAGAATTAATTTGATAGGCTATCGCTTATTCAACATGGCTCCAGCATTCACCATAGCTTTGACCTGCCCTTCTGAGCCTGTTTCTATAGGGTAAATAAAACTAGCATTTAAACTAACAACGATTAAGTCCAGGTAAAATTTTGTGGTAAATAGGATTTTTATCATTACCTGCCTCCTGTGATGAGTGATATAAGTCGAGGTTCCGTAGCCAAAATGGCGAAAAACGGAACCCTTATAGTTTCGTCATGTCCGTATGTCTGTCTGTCTGTCTGTTTGTAACAGGCATTTTACTCAGAGACTAATCAATGAATATTGATGAAATTTGGTTAAAACGTGGCTTCTAGTGACCGCTACTTAGTTATTTAACTAAATAATAAAACACAGACAAGTCTTAAAAAAACATTATAAGGTTCATAATAAAGTTTTTTGATTGAGTGAATATTTTTGGAAATAATCGACCCGAAAGTTGAACAAATTGTGTGTGTGTCCCCTTAACTTTTGAACCGTGTGGCCAAAAAATATGAAAAAATTACAAAGGTAGCGTTCAATAAATATCTACTGTAATCTAAAATTATTTAGGACATGATCGGATTTACCATCATTATGTTATAGCCGAAAAGCTGCTTACTTACACCCTTTTGTTGAGAAAAGCTGCTTTTCTCAACAAAAGGGTGTAAGTGCCATGAATATACGCTCTTCTGCAGATGCAATTACTTAAGGCTGCGGAAACCTAGACTGGGCATGGTCCGACATGCTCTTGCTCGGTTTTTCTCCTATAGTTTCAGATATATTTTTGTGCAAAGTGACATAACTGGCAGTATTTTTGCAAATATAACGTGAATAAACATATATTTCAAATTATACTCTTTAAATAATTGCTGCACACAGTATTTTTCGCGCTTCGTGATATAAACGCAATATATTTCAATATATTTATCGTGAACATTGATATAGTTAATTATAGGTATATCACTATGAACATGTTTTTCTCAATACTGATTATGGTACAATACAATGTAATAGATAGAGATATGGGGGTGGTATTTTTACATTTTGTTTGAGCAACATTGCTTTTTAGATTTTGTTTTGGTTCTCCTGTAAATCGATTTTTTATTCGTATCACTTTTCACAGGAGTATCAAAAATCACATTAATGTCTTAAGTAAAAAGGTGTAGATAGGTATGGTACATGGCTTAAACAACATTCGCTCTTTAACAAACAGCAAGCTAATGCACACATATATAACATAAGTATGTATGCTCACACAGAACACACACTATTATAAAAAGTCGTAAAAGTAGGAAAGCATGATTTAATTATCACGAGCGAAAAAGAGAAAAATATAATCAGCTGCTTTCATCTGTTGACGCCGGCGATGCGACATTGACATAAAAATTTTAAGGAGCCGCTTGCTGAGCGCTTGTGACCTATCTACTTCTCTACTTAAAACATCATTGATTAATCATATCATAAAAAGAAATAATTTGACAAGAAAAAATAATGACGTCACAGGCCAGAATTTTTATGAGACATATCTTTATGAGTTGCTGTTTGGACTATTTGGAAACTAGTCTAAAAAGCAGAAGGGCTTGGTGGCAACTTAACTGATCAAGCAACGTTAGCACTGTTAGGTCCATAGCTTCTATGAGTTTTCTGGAAAAAGTCACATCTCCCAATCCCCCACGCCTGGAAGAGTGCGTAAAGCCGTCGATTCTGCCCATAACATCTCTCAAGTCGTTTCCCGTTTATTGCCACATCAGACTATGAATGAGGGAATACGAAATTTCCGTCTCGTCAGGCTATGAGAGTAAGGTTTTATAAGTCCTTATTCATTACCTTTTTTTCGTTTTCGCTGCAAGCACGCGCTTTTAAGTGTCAAAACTTGTCATAATGATCAGATAATAATATCAGCATATAATATTGTTTAATTTGAACCTTATTTTTATTATTGATTCAATTATTACAATTTTAATAGATTCAATCATGAATCTATTGAAATTGTAATAATTGAAATAATTTGAAATTTTAGTGTATTCAATTCTGACACTCTTAGATAAATGTAAATCAGCTAATTTTGTATACCATATCGGTAGGACGTAGTGCACTACACGATGTAACTAATACCATCTGTAACTTACCTATAATCCACATGAAAAGAGCTTAGACATACATCGCGCATGCGCGCGGACATCTTTGAGCGCACCGCGCATGCGCCAATTCGCGCGGGAAAACAAAAAAAACCATAGTGAATAAGGATGAGTAAGGAGTTGTAAAAATGGCGGCAAACTGACCGGCCATTATTTTTACAGCTCCGAGTTAAACTTGTAAAAAATGATTTGAATACGTGATAATTGACTAAGAACGAGAATGTGAGAAGAGAGATGTGCATATAATAAGTGCATAAATACTTGACACTGGCAGAAATTAGCCGTTAAAACGGCTAGATTGCCATAAACTCAAATAAGAAGAAGAAGGATGAGTAAGGATGCATTTTATTTTGTTTTCAAACAAATTTGAACCCTAACTGAGATTGGGCCAACTGGTCAGTTATATTTGTAATCATGCAAGGCGAAAGTCTTAATCTCAATTTCCATCTGACTAAATTCGTTGTGGACTCATTCATTCCCCCTGTCACCCACTACAATACCGACATAAGTCAATAACTGTTGATACCATGTACTTGATTCTATTTAGAGAATGTACGTGACTGGCTTATAGGCAGACTATTGTACGGCGTACCTGTATATCTTCACAATTTATGACTATCCTTTTAATAGCTAACTGTAACGGCCTGATTATGATTTACTGCGTTCAATGCCGTGTTAGCTCGGACAGGGATAATGCAGGGAATGTCATTGTAATACTTCGGTATGTATCTATTAAGTACAGATATGAAGAAATCAAGTATATAGAGGTTAAAATGTTAATTTTATGTAGTTAGTTGAATACAATAAATGCATTTTTGAAAGATAGAAATATTTTAAATCTCAGGAATCGAACCCGAGACTTCCGTAGCCAAACCGGGGCCAGAAGCGAACCACCTATCTGGACTATGTTATTAGATTTCGAATTTTTCTATCTCTTGTTGCTCGCGCATTTTCAAAAATGCATTTATTGTATTTGTAATAGTTGAAAGTTAAAAATCATAGATATTATAACATTTAATGACTCTGTATGTCCGTTGATCTTCTTTTCATGTGAAAATTGTTTTATCGGATTTACATATTTCTAAACTTATCTATCTCTTTCTCTTTTATCCTTTTATGACAGTTCTCGTTAGGTGTTGCAGTGGCGGCGGTAGCCTAATGGCTAAGGCATCGGTCTCGCAGTCGTGAGGTCACGGGTTCGAATCCTACCCATTATACTACCGACGTGAACCCACTCCTAACACAAACCTTTGAGCTTAGTTTGCTAGTAATGTGGGACTCAATATCACATTGTTAGTTATCTTTTTTTTTTTAAACAACCCTTGAATATGACCACACATTTAATGATCACGACATATTTTGTGACACAAATATGGGCTATCCCATATTTGTGTGTGTGTGTTACCGTGTATGGTATATCCGGTAAGTATATCAGTATGAAATATTTTTGCCTAAATCTTGTACTCTGGCAACCAGATAACTGATAAACATACTTATATATTTCTAAATACATACATAATATAGATAAATAAAACCCAGACACAGAATAAATCATAGTGCTAATCACACAATATTTATCCTGGGTGGGGATCGAACCCACGACCTCTTGCGTAGCAGTTGGATATACTCCCACCGCGCCACAGAGGTGTTTTAATAACATGTTTTTTTCGTATTTTTGTCTATCATATTTTTGACGCGTGTGTTTATATTAAATAGCCTATTTAATGTATATGTTATTGTACTATAGGTGCGCGATGTGGTCGCGACGGTGGTAGAACACCGGAGGGCGGCCGGATGCGGCCCGCGCGCGCCCGTCCGCCCGCCGCCTCCGTCACGTAGCGCCGCCTGCGCAAGCGCCGCGCTGCGACTATGCGCATGGCAAGCGCCCTGGCCACTCTGCTCGCGGTGAGTACCACACATCTATATATATAAATGAATGTTTGTCTGTCTGTATGTACTGTATGCGTTTCGAAACCATTGATCAAATTGTGATGAAACTTTGGCAGGGTGTTCTGCGGACGCCCGCGAATGTTTCTGGCCAAAAGACACAATAAAGCGTGGCCAGGGTTACTGGTATGATCAAATGAAAAACACTACAATGCGTTTCAAATGAGAAGATAATCGCGATCGCGACAACTTCACTCTGTACTTGTCAAAATTGTACCGCTAGCAACAAAATGTCACAAGTTGGGTAAGGTACGTATGTATTATGGTACCTAATAGAACGGACGTAATATTTATTTTCTTTGAACTATGTACTTAACATTTATCTTTATTATAACATTATTAGTATCCTTTATTATTTAATAAACACCAAACAGAAATAAGTAAATGGGCAAAATATAAGAATATTCTACGCTATATATTTTAAATAAAACATAATAAATAGTAAAATACTAATTACATCTTTTTACGAATCATTTTATTGCTGACTTTACGTCATACAATGAAGTTGCAGTCGTAATGCGAATCAACTCATTTGAAACGCTTTGTTATCTGAAAAAAAATTACTTACAGATAGTCAACATGTAAAAATATGTGCTCAGCTCGTCAGTAACTCTCTTTTAAAGACCCGCTGTAGGTTTTAAAATAAAATCTTCCAATCATCAGGCAATCTGATCCCAAACAGCTGCGAGGAGCTTTATATATGTCCTTAAATCTGGCACTGAAATAGTGTTTTTTAAGCAACGGGTATTAATAGCGTAAATATTTTACGGGTAGAAGTCTACCCATAACCACAGCTATTACAATACGGTCGAAACGTAGGACAATAAAACAAAGCCTTAAAATAAAATATTTACACGATTAATGCGCTTAATACACTACACTAAATCAGGGACCCTAAATCCTTAAAAAGAGCGGTGTAATAAGAGTTAGGGCCCTAATTCTCTAACAAATTTTTAAGGCCACCTCGATTTAGGGCCCAGATTCAGGACAGTGTAATAGCTGTTTAAGACCCTTTGCTTATATATATATATATTTAAATATACCTAGTCGGGTCGTAAGTTCTGTCACATCCATATTTTTTTTATCTTCGAATACTGGCCACATATGCTTCGACTAATTTTAAAAATAGAACATTCGCCCTTTTCAAATATAAAGAAAGTAATCATTTTTATTCATTTTCAAATATGGAGTGGTCGCAAAAGGAAGATAGAGTCGCGGTTATCGCGTTGCACCGCTGTGGTTACACGCCAACAGAGATTTTCAACATTCTGAAAAATTTGAAAATAACACTACGGTTTGTTTATCGCACTATCAAACGGTACACTGAAGATTCAAGCTTCGAAGATCGTAAGAGGAGCGGCCGACCTCGCACAGTTAGGACACCAGCGGTCATCAAAGCCGTGAAGGCGCGAATTCAACGAAATCCCGTCCGGAAGCAAAAAATCTTAGCTCTTCAGATGGGCCTAAGCAGAACCACGATTAAAAGAGTGTTAAATGAAGACCTAGGACTACGAGCTTATCGTAAAAAGACCGGACATTTTTTGAATGAGCGTTTGAAAAAAATTAGGCTGGAAAGATCCCGAGCTTTGTTAAGGCGGTACGCGGGAAAAAAATACCGCGAAATTTTGTTTTCCGACGAAAAAATTTTTAACATCGAGGAAAGCTACAACAAACAAAATGACAAAGTGTATGCCCATAGCAGTGAAGAAGCAAGCGCGCGTATTCCAAGGGTGCAGCGTGGGCATTATCCTTCGTCAATCATGGTTTGGCTTGGAGTCTCATATTCAGGATTAACTGAGGTGTTTTTTTGTGAAAAAGGTGTAAAAACCAGTGCCGTTGTATACCAAAATACCGTCCTAACGAACATAGTGGAACCTCTTTCCCAAACAATGTTCGAAAACAGACACTGGATATTCCAGCAGGATTCTGCGCCAGCTCATAGGGCACGAAGCACGCAAGACTGGCTGACCGCCCGAGGAATTAACTTCATTGGTCATGAAGACTGGCCCTCTTCTAGTCCAGATCTAAACCCACTGGACTACAAGATATGGCAACATTTGGAGGAGATTGTCTGTGCTAAACCTCATCAGAATTTGGAGTCTCTCCGAGCATCTCTGGTTAAAGCAGCGGCAGAAATAGACATGAATGTGGTGCGTGCTGCGATCGACGACTGGCCGCGTCGATTACGGGCATGTATTCAAAATGGGGGAGGGCATTTTGAATAATGTAAATAAATTTGGATTGTGCATTTAATTACCTTTCATTTCATATATAATTTTTAAACAATTATAAAAAACTGTATCATTAATCACATTAAAAGTTTTTGACAGAACTTACGACCCGACTAGGTATATATTATATATTCTATAATGTCTACAAATCGCGAAAGTTTATGAACATATACTGATATAGTGGTTTGTTGTCGCCCTCTCCTATTTACTAGTTAATACCTATTCTACAATGAAACTACAATGTAGCAGTATCGTGTCGGATCGTCTATAGTTATTCATGTTTTGGGCCGATCCCAATCGCTTGTCTTTCGTGTACAGCTGTTCGAATCCTGTTGAAGAATTATGCTACCTAGTCAACTACTACAACTTCCTACCCACTTCTACTATTCGTCACATACCTATACTTGGATGAAAGTGTTCGTTTGACAATATCAGACCTGTATCGATAACAGTGCTAATAAATAAATCGATTTTTGTAAATATTCGATCGTTTTTATCAGACCAATTTGCAATTAAGTGTCAAAGTTAAAATAAAAACCACTTTAATTTAGTTTACAAAAAGAAACAATTAAAATGGGTTAGTTTAAAAAACTTTAACATTGTTGTTCCTAGTCTGAGTGTACTTTGTGTCCGTGACGCAACACAGGGCTTGTACCCTAAAACGGGAATGGCGAAAAAAACTGTAAGCGCACCGCTCTTGCGCCAGCTCGCAAGAGCTTGCCACGACAACGAATTATAGATCGTGATTAACAGCGTTGAAGTAGGTATATAAAATATATTATGTTATGTAATATATACAAAACATAATCCTTTTGGAAAAACGAGAAGTTTTTGAATTATTAGGATTTTCTTTACTAAATGAGACCTAAATCAGGTGCCAAAGTGTTCGTCATTTATGGAACATAACAGTTCCTACGAATCATGAAATCTCAGCGTGCATTCTACTGATACAACACCGGAAAATATCAAGTCTATAAAAATAATAAACACTTGAAATCATCTGAGAAACTTAAACTTATAGTGTTGACATCACCCTTTAGCGTCTCTCAAGGAATGCATTAGGGCGGGGACAGGCGCCACTGTGCATGACGAATAAAATCGACTAAATTGATTTAGTAATCTCTCGGTGCTGACGTAAATAGGAATTTAATAGGTCAGCCCATCAGCTTGTATCGGGTGACTGGTTTCTGGCGACTGTCTCGTGAGTCGGGGATCTTGTTGCTCTGAAGTAGATCGATGGAGAACAAAAACACTGATTGAGAATCGTGAAGCTTGATATACTAAGTTATCAGCTAGTCTATCTTCAGCTAGATAATCTGCATTTAGTTTGTTTACCCTCTTGAGAGAGCTTGTGATGCTTTTTTGTACTTTTACATCACTAATAAACCTGTCTTCAAAATTCATAATCTCTAAATCCAAGATTTATAAAAACCTAGACTGGTGGTAAGAAATGAATGAGTCATGATTTCATTTGCCGTATTCAAATCACATCTGAAAAAAGGCGCTACTTTTTTGTGTTTGGTGCACGTGGTATTTTATGATCAGTCAAAGAATACTCTTTATAGGTATTCAACTTTATTGATATGATTACATTTGACACTGATGACATATTTTCCATAATAAGCACCACGCCCTGACTTTTACCATTTTCACAACTCTCTTGATAACAAAACATTGCTCAATACGTACTATTATACTCGTAACATCACCTAAAAAAAAACTAACATGCTTATCTACCTATTACACATATTTCATTAGTTCAAAAATTATTTTTATCACTAGACGCGAGTAAGCGAAAACTCGATGGAATTTCAATAAAGCGGTTCGGTTCGGTCTAATCGTACGCTTCGTTAAGCGATAGAGACGCGTTACTCGTGCAGTATGGATCAAGTCGCGACCAATACTAGTCGCTCATAGCACATCTCGCAACCGCGCGCTTTCGAAGTTTGAAAATGGAATATTCGAATCGATACATAATTAAAAAATAATCGACTTAATAAAATAGTGATGTGTTCAATATTTAAAAAGTTAAGTGTTATTAAGTTTTTCAAACGAACGTAGTGTGCATCTGTTTTATGTATGATTTATTCAATACCTTGGAAATTAATATTTTTGCTCATGGCAGTTAAAATGGTGAGTATTATTTGTGGTTTTTATTTTTAAGTGTCGGCACTTAAGATATTATGGTATCGAAGTATTTTAAGTAGGTTTTCTTATCATTCTATATTAATGTCTTAAGAAATTACATTTTAATGACACTGTAGATAATGATGATACTTCTAAGAAAATAGGACAAAGAACAAAAGGAATGCCGCAAATGCCTAATCGATCAGAAATAATCCTTAAGCACTAAAGTATTTTTTCAATATTATACGAGCAATGACCTATTAAAACTCTTCATTGAATTTTAAATAATCAGTATGTAAAACAGATTAGCGTCCAATAAAACTAAAGCATATCATATTACATGTGTAACACTTTACTATTTCAACACTAATTAATAGAATTAGATCAACAATCGGCCATAATCGTAAAAATATAATTTAAATATTTTTAACAAGCATTCCTACATACTATTACGTCCAATAAAAAATTAAAAATCATTTTTTAATGTTTCGAATAGGATCTACTTAATAAAAAAATAACGTATAAATTTAAAAATAACGTTTGGAAATCAATAAAGCATTTATGTGTGAACGTTTCAATCGTCAATAAATAGCATTCGAAAATCTAGAGCTCAGTTAACACAAACATTAAACAATTTCCTACTTTCCAGTTAGTGCATAATGCGGAAGTTTTGACAAAAAAATAGAAAACTTGTTTGAATAATCGAGTTATTATTCAATAACTGGAAATTTTGCTTATCATATCTCTATCTTAATATTGTACCTATTATGTACTCAACGTCAGCTTACTTATGTCTTACCCAGCCGCAGTCTGCATGAAAAATAACGCGTTAAAAATATTTAGTTTAATAAAATTATTAGAATTTTTGAAGTAACTAATTGAATATTTGTAATCCCGGCGATACAGGGCTTAAAGACAGAAACGGGAGTTGTGGGTGTGTTGTTGAAAACATTGCCTTACAAAATTTGACACATTTTTTTGCCCTCCTAGAAGCTCTTGACTAAGTATAAACTATCTCCCTTGTTCAAAGCGTAGAATACTGTGTCTAAAGTATTATGAATGAGGGGGTATATTCGTGCCAAATTTCCATTTGTTCTTAGTTTCGAGTTGTTTGCAATCGAGATGAAACTTTCAGGTCAAACAGTGTTCAAGATTTCGTGTTAACGCAATAAATGATTAATTTTGCTTTTGGAAATAGGTTACGTAATCTGGGCAATTAAATAAGTGGATATAAGGAATGTATCAAATATATATAATACTCTGTTTAACGTAATTTTAATGACGTTGTTTTCCTGTTGGTAGTCACGCAGGTACTTAACTAAAGCACATAAGTTTTTGACTAGCAATTTAATTTGTCGTCAACCGACTTCAAAAAGGAAAAAGTTCTATGTTCGTCTATGAACTTTGGTTTGTTTTCCTTTGACATGCTTAGTCTTTTGATGCTTAATCTATAGTTTTCTCAATGGGATGAATTGGGTTCATCTGTCATTAATAATAATAATATCTTAAATTATATCTTGGGACAACTTACACAACGTTATCTGATCCAAAACTAAGCAGAGCTTGTACTATGGAAACCAGACAACTGAAAAACATACTAATATATTTCTAAATACACACATATTAAAGATAAATAACACTCAGACACAGAATAAACCATCGTGCTCATCACACAAAGTTTTATCAAACCCACGACCACTTGCGTAGTCGGATACACTCCACCCCGCCACAGAGGCAGATTGGTATTCTAATGTAACATATATATTTTCTACGTGGGTATCCCTAAATAGTAAATATAAAACAAAGTCGCTCGCTGTTTTGCCGTTTTCTTCTTCGTTTCATAATTTAAGGAATGTCCTCGGAAAGGTGAAATGTTCAAACTTTATGTTAAAGGTTTCTAGAAAGTAAAGAAAAGACTAAGACGACTGTACTCAACGAAACGAGTCGCCATTAAATAATATATCTTAAAGTGCTATTACAAATAAATACCTAAACACAAATCGCTTTTGCCCTATATTTAAACCCAATCAAAAAAATCCTTTACCGTTATGTAAGGAAACAAGTATTTATCGATCATAAATTCTATTTCATGCTTTAACAGTTTAGTTTACGCGCGCAACAACTTGCAACTAAAGGTCAACGAATCGACTCTCATTGTTGTGGTCATGGAAGAGAGCGATAACTCTTAAACCTAAAACGTGGTTCTCATTAAACTCGATCATTAATCGACTAATCAAATATGTGACGTTGTACAATACTAATAGCTTCCTGGTAGCCGGAACGTGTTCGATTTTTGAATTTCGCTTTTAAATGAATGCCGCCAGAATTTGATTTTGGAACTTCTTGGAATTTCTAACGGCTTGGCGGGAATGTTTATGGTCATTGGCTATAGATAGACCTCTGATTATTCGGAATATGCCATAGAGTGCGTAATTTAGCAATTTATTGTTTTTTAATTCTACTAATTAGGTACTATAATAATAATTAGGAGACTCCTGCTGTAGATATAATCCTCATTTTTGTTTTAGTTCCTGTTCATTAATCTGACATGCCAGACGCCAGATTAATGAGATATCTTAATTTTAACTTTAATTCGGCCATACCCGCTAGGGTTTGCATGAACTTCACAAGCTAATAAATTATAAAAATAAAAAAAGGATTGTGTGGATAAACCACGGTAAAAGTGAAACTATTTTTCACATTATAGACATATAACTAAAAATTTTTGGAATAATATTCCATTCAGGGTATAATAATCGCTTTATCAATCTTAATTTTATACTTGGAAAATTAGAATGATAATGGGAAATGATAAAAGTAGACTAAGTCTCCAACTAATACCTAAGTACTCCGCGGCCGACCGTCACGCGACATGCAACACACAGACGAAAAAGTTTGAGACGATGTAATAAAAGTTTCACTTTAAAAAACAATTATGTAGGGGATCTGTTTCCATCTTTTTTGTGCAGGCGGGTTTTTTTATTTTTATAATTTATATATTTTTTTTTTATTTAATACTTTTTAGTGGTTAAAGGATGTACCGATGTAACAACTAACTTTTATCACAGATAATGTCAAGTATTGAAAATTGAAAAAATAATTGTGGCTAACTAACTTTTTTAGTATTACAGTCATAAACATGTTATACCTTTTTGAAATGCTTAAGATAAGCTCTTTAATTTGATACGCATATTGCAATATTCGAAACCTTTTTTTTCACACGTCTTTATTTTAACATCTCACAGCTTTTTTTAAACGTCACATAACTAAGAACACTTGGGCGATCAAGACAAATCTAACGACGTCTTAATTGTGTAAATCCGGTAAATGGTAATAAAGAATATTACATACATACATACATACAAGATACGCCCGAAAAACATACCTAACCCTTCTATACAGTCGGGTAAAAACCTTTAAAATTTTAGTTATATAGTACAAAAAAAAATTGAAATGCGCGATTGTAAAACGCGCGTCTACTTGCGTTAAGTAGTGTAGGTACAGTGGGGTAATAGTATCTACAACACATAGTGACCATGTCACATGACATTCAGCTGATCCTAATTCCTCATGTGGCAGAGGTGTATGTAGGTACTTACAGTTAATACGTTTCCTGCTACACATTGTGTGCACTAGAGATGACCAGTTTAATATAGTAGATCATAATCATATTGTAACACTATCAGGTATGGATAAGTGTAATCAGGAATTTAATTTTTTTGTTGACAAACAACGTCTTATAAATCAACTAGCTGTGCCCCGCGGTGTTACCCGCGGTTTATTAGCCTATGTGTTAATCCAGAGTGTCAGCTAACTCCATACCAAATTTTATTAAAATTGGTCCAGCCGTTTAGACGTGAAGAAGTAACAAACATACACACTCACATACTCACAAACTTTCGCCTTTATAATATTAGTGTGATGACCGGCTGCACTCATGAAAAAGTGTGACATGCTCACCGTCCATTCCGCCTGATGATAGACTGAAGTGTTGTTTCCGTGGCGCGCAAGGGCGCTCTCTAGACCGGATCCACTAAAGCTGTCACAGACATGCTTCTTTATTACAATGTCATCAATGTTTTGGCGATTGCAGCGACATGAAATACAATTGGAAATTAAAAAATAAAAGGTGCCACAGGCATAGTTGTTTATTTAATGTCGTCAATGTTGTTAATACGACGTTATCAAGTTAAATTATCCTCTGTAAACCGATTTAAGAACAACCTTTTTTTTTTTAATAAAGTTAATGCCATTTGGGATGGGGTCCCTCGTTACTAGCAATTCTATTAACCCCTCCAACTCAGCTCACTGCCATAACCCCACATTGCTGATTCGCCGATTTTGTACCTACCTATCGGTAATAAACGAATGTTATGTAGTTAATATTCTTTATTAATAAAGAAGCAAAGGAAGCGTTATACCAACTACAAGCTTTCCAAGTTCTCAAAGCCATTTAAAAAGGCGGAAAAACAAAAAGGGCAAAAAAAATATCTCGTTTATTTATAAAACAAACACTAACCAATCCTGAGTAGGTACAGTAGGATCAACGTAACTTGACCGGATTGAAGTTAGGTTCTTAGCACTTTCGCTCATGTCATAGAGATGCGACCCTAAAATGGCTTACGAAAACGATTAATTATGTTTAATCGACTAAAAATACTAACACAATTTTAATTCAACAATATAAAAATACTATTTAAAAATATGTTCATAAAAGTTTAAATTTAAAACAGTTACAGTTAATACTAAAGAAAGTTTGAAAAACAATTTCTTTACAAAAAAAAACACAAAAACCTTTAGTTAGTAATACTAATTATGACAATGTAATGCGTAATCGCATCTCTAATTCTATTGGTTTAGTTACCGCCCCCGCCCCTCGCTTCCAGTCACCATTTACTACTAAAAAATGCATCTGCGCAACCACTTTCCGCCAACTTCAATCCGGTCAAGTTACGTTGATCCTACTGTAGTGTGCATTTGATTATGTTAATACTGTGTGTAATGCAGATCATCCTGAATCATACATGTCTCTATGCAGACAACAATACTTCCTAGTTCAAAGTTACCTGACTAGTAGAACACAATAAGCTGGCGTATAGCAACTACAGACACTTCTGGTCAAAACTGGAACTAACTGACATACACTGACTGGCTGTATTTGGACCAGTAGCACTTCACTGCCGAATGAATGTCATTGCCAAATGCCTATGACCTATATGTATGACCAATGTTGTGTTTAACGAATTGTCCAACGTTTTTATCTGTTGGTATCTTATATGCAAATAACTTGACATGACAACTCATTTTATAGCGGCGTCACAAAACGCCAGAAGTACGCGCTTATTACACTACACTAAATCAGGGACCCTAAACCCTTAAAAAGAGAGGTGTAATAAGAGTTAGGGCCGTAATTCTCTAACAAATTTTCAGGGCCACCTCGATTTAGGGCCCTCATTCAGGGTAGTGTAATAGCCGTTTTAAAAGCCTCATGCCTCTTCGCTTGAGCTACGCACAGACTCGCAATCACTTTCGGAACTAAGTGGTCTGAGATACAATATCCTTGAGCGATGTCTATATGTGCGTTTCTCGAAATTTATCCATTATTTTTTTTTATTATTAATTTTTTTTATTATTAATAAGATAACTAGTATTGTGGAATTGAGTCCCATATTACTAGCAATCTTGTTAACCCCACCAGCTAAGCTGGCTTGTGTTAGGAAAATTGTTTATTATACTAAAATATATAGGTACCTATTGTAATATTGAGGGAAATTCATCCTTGGTCAGTTTAATAACCTATGCAATATAGGCACATTATAAATATTCAGCGTCCGCGTTTGACCAAAAAAAATATACCTAACTTTTTTCTGCTAATTATAGGTGATATTTAAATAAATCTATTATTTCTTTTCGCTTATTAAATTACATCACAATTTTAAAACGATAAACTTAAACAGGGCAAGTGTAAGTCGGGCCATGCATTTAGGGTTCCGTAGTTGCCTAGCACAATAGTGCGGACTAATAAGATCTGGGTTTTTTATTGTTTTTATTTCAGATCAATAGAAATTGTACAAATATTTTGTTACTTCTCACTTGGTCGGCTGTTACTGGTAAACTTAGCCTATAGCGTGATAGTTTTCGTTTTAATTTCATTATAATATATATCTCATAAAATCCTACTCTGATTTTGTTGGGGGGGGGGGGGGGGGGGTGGCACTGAACTTTACTAAAAAAATCACTTTAAGGCCAAATGGATCCCTAAATCGAAAAATAAATTTAGCAACCCTGTGATATTTTAAAATACCTCTCTAATGCTTATTCCACACGACGCGACGGGGTAAATGAAAAAACAAAAATTACATCCCTACTTTAGATGTAGGGGAGGTACCCTACTTTTATTTTTATGATTTTATTTTATTACTTTATAGGCATAATATGTATATCCATGCGAAATTACAGCTTTTAACCTGGCGACAGACAGACGGACAGACAAACGGATATAGCGAAACGGTTCCATTTTGGCAACGGATCCCTAACTAGTAATCCTTTATTATAAGCCGCTACCTGTTAAAAACAAAAAAGCAATGCCGTATTTATTTTATGACAGCAACTATAACAGCATATTCTTTATCCCACCTTTATAGCTACACCGCTCTTATTATCTTTTATTACTTCTTTAGTCCTCTTTAAAAAAGCTTTACGTAATGGTATTTTTTTTTTCAAAAAAATGAACCTACCTTACATTTATCTCAATGACCAGTATTGGCAATAATCTCACTAAATTATTGTAGGTACATAATTAAATTTTATGACTTGGAGTGAGTTTTAACTTTTAATGCCCTGTTTTTGCCGCTAAATTCTATTTTAAACGGAAACAGACACAAGTCAAAAAAATAAAAGTTTTGAATAAATGTAACAAAAAATTTAATTATAAATCAAATTTATCCACTTCTTTAAAATAAACACTAAACTTACAAAAGCAATTCTGATGATAGTAAATGACGTCTTTGAGTTATATTAGTTTTGATTTGTTACAATATAATTTCCATCTTGACAGTACAATGCTGTGCTCGTACTTAAACTAAATGATTCACTTGGAACATAATGGTATAAGATTTCAATCAAAACTATCTCCAACGTTTTCAAAAAGACATAATATTTAACATTCCTGTCCCTTGTCAACTCATAGCAATGGTATTATTTCACCACGAAGCGTGCGAGCCTGTCTCAAATATAAACGTGCTAATTTATGTGGACGACAAGCCTTTTGAATTGAAATTGATTTATGCGACATTGCAATCTAGTCGGATTAAAGCGGTGAGCTTTGTATAGAGTATGCAGCTGGTCATAAGCTTGCAGTTTTCTTTTTAATTTTCATTAATTCCTAGCCTATTTGGTCGCTTGAGAATTATGATGAATGGGCTGTAAACAACATAAATGGTTCGTTATTTGAAATGACAGTTGAGGCTGCATGATTGATACCTTAGTATTTTCTAAATCTATTATAGATTGGTTTTGTTCGATCCCGTTAAACTATAATTCTTTGCCCCTGTGGCGCAGTGGGAGTGTATCCGACTGCTACGCAAGAGGTCGTGGGTTCGATCCCCACCCAGGATAAAACTTTGTGTGATGAGCACGGTGGTTTATTCTGTGTCTGGGTGTTATTTATTTATCTATAATATGTATGTATTTAGAAATATTTAAGTATGTTTATCAGTTGTCTGGTTTCCATAGTACAAGCTCTGCTTAGTTTGGGATCAGATTGCGTTGTGTGAGTTGTCCCAAGATATTATTATATTATATTATAATTCTGTAAAGAAAACACTCAACAAAACTCAGACAGAAAGGGTCTGAGACCCTTTCTGTCTGAGTTTTGAAGATAAACATTTTCCCAGCGGGCTTATTGCTTTTTTGTAACTTTATATTTAAATGTATTGTATTTCAAATTATAGAAAAAATACCTATTAGGCTACCTTTTCAGTACCAAAGGCACTACAATGATATTTACATTGAATTAAAATCTGTTTACTATTTCATTGTACGACGAGGACTAACATATACAATGACACAATTTGATAACAATAACAGAACATAAAATTATAATAAATCGACTTAATCACTGATTTTGAGATAAAATATCGGGTCAAGGTGTGCCAAAGGGGGTGTACTAAACATGTTTTTTTTTAAAATATCGAAAAACCTAGGTTTCAAAACAAATCGAGACAAAAAAATTGAGCCTTACAAAAATTTTCATAAAATTTGTTTAGACGTGTTTCTTTTTTTTTTAAATAAGACGACTCCCGCATTAGGGTACAAGCCCTGTGTTCCGGGTGACTTTACAAACATTCAATTCACGGACACGAAGTACACCCAGACTCGAAACAACAATTTGTAGATCACACAAAGTGGTGTCCCGTGTGGGAATCGAACGGCAGTAGCTATATCAGTAGGACATACTCCCACCGCGCCACAGAGGCCGCCGAAACTTTTCTTTCTTCTTCGTTCTGCTACTTGTTGTCACAGTTCTAACTTAACCTAACCGATTAATTTTGGTACTGTACCGGTGTGTTTTGATCGGCAACTACGCCCCTCGGCAGTGGTGGCTGATGTACCGGTGTTTAATCAATGTTTAATGACACCCCCCCCTTTGTCATGCGAGCGACTCACAGGTCGTCACGGCTGGTTGAGTCACATGTGCACCCCCCCTGAACAAAGTTCTGGATCTGCGTCTAGACTGGAGAGAGTTGAGAGAGGTTAACCTTTGTGGGCACAGAGGGGGTATGACATTTTTCGAAATGGGGTTTTTTGATAACTAAATTTAGAAGCCTATATTAAACCTTACAAAGTTCACTGACTACCGTCACATCGCTAGTACCTATATTACACAACAAAACGCACTCGAGACCATATTTTATACAACAAAACGAAATCAATTTCACTAATATATGAAAAGCTAAGCACTTTAATTCTAATAGACAGCTCAAAATCTGAAATTGTGGTGCAAACGACGAAGGAAATCTAGCTCTCGATTCAACTGGTTTCATTTCCTACATTTTAAGTTTTGAATTAAACTGACATTGCTTATCTAAAGGGCTGAATAAAGTTTTGAGTTGTGTCACTTTTGACTTAATGCTTAAATGAAATGCTTATACTCCAATCAATTGGGTGCAAAGTGCAGTAGGTATGTTAAAAGACGTTGACAAAATAAAACAACTAGCTGACCAGCCCAACTTCGTATGCGTCAATTTTCCCCGTTTTTGCAACATTTTTTATTGCTGCTCCGCTCCTATTGGCCGTAGCGCAAGCTCAGAAACTACGGGTCCAAATTGAAAAAAAAAAATTACTTTTAGATAGCCTATTTATCGAGGAATGCTATAGGCTATAAAACATCGCGCTACAACTAATGGGAGCGGAGCAGCAAGTAAAAATGTTTGAAAAAATGGGGAAAATTTACGCAGACGAAGTTGCGCGGGTCAGCTAGTATTAGTATAAATTAGACTAGCAGACCCGCGCAACTTCGTATGCGTCAATTTTCCCCGTTTTTGCAACATTATTCATTGCTGCTCCGCTCCTATTTGTCGTAGCGCGATGCTCTATAGCGTATAGCCTTCCTTGATAAATAGGCTATCCAACAGTAAAAGATTTTTTTTATTCGAACCCGTAGTTACTGACATTATCGCGTTCAAACAAACAAACTTTTTTGCTTCATAATATTAAGTATAGATTTAGTGATGGTCGTGCGGACTTTTAATCCCCCTTTTAATAATACCTTAATATTTTTTTAGCTAGCAATTAATTCTTCTTCAAAAACAAAGTAGTCCGGTCAATTTAGACAATTGAAATAAAGAAAATTCCGACAGAGCCAAATCTTCGTAGAGACCTTAGGTTTACCACAAGGAATAAAGTGTCAAAAGTCTCCATCAGTCCCATGTGTGCTAAGGGAGTTATTCGGGGCCCAAGGTCAAAATTTTAGGTTTTTTGGATTTTTCTCGAAAACGGTAAGTTTTATCGAAAAAGTACTTCAGAGCAAAGTTGTAGATCTTAAAATTTTCTATAAAAATGGTCCTTATGATTTTTTCTCTAAGACCCACTATTTCCCAGATATTGCGCTTGTAAGAATCACGTTCTACATAATATGCACACATTTCCACACCACCTGTGAGGTAGTGTAGGTAGTGTACTCGGCGCGTTTTTTTAACGTGGTATCCACGGTAGGCCTATTCCACTAACCTTTATGACGTTATTTTCAGGAACAATAATTATTTAATAGTATGAAGATTATTGTTATGGGTTACTGAGTTTACTGTGATCCTAACTTTTTTTTATTACTTTATTCTTACTCATACTCTTTATATTCAACTTCAACAATAATATTTTCTTCAATTTCTTCTTCTTCTCCTTCCTGTTGATGAATGCTAAGAAATTGTTCAAATGAAGATGAATCAGTTGTCTCTTCATCAAAATCATATGAATCTTCCTCTCTTGTATTTTATTGAACATTTGAGCAAGAGACACTTTGGCAATTGGTACACGCTGAAGAACACTGCAACCCTACATTTTACAGCCACATTTGGCACTACAACCTTTCTTGCAATTGCAAAAAATTGCAAGAAAGAAAAATTGGAGGAAGACAAGATAGTTGTACTTGCTTTTTGTTTCGTGTAATTTTTACGAATGTTAAATATCTGTTCTACTATCTTGTCTTCCTCCACCATCGGCATCTGCTACTCAACATTTGTTTCGAGTATACTATCAAATTCAGACATGGCAAGGCAATGAACTGAACCCTGAAGACTGGGGTCGAAAATTGATAAATAATACTTTAGAACCGATTCGAACTTTACTGCCCCCTGCTCCAGAAAAACTTCTTAACATTATTTTTTGCAATTGCAAGAAAGGTTGTAGTGCCAAATGTGGCTGTAAAAAAGTAGGTTTGCAGTGTTCTCCAGCGTGTACCAATTGCCAAGGTCTCTTGCTCAAATGTTCAATAAAATACAAGAGAGGAAGATTCATGTGATTTTGATGAAGCGACAACTGATTCATCTTCATTTGAACAATTTCTAAGTATTCATCAATATGAAGGAGAAGAAGAATAACAAGAAGAAATTGAAGAAAACATGATTGTTGAAGTTGAATATGAAGAGAAGAAGAGTCAGAATAAAGTAATAAAAAAAAGTTAGAACGACAATTAAACTCAGTAACCCATAACAATAATCTTCATACTATTAAATAATTATTGTTCCTGAAAATAACTTCATAAAGGTTCGTGGAATAGGCCTACCGTGGATACTACGTTAAAAAAACGCGCCGAGTACACTACCTGACAGGTGGTGTGGAAATGTGTGTATATTATGTAGAACGTGATTATTACAAGCGCAATATCTGGGAAATAGTGGGTCTTAGAGAAAAAATCATAAGGACCATTTTTATAGAAAATTTTAAGATCTACAACTTTGCTCTGAAGTACTTTTTCGATAAAACTTACCGTTTTCGAGAAAAATCCAAAAAACCTAAAATTTTGACCTTGGGCCCCGAATAACTCCCTTAGCACACATGGGACCGATGGGGACTTTTGACACTTTATTCCTTGTGGTAAACCTAAGGTCTCTACGAGGATTTGGCTCTGTCGGAATTTTCTTTATTTGATCACTAATTTTATGTCTAATTTGACCGGACTAAAGACAACGCATTAGTTAAAAGAGACCTATTTACGGCTGGTCTCAATAATCTACCTATCGATGGATTTAGCTACTAGAGGTAGAATTGACATATTTTGTACGGAGCTTATGTCAAATATATACCTCTAGCAGCCAAATCCATCGATCGATAGATTATTGAGACCGGCCGTTAGAGGTGGACTAAAAATCGCGAAAGTTTAATAACGTAAAGCAGCTCTACAAACAGAACTTTTTGCTCTGCATTACTTTCAAAGAAACAAGTGAAAATAAAAAAAAAACAAATTCCCGTAGTGGCGGTCGGTTATCTCGAACAAGGATGATCGTTGTTGACACAAACGTTTGACCAAATCAAAGGGTTTCGTGCGGCCATGTTTGTAAGAGAATTTGGGCAAACATTCCTACAAATAGTGGTAACGCCGATGTAGGACATATTGTTGGACACTTCTATGTGTATTGGAGGCCCATTTCCTGTTTGCTTTCGATAAGGGACTGTTTAAAGGTGTATGACAAGTGGGGGCCAAGGAATTCTTACTTTCGTTTTTCTGTTTGAAAAAAATGTTTGTTGACCTGCAATGATTAACATTGTTTTAGTTTTGTTCGACGGATGTTATTCAACTTTAGGAAAGGTTATGTCATTGATATTTTCGTCGGTCGACTTTCTACAAACTCTTACAAAGTCATAATCGTTAGCTTTCGCGATTTTTATACATATTAGATATATTTCGGGACTTAATCGCGTGAATTATTATACCCAACGTTTCGATCGAATTGCACCGATCGTGGTCACGGGTCGATCGGTGCAATTCGATCGAAACGTTGGGTAAATAAAAGGTTCGTACCTTTAAATAATTCACGCGATTAACTCCCGAAATATATCTAATATAACAGCACAAAGCTTTGTATTAGATACACCCATATCCTTCATTCTTTTTACAACTGGCTAAAAGATATGATGATAAGCGTCAGCCCAAAATAGCATCAGCGCCATTGCAGGCACGGATTCACTCCACAAATAAGGTTGTGGGCATGGTAGCCGAAAGCCGAAAGGCTGTGGATTTATTAAAAAGTAAAATTTTCTTGTCTAAATTTTCGGCTGTCTGCTCCCGTGCGCAGAAAGCCGAAAATTTAGATTTTAATAAATCTTTTATTAGACCGGGATATCATTAGATAAAAAAAATATCAAAAAATCAGGCTTTATAAAGAACCCTGTTTCGCGAAATCTACCCTTAAAAAGCGTTTTAAGCAAAAAAGCGGTTTTCTTGAGCGTGCTTATAAAAATAAGTACAACGTTTAAACGTATAAAAAATAAAGCCGTTTATCACATCTCTACATAGGCCTATGGCCTTTCTTATTGACCATAAATTCTTGTAGGTAAAATCTTTGTCCTTAATATTTAAACTTCAACAACGAACCAGATTTTGATAGTTCAATTAGCAATAAACTATTATTCACCTATAGTTAACATTTTGCTGCCGAACCGCTTAATTCTGACACCATATTCCAATTAAATTGTGGTAATTGTGGCTATTTGTGCATTGCGGAAATTAATCTGAGATATAATCGCAGATAATAAAGTCATAAAATTGTAGACATTAGTGGGATCGGTGTAAGTGGTTTCTGTTTGGTCAACACCGGTCGCCGGCAAATTCCAAAACGATTTAAATTAAGACGACATTACTTGGCAGTGCACCTTGACTTAAGTCTTGCTAGGCACATTTCATTCATAACATAAACATATGTCGTAAAAACGGCCTTTTCAAAAACTGTTTAAAAACCAAAAAAACATTAAGTTGGTAGGTATATATATTGATGGATATATATAGAACAGAGGACACAGAAATATCCTCTTTACCGATGATAAAATTTTCACGATTAAAGAGCACTACAATAAGCAAAATGATAAAGCCCACAGTTCTAAAGAAGATGCTCAAGTGGTCGGAAAGGTACAGCGTGGTCATCATCCTGCGTCGGTGATGGTTTAGTGGGGCGTGTTATCAAGGCGTCACAAAGCTACATTTTTGTGAAAAATTAGTGAAAACTTCAGCCAAAGTGTATCAAGAGACAGTGTTGGATCGTGTTGTGAAACCTTTCAGCAATACACTTTTTAAAAATGTACCGTGGTCACAGGTCACAGGACACGAACTAGCCAAGCCAGACTTGAAACCAACGTTCCGGACTTTATAAGAGCTGAAGACTGGCCCTCATCAAACCCAGACCTCAACCATTTAGACTACAAATTATGGTCAGTTTTAGAGGACATGGCTTGCTCTAAACGACACGGCAACATTGAGTCTCTTAAAAAAAATTATAAAAAAATATAAAATTTCCCATTAAAACAGTGTGTAAATTAATAGATTCGTGGCCAAACAGATTAAAGGCCTGTATAAAAGCCAAATGTGGCCATTTTGAATAGAATATTATTTTTATTTTTATGCTGAGACTTTAATAAATACGTAGGTACATATAAGTTTTAGTAATATTATATATTTATTTCTCCTCACATTAATACATTAGTCCTTTTAGGTACCTTACAACTATTTACATCAGTAAAAAATATAGTATATATGAGGAGCTGGTGTCTGAAGTAGGTTTAAGCCTGTATAACAGAGCACCAGATCCTCACCCCACGCGAAAATGGGTAGGTATACTCGTACATATAAAACAAGTTTTTAGCGCTAAGACAAATATTACACATTAATAGATTGTGTTTATGTTTAATAATATTAATATGATAGATAATAATTGCGAAAGATTATCAACTAAAAATAATGTCAATATTTAGAATACTAATTACATTAATATTGATATAAATTCTAAAATACACATTTTTATTAAAGAACAGAGCATTTTTGTAATGGTACGAATCACATACATTGTTTTTTAAATATTCTTCAATCGATTTTTAAATATACTTTCATTGTCATTGCGTATAATCTTTTTCTGCAGGGAGAGAGTCCAGCCATACAAATATTTTCATTTTAAAATTCGAATCTTCAATCTTTCATTTTGTTCTGCTGTATTTTACCCTGTCACAGTATGATTTGCCATTTCGTTTCATACTTCGTAAATCACGTTATACCGTTAAAAGAGATTAAATCAACGTAGGAGCTTATGTCTGCCCCCGATGGTATAAACCTTAAAGTCCTGATTGTTTGACATTCAATTCTGCACGCCGTCACCGCGTTTCAGGATTACCTCGCGAATGTTATTTTTGTTTTATTTTTATGATAATTATCTACAGATATGAAGGGAGTGGACATATTTGAAAGGATAAGTGGTGACATTTTGTTGCGGAATTGGTTATTGCTTTAGTAAATATTGACAAATATTTGAATGGCCTGTTGGTCTAGTGGTTAGTGACCCTGACTGCTAAGCTGGAGGTCGTGGGTTCGATCCCCACCCAGGATAAAACTTAGTGTGATGATGATGAACACGATGGTTTATTCTGTGTGTAGGTATAATTTATCTAAACAATGTCTGTATTTAAAAATAGATAAGCATATTTATCAGTGGTCTGGTTACCATGGTACAGGCTCTGCCTAGTTTGGGAGCAGTTGGCGTTGTGTGAATTGTCCCAAGATATATTTATTGTTTGTGACATATCTACACTAAAATTGTAAATAGGAAAGATTTGTAATATTGTAAATTTGTAACGATTAAACTCAAACACTCTTGAACCGATTTAAAAAAATCTTTCACCATTTGTATGCTACATTATCCTAATGTAATTATAATATAAGCTATATTATTTACTAGATAAAATTAGGGATTCCTATGTCCACCCGTGCGCGACGGACCGCTGGTCCCTACTATTATGTGAATGTGAATGTAAGTTTGTTTGTTACGCTTTCACGCGAAAACTACTAAACCGATCATCATGAAACTTTGTAGACATATTCTTGGAGGTATTAGAAGTAACATAGGACACTTTTTATTAAGAAAAAGAAAATATATTTTATAAAACCGACATTCACGCGGGCGGCGCCGCGGGCGAAAGCTAGTAGGTTTTATAGGAAAACAAAGTAAAATGTCCACATAGTGTTATTAAAAAAGTAGAAACTTAGAGGAAAATAGATTGTTGGTACTTTTCATCTTAACTCTAATACTGGGCAAAAAAAAATACTACTTGCTTGAATCTATAGTTATTATTATAAAACTTGAAAAGTTGCTGAAGAGTGTTTGTTTGAACGCGATAATCTCAGGAAGTACTGAGTTAGATAACCCATTTATCGAGGAAGGCTATAGACTATATAACATCACGCCACGACCAATAGGAACGGTGCAGCAATAAAATATGTTGCAAAAACGGGGAAAATTGTCCCCCCCCCCCTCCCTAACTAGACTAAAGTACCGGGGAATTTGAGAATTTTGATACTACACACTTGCTTACGTTCTCTCGAACAGAAGTAGCTGATGATTCATTAAAACAAACTGTTTAATTAACTAACAATGCAATCTCATACACACATTAAATCCAACACTAGCGCCAATTACACAAATCATATACGATAATGGCAATGTATTCGAATACAATCGAACACAATCGGCATCGATAAAGACGTATCGATCGATACAATCGATTAAGCGTGGGTAGTCGGTGACATCAACTCTATCACGATCGTTTATTTATTGGCTGTTTATATCTTTACATTGCATAGCATGTCTTTAGAACTTCATTCGATTTTTAAATAATAAAGTTTTGTCTTCATAAAATGTTAGTGTGATACTTTTTACGTGTATTTCTTTGTAATTTTAAATTTAGAATGTTGTATAATGGTTAGTTTAGTACACTTCTTTGAAAGGTAGTAAAAAATATATTAGGTTGAGTTCGTGTTACCTCAGTCAATGATAATGTAGTGTTTTTAAAAAACAAAGTAAAATGTAGTTCACATTCGATTTTTAAACAATAAAGTTTTGCTACATAAAAAAATAATCAGTGATAATACTTTTTACATATATTAGGTTGAATTCATGTTACCTTAGTCTGTGGTCATGAGGAATTTTTAAAAACCTTAGTTTTGTGGTATTATTGGTCAAGAGAATTACTTTTGGGGAGTTGTAAAAATGGCGGCAAACTGACATGTCGCTATTTTTACAGCTCCGTAAAGTGTAAAACAGTGTAAAATATACTTGAAATACGTGATAACTGGACAAGAGCGAGACTTTGTGATTGAAAGAAGAAAACTAGAAAGAAAATAAACTTGAAACTGGCGTATGCACATAATTTTTCGAGCCATAATCTCTACCGATTAAATTTGGAGGGAAAAAGAAAAAAAAAATACTTTTGCCCTTTCGAACCCAAATTACCTCAAATAAACAAATCTTTGTAAGTAATTTAGTAGCTACCTATAAAAATGTTTTGTTTTTTTGGCTAGATAGAACTTCGAACTTTTATCTTTAGTCTGTCGGTGGGTACAACATATTTATCAACAATAAAAAGATCTTTAAATAAAGGTAAGTATCTATTACGTTCCATTACATCTTGGGTAGAGGTATTAAATGTAATAATATTGCTCCTTAACTAGGTAATCGCTTCATTGAAATCCATCCTTTAGCGGGGTATAATATTATATACATTATACCTAATAAATGGCGTCGGTCAGTAATGTCAAAAAGTTACTACTTACATGGACCGATTGTTTGAATTTAACGACTTATAATAATATTATATTACAAGGTTTAGTCGAAACCATTTTATGTTCTAGTGGTCGCCCGTAGTCGAAATTCGACCATAATTATTACCGATATGAGCCCACTGCGGGCCTTGATTTTTTTGTTCTAGAATATCGATAGGTTTGTTCTTTTAGAATCTAGCACTAAAATTTCAAGCTAAAAGCTTCTTGTTTATGTCTCACTATCTGGCTGCCCCGGCTTCGCACGGATCATATCGTAGCTTTTTATACCTTGAGTTACATTATTGTAATTTTCATGGGCTTGGGATTTACATTTTTTTTGACAATAAAATATAGCCTATTGTACTCTCCGATAAAGTAGCTTCCTAATGGAGATTTTTTTTTTAAATCGGTCCAGTAGTTTTTAAGTTTATTCGTTACATACTAAAATACAAATGTTGCCTCTTTGTAATATCAGTGTAGATGTAGATTATACAGGGTCCCGATTTAGTCAGTCGAATCCTTGCAGGGTGGTGATCAGACCATGATACTAAACTTATATTTTGAAAAAAAGAACCTTATTTTTTTCATAAAATGTCAACGACAGTTTACTGGTATTGATATGAATTTGAGATAAACAAGGATTTGACTGACTAAATCCTGTAGACTAGACTAATAGCCTGTAGGTATATTAATGACTAGCTTCCGCCCGCGTGGATATCGGTTATTGCGATAAAAACTATACTATATCATTCCCCGGGACTCAAACTATCTCCAAACCAAATTTCATCAAATCGGTTTAGCTGTTTGAGCGTGAAAGCGTAACAGACAGACAGAGTTACTTTCACATTTATAATATTAGTATGGATTAATTGATGAAGAAACATCGTGAGGAAACCGATAGTATCACATTTTAATATGACTGTTGTCGGTTAGCTTCGACCGCTTTTAAATGACCTGATACATTTTGCCGCGCTGGTGACTTAACTAAGTACTTTAGGTATAAACTAGTTGCTAGACCAGTCCAAAAAAGTAGTTTATTGTTTTCAGGGTTACCGCCAGTTTCCTCTTAAGGGTTTCTTTCGCCAATTAATCAATAATATTAGAAGTATTCAATTCCATTCATCGACGATCCAGAAAGAGGGCGAAAGTTTCTAAGTGGGGTCAAGTGTCACAATCAAAATCTTAGGTTATTCGGCTGGGTCAATTCCCACCTTTTTTTTTTTGATGTGGCGGTAAAAATTCCTTACGAACACCCCCACCGTCCGTGGAAGACGGTGAGGTAGTGTGGGGTTTGCACCTACTAAAAAACTCGCCGTGTATCGCCCGCCACCTTCGCGAACGAGCCGCCGGAATTTGTTATACCGTCGGCGGCCCGCCCAGTGGCAATGCCCGGAAGCGATGTTGGGTCAATTCCCACCACACCTAACCCCAAAAAATAAAGCCCGAGGATCGCTACTACGTGCTGATAATCTGCCATCAAAATGATGGACGTTTGTTATTGAATCACGTCAAAACGGCTGAACGCGTCGTGATGACATTTAGAATCTGGAATAGCACATAAGCTACTTTTTAAATCAGAAAAATGTTTCCGTCAGATAGATTTGTTTTTCATATTTTTGGAACGAAGTTCCTTATCGCGCGTTGTGAAAAGGGGCTAGACGGAAAAAAATCTCACGAAAAGATGTAACGACACTTTTTGACACACACAAGCCGTGCGGCGCGTAAGATATGAACATCTAATTTGACAAAGAAGTCACCTGTCGATTTGGTCTAGAGGCATAAATTCGGTACACAGTATTGTAACAATCGTCTTTTTGTAAGTTATTTTCGTTTCGTCTTTCTATTTCGCATTGAACAGTGTGGTGTTGAGAAGATTATAAAAAAAAATTACGATAAGAACTTCGTTCCATCCGGGTGTCCCTTGACACCTCTCAAGTTTTTTTATACGAACGAAGTCGCGGGCAACAGTTAGTAACCTATAAGTAAATAATACAGTTGCTCAATAGGCTCGCATAGTACAAGTGCTCGTCCTTCATCAGCATCGCTTCTCACGTTCACAAACTCAAAAGGATTATTTCCGAATCGGAATGTCTTTAATTCTAATGGAGTGCGAAGCGTGCTCGCAGATCCAGCCGACTTGCCCGATGTACGGATAGGGTTGGCACTTTGTACTTACTCTGTAGTACAGTCTTAATTTGTCAGCGCCACACTTTAACTACCATCTAATCTGTAGAAAAAAATACTATTAAAAAATGTATGTCTACATTGTATAATACTTAAAAAAATTACCGGAAAGCCAAGCAAAATTCACAGCGAGAAAGCTTCTATGCCTTATGTATAACCTCATGTTTGCCATTGATTATCTCTTTCAAAAGAGAGAGAGGTCAAAACTCCTACTCATATTTCATAATGTGTTACAAGATAATGCCTTATAAGCGTATAAAGTATAATTTTTCGGGTTGTGTCAATTACGGTGTAAAAGCTGCCATGGCATAATTTGTTGTAATTTCGGGGGGTTTTGCGTTGTACAGGTCTCACGGGCGTGTGAAAGCTGGCAGACCCTAATTGGACTCCTAGGACGGGGGAGGAGGGGGAGATGGCTTCTAATACTCGCACATAGTGACTTCATGTTACGATTTACTAAGGTATCTCTCTACCTAAGATACTGAGTACGCCAATGCAAAATAACTACAAAAGTAAAATCAATGATTCTACTTTTGTAGTTATTTTTCTGCGTGCCAGCCCTAAACATCCCGGCACACTCGAGATACGCTAAAAGCCGCTGCGCTGCAACACCGATAACGTTATATTAACTACACATTTATTCCTACCAATGTCAAACGTATCAAGATTTATTGGTCCGTTTTTAATTTCACTTACATCACTACAGAGGTACGGAAATCTATGAAACTATTAATCTATGGGCCCCCGAACTGAGAAGAAACACTAAACTAAAACTATCCTATGACCATTATTTTTATTTATAAAGACAAAATTTGGTGTTACATTTGACCCCCTAAGTGGTAATAAATATAAATACCTATTATGTACCCGAAGAACACAGTTAACGTGAATTAAGAGCGATGTTAGATTGAATTTATCGACCCCAATTATCGTCACATAACATCACTAAACCCCACAATAGCTCTATAAACATAGGCATCGAGACAGCCGAACCGATGACATCACTCGATAACAATAACAACATCACTCTAAACGTCGATTGTCACCGATCGCGTCCGATACTCGTATATCGATTACAATCAATCGATTTAAATTGAAGTACGAGGAGCAAATTAATCGGTTTTAATCCTTGATTTATGTTAGTGACGGCTCTAATTGAAAACATGCGTTAGGTTGTACAGATTAAACTGTTTTGCCCTTTAAGCCTTGAACCCACTGGAGTGAATAATAGTAGGCTAAAACTATTTTATTATTTAAGCTGACCAGCGCAACTTCGCCTGCGTCATTTTTCCCCGTTTTTGCAGCGTTTTTCATTGATGCTCAGCTTCTAGTGGTCGAAGCGTAATATTAAGTAGCCTTATAGCCTTTGTCGATGAATGGGCTATCCAACACTAAATATTCAACTAATTATTCAATTTAAACTAGTAGTTCCTGAAATTATCGCGTTCAAGTAAAACAAACAAACTTCAGCTTTATAATATAATTATACATTATTATTATAAGCTAGCTTAAAAAGGGTAAATTTGCTATTGATGCGTGGTTTAAAATATTTTGATCCCCGTAACAAGGGTAAAATATTCACTCATTAGGTACTGTAGTTAGAATAAAAAAATAGTTATAGACTGCCAACTGATTACTGCTTATTATTTAACATTATTGTAAAAGAATAGGTAATGAGTGATGTAACAATTTAGTCATTTCGATTTTACACCCACATTTCGGCGTGATACCCACGTTTTGGCGGAAAATGTGAGAAGCTAATACAATCATAAATTAAATTTGGCTACAATTAGTTGCAACACAATTTTGATTGAAGTTTAATTGAAGAAGCACTCACGCTCGTTCGTCTAAATTTGGCTTTAAACGCGGTGCAATATATACCATAGTTATTGTTTTTAAATTTTCGCGATTTTTATACATATTAGATATATTTCGGGACTTAATCGTGTGAATTATTTAAAGGTACGAACCTTTTATTTACCCGACGTTTCGATCGAATTGCACCGATCGTAACCACGATAATAATTCACGCGATTAAGTCCCGAAATATATCTAATATAGGTACCATAGAGCCATTTGACTACATTATATTGTGATAGTTTTGTTTCAGTTGATTACTCTATTTTTAATTGAAAATTGGTACTTAGACATATATGTCTCAATATTTTGTTCACATTAATGATAAAAGACACAAACAAAAATATGCGAAAAAATACACAATGTTTGCGTTTCCATATTGCTTCTGTAAACAAAAACTTGAACCCCTGTTTATTTACACCTAGAAGCTATAAATCAAACGACCGATCACATTTACCACTTAAATCCTTCTGTGTGTTTGTACTCCAAGCTACTTAAACTTAACACTTTAAACTATTCACTCAATATTGTTTCTTATTGTTGTCATCATAAGTTTGAATACCCTTTAAAGTGTTAGGTCATGGTGTTTATTACTTAGAACAGTTCCCATGACTGCTTTTCATATTAAAACTAAGCTCATTAATAATATTGTTTGACAAACTGTTAAACAGGGTGTTATATTGACAGACAAAGATATATTTTATTGATGGATGCGAGGGCCAGATACCAGTAATAATAATTATATAATAAAAAATATATATTATATATTTTGAAAATTACATTAAACTTCGCCTTTTAATCATCAGATGTAGTGTAGTGTGTGTGTGTTTGTGTTTGTTATTATTTTTCCTATCCAAACTGATATTATAAAACTGAAAGTAACAATATCTGTCTGTCTTTTATGTTTTCACGCTTAAACAGGGTAACTGACACTACATAGTTTTAAAAAAACGCAATGAATCTTAGGCCCTAAGATTGGGTATCTTTTTGTGACAATAAGGGGTCATCATATGTTACAAATGACCCCATCAACCGCCTTAGATCCAAACCTTGTATACACGACAGTTTAATACGTTTTATTGTCATTGTAATTTGATATTCAGACGCTACTGTTTGTATATATTAAATAAACACTTGTCTGTCAAATAGTCATTGTTAAGTTATTGATTACATTATCTAGAAAACCTTGAGAAGGGATTAGTGTTACAATGAGCTTAGGTTTCAATGGCGATTTAAGGGGATGTTCGATTAATAAATTAACAGCGCTGTTGCAATTGATACTGTTGTTTGTACTTTGTGTTGAAAGAGCTATGTTTATTTACCTTCGAAGGAAATTAATGGAATCAGGCTTTTTGAGTAGGAAAGTTACCTACAAGTTGAAAATAAGCTTTTTAACCCTAAAAATAAGGCATTCGAATGGGTTTACTCGTAACAGTTACAATGCCACTGACAGATACACATTGAGACCTATTTTTGCAACAGGGGCTATAAAGATTTATTCTATTTTAAGTAAATGTCGGTGTACTATACTTTCGATTTTCCTGTTTTAATTCAAAATAAGGAATAAAAACAAAATTACATTTAATTAATTAACATTAATTAATTAATTAACATTAATTAAATGTTATGGTAATTAAATTTTCTTTAATTACTGTTTTGACCACCTACACATATAACTGCACTGTTGGTATGGCCTAAGGTTGTCAGTTTGTCTTTAGCAAAGGTATAATGTCGATTAAGCTGCCATCATATTTAAGCACATAAAGTTTTTACATCGTAAGTGGATGCTCCTACTATGTTGTGCCCATTGAGGCTGATGTATCCAATCTCGTGTACTCTTCTAATATTAATGACCTCTTTTTTTTGCATCAGTCCTCTAATATGGTGTATAATATAATGGTGGCAGCACCTTACCTGCATATACAGTTTATAAACAGAGAAACATTGTAAACATTGGCAATTTGAAAAGAGTGGCCACGAGTTTTTATTGCCTGTTCTTTTCTCGGGCTTTACCTATTGTTTGCGAACAGGCATTACCAGTAAATGTAGAATCGACTTTTCACAAGTGTAGTATTTTGCTTCCTAAGTTAATAAATGATTTTTATTATTATTATTATTATTATTATTATTATCAGTCCTACCGTGTGGTTGGTGCAATTTGATAAAAACGTCTCGAGTAAATAGAAAGTTCGTATCGTACCTTTATACTTAAATAAAAGTTCCTAGTATTAACACTGAACAGTACAAAATAAATTGTTACCCGATGTCTATAAAATGTATAATGGGCTACCTCATCAACTCAAGAATTTCCTGTTATATACATTTCGAAAAAAGTTCTATGTATGGTTAACAGAAAAGTGTTATTATTCTAGGTTAACCTGATTGCAATTGTTATATACGTATTATTTTGTCTAAATCTCTGTATAAACTATACTGCCTCTGTGGCGTGGTGGGAGTGTATCCGACTGCTACGCGGGTTCGATCCTCATCCAGAATAAAACTTTGTGCGATGAGCACGATGGTTTATTCTGTTCTGGGTTTTATTTATCTATAATATGTATGTATTTAGAAATATATAAGTATGTTTATCAGTTTTCTGGTTTCCATAGCACAAGCGCTGCTTAGTTTGGGATCAGATAGCGTTAACGAAATTTAATTTAAATTTGCATGTAGGTACATCAATATTTTATGATAGTTTAATTTAAGTGAGTGTAGTCTGTTGTACCATGTCGCATGCCAGTAATGGCTGATATGTGGTTCAACATTACCTTGTACCAACTTGTACTACCCATATTAGGCGATTAAATGATTTGTATTTGTAAGAATTTGTATTTGTACCTTTAAATGCTTTACGCGCTTGGAACCTAATGTTCCGATATTTAATCTTTTTCTTTTTTAAAGACGATCCCATAGTAGGGTACTAGCCATAGGTCTTGACAAACATACAAGTCACGGGCACAAATTACACTCAGACTCAGGACAGCAATTTGTGGATCAGACAAAGTGGTGTCCCAATTGGGAATCGAACCCACGACCTCTTGCGTAGCCGTCGGACACACTCCTACCGCGCCACAGAGGCGCCACACATACACATAATCTGATTTAATAGTGTCGATTAGGTAAGTATGTTTCGTTGCTGCTGTATATAGATGTTAGCTGTTGTGTTAATTTATACAAGACTAGCTGACCCGCGCAACTTCGTCTTCGTAAATTACCCCCGCAACATTTCTTATTGCTACTCCGCTCCTTATTTCTCAATTTTTTAATGCATGTTATTATACATTTAAACCTTCCTCTTCAATCACTCTATCTATTAAAAAAAACCGCATCAAAATCTGTAGCGTAGTTTTAAAGATTTAAGCATACATAGGGATATAGGGACAGAGAAAGCTTTAACAGAGAAAGCTGACTTTGTTTTATACTATGTAAGTGATATGTATAAATTCTTAATATTAAACGTAGCATTTAAAGGGCGCACAGAGCTGCAGTTTCTTCGGCCTTGCTCTGGATATTAAATTAGTTGATTACTAACTTAGCTTGACAACCCTAATTTTATATTACATAATCAACACATTAGTTGATACACTAAATTTCCTTTAAATCATTGTATAAGATAAACAAATCGAGACTTCACTACTAAATATAAACCAATCGGTATTCATAAAAATATCATTCAGTTTTCAAGCCAAACGATTTGGAACTGTACTCCCTTGGCTTAAGAGTGTTTTTAAATATTTTGGAAAATGTTTTCTCATTCATTATATGGACTTTAATAGCGTGTTTATAGACAATTAACTTGGACCTCGAGGCTATAAGTTTAACTAAAATATGTCCACTTACATGTAGGTGTCCATTCGTGCCACCCTTTACGAGTTTACAATTGTCTTTGGGGCATTGTCATTATTGTCTGTAGGTTTTTATTGTAGGTTAAGGGTTAGACAAGTCAGCCTAACCCATAAGCTACAGACAATAATGCCAATGCCCTTATATAGCCATTACTTAGGTAAATCAATGGCTAACCTTTAATAAATGATTAATAGGTATATGATATACTACTCACATCAACAATAATTTGTCGATGCGAGTGGTGCATAGATGTGCTATAGGGTGTCATAAATTAATCAATAACAAACACAATAACAATCTAAGACTATATTTTTTATACGCTCTGCAATAGCGTTCAATAATATACCACCACATCTAGTGTAGATCCGTTCTGTACTAGTGCTAACAAAATATAAACGACTGTTTTATAAAATGGTGGAAAAGGAAATCAAGGGGAATTGAGTAAGTTTGTCCGAAAATAATCTATACTTCACTACATATTATAAAACAAATACTCGCTTTCTCTGTCCCTATATCCTATGTATGCTTAAATCTTTAAAACTACGCAACAGATTTTGATGCGGTTTTTTTTTATAGATGAGTGATTGAAGAGGAAGGTTTATATGTACACACACATGTATGTGGCCGATAGTAATATTATAGAGCTGAAGAGTTTGTTTGTTTGAACGCGGCAATCTTAGGAACTACTGATCCGAAGTGAAAAATTATTTCACTGTTGGATAGCCTATTTATCTGCTATAGGCTATATAACATCACGCTACGACCAATAGGAGTGGAGCAGATATAAAAAATGTTGCAAAAACGGAAAAAAATACGCTGTCGAAGTTGCGCAGGACAGCTAAAGCAAAGTCCCTAATATATGGATTTTTCTTTCATACTGCTGCTACTGGTTTTTCTCCAAGGCTTCTCTCGCATTTTGTTTCACTTTTAGGCATATGATATTTTACGTATAAACTACATTACTTTAAAGTTTCATCAAAATCCGTCCAGTAGTTTTTGCGTAAAAGAGCAACAATCATCTATCCATTTATCGTCACAAACTTTCCTATTTAAAAATTGTAGTAGGACGTTCTATCGATGATAAATAAGTTAAACATACACAATTTTTTTGTCAACCCCTTAACACAATTTCACGATAGTTTAATGATTACCTAAAGTTGTAAAGAAGCATTTTCCAGACTCTCAAGCTTCGAAATACAAGCCATTGATGGCTGGTACCTAATCAGGCAATAAGACGACATATCCAGAATGTCTACCTTTTTAGTTAAATCGTAAAATGTTCAGTAGGTATTTAACTGGCAGGTTAACTGGTTTAAATTATTAGAAGTATTGTTGTTATAGGTGTACCAGAATCTCATTAAACTAAATTTAAAAAAAAAGCATGTGATTTTTCTAAGGCAATGATAACTGGCAGTGGATCCTACTGCGATTATGACCTTTGATACTTTTTCATTAAAACATGTATTGTTAAATTTACTTAATAAAATAGTATGTGCAGGTGATTTATAATGGCTAAAAATGTATAGGAACGGGAACAAAAATAGAAAAGAATAGTTTGAAAGTTTGTTGTGTTTGAATTTTTATTATTCAATGCAAAAACAGACATTCACGCGGCTGGAGCTGCTGTACAAATTATTTATTTTATTCGACCAGCAATGGTACTTAGTTCTATTAAAGCAGAAATTTACATTGAACAGTTATTTAAAATTAAACAAACTCATTGAAAAAATACAACGATCAAGACTTGTTTGTCCTAGTAGGTTTATGACTTACTTACCTTGTGTTACCATCTGTAAATTATAATTTCCTCATTTTTCATCAGATTCTGGTACATCTACCTAGTCTCCTATGAATCATTAAACCTCCGCGGCGCACTTTTTCTATAACAAAACGCTGTATATCCCCCAGTTCCTATTTTATTACCTAATTTTTCTTCCTAAATTAACAGGACGTCTACTTTACCTGTACCTAAGTTTTTATTTCATACTACCGTCCACACATTCATTTCATACATGGTCATTGCAAATTAATACGCAACATACCTTGATGTAAGTAAGTGAAACGTACCCACTCAGTTTCACTTTCAACCCTTTAATACATTTTGACGATACTTTAATAGTAACCTAAAGTTGTAAAGGAATAGTTTCGAGACAATATTAGCTCTAAAGCTTTGAAATACCAGCCGGTAATGGTTGTAATCAGGCAATAAGACGCCAAATGCAGAATGACTACCTTTGTTTGCTGAGTCGTAAAATGTTTAGTACTATCGAACATTATTGTTTAAATTAACAGAAGTATTGTTGTTACCTGCCTAGTCCCTTATGATTCACTGATCCTCCATGTTGCGCTTTTTTTTTTTTCCAAGTCCCTATTTCGATTCTTTGTTTTTTGATATCCTCAGGATTGCCAGCTCAAAATTGGTGTTACCCCTAAAGATTTTTATCAAAAACCCTTTAATCGTCACAATTGATTGAATCCCTTGAACCAGCTACATTTCCCAAAAGGTAGCAGCACTGCATATCCTTAAATCGCTAGGTTATTGGGGCTATAATAGCTGAGATGCAAGGTACACATGATTTGAATCCAACACGACCGGAGAGAAAATCCTAGGACCGATCCTACGGATTGTGACATTATTGAAACGTGTACAGGTACGTGTTGGATTTAAATCATATCATATATCTGATGTGATATTTAAATCACATCAGATGGAACATATTCATGTTTGCACATAGGAGGGGTCTGTGACTCAGTAGTGACTTGGTGACGGAGCAGATGGAGAAATCTGCGAAGTTACACAAAATTACCTCCGGTGGTCCATATATGGATGATCGCGCAATTTATATAAGTAAATGTCTGCACTTGTACCTATTTGAATTTCTTTACTGTGACATCATTTGATATGAGTAGTCTAATGCTGTTCTTCACGAAATAATTTATATATAACTTCAGTATTCTCATAAAAAAACAAATAACATAGCATTCACTACCCTTGATGTCCAATCGCAACATTACCCATTGTTATATTTATACCAAAAATCTAGATATAGGTACTATCATCAAGATAAGACGGCATTTTTTTTACTACAAATATATTTTGTTTTAAAATCAGGTATGTTTAGTTTTACACTTAATCAAAGTTTTATCAGAAATATTTTCTAATTACCATCGTAAGTCTTATTTGCATCAAACGTTAACATTCTTATTTTATTGCCGTATTAGGTACATTCTCCTCTTTGGCCGGCCTGAAAACACCAAAGGTGGATCAGTTGTGCGAATCGTTTAAAAATATAGTCATCATAAAGTACTCGATATGAAGTTTACCACGGATATTACCTTAATACAGTTTTTAATTTTAGTGGGTAAATGACCGTTAAAAACGTAGTTTATTTAATTGATAGAATTTACTTATATATAACACTGTCTAACCCATTCTTTCACCCATGTTTCTTTTAAATAAATATTTTGTTTTCCTAAAATTGTAAACGTCCCTTTTTTCTCTTTTACTAGCGAACGTAGTAAGCATTATTAGTTACTAGCTTTCGCCCGCGGCTCCGCCCGCGTGGATATCGGTTATCGCGATAAAAACTATCCTATGTCCTTCCCCGGGACTTAAACTATCTGCATATCAAATTTCATCTAAATCGGTTAAGCTGTTTGAGCGTGAAAGCGTAACAGACAGACAGACAGAGTTACTTTCACATTTATAATATTAGTCTTCTAAAAAAATATTATTTCCACTCTTGCAGATATGCCTAAAAAACTAAAAAGTGGAAAACTTAGCACAGTTTATATTCCGGAAAAACTACAATATCCAGAACTTTTCAGACCTGATTAGTAGATTTACTACCAATGTTTAAATTCTTTTGACTAATTACCTTCTAGCTTTTAATTTAATTAATATTAACGACAGTGTAGTGTAAATTTGTTTGTTATATTACCAATAGCATTGCCTTCACGCAAATAAACAAATCTATAGCAAGCATGGTGAGAACTTGACTGCCGCTGTGGCGCGGTGGGAGTGTGTCCGACTGCTACGCAAGAGGTCGTGGGTTCGATCCCCACACAGGATAAAACTTTGTGTGATGAGCACGATGGTTTATTCTGTATCTGGGTGTTATTTATCTATAATATGTATGTATTTAGAAATATATAAGTATGTTTATCAGTTGTCTGGTTTCCATAGTACAAGCTATGCTTAGTTTGGGATCAGATAGCGTTGTGTGAGTTGTCCCAAGATATTATTATTAACTACCCATAGGTCCATAGGTATAGGAGAGAGACAAGAGGGAAAAGAGAATGGATTTGTGTCTGCACACAATATGTCCTATGTAGTTGGCTACCCTGTGATGAGATAGGCCTGAACATATCATTATAGTGCGTACCTATGTAATAAATAACCATAGACCTAATGACCTTTATTTTAAAATGTAGTCATCATCAAAATCACTTCATCATTCTATAATAAACGGTCCGTTACGCATTAGATCTGAATCACAAAATAGCAAGACTACAGAAGGTACAGTGCGCAATAACAACGCACACGTAAATATCGTTCACAACAAGGAGTCTCATACCGCCTTCCGAATAAAGTGGTTTTGAGTCACTGACCAATATAGCACTGACGCCGGCTCCAAATGTTGGCCCCAACGTCGATCTCAACTCCACTCTCACAACGAGTAAACTGAAAATTTCACACGTTGGACGAGTGGCGTTAGGACCGACGTTGGGGTCAACCGCCGACAACCACAAGACTTCCAGCGTCCTGGTAATCCAGCGTACTAGTAATATAAATGACAGTGTCTTGGGTGGTCTTTAATTCCGTATCCATGAACGTGTCTTGTCAAAAAAGTTCACAGGACGGTCATTCGATATGGCATTTGATAGCTAATCAAGCGTTCTAGTAATATAAATGTCAGTGTCTTGAGTGGTCTTTAATTCCGGTCAACGGTCATTCGATTCGGCATTTGAAATTGCAGTCACTTTGAACGGGATAGCCAATCCAGCGTACTAGTAATATAGATGTCAGTGTCTTGAGTGGCCTCGTTTTTGCATTTTTCCGCAACTTCAAGATTTATTTGCGGGATCATATTAAGACATATCCTTCAATTTCTTTGTATCATCTACTAGAAAAACTCTTTGACTAGTGATACAATTTTATTTTCGTGTCCTAATATTTAGGTTTTCTATATAATTTTTTAAAAGAGCCGAACCCTGTTTCGCGTAATCTACCCTTAATTCTGTATTCGAGAACGATGTCTATGTGTGTGTGGCTTAAGCGAGGTACATATGAAGATCTTCTGTTCTCTCAGTATTTTGTGGCTTAATTCATCGAGTCCAAACTTTTTATGGGGCTGTTTATCAAGTGTTGTATAATCACACACGACTTACGATTGCCAATAGTTTTTATAGCTGTAATATATCATAATTTCGCGGTTGGCCAATACATTTGTTTACAAAGATAATTATGATTTTATTTGAATCTAAAGGCTCCAACACACTGATCATTCACTACTTTTAATTGATTAAAATTAATTTTAATTATGAAATTAGGTAGAATACCTGCAACAAGTTAATTAACGTTTATAAACTTTCGCGATTTGTATACTTTATAAAATTATTTATACTACAGGTCTTAGTCGCGTGAATAGGTAATTTAAGGTAAAATACCTTGTCTACACGGGTAGACAAATAATCGTATGAGCAGAAGAGCTGTTCATGGCACTTACGCCCTTTTGTTGAGAAAGGCAGTTTTTCAGATATAACCCAATGACGGTATATCCGATCATGTCCAAAATAATTTTAGTTTAAATTATTTATTAAACGCTACTTTTGTGATTTTTTTCATATTTTTTGGTCACACGGTTCAAAAGTTATGGAGGGGGGCACATTTATGCAACTTTCGGAGCGATTATTTCCAAAAATATTTACTCAATCAAAAAAGTTTATTAGAAATCACATAATATTTTTAACGTACCACACGTTGATGTTAGGCGAAAAAAAATCTGCTTCTTCTTCGAAATAAAAATGCATGGAGTGCCAAAAGTATTCCCCCCCTCCCCCTAAAAGTATTTTATTTTATTATTGAGCTAATAAACTAAGTAGCGGCCACTATAAGACACCTTTTCACTAAATTACATCAATATTCATTGAGATGCCTGTGACTTACGGACGGACAGACAGACAGACATGACGAAATAAGGGTTTCGTTTTTTGCCATTTTGGCTACGGAACCTTAAAAACACAACAATATCTATGACGTGAACCTTTCTTCATGTCATACCTATTGAAAACGCGTAAACGCGCGGCTGCAAAGCACCCAGTCCACCGTAGCCCTAAACCAATCGATTCCTCACAAATGCGTATTCGTAATTAATGAATGGAAATACATTTGACCCGATTTTTATTCAATTCTGTATTCTGAAACAGTAAGTAAACAGATTAAGTCTTATTTATGGCGGCAATTTCATTATATATGTTAATGATTTGATTAGTGAATGGAAAAATACTTTTTCATTATTATATGCTAATATAATCTGTGCTAATAATGATATAAATCCTTAACTCGTGATCGAATTAGTTAAATTATAGATAATGAACATGTTTTTTCTATTTAAAAACCCACCTATTAACATACCTAACTATGATTCTGAGATCTACAGGGTGTAACAGAAAGGTTAGGTCAAATTTCAGCAGCGGATAGGGTATGTTATCAGTATGGCACATACTATGGTGTCATAGCTGATTGCATTATTATTACAAAGTTATAGCATATTCTTTTTGTCAAAATTCAGTAGTGAAAGGCGTATGACATAAGAATTATACATCCCCTGGTACAAAATTCGATTGGATTATTATGGTATAGAACTTTTTAAGTCATACTATTTTTTATTAATAACTTTTTCACTCATAAATAAACGAATAAAAAATAATAAATATTTTTTTACGGTACTCAGATTTTGATAAAATTTACACATACCAACCCTTGAATATGACCACACCTTTCTGTTACACCTTGTATATGAGGTGCATAAGATTTACCTCTCAAAAAATTGACAAAGCATACGTCGACATTATATTTGTAAGCATATACCTATGTAGGGGTAAAACCAGGATAGTGGCCTCAGTGGGATAGTTATCCCAGTTTTGAATACACTATGCTAGGATGTTGGTGGTACAAGAGCTTTACTATGGTGAGAAGTACTCCTCCTGCAGACTTTATTGCCATGTACCATCGGAAAAGGTGCAAGTATTTTGACGTTGGTTGGGAGCAAAAATCTTTGGCGGTGGTAATTTCACGGGTGTCGATATAGAACTTATATAGTAGGTACATATGTAATTTCTATTGAATATTTTTATTACTGATTGTTAATTCAGTATTTTGTATATTTCTTTATATTCATTAGAGCTTATTACTCTGTTTGATTTTCTGATAGTCGCTATATTTACTAATTGGAGGCATTTTTTGTTGTAGCTATTCGTATTTTTACAGTTAAAAAGTTTAAAACGTTATACTATTTTAGAAAATTGATTAAAATATCGATTAGCACTTGTTTCTTTGTAAAAAAAATAATTGTGACGTGTTTATGGGGCAAATATCCGCTCAATTGATTTTATCGGTAAGCTCATACTTTTTTTTAAATGGGGCAGCTATTTTTAGGTTTTACCCCAATTACTATCATTAATTACGCAAAGTTTGCGCAATATTCAATAATTACACCTTGCAGTAAAATTTTACAAGTTCTGCCTAAGCTGAGCTTGACCTACATCTAAGCCCACTTATCCTGAAGATAACGATCTAAGCCTGAACTAGGGTACGGGCCGAAGAGCCTGCCGGCTGTCTTGATAGATGTCACACTTTTCAACTTTGTCAGAATTTCTGTTTCTATGACGTGCCCGTTTCCTCAAACTGTTATCATACACCGACACCCACGATGGGTAGGTGAGAAACAAAATGACTTCCCCGCTTTACATGTAGAAGAATTTTTATTCTACCACTTTGTCGGCGTAACTAATATGTACCTATTATCCATGCTAAATTCTTTGCTAAGGTCTCGGAGCTAACATAGATACGGACAGACAGACGGATGAACATAGCGAAACTAATAGAGTTCCTTTTTACTACAGAACCCTAAAAAGATACATTGAAGTGAATTATAATTATTAGTGAGTAATTTTTATTGTGTGCAAAACCTCGTAGCGCTTCTAGTCTTCTGATCCTGATACGTAACTTAGAACTTAAGTAACGTTGCAAGAACTTATTGTAAAACTAGCTAAATCATAAAATTAGAGATTATAGAATAGAGGAGACAGTTGAACCCTTATTGTAAAACTAGCTAAATCATAAAATTAGAGATTATAGAATAGAGGAGACAGTTGAACCCTTATTGTAAAACTAGCTAAATCATAAAATTAGAGATTATAGAATAGAGGAGACAGTTGAACCCTTATTGTAAAACTAGCTAAATCATAAAATTAGAGATTATAGAATAGAGGAGACAGTTGAACCCTTATTGTAAAACTAGCTAAATCATAAAATTAGAGATTATAGAATAGAGGAGACAGTTGAACCCTTATTGTAAAACTAGCTAAATCATAAAATTAGAGATTATAGAATAGAGGAGACAGTTGAACCCTTATTGTAAAACTAGCTAAATCATAAAATTAGAGATTATAGAATAGAGGAGACAGTTGAACCCTTATTGTAAAACTAGCTAAATCATAAAATTAGAGATTATAGAATAGAGGAGACAGTTGAACCCTTATTGTAAAACTAGCTAAATCATAAAATTAGAGATTATAGAATAGAGGAGACAGTTGAACCCTTATTGTAAAACTAGCTAAATCATAAAATTAGAGATTATAGAATAGAGGAGACAGTTGAACCCTTATTGTAAAACTAGCTAAATCATAAAATTAGAGATTATAGAATAGAGGAGACAGTTGAACCCTTATTGTAAAACTAGCTAAATCATAAAATTAGAGATTATAGAATAGAGGAGACAGTTGAACCCTTATTGTAAAACTAGCTAAATCATAAAATTAGAGATTATAGAATAGAGGAGACAGTTGAACCAAAGTAATCAAAATCTCGATTAGTTAATTCGATTACAAAAAAGAGAAAGTCCTCGTTTTGATGGTATTTTTATGCAATTATTTCGCCAAATTCTGAATAGGCAATTTAAGAAATATATATATATATAATAATAATAATAATATATATATAAATTTTAAAAGACACAGGGCTTGTACCTAAATGCGGGAGTCCGCATTTAGGCACAAGCCCTGTGCCGCGGGGGACTTTACAAACATACAAGTCACGGACACAAAGTTCACCCAGACTCGGAACAACAATTTGTGGATCACACAAAGTGGTATCCCGTGTGGGAATCGAACCCACGACCTCTTGCGTAGCAGTCGGACACACTCCCACCGCGCCACAGAGGCATATTTTTTATAGTTTCTCAAATGCAATATATAGTATCTATAGATTAAATTTAGAAAAAAAAATCGTTTTCGATTGACACGTCGACATTTTCACCGGCTTTTTTTGTGTAAACAATTATTGCAAAAAATATACAAAGGAACTTTTCCTTTATTATTATGATTATGTAAAATTCAGTGACAACCCTACAAACATGATCATAATTGTTGAAATAAATAAGGCTATATAGGTTAACACACGATTAAACGCAATGCGATTTAAATTCGCAACGACTTTTAATCAAGTTTTCACGTATAAGGAGACCACGATTAAGATATTTTAGTAATTGTAGGCATCTTAATAAGCTAGGCGCGAACTGCCCGTTTATGTCTCGCGGCAATACGACAGGGTCATTTTTACCTAAGGCAGAAACAATTCAATATGTGATATTGAATTCCCGCGAAACAGAACATGTGCAAATGTGATATTAAATTTAATATCACATTTGTACATGTTCTATTTCGCGGGGGTCTTTATAAACATACAATTCAAAAGTACCTACACCTGGACGTCCAAGTCTGGACTTGGAACCATCAAATATAGAGTTCGTTAACTTTCGCGATTTGTACACATTATAGAATTTTTTATACTACGGGTTTTAGTTGCGTGAATTTTTTTTTTAAGTCTTCTGTCAAATTCTATAATCACGTTCAAGAAAATCTGCAAGCGCACTATAACTGTACTGCTTTAAATACTTGAATTGACCCCAAAACAGATGTAATTAAGCAATTGAGTGCCAACAAGTGCAAGTCATACCTACTGTTTCAACGGCAAGAGAGTGCAATTCACTCTTGCAATAACACTGAGAAGAGGGAACGGTGTGGGACGAACTTTAATGTTTACATTTTTCTTTGATCTATCTAAAATTTTGTGGGATCTTGCAAATAAACAGGGACCAAAAAAAAAAACCAGTGGTACAGAACATTAGAACACCATAGGATTTATTTTATCAAAATAATGGTATTACGAAAGAATTTTATCAATTACATGGATCTTATAATTGCCTAGGAATTTAAATTAAGTTATTATTAGATTAAAAGCCAATTGATTGTCTTGTTATAAAGATAACGTATCAATTGAGTAAATAATTTATCAATCAAACTATGATAAACTATGATGTATCTGATTGCAAATTCCTGATCAATGAATACAATGAATAGATTTAACTAATGTGTGTTAAAAAAAGGCGGCAGTTATAATAAAATCGCTCAATTATGGCATGCCTTCTTGAAATGAAAATAGATAATTTATTACGCTCTGAATATGTTAAAGGTAGACTCTTACTAATAATTTAATAATACACCAACCATACTTTTTGAGGTGCAATTTGACTTTTACTAAGAACACCGACCAAGTGTAAACTAACAAAAAAACGTCGGTCAAGTATGAGCTGATCTCCGCACATGAAGACTTTCATTTATACTTTCTAAGGTATAGTATTAAGGAAGGGTCGAATCGCTAAATTCCTCCTCTGGGTTCAACTTAAATACGGAAAGTATTTTTTTTTAAATCTTTATTTATTTAAAAAGAGAGAGTTTTGTCACGCAGTGACTATATGTCACCCCCGTAAGGCAGCAACATATAATACTAAGAAAACTTACAACAATAGTAGATAATTAAAAATAAAAATGCCTACAAGATCTTTGTATAAAGCTGTCACAGCATCTCAGCCTCGACGGATAATGGCGACGATAAGATGCTATTACAAATAAAGCGGCGGTAGCCTAATGGCTAAGGCATGGGTCTCGCAATCGTGAGGTCGCGGATTCGAATCGTACCCATTATACTACCGACGTGAACCCACTCTTAACACAAGCCTTTGAGCTTAGCTGGAGGGGTTAACAAGATTGCTAGTAATGTGGGACTCAATCCCACATAGCTAGTTATCTTTAAAAAAAAAAAACCTAATTTGTAGCCCCACATCCACTCTACATATATCTCTTCGCTCAGCCTCATTCCGAACATACTCGGTCAACAAGTGATGGACGTCTTCCACTGACCCACACTCCGCATAGTCATTTGATTCCGATATACCCATCAAATATTTAAACTTATTTGACGAAATGTGTCCGGAACGAAGCCTCAACAGTGCTACCATCTTTCTTCGATTTAATTTTCGAACCATGGGTAAAGAGGTTGATATTACGGAAAGATTCAGATACTTTTAGACTGGACTTCAGTCAGACGCCTGTGCCCTTACAGTAGAAATGATGTAAAGGTTCATTTCCGTGCATCGCGACCATCAGCCGCTTGTCGTAAGCCGCGAGAGGCTCGCGATCGGCCGCGATGCTCGGAAATGAACCTGGGTTTGGGCGACTATCAGGAACTTGGCATGACTTATCGCAAGTGTAGTAGTAACTTTGCCTCCTAAGTTATATTTGAATTAACTAAGGTATTGAATGAGTTGTTGTTGTTGGCAGGTGCTGTGTGGTGCAGTGGCTGGCGCCGGCGACGTGATAGCCAACGTGAGCCGAGTGCGCCGCGCGCCGCAACCTCACTACTCACACCGCGTGCTGTAAGTATTATATGTAACTAGCTGACCCGCCAGCATAAACTTCGTCAGCGTAAATTTTCCCCGTTTTTGCAACATTTCTTATTGCTGTTCCGCTCCTATTGGTCGTAGCGTGATGTTATATAGCCTATAGCCTTCCTCGATAGATGGGCTACCCAACAGAAAAATATTTTTTTCAATTCAAACATACAAACTCTTTAGCTTTATAATATTAGTATAGATATAGATTAAAACTCACTATTATACGAGGTCATGGGCATCCTTATTTTATCTTCTCTAATAAAGAAAACCCCGATTAAAATACATGTAAGAAAAATGGAACAAGCCATTTTTACCCACTTATACCGTTGTAAAATTTACGAATCTTTTTTTTTTTGTTTGAAAAGATAACTAGCAATGTTGGATTGTTTCCTACATTACTAGCAATCTTGTTAACCCCTTCAACTAAGCTCAAAGGCTTGTGTTAGGACTGGGTTCACGTAGTATAATGGGTAGGTAAGATTCGAACCCGCGACCTCCGGATTGTGAGACCGATGCCTTAGCCATTAGGCCATATTATTATCTTCAAACTGATCTCGCCAGCGGCTCCAACGATTTTCATGAAATTTAGTATTTCGAGGGCGGTAAATCGATCTAACAAGCTTCATTTTTAGAAAATGTGGTTTGGTGTATAAAAAAATACCCAGCAAAGGTATTATATAATTATATATGCTACATTTATTTGCTAATAGTAGATACCTAGTTCTCGTTCGGCTAAAGATTAGTTGATGAAATGTTATTTGAAATTCAAGCAACTCCCATAGAAAACTAACACTGAGAAATGTTAATCTTGAAACATACTAATCTGGTTCTTTTCATAACAAATAATATTCTCCATTCCAGGACGGACGAGGAGCTAGAGATGACTGCGGCGTGGAAGCGCTCTCACTGGCGCGACATGCAGTACATCCTACGGCACGAGGGCAACGAGAAAGACGGCGTCCAGTGCTGCCCATCGGTCCTGGAAATGGTCACCATGAAGGGCGGCCGAACGCCCACAGGCCACTACGTGGAACTCTACGAGGACGGAGAGAACCAGCAGAGGCTGTTCGAAATCTCCTGTGCTGCAAACGTAGTTGACAAACCCTGCCGTTTTGTGGACGCCAGGCTGTACAACGAGTCCAGGTGTATACAGAAATACTCGTACTCTTATGCTCTAGTGAGGTACGTCCACTCGCCAGCGACGGACAGCCCCCAGCCAAGGACCGAAGGACACTTCTCCGTACCTGGTTCTGGTGGTTGGTCCATGGACTATGTGAGAGTGCGTGCCGGTTGTGAGTGCCAAATCAAACCCAATAAATCAAACAAGCCAGCTCGTAGAAGACACAAGCAAAGAAAGAGAAATAGGCGAGTCATCGAAGGAGATGAAACCTGATAGAAGTTGTGTGTTAGTGAAATCAGTGACTTTGAACAAATTTGGGGGATTCCCCATAGTATTATGTTTACAAAGGTACCTTTCCTGATGTTCGATTTCGTGTAAATTATTTAAACAACAGTAAAGTTATGTTTGTTTGTGTTCGGATGTACTGGATCGTTACCAGTGTCTCGGTCTAGTACCAGGTTGGTAACTGTCGGTCTATCATTAATGTATTTATTTTATGTTTTTTCTATATTACGCTTCTTGTTGTAGTCCGTTATTTAGTCTCGATCTTACGAAATTAAAGTGCCTTTTTAGTGCCTTAGGTTTAAATGGATCACTGTATCTTGGAATTGTTTAAATGTTGATTCCAATGCGTTATCTGTATTCAGTAAGTAATAAATGTAATGGCCAACGTCACAAAAAAAGATGTCACAAACACAAAAGCAAATTTAAACAAAGCCATTTATTTAATAACACTGCTATTTTAGCATGCTACATTTATTAGCATTGTTATTTTATAACAATAATAAATAACGTTATATTTAACGCGTTTTTTTTTTTATACAATTCAACTTTATTTTTCGTGAATTAAAGTACAGTTTCAAATGTGACAAGTGCCAACGCTACATTATAATGTAATAGTTACCGGTTGATCGAGGTGCATAGTTGTAATAGACTTCACTACGTCTGTCACTACACTTTCAGTTAACTTTATTATATAAGATAGTAACAGTAACGCAGTCTGTGATCAGTTGTCTTAAACATGTTCGGTAAGATGCGTAGTGAGGTCCTGCGATGATTTTCGTGTTAAATAATTACTTATTAATTAGACTGGGAACAAAAATTGGTACCTATCAAAGTGATCATAAAAATTACAGCCAAATTCTAAAAGCTATTTTTTCAATTTTGTGTTACCTACGCAACTCAAATACACATAACACAATACAATTTTGTGTTATAATTTTATAAAACAGTAATTTAAATTTGAAGATTCGTTATTGTTGTTTTCATATAAACATCTACGCTCTATTAATTTTAAAATTTGAGAACAAGTATCTAATAAAATTAATAAAAATTCAAAACAAACCATTATAATGAAAGTTTTACAGTTTTAACGCCCTTAAATGCATATTCATATTGTAAGAATTTGATTAACATATTAAATTAGCGTAGTATATTATTGTTATTTATAGCATGTTATATTATTATGCTAATTTATTAATAGCGTTGTACTGCAATTTTAAGTGCTTTTATGGTTGTTTCACACGAAAAGCATCGCCAGATAAAGTCGTTCCACTGATTATAATGCTCTCTTCCCTTTTAAAATTAAGAATATTTATTCAAAGTTAACAATTTATAATTTTTGTTATTATTGTAACAATACTTATTTCGTAGTTTTAAGTGCGTCGAGTCAAAGATCTGTATTATTTTCTATTTTGTAATACTTTTATTGTATTTAAAAATTTAGTTTTATTTTTAAGGATTAATTTCATTATATTTATACTGTTTAATACGAGGTATTCCGATATTCAGTATGAATGTTAGTTTGTACGTAGAAATCGCTTCCATAAAATATATTTGATGTATATAAATAACGCAATAGTATTGTGGACTGAGATTATTTTGTGCATTTAGATGTGTAATATCAGAATGAGAGAATATTTTTGTATTAAGATAACGCTATCAATTCACAATAAACATAGAGCATGAAATTAAAATAGCGCTCACAGGTAAAAATCACGCGCAAAATTTCTTGCTCTGTGACATTAAACGTTATGTGGCGCCATCTGCTAACAAGTAGCTTCAAACCAATAGTTCATATGTGGTAAACTAGATGGCGCTACATACACGTAACCTGTCTAGCATTACGCAGAACAGTGCCATGTTTTATTAATTTTAATGTACGTAACCAATATCGAATAATTTATTGGTCCGCTAAGAATTGTAGAAGGGTTTGTTAAATGCATGATATAATTCTATTACCAGTTGACTATCAATGTACTTACCAACAGAATTATTTCCCCATTATCTGTAGAAAGTTCAAAACACCGCCCCCATGTGCTGTGGGGCTAATAATTTTATTATAACAAAATTAGGATTACAATGACAACAATGTTATACCCATCATCACAACGCGACGTTATTTTATTGTTGACATCAAAAACAAAACTTTAAATAAAATAAAAACCTGAAATAGCAAAAATCTTTTATTGTCCTTATTTTCTAAGTGTCACAAAATCCTTTAAGGATACAGTTATCCCAAAATATCCAATTCATTAAATTCGAAAAATATTTATAAAATAATTAATTATTATCTAAAAAAATACAATCTTGCAAGTAACTTATTGAACTACATAGATAAGTAATTAATTAAGTAGTTATCTAAATAATATCTAAATACATTGAGTCAGATGAATCAGTCTCCATCGTGATCTGAAATAAACAAAACTAATTAAATATGGAAACATTGATGCGTTGTCCATTAATATTTCTCATCTTGAAATCAGTTAATTCCATGTTTTATAAAGAACCAGTGCCCCCAATTCAATGAGGATCGGTCAGTAGTCAAATAAAATAAATTGGCAAAACCAAGGAGACAGTGCCGGCCCGAACCGCAGCCGAATTTTGGTGCCCCAGTATTAGTTAAATACAGACATGTCAATTTAGTGCCCCTACATAGCATTTGGCGCCTTAGGCCAAAGCTCTTAGTCGGAAGACGCTTCTATGGCACCTGGAGCAGCTTCCAAAACAAATACGGAATATGCCAAAATAACCTTTCAAAACAGCCTACTTGACTATTGATAATCTTGATAAAAGCGCCATCTAGTAGTCAATAGCAGCTAATGAGTTAGTATATATAATACTACTAGTATAATATTATATTATCTGTGGTAATACTTATTGTTATATTATGTTTAAACGATTACTTACCGAGATACTTAGTCGTCAAATACATAAGTACAAATCCTAATCCTACAGCAAGAAACTGTAGCAAGCCTGCACTTCTTTTGCGTTCGTGCCAGCGCGCCCTCTCGCGGGGAAGCACTTCACTAACAGTGACGTAGAGCAGAGTTCCCGCTGCCAAGCCCTGAAAAGTTGTCAAGGATTTATTAATAGAGGACGTTAGTAGTACGAATTGTTTTTGTCTTCTTCAGTGTAGGACTACGTCTGCCGAAAAATCAGGACTTATTATTATGCATAATATACATTGATTCACAATGGTGCAATAATCGAATGAACCAACCCAAGAGATTATTCTTAGGATTAGGTATTATCCTTGATTTGTAGGTAGATATATAGTAGGGATGTTACGGATATGACATTTCGGATCTGGATACTGATTTATGAATAAATCGGTTTCGGTTTCGGATACGAATAAAAAAAAATCGGATTATCCGTTAGTTTCAGATAATCTCGGTTACGGATATTGGAATTTTGAGAAATCTAAGTAAAATACTAATAAGTAATAAAAAAAAACTTTTTTTTCGTCGTAATTATTATGGCTATCTACAGACTTCTTATGTTATCTACTTAGAAAAAAGTTGTTAGGAAATTATTACTATACCTAGTTGTTTTCTATTATATTCTTAAATATCTTTTTGAGCATATTACAACACATCAGCAGTCTGCAAGAGACACGCGCCGCTAAAGCGCTAGTGTGTCGACTCAGCCGACAAAACCAAAAACCAGGTTTTTGATAAGGAGTATAAACTTTATACTCCGCCTATCTGAAATTAATCGAAACCTATCCGAAATTATTAGAAACTTTTATATCGGATTCGATTATAGGTACGTACCTATAGTTTTTTTATTTCGGATATCTGATAGATTCGGTTTCGGTTACGGAAATCCCTCCATAAGAACACCCCTGGTATATAATTACGTTTATCTACTACATAAGTACGCGACACATCGATCATTCCCTACTGCGGGATAATTAACTTTTAGCCCCTTTTTTTTAAATGTGTACATATAAAATAATATTTCTATATTATATAACACTTCTAGACATAAACCTAAATTACTATATCAAAGCCCAAACCTAAAAGTGTGATAGTTTCTCAGTCTCACAAAAGTGCATACGTTGTAAGATATATTATACCTGCATGACCGGCACCGCAATGGAATCCTTCATAGCACTGACGGTCTCCAATCCAGCACCGAGTGCGATGCCCACGACGGAGCCCATACTGAACAGAGATATGCAGGAGATGTGCGTACATAGTCTTGAAGGGAAGTTTTCGCACAGCTCCGCTCCGAGGCAGAAACCGACCACGTATTTGTGGGAGGCTACCGCTGTGAAGAGAAGCATCACCTGTAAAGGATATATCAGATTTTATTATAATATCTAAGTCTTTTTAATCTATACATATATATATATATAAATGGAGAAGCTGACTGACTGACTGACTGACATAATTATCAACGCAGGGCCTAAACTATAAGGGTTAAAAACTTGAAATTTTATAACATAGGGGGGCACTACTAAAGGTTTCTTGAAAATTCACCCTCTAAGGGGGTAAAACGGGGGAGCAAAGTTAGTATGAAACTTTGTCGGTACAATATATTGGTAAGTAACAATCTGGCATCCACACGGAGAAGCCGCGAGCATAAAGCAAAATGGCATAGGAATATTTGATACAGTTGGATCAACGTAACTAGGCCGGACTGAAGTAGGCGACAAGTGGTTGCGCAGATGCATTTTTTGGAAGTAAATGGTGACAGGGCGGGGGCGGTAACTAAACCAAGAGAATTAGAGATGCGATTACGCATTACATTGTCATAATTAGTATTACTAACTCAAGTTTTTTTGTGATTATTTTCGTAAAGAAATTGTTTTTCAAAGTTTCTTTAGTATTTACTGTAACTGTTCTAAATTTAAACTTTTATAAACTCATTTAAATACTTAGTATTTTTATATTGTTGAATTAAAATTTTGTTAGTATTTTTAATCGATTAAACATAATTAATCGTTTTCGTAAGTAATTTTAGGGTCGCATCTCTATGACATGCGCGAAAGTGTTATGAATCTAACTTCAATCCGGTCAAGTTACGTTGATCGTACTGTAAATAAATTATGGCAATGAGCGGCGTATCATGTGTAAATTCGACGCTAGAGTAGAGGCGTTAGTAGTAGAGTCAGGTCTCCGAAATGTCAAAGAACAATGAGTATTTTTACTGTGTGCCCACCACCCACCATTCAATAGAAATAAGGTATATGAAATATAAATGAACGGGTATTTTTAAGCAGAATAAAACTTAGTATTACGACGAAGGTTAAAAGTACTTTCGAAGTTATACTGCCCTAAAAGCGACCCCAATGTTAACAATGATCGTAGTTTACATAATGTCCATAAATATGTACCTCCCAACTAGTACGTACTTCCCAACTAATTGTACATGCTTAGTTGGTCCATGAGGAAAACGAGTTCTTAACTGCCTTTGTGGCGCGGTGGGAGTGTGTATGGCTGCTGAAATATCGACGAATTGGTTTAGCCAATATCAAGTTTTGGGTTTGAGAGATGAATTATGGCAGAGTTACGGGTTAGTGAATGTCAGTCCTTTAAAAGTACAACTTGCGCACCTTTCCTAAACTGTCTCTGTTTTATCTTTCAAAACTTATACCAATTTTTTTTCGAATAAAATGAGACGGCGCAATACTACTGTATGTTCGATATTTGTATAGTACAGTTTTGAGGTATTATTGATAAAATTTAATTTAAACTTTGACAGCCAGACCTGCCTCAACAGTGGCGCCAACTAGTGAGCACAAAACAGTAGCCCCGAATAAGATCATTAATTAAAAATAATTATGATTAAGTACTTATAATTTTAATTGTGATTATGATTATGATTACGATCTGGACTATAATTATGATCATAATTACTATCAGCGTTATCTATACTAATATTATAAAGCTGAAGAGATTGTTTTTTTGTTTGTTTGAACGCGGTAATCTCAGGAACTACTGATTCGAATTAAACCTTCTTTCACTGTTGGATAGCCCATTTATCGATGAAGGGTATAGGCTATATAAGATCACGCTACGACCGGATACAAGCAGAGCAGCAACGAGAAATATTACAAAAACGGGGAAAATTTATGCAGACGAAGTTGCGCAGGGCAGCTAGTAATTTATAATCATGACTTAAATTATGTATGATCATAATTACGACCAGGATTATAATTATAATCATCATTTTATTAGAATTGTATAAATAGGATACATACTGTAATAAAACCTACATGGCATCGAAGCATTTATTCACAAGAGCAAAGAGCATTATTCAATAAAATATCACGAAACAAAACATTTCACGGTTGTCACTATCGATCGCCAACGAATTAGACACACTCTAAAACATTACTCCATTAATCGTGCAAAATTATGAAATACTAGCTGTCCCGCGCAACTTCGTCTGCGTAAGTTTTCCCCTTTTTTTATAATCCTATGTTACTTCTAATACCTCCAAGAATATGTGTACAAAGTTTCATGATGATCGGTTGAGTAGTTTTCGCGTGAAAGCGTAACAAACAAACTTACATTCACATTTATATATTAGTAGGGATATACCTAGTCTAGCCATAAATATTGTTACGAAGGAAAAACATTTTTTTTTATTGCAAATAATATTTATTACTTTTACAGTGTGTTAGTTTAATACATAAATAAAAAACAATTCAAAATATAAAAAGCTTATTCGAAGTGGTCTCCATTGGCTGCAACACAGTCCTTTAAACGTTGAGCCCAGTTATCAATAGAAGCACGCACTCTTTCCATGGGAAAATTCTTCACTGCCAATCGTATGGATTGTTTTAGGGACTCCAAATTATCATGGCGTTAAGAGCAAGCCATACTCTCTAAAACTGACCATAAATCATAATCCAGCGGATTAAGATCGGGACTAGACGACGGCCAGTCTTCAGCTCTGATGAAGTCCGAAACGTTCACTTCCAACCAAGACTGCGTGGACCGAGCTTTATGACCCGGCGCTGAGTCTTGTTGGAAGGACCATACTTGGTTATTGAACATGGTGTTGTTAAGGGGTTTAACTACCTTCTCAAGAATGGTATCTTGATACACTTGTGCCGATGTTTTGATACCTTTTTCACAAAAATATGGCTCAGTCACTCCTTCATAGCTAACACCCCACCAAACCATCACTGAAGTCGGATAATGCCCACGTTGCACTCAGTCGACTAATTGGGAAGCTTCCTTAGAGCTTTGAGCATAAATACGGTCATTTTGTTTGTTAAAATGTTGCTCAACTGTAAAGATTTTCTCATCCGTAAACAAAATTTTTCTGTGACCTCCCTTTGCGTACCGCTTCAGTAGTTGCTTCGATTTTACCACCCTATTCTTTTTTAAATTATCAGTTAAAAAATGACCAGTGCGTCTCTTATAGGCTGCAAGTCCTAAGTCATCTTTTAAAATGCGTGACATGGTTCTGGGTGCTATCTTCATCTCCCGAGATAAAATCTTTTGCTTTCGGACAGGATTTCTTCGAATTCTTTCCCTTACTGCTTTGACCACCATTTTCGTACGAACACTACGTGGACGGCCAGATCTTTTTCTTTCACAAACAGAGAAGGTCTCATTGTACCTATTAATAGCCCGGTACACAAACATTTGACTAATACCAAGCGTATGGAGAGTTTTAAAAATTACATTCGGCTCCATACCAACTTTGTGTAATGCAATCACAGCGATTCGGTTTTCTTTATCACCCCACTCCATTTTAATATAGCAAAATATTGTACAATGTATTGGCGCCAAAATTAGAAAATACAAGGAACAATCGTATAAAAATGACAGATTCCAAATTCAAATGTAATATCTTTCTTATTTTTAATTGTAACAGTATTTATGGCCAGACTAGGTATAGAATTTATTACCTATTAATCCACCAATCCACTGGCCTTGTGAGATGAATTATAATAATAATAATAATAATAATAATACTTTGGGACAACTCACACAACGCTATCTTATCCCAAACTAAGCATAGCTTGTACTATGGAAACCAGACAACTGATAAACATACTTAATTTCTAAATACATACATATTATAGATAAATAACACCCAGACACAGAATAAACCATCGTGCTCATCACACAAAGTTTTATTCTGGGTGGGGATCGAACCCACGACCTCTTGCGTAGCAGTCGGACACACTCCCACCGCGCCACAGAGGCAGTCAGATTATATTATGGACCTTACCCTTTCGCAGAGGGATCTTAGCAGTTGAAATGGGAACATCATAGCGTTATAACTAGGTAGATATGTAACGTTTTTGATTTATGTAGATTTTATTTATTACTAGTGACCCTGGCCACGCTTCGATGTGACGGTTTTTTGACCAGAAATATTCGCAGGCGTACCCAGAACACCCTGTCAAAGTTTCATCACAATCTGATCATTGGTTTCGAAACGCATAGAGGACATACAGACAGACAGACAAACATTCATTTTTATAGATATAAGGTCAAATGAATTTTTATTACATTGTTCGTTTCTCCGGCTTTTTATTGCTTCGCGAACATTGCAATACATTACCGACGTTTCGATCGAATTGCACCGATCGTGGTTACGGGTCGACTGGTGACCACGATCGGTGCAATTCGATCGAAACGTTTGGTAAATAAAAGGTTCGTACCACGTACGTATTAAGTCCCGAAATATGTCTAATATGTATAAAAATCGCGAAAGTTCAAAAACAATAATTGCAATACATGAGAAAAAGCACGACTAAAACATTTATTTAATTCTATGGAGAAGGTCTTCGTCGAAGAGAGGGATTCCTTAACTTTTAACATATGGAACACCCACTAATTACCGTTTATTTTATTGAACTCCAACTTCAAGACGGCGGGGTGTAATTAATTTCACAACGATCCAGTTGCCAAATGAAATAGGAAAACTATCAATGATGAAACGGAATTGTCCAATGTGTTTTCTTGTTGTTGTTATAGTTCTTTGTACGCAGGCAATCGTAAATGTTTCTTTTTCAACATTTATAAAAAAAATAATTATATCGCAGATTCCTGGCACTTTGGGAAACACTGGCGAGGAGGATTATTTTTCGAAAGGTTCAGTTCACATTTAAAATGATAGCGGGTCTTGCCACAAACATTTAAACCGGCGTTAAACCATTTCGAGAGAGAGGTTTGAACTCCAAAAGACTCCCCCCCCCCCCTTCTCCCTGTATACTAACACAAAAGTACAACACAGAGTATAATATTATAGCATAGTTTCCTCTTCATTTAACCACGTAACAACTGTAGGTTGAAGTTGTACTTATAGAAAAACCCAGTACTTGGTACTTTACTGCGCCCGCCATTATCTAACATTTTTCCTTATGATACTGTACTGGCTATAAGAATTGTTTTAAATGTATTTTTGTATTAGGATCGCCAACAAATGATACACAGATCTTATACAATAACTAGCTGTCCCGCGCAACTTCGTCTGCGTAATTTTTTCCCGTTTTTGCGACGTTTCTCATTGCTGATCCGCTCCTATTGATCGTAGCTTTCCTCGATAAACGGGCTATCAAACAGAGAAAGTATTTTTCAATTCGGATCAATAGTTCCTGAGATTACCGTGTTCAAACAAACAAACAAACTCTTCAGCTTTATAATATTAAAGTATAGATAAATTTACAAATACTTGCATTGCCTCATTCAATTATAGGTAACCACAGCTAACAGTAAATGTAACCAACCCTATGACTTAAAAAGTTGTAGGTATTTATGCCATTTAAACAAATTCAATCGAATTCTGCACTAGGGGAGGCATAATATTTATGCTATACGCCTTGCGCTACTGAGATTTGATAAAAAGCAAAATGCTTTAACTTTTTAATAATAATACCATTGGATATGACACCATGGTAGGTGCAATACTTGTCTTATAACATACCCTATCCGTTGCTGAAATTTGACCACACCTTTCTGCTACTCGTTGCATGGCGAGAGGTAGGAAATAACCCGATCCAGTATCCCGATCCAACTATCCGGTGTCCAGTAAGATATACGATTCAATATAATGTCTAACTGGACACTGCTCTTTGTATTTTATACGATAGTATAGATATACTATCTATCTATCTACCTATTTATCTATAATATAAAGCTGAAGTTTGTTTTAGATATATTTCGGGAATTAATCCTGTGAATTATTTAAAGGTACGAACCTTTTATAGTGTTGTGGTCACGGGTCGACTCACTGAAGTTTATTTGTTTGTTTTTTTGAACGCGACAATATCAAGAACTACTGGTTCGAATTGCAAAATTATTACTACTGTTGGATAGCCCATTTATCGAGGAAGACTATAGGCTATAAAACATCACGCTACGACCAATAGAAGCGGAGCAGCAATAGAAAATGTTGCAAAAATGGGGAAAATTGACGGTAGTGCAAAATTGAAGTTGTGTGGGTCAGCTAGTTCTATTATAACTATGGATTCCATATACCAATACATATTTAACAAACGATGTATGAAGTAGTTACCTGTGCTTTGTCTCATTACTAAACCCATATCAACATGCAAGAACGTTGGTATGCCAACAGCCGATACCCATAGGAGGAAATAATCACGTCGCGGTAAAATATTGTACAATAAATACCGTGATAAAGGCTAATTAAACACAATATTATTGCACAAGACTAAGTAAGTATTTATGATGTATTTTATAAATTCAATCTGTTCTAAATCTCTTCGATAACTAATAGGGACAACTAGCAACAAAAGGTACCTTATTAACGATGGCGCTCCTTAATTTCAAATATCCAAAATAAATATAAGGTAACTAAAAAGCAAAAAATAATATAAGTACAACAACAAAAAATAATTAAACATTTTGAAGTTGGTGCCAAGAAATGTAGTTTCATGTTTAGACACCAACTTCAAAAACAAAAAAAAAATATTTAATTGCAACAACAAAAAACTATATATTAAACATACCTATATAGTTTTTTGTTGTTGCAATTAAATATTTTTTTTTTGTTTTTATCATCAGTTCCATTTCACTCAATGGTGTTTTTTACAACAAAATATACCCAAATTACTATAATAGGTGTGTCTTTAATATTTGAAGTGTTCCACCGAATTCTCCAAGATCTCATCATAAGATCTGACACAACAGTAATTTTATCAAATCGGTACAGCCGTTTGCGAGTAATCGGATAAAAAAAATACAGTCGAATTGAGAAACTCCTCCTTTTTGAAGTCGGTTGAAAATGTGTTCACTTTCGTTTCACCCTATCGGGTATACGACCGATATCGAGCAGGAGGCGAGGAGGAGAGTCAAGGGCCTATACCTACAATTATACTTCTTAGCCAACCTCCTTTACTAAGTAGGTTAAAACATATAAAAACTAAGTACTTGGTAGATATATTTTTAATGAGCAAACACAATTTTATTACTATCGGTAAGTATTGAACTCAAATGTTTATCTATAATTTATACATACTTTCTTTAAATACTTTAAACAAAGGGTACGCATGTCGCATATTAATCTTTTCGAAGTATAATTAGAAATTTTACGCCACTGCCATTTTTAGGGTTCGGTAGCCAAAATGGCAAAAGGTAACCCTTATAGATTCGCCATGTCTGTCCGTCCGTCCGCAGCTTAGTTCAGAGACTGTTAGTGCTAGAAGGCTGTAATTTTGCATGGATACACATTACTTACGCCGACAAAGAGAAAGAAAAAAAATCTTGAAAAACATTTATTTTGAGGGTACCTCCCTCCTAGGTAAGGTGGGGATGTGATTTTATTTCTCACCTACCCCATCGTGTGTGTCATTAGATAGGTCTTTTAAAAACGTTTCGGAGTTGTGAAGATCATTTTTAGATTTAGGGATCCGTTTGTAAAATATTTAGCTTTAAAGTGCAAATTTTTGTTAGAGTCAAGTGTCCCTTCCGCCGCCAGCTAAATGGTTGGTGTTGGAACAATCACGGTAGTAGTATATATAGTGAAATTAAAAGGAAAACTATCACGGCTAAGTAGGCTTTACAAATTTACAAGTAACAACTAATCGATTGAGAAGTAACAAAATTTTCATACAACTTCCATTGAAAATTATTATTAAGATAACGTTGTAAATATGAAACAAAAACAACAGAAAACCCACTTCTTAAGCTGCATTATTCGAATAGGGGGGGGTAAGGGGACTACGGAACCCTACATTGTGCGTGGCCCGACATACACTTTCCCGATTTTAAAGAGCTTGTTAGTAGATGACGTTTTAAAAACTGACCTACTCAGAATGCAACCTAATGAGAAACAGACATATTGCACAGAAACATATCGCTGCTGAAAAAAACCGTCAAGTTTACAAGTCTGCTATCGCTTAGCATTTGTTGGAATCAGGACCAAATCACTAGATGGAACTGCATAAGCCACAGGTACTTTCCACCGATCGCCACTATTATTCCAGGATAGTACGCGAGGCGGTTGAGATCAAGAAGTACAAGAATTTTAACCGAGAAGATGGATACCAGCTCTCACCTTCTTGGAACCCTGATAACAGCAAATGCAATCGTAGCCGTAACGACACCGCGCCTCAGTGTAAAGACGTTGTAAGTGTAGTGTGTAGAAGTACCGACAGTACAAATTATCAAAATTAGTAGTAGTAGACCAGGCGAGAGTAGTAAAAAACCCCGCGCCTCACGGAGACATCGCTAAGCTGCTATCAGTCAACCCGTGACCACAATCGGTGCAATTCGATCGAAACGTCGGGTAAATAAAAGGTTCCTGAAATATATTTATTATGTATTAAAATCGCGAAAGTTTAAAAACAATAATATTCAGAAACTGACTTCTTACTCATTTGACGTTACTCCACATGAAGGAGTTTTTGTAACGCAAGATGAGTCGGAAGTGATTGTTTAGTTTATTTCAATAAATAAAACGAATTACAAACCCAAGACTTTTTGATTGCACTCTAGGCTGCCGATAACACATTTTATGACAATATAAAGGTCGCACTTAATACAATGTATTATAGATAAATAAGAATAATAAGTAGAGTAATAAAACCTATACATCAGTTAAAAATATCTGTTTACAAGTCATAACTATCCTAATATTATAAATCTCAAGAGCTTGTTTGTTTGAACGCGATTTTCTAGGGAACTACTGGTCCGAATTGAAAATTTCTTTCACGGTTGGATAGCCCATTTATCGAGGAAGGCTATAGGCTATATCACATCACGCTACGACCAATAAGAGTAGAACAGCAATAAGAAATGTTGCAAAAACGGAGGAAATTTATGCAGACGAAGTTGCGCGGGACAGCTAGTTTATTATAATGTGACACATACAGTTTATCATCCTACGAGCCCTGTCTCTGCTCAAAAAAGATCCTGGTTCAAAAAAAAACATTATTGAAGTAATTTTATAGGCATTTCTTGCCAAAGACTTTACAAATACAATAATTGCATTTTTTGGATGGTTTGGCTACGGAAGTCTCGGGTTCGATTCCTGAGCCTGGATTTCAATTTTTTCTATCTTTCAAAATGCAATTATTGTATTTGTAAAAACATTATTATCTATAATTTTAAAACTATAGTTTTAACAATGTATATGTTACAATGTATACAAGGTATACGTGTACGGTAGGGTTAGTCTATAATAGTTTTCTCTTATAATAGCGCATGTGGTGTTTACCTATAAGTAATTGTTACACTCTTTGTTGTATTTCACCATTGTTTTTAATGTATTGTTAATGTAAACAATTGTTGGTGAACCTAATAAAAAAAAAAGAGAAAAGAGTGGCCACGAGTTTTTATTGCCTGTTCTTTTCTCGGGCTTTACCTATTGTTTGCGAACAGGCATTACCAGTAAATGTAGAATCGACTTTTCACAAGTGTAGTATTTTGCTTCCCAAGTGAATAAATAATTTTTTATTTTTTTTATTTTAAAAGACAAATTAACAAGCACACTTTCATACTTTTTACTAAGGAACTAGCTTTTTCTGCGGCTTTACCCGCGTTAAGGAAAGGGATCGGTACTGTATCAATTTGTATCAAACTCACGCATACCTACCATTCGTAACGTAATCGCCTCACCAGACAAAACAGTAGACAGCAAGTGGCGACTCACCTCAATTGTTTTTTTTTTAAAAATAACTAGCAATGTGGGATTTTGGTCCCACATTACTAGCAATCCTGTTAACCCCTCCAGCTAAGCTCAATGGCTTGTATTAGAAGTCCTGTCGGTAGTATAGTGGGTAGGATTCGAACCCGTCACCTCACGATTGCGAGACCGATGCCTTAGCCATTAGGCTACAGCATTTGATACTCTCATAACACTTCTACAAAGTTAGAATTTTCAAATAATCTGTTCGTATCAGATACATCATAATAACTAGCTGTGTGCCAATTTTCAACACAATTCATTTAGTATTTTGAGCCACAAAATACAGAGTTTAGCAGTGTGTTGATGTATCAGTCAGTCACGGCCCACGGCACATGAGTAAATAGCCACGATTTCCTTTTGAATATACATATTAATTAACGTATAAATTAGATTGTTCTAGAATGTCATCAAATATATATTAAGTATACATAGTGATTACTTTATTCGATATCGTAATATCTATTTCTATCTGTGGGTAACGAAATAACGGATCTGTAACGTTATTGTACGCTTATCTATAAGAGCTGTTATCAATATCCCTTATGTAGGTCGTAACAGTCATAATTAATCGGAAGGAAATTTACTTGATAGTGCCTTTAATGAAAATAACAAGCAAAACTCTTTGTTTCGACTGGGCTGTTGCTTGCACGACCTCTCACATAGCAGTAACAGCCAAGTTCACCCCCAATGTACCAAATTGGGGGAGAACTTGGTTGTTGACTGTTATGTGAGAGGTCGTGGGTTTAATTTCCACCAACAATAAATATTTTTGTGATGAGTACGATTGTTTATTCTGTGTCTGGGTGTGATTATTCTATAATAAGTATGTATTTAGAAATAAATAAGTATGTTTATCAGCTGTCTGGTTGCCACAGTACAGGCTCTGCCTAGTTTGGGATATGTGGCTGGGTGTTATTTATCTATAATATGTATATATTTAGAAATATATAAGTATGTTTATCAGTTGTCTGGTTGCCATAGTACAAGCTCTGCTTAGTTTGGGATCAGATAGCGTTGTGTGAGTTGTCCCAAGATATTATTATTTATTATTATATACATTACCTAGCTGACCCGCGCAACTTCGTCTGCGTAAATTTTCCCTTTTTTTTTTACAACATTTTTCATTGCTGCTCCGCTCCTATGGGTCGTAGCGTGATGTTATAACCTACAGCCTTCCTCGATAAATGGGCTATCCAACAATAAAATATCTTTTCAATGCGGCCCAGTAGTTCCTGAGATTATCGCGTTCAAACAAATAAACAAACTCTTAGGGGGATGAAAAATAGATGTTGTCCGATTCTCAGACCTACCCAATATGCACACAAAATTTCATCAAAATCGGTCAAGCCGTTTCGGAGGAGTATGGCAACGAAAACTGTGACACGAGATTTTTATATATTAGATGGGTCTTAATTGCATGAATAATTTAAGGTAAAAAAATTAAAAATCAAGCGAGGGTAGTTTCCGAAACCCGCGCTTCACGGAGGCGACGCGGTGTTGTACCAGTCTACCCGTGACCACAGCCGTTGCAATACGGTCGAAACTTTAAATTATTCACGCGATTAAAACCCGTATCTAATAAATATATTTTTATAATGTGTACAAATCGCGAAAGTTTATCAATATTTAGTTAGGTACCTTATAACAGGATATGTCAACTATGGACAGATTTTTGGAAATTCTACCTTTAAGGGCGGCAAAAAGAGGGTCAAAAGTATGAATGAACATTGGCCATCGAATTAATGAAAGAAGGAAGAAAAATATAATGTCTGGTTGCAGTAGTAAAACCGGGATAGATGCCATAGTTATCGCGATTTATATACATATCTATACTAATATTAAAAAGCTGAATAGTTTGTTTGTTTGAACGTTGTAATCTCAGGAACAACTGGTCTGAATTGACAATTTTTTGTTGGGTAACCCATTAATCGAGGAAGGCTATTTACGCTATATAACATCACACTACGATCAACAGGAGCGGAGCAGCAATGAAAAATATTGCAAAAACTGGGAAAATTTACGCATAGGTACGAAGTTGCGCGGGTCAGCTAGTTGGCTAGTTTAATATATTTCGGGACTTAATCGATCGTGGTCACGGGTCGACAGGTCGATGATCGGTGCAATTCGATCGAAACTTCGGGTAAATAAAAGGTTCCTACCTTTAAATAATTCACGCGATTAAGTCCCGAAATATATCTAATATACTAATATATCTAATATCTAATATACTAACTATCCCATTGTGGAACAGAATAAGTAATAACTTATTCTGTTCCACAATGGGATAGTTACTCCAGTTTTGAATACACTATGTTAGACACATTACTGGTAAACGATTACCGATGTATCGCTTAGTTGAGAAGTATAACAAGCATTTTAATTGTATAGATTTAATAGCAACACATCCTAGTATCTTTAAAAAACTATTGTTTGGAATATTAGAATCTCATACCTGATGTCAATAGCGATTATAAACGATATTAATACTAAATTTATTATATCTATATTAAGTTACTAGCTGTCCCGCGCAACTTTGTATGCGTATTTTTTTTCCGTTTTTGCAACATTTCTCGTCGCTGCTCCGCTCCTATTAGTCTTAGCGTAATGTTATATAGGCTATAGCCTTCCTCGATAAATGGGCTATCCAACAAAAAAAGATTTTTTCAAATCGGACCAGTAGTTCCTGAGATTAGCGCGTTTAAACAAACAAACAAACTCTTCCGCTTTATAATATTAGAATAGATTTATAGATATTATCAATTAGTTTATTCACTTGACTGATCACTGTAAATAACACCAGTGGGCATAGTAGATTGTATGCTCGTTGGTTTTATAGAAATAGTTAATAAACTTTATAAGCAAACCTAAACTTATTATATATCAGTTAAAATGTGGTAAATGTCGCTGGTGTAATAAACATGATTTTATAATACTATTATTTACCTTGTATTGTGTCACTGTTTATTTACGTCAATAAAAACAAAAAAAAACTATGTTTAGAAGTACCTTTTCTAAAGACCTTATTGCTATGTAAAGCAACGAAGAAGACGCAAGCGTTTTGTCAGTATGAGCTAAAATATTCTGCGGCGATACTTTGACGGGCGGCGACTTATATTGATGAGTTTTAGTAGTAATTACTATAAAAAAAAAAAAACAAAAAAAAAAGCAAATATAAAAGACAAGTATCCGTATCAAAAAGGACAGTCGGCCTATTTACTTATGCGGATAGTCGCCGTAGTGGTTTTAGGCACCTGTCCCACCAACGACGATGAGCGAGAAGCGAGTAGCGATTTATCGCTCACAAAACGTACAGCAGTCTGATGTATTTTGTAGATCCCGTTCGAGTAAACAAAAGAGATGCAGTATAGAGCGAATACTCGCCGGCAGTGGCCGGTGAGCGATGAACTATTAATATCTGTATCTCTTTTGTTTACACGGGATCTACATAAGTATGTACGTGTCTTGAGCGATAAATCGCCACTCGCTACTCTTTTTCTCGCAGTTGGTCGAACAGGCGCCTTATACTCTTTGCTCTAGAAGCAACCATACCATAGGGGTACTATCCGCCACAGTAGACAACTATCCCATTTTGAGAGACAGTTAGTGACCCTGACTGCTAGCTAACCCAGAGGTCGTTGGTTCGATCCCACCTAGGATAAAACTTTGTGTAATGAGCAGGATGCCGTGGTCACGGGTAGACGGCCGTTGCGATACGGTTGAAACGTCGGGCAATAAACAAGGTATTTTTCTTACCTTATAATGCCTATATTCACAAGATTAAGACCCAGTATATATATTTTTATTAATTATGTTTATAAGGCTGATAATAAAGATGAAAGCTCTGTTTTATGAAATGTCTACATATAGTGTTACTCTCATAGACTTAGGATATACTAACGTATACTCTTAGTATGTTCATATTTTTTAATAGTAGAGATTTTTAAAAAAGTGGGGTACCTAACAGAGTTTTACCTTACCTGTCATCAGATGACCATCTATGAGTTCTCCTAAAATATTATAAAGATTTAAAAATAAAGTAACGTCGAAATAATCTCTTTTATTATTGTCATTATTTACCTACCTAAAAATGTTTTGTGTCGTGACATTGTTTATTTGTTTATCAATTCATTTGTTGTATTTGAAAAGCGATGTTTTGCAAATAAGTCCGGGACCGGTTTCATCTAACCCCTGAAAATGATGGTCTGCTGTCCAATTAATAACTTTTGTAGGTATCATGTAGTCCAAACCCTTAGGCCAGTAAGGACGGCAGGACTTACAGTCATGATCTATTGAATAACGCACAACACTGTCGCCAAGCTTTTTATTAATCTAAACTGCATTTCATTCATCTATTTTTTTAACCTCTTTGTGCTGAGTAATACACCTACGTACAGTTAAAGTTATGCAGTAAGTGATGGATTAAGACTTCATGATGAAATTGATCTTATCGTACTTTAGTATTTCTTGACAATTAAAAACACGTGGATATTCAAACACCAAATTTTATTTTTTAAGTATTTCTGGTGTCACCATCCCCCACAATTGCTTATATGCATTATGAAGGTATCAACAAAGTCTTGAAAACTGAAATTCGAATGTTTCTATTTTATGAAGTTACGTGCATTAAAATAGGTTTAATTTTATATTTGTGTTTTAAAGTTAAAACACAAATATAAAAATTTAAACAAGGTTATTGTTGAGATAGTGCAAAGCTCAGACACCACAAGAAGATTTTTATTTCAAGAAATCATGTAAAAAAAAGAAAATGAAGATATTGGAAACTTACAGAGTTATAAGTCAAATTGCATTATGTTCTTCGCGCTATCGTGCTCATTGCGTCCCGTAGTATGTAATCCATGTTAATTATTGAAAAATAAGTGATTATTATATTTTACATCACGTTGTGAACAAAATTTCTACTGTTAGACTGATTAATGAACGATTAATAGAAATCTGATTATAGAACAATAGATATAACATGGTTCAAAAACTACCTCATTGGTTTGTGTTACTGATTCTGAGCAAACTACTTTCAGGTTTGCAATTGACCAAGAATAACATAGTATATACTTTTTCATGCATGCGTTTAAATATGCAAAACAATTGAAACAATAACAGTTAAGGTCGTTGCCCGTTATCAATGTCCTAATTTAAGTATTTTAAAGATATTATTTACAACGATGTTAAGCTACAAACACAGTTTATCAACGTGGACAATCTAATTTATCGTATCTTAGAACATCTATCGTAAGATTACAAAACAAGTTATACAAAGACAACAATGGTATACAACAGACACAAAGTAAACCCAGACTCGGAACAATTTGTGGATCACACAAAGTGATGTCCTGTCCGGGAATCGAATCCATCGCCTTCTGCACAGCAATCGAACGCCCTCCCGATGCGCCACCGAGGCAATCAATGAGCAGTAGTACCTATTTGTTATTTCATAAAGGTGGCTCACCTAACTAAGGCACGGCGAGAAAAAGAGTAGCGAGTAGCGATTTTATCGCTCAAGACACGTACATACATGTAGATCCCGTGTAAACAAAAGAGATACAGATATTAATAGTTGATCGCTGAGTGTTCACACTACCGGCGAGTACTCGCTCTATACTGCATCTCTTTTGTTTACGGACGGAATCTACAAAATACATCTGGTATACGTTTCTTGAGCGATAAATCGCTACTCGCTTCTCGCTCATCGTCGTTGGTGGGACAGGTGCCTAAGTATAATAATAGCAATAGTCACTGACTGATATAACTAGAACTCTGGACCTCGACTGGCTACCTATACCCAACTACAAAAAAAAATAAAAAAAAACTATTCCGTGGCCTACCCCGTACAATAGTGACAGCAATTATAAATGCCGAATAGAAATACCGTTTAATCCTGTGTACTTAAATTTGACACATAAGATAAATGACCGTTGTTGTGGTGCGGTGGGAGGGTATCCGACTGCTACGCAAGAGGTCGTAGGTTTGATTCCCACACGGGACACCACTTTGTGTGATCCACAAATTGTTGATCCGAGTCTGGGTGTACTTAGTGTTCGTGACTTGTTTGTTTGTAAAGTCCCCCGCGACACAGGGCTTGTACCCTATTGCAAGAGTCGTCTTTTATAATAAAAAAAAAACCTTTTATGTTTCAATTGATGTGATTTTGTCAAATGAGCGTCCAAATGCCAAAATCTAGTTCTACTAGTATCTAGGAAATATAGAGGTCAGTAGCAGCAGTAAAATGCCTGTCCAACGTGTCCATGTGAGACCATGTCAAGTCTTCATATTGGATACATAATATCGATCAATTAAAAAAAAATCATAATTCTTTATTCACTTAAGATGCAAAACAACTCTTGTGATACGTCGGGATTATATATGTACCTACATGTAATGCCAAGTTCGCAAACAATAGATAAAGCCGGAGAAAATAACCTGGCAATAAAAACTCGCGGCCACTCTGTTCAAATTGCCAATTTTACAATGTTTGAATGTTTATAAACTTGATATGGGGGTAACGTGCTGCGACTAATATACTATACACCATGTTAAAGGACTGATGCAAATTGTATCTGCTTTATCCATACCAATATTATAAATATGAAAGTAACTCTTTTGTCTGTCTGTTACGCTTTCACGCTCAAACAGCTTAACCGATTTAGATGAAATTTGGTATGGAGATAGTTTGAGTCCCGGGGAAGGACATAGGATAGTTTGTATCACGATAACCAACATCCACGCGGGCAGAGCCGCGGGCGAAAGCTAGTAACGTATACATCGACGGCCCCTACATAAATCATCGAAACAAATTTTTGGCACATTTCTTACAAAAAAAGCATATAAAATCCTGGGCACGTCTAAGTAGAACCTACTTATTAGATCCGGACCTACTTACACACATCAAAAGTGTCTAGGGATCAACATATATTTTTGCAATAACTTTTCTCCTGATTGATTTTTTTTTTTTATTTCTTTAAGGATTCATCAAATAAAGTGTTTTCGTTTGTCACAGTAACGATAAACCAAGTCACCTTTGCATTAATAAAGAAATTTGCCATTTTCCTAATAAAGGGATTTTTGACATTTGAACCACTAACATTAAAGTTCGAAAAAAAGACTGAAATAACAGTTTTCTTTAAAATTTTATTGGGTAACTTAAACAATTAATAATCCGTGTTTCTACCGCGAACACTAACAACACAAGAACATCGGTTTGGCATACTCAAAATGAGTTCATCCAAATCACGCTGTGGAATGGCCGCCCATGTTCGTTGCAACAACAAAAAAAGGTCTTCTTGCGACTGGATACCCTCCATATTCGGCAGAGCTCTTCTCTGTAGCATATCCCATGCATGCTCAATCGGGTTCAAGTCTGGCGACTGAGCAGGCCAGGGCAGGACATTGATGTTAGCTGCGGCGAGAGTCTGTCTTACAACTCTTGCGGTGTGCGGTCGTGCATTATCATGCATTAACTGAAATAAGGGACCGATTTGCACTTGTAGAGGAACGATGACGTCTGATACAATCGTCTCAGCATAAATTTGAGCGTTGAGGTTGCCTCTGATCCAAATCAACTCAGTTCTTCCGCCGATCCAAATACCCGCCCATACCATGATGGTTCCACCACTATAAGGATGGACTTCCTGGCAGGATTTTAATCGCTGTTGGCGTCCAGGGGTTCTCCAGTGTCGTATACGTCTTGTATCCGGTCTCATACCAAAACGAGACTCATCAGAAAAGCACACGAAACGCCATTGTTCTTCTGCCCAATTTCTGTGTTCAAGAGCCCATTGATATCGAATCCTACGATTGTGCATTGCTATAGGTGGTACCCGTAGCGGTCTTCGGGAATGAAGGTTCACTTCATGCAAGCGGTTTCTGACTGTTTGGTCGCTAATTAAGTTCCCTGAAGAGTGATGAAGCCTCACGGCTAACATCATGGCGGTTATTGTTGGACCTCTTCGAGTTAAGATTTGAATGTATCGGTCTTGTCTCCGTGTGGTGCAGCGATACCGTCCTCCATGGCGCTCAGCCACGGTACCAGTGCTTCGGTAACGTGTCCAAAGTCGACTGATAACACTCTGACTTGTATTCAGAGCTAAAGCCACAGTACGTTGCCGGGAACCAGCTTCTATCATTCCCACGGCTCTGAGCATTTCTTCCCTGCTTAAATGACGTCGCCGCTCCATAATAACGTTGGTTTTAATCAGTAGTAGGGAAACAGTAGCACTAATAATGTCTTCAATGCGTTGTATGTTTTTATAGGGAAAATATTGACAGCTGATTTTCATCTTTTACTCGAATTTGATTCACAGTTCCTGATTCAAATTATGAAATGCACCAAAAAGGATCCATATAAATTTATAAAATCATAAATTTATTACAAAGCCACATCTCAATCTCAAGAAATCCGCATAAAAATGCTTGATCCCTAGACACTTTTGATGTGTGTATTAGAGCCGGCCAAAAAAATAACTGTATTTGAAAAATGCCTATAAAATTAGAATGGAAACACTAAACAAATTTAAACGGGTCTCTAAAAAAACATTTTTACAAAAAAATATTACCGACTTCAAACATTTCAACTAAAAAGCAAAAAATAATACACCTAGAATAACAAACACAAAAAAAAAGTACAGTCAAATTGAGAATCTCCTCCTTTTTGAAGTCTTTGGGTACGTAGAGGCCGTCGAAATGTCATTAACTTATTGAAACTCGAAATCGGAATCAGACGCAGACACATTAAACCAGTTACACAGGTATGTTTTGTTAATAAAATACAAGAAAAACGCCAAAAGTATCTTTTCCTTATACCGCGTAACGTCTTTAAAAAATCCCTAATTCTACCGGTATTCTGCAATTAGTTAAAAATATAAAACTTACATTTGATCAATGTGAGTGCATTGATCATTGTGTTTAAATGTACCTAAGTAAATCAATTCTAATAAAACAACAATACCTATCTATAATATAATAATAATATCTAGGGACAACTGACACAAAGCTATCTGATCCCAAACTAAGCAGAGCTTGTACTATGAAACCAGGCATCCGATAAACATACTTATATATATCTACATACATACATATTATAGATAAATAAGCCAGGGCTCGGAACCGGTTTATAAATAGCGGTTATTATTGTTAATAAAACCGGTTTAAGGTGTGCTCATCGATTAACCGGTTAATCAAGATACCGGTAATCATAACGAAATAATTTTGATTACCGGTTAAAACAGAGAGCGTAATGCTAACCGATAATGTGAGCTGAATTAACCGGTTAAATTCGCGTGACGCAAGGCACGGTCGTTCGGTCTCGACCTCACGTCATTGAAACTTAGTACTTTTTCTTTCCCACATGTATGGGTTAGACCGTCGTCGTGCGTCGTGTTAAATCATGTTCCCTGCAAAACTACAAGCGTGCGGCCGTTATTTAGTGTAGGTTAGTTATATTAATTGTGTGTATATTCATCATGGGAAAAAGAAAATAAAATAAGATTTAATCTATGTTCGCTTAAAATTAAGAGACCAATAAATCGAAATTTTTGATGAAAGGTTGTAATCACCACGCACGACATCTGCACACTGGCGTGTAATATTTGTTTCGACGGTGTGTACACTTAATCATCGCGGGATTTTACGATATTGAGAAACGATATCCATCTTCTAGGTTGAAATTGACGTGTTTTTTTTATTTTAACCTCTGCCCGCGCCATGCGGGAGTAGTAGTGACGGTCAGTGAAGAGGATCTGTGGTTCGTGTAGTTCAATCAGTTCATTATTGAATATATATGCGATTAAGACCCGCAGCTTATAAAACTCCATAATGTGTACAAATCGTGAAAGTTTACGAACTAAGAACTTCTTTAGAAATGCTAACCAATTACGAAATAAAGTTTTGAATTATTACATGGTCACTACATTACACTTGGCCAGCGGAACTTACATACGTATCACTAAATACAAAATTTTGTGAGACGTGAATCATTTAATATATCTACTGTTGCGTCTACAGACGAATCCGTTAAAGTGGACGATGATGAAAGGATACAAAAGCTCACTACAATGTTGTTATGGGAGATTTCAATGCTAATGTGGGAGTACAAAAACGCGGCGAAACGAAAATTGGACCTAACTGCGTAGGGCGCAGAAATCACAGGGCCCAAATGCTCGTTAATTTTCTACAGTCGTCGGAGCTTTTCTTAATGAATTCTTTCTTTAAGAAGAAGCCTCACAGAAAGTAGACATGGCAAAGCCCAGATGGTGTAATAAGAAACTAGATAGATTTCATCATTACGGACAAGCTGCAAATAATTAGGGACGTCTCGGTGATCAACAGGCTCAATACTGGCAGCGATCACATATTGGTTCGAGGGTCTCTAATTATTAGCTTCAAGGTCAAAATACTCCAAATAATGAGGCCTTTTCTCCGACCTACTGCCCCCCAGATAGCCTCATGTCCCGAAAAGTTCAAAACCGTTTCGCATCGCTGGAAACACAAACGAGAAAACCGACACTGGTCAAAACGCTACAGGATGTATCTCGGAAGTTGTTTCCCGGAAAACGCGAAAAAAGGGAGTCCGAACACTCACTCGAGATCCTTGAACTAATGAGGGTAAGACGAGACACGCAGATGTCTTTGTCAGATATGAGAGCCATAAACCTGAAGATCAGGAAGCTGACATGACCTGACCACCTACGCTACAGCACTCGCAACATTGAGACGGCGATCGATCGAAATAGAGGCACTTAAGTTTTCTCACAGCAGCTAGGCAGACCCTGTCTGACAATACTAAATACAGTGAGTGGTAAAACCTCAAGGCTGGAGATAATTGGGGAAATCGAGAGTTTTTATGGACATGTATGCATCACGGATGGCTAAACCTATGGGACTTAGCGTCGTTGATCACAGAACCCCACTCAAGTGCCACTATACCGAGGGCATATCGGATGTCGATCAGGGCGAGGTCGGGGCAGTTTTCGAGCAACTTAAGAATGACAAAGTGCCCTGTGATGACAGAATCACTACAGAGCTTTTGAGAGCAGGTGGGACCCCAGTCCTGAAAGAACTAGCAAATCTCTTTAACTCCGTCATCCACCAAGGCTTAACACAAACGTGTAGCGAGAGTGCGTGGCTCTGTTCTTAAAAAAAATATAACCCCTTGCTGAAGAACTACAGACCTATCTTATACCTGAGCCACGTCTACAAGTTGTTCTCGAGAGTGATCACCAATCGCTTCTCTAGAAAACTCGACGAGTTCCAGCCCCCGGAACAAGCCGGGTTTCGAAAAGGCTTCAATACCGTGGACCACATCCATACATGACTGCAAGACGAATTCAATAGAGCGTCATATCCCCGAAACTGTTCACCTACGCTCTCGAAGACATCTTCAAGACACTTGATTGGACTGGATATTTCATAATCATAAACCGTGAGTAAATCTCACACCTTCGGTTTGCCGACCATATTGTCGTAGTAGCGCAGTCGCTGGAGCAGCTCAGCGAAATGCTGCACAGCCTAAATGGAGCCTCTAGATGTGTGGGTCTCGGCCGAAGGTTACTTTAACGTGACTTTGAATTGTTTCCAGTTTGGTAAAAGCAACTTCGAACAAGAAGTCGATAGAAGGATTCAATTGGGTTGGGTAGCGTTTAGCAAACTTCGTCGAGTTTTCACTCCGCCTTAACCGCAATGCCTGAAGGATCAACGTAACCAGTGCGTCCTACCTGTTATGACCTACGGTGCCAAGTCATTTATTACGGTTGAGTTAGTCCAAAAAAAAAACAAAATTGTGCAGCGGGCTATGGAGCGACGTATGCTTGGGAGGATAAAACTCGCAATAAGGTCATCCGACAAAGAACTAAAGTTACCGGTATAGCTCGCAAGTACTGGACATAGGCATCTCCTAATTTTTGCCACAACAGCCGGGCCTCTGCCTTCCGCATCCAGTCCATCCCAGCCACCTTATTTAGGTCGTCGGACCTGGCTGGGGGCCATCCTACCTTACATTATAGTACTCGATGTGGCACAAGCTTTTGATAAAGTCTGGCATGAAGGCTTGCTATATAAACTGAAAACAATGTTACCAGATCAATTTGCTACTGTCCTAGAATCTTACATTTCTAGTAGAGCATTTCAAATACGCCAAGAGGATGTTTGTTCTAAAAATAAAGAAATAAAAGCTGGAATTCCACAAGGCAGTGTTCTAGGTCCGGTCCTGTACCTTTTATACACCCGTGATATTCCAGAGCTCGAAAATAATGCTATTGCAACCTTTGCTGACGATACAGCCATCATAGAAGTAGGAAATACCCACAACGAATTAGTAGAAAAGGTTCAAGTAGCCACCAACCAAGTCTTAGAGTGGACGACAAAATGGAGAATAAAACTTAATGAGAGTAAGTCCGTTCACGTTGACTTCACAAATAAAAAAAGGTCAATACTGCCCGGTGCTTATACCAACCAATACCCTACTCGAATACAGCTAAGTACCTCGGTATGACGCTTGACGCAAAGTTACGCTGGAAAGCACATGTCAAGAAAAAAGACAAGAGCTATCCCTACGCTACCAGAAGAAGTACTGGCTACTGGGAAGACACTCTTCCCTTTCAGTATACTACAAAGTCCTGCTATATAAACAGGTGTTAATGCCAGTATGGACTTATGGTATACAGATTTGGGGCTGTACCGCTCAGTGCAATCGACAAATAATACAAAGATTCCAGAACAAAGTGCTCAAGGATATTGTCAACGCCCCTTGGTACTTAAGAAACTGTGATCTCCACCGGGACCTTAAAATGGATGACATAGAGACAGTAATACAAAAAATTGCTGAAGCACATCAAAGCAGGCTTCAACAACACGTGAACGTCGAGGTAATCCAGCTCCTTGATACCACTGAGTTAAAAAGAAGATTGAAACGGCTGAAGCCGTTTGAATTAGTGGAGTGTAACAGTGACATATTAAATGTAGTGTAAGTGCAACGTAAAAGAACACATGAACAAAATGACTTCACATATGTAATAGACTTGACTTGACTAGATTTGACTGCCTCTGTGGCGCGGTGGGAGTGTGTCCGACTGCTACGCAAGAGGTCGTGGGTTCGATTCCCACACGGGACACCACTTTGTGTGATCCACAAATTGTTGTCCCGAGTCTGGGTGTACTTTGTGTCCGTGACTTGTATGTTTGTAAAGTCCCCCGCGACACAGGGCTCGTATCCTACTGCGGGAGTCGTCTTTAAAAAAAAATAAAAATAAAAAAAAAATAAAAAAAAAATAGAGACAATAAGATAAGTGTTATTGGACACATTCTTAGATTTAAGTCTTTATAGCAATTTAGGTCATAATTAAATTACTCATTAGTCTTTAGGGCCAGATTGTAATCTATATAAAGTATTGTAATAGATACTTAATTATAAAAAAAAAAAAAACGATCTAGTAGTTCCTGAGATTGCCGCGTTAAAACAAACAAACTCTTCAGCTTTTTAATATTAGTATAGATATGTTACTTTTTAGATTTAATTCAATTGTTTTACTTTATTTCACTGTATGTTTACTTAATATCATCTGTATCAGAAAGTATATTTTCGGCAACACCAAGAAAAAGCGGTTGACTATCCGGTAAGACTTCATTCGTTGATAAGAATTTATAGCATTTTTGTATGTTAAAAAATGTAACTACTGATATTCACAATTTCACTCAATTATTATTATGATTCAATTTATCGCATAATTTAGCGCAAACGTAAATGTTTAACTATACAAATGTAAACATGTACAAAATACTCTGTGAATCTGAACGTTGACTAAACAGACGAAACACTCGGTTCAAAAAATTAATACAGATACGCGTACTCACTTATGTCCTTGAAACTCAAATTAACCGGTTTATTTCGCTGAACAGTATCGAAATTTGTGAAAAACCGGTTTCCCACTTTAACCGGTAAATAACCGGTAAAGATAACCTTAACCTAAATTCATTTCGGTTCGGGGTCAATGACCAAAACCGGTTTGGAAATTTAACCGGTTTCCGAGCCCTGTAAATAACACCCAGACACAGAATAAACCATCGTGCTCATCACACAAAGTTTTATCCTGGATGGGGATCGAAACCACGACCTCTTACGTAGCAGTCGGATACACTCCCACCGCGCCACAGAGGCTGCCAATAATAAAGCTGAATAGGTAAGTTATTTGTTTATTTAAATGCGCAAATTTCAGAAGATCATGGGCGGAATAATAAATACCTACGATTTGAGGGTTGGGATCCCTCCCGATATTGCAAAAAGGTAGACACACTGAACACATTTATTTGGCCGGTGTTGTCAGGTACATAATATTCTTAAAGACTGCCTAACCTCACGCCCGATGGCACCGACCGTGATCCCGTTTATTCCTACGCCGAATTTTATATACCTAGGTAATCTACAACGCATTAGGCTGCCTATTCAACATGAGAACTTAACATGAGGCTGCGTATTCAACATGAGAATTTAAGTCCTTTACAAATACAATAATTGCATTTTTAAAGATAGAAAAATTTGAATCCAGACTCAGGAATCGAAGCCGAGACTTCCGTAGCCAAACCGGGGCCAGAAGCGAGTCCTTTAATAAGCACAGACAAATAAACTGCCCGTTTATCTTTTTTAAGGCTTTTGTATCGTGTAGGTTGTAGTAAGTTCCGGTTACCTTTCACCAGCGAAGCAGTGATCTTTAGACATTGCTCAACAGGCTCTTAAGAATGGCGTCAGTCGGTCTGGCGCACAAAAAAGAAAACAAAAGTTTGCGATGTTTCTTTATAAGTATTTGTAGTTATCAAACAATGATATATATGATACGTAGTCTTTTTTATGTGAGTAGACTTGGATAGCTTATTAAGGAATATAGTCTTTCGTCTGGTCTCAATAATCTAACTATCGATGGATTTGGCTATTTAAAAATTCTACCTCTAGTAGTAATTCTACCTCCATCGATACGTAGCTCCTGACTTTGTTCACGTGAAAATTAAAAAAAAAAACAAACCTATCCAACATGAACCGTATATTTTTCTGAGATAAGATGTAGCCTAGATTGTATTCCAGACTATAATCGATTTATGTGCCAAACTTCATCAGAGATCAGTTCAGATCCGTTTTGGCGTAACTGAGTAACAAACATCCATCCATTCAGAGTCTGGGTGTACTTTGTGTCCGTGACTTGCATGTTTGTAAAGTCCCCCACGACACGGGGCTTGCACCCTACTACGTAAGTCGTCTTTAAAAAAAAAACGAATTTCGGATTTAGTCATGTAAAAAACCACACATATTTAAAACAACATACAAAATAAGTATTGTACCTACCAACTTTTTAACTCTTTTGCCACTTCAGGATAAGAAGAAATAAGGAGAAGAAGAAGCGAGAAGTATGTATACTGCCCCAATTTTACACCGTCCGATTTAACATAATTGCTCAAAAACTGGTTTAATCTCACGTTTTACATTTCTGATAACTCTGATAAGTAATAATGAATATTAACCAAAATGATATTAAATCGACCACAAAAGATTACATTATGACCATCACTCTCCCTTTCATATCATTGCGGAAAGACAAGGACAGTGATATAGTCAAGGTCGTCTGCGTCGACGCCGATCTACACCCTAATATATTTGACTTATAAGTATGAATATTATATATAATATTGCTTTATGTAAAATAATCGTGTCATTTTCGTCAATGAGTTATCACAATATTCACAAGATATGGATTTTTTAGTTTATTTAAATGCGAACCTACTGATCTGGTTAGAAAAAATGATTTGCTATGAACTTAGGCATACCTAGTTGTATATAAAACAACTATTTGCACAGCGACTGGCTGAACTTCAAACGTATAAGAACCATACCGATTATACAAAATTTCTATTTAAAATGAGTTGTACGATGAGACAGACAGATAGCTACAACATGCAACACACATTATACAACCTATAACATAATACCTCTCTCTTTTTGGGAGTTTACAACTTAGGTTATGTTCAGCTTTTGATTTTTCTGAGGGTACCTAACTTTGGCCTCGACAGTCAAATGCCTCTATGATATCGTGAATTATATATAGGTAAGTACAAATCTTTTATTTACTCGACGTTTCGATCGAATTGCACCGATCGTGGTCACGGGTCGACCCGTGACCACGATCCATACGATGCCTTTAAATAATTCACGCGATTAAGTCCCGATATATATCTAATATGTATAAAAATCGCGAAAGTTTAAACACTGTTATTGTATTTGTCAGTTCAACACCGAAAAAGGTCAATAATATGCAAAAAAATATATATCTTTGGGTCTTCATAACCGGTTTCGGCCACAGCAAACTCATAACAACGCAGACAATATTATAAATATAATAGATGAAAATGGATACACTGTGATATCTATAGGTGTGCGACGGTTAGACGCAGAATTAATGGCTTAATGAGGCACGGAGAAATGTGACAATAAAAAACAGTCACCTATCTTGGTAACCGTGGTAACATAACAAAACATAAATTCGTTAGGACAAAGAGTAACAAAGAATCCATGCCATTTGCATGCCCATCAAAATCAGATACAGACAGGCCAGTTAGCACACATTGCAATTAGATGACACATCCAAAGAGCTGTTAAATTCGAAGTCATAATCAAATTTAATTGTCTGTAATAAACTACAGAGCTCCTAAAGTGTATGATGCAATCTTGAAATAAAATTAATTTACTAAAATACCTTACCTGGGTAGAATTATCTTGAAGTCCTATCGCTAACCCCTCCAAAAGGCTATGCACAAACAGCGCCGATAGCAATCCAACCACACTTGAAGAAGACCTATTACAGGGCTCCTGATGACTGACATGACACAGTTCAGTGCTTGCTTCTTGCCTCTCTCTCAACTCCCCATCCTCTCTTTCCCTCGTCAGCAAACTGGACCGTTCTCCAACCCCTTGCCTTTCACTATTATGACCATTACTCTTAAAGAATAGATGAGACAACTCATCCACCAGATAAACCGTGAAGAATCCAATGCACAACATCACTTCGGAGTACTCCGGCAGCTTTTCCCTTGTTTCTGGAAGCATGTGGACCAAAGACGTGGAGAGAAGAACTCCTCCACCAAAACAGAGAAGGCATGATATAATAAGAGGATGACTTTGTCTCGTTCTTTCTGAGAAGCAAGTCGGCAGCATTCCTGAGAAGAAGCTGCCTATGCCTAAAGCCAGCATTGAAACCGCTCGAGCTGTGACTATATCCATCTTGAATATTGTTTCAATACAAATCCACTAGAGGAGTTGTTTTTTTGGCCGTTTTCCGTGTTTTTGTTTATTGATATTCACTTTGTTTGAGACAACTTTTTTCCTTGTTTTTTTCATGGGACACAACACTAATCACTTTTCAAGCTGTGGGTACTTCGATTTTGTTGTCACTGAACTTCTTTAACCGACACACGTGTTTCGATTGCATCAATCTTTTATCAATTATTTACATATGTTTACTGATAATAGCAGTATATCTGACGGTACACACGGCCGCGCGGACCGAGCTCCCATAGTGAACAAACCTATGTAATCAGTGTTCACATATACAAATATAATACCATCCTTCGTAAAACTATTGTAGAAGCTTATTTCAACCGCATAAAGTTCAGTTTTAAATGACAAATGCAGAAACGAGATGTAAATTGAATTGTTTTTACGCATAAACGGCTAATTATTCTTGAGCCGCCGCGTCCCCCGTTTCTTATACTATTGGAGATGTGAGGTAACGAAATAAGAGGTTATTAAAAGATCAATTTACATTGGTATGTGCGAAAGATTACGGTGGCGATGAGCAAATGTAATAAATGCGTATAAGTACTTATGTATGATTAATTGTTGTACATTTATGTCTATGCCTTATAAAGATTTAAAACTTATGATAGGTTATGTTATGTTGTAATAGGTCTCATTAAGACAACACTCTTTGTTTTAGTACCTTGGTTGGTAGGTATATTATCTGTGATCTGGACCGATAAGTCTCTTAATTGCCCAGCCTCTGACTCATGTCCAGTTAAGTCCCATGCATGACGAATGAGACTATAAAACCACACAAGGTGATGCGAAATGTGTGGGTTAGTAATTTGTTTATCTTGCGACTCTGTATTATGTGGATGTGGACCAATTATATTTGGTCCACCAGTATAAAACATAATTATGTTTTATACTTACAAGTAGGTACCTACATCTTTTATAGATATATTATAAATTATACTGAGGTGTACCTACATACCTACTCATAACAATGATAATTTATAAAACAATGTATCACAGACTTTGATTGTATAACATTCGCGTAATGAATGAACCTGTCAAAGATGAACCGGCTTCAATTTAACAGTGCATTTACACGCTTGCATTCAAAACGATATTCAATGGGCTCGAGCCCGAGCCAAGCGGGAGCGTGTGAATGTGTATGAATGCGCTGCTCAGCTGTTTGGAAACAGCTTGCTTGGATGGTTTTCCGGCCCGGGCTGCTTCCCGGGCTGTTTCCCGGGCTGCTGGTATGCGTCTGAACCGGGTATGAGATGCCGGATTAGGAATCGTTATATCTATACTTATAAATCAAAATGAGTCGCCAAAGGTGTTACTAAGCGCAAATTCAATATCGGCTGAATCAATTAAACTTTTGACAAAAAAAAATATTTCATTAAAAAAATATATAAAAATGCGTAAAATCCCCATTTTTCTTTTCCCAATCAAAAATGTCTCTGGCCTCTGGTTAATCTCCGTTTTACTAGAAGCGCTAAACTTAAGAGAGGTCAAGAAAACGGATTTCGGACTGTCAGCTATCCTTACTGGTACTACAAAGAAATGACTCCTGATTTTATTGTAATGAACACGTAACATATAAAAAAATACTTACTATATATAGTTCTATGCCATAATAATCCCATCGACATTTGCACCTGGTTCACTTTTCCATACGCCATTCGCTACTGAAATTTGACAAAAAGAAAATGCTATATAGGTACCTATATAGTAATATTTTAAACCTGAAGAGTTTTTTTGTTTGAAACTACTGGTCCGAACTGAAAAAATATTTTTCTGTTGGATAACCCATTTATCGAGGAAGGCTATATAACATCACGCTACGACCAATAGGAGCGGACCGGCAATTAAAAATGTTGCAAAAACGGGGAAAATTGACGCATACGAAGTTGTTAACTTTATAAAAATAATACAATCGGATATGGCACCATGGTAAGTGAAATTTGACCACACCTTTCTGTTACACGTTAAACGGACAGTGGACTTCTAAAGATAGAGTAAAGAAAGAGTACATTTGAGAGAAATATTTTATCCTCTTTGGTTTCCTTGACAAATTGACAAACCAAAACATATTTGTCAAAAAAATTATCAACTTAAAGGTTTTTATGAAAGAATTATAAAGTAATTACAACAATGAACGAGTTACTGCAGAAACACGGATGCTCTAACGTATTTACTCTGCCCGAAGGACTGAAAGAGCTGATGTCTGATATTTCTCGAGAAGTAAGTGACAATTCATCCTTTAACAAACGGTGTCTCGCTTTTATCCGAAACTAGTAGGACCCAGCAACGCTTTGCTGTGGTTTTTTGGACCAGGAACACATGCGGTCGTTCTTAGAACAGCCTACCAAAATTTCGTCTCAATCTGATCAATGGTTTCGGAGCGCATAAGGAACATACAATACAAACATCATAACTATTTATTATACGGGAATTAACGCGCAGCCAGTCCGCTTGTGACCACGGCCGGTGCAACCTGGTCGAAACGTCAAGCAATTTTAAGGTAAACAATGCGCGTTAATTCCCGTATAATAAATAGTTATAATCATGCAACGCGAAAGTTTAAGTGTTAGTATACAAACATCAGTCGACAAACAATTTAGATAGAACGTAGGTAGACAGAATTTTTGTTCAGTGGGCGCGTCAAATGGCGCCCCCATTTGTCTAACATCGGTCAAGAGAATCGTTCGCACGACGCGAAGTGAGAGGGCAATTAACTATTAACCGACAAATATATAAATTAAGGTATTTTACTCACGAGTCGAGTTCTAAACAAGCCCGTTCGTTTGTATCTGCGCCTGGAAAGTCCTGACTCCAAATTTGTTCCTAATGATATCAACATGGCAAATGCACGTTTAGCAGTTGATATAATAAAAGCGACAGGCGCTTTTAATTTTATGTGGACTTCAAATTAGGTAGGTATATACCGTATATACTTGCATTTTGCCGTTACTGTACTGGATAAAAATAAAAGTAAATATGGCAAATAGAATAAAGTTTAAAGAGAATTGGCCTTGCCGTAAACGCGCCACCTCGTTTGCAGTGGTCAACATACCTAAATGGCCAGGCAACAGGCCTCTGATGCCATAAAATTGAATTGAACAGACCTCTGGAATTTAAGAGAATTATTTTAACATTTTTAAACCCCCAGCCACGCTACAGACACGAATTAATTCACACCTCCTTTGGTGTGAATTGATTCGTGTCTGCCTGTGTCTGTAGCGTCTAATTTTGGAAGCGGTTATTTTTTTTCAAACCCTAGTTTCATCGAAGAGTTTATTCTTAGCAGTTTTGAAGATAAATCAAGTTTTATCTGTTGTATAGGTCGTTTGTTGCACAAGATTTCATATTTTTACAGGTTCTCCGAGCCCAACCAATAAAGTTGATCGACTTCATAGCAAACTATCTCTCAGCTATGCTGATCACCCGCGAGCATGGAGTCATGGCATTCAAGATACTGGACGACTTGTGTGATTGTCGTCCGACCGTCTCCGACCATCTGGTCGAGGCTGGGCTGGTGCGCCAACAAGCTGATACTCTGGCGGAGATCATACAGACAGAAATAGAAGCCTCTGATCCTGAGAAAGGGGAAGGTATGACCTTATTGTAACCCCTAGCCTCCCCCAACAAATTAAAGATGAGAGATGGAGAAACTAGAGATTGTTGTTTAATCTCAATAACGTCTTGATATGCACACTGCTCACTTATCTCAAAATCATGGTTACTTCGAAATTAGACACCTTGACAACACAGGCGCGTATCCAATGGGGGGAGGGCAACAGGGGCAATCCCCCACTGTCCCTAGACTCGACTAAATTGCCTTTTTGGGGAAAATTTGAGAAATTTGACACTAGACCGGTGTGTTTTCATCGGCAATTGGACCCCAGTGGCTGGTGTACCGATATTGAATCAAATGCACCCCCCCTAGTCATGCGAGCGACTCACACCTCGCCAGTCGAGTAAAATTGCCCCCCCAAGAACAAATATTTGAATTTGCGCCTGCGACAATAGAACCTAATTAAGTATGTATATTTTTGTAGAAGTATTACGAGAGTATCAAATAATCAAGAAAGTGCTGACGGTGGTGCCTTTGGATGAAGAAATGTCTGCCATCGTGTGCCAAGTGGCAAGAAACGCTTACAAGGACTATTGGTACAGAAAGGAGTTGTTGAAAAAGGTTAAATTTGATATAATTACAATTGAGTAGGTACCTATGACAAAATAATCAAAATCAAATAATTTGTTGAAACTAATTGTACATACAGCGGGTGTTACATATAATAATATTAATATAATAATAATATCTTGGGACAACTCACACAACGTCGTCTGATCCGAAACTAAGCAGAGCTTGTACTATGGAAACCAAACAACTGATAATCATACTTAGATATATCTAAATACATACATATTATAGATAAATAACACCCAGACACAGAATAAACCATCGTGCTTGTCACACAAAGTTTTATTCTGGGTGGGGATCGAACCCACGACCTCTTGCGTAGGAGTCGGAGTTTCCCACCGCGCCACAGAGACAGTTTTAATAAAGATCTACTACTTTGCAAACTTGGCGCCTTCTTCCAGCATTGCAATTTAAAGAGTGCTAAATTTAAAATTAATGTTAGTACAAAAATGTTGATAAACTTTCGCGATTTGTACACATTATGATATTATATATACTACGGGTCTTAATCGCGTGAATAATTTAAGGTAAAATACCTTGTTTATTGCCCGACGTCTCGACCGTATTGCAACGGCCGTGGTCACGGGTAGACTGTGAACGTACCTGTAATTTCTTAAAGCTAGTTTATTATAAACTAGCTTTCGCCCGCGGCTCCGCCCGCGTGGATGTCGGTTATCGCGACAAAAACTATCCTATGTCCTTCCTCGGGACTCAAACTATCTCCATACAAAATTTAATGTAAATCGGTTTAGCTGTTTGAGCGTGAAAGCGTAACAGACAGACAGACAGACAGACAGAGTTACTTTCACATTTATAATATTAGTATGGATAACACTCTTTATTGTGCGTGTCACCAACCCTGACAAGACGATCACCACCACTCTGCCAAGAGTGTAACGACGAACAAGAGGAAGATTATTACCTACTAGGTGTATGAAATAACTATTATAATCTATACTAATATTATAAAGCTGAAGAGTTTGTTTGTTTGAACGCTACAAATTTTGCGGCGTTTGAAAAAATATTTTACTGTTGGATAGCTCATTTATCGAGGAAGGCTATAGGCTATATAACATCACGCTACGACCAATAGAAGCGGAGCAGCAATGAAAAATGTTGCAAAACCGAGGAAGATTGACGCATACGAAGTTGCATGGGTCAGCCATTACTTAATATTGGGCATAAAATTTAGTCACGAAGATTTAGAAGTAAATATTTAGTCTCATTGCTTCAAATATAATGTTGAATAACTGACTGCCTCAGTGGCGCGATGGGAATATGTGTGGAGCAAAGGCAGCATAGAAGTTATAATTTGACTGCAGGGCAAGAGCTCGTGGGTTCGATTCCCATACGAGATATCACTTTGTGTCATGCACAAATTGTTGTTACAAGTCTGGGTCCGTGATTTTTGTGTTTGTAATTCGTAAAGTCCGGATGGCACATCGGCCTTGCAATCGTGTGGTCGCGGGTTCGAATCTTACCTATTAAACTACCGACGTGAACCCACTCCTAACACAAGCCTTTAAGCTTAGCTAGAACCAAATCAATCTCTTATTCAAAATTATCTTTGTTATGAGAAACAAAAATAGGCTCTGAGTTTTCTACTTCAAATATGTCAGGCGCCTTAATAAGGCTGTTGGTTTCAGGGTATGAGTAAGCAAGCAGAAGAGCCGTGGGAGATCGCAGCCCAGCACACTTTGGATTTGTACAAGAGGACCCAGCCGTCCTTCTCTGAACTTAATCGTGCTACGGAGAAAATTCAAGTAAATCCTATTTTATTCTTTAAAGGAATGTTCTTACTAAAAATTACAATTTTGATTTGTTGGTTGTCCTTCTTTTACGCAGAAATATACCAATTAAGGGGCGTCTAAACGGGCCATTTTTACGACAATTTGTGGCGGCACTCTTGGCAACTAATTGCTCGGCCAATAATGGCAATATGTCTACAATTGTATGGCACATGATCTATCCATAAAAGGGCTACACAACCCGGCAACAATAAAATAAAGAGCGACTGAAACAACAACAAAATTGTCCAGGCAACATTGCGGAAAATCGATCGCTCAGCGATCGTCCGGCTACCATCAAATCAATATTGGAGAGTACTGCCATGTTGCCAGTTACAGCATTGCCGCCACAAATTGCCGGAAAAAATGGCTCGTTTAGACGCCCCTTTATTTTCGTACCGATATTACTTGTTAATTGCCGAATAACATACATAGATAGATTATATATCGCTTTTTATCCCAGCTAATGCCGCAATTTCCACGAAAAATACCCGTGACCTAGTAATACTAATGTATACATTAGTAATCTCTGTATAATATACAACGTTATTTTTGGTATAGTGCAAACCTGAAAGTAGTTTGCTCAAAATCAATAACACAATCCATTGGGGTAGTTTTTGGACCATGTTACAATTTCAATCGTTAATCATTCTAACAGTCCAAATCCTGTTCACAATGTGATGTGAAATATGATCATCACTTATTTTTCAATAATAATCATGGATTACGTACTACGGGACGCAATTAGCACGATAGCGCGAAAAACACAAGTCAACTTGAATGGCTTATTATAACTCAAAAAGTTTTCAATATTTTCGTTTTCTTTTTTATGAGGTTTCGTTTAAATCTTGTTGAGGTGTCTGAGCTTTGGACTATACCAAAAATAACCTCGGATAAAAGAACTTTTCACTTTGTCACCTGCTCAGCTGTTTGTCTATACTTCTATACTAATATTATAAAGAGGAAATATTTGATTGTTCGTTTGTATTGAATAGGCTCCGAAACTACTGGACGGGTTTGAAAAATTCTTTCATCGTTGTGAAGCTACACTAACCCCGGGTGACATAGGCTATTTTTTATCCCCGTATTCCCACGAGAACGGGAACTACACGGGTGAAACCGCGAGGCGTCCGCAAGTTACTAATAAATGTGTTTTGTTTACATGCCAGGCGGCTTACAAAGGCTACCACATACGTAGAAATGTTCTGACACATTTGATTCCGAAGAAAGACAAGAAGCAAGGACGCAAGGTGGATCTGACTGGTCCACCGTTGGACATTGGCGGATCTAGAGAGATTAATCTTGGACCAGTTATTGTAAGTCTCTTTACAGTATCTGCACAGACAAATGCCATTCTAATTTCCATTCGATTAGAGTTTACGCTAATCGAATACAATGACGTCGTTGCGCGCGCAACACTGTATACGAAAATTGATCATATGCAGTTACTTGTGCGCGTGCAACGACGTCATTCTATTCGATTGGCGTAAACTCTAATCGAATAGAATGCTATTTGTCTAGCGGCTCTGAACACTACAGTCTCGATTTGATTGATAAATGTGAAAGTAATAAAAAAACTGTATGTATGTCCAAACTCCAAACGGACAGACAGAGTTACAATTTGTTATGTAGAGTCTCGGGGAAGGACATGGAATATCTAGTTGTTATCGCGATAACAGATAAGGGGGGGGGGGGGGGGTGGGATACGATTTATGCAACTTTCGGAGCGAATATTTACAAAGATATTCACTTACGGCCGGTTTCAATAATCTAACTATCGATGGATTTGGCTACTAGAGGTAAAATTTTGACATATTTTGTATGTAGCTTATGTCGAATATATGGCTCTAGTAGTAATTTTTTTTCAGCTTCTGTTACATGTATGGAGTGTCCCCCCTAAAAATATTTATTTTTATTATTTAGCTATCAAATTATGTGGCGGCTACTACAAGACACCTTTTGTGTTACTTTGAGTAAAGTGCCTGTGACATACGGGCGGACAGACAGACAGACGAAACTTTAAGGGTATATGTAAAATATAGTATTTTTTTTAAATACATAGAATATAAGAAGCACAGTAAAAGAAGAAAACGTCGACGAGCTATTTGAGAAAGAAAAGCTGAAGGACGTGGGTCTTCGGTACGATGTTACGAAGATGATCACTCATGAAGATACTGATGAAGTTAGGAAGCATAAGAAAGGGGTCACACTGGATAAACAGCCGGTAGTACTAGATGATGACGGACAGTTTGTTGACGGTTTGTTAGATATCTTTACTAATATTATAAAGCTGAAGAGTTTGTTTGTTTGAACGCGGTAATCTCAGGAACTAATAATATAATATCTTAGGACAACTCTTTTCAGAGCTTGTACTATGGAAACCAGACAACTGATAAACATACTTACATATTTCTAAATACATACATATTATAGATAAATAACACCCAGACACAGAATAATCCATCGTGATCATCACACAAAGTTTTATCCTGGGTGGGGATCGAACCCACGACCTCTTGCGTAGCAGTCGGATACACTCCCACCGCGCCACAGAGGCAGTCATGCTATATAACATCACGCTACGATCAATAGGAGCGGAGTAGCAATGAGAAATGTTGCAAAAACGGGGGAAATTTACGCAAACAAGGTTGCGCGGGACAGCTAGTTTAACATACAGTACGATCAACGTATCTTAACCGGATTGAAGTTAGGTTTTTATCACTTTCGCGCATGTCATAGAGATGCGACCCTAAAATTACTTACGAAAACGACTAAATATGTTTAATCGATTAAAAATACTAACTACATTTTAATTCAACAATATAAAAACACTATTTAAATGAGTTCATAAAAGTTTAAATTTAGAACAGTTACAGTAAACACTAAAGAAACTTTGAAAAACAATTTCTTTACGAAAATAATCACAAAAAAACATGAGTTAGTAATACTAATTACGACAATGTGATGCGTAATCGCATCTCTAATTCTCTTGGTTTAGTTACCGCCCCCGCCTCCCGCTTCCTGTCACCATTTACTTCCAAAAAATGCATCTGCGCAACCACTTGTCGCCTACTTCAGTCCAGCCTAGTTACGTTGATCGTACTGTAATATGTTAAACTAGCTGTCCCGCGCAACCTTGTTATAATATGCACTACGCCAGTAGCTGTGCATATAATGCACAGCCACTGGCGTAGTGAATCCCTTAAATCTTACTTAACATATTGATTTTTATTTTCTATATAGTACATACAAGGTTATTTTTGGTATAGTGCAAAGCTCAGACACCCCAACAAGATTTTTACTTCAAGAAATCATATAAAAAAAAGAAAATGAAAATATTGAAAACTTGCAGAGTTATAAGACATTCAAGTTGCTTTGTGTTCTTCGCGTTATCGTGCTCATTGTGTTTCGTAGTACTCAATCCATGGTTATTATTAAAAAATAAGTGATGATTACATTTCACATCACATTGTGAACAGGATTTGGACTGTTAGAATTGATTAATTAATTAATTGGAAAATATAACATGGTCCAAAAACTACCCCTTCGCATTGTGTTACTGATTCTGAGCAAGCTTCTTTTGCACTATACCAAGAATAATGTTGTATATAAATTCATGATCATACTTAAAAATTCCCTCGACGACGCAATTCACACAAATAAGCATGTTCACACCGGGGGTTGGGTGGAAAATTAACTAGCTGATCCGGCAAATCCTTAAAATCTTGCAGTAGGTACTACAATATAACTATGTAATACCTTGTGAACGCAGTCTTGAGTTATATTAGACGTCCAGATTTTTCACCGGACAATGAGTTGTCTTCACGCGCACCGGACACACCGGAAACACCGCCGTTCCGACAACAAAAAACCGGAAAAAAAACGGACGTCTGAAACTGTCCTTATTTGGAGTGAGGATAAACATAATGAAGCTAGAGTTGGATCAAAACAATTTTGACTGATTCGGTGGCTCGGTGAGAATGTGTATGACTGCTGCGCAGGAGGTCGTGCGTTCGATTCCCACAAGGGACACCACTTTGTGTGATCCACAAATTGTTGTTCCGAGACTGGGTGTACTTGTGTCCGTGAATTGAATGTTTGTTAAGTCCCCCGCGGCACTGTGCTTGTACGTAGGGTACAAGCCCAGTGCCGTACGGGAGTTGTCTTTTTTCTTTAAAACATGCAAAATTAGCGCCTACCATCATTCATTTTTGTTAAGTCACGCTTAACTCTCAAGCTATCACTGTCTTTTTATAATGAATAATAGCAATATAAATACTTCTGAACACGACTAAAAGTATAATTTGAGAACTCGGGGTAAGCGAGTCAATTTTAAATGCAAGTTTTTATATTCCAGAAACACTGGTAGTCAATAAAGAAGCCATTATGTCTGATAAAATATCTCGTACACCACCTACTTCCAGGATCTCATTCTCAGAGGCAAGTGTTTTTCTTTAAAAGTAATCAGTCGTCAGCAAATGTTTATATTAACAAGTTTTAGACATTGTCTCTGATAAGATACAGACCTCCTCTCTAAGAGAGAGAGAGAGAGGAAGAATTCGCCACCTGCCGCCGCCACCACAGTGGTCTTCTGCGGGCTGCTTTTTGATTCCCTTTATTTTTAATAGGATAACTAGGAATGTAGGATTGTGGCTCCGACATTACTCCAACTAAGCTAAATTGATTCTCGTCGGTAGTAGGTATAAGGCACCTGTCCCACCAACGACGATGAGCGAGAAGCGAGTAGCTATTTATCGCTCGAAAGAGAACAACAGATGTATTTTGTAGATCCCGTCCGTGTAAACAAAAGAGATGCAGTATTGAGCGAGTACTCGCCGGCAGTGTGAACATTCAGCGATCGACTATTAATATCTGTATCTCTTTTGTTTACACAGGGTCTTTAAAAGTATGCACATGTCTTTAACAATAAAATCGCTACTCGCTACTCTCTGTTTCGCCGTTGGTCAGACAGGCGCCTTATGGGTAGGATTCGAACACGCAAACCTCACGATTGTGAGTCCAATGCCTTAGCCATTGGGTGACATCCGCTTGTTTCCATTGCTGATTGTGAGCAGTGGTGAGGAATCAATGACACAAAGTGCATGCACGCCGCACGCCTGCCTGGATTGTGATTCCACCCTGCGACTCGTAACTTGGATTTTTTGTGTTAAAAAAAATAAAATATTAATCACTTTGGACACACAGGTACCTCCAGAAGTGATTACACCACTAATAGGAATGATGGAAGACTTACCAGAGGTGCCTGAGGAGGCTGTAAAGACACCCACCACTTTAGATGAGACCATACATTCTGGGGAGCCTGACGACTTGATACCGGAGGAGTTGACTGGTACCGAGAGTTTTCACTTCTCCTAAGACCATTAGACCCCATAAAAGTAAAAGTAGCATTACATCAAGAGGTCAGGGCTTTCCAACTAGTAATACATACCTTGGTGTTTATATACAGCAAAAAAAATGGTGATGATTTTCAATCAGGCTCAAAATAATTTTGTCACATTCCTACGCGCCGTTTGTTTTAAAAAAGGGGTACTGTACAGTCAGCGTCATATACAAAATAACAGTTGACATTATCAATTACTTAGATACATCCTAATTGCTCACTAATTTACAATCACCAAAAGTAGCCCAATAATTCAGACCGTTCATCTTGCACAAATATAACGGAACAACAGTTTCAAATATACGAGCTCATCCTAATCCCTCTCAGGTTTCGCAGCATCCACAGTATTCATAAATGTAAAACACAGTAGGATAATAAACTTTATGGCAAACATCATAGAGTTACATTTGGAATGTCATCAGAATAAATCGTCACAATGCACTGCGGTTCAAAAGTTGATTCTATCAAAATCGAGTGACTAGAAATACGGATAAGTATGTGACCTATTTATTATAATATAATTATGTATACTATAACGTATCATAGAACATCTCTGTAAAAAGCAAACCTTCCGCTCTTAATGTTTTACGCTAATGGAAAGGTGATAACATCAAGTCAATTCTATCCGTGGTTAGTTAAAAAATACTGTATCTTTTGATGTTATTGTGTTGTTTAAGTGTTTCTCATTATGTTCTTTGCTGTTAATATTTGCATAAGAAGCACCCATTTTTTCGATTGAAGATCTTTTATATTTGGTTACCTAAACGTCAAGGTTATAAAAAATATGGAAATTTTTAGGCAGATTTTTTTTTGTTTTGGAGGGTGTTCAGAGCAAGAACAAATTCGAAAATAAAATTACAATAGGAATTTATTCGTGATAATATTGATTTTTGAACCGCAATGTAATGCCAAGTAAAGTCATATTTGCCACTATTCTTGTTTTTATCACCAAAGAGTAAGACCTATAAGAAGATTTTACTTTACCATTAAATAAGACTTGATATATCTTGATTGTATACAAGACAGTAAAAATACAAAAGTAAATAACATTTTGCTAGTCTTTTTTTATTAAGACTAGATTTTTTTTTGTAGAATAAATGTTTTTTTTTATAAAATCTCTTTAATACAGTTATAAAGTAAAAGTAACTAAAGTGAGAGAAATTCAAACTCCAATATTTTTATTTCGTTAAACGAAATCAATGATTGTTTGAAAATACCTACAGGGGTTACAGGTTAAGTCGACCTAGATACTTCAGCGGTTTGTAGTTGCCATCGTTGCTGACTGATTTGACTATGAAATACCATACAAATGATATTTAATGTAAGTAAGGAGAAGCGAACTTGTTGATATTTTTTTACAGGAACTCTATCTTTGTTAATTTCATCATTAATGCTTATATTTAAATAGCTGCTTAAATAAAATGATGCCCCAAAACTATGCCACACGGAGGGAAAGTACCATAAGTATTATAGATTTCTATCTAGAACATTTTACTGAAAGAAGACTTCCTTTTGATTTATAAATAATTCGAACGGCGTTTAAAGATTTTTCCGGGAATCGAACCCGCTTAATGTGAGAACAATCTAAAGTGTCAGGCATAGGGATTATTTCTTTCATAAATAACGTAGTATCTTAAATAAAGGGAGTGCTATGAAATTTTACATTTAATGAAATGCATTTTGTATATTTAAACACGACGTTTGACTAGGTGTTTCTGCTTTTGTACTTCAACAATCAGAGTCAATCACTTTCTGAACAGATAGAAGAAAAAAATATACTTTAAAAGAATGTAAAATATACTTTAAAAAATTGGTATTTTATAAATGAGGTTTTCTTACATATTTCGCTCACGAATAAATATAAAATAGGAAATTTATTATTGAAACAAAAGACGTGCCAGTGACGTCATGCATGAAATGAAAAGGACAACGACATATACTTATCTTCGTTTTTTTGTATGACGTATTGGCATATTATTTGATATACGAAATAGTATTTTAAATATATTTCGGTAAAGTTTATTTTCCTACTGTGTTCTATATTTATGAATACTGTGGATGCTGCGATACCTTCGGCACTGTGTTTGTTACAGTAATATGCGGTATTAGGATGAGCTCGTATATTTGAGAAGCTGTTGCTCCGTTAAGTTTGTGCAAGATGAACGGTCTGAATTATTAGGCTACTCAGGCTGATTGTGTATTAATGATCCAATTAGATGTGTCTAAGTATTTGGTAATGTTAACTGTTATCTATACTAATATTATAAAGCGGAAGAGTTTGTTTGTTTGTTTGTTTAAACGCGCTAATCTCATGAACTTCTGGTCCGATTTGAAAAATTCTTTTTTTGTTGGATAGCCCATTTATCGAGGAAGGCTTTAGGCTATAACATTGCGCTACGAGTAATAGGAGCGGAGTAGCGACGTGAAATGTTGCAAAAACGGGGAAAATTTACGCATACGAAGTTGCGCGGGACAGCTAGTTTTATATATGACGCTGACTGTACGTTATGGTTTAATATCATAGTCTTATCACCCCCCCCCCCGCAAGGATTTGACTGACTAAATCGGCACCATGCATGTATTGATGGGATGGGGCCCAGAACGCGGGCATTATATTATATTTTCTATTTAGTTATATAATTTTATTTCTGATAGTTGTTATATTGCTTTTGTCCTAGGCCGAAAACAATATATTTTTCTTTTTTTCTATGCCAGCATTGTGATGATACATCTGAAGACAAGATCTAAGTTTTGTGTGACTTCACAATGCCGAAAATGTTGTCGTTGTATAGCATCTATTTCCGAGTTAGGTACATGGGACAGATTTGGCGGTGGTGGTAGCGTATCGCTTTTATGTATCACGATCCATACATAACGCCATTGTTATTTACTTCAGCCCCAAAAATATTTTTTTGGAAAAGTAACACTTTTTTTACTAAGCTATGTTATTCCACTGCAGAGCAAAGGCCTTTCCTTAATTCTTGTAACTGTATTTGATCTAATGCATTCCGTGCAAACTTATAATAATAATTATTCACTTCCCTCAGATTTTGAAGACGGCGAAGGCACTGATTTAGAAGACCTTACTGAAGGTACAGCTACAGGTGCTGAAGGCGCAGAGGGTGAAGGTGAAGAGTAATGTGCAAACGATATTGAATGATGATGATCGATGCGATCGTCTTTGAATTATTGTTTTTATTTAGGTTTTTTTAATGATAACTAGCTATGTGGGATTGTGAGTCCCACTGGGTTCACGACGGTATAATTTTAATGGGTATTATACGAACTTGCGACCTCACTATTTTTTGTTGGTACAGTTCTGATTAGACCTGAAGTAGATATTGATATTAATTATTTTCACCTGTCAGCTTTACTATTACGAACATTTCTGATCTATCGCTGACTTTTTCTTATCGGCGTTAACTATTAAAAGACGATAAACCATCTTCGTTTATTATTTTATTTAAGTGATAGATTAGTAGACATATTTAAGCGTCTTCCAGACGGTTGGAAACAAGCGTTCCCGCCAAGGTGACCTTTAGTTTACAACATCCGTCTACACTGTTAGAAACCAGCAAGGTCACCTTGACGGGAAGCCTTGTTTTCAACCGTCTGGAAGACGCTTAAACCAAATTACTTGGTACTTGGTTTGCAACAGCCGTCTACACTTGGAAACAAGCAAGGTCAACTTGGTTTGTACGTTTGTTTCCAACCGTCTGGAAGACGCTTTATTATATTTCTATATATTTTATCTGTTGAATTGACTGTCATTTCAATCGGTATCTTTGCTGCGTAATTCGATTAGCTTTAAAAAATATATACCGTTTCTTTTAAGTATTATGATCTGTATCGACGAAGACAATGACATTATAATTAAAATTACAAGTAGGTACCGATATTATTTTACTAAATTGTTTTAATTTTACTTTTCAACATAGCATAATAGTTGGCTTGTTTAAGCAGTTACCGTGGCCGCATGGCGTATTTTACAATATCAACACTATCCATTTTCCTAAAAGGAAAGGTACCTATCTATCTACCTTACTTATAGACAGAACTTTAATCCCTCGTTCAAACTTCGCAAAAATTAAGGGCAAGCTGGATTTTTGCGTGAACCTTCCTTTTGCAATTCTAAAAAAATCCCAACACCCCATACGAAAAAATTAATACTTTGTTTTCTTGATAGCACTAACGTTTTTTTGAAATTTTACCCCTTATTTTTAGCGGCACTCTGATCGATCGATAGGTTTTAGGTATTTTTTGTTTAGAACTACTTAAATTTAAACACTAAAATTATAAACATTCAAACATTGTAAAAATGGCAATTTGAAAAGAATGGCCCCGCGAGTTTTTATTGCCATGTTCTTTTCTCCGGCTTTACCTATTGTTTACGAACTTGGCGTTACATGATGTAGAATCCCGACGTATCACAAGTATTGTATTGCATCCTAACTGAATAAAGAACTTTGTTTTTTTTAATCCGCCAGCAGGAGGACCGAAACAAGATACCCTTCATATTTCATATCATGCAGTCGGAGGCATTATATTAAGTTTCACAGAATTTATTAATGGCTCTCTTTCTGTCTTTTTTTTTTTCACGAAGTGAATGTCTTATTCCCCTCATCCTTGACGTAGATATAATTATTTATACTATTGGCCAATGCAATTAACATGGACATTTTAATACCATGGCTTACTGGAACTCGCTGGAAATTGGCATTATTTGTTTATTTGTCAACAATTAACGCCATAAACCATGGATCATTTATTGCAAAATCAGAAAAGGGATTCCTGCAAGCTGAATATGCCTGAAGGTCTAAAAGAATTAATGAGTGATATTTCTAGAGAGGTAAGTAGGATGTTTAAGAGTTTAAAGTAGATATGTTGCTTGAGCGAAAAAATAGTCGATAGCTGCTCGCTTTCTGGCCGTTGGTGGGACAACGGACGGACGGCCAGTCTCAATAATGTACCTAGCGATGGATTTGGCTACTAGAAGGTACAATTTTGACATTTGTGTGGTGCTTATGTCAAATATATACCTCTAGTAGCCAAATCCATCGATAGTTAGATTACTGAAACCAGACGTAAGGCGAGAGCAAAACATACTGACCGTAGATAAGGAACACATTCTTAAGCTGTCGCTCGTGGCATTTGGGACAAAACGAGAGCAAAATATACTGGCCGTAAATAAGGAACACATGCTTAAGCTGTAGCTCTAGGCATTTTGGGACAAGACGAGAGCAAAATATACTGACCATAGATAAGGAACACATTCTTAACCTGTAGCTCTGGGCATTTTGGAACAAGGCGAGAACAAAACATACTGCTACGGTCAGTATAAGGAAAACATTCATAAGCGATCACTCTAGGTACCTTGGGACATGGCGAGAGCGAAGTATGCTGACCGTGGATAAGGAAACGATCGCTTAAGAATGTGTTTCTTAAGCGGTCGCTCTGGGCACCTAAACATGGGAAGTCGCATCACGATCTATGTGACCGCAGATTCTGTACACGTATAGTGCCAAAAATGCTCACCAGTGGGTGGTAAACACGTGTTTATTCTGATAAACAAGAACATTGTCAAACGATCAAGGGGTTGTTAGCCTGGCCATGTGAAGACAATGAAGTACATGGATACCAATATATACCTATCATAACCTACAGACACGGGAAACATCAGGTCTATTAAACAAGTGTCGTCACAACGATCCTAAAGTTACTGAATGGACCAACAGTACTGTAACGCGCAAGAACGCCGCATCAAGTTATTTCCTTAATAGTATTTCCACGCCCTCGTTAAGTCGTATTCTATGATATTCTAATGTAGGTACAGGCTGGTATTCTAAATAAAAAATACTTATGGTAACAAACATATTTTTGCTTTTATAAATATACCTACTGTGCTGTTTTTCCTAATTCTTTTAGAAACAATAGATAACGACAAAAAGAGATGAACATTTTTACTGTTAATCATTTAGGTTCTACGAGCTCAACCGCCAGATATCTGCGATTTCATTGCCGATTATTTATCAGCGCTGCTGGTGACACGAGATAACCTGTCCATTGCCAGCCAAGTTTGTGACCACATGTGTCATTGTGTCTGCCATCCAGAACTGATCACGGAACTACAAAACATAGGGCTAAACGAATTAAATGCAATAAAAGCGCAAAATGTTTTCAGGGAACATATTAATAGAGAAAAGGGTAAGCAGGTTTTACTTCATTCTGAGCTTATAACACACTTTTTGCTGACTTGCATCACGATGTCAGTTGAGGGATCACAACATAATAATTGAAGATAGTAAAAGTAGGTTAGGGTATCACTACTAATAAAACAATGGTTTTTTATTAATCACAAATAATCTATACTAATATTATAAAGCGGAAGAGTTTGTTTGTTTGTTTGTTTAAACTCGCTAATGTCAGGAACTACTGGTCCAATTTAAAAAACTCTTTTTCTTTCTTTTTTTGTTGGATAGCCCATTTATCGAGGAAGGCTATAGGCTATATAACATCACGCTACGACTAATAGGAGCGGAGTAGCAACGAGAAATGTTGCAAAAACGGGGAAAATTTACGCATACGAAGTTGCGCGGGACAGCTAGTGGTTTTATAAGGAGTGATACTAAAATACAACAATGGTGATTAATTCCATCAATCACCATTGTTTTATTCAGAGTGATACCGTAAACTATTTTTACTGGTCACAGTACTTAGCCAATTTCAACAGAAACTTAACAAAAATGATTATGGCCCATAGATATCTAAGCAAACATAGATCTGACTTCCCTGAATCTCAACGAGACGACGAGAACAATTACTATACAAAAGATCATTTATTTGCAGTCAATGAGGGGAATCTCATGGCAGCTTTAGCAGCAAAGACTGACATAAAAGCTAACATGTACCCCGCTGTTATCAACGCAGTGCGTAGAGCCTACTTACGCCATCAAGCACATTCCGCCACTAAATATGAGGTATGTAAGTACGTAGCCTCACATCTATACTAATGTGATTCTAATATTATAAAGCTGAAGAGTTTGTATAATTGTTTGAACGCGATAAACTCTGGAACTACTGGTCCGAATTAAAACAATATTTTACTTACTGTTGGTTAGCCCATTTATCGAGAAAGGCTATAGGATATATAACAACACGCTACGAACAATAGGAGCGGAGCAGCAATGAGAAATCTTCAAAAACGAGGAAAATTTACGCGGGTCAGCTAGCTCATCATATGCATAGAGATCATGGAATTATGACAATACTTTCGTTACTAGCTTTCAATCGTTATAATCAGATAAAAACATATGTTTTATTTTTTTATGGTCACTTCTAAAATAATCGTACTTATGTTTAAACAAGTGACAATCAAATATCAATCAAAAACATTAAATCCAACAAGTGACAACAACGCAGTAGATCTCTGCGCAGATGAGATGGCATATTTTCTTAAAGTGGGAAAACATAACCTCGCCCTTTTGGCTTTGCCAAGTCAGATACAAAGAATAAAGAAGCCTCAACCCGCAAGGAAATGATCTGTAGGCTTACTCCCTTTATTTAAAACAAAATGCATGAATTTTCGTTTACTCAAATTTCTTAATTCTACTATTCAAATTTTTGAATAAGTACAAGAATCTGTATATCACCACCTCATTTTTAATGAATTGGAGTAGCCTGTAGGCCTCCAGAGCTGCAAATATACCAATTATATTTTTTTTTTAAACACGACTCCCGCAGTCAGACAAGCCCTGTGTCGCGGGGGACTTTACAAACATACAAGTCACAGACACAAAGTAAACCCAGACTCGGAACAACAATTTGTGGATTACACAAACGCAGTCGGACACACTCCCACGGCGCCACAGAGGCAGTCATTAGTCAGTTAGTTGAGGCAGCCTTACGTTACAGAGATCTTCGAAGGGTGAGGAGGACGACATCGCAAGAGCTGCCTCTCACACACTGAAACTGTACCGGGAGACTGGACCTTCTGAAGAAATGTATGGAGAAATGGCTACGAAAATTCAAGTATGGCCTGTCTCTGTTTCCTTTGATTATAGACGCAATTTGCGTCTACCTATTTCATAAAATTAATGCAATGTTTTTTTTTACTAATAAAGTACTTTATTATAGTACCTTATTTATATTACAATCTAGCATACCTAGTGACTTTAAGTAATTTTATTCTAACTTAATTGTGATGAGTATGATGGTTTATTCTGTTTCTGGGTGTTATTTATCTTTAATACCTTTGTATGTATTTAGAAATATATAAGTACCGACCTATGTTTATCAGTTGTCTGGTTTCCATAGTAGAAGTTCTGCTTAGTTTGGGATCAGATAGCGTTGTGTGAGTTGTCCCAAGAGATTAAATATTATTATATTATTTGCACATATGTCTGTATGTGTTATTGTTAAGGCGAAGACTTTGTTCATGTGTTTTTTGTAGGCAGTACTTGTCACTACACTTAAATGGCTTAGTTTTTTTAAACGACATTTTCTAAAAGTGAAACCTAGCTAGATCGATTTATAGCCCCCGAAACCCCCTGCATACAAAATTTCATAAAACCCGCAGAAAAATTGCCACCAACCCAAAGAATTGCTCGTTTAAAAGCATAACATATCACTACACTAAAACACTTGGAGTAATTTTTATAGGCATTTCTTGCCAATTACTTTACAAATACAAAAAGCCGTGATAGTTCTTTAACTACCGACTAGATGGCGCTGCGAGGGCCCAACTCGCGAGCATCAAGGGATAGAAAAAATTGAAGTCTAGTAACAAAGTCCAGATAGGTGGTTTGCTTTTGGCCCCGGTTTGACTACGGAAGTCTCGGGTTCGACTCCTGGGTCTGGACTTCAAATTTTTCTATCTTTCAAAAATGCAATTATTGTATTTAGGGTACTTTCCATCCAGGGGGCATTGGTTTGGTCCACCCTGTATACTACTACATATTGCGATTTATTTCACAAGCACAACAACAACCGAGTTTGCGATCAGATAGCGTTGTGTGAGTTGTCCCAAGATAAAATTTAAAAAAAACATTAAACTGACTGTGGAACTTGAACAAAAATTTGCATCTTAAAGTTTAAATTTCACAAACGTAGGTATCCCTAGATCGAAAAATGGTATTTTAACAGACTCGCAATATTTTTGAAAGACCTATCCAATGACACCCCACACGACTAGGTAGACAGTTTACATGCAGGGGAGGTACACCAAAACTGAAACTTTAAAGATTTAATTTCACCACTTTGTCGGCGAAGCTAATACCAACTTACAGCTTTCTAGTGCAAAGGGTCAAATGCAAATCAATAAGTTGTTTTTTCAGTTGTAATTACACGCGATTAAGTCCTGATAATATTCTAATAGGAGCAATAAGATTTACCATTATTATCATATCATTAAAGTTTGGTATAAAATAGCTTTATGACAAAATGCGAACTAGGCATGTCAGTGTACGAACCAAACACTGGTTTCAATTTTGATATAATTAAGAATGGAGATAAGGCTGCTATAAAGCTAGTATTAAAACTTATTTATTTTGTCAGGCTTCATACCGAGCGTTTGGTGTGAGACGTAGCATTCCATCAAACATTCAATATACATATATTGAAGAACCCATTGCCCCGATTGATATTGATGCAGAGAAAGCTTCAGAACAATCTGACTCCAGCTGGTCTGAAGAATTACAGAAAGAGGTAAGATATTCTACACTTTGATAACTTTTGGATGACTAAGAGAAATTCTGAAGTTCCAACTCTGTTTGGATTGGATAAGGTCGAAATTATAGTCATAATCGAAACTGACTGCTTTGATGTTTTATTCTGCAGTAGCGAATTATGCATGTGCTACGGAACTTCGCGCACATAAATCGTAACTTACAACAACTTGTGGAAAACACAAGGATCCTTATTCACGATCTTTATTTCGTTGTCGTGACAAGCCCGTGCGAACTGGCGCATGCGCGGTGTGCTCAAAGATGTTCGCCGCACATGCGCGTTGATGCATTTCTAAGCGCAGCACTCTATTTACCATAACGACAAGATTTTGACAGTTGGCATGGGCTTACCGCGGACACGGATAAAAAGAACGCGAATAAGACCCAAGGTGTTATCCCGTGGCCGTGGGGTATCGAATCCACAACACTTGCAATCATTAACTCTACAGCTTCGGTCATTTTTTTTCGGTCTTTGTCTTAATTATGTGGGAACGGCGCCATAAACAATATGTAACTACATACCATGGGCGTACTTAGGGAAGGGGTGACCCCTCACCCCCTCCTCCCCGAAAAACCTACTCTTTTGGCTAGTGTTTAGTCAATCCACCTAGCCCCCAAAATTGCGACCCCCCCCCCCTCCCTGAAAAATGAACTTAAGTACGCCTATGCTGCATTCCCCTCTGTCAAACGTCATTATTCTCACTCGGTCAAGTTTTTTAATAAACTAATCAAGTATATTTTTCTTTACAGTATGAATTAACCAGCAACATGCACGAAAAAAGTAAGTTTAAATAAATGTGAAGTAATAAAACTAAATTATTAGAACATAAAATGAAACTATTTTAATACATACATTTTTTCTCTGCAGGAATCAACACTGCATCATCAATTTCTCTTGCTGGATCTCACTGCGGTTTGCCAAAGCATACACCGTATAATGTCCATGATATCGACTACCTGTCACTTCTTGAGGAAATGGATATAGAAACTCGTGACAAGACTTCCAAATCTACAGTCAACATAGAAGGAAAACAAGATAAAACTAGAAAAATCAGCTTCCAAAGTGATTCTGAGGAAGAAATATTTTATATAACTAAACGAAATAAAAATAAACCCGAAAACGTTACTGATAATGACGAGATATCTGAGGATGACGAAGAAATACTAAGAGTTGAAAATCAATTTTATGATAAACAAAGTCAAGATTCAGAAGAATCTATTTCAGAAGAATTAATTGATTATGACCAAGCTGATGATAATGATTTTGATCACACTGTTGTGAAAAATGTTGATATTAATTATATTAATATTATGAGTAAAGAAATTGATAGTGACAGCATTGATGATGCGGACACGCCATAGCTACTGAGTGTTGGCGATAATAAACTCAGATAAAATATTTTATTGTACCTCTGAGGTGATTTTATTGATATAATTGTCAATAATATTGACAATATTGTAATTTTGTCTCGATATAACGATGTTTTGGTTTATGTTTGATGATATTTATAAAAAATACTAATAATTTACTATAAATTTATTTATTTCAATATAGACCTAAATATAAATTGTAGGACGTATACAATTATATAATATATAGCTTTTTGGTCAATAATATAGTTTAATTATATTATAATACATAAACCTAAAATTTAACTATAACTTATACTTTATAATAACGTGTGGGATAAAACAGTGCATTTTAACTAATTATGTAAATGCTTTGACTTTTTATATAACAAAATATAATCATCTAAAGCCCCCTATTCACTGAACAATTACCTTAAAAATAAAATAATAATAAAAAAAAACTTAATTAAAAGAAAAATAAAAATATTTTATTTTTTCAAATTTCTAGCTGAAGTTTTAACTGTATGTGTGTACTTATTTTCAAGTCAGTAACAATTTAGATAGGAGGTCATTTTAAAATGTTAACAATCAATACCAAAATTATTTAAAAAAAAAAACAAAAATCCTATAACATAAATACAGACAACAGATTGAAGTAAAAATAATAAGTAAGTGATAAACCAAATATTAACACCGGTCTATTATATCAACAATTATCAGTTGCACAGAGTATTTTATTCATATAACTAATGCATATAATAACTTCGCACAACCTACAAACAATTATTTTTTCATCTATGTATCTACATTTTTTCTTTATTTGTGAAGTAATTCATGATAAATATTTACTTTATTATTTGTTATTTATTGTATTTTAGCTGCCCAGAACTATTATATTAGCTGCCGTATTTTTAACGATTTTTTTGTAGCTTATTCCAATTTTTATATACCTATATATTGTGTCGTAACAGTTGTGCCAAGTTATTCTAAATATAAATACATCTAGTTACTGTTATATTAATATAAGTTCTAAGCTAAAAGTTAGTAGAAATCACAGCAAACTCAACGTACTCTGCTTAAAATAGAATTTATTAATTGTGATTGAGATTATGCTTAAATATTACTTAGGAAAACCGAAACATCGATAGACTAGTGGAATGATCCCCTAAAAATAAATAAAAATAAATTGTTCGAACAAAAAATAAAACTTAAAAATAATCTTATGTACAAGTTCGTTTAATTATGCAAAGTTGCCATACTTGTGACAAAACATAATGGTAATAAAAATCTTTAATTATATATTTAAAATATAATAAAATAATAAAAAATCTTGTTTTTATTATTATTTTTGAGCGATCAAATTTTCAAGAGATCTCGTAACTTACACTTTGGTATGTTCCAAATAGTTTTTGTTAAACTAAAGCTGGCCATGCACCTCCGGAGATGCAGGACAGCATGTCATGGGTTGTAAAAGGTTGTTTAACGGGAAATGTTGTCATTTTATATGGTGTCAACTCCTCCGCCAAGCATTTTGTTTCCATACTCGCTTAGGACCTGAAAGGACAATAAAACTTCTGAAGGGACTATTTTTATTTAAAAGTAAAGTACGCACTTTAGGAGTGTTGAAGTAGAACATAAACACAGGTATCGCGCCATAAGTGAGCTAATTAATACAACTCTCCAACAAAAATGAAGCAGCAACTATCCAAGTAATAGGAACAGTCTACGTTTTTTTTAAAGACGACAATGTGGTACAATCTCTGTCACGGTACGGAATCTTACAAAGCGGTGTCCTGTATGGGAATCGAACCCATGGAGTGTGTCCGACTGCTACACAAGAGGTCGTTCTTGCGTAGCAGTCGGACACACTCCTACCGCGCCACAGAGGCAGTATTTCAAGGAAAAATTAATCTGTTTGACTTAAGAGACGCTGCACATTATAACCAGATGAAACAACGTTTTTTTTAAATTTATGATTGCCTATCGAATGAAAAGTGTTCATGGCTATTTTTCCCAATTTTTCATAACGCTTACTCTTTTGATACCTGAACAAATTTAGTTTCAACAGATAGTTTATAACATGGAGATTATGTTTTGGTAGGTTTGCCAACTTATTTATGCTCATGGCTACCTAGCAAGGTATGAACAGGTAAGTCAATATAGATCACTACACCGAATAACTACGAAAATAATCATAGGCTTGCCTGCTTGCTTTAAATTTCTTAAATATAAAAAAATAGACACTTTTCGATTGAGAAGCTATGACAGAAGTGTTTATAAAAAAAATACAAAAATATGTTAAATCTGGTTATTAGATGGTCGAAAATCAATGTTCCACATCTCCCATACTATCGTATTCTATAACGTGCAAATGAATTTCAACCGTACAGTGATAGACCACAGTTTTTTTTCGACTGTTTTGATTACACTAAAAACTGTCTTTTTATTCTATCACCTACGGTTGTCAGAAATATTGGAAAATTATTTAAACAAAGTCGATTCGTTGAAATACAAAAAGAAGAAGAAGAATAAATAAAATACTTCGATATTGGATTTTTTAAAATTCAAAGTCGATTAATTAAAATAAAAAAAGAAGAAGAATAAATAAGTAATGGCCACCAACCTTGTATACAAATATGTAGTGATGCCTGTTGGACAGCGAGTGCGGTCTCTGCGCGCGTATCGCCCGCACGACGCGCGGCACGTCGGCGGCCTGCGGCAGCGCGCGCGCGCACACGTCCAGCGCCAACAGCGCCGCAGAGCGGCCCGCGCCCGACGCGCACACCACCACGCACGGACGGATACCTGACAGACACACACACGTTACATCCTCCCACTATCTACACACGTCCAGCGCCAACAGCGCCGCAGAGCGGCCCGCGCCCGACGCGCACACCACCACGCACGGACGGATACCTGACAGACACACACACGTTACATCCTCCCACTATCTACACACGTCCAGCGCCAACAGCGCCGCAGAGCGGCCCGCGCCCGACGCGCACACCACCACGCACGGACGGATACCTGACAGACACACACACGTTACATCCTCCCACTATCTACACACGTCCAGCGCCAACAGCGCCGCAGAGCGGCCCGCGCCCGACGCGCACACCACCACGCACGGACGGATACCTGACAGACACACACACGTTACATCCTCCCACTATCTACACACGTCCAGCGCCAACAGCGCCGCAGAGCGGCCCGCGCCCGACGCGCACACCACCACGCACGGACGGATACCTGACAGACACACACACGTTACATCCTCCCACTATCTACACACGTCCAGCGCCAACAGCGCCGCAGAGCGGCCCGCGCCCGACGCGCACACCACCACGCACGGACGGATACCTGACAGACACACACACGTTACATCCTCCCACTATCTACACACGTCCAGCGCCAACAGCGCCGCAGAGCGGCCCGCGCCCGACGCGCACACCACCACGCACGGACGGATACCTGACAGACACACACACGTTACATCCTCCCACTATCTACACACGTCCAGCGCCAACAGCGCCGCAGAGCGGCCCGCGCCCGACGCGCACACCACCACGCACGGACGGATACCTGACAGACACACACACGTTACATCCTCCCACTATCTACACACGTCCAGCGCCAACAGCGCCGCAGAGCGGCCCGCGCCCGACGCGCACACCACCACGCACGGACGGATACCTGACAGACACACACACGTTACATCCTCCCACTATCTACACACGTCCAGCGCCAACAGCGCCGCAGAGCGGCCCGCGCCCGACGCGCACACCACCACGCACGGACGGATACCTGACAGACACACACACGTTACATCCTCCCACTATCTACACACGTCCAGCGCCAACAGCGCCGCAGAGCGGCCCGCGCCCGACGCGCACACCACCACGCACGGACGGATACCTGACAGACACACACACGTTACATCCTCCCACTATCTACACACGTCCAGCGCCAACAGCGCCGCAGAGCGGCCCGCGCCCGACGCGCACACCACCACGCACGGACGGATACCTGACAGACACACACACGTTACATCCTCCCACTATCTACACACGTCCAGCGCCAACAGCGCCGCAGAGCGGCCCGCGCCCGACGCGCACACCACCACGCACGGACGGATACCTGACAGACACACACACGTTACATCCTCCCACTATCTACACACGTCCAGCGCCAACAGCGCCGCAGAGCGGCCCGCGCCCGACGCGCACACCACCACGCACGGACGGATACCTGACAGACACACACACGTTACATCCTCCCACTATCTACACACGTCCAGCGCCAACAGCGCCGCAGAGCGGCCCGCGCCCGACGCGCACACCACCACGCACGGACGGATACCTGACAGACACACACACGTTACATCCTCCCACTATCTACACACGTCCAGCGCCAACAGCGCCGCAGAGCGGCCCGCGCCCGACGCGCACACCACCACGCACGGACGGATACCTGACAGACACACACACGTTACATCCTCCCACTATCTACACACGTCCAGCGCCAACAGCGCCGCAGAGCGGCCCGCGCCCGACGCGCACACCACCACGCACGGACGGATACCTGACAGACACACACACGTTACATCCTCCCACTATCTACACACGTCCAGCGCCAACAGCGCCGCAGAGCGGCCCGCGCCCGACGCGCACACCACCACGCACGGACGGATACCTGACAGACACACACACGTTACATCCTCCCACTATCTACACACGTCCAGCGCCAACAGCGCCGCAGAGCGGCCCGCGCCCGACGCGCACACCACCACGCACGGACGGATACCTGACAGACACACACACGTTACATCCTCCCACTATCTACACACGTCCAGCGCCAACAGCGCCGCAGAGCGGCCCGCGCCCGACGCGCACACCACCACGCACGGACGGATACCTGACAGACACACACACGTTACATCCTCCCACTATCTACACACGTCCAGCGCCAACAGCGCCGCAGAGCGGCCCGCGCCCGACGCGCACACCACCACGCACGGACGGATACCTGACAGACACACACACGTTACATCCTCCCACTATCTACACACGTCCAGCGCCAACAGCGCCGCAGAGCGGCCCGCGCCCGACGCGCACACCACCACGCACGGACGGATACCTGACAGACACACACACGTTACATCCTCCCACTATCTACACACGTCCAGCGCCAACAGCGCCGCAGAGCGGCCCGCGCCCGACGCGCACACCACCACGCACGGACGGATACCTGACAGACACACACACGTTACATCCTCCCACTATCTACACACGTCCAGCGCCAACAGCGCCGCAGAGCGGCCCGCGCCCGACGCGCACACCACCACGCACGGACGGATACCTGACAGACACACACACGTTACATCCTCCCACTATCTACACACGTCCAGCGCCAACAGCGCCGCAGAGCGGCCCGCGCCCGACGCGCACACCACCACGCACGGACGGATACCTGACAGACACACACACGTTACATCCTCCCACTATCTACACACGTCCAGCGCCAACAGCGCCGCCGAGCGGCCCGCGCCCGACGCGCACACCACCACGCACGGACGGATACCTGACAGACACACACACGTTACATCCTCCCACTATCTACACCACCATGCACGGACGGACCCACAGAACATTATAACCCTGCTACTGCCTATAAAGATCATCATCCAATCCGGTCCAGAGCTTATGCACGAGTGAATGCTATTGGAGTTTTGCAAGCCTACTGACACTTTGAACTCTTCGGATTTGCCAGCAGCGGACCCACACTTTTCTACCCTATCGTATACCTTTTGAGAGATGTGGTCCCTAACTGTTGGCCTAGTGGAGAAGCTCAAAGTCGCTCAACATACTAAGAAAAGAGTTATGCTTAGAGTTTCTCTGTGCTACAGACTTCTAAATGAGGATATTCGCAGTATAACTAAGGCTACCGACATAGCTCAGACGATTAGTAAGTTGAAGTGGCAATGGGCAGGCCACATAGAACAGAACCGACAATAAGTGGATACGGAAGGTTCCTGATTTTTGGAGACAAAAAAAAACCGAGATTGAAGTCGGTTAGATGTTTTTATTTGTAAAAAAATGTTTAATTTATTCGTAACTATTATTCGGTCACTCATTCTTTTTACATTCATCATATATATTCCGTAAAATAAGTAACTATCTAACAGTACCCCCACTCTATTTGTTTACCCATCACATCAACTTAAATACAGCTTGTATCCTTCACCAATCTCTCTAGCTTTCACATCTTTTTACTTTGTCCCTTGAATACAAGCTACATTTTTTTTCCTTCTCGTCAGTACCTACATCCGCAAGCTATCTACACATATAACGGGCCGATATGGTAAAACCAAATATGTGTAGATAAATGTTAAGGAAAAAGCCGATCGGCTTTGACGAACATAAATACTCGGGTAAACCAAGCTGGGCGGCAATCGCCGACCTATGCCGATCGGTTTGGCATCCAACAAACAGTACTGAAACGAAAACAACCCTTGCTCATTTCCCACAGGGATCGAGCCCTGTCTTTGCGCGTTACCTGCAGGGAACGCACTCTAGCCCTGTCACTTCTCTATTCTTTAAATCCTCCCTTTTCTTTAAGCTCTTTTTCTTTAAAGCCGACCCCTTGCCTTACGTCAATCAAAGTAGGTATGTTTAAAAATTCCCAGAGGATCCTTACGACACATTCGGGTAGAAGTGGGGTGGTGCATATTCTATGGTGGCACCACATTGCAGCACTGTCAGCAGCAATGTTCAAATTGTATTCTAATCACAACCGCATGGCATACCCAAATAAATAGAAAAGCCTGAGGTAAAGACAACATTTACTCATCTCCTACTTTTGCAGTTGAACCTCCTTAATGAAGTAAACATTTTATAATCACCACATTTAGCCTGCCTATACATATAGAAGCGCTAATAAACTCAGCACTTCATATAACCGAAGACCATCAACCTATATCGGTCCACTGCTGGACATAGGTCTCTCCTATTTAATGCCACAGCCAGCACCCAGTTCCCACTTAACACTCCATTCCTACGACCTTATTAAGGTCGTCGGTCCATCTGACTCAATGTTGTCCTTACCTTAGGACCGAAAAATAGACAAAGAAATTGTACATTTAATAAGCAGACTAGACCGATGATTAAATAAAGAGATCTAATCTCCACCTATCTGACCTCGAATAATGAATGAACATACCTTCAACTTCGGAAGCAGCCTTCATCCTCCCAAGAGTTCCATTATTAGGAGCGACCCTTCGCATCTGTTCCTCGGCCCTCGCAGGAGAATACACGTTCACTCCGTTGCCAGAGCCTCCCTCGTCGCTTCGAAATTTGGACAAGTTGCTGAACGATGAGCGGTTTTGATCGCCGTAGATTACTTCTACACCTGAGAAATTAAGATCCGCCGTTTCATAAAAGTAGTTACTACTAAACTAATAACATTGTCGTACAAAGACCCTGGCAACACCTACACTTGATGCCAATTCTGTAGAACCATATATTTTTATTAAAACATCTCCCAAAAATGTCTTTTTAGGATAACCTTGGCAGAGGGTTCAGTCACAGTCTTTTTGATGAGATTTTTTTCTTTAACTTTTAGTGGTAAGTTTTTTGGACTTATACACCATAGGAGAATATTACTTTCAAGACTTTTGAGTTCAAGATTTATTCGTTAATGCGAGAGATCCGAAACGAAAACCATTGTTTTAATAATAAAAACCATTTTTCTTATATGAAGCAAAGTAATCTGTTTCTGATATACTTATGGTTGATGTAATTATCTAGGTGTGCCAAACAAACATTGTTTGTTAGTCAAAACATGGCATCCGAAAGACACGTACCTTCCTCATCATACTCCTTAGCCGCCTGCGAGATCTTCATATAACTCCTCATCTCGCACAAGAAATCGATCACCGAGTCATAATCATCAGGCACCCCCTTCGCTGGCCAGAAGTACCACAGGTGGGTGATCTCTCTCCAGGTCCTGGTGGATAGGTTGATGAGCTGAACGCTGGAAATGGCGTACTTGTCACGCTGTTCACGCTTCTTCAGAATGATCTTGAAATCGCCGAAGATGCGTTTGTTGTCAGAGATTTCGGAAGGAGGAAGGTATTCGTAGCATTTTTCCTGGAAAGTTTAAAATAAAAAATGCTTTTAATGGTTTACAAAGCAAGACACCATAAAAGAAAAATCTGTAGATTTCTGTCATTTTGGCAAAGAACCATAATTATGACTCGCTACGATAGTATAGTATCCTATTTTGTACGTTATTACCCCACATTACAAATGCCTTTCGAAGCATTTGTAATGTGGGGTAATAACGTACAAAATAAGATACTATACGTTGTCAATAGGTCAATAGCATCTCTTCGGTGAGGAATCACTCACAATAACAAAATAAAAGTTATATTTCTTGCGACTACTAAATGATAAAAAATTCCCTCTTTCTTAGTCGAGTTACTCATTTTCAACCGACTTCAAAAAGGAGGAGGTTCTCAATTCGTCTGTATGTTTTTTTTTAGCTATATCTTTCTTTAATTTCTTTGGTGTACAAGCATACACTTCGCCTGCTGATAACCAGTAATAGAAGCGAAGGGGTAAATGTTTTTCTTGATTTACATAATCAGCCCAGGATAAATAACATCGGCCAAGAGTAAGTCGCTTGTACATCAATAAAGAGTGTTGAAAGATAGCTTACGACTCCGTTCTCCATATATTCAGTGAGCATGACGACAAGTCTCGAGTTCTGTTCCCAGATCATGCGCCAGAAGTCCACCACTGTGTTGGAGAGGGGCGCCTGGCAGGCGATGTAGTAGTTGCGGATGTTTCCTGGACCCTGAAATGTAAATCGTTCATTTATTATTTCGCCTGCGACTTTGACTAAGATAAAAAAATAGCTAGTAAAGAAAGGCTTAACTTAACGTTGGCAAGGCATTTACCGGGAATCGAAAGATTCTTTAAATTGATTACTTGAAACGAACAAAACCAACTGTGCCACCAACTCAGACATTCAATAAATTTTTGTAGACTTATTTATTCCTTAAACCTACAAGACTAACTAGCTGTTCCGGTGAATTTCGTACCGCCCCGTTATTTTTTTTTCCTTATTTATATTATCGTGTACGTAAGGACCTTCTACAGAGTATTAGAAAATTAAAAAAATATGAATGGTTGAAGTCGTTCTCTAGTTATCTCGTGAAATAAGGATTCATTTTTATATACCTATATAGATTTAGGGAATAATTACTATTGACATTTTAAATAATAACATAGTAACAATCGAGAATTCTAGTCAGGAAAAAGATAAATTGCCGCAAAGTGAAATAAATCTTTAGCGTATTTTTGTATTACTATCTATGGTAACAATTGAACATTCTAGCGAAAAAAAATTGAAAAGGATTTAAAAAAAAATCTTTACCGTAACATAGTTGGCATTTATATACTCCGTAGTGGGATCATTCCCCAGCCTCTTTAACGGGACCCTGGTCTCAGGCAGCGGCAGTACGTTGGAGTACCGGTTCTTGTCTTCGCACCCTGGAGGCACTTCATCAGGCCTGACTGTTACAGAGGGGATCTCTGCGAACTCCGCACTCATGGACTCCACGTCTAATGCAAAGTTGGCTAAGGCTGCGTATTGCATTGGGTGGGATGTCACCTGAAAAATAAAGAGGGTGTTGCAGTTTTTAGAGCTCTAAGAGGACAACGGCAAACAACAAAATTGTACAACGCGACAACGTATAGTTTTTAGGGTTCCGTAGCCAAAATGGCAAAACGGAACCCTTATTTATAGTTTCGCCATGTCCGTCCGTTCGTCCATGTCCGTTTTGCTCCAAGACTGTTAGTGCTAGGAGGCTGCAATTTTGCACGGATACACATATTACTTACGCCGACAAAGTGAAAGAATAAAATCTTATTTTTTTTTTTTTTTTTGGGATTTGCCCTATATGTAAATTGGGGGTGTGATTTTTTTTTCTTACCTACCGTCTTACTACGTCTTTCAAAACGTTTAGGGGTTGGAATGACATTTTTAGTTTTAGGGATTCGTTTGTAAAATATTAAGCTTTAAAGTGCAATTTTTGTAAGAGTCGAGTGTCTCTCCCCCCCCCCCCTGCCAGCTACATGGTTGATGTTTGGTATGTAAATTTCACGATAGTAGTATGTATAGTGAAATTAAAAGAAAAACTAGCACAGCCAAGTAGGCTTTACAAGTTTACGATTGACAGCTGATCCAATAAGAAGTAACAAAATTTTCTTACATATTCCATTGAAAAATATTATTAAGTAGATAGGTATAACGTTGTAAGTATGAAACAAAAACAACAGAAAACCCACTTCTTACCACATTATTCGGATGGACATGCACTTGCCCGATTTTTTTATTTAATCACACAACAAAAATGCCTCGCACCTACGTATAGTTTTTATTTAATCACACAACAAAATTGCCCCGCACCAACGTTTAGTTTTTATTTAATCACACAACAAAATTGCCCCGCACCAACGTTTAGTTTTTATATAATCACACAACAAAATTGCCTCGCACCAACGTTTAGTTTTTATTTAATCACACAACAAAATTGCCTCGCGGCAACAAAAATAATTTATTTATTTAATAAGTATTTTGGACTTGGACTTGTCAACAAGACAACTCCTCTACAAATCTAATACAAATAAACTTTATACGCAAATAGGACACCTTTATATAAACAGCTAATAAGTATAATAATGCCAATTCATCCAGGCCTATTTAACTATTGACAAAAGCTGAATGTACTTTTTTTTTTACCTACCCCATCGTGTGTGTTGGATAGGCCTTTTAAAAAATATTTAGAGGTCTTTTGAGGTCCACATGACTAGCAATCGTGTTAAAGCCTCCAGCTAAGCTCAAAGGCTAGTGTTAGGGGTGGGTTCACGTCGGTAGTATAATGGGTAGGATTCGAACCTGCGACCTCTTGATCGCGAGACCGACCTTAGTCATTAGGCTACCGCCGCTTCTATGGCTGTAAAGCTATTTTTCGATTTTGAGATCCGTTTGCAAATATGTAAAACTTTAAAATGCATTTTTTTGTTATAGTCAAGTGTTCACCCGCTAAATGACTGTATTTGGAAATTAAAAAAAAAACAGGTTAGTAGTATATATGTATAACGAAATTAAAAGGCAAACTATCACATCTAAGTAGGCTTTAACTAAATTCAAATTAATTCCTTATAATAAATGTGAAAGTAACTATGTCTGTCTATATGTTTCGTATTCACGCAAAAAATACTGAACTCATTTAGATGAAATTTGGTATAAAGATAGTTTGAATCTCGGTGAAGGCATACGCACACTACTCTCTATAGTACTAGTCGACCAACAGACTTCTATTTCAATTGGACATTTAGTACCCCCAGTCCATATTACGAACATTTATCATAAGTGTCAAAAAAACACACAGGACACTCATTCGATTCGGTGGAAGGAGTTTCTGTGTACGGGAAAACTAGTGGACTAGTACTATTAGAGTTTAATGCATAGGACAGCTTTATATATCTGACATACACGGGCGGAGCCGCAGGCGGAAGCTAGTTAATTATAAGGAGTTAAATCTCCAATCGTCACACGAACCTCATCATCATACGCAGGGTTTCCATAGCTCCTCTTGCTGGCCCTCAGACGATGGTTGCCTTTCCTATGTCCCACGCTGACGCTGTCTAAGCTGTAAGCATCCAGAGACACGGGGGTGCAACGCTGGGCATAGACTCCACGACGACCACGCCGACGAACCACCAACTGAAATAGAGGGTTAGAATAAAAAAAAAAACAAAAGATAGATAGAAACTTAAAAGATGAAAAGCTGTAACGATAATCTCTGAAACGACCATTGTCTAGAGGCCTGGGCCGTCATTTTATCGCTATAACATTCGCTATATAATAGGTTGGTACCCGTGGGAACGAGTATCTAGCAGTTTTTATATTTATACTGTTTTTGCAACATTTTTCATTGCTGCTTCGCTCCTATTGGTCGTAGCGTAATGTTATATAGCTGATAGTCTTCCTCAATAAATGGGCTATCAAAAAAATTTCAATTCGAACCATTAGTTCTTTAGATTATCACTCTCAAACTAACAAACAAAAAAAACTTTATAATCTTCGTATAGATGTTAAATGTATGGAGGAAAAAAGGCGTGACTCGAACCTGCGATCTTAGAAGTATCAGTCCTAACGCTGGTTTTCTTCTCAAGCTGATCGTTGGCGATTTGTTTCTCCGTAAGTCAGCGCCGACAATCAACGTGACTTCCGGAGAAACAAATCATGCAAAATAAAGTATTTTTGCGGATTTTATACTTCTCATAAAGTATATATAGTACAATTGCCCGAAATAAAGTACAATACTTTATTATAAAGTACGGGCGGCAACCCTAATCACATCATCAAAATATGAATCGCAGGGACTTTGTACGAGGATGGAACAAACTCGCAAAAAGGCAGGAATATCTCTAATAGTATCAGTCATAAACACTGCTATACAAGGCGTACAAATACCTTTGTATATACCTAAGTCCTTATGTAAATATAAGATTGACTGAAACATTGTATATTTATCTTAACAGCAAATTGAATGAATGAGCTTTGTCTAGCAGAAGTGATGACTACGCGGCATCGAATTTGAGACCTCGGGACCACGTCCGGTTAGATAATCTTTTTGTTTATAGTAATTGCCTAACGGTTGGAATAAGGGCTTCAGTTATACACATAACTATAGTCCTCACAAACGAACCTTATATTATTGACAACTTATCTTTGGCAATGAGTAAATTTGGAGTAAACTAACTCTCTAAAAATCGAGTTGTTTTGGGGTTCTGCAGCCTAAATGGCAAAACGGAACTCTTATAGTTTTGCTCTGTCTGCCTGTCTCTAATATTATAAAGAGTAAACATTTGCGTTTTTGAATTTTTGTATGTAACGAAGTAACTTAAAAACGACTGGACCGATTTAAAAAAATCTTTTTCCGCTGCTGGGATGCTACACTAACCCCGGGTAACATAGGCTGCTTTTTATCCCTGTATTCCTACGGGAACGGAACTACGCGAGTGACACCGCGAGGCGTCCGCTAGTAATATTATAAAGAGAAAACATTTGTATGTAACGAATAAACTTGAAAACGACAAGATCGGTTTCAAAAATTCTTTCACTATTAGAAAGCTACATTATTGGGAAATAACATAGGCTATATTTTACTGTCGAAGAAACTCTACGAAAATTGCAATAATGTAAAAACTCAGGGTATAAAAAACTACGATAAGACACCCGCTCAATATGTACTTATCGCGTTCACGATAACTGTTAAAACGTAAATTTCAAACAACACTCGTCTGTCAATCGCTCATTAACACGTCTCGAACTTCGCGACGCCATCCGAACGAAGTGGTTCGAAGTGGTCTACTATTCTGTGAACGATGTCTATACGTGCACAGACGAGGTACGTACGAAGGTCACCTTCTGTTCTCTCAGTATTTTGTGTCGAATGCTTTTATCCAAGTAAAACAAGTACCACGAATTTATATCTATACTAATATTATTAAGCTGAAAAGTTTGTTTGTTTGAACGCGATAATTTCAGGAACTACTAGTCTGAATTAAAAAAATCTTCTACTGCTGGATAGCCCATTTATACAAAAACGTCGAAAATTTAAGCAGAAAAGGTTGCGCGGGAAAAAATAAAACTAAGAGAGAATAAATAACCTAACAGAATCAACTTAAACAAGTCAAGAAGACCTATTAAGCTCAAAAGCTTATAATTTATAGCCAAAACTGGACTTTTAAGTGTTCTAAGCATTTGTGATAACATTCCACGAAGTATGAGCAGTTCCTTAGGTCGGTGGAGCCCTGCAAACGGTCACACAGTCAAACTCAGGAACACGTCGCGTTCTCAAGGGCTACGGTCCACTTGAGAATTTAATTTATGAGGTGCCCTATACAGCGCGTGTGTTCGTTGTCACGCGACATTGAGATTGTCGTAAGCTCAAATGTTTTTAAACTTTTGCGATTAGTACACAATATATACTTTTATAGGCTACGGGTCTTAATCGCTTAAATGTTTTAAGGTACAGATTTATTCCTCTACGTTTCCTAGGACTCCGCCAAATGGAAAGCAGCATAGGAAAGTCTTGGTTCAAACACATTTTATATTTAGCTTAGAGTCAAGTGTAATGGATAATATTGCGCTAACTAAATCTTTCTCCAGTCGTTGCCCAAATTTTACTGCCTCTACTGTATCCGACTGCGCAAGAGGTCGTGGGTTCGATCCCCACTCAGGATAAAGCTTTGTGTGATGAGCACGATATTTATTCTGTGTCTGGGTGTTATTTATTTATAATATGTGTGTATTTAGAAATATATAAGTATGTTTATCGGTTGTCTGGTTTCCATAGTACAAGCTCTGCTTAGTTTGGGATCAGATAACGTTGTGTGATTTGTCATTTTTTAAAAAGAATTCAGATTTTTAAAAAGTCTAGGCAGTTAGGAAACCGGGAATATACTAGTGCTTACCTACACATTTCAGCTTCGCCACCGTTTTTTACGCTATTGAGTGAACATGCATTTTAGAGCTTTAATTTTCTCAAATTCTATGGTAATCTCATCAAAGTCCAAAGATTTTGATAAGTGAATGAATGTCATTCTCATTTTTGAGGTTCTTTATTAATTTATAAGAAGTTCATTCTGAATCATGAACGTCATAATGCATGATTGTTTGTGCCAAAAAAAAAAATATCTTGTTTATGAAGTCTGTTTACTCAAACGGTGAATACTCATTCTTAGCAGAATATAACACTTATTTTAACCAGACGTATTCAGTTCTTTCCATTACCACTCATTACCCTGAGCAGTAGAAGGCGAGCTTCACGATAATCCTAATTTATAACATGTCGTATGTTGCAATGGACACGCACACAAAAGGTCCGTCATCAAGTTGGCTTTGTTTATAATTTGCATTGTAAAAACATCCTCCACAGCGCGATACTGGTGACACCTACAGCTTACTAGGAACGTAGGTTTAATAAGTACGGTCCACAAAAAGTATTTACAAACGAGGAATATATGTTTTTTTTTTTGTTATTATAATTATTAATATTCTGAGCCTTCACGTTACATTAAGTAGGTACAGTTCGACATGACAATAAACGCGATGATGCTAGTGTTAACTTTTTAAATTGCTTACTGTTTCGTTTTATTTACATTTAAGAATATTATTACACTCAGTATTGGACTGTCGATAGAAGACTTTTCAGGAGGCCTTCTCTAATTTAATAATAATAATAATATCTTGGCACAACTCACACAGCGCTATCTGATCCCAAACTAAGCAGTGCTTGTACTATGGAAACCAAACAGCTGATAAATACAAATACATATTATAAATACATAACAACCAGTCACAATAAACCATCATGCTCATCACACAAAGTTTTATCCTGGGTGAGGATCAAACCCACGACCTCCGGCTTAGCAGTCAGGGTCACTAACTACTAGAGCTACAGGCCAGTCAATAATACACGAAAACGAAGTTTCGATCAAAAATGAGGTGGTGACAGAGCTGGCTCTGCATATCACCACCATCTTTTTAATCCACTTGTTCCAGATAATCGTCCATAGGTTCGAACTTTTTGTGTTTATCCAAAAATTTATTAGAATAGTGTACACATTAAACAAAAAATCCTGAATTTCGTTTAAAAGAAAGACACTCTTTTCAAATTGCCAATGTTTACAATGTTTCTCTGTTTAAAAACTGTATATGGGGGTAAGGTGCTGCCACCATTATACTATACACCATATTAGAGGCCTGATGGAAAAAAAGTAGTAGTAAGTAGGCCTACAGCATCAGAAATTCGGTTGAGAATACTTTTTTTTTAAAGATTACTTAGCAATTTGGGATTTTGGATCCCACATCACTAGGAATCCTGTTAACCCCTCCAGCTAAGCTCAAGAGAAGTGGGTTGACGTCTGTAGTATAATGGGTAGGATTCTAACACGCGACCTCACGATTGCGTGTCCTATGCCTTAGCCAAGGGTAAGGTTGAACTAATGATGTAGCTAGAATGCTAGGATGTGAGCAGAACTTATGTGTGGCTAGATAGTATAAAGTTAGGACTCATTTGGTTTCCTTGGGGTACCCAACACTGTTGTGTATTTGATAACAAAATCATACAACTCCGACTAGATTGTCCATCGTTTTTACTTTATACTTAGTAAACATCGGTTACAACTAGGTATCTCCTTACAATACTTGTTTATAAACTTCATTCAATATCAATCTGAAACTGTAAAAATCACGATGATTGGAATAAAATAAAATTACTTAAATATTTTTTAAGTAAAATAATAGGTATATACTAGATCCTAGGTTATTTAAAACCCGAATGTAACCTTTTTAAAGGTAACAATCTGGTTTTAAACGAGATAACATTTTGTTCTGGCCGCAGTAAAAAAAAAATTGACGGCAACTAATTTTAAATAATTTTTCTTGCACCCCGTACATCGTTCCGCGCGCAATAATCCCGGTCCTATGAGGTGGCGGGAGCGCGCGCGCATTGCGCATGGCGCAGTGACGTATCAACCGTCAACCGACGCGTGCGCAAACAAAACGACCATCCTTTATTTCACTACCTAATTCTTTTAGTCTAATTTTGACTTAGATTTTTTTAAATGTTTTAAATTAGGAAATAGATATAATTTATTTATATTTACAGCTAGCTTCAATTCACAATTTTTTTTTTCAGTAAATTCTTATATCTCTTTTTTTTTCTTTTTCTTTTTTTTTCGTTTTTGTCTTTTTATATAAATGATGGTCGCTACTACTAAGTAATTAATTTTATTAGTGTGATTAAGAAGAGACATGACATCATTAGGTAAGCATTTCTTTACTTTTCCAAGGTTTTTATTTTTGTTATAACTAGTATGTAAATGTCATCAGTAGCAGAGATATCCAGACAGCCTTATTTTATCTACAGGTGTAGCCTTCACTATAAGCTTTTTGGGTACTAAATTGGAAATCTAACTAAAAAGCATAAAAGAAAGAAGACTATGGCGCATAAAAGAAAGAAGAATCTATGCTCTATAGTCGAACACGATTATGTCAGGTCCTAAACATCCATTTTCAATGTATTTTTTGCAATAACTGACGTCGACACCGGTAAATTTCCGGACAATTTCAATTAGCTTTCAGTGAGCTTTTCATAAGATTTTGTTTTTTTTTTTGTGTTTTATTTCTTTTTTTAGGATCCAGAGGTAGACTTTTTACCTAGGAAATAACAATCGTCTTATTTTAGTTCCACAATTTTTTCAAGATTATTTTGACATACCCTTCATTTATTTTATTTTAATTTCAAATAATTATATAAATTAGACATTGATGTAGAGCGAAGGCTGATACTTTTTTGTTAGAGGTATATTGGATGACATTACAATCAATGCAGAGATTTGAAATTAGTTCAATCAGCGATTTACCGGATTTAAGAAGTTTTAAAATATTTTTAAAGACTTGACACATTACTACCTGAGTGAATTAGGACCACATTCACGTCGGTATTTTATTGTTTGAGTTTCGAGCTCGGAAAGTGTCTATTGCGCATATGATGCCTGTACCACGAGGCTACCACCACGATTTTAATTAATTTAGTACCAACATAACATACATAATAACCCCTTTGTGGGGGATACCAGAAACATTCCAATCACGTATCACGACTCAGCAATAAAGTCTTCTAACAAATAGTCATGAAAATTCAAATTACAACAAGGAAGTTACCGTAAAAGTAAACATCACGTTATGTCCCATTCATTTTGCAGCTTTCATAATTTAAAATATTGCTTTTTTTTAAAACGACTGTAGAAAACTTGAAAATTTCATCAACACCAAAAGATTGGTGCTATAGGTATGTTTGACTGAAACTTTCGCGATTTGTATTTGTTAAGTCTACCCTTGACAATGGCCGTTACAATACTTACAATAGGTATCAGATATATTTCGGGCAATTCGATCGAAACGTCGGGTAAATAAAAGGTTCGTACCTTTAAATAATTCACGCAATTAAGTCCCGAAATATATCTAATATGTATAAAAATCGCGAAAGTTTAAAAACAATAACTTACAATAGGTACTTATAGTATAAACGTCGGGGAATAAATCAAATAAATATTTAATTTAACCTTAAGATAGGCCCTAATCTATAAAATTTTATAATATTGTATACGAATCGCAAAAGCTTTTAGATTTGCAATTAAAGTGTGTGTGTATGTCTGAACAATCGCAGTTTCCGAACGCAAGCTGAAGCAGTTTTTTTTATTAAAAAGCTTAAAGCGTTTTTGTTCTTTTTTTATCTTAGTTTTATGAAAATCCGTACAATATATCAAATTTTATATGTCACACACATGTCGAGGACTTTTCTACTCTTGCTTGTAGGAATGAAGTCACAACCCTTCAACTCCTTACCATGCGCAAGCGCTGCTGCTCTATCCATTCAAAATTCAACACGGGTCGTTCATTACGAAAGTTTATTGGCAAGTTCGCAAAGTAAACTGAACCTAATGTGGAAGACATAAGGTATTATTCGTTATTGTTTCGACCACGTATAGAGCTTGCATCAAAAGTTATGTAGTCACTGCAGAGAGTACATAACATTTATTGCTATTATTTATTTCTTTTGTATTGATTGGAATTTTGTTTGTTTTTGTACCGTGTTTACCTACTGTATAAATCGCGAAAAAAGTTTTTTTTGGTCTCGTGATCAAGGCATACATGACTGCCTCTGTGGTGCGGTGGGAGTGTATCCGACTGCTACGCCAGAGGTCGTGGGTTCGATCCCCACACAGGATAAAACTTTGTGTGTTGAGCACGATGATTTATTCTGTGTCTGGGTGTTATTTATCTATAATATGTATGTATTTAGAAATATATAAGTATGTTTATCAGTTATCTGGTTTCCATAGTACAAGCTCTGCTTAGTTAGGGATCAGATAGCGTTGTGGGAGTTGTCCCAAGACATTATTGCATTATTATAAAGGAATAAAATATTCTTTAAGAAGTCCTGCACTACATTGATGTATCTATCCACCTAATAGCTAGTTAACGTAATTTTATTAACTAGCTATTAGGTGGATAGTTTTTATTGGTTTTTTATTGTAAAATCGGGAGATTTTCTAGACCATTCTCGAAAAGACTTGTCGGATACAGTCCCATCGCGCCTAATCAGTCACAGACATATTTTATGTTTGTTATAAGTAGCAATAGACACCTGTAGTCTTGTCATTCCATCTGAACTCATAAATTAGACATACGACGTATGTTTACAAGACAAGTGTCAATTCTAAAAACTTTCACACATTTTTCTTTTTTTAATTTCGTCTTTTGTGTTGTATGAAGCAGAAACTTATTCATTTTTTTTTACTTAGAATTTAATTGCTTAATAGTACACATTCCTATCTTTTTATAAACTTGTCATAGCAGGTGATAACGTCTTAAGAAATATTAATTTATGTCTGGAGTAAGTAAATTAAAAAAAAACCATAGTCCGCAGTACCTACACGTGTCATAGTAAATACCCAAAGTAATATAATAAGTAATCTATTTAAAAAAAACATTTTTATATATATAATCGACTACTAATAAAAAGCAAAAGTACCAGGGCATCATAACTGCCTAAGCGTTCTCCAAACTTGTGTGACCGACATATCTAACGAGCGCCCAAGTATGCCAATTCTCGTTACCAACGATAACCGTATCTCGGTGTCGGGTGACCACATTAGACCGCCTCGAGTTGCAAACCAAGGAATTTTTATCGCCAGACACCGTGCGAGACCAACTTCCGATGAGATATTAGGATATCTTAGCACAGCTATTTGTGTGGTGATTTGAATGTTGGATAAAAATGAATTACTCTTTTATTTTATGATGCCCTAGTACATGATAGAATTTTTTGGATATTGATTACTGATTAAAATTGAGTTTTGATTGAGTTTATTTTAGCTAGGGGGGCACAATTCTAAATTTGGATTTAGTCAAGCGTCATGGGGACCTATTTGAAGATTATTATAGTGCGAAAAGAAAAGGTTTAGGGTGTATACCTTTTTAATGGTGGGAGGGGGGGTGGCAGTTTAAAAAAAATCTTTAAAATTCAAGGTCTAGGTAACGAAACTTCCTATACTTTCCTAATCTTTTTTTTAGTTAGTCTAATTTATTATTATTATTTACTAATTTTAGCTATCCTTGTTTTATAAACGTTTACATTCACCAAACACACTGGTTCGCTCAATAAAATTATTAGTATAAAGAAAACTTGATGATTTTAAAAGAGAGGCCCAGAGTTTTTTGGCAGCTTTTTCTCATGGGCTTTACACTTTTTTTTTCAATCAATCATTGAATTGGTTTTACGAAATAAAGGTGTTTGAAATTTGAAATTATTTTCGTTTTCATTGCAACGTGAATAAACGAATCGAATTAATGTTGCTAGATTTGGATATCATCTTATAAATTTTATTTGGATTAACCGGCATGTTGGTCTAGTGATTAGTGACCCTGAATGCTAAATCAGGGGTCGTGAGTTTGAATTTCTACCCAGGATTAAACTTTGTGTGATGAACACGATGGTTTATTTTGTGTCTTGGTGTAATTTACTTATTTAGAAATATATAAGTATGTTTATCAGTAGTCTGCTTGCCATGGTACAAGCTCTGCCTAGTTTGGGATCAGTTGGCGTTGTGCGAGTTGTATAAAATAATTAATTATACATAATATTATATTTTGTAGATTCTCGTCTTTAAATTTAGAACTTATAATTTTTACTATAGTGCTTTAATTCATCCAAACTATTAAAAGTATAAATATGGAAGTAACTCTGAACGTTAGACACGTGGGAACATAAACCAGCGCAGTCAGAACAATATGGACACTCTATTTTCATAAATACCTGTAGTTTACTTACATACATAATAGATTTTTTTTTTAGTTTGTTTAATAATTGCCGTGTGGTACCGGCTTACGAATACTACCACCCCATCTCTTCCCGTGGGTGTCGTCAAGGGATTTTCACACCGGAGGACGGGCAGCAGCGTCCTCTGCATACTTTAAAGCCTTACTGCGATCGCCAACCCGCTCGCCAAGCGTGGCGATTATGGCAAATACCCTCAGGATCTATATAACTAGGTACTACTGGGGAGACCTGTGCTCAGCAGTGAGACATCATATGGGTTGATTTGTACACTTAATTATTTATTTTCAGTGTATCCTGTTCTGCACCAGCTACACTCAACGTCATTGTTCGGCGCTCAATCGAGGTAGGTAGGTATCTAATTAAATAGGTGAATCCCCTTTTACAGAAATACAGTTATGTCATCAACATTTGTTCTATATTACATTTACTATTAAATAACCGTTATCCAACGTTTCAGGAAAATAATAAATACCTAATTACAATTATTTAATATTAATTCATCTGACTGCCTCTGTGGCGCGGTGGGAGTGTATCCGACTGCTACGCAAGAGGTCGTGGGATCGATTCCCACATGGAACACCACTTTGTGCGATCCACAAATTGTTGTTCCGATTCTGGGTGTACTTTGTGTCTGTGACTTGTATGTTTGTAAAGTCCCCCGCGACACAGGGCATGTACCTACTTACTGTGTGAGTAGTCTTTAAAAAAAAAATAGATTTTCGTGCAACAAAATCATCCCATTTTTGACATGATAACGTCTTATATATAGATGACCGGGTGCACCCACGAAAAAGTGTCATGTTATCGACTGGTTGCTAAGCAACGGTCACGTTATTGATTGGTTGCTAAGCAATAGCGAATGGCGATTGAAGCAACATGATATGCGATACAATTGGAACTAACGTTGTTGATTGGTCGCTAAGCAATGTGAATAGCGATATATCATCAATGTTTTCTTATGACGTTATCAAGTAAAATTATCGTCCGTAAACCGACTTTACAGACAATATATTAGAATATTATCGGAACTTAATCGCGTGAAATATTTAAATAATAATAATAATAACATTTATTTATTTCATGTGCATTCATATTTTCAATTATTCATAGTTTTTATTACACAATAATTCATTACAACTACATTATGATAATAAATTAAAATTATAAAAATAAATAAAAAAGTTCAATTGAATTATAAATTACAAATTGGATTAATAACAATAAAGGTACGAACCTTTTTTTAACTTAAAAATAAAAAGTTCGTACCTTTAAATACATAATTCAAGCGTTTAAGTTTAAGTTCCGATAGTATTCTAATATGTGTAAACATCGCGAAAGTTTAAAAACAATTTTTACAGACAATTTTTTTTTTATTTGGCTTAAGTAACAAGCATATAGGCACAGCCTGCCTGATGGTTAAGCAAAGCAGTTGCCGGTGTAATTATACCAGCAGTTAAATCACTCTTATATTGCCACTCAATTTTTGGGATCTCCATGCATTGTCAAAGTGTATTTCACGTTTGTCAGTTACATACATCTCTTCCGTGGTTACATACACATCTATTACCAAATAAGTAGTCTTCGTTGAGCTCTGGCAATGTAATCAATAGCAGAAATACAAATTCATATCGTTTCTCAAAGATTTTTTACATGATGGTGATTGTTTTTTTTATCGCACGTTTTTGTTTGCGGACTGAGAGGCTAAACGGAAAAAAAATTACATTTTGACATCGATCAAAAATATATTATTTATTATTATGTGAAGTATTCTAGTAGGGTTGTCTAATATCTAATAATATCTTGGGACAACTCACACAACGCTATCTGATCCCAAACTAAGCAGAACTTGTACAATGGAAACGTCTGGTTTAACTGATAGACATAGTTATATATTTCTAAATACATACATAATATAGATAAATAACACCCAGACACAGAAAAAACCAACGCGCTCATCACGCAAAGTTTTATCCTGGGTGGGAATCGAACCCACGACCTCTTGCGTAGCAGTCGGAGACACTCCCACCGCGCTATAGAGGCAGTCATAAATAGGTGACTAGATTTTTTTATAGATTAGTTAAAATATACACAAAAAAAATATAGCAAAAGGAACTAAGTACGTTCCAATCGGCTGTTCATAAGATACCTATCTCTCTTTTATAAATATCTTGGGACAAATCACATACGGCCCATCTGATCCCAAACTTGACAGAGCCTGTCTTATGGCAACCAGACAACTGAAAACATACTTATATACCTCTAAAGGGGGGTGGGGTTAAGATGGATTTCCGCCATGTTACGCCTGATTCAATCGGTTATTCTGACTAATCAGTCAACGTCACTAACCACTCTACCAATAGACCCGTCAAAGCTCTTTACTAAGCAATTTAATGGCCAGAAACACAATCACTCAGATGTCTGTCTGTTTATTTCGATTTGGATTTCGATGATCGATGATTTTTTTTTTTATTGAAATAAGGCATAAAATTAAAACCTCTTTTAATATAATTTCAGGTGATCCAGTGGCTACTTGAACAAAGATCTACAACGGTCTCCAAAGTAGTGAACGTAATTTATCGTGAGTTAATCCTATAGATATTATGCTCATTACTTTGGATATGTTGTATGAACATTCGACGAACGACCGCAACGAGAAACAAAGAGACAATAAACTATGAACTACGGCAGATTATGAAGACACAAGCTTACCTGGACAACGATCAAAAAACATTATTGTATATTATTGTTTTCGATAGTCTAGTGTCTATATCTATTGCTTTTATATTTGTCTATGAAACCACTACTGACTGATGATTCTTTTTTTTTAATAGATTTTGAACTATCAATGTGGGGCTGGGTCTCATATTACTAGTAGTCTTGTTAACCCTAAGCTCAAAGTCTTGTGTTAGGAGTGGGTTCACGTCGGTAGTATAATGGGTAGAATTCGAACCCGCGACCTCACGATTGCGAGACTGATGCCTTAGCCATTAGGCTACCGCCGCTTAAAAATTTATGAAGATAATTAGATTTATTAGAGCTTATTTAGATTAATGAACGTTTGCGAAGCAAATTTTATTCTCTTGTCTAATTAAAAAATAAAACTGCTTTAATTATAGGTTTTGAATAAAGTAACAGCAGTTTTCAAAAAAATATTAGAATGAAAGTTTTCATATTATTGCTGCGGAACTTTTTGATTATTTATTTAAAGTGATTTGATTTCGTTCAGGTTTACACATTCAATATTATTAACACAATTTTCCAGCCCATAAATAGATTTTCCATTCAAAATACCTATTGCCAATGATATCAAATGTAAATACCACTTTGTGCAATGTAGTACATAATGATAGAATAATGTACTGTTTGTAAACCTCTGTGTATCTACTCATGAACCTACTCTTCATTTAACCGAAACAGACTTAACATTAAACAATATTTGTTTAAAAACGTACCAGTAATCCAATAAGCAGTATTAGAGCGACAACACCAATCGTGCTCACAGCTATCGCGACTCCAGCACCAGATCCTGTATCGTCTTCCTCCAACACCCTTGATGAAGACTCCGTAGTCATATCGGTACCATAACTTAGATCATCAGATCTCGTTGTGTACTCCACATCTGTTGTGGTCTCAGCCAGTGTCGTTTCATGTATTTTCGCACTACGCTGCGTGGTCGTCTCTTCAACCGCTTCAGTAGTTGGCGCTTCTGTTTTAGGCATTTTACTTGTAGGCTTCAAAGTTACAGGTATTGTAGTTACAGATTCGGTTGTAATGGTTTCTGTAGTTGTAGGTCTTTTTGTTTCTTGAGTAATTACTTCGTTGCTTCCGCTACTTTCTTCAGTACAATCACTTTCTTCACTTGATGTTGTTGCAGTTTCAGCCGAGGAAGTCGTCGAAGTAATCCTTTGTTCTTTTTCAGTGTTTATTTCAGTGACAAGAACTACAACAGTGGTTGTTGTGTCTTCAACTGAGTCAGATGTAATTGTGGTAGTTGGGTTTTGAGTGGTTAATGCTTGGGTCGTGGTTGCAATTGGTGGTTCGGTAGGAGTTACGGTAGTTGGTTCTATAGTAACTGCTTGAGTAGTGATTTCTTCTGAGATCGGTTGTGTAGTCACTTCTACAGTAGTTGAACTTTCAACTGGAGTAGTGGTAGTTTCCATGGGAGTTTCAGTGGTTTCAGCTAACATTTTAGTCATATTTTCAAGAACCTGTGACGAGACTTCTATAGGAGATGTCGTTTCTATGAATGTAGTGGTTGTTTCGTCTTCATCTGTTCCAGTCGCTGTATATTTAGGCCTATAAGTAGTAACAGGAGTATCCTCTAAAGTCGTGATTCGCGTTCTTGTTGGAAATACAGGATGCCAAGTACTGGGCTCAATCATCTCTGTGGGCTGTGTTTCTGTCTCGGAAGTAGTCATTTCCTCACTTGGTACGTAAGAGAATCTTATAGTAGTTATCTCAAAGTCATCAGAAGTTGTAGGTTTCTCACCAAATACAGTCTGATTGACTTCAGAGCTCGCTACACTTTCATCATCTTGGGGTGTTGTAATTTCTGCTGGTAGTTTCGTAATTGATTCAAATCCAGTTGACTTCGGTGCGTCAACTGGTGGAATTGTTTCTTTTTCTATCTCATTTCTTTCGGACGTTTCGTCCTCTTGTACAACTTGTACCCAAGATGTGTCGGTCTCTTTCTCAGCTTCTGTACTTGCCTCCGTGATAGATTCTTCTACACTATTCTGCGCTGAGAGATTACTCTCCTCAGATGATTGCACTGGTTTTGTTTCAGTCGGTGCTTGTGTTGGGATTTCACTTGAAGTCGGTGCAATGATTGGGGGCCAAGGCAACTTGTTCTGAACAACTTCTGTAATCTTCTTAGGGATGATATCATTGCTTATAAGATTCGCCGTTGTTGAAGTGGTAGAGACTGTGCTTGCTTCTACTTTACCTGAAAAGTATAGCATTATTAAGCCGGTATGACTATTAATGTTAATAATATAAAAAAATACTAGATAGCTTTCACCCGCTGCTCGGCCTGGACGTCGGTAATCGCAATAAAAACCATCATATGTCCTTCCGCAGGACTCAAACTATCTCCATATCAAATTTCATCTAATTCGGTTCAGCGGTTTAAGAGTGAAAACGTGACAGGCCGACCGACAAAGAGGCAGGGCTCTTTTAGACATCTGGTGTTTACACCGGACGCTGGATGAATTTTTTCACCGAACTGTGCAGTGCTGTATTCAATGGAAACTTTGACTCAGTATTTATTTACTATTTCCAGTTAAACCCATGAACTGAGCTTTTATCAAAGGTACAGAATTATCTTAAAGCCTTAGGAATAACATTCTTAAATACATAAATATTACGGCTAGTCTTCTATAAAAATATTAATGCAACTTATGCAATCGATTATTAATGATGTTACAATAAATAACTCACCTGAAATTTCCCCGACGCTTTGTAGTTCGTTTTCATCGATATTCTTCTGAATTGACCCAGTTCTATTAACTGCATTGTTCGATGGGGAAGGCGGGATGCGAAGACTAGCTAGAGCCCATGCAGTGGGGGGTATCTCGCTTCCTACATCCACCTCAGTCGATGACCCCGTTGAAGTCCCATACTTCGTCGATCCTCGTTTAGATAAACTAGACACTGTGTTGTCAGATAGTGATGGAAAATGAACCACCTTCTTCGGTCCACCTATGTCTCCTTGCACCACTGGATCTATATCTGAAGATACTGTCGTCAATACTGTTTTAGATGGCCTACTGAAGTACGGACTCGACAGACGAGGTCGAACTGTTGACTTTTCCTTTACACTAAAATGCTCAGAGTAAATCGGTGATTGAGATGTTGTTGTAGGCTTTGCAAATCTTGTAATATTTCGCCTGTTATATATCCACACAGGTTTATTTTTTGGAGTTGTATGATGGAATTTACGGGTTGGTATTCTTGGATTCACTGTAGTCGATATACTTACAGGCTTTATTGTAACACTGTTTGGAGAACCTTTGTTACCATTAAGATTGAGGCGTTTAGAATAACTTCTGTTTCTAAAGGTATTAACAGGCAATTTTGTTCTTTCAGTTGATGACACAGAATTCTGTGTCGATAAAGCTATTGGGTTAATCGTACTTATTGTAGGTAGTATAGTTGACACGGGCAAGTAACTGGAAGACACAGTTGACAATATTTCAGGGATCGGATCTGGTAGAGCAGGTCTTGTTGCTACTGGAAGTGGTTGCTGGGTAGCGTTTAGAGATGCTTGTTCTTCCTCCACAGAAGTACTGGGTGTAGGTCCAGAAGGTAATGTGTCATTATCACAGTCATAGTCTGAATTATTAATAGCATAGGTTTCAGTGGACAGTACTGACATTTCATAATAAATACTTGTACCGTGAACATCAGATAACTCCTTCGTTGCACTACTAGCACCATCATTGTCCAAGAGACGGATTTCTTTGGTATTTTTAATAAATACTGAGGATTTATTGCCCGGTGTACTAAAATTACCGATTTTGTCTAGACCTAAGTTTGCTTTTATAATTTTCTGAACATCTGTTGTATTGGGAGGTGCAGTCTTAGCTTTGATAGTATCTAAATTTTTAATAATACTTCTGGAAACCTGACGAAACTTTTTGTCGAAGAAATCGTTTTTCGGTGTCGTCAACTCGGCCTCGTAGTTAAAAAATTCTGACTTAAAAGAATCATGTGTAGGTTCTACGAAACCATAAGTAGACTGGTGAGGAAACAAACTAGAAAAACCTCCAAAAGATGACCTGCCATAGTCGTGCTTACTTTTTTTATTAGAACTGTCGAATTCGGAGTCGTGTTTGAAATCTTCAAAACCAGGTATAGTGAAGAAGTTGTCAAAGCTAGAAGTGAATTTTTCAGAGGAGTCTTGAGTTTCTTCATCTTCGCTTTCGTCTTCATCATATTCTTCTTCGCTTTGTTCCTCTTTTGTAGCTGTCATGGGCGTTGTGCTACTACTGGTAAAAGTTGGCAATTTAGTTTTCTTATAAAGCCGCATACTATCTACTATTTCTGCGGGTTTTTTTACTTCAGGTGTAGGAGTAACTATGATTAAATTTGACGATTCCGTGGATTTGACTCGTCGACTTCTCTGAGGGACTTCTGTGGTTGTTTTAACTTGATTGTGAAATTTAACGTTCCCTCTTCCTCTATCTTTGTATTTAGCATTTTCTTCGGAAGTTGATACTTTTGGTTTTATTTTAGAGTTTAGCTCGTTGAGGGAGACATCGGGGGTTTTTGGTCGGCTCTTAGCTGGCAACCGTTCAACTCTGGCAGTAGTCGATGTCGTGTCGTGTGGTATGGCATTGCCATTAACAGTCGTGCTGCTCAACAGTAGTAAATTTACTACCAATACTGCACCTGAAAACATAAACAGTAATTGTTTTTCAATCTTGAACGTAGTAGTATTATAGTAGTATTATTTGCATCATTAGATGGGATAAGTGTAACCGCTGTTTGTGACGCTGTCAATATTCCAAATAATTTAGTTTGTATATTTTTAAATATAAACGAGAACTAGTCAACTAAATTGAAGTTTATTTTTACAATATATTGTTTGCACACTTTTAATAAGATCTAACAAAAAGATAAAAATAGGTACATGTTTGAGTTTATTATGAGTGTCTTTGACTTGAACTTTAATCAGTTTAATTAAGTTCTCCGAATTGACAATATAATTTCTTGTAAACTGAAAGCAAACACGTTTTCAATGGTGATTGTAATAATTATGTAATTATCTTTTCTTTGTAGACTTAATTTACTTCGCGTGATTGTTATACACCTACGCATATTTACTGTATTTCTTAATTGTAAGTCGTTTAATTTCTCTTTGTGTAAACAATTTATCTCTGTTATGATGATACATATTTTGCAGTGAAAATGTTCATCTCACAATATTTTCCGATTACAAATGTATGCTTTTGTGTCTTGTAACATAATTTCCGAATTCCTTGCGGGAATGTAACTCGGAATCGTTATGAAGTGTTTTCTATAAGTATTATACCTAATACTGATGAATGTAACGTATTTATTACTTTTGGCTATACGTATTTTTGAAATGAAAACTTCTTTAGCGGCGTTGTGCACTTTTTTTGGTATGGGTAAAAAATGTTAAACTCGCGTCAGGATCACGTGACCCTAATCGAAAATTCGTAAGATGGAAGGAGAGCAATGAAAAACTGCTACAATATCATTAGAATACGAAGATAAATTTCGAATCGAATCGAATCAGGTGGTCCAGAAACCAGAAGACTCCAGTTCGATTCCGAGTAACGATTATTTCTATCCCTTTATTATTTTAATTTTGTTTTTTTTTATTTGTAATTTATTATTTCATTTTTTTTAGTATTATGTCAGTAATCGGCAGTACGTATTTTTTTCTGAGATAAACTTTTTAATTGTCATGTCGTTGTCATTATCATTTTTTTAATGGTCATGTTTGTGTATAATAGATGAATTTGTATTTAACCACATTAATGATAGTACTTTTATACTGATAAAAAAAACAATTCCAAAATATTCAAAAATGCACAACGTGAATGTTCAAGTTTTCACTTCTGCCAGCACTCCCGGACTGCAACCCGTTGTTTTTTTCTATAAACACTTGGGATCATTCGCTATTGCAATTACACCTATGTTACCACTATTGAGAGACGAGATACAAGCATGGGCCTGGGGTATATTATTCTTATGCAAGCTTCCAGCATTGAAATATTACTTAAAGCAGTTTTTACTATTGTTGTACTTGTCCCACTGTCGGCGACTAGCGAGCAGCTATCAACTAATTTATCGTCAGCGTCAGAATGACTGGTCGCCGCTGGTCGCCTATGGCAAGTGGCTCCAAGATTATATTCAAGGATTGCTACCCAATTGCATATATTTGCTTAATTTCTTCAATAATTATGATGCTCTCAGAAAACTTTTAATATTTTTTTGATGCTTAAAGCAGTTTTTACTATTGTTGTACTTGTCCCACTGTCGGCGACTAGCGAGCAGCTATCAACTAATTTATCGTCAGCGCCAGAATGACTGGTCGCCTATGGCAAGTGGCTCCAAGATTATATTCAAGAATTGCTACCCAATTGATATTTGCTTCATTTCTTCAATAATTATGATACTCTCAGAAAACTTTTAATATTTTTTTGATGAGCCATTCTGACGTCAGGGTGGCTGGTAGCCTCCGTGTTCAACATGAAGGACGCAGAATTTCTTAAAGTTTGTTGTATCAATAATTGCTTACTAATTGCTGCTAACTTTCTCGAATTAAAGTTGACGAGTTTCGTAAATACAATAGGTGAAAAAAAATACTTACATATTATTCAATTATTAAATATTTAACGCCTGCAAGGTTTGAATAGCACGCTGTAGCAAAACCATCTATTGCCTTAACAAATTATTAGGCACTTCTTGGTACACTTTTTATAATAGGTAGGTATATTTCTTTACCTATTTTTTGTACGAAATTCAAACTTTAATTCGTGAAAGTAGCAATTAGTTAGCAAATATTGATACAACAAACTTTTAGAAATTCTGCGTCCTTCATGTTGAACAGGCAGGCAACCAGCCATCCTGACGTCAGAATAGCTGGTCAAAAAAATATTTAAAATCTCTGAAATTATCACATGTAGCAATTATTGAAGAAATGAACCAAATATAAGCAATTGGGTAGCTATTCTTGAATATAGGTAACCAGCCATTCTGACGCTGACCATTTATCGCTCAAGAAACGTTCAATTGATGTATATTGTAGATCCCGTCCGTGTTAACAAAAGAGATGTAGTATAAAGCAAGTGTACACCAGCAGTGTGAATAATCAGCGATAAACTATTAATATCTGTTTACACGTGATCTACATATATGTACGTTACTTGAGCGATTCAATAGTTGAGACCAGCTCGCTAACTCACTGTTGGAGAGATACTCTCACTCGCATATAGCCCAGCGACAACACTATCGGAACTACACACTCGCTTCTGTCTGCCAACTCGTTTGTAGTTTGTAGTGAATTCGCTTCTCGCTCGTCGTTGTTGGTGGGATAGGTGCCTTAAGCTGCTAGCATTTCCTTTATATTGCGATTTAATTTATTTTAAATAAGACTGAATCTTACCTAAACATATTCTCACTGGTGACTCCATATTTATAACATCTTGTTGTGGTATCAATGAAGTGAAGTCTGATTCATCTCGCTCCTGTCATGTTCCACCCTGAAAATAAATATAAATAATTTCGTTAGTAAGATTATAATATATCGTGAATAAAAATCTTAACATTAAAAGAATAGAATAGGATTTGTACTCAATCAGACAGACCGATCAAAAGGCAGACTCATGTTTGTATTGTAACATGATAGGGGGTAGTTCAACTACTAGCCAAAAGATGGCGTTAATGTTTCGAATGTTGTTGGACGTTAATAGCTTTGTTTTCTTGGAAAAAAACGGTCACCATCTTAAGGCTCTGACCGTGACATCACTGTATCATTAACTTCGTTAATCTATCCATCTGTTCAGTCACCCAATGATTGAGACTTTTGGATATCTTAGCGATAGGTACACAGGGTGACCCACGGCTATGCCATCTGGACGGAAAGTACCTTAAATATTGTAGATAAAACATTTTAGTAACAATAATAATAATAATCGCCTGTCTAAAACGGGAATCGAAACCCCAGAATGTGAAAAAAATCACACTGTATTTTCTCGATGCCGATCGAAAGAGTCAATCATTAGGATTGTTTTTTTTTTAAATAGAAGATAAAGCTTTAAATTTACCAATTAAGTCAAAGTAATTACACTAAGCTGCAACTTCAACCAATTTAACATAACAAATACTCGAAGTTTGGCCACACATTTTGTCATATAATGAAAAAAGATCACTCAAATGCACATTACAAATTTGCACTTAAATATCACTGTATATTGATTTCATTAATTAAAAGAGTTGGCAGAAACACAAAATACAATATATGTATACTTATAGCTAATCACGATACTAGGTATATAGGTATACCTAGTATCGTGATTAGCTATAAGTATACATATATTGTATTTTAATAAATGTTAAATTTTATGGTCATCCGTTTACTTAAGATACTACGTTATTTAGAAAACAATAAACCTTACGACTGAACCTTTCAGTTGGTGTCGATAAAATACAGAATATTGCTTTTACAGATTTTGCGGGTTTGATTTCCGACATGCGACTATTTAAAAATCTTTGAATGTAGTTCCAATCATTTTAAAAATAAAATGAAAATATTCTTTCGGTAAAATGTTCTACCTACAATATATAAGGTAATTTCCCTCCGTGTGACAAGGCCGTAGAACACCCTGACCCGCGCAACTTCGTTTGCTTAATTTTTTCCCGTTTTTGCAACATTTTTAATTAATCCGCTCCTATTGGTCGTAGCGTGATGTTATATAGCCTTCCTCGATAAACGGGCCTTAAAAGTTTTTTTCAACTCGAACCAGTAGTTCCTGAGATACTCGCGGTTACTACTAGGCTCGCAGGTTAAGCACGCTGAAGTGGCAATGGGCTGGCCATATTTACCGAATATCGATGGAGCATTCGAGTCCTAGAGTGGAGACCGCGACTCGGTAAACGAAAGGTAGGGCGGCCCTCAGCCAGATGGATCGACGACCTTAAAGGAGGTCGCTGGAATGGACTGGTTGAGGAAGGCAGATGACTGGAAATTGTGGAGGAAGCTAGGAGTGGCCTTTGTCCAACAGTATAATCTCAGGAACTACTGGTCCGAATTGACTACTGTTTGTACATTGATTACTGTTGGATAGCCCATTTCTCTAGAAAGGTTAAAGGCTGTTTAACATAACGCTGCGACCAATAGGAGCGGAGCAGCAATTTAAAATGTTGCAAAAACGGGGAAAATTTACGCAGACGAAGTTGCGTGGGTCAATTAGTTACTAGCAATCCTGTTAACCCCTCCAGCTAAGTTAAATTACTTGTGTTATGGGTTCGCATCGAACTTTGTTCTGGGGGGATTCGCTCGGATGGCATTTGATTCAACACCTATGGGGAGGGGGGGAATTGCCTACCAAAACGCTGCGAACCCTGTGTCAAAATTGTCAAATTCCCCATCTGCGCCTGTCGGTACTATAATGAGTAGGATTCGAAATTGTGACCTCATGATTGCCAGTCCGATACTCTAACCATTAGGCTACCACCGCTTCTTATATTCCTTTGAGATTATGTTTGAAAAGCTATAACACTGTCGATGACTACAACATTATTGTGACATAAGACAGTAAATCACACATAACAATGGTGGAATCAGAGCGATTTTCCCCTCGACTAGACATGTGTGCCATCGTATGTGACATCTGGTATTACTCGGCTATTGTCACGTGTTATATAACTCTTTCCCATGGAAACATAGTGATGTATGGTTTTATTGTGTAGACCTGTGGCCAGGGAAACTGATTGACAGGCTTAGCTTCGTGAAGGATGGGCTAGTTTCCTATTAGTCAAAACAACAACTCTTTATGAAATATCAAAATATGGAGATCTCATACAAATGACTGGCCTGTTGGTTTAGTGATTAGTGACCCTGACTGCTAGGCCGAAGAGTGTATCCGACTGCTACGCAAGAGGTCGTGGGTTCGATCCCCACCACCCCCCACGATGGTTTATTCTGTGTCTGGGTGTTATTTATCTATAATATGTATAAGTATGTTTATCAGTTGTCTGGTTTCCATAGTACAAGCTCTGCTTAGTTTGGGAGTAATAAACATGTTCTGTTACAATATTGAGGAGATCGTTGTGAGACCTAGGATCAATAGTAGGTTTTAATCTAAATGATAGTAGGATTTAATCTAATGTATTTCGAGACTGCCTCTATGGCACAGTGCGAGTGTGTCCGACTGCTACGCAAGAGGTCGTTGGTTCGATTCCCACCCGGACACCACTTTGTGTGAACCACAAATTGTTGTTCCGAATCTGTGTACTTTGTGTCCGTGACTTGTATGTTTGTAAAGTCTCCCGCGACACAGGGCTTGTACACTACTGCGGGAGTCGTCTTTTATAAAAAAAAACACATTAAAAATCAAATATGCCGTCCCCAACTGACTTCATTTCTAAAAAAAAATCGTTTATACATTTATTTTACTGACACCATAACACACTAAGTACATAACCTATCACACTATCACATAATACATCTTTGAAGCAAATTACACAAAATTGGTCAAAACCAAATCATAATAATGATTAAGGGCATTATTAGGGTTACCCAGTGAACTATATGTTTAGACGATATTTTGACTACTGTTTGCGAGTATATAAGGGCCTGTTCGGACCAGGCAAACAAGCATACTTTTTGCCAACCGACTGTGCAGTAAAATGTTGTTAATATCGGGGAGATTGTTGCCATAAAAGTAGACATTTCAACACTACACTAAACAGATATCAGGAGGCCTAGAAAAGTCACATTCAAATATCGATGTCGTTAATGGAAAAGTAGGTAGGTATAAAATGTATGGAACTGAAGTCACGTGGTCAGTCCAATGCGTAGATAAACTGTTTATTTTTTTTAATATTGACAGTATCTTCGCTAGTTTTTTCATTCGATTGATCACTAATTTAGCGAACGGTGAGACCATGTAGAAAACGAAATAAAATGACGGATTTTATTTTTTAAGAATTTGACGTTTGTGGTTGGAGACCATAGACCATTTTTTATTTTTTTGCGAACGAACGTTTGGAATCGACCTCATATAGGAGATAGCGAATTCGCCATAAAACGAATGTACCTTGTCTTCGCCCTCAGATTAGATACATCGCCACTAATACCTCGTATTACCCTCGCCACTCGCACGTACTTAAAGATGGTTCCAAACGAGTGGCGACTAAGTTAAGGCGCTGACAACAGCCAAATAGGCTTATCCTAAACAATTTTTTAGCCAAATCTACGTAGTTTGTGACGGCAGAAAAAATATATGTTAATCTTGAACATATTTCTAAGAACCCTGTTGTATTCAAAACACGAATTTGAATTTTTTTCTCGATAAAAAAAAAATACAAACTAACCTCTTAAAATGATCTTCTAACAAAAATATCTGTATTACTTAACAAAGTACGTTGGTAAAATTAATAACAATAACGTATCATGTTATAATACAGAATCTGGTTGTTTTTTATTTTCGACTACTCGACTTATTTTCAAGTAGTTAATTGTTTTATGGTTTATAATTAGTTACGAGCGCTGCGTGACCGCGCTTCTCTTTCTTTTATAAGCAATCTGACAGTGATCGCAGAGACGCGCAGCTAGACGGACGTATGTCGCTTTGCCTCGCCATCCATTCACTTCATATTTTGTTTGTTGTTTGAAAAATTATAGACATTGGTAAAGAATATAAGTTTAATAAATATACTATTAATTTATACTATCTAAGTTGTTAATTTAAATATATTTAGTTCTAAGTTTAAAAATATTTGTTACTATAATTGGGAAACAAACAAAAATGTAATGTAAAGTAAGTATTATATTTTTCATATTGTAATATTGACAAAATATTGCACGAACAGAAGTGAAATCGTAACCAAACCAAAAAGCTACACTAAGCTGTTTTGTACAACGTATAGCGAAAATTCATCTGCAACTGTGAAGCTCGTTTGGTCTAGCGGTATCTGCGTTGGTTCAGATTATCAAGTTTCGAGTTCGAAACCTAGGTTCGCCTGTTCAAATTTTGTATTTATTTTTAATATTTTTTTTTATCTTTTCAGTAAAAAGAGACGTTTGGCGAATAGTTTAGAAGCAGGTGAAACTTCGGAAAGTTTTTCACCAATAAGTTTGTAATAAGTACCTACATACTAATATAGATAATAATTTTATTATTTATATTCCATAACACATTACACAAAAAGAATCGCCACATGGACAAAGAGGATCCCCTTTACATTTTAGAAAGATAGTTACAAACAAGTATAATGATAAACTATCACATTTGCATAGACCTACGACTATCTTAGAACTGGCCTAATAGGAAAATACTCCTAAAATACTTGTAACTTTATCCATTGTTTCTTGCCCTTTCCATACAAATAGTTGTGTAGGTTTTAGTATTTTTTACCTATATATGGCGATCTATACATATTGAAGTGTCTGTTCCTAATGTCAAAATAGCAGTTTTTTACTAAATGCTATGAAAGTACGCATAGTACTTAAAACAAAAATACAGTTTTTTTTTATCTGGCTGTCTGTCTGTGTGTTTGTTTCGACAAATCTCCAAAACGGCTGTACGGAGATTGACAGGACTCACTGTCAGACAGCTAATGATGTAAGGAGTAATTTAGGCTACGTCCACAGCTAGTCTACAGCTAGTTAGACATAATAGGTAAGATTAGTGCGGAAGAAAGTTTTTCTAAGTTTAAATGTAATAAATATTTTGTACAGATTAGGAAATGTGGCTGTTGCAGTTACATTAGAAAGTGATGTTATAATTCCTCTAGAAAATGTTACCAGGTAAAGATGATGCCCAAGTGATATGAAACTTCCTCATGATCGTTCTTATACTTCTTATGTTATTGTGAGTCATAGTTTTTTTCCATCACTGGTTTGAAGTATCGGCAAAGGTATCTGAGACAGTTGAATCCACCGATAATATTCCTAAACTTGAGGTAAATATTATTATTTTGAACAGGTTGTCGAAGATAAAATCTGGCAGTTAGTATTTAGTTACTAACGCATAGGTAAGCTTTAAGTATTATTTTTTTTAGACTGCTACAAGTCACCCTGGACAACAAAAAATCCTTATAAATATTATTATTATTATTACATCGGACGACGAATAAACTTATCGCATTTATTTTTAAATCTTCAGAATATTTCTCGCCCTTACCCCTAAACCCTTGGGTTGTAATTTAAAACACATTAATTTTGTAGGAGAAAACATAAATGGATTCTTGTCGAAGTTCACTCTTTTGTGTAGGATGTGCAATTTAAAATTTATCATTAAAAGTGATTCCAGTGACGAAAATTATTTACCAGTCAATTATTGTGCTGTAGCAGGTATGTTATCAATTTTCGGAGGACTTCAAACTTAGAAGAATTTTCTTCAGCTCTAAATTGACCTTATGTCAAATAAATAATAATATTATTAATAAAAAATAATATATATTATTAACTATCTGTGCAAATAAATAAAATTGAAGAGTCTGTTTGTAATATCAAAATAACAGTTTTATGCATATATATTAATTATTATGGATAACATATATCCATAATAATTACTGATAACAAAAATACAGTTTTTTTTTGTCTGTCTGTCTGTTTGTTCCGGCAAATATCCGAGAGCAAATAAATTATAATTATGCGAAAATATTTAAAATGTTGCTAATATATTTTCGAGTTTTATTTTTCTTTCTTTTATATTGTTTTGAAGTTCATAGCAAATAAAGTCTCCTGAAATAATTAAAAATACAAACGTATAAAAAATATTTATTGTTTTTTTTAATCGCCCTGTCTAATTTCTTTCTAGTTCTTCATATAGAACAAAAAATAAAGCGCCATCTATTGGTTTATTATTTATTATTGACCGCGTCCTTGTGTTGGTAGTTCGCTGTTTTTACCGTCCTTTATCAATGGCACTAGGACATCGGAGTAATAGTGGGCGTGGCTAAAATAGTGAAACATCGAAGTTCAGTAGCTGTTGTCAGCGTCTTAATGGTCAATTTCTTTGGTACTTTCTACATTTTTGTTTATTTGCATATTACAAAACCCTACGTAATTTCGTTAATGCTAAGCTAAATATTTTGTATTAGAAATAAATTCATTTATACTGGTTGTGTATACCTGCATACTTACACTTCTTTACTCAACCGTAGTAAAGAAATGTAGGTATGCAGGTATCTTTAAATAATAAAGTCAGCCACAAACTGTTTGCTCAGTGAGTATGTCCCTGATTTTCTGGTCATTACGGTTGCTTTATGAGTTGTGATAATTATGAATGTAGGTCACGGCATAAGGCGCAGTTCAGAACAAGTGTAATTGTAAAGATGACGTACAAGGCTGAGACTTGCATTGCTCTGCACTGTCTAACCTTAGCCTTATATTGTGGTAATTGCTCATTTAGTGCGTATGTTAATTTTAAAAAGTTTCGAAATAGCTGTGTTTTTTTAAAGGCCTTGGACTTGATCGAGAACGGTTTGAGGTAGGGATTAAGTAGTTTTTTTTAAAGGGCTTCAAAAGATGGATATTCTCGAAGAAGGGTGGGTTTTGAACTTCCCGCGCTACAAAAAGGTTAAAGTTAAAGGTGAAATGTATCTTTGTGTGTTTATGTTCAATTTATAAATTTCTTTATCTTTGTTAATCTTACGCTTTTGGCAGAATCGATTATTTAACTCCCGATGCAAAAGGAGGGAATAAAAAGGTAGGTAAGTTGTAAGTGTAACTTGTGTCTGTCTGTCGTAGCTACCACTTGACTGGCTCTGTGGCGTGGTTCGATTGGTTGTGGGTTCGATTCCCACACGGGACACCACTTTGTGTGATCCACAAATTGTTGTTCCGAGTCTGGGTGTACTTTGTGTCCGTGACTTGTATGTTTGTGAAGTCCCCCGCGATACAGGGCTTGTACCCTACTACGAGAGTCGTCTTTTAAATGTTAATTTCTACGGCTCTTGCTCCTACGCAAAAGATCGTCTCAAAAAACGCAATTTTTGTATTAGCATTTGTACCTACAGGAGAGAGTTCAAATGTTAATACTATAGTCGTGATAATAGCTATTTTTATTTGTGTGCTAAGTAAGAACAATATGAAGTTATTAATTTCCAATTAGTTTACTGCATCTACACATCCATTTCTACATCACTGGCAGAAAATGCTTCTAGCATTAAGTCCGCGTTTGTACAACTTTGTGCATAAATTTTAAAATAAATAAATAGCTATTAGCACTTGAAAATCTCATTGTTTATTGAATATAAAAGTTAATTGTATTTTGATTTGACGACTGTATATGATAAATGTTATTCCATTGGAGTAAAAATGACATTTTACTTAAAAACTGACTTCCGACCTTATAAATCGCCAGTTCCCATGCATAAGCTTGGGAGCTGGCGATTTAATCAGGATGGTTTTATATATTAAATCAATGATAGTTTATTGTGTAGTCTCGCACAATTTATTTTATAAACAACAAAATAAAACTTTAAAACAGCAATTTGAGCAAACCAGAACTTTACAAACAAACAAAAATATAGTATAGTAAGTAGATATCACTGAATAGTTAACTACAGCGTGTCCGGGTCAGGTGTCGAATATCAAATGTTACAGCATTTCAACATATATCTGCGGCTTAAATCATCACTGTAAATACGACTCTATTACTAGACACACAAAATGCAAAATTATGCTTTAATAAATTACGCAAATTTACCAATAAAATTATAGTGCAGTTTATCGAAATTGCATGTACAGATAAATGTTGTAGGTAATTGAACACAAAATATTATGGAAATATATTCTGTTTCGTAATAGATATTTGAAATATTATTGTTATATAGAACTGGCAGTTAAATCATCCCCTGACTATTTAATTGCCAGTTGAAACTAAAATAAACATCGTGAATAAAGACCCTTCTTATTCACGATCTTGCGTTCGATAGCGGGAGACTTTACAAACATACCTCATCACGAACACAAAGTACACTCAGACTCGGAACAACAATTTGTGGGACCCACAAAGCTATCCCATGTAGGAAACAAACACCCACTGTGCCACCGAGGCTGTCAAACTTTTTTCTTCGCTTCCCGCCGATATTGATCGGTAGGGATTATGATGACACGCACATTCTGTAGATTCGCCAGTTTCAAGCGTTTAGTCTAGGAATGACCGATTCGCGAAATGACTACGGAGTCTATAATTGACCAATTCTTGAAATGTACAATTCTATAAATGACTGATTCTACAAATGACTGATTCTCAAATTGACTGATTCTACATTTAAATGACCGATTCTATAATTGACTGATTCTACAAATTACTGATTGTTAAGATTTGTTTACAGTAAGTACTTTGATTAGAAATATAGTAAATAAAATGCAATATAAGGAATAGCGAATCATTTATTTCAAACAGCTTTCATTATATCATTTGTAGAATCAGTCATTTATAGAATAGTTTATTTCAAGAATTTGTCAATTATAGACTCTGTAGTAATTTCGCGAATCAGTTTTAAGTTTATATTCTTTCAAGTTTTCTTCTTTGAATCACAAACTCTCGTTCTTATCCAGTTATCACGTATTCCAAGTATATTTTGCACTCGTAGAGTATATTTTGTTCTGTGATTTTACACGTTATACGCGGAGCTGTAAAAATAGTCGATGTTATTTTACCGCCATTTTAACAACTCATGTCAAACTTTAACACAGGTATTCTACCAAACCAGAGCCACAGGTCAAGTTAGATCAAATACAATTTCAATGTCAGAATTATGCCAGAACTTTGACAATTCAAAGACTCTAGGGCTCCTAGAATTTTGAACCGCAATCTGCAAACAAGTAGGTAGGTACCGTTATATAGTCTAGATTAGGTAGACGTCCTAGATTTACAGTGATCGAGGCTGCACTGTAATGTGCTTTCTAATGAATATCTTGAAGCGATTGAATAAGGTTGAGCTTAATAGCGGACTGGGGAATTAAACTTACGCTACGTAGTAGGTAATAGTTAGTATTCTTTGCTTACGCACAGAATATTCGAACTGTTATGTAAATTAATGTATTAATTGCATTTTTGAAACATGGAAAAATTTGAAGTCCAGACCCAAGAGTCGAACCCGAGACTTCCGTATGCCAAACCGGGGTAGTTCTTTAACTAGCGGCTAGATGTCGCAAGCGAGGGCCCAACTCGCGTGCAGAAAAGGATAGAAAAATTTGAGGTCTAGTAACAGGTAGTAGTAGTCCAGATAGGTGAATCGATTCCGGCCCCGGTTTGGCATACGGAAGTCTCGGGTTCGATTCCTGGACTTCGGACTTCAAGTTTATCTATATTTCAAAAATGCATTTATTGTTTAATAAAGTAATTGATAAGAAATGCCTCTAAAAATTACAATGATATGTAATCATTTTAACACATAATTGTTGGTGAACCTAATAAATAAAATAAAAATAAAATAATTAACACTTATGGACACGCAAAATACAAAGAAATGGGTCATTTCTATTGGATCCAGTTCTTTGTATTTTGCATAATAATTTACAAATTTGGTGATTTTAAACAATAGACAAAAATATATTTATTTTCGTTAATATTCTAAGTTGGTTTTATTTCTTTCTATAATTATTAATCTCATATTATTATTTTGAATATACACATTAAAGTAATGCAAGGAAATACAAAAGATTATGTTTGGAATAAGGTATTATAGAAATTGTAACCATTAACCTATACCTTGGTACAAAAAAATACCATATATACGATATAATATTTGATTAAAATAATGTCATTCTTTAATTAGATATTAGCCACATAACTCATTCATTTACAGTTTTGGAATTAACATTTTATTGTGGGTCCAGCGGACCCGGCGATTATCAATGTTGCAAATTAAGGCGCGAGTATTAAGCTACAAAGCCATTAAAGTTGTAATTATAACGTTTTGGAAAAAACAAACCGACTACAAATGAAAATCGTGTAGATCTTAATCAAAGTTCAAAAACTCTGTTGTTTTTAGTCTATAACTCTTCTGACTGTAGAACAACTTTTTGAACATTAAAACCTTCCCAGAACAAGATGCAGTCGAAGAAATTCGACAAACATACAGAAAACCACCTTTTATTTTAAAAATAAAATTCAAAACCGAGCCGTCATCATTTTCACAGCTCCGCGTTTAACTGTAGAAAATGCAAGTATAAAAAGTAGCTGGCACGAATTTAAAATGTAGTATCGTTAGCGGTAGTGATTGGTGATACTATTAATTAATGGAATCACAGGGCAAATAAATATCACAAGTGTGTGTGCTTCTTTTATTTGATAGACAGATGACTGTCTTATATCAACGTTACGTCTTAGAACTACTTTACATATTTAACTAATATACGTCGTGTGCATCTACGAGTTCTACGACTGATGCTCGTCTTACCATAAACTCCGGGTATTTTAACACTAGAGCCTGGAAGCCAGAACAGAGAAGGCACCTTAATCAACTCTCTTCCGCTAGCGTAGTGGCTTCTAAACTTGCATAGGTATATGACTCTAATAGTAACTCTTAAAATAATAATAATAATATCTTGGGACAACTCACACAACGCTATCTGATCCCAAATTAAGCAGAGCTTGTACTATGGAAACCAGACAACTGATAAACATACTTATATATTTCTTAATACATACATATTATTGATAAATAACACCTAGACACAGAATAAACCATCGTGCTCATCACACAAAGTTTTATCCTGGGTGGGAATCGAGCCCACGACCTCTTGCGTAGCAGTCAGACACACAGAGGCAGTCGAAATGGAAAAAATGGATTAAAGATAATTTAGTCACACTGTAACAGGAACCCAAGCTGGGTATAATGGGGAAACAGTTCGACGCTCTTCTTTGATTTCGTGACGTAAGGTGTATGCTCGTTTTATGTAGGCCATATATGAAATAGAAACTTAGCTCATATAAAATCCGCGTCCCTAATAAGGCTAAACGCACCTCTGGTCGTTACATCACGAAGACTCATTATAAATAAATAAGTAGGTAATATTACCTAACAAGCAACAAACCAGGGGTATGATACCGAGAGCACAGAAAGTGAGCTTCGTATGCACTGACTGGTTACCCCGTACAAAGTGACAGCAATTTCAAATTTCGAATCGAATGACCGTCATTTGAATTTTGACACTTATGACAAATGGTCATTGTTGTTATCCAGTCCAATATAAGTCTTGTTGTTGACGGCGGTAGCCTGTCCCGCGTACTAGTATCACAGTCTAATAAAGTAAGAACTAATACAGTCATTCATCGTAGTACAGTCATCTGGTAATCGTGTGGGGGTTGCGGGGCGCGACACAGCGAGTGGACGGACCCGACTCGCGGTCGTTGAGTCGGGTCCGTCCACCCGCTGTGTCGTGCCCCGCAACCCCCACATGATTATCCAATCTAGACGGCTTTGTCGAACGACAGGTCAGAATCCACTTCGACAGGTATGTATTTCGCTTCAGCATCGCACACTTCGACAAAATTTAGGGACAGTAACTGGACCACTTCAAATCATCTTGTAAGTGGTTCCCAACCTTTCTGATTTCCTTACCATTTTTGAGTGCTTTATAACTATAGGGTACAAATGAATTTTGACATTGCACCTAGTGTGAGTACCCCTGTATGAGGGGAAGGGAGCTTTCATAAATTACTTGATGTGATTTTGGCGAATTTTTGACACCCTCTCGGGAGGGATCCCTCACTAGAGGGATCTAGTGAGATATCGTGTTATTTGGCTCCTTCCTCTTCTCAATCTCACGTGAAATTTCACATTTGACTCAACACTGGTCAAGTTTAAGTCGCATACAAAACCAGACAAAAATTATAAAAAAATAAATTACTAAATTTAATCCACTTTTAGACGGTTTCTTGCGAATAAAAAAGTACGTGAGACTTGCCAAGACCGACATGAGATTTGGTGATATTCGGCTCGACCTAAACTGGAAACCTGGTACTTTGGACCTAAACGCCTCACGTAATTTATGGACGTTCCCTTATAGCATTTTCATTACCCCCAAAGAATAGCTGTTTTACCCCTGCGGAGATAAATAAGTTGGGAACCCAGGTGTTAGAAGGTAATAATCATCGTTCATGGAGGAATCTTGGACCACTTCGGACCAATCTGTTAGGAACATGTTCCGAGATTTCCTGCTCGTGATCGATGTCTATATGTGCATCGCTCGATCTCGTTTACATGAAGCTTTCCTTCTGCCCTTTCAGTGTTTTGTGAAACCTGGGGACTAAATATAATAACTTAAAGAGGTATTTATCATTTTATAATAACCTCTTTAAAAACATTTGTAAAAACTTATGTTTAACTTTGGCTTCAACCAAAAAAACAACTAAATCTTCGCCAATAAGTCTTCATTTCTGGTTTAATATGAATTAGTACAAATGTCAGTACTACATGAACGGTAATGTATAGTGAAATGTTAAATGTAATCGCGTCAGTGTATGTGGTAGTTCAAAGCACGAAGATCGTGACTGAATGCGCCTGAGCGCCGATTGATCGCTCTCTAGTGTTAAGAGACGTTCGATAGTTTAAGTTATCGATAATGTTTATTTATGAATTAAGAAAAAGGATGTTGGCGGTACTGGTGTAGGCGGTTGGTCTAAAATAAAAAAAACCGGTCAAGTCCGAGTCGGACTCACCCACCGAGGGTTCCGTACAAGTTTGTAGGTACATATTATAAATAGTTCAGGAATCGAGTCTCGCAGTTTTTTATTACATATGTAAAGTTTTCAGACTTTTGCCTATACCTATAGTATAAGACGGTATTACTTATCAAATTTTATAGTTCTAGGTCAATGGAAAATACCCTATTAATTTTTACTCCTTAGAGGATCGAAATGTAAGTTTTTTGCGGCATAAACGGCCGTATCTTTTTTTACGTGCACATAGAGTTTATTTCACAGCTTCAAGGGACTGAAGACATGAGTATATCATTTTAATTTTAACTCGATACCTCCGTGCGTTCACAAGATAAAGGGTTTTGACAGACAGACTTCGAAAATGCCTCTGTCGAGTCGAGTCTGTGTAATTTATGAAAAATAATAATGTGCTTTCTTTAACACTTCACAGCCTATTTGCATCTCCAAAATGATGAATTTTAGTTACACTATCGATAAAACACAAAGTTATGAAGGTACGTCCCTAGAGAATGAAATTACACCGACATAAAGCAAGCGTTGGTGTCGCACGGCTCGAATCTTAACTATAGGCCGACCGCTTAACTCGTATATCGCCTGCGCGGTGAGAAGGGAGCGCGGGGTGATGTTAACGGGTGGGTGAGCGGGGTGCGCGGGACCCGATTGTCCCGCGCACCCCGCTCACCCACCCGTTAACATCACCCCGCGCTCCCTTCTCACCGCGCAGGCGATATACGAGTTAAGCGGTCGGCCTATAGAGACTTACAACGTACACTTGCGCAAAAAATAACTACACGGGCATTATTTTATTTCTTTAGTTCATATAATTTATAGTGCTAATAGATGATCTAACTGATGGTATCGATATCGAACAGCGTTTGTGCATATTTACTTCAAACCATTGGTGGATACAGACAGTTCCCCCCTCTCTCTGGAATAAGGGGCTCAAGCCCCTTCTTTCCCAAAAGCATCTGAACCCTCCCATGTTTGTGTGGTGTTCTTGATAAAGCCTTTCCTCACAACCTATTCGTATTTAGCTAGCTATTTTGTATAGGATGGGGGGCGGCGCCCCCCCCCCCCCCCTAGACAAAATAGCTAGCTAAATACTAGATCTGCCAATAATTAAAATGATAATAAAACAAACGATAGTCAAGAACAAGGACCAAAAAACTAGCTAGCGATAAATACATAAGCAATTATAAGTTGTCTAAATAATTACAGTTTTTTGTGTTTTTTCAGTTCTGCTATGAGCGTGTGTAATTTGAACATAATAAGGATAGACGGATAGATGAATGTTTGTTGCTCTTTCGCACATAATTACTGAACAGATTCTGATGAAACTTTACAGTAATGGAGTTTATACATGATGAATACCACATAGGCTATCTAAATCATACACAACACAGTCGAAATGGGATATCTGAGTCCTGAATATTATTATTTTTACCTGACTGCATAAAAAGGTTACATTATTAAATTTCTAGCTTATATTGTCCCACTGCAGCGCAAAAGCCCCCCTACTCCATCTCCAACTCTCTCTGTCAGACGCGGTATGAGATCAACCCTTTTCGAAAGAGTCTAACTCGTCTTGCCACCTGTCGTCTTGTCACTTAATATTTTCACGGTCGAGTCTCATAAGTCTCTAGTCCCGGTCGAGCTTAAAACTATGCCAAAACAATCCACTTCTCTCCTTACCAGTACTTAAACATTATTTAACCAACGTACAACGATAATAGTCCACATGCCCTTTTACAAGCGGTTGTACAAGCGACTCAGTTGCAACACCAAACACTGCGCACTGCGCTCTGCGCTCAAGGACTTAGAAATCTCTGCCTCAATCTAGAGACTAATCTATGCCTTCATCAGAAAACTAATGACTTCGCAGAACAAGGAAATCTATGCGCTTTTGAAGTGTTAAGTATCTCTTGAAAAGTAATATATAAAAATTTACGTTTAAAACATTGAGATAAACGGCTGAAATTAAAATAGCTAGCTATATTAATGATATTTATTTACACAATTTTACACGGGAATAAACGTGTTTAAACTAGGTAAACTATTTACCTTATGGTTGACGTTTCGACCGGTGACCACCGATCGTGGTCACAAGGTGACTGACTGACCACCGTGACACAGTCAGCTTGTGACCACGCGTTTATTCCCGTGTCAAATTGTGTACCTATTTATTGCAACGCGTAAGTTTAAAAAGTTATACCTATTTGAGATATTTATTATTTAATCCTTGAGAAACTAACATCAATAACAACTTAATTGTGTCTTCACTGATAGACGTCAGAATATTTATGAGATCCTACTAAACCACTAATTAATTAATAATATTTTTAAAATTTGACCAATTGTTATTTAAACAAAAACTAGTTTTTTTTTTCAATCTTTGAAGCGAGTGTTAAAATTTTAGCTCAATCGATACAGAACTTTTTTAAATCGTAGACAAACCAGTCTATTACGCTGGACAGGTTACCGCCAACAACAACAAGACTTTGTGAAAATATTTATATGAATAATTTAAGGTAAAGTATCTACTGTTTAATGTTTATTGCCCGACGTTTCGACCATATTGCAATACGGTCGAAACGTCATTAAGACCCTTCTTATTCCCGCGAGACTTTCATTTGGTTTTGAAATTTGGGGACGGCAATTTGACAAAATCAAAAAAAAGTCTACTCATGTGTAATCATTGACGTATAGACCTGGACCGTGCCATCCCTTCCTATTAAATAGTTAATATTTACTGCAAAGCGTGAAAGAGAGAAAAACCTCGTGTAGCCTTTGACAGGTATTGTCCACAAAGCAGCATTGTCTCTTTATGTTCGTAAACTTTCGCGATTTGTACACATTATAAAATTTTATAAGCTATGGGTCTTAATCGCATTAATATACATTCTACCCGTGACCACGGCCGTTGCAATACGGTCGAAACGTCGGACAATAAACAAAGGTATCTAGCCTAAAAATTTAATGTTTACGCGATAAGACTCGTAGCTTATAAAATTCTATATCATTGTCTCTTTCTAGAGAGTGGTCAAATTTGTGAGGTTATGGCCCATAAATTTGACCACTGTCACCACAAGGCTAAGTAACAACAACGGGCATTTGTCATAAATGTCAAAAAAAAAACACAGGACGGTCATTCATTTCGGCATTTGAAATTTCTGTCATTTTGTACATCCCTAGTCCAGACCAGCGTACTAGTATAAAAGAGTCAGTGTACAACGCCACAGGTACCTATCCTAAAAATACGGAATGAAGTAAAGTATCTCATATTTTTGAGTAGGTATGTAAGTAGTGTATAGTTAATGTGAACCCATATTTTGTAGAGAGCGAGATAATTTTCCAGTCATGCACACGTAGCTTAACAGTAAACAGTGCAACAAATTACCCATCAAGGAGAAGGGGACGGCACAAACAGTCTGTTAAAAACATGTCTAGCCCCTTGTCACTAAGGTACATGTCTCACCAACGGCGATGAGCGAGTAGCGATTTTACCGTTCAAGATTGTATAATAGATGTATGTTGTAAATCCCGTCCGTGTAAACAAAAGAGATGCAGTATAGAGCGAGCTGGAATGGCCTGTTGGTCTAGTGTTATCCCCAGGATAAAACTATGTGTGATGAGCACGATGGTTTATTCTGTGTCTGGGTGTTATTTATCTATAATATGTATGTATTTAAAAATATTTTAGTATGTTTAGCAGCTGTCTGGTTTCCATAGTACAAGCTCTTCTTAGTTTGGGATCAGATGGCATTGTGTGAATTGTCCAAAATATCCATACTAATATTATAAATGTGAAAGTAACTCTGTCTGTCTGTCTGTTATGCTTTCACACTCAAACAGCTAAACCGATTTAGATGAAATTTGGTATGGAGATAGTTTGAGTCCCGGGGAAGGACATACGATAGTTTTAATCGCGATAACAGACATCCACGCGGTCGGAGCCGCGGGCGAAAGCTAGTTATATTATATTGTACTCGCCGGCATTGTGAATGGACAGCGATCAACTAATAATATCTGTACATCTTTTGTTTACATAGGATCTACATAAGTATTTATATACAAAATATAAATCGCTACTCGCTCTCTCTCCGTTGGTGGGACAGATGCCTAAACATCGAGAGTACAGAAGTCCGTAAAAAACTTTTTTTTCAGCTCCCCCTAATTTTTTTTTACTGATGACTGATGAATGAAGTAATAGCTACGTCACATATTATAATTTTATAAATCGTGTCCAGCCAACTATATATTTTTGCATCAAGTTATGCCAGGAACAAGTTCAATCTCTTCTCTTCAGATATGCCTAAGTATGCTCTATAGATCTAAGTCTTGGTAGGTTAGTTGGTGCCCCTCGTCCCTAGCTAATTGGTAAAACCGACGTCAATTATGTCGATATCTCGATTTGTACGCTTTTTCAACGTCTGTAGTCTGTATCTACGCAGCTATGGTTACACAAAGGTCAATCATGTTAAACGATTTGGTTTTGTTTTATTTAATTGTTGTTTCTTAACAAAATTGCACAATTTTATAAAATTTAAATTGTAGGGAATAAAATCTGAACACGTAGGTGCTGGCTAATGGTGTAATTGAACAAAGGCGTTTCGTAATTTCGGGAGAAGAGAGAATTGACCAAACATCAGCCAAATATACAACTTTATTCTTGGTATAGTGCAAACCTGAAAGTCGTTTGCTGAGTCAGTAACACAATCCATTGGAATAGTTTTTCATTTAATTAATTTATCAATCAATAATTAATCATTCTAACAGTCCAAATCCTGTTCACAATGTGATGTGAAATGTAATCATCACTTATTTTTAATAATAACCATGGGTTACGTACTATGCGACGCAATGAGCATGATACTGCGACGAACATAAGACTCTGTAAGTTTTCAATGTTTTCATTTTCTTTATTTTATATAATTTCATAAAGTAAATCTTGTTGGGGTGTCTGAGCCGTTGGGGTGTTGCACTATACCAAAAATAACCTTAAATAATGTTTGCAATTTTGGGAGGGGGTTCAACCCCGAAATCCCCCCTGGGTTCGCCCATGAGTTAGGGCTAGCCGCCACTGCTGTAAACCGCCTCCCCTTGGTAAAGAAACACCTTTACCAAGGGGAGGCGGTTTACAGCAGTGGCGGCGACGGACGGCAAGATTTTGGTTAGCTGAGCATATTTTTTTTTATCTAAATACGAAGACGATAAGATTATGACGCTTCAGCGGTAAGCTTATTTCCCTTCCGGCATATTATGTATATTTCTACACAGCCTAATGGCTAAGGCATCGGACTTGCAATCGCGACATCGCGAGTTCAAATCTTACCCTTTATACTTCCGAGGTGAAAACCACAAGCAATTTAGTTAAGTTAACAGGATTGCTAGTAATATGGGACCTACAATCCCACATTGCTAGTTATTCTTTCAATAAAAAAAAATGGTTTTAGTGGATATAGTATTCACCTTCACCACGAGTTAGAGTTTTATAGAGTAACCCGATCTGTTTTGGTCCCACATACTCGTAAATCCACACCATGAATACCAACTTGAAGTTAAAGTTTTTGCCGGATTTTCACAATTCTAGTCCTAACTTGCAGACAAAAGGCAGAAAACGATCCGCCCCCCTTGATATCGTTGGCTTGAGAACGACGTGTAGGGCAGCCTGTCGTTTTCAAACTTGAGACGCGATTCGCGATCGACGAAACATAGCAGCTAATTGAAAAAAGCAATGGACGGGGCGATATACTTGGCCAAGGTCCGCCGCAGGTGAAGGAAACTATTCCGTAAGGGACACCCTCATCTCCGGCAATGAATCTACAAGACGTAAGAAAGTCTGAGTTTTTAGTCGGTTCGAGTCCGACATACCCACCTGTCGTGCTCTCGACGAAGATCCGTGGGGATTTTGACACACACTAAAAAAAAATGTCCTAACTTCTTGATGCGTCAAAGAAGGCTTTTTGTTCAGCCTAATGACCCAAAAAATAAGAAACTTAACGTAACATTTCGTAGTCACGCAGAAATCCATAAATTTATTTCAACTTAGATTCAAGAAACTCTGCGCCCCTGCTGTGAATTGCAGTCAATGCTAATTATCTATGAACACTCAATCAGTCTACAGAGCGATGATTGCTTTAGGACTCTGGCATAATTTGCATTTGTAATGTTTTTAATTTTTGCATCAGTTTCGTCAATTAGTCGCAACAGTTAGACATCAAACCGAACAGTTTCAACACAACTAGAAATAATGTCAACTTAATTATTTGTTTATTGAAACTAAATTAGTTTCTAACTTTTAAATCTTACAATGACCTGGCTATGACAAAAGATTTATATTGAGGACTATTGTGCCCACAGCTTCGGCCTTGAGAAGTTTGGTTCATCCCTTTAGAGGTATCTCTAAAGTTACCAACATAGCTCGCAGGTTAAGCTCGCTGAAGTGCCAATAGTCTGGCCATATCTGCCGAAGGAACGATGGCCGCTGGAGCAAACGACTCCTAGAGTGGAGACCGCCACTATTAAAACGAAAGGTAGGAGACGACCCTCAGCCATGTGAGCTAACGACCTAAAGCAGTTTGCTGGGATGGACTGGATGCGAAAGGCGGAGGACCGGGTGTTGTGGTCAAATTTAGGAGAAGCCCATAGGCCTCGGATAACGACGGTATAACATATCCAGCAGTGGACCGATACGGGCTGATAATGATGATGATGATTTAGAGAACTAGCTTCCTAAAAGACTTTCTTATTAATCCTTATTTGGTGGTTTAGTGGTTAGTGCCCGTGATTATTAAGCCGGAGGTTCGATTCACACCCAGGGTAAAACTTTGTGTCACGAGCACGATGTTTTATTCTGTGTCTGGGTGTTATTTATCTATGGTAGGTATGTATGTATTTATAAATATACATATAACTATGTTTATGAGTGGTCTGGTTTCCATAGTACAAGCTCTGCTTAGTTTGGGATCGATAGCGTTGTGTGAGTTGTCCCAAGATAATATTATTATTATTTAAATTTTGTAGAGAGGTTTTTATTTTGATGTACTTAGATCAAAATAGAAACAAAAATTTCTTCTAGAATTTTTTCAATGTAAAAGACTATTTGCACCAATGCAAAGTATATGCACGGATTCTCATAAAACAATTTGCACCAATGCAAATTATATGCACGGATTCTCATAAAACAATTTGCAAAGGATATGATAAGGTTGAAGTCATTGATATTTAGAACATTAATGAAAAACAGATGTAAAATAATAATTTCATAACTTCTTAAAGACCATTCAAAATAAATAAATAATGTACCAAAGTATTTTAGCACGTAAATGGTTATCCATTCAAATGTTAATCGCGGCAACATTACTTAACCTCTCCAATCGATCGCCATTACGCTACGACTACACCTCGGTCATTTTACAGCGAGCGTTTGTAAGCAATTATTTGAAGTAGGCAGTTGCAGTGAATGACCCCCGCTGGTAATGACAAACAGTTGTAAAAGCAATCATTTCGATATTTACATTGTGTAGTCACCAGTCACCAGCCGACATGGACAAACAACCCGCAAAAAAGCATTAATCACGCAAGGATAGTTAGCACGATAGTTGCTGAAAGGCACTGATAATAACTACTATAACCAGATCTAACAGTGACGTCACTGTATAATGATGACGTTTAGCCAATTAACATTAGATATTATATGACTGCCTCTGTGGCGCGGTGGGAGTGTATCCGACTGCTACGCAAGAGGTCGTGGGTTCGATCCCCACCCAGGATAAAACTTTGTGTGATGAGCACGATGGCTTATTCTGTGTCTGGGTGTAATTTATCTATAATATGTATGTATTTAGAAATATATATGTATGTTTATCAGTTGTCTGGTTTCCATAGTAGGTACAAGCTCTGCTTAGTTTGGGATCAGATAGCGTTGTGTGAGTTGTCCCAAGATATTATTAGATATTATATTATATTCTTTTCAAAAAAGTGCAAACTCTCACTTGGCACACTGATGTTCATTGCTAGATGCAGTGTAATAAATTATTAAGGCCGTATGGTACCGGCTAATTGTGCCACCCCATCTCTTCCCGTGGGTGTCGTCAAGGCGACTAAGGGATTTTACACCGAAGGACGGGCAGCAGCGTCCTCTACGTACTTTAAAGCCTTACTGCGATCGCCAACCCGCTCGCCAAGCGTCGCGGTTATGTAGCCATAGTCGCGATGCTTGGCGAGCGGGTTGGCGATCTGGTGATCCACCATGGTGTATAGCTTACCCCCAGGATCCATAATAAATAGGTTCTACTGGGAGACACGTGCCCAACAGTAGGACATCATATGGGTTGATATAATATCTACGAATTCTCTTATCTTGTGCCTAGCTAGAGTCCGGTAGAAGTCGCTGCGATGAAAGACCTATTGCTCTTGTTGACAGTTCATCTCATAGTAGGTACTCCGTAGTAAAGAAAAAAAACCCTCATCATTTTGCTCAAGTTTTGCTAACGCCCTGACAGATGTAAGTAGTCAAATTTCAGCCGCGAATAGTATATGACTTAAGTAATTTTCATTGACTTAAAGACCAGGACTGCACCATCCCTTTCAATTAATAAGTAAATATTGACTGCAAAGCGTGAAAGAGAGAAAAAACTCGTGCGGCCTTTGATAGGTATTGTCCACAAAGTAGCATTGTCTCTTTCTAGAGGTGGCCAATTTCGTGAGGTTATGTCGCAGTCCTGGTCTACGTTAATGGTATAGGTATATAGAGCAGTTTTGGCATATTTCAGAATCGGATAGTGCTTAAGTATTGCATGGTTCAAAATCTGATTAAGTTACTATTACGGTAGGTTTAGACATTTTTGATTGATTTGAATTGTTAATGTTTGTTTTTTTAAGATAACTAGCAATGTGTGATTGTGGTTCCATATTACTAGCAATCCCGTTAACCCCTCCAGCTAAATGCTTGTGCAGGCTCAATGGCCTGTGTTAGGAGTGGGTTCGCGTCGGTAGTATAATGGGAAGGATTTAAGCCCGCGACCTCACGATTGCGAGACCGATGCCTACCACCGCGCCGCTGAATTTAGATCAAATTAGATACTTCTTAGAATAATATGTATATAGCAAGTATTGAAATTAACCTATGTTAACGTTACGTATTGTAGACATTAAGGTTGTTTACCACTTAATCCGTTTAAAAATAAATCACTTTCTTCCAACCAACACTTGTTGAACTTAACCTTCAAATGTTCACTTTTACTAAACCTCCAAAAAGACAACATTATCATACGGAAACTAAAAAAAAAACTACATTATCCAGTAATTAACCAGCCCAGTACAGGCGCCTTTGCGCTCTGTTAAACTCAAATTACAATATCATTCTCACTTTTACTTAAACGCCTAAACTATATACAAATTAGGCGAAAGTAAATTCTTTAGTACATATTTTTGAATAAGTAGGGTTACCATATCTAGGGAATCCCTACAGTTATCCTAAAGTTATTTAGTAGGAAAAGTTTAATTTATGAAAATTCATCTATAATAGATGAATTATACCTTTAAACGAGCATTTCTTGTATATATATATGTATAAATATATTTATATGCTCCAATGATTTTCATGAAATGTAGTATGAAAGGGGTTTCGGGGGCAATAAATCGATATAGCTAGGTTTTCTATTTGGAGAACGTCTTTAAAAAAAAGTAATGTTATCCAGGTGCTTAGGTATACAAGAAATTCTTGTACTATATGTATTTATATAATCTGAATCTCGGCAACCGCTCAAACGATTTTCTTGAAATTTAGTATGCGAATTATTTATATATATTAAAATAGTATGAAATTTAGGTTTCGGAGGCGATAATCGATCTAGCAAGGTTTCATTTTTAGTAAACGTCGTTTAAAAAAAAAATACCGAGCGTTACGTACCTACGTACGAGAAAAGCTCGGTTATCCAGGTACTAGTTATTAATGTGAAACTTGTAAACAATACGTAAGCTTGTCCTTAAGTTAGTCTTAAGAATGAATTTACTTAAAAAATAATAACTACTAAATCAATTATAACTTTTAAAGCCTTCATTTTGTATGATGAGATTAAATGTGATTTGATCAGGCATTTGCATTTATTCTCGTGTATAATTGTATATACAAACGATTTTAGTATTTGACTAGTTGTAATACGTATTTTCATGGCATCTAGGTAGATATGAATATAACAATAATAATGTAATGCAATTCAGACCGGACACATAACGTCATATTGTCCCGTTTAAAAGAGTACCTACTACTCTGACGCAGCGTCTGGGAATGAAACGAAAGAAATGTTTTTGATGTGCCGCTTACCGAAACTGTCCAACGTTTTTTTTCAAAACTTATAGTACCTCTACACACAAGTTGAAATATGCATAAATAATTGTAGTATACAAAAATAAAGGTCAGTGTCGATGTCCGAATGCCGCAGATGTTATTAAAATGAAATTTATCTGTTAGGAATGGTGGTTAATTAAACATATATTGCAGGTAAGTGTCTATTTTTGTCTGTAATGGCGCTTAAATCTGTAGTATAATGATATATAGATGTAAAATATGTAAATGTCCGCTGAGTTTCTACTCTGTAATGATAACTAATATCTTAACGGGGGGGGGGGGGGGGGCAATGATATCTAGCTAACCAAAGTAAAAGAAACTTTTTGATTTTGTTCGTTAAACATAATTTAAATATTGGGTACTATTAAGCAAAGTGATACTAGAGAATGCGAAATGAACAAGTGAAACCATTCATGGTGGGCTTATCACCTAAAGCCTGAATGCAATGCATATTCATGTCGTGGGTATTTTGGCTACAGAACCCTAAAAATGATCCTGGGTAAGATCATTTTCAGGGTTCCGTAGCCAAAATAGCAAAACAGAACTCTTATAGTTTAGCTATGTCCGTATGTCTGTCCTTAGGTTAGCTCAGAGACCCTTAGTACTAGAAAGCTGTAGTTTGGCATGTATATACATATTACTTAGGCTAACAAAATGGTAAAAAAATATTTAAAATATTTTATAGGCTACCTACCTAAACATAGATGTAGGGTACTACATCTAAAGTGGGGATGTGATTTATTTTCTCACCTACCGTATCATGTGGGATATCATTAGATAGGTCATTTAAAAACATTCAGTGGTTGTGAAGACCATTTTTAGATTTAGAGACCCATTTCTTAAATATTAAGCTTTAAAGCGCAAAAACTTAATTGGCAATTTGTCACAACAATATCGTACTTAATCGTAACTTTCAAGTCAGTTATCATTAAAATACAACATCAATAAGCCTATAATAAACTAAAACTACAATAACAAGTCGTTATTACGCCAGATAAAATAAAAATAAATTCTAAACGACACAAAATACCCAACAATAATTTAAAATATACCATTCTGATGTTTAAGGGTGCATATCGAAACAATTTTCAAGCAATTTCTCTTAATACAAATACATTTGATAAACATCTAAGTACAGTTAATATATTGTTTAATATGTTAATGTACAATACTCTTATTTCATACATACATTATTACTGTTATATAAGTTATTATTACTTGTATAACATGATAAATGCATAACTTTCTTAATGTTAATTTAATTACATTGTGGTCACGATAAAAGGAGAAAAGTTTTGGAGATGATTGATGGCAAACAAACATAACAGCCCATGTTATAGTCATAGATAGTCAATGGCGAATAATATACCTATCCATGAGTGTTTATACTTATTAAATTTTTACAAAAACTAAGTAGGTTACCGTAAATCTGACTGAAGACTGCCTCTACGGCGCGGTGGGTGTGTGTCCGACTGCTACGCAAGAGGTCGTTGGTTCGATCCCCACCCAGGATAAAACTTTGTGTGATGAACATGTTATTTATCTATAATATGTATGTATTTAGAAATATATAAGTATGTTTATCAGTTGTCTGGTTTCCATAGTACAAGCTCTGCTTAGTTTGGGATCAGATAGGTACTATTGTTATTGCTTGCGTGAGTTTCATGTTGTACCTAATGGTTGCAGCACCTTACTGGCTTAATTGTATATATACAAATATATTGTAAAAAATGGCATTTAAAAAAAGGGGCTATGAGTTTTTACTGCCATGAGTTTTTTTTCTACAATACAATCCGACCAAAAGGGATTTTTGGAAATTCATCCCGTATTAGAGTAAAATAGTGGTTGTAAGTTTATATGAAACTCCGTCAGTTTTGTTCATTGGATATTAGTTTAAAATAATAGAAAAATCAACTCCTAAGAGGTTAAAACTTCGTGTAAAATTCCTTCAGTTATAAAATAGATCTGTGAAATTTCGCCTTTGCCTTTATAGTTGTAAAAAATAACAGTTAAAAAACTAAAAAAACACGATTTTGCAAATAGCTGAACTAAAAAATAATTTTCTTTAAGTTGTAAGTATCGTAAAAAAGCGTGGGGTAGGGGTAGGATTATAAATCAATAACTTAACAAGCACCCCACGCTTTTTTACTATAAACTGTTTTTTTTTTCTTAACTAATATTCTAAATATACCTACTCTATCTTTCTATTACGATTTCACGCTTAAACTGCTGAATCGTAACCGCTAAACTATAAAATTTAGATGAAATTTGGTTTAGACATAGTTAAAGGTCCGGGAAAAGACTTATGATAGTTTTTATTGCAATAACCGACATCACACATCAATAGAACCGCGGGCGAAAGCTAGTAAACTTATATCTATTCTATGTTTCTACTAGGTACATTATTATCTGTATCTACCTACACATCACTGAGTTTAATCAAGCTAGCATCTCTGAATTAAGACAAGCTAAATATAATTATTGCTGGCTTGGTATTACTTCCATCTAATACCCTTACTCCAATAAGCAATGTACATCGAATTAGTCAGCCTGGCTGAATCCAATGTGGTGTTATAGAAAAGTGTGTATGTTCTACAGATTTCAACATAAATGTTGGATTTCGTTAAATTTAATCAAAAGCAATGACGATAACACACTTACTAATAAAATGTCCTGCATAAAACAACAAAAAAAATAACATTCGCTTACACTTTATAAAATTCTGGTGTCACAATGTTAGTTACCATACTCCTCCGAAACGGCTTGACTGATTTTTATAAAATTTTATATGCATATTCAGTAGGTCTGAGAATCGGCTACTGGCTATATAACATCACGCTACCAACAATAGGAGCAAAGCAGTAATAAAAATGTTGGAAAAACGGTGAGAATGTACGCATACGAAGTTGCGCGGGACAGCTAGTAATTTATAAAACAATAAACTTATACTTACTTTTTAATAGAGTCTTGTGTGCATTTACAACCCAATTATTAACATTTACACTAAATCACTCAAATATATATAAATTAGAGAAAATATATATAAATTAACAATTTGCTACCATTAAATACCTAGATCTGTTATTAATTGAACACATTATTAGCACTGATACATGGATTTGTAACAAATTATGACAAATTAACATAACAAAAAAGATTTATATATGGAAGTATTCCCGATGAGTGTAATGATGACACTGATTGGTAAAATACTAATTATTAATTAGTGGGCGTTAGTAGGTATTCTCTGATTACATTCTGTTAGAATGTGATAACATTGATGCAACATTTGGTGACAAATGGACAGACAAACCGATATAAAACGTATAAAAAAACCTATCTTAAACTGATCTATCCCCAAGCTGATCGAAAGATCGGTGCGGTTAAACAATGTTACCACCTGTCGGTCTATAGATAGGTAACCATTCTCAAATAATATTACACCGTCGTTGGAGAGAAAAGATTAGGCGCAGGACTCAAGTCCTGCGCCTAATCTTTTCCCGGTCCTGTCGAATTTCCCTCCCATCGGACTGTGAGAGTGGAAAGAGAATGCTCTTCTCTGCGCACACACTTGTGAAATCTCCTGCGTAATTAAAATGTTATTACAAGGCAAATCTGCCTAAATTTTCCCCGTTTTTGGAACATTTTTCAATGATGTTTCTCTCCTATTGGAAGTAGCTTGATATTATATAGCCTTTAGCCTCCCTTGATAAATGGCCTATCAAACTCTAACTGCCTCTGTGGCGCGGTGGGAGTGTGTCCGACTGCGACGCAAGAGGTTCGATTCCCACACGGGACAGCATTAGTATAGATTATAAAGCTGAAGAGTTCGCTTGTTTGTTTGTTTGAACGCGGCAATCTCAGGAACTACTGGTCCGAATTGAAAAATTATTTCGCTGTTAGTTAGCCCATTTATCGAGGAAGGCTATAGGCTGTATAACATTACGCTACGACCAATAGAAGCGAAGCAGCAATGAAAAATGTGGCAAAAACGGGGAAAATTTACGCAGACGAAGTTGCGCGGGTCTGAATGTGAGTGAATGCATTAAGCGCATGAAAAAATTAACAGCAATTGTTTTGTGAGACTAACTTAAACTTGCTCTTTTGTAAAGTAGAGACTTTGTTCTTCGGATAAATGGAAATGATCCACTACAATCTGTAAATGAGTTGCGTGAAGTACCTATTGCTATAAAAATAAAACTAATATCTTAATAGTAGGTACCAACAATTACAAAATGGTAAAATTTGCATTAGTAAGTTATGCTTATTAACTATGAAATTGCAAGTTTAGAGCAACAGCCTAAAGGTTATAGCATCAAATTGGCAATCTAAAACCAATAATTACCAACGTGGACCTTGGTGGCGCAGCAGGAGTGCCGACGACTGCTGTGAAAGAAATTGTAATTGATATACCTCTGGGTGTATTTCTTAACATTTTAGAAAAAGATGTCGCCAGGACTTGATTAACGGACTCAGTGTAATAATGAAAATAGATTTATTTTAGGAATGACAATTTTTAACTTTGTTTATCTGGGTCCTTATTTACTATGCTTATTTTCGATTTCGCGGCAAGCCCGCGCATATTGGCGCATGCGCGGTGCGCTCAAAGATGTCCACGCGCATGCGCGATACATTTCTAAGCGCAGCTTTCCATATAACATAATCATTTTTTTTCTTTTTTTTTCTTCTTTTATTTTTAAAGATAACAAAGATAGTGAATAATGTCAAGATTTTGACAGTGAAAAGCGCGGGCTTGTCGCGAAAATGATAAAAAAGATAGTGAATAAGGACTCAGATCTCAAAATAGCCAGAGCATATACTGTGACAACCAGACAACTGATAAACATATCTATATATATAAAATTCTTTGTCCTGACTGACTAATGGATTAACGCACCTCCTAAACCGCTGATCGTAGTGCACAACACCGCTAAAGAAGTTTTCACTTGAAAAATAACGGGGCGGTACGAAGTTCGCCAGAGTAGGTATGTCCATATTTCCCTTGGTCATGAAATAACTAGAGAACGACTATACAGATTACATTCATCTTATTTTTAGTTTTCAAAACTCTGTAGAAGGTTCATACGCCAAAAAAAAAAAAAGTAAATAACGTAAAAAAACGGGGCGGTACGAAATTCTCCGAGACAGATTGTTACAGATAAATTATACTTAGATAAAAATAAACAATTTTACTCATCATCACACTTATATTTATCCTGGGTTAAAATCGAACACACGACCTCCGGCTTAGCAGACACAGCTAGTTCGACACGACGACAGGCTAGTTCAAAATTGCATCGTCTGTGATCTATTGGCGGGCCTCTGTGGCGCGGTGGAAGTGTGTCTGCCTGCTACGCAAGAGGTCGTGGGTTCGATTCCCACAAGTGGATACCACTTTGTGTGATCCACAAATTGTTGTTCCGAGTCTGGGTGTACTTTGTGTCCGTGATTTGTATGTTTGTAAAGTCCCCCGCGACACAGGGCTTGTACCCTAATGCTGAAGTCGTCTTTAAAAGAAAAAAAAATCCTATGATGCAAAACTTACAGGCTATGAAGTCAACTCCTCTTTCTTTTGTTTTGAGCTGCCAACTATAGGCACACAATAAAACTAGAGAAAATAACTCTTCAAGAATATTAGCGGCTTTGTTCAATATAAAATAATATCCATTGTGCCTAGTCGGTGAACCAGTAAGGTCTTTCAACTTAAGTGCTAATGCTAAGTAATGGCCTGGATATAAGGACTTCAAAGCTAACGATATTCACTGTACTTTGGGATGTAATCATTATACAAATACTGGGTGCAGATTCAGTTAATCGAATCCCTAAGTTAAGTTAAGGAGGTTACTGCTAAGTCCAAACCGAAAAACTTATTTAATCTAACAGTAAATGAGCCTTTGTAACAATTAGTAAGTAGTTAAAGTCACAATTGCTACTAAAATAGCTGGTGTTGTTCTATGTAGTACTGTTCTATGAAGCACACAGGTGTTTCGATATTTAAACACCTGTCACTCAAGGTCCATGTTGAACTCTGCCATTTAACTTACAAAAAAAAAACTACGCAACTCTATTGTTCAATTCGGTATTACATAAATTAATGGTCTTGTCAATAATAACTATGACAACATTAACCTCATTCAGATTAGGTTTCATATTAAAACGCCGCGTCTGTCTGTCTATGTATACAAGGAGTAAATTAATAACATAAATCGAATGGGAATAGGATAACTAACCTAATAACACATTAACGGGTCGGACAGGGATTCAATATATTGTATGTTCGCAATGAAAAAAAAGAAAGGATTCTTAGATAATGGATTTAATAACAATTCTAATGGATGTATTTTTTTTTATTCATTTATAACAAAAAATATGTACTATTTTATTTACACAACGTTATTCTTGGTATAGTGCAAACCTGAAAGTAGTTTGCTCAGAATCAGTGTAGTTTGGAGCAATTTTTGGAAGAAATAAATAAATTATTATTATTATTATTAATCAATAATTAATTAATTCATTAATCATTCTAACAGTCCCACTTATTTTCAATTAATCGAGCTCATTGCGTACCGTAGTACGTAATCCATGGTGGATTACGTACTACGGGACGCAATGAGCTCGATAGCGCGAAGAACACACGACAACTATATTGGCTTATAAACTTTGCAAGTTTTCAATATATTAATTTTCTTTTTTTTATATGATTTCTTGAAATATCTTGTTGGGGTGTCTGTGCTTTGTACTTTACCAAAAATAACCATCTATAATATTTTCTTATACAAGGTTATTTTTAGAAAACGTGTGAAGCCGGAGCATTAATATAATATTTGCATATAGAACAGTTTATTTATAAACTTCAACGATAAACCCGTTTGCAAAAATCATCGCGTTGAGGCTTTTTATGCAAGCGGGTTTTCCCTAGGCTATTAATATACTAGGTACCTAATGGGAAATTGTATTTTGCCTCAATAAAAATCTGATACATAATCAATTATAGTATGTATTATACCCGTTTATGCATTGCCATTTATGATAAGATGAAGCTGTCGATGAGTAACTCTTTATTTATTATCCCTATTGAAATTTTGATGTTGATGATTGAAACTGAAGAAGACGAAACATTCGTTAATCAAAGTGCTGTTATTAAAGTATTTTAAATTTAGGATTATTTTTCACTACTTTCTACGTCACTTTGATTAAAATCATATTTCAATTTGCAGCAATACTCTAATGTACCACCAAGAGCATTCATTAATAAACATTGTCTGTTCATTCAATTTGAATATCGTCTATAGAGTTAAATTTGTCAAAGAAATAAAGCCGAAGGGAAAGTACACCGAGACGTCAGAGCTAACAAAACTAATAAGGAAATGACGAATTGTGGTTGTGTGTACTTGCGCAACGTACTCGCACTATACGCAGAACGTACGCATCCAGAAGGAATGTACTGTTTCGGATACACATATTCAAATCTATACTCAATACTAATATTATAAAGCTGAAGAGTTTGTTTGTTTGAACGCGGTAATCTCAGGAACTACTGGTCCGAATTGAAAAATTGTTTCACTGTTGGATAACCCATTTATCGAGGAAGGCTATAGGCTTTATAAGTTCACGCTACGACCAATAGGAGCGGAGCAGCAATGAGTAATGCTGTAAAAACGGAGAAAATTTACGCAGACGAAGTTGCGCGGGACAGCTAGTGAAAGATAAAAGTGAAGAGTAAGAAAACATTTTATGAGACAAACAATAAATATATCAAATAGAACAGGTAACTGAATAAGCTAAAGGTTTTGCTCAGGACATAGAAAGAGAACGGAAGGAACAGTTGGAACATGCTAGCTCAACGCTCGTTGTACATTACATGTTAAATTAAGGGTTTTTACAACATACTTTCAAAGTTTTTACACGAGTGGATTATGGGTCAGGTTCACACAGGTACAATGCGCTGACAGTGGAATATAATAACATCTTAAGAGCTCTGGTGCGGTTTCCCAGGCACTGTAATGCTTAGGTACATAAAGGATTTATATGCAATTACAAGTATGCGTAAGAAAACATTGTTTGTGGTACAAAGTGTCCGGGAGACAGCGTCCTGGGGGTCGATTCACGTATTTAAAGCAGTACAGTTGCAGTTATGTTGCAGTTAAGTTTCGATTAAAACGGCCATTTTTTTATTCTTGTATCTTTGGGATCGATCTCAAATACGCTTGCGTCAAGTTTGCGTCCCGAGAGCGCAATAACGACATTCTAGTACGGTGCGCAAGCGCTTTTAGATCGATCCCAAAGTTACAAGAATACGAAAATGGTTGTTTTAATCGAAACTTAACTGCAACTGCACTACTTTAAATACGTGAATTGACCCACTGGAAATGATTGCAGGCATGTTGGACTCTGAAATTTTAGGTCGCTTTACTGATCTGAGTGTGAGAGGTGCGGATGGGTGAATAGACTCTAAAAAATAATAGGTATTATTTTATTTTTCATTACTTATTTACTAACATACCTATGTTAAGTAACAAAATCTTAAGACCTTTTAAGATTTTGTTAATAAGATTATGGGTTGTAATTGCCTAAAAATAAACAGTTTTTATTTTATTCATTGTTTTTGCTTAAAGAAACAAAGAATTTATTGACATCCTACAATAATAATAATAATCTTGAGACAACTCACACAACGCCATTTGATTCCAAACTAAGCAAAGCACACATAGGAACACATACAAAGAACTTAAAAGAAATTCGGTGAATCATTTCTCTGCCGCACATCCAAAAAATGGAACTTCCTACCAGCAGATATGTTCCCTCCTACCACGACATGGGGTATTTCAAAAGAGGCATAAAAAAAGCACCTTGCAGGTGAGCAAGGTAAGGACAGTCAGTGCTGTACATACTGATTGGCCTTGCGTTTAGACTCTGTTTCCACTTAACATCAGGTATATAAATAATATAAGGTATATAAATAAAAATAAATAAAAAAAAGTTTGTACTATGGAAACCAGACAACTGATAAACATACTTAAATATTTCTAAATATGTACATAGGTATTATAGATAAATAACACCCAGACAATATAATAATGATGAATCATTTAGATTGATCACGTGTTGTGACACCAGTACGTAGGTAAAGGTACTTAGTAATCAAACTATTGAGTTTAATACTTTAATTGAACTTCAAATAAAGGAAATTAATCAATTGGCTATTAACCAGCTTCGATCAGAATTAAATCTTGTCAGACTTCCTACTGGGTTTCACCTTGTAGGTGACTAATTAAAGAATTCTGAAGCACGTCCAAGTACTTACAAAGTGCTGCAATCATCAATCTACCAGCTAAATAGAAGAAGAAGTGATCTGCCTACTAATTTGTCGACAGACGATTACTCGCAATTTAAATCGATTTGAATGAAGCATTCGATTCATTCGACATGCGCTTGCATAATAGCAAGTAAGAACTGTTAGGGCATGCCACAGGGCAGTTACATAAGCGTTTGTTAATCGTATTGAACAGGTCAGGTCAATTCGATGAATAGTCACTGCGCAGTTATCAAAATTAATGTAGATTGTGTAATTACGTTTGGAAAATCGATAATTGAAGCATTACAATGCAAATTGAACCTGTGAATCGACCTTTGAGTTATAGAGAAAATAAATCGATTTGATGATCCTGAAATGGATTTATTTGCGAGTATATGAAATCAATATTCTATGCAAAGAATCGCATGATATGATTAGGTAGTTAAATGTATTGCCAACACATGTTGGCAACATGATATTTTTAGATATAAGCTTTTTTGAACGATAAAAAAATTGTAACGAATTGAGAACCTCCTTTTTTGAAGTCGGTTGAAAACGTGTTAACTTGTACTGAAGCTTATTTTTTTTTCTTTATAACATTTTCCTTTAATAAAAAAAAGATATCTTTTGAAATGATATGATCATTATCTCACATTATACTTAATAGTACCTGGATAGTAGCTAGTAGCTTTGATCTTTATTTTTTTTTAAACGTCGTTTAAAATCGATCCCGATTCCGAAACCCCCTCCATACTAAATTTCATGAAAATCGTTGGAGCCGTTGTTGAGATTCAGATTATATATGTATATACAAGAATTGCTCGTTTAAAGATATAACATTTTTGATCATTTAAAATATAACTTATTACTGTATAGGTAGGTATATAAAAACAGATAATTTATTGTACGTACGTTACACTTTAATTAATATTAGTTACTGCATGCTATTCTAGATTTTCAGAATATTTTATGTTGCATAAATTGCTGCTAACAGATTATTGTTTATCTAACTCTTCTGTGACATAAGTTAACACACGAATCATGTAGTACGTCATTCATAATAACCTTTAAATCTTTAGATGCTATTGTTTGCAGCTCTAGGTACTTAAGTGTTAAATGTGTTTGACTGAAAAAATGTATGAATATTAACAAAGAGTTTGACTGCCTCGGCCTGGGTAAGACGCAGATTGTAAGTTGAAGATTTTTTTTTTCTCCCGCAGTAGGTTACAAGCTCTGTGTCGCGGGGGACTTTACAAACATACAAGTCACGGACACAAAGTACACCCAGAGTCGGGACAACAATTTGTGGATCACACAAAATGGTGTCCCGTGTGGGAATCAAATCCACTGGGTTTTCCCAAGATTGAAGCTTCGGAAAACCCAGAAGCTATGGCTATGGCTAGAAAATAATATACTGACTGATATGATTGTTAATATACTATTTACCTCCCACTCGTGGCTTTTTTACATTAAGAATAACATTTATGTAACCCTTAACCACTAACCACCATTTTTTTAAGTTGTGACCTTAACCACCTACAGATTATTACCGTAAAATAAATGTTTATTGTCAGGTTTAGGCCCTAAACCTGACAAAACCAGATGTTATTCCGGAGTCTCCCAGACGTATTACCATACGTCTGGGAGACTCCGGAGACTCCGGTGGTTGTGTTAAAAAAAGTAAGGGTGACTTTGAAATCAGTCGACAAATTAATAGGGAAGATTCAGTACTTGTAATACAATCGCTTTATATAGAAATATTGCCAATTAAAAGTAAAAAAAATAAAATGATTTCATGGTCTATCGATAAAAATGTAAACAAAAATTAAAAAATATCAACGTTTCATTATTTTTGTCTAGCGAATACTACCTAAACAAATCAATTAAAAACAAATTATCCATTTAAATCGGTACACATGTGGTTTAAAAATCAAAATTACGTATTTAAATACCTAGCCAAAACAAAAAAAAAACCATAAATACACGCGGGTTTACTCCTTAAAGTTCGCCGACAAAATTAAAAGTTTGTATTAAACAATTTTAAAAAGTGATTTTACCAAATTATTTTGTGTAAGAAATTAAGAAGCTAGAAGTAGGAGGTTATTATTTTATTACAATAGGGATGTTCACTGTTAAGTCAAATCAGTCTCTTTTATAAATGTCAAAACGACAAGCTCTATAGAAATGTGAATCGTCAAATCGTTACTTTTTTTTACGTTTTCATGCTTTTAAATTCAAAAACTTGTTAAATTGTAAAAGTACAGTTATTTTCAGAGCATTTTAACATCTACTATTACCTGATTAGTATAAAATAATTTACTTTTATTGTAGTCAACTACCCAATTGTAGGTTGCTTTATAGGCAAAGTGAAGAACAGCTATCAAAAAAATATATATATATATTTACTTAGGATGCAAAACACTGCAAAACGTCGGGTTTCTACATGTACATGTAATGCCAAGTTCGCAAACAATAGGTAAAGCCGGAGAAAATAACATAGCAATTAAAACTCGCGGCCACTCTTTTGAAACTGCCAATTTTACAATATTTGAATGTTTATAAACTTGATATGGGCTAAGGTGCTGCGACTAATATACAATACACCATGTTAAAGAACTGATACAAATTGTATTATCAAAAAGTTGAAACATGAGATAAACTAAAATCAGCCTTAGTTACAATATAGTAGGACCATCTACTTACAAATAGCTAGTAAGTATCCTATAATTCTAACTTATAATGACGTGACGCCTAATGAAGTACATGTACCTATTGTTCTATAATGTGTTAATATAATAAATTTATCTCACGGGTATATCGATTAATGTGCTGTAATCGACTCAAGCATGTCTCGATCACGACAATACCTATTATACCCTATTCAATACCTACAATTCACTTTATTTTCCATTAGCTACGGCAACTAAGTATTTATCTTGATAGCTGCATTTTTATTGTTATACTAGTGATATATCTTGTATTTTTCCAGTTGATTAAAAGCTTCTTTTTTATAAATCTAATTAATGCGATCGGTGTTTGTTATTTTAACACTAGGAATTTCAACAATCCCATCATACTCTCGGAATTTTCCCATAACGAAGATCGTTAACAATAGGGTATATTATGACTGTTAATTCAAATAAGTATCTTATTATTTTTTGCGAAACAAAAACAATACTCAAATTGACATAAAAAAATAAAATTCTTTACTATGTCAACAAATAGCATTTCATAGTAATTTTTATAGGCATTTCTTGCCAATTACTTTAGGGTCCAACTCGCGAGCATGAAAGGATAGAAAAATTAGTCTAGTAACATAGCCCAGATAGGTGGTTCGATTCCGGCCTCAGTTTGGCATAGGGTAGTCTCGGGTTCGATCACTGGATCTGGACTTAAAATTTTTCTATCTTACAAAAATGCAATTATTGTATTATATAGCATTTCTTACAATTTTCTATAGAGCATACCATTTTGACGCTTTTAGAGAAAAAAGAACAAAAAGAGAAAAAGAGACATACATTTTACATGCGCCACTGTTGCAACAAAACTAAATAATATTAAAGAAAGAAAAAACGAAAGGAAACTCGGGGACTGCCACTTTAAAGCTATTGCATAGCATTTTTTTATCAACTTATGCAAGTACACTTATTATTATTTTTTTATTTATGCAGTTTTTTTTTTCTTTTCATTACATTTCGGAGCAGTTCGTCTCGATCCGTGCGAGCTTAGTACAGTCGTACCATATACATATACGTTAAGCGAACGCTCGGCCGAGCTACATGGCCGTTAGGTTTTATTTTCGTTACGGAATTTCTTGATTCGGTCGCCGCGATAAAAGCTATGCAATAACTTAATAAATTTATTTTGGTACAAAACACACGGGACAGGTAGAAGAAACATAACAGAATTGTAATATAATAAAGCAGAGATCATTGTCGCAAGTCGTTTAAATAAATATATAAGGCTAGTCTAATAACAAAATGTCGTAAACGCATGTCGAAACAAACGCAAACTTGTATACATAATGGCGGATTACCAAACATGACATTATATCTACAAGTCCACGGATGATGACTATGAACAAAAATGACTTAAATACCTCAGTTTCTGAATATCCAGGTTAATGACTGGAAAACTGAAAAATGTTATGACATATACCACTTACATGATATGTAACCCTGGTAGCTACTTATTACTAGAGATACTAGATTTAGTACATGATATATTATTAATAAGCCTTATGACGTTTCCAATACTGCAGGTCTATGACCTGAGGATGAGGAGGTCTATGTTCAATCAGTCAGTCAAAGAGGTCTGAGAGACCCTCTCTCAGACTTCTTCGACTGACTGATTGAACCTTCGTGTATACACATATATTTTTTCCCTTCGTGTGTGACACCCTGGTCACACACGAAGGGAAATAACCTTAAATATTGTAGTTAGATAGAACATTTTTTATTAATACCTACATGCAGGCGAAAGAATCGCTATAATTTTATTAATAAATATTAATTATCTCAATAAAAAATCACCTTTAGACGATTTTCTCTCCAGAGCTACATCCCTATAAACTTTTATCAAACTCCGAGTTGTAGTATAGGAGCTTACATGTTACAAATTTAAAAACAATACCTCTGCATAATATTATTAAGTGTTAAAGTCTTTGTTATTAAAATGCTTGTCTGTTAAGTCGGTTTACGGACGATCATTTTACGTGATAACGTCATAAAAAAACATTGATGACATTGTCATATGCCCATGAGAGCTTTTTTAAATTTCCAACTGTTATTGTATGTCACTGCAATCGCCAAAACATTAATGACATTGTAATAAACAACCATGTGACAGCTTTAGTGGACCCGGGCGCATGCGCGCGCTTGCGTTCAACGGCCACAATCTTCAGCGTATCAGCAGACGGAACGTGATACTTTTTAGTGCGTGCACCCGGTTATTGATTTATAAGACGTTATCACGTCAAAAACATTGTACACTACATAAGCAAATATGTCACAAAGAAAATTAAATTAAAATTAACTTCTTTTCAAAATTTTAAATAAACTCAACTCAACTTTCTGAGTTTCACCAACAATAACATAAAATATTACAATAAATAACACGTTCGTACAAAAAACAATTTAAATAACGGTAACAAAACCGATATCAACAATGTCTAAACATATACACGTTCAAAACACCGAATTATCATACCATTACATACAAAGTCATTATTCACAACACTGTTGTATGAAAATGTAGTGAATACTGAATATTGGAATGAGGTTTATTGGCATAGCATATGCCAATATATTGGTAGGAGTGAGTGCATGTGCACCAGGAGTAATTGGGAAAACACGGGAATGATAATAACTGTCACTCACGAAAGTATAGTGTGTGCTAGGGTTCCCACACAGTGAAAATAAAAAAATATATTAAACTAAAATTGGTCTGGTTTGCCTGACTTCAAATAATTATCGGTGTTTGAATGGTGGTGGTGCCATTAGGGTCCCATTCGCTTGTTGACAACCCTATAGGTATAGAATTTGTACCTACGTAAATATTGTTATTTGATACGACTACCTTTTACTTTTGCTTGTAAAAGCTTCAGCCTCTTACAGTTGACTGAATTACTGAAATTACAAACTAAACATACTTTAAGTATTTTAAGTTATGTTTGTATTGTTAGTTATTTCTGGTTAGTTCAATAAAATTATTACTGTAATATAACTTTACTAACAATATTACTTATTCTAAAAATGTGCCCAAAAGCTTTTTGGCAGGATTTTGACGGTAATGCCGCCTAACTTTTTTCGATGTTTTTATAGAATTGTTGATTTAGTTTTATCAATGATATTACTTAAAGAAAAAAAAGTTTAATGGAAAAAGGATATTTGAGTTTGAGTTTTAACATAAACTGAATAGAAATCGTTTATTACTTAAAAATATCTCATTCACGAGATTGAAACAATTTCTCATAGGACCACTTAAAAAATAAATAGACATTGAAAATTATAAATATTTTAGCTTTTTTTTATAATATCTTTAGACAATTGAAGTAATTTTATACGCATTTCTTGCCAAAGACTTTTGTAAAGTCATCATAATTTGTGGTTCGCTTCTGGCCCCGGTTTGGCTACGGAAGTCTCGGGTTCGATTCCTGGGTCTGGATACAATTTTTTCTATCTTTCAAAAATGCAATTATTGTATCTTGGGACAACTCACACAACGCTATCTGATCCCAAACTAAGCAGATAAACATACTTATATATTTCTAAATACATACATATTATAGATAAACACCAAGACACAGAATAAACCATCGTGTTCATCACACAAAGTTTTATCCTGGGTGGGGATCGAACCCACAACCTCTTGCATTGCATTCGGACACACTCCTACCGCGTCACAGAGGCAGAGATTTACCTTTGTCATTAGCTCATCTTATTGTTAGTGATTATTACGCTTTACAACAATGTCACAGCGGCTCCACACGTTGGCCCCAACGTCGGTCCCAACGCTAGTCGTCCGTCGCGTCGTTAGTGTTTAAAATATTTCATTGTAATCAAGCGCTAACCTTGACCTCCTTTAATTCAAATGTGAGATTTTGTGGTTGTCGAGCATTTGTGTATCGTTACATGGAGATAGAGTCAATAAGTATATTTTGTTACATTACTATTCATTGATGAGGCTTCAATCACACAACGTCATTTAAAGCAAAACTATCTACTGATGTATAATTCGCTTTCGCTAACATTTATGTAGAATACAACTTTGTTAACATTTAAGCATTATTTTTTAATATTAATTAATGACCGTGTTAATAATCAAGCGGAATATTTACTCAATTGTCATTCACTTTGACACTCACTCTGACATACCTCCCTAACGTCCGCTTACCGCTTACTATTATCAGTACCTGTATGTACATAAAGCCGTCATCTAAACACAACTCCTCCTCAAAACATTCGGCATTGTGCGTGACAACCCTGCTAATGCAATACTTTAATGGCTACTCCATCAAGCAGTCCGTATGCTACGTATGATCGTTTTAAAAATCGATCAATGGTCTAGGCAGGGTTTTCCAAACTGACCACGTAACTCTAGGGCACGTAGAACGTCAATAGGGTTCCGTGAAACAATACTAGTTTAGAAATTTAGTAAATAAAGTTGTGGAAGAACAAGAAGGACAAAACGAGACAACATCGGATAGTACTGTTATGATAAGAAAAATAAGTATATAAACAAAATCCAATGGTTGACTGCCTCTGTGGCGCGGTGGGAGTGTATCCGACTGTTCCGCAAGAGGTCGTGGGTTCGATCCCCACCCGGGATAAAACTTTGTGTGATGAGCACGATGGTTTATTCTGTGTCTGGGTGTTATTTATCTATAATATGTATTTATTTAGAAATATATAAGTATGTTTATCAGTTGTCTGGTTTCCATAGTACAAGTTCTGCTTAGTTTGGGATAATGTTGTGTGAGTTGTCCCAAGATATTGTTATTGTTATCCCCTTAAATTCCCCCCCCCCCCCCCCCCCGGTATATAAAGGTATTTCGTGAGTGTTCCGCTATGTTAAACGTTTGGGAACCGCTGATTAAGAGATTTTATCAGAGTATTATGTTAATAGCACACACAATTTTCTTTTTTAAGTGTTACAGTATGTTGACAACCCTAGCTCGTGATGTTCTCAGAGCGTGGGTCTCGGTCCAGCGAGTCTTTACGCTTTCTCCCGAGCACCGAGCAGACCATTCCGCGGCGTCACGACATGTGCACCAACTAACTTGGTACTACAGAGACGAGCTTCAGAGTTGTTCTTAACATTACATTCTTTCGGTGATTAGAGAATGTTGTACCGGTTGAGCCGCCGAGATTCTATTTCGCGTTACTGATTGTATAGTTCATAACAAAATGTATGAAGGACTCAGGCTTGACTCAAACCGGCTAACATAGTATTCCTGTTCCTTATAGCGTTAACCACTGTGGTAGAGTGGATTTGGAAATGAAGTGCGTAATGCAGAAGCTCTTCCTTTATTTTTAAAATTGATTTAAGTTAAAGTTACCTTTCGTTCCAATTTACGCCTCTGATCGCATCCTGAAACAAAGAAATAAAATCTATTAAAACATTGTTTTATCACAAGTCCAGGCAAAGTGATTTTTTGATGCCTCTGTGGCGCGGTGGGAGTGTATCCGACTGCTACGCAAGAGGTCGTGAGTTCGATCTCCGCCCAGGATAAAACTTTGTGTGATGAGTACGATGGTTTATTCTGATTCTGGGTGTTATTTATCTATATTATGTACCTATGTATTTAGAAATATATACATACATGCATACATGTACATGCTCTGCTCAGATAGCGTTGTGTGAGTTGCCCAAGATATTATTATATTATTATTATTAATAAAAAGTTGCAAAGGCACAGAGGTCACAAGGTCCGAGGCACAGAAGGGTATGGTTTATTGAAAACAATCATTAATCTGAATCTGTCAATCAGACAGTGAGAACATTGGTTAACGTCGCTAAATCGATCGGTTTGAACATTCTCAATCCTTTTTGTTACTAGGTACATTATAATATTTACACGTAGCACTACAATATGTTGAAAAAAAAACATTAACGTCCATTACTACCTCTACCTCATTTGTAGATCGCGTGAACGACAACAAGTCAACAATCGGGACATGTACCCTACAATCATCCAGTCAAAATTGACCTCTCTTCTTGTAATATTTAACGTAACTATAGGTCATGCAATTATGGATGATTTACGCCGCAGTTTTAATGGGAATTTAAGCGTTACGTCCTACATTATAAGGCGTGTATTGGTTTGTAATATTAGTGTGAAGGCTTTGACAGACAGGGTGGTCATCAAAGGTGATCGACCTATTTTTTTTTTATACGATCGGTGGTCAACGGCATTGAATTAAAGGCAATTAATAGACATAGTTATGGTCGATTCTGACCAGATATGGACATAAAACCTTTTAGATTAATGTAGAGATTATTTTTCACGGCATTTACAGTTTATATTTGTCATATTATTATGATCGTTCAATGCATGCAATAGACTGCGACAAATATATTACTCTAGCTGTCCCACGCAACTTCGTCTGCGTAAATTTTCCTTGTTTTTGCAACATTTTTCATTGCTGCTCCGGTCTATAGCCTTCCTCGATAATGGGCTTTCCAACAGTAAGATTTTTTTTCAATTCAGATTCGTAGCTTCTGAGATTATCGCGTTCAAACAAACAAACAATCTATATATCTATACTAATATTATAACGCTTGTACATTATTTGTTGTTGAGTTTGTTTGTTTAAACGCGATAATATAGCGAATTAAAAAAATCTTTTTGGAGTTGGATACCAACAATACAGCGGTTCATTCAATACTTGCCAATACTCCTGGAACTCTCTGCGAAAAACTCTGAACTAAAATAGGTATTTAAAAAAGTAAATGTTTAAAATTTTGTACCTAATTAAGTCCCAGTTTCAGTGTCTGGAGCTGGAACCTGGGTATTCAAACTAATGTTGTAAGGACTCATCCCGCCATCAAATTAAATTTAAAAAAAATATCAGTCTTTATTTTATTTTGACACGATCCTCAGATCAAAACTACAGAGGAATCGACTAACCTAACCTACCTTTTTGAAATTGGTAAAAAAACAGTGTTAGAAATTAGATATATATTTCGGGACTTAATCGCGTGAATTATTTAATTACCCGACGTTTCGATGACGAAACGTCGGGTAAATAAAAGGTTCGTACCTTTAAATAATTCACGCGATTAAGTCCCGAAATATATCTAATATGTATAAAAATCGCGAAAGTTTAAAAACAATAAGTGTTAGAAATATTAAATACCAACGCTTTGCAAACCAAAGTACCAGGCTAGCATAACCACCAAGGAGTGTTGCGCAATCACAATCAACCAAATGGGCTGTTGGCCAATCCCGGCTGTGATTATCAACGACTAAAGTCCTCATTAGATAGTTTACTTGGCTCAGTAACCAGTTCTACAACACATGTAGATATGCAATTAGTGTTACGTGTAATTAGTGCTATTTTGTAGGAGTAAGAGTGCTGTAGAATTGTTGAATTTTGTTAAAAAACTTGGTTATTTTTTGTTTTCATTTTTACATTTAGATTAATAGTTGGTAGATACGCGATTTTAATCAAAAATTTCCAGAGTCCAACGTAGGTATATTTCTTCAGACTAAGATCTATCTTTTGACGTCATATTTGTAGTTATGTGTTCTAGTGTCACACATAGCTACAAATGTGACGTCAAAGGCCAACCTCGGGAAAGGCAGGACGGATTTTAAGGAATCTCTTAGACGATACTAAAAGTCGTATCATCTACCAGAGATTCCTCTTACCGACAGGTAGATAATACTTTAAGTAGTATCATCTACCTGAGATTCCTTAAAATCCGTCCAGCCTTTCCCGAGATGAGCTTTTTGACGTCACATTTGTAGTTATGTGTGACATAGGAACACATAACTACAAATGTGACGTCAAAAGACAGATTGCGTCGCAAGTAGCAGCAATTTACGAACCCGGCAGTTTAAGAAACACATCGAATAAGCAATGATAAATGAATGAATTAAAATTATTTTGTATCACTTGGGCAAGTAGCGGTGATCTGCGCCGGCGCACGGCACTCCATTGCAGTTTTGCAACCACGGTAAGTATTCGAGGATGACCTGACATTTTAATGGCAAGGAAATTGTACGTTGAAGTAATAGTGAAGCAGTTATGATAGTCTATCTGTACTAAAGCTGAAGAGTTTGTTTGTTTGAACGCGGTAATCTCAGGAGCTACTGATCCGAATGGAAAAATTCTTTCGTTGTTGGATAGTCCATTTATCGAGGAAGACTATAGGCTATTTAACATTATGCTACGACCAATAGGAGCGGAACAGCAACGAGAAATGTTGCAAAAACGGGACAAAATTATGCAGACGAAATTGCGCGGGACAGCTAGTCTTAATATAAAAACGAAATACTGAAAACGAAAACTGTGTCTATTAGGATAATAGACACAGTTTAAAGAACTTAATCTACGCTGCTTCAGGTATCAGCTTTGCCTTAGGGGGCAGTTAGTCATTACGTTAAGGCGTTTAAACCGATTGCCTAAATCAATCCAAACCTCATGGTTTGTCAGTAGGGTGAAGGGTAAACACTCGCCAAAAACACCTGACGTATTACTACGGGGTCAGATACCAGCTTCCTGCCTCCCCCTAAAACAAAATCGGTCATAACCACAGATAAAGAGACTGGATTGCGCCTTACCTTTAGGTAAATACAGGCTGCAAAGAGTAAAAGAGACAAAACACTCGTGTGGCAAATCTATACTAATATTATAAAGCTGAAGCTGTTGACGTTGAAACAGCGCGATTAGTTTATTTTAGTTACTTTCATAGTTTAATGTCGTACGGTATTCTACTGTGGGGGAATGCTGCCGACATTCAAACCATTTTCGTTCTGCAGAAGAGGGCTATTCGATCAATTTACGATCTTAGTAGTAGACACTCACTTAGAGAAAAAATTAAGGAAATCATGTCAGTATATCTATGAAAACCTTATATATGTTCACAAAAATATTGATAGTTTCTGTAAGAAATGTGATATACGAGTACATAATATTAACACGCGGAACAAACATAAACTTGTTGTACCAGCGTCAAGGTTACAAAAAGTAAACAAATCATTTCCGCTAGGGATTTTATTGTAGAAACGTATACATTGACGTTTCTACAATAAAATCCCTAGCGATATTCAAAAATTAAATCGTAATAAATTTAAGTGTACCATTAAGAAAAAATTGTGTATGAAAAGTTACTACTCAATAATTGATTATATGGAAGACAAAAACGCTTGGGATTGAACTGCTTTCTCTCACAGGCTATTAAAATGTACTTTAAGATTATATGTATATATACATATTTACTTTGTAAGAAGTGAAGTATTGTGTTTGCTGAATACGTTTATATATACTCATTTTAGAGTTACTAATAGTATTATTATTCAGTTATCCTTATTTTATAAACGATTACACTCACCAAACACACTGGTTCATTCAGTAAAATTTATTTTTGTAAAGAAAAACTTGATGATTTTAAAAGAGTGGCACATGAGTTTCTTGGCAGCTTCTTCTCATGAGCTTTACACTTGGAACTGCCACCTAACCTCATTTTGTTTTTTTTCAAACAATCATAATTTTATAAAATTTTTAGTACGTATTAATTTGACGTTTTCAAATAATCATTAACCATTGACTGATTAACGAAATAAAGATATTTGAGTTTGAGTTTGAAGAGTTTGTTTGTTTGTTTGAACGCGGTTATCTCAGGAACTACTGGTCCGAATTGAAAAATTATTTTACTGTTGGATAGCCAGGCCGTAACATCAAGCTACGACCAACAGGAGCGGAGGAGCAATAAGAAATGTTGCAAAAACGGGGAAAATTTACGCAGACGAAGTTGCGCGGGACAGTTATTACAGACCTACAGAAAAGAGACAGGTATTAGCCGCACAGTCACGTTGTCTTTTACTAGAGAATGGAGTCTATGCTATGCTCATAACACTCTTCAAGAGATTGGCAAGTATCTCACCTCCGAGTACCAGGATAGCAGCAAAGGACGGAAGTGTTCAGTGATCGTGCACCGGAATAATGCGAAGGTTATCCGCTTCGTGCCTTGACAGTAACGAGCGTTTAATATTACCAGTGTATTCTCATACACTTCTTGTAACTAGTAAATAATATTATTAAAATATATATATTACGGGTCTTAATCGCGTGAATAATTTAAGGTAAAATAGGTACCTTGTTTATTGCCCGACGTTTCGACCGTATTGCAACGGCCGTGGTCACGGGAAGACTCGTAATATATATATTTTAATAATGTGTACAAATCGCGAAAGTTTATCAACATTTATAGTAAATAATATACATATATATATATTTTTTAAAGACGATTTCCGCAGTTTTAAAGACGAGTGATACAGGGCTTGTACCCTACAAGCCCTGTGTCGCGGGGGACTTTACAAACATACAAGTCACGGACACAAAGTACACCCAGACTCGAAACAACAATTTATGGATTGCACAAAGTGGTGTTCCGTGTGGGAATCGAATCGACCTCTTGCGTAGCAGTCGGACACACTCCCACCGCGCCACAGAGGCCGCCATTTATATGTCGACCACGGGGTAGAACTTGAATAAGAATATTTAGACACCACTGATGATACGTATATTTGGAAGTCTTCCGGATGGACGCATGGACGCATTTCGAATGGATGTTGTAAGTTGTTGTAAGTAGGTGCTCCTACTATATTGTTCCCACTAAGGCTGATTTTGGTTTATCTCATGTTTCAACTTTTTGATAATACAATTTGCATCAACCCTTTAACATGGTGTATAGTATATTAGTCGCAGCACCTTACCCCCATATCAAGTTTATAAACATTCACATTGTAAAATTTGCAATTTGAAAAGAGTGGCCGCGAGTTTTTATTGCCAGGTTCTTTTCTCCAGCTTTACCTATTGTTTGCGAACTTGGCATTTAGAATCCCGACGTATCACAAGAGTTGATTTGCATCCTAAGTGTTTTTTTTTTTTATTATTATTTATTTATAAGTACAACCACATCATACATATTAAGCATTTGAGGAAACAATTATTATAAGAATTCTGATATGCATGACACTTATGGTGTACAAGCATTTGCTTATACTACTAATAGACAAAGATAAGAAAATACTACAAAAAATTAAGACTATCTAAACAAACTTAAATTAACTTATAATAGGTACCTCATTACAAGAAGAGGCCAAATTTTGTATCTTCTGTTTGAAACTATTGAATGAGTCATGAAAGATGTCAATGGTAAGGTCACGAATTTGGATGGAATTGTACCAGCTTAGGGCCCTAGAAAGGGGGACCTGATGTCCTAAGTTGGTTGTAGATACAGTAGGATCAACGTAACTAGGCCGGACTGAAGTAGGCGACAAGTGGTTGCGCAGATGCATTTTTTGGAAGTAAATGTGACAGGAAGCGGGGGGCGGGGGCGGTAACTAAACCAAGAGAATTAGAGATGCGATTACGCATTACATTGTCATAATTAGTATTACTAACTCATGTTTTTTTGTGATTATTTTCGTAAAGAAATTGTTTTTCAAAGTTTCTTTAGTACTGTAACTGTTCTAAATTTAAACTTTTATGAACTCATTTAAACAGTGTTTTTACATTGTTGAATTAAAATGTTGTTAGTATTTTCAATCGATTAAACGTTTTCGTAAGTAATTTTAGGGTCGCATCTCTATGACATGCGCGAAAGTGATAAAAACCTAACTTCAATCCGGTCAAGTTACGTTGATCGTACTGTACGCAAAATTATGTCATTGACGTGGACTTCCATTGAACGTACGTCTTCCATTTAGACGTACGCAAGAATATCCATCAGCAATGACTAGTCTGTACTCTGTACTCTACTAATATTATAAAGAAGAGTTAGTTCCGATTAAATAGGTAAACGGTAAAATCTAAACAAATTTGTTGCGGAGATAGCTTTAAAGTTTGAAGAAGGATACCTATGGGTACCTAACCAATACTCCAAGAGGCGTGGGGATGAATTATATAGGTAAACAGACATGGCGGTTTGATATTATCTGTTCCCAAGAAATGCTTCGTACGGACAGTTATTTGTATTCGATATATCACTAACTAATATGAATACAAAGCTCATAAAATATACAGTGAGTCAACGCATTATGAACGTGGATTTCCCTGTGCCTTATTGCTGATAAAAGCCTTTTAGAGATATCATTTTATTTGTATTTCTTGGAAGTTTGCCTCATTTTGGTCCTATAAGAGTAATTAAACGTTATTTTTGTAAATGAATAGTGAAAAAACCGGGTGCAAAGTGCATGTAGGGCCACGCACAATGTAGGGTTCCGTAGTCCCCCCCCCCCATACGGAATAATGCGGCTTCAGAAGTGGGTTTTCTGTTGTTTTAGTTTCATACTTACAACGTAATAATAATTTTCAATGCAATTTGTACGAACATTTTATTACTTCTCTAAATCTAAATGGTATTCACAACTCCGGTGAGAAGTAGGGGTAGGTGAGAAAAAAATCATGTTAATTTTGCATAAAGGGGAGGTACTACCTACCCTCAAAAAAAAATGTTTATTCTTTCACTCTGTCGATAAAGATATTTATATTTCGGTGTTATGTCGACGTAAGTAATATGTGAATTCATGTAAAATTACAGCCTTCTAGCACTAACAGTCTCTGAGCTAAGCTGCACTCTCACATGGGGAAACTATAAGGGTTCCGTTTTGCTATTTTGGCTGCAGAACCCAAAAAATGGTAATTGTAGCCTCGAAGCAAAATATGAAAGTTACTTTTACCATGGAACTATGCACCTATTTATGTATCTTTCAAAAAACATATTCTGTTTGTAATCCCATCAAGCTAAGCATAAAATAGATATGTACAATGCCTGTGCACTAAGTAATCTATACTAATAGTATAAAGCTAAAGAGTTTGTTTGTTTGTTTGTTTGAACGCGATGATCTCAGGAGCTACTTGGTCCCGTAGGTCACGTGACCGCGGCCGTTGCAATATGGTAGAAAAAAATTGCGGTTGGCTAGCCCATTTATGGAGGAAGGCTTTAGACTACATAACACGCTACGACCAATAGGAGCGGAGCAGGAATAAAAAGTGTTGCAAAAACGGGTATAATTACGCAGACGAAGTTGCGTGGGGCAGCTAGTTTATAATAATAATATTAGGTATTGAGTGTAAGTTACATAATAAAATACAAATTCATTTTCTCAACGACCAAATTCTTATAATTTGTATTCAAAACAGTTTTGTTTGAACGCACCTCGTAACATAACATTTAGCAAACATAACACAAGTACTTGTATACACAATTCCTTACGGTCATTGTGACCTTGATTTTTTATGCTTGACGGCTTTGTATGTAATGTATCGATGTACGGACAAAATGAAGGTACAGTCAGCCAAAATTTTTTTTTTTTTTAAAGACGACTCCCGCAGTAGGGTACAAGCGCTGTGTCGCGGGGGACTTAACAAACATACAAGTCACGGACACAAAGTACACCCAGACTCGGAACAACAATTTGTGGATCACACAAAGTGGTGTCCCGTGTGGGAATCGAACCCACGACCTCTTGCGTAGCAGTCGGACACACTCCCATTGCGCCACAGAGGCAGTCTACCATAAAATGTGGTCTACATCCTACTGTTGAAGTTCATTTGGACATCTTAAAACAACAAGGTTGATTTTCCCTTGAATTCCTTCCTCCTTAATACAGGAAAGTATAGCACGAGATCCGACCTAACAAATATATACCCTCATCTGATTCTCATGTTAGATAGTGCATAGCTTGATATCTTTATATATATATTTCTTGTGTGCGTGTGTATGTCACTGAACTTCTACTAGACGGCAGGACCGATTTTGATGAAATTTTTTGTGTGAGTTCAAGGGGATTCGAAGATGGTTTAGATTCACAATTGAACAAAAAAAAGAGTCGAGACGAAGTTCGCCGGGACAGCTAGTAGATATATATAGCAAATGGGTTGCCTTGCTAAATTATGTACCTATACGATGAAACAAAACCTAAAGGACACTTTCTGTTGATTTACAATCATATTTTCAAAAAGCAATGACATAAAGCACAAATAAAGAAAAAAACTGAAAACCATTAAATTGTAGAAACATCACCAGATGAAAACAGATTTGTTTGATATAGTTGGTGAGGGAGCCCGACTTGCACTTAACTAGGTTTTTTTTAATAACATATTTTATTTTTTTGAGATGATAACGTCTTATAAATCGACTAGCTGACCGCGCAACTTCGTCAGCGTAAATTTTCCCCTTTTTTGCAATATTTCCCATTTCTGCTCCGCTCCTATTGGTCGTAGCGTGATGTTATGTAGCCAATAGCCTTCCTCGATAAATGTGCTATCAAACAGTGAATTTTTCAATTCGGATCAGTACTTCCTGAGATTACCGCGTTCAAATAAACAAACTCTTCAGCTTTATAATATTAGTATAGATTAATTGTAAAACACTGTTAATAACGTAATATCATCTATTGCGAACTAAATAAACATTACATTTTATTATTTATTTCATTAGAGAGATTACCGCGTTCAAACAAACATACAAACTTTTCAGCCTTATAATCTTAGTATAGACTAGCTGTCCCGCGCAACTTCGTCTGCATAATTTTCCCCGTTTTTGCGACATTTATCATTGCTGCTCCGCTCCTATTGATCATAGCGTGATGGGATCAGTAGTTCCTGAGATTACCGCGTTCAAACAAACCTACAAACTTTTCAGCTTTATAATCTTAGCATAGATTATTTGTAAAACACTGTTAATAACTAAATAAACATTACATTTTATTACTTTAGCATTATATAATTTGAAGTATCGATACATCGATCTTAGTAGGTACCTATACCACTAGCTGTAGCCAGCGCGTGAAACAATTCCGAAACCGTTCATTATCGCGGGATAAAAAGTATCCAATGTTCTATCTCCGTCAAAATTGTCGTCCAGTTCGTCCGTTCAATCCATTCAGGCCTTCTAGTTTGTTTAAGTAACAAACAAACATCCATCCATCCAACTCTTCTCATTTATCAAAACAGTAAAATTGCAATGAATCGTGTTAAAATAATATTACAATGGCAACGTTGCTTACAGTCATGTTCAATTAGAAAAATGACAGTTACTTATTACTTACCTACGTTGTAATTTTGCAAGACTTGCCTATGATTTATTTGATGCGCATGTTAAAAGAATAGTATTTAATTATTTGCATTAAGTTATATTCTACAATAGGTCATTATTTGTGTGAAGTCATTGATTGAATTGACATGAGTCTACAATCACATTTAGGTATGCCAAGTTTCGAGTTAATACGTATTCAATGAGAAAATAATAAATTAATAAAAATTCACGTCCAGTGGTTTTAATTGCCAATTTTATACACCTAAGCAAAAGCAGGTTTTTTGTTTTCGCTGCAAGCCCGCGCGAACTTGGCTCAAAAATGTCCGCGTGCATACGCGATGCATTTCTAAGCGCAGCTCTCTATTAATCATTATGACAAGATTTTGACAGTTAAAAGCGCGGGCTTGCCGCGAAAACGAAAAAAACATAAAGGTACCAAAATATACGAGTTTGATTGAAAACTGCCTCTGTGGCGCAGTGGGAGTGTGTCCGACTGCTACGCAAGAGGTCGTGGGTTCGATTCCCACACGGGACACCACTTTGTGTGATTCACAAATTGATGTCCCGAGTCTGGGTGTACTTTGTGTCCGTGACTTGTATGTTTGTAAAGTTCCCCGCGACACAGGGCTTGTGTCGTCTTTTAAAAAGAATAGAAAGACGATTTTTATCTGTTGTAACGCTCAAACAAATACGAGTACATAATACATGGATCTAGTAAGTAGGTCACTGTTTATTTCTTAATTTCCAGAGATTTTTAATCGCAATGATGCTATTCTAGAACTCGGTCTATATTCACGATCTTTATTCCATGTCTACGGCAAGCCCGTGTGAATTGTCAAAATCCTATCGTAATGTGTCAAGGCACATGCGCGGCGCAAAATGTCCGCAAATAGTTGATGCATTTCTAAGCGTACCTCTCCTTTTACCATTAGGACAAGGTTTTGACAGCTCGCACGAGCTTGCCGTGGCAACGGAAGAAAGATCGTGATTAAAGACCCTGGAAGAACGTTCAGTCGTTTTAAAGTTATTTTGTTTTTTATGTGACGTGTGTAGGTATTATAAATACAACGCGTATTTACAAACAAAAATCTACAAATACTACGTGACAATGTTGACAAGTTATATTTGTAGATCACACAGCTTGTTTGTAATAAACATTAGTTGTAGAAAAAATACCTTTATACAATTATTTAGTGGTAGTAAATCCCCCCTTTTTAATATCTAGGAGAACACACAAGCGTTCATCTGATCACCAACTAGGCTGAGCCTGTACTATGGCAAACAGACAACTGATAAACATACTTATTCTAAATACATTCGTATTATAGATTAGCGGACTCGCCAACTTCGTTTGCGTCAATTTTCCCCGTTTTTGCAACATTTTTCATTGCTGCTCTTCTCCTATTGGTCATAGCGTGATGTTATATAGCCTATAGCCTTTCTCGATAAATAGGCTATCCTAAAAGAATTTGTCAATTCGAACCAGTAGTTCCTGAGATTATTGCGTTCAAACAAACAAACTCTCCAGCTTTATAATATTAGTATAGATATTATATAAAAGGAGAAGCTGACTGACTGACATATCAACGCTGAGCCTAAACTAGGGGTTAAAAACTTCAAATTTTGCACAGGGGTATTATTATATTTTATAACGTAAGGGAGCACTAAGACAGGATTTTTAAAAAATCACCCCCTAAGTGAGTAAAACGGGGGTACAAAGTTAGTATGAAGCTTTGTCGTTAAAATATTTTGGTAACAATCTAGCATCCAAGCGGGCGAAGCCAATATGCTAGTATTAGTACAGATAAATTACACCTAGACACAAAATAAACAATCGTGCTCATCACACAAAGATTTATCCTGATTAGGAATAGAACCCACGAACTCTAGCTTAGCAGTCAGGTTCACTAACCACTAGATCAACTTTCTTAAGGTGTTTGCTTATTTTCTATTTTATTATTAAGAAGAAAAATCTCAGCTCGGATCTTTGCAATAACGATCACGTTTTCTTCGTTAATTATTCGTAGATATTGCAGGTTGCAAAGCTAATTGCAATACATTAGAAAGGCTGTACCAAAGGGCTATTGCGCGGAACTAATTTTATTTTATTGATTGGCCACAGTTAAGCAATCTTTCCGCCTGCAAATTTTATGTGTTTGACCCTATGAATATTTTATACTAATATTATAAAACTGAAGAGTTTGTTTGTTTGTTTGAACGCGGTAATTTCAGGAAGTACTGAGCCGAATTTAAAAATTCTTTCACTGTTGGATAACACATTTATCGAGGAAGGCTATAGGCTATATAACGTCACGCTACGGCCAAGGAGCGGAGCAGCAATGGGAAATGTTGCAAAAACGGGGAAAATTTACGCAGACGAAATTGCGCGGGACAGCTAGTTTATTATAAAATAAAATACATGCGGCATTTACCCGTCATTACTTGTGAAATAATGTTCTTAGTAGTAGCCTGCCTGGTGTCGGCCACCAGGCAGGGCCAGCGGCGGTATTTCATAAGCCGGACAGGGCCTAAGTTTAGACATCGTGTTTATAATAAACTGTAGTTGTGCATTTCCTGCACAGAACCACAAAACATGAAGAATATCCACAGAAGGATTTACATGCACTTCGTTCTGTAGGTATTCATTCACATCGCCAAGCTAAGTTTATAATCTTGCCTTCCATCCTCTCGTTATTTTTGACAAACCGTAAAATATTTTCGAATTAGAAGAATCCTATATTAGATTTTACACAGTTGCCTGTGACAGTTCGTTAGTAAATCTAGTAAAGAATAAAAAGTTATATATCCATTTACATGCACAAAGAATTAGCATTGCTATCCAACGTGGCAATGCTGCCAGCCTTCTGGGAACGTTACCAGTTGACATCGATGGGGAAGAATTCTTTTTGTTCTCCTTTTTTATTCTGTAAATATCTTGTATAAATGGATGTAACTAAGAGTGGTTTTAAACTATAATTGTATAGTCAAATTGAACTAATATAAAACTAGTATATGTTGATCTGTTTTAACAATAAAAAAATATTCAACAAAACTCTTTGAAAATGTTTACGTTTAAAATTACGATACTTACATTTCTCACGTGTATGGACCTTATTTAGTAGCATAATATGCAGCAATTTCGAGTAGAATAGGTACTTCGTTGACAAAGCACAAAACAGTTACATTAGTTAGAACGTAATGAGTGAGTCAGATTCACGGTCATTCTTTAGAATTACTATGCCTCGTTAGAAACATACGTCCTCCTATCTACATCATCCAAAATCTAATCATTCCGACCCTGCACTTCTCAGTGGCCTTTTTTTAAAAGGGTACGCTCTATGAGTATTACGTGAATGAGTATAGGCCTATAGTAACCTTGGGATTAACCCCGAAGTGACTGTATGTCCTATGTTATAACGAGGTCACTGTAGTTAGCTGAGTATCAAAGTAATATCGCAAATAAAAAAATACATCGTTGATCTTCCTTTGTTTTTTGTATTTATTTTTGTTTTAAAAAGAAGTTCATATTTTCGTATGATGTTTATGCAAACCTGCTGTCTGTGAAGTCGCCTAAAGCTAATGTTTGTTTCTTTGCATCTCGTCGAACGAACACAAAAAAAACCTGAAGTCGAAGTAGGGAACTCTACATTGATGATAGTGAAGCGCCGTCCTGTCATTATAATATTAATAAGCTCATTTTTCAAAAACGGACAGTGTTTCTGAAGCGATAAAGTTGCTGTAGTCGTCAATGGCTGTACAATTTTTTGAAACACTTCGAAAAATGATTTAGGTATATCTCACACAAAGTCAAATGCTATGCACACTTCACCACGCTAAAAAAGTACACAGTATTTGGTTACACTATGCAGTCTCAACTCAATATGAATTTAACCTACTTTTCAAGAAGTCTACGTGAAGGAATTCCATCAACAAAAACATGCTAATCTTAACAAAATGTATGTCATTTCCTGACACCTCTATCATACATGCAGAAGAGTCAATGAGTCAACATTGGGATCGAAGATCAATGAGACCGGCTAATATTACCGGTCTGAACTGGCGCGCACCCAGTTCGGGCCAATACACCTACAGAACAATGTTATAAAAGTAAGAGTTATCGTTGTGAAAACTATGAAAACTGTCATATTTTTCAAATCTCAGCATTTAACGTGAAAAATTCATGATTAAAATCCACCTCAAAATCCAAAAGTCAAAGTCTTTGTATAGTTGAAATGTATCAAAAACTATTGTTTTTAAACTTTCGCGATTTTTATACATATTAGATATATTTCGGGACTTAATCGCGTGAATTATTTAAAGGTATGAACCTTTTATTTACCTGACGTTTCGATCGAATTGCACCGATCGTGGTCACGGGTCGACCCGTGATCACGATCGGTGCTATTCGATATACATTTAAATAATTCACGCGATTAAGTCCCGAAATATATCTAATATATCAAAAACTACTTGACACTAACAGTAACTGCCTGGAATAAACAGTCCAGCGTACCTACTGGTATTATAGAAGTCAATGCATAATATACTCAAGATCTATAAGACCCAGTTTTTGTGCCGTTAAAATATACAAAAAATAAATGTATGACACATAACAGATTAGCTGACTTGGCAAAAATAAGAAGTAAATCATCTGCTGCAAATCCTTGTTTGGCAATGATTTAAATGTCACCGCACTGCGCTCCTCATTTGAGACAAGACAGTCAAGTCATAAAATATTACCAATAATAACTGCAATAAGAATTGTCAACGATGACCATATAACCGCGTCACATTGCTCTGCACCAAGCATTTTCATAGAAGAAAATGCACGCGCGTCCTAGCGTGCGCGCAGAGAAATCATTCAGTTATGCATATTTATAGCGTTATGGCTTTCTCTCCAGCGTCTGATTGGCCAACACTAAACACAGGCATAATAATACCTCTATTGACAGGTTTTTCTCCAAATTAAGTTTTTGTTGATCGGTAAGGAATTGTAAGAAAATCTTCCTTGTTTTGTCATTTTATTTGAGAATATCGTACTCAATAAAAATTAATTTATCTTCTATCAATTGGACAGCATATTACAGATGATTTGGTTACAACGAGAAAAAGATCTTGCAGTTTTTTTTTAGGATAAATAACAATGTGGGTCACACATGACATTACACAACAATCTTATTTACCTTTCTAACTAAACTAAATTTACTTGTAGTACTAGTGGGTTCAATAATAGATATATTTCGGGACTTAATCGCGTAATTTTTTTTGTACCTTTAAATAATTCACGCGATTAAGTCTCTGTTTGCAAAATGCAAATAATATTTTAATTTTACAATTCGATCGAAACGTCGGATAATAAAAGTATTTACCCGAAGTTTCAATCGAATTACACGGATCGTGGTCACGGGTTGCGAAAGTTTAAAAACAGTAGTGGGTTCAAGTCCGCGTCGGTAGGATTCGAACCCGCGAAATCGATTGCGAGTCCGATGGCTTAAACATTAAGCTTCATCTTTTATTTTATTTCCTTCTAAAATATTTTGGAAAATACAGTAATTATACAAACTCTATAGTTTAATTTTGATTGAACTTGATATAGATTTAGACTACCAATGGTCAGAAATCTATACGTACAAATTCAATCAAAATTCCTTCGTTCGTTACTAAACAAATAGGACCCACACGTGAATTTAAAAAAATGGTTTTAGAGGACACGTCGAAATGTAATAAACAGAAAGAAAATATTATTTGCATTTTACAACTAGAGATATCAATTTATTTATTTTTTAATTTAAAATGTTTAGATTATTGTGTATTGAGTGATATATATATTTTTTTAGTATCAGTAAAGGCACATCAAAACTTAAAAAACAAATATAAAACTTAAAATCAAGTAAGACCGTGATTTGTTGTTAATTCCTACAATTAGGCAAGTAATTACTAAATTTCCTAAATAGTTTCTCCCTCTTTTCTGAAACTTCCATCTAAATTAGAAAATGAAATACCAGAGCTGCCAATTATGATCAACAGTACAATAAACTGCTCAGCCTTGGTGACTTGGTTTGCAACTGACCGTGAAATTAAACGTTGCGTGGCTAAAACGAACTCAAATCGAGTTTTTAGTACATTCTGACTTCATTTCTAGTCTTTTGGAAAATATTTTGGGTAACTTTTTATGCAATTTGTTTTATTTTACGTTAATATTATTTTTTTTTATTATTAAATAATGTAAGTAATAGTAGTAGCGTTTTTTTTTTTAAGAAACGACTCCCGCATTTGGGTACAAGCCCTGCGTCGCGGGGGACTTTACAAACATTCAATTCACGGACACAAATATACCCAGACTCGAAACAATAGTTTGTGGAGCACACAAAGTGGTGTCCCGTGTGGGAATCGAACCCACGACCTCATGCGTAGCAGTCAGACACACTCTCACCGCACCGCATTAGTAATATTGTACAGTATTGTCTATATTTTTTGTAAAATTCTTATGTCATCTATTGCCATTACACAACTTTCAGTTTTTTTGATCTGCCTATTAATCAACAACCTCTTTTCTACTCCTTCAGCCAAAAATGAGCAAGGTATTGTTCCATCCCATCTATTGACTCAGCAGTGACAACGTTATTTAATCTCACTATGTCACGATTGCATTACCAACAATTTTTAATATCATGTACTAGGCTCGCAGAACTAAGTAAGAGGTAGAGCTACCTGCTACTCTGCAATAAAACCTTTACCATTTTCATTATGAACTTTATAAAGAGACTCGAAATAACTAGTTTCGATTACTATTGTTGTGTAACTATCGATACTGTACGGTTGATTACGTGTAGTTTCGTTTACTATTGTGTTTCTGACAGTGTGTTATTTGGCAGTTGATTCTGCAACCGATTGATATTTTATTCAAACTTATCACTTGTGTAAGTTGTTTGTCAGAATTATTTAAATGAAGCAACGGAGAAATATTACAAAATTATCATGATAAAATCTGCCAGTGGGCCATTTCGTGTCATTGTGTATAGCAGAAAGTAAATAAAACTCCGTAAAAACCTGTAATGGTGTCTAACCTATAATGCCGACACGTTACGGTTGGTATAGTCCATAGATTCAAAGTTGCAAGCTATGCTTGGAGTATCTTTGCAGGGTAAAATTCAACGAGGTCATCCGACAAAGAACCGAAGTTGCCGACATAGTACGCAGGTTAAGCAGGCTGAAGTGGCAATGGGCTGGCCATATTTTGCCGATGCTATTTTGCTGATGGTCGCTGTGGCAAATGAGGCCTATTGTAAAGCTAAATATCTTTGTTTTTTTGCCCGACGATTCGACCGGATTGCAACGGCCATGGTCACGTAGAATACCCGTGACCACGGCCGTTGCAATACGCTTATAATTCTACCATCTGATTTATATACTAGTAAATTTGTTTACGTCCGCGGCTTTGACCGATTGAAAGTACCATATGTCCCTCTCCAGCCTTCCGAGCCTTCTCCGGAAAAACAAAGGATACCGCAGTATACCAATTGTCACCAAAACGATTCTATGGGTTTCCTGGTGAAAGACACACAGACAGACAGACAGACAGATAGAGTTATATTTCGTATTTGTAATATCACTATGAATGACTGTTAAGTCAATTAAGTCTGTTTTGGTCGTACGTTATAACCATTACATACCTAATGGTTTTAACGTAGTACGTTTTTGTATGAAACGCGACATAATAATTTTCTATACTTAGCCAACCATTCAGTTTTAATCGTGAAGATAGAGTATTATGTTTGTCTTTATGAAAACGTTAAATCGTTAACTAACGTAATTAATTTTTTTTACGATATTTTATGATGTACTATTGCTCAATTAGGGTAAAATAATCGTCTACATAGTTAATAAAAAAAAAACGGACGAGTGCAAGTTGACTCGCCCACAGAGGGTTCCGTACAAATTTGTAGGTACATATTATGAATAGTTCAGTGAGTCTCGCAGTTTTTTAAAGATTATATTTTTTAGTTATAGTTTTCAGACTTTTCCCTATACTTATAAATTTAAAGTATAAGAGGGCATTACTTGCAAATTTCATAGTTCTACATATAGGTCAACGGAAAGTACCCTATAAATTTTGATTATTAGCTAGTGTCGAAATATACGTTTTGTGCGGCATAAACGGTCGTATCTTTTTTAGGGTTCCGTACTCAAAATGGCAAAATGGAACCCTTATAGTTTCGTCATGTCCGTCCGTCTATCGGTCTATCCTGTTTTTGAGTTATTACCGAAAAACTGCGCTTCTCAACAAAAGGGCATAAGTGTCATGAACTCTTGCTGAGTGATCTTTTGCTGGTGTACTTTCTTAAATCGTATTTTTTTAGTAACAGCTGTGAAACTCTACACTGAGCATGGTCCGACATGCTTTTGCCTAGTTTTACGTTAACTTAGCAGTTAGATTTTTTCACAGCTTCAAGGGACTGTAGACCTGAGTATACCTATGGTTTTAATTTCAACTGGATAACTCCACGCGTTCCCGAGATAAAGCGTCTTACAGGACAGACAGGCGGACGAACGGACAACAAGATGATACTATAAGGGTTCTTTTTGAGGTACGACGGAACCCTAAGAATACAAGCATTTAGTTTCTACCCCTTCAACAAGCTTATTGAATGTGCAACTAGCAGATTCATATCAAAAGTATTACGGTGAAATACAAGGTACAACCATATGAGGATATGGGATCAAAACCACAGTCAAAACTATAGAAAGGAAACCCAGTTTGATCTAACTTTTTCCCTATAGCATTGTCATATAAGTTCACTCTTGGAGAAACCAGTACACAATCACACAATTTTCCACTTGTAATTTTAGCAATTTATTTGTAGAGGAACTAACGAAGGCAGTCACGGATATTAAACATATTGATAGTAGGCTCGCCTCAACCATAAAAAAATAAAACAATATCGCGGTTGAAAATGTACTAGGCTCGCATAACTATGTAAGAGATGATCAAATGATTCTTCGTGTTGTTGACCACGGGCGAACAGTGGTGTAGGTTTGTGTCTATATTTTTTAATTAGGAGCCATTTCGCTGTCATAATTCTATGGAATGACGTATGTGCATTGTAATTTATTGAGATTCGGATCGATATAATTATGTTTTTAGATCTGAATAAATAAGATAATAATAAATAAAATAGCATAATTTTATTAGTTATAGGTCGAAGTGTATTTAGTCATTTAATTTTTATTATTTGTAAATACGTTCTATTTAATATAAAAATCCCTCTAAAATGGCGACATTTTTCGTAAATATTAACTGCAGTTTTTATTTTTTACAATTTAATGGAATTATTTTTTGGAAATGTGTTAACAAATTTATATGTCTGATGTTTTGGTAATTTTTTACAGTTTATTTAAAGAGGTTTAATAAAAGAATTAGCCCTTTGAAAATAGCTACACACGTAGGTACTTTCCTAAAAACATAACCCTTCTTTACATCGGGTAAAAAGGGGTGTGGGTACATTAACTGTCAATATTAAAGAATGCTTTATTTTTAACATGTTTATATAGTGTAAAAGTATTTCATTAAAGGATAAATTAAGCGCTTGAAATGCAGGTTACGGACACGTAAATGTGAAATGCCTCTTATGAAACTTACAGGATACGACCTATCAAGCCTGAAAAACAACTTTCAAATCTGAATAGGCACAATTAACGGATTTTTTAACTGGAGAACTATTTCTACGACCCACAAATAATGAGCATAATTTATACCACTGAATTTTTGACACAGCCATGTATGAATTTTTGAATTTTCGTTATATCAATACCTTCATTACTTATTATGAAACTTGAAACAATTTCAATCTTCACCGCGGAGAATATGATGCTATTACGTTAGAAAATATGAACATTGATCGCGTAATCTATATAATGACCATAAGCTTTCCCAATAATGTGATGGTGTTGGGATAATAAACAGACAGTGAAAACGTCATTAGGCACACTGCTTTTAGTTTCACTATGATGTCAGAGGCTGTAGATTTTTCTCAGTAACGAGCTAATGTGCTCACAGATACTTACTTATATAAATCAAAAAAAAAAATGAGGAATTTCTAAACGAGTGAACAGTTTCATGACATTGTTCACTGGGTTCATGAAACACGCTATGAACTATGCCAAAACTAAATAGATACAGGTACAAACTTATTTTAAATTTGAAACGATTTATTTTTTTAAAATCGGTCGTTAAGACTGCTTTAGACGATAAAACAAATACTTATGAATGGTAAAACAAAAGCATAAAGATCGATCAATAAAACAAAGATAAAACACAAGAAGAAATCCAACTAGATATTTCAAAAACATCGTAAGATCAAGATTACACAAGACGAATACAACAAGATGAAAATAAACATAGTTTTGGTTGTTACTCAACAAAACCCATGATTTCTAAGTAAAAATATTATTGTTAAAGCAACAGTACAATCTTACATGACTTTTGAAGACCATAATAACTTGTACCATATTGTTTGGTCGTGGCCCATGAGTTTCTTGGCAGCTTCTTCTCATGAGTTTTACACTTGGAACTGCCGCCTAACCTCATTTTGTTTTTTTTTTTCAAACAAAAATATTTTATAAATTTATTAGTATGTATTAATTTGACGTTTTCAAATAATCATTTACCTGATTTTACAAAATAAAGATATTTGAGTTTGAGTTTATTCTATATGTATGTATGAAAGGTTAGTCTCTAATAGGCAACTCAATAGGGCAAAGCGTCATAACTCATAAACCTTAAGGCCTCAATCCAGTACTTTACACCGAGGTAAGCATCTCCATACACTGAATGAATTTGACACAAAGGTCAAGCGGCGAGCTCTGCGCGCGCGCATAATACGGCCCGATATTTATAGAACGGTGACAGACGGTCAAATGGTAAATGTACTCTAAATGGTCGAACGCTTTACTAGGCTATAGTTATGTACCTTATAGATTAGCTCGTGTGCCATATCATATTCAATTTATTTTATATTCGTATTGAATGCGTAGAATGGTGTCCTCCAAGGCATAAATTTGGTTCCAATGGAAATGTTTGGTAATTTGCCAAGTGATGTCCTCCAAGTATTTATCATGGGACCAACCAATTTTTAAATACATTATTATGAACTATTTATCTTGTGTCTGAATTATATTTATGTACATTTAATGCGTTTGGGTTTTTTGACCATCATAATTACTTAGGACAAGATACCAAAAGTTACCTACAACATAATCATAATATACTGCAATTGCATTAACAATGAACCTTGTCTGCATATAGTAGCCAAGTCTTTAATTCACTAATTAATTACCTAAACATAATAGACATAATTCATATTATCTTTAAGACAAAGAAGATCATTTATAACTAATTTCTTCAAAACAGCTTGACTTACATCGCATAGATAGTTATTTAAATTTCAACTTAAAGAACTTTGAAATAAAAGTCATTATATCAAGAAAAATAAGTGTCGGTGTGACTTTTAGTTTTTGCGACAGAAAGGCAAAAACGTGTGGTCTCATGACTATTGTGTAAACTATATCAAGGCGTTTAGTAGACCAATTACAAACATAATAATAGAACCTTCAATTACTAGTTTAGTAACACTTAAATGACTCTTTTGATGATAATATAGAATCATGGACCAAATAACTTTGAAAATGACTTTGCTTTTGTTAGCGAAGGCCTTCACCACAGCAGGTAAATTCGTGTATTGATATAACTGTTACCTAACTATTCGCATTTAATACCATACGAAACAACTATCGATTTGGTTTTGTCAAAAAATCGGGTTTATGTTTAAAAGTATGGCAGTTGCTAAAATGGACCAGCAGTAGACCGATACAGAGTCTAAAGATCGATTATTATACTTTCTTATAGCACCAAGAGATCGTAGACTTAAACCCTTGATAGCTATATGTATTCCTGAGAAAAATAATCTTGTGACATAAACGGGTGCACAATAAGCGCTACCATTAAAGGCTCCATTTTTCCTTATAAGATAAGGAAACCTAAAAATTGGAGCTTCAGATTAGATGTATGCGGTTATGATATCCATCAATGTAGATGGTATCTAACTGATTGCATCGATACGCCAAAATTAGGTAGCAAATGTCGGTTAACTTCATAGCTACGGTCTCGATTGCCATGCAAAGAAACTTTCTCGATAATATTCAGATTAAATAATGTAATTGTACGTTTCTAATTGATTAGTACCGTTTCGGTCTATTACCTAGTCGTTGCAAAACGATGGCTAAGTTCCTTAATTTCTAAATACTTGATTTTTTATTGAGATTGATGAATATCTAATCTGTAATGATAAGACACGGGAAATCAATGTAATCTATTTCCTTTGATATAAATCAAATTTAAAACACATTTTCCTTAACATTTGCCATAAATTAATTCACGACGTCATCCGCAATCTTCATCGGAGACCGAGGTAAATTGATTCCTAGACGTTGAACATTTTTCCCCGATATGCATCATGGCAATAAACTGCTTAGGAGTTTAAAAGCGGTATCTTACTTTTTTCCTGACTGCACAAGGAGGAGGGTTACATTTTTCTAGTATGTAGGTTTTTTTTTCACTTTATGAATAGCTTGATAGTTGAGATGTATCGTTAGATTCGTCTTAGTTGTGTGAGTGACACTCGGCACATTACAATTAGAAAAAATAAAATAGTGAAATTATGACGCCAAAGTATTCAGTTATTAATTTTAAGCAGTCGGGTTTTTTGTTTTGTAATAATAATATTAAGTGTAATAAAATCATTTATTTGTTCAAAAACATACAAATTAGATAAAACCCACCAAACTGCAAAACAATTTTGTCAGCGGGATTAGCGTTCGTATTAGTAGGTACAATAGGTTTTGATTAATATATATATTAATAATAATACTTTTATACTAATATTATAAAGAGGAAAGATTTGATTGTATGTTTGTATTGAATAGGCTCCGAAACTACTGGACGGATTTGAAAAAATCTTTCATCGTTGTGAAGCTACATTAACCCCGGGTGACATAGGCTATTTTTTATCCCTGTATTCCCACGGGAACAGGAAATACGCTGGTGAAACCACGAGGCGTCCGCTAGTTATTAATAATTTAGCTTGTTAGATATTATGATCAAAATTCAGAACACGGAATCTCGGAGCAATTGGTCCAGATTCCGGTTCTGTGACCATTATCAAAATGTGCGCTGCTGAGCGAAGTATGTAGGTACCTTTCCTTCTGTAGATACTATATGTAACTTCTTTTCTTCCACGTACGTGTAGACTCTGACATGAACTACCTTCTGCGGTGTTTCCCGAGCGCTACGACATGTCTTTCTTCAAACGAGGGTTAAAGAGAGTTTTCACTTCACGGTAGGCAGCGGCTTGGGTGTGTCCCTGACATTCCTGTAGTCCATGAGCGGCGCTTACCATCAGGTGGGCCGCTGGCTCGTCTGCCAACCATAGACAATAAAAAAAAAAAAAAAAGTTACCACTACTGTGGTCTATAGATGGGTGACCGTATTCAAATATTGGCACACTCCTCCGTGCCCCAGAGAGCCCGTAAAGCCATCGGTCCTGCACCCAATCTCCCTCCGGTCGTGTCGGATTTCCGTATCGGAATTGTCCGGAAGAGTGAGGGAATAGAGAGTGCACTTGTGTCTGCGCATACACTTGTGCAATATAATATCTCCTGCGTAGTTGCCTAGTCTAATGAGATTAGACCGCCGTAACCGACATCGATTAGGAGACCGACATCGATTATGTTTTGTGACGTAGTCGCAACTATGTAGTTACATTTCTACGAGTACACAGATTGCTCTCGGTTTTCTGTAGTAATAGGTACCTAGTAATAATTAGTTTTCCCAGTGAAACCGTTGGCATAATTAACCTGTAACCTTTGAACTACTTGGCTTGGGAATAGTTTTACTTTTACTTCCTCTGGTGTAGACTTAAAATTAATAATGACTTAATTTCAATCAAAAAATCCTTTTTACAATATTTGTGATTTTTATACCTATAGGTATGCTACTAGCTGTCCCGCGCAACTTCGTCTGCGTAATTTTTACCCATTTTTGCAACATTTCTCATTGCTGCTCTGCTACTATTGATCGTAGCGTGATCTTATATAGCCTATAGCCTTCCTCGATAAATGGGCTATCCGACAGTGAAATAATTTTTAAATTCGGATCAGTAGTTCTAGAGATTACCGCGTACAAACAAACAAACTCTTCAGCTAAGCGGATACTTGTTTCTTAGGAAATTACCTACCCACCATGTCCCGATTTAGATGTAGGTTTTTAGAAGACATATGATGTTCAAACCATTTTGATAAATCCGTTTTTTGGTCGAATTAAAATTTAGTCTTTTGCCTGGACTTCTTTTTAGAACTTAGATACCTGCTACTCTGACAAGAAAGTACCTCAAAATGTTAGTTATTCATCTAAATTCATTTTATCGCCTTCAAAGTATACTGAATCGGTAATGAACGATCTTTCCTTATTGGGTTTAGTTATTGGCGCGAATTATCCTTTATGTCTTCTACCGAATGAAAACGGGTGCGACGAAGTCGTAATTTGAGATTAGGAAAATGAAATAAGTCGGCTGGAGCCGATTAATTGACTATTCAAAATGGTACCGATCGACTCGTGAGACACAGAAATGTCAGCTGTGGCTGTGCCTATCTAACAACAATAAAAAAACAAAAATTTCATTTCGAACCCTAAACTAATCATCCATTCCCGATTCTTTTTTGACTGAATGTGTAACTGTATTTCTATATTATATATGATTTGATGGCTATGTCTCCACTGACACATACAGAATCTACTTTGAAAATTATGAATCAGTAGGTATATGGAGATTACATTTTGAGACATTGAGACAGATTGCAAAAGCGGCATTCATTCATTTGAAAGTTTTAATGACAATTTTAAAAGTAAAAGTGGCGGTTTAAATATACATAAACTTATCCTGTGTTGTGTAAATAAGTAAGTAACAATCTCATAAATGTATAATTTAATATTATTACTACTGGAGATTATTACGACATCAGTACCATGAGCGTTACTCAAAAGATGAATCATTGGTTACTCTTTATATTGAGTACTAGCTGTCCGTAAATTTTCTCCGTTCTTATAACATTTCTCATTGCTGCTCCGCTCCTATTGGTCATAGCGTGATGTTATACAGCAAATAGCTTTCTTCAATAAATAAGCCATCCAACAGTGAAATAAATTTTCAATTCGGACCAGTAGTTCCTGAGATTACCGAGTTCAAACAAACAAACTCTTCAGCTTTATAATATTAGTATAGATTACATACAAAAAAAATATGTTGCAAACTTGTGAATTTGGCTGCATTTTTTAAATAGGTAAGTAACCTATTTAAACAAAAAAAGTTCGTCAACTGAGAAACGATTTTAATTAGGTACTTGTATTTTTTTTTTAAATAGATAAGTTTTTATTCGAATTAGTTTAAATTATTGGTTCGTAATTACACAGTTTGTTTACAAATTTGTATCAGCGCAATGCTTGTCAGTCAAATTTATTCAGCGGGTCAATCGCGGTGGTTAAAGAAATATAAACTTTAACAGTTCTGATATAATAGTCATTGCCGGCTGCTCTACTGATTTTATGTTAGTTGAAGCAACCTCAAGATTGCGAGGCGATGCCTTAGCCATTAGGGCGGTATCCTAATGGCTAAGGCATCGCCGTTGCGGGATCAAATCCTACCCATTATACTACCGCCGTGAACTCACTCCTAACACAAGCCATTGAGCTTAGCTGGAGAGATTAACAGGTTTGCTAATAATGTGAGACTAACAATCCCACATTGCTAGTTATCTTTAAAAAAAAACAAAAGAAAAGAAAGTTATCGCTTTTAAAAACCTTTTTTGAAGAATGCTTCATGCCATCAGAGCTTCTATACCAATTTCATCAAAATAATCTGACATGTTATGTTTTCCAAACTTCTCAGGTTATTCTGATGAAATGGGCAGAGATTACGTCAGTTGCATACATTCGAACGTTTCTACGTACCAACTCATTTTCTAAACCAAGGACCAACATGTCTGTACTGGGCCCTTATGCATTATTTTTTTTCGTTTTCACGTCAAGCCCGCGCTTCTAACTGTCAAAATATTGTCATAATGTTCTAAAGAGAGCAGCGCTTAGAAATGCATCGCGCATGTGCGGACATCTTTGAGCACACCGCGCATACGCCATTTCACCCGGGCTTGTCGCGAAAACGAGAAAAAACATAGTAAATAAGGACCCTGTGCCTACTAAATATGTTATACTTAAACCACCCCACAGATCATATAAACACACACAAACCCCTTCACGATTTGAATATAGGTTGCATGTACATGAATACTCAAACTTTCACATTTGTAACAAGAGAATAGGACAAGTACTCATCCCAACAATGGTATGCAAGCCATACGATGCTGGCATAGATCAGATCTGTCAATCAAAATTATCATACCTACATACTTACATGACAGATGGGCGATTCTACCGTACGATGAATGCGATGGAGACCACATTACCATAATCCGTTTAGCAGGCGGAATTAATGATTGTACTTACATTGTTGTCATATACTGTAGAGGTATTTGCCGTGTGGTGCCGGCTTAAGAATAGTACCACCCCATCTCTACCCGTGGGTGTCGTCAAGGCGACTAAGGGATTTTACCCCGGAGGACGGGCAGCAGCGTCCTCTGCGTACTTAAAGCCTTACTGCGATCGCCAACCCGCTCGCCAAGCGTGGCGATTATGGCAATTACCCCCAGGATCTACATATTAGTAGGTTCTACTGGGGAGACCCGTGCCCAGCAGTGGGCCATCTTATGGGTTGATATGTATGTATGTATTATAGCCAAGTAAATCAATGAATTCTATTACGAATATCAAAAATATCGGTAGACTGGGCTGTCAGCAGTCCAAACTTTCACAATCCGCATTTAATGTGTGAAAATACATGAAATAAATACAGAAATTGCGATAATATTCCAGTATTTATATTAAGTGTTTATTTGTATACTTACAAATAAACAGTTAATATAAATACTGGAAACTTATCGAATCAAAATAAGAAGAAGGAAGACAATTCTGCTAAACCAGCGCCAGGTTCTGTCAACTTGGCATAATGCTGAACCTGACACACCCATTTACGCAAGTGTTCTTTATTTATTTGTAATTAATTATCTAATAGTAGGTTGTAATAATGGTTATATTCATAATTGATTTTGTTTTTATTTATAATTAATTTTGTTTTTCTTCATAATTTAATTTTTTATGTGTCGTACTTTTTATTTATTTTTGGTTTGTTTGTTTTATATTTTTAGTTATATTTGTATTGTTTTTGAAACATTGTTGAACTTAAATAATTTTAAACTAGTACTTACTTACTTCTGTAAAGTTGTGTCGTATGGTGCAACAAATAGATGCTATATATGTTCGTAAACTTTCGCGATTTGTACACATACCGTATTGCAACGGCCGTGGTCACGGGTAGACTGACAGTCTACCCGTGACCACGGCCGCTGCAAAAAGGTCGAAACGTCGGGCAATAAACAAAGGTACTTAGCCTTAAAATAAAATATTTACGCGATTAAGACCCGTAGCTTATAAAACTATAAATAAATGCTAGATAAAGTTTATTGAAGAAGTTCTTAGTGGTAGTTTCTGGGTGACATTTTGAGATGACTCAGCAGTGTACTGACTGAGAAGATCAAAGATCAGCCATATTAAGCAACGTTACTAAGGTCAGACGGTTACGTCCATAAATGGGTAACTGTTCATGTCATTCATCTTCGTGCCTCGAAGAGCGCATTAAGTCGCCCAACCTGTGCCTAATATCTTTCAGGGCGTGTCGGATTTCCTCCCATGTATGAATGGAGGAGGAGGATGAAGTGAAGAAATAGAGAGTAGGCGAGAAAGGAAATCTGTGAGAGGTAACATAAATTATCATACGAATCTTACTTGCTTTCAAACTTATAAACATGATGAAAATATATATATACTACGGGTCTTAATCGCGTGAATAATTTAAGGGGTAGACCCGTGACGTTTCGACCGTATTGCAATGGCCGTTGTAATACGGTCGAAACGTCGGGCCATAAACAAGGTATTTTACCTTAAATTATTCACGCGATTAAGACCCGTAATACTTATATATATTTTCATAATGTGCACAAATCGCGAAAGTTTATCAACATTTATAAGCATGAGTCAGAGAATGACACAAATTTAATTCCCGAAAAAAACAAATGTTGACCGACATTTTGTTTTTAATGATAACTAGCAATGTGGGATTGAGTCCCACATTACTAGCAATCTTGTTAACCCCTCCAGCTAAGCTCAAAGGCTTGTGTTAGGAGTGGTTTCACGTCGGTAGTATAATGGGTAGGACTTGAACCCGCGACCTCACGATTACGAGACCGATGCCTTAGCCATTAGGCTACCACCGCTTTATACATGCACGTGGACAAAAGCAAAAACTAGTTAATAACTAAGCAGGATAAGAACCGGTTGAGTTATGATCTGTATCGCAGCTGTTAATACTCAAAACCCACGTTCAGAGAAAGTGCACTGTAAGGTTTCATACGCGAATGTTGGCGGCAGACTGCAGGTAAGATTCCATTCCTTTTTTTTTTTGATGTGGCGGGAAAAAATCCTTACGAAAACCCCCACCGTCCGGGGAAGACGGTGGAGGTAGTGTGGGGTTTGCACCCACTAAAAAACTCGCCGTGTATCGCCCGCCACCTTCGCGAACGGACCACCGGAATTTGTTATACCGTCGGCGGCAAGGTTCCATTCCTATGCCAAGCTTTTGTACCGTCTCTATTTGGCTTGAATAACCCACTGAACCAATTTTGGTAATATAATGTTACCTAATATATGAGAAATCTAACTGAAGGACGCACTGACTAAAATCTCACTTTTTATTGGTGTATTTCTAAATTATAATCATATCATTTCCGATTCTAATATCGGAAACAACAATTATTTGTAATTGATACGAATTGAAACGTCAGTGTACCAAATTATTTTTCGATCCAAATTATTTATATCTAAAAAGAATTTTTTATAAGTTTTTCCTTTTTTTAAAGGATCAAAAACAGCAGAACAGCGTCCATTTTCTCCTTATTTTTTATTATATTTCCCTACCTCCTAGTCGTATTTTCAAACTTAGTTGTTCTTGCTTAGTCCAGTGGTGCTTTTTTATACTGAAATCCACGCCAATTCAGTTCGTGACTAAACCTAAAAGCCCATTAGAAACGATCTTATGAATACAAAAATTCTTTAAAATCATCTAGATCAAACAAACATACATAACATACTTGTTGAAGTCTTTGACTTTGAAATATCGCGAACATCACGTGTAGGTACTAGTGGGTGTCGAGTGCTCTTAAACCGGTTCGGTTCCCGGTCGGTGACTGGCCGGTGGCCCACTGAACCCAAAACCAATACTTGATTCATGTACAAGGATGTTATCGACAATAGTTTAACTGTTTTTTTTAATAATTGCTTCGAACAATATGGACGTGCAGAAATGCTAATTTCTATGAAAGTTTGTCTGGTTGCATATTTTTAGTGAGTCACGACCTGATTTTGTTTGAAAGTGCAATTCCTCTTTGTTTAGTCTTTCTTAAGAAGCAAATAGTTTTTGTAATAAAGAAATAAGACGAGTTTTTTTTTAGCTACGGACTTAAAAGAACTGGACAATTCTATGATGACGTGATGTTGACAGATTAATGGACTTAAAAGCGATTATTTAGGTAGAAAGTTCATTAAATCGGGATAGTTTTTTTAGAAATGTTTGGTAAATTTGTTCAGCCTGTTGAAGATAATCAGCTTTCTGTGTCATTTGTCTGTCAAATTTTGTTAGAAGGTGTTCAGTATTTCGTTCAATTAAAACACGTTTTAGATATAATTGGTTACGCATCTTCGCCCGCAGTTTCATCCATCTATCTTTATTTGTATCCAGTATCCAGGATGATTATTATGTCCGTATTAACGACATCGTTTACAGCACACTTCAATACGATTAGCACATCGTTAGAGTAAGTTATGTTGTAGCGATTAGACAGAGTGCTGGCTCACAAACATTAGAACAAATCGATGTAGGTATATTTATAACCATAAAGCCATACAGAGTTCAATTTATGGTCACGGCTAGTACATTTTGTTACGGTAACTAAATACAAAAATACAATTCAATTCAATTCAAAATTCTTTATTCAATTAGAATGCAAAACAACTCTTGTGATACGTCGGGATTCTACATGTACATGTAATGCCAAGTTCGCAAACAATAGGTCAAGCCGAAGAAAAGAACCTGGCAATAAAAACTCGTAACTTTTGTTTATAAACTTCATATGGGGTAAAGTGCTGCGACTAATATACTATACCCCATGTAATAGGACTGATGCACATAAAATTATATTATCAAAAAGTTGAAACAAGAGATAAACCAAAATCAGCCTTAGCGGGTACAATATAGTAGAAGCATCTACTTACAACAAAGGTAAAAACTATATGTGCTTAAATTTTGGCCAAAGTACTTGTAACGAATGATTAAATATTAATTCTGATATCAAAAGGAAGAAAAGAACGGCCTTGGCCTTACAAGTTGTAATGGATACCAATTTAGCTTGTAGTTTCACGATAAAACTTAGGTATTCACAAAAAAACAACGCACACCATCATGAATTTTTCCTAGAATAGCATTCTTTAGCAAAAAAGGAAATAGAATAACGTTACACACAATGTCGAATCGCTCGCGTGGATCGAGATCTCCCAATTAAAGTAAGAAGCGATGATGAAAATGTAATTTTTTTCATCTAAAGTTGGTCAGCAGACCGTATATTGGTACGAAATCAGTGAGCAATAGGTACTAGGCGATCAGCATGCCGTGAAGGTGTTGGCTAAAGAGGTCCTTTTTTATGTCAAAGTTATTATGTCATGGCCTGTGGCCCGTAATGTACATGCACGATTGTACAGCAACATGAAGTAAAACTGCTGCGACCACCTCTAAAGATGAGTATAATCTATCTAAATCGGGACGATTTCCTACATATCAGTCGTTCTAAAAGTTCATTTTCGTGCATAGCGGCCGCTCGCGAGCCGCGCGCGGCTTACGACAAGCGCCTGATGCGACAATAGTCAGAGTATGAGAATGTATGGCGCCGTTTCCGAAGTCTGCGACAGTGCGCCGCCGACAACTGACGTAGGCTGCGCGCGCACTCTGACTATTGTCGCATCGGCCACACGCGTCAGCTGCTTGTCGTAAGCCGCGCGCGGCTCGCGATCGCGATATAGCTAGCAACATTGCAACACTGAACTTCAATACAAGACACAAGTGCAGTATCCAATTATATAGGGTCTAAATTAGCAGTACCTCCACTGTCAGTACCCACATTACTCATTAATGGACTGTGATCTTACTTCCTCAAAAACACAACGTCAATTAGTTCCACTACGGTTCCGAAGTCTGCATCTGTAATCTGAAGTCAGGCTATTCAATTTAAGTAATTAAACTTGATCTTTTCATTTCCTGAATAGGAACACATTATATTTTTTTTATAATGCCGTGGTCTACCCGTGACCACTGCCGTTGCAATACGATGGAATCATCGGGCAATAAAACAAAGGTCCCTTTAAAATAAATATTTACGCGATTTAGACCCGGAGATTAAATATAATATATATATAATATTTTCAAAGATGTTACTAATCTTTGGTTTGATTAATCATTGTGAACTTAATGTTTTTTGAAGATTCGCCTCTAAAAATTTGTTGCATTTTCCTTGCAATGTTTTGGTAGAGGCATGTTCACCAAATCCAATCGGGTTGTGCGTACAGGGTCTTTATTCACGATCTTTGCAAGCCCGTGCAAACTGTCAAAATCTTGTCATAATGGTAAATGGAACGGCAGACATTTTTCAGCGTACCGGGCATGCGCCAGTTCGCACGGGCTTGCCACGGACACGGAATAAAGATCGTGAATTCGGACCCTGGGGAGTTCAACCAATCCCAGCATTCAGACGTTCATCACCTCTATCAAGCTCAATAATACCCAAACCAAATTCAAAATGCCAGACCTAGGATAGCTATTGTTGTTGAAATTATAGTTCTTATACTATAAAGCCAGTGCAGACAAAGACCTAAGCTAACTTATGCTAATTTTAAGCATAGTTCAACTACAACCGAGCGAGCATAGTATTATGAAAGAAAAACAAAATTAGCGAACGTGACTCGATAACTACTAGTAATCGGCAAACCAAAACAAGTTAACAGCAATTAAAAATGATCGACGCATGACTGCTAATACTGCAACGGGCATTATCAGAAGTATAGCCGTTTCTTCACGATGCGCCCTTCGTATTTTTTGCCTCATTTCCCAACTGAGAGACGACCTTCAGAAGCAACTAACCGAAACTTTAAAACAACGAGATTGTCATATTTTTGTTTTATTTTCCTCTGTCTATTGGTCCATGTCGCAATGGCAGATTAATTGTTATTAATACTTCGTTGGGTGTAATTGCTAAATCTGGTTTTGTTGCAAAATCTTGTTGTCACTCATTTTTTTTTTAATATTCGTTGATTAGTTTGAATCTTATGCTTACAAGAATTCTACATACTAGTTTTTATAGAAGGTATTTGATAATTTGCTTGTGTTGCCAGATTGCCACAGATTAATTATATTTCTAGCCTGTGTAGTGATGTGGGAGTGTGTCCGACTGGTATGCAAGAGGTTGTGGGTTCGATTCCCACACGGGACACCACTTTGTGTGATCCACAAATTGTTGTTCCTGGTCTGGGTGTATTTTGTGCCCCTGACTTGTATGTTTGTGTCCCCCGCGATAGAGGGCTTATAGTTTGAGTAATGATTTAGTAGGTGCGCATTTTCTAGCGTGTCTAGTTTTAATTGCCATAATCGTCACACTTGGCGAGCGGGTTGGCAATCGCAGTAAGGCTTTAAAGTATGCAGAGGACGCTGCTGCCCGTCCTCCGGTGTGAAATCCTTTAATCGCCTTGACGACACCCACGGGAAGAGATGGGGTGGTACTAATCTTAAGCCGGTACCACACGGCATCAATATATCAAGTTATATCGTCTACTTATCGTTTTACACTCAATACTTTAAACTTTAATTTTAAAAAGATAACTAACAATGTGGTATTGGGTCCCACATTACTACCAATCCTATTAACCTCTTTAGCTAAGCTAAATATCTTGTGTTAGGAGTGGGTTCACGTCGGTAGTATAAGTAAGATTTGAACTTGCAACCTCACGATTGCGAGTCCAATGCCTTAACCATTAGACTATCGCCACTTGATGAAGTACTATCAATGAATGAGAGACTGATACTACCAATCATGCCCACATTAGTTAGTAACAATCTTATTAATCCTACATCCAGTGTTGGGACAAGTTCCTTAGATTTTGTTCATGGCGGCTGCGATGTATATGTCTGCGCTGCCGAGCGAAGTACTCGTACGTACCTAATATAGCTCTTCTATAAACTAATAAGTAATAACCATAGTCTATTCGCACACAATAGAATACGGAAGGCCTTCCACCAAAAAGATTGTTATGAACTGTGCATTGATTTCATTCAAATGATTACAGCAAAAACGATTACAATCGAATCAAGGTGTGGACTCAGTAAAAAGTCGAATTGTTCTTAAAATAGAATAGGTACTGTATACAACATAGTTTAAGTAGAGACCACGAACTGATAAACAAAATTTAAACTGGATAGATAGACATCCATATCTTTCCGCAAGACCTCATAAAATGTTTGAATTAACCACACTAAAGACTTTAAATAGGTAGGTGCGATATATGCATGATAATAATAATAATAATATCCTGGGACAACTCAACAATGCCATCTGATCCCAAACTAAGCAGAGCTTGTACTATGTTTACCAGACAACTGATAAATTTACTTATATATTTCTAAATACATACATATTATAGATAAATAACACCCAGACACAGAATAAACCATCGTGCTACCACTAACCACTAGACCAACAGGCCAGTCATAATGATTACTAGAAAGATCAAAATATGATTGATCAAGTTGTAGAAGCTACTTAATTAGATATACGAGTACAACTGGTATCTACTTCAACAGAGTATAATATTGTATATACCGTTATTTGACCATTCCGTCTGAATAATGTTGATGATCCACAATTTCGAAAAGTTTTTGTTCGTTATCTATCCTATCTATACTTTGTAAACCGCAATTGTATTCCAATACCGGATATTTCAATACTGGTTCATCTAAAAGTGCTAGACAGACGGGCAACAAATCGCCGATTCTTGTCGAAATAGTGGCGGAGAAAAGTAGGAACAGCCAGTTGGTCTCAAGAATATATGTTCGTAAACTTTCGCGATTTGTACACATTATAGAATTTTATAAGCTAGAGGTCTTAATCGCGTAAATATTAGCAAAGTCTACCCGTGACCACGGCCGTTGCAATACAGGTCGAAACGTCGGGCAACAAACAAGGGTATTTAGCCTTAAAATAAAATATTTAAGCGATTAAGACCCGTAGCTTATAAAATTCTATAATGGTCTCAAAAAGTTAAAAATGTCCTACTGGAAAAGTCAAATACAACAGTCAACATTACTGTTATTGTGTTTCAGAAAGTGAATTAGTTACGCCAGAGCCTTTCGGAGTCAAGTCATAGAAAATAAGGAATCGGCGAAAATTTTATAAATACAGTAATTACATCAACTTCTCAGACTTACTAGCATTTTATGCTACGTATGGTAATTTATTTATGATGGTACAATTATCTTGTAAAATGGTAATCGTTCCTCAAAACGGTATCCAACTCATTTGAAATACATTTTCTTAGATTATTTGGGCTTTTTTCCTCAAAATGCCTATGAATTTCCATTAGATAAACTTAGCAAGTTGTCTTTATTTATGACGATAGTTGGGCAACTGTCGCCGACGGTGGTGATCAACAAGTGTCGCTCGTCTGTAGGTAATTTTACCTAGATGTTTTTTTCTAAAGCAAGTAGTATTTGTAGCCATCTGTCGACACAATTAGCACATAATGGTATAATGTAAAAAACTGTCACCATTTTGTGACTGTTTATATAATCAACGAATGTTTCAAGATAATGATGTCATTGGATCGCATACCAAGTTTGTACCAGCTACAACCCGTAAATTCATTCGCCTTCAATTTAACACAGAAACCATGACAAATTTAGATTTTAATTCATTCGCGCGTATCCCTTACCATTTTGTATGAATTCGGATGAATTTTGGTCCACTAATTTAGCTTTATAGAAGAACTTAAGCAATTGTAGGGACTTTTTGGGAAGTTTTTACCCGCATGACTTCCGATCACTAGATCGGAAGTCATACGGGTAAAAACTTGCATTCGTGTTTCATAATGTTACAAAAAAGCGATTTTCGCGTTTAGTTCAAGCTCTGCATAGCGGAAGACTTTACATTGTTTGTAAAATCCGCCTCTGTACAGGGTCCTTATTCACAATATGTTTTTCGTTTTCGCATTAAGCCCGCGCTTTTAACAGTCAAAATCTTGACATAATGGTATATGGAGCTGCACTTGGAAATGCATCGCGCATGCGCGCTGACATCTTTGAGCGCACCGCGCATACGCTAATTCGCGCGGGTTTGCCGCGAGATTAAAAAAAACATAGTGAATATGGACACAGGGCTTGTATGCCATACAAGGACACAAAGTACGCCCCAGACTCAAAACAAATATGACTCAAACCCTGTTGTCCAGAAGTCTTACACACAACTACTATGCACCGAGGCAAACAAGAATTCTCTAAAGCAATTTTAGTAATCAAACGTATAAAGGCCAGAGAGCACTGAGGCGCAATCTCCTGTGTTAAATGAAGCTACTGAATGTAGAGATCGTAATGATAGAGTCACGTAGAACCAGATTGAATCTGGATGGTGCCGATGGCAATAGAGCCTTGATATTATAGATAGAGACGGTGGTAACGGACACATAGACCCGCTACTTACTTGGAGTTGATATTGTAAGCTAAATTGCTTCAACAAGACTTACCTACTTACTACTGCGGCCATAATTTTACAGAACACTTTGCTTAGTTGTTAACAGAATTGATATATATGTTCGTAAACTTTCGCGATTTGTAGACATTATAGAATTTTATAAGCTACAGGTCTTAATAGCGCAAATATTTTATTTTAAGTACAGACCACCGAACAAACATTACAAGCTAGTGTCCAGATGTCGTTAGTGTTGGGTGTCGAAGTACCGACGACGGTTCCGTAATAATGAGTGATGAAACTCAAGCGAGGGTAGTTTCCGAAACCCGCGCTTCACGGAGGCGGCGCTGAGCTGAACCAGTCTACCCGTGAGCACGGCCGTTGCAATACGGTCGAAACATCGGGCAATAAAACAAAGATATTTAGCCTTAAAATAAAATATTTAAAATTCTTGAATTGATATAACTCTGCAACTCTACACGAAGCAGTGGTAATGCAGCTTTACCGATAGTAGTTCAAACCAAATTGCCACTAATGTCTGGTCTCAATAATCTAACTATCGATAGATTTGGCTACTAGAGGTATACATAATATTTGATATAAGCTCCATACAAAATATGTCAAAATTCTACCTCTGGTAGCCAAATCCATCGATAGGTAGATTATTGAGACCGGCCGTAAGTCAAAATCCCAAAAATACATCATCGTGAAAAATAAACAGAAAGACAGATAAACAACTACTAACTGTTCCATTCATAGCATTTACAAAGAAAACAATGGTACCCTCCATCCTTATAGATTCAATTAGATGTTTCCTACTCCACTCTTGACCTTATAATGTATCCTCCGTACAAATGTAATTAACTGTGATCAAAGTAGTGACTGTGTTTATCAGCGTGGCACGGGCCGGCACGGGCGGCGCGCGCGCATCTGGCCGCGATAGCAACGTGCGCAGGTCAGGGATTGATACAATGTGTTTTATGTACCTACGTTTGCTATGTGCAGATAAAAGAAATTACTCTTTTAATGCAAACAAATAATATAACAAGTAAAAGATTATTGAACTGGCGTATCCAAGAAAAAACAGACGAGGGAAACGATGTGATATATTATAAGTCACTAGCTGACCCGCGCAACTTCGTCTGCGAAAATTTTCCCCGTTTATGCAATATTTCTCATTGCTGCTCCGCTCCTATTAGTAGTAACGTGATGTTTTATAGCCTATAGTCTTCCTCAATAAATGGGCTATCCAACAGTGAAAGATTTTTTCAATTCGGATCAGTAGTTCCTGAGATTACCGCGTTCAAACAAACAAACAAATTTATAATAATAATATTAGTATAAATTAGCTGACCCGCTCAACTTCGACTGCGTTTTTGCAACATTTTTCATTTATCGTCCTCGATCCGTCGAGGTGTAGCGTGATGTTATATGGTCTATCTAACACTAAAAGTTTTTTTTTATTCGAACCAGTAGTTCCTGTGATTATCGCGTTTACCCAGCACATACTCTTCAGCTTTATAATATTAAGTATAGAGTACCTGGATGACCGAGCTTTGCTCGGTGTTTTCAGGGTTCCGTAGCCTAAATGGCAAAAACGGAACGCTTATAGTATAATAGTCTGTTTGTCCGTCTGTATGTCACAGGCATTTTACTCAAAAACGTCTTGTAGTAGCCGCTGCTTAATTTGATAGATAGAAAATTATAAAAATAAATATTTTTAGGCATTAAATACATTTAACAAAAGCTGAAAAAAAAATCAGCAAAAATCACCGTGTGACATCATTTGAAATATCTACTTAATAATATTTTTATAAGAAATTATATTTAGATTATCAAATTACATACCTACTAATGAAATTTGAATAATATTTTTCGATCTTACCGACATAATAATAAAAAAATATGAAATAATAAAGCACAAATCAAAAATCAACAATTAAAATAAAAAAGGGAAAAAATAATCATAAAATAAATATAAAAAGAAAAACCATATGTTTCATTCGGATTCGAATCGGAGTCAGCTGCTTTGTGGATCGCCCGTTTCCCACCTAAGCTATTAAAACAATAGAAATCGCGGCGAAATTTACCTTCCTATTCTAATGAGCAGTTTTTCATTGCCTGAAAATACAGATAGAACGACGTTTTTTTTAAATGAAACCTAGCTAGATCGATTTATCGCCCCCAAAACCCCCTGCATATAAAATTTTAAGAAAATCGCTGGAGCCGTTGCCGAGATTCAGATTATATATTTATGTATATATATACAAGAATTGCTCGCTTAAAGATATAAGATATTTATGTATATATATACAAGAATTGCTCGCTTAAAGATATAAGATAAGTGTAGATGATAACTTCTTATGAAACATTGATGTGTGAACAGTACTCGTAGAAGGCAAGAGAGGTAGAGGAAGGCCCAAAATCTGTTAGGTACATGAACCAAATGAAGCAAAAGGTAGCATGAGTATGAGGACGTAAAAGAGAACGCTTTATTCTACGAGATAAATGGAAGCACTTGCATCAGTTTTATCAACAATGTGCTATTGGATGCCTCTTATATTTATAATAAATTCAGAGGTTGCTAAGAGGCGCAACCTAATAATAAGCGCAAATTAATAATCATTGAAATAAGTTTCCAACCATCTACCAACCAAACTACTTCTTGATCTACATGATTGTCTTATCATTGAGAATACTCTTGGGAATTCTCAGAAAAAAAAAGAATAAGCACGAAATCCTGGGGCTTCTAGTAGTTCAGTGGAAACCCTAGACTAAACTAAGACCAAGTACCATTTAAGAGACTTCAGATGCTGTAAACGACGTAAGTCGGTCTCTGGAAAGAAGTTAATCAGTTTTTACGAAAATATGTGTGATTCAACATTCCTTACAAAAAGCGTAAGTAAAAATTACATAGAAGCATTGTATCAAGACATTCAATGTCAAGCCAATGACAAGATACAACAAAGCAGTTAATATGCCACACAAAACTGGTGTCAATAAGTTCGTGTCCTCTGTTCTCATCCTCTCTTTGACCGCCTCTGTGGCGCTGTCGGAGTGTATCCGACTGCTACGCAAGAGGTCGTGGGTTCGATCTCCACCCAGGATAAAACTTTGTGTGATGAGCACGATGGTTTAATCTGTGTCTGGGTGTTATTTATCTTTAATATGTATTTATTTAGAAATATTTAAGTATGTTTATCAGTTGTCTGGTTGCCACAGTACAAGCTCTGCTTAGTTTGGGATTAGATGACGTTGTGTGAGTTGTCCCAAGATATTATTATCCTTCTCACCACACAATGGTTTTCCCAGACGGATATCATCGCTTCAAACAACGTGTTACAATCTACTTATGCATCTCAAGGCTTTTTATAGTCTCGTATAAGGCACTATTACTTGTATGTTTATTGACTTTTGATTTCATTTGGAAGATCTCAATTCTTAATGCATGTTTTGCTTTCGGCAGACATCATCGAGGAGTGTCTGTAGGTACAGAACTGACACTGTTTCTGCTACGATTTGTTTATCTTTACATTTAATTCAAAATGTTTATTGTTTACTGCACAGATACGGATTGGATTTATTGATTATTAATTATAGTTTTTAAGGTTTTTAATATTTCTTTATAAAGGTTAGTACTTTTAATAAGTATTTCCAAGCAAGTAAGTCATGAATGACAGCGATGTTGTTCCTCGAGGTCATTGACGTCATCATCGAAATATTAAGGCCACTCTATCACTTTCCTTACCTACTATAAAAGACTCAGAAAAATGTACCGAGAGATTCGATTGTCGATACTGGCAAGAAGACATACAAAACCTATAGGTACTTTTACAAAGCAAATATTTGCACAACTAATGTGATTGCAGTTTGTTTTCCGTCTTTATGTTGTAGGTCAATGACACCTATGTCACCTGGGACACAGAATAAGTAATAGTACTACAGTACAGAAGGTTCAATCCCTAACAAAAGTCAGGTTTAGGTATAAAAATATATCTAGACTCGCCAGAGCTACTAATTTTCTTTGCGCGCCACAGTTTTATGACCGAGCTGCGAAGTCCGCACGGGGTTGTCACTTGAGAAGTTTTTGTACCTAGTTGATTTATTAGTCTTAAGATGCCCAATCCAATCCAATTGTCGTGTGTTCAATTGTAGGCATTCCTTTGTTATCATTATAGGATAATGATGCTGTTCCTAATATTATTTCTGAAAGCTAATTAAGGATTTTTATCCTGTGACTATTTTTAAAGATTTTTCAAGGTAAAATATGGCTAGCAACATTTGTAACAACAACAAATTATACCTTCACCCATATTTGGAAAAAATGCGTCTGTTTTTTTTTTCAACCTGTTCGGTGCAAGTACGAGCGTAGATGTCCCGTGTCGCGGGGACTTTACCTACATACCTACATTAATGGACACAAAGTAGTACCTATCTAGACCCAGGTTTAGATAGGTACTTTGTGTCAATTCGTTTATTAATGAATGAAAAAAATATCAATTACAAAAAGTATGACTTAAAAAGTTCTATGCCGTAATAATGAATGAATTTTGCACCAGTGGAGGTTTAATACTTATGCCATTCGCGCTTTGACTGAAAGAATATCCTATAACTATGTAATAATAATGCAATCAGCTATAGCACCATGGTAGGTGCAATACTGACTACATACACTGCTGCTGGAATTTGACCACACCTTTCTGTTACATGTTGTATAACTAGCATAGAGTACTTATAGCCGTTACATATTACGTTTTCACGGATAGCGTGGAACAATCTTGAATGGGAAAATTATGATTTATACATGTTCTATGCGTCTTCGACTACTAAGCGGCGGTAGCCTAATGGCTAAGGCATCGGTCTCGCAATCGTGAGGTCGTGGGATCGAATCCGGGCCATTATACTACCGACGTGAACCCACTCCTAACACAAGCATAGAGCTTAGCTGGAGGGGTTAACAGGATTGCTAGTAATGTAGTACCACGGTCCCACATTGCTATTTAACTTTATAACAAAAATCTCTCAGTATTTTTTTCTAAACTTGTAGTTATAAGTATTTTTCTTGTAAGTTATCTGACCTAATAATTTGTTACACACATACTTATACAAAAATTACGAATTATTACGTCCAAGAAATATAGTCACATTAAGAATGTTAATAAGAATACCTAGTTTACTACAATAACGCAGGTGTTGAGATGAGACGCACTAATCAATATTCAAAGCTCGTGGCTTCAATTAAAAAGTAATGCGTATTATTGTTTGTGTCGTACTGAAGCAACTCATTCATTGTGAACGTGATTCTATGCGCACAATGTATCTATTGCTTCAACACCTAAGTAAGTCGGAACTAGGAATGTATGCCATCGGTAAAGTGCATCACATCTTATGAAGCAATAGGTCTCATATCACGTTTTGTGTCCCAATATTTAGAAATGTTTGTTTGTCAGATAGATACCGCTTAAATACATGACTGTTATAAGCTCTACATAATTAAAAAATACACTTAATCGCCGAGAGATACTCTTTGAGATCATAGTCCCAATAATACTACTAGTAGAACTGTTTCCAGACTCTAAGGCATCGGTCTCGCAATCGTGAGGTCGCGGGTTCGAATACTACCGACGTGAACCCTTTTTTTTATGATGTGGCGGGAAAAAATCATTACGAACACCCCCACCGTCCGGGTTAGACGGTGGAGGTAGTGTGGGGTTCGCACACACTAAAACACCCGCTGTGTATCGCCCGCCACCTTCGCGAACGGGCCGTCGGAATTTGTTATACCGTCGGCGGCCCGCCCAGTGGCAATGCCCGGAAGCGATGTTACCGACGTGAACCCTCTCCTAACACAAGCCATTGAGCTTAACTGGAGGGGTTAACAGGATTGCTAGTAATGTGGGACGAAACTCCCATATTGCCAGTAATCTAAAAAAAAAAACGGTTTCTGCTATACCCAGAGAGCTATAGGTAATATAGAGTACAAGTGTCTTCGCAAACAACACTGCAGTCTCTATTGCCTCACCTTGATACCTTACTGAGTCAAGATTCCGACACGAGCAGAGCGAGATCAACGCTAGCTATACAAATTCAATTGACAAATTGAAGTTACGAGTATTTCGTCACACCAGTCTTCGTCAAACTAGCTAAACGTGATTTAACCACGCCACTTTAAACTCTCGTTTAAGATGTGTGTTTCCGTGTCACAACCGAGCGGAAGTCCACGCGCCACGCTTCTAGTCGTACCACTGCATTATCTCGGCCGACTCGAATCGATTCGTAGCGAATATCGATGCTGCCTTGCGCAACACTAGTTACTCAATCGATCATCATCACTCGATGATTTGTCGTTGTTTTAAAATATGCTGATTTTATAAAACCTCGTGCAGATGTAGGTACATAATGAGGTTTCTTATAATAGATTTGAATGTATTAACTTTCTATGGATTAATCAATGGTAGTTTTAGATTCTATCTCAATAGTAGGATTGTTTGCTGTGCTTCTCTTTTATTAACTACTAGTGGACGCCTCGCGGTTTCACCCGCGTATTTCCGGTTCCCATGGGAATACAGGGATAAAAAGTTGCCTATGGCACCCGGGGATAGTGTAGCTTCCTAACTGTGAAAGAGTTTTTGAAATTAATCCAGTAGTTTTTGAGTTTATTCATAACAAACATACACACACACAAAAATACAAATCTTTCCTCTTTATAATATTAGTATAGAAGGCTCTTGAACTCTATGTAGGTAGGTACTTATAGTCCTGCGTATAGTCATCGTATGGAATCTGTCCGTTTTTTTTACAGCTCCTGCAACTTCCATATGACTTCCAGGCTCAAAAAGATTTCTAGTTTCTTAAAAAAGCGTTCAAATTTAAAATTAAGCTTTGGGCTTTACAAGTCATATTATTACTTTCCTTTTATGGTCAATTCTAGTGAAGAAATATCGTCTAGAACAGATTGGCAAGACCTGGCGTAATGACGTAAACATCACTCGGTTACACGGTGAACAAAAATAAAATGTAAATAAACAGCCTCGGCTACTATCATAATAGAATATCAATTGAGATCTCACAATGGTCGCCCGGACAGAGGTTTACAACCGTTGATCTCTGTCATATGAATTTATAGAATCAACATCACGCAGTATTGGTCAGCATTTTTTAATTTTCGAAATCAAATCTAGTACCTACTTAAACAGCGTAATGGCGCCACCAAAACTTGGCCCTTTCCCCACCACCTAAGGTAATATGATGAGGATTTTGTCAGCTATACAATATCCTTTTCTTTATCTAAATAGCCATCGTTCAGATATTTTGAACCCTAAATCTAGCATTTTTAATTTTTGTTGACTTTTGAAGCCAAATTTAGCAACTGGCTGCAGATTTATACGCGTAAAATGCTTGTAATAAAATCCACCATTGAGGCAATCGTTTAGAATAGTCTCTTCGTTGAAAAAGCTCAGGCTGAATTCTCGCTTCATTTGAGTTTCTACAGCAAAAACAACAACGTTATTTTCATACATTGTTTTAAAGTATAGTCTCATATGAAATGAAACGGAACGTAGCAGAACATTCTTACTTTAATTATATATCGCGGTTCCTCTGCATGTTGGCCTATCTTGTTAGGCTTGTTCAGTTGCAGGGCGGCGCGTTCGAAAGCTGGTAGGCATTGCCTATCACCTCAGTGGTCACGCGATCCGTTATAATATAAGTATTTTTAAACCGTCAACCGTCCGATATACCTAAGTAGTTTTAAAATATAAGTTACCCATTTTACCTAAGCTTGAAATGCCATGGTGTAATAAGGTTAACAAACATGGACGTACGTTGACCTTCAGGACAGGGACAATGTGGCACATAAAAGGAATAACACTTATAGCATAGACTATTTGCTGCAGATATTTAACCACACTTTTCTGTTATATTTTGCTATGCCTATGTGAGTTATTTGGGGTAGAGTCACTATACTCCTTGGGCCCAAGGCTCCGTTGATATAAAACGACCTTTGTCTTCAATGGGGGCAAGAAAAACCCAATTCCGTATTATAAAACCGTTTTGATAAAATATGTTTAAATTGGTCCCCATAAATTCACTTCACATACCTACTGAAATAACTCTCTAGGCGTGTGTACACAACACACAAATACAAAGGTTTATTTGTGTGTTGTGTACACACGCTTAGAGAGTCGTAGTCGTAGGATATCGTATAACTATTTCGAATGTTTTAGCCGGTTTTCCTGTAAAAACTCTAAACCGATTTAGATGACATTCTAGATAGCGGTAGATACCTTTGAATGTCCACGTAGACAATATCACACCTGTCGCAGCAAACAGGACATCAATAGTGTAACATATCCGAAAATAAATTAAATCTACACAATAAACAAATTCGTACTAATCAAACCAATAAAACATAAAAATTCGTAACGTATTGATAAGACATAACCCGAAAATGCAAATGTTTATTACTTACAAACCCGTTCTGGTTCACATGCCATCACTACACAACTAGAACAGATATGTTAAAATAAACATGGTTTTAGCAAAACGTGTTTGGTTCTCAATACCATTAGTAAATCCAGTTTAAATCTCAATGGAGAAGAGCCATTGGAATGTACAGCTAGAATATCTTCAAAATATAGACCAGTTGAGCTGAGAAAGCGTCTTAAAAAAACATTTCTTTCTGTGAATTTAAGCATTTTTATGTCTATAGAAATATTCGAGTCCGCGTACAAGGAGTATCATTGGATCACGCCCGGAGTTTTCAATTTGGAGGACACGATAGATGCTGCGTACCCTGACGATCGCCTTTACATATAAACTTGTAACATATTAAGGAGAAATGACAGTTTGATGGTACAATTTCTGTAAAAATATAATTTAAATACCAATGAGCAACAACTGAAACAATTCACTAAAATGTTCAAAACCCCTGTCTTTCCAGTAACGTCGCACGCGCACCTCGCGTACCTTGTTTATTGCCTAATATAGCTTATTTCTAATTTACTCAGCATTGTTACAAAAACATCTGTTTTGCTTACAAATAAAAGACAAGAAATTAGATACCATCTATTCGTTTAGTAAACGATTTTTACATCATCATTTGATTGCATATTGCACTGGTCTGGTAACAATTTTAGGGCGCATGCGATACATTAACTGACAATCTGTTACGATTGGCCTCTAGCGTTTCTCTGTATTGTTATTTAAATGTATGAAGGTTGTTAATTGTATATTAACTTATGCAACAATCTTTGGTAGCTATAATATCTAATAGTATAGGTCTAGAAGCTTTGCATATTTAAGCACATATAGTTTTTACCTTTGTTGTAAGTGTTGTTATGTTGTGTGTGTTGTATGTTTTAACTTTTTGATAATACAATTTGCATCAGTCCTTTAACATAGTGTATTGTATTTTAGTCGCAACACCTTACAGCAAACATTGTAAAATTGGCAATTTGAAAAGAGTGGCCGCGAGTTTTTTTGCCAGGTTCTTTTCTCCGGCTTTACCCACAAAATACCTACGTTCTGAAATAATAAATAGTTACCATAAAAATTCTTACATTATAAACTCAATTTATTTACTACATAAAGACTGACTGCTACAAGCATTTCTGTGAGAACAAAGTTGCGGATATATTGCTTCCGTTTCCTCTGGCTAACTATTAATCAGACACTTATTTCACAACAATAATATCTATGGTATCTACTATGAACTACATCCCGGATATACTTAAGATGTAGACACTCTATGTCCTATGGTGTGTCCACGGTCCGTGTTCATGAATATTACTGAACGGATTTGTTTATTGTCAAAGTACTTGGTTTCTTTGTCAGTTAGTCTTAATAGATTAGGAACCCTTTCTTCCTTTTCTTTTTACATTTAGGTATTTAAATTAACTTATAATTTACGTAAATTTAGGTAGGTACTGATATGTGTTTCTAAATTATTCGTTATCGTCATCGTCTTTCCATAAGCCTTGTTTTCCTCTTCAAGGTTTCCTTTTCAATAAACTCTAATAGATCGACCAACAGTATACGTTTTTATGTAGTAGGTATGTAGTAGCTTATGCCTGCGGCTGCCAGTGGATGCAGGTGGATGCCGGTTATTGCGATCAAGCATTTGAGCTTTACAATCTATAACTAACCCGCCCAACTTCGTCTGCGTCAATTTTCGCCGTTTTTTAACATTTTTTATTTCTAATAACGTTCGTAAACTTTCGCGATTTGTACACATTATAGAATTGTATAAGCTATATTAATCGCGTAAATATATAATTTTAAGGCTAAATACCTTTGTTTATTGCCCAACGTTTCAACCGTATTGCAACGGCCGTGGTCACGGGTAGACTTACGTGATTATGACCCGTAGCTTATAAAATTATATATTTTTTTTATTTCTGCTCCGCTCGTGATCGCCCTCCTCGACAAATGGGCTAGCCATGGTAAAAAAAATATTCAAACCAGTAGTTTCTGCCATTATCGCGTTCAACCAAACAAACAAACAAACACACTCTTACTGAAAGGCATGAAATATAGAAATGCAATTGGTCAATTCCATCCTCGAACAAGTTGGAGTTTTTTCGACAGATAGAATGACTATTTGGTCTTTTCTACCTTCAATTTATTTTATATAATTAGTAACAATCTATATCGATATCGACATACTCTTAACTGAGGACAAAATTCGGTACCACGTATTTTGAAGCCAGGTTACCTACCTACTTAATAAATTTACACCAAGTACTTTACATGGTAAGCTTTCCAAATAAGGGAACATAAAGTACTATGGGATTACTCAAAATTTTGCTAGTAGGTAAGTACCTACACAGAATATGTTTCCTGCGGTAAGAACGTGTAGATACCGATAAAATCTTCAGTTTTTTTTCTATATAAAACATTTAATAAATCTCTATAAAATCCCATATATCATAAACATAATAATGAGATACGTATCTATAGACGCGTGCATTTAATTGGATATAACGGAATCGAACTCCGGAACAGTGCTCGTGGAGCGTGACAGTATCGGATGCCAGTACGGTGCACCGTGATGATACACTTTTGTGTGAGTCAGACGCAGATCCGCGACTACATCAGTTTCAATGGAATGACCTACTTCTGAAACCGTCGACTTCTCAGCATAATTCGATTAACAGATCTTTACCTTCAAATACGTACCTACTTACTTAACTAGTTTATAAGAAAACCATCAGCTTGTGGCCACGGTCGGTGTAACCCGGTCGAAACGTCAAGCATAAGGTAAATACTTTACCTAGGATAAGCGCATTTATTCTCGTGTCAAATTGTATATATAATGCAACGCGTAAGTTTAAAAGTTACTTATATGAAAACCATTGCTAAAATTAAAAATAAAAAAAAAATTCCTAGTCTTCTTCTCCTAATTGTAAATGAAGTATTACTAAGTAGGTAAATTAATAAAGTATTTTCAATTTAATAAAGGTATCTTGGCGAAGCTGAAATATTGCTCAGTCAGCAGAAAAAGTGACTGTTCAGGGTAGGTACTTCGGGCTCATTATGTAACGTGTATAGTGTTTTTTTAATATTATTTTAAAATAGCAAGTATACAAGCCCACAAACTCTTTTTTGATGATATTTTTATGTTTAAATTTCCATATTTTACACATCAGTGCGTTACATAAAATTTAAAAGATATTTTTCTCTAATCTTCAATCTCGACGTTCCTTTCGCATTCGAAATCCTTAAGTTTATTCTTGGAATATAGAATTTTCTTCAATCATAATTACTGGAAGGTATTGTAAAATAATTACGCTACTTACATAAGTTAGTAGTCTTGTCTGGTTACAAAGTAAGTTACTAGTCGGTGATCTCTGGAGATAGGCCTGTACCTACCTGGATATAGGTATAATAAGTAGGTATGAAAGTTTTCGTAGGGAAGGCATTTGTAACTAGACGGTGATTTTAAATTCAATAGGTAGGTCAAATGACTGGTTACTAACTATATTTATAATAGCCCAGAATGAAAAGAGCGGTGCGGTAAAGCTCGGATCTTTGCAGAACTAGGATTTGTTGAGTAGCACTCGTGCTCCTGTAGGCTGGCATGACGCTTACCGTCAAGATCGGGACTTGGTCTTCTCCTCATACACAGTGCCGGTCCGAGGCCAGGAGGCCTACTCTAATTCAATGAAAACGAAGTTTCGATCAAAAATGAGGTGGTGATATACTGAGCCAGGAACATCTATTTAATCCACTCGTTCCAGAAAATCGTCCATGGGTTCGAATTTCTTGTGCTTATCCATAAAATAGTTAGAATAGTTCCTGTAAATTTAGGAAATTTAAGGAAACGAAAATTTATGAATATCATTTTAAAGAAAGAGAGTAAGTCTACAGATTCAGGTTACAGCAAGATCAAATTTTATTAATATGTTTAAGTGTGAGTTGCACATGACGCGACAGGGGGGGGGGGATGGACTCATGGCGCCTGGAGGTCGACTCCAATTCAATGAAAACGAAGTTTCGACAAAAAACAATCTTTAATGGGTTCAGACTTCTTGTGGTTAACCACAATTAATTAAAATAATCCCCGTAACCTCAATAAATTTAAGACAACAAAAAATCATTAATTTCGTTTTAGAGATAGATAGTAGGCCTAGGTACTGTAGGCTTACTATCTTTCTTTAAAACGAAATCCATGAATTTTCGTTTACTTAAATTGCGTAAGTTTTCGGGAACTATACAAAATAATTTTTGAGTAAGCACAAGGAGTTCGAACCCATGGACAATTTTTTGAAACGAGTGGTTTCGAGCTCTCTTTATTACCACCTCATTTATGATCGAAATTTCGTTTTCATTGAATTAGAGTAGGTAGGACTCCTGGAGCGACCACTCCGTTCGCCCTATGGACGGTCCGGCCCTGTTCATACCGTTGTATAAAAAAAAACCTAGGTAGGTAATTAAATACAATTTTATACAAAATAAACTACGGTTTTACCCTATTTGGCGCGCCTTCGTCCTATGCTGTCTAAAAAATGATTTAAATCTGATAGCAATTAAAGTTATTATTATTTAGAAATATCTAGGTACTTTTATTTCTATTCTTTCTCGCACATTTCCTTTGATGGTCCGCTTGGTCCAAGGGGAGTGCAGACCTGAACGAACCATGAGTTTAGCAAATTCCATACGCTTTATTACTCATACTTCGCTATGCTCTACCACAAATGTATCTTCCCGATATTCTGATAAAAAGATCGATCCCATTGATAAGAATATTCTACAAAAGGTTATCTTTAAGTTTATCTTCAGATAGACAGCTTTGCTCCGGGAATTGTGGGATATTGCAACAATTTACAGTACGATCACCACCGACCAGTGGTTGTGCAGATGCATTTTTTGGAAGTAAATGGTGACAGGAAGCGGGGGGCGGGGCCGGTAACTAAACCAAGAGAATTAGAGATGCGATTACGCATCACATTGTCATAATTAGTATTACTAACTCATGTTTTTTGTGCCTTTTTTCGTAAAGAAATTGTTTTTTAAAGTTTCTTTAGTATTTACTGTAACTGTTCTGAATTTAAACTTTTATGAACTCATTTAAATCGTTTTTATATTTTTGAATTAAAATGTTGTAAGTATTTTTTATCGATTAAACATAATTAATCGATTTCGTTAGTAATTTTAGGGTCGCATCTCTATAGATGCGACCCTAAAATTACTAACGAAATCGATTAATTATGTGTGTCATAGGACATGCGCGAAAGTGATAAAAACATAACTTCAATCCGGTCACGTTACGTTGATCGTACTGTATACATATTGTCCGAAGAAAAACCTAAGTACCCTCACGTGACTCATTTTGGTAGAACATTAGATAAAAACAAATTTTGCTCCTATATCTGGGTACTTAGGCAGTTAAACAGTTGTCTCAAAGTAAGTTGGCTGGATTATATTGTTGAATTAAAATTTTGTTAGTATTTTTAATCGATTAAACGTAATTAAGTAATTTTAGGGTCGCATCTCTATGACATACGCGAAAGTGTTAAGAACCTAATTTCACTCCGGCCGAGTTACATTGAGACAATTGTACCTAGCTGCAAAAAATATTTTTTGTGTTCTACCAATATTATTTGTCATTTAATTATATCAGGTATAGGCAGGTACACCTAATATAATTAAATGACAATTATTATTGACACATTTTTTAAAGGCTAAAGATCTAGATCGGCACTGTAGAGAACTGTAATTACCACAGAATAAATATTGTACTGACCTAATTTCATCAAAGTTTAGTAAATTATAGTCAACAAGCTAACAACGAACAAGCAAACTTAGGAGTTAAATCTTAGCACAAACCATCAACCTACTTATCCATCATAAGTTTAATATAAGGCTAACTTGAAACTGGACGGATGCATAGAATGTGCGAGCCGTCTTCCCGACTCCTGAATAAAAGGAAAAAAAATGTTTTGGCGCCCACCATGAACCCAATGCCTTCTTTGTCCTAAATTTGGAGATAGGTACTTACTTGCTTGTCATTTTATCGTAAATATCAGTAAATCTATGTGAGATTAACTCTAAGGTAACAATATTTCTTAGATACCATTTATATAAAACCAATTAAGCAAATTACAACTGAATCAAACAACATCTATAAATAACGTCACGACTTTTAAGATTCAAGGTAAGAACAATCCCTTCTACATCTAAACTTCAATCATAGTTCTCAAAGGAACTAACAAACCAAACCGGTAAGTGAACAATTTCAACGACGCGAGTACGCGACGCATCAAAACAAAAACAATTCCTCGAAACACCAAAAAATTAATTCTCTCACTCATTCAATTTAAAATGAAAAAATAACATGTACGTGCTTAAAAACTAAAAACATAATCACGACTTTACCTCAGCACTGTCCCTTAGATCCGGATGTGTCAGCACAAATAAGAAAAAATATAACAACACGATCACACTGAACACAGTTTACTAACACTAAAAAGTTTTGTTTATCACACTTTTTGAAAACAGGGCGTGGAACGTGTTTCGTTCGCTTCGATAAGTTGGCGGGAAACGCGTGCGTCGTATGACGCGCTTGTGGACCGACTGGCTCGCGCGCTTGCCGCCTTCGTACAAGACGCACCGAGATAATCATTGCATTCTGCCATCGGTATTAGAAAACGAATAAATCGCATAGATACGGTGTATTTGTTAATACTGTTGTCCGATTCAATGCACTTGAATTTACAACATCAGCTCCATTTGACCGCACTTTGGTTAACGCTTTTCTGTACTTTGACCACTAAATAACCAATTATCGTGTTTAAAGATACTTGAAATTGTCAAGTTACTGTAGAACTTGTAGACCTCTGAAGGTTCTAAGTGAATTAGGTAGGTAGGTATAGGTATATCCAGATATTTTCTATAGAGCGGCTAGGTCTAGCCAGGCGCAGTACCAAGGGGGGGCAACAGGGGCAATTGCGAACAGGCTCATGAATTTTCAAGTGATCGCCATACAAGCCATACGATTGGTCCGCGTTAACGGACAACATTACTCACGCTTGGCTGATTTTGAGTCAAAATTCCCCCCCCCCCCCCCATGAACATGATCCTGGATCAGTGCCTGGACTAGGTATCATGCAGTGTTTCCATCACCAGCGAGAGGCGGGGCAAGAATCAAGAATTTGAATAGCGAAACCTGGACGATGTGATTTATCTTTTATCATTCAGTTCTAGACCCAAGCAGGGGAAGTGCACCTTTAATTCTGTCCAGCACATGACAAAAATAGTCTACCAAACCAGGGTAGGTAAAAATAAAAATCAAAAGAATATCATCAATCATTTAATCACAATCAATTTATTTCACACTATTTGTACAGAAATACTAAAACTATAATAAATTAAAACTTGGGTCAGATCTATATTAAACTGTTAATATCTGCTAAAACTGCAGAAATTATTTCCAAAAGAGAAATAGTGCTAAAATTAAAATGTTAATAAATTAGTTAAATAATACACTTAATATATTTTAAAACTAGGTGCCGAATTCAATTACATTGCCTCGTCTGCACTACAACTAATTTATATCGCAACAATTTAATATAAACTTAATTCATCATAATAATTGGGGCATAAAAAATGTCACAAATCAAATGCGGACGAGGCTCTATTTAATCTAAATGAAGTTACATAGCCCTTTGTCGTAGCTATAACACAAGGTATAGTCACTGGTGGCGAAGAGGTTGTGCGGAACAGATGTTCATAGAAACAAAGGCAAGAGAATCGTACCGATTGTAGTGTTGCGAATTGCGATGACCATTTGAGTTCTTACCAAACTTTTTAGAAACAAACTTTTTTTGAATCCCTCCCGAAATCATGAAAAAGGAACCCTAAAAAACAAAAAAATGCCAGTCAGTTGGTTTTTATAATTCCCAATTTTTTTCCCCGAAAATCTCCAAGAATATTACCCCCCGAATCTCCCCCAAAGTCAGAATAACCGAATTTCCAGGGAAACCCTACCATCTGGCTTCACACTGGTTTTAATGACCGCAAGTTGACGTTTTTATGTAACCAAAAAGATCTATGACACTCCAGACAACGCCATCTAGCGCAGATAGAAAGAACTACATCATTTTTTTATTTTATTTTTTAATAAAGATAACTAGCATTGTGGGATTGTGGTCTCACATTATCAATCCTGTTAACCCCGCCAGCTAAGCTCAATGTCTTGTGTTTAGGAGTGGGTTCTCGTCGGTAGTATAATTAGTAGGATTCGAACCCGTGACCTCACGATTGCCAGACCGATGCCTTAGCCATTGCTTGCGTCGCTTGTTTGCAAATTCCTCTCAAATTCACTAGATCCTAAAGCGCAAATCTTTATAGAGGGATTTATTTTATTATTAAACTTGTTTTGTTACTTTTAAGGTTTTTTCTCTCCTTTACTCTCGTCTATCATTGCATCTGTTCTCCTCTGTCGCCTATCGTGTACCTATAGGTACTAAAATGTTTTGTATAAGGAAATGTGCTTTAATTAGCACCGTACATTATGATTCAAGTGTGCACTAATGCATGCAACATTCTCATCTAAATGCAAGTATTCAGAAGACGATAAACTGCGTGTGAAACTCAATACATTAAACTTGAAGCAATTTATGAGGACAACATTCTTCTTCAATGTATTTTCTAGCTTGCTCATAATTTAGTACAAGATATCCAGAAAATTCTTACTTTATTTTGGTACATTTTCAGTGCAAATATTAAACAAAACATTTTTAAACATTCAATAAAGTACAAAAGAAAACTGTACTTGGTAATAGACGGTGAGAAATCATCACCCACCTTCAGGTGATCAACCTTAACGATTACCTATAAGTTTGTCAAAAATATACACAATATTTGACTATAAAATTGTACTAAATATATTAATAGTTAGTTTTAATATTAGTCTGTCCACATGCCTACAAAGCGGTCTAAAATTTATAAATTTATTTAAAAAATTGTATTAAATTTCGTTTAAACAAGTCATCTAAATACATTCATATAAAATTGTACAACATTAGCAAAATACATCGCTAAATAAAATTGCTATATATTTTTATTAAGGCGTTACCTATTTACGTTGCAAGTTTCATTGTAGGCCGTTAGATCATGGGCGTACCCCTGGGGGTCAAGGGTTGGACCCCCCTCCTCCCCGAAATGATGTGGGGTACACTCATGCGTTATATAACAATAACTTTCTTACACATAGTAATAAAATACAAGCTAATGTGTTGTGTTTTACAACATGAGTTACATAGCCGATTTCAACAACACACAAAAACTTAAAGATCGAAATCGGTTACAAGTTTTATGCCCTTGTAGTAAAGCCGTGTGGTACCGGCTTAAAAATAGTCCCACCCCATCTCCACCGGAGGAGGCAGTAGCGTCCAAAGAGAACCTTAAAGCCTTACTGCGATCGTCAACCAGCTCGCCAAGCGTGGCGATTATGGCAATTGGGTAGTTGACCACAATAAAAGTAAATTATTTTATACTAATCAGGTTATAGTAGAACCTAAAATGCTCTGAAAATAACTATTCTTTTACAATTTAACATAACACAACGAATACTAAAAGTAATGATTTGACGATAGGAACTTATGACGTCATAGGTTGCTATTCCATACACATTTCTATAGAGCTTGTCGTTTTGACATTTCATAAAAAGAAACTGATTTGACTTGACAGTCAACATCCCCATTACTCTCAGGGTGTATAATAAGAGATTCCTTTGAGGCCCGTGTCACGCAGTGGGACATCATAAGATTTGATATGAATAAGATGTGGTTTGACTTGTGAAAATGACGACGAGCTGAACTGTCACCAATTTCGCAGATCTGTAGCTAACGTGTGACATTACATGATATACTGCAAAAGTCGTATTACCGAGTGTATTAATGTGTGCAATAAAGACTTGACTCTAGCATGAATCGGCTTTTAAATTAACCAGATTACTATTAACTCAAAAATAATGGTCAAATCACACTGGTCAATTCGGAACGGTCGGAAAGGGATCGCCACCTTATAGCCGTGCCGTCGTTCGTTCGTGAACTTGTCCCGAGGCGAGGCGATTACGTTATTACTATGAATTAGTACGAATTTGATTATTGTCCGTTATATATAAACGAGTTATAAACAAAGAATACTGAACGGCTTGAGTTAATACGATACCGATCCCTGTCAGAGTTGATCAGTGTTTTGACCGTAAGACGTCATTCGCGTCATTTCGACTCGGTTGACGCGATCTGACTCGGCCAGTGCGTAACCGAAAATATATAGGTTCGTGCTAATAACTAATAATGAAATTTAATAATGAAAGTAGATTCACAATACATTTCAGAACAGGTGTGTAAATGCACCATAACATATTCATCATAATTTTAGGTCACTAGATGTACATAATTAAATACATAGCACTTTTAGTGCAGTTCAAATTAAAAAAAAACCATGACAAATTAATAGAACTTACAACAAATTTGTACTAAAGTAAACCTAGTTTTTAACTTCTGAAAATATTAAGAGTTTAATACTACAGTTTATATACCACATAAATAGCTACAGTACCTATTCTGATGTATAAGCTATAGCAATCTTAAGTTTCATCAAAATTCATCCAGTATGTTTTACCTAAGGGAGTAATAAACAATAACGTCTATAATATTAGTAGGATGTGAGAGGCCTTCGAATTAGATATTGGAATGGTGATGTATTTTAGATTTTCTAAAATTACGCACAGGTAATAGTCAATACAGACAATTAATATTACTTATATAAAAAAATCCTAAACGACTATAATTTACGTATACAATTTACAAAGGACTTTGGTACATAAATATATTATAAATACTGGGATCTGATTAAGATATCCGCAATTTGACGTATAAAACACAATTAGTAAGTCTTTGGGCAGCTAAAGTGTGCAATACATAAGAAGAAGAAGGAGGAGGAGGAGGAGGAGAAGAAGAATAAGTATTATATTATTTATAATAATATCTTGGGAAAACTCACACAACGTCATTTGATTCCAAAATAAGCAGAGCAACCAGACAACTGATAAGACATACTTATATATTTGTAAATACATACATATTGTTTGCTATAATAATTGACTGTAATAATCGATTGTATCGAGATTGCGTGCTTCGGAACGCACCTGTCAAATAATAAATTATTATAGATAAATAACACCCAGACACAGAATAAACCATCGTGCTCATCACACAAAGTTTTATCCTGGGTGGGGATCGAATCCACGACCTTTGGCTTACCAGTCAGGGTTACTAACCATTAGACCAACAGTATTTCGTATAAACTAGTATGGGGCGTCTCATTTCGAGGTCTTTTAAAAAGAGACTGATTTGACTCACAGTCTTATTGTAAATATGGCGACATAGTTAAGAATACAAAGCTCGCCACTCATAACGCATTTAGATAGAACCACAGTCTAATAACTAATACAGACGCTCATCATAGTACAGTTTTTTTTTTTGAAGTGAAAACTTCTTTAGTGGCGTTGTGCACTTTTGAGATGGGTAAAAAATTATAAACTCGCGTCAGGACACGTGACCTGATCGAAAATTTGTAAGACGGAGGGACTGTAGACCGCTAGCGCGGCGTAGGAGAGGAAGTAATATCCGTCTCTCTTTCTATCGCGCGGTGAAAATGAATGCCTGATGCTGCTGTTTCGTTTAAGCGGCGTTTGCGCGAGTGCGTGTGTGTGTTTGTACTACAGCGTAATAGTTCTTAATTTTTTATGTAATATAAATCATCATGTTTGTGTACGATAGTGCAATAGATGATATTGTATGTTATTTATTTTTATATTATATGAATAAAGTAATTCGTGCAAAATTATTACCATTCCAAAATATTCAAAAATGCACAACGTTAATGCTCAAGTTTTCACTTCTGTGTTCACAATTAATAACACCCAGACACAGAATAAAATCATGCTCTTTACACAAAGTTTTATCCTGGGTGGGGAATCGACCTCTTGCGTAGCAGTCGGACACACTCCCACCGCGCCACAGAGGCAGTCAAATGTTACAAAAACGGGAAAAATGAACGCAAACAAAGTTGCGCGGGTCACCTAGTTAGCTATACAGACTGCGGTAGAAGTATATGGTGCAGCCGCGTGTCGTGGCGTAGAGCGAAGGCGTGGAGCACTAGGAGTAGAAGGTGAGCACGGCGGCGTGGTTCCCGCGCACGAGCAGCGTGCGCTCGGCGGCGCTGGCGATGGCGTGCAGCCACGCGGCGTACAGCGGCGCCGGCACCACGCCGCGCCGCCGCGGCATGGGCAGCGTCACGCACACCAGCCGCGCGCCCCCGGACATGGCGCCGATCAGCTCGCGCAGCCGCAGGTGCCGGTGCGTGCGGTCCTGCGCCGCCAGCAGGTCCGACTCCGTGATGCCGCCCGCTGACGTCACAATAGCAAACGTTACTTTTGTCCGACCGACGGCGAGAAAGCGAGTAGCGATTTTGTCGCTCAAGAAACTTATATAATTATGTAGATCCCGCGTAAACATAAGAGATACAGATATTAATAGTTGATCGCTGAGTATTCCCAATACCGGCAAGAAAGCTACTAAAGATCGCTTAACAACACTCGCTCAGTGACGCGGTCAGAACACTCGCAACACTCGCCAAAAGAATAGATATAGGTCGCTACCATGTTTTACATTAACGATACGAATTGTTTACAAAGGCGTGTTTCTTAACACGCTTTTCTAATTAGCTGAACTAAAAAGTAGAAAATAATTCTCTATGAGTTCAAAAAATCAAATGTAAGTATATTTAGAAATATTAAAATATTATAAATAAATAAGTTTAAAGTAAAAAAATATTTTATCGTAAAAATCCATGGGGTGCTAGGTATCAATTATTATAAATATAATATTAACAAATACAACGAACTCTTTAAAGTGCTTTTCGTTTAAACACTCATCTCTGCTTTGATCTCGGCAGCCCAGAACAAGTGGAGCGAATTATCGCCCAACGTACTCGGTCACTCGCTTATAACCCAGCGACAAAACTATCAGAACTACACATCGCTTCTCACTGCTCGCCAACTCATTTCTAGTTTGTAGCTCACTCGCTTCTCGCTCATCGTTGTTGGTGGGACAGATGCCTTATGGATATTGATGACATTTGTAATAATGTATTTTTAATTTTAATTGATTTTGTTTTTTTTTCTCTTACATTATTTATTATTATTTAAATGCATTTTTTTAAATATTTTACCCCATGTTCAAAACTTTAATAGTTTATATCTGCTAAACTATGGATCTCAAACCCAACGAGTTTGTACTCAAACTTCATATTTTCGCAAGATCTACGTGGCCCATGGTCAAAACTTTGAACGCTTATACCTGCTAAACTATGAGTCGCAGACCCACCGAGTTCGTACTCAAAATTAATATTTTCACGAGATCCACATGACCCCATAGTCAAAACTTTGAACGCTTATATCTGCTAAACTATAGATCTCAAACCCAACGAGTTTGTACTCAAAATTAATATTTTCACGAGATCCACATGACCCCATAGTCAAAACTTTGAACGCTTATATCTGCTAAACTATAAGTCGCAGACCCACCGAGTTTGTACTCAAATTTCATGTTTTCACGAGATCTACGTGACGACAAGGGTAAAACTTTCAACACTATAATAATAAATAATAATAATAATATCTTGGGACAACTCACACAACGCCTTCTGATCCCAAACTAAGCAGAGCTTGTACTATGGAAACCAGACAACTGATAAACATACTGATATATTTCTAAATACATACATATTATAGATAAATAACACCCAGACATAGAATAAACCATCATGCTCATCACACAAAGTTTTATCCTGGGTGGGGATCGAGAACCCACGACCTCTTGCGTAGCAGTCGGATACACTCCCACTGCGCCACAGAGGCAGTCAACACACATCAAATAATTTTCTTTCATCAGAATCAAATAAATACTTACTGGTATCACTATCATCGGCGCACTTGAAGGGCTGTATGAGCTTGTCAAAGTAAGCCAACGTAGAGTCTTTTGGTCGCCGCGTGATGTCCGGGACCATTTTAAGTGCAGAGTAGTCTATCCTGAACTTGGATAGGAGTGATGCCATGCTGTTGATAGATTAGACAAGTTAATTTACAAATGAAGATAGATTGATCGATCAACGACTAGGGTCGGTACTATAACGAAAACAAAGACACTTATATTTTCCAGGCGAAGTTACTAGTAAGTAAATTATTGGTCTAATTGGCATATTGAAATATATAAAAAATAGGAGCCTATACAACGTTATTCTTGGTATAGTGCAAACCTGGAAGTAGTTTGCTCAGAATTAGTAACACAATCCAATGAGGTAGTTATTATACCATGTTTTACTTTTCAATTTTTTTTTTTAAAGAACGTCTCCCGCATTAGTGTACAAGCCCTGTGGGGGACTTTACAAACATACAAGTCACGGACACAAAGTACACCCAGACTCGGAAAAACTATTTTTGGATCACACAAAGTGGTGTCCCGTGTGGGAATCGAACCCACGACCTCTTGCGTAGCAGTCGGACAAAGTCTGTTTATTCATTAATCAGTCTAACAGTCTAATTCCTGTTCACAATGTGATATAAAATTAATGTAATCATCTATGGATTGGAAGAACACAAGACAACTTGAATGGCCTCATTATTATTATTATATTTTAATTTAATTTTTTTATATGATTTCCAAAAGTAAAAATCTTGTTGGGGTGTCTGAGCTTAGCACAATACCAAAAATAACATTGTATATGTATTGAACTTCTTCTCTTATAGTACCTATTTTTGTATTACTGCAAGAGTCTAATTTTGTATGATTTCAAAATTGTTTATATTGGTTATACATATAACTTTATAATCTATAGGTGGAAACTTCATGAAGCTTATGTTGTGAACACTGTAATTATGCCTTACGGAAAACGTACAGGCCGTTTGTTTCCCAACATTTTTTTTTTTAGAGATACTAGCAATGTGGGATTGAGTCCCACATTACTAGCAATCTTGTTAACTCCTCCAGCTAAGCTCAAAGGCTGGGTTCACGTCGGTAGTATAATGGGTAGGATTCGAATCCGCGGCCTCACGTTTGCGAGACCGCTTCCTTAGCCATTAGGCTACCGCTGCCATATAAATAAATATTATAAGAAACTCATTGCTATTATATTATACCAATACATGACATGTACTATAGGTATTAGCACTGCAAACCTAAACCAAAATGTCTACTCACTTCCTCTCTTCAATCTCAAGTTCAGTATTCTTGTTGGCGAGCGTGAACACGCGCAGCGGACACGACGACCACGCGCGGCGAGTCGACAGGATGTACGGTAACAGCAAGGTTAGACCTGAACGTCAAATAGTTTCTAGTAGAATAGTGGCTAGTAAAATAGTAGTTGCTAGTAGTAGTTGTAGTAAACATACAACTACACTACATAGTTAATACGCTACGAAATTATATAACAACACTACGTTCTAGCAACTATACTATATAGTTGCTAGTATTATAGTTGTTAGTTAAAAATTTGCTAGTAGGATGGTTGCCAGGAGATCAGTTGTAAGTAGAATAGTTGCCAGGCGAATAGTTGCTAGTAAAATAATTCCAGAAGTTCTGAAAATGGCGGAAAACCGACCTGTCATTATATATTTTTACAGCTCTGCGTTAAACAAAATATTTGAAATCTATGACTATACTATAGAAGTATAGTAATAGATTTCAAAAATTATAAAGAGGAAAGATTTGTATTTTTGTATGTAACGAATAAACTTAAAAACTACTGGACCTATTTCAAAATTTCTTTAACCGTTGGGAAGCTACACTATTCCCTGATGACATAGGCTACTTTTTATCCCTGTATTTCCACGGGAACAGAAACTACGCAGGTGAAACCGCGAGGCATTTACTAGTGCGTGATAAATTAACATGAAAGAGACTTTGTATTTACTTGACATTAGCAGAAATTAGCCAATAAACGGGTTGATTGAATTTAAAAAAAATGTCTGTTGAATAATTGCCAGAAGAATAGTTGCTAGAAAATATTTGCTAGTGAAATAATAATAATAATAATAATATAGCCTTTTATTCTGGGATTAGAGATGATGTATGCATTTGTAACATTCCATTTCTTATAAGATGTCTCTAGTCTCAGTGTGCCTCATGGCATAGGCCTCCTCCAACAATTTCCACTGTGGTCTGTCCTGGGTTACCCGTCTCCACCTAGGGCCAGCAGTCATTTTGATGTCATCCTCCCATCTTGTACACTGTCTTCCACGGCTTCTCTTTCCGTCTTTTGGGTACCACTCTGAGACTGCCTTGCACCATTTACCTTGTTTGTCACGCATCATATGTCCGGTCCATCTCCACTTTTGTTGGTCGATGCGTAGTAGGATATCAGTAAGTTTGGTTTTCATCCTGATGTCGATATTTCTGACTCTGTCTTGACGTTTTGTCCCTACTATGCTGCGCTCCATTGCTCTTTGGCATTTGGCAAGTTTGTCTCTTAGAGATTTGGTGAGTGCCCATGTTTCACACCCGTAGGTTAAGCATGGAAGGATGCATGTATTGAAAGTTTTTCTTTTTATCGCCATGCCCAGGTGTTGTGACTTCATGATTTCCTTGAGTGACCAATACTTCTTCCAGCCATTGGCGATCCTTGTACTTATTTCCTTTGCTATTAGGTCTTTTGGAGAGATAAGCTGGCCTAGGTAGGTATATTCGTTAACATACTCTAGGATCGCTCCATTCACCCTTATGTCCACCTTCTTTGAGTTAGTCATTACTTTGGTCTTTGTAAGGTTTATTTTCAGTCCAACTTTCTCACTTTCCTTGTTAAGGCTTTGTATCATTTGTTCTAAGATTTCTGGCTTCTCTTCGAAAAGAACCAAGTCATCCGCAAATCTGAGATGGTGCAGCTTGGTTCCGTTTATATTCAGACCGAAACCTCCCCAGTTCAGGTTACGAAATATGTTTTCAAGGACTGCTGAGAATAGTTTAGGTGATAGGGTAGGGGTCTCCTTGTCGGACGCCTCTTCTTATTGGGAAATCTTTACCCAGTGTTTCAAGCTGAATGCTGGCCTGACTGTGCGCATAGATATTTTTGATAATGTTAGTGTAGACAGCGGGTATCCCTTGGTGTTCTAGGGTGTCCCATATGTAGTTGTGGCTCAAACTGTCAAAGGCTTTGGCGTAATCAATGAAGGCAATATAGACATTCTTGTTATATTCATTATATTTTTCTAGTATTTGTTTCACTGTATGGATATGATCTATTGTAGAGAAGCCCTTCCTGAATCCAGCTTGCTCCACGGGTTGTTGTTCGTCAAGCATGGGGCTCATCCTGTCCAATATGATTTTTGCGAATACTTTAAAAACGTTTGACATGAGGCTTATTGGCATGTAGTTTTCGATGTCTTCTTTATCACCTTTTTTGTGTATTAAGATGATGTGGGAATTTGCCCATTGTTTCGGGATGCTGCCGCTGAACAAAATGTTGTTGAATATTTTTGTAAGAATGGGAGTTAGCTCTGCCATTGTTTCTTTCATCAGCTCATTAGTAATATTGTCTGGTCCTGGTGATTTTTCTATTTTCTGGGTCTTTATCGCTTTTTCGACCTCACATAGTAGAATTTCGGGGACATGGTCAGTTTTGGTTTCGGCAGTTTTTAGGTTGTGGGTGTTTGCAGTATATTTGTCTATATTTTTTTTCTGATCTGCATAGAGTTGGGTGAAGAAGTGGGTAGCTAATTCGTTGATATTCGTCCGGTTTGTGATTTGCTTTTCTTTTTGCTTTAGTTTTGGTATCCATTGTTTTCCTGCTTCTCGTAGTTCATTTAAAGCCTTTTTAGTACCTCCAGTTCTTTGTATGTGGAATTCTAGTGTTTTTAGCCGTTTGGTTTTCCGATCCTTTCTGATACTTTCTCTGATTTTCTTGCTGATTTCTGCTATCCTCTTGATGTTTTCTTTTTTGGCTTGTTGTGTTATGTACTCTTTTCTCATGTTTATAAGTTGTAGAGTTTGATCGCTTAACTGGTATTTCTGAGTCTTCTGGTTTTTGTTTGCAATGCAGTAATTTGATAGATGTTTTTCAAGGATTTCATATTTCTGTATCGGATCAGTCGTTTCGTTTATTTGTTTTATAATCCCTTGGTAGTTGGTTTCGCCTTGTTTGTAGCTTACCCATGATTGATTGTGTGCATTTGCTTTTATATGTTTCCGTGGTAGTTTTTCTGGGGCCTTCTTTAATGAACTTCGCACCATACGATGGTTTGTGTTGAAGTTCAGCTTTGTTATGATATTTGTGTCCGTGAAAACTTTTGGGTGGTTGGTTATTATGTAGTCTATCTCATTCTTGTATGTTCCATCAGGAGACATCCAGGTCCATATTTATTGTTGGGTTTTTTCTTAAATACGGAATTAAGTACTACTAGATTGTGTTCCATGAGAAATTCAACCAGTCTCTGTCCGTTGCGACTCCTTTTCCCGTGACCAAACATTCCCAGTACATATTCGTCAAGGTTTAGTCTTGCTCCTACTTGTGCATTAAAGTCACCCATTAAGATAATGTAATTCTCCATATGTTTTCGTATTGTTAGTGATAGGTCTTCGTAAAATAAATCTAGGATAGATTGTTCTGCTTGTTCAGTAGGCGCGTAGACTTGTATTATGGACCATGGCTTTTTATAGTTTGGTAGTTTCACATTAAGTATTGCTTGTCTATCAGAAATTCCTATTATTTCTTGGATATATTGTTTCAAGTGTCGTTTAATTATGAAGCCAACTCCATACTGCCCTGCTGTTTTTCCTTTTTGGTATAAGATGTAGTCTGTGTATTCCTCTATTTTTTCTTCTTGTCTTCGCATTTCACTTATACCTAAGATATCAACCTTTATATTCTTAAGGGCGTTTTCAAGCTCCAGCAAGCTTTCATGAGTCCGTAGGGTTCTCGTGTTCAATGTAGCGATGTTAAATACAACATTGCATCTTTTTGTTAGAGGGTGGTGGTCTAAATCTCCCGCGGGGACCAGCCGTGATGGGAGGGGTTTTGTTCGTTGTGGTTTGTATAGTTGTATTGGATATCCGGTTTTTGGTGACAATAAGTTAGTTTCTATAAGTGTTTTTGTCTGACAGGGAGTAAGATCTTTCGCGCATGAACTGAAATGCATCTTTCCTTTGGATTTTATTAATGGTCTTGTTCGGATTACCTGGACTTGGTGTTTCTGATCTTTTTCTTTTTTCGTTATCGTTATCGTTTTTGTGTCTGTTTTTTCGTCCTTTTTAGCTTGCAAAACTGATTTTGGCAAGTCTTGAGTGATATAAGAATTAGGCTTCATTTTTTGTTTGTTTTTAAGTATCAGATTTTTTTTCTGCAGGGTAGTAGTAGCTAATAAAATTGGTCTAGTTCGGCCTGTTTTGTCGCCCTTTTTACCCAGTCTTTGCAGTCTATCGATCTCCCCTTTTTCAATATCCACAGCTATTTCTTTAAGCGTTGATGTAACGAGCGTATTCAGATCGTCGTGGTTTTCTTCCTCCGTTTCTGGGAGTCCATGGAGTATGACGTTGTTTCTCTTACTGTTCGCTTCGAAGTTTTGTATTTTTTTGTTTAATTTTTCGACTTCACCTTTTAGTTTTGCATTTTCTTCTATGATTGGTTGTAATTTTTCATCGACCTTTTTTAGGACGGCAGCAGTAATGTTTTCGGTTATGGTTTTTGTTTGAAGATTTAATTGTTCCGTCATTTTTGTCAAAAGTAGCGACATCTCTGGTGACAATTGGGTCGTCATTTTGTTACTGTGAAACGGAATGAAAAAGTAATAAATCTGAACGCAGCCGTGCCCGCTTGTTGTGTTGGCAGCACTGCGTCTTCCGTCTTTGGTATTGTTTGTCAGTGTATGACAATTAGATAACCTCCAAAAATTCGGGCCGAATTGATTTGTCGTAATTAGATCACTTTTTGTTCTTGATTAATGCGGATTTCGGTTGTTTTTCGATGGACACACACGCAAGAAAGATTCCGAGTGGTTACTTGCTCGCAATTATTGTTAATTCGCACTGATTTTATTTTAATTTAGGGAGCGTTTCGACAAGCAGTTGACGTAAATGACACCGGAACCGGAATTCCGGATTGCTAATGAAATAGTTGCTTGTAAACAAATGCTAATAAAATATTTGCCTGTAAAAATAGTTGCTAGTGAAATAGTTGCCAGTAAAATTAATTCTTGTGGAAAATAATGCTAGTAGAAGAAGTTACCTCCATCGTCATAAAGCCACCACACGTCGACAGTGCCCGCCTGTCGCTTGGTGAACTGTTCGATAGATGTAAAGGATGATGTTCGTCTTGCGGCTGAGGCGCCTAATGCACGACGGACTGCGCTACCTATGTTCATTCCTTTATGACTGCTGTAACAATGACATGAAAAATATACTATACACTAGTGGTACACGCATTTCTAGTCATATCCGTACTATTATTATAAAGCTAAAGTGTTTGTTTGTTTGTTTGAACGCGATAATCGCAGGAACCACGGGTTCGAATTGAGAAATTCTTTTACTGTTGGATAGCCCATTTATTGAGGAAGGCTAAAAGCTATAGAACATCACGCTACAACCAATAGGAGCAGAGTAGCGATAAAACATGTCGCAAAAACGGGGTAAACGCATACGAAGTTGCGCGGGTCTGCTAGTAAATAGATAAAATAGCACTTATTAAATGGGACTAGCTGTACCGGTGAAGTTCGTACCTTATAAAATAGAGTGTAATAGGGATGTGGAAGTTCCTACAAATTTCCGATATTGATTGTTGTGCTGTTTTTCCTATACTTTGGAAACCATGTTTAGGATACACCCAAACACACATAATTATAATAATATACTTCGTTTTATATACGAGGTCCCTTTTGATATAAGATGCCAACCTCACTTTGACGAAGAGTAAACTAGCCATCGGAAATTTGAGTTTTATTAATGAATTAAATACGGATTTCTAAAATCCGGACAATAAGTATAATTAGAATAACATAATTTAGTTAAAGTCTGTCTAAAAAAAAGTAATTCATTTTGAAACAAACAGTCCAGTAGATAGTTACTATAATTTTGCAAAATACAAAAGTTACTATAACAACTAGTGATAGTCACGAGATGACTTAAAATCGTTAAAGTGTTGACCCAAAGAAATCGATTATGTTGGATGGATTCAAATATAAAGTTATTTTACATTTTGTTATTTAGTACTTATTACGAGCCAATTGACGCTGTGAGTCTGTGACGCAACTTAAATACATGTGGAATGACATTCTCATTCCTCCGATTATATATTAAAGTATGTATTTTGCTGTTATTGGCCACACTTCACTAAGATCACATTACATCGATTCTTGCGAACTTTGCATTAAATGTTCGTGTTCTATTCTAAATTTTGTCTGACGTTCATAAGCGTTGCATTCTGTAACCCAAGTGTATAAAGTACTTTGACTTTTGACATCTTCAAACTCAAACTCAAATATCTTAATTTCGTAAAATCAGGTCAATGATTATTTGAAAACGTCAAATTAATACATACTAAAAAATATATACAATTATGATTGTATGAAAAAAAAAATTAATAACTTCGATTAGAAATTTGATTTCGATTTGAAATTCGATTTTGGATAGCGTTGACGCGTCTGTTATTGCAATAAAAACTCCTATATCTAAACCATTTAAATTTGTTCAGAATGGTAATCGAAACTCGATTTCGCCCAATAGCGACTTCCATGACACTTTACTATAGGCCGACCGCTTAACTCGTATATCGCCTGCGCGGTGAGAAGGGAGCGCGGGGTGATGTTAACGGTGTTAACGGGTGGGTGAGCGGTGTGCGCGGGACAGAGAACGTCCCGCGCACACCGCTCACCCACCCGTTAACATCACCCCGCGCTCCCTTCTCACCGCGCAGGCGATATACGAGTTAAGCGGTCGGCCTATAGTGCCTAATCTAATTAGACATCTGTCAAAAAGGAGTTCGTATTTGAAACGAAGTAGGTATAGTTACATTAATTCATTGTCGTATAGTTTACTCTTATATTTAATTTTTAAATTACTGGCAACATTATTTTTCCGAAAATGCTCATTTTTCAACTTGGTTCTTTCTGACTAACAAAAATGTGATCACGCCGTTAAATCAGCGTCTAAATTACATAACATAATGACTTAAATCAAGATCAATGTCTTCATTTAAACCCTCCCGGTAATGAGGCGAACAAAACAATAATCATAAGTATTAATAACAAGGTCATTTTTTTAGTTTTAGCTATATTAACAGACAGCTATTGATTTGAATATAAAATAAATAAATATATAAAAAAAGATTACGTTTAATTTCAAACATATTTATTTCGTAAAACCAAAATTATGATTATTTGAAAATGGCAAATTAATACATACTAAAAGAATAACAAAATTATGAATCGTTTGAAAAAAAATAAAAATAAATAAGGTTAGGCGGCAGTTCCAAGAGTAAAGCTCATGAGAAGAAAATGCCAAGGAACTCTTGGGCCACCCCTTTAAAATCATCAAGTTTTCTTTACAGTAATGATTTTATTGAACGAACCAGTGTGTTTGTAAACGTTTATAAAAGAAGGATAGCTCTCAATTTACATTATTACAATGCTCAGTCACCAAATCTAACTTAATAAACAGATCATTAAACCAAACTGGTGGTAATGACTGCTAAATAAGGTATGCTCGCAATTTCGGCATCGATGCAAATTGTCACCAAATCTAACTTAATAAACAGATCATTAAACCAAACTGGTTTTAATTACTTCAATCTCTTACCTCTCCTTCTCCACAGGTTTGTGAGCTGTCTCCTTGTTGACAGTCTTAGCAGCCGGGTCCGCAGTCACCGCGCGACGCAGTTGTGGGGACCCCATCGATACGTCCGACATACTACTACCTGGGGTAGTTCCAACATATTATTTTACTAGATAATGTATGTACTTTGGATATTGAAGAACAGATTTTTTAAATTCCTGAAACTCGTGTTTCTAATGATTTACTGAAAAATATATTAGTCTCTTATCATTACCGCATCTGGGTCCCTAGACAAATGGCATTCTATTCGATTAGAGTTTACGCTAATCGAATAGAATGACGCCATTGCGCGCGCAACACTGTAAATACGAAAATTGTTAATATGAGATTAGCAGTAGTACGCGCGCTACGACATCATTCTATTCGATTATCGTAAACTCTTAATCGAATAGAATGCCATTTGTTTAGGGGCCCTGAAACGAATCTAACAAATCGATACCTCCTTCATATATTTACAGGGTGCCGATTAACGGCCAGTCTCAATAATCTATCTATCGTTGGATTTAGCTATCGATGTATTTGGCTACTAGAGGTAGTATTTCAGACATATTTTGTATGGAGCTTATGTCAAGTAGCAAAGTTCATCGATAGATAGATTATTGAGATCGGCCGTTACATACCCCCTTGCAAGGACACGACTAACCGAAGTTTTTGAAAAAAAAAACGCAGTTCATGGGTTGAAGCGCGAAATTTTTTTGATTAACATTTTCATGAAAAAAAATAATGTACTGTTTTTTTTTTTCAAAATCTTCATCTTCAGTATCATGGTCTGATTACTCCCATGCAAAGATTCGACTAACTAAATCAGGACCCTGTATACATACATATGAATGTGTGTCCATTTTGTTCACACGCTAGCAGCCTAAACGGCTTGATGGCTTCAGGCCATTGAGGTATGATTCAAGCCTTTGGACAGTTTTAGGTCGTAAGATAAGCTATATAACTTTTTACTTCTCTCAAACAGTCGGATTTTGGTTTATAGTTTCTAACAAATTATTGATCGCAATTAGTACCAAACATGTCTTTGATCGCAATTAGTTTCAAACGAATCACTGATCACAGTTAATTTGGAACAAATATTTGATTGCAATTAGTATCAAACAAATCTTCAATTGCAATTAGCTTCAAAAAAAGACTTACTTATTGCAACTGGTATAGAAATAAGGAAAAACCCATTATATTTATAATTAAATCGAAGCGGCGGTAGCAATCGTGTGTTCAAATCCTACCCATTATAAGGCAGTAGTAGTAGTAACCACTACAGCTAAGCTCAATGGCTTATGTTAGGAGCGATCCTAACACAAGCCATTGAGTTTAGCTGTAGGTGTTAACAGGATTGCTAGTAATGTAGGACTCAAAATCCCATATTGCTAGTTATATTTAAAAAAGAAATTACATTGGTACATAAAGAGTTAAAAAAACAGGTTAAAAACTTTTTTTAAAGCGAACATTAGTTACAAAATATAAAAGCTCCACTAACCTCTCGAGTGCGTATTGAGGCTCTCGGTAGATTTATTCTCCTTATTATCTCCTTTAGAATCTGCGGAACAGTGTGTGATGATGGAATGACACATATTGTTATATACATAAGGGTTAAATTCCAACAAATGAATCGATGATATGAGATTGATTTCATGAGAAAATAAAATGACGTAGCATGATAAACAACCTGGAACCAATTACTATGAATCCATAATAATAAAAATGATTTATTCACTTAGGAAGCAAAATACTACACTTGTGAAAAGTCGATTCTACATTTACTTGTAATGCCTGTTCGCAAACAATAGGTAAAGCCCGAGAAAAGAACAGGCAATAAAAACTCGTGGCCACTCTTTTCAAATTGCCAATGTTTACAATGTTTATCTGTTTATAAACTAAATGCAGGTAAGGTGCTGCCACCATTATATTATACCTACACCATATTAGAGGACTGATGCAAAAAAAGAGGTCAATAATATTAAGAGATTCAAAGAGTTGCTCCTACTTAAAGAATAGGTATACATACATATTTTGCAAAAGAAAGAAAAGATGGGCGTAATTTATCATGCAAAATCTTTACTTACAAAAGTAAATCGTTTTCTTAACTAAGCTCTATAGTACCTATTAGTACCATTGACGTAGAGACCAGGACTGCGCCATAACCACACAAAATTGACCACTCTGTAAAAGAGACAACGCAACTTTGTGGACAATACCTGTCAAAGGCCATACGAGTTTTTTTCTCTCTATCACGCTTTGCAGTCAATATTTACTTTTTAATTTATAGGGATGGCACGGTGCAGGTCTATACGTCAATGATTAGTACGCTGGACTGGCTCACTTGTACAAAGTGACACCAATTTCTTACACCAAATCAAATGTATTGATTTTTGTAAGTAAAGATTCTGCTTGACGAATAAAGGCCATACTTTTCTTTAAAAATAATAATAATAATATATCTATACTAATATTATAAAGCTGAAGAGTTTGTTTGTTTCAACTACCGCGTTCAAATCTCGGGAACTACTGGTCCGAATTGAAAAAATATTTTTATTTTTCTGGTAGGTAGCTTATTTATCGAGGAAAGCTATACAAGCTATATATAACATCACGCTACGACCAATAGGAGCGGAACAGCAATGAAAAATGTTGCAAAAACGGGGAAAATTTACGCATACAAAGTTGCGCGGGACAGCTAGTATATTTAATAATTGGTTAGCAGTACTTTGGCCAATATTTGTAGATGCTGTATGTTGCCAGTAAGGCTGATTTTATTTTGTCTCATGTTCCAACTTTTTAATAATATAATTTGTATCAGTCCATTAACATGGTGTATAGTATATTAGTGGCAGCACCTTACCCCCAAATCAAGTTTATAAACATTCAAACATGTAAAATTGGGAATTTTTAAAGAGTGACCGTGAGTTTTTATTCCTAGGTTCTTTTCTCCGACTTTACCTATTGTTTGCGAACTTGGCATTACATGTACATGTAGAATACCGACGTATCACAAGTGTTGTTTTGCATCTTAAGTGGATAAACAATTATGAATGCCTCTGTGGCGCGGTGGGAGTGTATCCGACTGCTACGCAAGAGGTCGTGGGTTCGATTCCCACCTAGGATAAACCTTTGTGTGATGAGCACGATGGTTTATTCTGTGTCTGGGTGTTATTTATCTATAATATGTATGTTTTTAGAAAAATATAAGTATGTTTATCGGTTGTCTGGTTTCCATAGTACAAGCTCTGCTTAGTTGTCCCAAGATATTATTATAATTATTAATATTGTTTTTTTTTTCAATGACCGTCGATGTGATCATTTTGACACTTATGACAAATGGCCGTTGTTATTTTCCTTGTTACACAATATAGACTTCCGTTTAATTTTGTCAAATGACCTTCCAAATATAAAAATAAAATGGAAGTGATTTGTTGTCGGTGGTCTGTTCAATGTACGACGTACTAAACAGGTGAGTGATATTTGAGTTCTAATACCATTACCATACCATAGCAATGAAAATTTGCCAAGAAAGCCTGACTTTTAAAAGCACATTTAAGTGTTACAATTATAATCACCGAATACTTAAACGATTCTTCATTTTGAAAACGAAGGTACATGTTAATATACTTAAAGACATTTTACAATTGGGTAGATGACTATAATCTGTTTTCTTCTAATGTATAAAAATATCGTGTCTTTGTGTTTGTGGTCACTCCTCTGACTGATTTTGATGTTTTATTTTTGTATTTTTGGTAGGTATGAGAATAGTTCGTAAAGTATTTTTTTTAATCGCGATTTTAGTATTCTGTATGAATTGCAAAAACGGGCCAAATTGAGGCTGAAGGAGTTGCGATTATTTTACACTAATCAAGCAATAGCAATTGTTAAAATGTTCTGAAAAGCAGTGTTTGACCACAATTTAACATGGTCAAACATCAAAACATATGGAATTATGAATTATTAATGCCCGACGTTTCGACCGTCGCAGTCTACCCGTGACCACGACCGTCGCAATACGGTCGAAACGTCGGGCAATAAAACAAAGGTATTTAGCCTTAAAATAAAATATTTACGCGATTAAGACCCGTAGCTTATAACATTCTACCTATATATGTACAAATCGCGAAGAAATACCAAAAGAAATGATTTGTCAATTTTTTTTTAAACAGTTTAACAGTTCATAAAAATGTACTAATTTGGCTTGACAGTCATCATCCCCATTAATACGGGGCGTACCATATTGTCGTTTCTTAAAAAGGTATTGATTTAGCAGTTGACAGTCATCTACCCTATTGAGTTACGTTTAAGTATTCGTCCGTGAAAATACCAAAACCAAATATAATAAGCTTGTATAGACTTACGAGAGAAAGCGGAGAGATCTTTGATATTGACGTCAGTAAGATACGCTTGTAAATCGTCGTCTAGTGTGTCGCTTGTGTACTGCCCACCCTCCACTCGTAGTAGCGCTATAGCCATGTGGACGTCTAGAGCTTTACTGAAACATAAAAACATAGTCGTCTGTAAAATCAGTTTACGGACGATCATTTTACGTGATAACGTTATGAGAAAACTTTGATGACATTGAATAAACAACCATGCCTTGACTGCCTCTGTGGGAGTCATGGGTTCGATTCCCACACGGAACACCACTTTGTGTGATCCATAAATTGTTGTTCCGAGTCTGGGTGTAGTTTGTGTCCGTGATTTGTATGTTTATAAAGTCCCCCGCAACACAGGGCTTGTAGCGTACTGCGTGAGGCGCCTTTAAAAAAAATGCCTGTGACAGCTTAAGTGGACCCGGGCGCATACGCCCGAACGGCCACAATACATCAGCCTATCAGCAGGTGGAACGTGACAGACCGTGACATTTTTTCGTGCATGTACCCGGTCATTGATTTATATGACGTTATCACGTCATCTTTCGCGTTGCATATTTACAAATATAAAGAATACAGGGATTAACGCGATTCCATTATTTACTTTTGAAAACCCGTGGCTCTTTTGCTATAAAGATAACTAGCAATGTGCTAGCTTCCAACTGAGTTAAATTGCTTGTATTGGAATTAGTTCACGTCGGTAGTATAATAGGCAGTATGGTCGAGTTATCTTCGAATTCAAATATTTTTTTTTAAATGTACATTTTTTTATTGAATTCGGTAGAGTATCGATAGTGATTCCCCTCCCCCCGCCCTCATCTCCCGCGGAGTTTCAACTAACTTGCGGCCGTTTTCAATAGTCTAGGTATATATCGATTAATTTGGCTACTAGAGTAGGTACTAGGTATATATAGATAGAATATTGAAAACGACCGTAAATCAGCATCCAAAATAAAAGGCCTTTGTATCTTAAATATATCACCTAAACAGTGTTCGTATGGCAGGGTATTATAACGTAGGTTATGTATAACACACTCACTGCATAACTTCGACGTAGTCGTCGATTTCGCTTCGTTCGCAAGTTTGCCAGTTCTCCTTGAAGCCCATCAGCAGAATGTTTGGCTTCAGCTTGCCTATACCACTCGCCTGTCAAATTAATACGAGGTTTAATATAAAACATAAAAATTATAAATAGAGCTATAGACAAATATATATATAAAAATTTCCCTTGGTCACGACTCAAAACATAACTAGACAACGACTTCACCAATTTCATTCATTATTTTTTTAGTTTTCTAAGACTCTGTAAAAGAATTTATGTAAAAAAAATTAGAAAATAACGAAAAAATAACAGGGTGGTATGAAGTTAGTACTAAATATTTACATTGGTAAAGATATATTTTAATATTGGTATTCATGAATTGGTAAAGATATATTTTAAATAGCACGTCTTTCTCCCTATACATTCAGCACATTTTATACAATAACCACTAATTCTATTTACAAATATTTAAGACTGGCCGCAGACATTCGGTTTCCTGATTAGGATTCCTGCTCAGGAATTAGGAAACCTAATCAGGAAACCAGACGTCTACGCCAAGGTTAATAGTTGTGCTATCTGGCTAAATAATAAGATACATTTTGTCATATATTTGACTAATATAAATTGGGAATCAATATATAAAAAATGGTTGTCTGTGAAGTCGGTTTCCAGACAATAATTTTACGTGATAACGTCATAAGAAAACATTGATGACATTGTAACAAACGACCATGCCTGTGACAGCATAAGTTACGATTGTATCACATGTCGCTGCAATCGCCATTCGCTGATAGACTGATCAACGAAAGCGGAAAGTGACACTTTGTCGTGCGTAGTATGTCGTAGCTATAAGACGTTATCACATCAAAGACGCAAACAATAGTTATAAATATAAAGTGTGACCTGCACTAGCGCGCTGGCCCCATCCTTGAAGCCGACATCATCGACGATGGTGTAGAAGGCCTTGACCTTCCGGCGCGAGAACCACTCGTACGCGCGACTCAGCAGCGCCTCGCGACCGCGGTGACTCACTTGACCCTACACCACATATATTTTTAGAAAGATAACTAGCAATGGGGGTTTCGGTCTCACATTATTAGCAATCTTGTTAACCCCTCCAGCTAAGCTCTATGCCTTGTGTTAGGAGTGGGTTCAGGTCGGTAGTATAATGGCTAGGATTCGAACCCACGACCTCAGGATTGCGAGACCGATGCCTTAGCCATTAGGCTACCGCCGCTAAATAAAGATAAACTCTTAAAATATCATCCTGATCGCCTTCAGCAGACCTATCATATCATATCAACTAATATGATGTCCCACTGCTGGGCACAGGTCTCCCCAGTAGAACCTACTTATTATAGATCCTGGCGGTATTTGCCATAATCGCCACGCTTGGCCAGCGGGCTGGCGATCACAGTAAAGCTTTAAAGTACTCCGAGAACGCTGCTGCCTCCTCCGGTGTGACATCCCTTAGTCGCCTTGACAACACCCACGGGAAGAGATGAAGTGGTATTATTCTTAAGCAGATACCACACGGGAAGCGGACCTTACACGGTCTATATTATTGGAGCAATATTGTTGACTCTATATAATATGCCCTCAAACGACTGAATAATACTGATCAATATACTCCTTACACTTACAAAATACACGTCATACAAATTTCTACGGAAATTCGTATGAAATTGTCGTTTGTTTGGCTGTATCATAAAGACTGTTTTCATTTGAGAGAAATGATGTAGTATATAACTGGACTTATGTACGTTTGAAACAATGAAAGGCATTTTTATATTAACCCAAATTTGTGACTGATTACTTCACCTCTCTACTACGGAGAGGTGCAAAATTTATAAAAAAGAAATGGGTGAGAGAGGATAATCAACACTTGAGTATCACGGTTAGGTTTGTGAATATAATTATATTTACCTGCATGATGTGTCCACATAACATGAGGGAGTGTCCTTTAGTAAGCAAGTACGTAAAGTCTGTGAGTATTGGACGTTCACCCGGGAACCCGGTCAACACCAAGATTTGAGGTCTGCGGACAAGAAGAACACATAAACAGAAGATCTTAATTTTAATCCTAACTTATTATTATTATAACTAAAAACCAATTCTTTTTTTTATTGGCTGCCTCTATGGCGCGGTGGGAGTGTGTCTGACTGCTTCGCAAGAAATCGTGGGTTCGATTCCCACACGAGACATCACTTTGTGTGATCCACAAATATTGTAGTTCCGAGTGCTTTGTGTCCGTGACTTGCATGTTTGTAAAGTCCACCGCGAGACAGGGTGGCAAACTGCATGAGATATCTTTTTTAAAATTTGAATTCAATGAAAAACTAAATCCGAACAAAAATGAATAAATGAGATAATAATATTGTTATACTATACATACTAGATATACTATATAATAATATTGTTATGTTATACAATAACATTCAAATTAAGCAACAATCAATACATTCTTTAAAAAAGAATTATCAATTATTTCGAGCTTCCGTAAACTAAAGCTAATTGAATGCTACGAAAATTTCAATTCAGGAAGAGTTGTGCAACTAACCTGTAATTCTTAACGTGTTCGGTGACCCTGTTCAGCAGATAGACGCCGGAGAGTGCGGTCTTGTACGTCTGCGCTTGAGTCGTGGAACCCCAATTCACATCTGAGGACGAACACAATAATAATAATATCTTGGGACAACTCACACAACGCCATCTGATCCCAACCCAAGCAGAGCTTCACGCACTCTGTTTGGGCAACATAAATACACGGTAACTACCGTAATTCCAGTTAGTCAGGCATCAACCAGTATCACGACAGCACGTCTGTACTGCTACCAGTGTAGGATAATAGAAACGTATCATTTCACGCGGAAGTAACCGTTTTACAGTGTAACAAATTGTTTTAGGTACCATTTTTTCGTACAGTTTTGTTAGCCTGTAACATCTCTACATGTAAAACCTCATTGTTTCTCACTGCGGCCAACCAATAAGGCTGATTCTGATGAAATTTTATATCTGTGGAAGAAACTTGAAGGCTGCGGGTCACATAATGACAGTACTGCGACCCAAGTATTAATATTATGGTGTAGAATTGACGTACAGTAATTGCTAGTTAGGATATTAGTTATTAGGAATAAATTAAATTGAAGTGTTTGTTTGTAATGTCAAAATAACAGATTTTTACTATAATTAATGTTTATGAAAGTATACATGGTACATATAACAAAAACACAATTTTTATTTTTTTCTCAACTGCAGAGGAGAGTTGTGTTTGACGCGTATGTATATTTATATGTATGTATCCTTCCAATGTTCCTATGTCTGCTCATAACTCCTCACCGGGTGAACCGATTTTAATAAATGAGACTTCATTAGATACATCTCGATGAATCTATATTACCTTATGTTTAAAAAAAGGTTACAAATCATAGAAAAAACAACGTTAATAATAAAACAAATAGTTCTTATTAAATCACGTTGAATCAACGACTAAAAGCTAATCGGATTTTGACAGGACTTTCACTGACAAACAGCTGGATGATGTAAGGTGTAACTTAAGCCACTTTTATCATCATGCTTATGTTTATAATTAGAGATAGTATATGTAAAATGTATATAAATAAAATGTAGTGTAACATACCAGGCTTCCTATAAGACACGAGCAGATAGAGAGCGAGCAGAGCGCCGAAGGTGACGAGCGCCGTGATCCACGACACCACGAACATGATCGCCACGCACAGCATCGCGCCCACCAGCGACAACCACATGTTGTAGAACTGACCATAAACAAACAGTACACCTATTTGAGATTGTGCTAAGAACACTCCCATCACACAACATATCTATACTAATGTTATGAAGCTGAAGAGTTTGTTTGTATGTTTGAACGCGATAACCTCAGGAACTACTGGTCCGAATTGCAAAAAATATATTACTGTCAACCCGTTTTTTGAGGAAGTCTATATGCTATGTAACATCACGCTACAACCAATAGGAGCGCAGCAGCAATGAAAAATGTTGTAAAAACGAAGAAAATAGACGCAGACGAAGTTGCGCGTGTATTTGATATGAAGAAGAAAACGGTTTCAAGCGGGATTCGAACCCGTGACTATACACGGTACTGTATGAACAGGGTACTGTGGTGGATGTGTCGAGTGATCGAACATCTCACATGAAACCTCAATGATAGTTGTAAACTGTTTGCTTTGAGATTCTTCTAAATCTATGTTTATTATTTTTGCATAAAAGAAGAAGTAAGAAATAACAATAGGTTATTTGACTAAAGTCAAATCAGTGTAATTTTAAGAAACGTCAAAAACGATACGCTCCATACAAGTTTATATGAAATACTAGAGTATGATGTCATATTTTAAAAATCCTAACATATAAAGGATATATTGAACGTTCTCAAGCGTGGTCTCTGTGCCCAAGTTGGTTAAAGGTTTAGGGACCGAATAATAAATTGGTCTGTGGAATACATTGCACTCAAGTGACTCACATAACTTAGTAATTACGTGGTTCTATAATTAGGTTACAGAACAGAGGAAGGGTTAAATAGCAAACCTTCATAAATGCATAGCAAATTCATAAAATAATATAATATACCCTGAAGGTAGGCCTCCAGCCAACAGGCTTGGCGAGACTGGCGTGGAACGTGGAGAAGTTGATGAGCGCGTACGCCGCCAGGAAGAAGTTGGATATCAGCGGCGCTATCTGGTTCAGACCGCCTGGGAACAACACACTAGTATTGTATACAACATATATCAGTACTACAGAGTAACCCCTTGTTTAGGTACATATATAACAGTAGTTATTTAGACGGCATTCATCTCTCATGGCATGATATTACAATAATTGCATTAGAAATATAAAAAAATGGTTGTCCGTAAAGTCGGTTTACGGACGATAACTTTACGTGATAACGTCATGAGAAAACATTGTAATAAACAAACATGACTGTGGTAACTTTTTTATTTTTTTTTGTATTTCCATTTGTATAGTATGTCGCTGCAATCGCCAAAACATTGCATCGCCATGACAATGTAACAAACGACCATATCTGTGACAGCTTTAGTAGACCCGGACGCATGGGGCAAGCGGCCACCATACTTTAGGCTATCAGCAGGCGGAACGTGACAGATCGTGACACTTTTTCGTGCGTGCACCCGGCCATCGATTTATAAGAGGTTATCAGGTAATAAGTAGTAAAATAAGTTTAAAAACTTCAGATCGATATACTGGATCGCAAAAACTACATATTTTTGCATTTAGTGATTATAGTAAACAACTGGTAATATTTCAAGAGTAAATATTATGCAACATTACCAACAATAATTCTGATTATTCAAACTTCGACACAAGTCATTAATTTACAAACTTGTAGCTACCTAGCAATTGGAACATGTTAATAGAAAATAATACATAAACAATATTAGTAGTAATTGTTTTTAAACTTTCGCGATGTTTATACATATTAGATATATTTCGGGACTTAATCGTGGGACTACGTCGACCGGTGACTACAATCGGTCCAATTCGATCGAAACATCGGGTAAATAAATGGTTCGTGGCTTTAAATAATTCACGCGATTAAGTCCCGAAATATATCTAATAAATATTAGTAGTAGACTCACCCATGAGTATAAAAGCGACGGCGATGATGAAGGTGAGCACGTACCCGCGCACCGGCTCGTTGTTGGGTCCGTACCCTTTGGCGAAGAACTCCAGGTACGGGTACAACTTGTCTTGACATAGCGCCTGCAAGATATCATATAACTATTTACTTTCTTATCAATATTTTTTTGTAGTAGTACACATTTTTGTGTATTTTTAAGCTATTGGATAGCTTTTATCGAGGGCTTTGAGCGCGGCGATCGAATCCAGAAATTCCATGTAGCTCGGCCGAGCGTTCGCTTAACGTATATGTATATGGTACGACTGTACGGAGCTCGCACGGATCGAGACGAACTGCTCCGAAATGTAATGAAAAAAAAAAAAAACTACATAAATTAATAATTGTAATTGCATAAGTTGATAAAAATGCTATGCAATAGCTTTACCGCGGCAGTCTCCGAGTGCCACACATTTTTTTATTATTTCTTTTTTTTGTACTACTATTAATTTACATTCAATTTAGTAATGGGATGGAGTTTGAAAAGGGCATTTTTTTTAAGTAATATATAACGACATGGAATTCGTGCGTTACGGTTAGACTGCATTTTACTGTTTTTTTAATAAATACAGACATACCCATTTAATTGGAGACGAAATAGAAGAACGAAATTTTTTTAAAAACTAAATATCTCTACATGTATAAAAAATAAAACGAAAACCAAACGTACAGCTTAAACCTAAAATGGATTGGGCATAATTTGATACACACACACATTTTTTTTAAAGTTCTCAGAAGTGAAATCAATCTTATCTCAAACGATACTAAAAATAAAGTTTCATCAAAATAAAATCAAAATCATGTTCGTCGACTTTTATGGCAATAGGATCTAATGATCCTATATATAATAGTAACCACCTGGAAGACTTTAGGCGCGGAGACGAGCGAGGCGAGCGCGGACGACAGCGTGGCCGCGAAGCAGCCGCCGTAGATCAGCGGACCGAAGCCCGACACCAGGCGGATTACCTGCCGACACATAGGTGTTTCACTTACTATTTATTTACAAACTAAACTAATTAACTTTCTGACAACAGGCTGCTATGCTGTATATAAATGTCGTATTTTTTTAAAATATTATATAGAAATACATATTAGTTACAATATTGTGATGATAATGAAGCGGCAGTAGCCTAATGGCTAAGACATCGGTCTCGCAATCGTGAGGTCGCGGGTTATTGTACTACCGACGTGAACCCACTCCTAACACAAGCCTTTGCGCTTAGCTGGAGGGGTTAACGAGATTGCTAGTAATGTGGGACTCCATCCCACATTGCTTGTTATCTTTATAAAATATATATCTATTTATATATTGTTATTAACAAGCCTTAACAATTAAATGATTATTATTAAAGAAAAACAAGTAGGTATACATTAAACAGCATTTAAAAAAATATTAAAAAGAAAAGAAATGAAAAAGAGAGATGCCGCTAAATACATCAAGTATGGGTGCTGTTACTGCTATTTATATCATTGAAAAATAAATTATGATATCATGTTCGTACAGTGGTTTTACTGGTTCAAAACAAGGCTATGTCAAATTTACTTAATAAATTATTAAAACTTCTTTTACTTTGAACACAAATATATTTCGCAGATATAATTGACAGATGCTAAAAGCTACATCAAAGCCAATCAAGTCTACCCGTGACCATGGCCGTTGCAATACTGTCGAAACGTCGGGCAGTAAGATTATTTGTTTTTTTTTTTTATATACATTTTAATAATATATTTTTTTTTGTTTAAATTATTCTTAACACTTTTTGTTGTTTTGTAGGCCCAGGTCGAAATAAACGCATTTTCATTTTCACAATATACAAGGTATTTTACCTTAATTTATTCACGCGATTAAGATTCATAATATATATATTTTCATAATACATCAAACGGTTTAAAGTACCGTTTGGTATTTTTTTTTTTTAGCCTGTATACAGGGTGTAATCGTTAAGTGTGTCCAGGCGATTATTCCGTAACTATTACAGATATCAAAAAACTTTAAACTGATATCGAAAGTACGTTACCTAATGAGTTAAATGACATCAATAACTTTTTAAAAATCAAACGAGAGGTATCTAACATTTTGACATTAAACACTCCCATACATTTAGTATGAGATTAGTAGAAAGGTTTTAGTTTCCTTATTTTAAAAGAATATTTTAGCTTAGTATTGATATTAAAGGAAACTGGTTATTAACCTAACAGAGTAATAAAACTATCTTTTAATTGAATAATATTTATTTCTTAGTAAGTACTAAATTTTGTATTCAAAGCAGATGTTCGAAGTGACGTCCTTGTTGTGCGATACAATGACGAGCTCTACTTACAGTTTCTAAATGAACTTTCCTTAACATTTGCGGAGTAATTAAAGCAATTGCACGACGTACACGATTCTGTAACTCTTCTAGGCTGTGCATTCTCTCAGCGTACACTTTGTCTTTGATAAAACCCCATAGGAAGAAATCACAAGGCGTGAGATCCGGGGATCTAGCAGGCCAAGGGGTTGCACTGTTATTGGCTATTAAACCATCAAAATTGTCTCGTAAGAAATTCATTACAATATGTGTATTATGTGCAGGTGCTCCATCTTGTTGAAAAATTATCGACCTTCTTTCATCGTCTGGAATTTGTTCTAAGAGACTTAGCATATCGTTTTGTACAAAGGTGAAATATCTCGGTCCATTTAAGGTTCCACTGTAAAAATATGGCCCGATGATCCGATCTCCAAGAATACCACACCATACATTAATTGAGAATCGCACCTGAGCTCTAACTTCAGTAATTTGGCGAGGATTGTCAATTGACCAAAAATGCGAGTTTTTTCTATTGTAAATGCCGCAGTTTGAAAAATTACTTTCATCGGTCCATAATATTGACCTTACATTGATATAATTATTGACTAGCCAATTGCAATAGACCAGCCGACGAGCAGGATCATCATTGTGTAGCGTTTGAGTAGGTTTTATCTTGAAAGCTTTAAAGTTGTGTTTTTTTAATAACTTATGTACATAATTATGGGACACCGGAAATAATCGTGCCACTGACCGCGTCGATTCTCGTGTATTATTTACTACGTAGCTAATAATATTGTTATCTAAATCATTATTAAATTCCGGAGCTCTTGCTCTCGAATCTGATAACATCCATGAATTTAAAAATAAATTAAATAATGTATTGATGCAAAAGGTATATTATAGTGTTAAAGAGTATTTGGAAGATAAAAATGTTTAAATGATAAATTTTAATTGGAAATGTTATTGATATGTCCACTGCTTTTTATTATTATTATTATTATGTATGTCGTTTCCATATCACGGGACTATGGAGTCCCGGTCATTTGGGAGGCGTGCGTGGGGCCGAAGCCAACACGGAGAGGCCTGTTAGACACTTTAATCTAAAGGCTATGTGACACAAACCGGCGAATATCGTTCTATACACTATATAAATGTACCCAACGACATTCCCCGGTTAGTGTAAAAACTATTGCCAAAAAGTGGTAGCTAAAAAACTGGGTTATGGAGGTGATGTGTTAGTGGAATGGTTAGCTAGTACTATTGAAGGACTAGGGCGCCTGCCCTGCAAACACATGGTAAAACACACGGACAAATGGGCAGGCGGTGACTCGCCACTCACTAGATGGGCCCCCTTCTGGCCGCCACAGGCATACAGCCAAACAGGCGACAGGGAGCAACATGGGTGTGAGCAGCGCGGGGTGTCGAGCGGTGCGGCGCCGGTTTCACCATCACGAAGAAGGCCCGTGAGCGGGTTTCCCCGTAGTTATGCCCTTGACAATGACACTTCCACCCCCGAGCATATAAGCTCTGGCGACCTCCCTCTGGCCGGCCGATTAAGGCAAGACAGAGTTGAGAGTCCTGCGGGCGCTTTTGGTGTTCCACTCCCGCCGGCCAGTGAAGGCAAGCGGGAGACGAGGCCCTGACCGACTCTCTGAGGCATCGGGACGCAGTGTCGCCACGCACATTCAGCTCGCCACAAAGCTGCCCTGCGGTTTGTGTACTCTTATTTCACCCTCATGAGACATTTTTTATTGGTGTCATAAGGATTTCAAGAGCTGCTACTATGCCCTCAGAGTGCTGCGTTAATCTCATATAGGGAGACAACGACTAGCCCCGAGGGGATTATTATTATTATTTCTGTGATTATTATTATAATTATCTGTATTCATTAATAATATTAACCTATGACATAACTATTAAATAAATTGAAAATGTATAAGTATAATTATGGACCTGACTCATTTGTTATACTAGTAAATAACTAATATTACTTATTAAATTTGGAAATGTTAATTTTTTGCATGCCAGCAGGTGAAATATGGCAGCTTACCATAACTATGTAAGACCTTACTATTGTACCCATATTTGCAAATAAATGAATTGAATTGAATCTTTTTTTCTGTTGAAAGATCCATTATTTATTAAATTGTTATCCAGCTTTTGTAAGTACGTACCAGAAGGGACTTCTCTATCTGGGTACTCTCTTCTGTAGGCGATAATGGCCGTTCTTTTGTTACAATCATATTTGTAGTACATTTTTAACATATCTCTCTTCTCTCTTTTGGAATATGCCATTTTGCAAACAATAAATGAAACAATCACGATTCTTAATGCAAATTATAAAACAACAAAGATAAATTGGCGGGAACAACAACCCGAGATAAAAGTTTTGAATTTAGAACGAACACCAAAGAGTATCTTTTATTTTTCTTTTTGTAGTGTGTTGCTTTTCAGTCAGTTCAAATTATTGCGATATTGAAACACAGTTTATTACTAATTTGAAGTGGTAAGATAATTAATCTACACGTGCATCTACTTGAAAATCATCATTGTCATATCATACGTAATCATACAATATGATTAAGGTACAATGAGTACTAGACCACTTAAAATAAGGAAACTAAAACCTTTCTACTAATCTCATACTAAATGTATGGGAGTGTTTAATGTCAAAATGTTAGATACCTCTCGTTTGATTTTTAAAACCTTATTGATGTCATTTAACTCATTAGGTAACGTACTTTCGATATCAGTTTAAAGTTTTTTGATATCTGTAATAGTTACGGAATAATCGCCTGGACACACTTAACGATTACACCCTGTATAATAAAGGAACATAACACTTACATCATTGCTATTCTGCAGTCCATAAGCGCATGTGCTATTAACAGCACAGTCGCTGAGAGTGTCAGTGAGTATGTCCGCGACATCTCCGGACGCGTCCCGCAGCACGGTCCAGCCAGCTAACACCGCGATTAGGAGGTATGACAGGGTTGTTAGGAAGATTGCTAACAATGTACCTTTTGGAATTGATTTTGACGGATCCTGAAATAAAAAAAATGATATTAATGTTGATAAACGGTAGTCTACCTGTAACTGACTGCCTTTGTGGCGCGATGGGAGTGTGTCCGACTGCTACGCAAGAGGTCGTGGGTTCGATTCCCACACGGGACACCACTTTGTGTGACCCACAAATTGTTGTTCCGAGTCTGGGTGTCATTTGCGTCCGTGACTTGTATGTTTGTAAAGCCCACGCGACACAGGGCTTGTAAACTAATGCGGTAGACGTCTTTAAAAAAAATATAAATATATATAATCGTGGCATTACGGTAAAATCGTAAAGGGTCTGGTAACACGCAATGACTAGCATGACATTCACACGATAGCGGCTTGCATGCACTTCTATGCGTTTCAAATGATTTGATAACTGTCATGATGACATTTTGATTTGCATTACGACTGCAACTTCATTGTATGACGTAAGGTCAGCAATAAAATGATTCGTAAAAAAGTGTCATTAGTATTACACTGAAGTACCTACCTACTCTAATGAACTATTTGTATTTTAGTATTTATTATTAAAGACATGTTTTACTTTAAAAAAATATCACGTCTGACTGAAAGACCACAAAAGTCTAAAATATTCTTATATTTTTCGAATTTACTTATTTCTGTTTGGTGTTTCACATCACATCACATCATCAGCCTATCACAGTTTACTGCTGGACATAGGCCTCTCCAATTGCACGCCACTTTGTTCTATCTTCGGCTTCTCGCATCCAGCTCCTGCCAGCCGTTTTGCGTATATCATCACTCTACCTGGCCTGAGGGCGTCCTACACTACGTTTGCCAAGCCGCGGTCTCCACTCAAGAACTCGTTTACCCCAACGGTTGTCGGTTCTTCGGCTAATATGGCCAGCCCACTGCCACTTCAACTTGCTAATCCGGTGGGCTATGTCGATAACTTTGGTTCTCTGCCGGATCACCTCATTTCTGATTTTGTCCCTAAGAGAAACTCCGAGCATAGCCCGTTCCATAGCCCGCTGAGCGACTTTGAACTTGTGGACCAGCCGTACCGTCAGTGGCCACGTTTCGGCTCCGTATGTCATGACGGGTAGGACGCACTGATTAAAGACTTTAGTCTTTAGACATTGTGGGATCGACGATGAGAAGACTTGACGTAGCTTACCAAACGCTGCCCAACCCAACCGAATTCTCCTGTTCACCTCGTCCTCGAAGTTGTTTCTACCTAACTGCAATGACTGCCCGAGGTACACATATTTTTGAACAACTTCGAGAACGGCGCCGTGCACCGCTATCGGTTCCGGTAGTACATGTTCATTGAACATGACCTTGGTTTTATCCAAGTTCATCCGTAGGCCGATGCGTACAGAAGAGTCAGCCAGGTCATTCAGCATCCGTTGTAGATCCTGCAGCGTTTCCGCCATGATGACAATGTCATCTGCAAATCGCAAGTGAGAAATGTATTCACCATTGACGTTGATGCCCCGCCCTTTCCAGTGCAGCGTCTTGAACATATCCTCCATTGCATTTGTGAACAGTTTCGGGGAAATAACGTCCCCTTGCCTCACTCCTCGATGCAATGGTATAGGTTTTGTTTGCTGATTCTGTACTTGGACGGACATGGTGGCGGCTTCGTAGAGACATCTCATCACTTCGATATATCGCCAATCTACTTGGCATCGCTGCAGAGACTCCAGAACGGACCAGATTTCAATCGAGTCAAAGGCTTTCTCATAGTCCACGAATGCTAGACACAGGGGCTGATTATACTCCTGGGTCTTTTGTATAATCTGCCGCACTGTGTGGATGTGGTCTATGGTGCCATATCCGCTCCGAAATCCAGCCTGTTCCGGTGGTTGGAATTCGTCAAGTCTTCGCGCAAGGCGGTTCGTGATGACTCTTGAAAACAGCTTATAGACGTGGCTTAGAAGAGAATTAGGTCGGTAGTTCTTCAGCCGGGTCTTATCTCCTTTTTTGAAGAACAAGACGACTACACTTCTACTCCACGCCTCCGGAGTTCTCCCTTCAAACAGGACAGCATTAAAAAGCTTTTGGAGCTCCCTCAGTACGGGTTTACCTCCAGCTTTTAACAGCTCTGTTGTAACGCCATCCTCTCCAGGGGCTTTTCCATTTTTCAGCTGTTTAAGAGCCAGCACGATTTCGTCAATGTTGACTTCTGGCAGGTCTTCGGTGTAGTGGCGTGTTAGAGTGGCGTGTTTGGTGTTTAATAATAAAGAATACTAATAATATTATAATAAAGAAAAATTAGAAAATAAATATTACGTCTGTTCCATTACTATACATACATACTTTACCCGACTTGGGTGTTTTTTGTTGCTAGGGGTACAATTTTGACAAGTACAGAGTGAAGTTGTCGCGATCGCGATTATCTTCTCATTTGAAATGCATAGTACACGCTACACGAGCCACGCGTGTGCAAACGTTTGCGCATTCATATTGTACCGTTCTCACATCCGTGCTTTTATTATATCAACTCATATGATGTCCCACTGCTAGGCACTGGTCTTCCCATTTGAACCTACTTATAATTGATACTGGGGGTAATTGCCATAATTGCCACGCTTGACGAGCGGGTTGTATCGCAGTAAGGTGTTCAAGTACTATCGTAGTAATCGCAGTAAAGTGTTAAAGTACTCCTTGGACGCTACTGCCCGTCCTTCGTTGTGATAAATCCAGTCGCCTTGACTACATCCGTGGAAAGAGATGGGGTAGTACTATTCTTAACCCCATTATGCAAATTAATTTTGTACAAATTAGCGTTTCGTTTAAGCCATTTGCGGTATACCGTTTTGTCGTCTTAACGCACATGTTTGCTTGTACAAACAGGAATGTGTTCCCACAAGATTGAGCATGTCGACTGACCCTGAAGATTTGCCCGATTTTACATATATTTACAGACACGAAATGAGGTAAAATATGTCCGGTCCGCCACCGACTTGTTCCTTCACATCTTTAGAAAATCAAAATCATAAAAATAAATGTTCTGTATTCGATTTATCAATTCAAAATAAAATAGATAACACACGGTCACACGCTAAATACAAAATCTCGTTCAATACTTGATCCAAGAAGCCAAAAATTAAACAGGTATAAAAATAACTACTTATACTTAGGATATAAAACAACGCTTGTGATACGTGTCCATGTAATGCCAAGTTCGCAACCAATAGGTAAAGCCAGAAAAAAGAACCTGGCAATAAAAAAGAGTAAAACGTAAGAGACGTCAACAAGAACTCACCTTCAAATCCCCAGAGATGTTAGCACCGGCCAGTATACCGGTAGCAGCGGGGAAGAATATGGAGAAAACGGAGAAGAAATTGTGTTCGACTCCCTCGTAGTGTCTGTAGTCGGGGCCCATGTTGCTTCGTAGTACCGACACTGGAAACAGGGGTAATTTCTTTGTTAAAAGTTTATATGTTTTATAAAAACGATCACATAGGAAATGGATCGCCTAAAGATTACGGAGAAAAAAATATAAAATATAAAATGTGTGGCACTCGGGGACTGCCGCGGTAAAGCTATTGCATAGCATTTTTATCAAATTAACCAATAAAAAAAAATTATAATTTTCATTATAAAAAACAATGTTTTTAATTTTTTTTTTTCTTTAAAAATTTTTTTTTTTTTTTTATTTAAAAAAAAGTCATTAAAAGTTCTGCTATTCATCGATAGATGGCAAAACTAAAAAGTATCACCGCTGTGCCCGTCGGAGTGGGGAGCGTGAGGTTTTTTCGTTACGGAATTTCTGGATTCGGTCCCCGCGCTCAAGGCCCGCGATAGAAGCTATGCAATAGCTTAAAAATGTAATCTTAAAACAATTGAATGAAGAAAAGGAACAAAATATAACACAATATCAATGTTAATATTAAAGCAGAAGTAAAAATCATCAACTCACTATTATACCCAATGAATCCCTGCGCAAGCTCCTCCTGACTCTTAGGTCCAATGACACTCCCGATGCAGAAGTCGGCGATGGCGGCCAACAGAACTATGAGCAACACTATCTGCGCCTTCGCCTCCCACTCCATACCTACTATCACTATACCTGTCAGTAGGACTATTGTGATGCAGCCGTAGATTGCTTGGTCCTGGAATTGTTAAATAAAGGATTAGTCATAACAGTTGTCTCAATGTAACTCGGCCGGAGTGAAGTTAGGTTCATATCACTTTCGCGTATGTCAAAGAAATGCAACCCTAAAATTACTTACGAAATACGTTTATCTATTAAAAATACTAACAACATTTTATTACAACAATATTAAAAATACTACTTAAACGAGTTCATAAAACTTTAAATTTGAAACAATTATAGTAAAAAAAATCTTTACGAAAATAATCACAAAAAGCATGAGTTAGTAATACTAATTAAAACAATGTAATGCGTAATCGCATCTCTAATTCTCTTGGTTTAGCCTTTTACTTCCAAAAAATGCATCTGCGCAACCACTTGTTGCCAAGTTCAATTCGGTCAACTTACGTTGAGACAACGCACTGACCTCTATACCGACTGGCTACCTGTACAGAGTGACAGCAATTTCTTTTTTTTTTTTACTATGGCAACGATGCCGTTGTCGACAATTCTGCCAAAACAAAACGAGGCGCGACGTACTAAAGAAGTCAGTGGCTCTTAAGTACGTCATTTATTTGACAGAACACCCTACTGGAATTAACTTTTGTTGCTCCGTTACGCAAAAAGTAGTGAATAGATTTTGTTGAAACTTTACAATAAAGAAGTATACATATTTAAAGGCGAACCCAGGGGGGTACGGGGCACATGACCCCCCGGTTGTTTTGTGTACTGAATTTCTTGTACTGTATTGAATTTGTTTGCTCATTAGCCTGTTGTGGCCTCCCCAGAACGATTTTTTTTGCATCCCCCCTCCGTCGTGTGTGCAACTCAAACTTAACCGATGTCAGGCGAAACTAAATGCATCCTCCTCTCGTCGTCGTAAGCATGTTAGATCCGGTACAGCCATTTGCCTCTTGTGTATTCCCAGAATCAAATTCTGATAGCACATCCGAATAGCACATACCTATATTGTTGTTGATGGAAATCATTATAACGTTTTATAAGTCATGGCCATTATAAATACCTAAATAAAATTAGCTCTTTAATAATACGACACCTAGATTTATAATTATGGTATATAATTACTTAATTATCTAAATTACAATTAAAACAACCACAATTATCGATATAATTATAATTAATAAAAATAATTACTAGGTACTACCTACTATAAATACAAAAATATTAATGGACGGGTGTAATCGATTACGCCAAAACGACTCAACGAATCTGAATAACTAGTTATCAATATGTTGCACCACAGGATGTTAATTTGACATCCCGGTTCATGTTATATTTAATGAACTAATTCAGTGTGATTTACTAAACATATCTGCTGTATAGGCTACAATAAATTAAAAAATTAAAGAATTTGACTCCTATGAAAACTATGAAATAATACGGGATATTTTTTTTTTTAAATATGTTCGTCCTCAATTTAAAATGATTATAATTTTTTAAACATCAAAAGAAATACTAAGTCATGAGCTAGCATTTTAAACAACCATTTCATAAAAAAGACAATAATTTTTGACGTGATAACGTCTTATAAATCGATGATCGGCTGCAAGCACATAAAAGTGTCACGTTCTGCCTGCTGATAGGCTGATACTTCAGCGAATGACGATTGCAACAACATGCGATACGATTGGAGCTATCAGCGAATGACGATTGCAGCGACATGCGATACAATTGGAACTAAAGCTATCAGCGAATGGCGATTGCAGCGACATGCGATACAATTAGAACTATAGCTGTTGTTTATTACAAGGTAAAGCGAGAGCGAGCGTTCCAAGTGTGCACGTTTTACATTGCTCCGTCAATTTATTTAATTTAAACCGGGAAAAACATATCAATCCTAACAAAATTTTGTACTAATGTCAAGTAGACAGCACCAGAAACACAATAGTGAAGACCATTTCGTGATACAATCAAAACCGGCGAAGCAAAAAGCAAAAGTATCTTTAAAATTCTAATATTACTACCAGTTCGAACGACATACATCGTGTGAGTCATAACATCGGCTTTCATCCTATTGGTGAGTCAAAAAAAGACATCGTTCGAAAAGATGACCTTATAAGGACATAAAAATCATCACTTGATCTAAAAACTTTCGACACCACTAGTATACAGCTATTTCAAAGTCAATAGTACGGTCAGCGTAGCTACGTTGGTAAAGAGCCGGTCTACCGAAACTAAAGGTCCGAGTTCAAATCCTATGTGAAACCAGATTTTCTTTTTGTCGCTCCACCGAAACACAAAGTCCGAGTTCGAATCCTACGTGAAAACAGAATTAATTTTGGTTTTTATACATTATTATTATTATTTCTTTGGCAATTTTGTTATTGTTGCAATATGGATTCCTTCAGTAATGTAACGGAAAGGAAAAGGAATTCAACTCTTTTTAATTCGACCTCCTTGAACGACATCTCATCGACTCATATAATGGACTCAACAATGAAAAGTATACATAACAAATCAATTTATTTAGATAATACATCCAGTGATGGGTATGTAGAACAAATATGTCAATTGACCTCAGAATTACAATCAGCACACAAAGAGATCGAAATATTGAATGAGGAGAATGAACAATTAAAACAGGAGCTATTAAAAAGCAGGAAAGTAATAGATTTATATAAAAAATTCGATTACACTGATGTATCTGTAACATCGTCTAGTAAGAAAAAAAGGAATAAGATTTATGATAGCAACAGGAGAAATGCATCAATATTGCAAATAGACAATCAAGATGAAACACTTGAAAATAGGGAAAAAAGTCTTACGCCCGAAAAAAACAGTTTTGTTCATAAACAGACAACAACACATGTTGATGAAAACATTGTCCTGTTAAAACCAGACTTACAGAAGATTATAACTGCTGATTACTCTACACCGGAACAAATACATGGCAAAGACGGCGCCAGCCTTACAAAATCAAGCTCTGCTAATAAGCAAAAAATAATCGTTTTAGCTGACCAACAAGGAAGAGGTATACGACACATTCTTCAGAAATTAGTGGGCGAAAAATTCAAAGTTAGCAGCTACTGGAAGCCAGGGGCAACACTGCAACAAATCTTAACATCAGCTACGAATGACATAGGTAAATTAAGCAAAAACGACTTTATTGTTATTCTCGGTGGTATTAATGACAACCAACCGAATAGTGTATTAACTACTTTAATCCAATTCGTAGCCAATGCGTGTAATACTAATGTAATTATATCAGAAATTCCATATAATAAATTCCTTAATGAAAGAAAATTAAATTATGAATTTAAATTTGTTTGCTCTATTAATAATAATTGTAACTATATTAATATGAATTACTATAGCCATATACCTGGATTTAATTTTTTTGCACTTCAAGTATGTCGTTCATTGCTTAAAGAGATACTCCATATCAATTATAAATTGCAATATAAACAATATTGCAATATGAAACATGATAACCCCGAATATAATTCACCTTGCTTTGTAAATAAACATACTCAGACTGATGATTCCTTACAACAATGTGTGGATGGTTTGCATACTAAACCAACTTCAAATGGAGAAGAGCTTTTTCTTGCATAATACTATACAAATACTCCATCAAAACATAAATGGTTTGGTGTCTAAGTCGGACTTGTTAGCATTAACACTTGATTCTCTTGATCGGCAAAATATTTTCATAGGCGTGTTATGTATTACGGAACACAACATGACAATTACAGACAGAACTACATTAAATTTCATAAATTACAACCTAGGGTCTTCGTTTTGTAGGAAAAATAGACGTGGCGGGTCATGCATTTTAGTCAAAAATTCAGTACAGTATACGCCAATTAAAGATATAAAAGATTATTGTGTCGAAAACCTCATAGAATGCTCTGGTGTTGAACTAATAGATCATAAAATGTATGTGATATGTATATATAGACCTCCTAAAACTGGCAAAGAAGACCTGTTTAGGTTTTTTACAATATTAAATCTTATATTGAAGCAATACTGCAAAAAGAAAGTCGTAATATGCGGGGATTTCAATATAAATATACTAAATACAAGTAGAGAGTCTATTGAATTCAAACAGATCCTGAATAGTTTTAATTTTAAACTGGGTTTAAATGAACCAACTCGGTTATCTAGTGGGACTTGTATTGACAATTTTTTATTTAATATTGGTGGTTGTGTAATTGAAACCCTAGAATTAGCATTGTCGGACCACACTGCACAGCTACTGTTGTGTCCCGTGAAACGTACTTTAAGCCTCCAATCTTGGTATATAGAAAAACGTGACTATAATAAAGATAATCTTAGAAAATTTAAGGAAAGCATAGATTCCCTTAGCTTTGATTGCGTCTTTGAGAGTGATGACCCCAACGTAGCGTTTAATAACTTCTATGAATTGTTCCTTCTCTTTTACAACTTATGCTTTCCTTTAATTCAAGTAAAATGCTCAAACAGGACTCGTCCTCAGTGGATTACAAGAGGACTCAGAGTGTGCTGTAAGCGTAAGCGACAGCTTTTGTGGGAGTTCAGGAGAAAACGTACAACCAAATATAAAAAGAGATTTGTTGATTTGTCATCCAGGTTAAATAAAATAATCAAATTAACACAAAAATCACGGAACGATCACTATATAAATAATGCGCCTAATAAGTCTAAAGCTACATGGGCGGTAATCAACAATAATAATTATAGAAATATGCCTAATGACCAAACACAACAAATAAATATGAATGACAACATAGTAACGGACCCTTTACAAATTGCAAATCTTTTTAATATTTTTTTTACTGGCCTAGCTCAGACACCTAACAATGCTTTAAATCTATCAGCACTAAAAATTCCCTATGAACTAAAATCAATATTTATTCGACCGACAATACCTAAGGACATTCTTAAAATTATTCTGGACTTAAAAAATACGAACAGCACCGGATATGATGGTGTAACAACAAAAATACTAAAATATGTATCAAATAAACTATCATATATACTTAGTCACTTAGTAAACCTGTGTATAGCGAGCGGTGTCTTTCCTGAAAAGCTAAAATTGAGTGTAATCAAACCTTTATTTAAAAAAGAAGATAAGAAGGATATGGGTTGTTATCGCCCGATAGCACTCGTGCCAGTCTTGTCAAAAATATTTGAAAAGGTGATACACGACAGCATCTATAACTATTTTGAATCGAACAACCTATTTTGCGAAGAACAAGTTGGGTTCAGAAAAAACAAATCGATTGACATGGCAATTTATAGATTTCTTAACATAATAATGTCAAATATGGACAGAGGTAAACTAGCTAGCGCATAAGGCCTCTTTTCCATTACACGGTTGTTCAAACGTACGGTGTGTAAGCCGTACGGTTGAAAAAACGTGCTAGCTTGTACATGATACGGCAAAATCACCGCGCGAGACATTGGTAAGTACTGGCTAGTAGCGCTTTTTACTCGGGCTGTGTAGGACGTGCTGCGTCATGAATTTTCTTACGAAAAAAAAGATTATAGTTGCTTATTACATATATAGGAAAAAGAAAATAGAAAAAAAAAGGGAAATAAGGTTTTGGATACATCCGATTTTAGAAAAAAGGGAGGAGTATGGCGCGTTTCATACACTTGTCAAGAATCAATTGAGAGAAGATGAAGACAAGTTTTACAATTATTTTAGAATGCAGAAAACTACATTCGACAACTTGCTCCAAAAATTATCCCAGGAACTAAAACATCAAGATACTTTTATGCGAGAGAGTATATCGCCCGCAGAAAGATTGGCTGTAACTCTGAGGTAAGTAGGTACAAAATTAAATGACATATTTTAGTTTAAAATTGTTTATTGCACACAAACAAAATTATTACATGTAATTGAATTTTAATAATTATTAATTTAAGAACAAGTAAATCAAAAAATACACTACGCTGAAAATGCTACTCAAGTGCGGTACTAAAATCGAATTCGTCTTCAATAGAAACTTGAGAATCTGCCGAGATACTTTCCGCATTTACACTATGTACAGATAATTGTGATTCGGGTCGGTAGTGGATTGGCTCTAAACCAGAACCGTGTCCAAAATCATGAGAAGACGTCTGTGGACGACTTATTCCATAGCCCGATCTAGCAGCTGTAGAATATCCATATGTTGACGATTGCGCATTTGAGGATGCTGTACCACTTAAATATCCTTGATGGCCTTGATCCCATTGGTTTCTTGATGTAGGTATATACTGAGTACACTGTCTTTGTTGAATATTTTTAATTATTGAAATTACTTGAAACTGAAAGTCTATCATATTTTCATCACTGAACTTGTCAACTGTATCAGCGATTCCCATAAAAAAGTTCATACTACGGCTTTTCTTTTTCTCATCTCGTTCTGCTGAATCCATAAACTTCATAAACCTAATGTCAACTTCACTTAGTTCATTTTTTCTTTTTTTTTTAGCCCTTTGCGTCTCACTCCGTTCAGTGTATCCCGAGCTTGATTGATTCGGGACTGCACTATCAAAATTTTCATTACTGAGGCTAGAATCATGAACATGTTCAGTCATGTTAGAATCGGTCTTGCGATGCCTGAACATTTTTTTTTAGGAACATCATTTCATCATAGAACATATATTTTCTTATTTTTTTTGCTGAAGAACCAGACTTACATTCATTAATTTTTTTGTCATATTTTATCCAGCTATCTTTCATATTGGTCCACTTCTTCATCACCATTTGCCCTGAAAATAAATAAATAATAATTATTAAATTCAAAATTTATAAAAACCCCCGACCTAAACTGAATCGACCCCGACCTAAAATGGGGTTTTAGTATTTGAACCTGAACCGTTTTGTTTTATATTTCAGGTATCTAGCAACAGGAGATACCTTTACTGACCTATACTACAGCTATAGAATTGGAATAAAAACCATAAGTTGCATCGTACGTGAAGTATGCCACTACATTTGGTTAGAACTGTATAAAGAATATATGAAAATGCCATCTAAAGAAGACTGGCTACACATTGCAAGCAAATTTCAAGAATCTTCCAACTTCCCGCTGTGCTTAGGAGCGGTCGATGGAAAACACATCAGACTTATTAAGCCAATTGATAGTGGCTCGATGTTTTTAAATTACAAACATTTTTTTTCTATAGTTTTGATGGCAGTAGTAGATAGCGATTACAACTTTATATTTGTTGACGTTGGCGCCTACGGAAAGGAGTGTGATTCCAGTGTGTTTAAAGAGACCCCATTTTGGAAAAATTTAACAAACAACGGATTAAATCTACCCGATGCAACACGTTTGCCTGGAATTGACTACGATTTGCCATATGTGTTCGTTGCGGACGAAGCCTTTGCTTTGCATTATCACTTGCTTCGTCCATTTGGTGGTCATCAGCTTGATCAATTAAAACGTACATTTAACTACAGACTCACCAGAGCGCGAAGATTTGTTGAATGTGCGTTTGGCATTTTATCCAATAAATGGCGAATTTTTCACCGGCCAATGAATGTGTCCATCGATTTGGCAGTTGATATTGTGAAAACATGTTGTGTTTTGCAAAATTTTATACATAAGCAGGAAAACTTTCAGTTTCACAATGCGAGTGAAAATGAGTCCACCCTTGATTCAGAATCGGAACTAATCCAGTTACCTATCACGAATGCAGTTCGCGGAAGTTTGGCGGCTAATGAAGTTCGCAACAGATTTGCACAATATTTTGTATCTAACGAAGGTCGCCTCTCCTATCAAAACAACTATGCATAAGTAAAAAGTTAATAATTAAATATCTGTAACTTACCAAACTTGTTTTTCTCATCACCACTTAAATCTTCAAATGTGGGCTGGAAATGAATAAATATTTCTTTCCAGGAATCATATTTAAGCCGCTTATTTTTATAATCGTCGATGGTCTTATCCCATATTACAGGCCTTTCTTGAATCAACGTAATTAATAATTCTTGATTTATGTTCATTTTATAATAAAATCGCGAAACAGCGTATATAAGCGGTCACGAATCCGTGCGTACGTCCGGCACCGTCGACACACCCCGATAGACTGCCATACAACACTGGTGAAAATCACGCCGTGCGTAGACGCGGCGCGCCGAGGGGCAGTCACGGCGCACGCGGCCGCGGCGCCGTGCCTTGGCGCCACCGTGCATGTCGACAAGCTCATATAGTGATCCATACCACACTGACGACCGTGCCTACACGCGGCGAATTAACCGTAGATTTTCACGGCGAGAAACCGTGTAATGGAAAAGAGGCCTTATTTATGGACCTTACTAAGGCGTTTGACCATGTCAGTCACAAAATATTGCTCAATAAACTATATGCCTACGGTGTGAGAGGGAATATATATGATTTAGTTAAATCGTATCTTAGCGGGAGAACTCAGGTAACGAAAGTTATCAAAATATGCCAGACTACGAAAAAGATGACAGAATATACATCACAATGCAAAGAAGTAACACTCGGTGTTCCTCAGGGCAGCGTACTGGGTCCACTACTGTTTATCATTTACATAAATGACCTCCCTAAAGTAACTCAGAATAATTTAATTTTATTTGCTGATGACAGCACAATTTTATTTACCGGGGATGATAAGGGTCAGGTTGAGAATGAAATGAATGTGACATTAAATAAAATTATTAATTGGTTATCACTAAATAATTTAAATATTAATCTTAAAAAGACAAATCTTGTGACATTTCGGAACAGAATAAATAAGTTAGCAGACATTGGCATTCATTATGCAAATACAAAAGTTGAAGAAGTACACGTAACAAAATTTCTTGGCCTAAGCATTGATAATAGTCTAAACTGGAAACATCATGTAGAATCTTTGTGTTCAAGAATCAACTCATATTCTTACGCATTGTATATGCTGGGGAAAACAGTGAGTAAACAAACTGTGCTGACGGCTTATTATGGGTATGTTGCGCCCCTTCTTAAGTATGGTGTTATATTCTGGGGCAACTCTACAGATAGAGATTACGTATTTAAAGCACAAAAAAGGTGTGTACGGGCTATATGTAATCTAAAACCAACTGACAGCTGTAAACCGCATTTCGTTACTTTAAATATCCTCACGCTTCCGTGTATATATATATTAGAAGTCGCACTGTTTGTAAGGAAAAATATGCATTTGTATGAGACACTAAGAAGCAAAAGAAATAATTTCAGCATTTGTTTACCTAAGAACAGGACCGCACTATTCAACAAAAGCATATTTTGCATGGCTCCACGTATTTATAACCATTTGCCAAAACATATTTTGAGTACTTTTAATGTTAATGTGTTTAAGAATGAAATCAAAATACTATTAAAGCAAAAATGTTATTACTCAATTAATGAATATTTATCTGACATAATATAATCAATTATTTATTATTAATGTTATTATTTTATTGTTATCAATTTGACATTTATTTAGTCTGTAATTATAGTATTGATATTATTTTGAAAATGTAAGTGTAAATTGCATGTAATATTTTATATTTTATTTTTGTATTTTTTTATTAAACGATTATGTTAAACCAATCCTGCATACCGAGACGGTGGAGCATGGTGAAACACAATAACAATGTAACAACTATATTTAAGACCCATGTATCGCAAGAATAAATGATTATGATTATGATTATGATTACAATGTCATCAACGTTTTCTTATCGCTCGTCATAAGATGTCGTTATCACGAAAAATTATCTTGACTTTACAGACATACATTTTTTTTTTGACAGTCAAATACCCTATCACACTAATATTATAAATGCGAAAGTTTGTGAGTATGTGACTGCGTATGTTTGTTACTTCTTCACGTCTAAACGGCTGGAGCGATTTTAATAAAATTTGGTATGGAGTTAGCTGACACCCTGAATTAACACTTAAGCTAATAAAACGCGGGTAAGACCGCGGGGCACAGCTAGTATTAATATATTTTTACTTTTTTTTGACAGTCAAATACCCTATATTAATATATTTTTACTTTTTTTTTGACAGTCAAATACCCTATATTACAATATTTTTACTTTTTATTGACATCCACTTACCCAACTCTTGCTGACCATAAGCGCGGACTCGGGAATAAGCGTAATGAGCGATTCTCCGAACCCGACGACGTACATGGCGCACGCTACAGCGTTCGCCATTGAAAATATCAGCCCTATAGACCCGCCAAACTCGGGGCCCAGCGAACGTGATATCATGTAGTACGTGCCTCCTGGGAAAACAATAAGGTGTTTTGTATTTGTGCGCTGTGACTCTAGTAAAGAATAGACGTATAGAACAGGACTGCGCCATAACCTCACGAAATTGACCACTCTCTAGAAAGAGACAATGCTACTTTGTGGACAATATCTATCAAAGAGACAGGGCCGCACGAGTTTTTTCTCTCTTTCACGCTTTGCAGTTAATTTTTATTTGTTTTTTTTTTTAAATACGACTTCCGCTGTAGTGTACAAGCCCTATGTCGCGAGGGACTTTACAAACATACAAGTCATGAACACAAATTACACTCAGACTCGGAACAACAATTTGTAAGTATTGCAACGGCCGTGGTCACGTTGCAATACGGTCGAAACTTCGGGCAATAAAACAAAGGTATTACGCCTTAAAATAAAATATAATGTGTACAAATCGCGAAAGTTTACGAACATATATCAAACAGCTACATCACTAACCTTAACCTACTAAAACGCAATGAACAAAAAGACAAACATTCAATAAACTATAGCTATTACTAATCATTTATCACTACGGCGCAGTAGTCTTTAAGATTATTCGTTCCATTCTTGTACAACAATAAGTAATTCAATAACCATATTGCGACTTACGACATAATTTAGGTCTTACACATCATTTAGGTCTGCGACTCATATGACCGAGCTAATTATAGTGGGAGAGATCAGCGAGGTTAAGCAAGACTGCTACTGTCAGCCGCATAGATGGGTGACTGTTTAAAAAAATTACGTACCCTTACGTAACCAAAAAATGGGACCTGGGTGTCAATTCATGTATTTAAAGCAGTGCAGTGCCCCCCAACACTAGAATTCTACACAGTACTTTACCCCCCCCCCCCCACTTCCGATGAAAAATGATCAGGGCACGCGTATGATTCCGACGCCCCATAAAAACAACACACAGAGACACTTGGGAATAGTGGATTACAATATCTCCTAAGCAGTTGATTAAGCTTATTAAAGATTAGCCGCCCGTCACTGACATCGATTAAGATAAAGCAATAGGTTACCTCCTTTAATAACTCCGTTGGTGCTGATGGCTGACATAGAGAGCGCCGTGATCGTGGTCACTACCGACGTCGTGAGGATCAGAAGAATTGACTGCGCTGCCGAAAATATACGCACAATTTATTCACTACATACCTTGTAAATCAAAAGATAATTTAAAGCCAGTAAAAATACACGTAAACCCTGGGTTTTTGATAACATCAATTGCATGAATACTTACCTACTATTTTTGGAAACTCGTTTTTTTTAAAAAGACGACTCCCTCAATAGGGTACAAGCCCTGTGTCGCGGTGGACTTTACAAACATACAAGTCACGGACACAAATTACACCCAGACCCGGAACAACAATTTGTGGATTACACAAAGTGGTGTCGAACCCGTGTGGGAATCGAACCCACGACCTCTTGCGTAGCAGTCAAACACACTCCCACCGCGCCACAGAGGCAGTCATTGTAAACATATACCCTCATGGTATATCATCATATACATTAAAGTGTAAAGCTTCAAAGACAGCTTTGGATTAAACTTTGATCATCCACCCAGCAGTGATCCAATGACAATTAAAGTAGGACGCCACCAAACCTGAACTATAAACCCAGAAACGACTCTGGCGTCTTTATAGATGGTGCGAATTGGCATTACAGTTTTTAAGCCGTTTCGCAAATGAACACTGGAACTAAACTGTCGCTCCACAGCTGCACCAAACAACAGTCTCAATCCCAACCTTACCCATCAGGGAGTGGTACGAATTTTACAAGACCCTATTTGCATTTTCGAAATCCTCTCGATCGCGGCATCCGAAGCTCCTTACCACAAGGATACCTTGATTTTTCAAACTTAATTTGAAGATAGGAAGGTACTAACCCACTCCAGCCTGCCCGACGACCCAGGACAGCCTGAGGAACAGCATCACACCCCATATGTTCAGCAGACAGCGCATCAGCACGCCCTTGATCCAACCAAACTTCATGTTCTTAGACGCGATCGTCTGGTCACCCATATCTTTCTCCAAGGTTTGTCCTGGCTGAAAGCGAGGTGAAAACTGATCACATATTTATGAAGAAGAGGTACAAGTTATTATTTATTAGCTTTTGCCTGCAGGTCCGCCTGCGTATACAGTTTATAGTTTTATATATCACTAGCTTTCGCCCGCGGCTCCGCCCGCGTGGATGTCGGTTATCGCGATAAAAACTATCCTATGTCCTTCCCCGGGACTCAAACTATCTCCATACCAAATTTCATTTATATCGGTTTAGCTGTTTGAGCGTGAAAGCGTAACAGACAGACAGACAGACAGACAGAGTTACTTTCACATTTATAATATTAGTATGGATTTAGTTGGAGATAGGACAGTTTTTATCGCGATATCAGTTATCGCGATAAAAACTATCCTATGTCCGTCCATCCCCGTAACTCAATCTATCTCTGGTTAGCGATCTAAATCGGTTTAGCGATTTAAGCGTGAAATCCTAACAGAGTTACTTTTACATTTATTACTTTGGATATCGTAATTAATGAGTCTTAGACGTTGGACATGAAGAAATTGGTGGAAACTTTTGCACTTAGGTAACAATAGAGTCAGGGACAAGACAGTAATTACTTAAAACAACCTAATTATATAATTGGTCTATCTTTTGATGGTAACCTAGGTAAGTGTTAGTCAAAGAATTAACTGATTTGGCCGCCACAATTCAGTCACGCAACTAGTTGTCAAAAAAGAAAAATATTATTATATACAGAACATTGATACCTACTAGAGATAATAAACTTCTCTGTAATAAAATATATACTTTGGCAAATGATTAATTTATTTTCTTCTAGATTTTTCATTTATGACAACTGGTTGCAACAGATTCTGTGTAAAAATTTATAAATTTTTTACAAGCTACTGCCCTCCATTGCATTAGGAAAGCTTCTCAACTAGACAGAGTACAATCAGGTGAAAAAAGGGAGAGAAGAGAGCAAAGAAGGCAAATTAAAAAAATTGCAGTTTATTTTACCTAATGAAATATATGATATTTCGGATTCTTATTATATGCCCATTGTGGAACCTTAACTATAGGTACCAGTACGCCACAAAACATAAATAACAGCACGTGTATGCACTCAGTAGGTACATTATTTGCATTCAATTGGTCATAACATAACTAAATGATAAATGGTAAGTGTATCTTAAAATACCATAAAATCTAGTAAGTACATCCTGTTTATTGAGATATTATTATAGAAAGTACATACATATTTTGGCCTTGTATCAAATGTATAATAGCTGCTTCCAAAGGCTTCTAAAAGAACCGGCTATTCCATAGGGCAAATGGAGTGGCCGCTCTAGGCGCCATAGGTCAGGGAGCTCAGAAAGCCCCCTCCGGCTAAGAAACCTAGGCCGCCAAATGCTATCAAAGGGCACTAATTTGATATGACTAGTTAACCGATATAGGAACGCTAACATTTGATCTCGCTCCCAATGAGGTTTTATAAGAAAGGTTAAAGACTAACAAACCGGCACGAAAAAATGGTTACGTAAAATAACATATATATAGCTAGTTACACAATTACATACTACGAAATGAAAGGGTAGGAATATCAACTCAATATAGGCCGTACCAATTGTAAGAAAGAGATAAATAGAGGGTTTTAAGTTAAAGCGAAAGCATCAAATTGGCGCGAGCAAATCATCCCTGTAAACATAGGACGCTGCACAGTGACAACATGCATTTAAATGAAAAATATTTTGTTATATGTACTATAAATCAGTGTACTTCCTGCGTTAAATAATACGTTTCTACGTCCCACTTTGTTGCAGTGTAATTATTGCATCGTCGACGCACGCCAGATGCGTTGCATTTATTTTATACAAGCGGTACGGACATGCTGTCGTGATACTGGTTGATGCCTGACTAACTGGGATTACGGCAGTTACCGTGGATTTATGTAAAATCAGCCAAAATACAGAGCGGTAAGGTAAGGCGTGTCTATATGTAAAACGTCATTGTCATTGCTCGCTCCAACCTAAATCAGGGAACAGGTCGATACTGGCTTCTATACATAAGATGACGAAAGCACAGGCAGCAATTACTAAGTAATCTATACTTATATTGAGCTGAAGAGTTTGTTTCTTTGTTTGAACGCAATAATCTCAGAATCTACCTACTGGTCCAAATTGAAAAAATATTTTACCATAGGCTATATAACATCACGCTACGACCAATAGGCGCGGATCAGCAGTGAAAAATGTTACAAAAACGGGGAAAATTTCCACAGACGAAGTTGCGCGGGTCGGCTGGTATAATATAGCCGCTTGAATCGTCACACGAGTGCACATCTCATAAACCATTATCATCAACAGCTATGCACTCAATCAGCCCATGAGTAACAGGTCAGAGGTCCCGCTTTACCATGTTTAATGAACAACCACATACAAGGTTTGTAATGGCCTGAACTTTAGGTTAATAGATATGGCTCTGTTATGCAAGGAGCAACTTCGATAACGGAAGACTGGGGTTTTTTGTAACTCTTACACTGATAGACTAGCTTTCGCCCTAGGCTTCGCCTCCTGCGTTGATATCGGCTATCGATATGTCGATAAACTATCCTATATTCTTCCACGGAATTTAAACTATCTCTATACCAAATTTAACCTAAATCGGTTCAGCTGTTTAAGTGTAAAAACGTAACAGGCGGACAGAGTTACTTTGGCATTTATAATACTAGTTTGGATGCGTAGATTAGTAAAATTAAAAGGATTTAATATGAGATATGACAAAAAATATGTTTTCTATTTGTCTAATGACTAGTTTTCACCCGTGGCTTCAACCACATTCATCAAATTTAGATACCCCTTTTTTCAAAAATCAGTTCTTAATGGATGCCTCTGCCGTAATAACTAACGGCCGTTTCCAGTAATGTATCCATCGATGTATTTGGCTACTAGAGAGCGATAGGTAGAATTTTGAAAACCGCCTTAAAATGTGTATTAAAAGTCTATCTTAGCTAGCGTTGTTGCTGTTTTGCTGCTCAATCAATTACGGTTTACGGTTATAGAGATACTAGTTGACCCGCGCAACTTCGTATGGGTCAATTTTCCCCGTTTATGCAACATATTTCATTTCTGCTCTACTGCTATTGGTCGTAGCAGCTGAGCAGAAATGAAAAAATCGTAGGTCATAGGTCGAGTTTATCTTTAAACAAACTATTCAGCCTTATAATATTATATCTAGTATAGATACAGCTGTCCGTATACCTACAGCGTACGGACAACTGTATCTATACTAGATATAATATTTTATATAGATAAATGTATAAACGATTAATTGAAGCCGGTCGCAATTTTTGCAGTTGTTTGTCTTTAAGATGGAGAAATTTCTTCAGTTGGGCTTCTCAATTCGATGGAAGAAACTCTCCGTGCCACACTAATTAAATGTAACATATACTTATTTTTTTTTGCTTTTAGTGACAACTTACAGCTTCTGCACTAGGGTACAACCCCTAGGTATGTAGTATCTGTATGGAGACTTTACAAACACGCAATTTGCCTAAGTAACACGAAAGTTTAAAGCGGCGGTAGCCTACCTATATACGATAATACAAGCCTATGAGCTTAGCTGGAGGGGTTAACAAGATTGCTAGTAATGTAGGACTCAATCTCACATTGCTAGTTATCTTTTTTTAAAAAATATATATATATTACATCCAGGCTCAGAACCAAAGTTATATATTATCATACAGTTTCATCAAACATCATGCTCAATCCCATGTGGGATATCGAACCCACAACCTCTAACACCTACTAATTATGTAAATAATTGAACACGGTTAATTAACATAATTTTCTGCATCATTTAATAAGTATAGTACCAGGGCATCATATTGACGGAGGAGGTGCACGGCACGTGTCCCGCGTCGTCTTTCAACAACGTGACCAATTAATTGAAGCCGGTCGCAATTACCACAATTAACCTGGACGTCTAATTATATAGGTTAAGGTTCATAGGATACCTTAACAAGGTGTCCTAGTGGATAAATGTAAATATGATTCACTGGGTATTAGGTTGTTATTGTATAATAAGCGTGGGATCTATGCATTAAGACGTAGTAGAATCTAATTTACTTCTTATTTTTGAGCTGGTGATAATAGAGCTGAATTTTCAGCCAATTTTATCATCATCATCAGCCTGAAAACGTCCACTGCTGGACATGGGACTCTCCCAAAGACTTCAATAACGACCTATTTTGAGCGATCAGCATGCAACGGCTCCCCGCCGGCGTTTTTCAGCTCGTGATCACCACTCGAGAATCTTCTCTATCCATCTATTGACGGTTCTGCGAGCGCTGTGGCCTATAGCAATTTACACATTAACTACAGAATGATGCGGTCTTATAGGTTTTACTTCAATACGTGTCTCTTAAAAAACGACTCTCATTTCTCTTTAATTTACAATACTATACAATCTTGTAATCTTTCTATTCTCCCATGAATACTACATATAACTTTCTCAATTCTATGTCTTCTCTTCTTGACCTCTTCTTCGTTTCTTCATCTGATCTCGTCTCTAAGCACGGTCAATGCTCGTCTGATGCTCTCTTTGCCAAACTACTTGGCAATATATGATTAGGTATAAATGAGACAAAAGATGTAGTATAGTCTGGTTATAATTATCTAAAGGTGCATCTTATATACTAACGACTTCGTGTTGATAACAGATAGTGGAAACATTTAATAGATACTGAACGTGCGATAAGGAACATAAGATTGTGATGTAGATTGTAGATACAGCACAAAGATATTGTACTGTAACAGTACACCCCCCTTTAAAAAAAAAAAAAATATGGTAATAGTGTTTACAATATAAATTTGACCTAGACCTTACTAGTTATTTGCTGATGTATATAAATAATAATGCTATTGTACGCGGTGGAATTTGATGACGCCTGTTGTGGTGTGATTTGCTGACGTCTGTAATTTTGACTTAGCTGTTGCACGAGTGTTTATTATTTTTTTCCGTTAAACTCTTCATTCTTCTGTCCAGTGTTTTCATTATGCCGTAAATTAGGATCACGCCGATTGTTAAAATAATCTGTCCCATTGCAACATTTCTTGTCCACCGTAAGTCCTCCTGGATCAGGTTACGGAGTTGGTCCGCTTCGTTTTGATTGAGGCAATTGTCCGTATTGTATGTTATCTGGTCCTTAGAACTTTGATTTCCCATTTTAGATGTCTTGTTGTTACGAGTAGTTGTGAATTAATGGTATATGTTAAGATCTATGTTAATATATATACGAATAGCTTGCTTATATCAGCGATTTTTTATAGACGTACTACTGGCTTTACTTTACGTCCCGATCGTGTAGTGTACGTGTGTGAATGCCTGTCGCAATCCTTTGAATCTGGCACGTAGTTTGATTCGTCATTGATCATGAAAGCTGGTTTCAATCTATCAATTGATATCACTGTCTCTTTATCCCTAATTCTAATGCAAAATGTTTTATCTGTTTTACTAATTACTGGGTAGGGTCCTTCATACGGCGGTGTCAGGGCTTTCTTAATTCTATCACACCGAACAAATACGTGTGAGCATTCTTTGAGTTCGGGATGCACAAATATAGCTTGATTGTGTTTTTTTCTTTTCGGAATTGATGTCATTTGTGTGATGTCCTTTTGAATTTGTTTTACAAACTCTTCGTACGTTGATAACTGTGCTGCTGATGACTCAAAAAATCCTCCAGGGAGTCGTATTGGCGTTCCATATGTCATCTCTGCTGAACTATAACCTGTGTCTTCTCGCAAGCTACTCCGCAACCCGAGTAAAACTGTTGGAATTTCTTTTAACCAATTTTCGTTGGATTCTCTTGTCATTAACGCCGCCTTTAAAGTTCTATGAAATCTCTCTATCATTCCATTGGATTGTGGATGATAAGGTGTTGTCCTAATTTTATGTATTCCCAAAAATTGTGAGAGTGACTCAAATATTCTTGATTCAAACTGTCGGCCTTGATCCGTAGTAATGCGCAATGGACATCCAAAACGAGTAATCCATCCCTCGAAAAGTGTCTTGGCTACTGTTTCTGCAGTTATATCTTCTACCGGAAATATTTCGGGCCATGACGTACAACGATCTATGATTGTGATTAAATATCTCTTCCCTTGTGAAATCGGAAGTGGTCCGACGATGTCAATATGTAAATGTTCAAAACGTTGCGCTGTCATAAATGTACCAGGAGGTGATATCGTATGTCGTTGTATTTTTGATTTTTGGCAGGCTATACATGATCTACACCAGTTATTGATATCTTTGTTCATATACGGCCATAAATACCTTTGGGTTATCATTTTTCTCGTAGTTCTTTTTCCTGGATGGCTCATACCATGAATGGTATCGAAAATTTGTTTGCGAAAATGCTTTGGTAAGTAGGGGCGGCTTTTTCCAGTAGAGGTGTCGCAGGTGATGTTTATTGTGGAACCCGGAAGCGTAATGTTTTTGAATTTTAATCTTTTATTGTCATGTAATTTACTTAGTTCATTATCTGTTGATTGACATTTTTCCAATTCAGCGTAATCGATAGGTGATGGCACGTATATTTCCTCTATTCGAGATAAGGCATCGGCGGTAATATTGTCACGTCCGCTTATGTGTTGAATGTTGGTACTGTATTGTGAAATGAAATCTAACTGCCGGACCCGTCGCGGTGTATCGTTTGATGATGGTTTTTGGGAGAATGCGTATGTCAAAGGTCGGTGATCCGTAAATATTGTAAATTCTCTTCCCTCGATTAATCTGTGAAAATGTTTGACGGCCATGTATATTCCTAACAGCTCTCTGTCAAACGTAGAATATTTTTGTTGAGTTTCGCTCAATTTTTGTGAAAAAAATCCTAATGGTTCCCAATTGCGTCCGGATTTTTGTTGTAAAACTCCACCAACGCAAGTAGCACTAGCGTCGGTCATGAGCGCTAGTGATGCGTTGCGGGAAGGATGCGCTGTTAACACTGCGTTTTTCATGCTTTCCTTGCATTTTTCGTAAGCTTTGTCTGCTTCCGTTGTCCAAGGAACAGGTGAATTATCGTTCTTTTTTGAACCATGTAGATATTCGTTTAAAATTCTTTGATTTTCCGCTGCGCATGGAATATTACTTCTGTAGAAATTGACCATGCCCAAAAATCTTCTTAATTCTTGAATTGTTTTCGGTTTGGGAAATTCCATGATTGCTTTGTAATTTTCTTCGGTAGGGAGTATTCCTTGGCTCGTTATATGATAACCTAAGAAATCTATTTCCCTTCTGAGAAATTCGCATTTTTCGAGATTAATGGTTATTCCATTCTCGTGTAAACGTTTGAAAACCGTTTCTAAATGCTGATAATGCAAATCTTCGTTGTCCGATGCAATGAGACAGTCGTCTACAAATATAAATACGTAGTTTAAATCTCTAAATAAGGAATCCATGAATCGTTGAAATGTTTGTGCCGCATTGCGTAATCCGAAAGGCATTCTTAAGTACTCAAAAAGTCCAAAAGGTGTGATGATGGCTGTTTTTTCTATATCTTTAACAGGAATACAATGGTATGCTTTACGTATATCTATCTTGCTTAGTATCTTCTTATTTTCTAATATGTATGTAAAGTCAGTTAATCTTGGTAGTGGGTATTTGTCCGGTACTGTCGTGCTATTGAGCATTCGATAGTCTCCGCATGGTCTCCATTCGCCATTTTTCTTTTTTACCATATGTAATGGGCTTGCCCATGGGCTATCTGACGGTCGGCAAATTCCGAGTTCTATCATATTTTGAAATTCCTTTTTGGCTATGTCGTATTTTTCTGGAGGTAATGGTCTTGCCCGAGCTGCGACGGGTGGTCCTGTAGTGATAATGTGATGTTCAATCTTATGTTTGGGCGCATTGCGGAGAGAGGACCCTTTCGTGATGTCTTCGTATTTGTTTAAAAGTTGCGTAATACGTGGATTCGTTCCCACTGCGATATTACGAATTGTTTGTTGTGTCGCTTTTTCCGAAGTTACATGCGTTGTCAGCTCTGTAACTTTGTCGATAAGTTTGCGACCTGCTATGTCGACTAATAGTTTATAGTGCTCTAGAAAATCTGCTCCAATTATTGGTTGTGTAACATCGGCGATTACAAAATTCCATTTATAACATCGTTGTAGTCCTAAATTCAAGGTAAGCGTCTTCTCGCCGTAAGTCCTAATTTTAGTCCCATTTGCAGCGTATAGTGTGTATTGTTCATTTTGTAAAACTGAATGTCTCTGTTGCTTGCTAATGACTGAAATATTTGCGCCCGTGTCAATCAAAAACTTCATACCACTTTTTCGGTCGGTAATGGTGAGGCGATTGGATGGGTGGATTGCACAGAGTTTCGCCGTTGTCTGTGCTCTTATTCGTTTCCCTGGTTCCGTACGTAAGTCATTGGTTTCCAACTGCATGGTTTAATGCAGTTCTTTGCATATTTTCCGAATCTTTCGTGGTAGTAACAAAATCGATTTGCTCCTCTATAGTTTGTTCTCGGCCTCATAATCGGGAATTGTTGACGTTTCTTGAAATGATTGTGCGTGTTGGGTCGATAGCCATATTGACCTTGCTGAATTGCGTCAATATCTATCTGTAATTTTGCTAGCTGGGCTAAAATGCATGCTGTATTGTTGTCGTTTGAAGTGTCGTTGCTAACAGCTGATATTTCGGTTACTTTTGAATTCATTATTATTTTGTCTGCAATTTGGCTCAGTTTGTCAATTTCCATGTCTTCCGTAACTGCTAGAACCGTAGTAACTGATGTTGGTAAAAGCCTGAACCATAGTAGTTTAATTGTTTCGTCACTGATTTTTCCTCTCCCGAGGACTCGCATTTGACGTAATAACTGCGAAGGTTTTTGATCACCGAGTTCTGTCTCTGATATTAATTTTTGAAACTGTCGCTGTTCTGTTTCTTCGTAACAATCAATTAAACGTTCCTTGATGTTTTTGTATTTATCTGTAGTCGGTGGTGAAGTGATTAGGTCACTAACCTGTAGTATTTCTTCCTTGGATAACTTTGCTATTACTGTACAGTATTTGTATTCGTCTCCTTGCTTCTGTGGTGCTAATATGGCTTCTAGTTGCGTGAACCATAATCTTGGTTGGTCTTTCCAAAATTCCGGAATGCGGGATAAAACCGAGGTGCCAGCAGCTACTTCAAGTGTTCCTTGCTGATTTATGTTCGCCTTGCACGGTGATTGTGCCATGTTTCTTGCTGCGTATTCGTTCGTCGGGGTCACCAATTTGCCAAACTACTTGGCAATATATGATTAGGTATAAATGAGACAAAAGATGTAGTATAGTCTGGTTATAATTATCTAAAGGTGCATCTTATATACTAACGACTTCGTGTTGATAACAGATAGTGGAAACATTTAATAGATACTGAACGTGCGATAAGGAACATAAGATTGTGATGTAGATTGTAGATACAGCACAAAGATATTGTACTGTAACACTCTCCTACCATGATTTAATTTTCCTTTCATACTTAGGCCGCCAAAGGTCAAACAGCGTAATTTTACAATATTGCCGGAATATTGACTGGAATCATATGTATTTATACAGATTCGTATGTATCAATGATCAAGTTGATATCTTATAGCAGCAATAAGCAATTTAATAATTCTCCGGCATATATATATTTATTCACGCTGTATATGTGCTATTTCTTGTAATTTATGTTTCATCCATCCAATAAGGCGGCCCACTGTACCTACATCTAAGTTATTCAATATATATATCACCTTGTTCTTGTATATTTAGTGTACAATAAAGAGTATTATTATTATTATTTTGTACTTATTTTTAGGTATTTTCATATTTTATATATACGGAGCTGTGAAAATGGTGACAATTCAGTTTGTGGCTATTTTCACAACTCGCAACTAATTTCCTTTGGAGATGAGATGTTTTTATCCCGAGCCTTATAAAGTAAAGGTTATCAATAGATCAGTTTTCTACAAAAAATAACATTATCATGATTAATAGCCAGGACAATACGTATTAAAATATTCCAAACTGAAATTATGTACTTCCTTAATCTTATCTACGACTAAGTACTTTAATAATACTGTTATTAATGGCTGTATTTGTTAAATAAATAAATAAAAAAAATAAAATAAATTTGTATCCTTTTGACTGCCTCTGTGGCGCGGTGGGAGTGTATCCGACTGCTACGCAAGAGGTCGTGGGTTCGATCCCCACCCAGGATAAAACTTTGTGTGATGAGCACGATGGTTTATTCTGTGTCTGGGTGTTATTTATCTATAATATGTATGTATTTAGAAATATATAAGTATGTTTATCAGTTGTCTGGTTTCCATAGTACAAGCTCTGCTTAGTTTGGGATCAGATGGCGTTGTGTGAGTTGTCCCAAGATATTATTATTATCCTGGATACCGAAAACCTATGGGGAGAAAAGGTTTCCGAGTGGCGACCACGACTCAGCAGACGCAGTGTGAGCCAACCTTCTACCAGATGGACAGACAATTTGGTCAAAACAGCCGGCATTAAATGGATGATTGTGGCCCTGGATCTCCAGGAGTGAAAACGGCTGGAAGGCCTTTGCTCAACAATAGTAGGTCCATAGGCTAAGGATAATCCTATGTAAACTTATATGGATACGGTGCTAGAAATCCACACGAGCAATGCTACACACAAAGGGAAAATCATTTATCCTTATCAATTTATTTATAATAATTAACTAGTAGGTGTGTATATGCGTGGTTACATCATAGGAATTTTATCGTGGTTGAGGCCTGCCTGACCGCATCGCGAACTTGATTATGTAAACAACACCACATACTACTATGTAAGTACGCGTACAGGATATATAGGGTGTTATTGGCTTACTGTATTTTAATCCCACTGCACATCCAAATATTCGGTCATAAGCTATTTATATTAAACACTTACCTTCCTAGAAAGTGAAGCATTATGCAGCTCATCCAACGTTGGTCGTGGAGCTGCATGGAGAGATAATACGTTTCTGTAGTTGTCCAGTCTTGGTAGAGCTTCTCTTGTGAAATGCCTGCAAGGTATTGAAATATTTTAAACTGATATACAGATAGACAAACGAGAGATCTACTATACAGTTGACGAATTCCTTTTCGATAAACTCTAATTTATTGTCTCTTCTCCATAAGTAATCAGAAGTCTGAAGTATGACGATGTGTACAGACGTTTTGAATAGTGTACGCCAATGCATGATAGCAGATTTTTGAGAAATAAGTATTGTTATAAAAAACACCTTTGTATTACCAAAAATCACACTAATAAATGATTTGATTTGAGAGAGAGTTTAGCGTATTATGGCACAGCCCCAATCTCATTTAAAAGGAGAAATTCACATCAGAACCAGGACTACTCAGATAGGAACAATCCCAGTGCGGGACTTAGCAAATACACACCCAAACTTGGTAAAATTGGGGGGATCGAGCTCACAATACTTTGACTTGATCGCAGCATCCGTGCACCTAAACCTGTTCTTCGAGACCAATCAAGATCCAGAATTTTTTAGCGGTTTCAGTGGCAGAACAACGAAGTGTCCATCAATTTTAATCATAGTCATAGAGACTGGACTGAGCAATAGCCTCACGTAATTGACCACTCTCGAGAAAGAGACGTGACTGTGCAGCCAATACCAGTCCTAGAGACAACTACTGACCGCAGGATTGTTTTGTCTCCTTCACGCTTGGCAGCCTATTTACTTTATATGTACATCCCCAGAAGAGAACGCTCAGCCTTTTTTAAAAAGCACTTCTTTAAAACGAAATTCATAAACTTTCGTTAATTCAAATTTCTTAAGTTTACAAAGACTATTCTAATTATTTTTTGGATAAGCACATGAAGTCTAAACTCTTTTGGTGACCTATATTCAATAGGAACGCTCGATTCCTCGAAAACATTATTTACTAAGAATGTTGTGTATTTAGAATAAGTTTACTGTACATGTATAAGGTACGATGGGGTTGACGTATTCTTAAGAAAAAACCCCAATTAAATAAAAGATTTAAAAAAAAAAAGAAGTCTAAACCCATACTGCATTTTGAAGAACAACTGGATTGAATTTATGTCGCTGGCTCTGCATATTACCATCTCATTTTTGATCGAAACTCGTTTTCAATGAATTAGAGTAGGTTGCCTGTCTATATGTCTATGATTATAGTGTCTACCTGAAACTTTTCCCATATTTGGTATCGGTGGCTGTGAGGGGGTCGTCACTGTCCATCCCTGACCCCTCTGAGTCCTCCTCCGTCGCGTGAGATTCTGTGCGGTCATCTTCCATCTGGGAACAAACACAAATAATGTATTGTATACAATATATAACATGAAAGTTAGGTTCATGGGCGTACCCAGGATCATTTATCGAGAGGATTTTCGTAATTTGAGAGAGGGGGTGTTTAACTGGTACAATTGACTAAATACCGCCAAATGAGTACTGTGTACAGTCAGCTGAGTACAGCTGTCAAGTCAAATCAGTCTCTTTTTAAGAAATGTTAAAAAGACGAGCTCTATAGAAATGTGTATGGAATAACAACCTATGACGTCATAAGTTCCTATCATCAAGTCATTACTTTTAGTATTCGTTTTCATGCTTTTAATTTTAAAAACATGTTAAATTGTAAATGAACACTTATTTTCAGAGCATTTTAAGATCTACTATTGCCTGATTAGTAAAAAATAATTTACTTTTATCGTAGTCAACTACCCAATTATGTCCTATCGCATATTCACGAAAATTTAGATAAGAACCAAATAGCAGTCCTAAAATCAAGTAAAAGTTAAATCATCATGGATAGTCACATTATTTTTAATTATGATGGTTTAAATATTTTCAAATGTTAAGCGACTACTTTTTCGGAATTAAGTGATGATATAACTTTTACGGGTTATAACTTGTAACCCATGTCGGTTCCGGCTGGTCGCTGGAAAGCTCATTTTGAAGACTAGCCAACTACGCAGGATATATTATATAGTCTACAAGTGTATGCGCAGATACAAGTGCTTTCTATTCGAATGGACAGAAATCCGCCACGACCGAGTGAGATTAGGGCTCTGAGGCATAAAGTGGAGTGTCATTTTTCGTAAACGATCACGCACCTATGGACCGACAGTGGCAACGTTGCTTAACCTTGCAGATATCTTGATATGCGGTCGTCACTGAGTCATAGACCACCTACGGGTCATAGGTTTTTTTTTAAGACGACTCCCGCAGTAGGGTACAAGCCCTGTGTCGCGGGGGACTTTACAAACATACAAGTGACAATTTGTGGATCACACAAAGTAGTGTCCCGTGTGGGAATCGAACCCACGACCTCTTGCGTAGCAGTCGGCACACTTCCACAGCGCCACAGAGGCAGGTATAGTTTGTTAAGCTATTGTACCGATCCCTTTTTGTCGATGAAAAATAGAAACCTGGTCAACACCATTAACTTATCAGTATTATCATATCTACGCTTTCATCGTCAAACATTAACAATATAATATATTATGTACTTAACCTTTTAATAAATACCTAAAGCTGAATTTGGTATAGGTTTGCTTATAGTAAATTAGTAACGATAGACGTTATTATAAAAACAAAATAAATAAATAATTACCTAGATGATACTGACAGTTCGATAAATAATTTATTACTTACGGAAAATCGGAATCTATACTAATGTTATAAAGCTGAAGAATTTTTTTCTTTGTTTGAACGCGATAATCTCAGGAACTACTGGATCAAATTAAAGAATTATTTTACTGTTTGATAGCCCATTTATCGAGGAAGGCTATAGGTTATATAAATAACATCACGCTACGACCATTAGGAGCAGAGCAGCAATGAAAAATGTTGCAAAAACGGGGAAAATTTACGCAGAAGAAGTTGCGCAGGTCAGCTAGTTAAAAATATATGTCAGCTAACACCTGCTGATGTATAGAGGGCCTGGCATACTTTTCGCCGGTCTATCTCACTCGTCTCATGATCCATTGACATGACAAGTGATACTATTTTATCTCAGTAGTCCAACGGGATAACTGACTCCAAAATATTGATTCCAGCAGTCCCGTTGTTTAAAAATTTCGAAGGCAGCCCCCGTCTGTATCAATTTAAGACGGCGGCGACCGTGGAGGACTACGGTGGTCTCAGGGATGCAAGCAGGCCAACCGCATAGGTTTCACCCTTGTAACAACTCTCATGGTCAATGTAGGAAGAACTGAATATCTAGAAATTATGACATTATCACGGAATCAACACAAAGAACCAAGTATCGCAAAGATCTGTGCCGGGGCATCGGCTAAGAACACTAGGTACTAATAACTGTACGTGACAGTTTGAATGGATGGATGTCCGTTACTCAATCACGTCAAAACGGCTGAACGGATCTGGATGAAGTTTGTTTTTATACATATTAGATATATTTCGGGGGTGTCCTGAAACACAAGCCTCGAGCTTAGCTTAGGCACCAGTCTCCCACAATAAATTATTAAAATGTACAAAACAATAAGAATAACATTGTTAAAATGAGATGAAATGTAATTGTTGTGGTGAGGAAATAAAGGTTGTTATTATATGTGGAAACTGGCTCTCACTTTCCTGGAACCGTGTTATCAGCAAATACAATTGTAGCCGTAACGACACCGCGCTTCAGTGTAAAGACGTTGTAAGTGTAGTGTGTAGAAGTACAGACAGTACAAATTATCAAAATTGTCAAGACCAGGCGAGGGTAGTTGAAAAACCCCGCGCCTCACGGAGACGTCTCGCTAAGCTGCCATCAGTCTACCCGTGGCCACAATCGGTGCAATTCGGTCAAAACGCCAGGTAAATAAAAGGCCATAGTACCTTTAAATAATTCACGCGATTAAAAGTCTCGAAATATATCTAATATGGATGAAATTTAGCACAGAGATAGATTATAGTCTGAAATATAAGTAAAAAGGGTTTTTTTATCCTGGAAAAATGTACTATTCTCGTAAGATTACCAACTGAACGAATCGCTGGCAACAGCTATAAAAGGTATATTTCCATAGCTAAAACCCAACCCATCCCTTGAGCCACATTAAACATCCCACGTAACTCATAAAACTAATGCTTCCAATCTTCTACGATCCAAATAGCACGAGATCGATATACAAATAACTCGTATATGTTTATTGATAATCGATAATGTATATTCATGAAGATTGATCTTAGGCTCATGGCTCTCTACCTAGTCTAGCCATAAATATTGTTACGAAGAAAAAACATTTTTTTTTTATTGCAAATAATATTTATTACTTTTACAGTGTGTTAGTTTAATACATAAATAAAAAACAATTCAAAATATAAAAAGCTTATTCGAAGTGGTCTCCATTGGCTGCAACACAGTCCTTTAAACGTTGAGGCCAGTTATCAATAGAAGCACGCACTCTTTCCATGGAAAAATTCTTCACTGCCAATCGTATGGATTGTTTTAGGGACTCCAAATTATCATGGCGTTTAGAGAGCAAGCCATACTCTCTAAAACTGACCATAAATCATAATCCAGCTGATTAAGATCGGGACTAGACGACGGCCAGTCTTCAGCTCTGATGAAGTCCGAAACGTTCACTTCCAACCAAGACTGCGTGGACCGAGCTTTATGACCCGGCGCTGAGTCTTGTTGGAAGGACCATACTCGGTTATTGAACATGGTGTTGTTAAGGGGTTTAACTACCTTCTCAAGAATGGTATCTTGATACACTTGTGCCGATGTTTTGATACCTTTTTCACAAAAATATGGCTCAGTCACTCCTTCATAGCTAACACCCCACCAAACCATCGCTGAAGTCGGATAATGCCCACGTTGCACTCTGTCGACTAATTGGGAAGCTTCCTTAGAGCTTTGAGCATAAATACGGTCATTTTGTTTGTTAAAATGTTGCTCAACTGTAAAGATTTTCTCATCCGTAAACAAAATTTTTCTGTGACCTCCCTTTGCGTACCGCTTCAGAAGTTGCTTCGATTTTACCACCCTATTCTTTTTTTAAATTATCAGTTAAAAAATGACCAGTGCGTCTCTTATAGGCTGCAAGTCCTAAGTCATCTTTTAAAATGCGTGACATGGTTCTGGGTGCTAACTTCATCTCCCGAGATAAAATCTTTTGCTTTCGGACAGGATTTCTTCGAATTCTTTCCCTTACTGCTTTGACCACCATTTTCGTACGAACACTACGTGGACGGCCAGATCTTTTTCTGTCACAAACAGAGAAGGTCTCATTGTACCTATTAATAGCCCGGTACACAAACATTTGACTAATACCAAGCGAATGGAGAGTTTTAAAAATTACATTCGGCTCCATACCAACTTTGTGTAATGCAATCACAGCGATTCGGTTTTCTTTATCACCCCACTCCATTTTAATATAGCAAAATATTGTACAATGTATTGGCGCCAAAATTAGAAAATACAATGAACAATCGTATAAAAATGACAGATTCCAAATTCAAATGTAATATCTTTCTTATTTTTAATTGTAACAGTATTTATGGCCAGACTAGGTATATACCTACAATATAAATCTCTCACCAATACCATAAACTATACTTATAAGAAGTAATTATTTGATAAGATGTTAAAGAGTTGTTTGGTGCATTGTATCATCATGTCGACGGCATAGATTCTATAATTAGGCTGCATGTCTAGCAAAGCGGCTAACAGAGAAAATATTTTGTATATATTTTAAAAGCAACGGTTAAACAGCTACACGATTAAAATACAATATACACATTTTGCTTCTTACTTTTAGTTTACACTAGCTGTCCCGCGCAACTTCGTATGCGTAAATTTTCCCCGTTTTTGCAAAACATTTCTCATTGCTGCTCCGCTCCTGTTGGTCGTAGCGGGATGTTATATAGCCTTCCTCAATAAATGGGCTATCCAACAATGAAACAATTTTTCAATTCGGATCAGTAGTTCCTGAGATTACCGCGTTCAAACAAACAATGAACTAAAAAGTAAGAAAAGAAGCAAAATGTGTAGATTTTGAAGTGCGTATAGATTTTGAAACTATAAGTCTCTACAATCATTATGAAACTTGACCAATTACAATAATGACGCTTGGAATACAACTACAGAGACACAAGATTAAGCATACCTAACAATGTAGGACCCTGCCCTATAATAAATTTGTTAAAAGCCTCAAGACTTGGATGATAGATGGAGGTTTTTATACTGTGAAATAGTCCTTAAATAATAAATATATTTTAGTAAATATCACAACAAAACACTAACTTCTTCAACGTATATTTTTCTCTTGACTTTTGCATGCCCGATTTACATTTAAGTACATTTAATTCTAAGACGACCTTCCATCTTTGTAACAATGTTCTTGTTCTCAAATAAAGATTATTATTATTACATAAAAAAAAACATATTTTACATAAAAATTAAAAATTAAAACCCTGATTCATTCATAGACGGCTCCCCGCACAGCCTAAACCCTATCCGCCCTATGATGTACAGCCGAGGTTCCCAGCCTGGGGGTGGTCACCCCCTCAGGGGTAATACCGCAATTCCGCAGGGTTAATGAAGGTGGTATAACTTAACCCCCCCCCCCCCACTTCGTCAGTGTCGACTTAATCAACCTGAATCTGAGTGTAAACTACGTTACCGAGTGGTGAATTTTTCGGCTAAGTGAAACACTTGAGAATATAGATAAACTTAATTGTTTATTGATCGCAAAGTAATTATGATCACTATAATAATAATATAATAATAACCATTTATTTCAGGCTACTAAGGCCCATATTATATAAATACATAAATAGAAAACTTATTAGACTGCAGGTACATAATTAAAAAAAACTAAAGACAAAGTTGAGCACGAGACGGCTGCGACGGCGTCGTGTTTCGCTGCGAGGCCAGGTGTCGCGTAACCTGCCACGATATCGTCGGTATGCGACACCCTTCGGCCAAAGGTCTTCCTTCATGAAGATTGTTCCGTGGGCACTCGCACCATAAACAATTTAAAATTAACGTTATGGCGCGGCTCCAATTTCTCCACCCTCAAGGTCCACTTGGTCTTTATTCTGAGGTACTCCACAAGTTCCTCAGTCTTTGTGGTGTGAGGCAGACGAGACACATAGGTATAGCTGCGTCGTAGGTGTTGAATATGCTAATGAATGCACAGGTTTGCTGTCCGAACATGTACTGATGTCGCCGCGCACCTAAATCGGCGGGGGCGGTTGGATTTGCTAGATCAGCAACCCGTGTTCGATGAGAATGCATCGAACACTCACACTTGGAGCCAATACCGATTGATATTAATTTTTATACAACCCCTCGAGCGATTCACACGGAATAGGACACGAAAAAAATTGTGTCACTAGTCAAAGAGTTTTTCTAGTAGATGAAATAAAGAAATGTAAGGATATGTCTTAATATGATCCCGCAAATAAATCTTGAAGTTGCGGAAAAATGCAAAAACGAGCATTTTCGTATTGTCATAGTCATGGCGTTCGTAATCTAACATATGTACGAACGAATATTCTACTTTATTTTGACCTGCGCTCCTGCTCACTGTGAAGTAATGGTTGTGTGCGGAAGAGCGAGGCCGGCGATCGTGTCGCTGTGTACAGGTAAATTAGCTTGAAGAAATTTTTGCGTTTGTAGTAGTGTATGGTCAGCAAATAAAAAAAACAACATTTTATTTTTAGTTTTTATTGTTTTAAAGGTAATATACGTTTGTGGCTGGAGCACACCAAATGCGTGCACGTCTACGCATACGCACTACGTACTAATACGGTCGTGAAAATGTGTATCCACCGCATTGTAATCTATGGAACTGTATGAGGCAGACAAGCCAGTTCCAAACATTACAAGCATTGAATGCCGGTTTTCACTTCAGTGAAGACGTGTATGAATTAGGTGTTCTCCGGCCATAAATGTTTTATTCTAATAATTTATCAACCCCAGGCATATCACAATCATCCCCATCCTCGCTTTCATCAGATGAATTATTTAAATTAATTATGATTCGTTCTGATATTGTGTCTAAAGCTGCGTCTCTACCCTGATATTTGCTTTCCTCCTCAATAGCATGCAAACAAACTTTTCTCCATTCCTCTACAGTTATGGCGTTCATTTTTTCTTCAGCTAATGACATTATAACCTTCATATTCATTGCGACATTCTTTTTTGCGACATATGTTTTCACTATCCCCCATATATTTTCTATAGGATTAAACTCCGGATGGTATGGTGGTAAACGCAGCACAGTATGACCGTGCTGTCGTAATATTTCGTCTATCTTGTACTCTATAAATCTCGCCTTGTTTTGCAGAATCAGTTCATATAATTGAGGCTTAAGCAACGTGGATGAATGCTCAATGTTTCGAAATGTCAGCCAGTCTATCATTTGCTGTTTTCTAGAATTACTATTCGGTGCAGGATTTTGTATTGAGTTATGATATGGTGCGTTGTCAACAACAACAACACTATTTGGTTGTAAGTTGGGTATTAATTGAGTTTGAATCCACCTTGAATAGTTGTCATAGTTCATATTGTTGTGGTAATCTCCACTTTTTTGGTCGGCTTTAAACATAAGCAATGCATTTGGTATAAAGCCATCGATACCACCGGCATGAACAATGATTAAGCGGTTGCCTTTCGATATATGTTGCTTCAAACCTGAAGTGCTTCCATCTGACCAAGATTTCGAGAGGGTATGTGATGTATGTATATATGTTTCGTCGGTGTAAACAATTGGTCGGCGTTGTTCACGATATTCAGCAATTTTCATCAAATAATTAATTCGCAAGTATCTAATTTCGTGTTTTTCCATAAGAAGTTTCCGGTTATCTTCTGTTTGCTTCCAATTAAAACCTAATGACATGACGTGTTTTCGTAACGTGCTGACACAACCTTTATAATCGATATCTTCTTTCAATTTTGAGTGCAAAGTTTTTAAAGTGGGAACTTCTTTATTTGTGATGTGGAAGTCATGAATTGTTCTTCTGATAACTTGCTGATCAAAGTTATCGATTACTATTGTAGGTTTACGATTCGGTTTCTTTTTAGGAGATTTAAATGTTACTTCCTGATCTGAAGGACGACATTTGCTTTCTGATACTACCTTTCTGACGGATGCTATTGAAATTCCTGTTGATTTAGCAACTAATTGAGTGGGGGTCATAATACTGCTCGGGTTGTTATTACACTCATTTTCGAAATATTTGTACAAACAGTACAAAACTTCCTTAGTTTGAGAAGTCAAAGGCTTGCCTCGACCATGTTTTAACACTGGAGCCATTTTGAATTATCAATATAAAGTTACAACACTTACACACTTGTAATTAAACACTTTAACAAATATTTTAACAATAATAACAAACAATAACAACAATCAACAAATACAAAATTTCACAATGAAACTACTACGTATCTAATAATTATAATTTTTTAATGAAATGCGTGCTTTATGTTCTAACGGTATCAAGCGACTGACGTCAGACTGCACGTGGCACCTGCGGACAGAGTAAACTGGTTTATTCTGGTTTTGTGCGTGTTTCCACTTTCCACTATCAAGTGACGATTTATTTATTTGTTTTGTTTCGTAATTATTATGGTCAAAACTTTTTACCTATAGCTAAACTACTATCATCTAAAGAACGACACGATATTTTATTGTTTCACGGTAGTCGCCTTGTCGTTTGCTCAAGGACGTGAAATTGAATGACATATTTTTTTTAATAAAGTCAAAACCTTTTTCTTTAAAATAAAAACTTGTTTTTATTGAAAACAAAAATCAGAGTGTTGCTAGGGATAAGTATTAAATTAAATAGTAATGTTAGGATATTGAAACATTTTTGTAAGGGCCAGAACGATATAGTGGAAACGCGCTCTAATATCTAAGTAACATACACACCACTACATATGCAAAAATTTCTCGAGACTAATTTCACTGTACGTAGCGCTAAATAAATAATTCTCTCAGTGTAATGCCCCCTTAAACGGATTTTAAAGCTATCAGAAACGTTGGGAACCACTGATGTGAAGGAAAAGAAGAGCAGATTTCAAAACTCTTTTCGACCGGTAAGCACGACCGGCAAGTTATTAAAATAAATAGTGAATCCTAGAACGTCACTTCACCACTTAATCAGTAAATGGAGAAGTGAACAAGCGTTGTATGTTGTGTCCTAACAATTAATTCCTTAATTAAATGAACATGATTCACTTAAGGTAGGGCAAGGTAGACTAAATGTCGTCACATATGAAAGCGTGACTATTCACTTGGGAGATATCAATTACCAAAAAAGCTCATTGCTAATTGCTTACAAAATACGGAACTAGTAAACCAAATTCACTTTCTGGATAATAATAATGGCCTTCTAATCGATGTCGGTTACAGCGGCTCATCTCATGAGAGACTAGCCAACTATACAGAAGATATTATGTAGTGAAGTATGCTCTCCGAAGCACGGAGGGGTCTGACATATATCGAAAACGGTCACCCATATATGGAAAGATTGTGGCAACGTTGCTTAACATCGCGGTGCTTAAGGGACTCCTCATACTTTCTTGAATTTTCTAATTAGTGAATGGCACAGACAATGGTAAATTATTTTTTAAGTTCGCTAGGTACAGGCGGTCGTTTGAAAATAAGGCAACCCTTGATACCAGAGAAAACGATGATTTGATGTTCATTTTTAACTCACAACTAATAATGTGAAAATAAATCTGTCTGTATTGCCGTGTGGTACCGGCTTAAGAATAGTACCACCCCGTCTCTTCCCGTGGGTGTCGTCAAGGCGACTAAGGGATTTCACACCGGAGGACGGGCAGCAGCGTCCTCTGCGTACTTAAAGTCTTACTGCGATCGCCAACCCGCTCGCCAAGCGTGGCGATTATGGCAATTACCCCCAGAATCTACATACTAGTAGGTTCTACTGGGGAGACACGTGCCCAGCAGTGGGCCATCATATGTGTTGATATGTGTATGTATGTTGTAAATCTGTCTGTATACTCCATTATTTTTCGGCTCAACCGCTGGGCCAATGATGACGAAGTATCGTATACCTAATCATAAACCCATGAGGAAGACCATACGGTGTAATTTAAAAAAGTTGCCAATGACTTTCTTGGAAGATTCTTGACCTTTTCAAACAAAAATTGATTTGATTTTAGAAAATAATAAAGATGTCTAAGTTTTATAACTAACATCTACACGAATAGAGCCTCGGGCAAACACTAATAATAAACACTGCTCAACAAAATTTGACTTCATAAAATTTTCCTCGAATTTTGACATCTATTCAAATAAATGTTGATAACTTACGCCATTTGTAAACATTATTAAATTATATATCTTACCAGTCTTAACCGCGTCAATATCCGTTTAATAATGGTCACTCGTGACCACGGCCGTTGCAATACGGTCGAAACGTCGGGCAATAAACAAGATATTTTATCTTACATTATTCACGCGATTAAGACCCGTAGTATATATAATTTTATTATCAACTAGCTATCCCGCGCAACTTCGTATGCGTAATTTTTCCCCGTTTTTGCAACATTTCACGTCGCTACTCCGCTCCTATTAGTCGTAGCGCGATGTTATATAGCCTATAGCCTTCCTCGATAAATAGGCTATCCAACAAAAAAATAATTTTTCAAATCGGACCAGTAGTTCCTGAGATTAGCGCGTTTAAACAAACAAACAAACAAACTCTTCCGCTTTATAATATTAGTATAGATTCAAATGCATTTTGGCGTGGTGATTTCAAAAATCATATTATTAGTTTTCTAGTAGCTCTAGTTTTTGAGATATTTTCATTTTGAATTTTAGGGCTATTTTTGTTAGTCGCATTTCTGTCATACTGCGAAACGAAGATGTTATTTGAAGATCCATACTGTTATTGTGTTATTTGTGGCGACACAGTGTTCTAAATCTTTAATGATCCTCAAGTACTACGATGGGGTGAATAATTGGAGATCCAGACAAACTAAAGGTGCCCTCAAACATTGTGTGTCTATATTTTGTTGTCTTTACATATTCATTATCAGATTGAAAATGGTAATTTGACGGGAATCTCGTTATCGCGTTTGTTATTTTAGGGCAGTGAACCCTGCTAGTACAAATTGGTCAAATCAAAACATTTGAATGTTCCTTTCTGTTAAACGACCTCTTCTACCGTCTGACGAATCACCTATAGGTATCGTACCATCAACATCAACAAATTATTTTGAACTACCTACCTGTGTGCCAAATACTGAAATAAAGAAATTGCCTCAGTTTAGTGGAGATAAGTTGAATAGTATTGAGTATTTTCGATTAATTTACTTAATCAAATGTCACCACATCCATGGATGGGCTCAAAAAGGAATTTAGAAAAAAATATATTTGAAAATTTATTAACAATTAGTACAGCACTCAGGACACGCTGTTAAATTTAAGGGATATACTTTTTTAAAAGAAACGACTCCCGCAGTAGGGTACATGCCTTGTGTCGCGGGGACTTTACAAACTTACATAGGTATCACGGACACAAATTACACGCAGACTCGAAACAACAATTTGTGGATCACACAAAGCGGTGTCCCGTGTGGGAATCGAACATCGACCTCTTGCGTAGCAGTCGGATACAATCCCACCGCGCCAGGGTCTAACATGAGCATTCTTATTTGTTACTAGCTGTCCCGCGCAACTTCGTATGCGTAAATTTTCCCCGTTTTTGCAACATTTCTCGTCGCTACTCCGCTCCTATTAGTCGTAGCGCGATTTATATAGCCTATAGCCTTCCTCGATAAATGACCTATCCAACAAAAATTATATTATTTTAAAATATTTTTTTAAATCGGACCAGTAGTTCCTGAGATTAGCGCGTTTAAACAAACAAACAAACAATCAAACAAACAAACTCTTCCGCTTTATAATATTAGTATAGATTAATACTCCCCCAAGCCGACTGGTCCTCGTGGGGGAAAATGACCACGACCCTCTAAAGATAAAAAATATCAGAAAAAATAAATACAACGATATTTATATAGCAACTTTAAACTGTCGATCACTAGGAACTACGGAAAAATTGCAAGAACTGGAATATGCTTTGGATGAAATAAAATGGGACATAATTGGTATAAGTGAAGTGAGAAGAATTGGGGAAAGCATAGAAGACCATGGAAAATTCATACTACACCATATTGGGGAAACGCCCGGATTATACGGAGTCGGATTCATGATTAAAAGAAACCTTGCCAAAAACATACAAGAACTAAGAGGGATTTCAGAACGGATTGCACTTCTCAACATTAAATTACCTGCAGATGGAGAGGAAGAAAAAATATGGTCTATAATCCAGGCGTATTCGCCTACTGAATCAAATAGAAAAGAAGACATAACAAAAATCGAAAAATTCTACGAAGACCTACAATCCATCACTGCACATGCATCCAAAAACATAATAGTTATGGGCGACTTTAATGGACAGATTGGAAAGCAAAAAAGTGGAGAAGAATATAATGTAGGAAGTCATGGATTTGGCAAAAGAAGTAAAAACGGCACACGACTAGTATCTTTTGCTACTGAAAATAAGTTGCACATCTTAAACAGTTTTTACAAAAAGAAACCATCAAAGAAATGGACTTGGATCTCTCCTAATGGCCGGTATAAAAATGAGATCGACTATATTTTGTCCAACAATGTAAAAGTTTTTAAGGATTTGTCTATTCTAAGCAATTTTAATTTTAACTCGGATCATAGAATGGTTAGAGCAAAACTCTCGGGAACACCTGCTAAAAAGGCACGACAGTTTCACAACAGTATGAGAGCCATCGAATGTACCGGTAACACCAATTTGCTTCTGAATAACCTCGAAATATCCTTGCAAAGTGAGAGAAAAGAATCTATATCGACTCAAGAAAAATACATCAGATTGCTTAATCTATTAAAAACAGAAACTAAAAAAGTAAACATGACAAGCAAGACAGAGATATCAGTTAAAACTAAGCAACTATTACAAGAACGGAAACAACTTATACAACAAGGCAAAAATAATAATAATAATGGACAAAAGATAGCAGAAATAAGCAAAAAGATTAGCGAACAACTTAGGAAAGAAAGAAAAACAAAAAGATTAGCAACATTAAGAAAACATATATAAAAAACAGGAGGAATAAAGAAAGCGCTTAAAGAAATTAATTACAAAAAGGATTGGATTCCAAATATGAAAAATAAATATAGTGTAAAGACCAGCAAAAGACCAGAAATAATAGGGATCGCTACGAAGTTCTACCAAAATTTATATCAAAGTCGAAAAGGGGTACAACTATTAAAGGGATATCATTCAGTAAACAAAGAGGAGATTAAACCAATTCTAAATGAAGAAACAATAAAATCTATCGAATCACAAAAACTAGATAAGGCACCTGGATCAGATTTAATCACAAATGAACTACTAAAAACAACGTTACCAGTGATAGCACCAAAACTTACAGATTTGTTCAATGAGATCCTCGAAACGGAAACCATCCCGGAAGACTGGACAAAATCGACGATCATACTGCTACATAAGAAGGGAGACAAGAGCGATATAGGAAACTACAGACCGATCAGTCTAATGTCCAATATTTATAAAATATTTTCGAAAATCATACTAAGCAGAATTACCAATACACTTGATGAAAACCAACCTAAGGAACAAGCCGGCTTCAGAAGCAAATTCTCAACTATAGATCATATACACACTCTAAAACAAATACTACAGAAATATAGAGAATATAATAAAACATATTACATTGGGTTTGTTGACTTCAACAAAGCGTTCGATACATTGGAACATGAGTATATATGGGAAGCTCTAAACAGACAAGGGGTGCAAGAAAAATACATACGAATAATCGAAAAAGTATACACAGCGGGCACAGCACAAGTTAAACTTGAAACGACGGGTAACGAATTTCCAATTAAAAGAGGTGTACGCCAAGGGGATCCTATATCACCAAAATTATTCTCAGCAGTGCTGGAGATGATCTTAAGAAATCTAAACTGGACTAAAAATGGCCTCAATATAAATGGCGAAAATCTCAACCATCTGCGCTTCGCGGACGATTTGATTTTGTTCTCAGAGAACGCAGGAACTCTGGGACTAATGTTGAAGCAACTATCCGATGAAAGTGTTAAGGCCGGCTTGACAATGAACCTAACTAAAACCAAAATTATGACGAATTCCAAACAAGTTACCAACGAACAAATAACAGTAAATAATGAACAAATAGAATATGTAAATGAATATATATATTTGGGCCAACTTATATCTACAGATGATTGCATGAATAAAGAAATAGAACGAAGAATAAGTAATACATGGAAGCGGTTTTGGTCTCTCAAGGAAATAATGAAGGATAAAGATATGCCAATGAAGGGAAAAAAGAAAGTATATGAAATATGCATAATGCCATGCTTACTATACGGATGCCAGACATGGGCGTTAACAGAACTACAAGAAAGTAAACTAAAAGTCTGCCAAAATGCGATAGAAAGGAGTATTTTAGGTATAAAAAGAAGAGATAGAGTGAAATTACAAGATATCAAAAAGAAAACAAAATTTAAAAATGTACACACAACCTACAGGTCGCTTAAATGGCGCTGGACGGGACATATGTTAAGAGAAAGAAAAGAAAAATGGACTAAGTTAGTAACCGAATGGTATCCAAGAGATTGCAAAAGAAATAGAGGCAGACAAACCAAAAGATGGGAAGACGACTTTAAGAAAATAGCTGGTCCGATATGGACCCGTTTAGCAAGAGACAGAAATGCGTGGAAATCTTTAGAGGAGGCCTTTGTCGACAGACAAGCTGTAGAAATACAAACATCCAGTTGCCGATTATTAAATTACGAATCGATTAAATATAATTAAATTAAGTTTTAGCAAGTAGGCATATAACAATTGTAAGAAAAGTAACAGCAATAAAGGCTATTTTATTTATTTTATTTTATAATATTCTAATTTGGATAGATTCACTATGTTGGAGATTATAGCGAGGACCAGAGTCAAGGATTTCGCCAGTAAAATGAACAACGGAATGACGATATTAATGAAAATGATGAAAATTAAGTATGTGAGACATGTGAAAAATATAGATTTCTAAAGAATTTTAAATTTGAGGGTAATTTAAACTAGACCTGCTACAAAAAAACTAATGTAACTAGTACTATTTTCATAATCAACGCCATTAGGTACTTCAATCAAAAACAATTCATAAAACTCATAAAAATAAATACTAAAGAACGTACACAGTTCACAATTTACGTCAATATGTTACTATTCCTCAACTGTTACTAATCTGTAGGCCAACCTCGACATACGTAAAAATAACAAACAAGACTTTAAAATAACAAATTATTAACACATAATATAACGAACTACTCGTACGTATAGGTACGACTCACACATATCTAACAACTGTTTATGAAACATTTTTACAAACCGTGGCTAAATACTAGAATATTTTATCGATAAAACCACAAAATGTAAAAACGTAGAACCCGATACTATGTACAAACAATATCTAATATATAAAATTCTCGTGTCACAGTTTTCGTTGCCATACTCCTCCGAAACGGCTTGACCGATTTTGATGAAATTTTTTGTGCTTATCCGGTATCTATGAGAATCGGCCAACATCTATTTTTCATACCCCTAAGAGTTTGTTTGTTTGTTTGAACGCGATAATCTCAGGAACTACTGGGCGGCATTGAAAAAATATTTTATTGTTGGATAGCTCATTTATCGAGGAAGGCTATAGGTTATAACATCACGCTACGACTAATAGGAGCGGAGCAGCAATGAAAAATGTTGTAAAAAAAAAGAAAGAAAAAAGAAAAAAGGGAAAATTTACGCAGACGAAGTTGCGCGGGTCAGCTAGTAAAAATGTAAATTAAAGTCATGCATGACGTCATTCCGTCATTAATCTAAATAATTTATCTACCTAAGTATTTTAAGTTTAAATCAAAAGAAAATGCATTAAAAATCCATGAATCGTGATGACCTCTGTGACGCGGAGTGTGTCCGACTGCTACGCAAGAGGTCGTGGGTTCGATTCCCACACGGGACACCACTTTGTGTGATACACAAATTGTTGTTCCGAGTCTGGGTGTACTTTGTGTCCGTGACTTGTATGTTTGTAAAGTCCCCCGAGACACAGGGCTTGTACTCTAATGCGGGAGTCGTTTTTTTATAAAAAAAATCTTAATTTTCCCCTTTCATGTCAATAAAGTAATTAACCATAACTATGCCAATATATTTTTATTAAAAAAGAACTTGAAATCATTGAAAAATCATACTTAATTATTTAGATACCTAATTGATTTGACGTCGTGTTGCTGTGTTCATTTCGTTTGTAACGCAATTTTCTTTACTTTTTTAAAACTATAAATTATTTTACCATTGAGAAACAGTTACACAATCAAAACGAAGGACAAATAGCACCTTTATCATGATCGGGTAATTCGCGTCGGTTCACTCGCAAACCGTTAAAATACCAGTCACGAATATAATTTGTGTCAATATGTTTAACTTTATATTCTTTTCAACATACCATTATACCTACAAATATATTAGAATCTATACTAATATTATAAAGCGAAAGAGTTTGTTCGTTTGTTTGTTTGTTTAAACGCGCTAATCTCCGGAACTACTGGTCCGATTTGAAAAAATCTTTTTTTGTTGGATAGCCCATTTATCGAGGAAGGCTATAGGCTATATAACATCGCGCTACGACTAATAGAAGCGGAGTAGCGACGTGAAATGTTGCAAAAACGGGGAAAATTTAAGCATACGAAGTTGCGCGGGACAGCTAGTCTATACTAATATTATAAAGCGCAAGAGTTTGTTCGTTTGTTTGTTTGTTTAAACGCGCTAATCTCCGGAACTACTGGTCCGATTTGAAAAAATCTTTTTTTGTTGGATAGCCCATTTATCGAGGAAGGCTATAGGCTATATAACATCGCGCTACGACTAATAGGAGCGGAGCAGCGACGAGAAATGTTGCAAAAACGGGGAAAATTTACGCATACGAAGTTGCGCGGGACAGTTAGTATTCCAATAAGGCGGCAATGAGATGTACAGTCAGTCTGAAGATTACCACGCTAGATCAATTGACCAAAGGCATCAATCGTGCTATGGCTGACAGGAACGGAATAGGAATTAGATCCCGGACCACACTTTGCCAAGATGGATAATCTAATACAAGCGTTATTAATACAATAATTGCATTTTTGAAAGATAGAAAACGGTTTGGCATACGAAAGTCTCGGGTTCGATTTCTGGGTTTAGACTTCATTTTTTTTTATCTTTTAAGAATGCATTGTATTAATAAAGTAATTAGCAAAAAAGGCCTATAAAAATCAATATAATATTCGACCTACGACATCATAATTTGTTAAAATGCTCTCTGTAACAAAACAATAACAAAATCCGTGATAGTTCTTTAACTGATGTCGCAAGCGAGGCCCAACTCGCGTGTGAGAAAGAAATTTGAGATTCAGTAACATAGTCCAGATAGGTGGTTCGATTCCGGCCCCATTTCGCTTCAAATCTTTCAAAAATGCAATTATTGTATTAATAAAGTAATTGGCGAGAAATGCCTAAAAAAATTACTATAATACAAGTTTATTTTAAAGACAAGACTATCACAATAGACTTTGGGAATGAAGTGGCCTACATCTCATTGGAGACCATACAAACATTCATATCACGGAATGGAAGTAGTAACCTTAACTGCTGCATCATCAGAATCGTACGGGACCTGGACTTACAAATTCAAGTCACGGAAACAAAGTACATCCAGTTTCGGACCTTTTGTCTCTTGCGGAAATGCATCCTGCAACGTTTCTTCACGTCAATGACAAAAGGTAATGACATTTTTAGTCAAAAACGAATCGTAAAACATCTCGAGAATAGACAGTCTAAACAACCACACACAATCCAGCTTATTAAAACGCATCCCACGACAATTCGTAAACTAAATCAACGATAAATCGTTCAACAAATCCAGGAGTCCCGCTTCCAACCGATCAAATCTGGTCACATCTGCACATCTACATATCTAATAGTCGCGGAGCTGCTAGGAGGAACTAAATTGATGTCTATTTATGTCTTGGGCTGTCGTCTGCCCCTTCGTAGATGTTATCACGCTAGGTTAAGGTCGTAATGTAACAGTACGGGTATATAACCGATATAATATACTTGTACTGATACTTCAATCCATACAAAGGATTGGCTTTCTTTCTTGGGCTATTTAGTTTACCCTGAGGCTCTGGATGCTAGTATTAGTGGTTTCAGATAGTTGCGTAGATAAGTAGTGACCCCTTACCCCCGAATAATAATAATTCATTTCAAATTACATAAAGTTATATTTCGGAGCTCCAGGACCCCCAATACTAAAGTTGTGGTAATATTGTCAGCATGTTGCTGTACGTGCGTGTGTGTGCGTGCGTGCGTGTGCGCGCGAGCGTGTTTGTGTGTGTGTGTGTGTGTGTGTGTGTGTATGAATGTGAGAAATATATTGTATAAATTAATATACTTTATATTGTTATACAATACGTGTTATATTGTTGTCTTTATATTTGCAGAATAAATGCCACTGCCAGCTTTAGGAAATCCTCTGTTTTTGAATAGTTTAGTTCTAGTAGTAGATTTCGGATTTTAGATTTGCTATGGGTATTAATTTATTTATTTTGTTGAACTACTTGGATCATCGGAACATGTAAAATCTTTGTAGTACCTATTAGTAGAAGTTCGTTCACATACTGCATAGTTTCATCGGGATAGAGCCACGTGTTTTAATCTACTTAAAATATGCTTAATTTTAAGTTGTACTCAAAACTACTTTTGTCACTACTTTTCATCTTTAAATGACTATCGAGTTGAGTTTCGCTTAATTCGATCATGTTGAAGAATTCCTGAGCCTAAATGTAGCAGCACAACTACGGTAGTATGTATGTGACGTTACGAAGGATCGTATTAAAATAACTTTATCTAGTCTTGCACAACTAGTCATTAGATTAGAAAAAGAAGTAATGCTGCGATAAACATTCAGAGGCACGATTATTACAACACCTGTACTAGTAAATAAAGTTACTGAGCCGGACTGTGTGTGTCCATTTAGAGTAAGCGCTCATAACGGTACCGCGCCTTAACTATGAACGATCGCAGTAATATTAACATTACTACGTTTAAGTTATGTCGTACATTTACAGTGGAACCTTTATTTTGATTTATTAAAGGCACGATAGCCACCCAATATTAAATGTCTTTGATGAATTTATTTGACAGAGAAACTCTTGAGTGTGACCATAACTTTATGAGAGAATTCTATTAAAGGTTTGAATTAAATAAAAATATTGAAGGTCTAATTGGTCACAAAAGGGTCTAGCTAGCTTTGGTATCAAGCGATTTTTGATTGATTAATTGATTTAACAAATAATGCTGAATGATGCAACTCTGCGAACTTTGGTCTACATTTTCATGGTAAAGTGATTGATTGGCTATTGACTGGCCTGTTGGTCTAGTGGTTAGTGACCCTGACTGTTAAACCGGAGATCGAGAGTTCGATCCCCACACAGGATAAAACTTGGTGTGATGAGCACAAATATATAAGTATATTTTTCAGTTGTCTGGTTGCCAATACAAGCTCTGCTTAGTTTGGGATTAGAGGAATTGTGTGAGTTGTCCCAACTCCCAAGATATTATCATTATCAAAATTATGCTAGAGAAATATTATACTTATAAGCACTGAAGTGCGCAGTGAAGCTTTTAACATACTACGACACTACTGAAGACATACCAGGACTACATAACGTTATAAGAGCTATGTTCGGTATCTGTCTGTAACAATGAAACCTATCTTGTGTAGTTGTCTATGCCAGTCTACGCTATACGTAGTGATGGGTGGTTATTGCGTATGGGAACTATTTTTATCGACTGACCCTGTACATCTCATATATGATTTATTGCTATATCCCATCTTTAACTTGTTTATCTTTGAAATAAAATGAAGCAGTATAGCGTGTACGGCAAACCTTGCAGCTAAAGAACAGAATCAATTGCCTAAGTTGTACTATGTGATAGTGCAGAGTTTAAAGGATATTAGGTATTACCCAAAATTAAGTAAGCGCAGAATTATTCAACTTACAATTTAGATACCAGAGGCGAAAGGCTAAAATATTAAGTTAACTCTAACTATAATATTAGGTAGCCGAAAATAATGGTGTTCTAAGGACCCATAAATAAAGTGTAACTTTAAGTTAAATTTGTGGCCACACTAATAGTTCATGTTTTTATTTTTTTAAAGACTACTCCCGCAGTATGGTAGTCCTGTGTCGCGGTGAACTTTACAAACATACAAGTCACAGACACAAAGTACACCCACTCGGAACAACATATTGTGGATCACACAAAGTGGTGTCCCGTGTAGGAATTGAACCCACAACCTCTTGCGTAGCAGTCGGACACACTCCCACCGCGCCACAGTTACTTCTAAAGCTCGAGAAACAATAAAACAAATTCGGTCTTTTATTTTATTATTACACTAGCACGTTCGTCTGCGTAAATTTTCCCCGTTTTTGCAATTTTTTGATTGTTGCTCCGCTCCTATTAGTCGCAGCGTGATGTTATATGATGTGATGCCTATAGCCTTCCTCGATAAATGATATGATATGATAAACAAACTCTTCAGCTTTATAATATTAGATTAGATTACATAAGGTTCAAATTACTTTGTAAATGAGCCTCTTCTAAAATTAGCAGCCGCCTCCTCATAATGGACAAACTGAATGGTCCGAGGCTATTTTTGTCTTCTTTAAGAGGATGTCACTTTATGTGATTCAGTGAACTGGTCTTATTGAATGTGATAAATGTTAAGATAATGCGGTGACTCAAGATTAGCCGGTTTAGCGACGTATGTCCAACATTCTCTTAACTCTTGGAAATATGCATCTTGGAAAATATTTGGCTGGTTTTCAAATATAAATACGGATTATGATGCGTTGAGTTCATGGGAAAACTAAAATACGACGGGAAATTTAATAGAAATAGGTACAATGTCTTATTTTAGGAACACATAGTGCCTACTGCAAAGTTTGTGTCTTTTCACGAAAACGTCACTAAAGCCGACTCTCAACGTGACCTTTGACCCACGTAATAGGGTCTCTTGAGAAATACTTAGATGTTTTAATCTTCAACTTTTCTCAAACTTGCTTCTTAGAATCTTTTTCTTAATCATCTAACGTGTTTGAGTCTTTTTACCACGAAGGGACTGACGTCTGATTTTGTTAAGATAAAGTGATCTATAAAATAGAGCATATGCCATTTTTTCATGAGGCTATGGATGCTTCAATATAAATCAAACCTAAATGTATGTAAAGCCAAAGAGAAATGAGCTTTTTTACCGAGAATTTTACCTAGTTGCCTTTAATATTTACATTACAATATGCTTCAGCTGTGAAGTGAAGGGAACAGGAGATAAACACTTTTCAACTACTAAACCAATTACCAATCTCTTATGATTATTTCAAAATGTGGATTATTAATTTCTTAAAATCTACACTAATATAATATAGAGGAAAGATTTGTATTTTTGTATGTAACGAATAATCTTAAAAACAGCTAGACCGATTTTAAAAATTCTATCACCATTAGAAAGCTACATTATCGGGGAGCAACATGATGATGACTGCCTCTGTGGCTCGGTGGGAGTGTGTCCGACTGCTACGCAAGAGGTCGTGGGTTCGATTCCCACACGGGACACCACTTTGTGTGATCCACAAATTGTTGTTCCTAGTCTGGGTGTACTTTGAGTCCGTGACTTGTATGTTTGTAAAGTCCCTCGCGACACAGGGCTTGTACCCTACTGCGGAAGTTACCTTTAATAATAAAAAAAAACATAGGCTATATTTAATTGTTAAAAAAAATAGAGATATCTTCGAAAATTACAATAAGGTACTAATTCAAGGTGTAAAAAACTACGAAATGACACCCATGCGAAACCGGGGTAGGCAGCTAGTAATAATATTTTCTCATAATTTTTATCATCGATTATTATACACCGACACAACTACTCGTAAAATTGCAAAAAAAAAATATACCTTGCGTGGGTCCCACCATATCTAAGTAGTGGGAACTAAGAGTACTAGATCTATGTTTATGACTCATGTAACGCTACACCTGGGTCATGAAGATTTACTACAATTAAAGAGGTCTGACATCAACCCTGTCTGGACTATATTTAAACACATGATGGAGAGCAAAGATAAAGACAATTCTACACAATTCTTCGCAGAATCGTCCTGAAGACACGTCTAGTACATCATCTATTGAAACTAGTAAAGAAGCAACGCTACCACTTCATAGATAGGTAATAATAAATAATAATATAATAATATCTAGGGACAACTCACACAACGCTATCTGATTCCAAACTAAGCAGAGCTTGTACTATGGAAACCAGACAACTGATAAACATACTTATATATTTGTAAATACATACATACACATTATAGATAAATAACACCCAGACACAGAATAAACCATCGTGCTCATCACACAAAGTTCTATCCTGGGTGGGGATCGAACCCACGACCTCTTGCGTAGCAGTCGGATACACTCCCACCGCGCCACAGAGGCAGTCAAAAGAGCTTTTCGTTCTCGAAAGACTCCGTTTTCGAAAGAGCTCACTCCCTTTCGTGATTGAATACATTAAATCAATGGTTGGTAAGAAGTGGTCCGCCGACCACCAGTGGTCCGCAAGAGTAAAAAAAGAGTCCACGAACGATTTCGAATTTCGCGTGCACAAACTCAAAAATCACATTGATTCAAAATGTATTTAATTTATTAATAACTAGCTATCCCACGCAACTTCGTATGCGTAAATTTTCCCCGTTTTTGCAACATTTCTCGTCGCTGCTCCGCTCCTATTAGTCGTAGCGGGCGTATTAGTATAAATGGGCTATCCAACAAAAAAATAATTTTTCAAATCGGACTACTAGTTCCTGAGATTACCGCGTTTAAACAAACAAACAAACAAATAAACAAACAAACAAACTCTAACGCTTTATAATATTAGTATAGATTAGTATGATTTCTATTAGAATAATGTAGCTAGCAAGTTTCTTTGACGTTTTGGTTGAAGTTTATTTTCGGATTGATTTAGTGTAAACAACTCTTCAAATAATAAAGGTAATCAATATGGTGGTCCTTGCGAATAACGAAGAACTAAAAGTGGTACCTGTACATGAAAAGGTTTGGGAACCACTGCGTTAAATCGTCGGTCCTGCGCCTAATTTCTATGAGAGTGAAGGGACAGAGAGATCACATCTATCTGCACAAACACTTATGCACCTTTCAGTATTGCACAATCACTATAATAGGTATTACTATTATATTATTGGTTACTAGATGTTAGATATCCACGGTTTGATTTCATGGTGAATCAACAATAGGTATAATAATAAAAGTGAATATGGTGTGAAGGTATGCACGGTGATTGCATGATTGCTTTTTAATTTGTTATATTTTGTTTGGGGAGCTTACGGCTAATTTGCAAAATGGTTAAAATCTTAAATTAAAATGCCAAAGCTGCATGGTAACGGAATCAAAAGAAATGAGGTTGTTTAATGCTGAAACTATTCCAAAACTCTGAATAAACAGTAAAAGTCATCAAAGAATAGGAAATGAGTAACCTAAATATCCAGAACGGCGGAAAAAGTAATCATAAGTAATATTTGAGTTCCGTTCCTTCAAAGGAACACGACTTCATCAATTTATTCATGAGTCGGTCCTCTGGCTTTTCTCCAGAACTCAGTACGCCGCTTACATATTCAGTAGGTCGATTTTATTTAAAAAGACATCATAAAATGGCGTGAAAACATAATATTTTAAAGTTATCATTATCACCACCAACCAATTGTCATCGCTGTACCAGAAGCCGTACCATGAAGTCTTCTAATTTCGTACCATAATAGGGTATTTGACTAAAGTCAAATCAGCCTCTTTTTAAGAAACGTCAAAAACGAGCCGCTCCGTACAAATTTGTATGAAATGCTAGCATATGACGTCACATTTTCTATGGTCAAATTATTTACTTTCAGTGTTTCTCTTAATGATTTTAAATTAAGTGACACATTAAATTAATAAATGAACATATTTTTTAGAACACTTTATGAATGGTGAATACATCTCTCACTTGCGGTTTGCAGATGACATTGTCATTATGGCGGAAACGCTGCAGGACCTGCAACGGATGCTGAATGATCTGGCTGACTCCTCTGTACGCATCGGCCTACGGATGAACTTGGATAAAACCAAGGTCATGTTCAATGAACATGTACTACCGGAACCGACAGCGGTGCACGGCGCCGTTCTCGAAGTTGTTCAAAAATATGTGTACCTCGGGCAGTCATTGCAGTTAGGTAGAAACAACTTCGAGGACGAGGTGAACAGGAGAATTCGGTTAGGTTGGGCAGCGTTTGGTAAGCTACGTCAAGTCTTCTCATCGTCGATCCCACAATGTCTAAAGACTAAAGTCTTTAATCAATGCGTCCTACCCGTCATGACATACGGAGCCGAAACATGGACACTGACGGTACGGCTGGTCCACAAGTTCAAAGTTATGCTCGGAGTTTCTCTTAGGGACAAAATCAGAAATGAGGTGATCCGGCAGAGAACCAAAGTTATCGACATAGCCCACCGGATAAGCAAGCTGAAGTGGCAGTGGGCTGTCCATATTAGCCGAAGAACCGACAACCGTTGGGGTAAACGAGTTCTTGAGTGGAGACCGCGTCTCGGCAAACGTAGTGTAGGACGCCCTCAGGCCAGGTGGAGTGATGATTTACGCAAAACGGCTGGCAGGAGCTGGATGCGAGAAGCCGAAGATAGAAACAGCGGTGCACGGCGCCGTTCTCGAAGTTGTTCAAAAATATGTGTACCTCAGGCAGTCATTGCAGTTAGGTAGAAACAACTTCGAGGACGAGGTGAACAGGAGAATTCGGTTGGGTTGAGCAGCGTTTGGAAAGCTACGTCAAGTCTTCTCATCGTCGATCCCACAATGTCTAAAGACTAAAGTCTTTAATCAATGCGTCCTACCCGTCATGGCATACGGAGCCGAAACATGGACACTGACGGTACGGCTGGTCCACAAGTTCAAAGTTATGCTCGGAGTTTCTCTTAGGGACAAAATCAGAAATGAGGTGATCCGGCAGAGAACCAAAGTTATCGACATAGCCCACCGGATAAGCAAGCTGAAGTGGCAGTGGGCTGGCCATATTAGCCGAAGAACCGACAACCGTTGGGGTAAACGAGTTCTTGAGTGGAGACCGCGTCTCGGCAAACGTAGTGTAGGACGCCCTCAGGCCAGGTGGAGTGATGATTTACGCAAAACGGCTGGCAGGAGCTGGATGCGAGAAGCCGAAGATAGAACAAAGTGGCGTGCAATTGGAGAGGCCTATGTCCAGCAGTGGACTGCGATAGGCTGATGATGACATATTTTTACCTGGTTATTTTAAAATATTTTATTTTGATAGTAGTCAAATACCCAATTTAGTCCTGCTAATTTTGTACCATAATCCTGCCAAAAAGCAAACGAGTCCGTGATGACGTCACCCAACCTACGAGCGACCTATTGTCTAAATGCCAATTCGTGGCCCTTTACAGCCATTCAGCGACTGACATGCGCCAGATTCAAACGTGAAGCCCTGCACATCAGTGGCGAAGGGTCCATAGAATACCATTATTTTCGGTTTCCCTTTAAATTGTATTTATTTAATATTGTACATAAAAAACCGTCTCTAACAAGATAACCCTTGGCCTCTGCTGCACATGACAAATAATTTAGATGTTCATGATACGGCCCCCCTGCTTACTGCTTTAAGGGGTTCGTCACTTAAGTGGCGAACTGGCGACCAAGTAGATCAAGAGATCAACGACAGCGAGGAATCTAGAGATAATGACGCAGCACCGATAGCTTACCATCAGTCTTACGTCATTATCTCTTTGCGGTCGTATCGGATTTCCTTCCCGTGGACTACAAGAGTAAGAGAATAAAGAGAGCACTTGTGTTTGCGTACACACTTGTGCATTATAAAATCTCCTGCGTAGTAGCCTAGTCTCGACCATTGACCCTCGTGACCAAAATCGGATAGGAGGCCACTATACGCTATCTTCATATCATTCAGCCCTCGCCAAATATAAAACTACGATCATTTGCGTCATACAATATTTACTTGTACTGTTCTTTTCTCTTGTGTTTATTTCTTTAATTCAATCAACGGTGCTTTTTAACTACCAACACAAATAGAGTGGTGTTATAAGACTGACGTGTGTATCTGTTTGTCTGTTGTGGCATAACAGTGCCTAAAGGAATGTACGGACTTTCATTTTGTTTTTTTTTTCAATCAATCATAATTTTATATTTTTTTAGTATGTATTAATTTGACGTTTTGAAATAATCATTAACCTGATTTTACGAAATAAAGATATTTGAGTTTGAGTTTGCCGCGATTATTATTCAATAGCTGACCCGCGCACCTTCGTGCGTAAATTTTCCCCGTTTTTGCAACACTTTTCATTGCTGCTTCCTTGCTTCGCTCCTATTGCTCGTAGCGTGATGTTATATAGCCTATAACCTTCCTCGATAAATGGGCTATTCAACAGTAAAATATTTTTTCAATTCGGACGAGTATCTCCTGATATTATCGCGTTCAAACAAACAAACTCTTCAGCTTCATAATATTAGTATAGATTAGAAAGTTATATATTAGTTGGGATGGATTTTGCTTTGTTTCATAAAGTTCCGATTTTAAAATAATTCAATTTTTATTTGCCTTAAACTTAAGGGGTTATTTCGTGTTATTTTTTCTCTTTTTTCTACTGTATCTCATCCAAAACCATTATTTGATCCAGTATGCTTCTCCCCACCTTCTAACAGATTTATTGTCCAACCAAGTACCGTAGTACCGTCTAAATCATCCATATTGTCAGTCGAGCAATCGTCACTTAACCCTTTCATTTCTTACCGGGGCCTAAGACAGGCGAGTCGAGGCTATAGGAAGCCTACCGCCGCTCGTGCACTTATTCAATTTGCTGCTATTATGATTTATTGGTCGGTCCAAGTAGGCGCCTATGACCTAGACCGCGGGACTGCTTGTCCCTACTATGTCACCGACATTCAATAACTTCTTTAAGTACTTACACGTGTTCACAGCTGCGTAGGTATGAGAAAATGAAATGACGCAAGTGCTAGTTGTATCTCTGTGGCGCGGTGGGTTCGATTCTCACACGGGACACCACTTTGTGTGATCTACAAATTGGTGTTTAGAGTATGGGTGTACTTTGTGTTCGTGACTTGTATGTTTGTAAAGTCCCAAGCGACACAGGGCTAGTTCCTATTGCGGGAGTCGTCTTTTGAAAAAAGAATAAAGTATCTGCAACTTCGCCGAAATTTATTTAAAGTAGGCAAAGGTGATCTTCTCAGATTTCGATGACTAAACAACCTACTACCAACCTACCCCTACTTCTTGCGCAGTCGGGTAAAAACTAATACAAAACTTAGCTATCATAGCCTAAAAATTTAGCCTAGTACCAATGTAACATGTTAGTACTCACTTGGACCGCAAACAAATCGATTGACATCTCATTTACCGAGATCGGGTAAGTGTTTACGCGCTACGATGGTACATACGTAAATACATATCAGGGGTATACGGTCCAAGGGGGGGGGTCCCCAGACTCGACTGAATGACCTATTTTGGGGAATTTGAGAATTTTGACACTGGGCTGGTGTATTTTGTTTGACAGGCAATTGCCCCCCTCCCATCTTCAGCAGTGGTGCCTAGTGTACTAGTGTACCCGTGCTAAGCCAAATTCAACCCCCCACCGTCATGTGTGTGACTCGCCCTTGGCCGGTTGAGTTAAATGTTGCCCCCCATAAACGAGATACATTATAGAGACCAGATCTCTTTATTTTATGGATTGTGGAAGTGGGAGTCCGGATTTAAACGTGTGGAAAGGACCTTCGTATAGCTTTTTGGGCCACTTTTTGGTTTCGCCATAGTCAGGTAAAAATCGGTCCAGACGAAACACGAAACGACACGAATACCTCCCCATACTAAACGAAAAAGAGAAATAAGCCTTCTTTTGCCGCGTATATGGATGGCTATCTTCTTAGCTCCACGGCCGTGTAACAAGAAAATTAATGAGGCATTAGGTGATGGTACTCCAATATCATAAACAGCTGTTAGAGCTCTCGTAAAACTGATGTTTACTTTATTACATATTGTTATGTTAATAAAAGTCCTATAAATTATTGACGATACCTTGTATCATTTGTTTTATGGTTGTCGCTTGTCGTGTCTTTTAATCTTTTTTTTTTTGACAACGACATTTGTTATGATGGGATGGGTCTTACCAAATGTTGTGGCTCACGGTGGCTCACGTTCAAAGCTACATTCAACGGTCACGAACACGAACTTGAACGTTTGAAATGTGCGTGAAAGTGTTGTTCGGCTGTTTGTGAACGGCTTGTTTGTACTGACGCGTGCTACAATTAAACACCGGTCAGCGGGTCAATTCACGTATTTAAAGCAGTGCAGTTGCAGTTCAGTTGCAGTTAAGTTTCGATTAAAATCGCCATTTTCGTATTCTTGTAACTTTGCGATCGATCTTAAAAACGCTTGCGCACCGTACTAGATTGTCGTTTTCGAGACGTATACTTGACGCAAGTTAAACGGCTATTACACTACCATAAATCAGGGCCCTAAATCGGGGTGGCCTTGAAAAATTGATAGATAATTAGGGCCCTAACTCTTATTACACCGCTCTTTTTAAGGGTTTAGGGTCCCTGATTCAGTGTAGTGTAATAAGCGCATTACAAGGATACAATAATGGCCGTTTTAATGCACTGCTTTAAACACGTGAATTGACCCTAGGTGTGTACTTTGTACCATTTTTTTAGCAATTTCGGCCATGTGTAGGGCTACAGGTATAACCAAGTTTGCAGACTACTCAATTACGAGCTACTAACTTTGCTCCTCGAAGTCGGCCGCGTTATGTTTGGTATTTCTATGTGCTATTTTGATGTGACTGGATGTTGGTCTAGTGGTTAGCCGCCCTGACTGCTAAACCAGAGGTCGTGGGTACGATCCCCACCCAGGATAAGACTTTGTATGATCAGCACGATGGTTTAGTCTGTGTCTAGGTGTAATTTATCTATAACTAACTGTAGTAAAAGAAATTTCAATTCGGACCAGTAGTTCCTGAGATAATTGCGTTCAAACAAACTCTTCAGCTTTATAATAATAGTAAATAGATATGTATGTATTTAGAAATATATATTTATTAGTTGTTTGGTTGCCATAGTACAGGCTCTGCCTAGTTTGGGATTTGATAGTGTTGTGTCTTGTGGGAAATATTTAAAAAATGTAAGAGTCTATTCCGTAGTTTTTGCACACACTTTCGGATTTATAATTAGTAGGAAAAAAATGGTTGTCTGTAAAGTCAGTTTACGGACGATATTTTACGTGATAACGTCATACAACATTGATGACATATCGCCATTCGCGTTGCTTAGCAACCAATCAACAGCGTCAGTTCCAATTGTATTGCATGTCATGTCACTGCAATCGCTATTCGATGTTGCTTAGCAAACAATTAATAACGTGACTATTTTTTAGACACTTTTTCGTGAGTGTAGACGTTATCACGTCAAAAATTTGCTGGAAGTACCTACTTCTATTTCAGTGTATACCTACAGGAAAGTGATCTTGTTTAAATAATGAAGTACACTTTACATACGGGTACCTACCCATTAGGTACATACATTATGTAGAGATGCCACTGCCAACATGACAGTAATCTCTGCATAGATATAGCAATAATACAGTGACAACATGTGGGTTAATTAAACAAAAGCCTGTGATTCAGACCACCGCACAATGTGGATTTTATCTTGGTGTTCATTGTTACTAAATACTAGAGCCTCAATGTGTCACAACTGTGTTCATTCTTTTAAAACCATTCATGAATTGTTTATACAATTGTTTTTATTTTTTAAATAATTCTATATGTCTGCCCATTTGTTTTTAGGGTTCCGTACCTCAAAAACCGGAACCTTTATAAGATCATTTTGTAGTCCGTCCGTCTGTCTGTCAAGACCTTTATCTCGGGAACGCGTGGAGGTATTGATTTGAAATTAAAACCATATACTCAGGTCTACAGTCCCATGAAGCAGTGAAAAATCAAACTTCTAAGTTAGAGTAAAAAAAGAAATGGCCGTTTATGCCGCAAAAAACGTATATTTCGAGACTCGATTCCTGAATGATTTATAACTAGCTGACCCACGCAACTTTTGCAACATTATTAATTACTGCTCCGCTCCTATTGGTTGTAGCGTGATGTTATACAGCATATAGCCTTCCCCGACAAATGGACTACCCAACAGAAAAAAAAAAACAATTCGGACCAGTAGTTCCTGAGATTGCCGCGTTCAAACAAACAAACTCTTCAGTACAAATTTGTAAGGAACCCTCAGTGGGTGAGACCGACTGGCACTTTTCCGGTTTAACTTTTTTTTAATTTACGACACTCAAGTTCACTCACTTGAGTGTCGTAAATTAAAAAAAATACTGTTAATGTTAAAAATGTCAATAGTTAATAGTTATACAACGTTATTCTTGGTAGGTATAGTGCAAACCTGAAAGTACTTTGCTCAGAATCAGTCACACAAACGAATGGGGTAGTTTTATATACTTTAATTAATTAATTAATCAATCATTAATTATTCTAACCCTCCAAATCCTGTTCACAATGTGATGTGAAATGTAATCATCACTTATGTTTCAATAGTGACCATGAATTACGTACTACGGGACGCAATGAGCACGATAGCGCCAAGAACACGAGACAACTTGAATGGCTTATAACTCTGCAAGTTTAAAATTTTTTACTTTTCTTTTTTTTATGTGACTTTTTGAAGTAAAAATCTTGTTGAGCTTTGCATTATACCAAAAATAATATTGTTTATATTACTAACTGAACTCGGCCACGCTTCGCTGTGGCTTTTAAAGTCTTAAAGTTTCATCACAATCTGATCATACAAGACAAGTATTGATTTTTATATCATATAGATTGTAATGGATATCTAATCCAAGCTAATATTATAGTCTATCTATAGCAAGGTTTCCTAAACTGTGCTGTGCGCCTCCCTGGGGCGTCGTGAAGCGATCCACGTAGATTGCCTGTCTGTACCAACGTGACTGTGATGTGTAAGCGCCGCGCGCATGCCGATTATGCTCAGAAAAGCAAACACATTCTTCTCATTAGTAGCCAGCCAATATTTCTTTTATTTTTTATTATAGAATAAAATTATGTTGTGTTTTGCTTGTAGTTTCTAATAACAATTATATGTTATTTGAAGTTATTTTTAAGTAAGTTTTCACTAGGCTAGAATGGCGCACTGGTACAGCTCGCGCCACCTAAGTTTGCGTTGGTGAAGTTGTATTCGTATTCGAATGTAGTTCTGCGCAGGAAGGTCCTTCGCCCTACGATACCTAAATTTGAGTTGTGCGCAGCTTACGTACGAACATCAGACACGCAAACTTAGGTGGCGCGAACTGTAAGTACTTTTTGGCCTGAGAGTGGAAAGCCAGAGAGGGCTATGGAAGTGGGAGAGAAAATGACAAACTCCCAAGAGCGTCATAGTCAAAATAAGTTTGAGAAACCCTGGTCTATAGTTTAAAGAGTTGTACTGTCTGCTACATTTCCATGCCTAAACCACTGAACCAATTTAGATGTAATTTGGTATGGAGATGGTTTGAGTCATAGGAAATAAGTTTAATGTCTGTAAATCTGTGGTATTGTAGCACCCAAAGTTGAACAAATTTTGATAAAGTTTTTTATTACAAATTAATGGGCATAACCACGGGGTGTTTGGGGGTTGAACCCCCAAAATTGCAAATATGTAAGTACACACAGAGTACACATTTGGCCAGTGTTTACTAAATTTTACCACCTAATAACGAAATTACGAAATCCTGTCCTACCAAAAAAATATTCTGGGTATGCCCATGGTTCAATTAATTTGATTATTTATTCATTAAGAATTTTTACATTGTGTTTGAATACATACAGGCTTCACAAAATAGTACCTTAATTTAGAATAATATTAATAATAACAATAATTGAAATAATATTAATAAAAAAGTAAAATAGAAAAAAAAGATAATTTACACCATAATTTTAAAAAAGGCAAAATAATTTAAAATGACAATTATTTTAAATTATTCTGCCTTTAGGTTTCATTAGTATGGTTCTTTCTTAGTTTGCCATTGCAAAGACAATCAGTCTTTTGTTTTTTAATTCAGGGTTTTTTTTTGTGGACACATTATTGTTGTAATAATCACTAATGCAAGTTACATGGTTTACTTTTTACTACATAGCCAAGTTGTCTAGCCGGGTTAAAGGATAGAATTTGTATTATAAATTAACATAATATAAGAAATGCAGTGGTAGTAATGGTGAATCAATATTGATAAACTTTCGTGATTTGTACACACTATCTATACTAATATTATAAAGCTGAAGAGTTTGTTTGTTGGAATGCAATAATCTCAGGAACTACTGGTTCCAATTGAAAAATTCTTTTACTGTTGGATAGCCCATTTATTGAGAAAGGCTATAGGCTAAATAACATCATGGTATGACCAATAGGTGCAGAGCAGCAATGAAAAAAGTTGCAGCTAATAAGATTATAGATATTATGAGGCTTAATTGTTTAAATATTTTAAGGTAAATACTTTATTTACTGACTTTTTTTTACTGCCTCTGTGCGGTGGGAGTATATCCGACTGCTATGCAAGAGGTTGTGGGTTCAATCCCCACCCAAGATAAAACTTTGTGTGATGAGCATGATGATTTATTCTGTGTCTGGGTGTTGTTTATCTATAATATGTATGTATATATTTAGGTATATATAAGTATGTTTATCAATTGTCTGGTTTGAATAGTACAAGCTCTGCTTAGTTTGGGATCAGATAGCATTGTGTGAGTTGTCCCAAGAAGAAGAGCAAAAGGACCATATAGTAATATTAGGAGTATTACATAGAACACTAACAACTCAATTTTCCACTCACTAAGAACCACCCAAGCCCAAGATAATTTTACAGTAAAGAAGAATTTGTACTCTACTTTTTGCACTCAGTCTCAACCAGTCTCAGAGTCGACAAGACTTAAAAATAAGGTCAAATTCATTCTTATAATAATAATAAGAAGTATTCAATAGCATTCTCAATTTAAAAACACTTACCTGAAATCTAGTGGCAGACGGCTGATCCTTAAATCGAGAGGGCTTCTCCATATCACGGAAGCTGCTCTTGACGTTCGACGATCGTTTTACACCCATACTTCCATTTATAGCGCTCTCCGGCAGCAACCGATCTCTTTCACCAACCTCTTTCGTTCTAAACTGTATACCTGCTTCCACATCCTCACTCTTGGCGGGAACATCCGTGGGATACTGAATATTCCCGTTCGTTGCCGCCATAGACTTAGCAGAACTTATTTTTCTAAATCTCCCAATAATAACATCTTCTTCGTCAGTTACCGGCACATTCAATATCTCCGGCACAACGCTAGAATTAGCCTCTGGCTTTACAGGACTCATCTCTATATCTTTCTGTGATGAACTCATTTTAATCACAAATCAACTTTACAGTTCAAGTCGAATTAGAAACACATTATTTCAGTTTTTCAATAGGAAACCAGTACATTACGAAAATATACAGCACGCGTAATAATTTCAGTTCAAAAATATATTTTCTAGGCGTATAGAGAAATATACAATTTGAAAAAGGTACAACAAGTATACATTTATGTGAGAAATATAAAAAATATGTAAAATATTATAAAGCACGCGGACAACGCGTCGGTGCTAAAACACGCAATCTCCCACTTCGCTATCAGTTTGACAACTAAATTGAACGGCCGCGTGAATTGACATTTATATGACGGTTTGTGATGAAGAAATAAAGGAAGCTGTCACATATTTTGTTTTAGCCAGTTTTAGCGGTAGCGTATTTTTATTGGAATTCTCAAGCTTATTAAGAAAATATTTTAATTTAATAAAAAATATAAACTCAGATGATCTGAGATTTTATATATATGTTCAATAATATTCAGAGGCGTTGTAAAAAAGGTTTAGACTTTCTTGCTAATATGACAAAGGAGAATAGAACACCAGAAGGACGACCTCAATTTGTGAAAAGTGTCCGTCGAAATGGGTAGACTAAAAATCCTCCAATCCGAACAATTCAATCCATATTCAACTGCTACATTCATACCAATCTCATACCCTCATCTACAGTTTACAAATGTAAACTTTTTTATCTCTGTCCCACATAAGATCGCCCTCCTGGTTTTTGTTCTCCATGGCAATGTGATCCCGCAAATCGGATTGCGTAGTGAAGGCGCTACATAGCGCTACATTTGAAATAGTACGATAAATTACGGTACTTTGTACGATATATTAGATAACGTTGACTAATCGACTTTCAAACTTTTGTTTTTTAATATTTAATGTTTTAAGCAAGTGTTGACCAAATATTATACTATCAATTAATAATCAAATGAGAACAAAGTTTTATGGTGATTTGGAGATACAAAGAAAAGTCAATTATTATGAAATATATCTTTATGCATCTTAAACGTTACTACGTTTAAGATGCATAAAGATATATTTCAAAAAAAGTGTAATCTAAAAAATATGATACTTTCGCTGATGGTGTAGAAATAATATTATAATTAGTTTGTCGCCAGTATTGCAAATAGTTGTTACCACCATTTTCGCGCATCTGACGTAGAAGGTAAACTATAGGAGTCGCGCCGAAAACTCTTCAATAAAATATATCTATCAACGAGTTTATTAGACTGTTACAGACGGAACACATTTAAAAATAACACGATATCATTATCATCATATTTCTAGATCTACGAACTACGTTTGTTTGTTTATAAAATAAAGAATTGTCGGAACAGATATGTCCTAAAAAAATGGTAATATGTCAAAAAAAATACTTATACATAACTACACTGAAAAAATATTTATTTGTAACAACTTTATGATATGATTTATGCATTATTATTGTTAAATTCACTTTCGCGCCCATGTTTTCTGCTAAATACGATAACGCTGTCAAATACGATAATTAAACGCTGTTGATACGATAAAAATATGACCCGAGATCCGGAACGTCCCTAGTATTCATCTGTCATCTGTCACTGGTAGTTAAGCTGGTGTCACTGTCAGATTGAGTTTATTTAGTATGAGGATGAAGTGATGCAGTGCGGTTGTTCTTTATGAAATTAATCTTATTTTTATTTAATAATGGGTTTCGATGATGGTCGTATAGTTTTGGACAGTGAAAATGGCGCGTATTATGCCGGTCAGACTGTCCACGGCCGAGTGGTTTTCGACCAAGGAAGATCTAAAACCATTCACGGTAAGCTTGTTTTAAAAATACTTGCGGACCGCGGTTCCTAATTTGAATAATAGCGAATATTTTTGTGTAGTCGGTTACTATGCGATGCGAATATAAATAAGTACTTTGTTAGTATTCAATAGTGCCCACATTAATGACGTACTTCCCTAAATTATCTTTGGAGCACCTGTAAGTACATAAATATGATATAGACACTTGTCTGTAGGTAGGTGTATGTCGGAGCCTGGTTGGCGATAGGAAGGCTCGCAGTGTAAACATACTAATAATAATAAGTACTGCTGTTTTATACATTCTTCGCTTCGGTACTTAACAACTCATACTACTGGCGTATGATGCGGTTTTGTCCGCGTCAATTACCTTAAAGAGCTACGTAATTTAAAAAGTACATACCTACATTTTTGTATGTCACACTCTAATCTTGTTGTAAAAGTCATACAAATCAACACTGATTTGTTGTCATTTTAAAATTTCGGGGATTTATAGGATAGTCTTACAAGCAATACTTCAATAATGAGAATTTTCTTGTAGGATCTGCTAAAGGTGAGTAAACAAGTAAATTGTTATTTCATATGTTCCTGACATATACCTACTTGCATCGTAATTCGTAAGAATACCTAGTCTTACGAATTTTGACTGCCTCTGTGGCATGGTGGGAGAGTATCTGTCTGCAACGCAAGAGGTTGTGGGTTCAATCCCCACCCAAGATAAAACTTTGTGTGATGAGCATTATGGTTTATTATGTGTCTGAGTGTTATTTATATATAAAATATATATATTTAGTCATTTATAAGTATGTTTATCAGTTGTCTGGTTTCCATAGTACAAGCTCTGCTTAGTTTGGGATCAGATAGCGATGTGTGAATTGTCCTAAGATATTATTATTTCTGTGTTGTTTCCATATCATGGACTATGGTCATTTGGGAGGCGTGCATGGAGCCGAAGCCAACACATAGAGGCCTGTTAGACACTTTAATCTATTGGCTATGTGAGACAAACCGGTGATTATCGTATGTTTGTTAGTTTTAACGGGGCCACAATGTCGTACTTAGCCTCTTGATTGGGCCGTTGTGCATATGTTGTAATGTGTCAGTTATTTTCACTCCAGCCAGCCCAAACACTCCCAGAAGCCCAGCATTCCCCGCAGGTTGTCGCAGGCTGAAATGTACCCAACATCAATCACCGGTTAGTGTAAAAACTATTGTCAAAAAGTGGCAACCAAGAAACTGGGTTATGGAGGTGATGTGTTAATAGAATAGTTAGCTAGTATTAGGACTATGGCGCCTGCTTTAACACACAATAAAATTATTATTATTATTATTATATACTACAAGTAGTAGTATATACTACTACTATACTACTACTATAATAATAATAATAATAATTTTACTGTGTGTTAGGGGTTTAAAACCCTAAATACACCCATGGCAGAGATAACACAAACCCTAAGACTTACCTGTTTATTTTGTCTAAAATTCTTTATTTTCTTTTTTTTTTAAATAAGAAATTGATAACCAGTAATTATGATGAATTACACAATATCACACAAAATTTGGCATACAATGATTCTACATGTAATGTTTGCAATGTGAAGCTGTGATTCTTCCTTGTAATATTTTACTTAATATTTGATAATATAATTATAAAAGACTAGCTGTCCCACCCAAATTCGTCTGCGTAAATTTTCCCCACTTCTGCAACATTTCTCATTGCTGCTCCGCTCCTATTGGTCGTAGCGTGATGTTATATATCCTATAGCCTTCCTCGATAAACGGGCTAACCAACAGTGAAAGAATTTTTTAATTCGGATCAGTAGTTCTTGAGATTACCGCATTTAAACAAACAAACTCTTCAGCTTTATAATATTAGTATAGATCAGACTGTTGGTTGGCTTCATCTAAGATTTTGCAAGTGTATATTTTATTTCTGCATGTTTTATAAAGCTTACAAAGATATTATTATTGTTGTGGTTATTATAAAAACCCAAAGTATTCCATGGCTGGAAGGATCTTTTTTAATTAGTTTTGCCCAATTAATTTAATTGACTACAAGGACAGAACAGTCTCACAGATTAAATAATTACTATTATAGCTACGCTACTTTGGTTGTTTTTATTGTTGTTAGCTGTACTCGTGTGACCTTGAATTAAAATAAGATTAATACAGCTGTTTTGTTAATACATTTATAAACATACAATACTCATACATAGTAGGGATTAAAAATCTACCTGTATAAATGTGGAATGGAATACACTTTAGTATTCCATTCCATATTTATACAGATTGATTTTTAATCTATACTAATATTATAAAGCTAAAGAGTTTGTTTGTTTGTTTAAACGCGCTAATCTCAGGAGCTACTGATCTGAATTGAAAAATGCTTTTAATGTTGGATAGCCCATTCATCGAGGTAGGCTATATAACATCACGCTACGACCAATAGGAGCAGAGCAGCAATGAGAATTTTTGCAAAAACGGGGAAAATTTCATAAAATAAATCTTAGATGAAGCCAACCAACAGTCTAATCTATAATACTAATATTATAAAGCTAAAAAGTTTGTTTGTTTGTATGCGGTAATCTCAAGAACTACTGATCCGAATTATGATATTATGATGATAGCGGAGCAGCAATGAGAAATGTTGCAAAAGGGGGGAAAATTTACGCAGACGAAGTTGTGCGGGTCAGCTAGTAATAATATCTTGGGACAACTCACACATCGATATCTAATCCCAAACTAAGCAGAGCTTGTACTATGGAAACCAGACAACTGATAAACATAATATTTCTAAATACATACATATTATAGATAAATAACACCCAGACACAGACTAAACCATTGTGCTCATCACACAAAGTTTTATCCTGGGTGGGGATCGAACCCACAACCTCGTGTATATCAGTCAGATCATTCCCACCGCGTCACAGAAGCAGCTCTTCACGTTATTGTGATACAGGGCTCGCCTAAGGCAAGCTACGCCCCTGCATATTCCTCACGGGACTTTTGAATATGCGAACATTAATTTCTGAAGCGCTTCTGCTACTCGTACGGCAAATTTACTAAACCTATTGGTTATACACTTAAAGGGGCGTCTAAACGGGCCATTTTTTACGGCAATTTGTGGCGGCAATGCTGTGGCCGGCAACATGGTAGTACTCTCCAATATTGCTATGATGGTTGCCGGGTTTTTCGCAATGTTGCCCGGAAAAGTTTTTTTGTTGTTTCAGTCGCTTTCTATTTTATTGTTGCCGGGTTGTGTAGCCTGTTTAGGAGACTGAATCATGCGCCATACTATTGCAGACATATTGCCATTATTGGCCGAGCATTTATTTGCCAATAGTGCCGCCACAAATTGCCGTAAAAAATGGCCGTGACGCCCCATAAAACAAAGCGTAGTGATTCCTTTCTCTTTGCTTACACATATCAGATACAGAAAATTCCCCGGACCGTACTTCGTAATACTTGAATGCCGCCACTGACCTTATCTTATCAGTACCTATAGATTTTCATGCATTCCGTTTTTATTGTCAAACATTCGCATCTGTTCTTGTCACTGTTGCTATTATCTGTCATAGATAACTGTAACAAACATTCTACAATCAAGTACTAATTAGGTAGATAGGTCATCCATGCTCTACCTACCATTATAAATGCATAAGTACTTAATCATTTGCGTATTAAATGTATGAATGAAAAATTCGCCCAAGCTTTATTAAACACTTCGGCACCGAGACACTCCTGAGAATGAACAATTTATGTTACGGCAATGGATTTGCCTGTCTTTAACTTATACGAAACCCATACGAGGAACAATATTGACTACATTTCATCGCGTTATCTGTGCAAAATATGACGATAGGTCCCATTTCTTTATAATGTATTACAAATCTATACTAATATGTATTATAGCTGAAGAGTTTGTTTGTTTGAACGCGGTAATCTCAGGAACTACTGATCCGAATTGAATAATTCTTTCACTGTTGGATAGCCCATTTATCGAGGAAGGCTATAGGCTATCGCACGACAGTTTCACGACACCGGTTATGAGACATAGACCACCAACAGGATTGATCAATAGGGATGTTGACTGTCAAGTCAAATCAGTCTCTTTTAATGAAATGTCAAAACGACAAGCTCTATAGAAATGTGTATGGAATAAGAACCTATGATGTCATAAGTTCCTATCGTCAAGTCATTACTTTTTAGTATTCGTTTTCATGCTTTCAAATTTAAAAACATGTTAAATTGTAAAAGAACACTATTTTCAGAGCATTTTAAGATCTACTATTACCTGATTAATCTTTACTAATATTATAAAGCGGAAGAGTTTGTTTGTTTGTTTAAACGCGCTAATCTCAGGAACAACTGCTCCGAATTGATAAATTCTTTCACTGTTGGATAGCTAATTTATCGAGTAAGGCTATAGGCTATATAACATCACGCAACGACCAATAGGGAAAACGGGGAAAATTTACGCATACGAAGTTGCGCGGGACAGCTAGTTATTTTATACTAGCTGTCCCGCGCAACTTCGTACGCGTTAATTTTTCCTGTTTTTACAACATTTCTCATCACTGCTCCGCTCCTGTTGGTCGCAGCGTGATGTTATATAGCCTATAGCCTTTCTCGATAAATGGGCTATCCAACAGTGAACAAAGAATTATTCAATTCGGATCCGTAGTTCCTGAGCTTACCGCGTTCAAACAAACAAACAAACTCTTCAGCTTTATAATATTTTTTTTTTTTTTTTATTCTTGGGTATAAAGAACACAGTTCCTTACAATTCATTACGATCTAGCCTATAAGGCTAATAAGCAATTTTACTCTAACTTAATTTTAGACGTTTACACTAATTTTATAACTAAGAATAATGTCTGTTGCACTTTCTTAGAGTCTGATAACATGAAAACACTTTGTTCTTGTGTAAATTTAAAGCACTGTCACTTTTATTTGTTCGCTATAACTACACTAACTCAAATGGTTTAGTTCTTTTTAGTCTTCGCACTAAATCCGTGTGGTCGGTCAACAGGAATGCCTCGACATTCACGTGGTGACGAAGTCTATGTTCATGTGCTTCAGCACTTTTATGGATAATTTGGTGGACTGTATCTATGTTGAGATCACGATGAAGATTTTCATTTTTGATATACCAGGGGGCATTGACAATGTCCCTTAGCACTTTATTCTGAAACCGCTGGATAATAGCTATGGTAGTGGGTTTTGTACAGCCCCAGAGTTGGATTCCGTACGTCCATATTGGCATGAGAATCTGCTTATATATTAAAATTTTATTATGTATAGACACACTTGACTTCCTTCCAAGTAGCCAGTACATAGTTTTATAACGCATGTCTAGTTCTTGTCTTTTCATTTTTACGTGAGCTTTCCATCGAAGCTTAGCGTCAAGTGTCATACCTAGGTATTTCGCTGTATTTGCATATGGAACTTGTAAGCCATTTACATATATTGGATGATAATCCCCCTTTTTGTTGGTGAAGTCAATGTGTATGGATTTTGACTCGTTTAATTTTATTTTCCATTTTAGGGCCCAGTCATGAAAGTGATTTAAAGCTATTTGAACTTTATCTACTGCTTCCTTATAATTAGACCCTGTGGCCATAATAGCGGTGTCGTCCGCAAAGGTTGCAATAGTGTTATTTTTCAGTTCAGGAATGTCATAGGTATATAACAGGTACAAAATCGGGCCCAACACACTACCTTGTGGCACCCCGGCTTTTATCATTTTAAGCTCTGAGTAAGCATCATCTTGTCTTACTCTAAATGCTCTGTTTGTAATGTAAGATTCTAAGATGTCTGCGAAATCTTTAGGCAAAGTTCGCTTCAATTTATAAATTAGGCCATCATGCCAGACTTTGTCGAAAGCTTGCGCTACATCTAAGAATACAGTAGTACATACCTCTTTACTTTCAAGGGCTTTTTCTATAATATTAGTTATCCTATGTACCTGGTCTATCGTTGAGTGTTTTTCTCTAAATCCAAACTGGTGATTTGGTATAAGGTTTCTCTCGGCGATTATTGGTTTTAATCGTTTTAAAAACAATTTCTCAAATAATTTTGATAGCACCGGTAACAAGGAGATTGGTCTATAAGATGTTGCTTCATGCTGAGGTTTCCCAGGTTTAGCAATCATAATAACTTCTGCAATCTTCCATGGCTCAGGCACATGTTTTAGCATGAAGGCAGAATTAATGATCTTTGTTAGTTTTACAATGGCTTTACATGGGAGGTACTTTAGAATTTCTCCTGTAATGAGGTCATAGCCTGGAGATTTTTTTGAGCTTATGTTTTGTTGTATTTCTCTGTAAACTTCCTTTGGAGTCACGAGCTTTATTCTCTGACTATGTAACATTTGCATATTCAAAAGAATTTCTGTTTTATCGACGTGTGGTTGGAAAGTTTCCTCTAAATATTGTGCAAATCTTGAAGCTTTTTGGTCATTACTTATAGCCCATATTCCATTACCGTCTTTAATTGGTGGAATTTGGGTAATAGGTCTTTTTAATCTCTTAGTCACTTTCCATAGAGAATAATCAGTTGAACGATCACTAGTTAGAAGCTGTAGGTTAGAATTTAACGATTCCTCTTGAAAGTATTGAATTTTTCTCTTAAGTTTTTTAGTTAAGTTATTAAGTACAGTTTTATCGTGTGGTGCTCTGGTTTGTTGCCAAATTTTTCTTTGTTTTCTTTTCTCAGATAGTAATTCTATGATTTCTTTGGGATAGATGTGTCCCTTGAATTTTCTTCTTAATTGTGGCGTGTTGTTCCACGCACATTGTTGAATTTTTGCCACAAAGTTGTAAACTTCTGTGTCAAGTTGAGTTTGGTCTTTTATTGCAGTTTTAAGATCTATAGAATTATTCAGATCCAGGCAAAAGCTTTTCCAATCTGTCCGACTATTGACTAGAGTCAATGGGCTCTCTCTAAGTAAGATTTTATTACTAAAAAAAAAAAACTTTATAATATTAGTATAGATTTACTTATAATGTAGTCAACTACCCAATTGCATCAGTACCTGTATCTCCCTGTAATCATAAAGTTTATCTTTTACCTTTATTTTTAGGAATATACGTAAGTTTCAAGGGGTACTGCAAAGTGCACTGGACGACATCGCAGTCTCGTCGCGTCAATGACCGAACCATACACGAAACTATAACGCATGAGTCCTACGAGGAATACTTCAAACATAAGTATTTCATGTTAGGAGCCTCTGGAGGTGAGTAAATAAGGAAAATATTTAATTTGATAATTATGATTCTGTTCTGGCACATAACTAGAACATAGAAGAATAATTACCTACGTCAATATGGGAATATCGAGATTTTCCTCTATCTATATACATACTCGTATACTAGCTGTACCCTGCCACGCTTCGCTGTGGCACATTGTGATTGAATGATTGCGAAATGAGAAACAAAACAAAGAATACATGTCATATAAGTTTAATTTTGCAATACTTGTGGATATAAAAACAATCCTTGATGCGGATTATATCATGCTAAAATTTCAACTCGATCGGTGCAGTGCTTTTTAAGTTTTTGAAGCGTACACAATGTTAATAATGTAAATGTTATGTTGGTACATTTATATATATAGAAGATAAGTAAAACTAGCTTTCGCTCGCGTCTATTTCGAGTCTGGGTGTACTTTGTGTCCGTGAATTGTATGTTTGCATATTCCCCCATGACACAGAGCTACCCTACTGCGGGAGTCGACTTATAAAAAAAAATTGATTTGAATAATCTTAGAAAGGATTTTAGGAAACTAGGCAAACTAGGAATTACAGAAAACCTGTGCCAGGTCGGGACTGCAGAACGGTTTTAGTAGAAAGAGGGAAGGAAGGAAACTTATAATAATAACTTACTTGCCAATTAAAATACCATTTTACAAGCATATTAATAAACTACTGTCGAAAATAAATAGCTCGTCAAGGCCTTGTTTACGGAGACGCGGGGCGTTGTGCGTCGCGTTTAGCGTGGCGTCTAGCGTCGCGTGAAGCGGCACTTATCATCGCACGCGTTAACACAAACTTACGGCAATATACGTCGTTAGTGTGACAGCGACCGCCACTGCGACCGCGGCGGCTGTCGCTGTGTCGCACGTGGCGGGCATCGCTGCGGCGCACGCGGGGTACTAAATAATTCACTTTTTAACATTTAATATTATTTTATTATGATATAGCACTCCATATCAAAGAAAATGTTATGTTTTTTAAGTAAATTATTTAAAAAACATAACATTTATTTAAAAAGAAGTTGAGTCTGGGTTATGCGATTTCTAAATAAGACTGGCAGAAGGTTTCGACGCTTCCGCCGCTTGCCGCCGCGTGCACTGCCGTGATAAAGGCCGCGGGCTCCGCCGCGATAAACGCCGCGGGGTCCGCCACAAAAAACGGACTCATTCAGTGCGGGCCGCGCCACCCAACGCCACGCGTGACGCCTCGCGTCTCCGTAAATGAGGCCTATTAGGTGAAAATATTCGTATAATTTTCACATATTGTCTACCGCGCGACCACGTTGTAATAAATTTGAATGAAATTATGCAGACTTCAATCTAAGCGGCGGCTCTTCACGAATAAATTATAATAAATAAACACAACCTACACCGCCTACACATAGTCGTCCGCATTAGCAGACAAAGTTCACAGTTATCACATTTTATTATCTAGGTATTAGCGTGGTATTATGGCCGTCTTCCACTGCGAGCGGAGCGGGCTTTGTACGAACTCGGTTCAAGTCGCAAGCGCCGAGCGAGTTGCCGCTCGCCGGCAATGGAAGGCATAACCTATATTTCACTAAAATTCTGTCTTAATCGATGGTGAAGACTGCTTACTCCTTTCCGCTCAGCTATTTTTCACATTAGCCTTTCGCAGTGGAAGGCGGACATTAGGTATACCAGCTCTCCGCTCGACGCGGCGTCTCTAGTATGAAACTTGACTTTGTTTTGATGAAACTTGTCCATGTTCAAATATCAGTTTTAGAATTGCCATATTGTAATCATCAATCTAATAAACAGACATGAAATATAAAGCATGTTTTTGGATTCAGAAACCCTTAAATAATTATAACCTCATCAGTCCCACTGCTGTTGGGCAAAGGTACCTACCATACCTACATATAAAGGTATATACGCTTCCAAATCTCCCTGTCTAGGACTTGCTCCTCCCACGTCTTCTGAAAGACATCCAGATCCTCACGCTGGACTTAAGTTAGTTTTTTTTAAATCTTCTATGTACAGTAGGGGTGTTACGGAGCCGAGGTGATTTTATAGGAACCGAAGTCTGCGTCGGAAGTTTTAAAATTGCTTTGTCCCAATCGAAGTCGGAGTCAGAGGTGGTGGGAGAAGACGAATATGTTGATATAAGGCTTAAGAAAATAAGATAAAAAAGAAACATTATTTAATTATATTAAATGTGTGAAGGAAAAAACCACTCGGGCGGGTCCCGAAACCGCGATCATAGGGAGGGAATCCACGATAATTTTTCCTGCATTGCATACATTTATTATGTGCTGTACGCCCGGCGCACGTTGCTACGCCATTTTTAGGGTTCCATAGCCAAGATGGCAAAAACATGGACGGACAGACAGACGGACAATGTGTGGTACATCATTCGACAAGTCTTTCAAAAAAATTTTGAGGTTTTTAATAAACTTTTTTGATGCGAGTGAATATTTTTAGAAATAAATAAAAATCGTGTTCCTCCCCTTAACTTTTGAACCGTGTAACCAAGAAATATGGAAAAAAATCACAAAGATAGCGCTTAATAAATACTTTAAACTAAACTTGTTACGGATAAGATCGGATATCTCGTCATTGAATTATTGACAAAAAACTGCATTTCTTAACAAAAGGGCGTAACTGCCAGGAACATACGCTCTTCTACTGATGCAATACCGATGACTAATTGTTCAAGGCTGCGGAACCCTACACTGAGCATGGTCCGACATGCTCTTGCCCGGTTCGCGGGCTCATGCACAACACTTTGCTTCAGCAAAGTACATTTGAATTAAATTGAATAGTTTACGATTCTATAAAGGACGTACAGACAAACATTCATTTTTATATATACCTATAGATGAAAGCCCCATGGGACAGTTGCAGGCCTCTATTTAAAAAAATGTTATTGCTAACTGTACCATGTTTATACATTTTTGAAAGCTGCATCTTTGTAAAACTAAATCCCGATTTGTTCACAACTAAAAAAACAGTTTGTAATTTCAACACAAGATTTCCAAATAAACTAGTGTTACCAAATATAAAGACTGAAATATGCAACAGAAATAGTTATGTCATGTGTATTAGATTATATAACCACCTACCTCAAGGTCTAACGGATCTACCAATTATAAAATTTAAAAAACAACTTTGTACATGGCTCATTGAAAATTATTTCTACTCAGTACACGAATTTTTAAGCTATAAAATATTATAAACAATAATGCATATATACACATTAATTATAATTTGAATTAACTATCATAATAAGTATCATCTGTTTAACCACTTTAATATTATCTAATTAAATACAAATTATTATAATGAACTTTAAAATGTAATACTATAATAGTGCAGTTATTTTTTTTCTCTTTTGTTTGTTTTTATAGACTAATAACATTTGCATGCCATAAAATAGTAAATGTGCTGTATTATTGAAATAATGTAACATCTATTGTAACCACATTTTAGCAAATAAACGATTTGATTTGATAAACTAGCTTAAAAAAGCGACCGCCGCGCACGGTAGGTAGCACCGATTAAAACGTCCGATTTAAAAGTGTAGTAGGAACCGAAGTCAGAGTCGAAGGTGTAAAATCAATCGGAAGTTTCGACCTTTCGGAATCGGAGTCAAAACTCCGTAACATCCCAGATGCACAGACACATCTACTTTACTTTTTATAATAGCCGATAACCTTTTTATTTATAGAGAACGAATAATGTCTGGCAAAATCATAAAGTGTCTACTTTAACCCATTGTATGGCGATTGGCGTCGTTATTGCCAAGGTCGGCAATAAATAAAAAAAGTACAAGGCTCTCAAAATCAGCGTTAAGGAGTATGCGAATACATACATACACGATTAAAGAACCAGTTTTTACGGTTGTATTGTAAAATATCTGAGATATTTTAAAGGCTAAAAATCATGACTAAATAGTTAAACCTATGTTGATTATATTGAGTATTGAGATAGCTTGATCTCAATGCTATTATTACTTTGTGAAATTAAAAGAAGCTGCCAAGAAACTCATTAGCCACTCTTTAAAAAAATGTTGTGTAAAACCCGTATTGTGGCAACCAGATAACTGATAAACATACTTGCATATTTCTAAACACACTTTATTATAGATGGTAACCAGACATATAAACAACCGTGTTAACGCAGAAAGATTTATCCGGGGTAGAATCGATGCATAGAATTCTGGTTTAGTATTCAGGATCACTAACCACTAGGCCAACAGGCCAGTCATTGTATCGTGTAGAGTCGCCTAGTCTTCATAAGAAATTCGTCTAAACTAAGTTAAATTCGGCCACGATGCTAGTTTATTATTATAAAGGGTCTTTCAACAAAGACGGGTCGATGTTAAAATTGAATAAAACTAGATGTGTGTGAGATATTAACGAAATTTATTTTTTATTTGAAAGGCCCGTTTATGCCATTATGCATGAAATATGACATCGTTCAAATGTCCGCCGCGGCTTCGCATGGTGGCACAAATCCGAGAGGTCCAATTTTTAATGACTCTGCTGCATAGATCCGGCTGAATCTGAGCGATGGCCTGCGTTATGTTGGCTTTCAGGGCAACGGTCGAATGTGGTTTATTGGCATAGACCTGCGACTTCAGAAAACCCCACAAGAAAAAGTCTAGCGGAGTCAAATCACACGATCTTGGTGGCCAATTCACGTCACCTCTGCGAGAGATAACCCTACCCGCAAACCGTTCATGCAGAATGTCGATTGTGTCGTTCGCTGTGTGGCAAGTAGCGCCATCTTGCTGGAACCACATGTCATTCACGTCCATATTGTTCAATTTAAGCCAAAAGAAATTGTTTATCATTGATCTGTAGCGCTCACCGTTGACGGTGCTGGCCTCGCCAACTTCGTTTTCGAAGAAGTACGGACCAATGACGCCGCCAGACCAAAATCCGCACCAAACAGTTACTTTTTGTGGATGCATTGCTATCTGGTGAACCTCATGTGGGTTGTGGTCATCCCATATACGGCAATTTTGCTTATTAACAAAACCATTCATCCAAAAATGTACCTCGTCGCTAAAGATTATTTTTTGGCCAAAATCGGGGTCCTCTTCCAAGCGTTCCGACGCCCATTCAGCGAACACACGGCGTTGTCTATGGTCATTAACTTTGAGCTCCTGGGTCAGTTGGATCTTGTATGGATGCAGACCCAAGTCCCGACGCAAAATTCTCCAAGTTGAAGTCTGCGAAAGGCCGAGTTCTTGTGCACGGCGAGAAATCGACTGCTTCGGAGTCTCCTGAACACTCTCACGTACAGCGGCGATGTTCTCGGCCGATCTGGCGTTCCTTTGACGTAAAGGTGTTGGTTGGTTGTTTACCGAACCGGTCGTCTCGAATTTAGTCACCAATCGTTGGAGAGTAGACTTTGAAGGGCCACCGCGTCTGCCGTAAAATGGGCGCAATGCGCGCAACGTTTTCACTAACGAACACTCATTTTGATAATAAAGTTTTATCATTTGCACATGCTGCTCAACCGTGTAACTTGCCATGGTGATTTGGCATCAGTGACTGAATAAGAAAAAACAGATTTGACAGATGCCGCCAAATCAAAATGGCCGCCACAGATTAGAATACTTTATTGTACAGCACTCAAACGAGAAACAAAGAATCTAGTTTCGGTGCTCGCTATTATCTTAATGGTCGACCACGTGGTTTCCAATGGTTACGTCATTTGTATAGGCACAGTCGCACAGTCTACCAGACATATTATATAGTATAGTAACTGTTTTGTCTAGGACAGCACCGGTGGCTTACAGAAGACAAGAGTCCAAATACTTGATGTTGAACTACTTGCGTAATTTAGTAAAATCTAAAGAAACTGTGTCCAGGAGGTGCTGCACCTGCTGATAGACAAATGAGAATCATCGAATACGAACTATGCCTATTGTACTTAAATGTAAAAAATATATTTATGCAACAAATCCTTTTTTGTTTAGCAACAAAATGAAACATTTATGCACCTGTGGCTTGTGAGTTGTGATTGCCTGTCATTTGTAATTAATTATTACACATAAGTAGGTACTTATGCGCTATTCATTTACTACGCAAGACGTTTGGGGGCGGGGGTGTGTCTATTACAAAAATCCGCGCTTGTACGGAGTTACAAGAGAAAAAATCTTTAGTAAAAAACCAAAGTCGACTATATGTTTAGATCTCATTGAAAACCAACGCTGACTTCAGTACCAATACTGGAGAGATAGCACAATGCTGAGTGAGATCCAAATTTTTTACACACTTGTGATTTTTTTAAAGTTTTGAAATAAGATTTCAATGTACCTACTGTGTAAAAAATAAACGCTTTTTCTTTCTTTCTTTCTTTCTATTAAGTACAAAAAAACGTTCCTAAATATTGTTTCTTTTTTAAATAATAATTAAAACAAGTCTAAAGTATATTCATTTTTCCTATAGATTCTTAAGTAGAAAATATTAAACGTCTCAAAATTTGTCCAAAATCGCCTTGCGTAATAAATGAATGGTATCCTACCTAAACAATATGTGATTAAAGAGTTAATGTTCTAAAATAATATTTGTACGTGCTGCTTTTATCATTGACAGTACATAAAGTCTATGTTCTGAAACATCACTCGCAAAATTGTAATGAGTAGATTAAGGCAGCCGAAATGGCGTGGCGCCTCGATACCTACCGGGCGGCGCGCCGCCCGCCGCGCTGGCAAGGTCAAGGTTTGCGTTCCCCGCGCACAACATGTAGAAGTTTCGCTGTATCCATTCAACCTATAGCTATGTATGTATACTTCCCCCAAACGCCCAATTTTAACTATAATGGGATGACGTCATCAAAATCTTTGAAAAAGTCACATTTCAGTTGTTATTACGAATAAACTGTAATCGACTCTGCGTAAAGTTAATAAGATTCAAATTCGGAAAGCGAGGTGTGTACAATCTGTTTATGTGCGGAATTATATAATTTATCTTATTGCGTGACATAAATAGTTGTACATTTTATACGGTAATACCAGAAGTAATAATTATAAATAAACTAGCCAAGCTACTCATAAAAATATATTTCTGTTTAAAACACCACTTCATATGAATCGTAATTAATTATGTGATTATGATTTTCGGGCATAATTGCTGCTGTAATTAAGCAACTGGTTATTAAAAGGTATTTCTTAAATAATGATTGCTAATTTCTACTAACAATATAGGTCGCATTTTATTTTATGATATTATTTTTTCGGAATTTGGATCAGTGTCAAATATTTATCGTATCGTACACTACAGATTATCGTGTAGTTAAAAGCTTCGTGGCTTGTGTATTTAAATGGAGGTGTTCACACATAGGACGACATCGACACGACTAATCGTCGTCCACGAATTTTTTACACTATTTTTTTGCACTTTTGACAGCTAGAGAGGACAGTCGCCCGACGATAAGTTAATCGTCACCACATAGTGAGAACGCGCCCTATCTGCACAAAGACTTGGTCCTACGAATTTTATCAAATATTTTCACACATTAAATGCGGAGTTGTATAAAATGGCAGTTCAATTTGCCGCTTTTTTCACAACTCGTACTTTAGCAATCTTGTTATCTCTCCAGCTGAAGACAAATATATTTAAGTATTCGATTAAAACATGGTACAATCACAGGTTCATTATATTGACCTATTTTTAGGCATGCAAATATTAAACAATATTACAATGTAATGTTACGGTCTGCAAATTGTTAGTGGAGATGCTGAATGTCAATTCACATCTATACTAATATTACAAAGCTGAAGAGTTTATTTGTTTGTTTGAACGCGGTAATCTCAGGAACTACTGGTCCGAATTGAAAAAATAGTTTTCTGTTGGGGAGCCCATTTATCGAGGAAGGCTATATAACATCACGCTACGACCTAAAGGAGCGGAGCAGCAATGAAAAATGTTGCAAAATCGGGGAAAATTTACCCATACAAAGTTGCGCGGGTCAGCTTGTCTTAAATATTAGTCGACTGCATATTCGATACAACTAAACTAAAAAATACGATTTAATTTTTAATGCCATGTTACCCCACTGCAGAGCTTAAATTGTTCTGCATTGGGGTAAAATAAGGTAACGTTTAAAAACTTACATTACCCCACTTTTTATGTTTTTCAGGCGAATATCACTTGAAAGAGGGTTCCCATGACTTGAGATTCGAGTTTAAACTGCCAGGCAACATCCCGTCAGCCTTCGAGGATGAGTATGGCCACATTCGGTATCGTGTCAAAGTTGTAATGGTCACATCTGGAATATTCTCGTCGAATAAGGAAAAAATGGCCGCCCTTAGAGTCATTGCGCCGTTGAATTTGAATCTTATACCTTATTGTAAGGTGAGTTGAAGTAGATTTTTGTTTAAAAATAATAACACGTATCTTTCAGTACCTAACATTACAACATATCTATATTTCTAAGACTTACAGAGAATAAATTAAATTTGCCTTTCGTATTTATTCTGCTTGTTTGTTTATAGGTATAAACTTTTTTAACAACTAATTTTATCTAATCTTATTTACACCCGGTCTCAATAATATATCTATCGATGAATTCAGCTACTAGAGGTAAAATTTTGATATATTTAATATAGAGCTTATGTCAAATTCAAAGCTCTAGTAGCCAAATCCATCGATAGTTAGATTATTGAGACCGGCTGTTAGAGATTTACATGTTCGTATAGTACGATAAAAAGCGTTATAAATATTCTGGGTAGGGGAGTATATTATATCTTATATAATATGTATAAAGCTGAAGAGTTTGTTTGTTTGAACGCGATAATCTCAGGAACTATTGGTACGAATTGAAAAAATATTTTACTGTTGGATAGCCCATTTATCGTGGAAGGCTATATAACATCACGCTACGACCAATAGGAGCGGAGCAGCAATTAAATATATTACAAAAACGGGGTAAATTTACGCAGACGAACTTGCGCGGTTTAGCTAGTCGCTGCATATATTTCTTTGCCTGTAGTAAGTCTATGATAAGATCTTGATCATTTTTTTTTTTTTAATGTGTGTGACTTGTTAAACGTTCGCTCAACTTAAATCATGATTTAAAAAAATTTAATGTTACTTGACAATATGTTAATCACGGAAGTAATAGTGACGTGACTCAATTGCACGCTTCGTGGATCCTATTGTCCCAACTCCCAATTTGACGTGTGTGGCGCTCACACTAAATAATATATTGCTACGGGCTACGACTGTTATGTAATGTCCTTGAATGCTTGATTCGGTTGTAGCTATAGGTGTTGGTACACCTATAGAGCTACAACCTCATGAAGCGATATTTAAAAAAGACTTGTGTTTTTTATATGGCAATGTTAACTGACAGTGGGTCCTACTGCGATTATGACCTTTGATACTTTTACGTTGAAACATGTATTCTTATATGTACTTAATAAAAATGCGGCAGTATGTCGAGCTGATGACTGTGTGACTGACTGTCAAAAGTTTATAGGAACGGGAAGAATAAGAACGTTTGTTGTGTTTGAATTTTATTAATCAACTCTTTTATTAATAAATCAATGATTTTTAGCCGGTTCGACTCCGACATACTTGGTGGGGATTTTTCACACGTAAATAAAAAAGTTTGGGTTCTACTAAACTTACCTTAACCTTGTCACAATTAATGTAATACTATACCTTGTGTAATTATCTCTAAATTATAATTTGCTCATTTTTCATTACATTCTGGTTCACCTAGAACTTGTAACGAATTGCTTTTTTTACAGTACTGAAATTAAAAAAATATTTTATAGACTAAATCTACTGCTTTTAAAGCCGCGTAATTAATGTGGTAAAGCATCTTGTCTTTGTTATGTAGTAATTATAAGATGCTAAACTAAAATTAAATTCACACGATGGGGTAGGTGAGTAAAAATATACATAAAAAACATACTTTAGATGTAGTTAGTGAAGAATATTTTTTTCAAGATTTTATTTTATTACTTTGTCGGCGTAAGTAATATGTAAATTCATACCAAATTGCAGCTTTCTAATACTAAAGGTCTGAGCTGACCTGGGGACAAACAGACCGACAGACCTTTTGGACCACTACTACGGAACCCTCAAAATGATCTTATATTGACAATTAACAATACTTATAATTTATTTAAATTATGCTATTATCAAAATCAAATAAGTCATATGGCTCCACGCTCCACGCACAGTCTTATTTGTACAAACCGATGCAAACGTTTACGTACCGTCTTCACACATGCTTAATTGTGCAAATTAATTTCGCGGCTTTCTTGTACAAAAATCTACCTTGAAGGCCCTAATCTAGATTTTCGTAAGTGTGTTTATGCGACTTGCGACTTATATTTGTTCCTTCTCTTAGATTCCTTCATGAAATTTTTAGGAGCCGATTGATTACGAGATAATTGCCACGTACTGCTGCTGGTGTGTCTCTTCAGGGTCCTCAGAGATCAAAGTGAGACTGCCAGTGGGGGGCTACTGTCCCGGCCAGATGATCCCCATAGAAGTCAGCGTTACCAACCTCAGCAGTGTTGAGATCGACGAGCTCAAGTTCGCTATTAAACAGGTAATTTTTTTTTATTAAAAAGCTAACTGGCAATGTGGGATTGAGTTCCACATTACTAGCAATCTTGTTAACCCCTCCAGCTGAGCTCAAAGGCTTGTGTAAGGAGTAAATTTTGTTTTTAGAAAGATAAATCTCACATTACTAGCTATCCCGTTAACCCACCTCAGCTAAGTTAAAGCACTTCTAACACAAGCAAGCGAGCTTGCTTGTGTTAGAAGCGGGATCATGTCGGTAGTATAATGGTTAGGATTCGAACCTGCGAGTGCGACCTCGTTGTGAGTCCGATGCCCTTATACGACCGCTTCTTCAAAATTAGTTAATGTGTGCATATTAAAACCCCGTGAGGTAAGGTTGTCAACAAATCTGGCGAATGCGCGGCCCCTTTTTGTGCGCCTCTCGCATACAAGAGGCGCACAAAAGTTACAATACACCCTAAAATGTTGATATCTACAAAACGGTTTTCAACAAACAAAGCTTATGATCGGATGGTCATAGGCTTTGGTTGTATGACATTCTTAAGTATGATTTGTAAGTTAAAATAACTGATAGAATGATAATAGGTACAATGAAAAATATCAGTTTAAAAAAATACTTACACTTATTTAAATTTACCATAAATTGCCTAAAGCGGCGTGTGGGGCACTTTTTGGTGGTGGAAAAACCTTGAATGATATCTGTCTGATGATCGTATTACCTATTTTTCAACCGACTTTTAAAAGGAGGAGGTTCTCAATCTTGCAGTCGGCTGGACCGATTTGAAAAAATATTATTTTTGTTTAAAAGGGTATACTTCCACATTGGTCCCATTGTCATCAAAGTTCGGACTGATGATGAGATTGAAGTAATTTTTACAGGCATTTCTTGCCAATTACTTTACAAATACAATAAATGCAATTATTGTATTGATGATGAGATCTTGGAGAAATCTAAGGAACTTTTTTTTTTAAAGATAACTAGCAATGTGGGATTGAGTCTCACATTACTAGCAATCTTGTTAACCCCTCCAGCTAAGCTCAGGCTTGTATTAGGTTCGAATCCTACCCATTATACCTACTACTGACGTGAACCCGTCAGTAGTATTATGGGTAGGATTCGAACCCGCGACCTCACGATTGCGAGACCGATGCCTTAGCCATTAATATTGAAGCCATACCTATAGTAATCTGGGTATATTTTGTTGTAATTCGTGCATTTACTCTTAAAAAACACCATTGAGTGATATGGAACTGATGATGAAGACCACAGACGCATGGGGGTTGCTATCTGAGTACAGTTCAATACCTGATTCTTTGCCTTCTTCAAATCATGTAATGGAACTGATCTAGGTCTAGTATCAGGTGAACTCCTCAAAAATCAACAGCTTAGTGTCGCAATACGCAACATTTTGTAAAAAGAAATAAGCAGTTTGGATAGGATCAACTACAAAACAAAAAATAACTAAACATTTTGAAGTTGGTGCCTAAAACATTAAACTACAGTACCGGCACCAACTTCAATATGTTTAATTTTTTTTTGCTTTTAAGCTACCTTATATTTATTTTGGAAGTCGGTTTTTACTTTTTTGTAAAAAAGTTGTTATTATAAAAAAATGGTAATATCTTCTTAAACTGATATTTTTTATAGACTAGGTTATTGATATGGAGTTCAAAATTTTCGGCACCAAAACGTCTAGAAATTGACATTGTATGAACTTTACCAATCCTAGAATTATGCATAGAGAATCCCTAATACCGACTGCCGGCAGCCTTACGCGATTCTCAGGCCCGAAAAATACAAACATTTAAGAGATTTCAAAAAAATTCTATGCAAAATTCCAGGTTTGGTAAAATACACAACAGGCAGCCAGCCATTCATAGGCTCTTAAGCCATAAGGTCGACGGTCGCCATGGTTTAATTTAAGTTATAACTAGACAAAATGTCTTCAGGAGACAAAATTCGAAGCAACCTCACGTCCAGCAGTCAAGAGGAAAGAAAGAACTATACAAAAAATCAAAAAGGGCCCCATATTGGCCGGCACCTCTCGAAACTATAACTTTGAGATGGAAGTCCCTGCTATTGACGTGTACAATCTCGATGCATGCAGGTTCATCGATACCGAATATACTTTCGAGGTACAGTATATCTTAAACCTTTGAATTTATAAATCTGAAAGTATGTCTTGACTGCCTCTGTGGCGCGGTGGGAGTGTATCCGACTGCTACGCAAGAGGTTGTGGGTTCGATCCCCACCCAGGATAAAACTTTGTGTGATGAGCACGATGTTATTTATCTATAATATATATGTATTTAGAAATATATAAGTATGTTTATCAGTTGTCTGGTTTCCATAGTACAAGCTCTGCTTAGTTTGGGATCAGATAGCGTTGTGTGAGTTTTCCCAAGATATTATTATTATTATGGATGATTTTTGCTCTTTTTACAAAAAAAAATACTAAAGGAATTAAGTAAGTAATTCAACTTTTTAGTTTATGTTTCAAAAACTGTAAAGTTTCTAATTTTAAAGTATTTTAAGACCTACTTCCACCTGATTAGAGATTTTTCTTCACCTCATTAGACCGTTTCAAGTATCCAATTGTGACGAAGCGACAATACAACACTTTTCTCGGTAACCGTCTTAAGCCTACGTGAATCTAGAACGTGGCTTTATACATCTTCATCTTCTACAACAATACTCTGAAGTTTACAAAGAACCTGCTAAGACAAACTCCAATTCGATGTTATTTCCTCAGGTATCGACCGAAACTAGCGGCTGTCATGAAGATAGCGATGAAAGTCACCCTATAATATTCGGCCATATCCCTCTAGTTGGTTTTCAAGATGACGTACTAAACCCCCTTCGGGATCAAATGCCGAATCCTATGCAACTTCAAAATATACCCGGTTCTAATACTTACCCTACACCGGTCATGCACCAACCGCTGCCTAATTCACCTTACCCTCAAAATACACCTTACCCCGGCAATACGGCATATCCACAGCCACCAAACGTTTCTCCTTACCCCTATCCAGGAAATCAACAGTATCCTAACGCTACTCCATACCCCAATCCCGCTTACCCCAATGCTTCACCTTACCCCAACGCTTCACCTTACCCCAACGCTTCACCTTACCCCAACGCTTCACCTTACCCCGCCGCTGCTCCTTATCCTAATCCTACGGGCGGTTTACCTCCATCGGCTCCTGTCCCAGGTTACCCCGGCAACGACCCCGCTCCACCCTACCCCGGCCCGAATCCTAACATGACTAACCTAGGACTCAAGACTGGAATCATCGGTTTTACTGGTGCAAGCTCTGGTGATCCATCTAAGCCGCCTTTGTTGCCCCCTGGGGCTGATGTACCATATGTAAGTATTGACTCCACAGAACATTGAAATCGGGGTTTCACTTATAACTAGTTATTGACTTTGCTTTTCTCTAACAATAGGTTAAGTAATCTATCTGTAATTTATTAATCCTTGTTTTTAATAATAAAAACATTCATTGGAACATAAAAACTACGTAAACATTTAACCCACTAAACTGTGTAACAGGTTGTCAGTTAAAAAAGTATCCCATGTTGCTTAATGAATTAGACCAGAAGGGCCATTTTACATGTTCCGGTTGCCGGGTAGCCAGTGCCGGATACCCGTCGGCCGGGGTTGCCGTGGCACTGTGTGTCACACGATCCGATTTTATATTTCGGTAGCATTTAGACCCCATTGCAGGTACAGTCGCGTAGAATCCGCGGGGACGTGTGAAAGCTAGCGTACGTCGCCATACACTTCGCCGCCGGATACCTGTCGACTACCCGGCAACCAGAAAATGTAAAAACGACCTTAGAAATTTTCCTAGCTCGGTTTTAGAAGAGCTGAAAAATTTAAATCTAGCTGCATCTTTTATTAATAAACACCCACAACGCGACAACTTGCATGTGAATATGAATTCCAACTCGCGCCTTTGTTGTAAATCACATATATGTTAATATTACTGTGTGGTTGCAGCCCACCAGTCCGCCACCAAACCCTTACGCGACGGCCTCCGCCCCGGCGCCTGCCACGCCCGGAACACCCGCTGTGGTAACCGGTAAGTAGACTAACAAATTATTATTGCAGAAAAGAGCTAGGACACTCTAGTAGCAGCAGTAAATAGAATTTGAGTCATTTTCAACTCCCCGCCCCCCTTATCAACAAATGTGTTTATTATCGCACGACGGGGATGTATTTAACTTGACTCAACACGCAGCCGATCTACTATATTCCACACAAATATTGTTGATGTATTTTCCATCCAAGCCTCTCCCATGTCATCAAACCAATGACCACCCACCCCCTTGGTTTTTATGTAATACTTAAATGCTCTCTTTTCATCGACCTTGAAATCAGCTTTCCAGTAAATAAAAACGGCCTTAAAAATCTATGCATCTGTTTTGAAGCTACAGTGTCAAAACCAGGCTTATCTTCTTCTTTTTTATATATAAAAAGAAATTCATATTTCCCTTGGTCACGAGATAACCTGACCACTGACGAAGCGTCCATTTGGAAGACTTCTGAATGCATTCCAAATTATTTTACGTTTAGGACGTACGACTTCCATTTGGACGTATACAAGAAATGAAGGTTATACTAAAGATTGGTGTCAACACTAGGTAGCTAGATTTGTTATAGTTCTATAAGAATCTTTAGGCGCGTGGTCAAAATCAGTACTACATAACTTGCTAATACTAACTAGCTGCCATCTTGTAAAGTGCTTGTCATGTCAAGTCAATGTCATCCAAGTGCCATTGGATAGTATTATCTCATTGCACTGGCATTAGAAATTAGAACTAACACCGCCATCTTATAAAGCGCCCTCATTTCAATGTCATCGAAGCGCAGAAAGAAGTGGAGAAATCAAATTTGAATTTATTTAACATTTTGCGAGATCGTCTTTCGCTTTCATGACTATGGTAACCATGATTTTACACTATGCTTGGAAAGAACAGGTGGGTCTCTTTCTAAGCGAGACGACATAATAAATCCTAGGCACAATTACTATAAGCAAGAAGCTTTCCCCACTCTATAAAGATGTCTTCCAAATTCACGATGAGGTTTTGACATACGTCCACACCATTTGGATTGATAGATGCATCGTCAGTGACCGCTCTAAGGCAGAGTATTTACGCCCACAACTTCTATATCTTATATTATCCGATAGAACGACAAACTCGCATCACTGGATTGGCCACAGAATGGACGCCATAGACGTATTTTACAGTGCGAAAACACTTTATTTCTTATATTATTATTATTTTTACCAATGAAGTTAAACATTTTTCCCACAGAATCGCCAGCATTCAATCCAGATTTTGTAAACATCGAGAAGAAGGACGAAAAGAAAAACTAGATAAGATAACACAATGGCTACCTCAACTATGCGTAATTTTGCGTAATAAATAAATGAATGAATTTTTGCTTATTTTTTAATCTTATACAAGTATTTACAAAGTTGAATGTTATATAAATGATATATATAAGATGAGCTTGAAGTACAACAGAACGCAAATAATATATGGTATCTTAAAGCCGTTTTTACCAACAACTGTGGCCTCTTAAGCAATGTTTAGAGCAGGGTTTCCCAAACTGGGTTCCATGGAACCCTGGGGTTCCGTAGAACAGTTACCAGGATTCTGCGTAAATGTTTTAGAAATTTAAAAATAAAAGTCATGATGCCTGCGTAGAAAGAACACCAATGACCAAACGAGAACACTTTGGATAATTCCAATGTGTCCAGTTATGATTGTACTCATTTCATTTGGTTATCCAAATGCAATAAGAACTTCCATAACTGGACATTTTATTAATTGCACCTCCGCCCCATCACGAACTTGGGATTCCACAAAATAAAATGTATTTGGTCAGGTACATTATAAAGTTTGGGAACCCCTGATTTAGAGAGTGTTTATAAATAAAATCTTTAGGTAAAAACTAGGCTCACCGAAATTATTTCCGACTGCTTAAAGGATTTTAAATTGTTGATGAAACGGTAATATTAAACCTAATAGACGATTATGGTGTTCGCTGACTTAAAAAGTCATGCCAATGGCGTTCTCATGTCATTCATGTCGTCACTTTAATAGATAGTGCACGAACCCTATTGTGAGTGCAGTTGCAGCACTGTATCGGTCAGAGGCGGATCCAGGAATTTGGAACAGAGTGAGGATTGATCGGAGTCGGTTAGATTGTCATCAACTCGATGAAGCAATGTTACTAGTCTTTTTAGATTGCTTGGACAGTCAATGACAATAAATTACAATGGCAGTTGTCGGCTTAAAAGGGTACATACTACATTGTTACTGTACCTATGTATGTATATTTTGATAAATCAGGTACCCCAGTATCCTGTGTTCACTACGACCCTTTCAATTGACCACATCCTTCTGTTAAGTGTATAGAACTGAATGAGACATGTTACATAGTTGCTAAACATTTGCAAGATTTCAAAACTCCTCTGCACAAATATCTCCTAAAGAGTAAGGCTGGTTTTGACTGCTAGTTTGCTAACTGACGCTGTATGTAATTAAAAGTAACTTTTATATTATTTTGAGTGACGCTGAGCGATCAGCGCTGACATGCGCCGGCTCCTCAGGAAAACCAGTCTAAGTTAGTCAAAAGTTCAGATTAGAAAAAAAAAATCAACGTCATGGTTGATCTACTTATTTTTAAACATCATGATTGATCCACTTATTTTGGAGCGTTGGTAATTTGAAATATTGCTTTTGTTAAGCGACTTATGTAACAGCTTGTCGTTGCACATTCACGATCCGATAACGTCTGTCTCTATCGCATACTCTACATCGCTCAGGTGTGTGTAAAGTCTTTATTATATTCCCTTACTTACCGCATTGAGAATAGGCATGATTTATAATTTTAACTTTTTGATATTGCATTTGTACTATGTCTATAATATAAGTTTATACTATTATGTATATTAATAAAAATGTTTATTTTACATAAGTTTAAGAGCTATAAGCAGCTTTGTTCTCCTAGTTAAGTGTAATATAATGATTAGTAAGACACAAATTGATAAAACAGTAAAAATAATTCAATTGCACAATGTCTAATAATTGTAATTGATTTAATTGTATTTACTTAATATTTTTGAAATTACTAGTCAACAGAAAATAATGTTTGTAAAACATGTATGTATTATTCTTCTACTTTAAAAGTGTCTTTTAAAATATTTTTTGTTATAATACCTATGTATTGCACAAGATACTTAAGAGTAATGAAACTGCACAACGAGCGGCCTTAAACAATTTCCAAATTTGTGACTAAAATATGTTTCTATGTTCTATAATTGTAAATTCTAAGAATATAAAAAATAAATTGTAGTTGACTCGTTGATATAAAAATATATATTTATAATAGAGGTCTATAATTATGACAAAGTCGAAAAAGGACGTATACGTTTTTAATAACTTAATAATTATACAGAGATGTTTACAGTTAACTTTGCTAGATTAGTAATTAGTTAATACGATGTTAGAGACATGTATTTTACTATTATGAACTATTCGTATAGTTAGGCAGGCACAGAGATTAGAACGCCATGTACGTACTTTTATTAAAACACGAGTACTAATGTCTATGAATTTGTAATAAGATTGCTTGAGCTACTGTGTTCATTAGTCGTGCCGGTTCCTACACCTTAATATACAGTATCCACTAATGATGTTCAATGACGCCATTACGCCATTTCCAAGTGGTGTCTTCCATTACAAGTACAGGTACATTTATTACATAATAATTACTACTTAATTCGTGCCTTTATGTGTAAGTGTTATAATAAGTGTTGCCATTTACAAAAAAAAATGCATTTTATTTTATTATACTTAATAGTTTTATACAGTATAGTGTTGTCTTAAATATGATTTTTATACATTTAGATTTTTTTAATAAGTATACAAATATTATAAATGATTTTAAATAAAGACGATTTAAATATTCTAAACAGTTGTTTGTGTTTTCACCTAAAAATCCATTTTCGCTTGGACACTATCTGTAATCTAAACTGGTACAGACGGTTAGGAGTTAGAGGAGATTACCACTCTTTGCAAATATTATTAAGTATAGATCAAGATCAGTAATATGTATATTAATTACTGGATGATTTTTAATATACTAATAACCTCCCGCTCGTGGCTTCTTTGCATAACACTAAATAACTTTGTAATACATATCAGTTTTGGAAAATATTTAAAATATTAACCTTTAATCACCTACCACTTGTTTTTGGAGTTATGACTTTAACCACCTACACAGACTATTTTACTAGAGGTTAATCGTTGTTTATTGTGCCCTGCCCGAAATTGCAAAAAGGTAGGTACACTGTATAGGTACATTAGGCTGGTGTTTAGTCAATTGGATCACCTATGTATTCAGAAAATATTATTAAGTTTATTTGCAATATTGCACAAGTTATTGCTTAGGACGTAGTATTGATGTCGAGTTAGTGTTGGTCCATGGGGGGTGACTGAGTGGATTTTAGGTTTACGTATTGTGCTGTCTGAAGGTGGTACTCTCGTGCTTTCGAAGAATTGCTTGTTTTAAGGAAGAGTTGTTTGACTGTGAGTACGCACGAACACTCGTAACAGAGGAGCTCAGTGCTATATCTCCTAGGTTTGCCCAGCATGACCTTTAGAATTCCTATCTGTGCACGTTCCAGAGGAAGGAGGTGGCATCACCAACCCACGTAACTATACAGGAGGCCTACTCTATTTCAACGAAAAACAAAGTTTCTATAGAATATTCGTAGCTTTCCTACCCCAATTCTATTGGTTCACGAATTTCATTGAAACGAAAATTGTTTGACATATAAATTCTCTAAGCCTACTCTAATTCCTTATGCACCGAACGAAATTTAGAATTTGACAGGTGAATTATTCGGAATTATAACCTAAAATTGACGAAACCAAAAGTGCTACCGTTTGATTTTCGTCGTGGTACATTTTTATTAAGAATTATGTTAAAAGCAATTATTATGGCTGAAGATTATTTTTAATTGAAGCTGCTCAGCCTAAAGAACGCTCATTGCGTAGAAGAAACCGCCATCGCTTCGGCAATTAATTATATATTGACATAATTTCCTGCCTAGATTTTGTAGGAAATTACAGACTAATTTCCGACTTTGACTTTGTAAGACTCAGTCAAGAAAAGAGTGAGAAAAGAAATAATAATTCTTTGATTTCTTCTCTTTTGAAGACACTCAGTCAAAAGTGAAGAAATCAAATAAATATTAATAATCAATTCCTGCGAGCTAGATTTTTGTGCTCATCAAATAAATTGAGAAGTGCCTCGATGAGCTCGGAAGTTGCGAATCCCATTTATAGAGTCATTTTGATCCTAAAATGATAACATTTTGAAGTTAACTGTCACTACAATTAACAACCGACCTAATTCTGTATCTGCTTATACGCAATGAGTAGGTACTTGCTACTTACCTGTAAATTGGTAGATTAAAAGCGATATTAAGTAGATATCTATTAGTCATTTAAGCATTACCCCTACGGAAGATGGTAGCTAACCCTAAGAGTAGACTAGATAAATCTGACACTGACGATTGGGAACAATCAACTATATAATATAATGATTGTGATGTTAGTATTTACAGCAGGTTCAGTGTTGAATTTTGAGCTAGGCACCTACTTAGTTATGTAAAACATAACTAAGTAGGTACTATCTAAAGTGCCTAGCTCATATAAATAAAGTGAGAATACACAGGATAGGAAAAGAGAGGTAACAATTTTATTTTACAGTCAAATAAAATAGCAGATTATTTTTATTGCAGTTTAATTGATTTCAATATTTAGCTCAACAATGGTTCCTTATCTGGCATTGCCAAGTTGACTAGCAACGATTTGTAACTCAATATCAGCATTCGGTTCTTGTGATTCAACATCGGCAACAATATTTCTTTGATCTTTATCAAGTGTCCGGTTATAAATAACATGTCTTCTAAGATGCATAAAACAAGCTTGACATGAACAATCAGTCAGTGATATCTGTAAAACCACAATATTAAAAATGGATTACTAAACTTATCTAGTTTATTTTTAAAAACCCTAAGAATAAATAAAAAATCTATTTTCATGTAAACATACCTGCTGATCCTGCCAAGGTGACTGGATTAGAATTAACCAATTAAGTAACACTTCAGCACAACAGTCCACATAGCACACAGACTTCTATACTTATGACCACAACGGACAGGGACTTGCACACCGCAACACTCCTAACATAGTCTCCACTCCGATCACAATTCACAGCTTGCATGGCTAAGATAACGAATACCTCACAAATGTAGTATTCATCAGTCATCTGAAAATGAATTATGTAAATTTAAACGTACGCCTCACGTAATTATAGCTTTTGGTAAGAAAGTTCTATCATCTGAATGCACAAATATACAATCGACTAAACAATGCAGTCAAGGAAAATCACAATACTTACTGTGAATGGAGATATCTAATTGCTGATCAAAGATTTGTAGATCAAACTCTTGTACATATTTTGTACTAGATCGTGATATCGATTTATCTCAGATAATGTTTATGTATTTTCCACTGAAACAACCCCATGTACCCATGGCAATGGCTCAACTTTCATCGATTGGAAATTATTATACTCTTTGCTAGAATACAAAGAAACAAAAAGAAACAGAACAAGTTCTAATGGTTTGATGAAATTGGTTTGAAGATTTTTTTTGACAATGTCACAACGTTAGAGGACGTTCCGTTTCTCCTATGAAATTGATCGTATATAAAAATATATTATTTTTAATTACTGATGTTGTATGAAGGCCAAATAAAACTAAAATCTAATTAATATTCAAATAATGAACACAAAAAAACAATAGAGAACATTTTTTTTACATTTTTGATACGAATTTAGAGAAACGGTATTTCATAAGTAAGACGGAACGTAAAATGTTAATATTTTTGAGTACTGATTACTTTTTTTCTGGACTAACAATCTTGATCGTGTTTACATAGTTTAATAGGGAAAAAAAGACCTATTTTTTAAGATATCAATCAATCGACAAATCGACAAGGCACTTTTAGCTCTTAAAATACTAGTGTTGCCATTTGAAGAATAAATTAAAAGAAACAGAAAAATCTAGAGCTAGCAACAATAATCCAATCCATTCGTTCACGAAAATTGACCATGAAATACGAAATTTGTGTGTGTATTGGAAAATGAATTAGAGTAGCTTACCATTCGAACCTTCGTTTAAATTTTGTTCGTTATAGAATGTTCGTTTCAAAGAAAGCGGGTAAGGCCCCAGTATTGCAGCAGACTCTGGGCGAGCGCAGTACCAATTTAGATGTTTGTCTATGGTAAGACCGAGATATTTTATGGTATGAGCAATCAATTTGGTGGACATATGAATGAGCTTTGACAGTGAATTGAGAAGACGGTTGTGAAAAGTAATATACCTACTTTGTTATTTTAGGAGTTATCGTGGAGCGACGTCATGACTACTTTATGAGAATTTTTAGTGTAAATTTTGGCCTCGTCCCAGTGTTTCTGTACAAAATCAGTGCAGTATCATGAAATTAAATACAGTGGGGAAGAGATTGTGTACACAAACCATTTACATGTTGGTGCCAACAAGCTTCCTTGTGGTAAGCCAACAGATAAAGAGGTATGGCCACTGATATGATTTCCTTGACGTTTACACTTTGGGTGCGGTTAGTTAGATACGATCTAAATATTTCCAGTGCAAGCCTGGGTATCCCGATGGATTCCATCTTACGAGTTAATAGGAACAGACACAGTATCGAAGGCCTTGGATAAATCTAGAAACACACTAATAACATTACATTAAATTAAGGGTCTTAATCGCGTCAATAAGTTTCGACCGTATTGCAACGGCCGTGGTCACGGGTAGACAGTCTACAGGAAAAAAAAAGAAGAAAGAAAGTGTATGGGTTACGTTGCCTTTCAAACAAATAACTAAAATAATGCTTTTTATCAATTACTGCATTCTTCGTTACGACAGCAGGCCTAGCTATCGCCATCCTGATATAACGAATGATGTAGAGCGACAAGTCTTTCTCACTCTAAACAAACTTTAATCGCTAGCAACTCCGACTGCGGGTACTTTTGCATAGGCACAGGTAGTATAACATGTAGAGAAAATAAATAGCTTTAATTTGAAATATAAATGATGAATATACGCCATGAAAATAATACCAGCTTACACCTGGCTGCGAATGAGTTACAGGCAAGTGCGCAAAGGCACCTACAACAGTACGATCAACGTAACTTGACTGGATTGAAGATGCGACCCTAAAATGACTTACGAAAACGATTAATTATGTTTAATCGATTAAAAATACTAACAACATTTTAATTCAACAATATAAAAACACAATTTAAATGAGTTCATAAAAGTTTAAAACTAAATACTTTTTTTTTTTTTTTTCTTTTATAGATGGGAAATCGTCAAATGACTTCTCCCGCTGTGGGCATGAGCGGAAGGGCGTGTCAGACTCTTACTGACTAAAACCCATCTGTGTTCCTTCTTTCGCCCTGGTGTTCCGGGAGCACGGTAACTCTTTCGAACGATCCCGCACTCCCGGTGGGCGCCGGCCCAATGGGGCCCCGTCACTTGCTGACACCTCTTGAGGCACGCGTGGAACACTAGCGCGCCGTCGACCCGGGCCTGGTCCTAAGCTGGACGGCAAGCTACCCACTGTTCGTCGTCCGCAGGCCTGCGCCTAGGGTGGCCGGATGTCGTCCCTTGGCACCCGTGCCGCGCGGCGGCCGGGGCGTGAGGACCGTCTGTCTCTCACGCGTTCCGCCGTCTCCTTCTGCAGCATCACCTCCTCGCAGAAGGAGACGACTGCCTCCCATTCGCTCTCGCTTCGCAGCATGGCTCGAATGAGGCCCGGACGCGAGAGGTCACCGCCGCCGATCGCTGCCACGAGGGCAAGCTGCTGCTCGGCCCAAGCGGGGCACACCTCCACCGTGTGTTCTACTGTGTCTTCCGGCTGGTCACCACAATGGTGACACCCAGGCGTTTCCTCCCGCTTTATGCGATGCAGGTACCTCCCGAAACACCCGTGCCCGGTGAGTACCTGCGTCAAGCGGTAGGTGAGGACGCCATGGCGCCTCTCCAGCCACTCCTCAAAAAGGGGGCTTACTGCTGCTATCGCGGCGTGCCCTGCTCGTGGTTGCGACAGTCGGTCCCTCCACGACGCCATGAGATTGAGCCGGAGCTCCCTCCGCCACACAGCAATTTGTCGCGGCAGCGGAGTTTCGTCCCGGCTCATCGCCTCCTCTCGCCACTCGTATGCGAGTGCTAGGGCTATCGCCTCCAGATCCCACGGCACCATTCCGGCGAAGAGGCAAGCTGCCTCGCGGGAGACCGTCCGGTATCCCCGGATGACCCTGATAGCTGTCACCTTTTGGGGCGAATTCAGGAAGTGGGCGGCTCGTCGCCCCAAGGACCGCGCCCATACCGGAGCTCCATATAGGGCCATCGACCGCACAATCCCCGCGTATAGCCTTCGGCAGGGGGTGTTTGGACCCCTCAAATTGGGAAGGAGCCGCTTTAATGCGGCCCCAGCCCGTTTCAAATTTGGGAGCCAAACGTCGGAAGTGCTCTACGAAGTTCCACCGGCTGTCAAGGACGAGTCCCAGGTACTTCATCGTCGACTCGACGCCGATGTGAACCCCCCCTACTGCCACCTGGAATCCCGGGGGTGGTCCGTTCCGCCGGCCATAAAAACACATAGCCTCGGACTTGTGCAGAGCCACCTCGAGACCCAGTCGCCGGATTCGGTTAACAACCGTGGCAACCCCACATTCCATCGCCGCGGCCGCCCCTGAGTACGACCTCCCTTGTGCCAGGACCAGCGTGTCGTCGGCGTAGCACACTACGCTGACACTGCTGGGGACGTCAGCGCGCAACACCCAGTCGTAGCCGATGTTCCACAGTAACGGCCCCAAAACCGAACCCTGTGGAACACCGCACGACATCTCTCGCCGGTTCCAGTCCCCGTTAGGACCGGGGTAGATGACGGCCCTGTCCGTTAGATAGGCCCTGACCACGCGACGGAGGTAGGTCGGCACCCGGTAATACCGGAGCGCCTCCCCAATGCAACTCCAGGGCAAGGTGTTGAAGGCATTGGCAATGTCTAAAGACACCGCCAAGACGACCCTACCCCGGGACACCGCGTCCCCCGTCGTAAGAGCACGGACTCGCATAATGGCGTCCACCGTGGAGCGTCGCCTGCGGAAACCGAACTGCATCTCAGATAGGTTCGGTCCAGCCCCTGACAGGTGCGCTACAAGGCGGTCTGCAATTACTCTTTCAAAAAGCTTGCCCACCTCGTCAAGCAGCACTATGGGCCGGTATGCCGACGGAGAGTCCGCAGGGCGTCCTGGCTTCCGTATCAGGACCAGCTTCCCCGTCTTCCAAAGAAACGGGAACTGGCCCCTGTCCAGGCAGGCGCTCATAAGCCCCCTCAGTCGAGGCCCAAGAGCCTATAAGGCCAGGACCAAGGCTTTCCCCGGAATGCCATCGGGTCCTGGGGCGGTATTCTTCGCTTTTAACCTACCTACCGCCGCTCCTAAGTCTGCCACTGTCACTTCAGGGACGTCGGCGTCGTTGGAGTGGTCCGCTTCGGGCATTGCAGTACGCGGGTCCATGCGTGGAGGATTATGCTCACCGCGCGCAGGGAACAAAGCGCTCACCACGCCTTCCACCAGCTCGGGCCGGAGACTTTGCGTCAGCGGGGGAGCCCAGGGACGGATCTTGTCCCGCACCATCTTGTACGGGCGCCCCCACGGGTCCCTGTCGAGAGTCTCCAGCATTTCCTGGCGGGCAAGGTTCTTGGCCCGACAAATTGCCTCCTTAAGGGTGGTCTTTGCTGCTCTGTATTCCTCGTATAGATCCACCTCCCTAGCCTCCGCATTCGGGGGACGGATGCGAAGCTTGCGATGTCTAGTGTACCGGCGGCGCGCAGTGACGCACGCCTCGCGCAGCGAGGCCAGCTCCCGCGACCACCAATGCACCTGGTGCCGAGCGCGACCTGGCCGGACTCGAGGCATTGCCACGTCGCAAACCTCCGACATGGCCTCCTGGAACCACTGAGCCTCTCCGTTGACGTCGGCATCTGGTGATGACACCCAGGCCTGCACGATTGAGGCTACCAGGAGCAGCTCTTTGTCCAGCCGCTTCAGTGCCCACCGTGGACCACTCGGGGCCTGTGGCAACGGCGCCCTTGAGGCCTGGGCGGAGACGTCGAACCTGATGTACCGGTGGTCAGAATAGGTCTCCATCTCCTCCACCACGCGCCAGTCCACTACGCGCGGTGACAGGGCGGGGCTGGCAAACGAAATATCCACCACCGATTCGCCCCGCATCCGCACTAGCGTGGGGACAGAACCCTGGTTTAAGACTACCAAACCTGTCTCCAAAGCCCAACCCTCTACCATCCTGCCTCTCGCATCCGTGCACCGGGAACCCCAGGCCAAGTTCTTGGCGTTGAAGTCCCCGAGCACCAGCATTGGCAAGGAGTGGTACCTGGCAACGACCACGCTCAACTCCCTGAGGGAGTTCTGGAAGTCAGCGCGAGGTCGGTTTGGAGAGAAGTAAACTCCCACTACCAAGATCTCCCCGAACCTGGCTGCGACACAGCCCTGTCCCTTACTAACACTTTCAAGAGACGGGGTACCGGCGGCGGCCGACGACATGATGACCACCGAGCCGCTAAGGTCCTCCACCCAGTCATCCCTAGGTGGGACAAAGTACGGCTCGGAGACGACGGCGATGTTTATTGACCACTGCGCCATACTCTGGATTAAGAGATCCTGTGCGCAGGCACAGTGGTTGATATTCGCCTGGAGAATGCGTAATGAGGCCATTATTAGCACTCCATTACTTCCTCCTCCCTAGCCCCCAGTGATGATACCACCGCAGGGTTTGCGGCGGAGAGGGTGGCGGCAGCAGTGTTTGTGGCAGACTTAGTGGCGGCAGCAGCAGCGGCGGCGCCGTCTGCGGCGGGGACGACGGAGATGACAGGGCGTCTCCCCCTGCCCCTGGCTTTGGCCGAAGAGGCGCAGGCCTTGCTTCCTGCCCGGTGTTCGGCTGGCTTGCTAGCCGCTGCACAGGCAACACAGTGTGGCGCGGCGTTACACGAGCCGGCCTTGTGCCCGGGCTGACCACAGCGGAAACATAAGTCTGCGGTCCACCCCCTCGGTACACCGAACACCCACGTGGTGCCCCACGTGACACCGGAAGCACCTCAAGGGTCTGTGCTCGAGCAGTTGGACATGCGCCGATATCCAGCCCACCAGGAGCCTACCGCGCTCTATTACGGCTTTGGCCGCAGTGACGGGGCAGCTCACCGTCACGGTTCGCATGCCCGTGAAGTGAGAACGGATGGTGCCCACTTTAACCTGCTCGGCAGGGCACCCACTTGCCTTGGCGACAGCGGCTGCAACCTCCACAACCGTGACGGAGTCGTCCAGGCCCAGAATTCGTATGTCTGCGCGTTTCGTGGGCCTTGACACTCGGGCTTCTTCCGTATTAATGGAAGCCCTGAGCTTTTCGGCCAAAGCGTCAGCAATGGGGCCGCTATGAGCTCCGTGAATCTCTAGCATTTGCGCCCCCGTTGCGGTGAAATTTAGCCGGAGACCCTCGGTAATCCCGAGTTCCCGGAGGTCCACCTCCTGCCGCGCCTTGGAGATCACATCGGCATAGGTCACGCCCCGTTTTTCTGCTTCTGGCTGTAGTGTGATCACTACAGCCGCAGATCTCGGGGCGCGAAGCTGAGCCGCGACACGCCTCTCCTTGCGGCGCTGTTGTTGCCGCCGCTTTCTGGCCGTTTTGCGCCCTCTCTTCTTCTCCCCGACCACTTGCCATTCGGCGTCAGTCGCGGGAGGCTTTTGAGTCGGAGGGAGGCAGCTCGCCATCTGACCGGTCGTTTGGCTTTGCTGGTTCCGCTTAGTTGACGCCGCGGGAATTGGGTTGGCTGTGGCAGGCTGAGGTCTGCGGGTAGTCTGGACAGATTGCCCAGAGCGGGCTGCCACAACTGAGGTGTAAGACCTTCCTCCCAGCCCCAGCTCCTGTCGGAAGGCATCCAGTTCACGCCGGACCAGTTCCAAAATTTGGTCCTGGGGAGCAGGTGCCGGCTGACCTTGTTGCTGCCGCCACTGCTGTTGCCGCCGTTGCTGCTGCTGCTGCTGCTGTTGCTGCTGCTGCTGCTGCTGCCGCTGTCGCTGTTGTTGGTGCAAACGTGACTCCGGTGGAGGTTGACTTTGTGAGCTAACACCTGGCAAACTAGCTAGTTCTTCTCGGAGCTTCTTGTTGTCCACCTTGAGGAGCTCCATTGCAGCCGACAGGCGGGCGACTTCCTCCCGAAGTCGCACCGTTTCGCCTGATATTCCCGCGATGTGATCGTCGGCCGCCGCCATTATAGAGACCATGGCTGCGTCTATGGCCTTGGCCTTAGACGCCGTTTTCGTCTTGGGGCCCACGCTCTTTAGACCGGCAGACACGGCCTCGGCGAATCGGGCCTTGGGGTCCGTGTTGGACCCATCACTGCGATCTGGCTCGCCACTGTCCGTCAGTACATCCGACTCTGCCTCACTGCAGGAGGGAGTGGGTGTGCCGGATCGTACGGACGCCTTTAGTCGGGTTCTCGCGCAGCGCTGCGATTTTAAGGCAGGAGGTATAGCCGTGGCGCGGCCCCTTCTGCCTGCTGCATCCCTTGGAATTTTGGGAGCAGGTAGACCCTCCTCGCACGAGGAGGGTGGGCGTTTAAAGGACGCCTGGTCCTGATCGGACATCGAGTCTCCGACGTCCGACTGTGAGCCACCTTGGCTCAATGCGCTCGTCTGAGCGGTGAATAGACATATGTTGCCCCCCCCAGATACGGCGGGACTGACAGAGCCCGAAGGCTCTGTGGTGTATTCTCCGGCTGCGGAGCAGCCGGTACCACCCTGGGGAATAGTTTTATCATCTGCCTTTTTCATTGTTGTCCTTTAAAGGGTGAGGTCCCTGTCTCCCATCTAAACTCCTTTTTTTGTATTTTTTTTTTAATCCCCCCGTGTTTTTCCACCTCACGCAGTCACGTCTGGCAACCAGACGCGTACCGGAGAGTGGGCCCGTCTTCGTTTTCCGGCAAGAGCGCTAGACAACACTAAAACCGCCTCGTGGTTCGTCGCCCGATGGCACGCTCCGTGAGCCATCGTGCGCCGAACCACGGAAATTCCCCCTTCACGTGCCAGCCAAGGGCTGGCACGTCCTCCGCGGCAGTCTCTGAAGACTCCGCCCTGTGTCCCGCTTGGTCTGGTCTCTCCCCTTGGACCTGTTCGGCATGAGAAGCTCTACCGGCATGGCTCCAAGGATCGTCGAGACACGCAAGCCCCACCACGGCGACAACGTGGGGACACAGGTGGGGTAAAACTAAATACTAAAGAAACTTTGAAAAACAATTTCTTTACGAAAATAATCCCAAATAACATGAGTTAGTAAATAAATAACTAATTAATTAACTAATTATGACACTGTAATGCGTAATCGCATCTCTAATTCTTTAGTTTAGGTTTAGTTACCGCCCCCGTCCCCCGCAACCACTTGTCGCCTACTTCAGTCCGGCCTAGTTACGTTGATCCAACTGTATCGCTTTTCAACTTCACGTCTATTTCTTTATAGTAGGGTGTATTGCATTGTAATAACAAGTGAGATTTTTTTTGCCCAGTAAGTCGATTAATATTAATTTATTTAAAAATACTACGGGCAAAATCTGATAGGCAGACTGGCCAAAACATATGGCCCCTTTTACGATTGTCTATAAAAACATGATTTTATCACAATACTCGATGAACGATGCGAATCTGCAGAATCTCAGTCTAAGATAACAATGAATGAAATACGTGATAATTGGTTAAGAACGCGACTTTGTGCAACTAAAGAGTACTTGACACTGGTAGAAATTGACCGTGTTTTGGCTAGATTGAACCGTAAAATTATGATCTGTCAATTGAATGTCAAATTAATTGTCAATGTCAAAGTAATTGTCAATGTCAAATTATTTGTTTACACTACGCTAGTGTCAGTTTGTCTGCGGATGAAGTGATGGAGTGTGGTTGTTTTTTATGAAGTTATTTCTATAAATAAATAATAATGGGTTTCGATGATGGTCGTATAGTTTTGGAAAGTGAAAATGGTGCATATTATGCCGGTCAAACTGTCCATGGCCGAGTGATTTTTGACCAAGGAAAACCTAAAACCATTCACGGTAAGCTTGTTTTAAAAACACTTGTTGTTGCTAGTTGCTTGTGGTTACTAATTTGAATAATAGCGAATATTTTTGTGTAGTCGTTATTATGCAAAGCGGATACTATTAAGTAGTCTCTTAGTATTCTATAGTATCCACGTTTATGACGTACATCCCAAAGTCATCTTTGGAGCACCTGTGCACTCGGGGTACGTGCGCACGGCCTTCAATCTCAGGGGGGATCCTCCAAAGGGGAATAATAATAATAATATCTTGGGACAACTCACACAACGCTATCTGATCCCAAACTAAGCAGAGCTTTTACTATGGAAACCAGACAACTGATAAACATACTTATATTTCTAAATACATACATATTATAGATAAATAACACCCAGACACAGAATAAACCATCATGCTCATCACACAAAGTTTTATCCTGGGTGGGGATCGAACCCACAACCTCTTGCGTAGCAGTCGGATACACTCCCACCGCCCCACTGAGGCGACGAATAGGTATATTATATTCAATAATATTTTTTTTTATCATAGATAATTATTGTAACCCAACAAAAATATTGAGAGGGTTAATAAATAATATGCATTTAAATATTAAACGGTAATAATAACATTTATGTATCCATCGACATGGCGATAAAATCTTTAATCAGCGCTCTTGAAGCTTTAGGTTTTAACTTTTATCATTACTTCCCATTAACATAGAGAGTAAATGATAAAGCTTTCTGGTAAATACAGGATGATAATTTGGTTATAGTTGATAGTGTGAACTCTAAAGTAACAATAGACTACTTTAGGTAGATCCGCAACTATAATAGAAGCAGACACAGCTCTCCTCCCAGCAGCTTGGATAGTTTTACCTTATTTGCTTCACTGTTGGCACACTCTCATGTATTCTTGTACTTCAAAAATCAAAATATATATTTTTTTTCACTTATGAGAAAAAGCAACTCTTGTGATATGTCAGGCAGGAATCAGGATTCTGTAATGCCAAGTTCTCAAACAATAGGTAAAGATGGAGAAAAGAACATGGCAATAAAAACCCACAGCCAGTCTTTTTAAATCAATATTTTTTAACAATGTAATCTTCTTAATATATATAAATCTCCTGTCACGATGTTTGTCCGCGATGGACTCCTAAACCGCTTAACAGATTTTGTTCAAATTTGCACACAATATGCAGTTTGGTCCAACTTGAGAGATAGGATTTACATTTAAATTTATAGTTGCAATTTCTAAAGAAATGAGGTTTCCCGTGTCCACCCGTGCGAAGCCGGGACGGGCCGCTAGTATATTATAAACAATGTTTGAATGTTTATAAAACTTGATATGAGGGTAAGGTGCTGCCACTTCTATACTACCATGTTCGGGGACTGGTGCAAATTATATTGATTAAAAATTGGAACATGATATTCAATATGTACTACTGTATTTCTAATTTGCATAAGCTCACTGGATTCCATATATCCAGACTGTTTTAGTGAGTGTAAATTTCGAGTTTCTGCTGTATCTTTACTGTATCTCTCTGAGGCAGCCCTGTACCACCAGGGTTAACAAGAGGACAAGTTTCTCTTTGCAGTGTGTAAGTGATCTGCACTGATTTATTGGCACTCACTTTTATACGCTATTTGTCAAACTATTTGCTTATCTCATCGAAGCTTTGTTGAAGTTTCGCCATTTCGCCGTCTGTTGGACTTCACTGGAGGCTAATATTACCATACAATCTGCAGTAGCAATAGTAACTCCAGATGTTAGTGGCAGATCTGACCTGAAATGGTGTATGATACTGGGCCGAAAACCGAACCTTGTGGCACACTAGCAAGTATCTCGCGAAAACCTGACTAGCAGTCGGCTTCTTTGATTTGGAAAATTCAATTGTTGAGATATGATTCTAGAATGTAGTTTTTAAAAACTGTGAGGTAGCCGTAACTGAATTTTACAAAGTAATCCCTTATGCTATACCCTGTCGAAGGCCTGTTGAACGTCAAGGAACGCCGAAAAGCTATATTGTTTCTTCACTGATGTGGTTGCACACTCTGTGGTTCAATGGTGCTGTGCTCAGGTCTGAACACACATAAATGGATAGAGAAAATGCATTTCTGGCAACTATCCCATGACTAATTAGTGTATGTTTGTGTTTATTCGATCTAGCCAAACATGTGGCAGTTATAGGATACATAAAAATATACTTCTAGATTTAAATTGTTCATGACCATTAAATTGATTCTTTGACTGTACCTACTGTCCAAATATTGGGCAAAGTTCTCCCCCGCGCACTTCAAAACTATCCAGTCTAGTGAATTATTGTTCCATTTTGGCTTAAAGTCGTCCCGATCCTCAGGTCAGCGTCTCCTTAGCCCATCGTTCAGTAACGGATTAGACTAGAAAAGACTACTTTTCTACGACGACGTGCGTCAGTCACCCATTTTAACTAAGTATGTAGTGATGACTTAGAAGACGATTAGTCTGAATTATTAAACCGACGACCTGCCTAAAGTATTGTATGAGGTTACAATAGTTCTCTATTTTGTATTTCACCCCCTGGGATCAGAATGTAATCTAGGATTCTGCATTTCATAAGCCCCTTTGGCTTAAGTATGAGTAAGGGCCATTAGCTTGCAACAGAGACCGGTCATTGTGAGAGCGGCGAGAAGAGGGGTCTTCCAGCATTCACAAAGTTAAGGGTGGATGGTAAAAGGATTGTAATTTCAGATTGCAAGAGCGCTCAATTTATGGGTACTCACTTGCCGTGCGATACGGTTGTTTCGGTATACGGCATACCTATGCACTTACGGACGAGCTACATGTCGCGCTTCAAAAAACCGGACTCGCGTACACGGACATACACATTCCGGCGTGTTCGCTCGAACCGATAGTAATAATAATAATAATAATAATAACCATTTATCGTGTTTCGCTGCGAGGTGTCGCGTAACCTGCCACGAAATCGTCGGTATGCGACACCTTTCGGCCAAAGGTCTTCCTTCATGAAGGTGGACAGATGTTCCGCGGGCACACGCACCATAAACGACTTAAAATCAACGTTATGGCGCGACTCCAATTTCTCCACCCTCAAGGTCCACTTGGTCTTTTTTCTGAGGTACTCCACAAGTTCCTCAGTCTTTGTAGTGTGATGCAGACGAGACACATATAGCTGCGTCGTAGGTGTTGCCGGACGCAGCAACATATTGGGTCCCGTCACGCTGGTTGCAGCTGGAGGGCTTCCTCTGCTTCTTTTCGACTTTTATGAAGCCCTCAGCGTCTATTTGCCCTTTTTTAGGGACTGGGGGCACGCTCTTCTTCTTCTCCCCTGTTTGAACCGCTGTTAGTTTCTTCTTCGCGGCAATATCGGCATAAGCACGACTATGAGTAGACGTACTTACGCTTGTCTTGACCTCTTTCGGAGTCGAGACGCGTACGGTGACGGCACGTGATGCGTTGTTGTCAACTTGTACAGTCGGTGACGCAACTTGACGCGGCGACTGAAAATTGCTGACCGATGCATTTAGCGCCTCGCGACAACTGTTCACTTTAGAGGCGTCAGGTGACCTACTTGCAGAAACAGCGTTGCGTAATAACACTACTTCGGCGCGTAGTTCACCTATGGTGTTTTCTAACACCTCCAGCTTGGTCTGTACCTCGGCCAGGCTTGTTTTCAAGAACATGATGTCCTTCAACAGCCGGGTGACGTCGACGTGGTCAAAACTGACGGGGGGCAGTTTCCGCAGCTCTTTGGCCACGAAAGCTGGTACGTCGTCCGGATCAGTCTCTTTCAGCAAGGTGATGATGTCCTGGATACTCTTCTCAGTTCCATCTCTCCTGCGGGGCGGCATCTGGTCGATTTTTCCAAGGGTTTGGAAAATCAACCTCTTGCCACTGCTAATCTCATCTTCCTTGAAGTTCGATTTGCAGATCTGCAAAATGCTGATTTCGTCCATAGTATCGATAGCATTTTGAATAAATGCCAACAGTTCGTTAGCTATAAGTTGCTGAGAACTCATAGTGACGTATAGCGATTATAGCCGCACAATACGCGTACAGAGTAAGCACGACCGTATCGGAGCGCGCATTGCACCGGACTGATAGTGCTGACTCTGTGTCAGTTTGAATACGTTTACGAGCTTTTATGTGTGTCAACCCTAGTAGGAATTGCGCCTTTCAAAAAGGTGCGCCTATACGTGCCTGAGTCACAGAATAAGTAATAGTACTACGTACGCCTGAGTGCGTTTCAAAAAACGCGCGTATAAAATGCTAGACTAAATGCGTACATCTCGATTCTTGTGATCTAGGCCACAGATAATATAATACTATACTAGTGCCTAGGCTTAAGCTTAATAAGATTTAGTATAGTACAAATAATCCACGCGGGCGAAAGCTAGTAGCGTATAAAAGTGAGTACCAAGAAATCAGTGCAGATCACTTTCACATTGCAGAGAGAAACTTGTCCTCTTATTAACCTTTGTTAACCTTAGTGGTAGGGGGCTGCCTCAGAGAGATACACATGAATTTCTCATGGAACACAATTTAGTAATACTTAACTCTGTATTTAAGAAAAAACCCAACAATAAATGGACCTGGCTGTCTCCTGATGGAACATACAAGAATGAGTTAGACTAAATAATAACCAACCACCCAAAAGTTTTCACGGACACAAATATACACATACAAAGCTGAACTTCAACACAAACCATCGTATGGTTCGAAGTTCATTCAAGAAGGCCCCAGGAAAACTACCACGAAAACATATAAAAGCAAATGCACACAATCAATCAAGGGTAAGCTACAAACAGGGCGAAACCAACTACTAAGGGATTATAAAACAAATAAACGAAACGACTGATCCGATACAGAAATATGAAATCCTTGAAAAACATCTATCAAATTACTGCATTGCAAACAAAAACCAGAAGGCTCAGAAATACCAGTTAACCGATCAAACTCTACAACTTATAAATATGAGAAAAGAGTACATAACACAACAAGCCAAATAAGAAAACATCAAGAGGATAGCAGAAATCAGCAAGAAAATCAGAGAAAGTATCAGAAAGGATCGGAAAACCAAACGGCTAAAAACACTAGAATTTCGAAAAAATTGGCGAATAAGCGATAAAGAGCCAGACAATGGAAAAATCACCAGGACCTGACAATATTACTAATGAGCTGATGAAAGGAACAATGGCAGAGCTAACTCCCATTCTTACAAATATATTTAACAAAATTTTGTTCAGCGGCAGCATCCCGAAATAATTGGCAAACTCCCACATCATCTTAATATACAAAAAAAGCGATAAAGAAGACATCGTAAACTACAGGCCAATAAGCCTCATGTCAAACGTTTTTAAAATATTCGCAAATAATCATATTGGACAGGATGAGCCCCATGCTTGACAAACAACAACCAGTGGAGCAAGCTGGATTCAGGAGGGGCTTCTCTACAATAGACCATATCCATACAGTGAAACAAATACTAGAAAAATATAATGAATATAACAAGAATGTCTATATCGCCTTCATCGATTACCCCAAAGCCTTTGACAGTTTGAGCCACAACTACATATGGGACACCCTAGGACACCAAGGGATACCCGCTGTCTACACTAACATTATCAAAAATATCTATGCGCACAGTCAGGCCAGCATTCAGCTCGAAACACTGGGTAAAGATTTCCCAATTAGAAGAGGCGTCCGACAAGGAGACCCCCTATCACCAAAACTATTCTCAGCAGTCCTTGAAAACATATTTCGTAACCTGAACTGGGGGGGTTTCGGTCTGAATATAAACGGATCCAAGCTGCACCATCTCAGATTTGCGGATGACTTAGTTCTTTTCGAAGAGAAGCCACATATATTAGAACAAATGATACAAAGCCTTAACAAGGAAAGTGAGAAAGTTAGACTGAAAATGAACCTTACAAAGACCAAAGTAATGACTAACTTAAAGAAGGTGAGGGAAGGGATAAGGGTGAACGGAGCGATCCTAGTGTATGTTAACGATAATATACCTACCTCGGCCAGCTTATCTCTCCAAAAGACCTAATAGCAAAGGAAATAAGTACAAGGATCGCCAATGGCTGGACGAAGTATTGGTCACTCAAGGAAATCATGAAGTCACAACACCTGGGCATGGCGATAAAAAGAAAAACTTTCAATACATGCGTCCTTCCATGCTTAACCTACCTACCACCAAATCTCTAAGAGACAAACTTGCCAAATGCCAAAGAGCAATGGAGCGCAGCATAGTAGGGTTAAAACGTCAAGACAGAGTCAGAAATATCGACATCAGAATGAAAACCAAACTTACTGATATCCTACTACGCATCGACCAACAAAAGTGGAGATGGACCGGACATATAATGCGTGACAAACAAGGTAAATGGTGCAAGGCAGTTTCAGAGTGGTACCCAAGAGACGGAAAGAGCAGCCGTGGAAGACAGTGTACAAGATGGGAGGATGACATTAAAATGAGTTGAATTCTTGTTGAAGGAGGCCTATGCCAAGAGGCACACTGAGACTAGAGACATTTTATAAGATATGGAATGATACAAATGCATACATCATATCTAATCCCAGAATAAAAGGCTTTTTTATTATTATTATTATTATTATTATTATGTATGTCGTTTCCATATCACGGGACTATGGAGTCCCGGTCATTTGGGAGGCGTGCGTGGGGCCGAAGCCAACACGTAGAGGCCCGTTAGACACTTTAATCTAAAGGCTATGTGACACAAACCGCCGAATATCGTTGTATACACTATATAAATGTACCCAGCGACATTCCCCGGTTAGTGTAAAAACTATTGTCAAAAGGTGGTAGCTAAGAAACTGGGTTATGGAGATGATGTGAAGGACTATGGCGCCTGCCCTGCAAACACATGGTAAAAACACACGGACAAATGGGCAGGCGGTGACTCGCCACTCACTAGATGGGCCCCCTTCTGGCCGCCACAGGCATACAGCCAAACAGGCGACAGGGAGCAACATGGGTGTGAGCAGCGCGGGGTGTCGAGCGGTGCGGCGCCGGTTTCACCATCACGAAGAAGGCCCGTGAGCGGGTTTCCCCGGGCCCGGCTCGGGGGTGGAAGTGTCATTTTCAAAGGCATAACTATGCCTTTGAAAATGACACTTCCACCCCCGAGCATACAAGCTCTGGCGACCTCCCTCTGGCCGGCCGATTAAGGCAAGCCAGAGTTGAGAGTCCTGCGGGCGCTCTTGGTGTTCCACTCCCGCCGGCCAGTGAAGGCAAGCGGGAGACGAGGCCCTGACCGACTCTCTGAGGCATCGGGACCGCAGTGTTGCCACGCACATTCAGCTCTCCACAAAGCTGCCCTGCGGTTTGTGTACTCTTATTTCACCCTCATGAGACATTTTATTGGTGTCATAAGGATTTCAAGAGCTGCTACTATGCCCTCAGAGTGTTGCGTTAATCTCATATAGGGAGACAACGACTAGCCCCGAGGGATTTATTATTATTATTATTATAGTATCAGGCCTATATTTGGAGTAGTTAAGAAGGTACCTACTAATAATGTTTGCAACCCTAATTGCAATCCCTAAAAGAGAAGAGAAGAAAGATATGATCTTCAACAAAGTTTGAAGATTCTTATACCTATTGTATTTATAATAATAATAATAATAATAATAAATAATAAAATTTATTCATAAAGTACAGGTACAATAGCATAACTTAGGTACACTTATAAATAATAAACGGCACAGTTGGATATTTGCCTGAACTAGGTTGAAACCTGTGTTTCAGGTGAGAAAGTAAAAAAGTATTTAAAACAAATACTTTCTGAAACTAAAACTAATCTTAACTAAAAATAAGAACTGTTAACTAAATATAAAACAAAGATAAATAAATTAACTTATTTTATGCTAATTACATAATTAGTGAGAAATTTGAGCCTTTTTTTTTATTTTATTACTACCAGTAAATCCTCCGTCTCTTCGTATGACATAGCTTGTAATTGCGAACTTATAGCTATTTTACAATTAAAATAATTAAGATGGTATATATTTCTTATTCGGTTTAATCTGTTATACAAAAAAGGGCCTATAAAATTAAAAAATCTGTTTGTAAATGTATATCTTGAGGTAGAATTAGATGTGCAGACTATATATTTGTAACTAGCTGTGCCCGTGACTTCGTTCGCGTGAAGTTGCTGTACTGCTCACTCCCTATAAATGTTAGCGTGATGATAAAAAGTAGCCTAAGTTACTCCTTACATCATCAACTATCTGACAGTGAGTCTCCTCAACATCCGTCCAGTTGTTTCATTTTATTTATTAGATTACCCGGAACAAACAGACAAAATATTTTAAAACCTTGTTTTTGTTTTAAGTAACATGTATACTTTTATATGCAAATTACGATTACTGCAGCCAGAAGTTTGAAAAAAAACCAAAGTCTTTTATAAACTAATTTAATTATAAAGAAATTATAACTAATTACAATTATTGAATTTAAGTGAAACCGATTCGAAGTATGAATATGGAATGCCATTTTATTTATTACAATTTAGAACAATAGGGTTGCAGTGTCAGCGCGTTGCGTTGCAATTGACGTCATTCGCGATGTCTCCACGTGTAAGGATCGCTGCGTCGGCGTTTCCGTCTTCGCTTGCATTCTATTGTGTAAACTGTGGTGACTGCTAGGTCAGCGTTGTCCATTAGGGTCCCGTACTTAACACCTCCATCCTCAGAACAGCGACTATTTTATCAATTTTAGGGAAAATATCGCTGGAGATTTCTTCTGGTTTTTCTCTCGGCTTGTGGCATCTTCAGTCATATCTTCGTAGATATGTGTCTCAGATGTCTGTTGCTTCTCATGGTTTTCTGATTTAGGGTTCCAGCATCTGTGTCTTCGGCTGAATACTAGACCAATCAGCGCAGCTATGCATATTATGAAAATGTAGAATGGGATGGTCGTATGGTACAGAGCCACCGGCTGGGCGTTGTCGATTTGTATAGGTTTTTCAAGTGTCACTCTGCTCTGGATGCTGTGAAGATCTTCTAGGTTTACTGATTTGGATCCGACGTGAGTAGAAACGTATGTTTCGTTCATCTGATTGTAGGGGATTTTTGCTAGCTTGAAGGGTTGTCCTTTTATCTCGTTTTCTTCATTGATGATTGTGAGCTCTGGAGTTCTTAGATAACAATCTTTAGGAATCGTGATGAGATAACTCCCTTGTAGTGTGTCGACTTCTTTTCTACTGCAGGTTAACTGTACTTTTGTTGGTTGAGGCAGCGAGATCACGTAGTGTCGATCATCCAGTTTTTCCATCGCTTCTTTTGAGAGAAGAATCTTGGTATAATGGCAGCTATCTCTTAAGTTCTGTTTAATGATGAGTTCTTGAATGCAATCGGGTTCTGATCGGATCTGTTGACCTATATTTTTCTCGCAGAGATACATGTTACTAAACTTCGGGCATTCAGCCTCTATGTACACGAATGAATTCTCGTTTGTTGCTATGTAAGGAGAGGTAGGGATAAGAGCAAGTTGTTTGTCATTGGGCACTATGGACAGTCTGTATAGATCATATAACTCTTCAGTTACTATCGGAAAACTGTAAACTATAACTATCCTTTTCTCAATAAAATAAGAACCGGGTTTAATTAAATCATAATATTCTCTTAACTCTAAATTTGGGATTTGATCCGGTTTGTATATGGATCGCAACTTATCTATCATTGATTTTAATACTTCTATATCTATCATAGAATGATGAGTGCTGGACGCACGTATAAAAGCCAATATATTTTCTAACTTAATTATTTCTAACATTAAATCTTCTACATTATTACTTATAATTCCTAATATTTGAGCGAACTGTGCGGACTTGATTAGACTATAATCGCGATAAGTTTCCTTTTGTAAAAGTGACTCTAGAGTTTGATTAATTTTTATTTGGTTCGTGGTTAGCTGCTCTAGAATGTCGTTATTTTTTAACATCCATTCTTTACTCAGACTAACATGGCTATTAACTTCTGAAACGATTTTATTCTCATTACTCTGTAGGGTTTTAATAGCTTCGTCATATTTTAGGGCATCTAGATAGTCTAGGTTACCAGTAACACTTTTTACTACTGATCCGAGGCCGTCTATCAAACCTCTCTTAGCTCTGACAGGTTCTAATGATCTCACTTGACTGAGGACCTTACCAAGCTTATTAGTAAGATAATCTATTTGATATTCGTATAGAATGTAAGTTTCGTTATTGAATCTAGTTTTAAAAGTCTTAAGTTGAGTCTGTACGGAATTTATCTTGTCTTCCATGTCGTCTAATTGTACGTATTGTATAAAAGAGTGGTAGTGTGTAATTAGTCTAGTCAGTCCTAGTTTATAAGGTAATAGTCCTGGTCCGTCCGCCAAGGTTTCAAGTCTTATCTCTTGAGACTGCGTCGCGTGAACTGTCAGCAATAGCAGAATCCTGTAACAATTGGTTTCCTTTAGGTACCCGTTTCAACCGCGACTTAGCTACGGGACCTCGTTTTTTGGAAGTATAAATGTGTATTGGTAAGTCTGCTAGGACGGTATCTTGAGTGTAACGGGGTGCAGTTTTCTGACGACTCGCGAGAGGATTTTTAATAAATACTTGTTGCTGGGGGAAATACTCTACTTCCGGTTCGCGGGTTTTATTCCTATTTTCGATCAATGTTGCACGGTTATTAAGTGACGATTCGTTTATTATCTCGTAAACTTGTTTCATTTGTTCTTTATGATTCTGCGCATACTGTTGTAATATGTGTTCTGTGAGGTCTACATTGACTGGGTCTCTCGGGTCAAAGTGACCGTTTAGTAAGTCAAAAGGTCTGCATTTCGTGAAACTGTGTATGGAACTGTTGTATGCTATTAGGGCGTAAGGCATGAGATTAACTACCGGTTCATCTTTGTGTTGTAGTTTGAGAATTCTTATATGTTCCAGTAATGTCGAATGGAACCGTTCGATGTTACCGTTATCGTTCGGGCTATGGGGTAGTATCTTGTGGTGGTTTATCTTATGAAGGCGAGTGAATTCTGAGAAAAGCTGGTTAGTAAATTCTGTTCCATTGTCTGTCGTGATAGTCAAAGGTAAACCATGATGTGTGCAAAACTGTAGTAGTGCTTGCAAGATGCTTATAGCAGTTCCGTCCCTTAAATTGTATGCTTGACCATATTTTGTGAATACGTCAATGAAAGTCACATACTTTTCACTTTGGACTGTAAAAAGGTCCATGTGAACAATCTCGAGTGGTTTAGTAGCTGGGGGAACTAGATTGAATTGAGGTCTAATAGGGTTTCTGTCGTATTTGGCTTGACCACAAATAGTACATTCGTTGATAAATTTGGTAATTTGTTCCTTCATTTTTGGCCAATAGAATTTTCGTGACAAGGCTAGATAGCATTCGGTTATACCGCGATGGTTTGTCTTGCCATCGTGGTAATGTCTAATGATGTCCTGTTGTCTAAGGTACTCTTTAACGTTCTCGAGTTCTGTCTTAGCTAATACTAAATTAAGAGAAGAGCTTTTGAATTTATCTTGAATTATAGGGACAATGGAATACATGCCTAAAGGTGGGTCAATTAATATAGCTGTTTTAACTTTTGGGTTCACATATTCTTTAATAGCGTTTACAACATCATCTTCTAAATTTGATTTCGAAAGTTGTATGGCAGTTCTGGTATGACTTTCAAATGGTTTAGTCACTGTCGGTCTTCGTTTAATGTCGTCAACTATGGTAAAGTGTATTTGTCTGTGAAATTTATTAAGAGGGTCATCAGTGATGGGGACTTCTAGTATTGGATGTTCGTTGCTCGTGTGAACAGTGTCGGTCGAAGAATTTGTTTGTTGAGGTGCTATTGTTTCTGGTGGGTTATTAATCATTGAACCTAGTTCTCGAATACTTCCGATTAGTGAGTTAATTTCATCGGTCTCGTTATTGTGAATTTCTATACGGGAGAGTGCGTCTGCGTTTGTGTTAAACTTTCCTTTTTTGTAGATAACTGTAAAGTCGTATTCGCTAAGTCTTAATCTCCATCTAGTCAATCGTGAGTTAGGCTCTTTTAAATTCATCATCCACTGTACGGGTTTATGGTCAGTCAATATTTTAAATTTTCGTCCGAATAGGTATGGTCGGAAATACTTTGTGGCCCAGACTATGGCAAGTAACTCTTTCTCTATGGTACTGTAATTTAGCTCGCTTTCGTTGAGTGTGCGAGATGCGTAACAAACAGGCCTATCGGAACCTATGGGTCCCTGAGATAATATTGCTCCAATAGCGACGTTGGAAGCATCGGTTGTGAGATTAAATTCTTTATTGAAATCCGGGTATTGTAGAATTGGATCATTTGTTAAAAGGTTTTTGCATTTTTCGAAAGCGTTGATATACTCGGGGCTGTGAACTACTTTACTACCTTTCTTTAGGCAGAGGGTAAGAGGTTTGGTGATACGGGCGAAGTCCGGAATGAATTTTCGATAATAACCGAGAAGGCCAAGAAATTGCTTTATTTCCTTAGGGGTTATAGGTATGGGATATTTCTCGATAGCGGAAATTTTATCGGGATTTGGCTTAATGCCGTCTCTACTAATAATGTGACCGAGATATGCGGTCTCGAGTTTTAGAAATTCGGATTTATCCATCTGTATTTTGAAGTTGGATTCTTGAAGTCTCTGGAATACTTTTTCCAGGTTTTCCATGTGCTCCTGGAGTGATGTGGAGTAGACAATAATGTCATCTAGATAGACCAGGCATATGTTATTTTGAAGGCCTCGCAACACATTATCCATCACTCTTTGAAACGTGGACGGGGAGCTCTTCAAACCCATTGGCATTCGAAGAAATTCAAAGTGCCCGTGTTCTACATTGAATGCGGTTTTGGAAATGTCTCGTGGGTCCATTTCAATTTGATAAAACCCACTTGCCAAATCTAAGGTTGTAAAGTATTGACACTTGCCTAGTTTGTCGAATACGTCATTAATATTCGGAATAGGATATCGGTCATCTATTGTCTTTTCATTCAGCTTACGGAAGTCAACTACAATACGCCACTTTTGCTTACCAGAAGCATCTTTCTTTTTAGGCACTACCCAAATTGGTGAACTCCATGCGGAATCAGATGGTCTTATGATACCCTGCTCTAACATTTTTGAGATTTGGTCTCTTACTTCCTGTCTATGAATAAAGGGGTACCGATAACTTTTAGTGTAGACGGGTATTTCATCTGTCGTTCGGATTCGGTGTTTGACTTTGTCGCTAAAGGTTAATGGTTCTCCATCTATATAGAATACGTCCGAGTAACGAGAGCAAAGTGCTAACAGATTAGCTTTTTCCTCTTCATTAAGGTGATCGGTGCGTACCCGTGACAGCACGTCGTTTACTCGGTTTGACTTCTCTATTTGCGAACATTTAACGTAAAAAATTTCTGCGCAGGCAGGTTGGTCTAGCGAGAAGATAATATCGTTCTGTGAAGGGTTTTCTACTTCTACATATCCGCGACCGTTAGTAACAGTGGTAACGCATCCATGTATAATGCAATTACAAAGGATTTGCTCATTTAACATAACATCGCCATCCGGGGCGTTAATGGGTACTTTAATTATCTTAGACATTTTACTTGGGATTATATCTTCGTATAAATTTACATTACGAGAGTTGTACAGTTTGATTTCATTTACCGCAGTTCGCGTTATTAACTTAAAATCTTTTAAATCTATTTTAGCTTCCCATGTGGAAAGTAAATCTAAGCCTATTAGTCCATCGAAATGGTCATGAAATTGGTATACAAATAATTTGATTTTTTCTTTTTCGTTGAATTCGTTAAAACAAGGTAGGGTTATAGAATAATCATTTCTACTAACGCCGTGTATGTTTGTAATTTCGAAGGGGTCGTAGTTAAGAGGATAATTGGCATAAAATTTTCTTACAGCTTCGGGGTTTATAAAAGATTGGTTAGCTCCTGTATCTAACAAAAACTTTAATGGGGGGTTATAAATTTCGATGTATGGTAGTTGTCTTTGAGTCTGTAGGTTAATGTCTATCTTTGCTCTTTTGATATCTCCTCTAACTGAAAATCCTGGCTCTGACTTGCGTGGCTAGTACCTGGTTGTGGTTCATTAGTCATTTGGGTCATTAGTTGGTTGTTGTATGCTGCGTCGGGATATGTCACGTTATGGTCATAGTCATAGACATCATCGTACGAGTTATAATAGTCATTGTCTGTGTAATTTTCATATGGTTCGCAGTAATAGTCGGTCGAGTAGTAGTGGTCGTCATTTGAAGCGAACTCGTTGAGGTTTACTTCTCGTGATTTAAAATAATTGTTCGGCGGAGGGTTACCGTGTCTACGCCAGTCATGTCCTGAGGTCGTGGGTGGTAACGGTTTAGGGGTAAAATGTTGAACTCCGCTCATTGGTTTTGGGCCAAAATTATGGAAATTTTGTGTAGGTTGTTGATTTCTAGGCTGAAAACGAAAAACATTGCTTTGGGGGCGGTAATTCGGCGGCGGTGCACGAAACATTTGCTGTGTACGAGAGGGGAAACGATTTGGGTTTACACTGTGTGGTACACCATTATTAAATTTAAAAGCTTGAGGGTGTGGTTGAAAGTTACGTTGCCCTAACGAGGTTGGCCAGTTGGGGACTGGTCGTGGTACATTCATAGTATTTAACGGTATATTGTGAGACATAGAAGCCTTGTGACTATTCTGAATTTTTGGATTGTCATTGCGTTGTTGCAAGTACATTATATTTAACTCTTCTTGCACGTACTCGAGAGCCTTTTCGATTGTCTCTGGACGCATGCATCTAATTCGCGATCCTAGGGGCTCCTTTAGGCCACGTACAAATGCCTGCATTGTAACTTTTTTATAAAGCGCTCGTTTAGCAGCTACAGTTGTCTGTAATGTTTTGTGTAAAGTCACGTAAGTCATTATCGTACTAAACAAGGTTTGGCAATGGTCATAGAACTCTTGTGGAGTTGTGTTGCCCTGTGCAGCTAATGAGAGATCGTTATACAAGGCCGTTTCGTCACGCTGATCAGAAAAGTTGTTGACGAGAGCCGCTCTAATTCCTGTCCATGTATCCGGAATCCCGTTCGAGTTAATGGTACACGCAGCGGGTCCCGTGATCTTATTTAAAATACCATTTAAAAGACAGAGGTTCGCTAATTCGCTACCTGGTTCGGAGCTAGCGTATTGGGTAACAAGCTGATCACAAATGTGAACAAATCTGGTTAATATATTGGGGTTGCCGTCAAACTCTGGCACCAGTCGTAAGGCCTTGAAAATTGTGTCGGGTTGGTGCGACATTTTATCTCCAAATAAACTATCTAAATCAAAATCTATTTCACTATTTAAGTCTCTATTACTATCTACTGTGTACCGGCGCGACTGTCTCGATGCAGAGTCCGGGGGAGGTTTTTCGTGATGAAATAACTTGGACATAAGCTTGCTTAGGATACAGAAGGAAGCAACACGAGAATGATTCAAGTGTACTTACATATATTGCATCTCTGGTTCTTTCTCGTGATTCGATGTCTGGAATCTCCTTCAGGCTCCGCAGCTTCACGTAGATTCTGGACTCTCGTGACGGGGCTTGATAGCCACCCGGGTGACTCGCGAACGCGAATATCGATTCGTGATATGTTCCTAAGGCTCGCGAACCGGCCCGCGAGAATCCTACCGACTGCGCCAATTACGATTACTGCAGCCAGAAGTTTGAAAAAAAACCAAAGTCTTTTATAAACTAATTTAATTATAAAGAAATTATAACTAATTACAATTATTGAATTTAAGTGAAACCGATTCGAAGTATGAATATGGAATGCCATTTTATTTATTACAATTTAGAACAATAGGGTTGCAGTGTCAGCGCGTTGCGTTGCAATTGACGTCATTCGCGATGTCTCCACGTGTAAGGATCGCTGCGTCGGCGTTTCCGTCTTCGCTTGCATTCTATTGTGTAAACTGTGGTGACTGCTAGGTCAGCGTTGTCCATTAGGGTCCCGTACTTAACATGCATTAACACACAGACACTTCAATTTACATACATATAGATCACTTACCAAAACTGTAACGTGACTACTTTCCAGCCGGGTTAATCAGTTTTTTTTTTAAATATAACTAGCAATGTGGGATTGGGTCCCACATTACTAGCAATTACTCCGGTCAATTAAGACATTCGAAGGTGCATAAAGTCCCAACAAGCTGAATATCAGTAAAATGGTTTAAAACATAATTCAACTTTTACAACTTTTTGAATCGTTATATCTCAGAAACGGTGGCTCGTAGGAAAAAAGTATTGGTACATTTTTATAGATAATTTTATGATCTAAAATTTTTGTCTGAGGTACTTTAATGGTGAAACTTACCGTTTTGCTACATCGCGAAAAACTATTTTTTTTTTACCTTTGACCTCGAGTATTTTTTTTTCATACACGGCAATGATGGGGAACTTTAACATTTTATTTATGATTATGTTTTGAATAATTTTACTGATTTTCAGCTTGTTGGCTTTATGCACCTTAACTCTCATTTTTGGTCTAAATTGACCGGATTAAATATTGTTAACCCCTCCAACTAAGCTCAAAGTCTTGTGTTAGGAGTGGATTCACCGCGTGGTTAGGTAGTAGACCTCACGATTGCGACCGCCGCTTCGAGTTTGAACTCCATGTACAATTTTTTACCGCCAACTTTCTATCTTTGTTTTCAGGAATATACGTAAGTTTTAAAGGGTTCTGTAAAGTGCACTGGACGACTTCGGAGTCTCGTCGCGTCCGTAAGCGAAGGGCAAGGAGAGTATACAGAACAGTAACCCATGAGTCTTACGAGCAATACTTCAATCATGAGAATTTTCTTGTAGGATCCGCTGAAGGTGAGTAAACAAGGAAAATAGTGATTTCATATGATTCTGACATATACCTACTTGCATCGTAATTCGTAAGAATACCTATTCTTACGAATTTTGACTGCCTCTGTGGCGCGGTGGGAGTGTATCCGACTGCTACGCAACAAGTCGATCCCCACCCAGGATGAAACTTTGTGTGATGAGCACGATGGTTTATTCTGTGTCTGGGTGTTGTATGTATTCAGAAATATATAAGTATGTTTATCGGTGGTCTGGTTTCCATAGTACAATTCCTTTTACTTTCACTATATATGTATACTACTACCGTGATAGCTTTGTGTGAGTTGTCCCAAGATATTATTATTATAATTACGATGCAAGTAATTATTGCCACTAACCTTAGTAGCAATAATTACTTAGGTAGGTATGTCAATATGAGATTATTAAGATTTTCCTTTAACTATAGACTAAAGGTGCAGTTAAACGGTTCGGGGTACCACGAGCCGAGCCGCGCCGTACTTGCGACGCGGACGTGGCTCGGTACCCCGGACCAGACATTTTAAAATCTATATATATAAAACTTGTAAAGCATACTTAGCTGTGATAGTTTTCCTTTTACTTTCACTATATACTACTACCGTGATATTTTTCAGCTGGCAGGGGGGGACACTTGACTGTAACAAAATTGGCACTTTAAAGCTTAATATTTTACAAACGGGATCCCCAACCCCCAAAGGTTTTTAAAAGACATATCTAATGATACCCCACACGTATAGGGGAGAATAAAATATTGAAAAAAAAAAAATTAGGAATTTTATTTTACTACCTAAACATTTAAAAGGGTAAAGAAATGTGTTGATATTTTGAATGACAATTACACCGATCAGTTGACAACAAAAAAAGCAATGTTGAAATTATCCAAAGATTTCAAAATAAAGTGCTAAGGGTTATTGTAATTGCCCCTTGGTATATAAGAAACGAGGATCTCCATCGTGATCTGAAGCTGCACAAATTATTTAAAAGTATGCAGAAGCTCATGAACGAGGACTCCTTAAACATGTGAACGTTGAGGCTATCCAGCGCCCTGACATGACGGTATAGTAAGAAGACTGAAGAGAACTAAGCCGTTCGAATTAGTTAAGTGAAATATTAGTGTAATATAGTGCAGTTAGTGTTATTTACAAAGAACACAAGAACAGTGCCTTTCCATTTATCATTAACAATGACACAGATAATATAATACTATACTATAGGCCGACCGTTTAACTCGTATATCGCCTGCGAGGTGAGGGGGGAGCGGGGGCGGGTAACCGACAACGCACTGCACCGGTTGACGTGAGTTCTCTGTCCCGCGCACCCCGCTCACCCACCCGTTAACATCACCCCGCGCTCCCTTCTCACCGCGCAGGCGATATACGAGTTAAGCGGTCGGCCTATAGTAACAATGATAAAAGTGTCAATGGACAAATTCTTACAGTGAAATATTGAACTTCGCAGATTAAGATATAACTAAATTACTTGTTAGTCTTATGTCTAGATCGTAATTTTAAAGAAGGAGCCCAATGGATCCACAATACACAAAAAAAAAGTTATACTAGTAACAATGATAAAAGTGTCAATGGACAAATTCTTACAGTGAAATATTGAACTTCGCAGATTAAGATATAACTAAATTACTTGTTAGTCTTATGTCTAGATCGTAATTTTAAAGAAGGAGCCCAATGGATCCACAATACAAAAAAAAAACAAAAAAAAGTTGACAACTGACACTTTTTAGTTTACACAGCCGTATGACGTAATAACAAGACGGCTACTATTCCAAGGTGTTATAAAACAGATAAAAAAACTGAAAACTTGAATTGAATTTTAAAATGTATTTAGTTATTTTATGAACTAACTAGCTGTGCCCCGCGGTATTACCCGCGTTTTATTAAATGTGTTAATCCAGGGTGTCAGCTAACTCCATACCAAATTTTATTAAAATCGCTCCAGCCGTTTTGACGTGAAGAAGTAACAAACATACACACTCACATACTCACAAACTTTCGCCTTTATAATATTAGTGTGATACCACAGAATAAGTAATTGCTAATACTAACATTTTCGGGCTGCTTTTTACCTAAACTACTAGTATACTATTTTATTATCTGTGCCTAAACTATCTAAATAATAAATCTCCCTATTGTTATTAAATAGCAGAGTATTACACTCTTTAAAATACATTTCAAAAAGAATGAAATGAAATGCGGCTTTGAGAATCATTGTTTTTATTAGAATGCAGAATCATTTAATGTAGCTGTTGTATAATCGCTAGTTTTTTTAGCCATTGCCGGGGCATATCTGCTCAAGGTCATTTTAATGAAATTAAGCAAACATTAATGTAACGGCGCGTTCCCACTATATCGTGACGATTAATTTAATATTGGACGACTGTCGTCTCTTGCTATTACCATTATAACGACTGATTATCGTCACTGTGTCGTCGAAATATTTTGTATCGTTGAACGATTGTCGTATTGGATCGCGACGACATTTTTACAATTCACGGCAGCTGTCTTATCGTCGTTGTAACCGATGAGACAATATTTTTATCGTGACTACGATAGATAATCGTTTATCGACTGCCGTGCTAGCCGTTCTGACATCTGTTCTGTTTTATGTACCAAATAACTATTTACGCGGTATAGGCTCGCAATAGTCCATCGGCTAGAGCCATATTTTATTTAAACACAGAAAGTGTTTAAATAAAGAGCCATAACTCTACGCAATAATCCAGATTCAGACATATTTTTTGACGAAGCTAGTGCTATCTTTGTATTATTTTTTCGACATGAATCATAAACGCACTTAAACATTACCTACTTATTTTTTGTTAATATAATTTAATTTAAAATTGTAATTTTTTTTATTTAGCATTTTAATTCTGTAATTTGACATTTTAATTTTTGTATTTTGACAATTTCATTTTATATGTTACTTTTTACAATACTACATAAATATTGTAAAAAAATAAGTTTATATACATCAAAGCATGCAAGCGATTTGGTAATATATTACTGTAAGTTTGTACGCCTATTATGAATGAATAAATCTGTCGTCACTCCAAATATCGTTGACGACAGTTAATCGTGTCGTTAAATGCGAACTAAATACACAAGCCATGACGATTAACGACTCGATAATCTATTGTTTCGTACGACATAGTGGGAGCGCGCCCTAAGCGGACGGCTCTTCGCGAACATAATAATAAACAAGACCTACGCAAATCATCCACGTTACCAGATAAAGTTCACAGTTAACGCATTTTATTATGTACGCATTAGCATATACCTAGCTTTCTGTCCCAACCGAGGATGGGGAGAGGGGGGGGGGGTCAATTTGACTCAATTGGCGACTAGATGCCGGTTGAGCTCTCTAACGAATAGCGTTTCTTCTAAAACGGGGATTAAGCTGTATGCTGTATCTACCGTTATACTTGACCTATTTTGATAAAATGTAGGTACCAGTGTTTATTCTCCATAATGTACCTAATCAAGAGTTTTACATCAAGCCCGAAGCTTATTTTAAATGTAGGTATGTAGGTTACTTATCTGTAATACTATTCTTATAAAGAGGTAAAGTTTCTGAGTTTGTGTGGTTGTAGGGGTAATCTCTGGATCTACTGAACCGATTTTGAAAATTCTTTTACCAATAGAAAGCCACGTTATTTGTGAGTGCCATAGTCTATATAACATCACGACCAATAGGATCGGAGCATTAATGAAAATTGTTGCAAAAACGGGAAAAAATTATGCAACCTAAGTTGCGCGCGTCTGCTAGTTATCAATACTATTAAGCAATCAGTCGTGCGACTATAATCAGATGTTATGATTGCTTCAGGACTAAAACCAAAACCCCGAAACTAATAAACAAATACATGAAAAAATAATGCTTATTTTCGGATTTAGAAACGTTTTCTCTCATCTTCAATGTACAGACACATCTACTTTACGTTTTTAAAATAGCCGTAAACCGACTTCTTACCCATTAGATTCATTCAACCTTTCTATTTATAGAGAACGAATAACGTCTGGCAACATCATAAAGTGTATGGCGTTGTTATTGCCAAGGTGGCTTCCGAAGGATTAGGTATGCAAATACATACTACACAAATAAAGAACTAGTTTTTACGCTTGTATTGTAAACTGTCTGAGATATGATGTTGATGATATTGAGATACCTTGATCTCATTATTATCGATGCTTTGTAGAATAAAAATAAGCTACCAAGAAACTCATTAAAAATCTTATTCAAAACTCGTGTATAAAGAATCGTGCTCAGCGCACAAAGATTTATTCTGAGTAGGAATCAATGCAACGACATCTGGTTCTCTAGTTTAGTAGTCAAGGTCACTAACCACTAGGGCAACAGGCCATCCTCTGAAGTCGGTAAGTCTTCTACAGAAATTCGTCAAAACTAAGTGAAAATCGGCCACGAGAATACATGTAGGTACAGCACTCAAACGAGAAACAAAGTACCATCTTGTTTCAGTGCTCGATATTATCTATGTAGACTGTGACTACAAAAATGACGTTTTGTATTTGTATAGGTACAGTCTAAGTCTACCAGATAAGTCTTAACATCGTCTGAAAAGCACACGTGGGTTATAAAATATCGCAATCGAAATACCTTTTAAGGCGGCGGTAGCTTAATGGCTAAGGTTTCGTTAGGTCGCGGGTTTGAATCCTACCCATTATACTACCGACGTGAACCCACTCCTAACACAAGCCATTGAGCTCAGCTGGACAGTTAACAAGACTGCTAGCAATGTGTGGGACCCACAATCCCACATTGCTAGTTATCTTTAAAAAAAACCTTGATAGTGAACCCCGTGATTTAGTAAACTCTAAAGATCTAAAGAGGCTGTATCCAGTAGACACTGCTGCAGCTAAATGGAAATAATCGGATATTAAACAGAAAATATCTACCTAGCTCTTCAAATGTAAGTCAGCAGAACGTCTGCCTTAAAATATTCAGCTTTAGTTATGCATACAGTTCGCGCCATCTAAGTTGCGTGTCTGAGGTTCGCGCGTAAGCTGCGCACAACTCAAAATTAGGTATCGGAGGAGGGGAATTGAGGGGATGAAGGAGACGCGCGGGGAACGACCTCCCTGCGCGGAACTACAACTTCACAAACGCATACTTAGGTGACGCGAATTGTACTTGAAAAACTGACATTGTTCACTTCAAAGTTTCAGGAAACATACTAGCTCTGTGGTAGGCACCTATATTGGATTTTTTCGTTTCGCGAGAAAATAAACGTCAAAGTAGTTACTTACCTACCTACCTGAAGCTTGTGAGTTGTGATAAGAGCTATGGATTTTGAAGCATTAACGTTTAAAAAAAAACATTTGTGCTGCTTTTATCATTGACAGTACGTAAATTCTATTTTCTGAGACATCACTTGTAGAATCGTAATGAGTATAGATATGCAGCCGAAATGTAGAACGCAAGCCTTGACCTTGCCGGGCTGACGTCATCTAAAACTTTAAAAAGTCACATTGTATCCATTTCAGTTCAACTGTAATCGACTCTGCGTAAAGTGAATAAGATTCACATTCGGAAAGCGTGGTGTTAGATAATCTATATTTATATTTTTTAATTTTTTTCAAGTCGCAGGCACAGCTAGTGTAATATTATAGGTAAGCTGCCCATGTTTGTTAAAAAATATTGTGGGAAGAGTATAAATATCCACTCTAACCGGCTGGTGAAGGCAGAGGTGGGGGATCTGTTCCTCATCAGTGTTCACTCCAGCCGGCCAATGAAGGCAAGCCAGAGATGAGGAACCCGAGAGTTGTCAGGTCCGTGGAGTCGTTTACGCTCCAACAGCTCGCCACAAGCTGCTCTGCCCTGCGTTTTGTGTGCCCTTCTTTCACCCTCATGAGACATTTTTTATTGGTACCATAAAGAATTTTAGAGCTGCTACTGTGTCCTTAGTGCGTTAGTCTCATAGGAGGAGATAACGACTAGACCCGAGCGGTTTTATTTTTATAATAATAATTATTATATATTTATCTTATTGCGTAAAACAATATCAATATCGGGTTGAAGCGCAAATCTTCGGATTCGAATTAAGATTAGCATTTTTATCAAAAAAAATAAGTTATTTAAAAAAAAATCGGTTCAGTATCTGCACCCACCCCCTAAATCGGCACCCCGTATAACAATTTTGTTAACATCTCCAGCTGAAGTAAACGCTAATGCTTGTCAGGAGTGGATTAATCTTAAGTAGATATCAATTTGTAAATTCCCTCCACCCGATAAAGATACTACAAAGTAAATTGGACTGCCGCCAATTGCTAAGCAAAATAAAACGAGCACCTGGGAAAAACCCCTGAGCTCCAGTTACCCTCTCTGTCTTGTGCCTCTAACTGTTCTTGGTGCAAACTGCTGTTCCCCATCTTGTAAACTGAATAGCAGTAGCGAAGGGTTTAAACAGATTCTAAAGTAACCCGATACCATATATCTATGTTGATGGACACGGTTCTTTATACCTAAAATATTAAGTAACTAGGGAAACCGAAAATAATGGTGTTCCAAGAATCCCCCGCCATTGCTACATAGCTACAATGATTGATGTGCACGCTGACTCACTCAACTAGCTCCGTAAGTCAAAGTCTCATGCAGAAAATAAATGAAGGAAAATCTTTAAGATGAGACAATACTTTTACATGATTAATTCATTTTATTACCCCACTAGCTGTCCCGCGCAAATTCGTCTGCGTAAATTTTCCCCGTTTTTGCAACATTTCTCATTGCTGCTCCGCTCCTATTTGTCGTAGCGTGATGTTGTATAACCTATAGCCTTCCTCGATCAATGGGCTATCCAACTGTGAAATAATTCTTTAATTCGGATCAGTAGTTCCTGACATTACCGCGTTCAAACAAACAAACTCTTCAGCTTTATAATATTTAGTACCTATAGATACTACAGTTTTTGTTTTCTCTTATTTTAAAAACACCTATAAGAAATTGTAACACAAGTCGGCCAACTGTAGCGCGGTGGGAGTGTGTTCAACTGCTACGCAAGAGGCTCGATTCCCACACGGGACACCACTTTGTGTGATCCACAAATTGTTGTTCCGAGTCTGGGTGTACTTTGTGTTCGTGACTTGTATGTTTGTAATGTCCTCCGCGACACAGGGCTTGACCCTACTGCGAGAGTCGTCTTTAAAAAAAAAGAAACTACTTTTGTAATTTCAACAGTGTTAATAATACAATTGCATTTCTTTTTTTTATTGTAATTTTTATAGGCATTTATTGCCAATTAATAATAATAATAATAATAATAATAATATATTTATTGATCCAAAGGAATACAGATAGGAGTTACATATTAACTTAATGTATATATTAATTTAAATTAATGTTATCTGTTACGATAGATGTGACTCTGTCTCTCAAACTAGGTTGACCTGTATCTTGAGAGACAGTGTTCAGCCATGGTGGGGTTATAGGTGTAACATTAAACGGTGGATTGTGTCGATCTGTATTTACAAAATTAGATTAAAATACTAAAAAAAAAAAAAATAACGTAGAAAAAAAAGGTAAAAGTAAGATAATATGGAAAGTTTGTGTGTATGTGTATGTGTGTGTGTGTGTGTATGCGTGTATGTGTGTGTGTGTGTAGTGTGTATTGTGAGTGGTGTGTGTAAGTGAGTGCGTGTATTATTGTGAGTTATAGTTAGGCGATGTAAGTGATTAGAGATTCAGTATTATGATAGTCCTGTTGGAGAAGCCATCCTGATATTTTTACTTTAAGATCATATTTATTAAGGTCAGATATGTTTAGTGTTTTGTGTATTTTACTGTATATATGTGTTCTCAAAATGAAAAATTGGTGTCTAGCAAACGAGGTTTTGTAGCGTGGGCCTGAGAGGGGGATTCTACGTCGGCTTGGATCCGATCGAGGGACGGTAGCATGACGTCTCAGGGTTGCCTGGAGCACATAGAGCTGTCGAACTGTCAAAATATTACAGTCCCGATACAGTTGAACTGTGGGGTAGCGGAAGGGTTTCTTCAACATTACTTTTATTACAGCTCTCTGTGCTCTCTCGACCCTGAGAAACATGGTTTTAGCAGCTCCACCCCACACAGGAATGCAATACCCTATAACCGACTGGCACAAAGCATAAAAAAACATTTTTAAGGTATCTAGGTCTGCAGAGTGCCTGAGAGACTTGAAAATAGGGATGAGTCTCATTGCTCTAGTGGTGACAGCGTCTATTTGCTTATCCCATCTAAGAAATGAGTCAATCTGCACACCCAAATACCTCACCACAGAGACACTTTTTAAAGCAGGGCAGTCACATGCGGGTAATAGTAGTGGGCAAGTGTGGGCTGTCAACGAGTAGGTGCTGTTAGGTAGTGTGTTTTGGCGAATTGCGAAAGGAATATAACAAGTCTTATTGATGTTAAGGGTTAGGAGATTAGTGTTTAGCCACTCTGATATAGTCTTCAACGCAATCTCTGCACTCATTTTTACACTGTCCCATGTGGGACTATGACTGCCGTATCATCGGCATAAGCGTATACTTCTACATTTGGAAGGGCTAGGAGGCATAAACCATTTATGTAGATTTGGAATAGTGTAGGCCCGATTATACTGCCTTGCGGAACACCGAAAGACACTGACGCCTCGTCGCTAAGGTATTTGTCGATTTTAACCTTAGATCATATAACCACGGGATATGGCATCTACCTACCGAGCGCGAAGCAATTTGTCTGCCGTTATCGGAGGGAGGCGAGGTAGACACATACAGCACACAACAACATAATTACGCACATTAATGACATTAAACTTTGTGTACTGTCAAATGCACACTAAACCAAAATCGTATCACAAACATAAATCACTCACATTACTATAAAAGTTTCTGTTATTACACGGTTGACTTTACGTAAACTAATGTATAACGCTAGAGACGGGACACAAAACTACTGTGCTAAAGAATGAATGAATGGAATGAGTTTTAAAGTAGAAATATTACTTCATATTTTATATTGGAGATTAAATAAATACCAGCTTGTTTCGTTTCTTCTTAAGTTATTTTATATTATAATTTTACATTATAATAAAGTCCATTATTTGCATGAAGGGAACACTGTCATGTTAACATGTTCTTAGTTTGAAGCACATTTATCGAGACTTGACCATCTTAAAATAATAATTACAGTAATGATATTAGTATTATTTGGTTTGTATATTAATAGATAATTAACTGTATTTTTACCAAAATTAGGTAAAAATACAGTCAAGTACAGTAAAAATATTGATTTGACTGGTCTGTTGGCTTATTGGTTAGTGACCCTGACTTCTAAACCAGAGGTGGTTGGTTCTATCCCATCCAGGATAAAACTTACCTAATTACCTAATTTATCTATAATATGTACTTAGAACTGTATATATACCTATGTACCTATCAACTGTCTGGATGCCATTGTACAGGCTCTGCCTAGTTTGGGGTCAGATGGCGTTGTTTAAGTTGCAAATATATTAATATTGAAAACAATGGGCGAGCTGATCTCATTTTTATTTGGAACTCATCGCACAACGGTCTTATAGCTATTTAATTGGTGGAATTAGGGGAATATTAAAACGTCTTTTTTTTTATAAGTTTTATTAATCATAATCATCAATAATACATTGATTTTTAAAATGTACAAGTTTGTTAAATATATGCCGTATACATTTTTTAGGGTCAGCCTTTTTCATCAAAATAGATATCCTAGTATCCGTATATTTTTGCATCACCAATATTCCCAGCTCTACATTATGATTGATGACATCATGATCAAAGACATGTCTTTTTATTTCTGGGAATATTGATTTCCCTATATAGTTATCTAAAACGGTTGCCACAATAAATTTTGCAGAAATTGATGGCTTCAGTATTTTTTGAACAATTACAAATATGTAGCGTTGGCACAGCAGTCTCATTCAACTTCCTTCGATTGTTAGGAAGTATACGATAGCTACCTGGTTCAAAATGTTTAGAACAAATCACACTCGTTCGAGTTGGTGTCCAAGTGCTATCTCTTTGGCAAAATTCTATCCACTTCTTTCTTATAAATACTATTTTAGGAAAGCTGCAAAAAAAGTTTTTTATTATTTATACATAACACATGAACGGTGGCTGTCGAGCATGCGCCCCACCTGATGTTAAATGGTAATCGCCGCTCTCTCTTAGCATTGTCTAAACCAAGCTGGTGCCTACCGAAAGTAAAAGGAAAAATAGGGAAAAAATAAGGGGGGCGTCGAGTGGGGGAATAGTGCCCCTGATGCTCCACAATCACCGAAGGAAACGCAACAGTATGAATACTGTTACTTAACGTCGACATTCTGTGGAGCTACATAACATTTATTTAATTTTGAAAATGACATGTTTTTTAGCATTTTTACGTTGAATAATAATGTCATTAATACTTATAACGTTTTAGTCCTTACTAGATTAAAATTAGTGACAATAAATCATTTCTATATTTACTAATTTCACTATTTTAACTCGATAAATATTTATGTAAAGTAAGTCATTCAATCATTCGTTCGCACCTTGTACACATCTCTAGTCAAGTCACGGTAATCTGCCTCGGTACCACGAAACTCTCATATCGTCAAACTGTCGCTAACATGGTTATGAAAATTATTGTTTTAAAGCAATAAATAGCAAAAAAATACTTACATGTGAAAAGAAATACCATCTTTGATATAATTTGAGGTGTTTGAGCGCCTTTTACACGTTAAAACTGCTTAACAAACCATTTTATCATATTTACGCGAGCTCGTTTTAGCGATAGGCGCACGGATGGACTGAGCGAACGATCACGCGAACTGGTTTTTATAAACTGACAAGACAAAATGTGTCATGTACCTTGGCGAGAGGGGAATACGCGGCAAGGCATCTCCCTATTTAAATTCTCTAAGATTTTAACTCTTTGAGTACGATTGCTTAGGTAGCTTTTAAAAACTTCCAAAGGGATGCCACGAACTCCAAATTGTTCCAGCTTTGAAATGAGGATGGGAACAGAGACAGTGTCAAATGCTTTATTTAGATCCAGAAAGATTCCCAGACATTTTACATTCCTGTCGAGATAACCTGCAACAGACTGGGTTAAGCCCAATACTGCATCCTCAGCCGACACTCCCGGACGAAAACCATATTGGTTATTGGCTATAAGCTGATGTTTGGTGAGGTAACGCCTTAACTGGTTATTTAGGATCCTTTCATAGACCTTCGATAAGGCAGGGAGTACAGAAATCGGTCTGTAGTTATTGACACTGTCTCTGCTTCCACCCTTATGGATGGGATGTATAATAGCTCTCTTTAGTGCGTCTGGGAAAAAACCATTTCGTAAGCAGCAGTTTATAAGGTGGGTTAAAGGTGTTAACAAAGTGTGTCGACAGTGCTTCAGCATGATAGGTGATATTCCATCCCATCCTACAGCACTGTCGTTACGCAGTTGGAGGATGAGAGATTCAATTTCCCTTTCATCCACCTCTAACAAAACCAGTGAATTTGAGGGAGGAGAAGAGGTATTAAAAATGATGTTAGATGAAGTTGATGTAGGATGTTTCGCTAGGATATCGTCTGCCAGATTTTTGCCCACATTACTAAAAAACTTGCAAATTGTATTTAAGGACGAGATTGGGTTATCTTTGGATTCTAAAAGATCAAGAGGACTACCGTTAAATTTGTTTGTGTTTGTGATAAATTTTATTGTTTTCCACAGGGCTTTTGGATTGTTTTTTGCTTTCTCAATTTCACTTTTTTCGTATGCAATTTTCAATTTCCGAAGTAGACCATTACAAAAATTCCTATATCTTGTGTAAGTGGTTTTAAGAATAAAGTTAAGCGGTGCTTTTCTTGAACGTTTATGTAACTTATCCCGATTTTTGATGCACTTAAGAAGTCCGGGGGTGATCCAGGGTTTTATTATTTTATGTTTCCTGGACGTTTTGATGACCGTGGTGTGTTTGGTTATTGCTGTTTTTATTATAGAAATGAAAGTGTCTGTAAGTATATTAAGGTCATTGATTAAGTATAATGATGAAAAATCAGTATCATCTAATTCTAATTTGATTCCAGCGTAGTCTAAGCGATTAATAGAGTAAAATGTTTTCCGATTTATATACGTTTTTGAGACGACCAAGATGAGGGGTTTGTGGTCAGTGATGTGAGAGTTTAGAACTAGAGTGGTGACAGGTAATATAGTCTTAATGAAAGAGTGATCAATGCAATTATTTAGCCGAGTAGGAAACAGATGTGTTGGTAAGAGCCCACAGGAGACATTTAGCGTTAGATAATCAAGACTTCGTTGGTTTCTACCGTCTTCTTTGATGTCTATATTTAAGTCGCCTGTAAGGATAATATTCTGCCAGGACGAAAGCTTGGTGAATACAGAACTTAGACTGTCTAAAAACTTGTCAAAATTGTCATTAGAGTTAAACGAGGGGGAGCGGTATATGGCAACAACAGCAATTTTTATATTATCCATTTTGCATACAAGACAATTTCCGCCTTCAAAATTAGGTTCCCAGATTGTTACGTGGAAATCAGACCTGTAGTAGATGACTATTCCATCATTTTGATTGCAGTTTGTTTTTGTGAAGCAAGAGTTAAAGCCATACATGTGCGGTAAATTAATAACTTTACTAAGCCAACACTCAGTCAGGACGAGGACATCAAAAAACATGTTTGTTGACTGTAGGAGCACAAGTAATTCACTAAAATTTTTATTTAAGCTACATATGTTTATGTGTAGTAGTGTTAGATTACTATTTAAGCAGTTTATAAAATTTGTGCATTCGACGGGATTACAAGTAAAAGAGTTATCTACGGTTAGCGAATCTAGTTCGCAATTTATATTGTTTATTACAGCCATCGGAAAGGACATATATAGACTAAAAGTGAATCAAATAGGGTAATTGTGTTTGGTGGTGGGTCATATTTGGTTCGCCATGTGGTTTTTGGCATTGCATTGATGTATGAAATGAAGATTAGCATGTAATTGTGTGAGTGTATAATAATATAATTAATTTGTATGGTATGAGTTGAAGTGAAAGTGGTGTGTATGGTTTTTAATTGATTGAGTAATTTGTTGTAGTTAAAGGATAAAGTACAATGATATAGTGAAAACAATTTAGTGAAGGGTAATTTACACTGTACAGAAGATAGTCACAGACAGAGCTTACTTTTAATATCCTGAAGACATTTTTCATTTGAAATTAATATTTGTTTGTCTCCCTCTGCTTTACGCAAAAAGATGTTTCCATTGGAGACCCAGCAGAACTTGAAATTATTGTCCTTTGCGAACTCACGTGCTTGATGATATACTTTTTTTGTGTTGGTAGGTAATTGTTCCGTAATATAGATTTTATTATTATAATTTATAATTACTTTATTAATACAATAATTGCATTTTTTGAAAGATAGAATTGATGAGCCAATAAAAAAAAACGGACAAGTGTGAGTTAGACTCGCTTATTTTTTATGATTTAATTACAAATGTATAGTTTTCAGACTAGTTGACGGTATAAATTTTAATTCCTTGAAAGTGTCGAAATGTACGTTTTTTTGCGACATAAACGGCCGTATCTTTTTTTTTACGTTAACTCAGAAGTTTGATTTTTTTCACAGCTTCAAGTAACTGGAGACCTGAGTATTCTGGTGGGGGTCCTGATTAGTATAATTTCGACTCGATACCTCCACGCATTCCTGAGATAAAAAGTCTTGACAAACACGGACGGGCGGAAAGTGATCCTATAAGGGTTCCGTTTTTTTTCTTTTTGAGGTACGGAACCCTAATAAAAAAATATTAGTACCCACAACTGCATATTCGATACAATTACTTAGGCTAAAAAAACGATTTCATTTTTTATCCCATGTTACCCCACGGTAGAACATAATTTTACCTACTCTGGGGTAAAATGAGGCAACTTTTAAAAACTTCCGCGATTTATACACATAAAATTATACTTACTATAATATACTACGGCTCTTAATACAATCGAAACGTCGGGCAATAAAAAGGTATTTATCTTAAAATACTCGATTAATACCCGTAGTATATACCTATCATTTTATAAAGTTTAAAACTCAAATTACCCCACTTTCTATGTCTTTTCAGGCGAATATCACTTGAAAGAGGGTACCCATGACTTGGCGTTCGAGTATAAACTGCCAAGCAACATCCCGTCATCCTTCGAGGATGAGTATGGCCACATTCGGTATCGTGTCAAAGTTGTAATGGTCACATCTGGAATATTCTCATTGAATAAGGAAAAAATGGCCGCCATTAGAGTCATTACGCCGGTGAATTTGAATCTGATACCTCATTGTAAGGTCAGTCGAAACCATGTATGGTATAAATTCAAAAATATAGTTCTAAAAATCTAGTTGACTACAAAAAAAAAATATTATTTTATACAAATTAGATAATAATAGGTCTTAAAATGCTTTGAAAATAAGTGTTTTTTTTTACAATTTGACATGTTTTTTAATTTAAAAGCATGAAAACGAATAGTAAAAGTACCTAATGATTTGACGATAGGAACTTATGACGTCACAGGTTGTTATTCCATAAACATTTTTGTAGAGCTTGTCGTTTTGACATTGCATAAAAAGAGACTGATTTGACTTGACAGTCAACACCCCCATTCTACGCTTCGTGGATTCTATTGCTCTCCCAATTTGACGTGTGTGACGCTCACATTAAATACATAGTCTGTTGTTCACTGATATGTAATGTCCTTGAATACTTGATTCGGTTGTAGCAAACTCGTAATTAATGGCTTTTTTTTGCAGTACTAAGATTGCAAATTTTATTTTATAACTCGACTCAGATTTTATTTGTAAGACCTAAAACTACTGCTTATAAAGCCACGTAAAAAATGCGAGGTGTCAAATATGCTAAGGCAAATTAATTTTTGTTGAAAATCATAGGTGGCGCAACGATTCCAAGCGTCCAATACGTCAACAAGTCCAAAAATGAACTCGACAATCAAAGCTTAAACTATGCTTGAGAGGTGTCACCCAGATGGAACGAAGTTCTTATCTTATTTTTTTATTTTTTTTATAATCTTCGCAACACCACACTGTTCAATGAGAAATAAAAAGACGAAACGAAAATAACTTACAAAAAGACGATTGTATACCGAAGGCTCGAACCCACTACACAATTGTCACCAATACTGTGTACCGAATTTATGCCTCTAGACCAAATCGACAGGTGACTTCTTCGTCAAATTAGATGTTCATATCTTACGCGCACGCCGCACGGCTTGTGTGTGTCAAAAAGTGTCGTTACAACTTTTCGTGAGATTTTTTCCGTCTAGCCCCCTTTCACAACGCGCGATTAGGAACTTCGTTCCAATAATAAAAGTTTTATATTATAAGTGTGACGAATACTTAATAATGCTGAGTGATGTGTTTTTAGGAGCCGATTGACTTTGAGATAATTGCCACGTACTGCTCTCTCTGGTGTGTCTCTTCAGGGTCCACAGAGATCAAAGTGAGACTGCCAGTGGGGGGCTACTGTCCCGGCCAGATGATACCCATAGAAGTCAGCGTCACTAACCTCAGCAGTGTTAAGATCAACGAGCTCAAGTTCGCTATTAAACAGGTAATTGTATATGTGCATTGCATATTTAAAACCTCTGGTAGATAAAGTGTTGATTATCTTTAAAGCAACTCAATGGGTTTTCAAAAAATGCAAGCACTTTATAAAGGCAAATTATATAAATTAGTGGAGTGAAGAAATACTTTTTTGTCAGTCAGCTGGATTCCTTAGCCGACGCAGAGGCAGTTTCTTTATTTTTGATAGCAGTATATTAATTCAAAATAAGTATAACATCACCATATATACCAGGCGCATCAGTAATGCGTTATAGTTATATACATTAATAGTGCTCGATCAGCGCGGGCCATCGAATGCGTGATCTGAAATTTAGTATATCTGGTCAAGAATTGACTGCCTCTGTGGCGCGGTGGGAGTGTATCCGACTGCTACGCAAGAGGTTCGATCCCCACCCAAGATAAAACTTTGTGTGATGAGCACGATGGTTTATTATGTGTCTGGGTGTTATTTATCTATAATATGTATGTATTTAGAAATATATAAGTATGTTTATCAGTTGTCTGGTTTCCATAGTACAAGCTCTGCTTAGTTTGGGATCAGATGGCGTTGTGTGAGTTGTCCCAAGATATTATTATATTATTATTATTATTATTATATTATCAGAATCACATAACATTAGTCAGTAAGTACAACTCTGTAACGAAAAAAAAAAAAAAAAAAAAAAGTTCTGTACGCCAAACGCTAAGGAGTCCAGCTGACTGACGGAAGGGTATTTCTTTAGTCCACTAAAGTGACGTAATATAAAAGAATAGCATTGCATTTTTGGTGCTCTCGTCCCGGTCTATAAATTAAACACGCTTTCTAAAAAAAAAAACCGCCCGTTTGCTACGATGTCAAACGCATAACACCCCTAAGTTTGCGTCGAGGGTTGAAAACAACTGACTGCAGCCGCGATTCTCTCGTACTAAGTTATAACTTGACGAAATGTCTACAGGAAACAAAATTCGAGGCGACCACACATCCTTTAGTCAAGACGAAACGTACAACTTTACAAGAAATTAAAAAGGGCCCCATATTGGCTGGTACCTCTCGAAACTATAACTTTGAGATGGAAGTCCCCGCTATAGATGTCTACAATCTCAATTTATGCCATTTCATCGATACCGAATATTGTTTCAAGGTACAGTATATAAACCTACTAAAGTTATAATTCCATTTTCCACAAAAAATTGTGTGTGAGAGAGAGAGAGAGAGAGAGAGTTTGTAGAAATTTATTTGTTTATGTGTATAGAACACGCGTGTTATAAATATGTATTTGGTTTCCTCTTTTACAACAATACTCCTATTTAAAAAAAAATAACTCCAATCCAATGTTATTACCTCAGGTATCAACAGAAACCAGCGGCTGTCATGAAGATAGCGATGAAACGCATCCTATTATATTTGGTCATATCCCTCTAGTTGGTTTTCAAGATAACGTACCAAACCCCCTTCGGGATCAAATGCCGAATCCTATGCATCTTCAAAACATACAAGGCGCTAATACTTACCCTACACCTTACCCTCAAAATACACCTTACCCCGGAAATACGGCTTATCCAAACCCACCAAATGTCTCTCCTTACCCTTATCCATACCCAAATCCAGCTTACCCCAGTGCTTCACCTTACCCCGCCGTTCCTTATTCTAATCCTACGGGCGGTTTACCTCCATCGGCTCCTGCCCCAGGTTACCCCGACAACGACCCCGCTCCACCCTACCCCGGCCCGAATCCTAACATGACTAACACAGGACTCAAGACTGGAATCATTGGTTCTACTGGGGCAAGCGCTGGTGATCCATCTAAGCAGCCTCTGTTGCCTCCAGGTGCTGATGTACCATATGTAAGTATTGATTACATTAAAAACTAAAACCGGACTCGCACTTTATAAATTGGTCGGCCTGAAGTTAGGTTCAATAAGACATTAGCGCATACGATAGAGATGCGATCGTAACATTACTTATATATACCGATTAAAAATAAACTAAATTTTCATTAAATAGTGGTTAAACGAGCTCATAAAATACTTTAATAAATGTAATACAGTTAGGTGGATTAAATACTAGGAATAGTTCGGAAAAACAATTTATTTTAGTATCTAAATAACTAGAAAATAATTTCTTTACTAATAACTAATAATGCGCCATCTCTATTTCTCTATTTATTTATATGCTTTCTACATTTTTATTTCTTTAAAAAAAAATCTACCGCGCATCCACTTGTTGCTAAGTTCAGCCCGGCCAACTTATATTGTAAGAACTGTAGATAATATAAGCTTTGCGTTTCTGTATGAATGGTTTAGTAATGTTAATATATTGCTAGTAAAAGTTAGTTCGGAAAGTAATGAGTCTGGCTGAGACACGATTTCCTTTTAAATTATTTTTAACTCGCTGAAGTGAATAACCAACAAAATAAGTGCTTATTTTGTTGGTTGTTCACTTCTGAAAGACAAATGAAACTTTCTGTCACAGTGGAAGTTCTGTTTATGTGGATATACAGGGTGATTTGTAATATACTAATAACTTCCCGCTCGTGGCTTCGACTAATTAACTTTGTAGTATTAGTGTAGAAAAAATACATATCAACTCTTAACCACCTACCTACACGTCTGTTGAGACCCCGGAGTAAAATCGTTGTTTTTTGTCAGGTTTAGGACCTGAAACAATAATAAACAGAAATGGATGGTAGATGGTTAGGGGTAATATATTTAATATTTTTCAAAACTGATATTACAAAGTTATTTGGTGTAATGTAAAGCCTGTATAAGTTCCATGTTAATATAAGCTCCCACGCTCTCCATTTTGTTGTAAATCACTTAAAACATAATATTACTGTGTGGTTGCAGCCCACCAGTCCGCCACCAAACCCTTATGCGACGGCCTCCGCCCCGGCGCCTGCCACGCCCGGAACACCCGCTGAGGATCTCGGTAAGCACACTTACATATTTGTATTTAAAAGACAAACCCCGCTGTGGGATACAAGCCCTGTGTCGCGGGGGACTTTACAAACATTCAATTCACGGATACAAAGTACATCCAGACTCGGAACAACAATTTGTGGTCCACAAAGTAATGTCCTGCATGAGGGTGACATAATCATTATGTGATTCAACCCTCGTTAATAAATAAAGATAAAAAAAAAAAAAAAAAAAAAAAAAAAAAGTAATGTCCCGTGTATAAATCGTACCCACGTCTACGCAGCTGTTGTAGATATTCCCATCGCGCCTAGGCAGTCAACCATACTATTTTTGCCGTACCCACATGTAATGAACAAAAATAAATTAACACTTAACAGCTCGCGTCAAATCCTGAATCGCGATATAGAAGTTTTCACACTGCTAGCTATATATGATACAAGTTCCCAAAGTTAATCGAAACCGCAGCGCGCCGGGCATGCTTTCCTCGCCTGGTCGGAGGATCCTCTCTTTGTGTTGGAGGGACTTAACCTTGCCCTCCACACTATAATTGCAGATTATAATATGTAAAGAGCTTTTCACCAAATTTTACAATAAATTTAATCAATTTAATCAGCCTTCAAAATCTATGCACCTGTTTGGTAGCTAGTGTTATGAGATCATGCTTATCTATCTATCTATACATATGGCCGAACATAGTTAAAAAAATAATTAGGAAATTTTCGAAAAGAGTATTTAAACGCAATGCTACATTTTTAGAAATGTCTGTTTGTTTGAACACGCATCACGCCAAAACTACCATGGATTCGGTTGTAATTTTGCATGCTTGTTCTTAACAGGCTGGATTAACATATAAAATAAAATTTATCATAAGAGCTCAGCTATTTCCCATAGGAGCTCAGCAGTAACGGATAATGTCTGTAGCAGTTTTGCGTTATAAAACGCAAACCACTTCACGGTTCGTCATGAAATTTGACAGTATTATAGTAAATACTATAGGTCATTATTAACACTATGAATCACCACGCAAACAGTTGGAGTGATCAGCAACGTATTTTTTGGCCAACCAAAGTGGTTTATCCCAATATTTTCCACAGTAAGACATTATTCATAATTGTAACCCATGGAATACATAACTTCTCGCTAAAACTATAAGGAGCTAAACTCAACATTTTCAAGTATCATAAGAACAGCTATTTTAACTAATACTGTTGGAAGTTAAGGGGGTCTAGAGGCTAAGCTTGCAGTCATTTTACGACGATACCGTAGGCTCGATCCTACTGAATAAATAAGTTCTCTTTTTTATTTATTAAAATTGTTCTCTATTTTCAAAATTTTTATTAATGTTATAATTATTTTTGGCCTATAATTTATTTACTTCGTTTAGTCATTAATATTTTTTGAGTAATTACTAATTATTCAATAGGTACCTTGTAGATATATAGTAGATAGGTAGATACCCATAATATTGTGTGCACTGTTACTAGTATAGTATTATATTATCTGTGGCACTGTCGAGAGCGATGAACCGTGATTATAATATAATTTCAAATCTATTTTTACTGTAATGAAACTGTAGCAATAAAAAACAATATTCAATTTAATTTTCAATTTATTTACATTGCTCCTTAGACAGAAGATAACAAAATATAACAATTATTACAAATGCTTACTTAAATTTCTAGCTTAGAAAACTTGTGTTGATTTGAAAATTTTGTAGAATTTACGCGTTTGTTGCTAAAAAATGACAGATTGCGCCATCTACGATATCAAATTAATCACCATAGTCAAATAGTTACGTATTCGTGAAACAGTTAATATAGGTGCTTTTCGATTTTTGCCAACATTGTTTATATACGAAAACCATCTTGCAAATAATATAAAAAAAAAAATGTGTGGCACTCGGTGACTGTCGCGGTAAAGCTATTGCATAGCATTTTTTATCAACATAAGCAATTATAATTATTTTTCTTTGAATTACATTTCGGAGCGATCGATCCGACGACGAACTGTACGAAGCTCGCACTTCGAACAGTCGTACCATATACAAATACGTTAAGCAAACGCTCGGCCGAGCTACATGGTAGGCGGAGTGGGGGGTGTTAGGTTTTATTTTCGTTACGGAATTTCTTGATTCGGTCGCCGCGCTATGCAATAGCTTAAAACGAAACATTCAATATTAAAAAGAAACTTCACCAGTTTTGAAAGTAGATGGCGTTGTATTCAAAGCAAGGGGATGTAAAAAAAAAATCGATCTCAAATTCCGAGGGAGAGGAGAGATACGATAAAAAGCCGGGCAAGAACATCCCGGACCATGCTCAGTGTATGTAGGGTTCCACAGCCGTTATTAATAAATAAATGCACTACTTCTGAAAAAATCCGATTTGAATAATTGCATCAGCAGCGTATATTCATGGCATTTCGCGATTTTGTTGAGAAACGCATTTTTTAGCAATAACTCAATGAACCGTCATTGAGTAATTGCTGAAAAATGCGTTTATTTACGATCATGTAAAAAATAATTTTAGTTATTATTTTATATAAGTATTTATTATGCTAATATTTAAGTATTATTCAGCGCTATTTTTGTGGTACGTTCAATATTTTTTCAGTTTAAACGGTTCAAAAGGTCGGGAGGTACAATTTATGCAACTTTAGGAGCGATTATTTCCAAAAATATTTACTTAATCAAAAAAGTTTATCAAAAACCTTAAATTGTTTTTTAAAACACCTGCCAAATAATGTGCCACACGTTGAGCTTTCCTGGAAATATATATATATATATATATATATATATATATATATATATATATATATATATATATATATATAATATATATATAATATATAATATGTGTATTTATATAATATATATATACGCGGCCTGTGACATACGGACAGACGGACATTACGAAACTTTAAGGGTTCCGTTTTTGCCATTTTGGGTACGGAACCCTTAAAACGATTTTAAAAATTGACATATCAACCTGTGACAGGTTGACATAGATGTAGGTAATTATTAGTTTAAACTAAGAAAATATTTGTAAATGTACTTCACGTGTTTGGATGGTAATAAAAAAAAAACTATTTTATTCTATTCTAACAGAGTTGTAGGTACGTAAACAAAACTTTTAGAAATAAATAAACTGTTAAAATTGTCTGAATAAAGGTTTATATTATATTATTATTATATTTTCACAATTTTTTTGGGTGAATGTGTTGTGAATGGGGTCTACCGTTTTTGTGCTCACCAATTGGCGCCACTGTTGAGTCAGGTCTGGCTGTCAAAGTTTAAATTATGTTTAAATCCTATATATTATACTCGTACCTTAAAACCGTGTTGTATAAATATCGAGCACGCTGCAGTATTGCACATCCCATTTTATTAAAAAAAAAATGTGAAATTAAGTTTCAGAAAGTTAAAACAGACAGTTCAGTGGCTAGTGCGCAAGTTATACTTTTAAAGTACTGAAAATCATTGACCCGTAACTCATATTTGCCAGAATTCGTCTCAGGTACTGCAAAATATTCACAAGTCTTAGAAATAAAACCGCGCAACCCAGCCACAAACTATGAAATTTTTCATTTCGGAGACCTGACTCTACACTAAAGCCTCTAACGGCGAATTCATACGCAAGAGCCCTCAATAAAGGTTTTTAATCAATAGATGGCGCTGAGTAGGTATATGATGTGATTTTTTGATTTGCGGTGTTAAGGTTCTTCGCTACTGAATCATATTGCGGCTCACACGACAGGACGGTTTCCAACATATTCACACAGAAGGTATATCGTAACATAAACTATCTTAATTTAAATCCGACTTTCACGCGAACGAAGTCGCAAGCACAGCTAGTATATACTAATATTATAAATCTGAAGAGTTTATTTGTTTGTTTAAACGCGATAATCTCAGGAACTACTGGTCCGAATTGAATAATTATTTTACTGTTGGATAGCCCATTTATCGTGGAAGGCTTTAAGCTATACAACATCACGCTACGACTAATAGAAGCGGAGCAGAAATGAAAAATATTGCAAAAACGGGGAAAATTTACGTAGTCGACGTTGCGTGGGTCAGCTAGTAATTCATAAATGTCGGTCAAAATGACTAATTTGAGCTTGGTCGGAAACTATCCTAACTAAGGCAAATTATATTAGTGTATACGACGCACACACTAGAAGCCAGCACCTCGGAAGGCACTTAATCACACCTGACGACGTTAAGGCTACTCCACCAAGACATATAGTCGACTTCATGGTCAGACCAGAACTTGGAGATATCCTTTAAGGAAGAAAGAGGTGTCACAATAGATCTTTTAGGTCGCAGCGACTTCCGGGCTACACATCCCGGCCTCTATCCAGATACAATACAATGGCAATAATATATTCCTTCACGTATTATTTGATAAAACGGCATGACCGGGTAGATTGGACACGATGTCAACGATTATAATTATCAAGATTTGTACATTTTACAATGCGAAAACATTTTCTTCTCGACTTCAAAGATGTTTTTTTTCAAAAGCTATGGATTCCATTTGAACGGGATTTTTTTGTTACGTTATGTTTGTTATTTTTTACCTATTAAGTTGAACATTTTTTCCACAGAATCACCAGCATTCAATCCAGATTTTGTAAACATCAAAAAGGAGGACGAAAAGAAAAACTAGACAACATAATGGCTACCTCAACTATGCGTAATTTTGCGTATCTTTGTGCGTATAAATGAATGCATTTTTGCTTATTTTATTAATGTTATACAAGTGTTTACAAAATAGAATATTATAAAAATGATATACTTAACTATATAAGTAAGCTTGAAGTACAACAGAACGCATATATATGTATCTTAAAGCTGTTTTTACCAACAAGTAGCGTAATAGCTTAGCGCATAAGAACCCTCTGACTCTAAGCGCTCTATAAAAGCGGGGTTCTCAAAGTTTTAACATAATGGGATACCTACCAAATATCTTTTATTTTATGGAAGCCCCAGTTCCACCATGGGGGGGGGGGGGGGAATTAATCTGGCAAAGATCTCAGTACGTTTACCAAATGTCTAGTTATGATATGATGTTGTCTGCAGGCATTTTTTTTTTTCTAAAAAAAAATTCATCCTGATGTACTACTTTTCTACGAGAGCCGTGGGCTCCATGGCACCCACTTTGGGAAACTTTGATTAAAAGATTGTTTATTACTTGTTATTTCCAACTTGAGCCTGCAGATATATAAACTCCTTGATACTTTTTAGTTGTTAATAAAGGGGTCAATACCTTAAAACTATTATGGTCTATGTCGACTTTTAAAGTCATGCCAATGGCGTTCTCATACCCTATTTCAAATAGGAATAGTGCAGTTACAGTAGTGTAATTAAACATTTTGAACGCTCCACATAAAAGAACAACATGTGAAAAAGAAATACTTGTATGTAAGTAACAATGTAATATTGATGTGTACAAATCTTATCGCAGGTCGGTTTCAGTGTATAGCCAGCCAAAAAGTCTTCCAGTTTTGATAAATTTACTTGTGTAACCAAAATAGCATTAAGGTTGAGCCTAGAAGAGTCAGAGTATAATTGCAAGGGAAAATCAGCTTTATCGTTTAATAACGTGCAAATTAATTTCAACCGAAGGTTTATAATAATAGACTACACTTTTGCGAGTGAGAATCAGTAATAACAAGAAACACAAACAATTTATACAACCATCTTTTGCAAAAAAAATGAACCCCACACAGCATTGTGATGAAGCTTTAATATTGCTACTGGAGTCAGCGCTGATTTGCAGTGAGAACCATTGATATTCAGTATGCGTTAAGCGATAATACATAATAGTGGATAAAAATAGAGCTGAAAAATAGACTAGATTGTCATTAACTCGATGAAGAAATGCAATTTTATGTTTCTTTTCGCTTGGAAGGCCATATAATGGGAATGGGTAGATTTGGGCTCAAAGGCTCGAAACACATTGGATGCACATACAAAAAAAAATGTGTAACAAAGTTGTAACCTCACCTCTATGCGATGGTCAGACGTGTATAATCTCTTTATATTGATAAACTTTCGCGATTTGTACACATTATAAAAATATATATATACTACGGGACCTATATATACTATTAAGATCCACAGTATATATAATTTTATAATGTGTATAATCTACTTATATTCCCATACCTATCTCATTGAGAAAGGGCATGGTTTATAATTTTAACTTTTTGATATTGCATTTTAAATATATATTTTTTACTCTCAAATATTTTCGTAAGTAATGAATGTATGAAGTCAATACATATAAGTACTAGTGTGAAAGTGAACCCACTCCTAACACAAGCCTTTGAGCTTAGCTGGAGGGGTTAACAAGATTGCTAGTAGTGTGGGACTCAAACCCACATTGCTAGTTATCTTTATTATATTATTAATGAATATGTTTATTTTACATCTAAGATTACAGGTAAGATTATTTGATTTACAATTGTTCTTAAAGTAGGTATGATAGCTATGCTATAAGCAGCTTTGTTCTCTTAGATAATTGGGGGGGGGGGGGGGGACACTTTGACTCAACCGGCCAAGTGTAAGTAGCTCACATGACGAAGGTGTACCGATGTTGAATCAAATGCACCCCGCATTTGATTCAACATCGGTACACCAGCCACCACCGCCGAGTAAGGGAGGGGAATTGCCTGTCAAAACACACAGGTCTAGTGGCAAAATTAATTGAAATACGGTAAAAATAATGCAAAAGCACAAAATAAAATTTTATTGTATTTGATTAAATTGTATTTATGTAATATTTTTTAAATTAAAAACTAGTCGAATGAGAAAAATGTTTGTAAAACATGTATTCACTTACAAAGTGTCTAATACTACATTATTTTTCTTATAGCGCAAAGCTCAGTCACTCCAACAAGATTAACTTCAAGAAATCTTATAAAAAAAGAAAATTAAAATATGGAAATCGTACGTAGTTATATTTATAAGCCATTATTGATTGATTAAATAATTACATAATTGTAAAATGTAACATGGTCCAAAAACCATTGGAATTTTACTGATTCTGAGCAAAATATTTTCAGGTTTGCACTATACGAAGAATATCGTTGTATATATCTTATTTTTTAATTTAATATATTGCACAAGATACTTAAGAGCTAAAACTGCACAACAAGCGGCCTTAAACAATTTCCAAAATTGAAAAAAAATATATTTTTATAACATTATTAACAAAAAGCTATTGATATTTCTATCTTCTATAATTGTAAATTGTCTATGAATATGAAAATAAATTGTAGTTCAATCGTTGATATAAATATATAAATTTATTATCTATGTTTATATTATAACAAAGTCAAAAAATTACGTATCTTACGTTTTTAATAACTTAATAATTATACAGAGATGTTTACAGTTACTTTTGCTAAATTAGTTATTACGATGGTAGAAACATGTAAGTATCTCACTAATATATGTGTGTAAAGTTGTGTTAAGATTGTTATGAGCTACTGTGCTCTTTTACTGGTGCCGGCTCATAAACCTCAATATACAGTACTGATGTCAATGCTGGCGTTGCGCCTTTTCTAAGTTGTACCTTCTATTACAAGTTTATGTACCTATTTAATATTTTAGTTTTATTAGTGTTGCCATTTACAAAAAAATGCATTTTATTTTACATAATAGTTATATACAAGTACATACAGTTAACATAATATATTTTTTTATACATTTAGATTTTTTTATTAAATATACAAATATTATAAATGATTTTAAATAAAGACGATTTAAATTTTTTAAATAGTTTTTTAGTCTCAACCTCAAGCATTCACCCGTTTTTTTTCCCCTGCCTACACCTGTGTCTATCTTGTTTTATCTCTTTGCACTCCGTCTTAAGTCTATGCTCTTTCTCTTCCTAAGTGTAAAGGTTCATTTCCGTGCATCGCGACCGATCGCGAGCCGCTCGCGGCTTACGACAAGAGCTGAGGTAAGTGACAGACGCGCGCGGCCGACGACTGTCGTAGGCTGCGCGCGCACTGTAAATATTGTCGCATCGGCCGCGAGCGTCAGCCGCTTGTCGTAAGCCGCGAGCGGCTCGCGATCGGCCGCGATGCTCGGAAATGAACCTTTAAAGAAATAAACAAGATTTCAGTGCACAGCTAAAATAATAATATTTTTCATACCATTTTTTGCTGAAAATAAGACGAAGAAGACTATGTACTACTCTTTCTAACTGCAAACTTTACCCCTGTATAATATAAGCACAGTCGAATAACTCATACAGTCGTTTGACAAAGCCGTCTAGATGGGGTAATCGTGCTGGGGTTGTAGGACGCAACCTCAGAACACACATAACGGCGCAAGGCAGGGGCAGCGCAGACCACGCCACGCGCACACAGCGTGGTCTCAGTATCCAAGGCTGCCGTGTTTTTAGATGTTTAATCGTGCGGGTGTTGTGGGGCGCAACCTCAGAACAGACATATAACGGCGCAACGCAGGGGCAGGGCAGACCACGCCACGCGCACACAGCGTGGTCTCAGTATCCAAGGCTGCCGTGTTTTTAGATGTTTAATCGTGCGGGTGTTGTGGGGCGCAACCTCAGAACAGACATATAACGGCGCAACGCAGGGGCAGGGCAGACCACGCCACGCGCACACAGCGTGGTCTCAGTATCCAAGGCTGCCGTGTTTTTAGATGTTTAATCGTGCGGGTGTTGTGGGGCGCAACCTCAGAACAGACATATAACGGCGCAACGCTGGGGCAGCGCAGACCACGCCACGCGCACACAGCGTGGTCTCAGTATCCAAGGCTGCCGTGTTTTTAGATGTTTTATCGTGCGGGGGTTGTGAGGCGCAACCTCAGAACACACATATAACGACATAAATATATGTTTAAAAGTCAATTAAAATAACACTGCTAGGTGTGCAAACCAGTGAAAATGAGGGGGGCGGGGATAACCTGCCCACCCAACATAAACGTCCTCGGCCTGAGGCTGGAGGCGGAGGGACAGACACGGACATGGATGGCGGCGGCGCGACGGTGAGCATGTCTACTCTCCGTATATTAAGCCTGATTATAAGAGACTTTACCCAGAAAATGCCAATTACCTTGATTTTAGAGTTTTTATTGAAGCTACCAGCAACAAGGATAGAATAGACAATAAGAGCCCTATCTATCTCAACCATATGTTATCCAGCGAAATAAAAGGTGTGACGGCAATACAACGAATAAATGCAAATAAAATAGCAGTAATATATAAACAGTATAATACGGCCAATAACTTTATTAACAACAGCGCGTTTCTCAATAAACATGGCTTGAAAGCATATATTCCGGCTGCACAAATAGAGAAAACAGGTATAATTAGATTTGTACCAGCAAACATTACTAACAAAGAACTTTACACTAAACTATCATCAATGTATTATATTATAGCTGTAAGAAGATTCACAAGGAAAGTAGGACAAGGGCTAGTACCACTACAAACAGTTAGCATTACTTTACTATCGAATATACTTCCAAACAATGTACAATATGATTGGTTTTCATACAGAGTTCTTGAATATATACCTACCTACCCCCATTACATCATTGTTTCCGTTGATTTAAATTGATCCACTCTGCTAGGATATGTAATGGCAAACATAAATGTTCCATTTGTGGAGGTGAGCATTTATATAATAATAATAATAAAAATGATTTATTCACTTAGGAAGCAAAATACTACACTTGTGAAAAGTCGATTCTACATTTACTTGTAATGCCTGTTCGCAAATAATAGGTAAAGCCCGAGAAAAGAACAGGCAATAAAAACTTGTGGTCACTCTTTTGAAATTGCCAATGTTTACAATGTTTCTCTGTTTATAAACTGTATTATGCAGGTAAGGTGCTGTCACCATTATATTATACACCATATTAGAGGACTGATGCGAGATTGAATACATCAGCCTCAATGGTCACAACATAGTAGGAGCATCCACTTACAATGTAAAAACTTTATGTGCATAAATATTGGCCAATTTACTGTTACTTAATGGATAAGTATACATGTTTTTCAAAAGAAAGAAAATAATGGTCGTAATTTATCACGCAGAATCTTTACTTACAAAAGTAAATCGTTTTCTTAACTAGTACCTAAGTAACATTATCAAACTGTGACAACAATATTCACCTAGTAAAATGCAATAAACTATACAACACAATACATTAATAGGGAGCAATATATATAAAGAATGTGATAGACCAACAGAGATCTAAAAAAATGTATGATCGTTTATAAACACCTAAAATAGAAAAGGCCCAGAATTGATCCTTGTGGCACGCCTATACTCACTGTTGATCCGGATGACCTTATTCCGTGAATGTCAACATACTGCATTCGCTGACTAAGATAAGAAGCAACAAGATTTAGCGCTGTACCCGTAACGGGTATTTTATGTGTGAATGTACTCTTGTCTGTCTCTCTATCTTTATGTCAATCCGTCTGTCTCTCTCCCTCTATTTTCACGCTTAAACCACAACTGATTTATGTGAAATATGATATGGAGATAGTTTTAGACCCGGGGAAGGACATAGGATAATTTACATCGCAATAAGGGGGCGTCCATAAATTACATGAGATGATTTTAGCAAATTTTTGACCCCTCTGGTGAAATATCGTAAGATTTAGCAAGCCTTCCCCCCTTCCTAATCTCACGTAGAATTTAAGACTGGTCAAGGGTAAGAGTCTCGCACGACAGGATACTTGACAGAGGCAGAGGGGGAGAGAGGTATCAATGAATGTCATGGTTTTCGAAGAGCATGTAAAATGGTTTCTTGTGAAAAAAATTTACGTGAGATACAGATACATTATCCGTTTGTGCTTTGACTAACCGGTTTCAGTCATTGTGTTATGTCTTTCTACACAAGCATTTTATTCTTTAACATAAAAAACTAATAACCTAATAAGAAACAACCGTGAAACAATACAAATATCCACACGAAATCATACAAACGTCGAGCAACGTCGAGTGTAAATTGACGTTACACCTAACGGTAAAACATAAGGCACATAAAGTAATTGTATAAAAAACCACAGAAATGTAATTTTACCAATGTCTGACAAATTCAGATTCAATTCAAATTCAAAATTCTTTATTCACTTAGGATGCAAAACAACTCTTGTGATACGTCGGGATTCTACAAGTACACATGTAATGCCAAGTTCGCCAACAATAGGTAAAGCCGGAGAAAAGAACCTGGCAATAAAAACTCGCGACCACTCTTTTCAAATTGCCAATTTTACAATAATACAATGTTTTTATACTTGATATGGGGGTAAGGTGCTGCGACTAATATAGGTACATGATAAAGGACTGATGAATCTTAATCACGATTTGTTTCACCAACAGCGTTGCGTTTTGAAAATTTGCGAGGGAATTTAAAAACAGGCACTTTTTGATGATTAAATTTCACTATTATATTATGGTAAATTTTAAAAATGATTATATAGGTATGTTTTTGTAACTAAACCTAAATTATCTATACATACATACATACATATCAACCCATATGATGTCCCACTGCTGGGCACGGGTCTCCCCAGTAGAACTTACTAGTATGTAGATCCTGGGGGTAATTGCCATAATCGCCACGCTTGGCGAGCGGGTTGGCGATCGCAGTAAGGTTTTAAGTACGCAGAGGACGCTGCTGCCCGTCCTCCAGTGTGACATCCCTTAGTCGCCTTGACGACACCCACGGGAAGAGATGGGGTGGTACTATTCTTAAGCCGGTACCACACGGCAAAGCCGGTACCACACGGCAAATTATCTATACTAATATTATAACGCTGAAGAGTTTGTTTGTTTGTTTAAACGCGGTAATCTCAGAAACTAGTGGTCCGAAATGAAAAAAACATTTTTCTCTTGGGTAGCCGGTAGCCCATATATCGAGGAAGGCTATAATGCTATATAACATCACGCTACTACCAATAGGAGCGGAGCAGCAAGGAAAAATGTTGCAAAACCGGGTAAAATAGACGCATACGAAGTTGCACGGGTCAGCTAGAACAAAATAAAAATGTTGTCCATTTTGGAGTCATGTGCATAGTCCCTATTGAAATAAAGGATGCAACAAGGGCGTTCGGTCCATAAAGCCGTATTTGATGTTATTGCATTAAATTAATCTCCTCTAGTATCTTGTGACAGAAACTTATTTTGATCTATCGTTGTGAGACGGTGTAAGAACCATTTATTACAGAGGTGGCACTGCACCCTTGTTTTATGTAGCAACATAATAATTTCAGATTTTTCTTTGTCACTTTTAGTTTGAAAACTATTTATATTAATATAACTTTATTAAACACTCTACAGTCTTAAATAATGGTAAAACTTAATAAGTTTGGTTTGAAGGTGCTTTGATCCAATGAATAATTCCAGAAATATTTTTATTTGAACTGTAAAATAAATGTAATTACATAATGTATACTGTTTGTGGTTGCGAATGTTGCAATAACTAAACGTATATTTTTAGACTGTGTCAATGTCAAATTATTTGACATTTATTCCTTTTCAAAACGCGATGGACACGTTCTGTGTATCACGTTGAATATAAATTGTAAACAAAATTAATATCACAGTTAACATTAACAAATCTTCAAAATGGGCAAGCTGGATGTAGCGATATTGCGATACTTATCTGCCGAAGACTTCCGCGTACTAACTGCCGTAAGATTTCGTTTCGAAAAATGTGTTTGATAATAACCTTCATTTAGATGTTAATATTACTCATTATTTTAAGGTGGAAATGGGTATGAAAAACCACGAATTAGTCCCAGGGTCCCTCGTCGCATCTATAGCGAATCTCCGTCATGGCGGAGTCCATAAACTGATGAAAGAATTGTGTAAACATAGATTACTGACTTATGAACGTGGAAAACACTGTAAGTATTTAAAAGTGCACTTAGCCATTAAAAAAGTTCTAGATAAATGTTAAAAAAGTAAAATAACTGATCTTAGTTTGTAAATATTGACTGTAACTTAGGGAAATAAGTGCATGTGAAGTTATTTCATATGCGCTGGGACTGTTTGACCTCAAGTAGAGCAATCTATTTGAGTTGAGAGAAAACATTGTAGAAATGAGATATTACAGGGATGTACTTATTTATTGCAGTGTACATTTTATCTGAATTTAATATATAAAATAAACCATAAATGATGATTTCACTGATATTTGACAAACACATAATGTGATATATGTATCTACAATGAACCAATTTAAAAATTCTTCCCCGAAAGGTGTGAAACTGGGATATTTGATAATTACATATCATACATATCAACCCATATGATGGCCCACTGCTGGGCACGGGTCTCCCCAGTAGAACCTACTGGTATGTAGATCCTGGGGGTAATTGCCATAATCGCCACGCTTGGCGAGCGGGTTGGCGATCGCAGTAAGGCTTTAAGTACGCAGAGGACGCTGCTGCCCGTCCTCCGGAGTGAAATCCCTTTGTCGCCTTGACGACACCCACGGGAAGAGATGGGGTGGTACTATTCTTAAGCCGGCACCACACAGCAAATTTGATAATTAAAAAAAAACAATTTTCTATTCTGGTTGTTATTTATAATATGTAAATCAAATAAAATATGAAATGGTACCTACTTATTTTCAGATGATGGTTACCGCCTCACAAATGCAGGATATGACTACTTGGCACTAAAAGTTTTGACCAATAGAAAAGTGATTGCGTCTTTTGGTAACCAGATTGGAGTGGGTAAAGAGTCCAATATTTACACTGTAGGTGATGAAGATAGGATACCACTGTGTTTGAAACTACACAGGTAATGAATCTATGGTTAAAATGAAACAATTTTTTTTTTATATTGTCTGCTCAACATTACCATACCAAAGCAGATGAAGGCAAATGTGGGGTCATTGCATAGGCCCACATAGCTATTAGCTTTAATATTACAAAGCTCTTGAGTTTCTTTATTAGAATCCAATAAATCCACTATTTTAATAATGTTTATAATGTAGCATATACTCACTCCATTTTATAAGTGTCACTTAATTTGGCAAGTTATATACTAATATGATAGTGAGTGTGAGAAAAAATAACAGGTGAAATCAGGAGGCACTTTTATTAATCACCTGGATTACATATTGATACCTCCTATGTAAGTTCAGTGGCGAACCTGATGAGTAAACCCGGACAAAAAAAACCTCACTGATTGTAAAAAATATGCAAGTGGTACTCGCACATCAAGGGCTCTGTACATGTTTAACATATATGAAAACCTTTGTGTGCCAGTACTGCTCACACTTGGCCAATTCTTTTTTAATATCAGTGGAATATTTGTCCGGGCCCACCAGCCAGATTCACCACTGTGTAAGTTGTTGTATCTACAAAACTGCAATTTTACAGCAGAAGAGCAAAGGCTATAAACAAATAAACTGTGATTTTTTTAATTTTGAATTGTGTTTGGTACTATATGGGGCGGTACTGACAGGGAACCGGTCTTATTCCTTGTCGTCAGATATATTGAAGAGTAATCATATAATAGTAAAATATAATGTCAAATATGTCATGTGTCAATAACAAATTAAATAATGATATTTTTATTTTAACATATACCTTTGAAATGGCCTGTGTAAAATTTCGTTTTGTGATAATAACTTACATAGAAGCTGTATATTTCTTACTAGTTTTCCTCTCTGGCTGGCTTCGCACGGAGTTTTCTCCGCTATCCATACGTATAATAACTATCCAGAAGATTTATCTGAATGATAGTGAAAATCCCATCAAAATCCTTTGCATAATCCAGCTGGAAGCAACTTTGTTTTATAAGATACAGTTAACTTGTGTATGCTATGGATTAGGGATGTTACGGAGGTGGTTTAATCAGAACCAAAGTCAAAGTTTTTAAATTTAGTTTGTCGGAATCAGAGTTGAAGTCTGAGATGGTGAGAAAACAAATATGTTATGAAAATAAGACAAAATTAACAGAAATAATAATGGAATTCTTTGTACTATACAAAGAAATCCGAGCGGACTTTTCGTGGCCCCATGCCGCCGCCCGCGCTGCTGTCAGCTTAGGTAGGACGCATGCTTTGACCTCCGACTAAAACCTTCGATTTAAAAATATCAGAGCCGAAGTCACTCTGACTTCGGCTCTGATATTTTTAAATCAAAGGTTTTAAGTTAGAGGTGTAAACATTCCTACCATACTGAGTTAGGAAACTTCGTAACATCCCTGCTATGGATACACGTGTGTTCATCTTACAAGCGCTTTCATTGACTAGCATGTGTAGTAAATAACGCCACATTCGTCTTACACCTTGCTTTACAAAATTTAAAATTTCTTGTTTCAGACTGGGCCGCACATGTTTCCGTAACATCAAAGATAAGCGCGACTACCATGCGCACCGCAACCGTGCCTCTTGGCTGTACTTGTCTCGCATATCTGCTACTAAAGAGTTTGCCTACATGAAGGCTCTATATGACCGAGACTTCCCTGTCCCAAAACCTATTGATTTCAATAGACACTGTGTTGTTATGCAGCTGGTGCATGGAGGACCTTTGTAAGTTTCTTATATTATGTCAATTTTATCATACCATAAAATATTTAATTTAAAAGTAAGAATTTTAAAGAAGCCTTTGATCATGTAAATCAGTTTTTAATTAACCTCTGTGGATTGAGTTTGTATAAAATATTAAAACTAATACTCAAAACTTTAACTGTAACGAGTATTACAAGTTGTTATTATCAATGAAGGTAAGAAGTCTTTGAAACATTAAAATAATCTTGTAGGTGTACCTCAAGGATGAATTCTAGAACCCATATTGGATAATTTATTAAAATAGTGTTTATTTGAAAAATAATAGATTTTACATATTCCCCAGGACTCATGTGTCATCGGTAGCTGACCCTGAAGCTCTATACGATGAACTGATGAACCTTATAGTACGACTTGGCAATTGTGGGGTGATACATGGTGATTTCAATGAGTTTAATATCATGATAGATGAGGATAATCACCCTATTATTATTGATTTTCCACAAATGGTGTCAACTTCCCATACTAATGCTGAACTGTAAGTTATTATTATATTTTATTTGAAAAAGTACAAACAGACTCAGATATACAGTGGTTTTATATACGTATATCTAGAAGTAAACATATTGTGATCTAATAATATTTGTTCTTAGTCTGGGTTATCGTTAAATGTATATTTGGGAACCGTGAATATGGTGGTGGTCATAAACAGCGCTTAGTATTTTTCTCCTCTTATATTAAATTTAGTGTATAGTAAAATAAGACAATATGTTTATCACTAATCAATTGTACAGAGCTATGTTTACAAGTAAAACACTTAAATTCTATCTATTAAAACGATTATATTCAATACATTATCCTTGTACTACTAATCGAAGTATATTTACGCAGATACTTCGACCGCGACGTGCGCTGCATCCGAGAGTTCTTTAAGAAACGTTTTGGCTACGAGTCCGACCTGTACCCGAAATTCTCCGATCTAGAGCGAGACGACGAACTTGACACGGAAGTCGCCTGCTCTGGGTACAAGAGGACTAAGGATTTGGATAACGACCTTCTAGAGGTAATAGCAATGTTTTATCCTGTATTTTTTTTGTTATTGTAGTAGTGACAGATTATTTATTGTAGTAGAGACATCAGCAAGTTTAAGCACTATTGTGAGATTTATAAACGTGGTTAGGTGACCCTTTTTGATAAAGCTAGGCTTCTACTAGCCATGTTAAACTGTTATTTCTCTCCAGGCTTTGCCCATTTGCCTCGCCATATTTATTGATCAATTCTTGATCTGCTCGAAGTTACGGACCCCTTAGTAACGATATTATATAACATCATCATTCTTTTTTATTGCAGCAAATGGGTATTGGTCTTGAAGTAAGCGACGATGATGCTGAATCTGATGAAGAAGAAGTAATTGGAGAAGAGAAGAACACAAAGTCCACAGAACAAGAATTGGACGAACTCAGAAAAGAGGTAGAAGAGTCAATAAAGAACGATGAAAGAACTACACTACCAGAAATTGTAACAAAAACTGTTAAGTTAACTATTAAAGATGATGATAATAAAGAACACGATAGAAAGACTCTTGAGCAAATTAAAGATGATGATGATGATGTTCCCAATCTTATCAAACCTGAAGAAACTGAAGAAGACAATATTGGAGAATTAGACAAAAACTCACAGAAATATAGATTGGCTATGATTGAGAAAGCGTTGTCAGATGTACGTTCGATGAGAACTTATACATCAGCAAGTACGATAGCCCCAGACGTAGTGAAACAGCAAGTAAAGAAGAATCTAGAAATAAGACAAAAGAAAATGGAAAGAAAGAAGGCGGTAGCGAAGGGAGAAGCTAGCGCTGTGACGCGACATAGGAGAGATAACAGAGAGACAATTAGAGAAAGCCACGGTTTGTGGGGATGGGATGAATAAATCTATATTATCATTACCAATATTTTATTTCAAAATAACCATTTGATAGGGCTTAGATATGAATAAATCACCGCAATATCCCTTGTCTCTCAATAGTCATTCGTTTCTATATCTTCGATATTGTTAGAAATTAGTGGTCCTCGCTTAATTTCTTGTTTGTTGTCTTTGATGTTATGCCAGTCGTGATTCCGAATGTAGATCAACTGCAGAAAGGCTTCAAGGCAAAATATCTGAAACATATTTATGCCGTTAACAGTGTATAGCTGACATTGGTCAATTGAACAGCCTGACTCTGGAAGAATTCCCATTCCATGAATGGGAAAAATTTAATGAAACTTAAAGTCTACGAATGAAAATAGTCCACACTGGGGAGTGGACGTAGTCCACCCTACTGCCTTATACTCGTTGACCAATGGCACAGTCGCGAATTTAGGTAGGCCCTAATCTTACATACGAAGGGCGTAAGCGACTTCATAAAAAATACTCCTCCGTCTCCATGATAAATAGAGTTTCGTTCAGAATTATAATGATAGACCAATAAGACGGACGTTATGGCAAACATATATTTGGTGTTCATACGACCTAAAAATAATAAACAATTTCAAGTTAAAAATGTAAAAAAAACCCTACATGTGTAATATCATGCAGTTGAAGGCATTAATGAATCTCGATTTAGTATTGTGCCTCCGACAGCATGATATTACATAATGTAGGGGATCTGGTTTCCATGTTTGTTTTTTTCAAATGTCACTTATCTAAGAACACTTGGTCGGTCAAGACAAATCTAACGACGACTTATATAATTGTTTAAATCCGTCTTGTGGTTTGAAAGGTATGAGGTAATAAAGAATATTACATACATTCACACAAGATACGCTCAAAAAACATAACCATGCCTTGCAGTCCGGTAAAAATAAGAACGATTAGATAAATTTAGAACATTTTTCACCTTCTTTAGACTTTTCGTATATCCATGCATTCGGTAGATGTATCCAAATATACTGGTGGATAACTGTGACTCGCGCACAGTCACATAGTTGTCTTCGGTGAAAAACGGATAATTCTGTACCTTATAAGTACCAGCGCGTATTATGGGACATTCTAACCTGAAAAAAAAGTTAAGTCAAAAGCTTCGGTAAACGCAGGTCAGTTATAGGCGCGGTCTGCACGAGTTGTAATGAAAGATATTAATAACTAGCTGACCCGCGCAACTTCGTATGCGTAATTTTTTCCCGTTTTTGCAATATTTTTCATTGTTGCTCCACTTCTATTGGACGTAGCGTGATGTTATATAGCCTATAGCCTTCCTCGATAAACGGGCTATCCAATAGTGAAAGCATTTTTCAATTCGGATCACTAGTTACTGAGATTACCGCGTTCAAACAAACAAACTCTTTAGCTTTATAATATTAGTATAGATATTGTATTCTCCAGCTGAGCATGAGTATAAATAAATCCTTACTTCGGCTCGATGTAGTGGAACATCATCCCATAAATATCCTGTTCCTCATCGTACTCGTCTCCGCAGCCATTCTTCACCACATAAAACGATCTCATGAAGTCGCAAGTGTCCACGTTGCGAATGTCCATGCATTTCTCCATCGTCACCTACATTAAGGCCATTTTATTATTCCTTTGCAGTCATAGAAAGATTTCATCAGAATCATACTTGATTCTGAAGAGATCATTTGAGGTAGTTTAGATACCGATTGTTCATTTTGGAAATAAGGAACACAGGATATGTCCTTGCATTCCTAGTCAGGTTTATCTGTCTATTACGTAGACCAACATAGTCAACGGCGGGTCCAAGATTGAACAAGCTCAATTAATGCAATTGACATTTATTCCGTACATATCAATTAATTCACAACTTGTTGAAACCGCGCTGCTATCTTATATAATACTGAGTGAACCTTTTTATAAGTTTTAGCTTGACAAAGGGAGCAAGTTGCAAAGGGGAACGCTACGTTTAATGGTGGATCCAGAATAATAATAATAAATAATAATAATATCTTGGGACAACTCACACAACGCCATCTGATCCCAAACTAAGCAGAGCTTGTACTATGGGACCAGACAACTGATAAACATACTTATATATTTCTAAATACATACATATTATAGATAAATAACACCCAGACACAGAATAAACCATCGTGCTCATCACACAAAGTTTTATCCTGGGTGGGGATCGAACCCACGACCTCTTGCGTAGCAGTCGGATACATTCCCACCGCGCCACAGAGGCAGTCAGAATGGGCGGCTAAGGCCTTTTCCTTAATAAATCCTTCCCTTAGCAGGATCAAGCCTCTCCCCCCCCCCCCCCCCCCAACCGAAATGTTAAGTTCCTCATTCCCCAATTGAAATCCTGATCACTCGTTATAGTAAGTTTATTTGCGCAAACACTTCAACAATATTTTTTGTAGAGGCAGGTAAAAAAAGAGTGCCTCAAGGATATCATCTGTATCCCTTGTCACAGATAATATAATACTCCCTTGTGTAGACTTTAAAAAAAAAATCGTGAATGTAAACTTTACCTTCACCTTCCAGCCTTTCATAACGTCTTCAGTGATGTTAATAGTCCCACTCAAAGAAGAATCGTATGTCTGCGTACTGATGCCTAACTCCGACAATGATACCGTGGTACGCGGTTCATTTTGACAAGGTCCTACTCGTGTCAGCAATAAATGTGTTGGCGCTGGCGGTAAGACTTTTTGCTCAGACCATAAAGCCCAAGAAATCAAGAGGAATATACTGAAATACATAACTACTGGTTATGGAAAACTACGTCAATTTTGGCAAATATGTATCTCATGGATAGTTGCAACGGTTTGGGATTTAGACCTCGTCATGATGAATATTTAATGTTTTTATAATGGTAGATCTACATTATGTGATAGTGTTAAATGATGCGGAATTAATTGTCGTATACAGGGTGAATTGTGTACGCGGATATCGTTATAGCTACATATGCAACTATATGATGTTTGGGCCCGTTTTTGATAAAAAGCAAAACTGAACAGTGCAATAAAAAAATCATTAGACAGGAATTCTAATTTTCCGCTAGCAGAAATTACCGGGCAAGAGCTCAAAAAAATGTTTTCAGCTTCTGATACAGGTATGGAGCCCCCCTAAAATATTTATTTTTATTACTTACCTATTAAACTAAGTAGCGGCTAATACAAGACACCTTTTCACTAAATTTAATCAATATTTATTAGATAGTCTTTGAGTAAAATGCCTGTTACATACGGACGGACAGACAGACGGACAGATGGACATGACGAAACTATAAGGGTTCCGTTTTTGCCATTTTGGCTACGGAACCCTAAAAAACGCACATATGGAAAAATTTTAAATGCAAGGTCAAAAAACTAGGCAGTTGTAATCTATGTTATGTGATTACTTCCAGTCTTAAACCCCTTTGCAGTGCAAACTCTGCTAGAAGCACCACATAATGAACGAATTATGTAGGTAGTAATAATGAACGATTTATGAGTTTTTATTGCCAAGTTCTTTTCTCACGGCTTTACTCTTGCGAACTTGGCATTATATGTAGAATCATTCTATTCCAAATTTTGTCTGACGTTCATAACTTCATAAGCGTTGCATTTGTAACCTAAATGAATAAAGTATTTTTGTCTTTTTTGAGTAAAAAGGCACACAATTCATCTACACTAATTTTATAAAGCTGAAGAGTTTGTTTGTTTGAACGCGGTAATCCCAGGAACGACTGATCCGAATTGAAACATTCTTTCATTGTTGGATAGCCCTTTTTTCGAGAAAGGCGAGGGGGGTGTCACTCCGCAGTTAGGTATATTCGGGCAGCTGTGTATGAATAATTTGACTGCCACTGTTACGCGGCGCGAGTGTGTCCGACTGCTACGCAAGAGGTCGTGGGTTCGATTCCCACACGGGACACCACTTTCTGTGATCCACAAATTGTTGTTCCGAGCCTGGGTGTACTTTGTGTCCGTAATTTGTATGTTTGTAAAGTCCCCCGCTACACAGGGCTTGTACCCCAACGCGGGAGTAGTCTTTAAAAAAAATCATTTTTTACAATTCCACTGCGTCAGCGAAGTACATGTAAAACAGCGGCGGCAACCGGTCGTTTTTTTTAATTCCTTCGGTCCTGTACTTAATTAGTTGTACAGAAATAATATTAGGAACAGGATAGGATAATGTTTACAAAGGAATATCTACACCCGAATCGATTTTTTTATGTTTAAAATGCTAAATGTACGTTTGTAATGCTTAATCTTCCTAATTATCTTAAAACTAATAAGTTAATAGGTACAAAAACTTCTCAAGTGTCAACCCCGTGCGGACTTCGCAGCTCGGTCATAAAACTGTGGCGCGCAAAGAAAATTCACGGTTCGCGCGCGCGGTTATGAGTTTCAATTTAGCTTGCAGGCGGGTAGCTCTTGCGAGTCTAGGTATATTTTTATACCTGAACCTGACTTTTGTTAGGGAGTGAATCTTCTGTACGTAGTACTATTACTTATTCTGTGCTATAGGCTATATAACATCACGCTACGACCAATAGGAGCGAAGCAGCAATGAGAAATGTTGTAAAAACGGGGAAAATTTACGCAGACGAAGTTGCGCGGGACAGCATTGACATTTACCTAACATTACGCGGGCGTCGCGACGACAACGACCTTGTTCCGATCTGCGCTCTCATTCATAACATATTATTCGATTCAGTTCATTCTTCATTCATCTATCAGTAGTTCTCCAGCAACACAGCAAAGCGCACGTTCAAAATGGCCCAAGATAACCTCACCGCAATGTTATACAAACCTAAGGATTTAAAACTGGTAAGCGCATAACAACCTATTTAATTAAGTATAGGTACTTCAGCATTTCAAACTAAATGAATAATTGTAACCGTAAACCGCAGGTAATTGTTATCAATTGAATATAAATGACTTGATCTGGCTGGAGTCACGAAGTCGCGAAAGTGGCGTTTTTTAATATTACAACTTGTACAAATTGTAAATAAGGATATAAGTATTTTGTTTCTAAAAATAACTCGGTACAGGTTTACAGAATTATCAGTCTATCGCCGATACCGACCGCGTTCCTGCTAATATTAATATTGAAAACAAGTGTGAACTTGCTAAGCCTTACCGTATTCAATGTTTACGTAGGTAAATACAAAATATTATCCGGAGTTTTTAGGGTTCCGTAGCCAAAGTGGCAAAACGGAACCCTTATAGTTTCCGTGTCTGTGTCCGTCAGTCCGTAAGCACCTTTGCTCAGAGACTTAGTGCTAGGAGGCTGTAATTTTGCATGGATACACATATCACTTACGCCGACAAAGTGCAAGAATAAAATCTTGAAAAAAATAATAATTAGGGTACCTCCTTTATGTAAAGTGGGGGTGTGATTTTTTTTTCTCACCTACCCCTCGTGTGGGGTATCATTAGATAGGTATTTTGAAAACGTTTAGGGGTTGGGAAGACCATTTTTTTAGATTTAGGGATCCGTTTGTAAAATATTAAGCTTTAAAGTGCAATCTTTTTATAGAGTCAAGTGTCCCTCCTGCCAGCTAGGCATAGCATAGTCGATGTTGCGTATGTGAAAAAAATCACGGTAGTGGTATATATAGTGAATCAAAAGGAAAACTATCACAGCTAAGTAGGCTTTACAAGTTTACGAGTAACATCTGATCAAATGAGAAGTAACAAAATTTTCAAATTCAATTGAAAAATACCTAAGTAGGTACATATAACGTTGTAAGTATGAAACAAAAACAACAAAAAACCCACTTCTCACATTATTTGAATGGGGTGGGGGGGAGGACTACGGAACCCAATATTGTGCGTGACCTGACATGCACTTGCCCGGTTTTATTTCCTTATATACAGTTGGATCAATGTAACTAGGCCGGACTGAAGTAGGCGACAAGTGGTTGCGCAGATGCATTTTTTGGAAGTAAATAGTGACAGGAAGCGGGGGGCGGGGGCGGTAACTAAACCAAGAGAATTAGAGATGCGATTACGCACTACATTGTCATAATTAGTATTACTACTAGTATAGTATTATATTATCTGTGGTATTACTAACTCATGTTTTTTTGTGATTATTTTCGTAAAGAAATTGTTTTTCAAAGTTTCTTTAGTATTTACTGTAACTGTTCTAAATTTAATCTTTTATGAACTCATTTAAATAGTGTTTTTATATTGTTGAATTAAAATGTTGTTAGTATTTTTAATCGATTAAACATATTTAGTCGTTTTCGTAAGTAATTTTAGAGTCGCATCTCTATGACATGCGAAAGTGATAAAAACCTAACTTCAATCCGGTCAAGTTACGTTGATCGTACTGTAGCTGTAGGTACCGTACCTGCTTGTATTTTCTGTTCAATATTACTTAGGTACGACTGCGCGGACTGTGCAGTGCTAATAGATAGGTACCTACGCCTGCAAGTAGTGTTGCAGTTTCAGTTTCAATTCATGCTTCAGTAAAAAATGTTTATTATGATCCTTCGTGTACTTTCCATCTGTGTATTTTTCCCTTATTTGAATATTTTTAATTAACATTTTTGCTTTCATTAACAGGTACAAACGCCGATACCAGAAATATCGCCATGCGGTAAGCACTACATATGTTCAAATATTAGTTATATATCGTCATAGTATTAGCATAAGTGTAGGTAAGTACACTATGGTACCTATTAGGTATAGTATACATAACTGTGTCTCAAGTCCCACCCAAATATTCAAAACTAGTACAGTTAAAGGGTCTTCCATCATGGATATAATTCTATTGTAATAAACTAAGGCCTAGTTTACCTATTAGGATCATTCCATATGAAAACACAAAGGGGGTGTGCTGCTATTCTAATTTAAAAAAAAAAATTGAGAGGTGTCAAGGGACACCCGGATGGAACGAAGTTCTTATCTTAATTTTTTTTTTTAATAATCTTCGCAACACCACACTGTTCAATGCGAAATAGAAAGACGAAACGAAAATAACTTACAAAAAGACGATTGTATACCGAAGGCTCGAACCCACAATTACACAATTGTCACCAATACTGTGTACAGAATTTATGCCTCTAGACCAAATCGACAGGTGACTTCTTCGTCAAATTAGATGTTCATATCTTACGCGCACGCCGCACGGCTTATGTGTGTCAAAAAGTGTCGTTACAACTTTTCGTGAGGTTTTTTTCCGTCTAACCCCCTTTCACAACGCGCGATAAGGAAATTCGTTCCAAAAAATGAGGATTATTGTAAGACAATCATTCCCTTAATTTGTTCATCAAAATCGGAAACAATGCAGAGGCTTTTTGATTTAAACGTTTAAAAAGTAGAAAACTAAGGCGCGAATGTTAAAACAAACTACCTGGCGCGGATACAAGGGGGTGGAGGTTGCAACAGGGCAATTACTGAAACCCTCCCCCCGACTTGACTGAATGGCCTTTTTTTGGAGAACTTTGACATTGCATCGGAGTGTTTAGGCAAGCAATTGCCCTCTTTTTTATGGTATCAAAATACTAAACAGTTCCCGCATATCTAACCTATCTACTATGTTATAATCAAAACCGTAGACCTGCTTCTGTGGGTAATTGCTCTCCTCTTGATGTAATATCTTCACTCTTGTACCACAGAGGTTCTCCTACGCATGGACTGCGTGGGCATCTGCGGGTCGGACGTGCACTACTGGCAGAGCGGCGCCTGCGGACACTTCCTGCTCAAAGAGCCCATGATCATGGGGCACGAGGCCTCCGGTGTCGTCGCTAAGGTAACATAACACTTACCTAACGTCCCTACTGTAATAATTTGTGCAAGTACCTAATAGGAGTGACTAGGGCTATTTTCTGAGAGAGGCGTAGAGAGGAGGCACAAAATCTTGAACCATCGTCATCGGGAGACTGAGCATAGGGAGAACGCACCCTCAGAACGACCGGTACTTAATGAGTGATCGATCCTGATCCCTGATGTGGGTGTGGGTACCAGATCTTTCTGGGGTAGGCATGGGCACGTCCTAAAAGGGAACATTTTGATTGGTTGTTATTGTTGTAAGGTAATTTGACACAACTATTTTAGGTCTATTTTGGCCACGTACAACGTCTTGCTGATGAAGGCGAAAGATGGACACGTAAACATCTACTTACACATGTCGCCAGCTACGTTTGCGTGTCTGATGCTGCCATCAGAGCGCGTAAAGCGGTAAATACGTAAATTTTCCCCATTTTTGCAACATTTTTCATTAATCCTCCGCTTCTATTGGTCATAGCGGGATGTTATAAGCATATAGCCTCCCTCGATAAATGGGCTATCCAACATTAAAATATTTTTTCAATTCGAACGAGTAGTTTATTTATCTATAATACCTATGTATGTATTTAGAAATATTAAAGTAGGTTTATGAGTTGTCTATTTGCCATAGTATAAGCTCAGCTTAGTTTGGGATCAGATGACGTTGTGTGAGTTGTCCCAAGATATTATTATCATCTATACTAATATTATAAAGCTGAAGAGTTTGTTTGAATGCGTTAATCTTAGGAACTACTGATCCGAATTGACCATTTAACAATAGAAGCGGAGCAGCAATGAGAAATGTTACAAAAACGGGGAAAATTTACGCAGACGAAGTTGCGCGGGACAGCTAGTATTATAATTTAAGTAGTCTAAGTAGATTCATAGGTACCTACCGAGTATAACTAGGTATTAATAACTTTCACTGTTTTACGAAAACATGTCTGTTTCGTCAAAGCCGTAGGTATTTAAAACATACTGTTGCGTCGTCGCCGTGTCGCCGTATTATAGGTATTATAAACATGTATCTTTGGTTTTGGCAACGAAATGAAGGCGTTACCTATTTAGATTTTATATGATAATCTATCGCGTCTTGCCTTTTAAAGATCTCTGAAATGTTAACAGATTCGCTTGATAAATAAATAGATACCTACTTACTTCAGGCATTTGAATTTGGATCACACACATTAGCCGGCAGTCACAATTTGATAGACAACTCTCCATGGGGGATGGGATTTGGACATTCAAACCTTCCTCAAGACGAATTAACGCCGTGTCTTATGGTTAGAATCAAGCCCCTACCCCTTTTACACCTGGACAACCCCTTGAAAAACAATCAAATAAGTATTAATAAGTTTTTTTAAATGATAACTCGCAATGTTGAATTGAGTCCCACAATACTATCAATCTTGTTAACCCCTCCAGCTAAACTCAAAGGCTTGTGTTAGGAGTGGGTTCACGTCGGTAGTATAACGGGTAGGATTCGAACCCGCGACCTCACGATTGCGAGACCGATGCCTTATTTTTGTGTGTCTGTCGGTGCTTCTGTCTATTTGTTCCGGAGAATCTCCGAAACAGCTGAACGACATTTGACAGGACTTGCACAGTCAGACAGAATGATGTCCCGATCGCGATTTATCTTCTCATTTGATACGCACAGTGCGTATCAAATGAGAAGATAAATCGCGATCGGGACAACTTCACTCTGATCTTACGTCATTTAATGAAGTTGCAGTCGTAATGCGAATCTAAATATCATCGTGACAGTTATCAACTCATTTCAAATGCATAGTAAAGATTAACTTAGGCTTACAATTTTACTTTTACGCGTATGCTGTTATCATCGCGCTAACGTGTATTGTTAATGAGCAACACTACCTCATCACGCCGGAACAAGTCGCGGGCATCACTATAAAAAGAAGAAACGTTATGTAATGCCTAGAGTAGGTATGTTTAGATATACATATAGGTACTAAGTTGAAAACATAAACAACAGATGGTTCCATATTATATTATCTTCCTTGCGCATATTATCTAATAACTACAAGCTTGTAAACTATGATTGTGAATATAATCTATGGATGTAAATAAATACCTGATAATATAAATATATACAAGTGCAAATGGTACTCCTGCATCGAGGGTTATGCTCTTAATGACATTGATTGCCATTCGAGATTCCACAAAGTTTCTTGTCACTGTCTTCGTGATTTGTATATTTACAAAGGCAGATCTTGACTAATATTATAAAGCTGAAGAGTTTATTTGTTTGTTTGGTCCGAATTGATAAATTATTTCACTGTTGGATAGCCCATTTATTGAGAAAGGCTATAGGCTATATAACATCACGCTACGACCAATAGGAGCGGAGCAGCAATGAGAAATGTTGCAAAAACGGGGAAAATTTACGCAGACGAAGTTGCGCGGGTCACCTAGTCTATACTAATATTATAAAGCTGAAGAGTTTATTTGGTTGTTTGAACGCGATAATCTCAGGAACTCCTGGTCCAAAATGAAAATTTTTTCACTGTTGGATAGCCCATTTAGCGAGGAAGACGACCATTTTACGACTAATAGAATAGCAAAGAAAAATATTGCAAAAACGGCGAAAAATTACGCAGACGAAGTTGCGCGGGTCAGCTAGTGTATTATATAGAGCGCGGTAGTATTTTTATTATAGAGTACTATCTTTTTTTCTCTTTAAAAAGACGACTCCCGCAGTTGGGTGCAAGCCCTGTGTCGCGGGGGTATTTACAAACATACAAGTACATACAAGACTCGGAACAACAAATTATGGCTCACACAAAGTTGTGCCCCGTGTGAGAATCGAACCCACGACTTCTTGCTTAGCAGTCGGACACTCTCACCTCACCTCGTCACAGAGGCAGTCAAGGTCTCACCCGCGCTACTTCTCCGTCTCCGTCCATGTTCTCCGTTTTTGCAACGTTTTTAGTACATATGTATCTATATACATACATATAAATGGACTATCCAAAAGTAAAATAATTTTTCAATTCGAACCGGAAGTTTCTGAGATTACCGCGTTCAAACAAACAAACAAACTTCAGCTTTATAATATTAAAGTATAGATTTTGTATTTTTTTCGGGATGATTCGGGTAAACACTTTTTAATTTTTTTATCTGCTTTTAGCCTCACGTGTGTCAATAGCATAATTATTTTAATTTAAAATTAAAACAATTAATATATATACATATTATTATGTATATCTTATTATAAGTATATATCTTATTCAATACCTACTAGTTTATCAACGCGTCGGTTCGTATGTATTATACAAACATTTAATTAAATATAGCACCATTAATATTGATTATAGTATGTTTATCAACTCGAGAGTGTTATTTGACCTTAGTTCGTCTTATCACAATCAAGATGAATGTTGCTTACTCGTCTTGAACTTGACGCATGTATCTCGGTTGCTGTTGGGACTGGAACAATATGACTGCCTCGATGGCCCAGTGGAGATGCGTGTGATTAATGTTGATTTACCTACAAGAGATTGTAGGAACGATTCCAATACGGGTGGTGTCCGCGTGGGAATCGAATCCTTTGTGAGATCCACACTGAAATTGATTTTCCGTCCTTTCTGTCCGTGATAGTATATTTGTAAAGTCACCGCAACACAGATTATTCCGGCGTGTTCAACTTTTAAACTAAAGAATTTTCCCGCCTAGATTTGAACGTCAATGTTGAAATGATGTGTATATTTAACAGTTTAAATTAATTCAGAAAATACTTGCAATAACATGATAACTATACCTACAGTCATTATCTCTCGTTATAATAGGTAATTCAGTGTAATCGCGTGGATTACTTACTTCAATTGCGTAATATAAAGTAGGTACCGATGGTGGACTATCGCTCTACTAAATATATAGAAACATTATAAAACTATATTTAAATAAATAATACAATGTGTAGGTACATAACCTTGAAGATAGTAATCTAGAATTTTTTAATTTTTTTACCACCACTAAATGAAAAAGCGGCGGTAGCCTAATGGCTAAGGCATCGGTCTCGCAATCGTGAGGTCGAATCCTACCCATTATACTACCGACGTGAACCCACTCCTAACCAACCAAGCCTTTGAGCTTAGATGGAAGGGTTAACAAGATTGCTAGTAATGTAGTACTCTATCCCACATTGCTAAATATCTTTAAAAAAAAAAAAAGAAAAAAAGAGACGAGCAGGTTGTGCGTCTGATGTTAAACGTCACGCTAGCCCATAACAGTGCCACTGAGCCAGTGCCACCGAAATCTTTGTTTAGGAAGCTCTAAGAGTCCACACTTACTTCAAGTCAAAATATAGGTATGACCTAGATTCACTTTGACAGTCCATTTTTTCTACGACAAGGGGATCTAGACAAAGTCACATTCGAAACGCGATGTCGTTAGTGAAGAACTATAGTATAGAATTTGACGTTTGAGGTGGCGACCATAGACATTTTTTTTTTTTTTTTTTGTGAACTACGATTAGTACGGTTTATCGAATTCGCCTCGGAATTAATGTACCTTGCCTAACCCCCAAGGTCTGGACATCAGACGTCGTCGTTGACGTCAGGCGTGTTTTTTTTTCGACGGCCTCAGTGTTGCAGTGGGAGTAGGTGCTGTTGCTCCGCAAGAGGGTGGGTGAGTGGGTTCGATTCTCACACGGGACATGTTCCACAAATTGTTGTTCCGAGTCTGGATGTAGCTGTAGGTATGTTCCGTGTCCATAATAGCAGGGGTCTTTGTTTGTTCTTTAAAAAAAACAATTGGACTAGACTCCATTTAGACAATATTTTCTTATTATTTTATACTTCATAGAAACCTAGCCGCATTTTTAGCTAATTTCCTCTAGTGTCATGTTTTTATATAGGTTTGTAGGTATATCTAATATTTACAGACTCGATACAAAACAATGTACTAGTATAATTGCTATTTAACTTGTTATTTGTTTACGACTTGATAAGAAATAACATATTATGGCGTTAATCTATTAAGATAAGGAGGCATAGCATGAAAATATATAGATACCTAGATCCTCGAGATCTATTACTGATTTCAAGAATGATATTATTTAATGAATTATAATTATTTCTTATGGAATGATTATACGTCATTAAATAAAGGCAGGTCTAAGCAGTTGTAAAAACGGCAAATTGTTTAACGTGTGAAGATACTTAGTTTTTTTCTTTAGGTTCGAGTTTTTATAAAAAATCCGCATCAATATCGGCCCATTCGTTTAGGAATAGCGATGTCAGATATGTTAAACTTGCGAACCCTCTTTTTTGTCTTGGGTTAAAAAAAATTCTATTCTATACTTAACAGCGTTAATAAAGATCTTGAATCTGAGATAAAATAACGATAGATGGTGAAGATGTTGAGACACTACGGGTGGAGATTTTACAGTTGTGATTATACTTTTATTATGTAGGTATTAAAGTATAATCAGAACCTACCTACAACAACAAAATTACAATTTAGTACTTAAACGAGTGCAAATTGTTTGCTAAATTATACATCGTCCATATAAACAGGTTTAAAAGTTATTTCTCATTTAATCTATTGTGCGGTGATTGTACAGTCAGCTACATAAGTCGCTTAACATTTGCAAATATTTAAACCATCATACCTCTAAAATTAATGTGACTATCCATGATGATTTAACTTTAACTTGATTTTAGGGCGGCTATTTTGTTCTTATCTTTTTCGTGAATATGCGGTAATGACATAATTGTGCTGAGATACTTTGAAAATTTTCAAATGTTAAGCGACTTATGTAGCTGACTGTACGTCTCGACAAGGTATTTATAGACACTTATGGAAATACAAAGGCAGGAACAAAATTATCGTTAATGTGTTGCATCCGCAGTATAGGGAGCTATTATTACGAAACATTAATGTTTAGTCTGTCTGCATCTTCGAAACTTATGTCTTATAGCTCCTCATCGGTGTCTTCAATACCTACTCGGTTGCATCCACTTCCTCATTAGTGATCCTCACCAACAATACGTTACACCCAACCTCGAAACCAATTTATAATTCACTTTTATTTTGGATCGTGCGAGAACGAACCAACAACCAATTACACGCACAGCAATCTTACGTAAAACCTCTGTACCTCCGTGGCAAGGGTAACTGCAATCAAATATAACTGACACGAGAACTGCTGATGTGCAGTGTGTCATTTTATTTTTGAATTTGAATATCAGAATCACGTTAACGCGTCTTTAGAAGAGTACCTATCAATTTGTTAAACTCACCACGGTATGGAGAAACACAAATAGGTTTTAACGGTAATTTATTTTCACTTAGGTAGGTACCTAGTTCATAATCGTATCGTCGATCTCGTCATCGTCGTCGTATCGGATCACCGTCTCATATCATCAGAGTGAGGCAATTGAGTGTTTACTTGTTTACACACATGTGCAATGTAGGTACCTACCACTAATAACTAGATATCTTCTACGTAGTTAGCTAGTCTTTGATGAGATCAAAGGAAAGATTAGCCAATTAGGTACTTTGACATAATGATTGTTATGTCATAAACAAAATAATGTTATCTGTTTTACCAATAATATTTAAGTTTACCTAATATGTGAATCTTTATTTACAAATTCATATAAAGCTTCGGTCATATTGATTATTTATAATACCTAATGATAAAACAGTTGATAAAATGGTTTGGTCTTACTGAGTGAAAATTAATGCAAAAAAAAATCTAGACACATTATCATTTATGAAATATTTAATTAAGTAATGATCAACGTTTTCCGTTACCTTTCGCGTCGGTCTTTGTTTATTGCCTGGATGTTTCGACTGCCGCGGGAGAGGGGTTGAACCCCCAAATCGTAGATACTCAGCTATGATATAACCATGATAGTTTGACCTCTTTTCCAGGTAGGTACAAACGTAAAGAACCTGAAGGTGGGCGACCGCGTGGCCATCGAGCCGGGCGTGCCGTGCCGCTACTGCGAGTTCTGCAAGACGGGACGCTACCACCTGTGCCCCGACATGTTGTTCTGCGCCACGCCGCCCGTCCACGGCAACCTCGTGAGGTACTACAAGCATGCCGCTGACTTCTGCTTCAAGTGAGTATACCTGCCTTACTGGATGAGAAAGCTAGAATCTGAAATTCTACGAAATAGGCTACAAGTGCACGTTCAAATTATTGAAAGGGGTGAGCGAGCAATGCAATGAAGATATTTTTACAACATACAAGTAAATATTTTTTACGTATTAGGTACTGAAATCTACGCAATAACCAATAGTAGAAAGATGTGTTAACCCTTAAATATACTTTTGAGGTTTAAAGAGACAAGTTATAATACATATAAGTTGTGACTCAGTAGCCAAGCTAAAGACAAAACTCTCTCTATTCCAATGGACAGAGTGGATCATGTAGTATACCATAAAGGGAATCTAACTATGGTGTCGAATCCAGGTTCTTTTTGGTGGAAGAAGCCTTTCTTCCGGCACGGGACGTTGAAGAACCCAAGAATTTGATTTGGGAAGAGGATTACTTTCACGGAAACCTTCTGAACATTTCTTCCAGCTTCCTTCCGAAATAAAAACTGGTGATCGACCCTGTGATCCATTTAGCTTTGTTTACATGGCAAAGATGCGCGAACGATAATACCTGCTATAATCTCATGGGCTGTAAATCCCTATTATAAATGTAAAAACCTATCCCAGACTCCCTGACCACGTGTCAATGGAAGAGGGCGCGCTCCTAGAGCCGCTGGCGGTGGGCGTGCACGCGTGCAGACGCGGCGGGCTGCGCGCGGGGGACACGGCGCTGGTGCTGGGCGCGGGGCCCATCGGGCTGCTCACCATGCTCACTGCTAAGGCTATGGGGGCCTCTAAAGTGCTCATTACAGGTAACATCACCGTTTGTTTCTGCCGTCATGAAGACAATATAAATGTTGCCAGAAATATGTAAAGAAAATATATCGAAGTAAATGTTTGTAGAGGGTTTAGTGCTGTAATGTTTGTAATGGTTTAAACACTATTCAAAAAAAAGTCTGATATGAGTATTGATGCATGAAAATTGATGCTTTCATTTGTGTCTCAACGTTGCACAGAACTATCGAAGCTGATGCGCAGCGTGGCGCATGATTTTTCATTTTTTACCTATTTACTAGTAAAAACTAAATTGTGTATTGTCCGACCAATTTATCTGAAGAAAATTTATCAACAAAATTTTGAATATGAAAATATTCTTAATTATTTTTTTTATCCAGGTGTACCTATTCAAAAAGCTTATTCTTTTCTTTCTCATCATATCAACCCATATGATGTTCCACTGCTGGGCATGGGTCTCCCCAGTAGAACCTAAGTATTACAGATCCTGGGGGTGTTTGCCATAATCACCACGCTTGGCGATCGCATCCGCGGCTTTAAAGTACTCCGAGGACGCTGCTGGCCGTCTTCCGGTGTAAAAATCCCTCAGTCGTCTTGACGACACCCAAGAAGAGATAGAATGGTACTGCTTTTAAGCCGGTACCACGCAGCCTAAAATCCCAACTTAAAACTTGTCCAATAGAACAATTTAGATATTCGAATAACCATTATTGTATTATTCCCCAGACATCCTGGAATCCCGTCTAAAGTTCGCCAAAGAGATAGGTGCGGACGAGACCCTGCTAGTGACCCGAGACGTGGACGAGACGACCCTCGTCAACAAGGTGCACGCACTGCTCGGCGCGGCGCCCGACGTGTCGTTCGATGCCAGCGGGGCGCAGGCCACTGTGAGACTCGCTATGCTGGTATGGAATTGTTTTTTAAAAAGATAACTAGCAATGGGAGATTATGAGTCCCACATTACTATCAATCCTGTTAACCCATCTAGCTAAGCTCAATAAATCAACACAAGCCTGTGTTAGGAGTGAGCTCACGTGGGTAGTACAATGGGTGGGATTCTTATATAACGCCATCTGATCCCAAACCAGGCAAAGCCTGTACTATGGCTATTAGACAACATATATACATATGATAAACATACTTTTACATATTTCTAAATACATATTATAGCCTATTTGTGCCCGCGACTTTGCCAGCGTAAAGTTGTGTGCTGCTCACTCCCTATAGACGTTATCGTGCTGATAAAAGTAGCCTAAGTTACTCCTTACATCCTCAGCTGTCTGACAGTTAAAGTCCTGTCAAAATCCGTTAAGCCGTTTCGTAAATTAGCGGAACACAGAGCGGACATACATACATATATCCATACATTTAGTAAAAAAAATGTTAAACAGAATAAACCCTCGTGCTTATCACACGAACTTTTATCCTGGAAGGGTGATCGAACCTACGACAACTAGCTTAGCAGTCAGGGTCACTAACCACTAGACCAACAGGCCAATCGAATACAGATAAGAGTCTCCTAATCGATGTCGGTTACTACGCAGGAGATATTGCAGTACACAAGTGTATGCGCAGACACAAGTGCACTCGCCATTCCCTCACTCTTACACTCCAATGAAACGAAAATCCGACATGACTGGACAGAGATTAGGCGCAGGACCGACGGCTTAACGTGCTCTCCGAGGCACGGAGGCATAGGCGGATACATGGGGGGGGGGCACGTGCCCCCCCCCCCCATACGGTATTCTGTACCGAATTTGCGTGGTTAAGCAACGTTACCACTGTCCATAGATGGATAACTGTTTTTAAACATTGTGCCTCGGAGAGTAGGTACGTTAAGCAGTCAGTCGCCTAATCTTTCTCCGGTCGGGTCGAATTTTCGTCTTATCGGACAATGAGAGTGCGGCAATAGAGAGCGCACTTGTCCGCGCATACGCTTGTGCATTGTACTATATACATATTTAAGTAGGTATGTATGATTTATCATATCTATAGGTTATATTTTTTTTACTATTTCATACTGTACTTACTACTCTCATTAATTACATTCTCCTCTCAAAGGTTTGCTGGGAGAATTGAGTTAAGCTCGCCTTTGTATAACTATGTATTTAAATCTCTCTGGACTCTCCCCCCCCCCCCAGGCGACCAAGTCCGGCGGCGTGGCCGTGCTGGTGGGGATGGGCGCGGTGGAGCAGACCGTCCCGCTGGCGGGCGCGCTCGCCCGGGAGGTCGACATCAGGGGCATCTTCCGATATGTTAACGAGTTTGTATCAATCCGCTAGTTTCCAACTAGTCAAAACAACTCTTTAAAAATGTCAAAACGCAGATTTTACATTTAAAACTGGAAATATACGAACCCGAGACTTCCGTATGCCAAACCGGTGCCGGAATCGAACCATTTAACCTGGACTATTTTACTAAACTTCAAATTCTTCTATCCCTCCTGCACGCGAGTCAGGCCCTCGCTTGCGCCATCTAGCCGATAGTTTGAGAGCTATTACGGCCTTTGTTATTGCTTCGTTACAGAGAGCATTTTAACAAATTATGCTGGCCGAATATTATAGTAATTTTATAGGCATTTCTTGCCAATTACTTTATTAATTCAATAATTGCATTGGTAAAGTATTAATAAAGTAATTGGCCCCGGTTTGGCATGCGGAAGTCTCGGGTTCGATTCCTAGGTCTGGTCAGGTCTGTCTGTAACGAAGCAATAACAAAAGCCGTGATAGTTCTTTAACTTCCGACTAGATGGCGCTACGGGGGCCTAACCCGTTAGCATTAAGAGATAGAAGAATTTGATATCTAGTAACATAGTCCAGATAGGTGGTTCGCTTCTGGCCCCGGTTTGGCTACGGAAGTCTCGGGCTCGATTCCTTAGTCTGGATTCAAATTTTTCTATCTTTCAAAAATGCAATTATTGTATTCCTAGGTCTGGTCTTAAATTTTTTCTATCTTTCAAAAATGCAATTATTGTATTAATGAAGTAATTGAGAAGAAATGTCTATAAAAAATAATATAATCTTATACAAATGCCAGACTATGGCGTCACATTTTTTTCTAGTCAAAATCATTTCATTTCACAAATAGAGATCATGATTAAGGACCCAGGTCTCGAGCCTAAGACCTACAGACTCCAACTCTTGTAAGGTTTTGTTTTAACTTGGCTTTAATTTTAAAAAATTGTAACCATTGTAACCTTATTGAGATAAATAAATAAAATTTAGTGAAAGTTACATTAGTGTTAATGAAGTTTCTAGTTTTAACCTTGTTTCATAAAAAAAAATCAGCCGATTTAAAGATAATCGCCTATAATAACCTTCAGTTTCATCGTGTCAGAAATTTTCAACATTAGTTAGTTATCTCACGTTTTTCATAAACACACAAGTTCGTTAGTGGTATACCAGAATGTTAACATTTATTCCTATCACTCAGGTACCCGATCGCGCTGGGCCTGGTGGCTAGCGGCAAGGTGAACGTGAAGCCTCTGGTGAGCCACCACTTCAGCCTGGAGGAGACCCTGGAGGCCTACGAGGTGGCGCGCCAGGGAGCTGGGATCAAGGTCATGATACACGTGCAGCCCAGGGATGCCAACAACCCGGTCAAGTTCTAGTTTGAACTTGTTTGAACTAAGCTTTTGTGATTGAATGTAGATATTAGTTGGTTGTTTGAACTTAGCTCTACTTACAATTTTGTTAGATAAAAAGTGCTAAGTACTTGGTTTTCAAATGTCAAAAATGTTGATCATCAGATTTTTATCGAATTTATATAGTTTGAAGTGTAACAATGCAATTCACACATTTGTTATTGTTAATAACGGATACATAGGTTAAGTAACGGAATGTAAATAATTATAGATGCACAAATTATGATGAATTGAAATATTTACGAAAATCATAATATTATATTTTTGTAATAAATAAACGTTTATGTACTTTTTTAAATATATGTTGCGTTTTATAATTTCGTTACGTTGGTTCCGATTATTGTGATTATCGTGTGTGTGTCTACTGTGACTTTAGTTCCTCTTTCATATCGATCGACTAAAGTAAATAAAAAAAACGACAGATTACATAGCTACAATGCTATAAATTGGTTCGCGCGCTTCTCTATAAATGCCTAACACAGTAGGTCTCATCGTTTTTATGGCTTGGAGGGAGCTGCGTGCGACCGATCAAACGGCTCGCTTCTGTACCAAAAGTTATTGTTTTGTTATCAAATACCACTCTCGCTCCGCAGCGCCTTACTAAACAAAACATTTACCAAATATTTTTAGACCAGTACGCACCATTCGCTTATCTGTACATAATAAAATCAAATTTTAAAAAACTATAACCCGCCTGGGCCACTGGGCGGGCCGCCGGAATTTGTTATACCGTCGGCGGCCCGCCCAGTGGCAATGCCCGGACGCGATGTTGTTGCGTTCCGGGCATTTCACACCCACGCGGCCCCTGGATACACACAGGGTGCCGCGCCTCCACGGAAGGCCGCGGGCGGGGCACATTACCCCGTACTTGGCCCGCAGCCCCACCTCGCGGCGGCATCAGGCGCAGATATGCGCGCCGACGCCGCCCGGTTCGCCGGCGACGGAGCGGATCCGCCAGGGAGCTCTCTTCCCTGACGCGTGTGCCATCATCCAAGTCAAAAAGAAAGACGGAACTGACCGTATGTGCGTCGATTACCAAGCGCTCAATCGCATTACCTAGGTACTGAAAAAGAGAGATATCCCTTTTCTTTAATCGATGACCACATTGATCGACTTGGACGTTACTCTTTCTTCAGTAGCCTTGACATGGCCACCAGATTTCATCAAATTTGCATTAATGAGGCCTTCGTACACGGACGGGTTTCGTCACTCCAGAAGGCCACTACGAGTATTTGGTTTAACAAACTCCCCAATCCCTTCGCGAATTCATCGAGGCGGGCAATGTTCTGGTCTATATCGATGACGTTCTCCTGTTGAGTAATACCGTTGACGAGGGTACTAGTATGGTATTATATTATCTGTGGCCTTGGTCAGGTACGGCCGAGTCTGCGAAAAATTGAGGCGCTAAAAAACTCTCCTGTGACCGGTAATTTCAGGCAAGTCCGGCAGTTGTTAGGATTAGCCAGTTATTTCCGTAGGTATGCTTATATATAAGGTTATGCCACAAAAACCCCATGTATTGCTCATTTAACCAGAAAGACAGTCCAATTTCGCTGGGGTTTCGAACAGGAACAGGTGCGCCAAGATACAATACAGCCCCTAACTAGCGAGCCTGTCCTCACAATACTTAAACCGGAATTCCTGAACCTCAGTTCACACTGACGCACGTTTCGCCGGCTATGGAGCAGTGCTCTTACAGATCCATACTGTTGGTGGCAAGCGGTGGCATATTTCATTAAGGTTACACATATCCTTGCAGTGATTCGGGGTCGACTCTACCTTTTGAGAACGTCCAAAGGGGGATTGACCAAATGTTGGAGCAGTGCCCGTCCGCAGAGGTGGTGCTCCTCGGTGACTTTAACGCTTATCATAGAGTAGCTGGCATCGAAGACCACCGATCTTCCAGGTAGGTCTACTTTCAGGTCAGGTCTTGGCCTATGATCTCTCACAACTGCTAATACAGTCCACCGTATTCCAGACGTTGAGAGCCACATGGCCTCTTCGTTGGATTTTCTGCTCACAACACATCCACGCGAATACAGGGTATTGGTTGGAGGCAGCTATGCTTCTCCACAAAGGATCCCGACGCTTGCGCGGAATGCATCACGGATACGGTGCTTCAGGGAATGGAATTTGAAAAATCATTCCCAAAGCCCGAATTCCCGTTGGTGGTCGTAGTCGCCCCTGGTTCAACGAGGCTTGTCGAGTGACCGCGCGCCTGAAACAGTCTGCGTACTTAGCCTGGAACGATACCAGGAACCGTAAGGATCGTAACGTAAGTTAAACGCCGCCTCCAGAACCAACAAGAAGGCTATTGCTTTAGCAAAAGCAGATCACATGCCAGAATTGGCGAGCGACTTCAAAGGCATCCTTCTGGGAGTTGTGCTTTCTGGTCGCTCGCTAAAGCTGCGTATAATAACTTTTGCCAGTCCAACCTCCCACCACTGTGCAACTACGATGGCAGTCTAGCCCACAGTACTAAGGAAGGCCGACCTTTTGGGCCAACTCTGTGCCTCTAACTCGAGTTTGGATGATAGAGGAGTCACACCACCTTCCATTCCAAAGTGTAAGAGCTTCATACCAGAAATACGTGTCACGCAACGTGCGGTTAGGCAGGAGCTCAAGCTCTTTGATACCCACTAATCGAGCGGGCCTTTGAGTTGACCCCCGTTCTGACGCACCTCTCTCATATAAAAATGAAAGGGTTTCATCTTCGTGGAAGGTCGCCAATGTTCACCCTATTCCCAAATAGTGTGGCCGGTCGGACCCGTCACACTACAGGCCGATTGCGGTAATATCCTTGTTATCCAAGGTGATGGAGAGAGTTCTCAACACCAGACTCTTGCGGTATCTTGAGGAGCACTAGCTGATAAGCGACCGCCAGTACGGCTTCCGTCATGGTCGCTCAGCTGGTGATCTTCTTGTGTACCTCACGCACCGCTGAACTGAAGCCTTGGAAGGCAACGGCGAGGCTCTCGCTGTCAGCCTCGAGATCGCCAAGGCGTTTGTCAGGGTCTGGCACAAGGCCCTTCTATCGAAACTTCCTTCTTATGGAATTCCCGAAGGGTTCTGCAGATGAATCGCTAGCTTTCTGACAGTCGGAGCATTACGGTCATCGTATAACCAACACTGTTCATTTTACATATCAATGACATGGTGTCCATAGAGAACATACTTTGCTTTGCAGATGACAGCACGGGTGATGCGCGATATACCAGCCAACAGAACATCTCTCGGAAGGTTGGAGAGACAGTTGCAACTTGTGTCAGAAGTCGAGGACTCTTTGGGGCGGTCTCCGAATAGGGTGAAAGAAACCTGATTCGATTCAACCCCACAAAAACACAAGTATGCGCGTTCACTGCGGAGAAAGACCCATTTGTCCCAGAGCCACAGTTTCAAGGAGTTACACTCCGAGTGTCTGGTCGTTTGAGTCAATCAGTTGCCACAATACAGAGCTACCGAACAGAAGTGTCTTTCATTCGAAAATTACAAATATTACCTCATCAATCAACTCTCGACCTAATCAACAAACCATCGAGTCTCTGAGAGTATTAGGACCCTCGGCGTTGAAATCTCCACCAAAGTCTAGTTTGGTCCATTTGGAAAGTGATACTTCATTAATAATTTAATTATGTAAATATCTAACTAGCTGCCTGCCCCTGCCTGGCTTCGCACAGGCGTCAAATCGTAGTTTTAGTAGTAGTACGTACGTACTACTTACTTTAATGTCATTTTCATCGGTGAAAGATTTTTTTAAATCAGTTCAGTAGTTTTTAAGTTTATTCGATACATACAAAAAATACAAATCTTTCCTCTTTTTATTATTAGTGTTGATTACCTACTGAATTTAGAACTTTAACACCCTCTAACCCTCTTGATCGTCCATTATGATTTTATAAACTAAAGAGTACGGTTAAGTTTCACACGTGTAAACAGGTAATTAACAGTACTTACATATGTCACATAAAATTTAGTTGACGACTTATTACGTGTAAACCAGGCATTAGTCGCAACAGGCTGCGCAGATGCGCATTTTATGGACCATATGGACAGCGGGGTGCGCGGGCGGTAACTACGCTAGAGATGAGGGTGCATAAATTTGTTGTGCACTTTTATAATTACGTACGTTATTACTCGATTATCGATTACTTTTGTAATTAATAATATTTAATTAGTATTGATATAAAAACTAGTTTATTTTGATATATTGTCTATACTTAATTGCTATACTATTGAATAACAAACATAGCAGCACACGCTATGGTACATTTTCAACAACAACTAACTACCTATTACAAAAAAAAACATGCATCTTCCTAAAAATATTTAAAATACAAGCCGATAAAGAACATCATAAATTACCCATTTTCAACCGACTTCAAAAAGGAGGAGGTTCTCAATTCGACTGTATGTTTTTTTTTTTGTATGTTTGTTCACCGATTACGCAAAGACGGCTGGACTGATTTGAAAAATTCTTTTTGTGTTTGAAAGGGCATACTTCCAAGTTGGTCCCATTGTCATCAGATCACGATCTGATGATGGGATCCCGGAGAAATCGAGGGAAATCTTCAAATATTAAAGGCACACCTACAGTGATTTAGGTACATTTCAAAGTGATTTGTGCATTTACTCTCAAAAAGTACCTATTGGCGAAGTAGAACTGATGATGAAGACCACGAATGATGAGCAGACCTATTCAATATTTCACGGTTTGCGATTCAATTACTTTAATATGATATTGAGTAGCATTTTATTCTCGTCATACTACTATTACACAATGTAATAGAGCTGATAGTGAACTATCATGTGAACTCCTCAATAATTAACGGTCCCGTATCGGGGCAAGCAATATTTTGTAAAGGGATTTGAGCAGTTGACATAAGCTTAATGTAACTTAAGTGAATTACAAACCAACCCACTAAAAAGTGCAAAATAAAAAACTTTTTTTCCAAAAAAATATTACCGACTTCAGAAATAAATACAAGGCAACTAAAAAGCAAAATATAATATCTACCTAGAATAACAAAAACAAATTACAATTTTGAAGTTGGGGCCGTATCAAACAAAAGCAACTTTTTCATGGCACCAACTTCAAAATGTTAATTTGTTTTTGTTATTCTAGGTAGGCAAGGGGACGTTATTTCCCCGAAACTGTTCACAAATGCAATGGCGGATATGTTCAAGACGCTGCACTGGAAAGGGCAGGGCATCAACATCAATGGTGAATACATCTCTCACTTGCGATTTGCAGATGACATCGTCATCATGGCAGAAACGCTGTAGGACCTACAACAGATGCTGAATGGCCTGGCTTACTCCTCTGTACGCATCGGCCTCCGGATGAACTTGGATAAAACCAATGTCATGTTCGGGATGTAAGGGGGCGCATCACCATCTTTCGCTCCAAGCCAACCTCACCTGCACGCGGTACATCCTGCTGTACAACGAACGAGGCTCTGGCGACCGGCTGGTGGCGGTATAACCATCCCAATTTAAGGCGTAGCTAAAGTAACAGGTCAGTGACGGGCAGCAGCGTCACTGATGCGAGAGCTACGCCCTGCGATCGCCAACCCGCCTGCCCAGCGTGGCGATTATGGGCATTACCCCCATATGCACCAAGCACAAAAGCCACGGCCCCCAGTTCCCGGCAGTCACGCTATTCCTGGACATGGTGGCGTCCACGGTAACGGCGTGGCGGGGGGTGCTAAGAATCTCCGGGCTACGGAAGGCCACCACAACCGACTGACCCTGGCGACGTATAACGGACGCACGCTACGGCTAGACTCGCATCTGGCACAACTTGAGGTGGAACTTGGGAAGATTAGGTGGCATATCCTCGGGTTAAGTGAAGTCCGAAGAGAGGGAGAGGACACCATAACCCTCGAGTCAGGCCACCTTATGTACTTCCGCGAGGGAGACCAACAATCCCAAGGTGGTGTTGGGTTTCTGGTAAATAAGTCCCTTTCTGACAACGTTGTGGAAATGTCTAGCATGTCGAACAGGGTAGCGTACCTCATTATCAAGCTCACCGAGAGGTATAGCCTCAAGGTAGTGCAAGTGTACGCACCGACCTCGGCACATCCAGACGACGAAGTGGAGGATATGTTCGATGACATATCGAGGGCCCTCCACTCCACCACTAAGACCCACTACAACGTTGTTATGGGGGACTTCAACGCTAAAGTGGGAGTACAAAATTGCAGCGAATTGGTAATAGGATCCCATGGATTTGGAAGCAGAAATCATAGGGGGCAAATGCTAGTCAACTTCCTCGAACGGGAGGGGCTCTTCTTGATGAACTCCTTTTTCAAGAAACGGCCCCAAAGGAAGTGGACGTGGCAAAGCCCCGACACTATGACGAAAAACGAGATCGACTTCATCATGACGGACAAAAAGCATATATTTAGAGACGTCACCGTGATCAACAGGTTTAATACCGGTAGTGATCACCGACTTGTCCGAGGCTCTCTGAATATCGACTTCAAGGCGGAACGTGCCCGTCTGATGAGGTCCAGGCTCCGACCTACTTTGCTCCAAACCATGATAGGATCCAAAGCGTTCCAGTCAAACCTGGATAACCGATTTGCTGCCATGGAAACCACAACAGACGTAAACCAGAAGCTCGTAAATGTGGTTCGGATACTCAGGGAAGAAGGTACGAGATTTTGTGAAATGCAGCGTAAGGGCAAGAAGTCAAAGCTTTCGGAAAGGACTTTAGGGCTAATGAAGGAACGACGTGAAAACCCACCCGTCACTTCGTCGGAAAAGCGCGCTCTAAACCAAGAGATCAACAAGCTTATACGACACGACCTTCGGTGCTCCAACACTCTTTTGATTAAAAGAGCGATCGAGCAGAACCGGGGTTCAAAAGTGTTCGTACAATCTCTTGGAAGAAGCCACCTGACGAAGTTGACCACAACAAGTGAAGAAGTCGTTTCCTCGAAGCCGGCAGTCCTCTCCGAAGTGGAAGGCTTCTATGGCCGGCTATACGCTTCGCATGCATCTCGACCTGATCGAGAAGATGAGGGTCCTAGAGCCACTCTAACACGCCACTACACCGAAGACCTGCCAGAAGTCAACATTGACGAAATCGTGCTGGCTCTTAGACAGCTAAAAAATGGAAAAGCCCCTGGAGAGGATGGCGTTACAACAGAGCTGTTAAAGGCTGGAGGTAAACCCGTACTGAGGGAGCTCCAAAAGCTCTTTAATGCTGTCCTGTTCGAAGGGAGAACTCCGGAGGCGTGGAGTAGAAGCGTAGTCGTCTTGTTCTTCAAAAAAGGAGATAAGACCCGGCTGAAGAACTACCGACCTATTTCTCTTCTGAGCCACGTCTATAAGCTGTTCTCAAGAGTCATCACGAACCGCCTTGCGCGAAGACTTGACGAATTCCAACCACCGGAACAGGCTGGATTTCGGAGCGGATATGGCACCATAGACCACATCCACACAGTGCGGCAGATTATACAAAAGACCCAAGAGTATAATCAGCCCCTGTGTCTAGCATTCGTGGACTATGAGAAGGCCTTTGACTCGATTGAAATCTGGTCCGTTCTGGAGTCTCTGCAGCGATGCCAAGTAGATTGGCGATATATCCAAGTGATGAGATGTCTCTACGAAGCCGCAACAATGTCCGTCCAAGTACAGAATCAGGAAATAAAACCTATACCATTGCATCGAGGAGTGAGGCAAGGGGACGTTATCTCCCCGAAACTGTTCACAAATGCAATGGAGGATATGTTCAAGACGCTGCACTGGAAAGGGCGGGGCATCAACATCAATGGTGAATACATCTCTCACTTGCGATTTGCAGATGACATTGTCATTATGGCGGAAACGCTGCAGGACCTGCAACTGATGCTGAATGACCTGGCTGACTCCTCTGCACGCATCGGCCTACGGATGAACTTGGATAAAACCAAGGTCATGTTCAATGAACATGTACTACCGGAACCGATAGCGGTGCACGGCGCCGTTCTCGAAGTTGTTCAAAAATATGTGTACCTCGGGCAGTCATTGCAGTTAGGTAGAAACAACTTCGAGGACGAGGTGAACAGGAGAATTCGGTTGGGTTGGGCAGCGTTTGGTAAGCTACGTCAAGTCTTCTCATCGTCGATCCCACAATGTCTAAAGACTAAAGTCTTTAATCAGTGCGTCCTACCCGTCATGACATACGGAGCCGAAACGTGGACACTGACGGTACGGCTAGTCCACAAGTTCAAAGTCGCTCAGCGGGCTATGGAAAGGGCTATGCTCGGAGTTTCTCTTAGGGACAAAATCAGAAATGAGGTGATCCGGCAGAGAACCAAAGTTATCGACATAGCCCACCGGATTAGCAAGCTGAAGTGGCAGTGGGCTGGCCATATTTGCCGAAGAACCGACAACCGTTGGGGTAAACGAGTTCTTGAGTGGAGACCACGGCACGGCAAACGTAGTGTAGGACGCCCTCAGGCCAGGTGGAGTGATGATTTACGCAAAACGGCTGGCAGGAGCTGGATGCGAGAAGCCGAAGATAGAACAAAGTGGCGTGCAATTGGAGAGGCCTATGTCCAGCAGTGGACTGCGATAGGCTGATGATGATGATGATGAATGTCATGTTCAATGCCGTTCTCGAAGTTGTTCAAAAATATGTGTACCTCGGGCAGTCATTGCAGATAGGTAGAAATAACTTCGAGGACGAGGTGAACATGAGAATTCGGTTGGGTTGGGCAGCATTTGGGAAGTTACGTCAAGTCTTCTCATCGTCGATACCATAATGCCATAATATTATCTATCATTTGAGCACAAGCTCCAATGATAAATTTATTGACAGATATACAATAATGAAGAAAACATAATATATATTACCTTAAATTTTTAATCGATATAAATAAAACAATTGTTTCCTCTAAGAAGTTTATAACTTTAGAAGTGAATAAAAATGGCACATCTCTAGCGATGACGCACGCTTTTGCTCTCTCAAGCTCTCGTCAGCTCTCGATGATTGTTCGCGTTGCTCTCTTTCTCTCAGTACAGTCGGTTACAAAGTTGTTATTGTTTTCGTTATTGATTCGTGTTAAGTTTTTTAGTGTTTTTATTTGCTGTTATAATGGCGTGGGCTGCAGTAAAGGGTTATGTGGCATCCAAAAATGTGAATTGGACTTTAAATGACATGGACTTCATAAAAATTCAAAAGTAGAGATGATAAGGCAAGAAGAGTGGGAAGCTTTATGCAATAAAGTAAAGAAAATTGAATATGAATATTGTAGAAGTGACCATGTCATCGACAGAATGACTGTGACTGAACGATTCGTCCTCGTAGTAGGCGAGAACTCGGGATCAAGCTGTGACAGTAACAGTGACAGCGACTTGATTGATGGCGACGAAGTCGTACCAGGCACATCAGGGTCTACAGAAGGGGTGTGATTAAAAGCACATGTGAATTTCAACCGAGAAGTCAATATCATGGAATCCTGAGATTAGCAAGTGTACCCTTTCAACGCCACCAGCCTTACACAGTGTGTAGATATCCTTAGTATTGTATGTCGAAAATACTGACAGTCCCTTAGTGAGTGACATTTATACGTGACTTATTTACGTTCTTACCAAGGGCGACGCTGTGCTGCATCTGTCTACCTGTGACCACGATCGTTTGATCGTTGCAATACGGTCTAAACGTCGGATAATAAATAAGGTACCTATTTACCCTTAAATAATTCATATGATTATGAAGATAATATATTACACAATTTCATAGACCCGCTGTCTATATTTACATGACATAAAAAAAAAAAACAATTTATTAGGAAACAAACGTGCTCCGTGTTTAATATTTTCTTAGCGACTGTACCTGCGCGAACTTCACTGTTGGCTAATCGGTCAAGTTACGTTGATCCTACTTGTAAATTACTTATCTGTGATCCTTTAGTATCAGCTGATTCACGGTTTATTTATGTTTTGTATTAAGACCATTAGTACTGACCTTTATCTTGGATTTGAAAGTCGTGGTTTATCCCAATATTTATTTAGTCTGCTCTTTTTAATAAGGCGGCTTGTGTGTATCCGGCGAGGACCCGTCAGTCATTTGTTTTGAGGAAATGACAATCGTGCGTGCGGACGGATTATTGTGTTTACCACCTGGGGGCTTAGACAAATGACACATGCTTCTCTTTCCACACACGCTAACGCGAAAAAATGTATGCATTTGACATAAGGTTGACAAAACCTCACGCGACTGTTGCTGAATTTGTAAACAAAAACCAACTGTAGCGTGTGCGAAAAAAGAAGTGTGTGGCATTTGTCTAAGCCCCCTGATAGTGACAATATTCCTCCAAAAACGAATCGAATTTGGTCGGGAATAGTAATAGTGTAGTAAATAGTAATAGTTTAGTAAATATACTTTTACTATTCTCGATAAAAATATACTAATACTATTCCCGAAATAGTAATATATTATCATTAAGGATAAGTTAATTATTGATTGATCGTAACTTGTCCTCCGCCTGTCAGATCAGTCTGTATAGGTTCTCTACTGCTGGAGATAGGAGAGGCAGAGGCATATGTCCAGCGTAAATTAGGAGACCCTGATTTCTACCATAACACCGCGTTCTCCGTCTTTCGCATCCGATTAATCCCAGTGACCTTTGTGGGCTTTCTTACAAGTCTGTATCTATACCTTGATTAATAATGTCTAGATTCCTAATCCGGCATCTAAAATTGAAGCAAAGAACTGTCAAAAAGTACGGTCAAATGGACGTACTTTTTGAGAGGTAAGAACACTCTTATCAGATGTTCTAGCCATAGCTAATCTAGCACGCCATTTTCAACGAGTGTCAAACGTTAAAAAAAGTAGCTTCTTTTTTTTAGGCTTACTGAGGGAATGCTCCATCTAGACATTATATAATCAAAGATCTATACATGTATACTTCACAGCAATACAAATTTAATTTAAAGTTGTTGGATTTTGACTATATCTGCCTTTCAATTGTGTGTCAGTTATATAGTTTGAAAGTTTTGCCACCCTTGCCTTCAGATCAGTGGAGCAACCAAGGGGGAAGGCTAAGGAGCTCAAGCCCCCCCCCCTCCCCAAATCTTTCACCATTCACCCATTCACAATGGCATTACCTGGTTCAAGCCCTCCCCAAACGGCAATCCAAGCCCGAAAACGACAATTCTGGATCCGCCACTGCTTCAGATCGTTAATTTGTTTATCTGCACCATCCCCACAATGTCACAGACCTTTTGACCTTATCTCTGTTACATAAGATTGTTTACTCGTCGCTGCCGGCTCGCAGAACAGACCTTTGGTGTTTCTTATCAGCTTATCTTGGCATCGCACTCTGGGCAAACAGTTAGTTCGCGTGGTTTTCGTAACATGATGCTATGACTCAAATGTTAAACAGTCTCAGTCTTGAAAATTATGCCTAATAATAGCTCTTAGGGTTACCAATTATTCGAATTTGACGGATAATTGAAGTATTATCAAGATTACCCGCCTTTGTTCGAATTTTATTGGTGTTAAAATTAAAAGGTTACAGTTCACTACACTTGTTAAAACATAAAATCACTATTTAACAAAGAAAAATAAATACACTCTAAAAGTTGAATCCTAATACCTACTTAGTTTCCAATAGCACAATGCCTTCTTCTCAAACTCATATTGTCATGATATCATACCAAAGATTAATACACTAAATTGCCAGCTACCTAAAAAAATAGGCATTCAAACAATTCCCCTGTCGTCTTCTTGGACCCGCGTCTGGCCACAACTCCGTGGAATTTGATTTTGTTATTGGCATTTGGTTCAAAGATTTTTGAACCAGTTTCACACCGCCATAACTTCACGTTGGAGTTGGCATAGCACGGTGTAACTATTGGCACATTCAGATATGGAGAACAGTCGTAGGTACTCTTTGGAGCCTTAGAAACGGATTGGTACCAAAAATGGAAGTCAATAAATTCATTATTTTAAGTCATTTGGTACCTAAGTAATTATAACAAGTCTATATTGATCTGATTCTGTTATCATTATAACAACATTTTAAATTATCATAAATGTTTATATTACGAGAGACGAACCACGAGAGTGTATCAAAATAATTAGTATTACATTATTTTAATTGTGTTATTTGTAGTAGGTAAGTAGTAGCTTGTGTCGCGCTCGCGTGTCGTGTTCTTGGCTTTTCAAAATTGGCTCGTACTCCTCGGAATGGCTGAAGGTGATAACTATGCAGCCGTTCTTCACGGGCCCTATGACGTCAAAATTGTGAGTATCTAGCTTTTTCTTTTTTTGAGTTGATAGCAATCTAGCCGTAGAAAGTGCTTACCTTTGCTGATGGTGGAGGCACAAATTTAGCAAGGGTCATCCTTACCCTCTGTTAACACCGTGTGATGTTTAGTCGGTTTGCCTTCGAAATTCTTTGTGTGCCCTCTTTTTAGCGGGGTTTTAAAGTAGTCGAAAAGTGTAACGATATCAAAAAAGTTAAGAACCATTGGTCTAGCGTCTAAAATTAGCACGTACCTCCCCCAATAATACTTTCTAAAGCAAAACATCATTAGGTAGGTATATACTTCCTTACTTATTTACTTTCGACTTACCTATTTAAACAACGTGAAACAGAAAGGTGTGGTCAAATTTCAGCACCAGATAGCGTGTTGTCAGTATTGCACCTACCATAGTTCCATTGCCAATAGTATTATTACTAAGTACATAGATTTAGCATATTCTTTTGGTCAAATTTTAGTAGCAAAAGGCGCATGACATAAGTATTATACCTCCCCTGGTGCAAAATTTGGTTGGATTATTTTTAGATCAGGTGTACGACTTTATAATATACATCTATACTTAAATTATAAAGCTGAAGAGTTTGTTTGTTTGTTTGAACGCGGTAATCTCAGAAGCTACTGGTCCGAATTGAAAAAATATTTTACTGTTATATCTAACAGTAAAATATTTTTTTAATTCGGACCATTCTCGATAAATGGGCTATCGCCCAAGGCTAAAGGCTATTTATCATCACGCAACGACCAATAGGAGCGGAACAGCAATGAGAAATGTTGCAAAAACGGGGAAAATATACGCAGATGAAATTGCGCGGGACAGCTAGTATATAATACACATAAGTTTTTTAATTAATAACTTCTTCATTCATAAATAATTGAAAGAAAAAGTAATGAATACATTTTTAGGGTACCATCTCCGATTATGATAAAATTAGGTAGATATGTGCACGAAAATGACCACACGTTATACGTTGTGCTTATAAAAGATTTAAAAAAATCTATTAATTTAGTATTGTATTGTATAGTACAGTGGTTCTCAAACTTTTTAAATGACGGAACCCTTTTGGGAAGCAAAATACTTGATGGAACCCTACAATAAAACAATTATTTTTATAAGTGTATTCTTTATTAATCAGCATAATAAAAGTACAATGTATCAGTTACTAATTATTATTTACTTCACCACTTGGTAAGGACAATAATAGAAAACATTAAAAAAGAAAAAATCTAACTAGTGGGAGGTATGAAACTGTTTTTTATTTTTCATCAATTGCTTGATATCAGGTTTGATGGAAGAAAGTTGGAGTCTCATATCAGCTTCGGCGTCCAGTCTATTGCGATATTTTGTTTTCGTGGCTGCGTAGGTAGAGAATCCTGTTTCGCACAAATATGTAGTTGGGAACGGGAGAAGAATATCCAGAGCCATTTGGCCAAGCATTGCATATTCATCTTGGATTCTGCACCAAAAATCATTAAGAGGCGTCGTTTTGAACAATGACTCCATACTTGTGTCTGATGACATTTCTAAAAGAGATTCATATATCTCATTTGACATGTTTTCAGGCTTTTCCAAGTTGGGTAAAAAAGGATTATGAATCCAGGAGTTCACTTTAATTTTTGTATTGTGTTCTTCGGGAAAATACTTTTCAAAAGATGCGCGCATCGAACTGAGATATTGGACCAATTCTTCAAACACATTATCTTCAAACATTTCTGAGTCGTTTTCGCTAACAAACTCACTGAGTAACGTAAAACTTTCTATTTCTTTCTTACCAATGCAAATGATCCAAAAATCTAATTTTCTTTTAAAAGCAGTTATTTTATTATAGGCCTGAAACACTGTTGTCTGTTTACCTTGCAACGATAAATTTAATTCGTTAAGTTTTTGAAAGATATCCGCCATAAAAGACAATCGGAACAACCAAGTTTTATCATACAAACGGTCCTTCAAATTAAAAGAAGTATCTGCTGAAAGAAACATTTGTAACTCGGCTCTAAGTTCAAATAGCCTTGTTAAAGTTTTTCCCCGAGACAGCCATCGCACTTCTGTATGGAGCAGCAGTGTTTTATGTTTGCTGCCATAATCTTCACACAATAATGAGAACAATCGGGATTGTAGTGGTCGTGATTTGATAAAATTAATTATTTTTACCGCTTCATCCATAACTAATTTTAGATTAGACGGCATTTGCTTCATCGCAAGTGCTTGTCTATGCAGAATACAATGACTGGAACTACAATTAGGCGCTTTATTTTTCATTCGTGACACTGCTCCTGCTGTTTTACCTGTCATCGCCTTGGCCCCATCTGTACAAATGTCAATGCAATTGTTCCAACTGAGATTATGTTCTTCAAAAAATATATTTATTTTATTAAAAATTTCTTCCCCGGTAGTGTTTGTAAGCAGCGATGAACACATAAGCATGTCTTCTTCAAAAGAACTTTTATATGGATATCTCACAATAACCAGCAGGATAGCCAAACCAGCGACATCAGTCGACTCGTCCATTTGCAAAGCGAATCGTGTATTTTGTAGACGTGTAACTAGTTCTTGTTTGACGTAGCTTGCCAGATCATGGATTCGTCGTGAAACAGTATCGTTTGATAGCGGAACAGTAGAAAGATGCTTTGCAGATTTTTCATCAAGCATACATTTTGTTATGTCTAATACACATGGTTTTATTAATTTCTCAGCGATAGTGTGCGCTTCACCTGCTTGTGCAATGCGATAGCTAACTAAATATGATGCCTCCGTGGCCTTTTCGTTGGTAGTTTGTGTTACATGCATCATATTTTTTTGACTTTCTAATAACTGATCTTTTTTGCGAACAAAAAATTCTTTATTCTTGTCTTTAGTCTCGGGGTGTACGGTTTCTAAATGTCGACGCAATTTGGCAGGTGCCATGGAACTATTAGGAAGCAGTTTACTACAGAGCATGCAGAGAGGTGAGCCGTCGGAATCAACAAATCCGAAACTGATATAAGATTCATCATACTTCCTTTTTTTCGTCTTTGAAACCGTCGAGCTTGACGTCGTGGCACTCGTGGCATCATCTTCTGGATCGGTGATTGCTAAATTCTCCGCGCGCATTGCTTTTGAACATTCAGCGTCATTAGAAGATGTTGTTGGAACACGTTTAACACCTTTAAGCCAACGTTCCATTCTTCTTTATTTATAATGTTACAAGTCAGGATAGTGGGGTTTAAATAATGCACAATCGTTACTGCGTATAAGAGACTAAATTTAGAACCTACAGGGAAGAAATGTATAAAACTGAGACAACAGAATACAGCAGGCAGTAAAACAATGAACACTAGTTTCTCGCTAGCGAGCTTGTAAGTAGGTAGTAACTTATCGCTCCGAACGCTAATCATCAACTGACGACGCCAACGCGCGATCGCCGCTTTTATACTTAGTCCTAGACTCGATCTCAAATATTCTCGAAAATACTCGAGTCGGCACCTTTGATAAACAAAAAGCAAAAATAAAAACAGAAATTTAAAAATAGCGTTGTAAACAATATCGACTTTATCCTTTGAAGTTAGAGACGAAAGTCGCTTGTTGACAACTATAGCGTCTAATTCAGAGGCGGCTTTTATCAAAGAGACTGAGCGCTTACAAGTATACTACCCGCTCGTTTTAAGTTTGCCGCTGGCGATAGGTATGAGTGTATGACGTTCGAAATTTTTTATTTAATTGTAACAATAAAAATTGTGTACGGTAGATATTTGGGTAAAACTATGACACATTATAAGTTTTGTTGTCACGTGGGGGAGGGTACGCGCATTCCACAGACCGGCAAACTTAGAGCGAACGCGTTGTACAAGTATAAAATTGTTGAGACCAAACTTATAAGATATTGTACCAGCTAATGTAACACAAGCTTATACAAATACAAATAAATAAATAAATAACATTCATAGCGTTTTGTCTCCGCGCGGCCGCGGAGTCCGCACAGCCGCGGAGCGACCAGAGAGAGGTGTTTTGATTTTTTTATTTCTAAATTCTTGCGGAACCCCGACAGAGGTATCACGGAACCCTAGGGTTCCGCGGAACACACTTAGAGTATAGCTGGTATAGTAGCTACCGGACGAACGAGACCTTACCTTAATTATTTAGGAGTCGAAAATAAGCTTGCTCTTGTTTCAGGAAAAATGGCCGATGCCCCAGATCAAAGATAATGGTAAGTTTTAAAAGTTGACGGAGATATTGGATATTTTTAGGATTTAAATTAGCACTAACGTTTTATAAAAAGACCTATCTCCATGTGAACAGAGGTGCTGGTGAAGATGGAGTGCGTGGGCATCTGCGGCTCCGACGTCAAGATCTACAGCACGGGCTCGTGCGGGATGGACGTGCTCACGGAGCCCATAGTTATAGGACATGAGGGCGCCGGCGTTGTGGCTGAGGTACCACTACCTACTAGAACACTTAATATTTTTTATTGATTGTGTCTCATTTAGTCTGCAGATCTTATGTAATTTGAGGGTAAAAAGGTTCCTTGTACTATAGAGCAACTACCCACTGTATCTTTGGTGACCTACCACTTCCAAAAAAAAGACCGAACCAGGCCTACCCAAGTTGGGGGCAACACGGGCAATCGCACCCCAGACCTAGTGTCGCCATACATTTGTTCAGTCCCACGACGACGAATGACCCATATTTCATTCATTTGGCCGGTGTTGGGTCAAATTGCTTTTCCCAGAACATGATCCTAGATCCGCGCATGGACCGAACAATATACATCACACTGATTGACTAGTATTCCTGTAAGGTAGAGGTATTTCCTCAGTAGGATAACTCCATTTTTGCAATATCAGTTTAAATCGCTTGAAGTTTCCACCGTTTACGTTAACACGATCACCTCACTTGGTCGGAGGATCATCTCTTTCCGTTGAAGGGACAAAATATCCTCCACAAAACTATGCCCCGTTCCTATTAGATTTTATCTTTTTTTTAGGTTGGAGCAGAGGTAACATCTCTGAAAGTGGGTGACCGCGTGGCAATAGAGCCGACGCAGCCGTGCAGAGCGTGCGAGTACTGCAAGACGGGCCGCTACAACCTGTGCGTCGCGCCCCACTACTGCGCCTCGATGGGCGCCCCCGGGAACCTCTCCAAATATTACAAGCACATCGCGGACTTCTGTCATAAGTGAGTATCTGATTACATTCTGGCTTATAGTGACGACCCGATTTGGTTGTATTGTATCAGCAGATCATCCAATCGAGCTTGATATAAACTTCTAATTAGACGATGTTATGATCGATGCTGGAATGGTAGTGATCAAAGCACCTTTTTTTAAAAAATAAATCGCGATACAGGGCACCTGCCAGGCCTGTGTCGCGGGTACGGACTTGTGTCCGTACCGTAGTACATCCAGACTAGGAACAAACAACATTTATGTATCTCACAAAGCTCTGTCCCGTAGGAATTGAACCGACAACGTATTGCACTCCCATTGCGCCACCGAAGCAGTTCAAACTTGATTCGTCTAACATACCTAAGTAGTGAAGTGTACCTATTTTAAAAAGAAGTTTTTTGGCAGGTACCTATAGTTCTGACGACTGTAGTATTGTAATTCTTTAGAATGCCGGACAACGTGTCAATGGAGGAAGGTGCCGCGGTGCAGCCGCTCGCGATCGCGATGCACGCGTGCGCGCGCGCCGAAATCAAGTTCGGCGCCACCGTCGCGATACTGGGCGCCGGACCCATCGGTACCCTATGTGCCATGACCGCTAAGGCTATGGGCGCCAGTAAAATACTCATCACAGGTACATAGCCATAGATTTATCATTCAACCCCAACATAAGTACGTATTTACTTTATAATAATAATATCTTGGGACAACTCACACAACGCTATCTGATCCCAAACTAGGCAATGCTTGTATTATGGAAACCAGACAATTGTTATACATACTCTTATATTTCTAAATACATACTAATGTATTATAGATAAATAACACCCAGACACAGAATAAACCATCGTGCTCATCACCCAAAGTTTTATCCTGGGTTGGGATCGAACTTTAACCGATTACAATCAAGGGTGCTTGCTACTTTATGCCCAAATCTCTACATTTTTTTTGCTCAGCAGCCTACTTGTAGCAGTAGTGGCGGAATGTCATTAAATAAAACACCATTCGTTTCGGCTCCCCTTTAAATTTTAGAAAGGGGTTCGAAATTTTGAGGAGATTATGGTACTTTCGGTAGTGAACAATAAATTAAGAAATTCGATAAAAGACGACATTTATGTAGAAATAATCATAAGTAGATAGGTATTCTGATTGTGTGTGTCAGGTCCGCGGGTGTACTATTTCAATCGGGATGAAAACTATCTTAAATAAACGTACTTATAATGTACTATTCAGTACCTATATTGAATTTTTTTGTACCTCGTTCAATACCTTGTAATCGCAATACGAAAGTGAGCCGCCATTCTGATATAAGGATGGCGGGAAACTCTAAATCAGTTAGTATATTTTGTTTTTATCACTACGAAACAAATGTACCTAAAATGTACTATTCAAATTATATACTGAATTTAATAGTAATTTGTTCAATAGGTACCTTATAATCACAATACGAAAGTGAGCCGCCATTCTGATATCAGGGTGGCGGGTAAACTCTAAAGATCTGAGTGTATTTTTATTGCAGGATTACCAAACAAATGTACCTAGGTAGTACCTCATCATATCAAAAAAATAGCCACGTACATTTAGTAGTTTACGAGAAATTATTGAAATGAAAAGACTAGGACTTTATAAAAAACCACAGTAAAATGTTTAAACTCTTGTATTTTTAGACTATCAATAATCATCCTTATTACAATATAATATAAAAAAACACTGATATGATGAACCCAACTAATTTTATTTCTCATTTTTTACCATATAAAATGCATTGAGCAATTATGTATTTACTGCTTTTGCTTTCTCTACTCTCATCAATCTTTTTATACATGCATTTTTATACTGCATAATTATATATTCATGTTTTAGCTTTTAGCGCGATGCAAAGTTTATAAAGTCCTAGTCTTTTCATTTCAATAATTTCTCGTAAACTACTAAATGTACGTGGCTATTTTTTTGATATGATGAGGTACTACCTAGGTACATTTGTTTGGTAATCCTGCAATAAAAATACACTCAGATCTTTAGAGTTTACCCGCCACCCTGATATCAGAATGGCGGCTCACTTTCGTATTGTGATTATAAGGTATTGAACAAATTACTATTAAATTCAGTATATAATTTGAATAGTACATTTTAGGTACATTTGTTTCGTAGTGATAAAAACAAAATATACTAACTGATTTAGAGTTTCCCGCCATCCTTATATCAGAATGGCGGCTCACTTTCGTATTGCGATTACAAGGTATTGAACGAGGTACAAAAAAATTCAATATAGGTACTGAATAGTACATTATAAGTACGTTTATTTAAGATAGTTTTCATCCCGATTGAAATAGTACACCCGCGGACCTGACACACACTTCTGATTTCAATTAAAATTAAAAGTTTGTATTTTTTATGTGTATGTCACGTGAAATGAAACACAAACCGCCATCGTGTGACGTAATATAGGCATTTTATGATCTATCTATTACCTGATTAGTATAAAATTATTTAGTGTTATTGTAGTCAACTATACCCAATTGGTATAATGGTTACGTTGCTCTATATGACATTGCCGATACTGTATTTGACACCGACTAACACCAATCTTATTGGTCTATGCCGATATGACGTTATAAACATGACTGACATTTTCGCGGAAATAAAAAATGTTTAAATTTTAATGTAATTTTATTTCAGAAAAGCTTTTTTATTTTTCCAAAATATTTGTTTTTATGGCTTTTTATTGAAGAACCCAAACTTTAAACTATTATTATAAACAGAGTTGAGTACCCTTCTAAACACATTAGGTGTGTACTGTGTAGATACCTATCTTTTTGCAATTTGGGAAAGGGGTTTTGGAATTTTAACGAAAGTGTTAGTTAACGGGGGAGTTATCTCAGGAAAATTTTAACATTACTTCTCTGGGAGCCATTCAAGTAGATAGACCCAACTACTTGTCATCTGTCGATTTTACTTTTCCATATTTACGTGCATTTTCATATTTACCTACGTCATAACTGTTCCCCAGACGTAGTCCAATCGCGGCTAGACACAGCTCGGTCGCTGTGCGCGGACCACACGCTGCTGGTGCAGGACTCGCACAGCGACCAGGAGGTGGTCGATGGCATCGTGGCGCAGCTCGGCGCGCATCCCGACGTCACCATGGACGCATGCGGGCTCGCCTCCGCGCAGAGGGTCGCCATGTTGGTTTGTGCTTTTTTTTAAATCGTAGCTTTACTTTTTTAGTTATTTATTAAAACTTTATGCACAGAAGTGTACAAAGGCGGATTTAATGTTAGAAGCTTTCTCTGCCAGTCTACCTTAGGGGGATGTAGAAATAAAGGTGGTCACAGTAATCAGTTTTTTTAAGTGGCAATGAGTGACTAACCTTTACCCGCAAGTTTTCTCCATTCGCTCCACTCCGTTCTAGGATTGGTTTGCTCCAGCAGTCTATAATCGGGTACAAATATCAGTGTGATCTAAATATGTACCCAGCTATATATTCCGGCATCATTTTTCGTAATTTCGAGGCGGCTTTTAGGTGGTACAATTAACTAAACACCGGCCAAGTGCGTACTGCCCAAATCCCCTCCCCACCCTCTGGTGTGCCCAGCTATACCTATAAGTAAGACGATAACGAAGTGAGCATACGTTGCGCAGGTGACAAAGTCAGGAGGCGTGATGCTGGTGGTGGGCATCGGCGAGCGCGCCGTGGAGGTGCCGCTGGCGCAGGCGCTGCTGCGCGAGGTCGACGTCAAGGGCTCGTACAGGATAGCTAACACGTCAGTATTATGTACTGGAGATACTAAGTCAAAGAACGAAAGACCGATTCCAATGTTGATAAGCTTTTGCGATTTGTACACATTATGAAATTATTTAAACTACGGGTCTTAATTACGTGATTAATTTAAGGTAAAATACCTCGTTTATTTCGTTTCGACCGTATTGCAACGGCCGTGGTCACGGGTAGACTGGTTCAGCTCAGCGTCGCCTCGTGAAGCGCGGGTTTCAGAAACTATCCGCGCATTTTTATCACTGACTATGTCGATTCGAATGAATGTTTTCCTCAAAAATGTGTAGGGTTTCGCAGGCAAGAAACAAAAAACCCCTTTTGTCTTGTATCTTCTCTGAGAACTGAACAAATAATTTTCTATTTCTTTCCACACGATTAGTCCTCATATTGAAGCTGGTAGACTTTTACCATACCATGTTCTGTGAAATTGTTACCGAGTCGTGTCGGATCACTAACTAATTTAGAAAACGTACACCTTCCAGCTACCCGACAGCGTTATCGGCGGTATCAATAGGCGCCATCGACCTGAAGCGCTTCATCACTCACCGCGTCCCTCTCGCCGACACCAAGCGAGCGCTCGACCTCGCCAAGTCAGGAGACGCCATGAAGATCATCATACATGTTCAGCAATAGTCATGGCCGGATACAGGGTTTCATTCTGGGGGAGGACGAGAGGCAGATGGCAGAGTTGGATCTAACATGTGGGTGTCGGAGGGGGGGGGGGGTACATTTAATTTCATCAGCCAAGTGTGAGTCGCATGCACGAAGGGGTGGGGGTGATAAAAAATGCTTTCTTGGAGAACCAAGCATTTCTTCTTTTTACACCCGTCCTGGGTGGGGGGGGGGGGGGCGAGCCTGCCCCCTTTGATCCGCCAATGGCAACACTTTAAATTAATAGTAAATTACATAACTAGGTGTTTATTATACGTACTTATATAAAATATATTTGTATTTATTCTTTATAGCCCATCGTAAACCCTACTTGACGTAGAGACCAGGACTGCGCCATAGCCTCATGGGCAATACCTGTCAAAGGCCGCACGAGTCCTTCACGCTTTGCAGTCAATATTTACTTTTTAAATGAAAAGGGATGGCGCGGTCCTGGTCTATACGTCTATGCGTAAACCTGAAGAGGAGCGGAGAATATATTGAAAAGACAATTTAATGTTTATGGTTGAAAATAGCCAGCCAAAGTAAGCTATCTATTGGTGTACATAACATAACCCTTCCTTGCAGTCGGGTAAAAAACGGAATCAAATCGCCTAAAATCAAAGAAGGTTATACTAATGAGGTAGGTCAACAATACTGGGACCTATACTGACGTTACTTAAATTAGAAGGGAATTGCCACATTGCCAATAAAAAATAAAACAATAAAAAAACCATACAATTTAATCATTTATAATAAGTATCAAAAAATCTAACAAGCAAACCTATTTAATTATAATTATTTTACAAATTAATTATATTTTGATATTAACATTTTAAATTGACATAAAATTATGAAAGCAGCCGCCTTTGACTTTCTACGTATTGCTTTTATGTCTTGGCCAATAAATAATAAATAATATCTTGGGCCAACTCACACAACGCTATCTGATCCCAAACGAAGCAGAGCTTGTACTATGGAAACCAGACAACTGATAAACATACTTATATATTTGCAAATATATACATATCATAGATAAATTACACCCAGACACAAATAAACCATCGTGCTCATCACACAAAGTTTTATCCTGGTGAGGATCGAACCCACGACCTCTTGCGTAGCAGTCGGATACACTCCCACCGCGCCACAGAGGCAGTCAAATTTACACAATATCATGTCATGTGTTATTATCGGTTGATATAGGTAGTGCCATTCAGCGGGATTTGTCAACCGTGGCATAACGTGGCCATACTATAATACACCACAAAGAAGTCCATATTTAGCTATTCGTTTAAAAGAAACAACACCTTGTTAATACAATAAAAAAGCATTTTTATTATTTTCCTGGGTCTAGACTTCAGAAATGCCTATAAAAATTGCTAAAATATTCGGCCTGCGACATAATTTGTAAAAAATGGTCTGTGTAACGAAGCAATAACAATGGTTGTAATAGTTCTCAAACTATCGGCTAGATGGCGCAAGCGAGGGCCTGACTCGCGTGCAGGTAGGATAGAAGAATTTGAAGTTTAGTAACATATATTTTTATTAAAAAAAAAAACTAACTAGCAATGTGGGATTGAGTCCCACATTACTAGGAATCTTGTTAACTCCTCCCGAGTTAGATATAAATAGTCCCGGTTAGATGGTTCGATTCCAGCCTCGGTTTGGCATACGGAAAACTCGGGTTCGATTCCTGGGTCTGGACTTCATATGCAATTATAAAATATGTCTTGGATCTTCAAATGCAATTATTGTATTAATAAGGTAATTGGCAACAAATACTTATAAAAAATACTATAAGAAAGAACACCTGTTTTATTAAAAACCATCAAACTAAAAACAACTCATAAGTACTCAATACACTTTACACAAACACTGTTTTTTTATACTTTCGCATTTTTCGACTATTCGATCAATTAAAAAATCCAGCAAGCGGGATAAGTCCATGTTAACATAACATTTGAGATCATTGATCCTAAATGGCACTACCAACGCCGACTATTGGTTATTACTGAGAGATTTAATCAAAATTTCTACAATAGTCTTGCTTAAAAGTGTAACAAAAATCCATTCTTGTGGCAGTCGGGCTATGGCTCATCTTGAGGTATTTAGTAAAGACTTTAGACCACTCCATACAGCAGTACTGACTTAAACAATAATAATAAAATAAAATAATAATAAACAACTTAAAACAAATACAAAATAAATCACAGTATTATGCAGTGGATTAATACACAAACAGTTTGAAACGCAACGCATATTAATAAAAGCGCGCCCAGTTATGACATTGACGTAGAGACCTGGACTGCGCCATAACCTCACAAAATTGACCACTCTCTAGAAAGCGACAACGCTACTTTGTGGACAAAGCCTGTCAAAGGCTGCACGAGCTTTTTCTCTTTTTCACGCTTTGCAGTCAATATTAACTTTTTAATTGAAAGTGATGGCGCAGTCTGTGGCTACAAGGTTCTTTTGGCACGTGGCCGAAATCCGAACTAACGCCGCCATCTTGTAAAGCATGTCATGTCAATGTCATCCAAGTGCCAAAAGATCTTTGTAGCACTGTACATGTGAATTACTGTCATTGTGGTAACAGATGGTTTATTTCCGCGGTGAACAAAGACAAGTATATAGAAACGTCATATAGTCGTGGTCAGATTAATCATTTCATTGTTGTCTCACTTTATTTACGTCTCAATTTTAGAGTATACAGGCATCGGATACCTGTCCGGCGATAAATGTACGACAGACGTCCGTTATCCGGTGAAAATAACGGACGTATAAAAGCGGCCTAAGGGCAGTAAAAGTCGTTGATTCTTAAGACATGAGTTAGTTCATATAAGGTTAAGTTTGGAGGGGTTGAACACTCCGGGCCGAGTGTTGAGCACCGCCGTGTTGGTGCGCGGCACCGGCATGCTGCCCAACTTGTTGGCGCCGCTGGACGAACTGCCGCGACCTGCTCGGACATCGTAGACAATGTCATTTAAATGCTTATTGGATTAATAAAAAAAAATATATTTTAAGTTTTGTCTTATCTATACTAATATTATAAAGCTGATGAGTTTGTGTGTTTGTTTGAACGCACTAATCTAGCGTAATCTCAGGAACTACTGATCCCATTTGAGAAATTCTTTCACTGTTGGATAGCCCATTTATCGAGGAAGGCTATAGGCTATAAAATATCACGCTGCAACCAGTAGGAGCGGATCAGCAATGAGAAATGTTGCAAAAACGGGGAAAATTTACGCAGACGAAGTTGCGCGGGACAGCTAGTACAACTATATTATTTATACTTATAACTCGGACACATATAATATTGTAGTTTTTCCTTTCGGTATATATATATTTTTTATTTCGATATATACAGATTAAAAACCATTACTAATTCTCAGCAAATGACGTTCAGTTTTAGCTTTAAATAACTAATAACTAAAAAATCAAAAACCTTATTTAAATTAAAAACTTGGTTTCATATAAAAATACCAATTTGCATACCAGCGCTAGTGCTCGCCCCGCGGCTCGTCCCGCGCGCGTACGCGCCGCGCGCTGCGTACTTCTTAGCGGCCGACGGAGCCTTGCGCTTGTACCTGATACAATGTCAACGTCTTAAAAACATCAATACATTACTCACAAAAACTTAAGAGGAATTTCGCATTTACATGTAAGTAATCTGCATTTTCAAGCGCTTAATTTACCCTGTTTTGAAATACTTTTACACTATCGAATACATGTTGAAAATAAACCAATCTTTAATATTGACAGTTAATGTACCACATTTACAAATACTGTTTTGTTTCTTTTGTAGTGATCAATTCCCCGCACCCCGTTTTATGGAAAGTACGTGTATAGCTATTTTCAAATTGCTCATTCTTTCACTAAACCTTTTTAAAAAGACTGTAAAAAATTACCAAAACATCAGATATATAAATTTGTTGACACATGTTTTAAAATTAATTACATTAAATTGTAAAAAAATACAAACTGATTGAAGTATTAACTAAAACGTATTTACAAATAAAATTAAATGACAAAATACGCTTTGATTTTCAATTAAATAACACAATTATGCTTTTTTACTTATTATTTCATTTATTCCGACCTAAAAACATAATTATTATCAATGCAAATTTCAATTAATTACCATGCAGAAACGTCATTCCATAAAATTATGTCAAATTTGCGAAATGACTCCCAAGGTATGACCCTAAATGTTTTTTTGAGATTGAATGAAAACAAAGTACGAACGGACATTTAAATGCATCCAGCGTCAAATTGATGCTGAGACAATAAATTGTGACTTCTTCAAGTTGACGCTCCATGCATATAAATGCAAACGGGTGGTACAAATGGTTGAACGTTCTCAGATACGTCTCGGTGCAGGAATTAGTAAACTTAGGACGATACCCTTCATACATTTAATATTTACAATGTATGTAAGCGTAATGTAAGCGCTGTTAAGGAATAAAATGGCGGTAGGTAGACGATATTTTACATATTTACAACATTCAATACTTGTAAAGTGAAATATAATTACAGTACTTGACACCACAATACATATATGTGATACTATTTCGCTAATACATAATATAATATAAAGTGAGGTGAGTTTTAGGCAAGGTGCACAATACAATTGAAACAACCGGATACTTGGTAAAAACCTAACTTAAATGTGGCAAGCGTGAGTGAACATAGTTACGCAAATAATATAAATAAAATCGGGCCAGAGCATGTCGGACCATGCTTAGTATAGGGTTCCGCAGCCGTTATCTATACCAATAAATATTTTAAAGCTGAAGAGTGTGTTTGAACGCGGTAATCTCAGGAACTAAAGATCCGAATTGAAAAATTCTTTCACCGTTGGATAGCCCATTTGTCGGGGAAGGCTACAAGCTATATAAAATCACGCTACGGCCGATAGTTGCGGAGCAGCAATGAGAAATATTGCAAAAACGGTATATCCGATCATGACCAAAATAATTTTAGTTTTTTTTTGGTTTTTTATATATTTTAGGTTGTGTAGTTTTTGAGTAAAATGCCTGTGACATACGGACGGACGGACAAACAGACGGATTCGTTTTTGCTGTTTTGGCTACGGAACCCTAAAAACTTGCCCTTTACCGAAGTTGTGGGTTCACTGGACTCACAACTCATGGCAGTCCTGGGACCTGGGGGACCTATTGCTAAATGTGCGAAACAAAAACCATAAACAAAACATTATTGAAGCGAAGTTAATATTCACAACCATTGATAAGGATTAATTATACTTCAAAAAAATGTTATTACTTTATTCTAATGTAAATTAAAATGAGGTTTTATGGGAAAAAGCCATTGTAATTACAGCAATTAAAGTAGCTATATAGAACTAGATGATTATTCTGTGAGAAACAACAACAGTGCAGTAATTAAATACACAAAATGAACAAAGAATAAACCATAGAGAACAAACCGTGCCAACGACAAAAGCGATCGAATCATGTACCAAAGTAATACCATATATTATGTGGCACTTACGTCTTCCTAGCTCCTCTGCGATATGTCCTCCTGGAATTGTGTCATATGATACATAAATAAAATAAATAAATTACGTGGGACTACTCACTCATTGCCATCTGAACCCAAATTAGGCAGAGCCTTGTGGGAATCAGACAAGTGAATCTATACTAATATTAGAATGCTTAAGAGTTTGTTTGTTTGAACACGATAATCTCAGAAACTACTGGTCCGAATTGAAAAATACTTTTACTTTTGGATAGCCTATTTATCGAGGAAGGCTATAGGCTATATAACATCACGCTACGACCTATGGGAGGGGAGCAACAATGAAAAATGTTGCAAAAACGGGGAAAATTTACGAAAACGAAGTTGCGCGGGTCAGCTAGTCATACTTATATGTTTATAAATACTTACTCTCAGGATATAATCTTAAATACTTATTCTGGGTGGGAATCGAACCCATGAGAAAAATATCTCTTATTTAAAATACGCGTAAAATATCTCTTTTTTACCCCTAAATGTCTTGATCCCCCTGGAGGCAGAAGACGTATTAATCCCCCTCTCGTCCGAATCGTCAATGGACAGTTTCCAACTAGTCAATACAACAACTCTTCAAGAAATGTCAAAAGCAGATTTCATATTAAGATCTCATACAAATAGAGGTCTATGGCATCACTGTTTTTTTCTAGTCAAATCACTTCTCTTTATGATATGATTAATGATAAGAAATCCAATTTAACACAAAATTTAATCGACTCTTAACTGTCGACAGTTTAAATCTCAGGTTTATTACTAATTAGTCTTTTGGATTTTTTTTATATACCTAGGAATCTTTTTGACAGCTCACGCCTATGAATTAATGTTTTTTTTTTCTTCGGAATAATATAGTACAGTAATGTCGTACTTTATTAACGCGTAACGCCCACTTATTGCATGTGCATAACGAACACCCACAGACTATAAAACAGGTCTTGAAATAAGATACATCGATCATATGAAAGAACTAATTTGACTTTATTTAAGTATTGTTTCTGTAAATTTAATTTAAAAAAAAATAGTATCTATGACTGACTATGACTCCATGATTAATTATTTGCAAGGAATTAAGTCTAAATCTTGAAAATAAAGCTGAAACTAATGACAACCTGTTTATAATGCGCTTGTACAGTATATTATAATATGTGTAAATTTTATAATTATTAGTTAATATTTAAACTAAAATTATTTCGGTGCATTAATTTGTATAAAGTTCTTCTTATTTAAAATCAATTATTATTTCAAATCGAATCGATAACGTTAGGGCGTTACTATAATTCCAAACGATCTCGAACTGTCAAAAAGAAAATAAACGAAAGGACAGAGTATAGCCTATTCTTCTTACACAAAGTCGTCCCACTTCCGTTGGGCCGCCTTCATTTCATACATATCCTATTATATTCCCTGGGGAATAAACTAACTACTTTATCGCAGTTTTACTTACTTCTCCCCTTCCCCCGTCCTCCCCTAACACTGTACTGATTGGAGGCAGAGGAAATGCTGGTGTTTTCTTACATACTCCATAACTTTTCCCCAAAGATAAAAAAAATGGTTTTTACTCACTTCTTCCTTACTCCCCCCCTATAAGTCCTCCTCCCTCTGGAGGTAGACGAGGTGGTGCTGTTCCCAGCTTCGCGTCCCAGTCGTCCCCAGTCCGTGTCGGAGTCGGAGCCTTGTTCCTCAAAGTCGTCCTGCTTTGGTTGTTCTGCCTCCATCTCGTCCTGGTATTGCATTAGTAGACCTGGGAAGTACACAGTACAAATGTAACAAAAGGGCATATTATTTGCCTACTAATTGTTGTATAATGTAATTTATTGTTTTCTATAATTAAACGGCGGTAGCCTAATAGCTAAGGCGTCGGTCTCGCAATCATGAGGTCATGGGTTCGAATCCTGCCCATTATACTACCGACGTGAACCCATTCCTAACACAAGCTATGGAGCTTAGCTGGAAGTGTTAACAGGATTGCTAGTAATGTGGGTCCACGATCCCACATTGCAAGATATATTTATTAAAAAAAAAAAAAAATGTTAAGCGTGAATAAAATGTAGAACTTCTTATACATTTGACAAAATATTTATTAGAATATGCCTTAGCATAATAATAATAGGTTTATGAGAGGAAAGCTTTTGTTGAAATCCTGTGTTCTGATGTAGGAATCCTATATCCGAATCTGTAAAATAACTATTTGTTACAGCTTCAGTGTTCCCACGGTGATTTGGCAATTGTAGAGGTCTCAATGGGATTGACATTATCTTTACATATAAAATGTCTCAAATTTAATAAAAAATAAATGTGTGGCACTCGGGGACTGCCGCGGTAAAGCTATTGCATAGCATTTTTTATCAACTTGTGCAATTAAAAAAAAAATAAAAAACCATTACTTTTCGGAGCAGCTCATCTCGATCCGTGCGAGCTCCGTACAGTCGTACCATATACATATACGTTAAGCGAACGCTCGGCCGAGCTACATGGTAGGCGGAGTGAGGGTGTTAGGTTTTATTTTCGTTACGGAATATCCTGATTCCGTCGCCGCGCTCTAAGCCCGAGCCCGCGATAAAAGCTATGCAATAGCTCAAAAACTACTGTGGCAAGTATATGTTACTACTATATTTAAGTATTAAGGTACTTTACATTTTAACTTCACTTTTGATGAAAAATGACTGCAGTTGTTTATCATTGTATTGTTTTATCAAAAAATGTTGCTGCAGATTGTGGGTCCCACATGGCTGGCAATTATGTTAACCCCTTCAGCTAAGCTCAATGGCTTGTGTTGGGAGCGGGTTCACTTCGGTAGCATTCGAGCCCACGACCTCACGATTGCGAGTTCTATTTCTTAACTATTGGACTAGCGCTGTTTATTTATTAATCATTGATTTGATTTTATGAAAATAAAGATATTTGAGTGAGTAGAGAGAGTATAGTGACCACATACCCATCTTCTCAATAGCGTAAGCAGCGGTGATGGTGAGCAGCTTGGCGCCGTACTTGTCGTAGTTGGCGCGCGTCACGTACGGCAGCGCCAGCATGTCGGCCGACGACTCGGGCAGCTTGCTGGCCATCGCCTTCAGCGCCGCTTGCGGCAGCACCGACGCTAGCGACGTGCCGCGCGCTTCTGCCATCTCGCTGAGGGGGGGGGGGGGGGAATGGGAACATGATAGCTCGCAAATAATACCATGAAATCCATAAAACGTAACGTCCAAATTAACTGCATAGATTTTTCGTTTAATTCATACGATAAAACCTAACTTTTTCGAAATTAGGTTTTATGGTACGGATTCATCCCGTGGTACTCGTATGTATTTTTTTTTTTTAAATAATACTTTATCTTTTTTTAAAATACAAAAGAAGTGCACAAATAACAACTATAAAACGAGATATATTGACGATTTTCCACCGCGGATGCTGATACAGAACTGTTTTTTTATCCAATTACATATTCAGTGTAGAATGATAACGGTAATTTTATAGGCATTTCTTGCCAATTACTTTAATACAATAATTGCATTTTTTAAAGATTCTTTCTGCACGCGAGTCAGCAGCGAGGGCCTGACCCTCGCTGCTGACTCGCGTGCAGAAAGGATAGAAGAATTTGAGGGTTAGTCACATAAGCCCCATGGCATACGGAAGTCTCGGGTACGATTTCTCGACTTTTTCTATTTCAAAAATTCAATAATTTTATTAATAAAGTGATAGAGATAACGAAGGCACCATAAATCTAGACAAAACGTATTTCAAATGGAGTCGAGTCCAAATTCATAGTAATAAACTAACTTATTAATAAAAATACATTTATAATAGTCTCGGCGAACCTTGATCCCTATGACACTGACAGTTATTCCCACGACACAACCTTGTAGTAGCGTCACCGTAATATTATAATCGAATTGGCGGTGTCTAAAAATGATATTTATTAATTTTAGGCAGATATATGCAATTACAATAATATCCCGTTAGAATTATAATAATTATTAACACTTACAAGGAATTATCTCAATCAGACTTTACGTTGACGTCCTGCAAAAGTTACTCCGTTTGGAAGATATCGACTAGTGCGGAAAAGTATCGATAAACAAATATCGAAAATGGAAACGAGTGTACAAAATACATCAATAGAGTACCTACGCTCTTAGTGTCAGATTTATAATCATTTAAGTTGTTTGCGATAATAAAATAAAGGAGATTTAACAAATTTATTGTATATACCTACTCAAATAAAACAAAAGCGGTTTATTTATGATTTTTTAATATACATTAATCTGAATCTGACAATGATGTCACCGATTGCGTCTCAGACTCGGAATCCGAACTGCAGCTGCTTTCTCCTATGTTTATTAAAAACGGCTGGTCTACTATATTGTCGTATCGCACGTCTCGATTCCAATCATCTAAGCATAGTTTTTTCGTCTTTTCAACCACTTTCCTCCAATTGTCCGGAGTCACTTGACTACATGCCTCTTGTAGCAACGTAAGCATTTTATTAGCTGTGAATGGCGGAGTGGTGTTAAGCCTGGCTGCACAACCTGAAACAATAATGGTTTAGATTGAAAATGATGCAAAGTCAAAGAGCGAGATCGGGGTAAGTACATTTACTTTAAATAGTACTAGCCGACTAGACAGTCACCAGTGACCTAAATAAAAACATGTTAAAATAAATACAAATCAACCCACCTTTGATCTGCGCCCATATCATTTCGATTGCATTATATTGGCAGTGGTAGGGCGGTAGCCGAATCACGGTGTGCCCTTTTGATTTTGCCATCTCATCCAAGAAATATTTCTTCTTTGTTTGCTGTTTATGAAGGTTCAACAATCTAACTAATTCCTTTTTCAGCATTTGAGTATTAGCTGCCACACCATTGTTTTGCAGCCACTCTATTATTTCGCCTTTATTGTTGTTCGCGGTAGGCGCTTTATTAATTTGCACAGAGTGGTATGGGGCGTTGTCCATTAAAATCTAGTGGGGCTCGTTTAAATTGTCTAATAGTTTTGTGAACCATTTCTTGAAATTCTCAAAATTCATCTCTTCGTGATAATCACTTGTTTTCACGGATTTGAAGGCCCACAAGCAGTTAGGTACAAAACCTTTGGCTGTGCCAGCGTGGCAGATAATCAAACGCTGGCCCTTGCCTTCTGGTGCTTTGGTACAGGATTTCTCTGTGTCGTCTGTCCATGTTTTGGAGACTGAGTGATTGGCGTTGAGCCACGTTTCGTCCAGATAAACCACCTTGTCCCAGTTCTCGATGTTTTTTATTTGTCGTAGAAAATCACACCTCATCAATCCAATGTCCTTCCGCTCCATTATCACTTTTCTTTTGTCACACTTCCCATAACGAAATCCACATTTTTTTATAACCTGTCTGAGAGAAGTGAATCCACCTTTAAATAAATCAACCGATTTCAGCGACGCTAATAATTTTGTGCAAGTCGGCAGTTCACCTCGAAAATAATAGCCGTAAATATGGTTTCGTATCGCTGCCATGTCGAAATCATCGGGGTTAGTTACGGGTCGTGCCCTATTATGTTTTTTCTTCTTTGGAGTTGATAGTTTGTTCTCCTCCATCGACGATTCGCCGAACTTCTCCTTTGTAATTCGGGAAACGGTAGCTTTGCCAATTCCCAAAGCATCAGCAACACGGTCGCGTACGTTGTCAAGTGGCAACAAAGGTCCGCCATTTTGTAGTTCGCGAGCAAAATAGTCACGCAAGCGTACAACAAACTCCCGCGTTTCACTGTTGAGTACAGTTTTTCTCAGTCTTTTCGGCATTTTGAAACACCAACAAAAACAAAACAGCAACAATAACAAAAACAGAAAACAACAATAGTAACAAACAAAGGATTCCGATGACACAACAAAACACGTGGCGCATACAAGACTCGTACTGGCGTAGCGAACTGACAGTACTAGCGTAGTGACAGATCAGATAGTGTTGCTATAACTAAAATTTTAATTCACATTAAAATTATACAGTCCGACCATGTTACCTCTGCATCGGAATATTGGCAACCCCATATACAAATACACGGATACTTGTAAATATAACAAGCATTATAATTATAGTAATGTAGATTATATTTTAAAAACATGTTTATCGATGTGGCTGAATGCAAGTCACGCCTTTGCCTATAAAAAGTTGCGATATATCGACACGACCCGTCACTAGTATGAACTGTCATAGGGATCAAGGTTCGCCGAGCTGATTATAGTCATTTTGAAAATCAATACTCTCTTTTCGGGGTTGTTATAGAGGTATTTGACTACTATCATAATAAATTATTTTATACTAATCATGCAATAATATGTCAAAAAGTATTCTGAAAAAATATATATGTCTATACTAATATTATAAAGAGGAAATATTTGATTGTTTGTTTGTATTGAATAGGCTCCGAAACTACTGGACGGATTTGAAAATTTCTTTCATCGTTGTGAAGCTACACTAACCCTGGGTGACATAGGCTATTTTTTATTCCTTTATTCCCACGAGGACGGGAACTACGCGGGTGAAACAGCGAGGCGACCGCTAGTTTATAATATTTAGCTTGTTTCTTATGTTTTATTCATCAAAAGAAAAACAAAAGTAAATGACTTTATTATTAAAAAATTTACATCATACGCTGGTATCGTTTTTGATGTTACTTAAAAAAAAAACTGATTTGACTTTATTCAAATACCCTATTAAATTAGGGAGTGTAGATAATATTTGTGTAGTCACATACCGACAAGCCTCTACGAGGTCGGCGTAGCAGCGCTCCTCGATGCGCTTGATGAGGGCTACGACGGGCGCGTCCGTAGCGTTCGTAGCGGGCGCGGGCGCCGCTACGACACTCAACTTGCGTTCCACCTTCATTGGGAACACGATGTGCAGACCGCCGCGCATCAACCTGCATACATACAAACATATTGGGTAAGAACATAGACACAAAGAGATTGGACTGCGCCATAATCATTGACGTATAGACCTGGACTGCGCCATAATCTCACAAAATTTACCACTCTCTAGAAAGAGACAATGCTATTTTGCGGACAATAACGTTACGTAACGTAGTTTATTCTCTCTGTCACGCTTTGCGGTCAATATTTACTTTTTAATCGAAAGGGATGGCGCGGTCCAGGTCTATACGTCAATGGCCATAACCTCACAAAATTTACCATTCTCTATTTAGTATAAAATAATAAAAATAAATGTTTATTTTCAGACATGGGTCCATAGATCGTTAGTAACATTTTAATACTTATAGCCTATTTTAGTATTTAAATATTAATTAGGATAGATATATACTCCCCCCCCCCCCTTATAAACTCCGAACACATGAAGTTCGGTAAACCTGCTCAAAAGAAGAGTGTCGAACCTATCAACACCATTATAAACACGTTAGTAGGTTAGGTAGTTAGATGTACATGAATAAAAATCAAAGATTGTATGTTTGTCTTTTACGCGTTCCGAAAGCATTGATCAGGAGGCCAATTCACACAATTATTTAAAACAGTGCAGTTGCAGTTAATTTTCATAATTTCCATTTATGTATTCTTGTAACTTTGGGATCGGTCTCAAATACGCTTGCGAAACTGACGTACCGTACTAGAATGTCGCTATTACGCTCTCGAGACGCATTAGACGCAAGCGTATTTGAGATCGATCCCAAAGTTAGAAGAATACAAAAATGGCCGTTTTAATCGAAACTTAATTGCAACTACACTGCTTTAAATATGTGAATTGGCCCACAGGTTGTGATGAAAACTAAAAACTACAGCGAAGTGTGGTCTGGTTCAACTCGTCACACTAATATTATAAAAGCGAAAGTTTGTGTGTGTTCGTTTAAATGGCTGGAGCGATTTAAATAAAATTTGGAGTTAGCTGACACCCTGGGTTAACACATAGGCTAATAAACCTCGGGTAACACAGCAGGGTACAGCTAGTTCATCATAAAAATCAGTATGAATGCTTTACAAATACAATAATTGCATTTTTGAAAGATAGAAAAATTTGAATCCAGACTCAGGAATCGAACCCGAGACTTCCGTAGCCAAACCGGGGCCAGACGCGATATAAAAAAATTTCTATCTTTCAAAAATGTAATTATTGTATTTGTAAAGTCTTTGGCAAGAAATGCCTATAAAAATTACTTCAGTATGAATGCTGTTAGAAAAACAGATCATTGGGTATAATATGTCAAAGTAAAAATAGAAGAGTAGGAAAATGTGATCTGACTTGTCAACATTGGGCCCGAGCACGACGTACGCGCTGGCGATGTCGTTGTTGATGACGAGGCGCTCGGCGAGCAGGCCGCGCACCACCAGCTGGCGCAGCAGCCGCGTGGGGTCGCCGCGCTGCCACGACTTGCAACTGCGACATTACGTCACCTCACTGTCGCTGTTGTATAGTAACTAGTCGTAATCTAGTCGGAGATTACATATTTGAACCGTTTGGGGTTGAGACGCTAGGGCCATGGGGTCCAAGTGCTCGCCTCTTATTCAAAGACATTTCCCAGCGTCTTGTCAGTGCATCTCGTGCACAGAGAATAAGCATTGCCATACAACGTGGCAATGCTGCCAGCCTTTTGGGCACTATACCGGTTGACATCGGTGGGGAGTCAACAATCAAACTCGGAACAACAATCGGACACCTCTTTGTGTGACCCACAATCACACAAAGAGGTGTCCCGTGTGAGAATCGAACCCATGACCTCTTGCGTAGCAGTCGGACACATTCCCACCGCGCCACAGAGACAGTCGAAGACACTGTGTAACAGAAAGGTGTAATCAAATTCAACAAATGTTATGTATTACCAAAATCTAAGTAACCTAAAATTAATTACAGTTTAAAAAAAAATAACTATCAAAGAAAAGTATGGAAATAAAGCTCTATACAATTCACCCACGAATAAACAGGCAAGACAAGTCAACATTTAACTTATGAATTGTTTCACATTTTGGTCGAATTGCACCGATCGTAGTCACAAGCTCACGGTCAGATTGTGACAACAGTCGACGGAGAGAAGAGTGGGTTCATTCTTGACCATCATTACTATCCATACTAATCTTATAAATGTGAAAGTAACTCTGTCTGTCTGTCTGTTACGCTTTCACGCTCAAACAGCTAAACCGATTTAGATGAAATTTGGTATGGAGATAGTTTGAGTCAAGGAGAAGGATATAGGATAGTTTTTATGGCGATAACCGACATCCACGCGGTCGGAGCTGCGGGCGAAAGCTAGTACACTATAATCACAAAGTAGATATAATCTCATCATCCATGCCGCGGACTATTGTTAAACTGTTTAGTTTTTGAGCGTGTTGGCCTCGCGGATGCAACGTACTATCTTTGCACTCCTCTGTCACGTCCACCGGCTATAGGTAAGAAAAGAATGGCAATACACCAACTTACCGTCCGTGCAGCGGGCTTTTCTGTAGTGACTGCAGTCTTGCCTGCATAGAGCCCTTGAGCGCGTCTGCGATATGCAGCAGCGTGTACGACGAGCGCCCGCCCGTGCTGGCCTCGCGGATGCATCGCACTATTACTTTGCACTCTTCTGTCACGTCCACCGGCTACGAGGGAGAAAGGGATAGCTATTACAAATGACATACGAAAGCTGTGTGAGCATAGGTGTACCGCGAGGGTTTTAGCCCTACTCCCCACCTCCGCAAACGGTTTTAGGCTTAGGCACTACGTTTTCCCGCGCGCGATTACCACACGGTAGCAAAAAACCGTTTGAAACGGCCACATTACAAGTAAAAAATGGTTGTCTGTAAAGTCGGTTTACGGACGGTAATTTTATGTGATGTGAACATTGATGACATATCACTAGTCGCGTTGTTTTGGCAACCAATCAATAACGTTAGTTCCAATAATATCGCATGTCATGTCACTGCAATCGCCATTCGCTGTTGCTTAGCAACCAATCAATAACGTGACTGCTTAGCAACTAATCAATAACGTGACCGTTGCTTAGCAACCAGTCAATAATAATAATAATAATAATAATAATATCTTGGGACAACTCACACAACGCCATCTGATTCCAAACTAAGCAGAGCTTGTACTATGGAAACCAGACAACTGATAAACATACTTATATATTTCTAAATACATACATATTATAGATAAATAACACCCAGACACAGAATAAACCATCATGCTCATCACACAAAGTTTTATCCTGGGTGGGGATCGAACCCACGACCTCTTGCGTAGCAGTCGGATACACTCCCACCGCGCCACAGAGGCAGTCTACATACATACCATAATAATACACATACAATACCCTTTTTTGTGTTGATTAATAAGACGTTATCACCGAAAATCAGTCGCTGGAAAAAACCCAAAGTGAAGCCGCTTGTACTCATTTCCTTGTGTCACGAAATCTCACGTTTAAAAAACGCGGCGGATTAACCGTAGTGCCTGGGCCTAACGTTGGTTTTATTGTTTAGAGTGAAGCGTCACCCCCCTTACACTAGGATTGAGCACTCCCCATAACACCCTTCTTATAATCCTTTATACACAGAGAAGTGGGGCTACCACTCTGTCTTGTAGTCTACGTCACACTGCCTAGTGATAACGACCCAAATGAGAAAAGCACGAACTTAATATGATTTGTTTTGTCGCTACTGCTCAAAATCGGTAAAGGAAACAAGACACAAGACCTTGTAATCGAGAGGTCGCAGGTTCCAATCCTACTCATTATACTAGCGACGTAAACACAAGCCTTGAGCTTAGCTAGAGGGGTAAACAGAATTGCTAGTTATCTTCACTACATAGTTTAAAATAAAGTCGCTATCTCTGTCCCTATATCCCTATGTATGCTTAAATCTTTTGATGCGTTTTTTTTTAATAGATAGATTGATTGAAGAGGAAGGTTTATATGTATAAAAACATCCATTAAATAGTGAAGAAATAAAGGGCGAAGCAGCAATAAGAAATGTTGCAAAAACGGGGAAAATTTACGCAGACGAAGTTGAGCGGGTCAGCTAGTAAAAAATAAAACTCAAAATCCAAGACATGTTTCTGACTGCAGTCTGTGGCCCGGCCGTGTTTGGCAAAGCCGACCGGCTTTTTACCCGAACGTTGATCCACTGTGCCGAATGATGCCGGCCCGAACATGCGTGTAGCAAGCAACTCTTAGTTTTTAAACGAGCTAATCTCCGAAGGTCGATTTAAAATTTGAAATTTGATATGAAGGTAACTTATAATTGAAAGAAGGTTATAGGGGATGTATCCCACTATTTCCAATTGTCCCCCCAGACTCGACTAAAAGACTTTTTTTTTGGAGAGTTTTACACTACCGGTGTGCAGTGGTGACTGGTGTATCGGTGTTGAATCAAATGCACTTCACCCCCCCTCCCCCTCCGTCATGCGAGCGACTCACACTCAACCGGTTAGGTCACAAGTTTCCTCCCTGTAACAAAGTTCAGGATCGGCGCCTGTGTCCATTATTACCATTGCGATTTCGCAAGGCGTTTGTCGCGTTCAAATTTTAAGTCGACATGCCCATAGAAAAATTGACTTAGTTTCTCTTTAGATAAAATCATTTAATTAATGCAATTATGTGATTTTTATGATAAATTGCATGAAAAAACGCATGTCCCACTATTTCCATTGTAATTGAAAATGAAAATAGTTCGATACATCCGTAATAGGCTAGGCTTTTTAACGCAATCTGATCTCTGGTTATAGGCATGAGATTCATATCTAGTGTTCCCACCATCAGTGTCTTTCGACGTGTCGTCATCATTATTTATAAGTTTGACGCAAAAGGTTCGTAATCCCTGTTCTCTATTGTATATGTGTACTTCAGTGTGTTTTCGCTTATTCGCAAGTCATCTGCTTTGTCAAATGTCCCTTGGTCGCAATATGTGATGTTTTATACTATATATGTTTCTGTTACTATCGCGACATTTTGCAAAAGAGACATTCTGCAAAAGAAACATTGTGCGAAAACGGTCTTTTGCGAAAGAGGCATTCTGTGAAAGGGACATTTTGCGAATAGTCTGATTGTTGTCATAATGAAGGTCAGAAAATAAATATCAATAAGCAACAATAATCAGAAAATATTTTATTCATGATCATATAAAATATTTATACTAAAAGTATAACAATTATTACATACTAATGCAACATGCTTCACTCACTGTTGCAGAGTACCCGTGACCACGGCCGTTGCAATGCGGTCGAAACGTCAGGCAATAAACAAAGGTATTTAGCCCTGAACAAATAAATGATTCTGATTCTGATTCCTAAAATAACATCTTAACCCGATTAAGACCTGTAGCTTATAAAATTCTATAATATGTACAAATCGCGAAAGTTTACGAACATATACTGAATAAACATAATTCTAACAACATAATTATAATAAAAATACAATGAACTGACTATTCACGTTCTAATTGTAAATTAAAAATTAAAGTGAATAATGGCACCTTAACTCTATCATCTAGATCACAGTTTCATGACATTATTATCACATTTTTGTTACTTATCAGCGATACTTATTACATAATTACATCACAAAATATCAAATGAGAGAACTATCTCACTTGATGTTTTGTGTAATATTTAGGTTTACGAAACTTCGTAAGCCTCATAAGATATCGCAAAATATTGGTTTGTATGACTAGCTACAGTTAATGTCAAATATGTAAAAATATATATAAAAAACAAAATTACTGTTAGAGCATGTCTAAGAAATGAACACACATACATAAGCTCGAAAAGAGCTGTCGGTAAAAAACCTTGCACTGTTTATAAATAGTGTTTTTTGCCACAAATAATTATCGTTTTTTTTAGTTTGGTTTGTTGAATATGCATTTTGAGAAACTAAAAAAACCGGGCAAGCGCATGTCGGGCCACGCACTATGTAGGGTTCCGTTATTCCGTAGTCCCCCATCCGAATAATGCGGCGTGGGTTTTCTGTTGTTTTTGTTTCATACTACTAACAACGTTATATTTAATAATAATTTACAATGGAATTTGTACAATTTTTTTCACTTCTCATTTGATCAGCTATGACTCATAAACTTAAAGCTTACTTAGCTGTGATTGTTTTCTTTTAAATTTCACTATATACTACCGTGTCACATACCCAATAACAACCACTTAGCCGGCGGGGTCAAGTGACTCAACAAAAAAAAGGCGCTTTAAAGAAAAATGGTCTTTACAACCGTTAAACGTTTTTAAAAGACCTGTCGAATGATACACACGATGGGGTAGGTGAGAAAAAAATCACATTCCCACTTTACATATAGAAGAGATACCCTAAAAAAATATATTTTTCAAGATTTTATTCACTTTGTCGGCGTAAGTAATATGTGCAAAATTACAGATTTCTAGCACTAACAGTCTCTAAGCTAAGCTGCGGACGGACAGACGGACATGGTGAAATGGCGAAACTATAAGGGTTCCGTTATGACATTTTGGCTACGGAACCCTAAAAAAGATGCTTTTGAGAGAGAGAGAGAGAGAGAGAGAGATCCGATCATCACTTATTTTTGCTTCCTTACATTTTTTACGACCAATGTTACTAGTTTTGTATATATTTGCACACTAGGCATAATGATAACATACACGAAAAAACATTAACACGTGTTAGTCAATAACGATGACGTCAGGAATGTCCAATGTTGGCCATACAGGCGAGTGCACTTCAATGATTTCCACTGGGTCACTGATCACTGTGGGTTCACCAAATTGCACTGGTTCATCAATCACTATAGGTTCATCGAATCGCACTTGTTCTCTGATTCCTACTGATTCACTGATCACTATGGGATCACCATATTGCATTCGGTCACTGACTGTTTCTGGTCCATTGATCACTACAGGTTCATTAAATCTCATTTGTTCACTGATTCCTGCTGGTGGCCGAATTCCCATTGGCTGGCTCAAATCCATTGTTTGACTGATATTCATTGGTTCACTGAAGGGCGCCCACTCATTGTAATGCGCTGGCTCATTGATACCCGCTGTTTCATTTAACTGCGGTGTCTAAACAAGTAACATTGCGTAAGTTTACATTATTTAATTAGCTGCTTGCAACATCGTCCGCATGGAAAATATTAAAGAAAAAAAAATGTGTGGCACTCGGGGACTGCCGCGGTAAAGCTATTGCATAGCATTTTTTATCAACTTATGCAATTATATTATTTTTTTTCGTTGCTTTTCGGAGCAGCTCGTCTCGATCCGAGAGACGCGAGCTGCGTACAGTCGTGCCATATACATATACGTTAAGCAAACGCTCGGCCGAGCTACATGGTAGGCGGAGTGGGGGGTGTTCGGTTTTATTTTCGTTACGGAATTTCTTGATTCGGTGGCCGCACTCAAAGCCCGCGATAAAAGCAATAGCTTAAAAAAATATTTATTTTGCTCAGAAACATGTGTTATCTGATGATGTACAAAGAAAATTTATCAAATTAATTGAAGGCTAACAATTGATTTTTTTCAGCGGATATTTATTATGATTAATGCCTAGCCAATACTGCGAAAAAACATATCGTTTTTATCTTCGCAATTCTATGTACACTTGCGATTTAAAATTCGCTTTTTGAATAAATCAGGAAAAAAAACCTTGCGGTGAGATTCCTCAGTGCAGGCTAGGTTAGGTAGGTTAGGTAGGTTAGGTAAAATAGTTTGAATAAAGCACACATATTAACGCACGCACTCACGTAAAGAAGAATTTATTCAAAAGATTTTAGCATTTAGCAAGAATTTAGCTTACATCTTGCTATACATATAGTAAATATTAATTCGCAATCTGTGAATTATATTTTTGGATTGGTGAAATCTTTGGTGAAAGCTGATACAAACTTGGCGTTTTTTTAACCACTATTAGGAGTCTTGTGGTTTGTTTTTTTATTTTTTTTTCGATTGTACGCACAATAGATATTAAACATTTAAATATCTATATAACCAGTAAAATCGAAATAGAATCGCACAAGACGAGAGTGGAAGGGGATGGTGGAGGCCTTCGCCAGGAGCTAGACTTATATATAATTGGGTATTTGACTACTATCAAAACAAAATATTAAATTTTAACCATGCAATGTAATGGGTGTGTAACGGTTGATATAATAACAAAAAATCTAACGTTCACTTGACATAATATCACTTAATATAATTTTATTTAATATAACGATCAGTTGTCATATTGAACTGTAGATATAATTTCATTTTATCTAATTTCTTTTGATATAATGAACACTTTTTATAATGCACATTTGACATACCATTCGTTTAGTATATTATTTATTTACTATAATATTCATAATCTCTAAGTAACTTTTAATATAATTTAGAATATTCGATACGATTTTAAACGCCTGCTAACCTGGTGCTAGCAAAAGTGCATCGCATAAACATTGCTACCAAAATTAGTTTATATACTTGAGGTGGGAATCGATAATATTTTAAAAAGAAAAAGGGAATACACTGAAATCGAATTCCTTCGGGCTTTGGCCTCTAACTTAAAACTGAAATAAGATGTTATATTTATAATTGATGTGTTAAGATTAAATAGCTAATATAGCTATTGTATTAAGTTTTTGTTCTTCCCTTTATACCCTATACATCACCCAACTATTGTTACCAGGAGGATCTGGATGCAATCTGGACTTTAGGGCACCCCGACTCGGATAGGTTAGGTTAGAAGGGGATGGCGGGGTCTACGACCCCGCCATCCCCTTCGTGGTTTTTTTTTAAACCAACCAGAAGTAGGAGCCCCGCGAAGCGGGGCTCCGTCGACCAAGTCCGACCTCGACCAGAAAATTAGGTCAAAAGAACATTAGGTTAAATGAAAGTTATATTAAAAGAATATTATGCATTTTGAAAATTATATCATTTGAAATTAGGTTATTTGATATTATAGCATATGAAAATTATAACATATGAACGTTATTTCAAGTAAAATTAGAGCATTTGTTATTATATCAAATATTACACACCCCAATGTAATATGTCATAAAGTACAAAATTATATATATAAATAATAATATGCAGTTATTCTAGATAAAAGTATTGCTACAACACGTACCTTATACTCATGCGCTTGCAAGCAGTTGTCACAAGCCGCCCTCTTGTCCTTGATACACAGCTCCCTGTTGAACCTCTCCCCGAGGTAGGCCAGCACCTGCGCGCGCCGACACTCCGTCACGCTCTCGCACACCTCCACCATCCGCAGTAGGTTCTCTAGGTGAACTCGCTTGGCTTGCTCCGTCGTGTTGCGATCCACTGACGCACAAAAAAAAATACAAAAATTATTATAATTAATCTGGTCTAACTTTGAATACAACGGTATTATATGCGATCAGAGATGTATTTAATTACTTGTATCTGAAATGTCATTAATATAAATAAGGGGCCTAAATTAGAACCTTGAGGCACTCCTGAAGTAAGGTGGAACGAATTAGACTGATTCCAACAATAACAACGAAGGAAGGCCGAGCATACGGATTATGATATACACCAATATATAGCAAAACCTGTAACACCGAATATATGCGATATTTATGCTATCTTCTGAGTAGAATATTGTGATCTACTTAGTCAAAGGTATCCGTCTGTGTGTATATAATAATGACGGACCCCGCTCTGCCAGTACTGTTCTGTAAAACAAATAAAGCTACACAGACATAAGCAGCACTTACAGTCCATAAGTCTCCTGTAGCGCACGACGTCGGTGTACGAGTAGTACAGCAGACAGTCGGCGGGCTCGCCGTCCCGGCCGGCGCGGCCCGCCTCCTGGTAGTAGCCCTCCACGGACTTGGGCAGCGAGTGGTGGATCACGTAGCGCACGTCCGCCTTGTCCACGCCCATGCCGAACGCGATAGTGGCACATATCTGGAGATAACGGTAAACACGTTATTAAGCTTCGTTTCTACTACAAAGCACTGAATACCGGAGAGTACAGAAAGCAATCGTCATAGAAATCTCTCTTAACACAGATGGCTCAACGACACGAAATCACGGAACAGGTCAAACCAGTGACAGACAGTGACTATGTCTGTAGTGTGTTAGTATTTTGTGCATAGTCTGAAGGCTAAGGCGATTGGCATACTGCCACGCATCACGGAGCGGAGTGCGTGGCGACGGAGCCCCGCGCGTGTTTTCTTCTATCTCTCTCTCTCTCTCTCTCTATCAGAATAACAAGAAGGCACGTGTTCCTTTGAACGATCAACATAGCAAGCAGGTTAAGTACAGTCGTTGTGGGGACTGGCAGTATACTATGTACATGTAATACACACCACTTTGTACTTGTCGGCGACCCAGCCCGCCTGCACCTCGGTCCGCTTCTTGTCCGCCAGCCCGGCGTGGTAGGGCGCGGACTGGATGCCCACACGACGCAAGTCCGATGATAGGTTCTCACACTCCTTGCGGGACAGGCAGTATACTATGTACATGTAATACACACCACTTTGTACTTGTCGGCGACCCAGCCCGCCTGCACCTCGGTCCGCTTCTTGTCCGCCAGCCCGGCGTGGTAGGGCGCGGACTGGATGCCCACACGACGCAAGTCCGATGATAGGTTCTCACACTCCTTGCGGGACAGGCAGTATACTATGTACATGTAATACACACCACTTTGTACTTGTCGGCGACCCAGCCCGCCTGCACCTCGGTCCGCTTCTTGTCCGCCAGCCCGGCGTGGTAGGGCGCGGACTGGATGCCCACACGACGCAAGTCCGATGATAGGTTCTCACACTCCTTGCGGGACAGGCAGTATACTATGTACATGTAATACACACCACTTTGTACTTGTCGGCGACCCAGCCCGCCTGCACCTCGGTCCGCTTCTTGTCCGCCAGCCCGGCGTGGTAGGGCGCGGACTGGATGCCCACACGACGCAAGTCCGATGATAGGTTCTCACACTCCTTGCGGGACAGGCAGTATACTATGTACATGTAATACACACCACTTTGTACTTGTCGGCGACCCAGCCCGCCTGCACCTCGGTCCGCTTCTTGTCCGCCAGCCCGGCGTGGTAGGGCGCGGACTGGATGCCCACACGACGCAAGTCCGATGATAGGTTCTCACACTCCTTGCGGGACAGGCAGTATACTATGTACATGTAATACACACCACTTTGTACTTGTCGGCGACCCAGCCCGCCTGCACCTCGGTCCGCTTCTTGTCCGCCAGCCCGGCGTGGTAGGGCGCGGACTGGATGCCCACACGACGCAAGTCCGATGATAGGTTCTCACACTCCTTGCGGGACAGGCAGTATACTATGCCTGATTGTCTGTGAAGTCGATATTGATACGATATTCATATGAGATGATTTGATAAATAACTCTAGAGCAATCTGTTAAATCTTCTCCGTCTTTAAAGTATTATTTTGATACAAGTGAGCTGGTATTATGGTTATTATTTTTCTATAAAATCACGATAAATTAAGTGCTATCAGCAATTGGGTACAAAAATAAAGCGATCTTATATTTCTTCGCGTCCGCGTCAATTCGCGCGGCAAATAAAGTGACAATGACTCATTTAAATAAAACAAATACTGTCTTCAATGATTTATATTAGTGTTAAAATGTTGTAAAAAGTTGATATTTCATGGAATCTAATAGTTTTTAACAAACGTGTTAAATTTATTTTATTTAGACCATGGGTGTAATCAATTCTGGCTAAAAATAACTGAAGTAAAAGGCACCAGAACGATTATTATCATTAGCGCAGAAGTATGTAATCGACATTATTAGGAAGCTGAAAAAGTTTGCTTTATTAATGAGTTGAAAAAATAACAATCTATATGTCGAAGATAAATAGTTTAAAAACTTTTTTTTTCTTTTATAATAAAGTAATTAGCAAGAAATGCCAATAAAAAATACTAAAAACTATTCGATTTGAAATAATTGAGGTATTTTAAATCGAATAGTCACAATTCTCGAGCTTACAATATTAGTAAGTTTAAGTTTGTATAATTTAAAGTACCAATTATATTATTGTACTAGCTGACTCGCGCAACTTCGTGTGCGTCAATTTCCCCGTTTTTGCAACATTTTTCATTGCTGCTCCGCTATTATTGGTCGTAGCGTGATGTTATATAGCCTATAGCCTTCCTCGATAAATGGGCTACCCGACAGAAATATTTTTTCAATTCGAACCAATAGTTCCTGAGATTACCACGTTCAAACAAACAAACAAACTCTTCAGCTTTATAATATTGGTATAGATTATGTAGAGAAACACAAACCTGAAAAACTTTTCCTTGATAACAGCAGCGATATCCTGGTTAACGCTTTTGGGCTTCTTCTCCAATATCTTATAAGCAAGATTGGGCCTATTGAAACTGCATAGAAACCACTTGCAGCTGGTGACCTTTAGCTGATGCAGTATGTCCATCCTCACTCTCGGGGTGGCGGTAGCGGTGAGCGCCATTATGTTGGTGTTAGGGAACCTCTCGCGGAGGACGGAGAGGCGCTTGTAGTCGGGGCGGAAGTCATGGCCCCACTGGGAGACGCAGTGGGCCTCGTCTATTACGAACCTGGGGGGAGATTTGATTTGTTATGTAACTAGCTTGTCTGTTATCGTCATATAAAGTAGCATATTTCCCGTCCTAGCCTTTACACTATTGTCATACCAAAAGTCATAAAAATTATCACAACAGTTTTTTTTTATTTATTTATTTAAAAAAGACGACTCTCGCAGTACAGTATAAACCCTGTGTCGCGGGGGAATTAAAAACATACAAATGACGGACAGGAGCTGGATGCGAGAAGCCGAAGAAAGAACTAAGTGGCGTTCAATTGGAGAGGCTTATGTCCAGCTTTGGACTGCGATAGGCTGATGATGTGTGAAGTCACGGACACAAAGTACACCCAGACTCGAAACAACAATTTGTGGATCACACGAAGTGGTGTCCCGTGTGGGAATTGAACCCACGACCTCTTACGTAGCAATCGGACAGACTCCCACCGTGCCACAGTGGCAGTAAAATAAAAGCGAAACAGATATACAGGTAGAGCTATTATCGCTTTTACAATATTAGTATGGACATCCATATTCATACTAAAACGGAATATTTTAATGATCGATTCTATTAAGCTATAAGTAAAAGATAATGATAGAGGTGAAGGGTTAAATTTTTCCTAAGGCGATTTCGGTACATGAATATAATTATGTTGTTGGACAGTTATTTGGACTTCAAATACTAAGTAACTAGAATTCAAAGTGAAGCCCACTATGCCACTATACATAAAGACTACACTGTCCTAAACTAGACTACCCCCTTCCCCCTTAATATGAGATCTATAGTTATGCCTTTGTCCTGACCAAGAAGTCAGTGGAGACTATTTATTCGACTGGCCTGATAGTCTATTGGTTAGTGACCTTGAGGCCGGAGGTCATGGGTTCGATCCCTGCGTAGGATAAAATTATGTGAAGGAATACACGAAATGTCAAAACAAATTCCAAAGCTACAAATACCTGGCGAGTTTCCCTCGAGAGTAGAGCGAGTCCAGCATAGCTTGGAACTTGGAGGAGCTGCTGATCTTCTCCGGCGTGGCGTACAGCAGCTTCAGTAGCGGCTCGCGCATCGACAGCTTGTGGTACACCTCGTCCATCGCGGCCAGCGTCACGTCGCCTGATAGGTGCGCTGCTGGGATCTATCATCAAAGCAATCCGGTATTTGATTCTAAGTGAAATCAGTTAAGTATTTTTAAAACGTCAATTGCTCCTTACAAGTCAAATGTATGGCTTCTGACGTTGAATTGCAGTGTTTTTTTTAATCTTTTGCCAGGGACGTGTATGGACGTTAAATGAAAACGTGCTCACAACGCCACCGGTATGACACGTCAAAATGGTACATTTTTACATAACGTGGCGTGGGTAACACGGGTTTTCGTTATTGACGTGGCGATCAAAAGGTTATTGAATAAAATTTCATAAACAAATTAAAATGTGGACAAACTAATAATTTCAGCCCATTTTATAGCGTATTTTTTTACTACTATTATTACTACTATGTGTAGTCAAATGTCCAATTGAAATAATTCGGTATTTTAAAAAGAGTGTAATCAGATTCTTTTTACAATCAAGCTGTACAAGTTCGTATGAAATACGAATTTCTAAGCACCAAAATCAAAAATCTATTTTTTTTTATTCACTTAGGGTGCAAAACAACTCTTGTGATACGTCGGGATTCTACATGTACATGTAATGCCAGGTTCACAAACAATAGGTAAAGCCGGAGAAAAGAACAAGGCAATAAAAACTAGAGCGAATCTTTTTTGAAATCGATGTTATAAAAAAAAAAAATTGGATCACATAAAGTGATGTCCCGTGTGGCAATCAAACCCACGAATTCTTGCGTAGCAGTCCGACACACTCCCTCCGCGCCACAGAGGCAGACAGGCTACTATAAACCATGTTGGAGGACTGATGCAAATTATATTTATTAAAAATTGGAACATGAGATAAAATAAAATTAGCCTTAATGGGTACAACATAGTAGGAGCATCTATAGTTTCACCATATGGGTAAAGGTGACCACTGACGATACGTACATATGGAAGCTTTCTGAATGGATGTATGCATTATGATGGCACCATTGACTATACTTTCATTTGGACATCTTCCATTTGGACGTCCGTAAGGTTATACTAAAGACTGCTGTTAACACATTTGTTTCAGAAGAAGAGAACAAATTTGATATTTTGCGAGACCGCCTTTCATGACTATGGTAACCGTTGTTTGACAGTATGCTTAGAAAGAGCTGTAGAGTCTTCTGGCGTCCACATTTTGCTGTCCACTCCTTGAGAATAGGGGTTCAAAAAAGATTCTTGAACTACTTGGGATTTACAATGGCAAAAGGCAAACGCCTTATATAAAAAAACTGGCAAATTTTTAAAATGAAGTCTCTCGAGACGCGTAGGGACATTTTAGATTAAAGATTCCTTCATAACTGAAAAAAAAAAAAATAGACTATCTCCAACTCTTGTCCAAGTTCTCTCTTCGCGTTCAACGAAGGCCACCGCGCAAACCAGTAACGCCCCTGGTTCCAATCCTTCGTAGAACTAAGTTTGGAGCAAGTTGTTCCTAGATTATGTAAGCTTATCAATGAACCAGTGCTTCTACTGACCTCCACACAGCTGGTCAGTTCACACTCATCTGGAATGTTAACATCTCTCTCGACAAACCTAATCCTAAAGTATATCTGGTCACAGAAGGCCTTTAGTGGAACCATGTTAAGTTTTTTTAAGACACTTACAATAGTTTCAAAATAAAATCAGTAAGTACATAAGTTTTTTTTGTAAAACACTTTGCATGTAGTACCTATATTTTTTTTTTTTATAGATAAACTAGCAATGTGGGGTCCCAAGCTCAAAGGCTTGTGTTTGGAGTGGGTTCACGTCGGTAGTATAATGGGTAGGATTCGAACCCGCGACCTCACGATTGCGAGACCGATGCCTTAGCCATTAGGCTACCACCGCTTCAAATTAGATGTACAGTACTCATAAGATTTACCTATATATATATATACATCTGTTGGTAAACCTTAAATAAATAAATAAAAGAGAAAGTGGCTCTTTCTAAGCGAGAAAAAAGGATAAGCAATAGACACCATTTTTTTTTATAAAGATATCTAGCAATGTGGCATTGTGGTCCCACATTGCTAGTTTCTTGATTTGCCCAATCATTGACCAATGGCGTGCCGTGATATACGTCCATTTGGATTGGACGGACGTCAGTTTGGAATTCCAAACCCGAATAACGTCCATTCAAATGGATGATAAGTTTTTGACAGACGTCCACGCCATTTGGATTGATGGATACATCTTCAGTGGAGCTCTTTAGATGTTACATAAATATATGACACTAGCTGACACGTGCAACTTCGTCTGCGTAAATTTACCCCGTTTTTGCAACATTTTTCATTGCTGCTCCGCTCCTGTTGGCATATAGACTATAGCCTTATATCTATAGGCTATCCAACAATAAAATATTTTTTCAATTCGGACCAGTAGTTCCTGAGATTAACATGTTCAAACAAATAAACAAACAAACATACAAACAAACTCTTCAGCTTTATAATATTAGTATAGATTCTAGAATTGTCAAATTAATGAATACTTACATCAAGAGACAGCAGTTTGTTGACCTGATCCAAAATGAGCGACTTCAATGGAGATATGACTATAGTCACACCTGGCGTCAGTATGGCGGGCAGTTGGTAGCACAGCGATTTACCTGCACAAAAAAAAATATTTAAGGGGTTAAGGTTAAGTGACGTTGCCATTATAATCAAATTTATAAATTTGAATTAAAGGTCATGTAAACATAGTGTTAATTTTAAATCAAATAGTATATTAAGTTAGTTAATACAAGGTGTAAATTAATCCCTGTCCCACCCGAAAGATGTGTGTGGTATTCTGTTAAAAATGCTAAAAAAATAGAAAAAATATATGTATTTCCGTTAAAATGATTTCTTTATTGAATATTAAAATTCACGATTTAAGTCTTCGAAATGTGTAGTTTTTTTTAGATTTTTTTTATCAACATTGTGTGCATAAAGTCTCTTTACAATCAAAACAATCTTTTCCGCCTCTCATAGGTTTTCCCATATGACTGACAGATCTTGTCAAGAAAAAAAAACTTTTTTTTCAAGATTTTTAAAAAAATAATAATAATATCCTTGGACAAGTCACACAACGCTATCTGATCCCAAACTAAGCATAGCTTGTACTATGGAAACCAGACAACTGATAAACATACTTATATATTTCTAAAATGGCATAAATCGAATTGGAACATGATACCTAACAAAAAACAAAACATTAAAGGGTCGGACAGGGATTAAATATACATACTGTATACAGTATAATTCATTACTACCTCTATTACCCCAGAGAATACCTGTTTATCGCCGAGAAACCCAGGGTCTAAAGTAAGATAGCATACCTCCTCCTGTAGGCATGAGCACGAAGCAGTCATGCCCTAGCAACGTCGCGTTGATAGTTTGCAGCTGGTTGGGACGGAACGACTTCAGACCAAACTTCTCCTTGAACATCTCCAGCATTAATGACGAGTGAGGGTAGTTTCTGCCGTCGAATTCACCTGACAAATACATTCAAAAGTGTCACAAGGTAATAAAAGTAGTAAAAATAAATAATTATCATTCTAGTTTTTTTTTATAGGAATTTCTTGCCAATTACTTTTTTAATAAAATAAGCGGATTTTAACAAAAGATAGAAAAAATTCCAGACCCAGAAATCGAACCCAAGACTTATGCCAAATCGGGGCCGGAATCAAACCATCCATCGGGACTATGTTACAAGTTGAGTAATATTACGGGTTTTGTTATTACTTCGTTACAGAGAGCATTTTTAACAAATTATGATGTTGCAGGCCGAATATCATATTAATACAATAATTGCATTTTCGAAAGATAGAAAAACTTGAAGTCCAGACCCAGGAATCGAACCCGAGACTTCCGTATGCCAAACCGAAATATTTATCATTGTTTGTTGATTTGATCACTGCGGAGTGTGTACGTCTGTACGTCTGTGCGCAAGAGTTCTCCCTTACCTTCACAGGCGTGGCCATGAAGGGGGATTTTTTCAAAATCGGATGCCGAATCCTTCCCGTGCGAATACAACTCGCACTGACTAGTTATAACGTTATACAATTAAAACTAATTTAATCAAACCTAGGTTTTTTGTTCATTTTTTGTGTGGGATAATGGGTCCTACATTACTAGCAATCCCAAATTGCTAAGCTAAATTCCTTGTGTTAGGAGTGGATTCACGTCGGTAGTATAATGGGTAGTATTCGTGCCTGCGACCTCATAATTGCGAGTCTGATGCCTTAACCAAATACTTGTTCAAAATCAAACATGTCTAAGAATGTGATAATTTGTTCCATACAAAGTCTTATGATATCAAACGATTACAATAGATAAGATAGCAAATGTCCAAATTAGGAGTGGCGGGAAAACTTAGAGCCTATGCTACAACGTATGTGTTCCTTTTAGAAGCGGTTTAGGTGAGTAGGTGCTTGCGAGACCACAATGTCAGTTAATAAATAAAAACTAACCTGTGATTCCATCATTCTGAGTCCCAGCATGGAAGTCACCCATTCCCTCATATTTAGCCTTTTTGTTTTCAACAATAGAATTTTCCATTAAATTAAAAACTTCAGGCTCATTTGTTACTTCATCCAGATTATCTTCGAAATCCTCTAACCTATATTCAGGCCAGCCATCATCATCAACAAGTACCTCTTTATTATTCACAATTTCTACATTACTAGTACTTGCGACAGAATCACTTATATTAATAACACTTGCTTTTGAAGTTTCTGATAGATCTATGTCGTCATCCATATCAAGAGGCACTTCATAATCATCAATATTATCTCTAAGATCAACATCTTCTTCAGATTCCATAAATGAATCCGTGCTTGGTCTATTAATGTTTAATAACGAACTCTTACTAAACTGAGGAGGTTGAAATTCAACTGAACTATTTGCAATGGGAGCACATTTAGGAGCTTCATTCTGTTCTAAGGGTTTTAATCGTTCTGAAGCACTTTTAAGCCGTTCTGCTGTTGACGATTGTATATCCTTATTAGGGGTAGATTTATTTTCTTCCATAGTAAGTCTTGAAGGCTTCTTAAATACAAACTTTCCTTTGCTTTTATTGGCATCTGTGGGGCCATTTTCTGCATCAGATTGGCAGCTTGTCTCTAATTTTGATGAATTGTTAAGTGGGGAGAATACATCAAATGAGAGAGATTTCTTAGAAGTTAACTCCGAATATATTGTTTTTGTTGGTTCATTTTTATTTGACATCAATTCTGGAGTCGATGTTTCTGGATTACTAGATCTTATTTGTGTAAGCTTTTTATTAATTGCTCCACTGCTTACTAAGTCAAAATCATCCAAATCGTCTTCACATCTATTAAGTAAGGAAGGGCTACCCCCACTATTATTTATGATACTATCTCCATTGCTGAGTGTATTTTCTTTCTGTGATGTATTCAAATGACTAGATTTGTTATTTAAAATTCTTTTCAGTTTATATTTGAACTGTTTTATTTTAATATATATTTTTTGATCATATCCAGGGAACTTTTCTTTTATGCAGTTTGGTATTCTATCAAAGGCATCAAATATTTTCTCCAGTAGTTCTATATACAAGTCTTTACATTTTTCTTTGTCTGTTTCGTCTAATGTAGAATCCTAAACAAGTAAAAAACCTATTACTAGTAGATTACGATATAACAATACATAATTTTACACTAATAACAGTAGACATACTAGTCTGAATTAAACAAAAAATTGTTCATACACATTTTAATAAGTACCATTGAAAATGATATACTATCATAAATTTGTAGATATTTCTCACAAAATTGTACTTAAAAGCGACGGGTCTGAGTTGACAGTTAGCTATGCTAATTTTTTGTACCACAAAAACTTACAAAATAGCTTTATATCAAGGCAATTACTAATTACATAGACAATTTAGGAATAACACTTGCAATGGTCAGGGTGTAACGAAAGCGGTGCACTAAAAATACCAATTTATTTTTTTCAAAATATCGAGTAACATAGACTTCTAAAACAAGGTGACAAATTTTTTTTTTTTTATTGAACTTAGAAAAATTTTCATGTATGGAGACAGGACTTGGATCTATTTTGTATGGAGTTTCAACTTAATAATTTTGAGTGCAGTTTAGTAGGGTATTGGAACTTTTCAATTAAATATATGTGAGTATTCTACCTATATCAATTCATTTATACACTAAATCAATTTGGTTAAATTAGAACCGTGACGTACTACGCACGAGGCCGCGGCAGCGGCCGCCGAGTGCCAGAAACAAATTTTACGTTCCTCTACCTCTTTCAACTCTCCCGCAACCCTCAACCCGTACAATATTCCTCATTAATGACATACCAAACTAGGAGGTGACATTTATACACAACACATGCCAACCCCCTTCTTACAGATACGCGTAGTTTTTTTACGATTTTTTCTTGTCGTTAATAACATGTCCCATCTCCATACCATAAGTCCCAAAAAACATTTTTTTAGTGCAGGTACAGCTTGATCCATAAACATAAACAATGTATACTGTATTTTGTTTTTGGGTCAAGGTGTACCTAGGGTGTGCACTAAAAAACTTTTTTTTTCTCAATATGTGTATCGAAAATCTAAGGTTTAAAAAAAAATATTTTTTTTTTACCTATTGTTGTATGTATACTATACATAGTGAGAGAGTGCCTTAAATTTAGAAAGTTGACTTTCTATATTTATTATTAAAATTAAATAAATAGTTAATGTTTATATTTTATTATTTTTAGATTTGATACTACATTTTAAATAATAATAATATCTTAGGACAACTCACACACAGTCACCTGATCCAAAACTAGGCAGAGCCTCTACTATAGCACCAAGAATACTAAGGTAAATGAAGATTGTACATACCTTATTCTTTATTCCTGGATGTTTTGCTATATTACTCAAGAAACCAGACAGTGACTGATCTATTTTTATATTTTTCAGTGGGTCTTTGTCTGATTTAACATTTTTATCTGGAGTTTTCAAAACAGATCTCTTATTTAGGTGATTATTTTTGTTTTTCGGTGGGCTTGGTGTTGCACTTATCCTTATCGATTTATTTGATTTGCTTGGAGATGGAGTTTCAGATTTTTCAGTGAATGCTGGAGGGAGGTCATTATCCTGTAAATAATTAAAGAAGAACATCATCAAATCAATGATCATCCATGTTTTACAAAGTAAAATTAGTTTATAACAAACTAAAATTCACCAAAACATGTTTGAAAAAAAAAAACAAATTTAAGTTAGACAGCAGTACCAAGTGTAATTGTCTGCTAGCAATTGGGTAGTTGACTACAATAAAAGTAAATTATTTTATACTAATCAAATAATAGTAGATCTCAAAATGCTCTGAAAATAAGTGTTCTTTTACAATTTAACATATTTTTGAATTTAAAGCAAAAAAATGAATACTAAAAGTAATAATTTGACGATAGGAACTTATGACGTCATAGGTTGCTATTCCATATACATTTTTATAGAGTTTTTTGTTTTGACATTTCATAAAAAGATACTGATTTGACTTGACAGTCAACATCCCTATTACATGGGCTAATTTTATATTTAACAAATATAATACATGCAAATGCTCCTGGTGAGTATTGTCCTCAAGAACTTACCACATCCATTTCAAACATATCACTGTTTCTATCATTCATGTTACTATTATTATCGGTATTAGGCACAGCAGAGCCAACATTGTTGCGCACTTTGTGAGTCGGCAGTATTGATGGAGATTTCTAAAAAAAACAAGAACCTATGTTTTAGACTAGCTAAACTATGGTTAGCTAGAAATCAAATATAGTTTGTGGCACTAAAAATAAATGTTTTGAATTCAAAATTTATTTATTTACTCAGAAAGCATAATACTAAAATCATGATTCATGAAATGCCAAGTTTACAGAGAAGGTTAGGAGCTGACCTAACCAAACTCGGTGAAGTGACAATTCCCAATAAAAAGTGCTAAATTCCGTTTTTCCAGCTGTTCCTTTGAACTTTACCTAAACATAAACCATCCCAACTCAATGTGAACAGAACAAAAAAAGTCCAGAAATTGATTTTTATAATAATAAGATAATACTCACAATCACAGCTGTTGACTGATCTTGTGTACTCGATTTAAAAGGTGGTGTCCCTGTAAAATAAAAATTTAAAATATATTTTAACAGCTTATGTACTGGGCACTGTAAAAAGAACTAAAATTCAAGGAAACTTGAACCACTCACATGTTGCAGAATTTGTTGATTTCGATTTGAATACAAATTTTGATTTTTTCTCAGAGTGTTCATTTCGGTTATCACTGAAAAAACAAAAAGAAATACTTAATTTCATCATGTTTTGTTTTACCTACCACTGTACAAAACAACGAATATTGTACTCTACCCATACAGTTTGGTCTTTTTTGTTAACGTACGAAAAGTAGGAAGGTGTAAGTTTAATGAAGAATTGCTAAATATAAGCTATACATTAATTAAAAACTTTGATTTAAGTACTTAATAAATTTTCTTTTCATACCTGTTAGCTGTAGAGATATCAGATGATTTTTTGAAAAAGTTTAGCACAGTAGATTGTTTATTGGATGAAGACATTTTAGCTGTAATATTATCATCACTACACCATTTATCTCAAATTGATTACAAATTATTATTTGAATTTAACAAATAAATTCTGGTAAATATAGATAAAGCCTGTATGTAGGTAATTAATTTGTAAATACCAAGATTATGTTCCAGATAATAAATAAGTTTCTCAACATCACATCCTCATTTTACAACGATTTTATACTTTTCCCATGCTAAATTTGTAACTTTACACACCGACCGACAGTGTCGCGATTTAAAAATATTGAATGTTTCACAGATTATACCAAAACACATTTCATTTTTCCAAGGATAATTAATAATTTTGGATGCGATGTTATTAAACAATTTTTTTGTATTTAAAATTATTGCAGCTGTGCTAAAACTGTGAAAATGAAACGATGCAACCAATGAAACTTCAAACTGATATCGCGATTACGCATGACCTATCGATTACGAATCGATGACCAAAGACAATGAAAATTAAATTTTTGTGCTTTTGACAAATAGACATGACAGTTGCGTGCAGTGACGTTTGTTTCATTTGTTGTGAATGTGACTTTTTCAAATAAAATAATGTCTCTCCGTAAAGTTCTTTCTCTCACAAGAACTGCATGTTGTAAAATTGCAAATCTTCATACGAAAAATTTTACTAGGCAGAAGATATGGTTACTAACAGCAAATACACCTAGATTTTACTCAGCCGAAAAGATAGGTTAGTTTCCGAAAATTCTGTTTTTCACCCGGTAACTTATGATCTAATCGCTGCTTATTTCATTTATTGAGATCTATAAGTATAGCCCGCAATAATAAACTATTCGGATTATCTAAAATTTATATTGGTACATTTATTATTACAACATAGTAACATCATTTTTATATATTTTTTCGAGTACCTTTATGTTTGTGGTGCCTCCAGACCAAATGACAATTAATTCAGACATAAACCTTTCTGAGTTAAGTCTTGTATTGCTATAGAAATCAGACAGAAACAATAAAAGGAAATAATAAAATAACAATTGCCCATTTTCTTGCTTCTATAGTAAGGCAACATTTAGTAAGAACTATACCTGCTAAAACTCTTCATTCATAAAATCCACTACAGCCTATCACTTTTTTTTTAAATACAGCAGAACCTCGATTATCTGAATTAATTGGAACTAAGACTACTTTGGTTTCTTGGGCGAAATCAATAAAAATGATACCTTTTTACATAAAAACAGTACAGTATATTAAACTTGACATACATATTAACATTGAAATATAAAACACAACAATGTTTTACGTAAAAAAAGATCAGTTACAAATGATCATCAAGCAGTACCTTAAAAACTGGCTAATTAGCAAGTCCTTATGTTAGTGTTGCATCACCGTCAACAGATGAAAGCAGCAGATTACATTTTTCTCTTTTTTGCTTGTGGTAAATAAATCTTGCTTTCCTACTTCTACAACTTTTTATAATAGTGTGACATTGCAATGTATAGGTTATCTATTTGTGCATTAGTTTAAGGATTGAATGTTGTTTAAGCAAAATATCTACACCTTTTTACTTAAACAGCTATTGATAAAACACCTGAAATGAGTTGAATGCTTCTTTTATATCTTTTTTTTATAAAATCAATTGACTTTCAAGCCGTGGCTCAAATACGTACCTACTTTAAAATCCTCCTACCTAAAGTTATATGTATACAACAAAATAAATAGAACTCTGAAACTTTATATTTTAACTTTCTGTGATGGCAAGGCTAAGCTAAATAAGGAACTACTGAACAGGACTTATGATGAGACCGAAAACCTATTCAAGAGAATGATATAGCGCTCTAGAGAATTTACAATCACTAGTTTAAATATAATTTTAACTAATTTTGTTAATTATCTGATATATTATTGTTATTTTATTATTATAGTTTTTACCGTAATGTTTTGTTTATTGCTGTAATGTACAATATAATATTGTGATTAATACTGGTCATCTAAGCTCCCTACAGGACAGGCTTAACCTATTGTGAGGAGTTTTGATATTCTCAAAGAATTTTGTAACTTTGTATTTTTGTACTTATATGAGTTCAATATTTTGTAAGGGGACTAATAATGTTTCATGAAACAAAATGCTCAATACCTACTCGTACCTATGTGCAGCAGCAGAGAGCACCAAACTTTAGATAATTGAGAGTTTGGGTGTTCCAGGTTCTATTGTATAATCATCACAATTATTAACATGTATAATAAATACTTATTATTTTAATTTCAGAAAAAAAAGATGAAAAATTGGAAAAAGTTGATATCCTTGGAAGGTTTTTCCCACAGAGTCAGGATGACACACAGACCATCAAAAAAGAGCAAGAGAGTTTTGAAAAAGAAAATAAAGAGAAGACAGAAGAAAATGAGAAAAGTTGGAGAAGAATGAAATTGGGGTATGTATGTCTAGGATAGATCAATGATGTGTCTACTATACTGTAAAAGCTCTTTATTCGCGGGGTATATGTTCCGTAAATATGCAGCGAATTACAGAACTGTAGGGGATTGTTGTGAATGTTCCTAGGTGGCAAAATAAAAAACAAAAATATTAAAAAAATTGAATTGAAGTTTTTGACCATATTCAATCAAAACGTCAGCAAATAAAAGGTTCTCGTACCTTTAAATAATTCACGCGATTTAGTCCCGAAATATATCTATATTTATTAATACATCATCATCATCATCAGCCTATTGCAGTCCACTGCTGGACATAGGCCTCTACAATTGCACGCCACTTTGTTCTATCTTCGGCTTTTCGCATCCAGCTCCTGCCAGCCGTTTTGCGTAAATCATCACTCCACCTGGCCTGAGGGCATCCTACACTACGTTTGCCAAGCCGCGGTCTCCACTCAAGAACTCGTTTACCCCAACGGTTGTCGGTTCTTCGGCTAATACGGCCAGCCCACTGCCACTTCAACTTGCTAATCCGGTGGGCTATGTCGATAACTTTGGTTCTCTGCCGGATCACCTCATTTCTGATTTTGTCTCTAAGAGAAACTCCGAGCATAGCCCTTTCCATAGCCCGCTGAGTGAATAATTGCGTTTTTAAAGATAGAATTTTTTTAAGTCCGGACCCAGGAATCGAACCACCTATATGGACTATGTTACTATGTTAGGCCCCAACTCGCGTGCAGGAAGAGATAGAAAAATTTGAGGTCTAGTAGCATAATCCAGATAGGTTGAAAATTAGTCCACGTGTTTGGTCTATATAGTGCCACCAAAGAACACACATGCATACATACACATCAAACACATTACCCTCCACAGTCGGGTAAAAAGTATATTTTTATGATTATTTTTTTACATCAAAAATGAGAATTCCCATCTAGCAAATGAAATTACTTACATATATGTTTTGGGTTTGTGTATCGAAAGGTACAACACAGTTCACCAAATTGCTGGTTCTCAAAAGAGTCCATCCTTTACTTAGTGTCTTCCTTTTCCTCTAACTAATTGTGATATCTTGAGTAAGGTCAGGTCCATGGCAGGAGGGTTAGAGTGCCTTTGTAACCTTTCTTTATAGTTTTTATTTCTATACAATATATCCTATTTAAAATCTATCCTAATATTATAAAGCTCAGGAGTTGTTTGGTTTAACGATAATCTCAGGAACTATTGGTTCGAATTTAAAAATTCTTTTAGTGTTGGATAGCCTATTTATTGAGGAAGGCTATAAGCATGACGTCACGCTACGACCAATAGGAGCTGAGCATCAATAAAAAAACGTAGGAAAATGACGTGCAGGTCAGCTAGTTATTAAATAATCATAGGTAGTAAACACAGTGCCAGCTGCTTCGAATTTTATATATGTATGTTTTCTGTGAAAACAAAACCAAATGGCAGATTTCCTTTCACATTAACTTTATTTATGTCAAAAGGCCTACTTAACATAATTCTTCAATTTGCACAGAATCAATTCAATATTTTCAGTTTCGCGATATTCGGTGGTGCGATGACAGTGATGGGAGGGTGCCTCGTGATCGAGATGGGCGCCCCGCGGCGGGGCGACGACGGCGAACTCATCGAGGACGAGTTCTCACATATGCCTATTGTACTGCAATATCTTAGAAGAACTTGGAAAGAGCTCACCTTCTATGAAAAGGTATATTGTTTTCTATTACATAATGCTTTTAGGTTATTCATAGTACATTAATTGTGTCATTATATCAATAAAATAACACAACCGGCAGTAAAAACCAATATATATTTGTTGACAATATATAAGCAATCAAGTTTAAAAAAATAATTGATAGATGTTACCATATCGCATGACAAACAATGTCATGTACACACTAAAAGATAAAGAGATCAAATATGTGTTACTTAGTCCACAAAATTGTTGACATGTGCAATGTCAAAACAACAGTCAGCGTCGCAATTCGCAAATTGATCATGTGCAGAATCAAGTGGCGGCGCTAGGCGTCGGCGAGACCCGACAGCCTCAACCCTCTAAAATTACGTTACAAAAGAAAAACACTTCGATACGCATTTTCATTTATCCAACTTTTGGGCCGATTATTTTCGAAAATATATATTTAATTGTATAGTGTAAATCATAAATATTATTAAAGACCTGTCGAATGATGTACCACGTGTTGATATTAAATTAAATTTATTGTGTCTACGGCAACCTCCTAAGCCCGCTCCCTCTTCCTCCAAAGGTCGGTACTGACAAAAATATGATCCGGCCTCGCAAATTTGATATCGCCGACGCTGATACTTTGCCTAGCGCCGCCACTGTGCAAAATTATTGAGTAAAATATTTAATGGTTAATTAATGGTCTGACTTCTCTAGTGAAATTCTCGAAGTAATCTGGAACCCTAACCAGCTTGGATCTTATACCAGAGTCATTTTTTTTCATTGTATCACTTTATATGGGCGGTATAAATGCAATGAAGATTAATATGCCAGAATATAGCTGCCACTAGCAAATTTTCCACAGATGATAAAAGAGCCATCCCGTGAGAAGCTCCTGCCGGACCCCCTCCCCCCGCCGTACCAGCCCACCTACACGCTAGTGCTCGAGTTCACCGATGTACTCGTACACCCCGACTGGTCCTACCAGACTGGATGGAGGTATGCATATTTAGCATTTATTTGCTTGTCGGATTCGCTCTTGCGAATTAAAGTCTGAAAATTTAAACTAAGTAATTCATATCTAAAGAAGGACTTATCTATTTTCTAGAAAATAGGCCTGACTGTCAAATCAGTGTCTTTCTAAGAAACGTCAAAGCTATACAGGGTGTCACAGAAAGGTGTGGTTAAATTTCAGCAGCGGATAGTGTATAGTTATAGCATATTCTTTTTGTCAAAATTCAGTAGTGAAAGGTGTATGGCATAAGAATTATACCTTCCCTGGTGCAAAATTCGATTGGATTATTCTGGCATAGAACTTTTTAAGTCATACTTTTTTACATATAAATAAACGAATTAAAAAATAATAAATATTTTTTTAGGGAACTAACCTTTTTAGGAAACCGATTTTGATAAAATTATGTATCATCCAACCCTTGAATATGACCACACCTTTCTGTTACGCCTTGTATATTCCTTACGAACGTATATTCTTTACGTATGGAATACTCAATCTTGAGTAAATATTGAGGGCCGTGAAATTGTTGTTTTGTAATACCCATTAAATTGTGGAATAACACATATATTCAGAGTATTATATTTATGACGAACTATTGCCTGATTAGTGAAAAATAATTTATTTTCAATGTAGTCATCATCCCTATTGGTGGTACTTTAGACGATTCGAATTTCAATATAGTTTTGTGTATAGACCACCGTCGAATCTTCGACTTCTTAGTGATATAAAAACTCGATTTTTTTTATTGACTTCGGAAATTTACCCCCATTTCCAGGTTCAAAAAGCGTCCAGGCGTAGACCAATTCCTTCAAACGGTAGCCAACTCCAACTATGAAGTGGTGATTTTCACAACAGAGAACGCCTTTATGATCTGGCCTGTACTTGATAAATTGGACCCTGAGAATAAGTTCATCACATATCGACTATTTAGAGACTCCACACACTTCATAGATGGTGTTCATGTGAAGAATCTTGAAGGTCTTAATCGGGATCTATCAAAGGTAAGCAAGTATTTTGCAACAGTCTATATTGACGTGGCAACTGAGAAAGGCTATTATAAAAAATAGGTTTTACCTGCGGCTGCGGATGCTATAGGCGAGCCTATGTGCTAAACTATTAAGTTTCATCATAATCCCGTCAGCAGTTTTTGTGTGAAAGAACAACAGATATCCATCCATCCTCACAAACTTACAGATTTATAATATCAGTATGATGTCAAATTTATGCAATTCTTGGTTCTAAACTATTGGAAAAAGAAAAAAATAAACGGAAATTAGTAGTTGTAGGTTAGGTGGTGTCGCCCACGCGACCTGGTTTTCGGTTGAAGGGCACTGTAGCAAGTGTAATTACTGGCCAAATCTGTACTAATATTATAAAGCGGAAGAGTTTGTTTGTTTAAACGCGCTAATCTCAGGAACTACTGGTCCGATTTAAAAAAATCTTTTTTTGTTGGATAGCCCATTATCGAGGAAGGCTATAGGCTATATAACATTGCGCTACGACTAATAGGAGCGGAGCAGCGACGAGAAATGTTGCAAAAACGGGGAAAATTTACGCATACGAAGTTGCGCGGGACTGCTAGTGAGACTATAAATTAATGTCTCAAATGAGCGTGGTGCGGTGATATTTAGATGTTTGCTAAACAAGGATTTGGGTGGTACTGATACTGTTATGAGCGGCGCAGGAGGCGCAACCAACAGGCGCACGCGCCGGTCCTGCGACGGTCTTAATTGCGTTGTATATATAAAAAATAGATTCTATTCTTGAGCATGATTCATTCACATGTTTATTGTTAGGTTATTTTTTCAATATTCACAATTAAAATGTGTAATATATCTCTATTATAATGTCAGGTGATAGTGATAGACTGGAACAAGGCAGCCACCAAGTCGCACCCACAGAACGCGCTCATACTGAAGAAGTGGAAGGGCGCGGACGACGACACCGCGCTGCTCGACCTCGCCAACTTGCTGCAGAGTAAGTGCATATAAATAGAAATAGACTTCCTCAGATTTTGAATAGTTTAGGGGTGCTGCTCCCTAAACACAACCTAGCGTTCGGTGTCCCACCGACGAAGCGTCTATTTGTTCCCTATAAAATACAGTTTATCACTGCGACAACGCGGCGTGCAAGCAGTGCAAGTTAAAAATGTAATCAATATGTTAAGGAAAATAAAGAAAGAAGAGAGATTAGATGCACGTCCGTCAGGTTCATGTTCTGGGGGAGGGGGAGGGGGGCAATTTGACTTAACACCGGCCAAGTGCGAGTTCGCGCGACGAGGGGGTTGCATTTGATCAACGTCGACACGGCAAGTGTGGTAATACGCCCAACGGTGAGGGGGGAGGGGTTAATTTCATTGTCCGCCGAAATGCAAGTGTAGGTCATTCGTCGTCTTGCGACGAAACATTGTCATTTGTCAACGCCGATCGATCAATGTATGGAGACTTGAAAATTCACGAGTCGCCCCCCCCCCCACTAGTGAATTTTCAAAGAATCAAAGGGGGCAATAGGTTAACCTATTGCCCCCTTTGGATCTGTGCCTGGTTCGATAGCTTAAAAGGTGATAGCCGGGGTACAGTGTGATTTTTTAGAAGTCTAGTCTACTATTACATATACGTAATATATTTTCAGCGATAGCAATATCGGACGTGATCGACGTCCGCGAGGTTCTGACCTACTACAGCCAGTTCGACGACCCCATAGCCGCCTTCCGCGAGAACCAGCGCAAGCTGATGGAACAACTCGAGGAGAAGGAGCGGGACGGTAAGGGACCAGACCAGCCTCTCACCAGGAACTGGCTGCGGACCTTCACACGACGTTAGATACTATATCGGTTCGTATAAATGACAAATAACAGTATGTGCAAATATGGAATGTTTATGTGTAAGGTTGGCAGCTTGAAGCGTAGGAGTTAGTGTGGACATTGGGCATATACGGGTAGCTTGAACATTTAGTTATTGAACAACTTAAATTACTTTCGAAAAATCCGGCTCGAAGGACCATAGTCCGGCTCGAAAAACCAAAGACATTAACTAGGAGTATTATATTGACAACCGTAATTTAAAAGACTAATGAGCTATTTGTAATTTGTATGGCTAAAGAACGTTTGGTCGACGCGAAACCTTCACCTCCCCCCACTCACTCCAGCGCCGATAAGCTAATGTTGGTGAAGGGTATAGAATAATAGCTGGTAGAGCCGTATACAAAGCAGTCGGTATGTGTCTGATAACTGCTTTACCGCACGAAAGAAAGGAATTTCGCCATACTGCTGACGATCCAGAACGGCGACTAACAAGCGGTTTCGTATATTCCAATGAATTGAAGATTTTAGTTAACTAACTATGAATTCGCAGCCTTAAGCAATCGACTGCCATGGTTTTAAGCTGCCCCTGTATGCCCAACATTATGTTGTCATTGTAAGACCATACTGACACAATTTTTGCTAAGCTCGTAATTAAACAAGATGTAGTAAAAAATCCATTGTAGTAAAAAATGCAAAGCCTATAGGCCCTCGCTCACTGCGAATTTTCGCCTGTAATGTAACGTTACAGATCCGAGCATCAGTGACGGAGAGGCGAGCATTACAGTGCGCAACCTATAACGTTACAGATTCGAGCATTACATCGGTGAGAGAGGAGAACCAAGCATTACAATGCGCAACTGTCTGTAATATTTTGATATAACTTGTATCACCAATGAAAAATTAAACGCGAAAAAGGCTCATGCTCGTCAGTCAGGGAGCCAGTATTGTAACGTAATGCTCGAAATCGAATCTTAAATGTTACATTACAGGCGCATGCTCGCGGTAAGGAAGGGCCCTATGATTTGGTACCAAAAGTATTTGCAAGTCATTATTTTAAAATAGAAGAATCCTGTTTTGGTAAAATATATTATGGAATGAGTGTATATTAAGATTATAAGATTCGGTTTGAGCGCACAATGAATTGTACAACTGCCAAATATAAACAAACTTGTAAAAAAATGTTAATGATTAATGTAACTAATGTACTGCAAACGTTATTTCGGATCGCATTGATTGTTGATTTCGAATTTCTTTTTGATACTTGTAGCTCAGCCATGACTATTTACTTACATAGTACGGACTCGTTTAGAATGTAAAATATTATACTAAAGCAATAGTACAGTAGGATCAACGTAACTTGACCGGATTGAAGTTTTCGCCAACAAAGTGGTTGCGCCAAGATGCATTTTTTAGTAGTGAATGGTGACAGGAAGCGGGGGGCGGAGGCGGTAACTAAACCAAGAGATGCAATTACTTATTACATTGTCATAATTAGTATTACAAACTCATGTGTTTTGTGTTTTTTTTTTCGTAAAGAAATAGTTTTTCAAACTTTCTTTAGTATTTACTGTAACTGTTTTAAATTTAAACTTTTATGAACTCATTTAAATAGTATTTTTAAATACAAATACAAATTTATTTATTTGCTAAATACAGGTTACATGCTGATGTTACAAAAATGAATCGTCCATTAACTGCATTTTACCATGACAATGGTGTGCAAATATTAAGAAATATCTAATTACAATTAGGCAAATTATTTCAATGAAAACTCTTAGATACTATTAACTATTACAGAAATTAGAAGCAAACATTTTTATTACATAATAAGATATTATATTACATATTACAATAATTTAATAAATATAAAAGTGTATCACAAAATCGTATATTATAATATAATTTAAGTATTAATATCAGTTAAAAATTCATTTATCGAGTAGTAGGATTTTTTGATCAGAAAATTACGGAGATTAGACTTAAAGCTGTTTGCATTTAGTGATTCTTTAATAAATATTGGTAATTTGTTATATACCTTTACTGCCATACACATTACACTACTATGCATAAGTGCTGTTCGAGAAGGTACTATGCACAGGCGTGATTTGTTATTATTTATATCGTTGAATTAAAATTTCGTTAGTATTTTTAGTCGAATAAACATAATCGTTTTCGTAAGTAATTTTAGGGTCGCATCTCTATGACATGCGCGAAAGTGTTATGAACCTAATTTCAATCCCATCAAGTTACTTGATCCAACTGTAATTTTACAAATAAAGCTTAATCAAAGAAGTCATGGTTGACTTACAATAATCTCCCTTCCTCATACACTCAAATGATACTTAAATAAATTAGAAAGTTGCTCAAAAGTATTTTAGTCGCGATTATTCTTCTTTGAGTGTAAGTGACTATATAATACATATCGTCTTAAAATTGCCATGCGTTTAAATATTTAGCTGTTAACGCCTTATCTATCTTTCCCACCATTTATTATCTACGCAATTATTTAGTAATTTCATTTATTTGCCCATAAAATCCACCCTTTGCGTTTCTGTATAGACCCTAGGGAGGAATTTTTAGGGTGGCTAAATGCAATAATTTCATTCTTTATCCTAATACTAATGTTATATACCTATAGGAGCCAGCTTCACATATGGGTGTCAATTCTATATTTAATTTTACAGAGTTAACTCTCGACGATCAAAAGAACTGGTTTCCCGACGACCTAAAGAACTGCTGTTCCATCTCCTGACAAGTGACTATATGATCACAATAGATTGATGGAAACAGATTATGTTAGACGCAGCATCAGTTGGATACAAACTGATTAGCTCGTCGTTTCAGTCTTTTGAATAAAACATTGTACAATACCACGCCATATAAGTTTGCATCTGTGAAGTTAGGTGCGAGATTTGCGAAAAGGGAACGTTGCTAACTTCTAGTGTGACGCGTGCTATAATGACTTTGACCTAACTTGCCCAAGGTTTAATAGTCAAGTTATATTTTAAATATTATAACGCTCACTGCACTGAAACTACTTAATTCTGTATCAGTCACTGCCAATATAGCAACAGTAAACTGCTTCCAATTATTTGTTTTTACTTCAAGGAAATAACTTGTACACCTATAGCGCACTGCTGCGGAACTAAACCTCATACTGAATGTATTGCTGTCTTTTATCACATATACACTGTCTCACTTGCTCTTTTTGTTTTAAATTCCTTTCAATTCCGCAGCAATGTGGTACAGGGTTTAGGTACAAACGCTCACTGCAAAGGCGTGGATTAAACTAATGATATATACGCTTCGTAAACCGCCAGAATAAAGCCAGATATATGGTTTAAAATTTTCTGTTTAGGCCTCTGATATATACAAGGTAGAAAGGGCTTTTTTTCCGTGGACAAGTTTAAAATCAAGTCACAATCATAGCCATCTCTCCACACGCCTCTGCAGTGCGCTTAACACCTTTGCATTTACATGCATTGTAAGTAAACTTCGTTTTATGTAATTATTATAATGTTTTATGTATGGTCTATAGTTCCCAACTTATTTTTCGCGACGAAGTTTTAAGCTTTCTAGTATATTGTACGTACTACACCCCGCTAGAAAATTTAAAATTCCATCGTGTTTTGTTATGAATTGTGTATATGTTTGTATGTTGATTGAAAGCATGCAAGGTTGTTTGTATAAAACTCAGTCATATAGGTAGGAAATATAGTTGTTATAAATTATTATTTGTGTATTATTTCCATCAGTCATCATCCCCCTCGAAAAATAAATGAAAAGAAGATTCATCCTTTGTATTGTCAGTTTGGTTCTTAGTCCATACATCAAGCAACCCGGCTTCCAGTTCTTCATTCTCAAATGCATCATATATTTCCTTTTCGTTAAATTTATCACTTTTCCTTAGAAAACTATTTTCACCAAACTTGTAATCGTCTGGTATCAGTCTTAATTCCTTCCAAACATTACGGATATCGACAACAGATGACACTTCTAAGGTTTTCATTTCACTTTTATAAGATTTGCTCCATTCATTTAACAATTTAAGACTTGTGTCCTCGAAGAATGATGTCATGTATTGAGGACACAAAGTATGACAGGATACATCGCCGAGAGAGTTCAACATCAGGATATCAAAGCTGTCATCCTGTTCTAAAACAGACAACCCAGTAATAGAACTACACAATCGATTATTGATTGGATTATACAAATCACAGCAAAGCATTTTCTCTTTAGCTTCATTTAGAGCTTGCAGGATACTCGGAGGGCGATATGGGATAGTGACACTGGTGACATCATTATGCCTTGTCAGTCTGTCAGCGTAACTACTGACGACGCACATATCCTCGCACCACTGACTGCTCAAACATATCAGCTCTTTATTGTATTCGAATTTACACACTGTCATGTAAGCTGGCAGGCACTGCATACCGTGAGTCCACCTCTGTACTGCTTTCAATTTATTCCTATCAACTTTGCTATATCGTAAGTCTAATAAAAACAGGTGGTGGTCAGTCCCGATGTATAAAAGGCGTTTATCTGTGCCATGTCGAGCTACACTGATGTCGTTACAAGATATGTCATCAGTTATTCCTTTTAAGTTTTTCCATCGCTGAAAAGCGGTGTTTGTTCGCTTGTCGTAAAGTGTGACAGAGTTCTTAGAAATATGAGAAAAGTAGCCACGCTCTGAACCAATTACCGTGCTCCAGTTGTTCAGCAAACTACTCACATCTGCTCGTAATTGTTTGCTTCGTCCAGTCATCCTGTCTATATTGACTATGGTAAGTCTAAAGTCCAAAGTGGTTACATACAAAATATTCTTATGATATTCATCAAAGGATATTCCCGTAAATGGAATTTTAGACTCCATTTCTTTTATTTTTTCTATCCTAATTATACATTCGTAATCTAACATTTTTAATACGATTATTTTATTCCTTGTTCTCAGTGCAATTATGTTTTGAGATGATACTGTTTCCATAATGTGGAGGTCTTTACCACAATCATATTTGACTATGTTTTCATGGTCTATTGATAAGTTGTGCTTCGTAAAAGGCGACAAATCTGGAACAGAAAAAAACTAGATATAACAATCTCACTAGACACGCGATTCATTTCCGTGCATCGGCTGACGCGCGCGCCTGATGCGACAATAATCGGAGTGCGCGCGCAGCCTATGTCAGTCCTCGGTTTTTGTCGCAGACCTCGGATACGGTGCCAGACATTCTTATACTCTGACTATTGTAGCATCGGCCGCGATGCACGTAAATGAACCTTAACACTCACATTATGAAGAATAAAGCCTAGAGAACGATCTTATATGTAAGAGATGTTGAAAGGTATGAATATAGTAGTTGTAGACAGATTGAAGTGTGCCGAATGGAGAAAATATTGCTCTACTGTTACTGTAGCTGCACTCTAATTTATTGCATTTCGATGGGACAGTTTTCCTATTTATAGATCATCCTCTTGGTCTTTATTCTCCACAACCTCAAGACACAAAACATTTAAAATCAGACTATCTTTTTGTTTCTCTAATAAGTGAGAGTTCCAAGTGTCAGACAAGAATGAAAATAAACTTTTTCATCAAGTAGCACCAGTTCACCAGAAAAAAAAATACTTACATAGGCAACTAAATTCACTGTGCACCAAATACTCCAGTCCATTCACCATAATAAAGTGAAAGTTACCATGGCCTCCATAGTACCAATTATAACTACTGTCAAAGTATGGGTCTGGGTCCTTTTCGTAGTGAGCAGCTATTTCTACTAGCTGCTTTGGACAATGCAGTACTTCCTCATTGACCCATTCATACTTATATTTTTTGCTCATTAGACCTGGAATGAGTTAAAATTAAATCTATACAAATATTATAAAGCTGAAGAGTTTGTTTATTTGAACACGGTAATCTCAGGAGCTGCTGATCCAAATTTAAAAATTCTTTCACTGTTAGATAGCCCATTTATCATGGAAGGCTATATAACATCACCTTACGACCTATAGGAGCGGAGCAGCAATGAGAAATGTTGCAAAAACGGAGTACATTTACGCAGACGAAGTTGTGCGGGATAGCTTGCAAAAAATAATTGTGTTAAAAAACTACCAATACATAAGTACAAAATTGGAACTTTACAAATTTAAAAATACTGTAATCCAAATCAAGAACAACCATTTTTCTTGTTCTGACATAGAACCTAAATATTTATGCAAAGGGAGTCCTTGCAAAAAAAAAAACCCTAGACTAGCTATTTTGACTCCCTTGAAAAGGTTTTCCAACCTCCATAAGAACAAAGCTAGGCAAGTAAGCAATCAAAAATATATATTAACTCACTCATGATTCTCCTATAATCAAGTAGTGTATCTTGCCAAACAATTTTCTTCCTCATCTGTTCGGTCACTGGATCTTTTACATCTATATTTCTTATACTTGATATCATCTTTGGCAACAGACTTTTGTGTGAGAAAGTCTCAAAGTAGCCGGAACTTAATCCACCGTCCCATTCTTGATTGAAAACATTAAGTGGATGTCCAGGCACATGACAATGCAAGTTGTCTAAGTATTTACCAACTGTGGTGCGTCTCTGTCGCACAGCTTGAGAGTAAAGAGTATACAATTTATTCTTTTTTTTATTTGATTCTAATGTTTCTACTAGTTGGTCAACTGAGGCTGCATTGTCGAGGCCCTCTGCAATGATATCCTTTTTTCTTTTCTGTAACAATAGCATTTGTTTATGTTATTATTACCTTCTTTTCATCTATCATCAGCTATTATTAGATGAATGTGACCTGTAATGTATCCTGAGAAATCAATTCTAAACCTCTAGAGAATAGTGCACTTAATATTATACTATCCAGACCAACATCAGAGAGCTCTGAGCTTTTGTTGTGTTTCTTGAAAATAAGTATGCATGAAAGAAGTATAGTATGAAAGTCAGGTTAACTTGAGGGCTCCTATGGGGCTAGCATAGTCACCTATAGTGACTGAAACCCTGTTAAAACAGCTAGATAAAAAAACCTAATGCAATATTGTAGGTATTCAAATCATGTGCAGATCTAAAGAGGGGTGGGAATAGGGGCAACTGCCCCCCCCCTCTCAACTTGACTGAAACACCGCACTGGTGTGTTTTAACAGATCATTGCCCCTTCTAAGGCCGGTGGTGGCTTGTGTACCGTGGTTGAATCAAATACTGTCCTTCACTGCCATGCAAGTAACTCACTCTTGGCCAGTTGGGTCAAAACAAAGAACAAAGTTCTGGATCCATGCCTGATTGAAATACCTACCTATTTAGTAATCAGTGTAAATTCACTTGGTGAAACACAACAGATCTTATGCTGGGAAAAGCATAAAGATCTGATGATGAAGTAAAATAAACCTATGTTTTATCAAGAGGTAAGTAGTAGTGCAACTGGGACATAACCTTACAGAATATGGCAATGAAACAGCTAAGGGATACATCGAAGTAGCAACCCACTTTTTCTATTTAGACCTTAAAAACTTACTACAATATTACTTACATGATTTGTTTTAGTTGTAATGTATTTTGAAGTCAAATAAAATTATTATATTATTACTATTAAGTAAGTAAATAAGGTCGCCAGAATACGCAGCTAAATATTGTCTGTACAGTAGCTTCCACTTACAGCATGGGTAAGGAATAATCCCTACTAATATATAAATGTGAATGTAAGTTTGTTTGTTATGCTTTCACGCGAAAACTACTCAACCGATCATCATGAAACTTTGTACACATATTCTAGGAGGTATTAGAAGTAACATAGGATTATAAAAAAAGGGGGAAAATTTACACAGACGAAGTTGCGCGGAACACCTAGTATTATAATAAATACTCGGGGTCTTTTAAAGTATAATGGACAAATGAAATAATTACATACCCTTTTCACACCGACTTTACTATCTTCGAGTGACATGATATAAAATGTTATAAATTACACCAGAAACTAAATTAAAAGCCCAACCTAACACTAAATAAATTATACAAACAATATTATTTACTTTACATCTACATCAAACAAACTTAACCTACAATAAACAATGTGTATTTTTTGTATTTTGAAATGTTTTGACATTGACATTAGATTATGCGCGAAAGTACAGTATTTTTTTATGCTCTCTATGCTATTTACCATAGATTATATACTTAAACTGGTACTATCTACTTTAAAACAATATGTAAGAAATGTATTACTAGACCTAGTTGTTTTCTATTATAATCTTCAATATCTCTTTAAGAGCTATTAGAACACATCAAAGAGCATGGAACACATCATCAGTCTGCAAGAGACACGCGCTCAGGCTCGGCCGGCGAACCAAAACCCAGGTTTTTGATGAGGAGTTTATAGACTAAGATACGGCTGCAGATTTGCATCGTTCATCGAGTATTGTAATAAAATCATGTTTTTATACACAAAAAGGGGCAATATGTTTTCGCCAATCTGCCTATCAGATTTTGCCCGCTAGTATTTTTAATTAAATTAATATTAATCGACTTACTGGGTAAAAAAAATCTCACTTGTTATTACAATGAAACGCACTTGTTAGAAGCTTGTAGGGAACGTAGAGGTTGTAGAAGGTGTAAGCTGATAATTATAAGAAAAGCTTTGATAGAATTGCTACGAGTATGTCGTAGCAATTGTATGTATGTAAAGCTTGTATAGATTTAGAACTACAATATACTATCTCACGTCAGGAATATTGACTACATGTGTGTCATTTGAGAATGTAGCATAATGAGTTGTAACCAAAACTTACTGAGGGATAATGGTTCTACAGAACAGTATCATAATTGGAAGACCTTGTTCTGTTCAAGAAATGTCAGGATGTAATGTGTGTGTCTGTATATTGTTTAAGGTTCCTATCACTCAGTTCAGTATTGTCGGGGTATCTATTCAGGGTAGTATAGAATAATACAAAGTAACAAATGGCAAACAGCATTATATTGTCAAAATACAATTCGCTCTGGTTATATCAAGGAATTGGAGTAGGGAGGTATGCTAGTGTCACTTCCAAGAGGACCTATTGCCTAGGAAAAGAAGTGATAAGAAAACTAGGCCGTCTCCTAACAAAACATTTGCCATATACATTTGCTAATATGATATTTACATAAGCAATCTGCAATGTATCTAATTGACTGAGACTTAGATATACCATTGCAATGTCTTACTATATTACTACAAGGCAGATGATTCACAATTTACAGGACAATAGACAATTAGACACATTGCAATATCTTTTCATCAGTCAATCAGCTAGTATACACAAACATTATACATAGTATAGAAAAACACTATTTATATAATACAATAGAAACAATATAAAGTAACTTTGAATAAGGATCGTACCTTCGCCGTCGGATGACACCAGAGAAAAGAGGGCTAGGTCAGAATTTGTCCTGCTTTTATACTTTCTACTCACATTTTCTATTATGTGGGTAGAATGCCACAGTTATAACTTTTTAGGTACATTATAGATATTAAGCAGTGTTTTTAACATCATTCTATACTTAAATCGTTATACAACAATTTATATAAAGATATAGACACTAGATTACATAATCTAAACAATACAAATATTAACTGTAATAATTAATTGTTTCATCAAATACCTACATATGTGGGTAGGATCCCACATTAGAGTTTGTTTAATAGGTACATCTGTGATAAAAGAGTTTAGTCTAATTCATTAATGATATTATCAGTTGCAATTACATTTAGTATATTCATTCCAGCCTTTGCAATGCATTCTCATGTCTAATATCATAAGCATCATAAACAACTGACACAGTATTAATCACAATACAAACATCATCCTAAAATATCTGTGGGTACATCTATAATATAAATAATTGGTTTATTAGATCTTTGAATTGTTCTGTGCCACGAGTAGGTATTTCATACAGTATAATATAACTACCAAACATAGTTTTGCAGACACGGATGATCTTATAATCATCGCTATGATAACCAGTCAATACATTGTGATGGTTACACCGTCATCAGACTCCAGACCACCTCTCAAACTTATAAAACAGTTCCATCAAACCTTCGTTCGGTTTTATACAACATCACATAAACTGGAACAATCAATATTCCAAAACACATCTACATAGTAGATCAATATCCAACACATGGATTGATTATATATATGGCTATTTACATAGCCATATAGCCCCATATCTAACACACTCTACTTTATAGAAATAGACGTAGAAAACTTAAAAAGCGATAGGTGCCTTTGCGCATTTGCCCGCAACCCCTTCGCAGCCAGGTGTAAGCAGGTAATATTTTGTTACGTTATTACGTTCATGGCGTATTTTCATCATTTATTTATCAAATTAAAGCTATTTATTTTCTGTACATGTTAAACTACCTCTGCCTATGCAAAAGTGCCCGCAGTCGGAGTTGCCAGCGATTAAAGTTTGTTTAGAGTGAGAAAGACTTATGTACGGGGATGGCGATAGCCAGCTCTGCTATCGTAACGAAGAATGCAGTAACTTACAAAAAGCATTATTTTAGTTATTTGCCTAAATTCGTAACGTAAGCCATACACTATGCAATAATAACAACAACAAAAAAAAATCAAATTGGAAACTAAAATGTTAATAACATGAAATGCAGTAATTAGACCAAGTTATTTACATTCGTTATTCGCATTCGCATTCCGTCGTTTGAGAGCGTTAGAAGCAGACGTGTTTTAAAATATTATAATTAACTTGTTTATTAAATTTAAACCTTGCGGCTAACAGTTATTGAGTTGAGTTAAGCTTGTTTTGCGTGAGTTATATGTGATCCTACGCCCCTGCGTAACATCCAGCGGCACCCCCTCGAGTAAAGAAGACGGGCTCCGATTTTCTGTCTCGCCTACGCACTTGGAGTAAACACTACACGGATACAAAATGAGCGACCAAAAATCACCTACTGGAAGCGGCAGTATCTCGGCACGAAGTGGTTCATATCCAGATCTACCAGCCAAAATCACACCTCAAGATAGTCCCGAGGTATCACAGATCACTTTCCGTAACAAACGGAAATTAGGGAACGAAAATGACGAAATTAAATCCGAACTTGCCGAGATGAGAAAGCAGATGTCAAACATACAAAATCAAATGAGTGACATGTTGAAGTACTTGTCAACAATTAATGACAAACAAACTGAAAATTTTAAAAAACTAAATGTGGATGTTTCGATCATAAAAGAACAAATTAATGATATTAAGATAACTACGGATACACTAACTGAAGAACAAGCCAAACTGAAACTAGATGTAACTAATCTTCAAAATATTACTACAATAACAGGAAAAAAACTTGAACAAATTGAATCCGATCTCCAACACCAAAACGCTACTGCACAAAGCTCAGTGTCGGCACTAAATATTAGAGAAGAAATAGTACATGAAATCAATGAACGTAGCCAGAGAAGCAAAAATATTATAATATCAGGAATGCCAGAACCAAAATCTACAAACCCTAAAGAAAGACAAGAAGAAGATAAAAACGCTGTCCTGAATATTATTCAAGCCGTTCTGAGCACGGGCTACGCTGAGCCCGTCAAAATGTATCGGCTAGGGAAATATCAATCAGATAAACACAGACACCTGAAGGTATGTTATGCGACCCCAGAAGTAACTAAATTAATACTAAAGAATAGACAAAACCTAAAAGATTCTAAAATAAAAATTTTCTCGGACCAGACACCCCAGCAACAGGAATACCTAAAGACTCTAAAACAGAAACTTGAACATCGCATAACAAACGGAGAAGATAATTTGTGTATTAAATACATAGGAGGCGTTCCCAAAATTACAAAGCAGTTGACAAAAAACTCACTCCTCCATCCTCCCCAAACAACATATCAGAGCAAGTAAACAATAACCAAGTTTCCTATCAAATTACTAGCAAATACACAGACATAACAACTAAAAAAAAATCCCTGAAATGTCTCTACGCAAATGCCCAAAGTATAGTTAAACTCGGAAAATTTGACGAACTCGAGTGTATCGTGCGAACTGTTCAGTACCAAATTCATGTCATTATACTAACTGAGACATGGTTCAAGACTGAGGACGAGGCCAAGAGATTCCAATTGTCTGAATATACACATTATTCTAACGTCAGGGGTAACCGTAGAGGTGGTGGAGTGTCTATATTTGCTCATAATTCTATCAAGCATAATCTAATTGAAGAAATCTCCCAAAATGAAAATCATTTTCTATGGATTCACGTAAGTAAGTTTTCTCTGGACATAGGGGCTGTGTATAAACCAGGACGCACCAGTGACAAAGAGTTTTTGGAGTTTTACTCAGCACAACTAGAACAGAGAAAGAGGGGATTGGTGTTTGGTGATTTTAACGTGGATCTTCTGAGCCTTCTCGATACGACTACTGAATATAGAGATGCAATGAAAGAATGTGGTTATCATATAATTAACAAAATCGATGTACAATACAACACCCGTGAAACTAACAAAACAAAAACTATAATTGACCATGTATGCACAAATGTGAAAGGAAATGATTTTTATCTAGCGATACTGGAATCCGATATGTCTGACCACAAGCAAATATTTTTTGAAATAATAAACTGCCAACCAGAACCCATAAAGTCAATCAAATACGAATCAATCAACTACGAAAACCTCTGCAAAAGTATTGAAAATATTAAATCTGACAACATGAACGCCGAGTATCATATTTTTGAACAAACTCTAATATCTTGTATACGCAAAAACAAAGTCATCAAAACCAAAAAAAGTAATCTACCTAGACAAGACTGGATACACAATGACATTTTAAAGGCAATTGAAAAAAGAAATGTACTGAGACTTGATCACAAAAGAAATCCTACCGATAAAAAACTAGAAGAAGAGTTTTTAAAACAGAGAAACAAAGTAACTTCTTATATTCGGAAGACGAAACATGAGTACTACTACAAAACATTTAAAGCCTGCGAAAATAACCATGCAAAAATATGGACCTTAATAAACAAACTCTGCCATAACAAAGTAAAGGAGGTTACGGCTCCGGCAAGACTCCAATTAGAAACTCAAACAATCACAGACGCACAAACTATATGTGAGTATTTTAATGAATACTTTTCAACCATTGGAGAATGTTTGGCTAATGAAATCCCTGCCTTATACCACCATAACAACATCTTCACTACGAAGAGAAATCTTCCTGAACACCAAAATCTTTCACATCTGATGCCCGCAACTATAGACGAAGTCACTAAGATCATAGACAACTTAAGTATAAACACAGCGTCAGGTATAGATGGTATCAACACTAAATCTGTAAAATCTGTTAAAAACCTTATCGCGCCTGAGCTCGTTAATTGTATAAACAAATAAATACAATTTGACACGAATTACGTTAACTGGAGCCGGAGGTTGCAGAGAAAGTCTATACATCTTAAATAAATTTAATTATAAATTACATTAAACTAAAATCTAAAACTAGTGATAAATGGTCGATGTATGTACCAAGAATGAATCGTTCTTTATTAAAATCTAAAACTACAACTATGGAAAGACGGTTGCGAAATCGAAGTGGCGAGATGTGGAAATCACGTAGCGCTGACTCGACGCCTCGTGCCGGTCCGCAACTGCACTGCTTCGATAAATGGTGTCAACGGTCCGCCTCTTACACCAAAGCGTAGATAAATGGTGTCGACGGTCCGTCTATAACACCGACGCGTAACACCTCCCCCCGAAGAACAGCAACTATTTGTCAAGCGGAGTGGCAAATATTGCTGCCAGACCACTGGTGTTCATCTTACTTCTTCTGGTCGGATGTTCCGTCTGGGTTCAATAAGTGTATAGTTGGCCCCTCTGCAGTATCGATGTCTGGATACGCCTCTGGCTTCAGCTTCCGAAGATCCGGATATTCGTTGAAGGTGCTTGGAAACCACCCGGGTGACTCGCGAACGCGGATATCGATTTGAGATATTCCTAATTATCGCGAACCGGCCCGCGAATATCCTACCGACTGCGCCAATTACGTTAACTGGAGCCGGAGGTTGCAGAGAAAGTCTATACATCTTAAATAAATTTAATTATAAATTACATTAAACTAAAATCTAAAACTAGTGATAAATGGTCGATGTATGTACCAAGAATGAATCGTTCTTTATTAAAATCTAAAACTACAACTATGGAAAGACGGTTGCGAAATCGAAGTGGCGAGATGTGGAAATCACGTAGCGCTGACTCGACGCCTCGTGCCGGTCCGCAACTGCACTGCTTCGATAAATGGTGTCAACGGTCCGCCTCTTACACCAAAGCGTAGATAAATGGTGTCGACGGTCCGTCTATAACACCGACGCGTAACACACGGGAATAAACGCGTTTAATCTAGGTAAAGTTATTTACCTTATGCTTGACGTTTCGATCGGGTTACACCGACCGTGGTCACAAGCTGACTGGGGGGGCAGGGCGGGCGTCACGACTCCGTGTGTGAGGCGGACGTTTCTTCATCCACCCTCACATTTTCTTGTTTCTTCCAAGTACCCGCGCACACAACACTAACCGTGTCCCTATTCTGTAAGTCGACCGACGGGTGCCTATTCTGATAACTACACGATTGCGAACTAAAACGAGGTGGTGTTAATTTAATCACTGGATTCCACGTCGGAGATAGTTTAAATCCGTCTTCTCGATTGAAATTTTTGTATTTTTTAATTTCAATCGCTTCTCGCACTACTCTGGAGTAAAAGTGGCGATCGGTGGAGAGGACTTCCGTGCGGTGAAATTCGATCCAGTGATTAGTGTCCGTTTGTAATATATGTTCGGCAATCGCGGACTTGTTAGTTTGTCTGTTCTTAACAGCTGCAATATGTTCTTTGACCCGTTCAGCAATGGACCGCTTCGTTTGGCCTATGTATGAACTCCCGCAGCTGCAATTTATTTTGTAGACCCCTGGTGTTTGTAATGCCAAGACATCCTTCGGTGTGCCCACGATGGTGGTAATTTTTGTTCCCGGCGCAAAGACAGTCGGTATGCAGTACTTGCGCAATACCGCGCCGATCTTGTCCGTCACGCCTTTAACAAATGGAAGGTAGGCTGGCTGTCTACTTACTTCCGGATGTCTACATTTCTTTGTCGGTCGCTTTAGGCGTCGATCCACCTGGTATCCGTTGTATTTCAGCACCTCCTGAACATGTTCTAGCTCTTGCTTTAGATGCTCAGGGTCACACAGGTCGTAGGCTCTGTTCGTCAGTGAAACCATAACGGATTGCAAGTGTCGAGGATGATGATGTGACGTGGCGTGTAGGTATCTGTCCGTATGCGTGGGTTTGCGGTAAACACAGTGTGATAAGGACCCATTTGATCTCACGTGTATCTTCACATCCAGGAAAGACAACGATCTGTCCGCCTCCATTTCATATGTGAACCTCATCTTCGGGTGCATGGAGTTGAGATGCTGCACATATTGATCCACTTCCGGCTTGCCGCCCTTGACAATGCTATAAATGTCATCAACGTACCTTTTCCAAAGTCTGATAGTCTTTGGGCCGAGGCTCAGTGCTTTGTCTTCAAAGTGTTCTATCCAGAGGTTGGCAAGTGCTGGGGCTACGGGACTCCCCATAGCGACGCCGTCAATCTGGAGGTAATGTTGACCTTGGAAAAGAAAGTAGTTGCCCTCCAAGCAGTGTTTGAGCAAATCAATATAATTAAGCGGCATTTCGTTGTCCCTCAGTCTGTCCGTAACGACTTCCAAACATTCCTTGATTGGAACATTGGTGAAGAGCGACTCCACGTCAAAGCTCACCATAATCTCATCCGGTTCCAATCTCAGGTTCTTTATTCCCGTTTATTCCCGTGTCAAATTGTATTTATAATGCAACGCGTAAGTTTAAAAGTTATAATGTATAAACAAATGTCTAAAATTGGGTGTTTTTCCGAGCAGCCTCAAAACGGCTAAAGTTACTCCAATATTTAAATCGGGAACCAAATCCGACCCTGGTAATTACCGGCCAATATCTGTACTTCCTGTACTCTCTAAGGTAGTAGAAAAAATTTTGTATAACCGACTGCAGTCTTTTTTGGATTTAAATAAAATTTTATATGACAAACAGTATGGTTTCAGACACAAATCGAATACCCTGTCTGCAACTATGGACCTCACCACCAAAATTAAAGTTAACATAGACCAAAAACAAATAGCAGTGGGTGTGTTTATAGATCTGAAGAAGGCTTTCGATACGGTTAGCCATCCTAACCTCTTAAAAAAGCGTACAATATGATACAATCTTATTTATCTAATCGTAGTCAGATAGTCAAAATAGGCAATTATCAAAGTGAGCCTAAGTCTATAACTTATGGGGTACCACAGGGGTCAATTATGGGCCCCTTACTGTTTCTAATATATATAAATGACATAAAGGAAATAGGCCTTAAGGGAGATATAACTTTGTATGCGGACGACACAAGCCTGTTCTATTTCGGCCATTCAATAGAAACAATCATTCCACAGATACAGAACGATCTTATCCTTTTACATGATTGGCTTCAGTATAACTTACTTACTATAAATATATCTAAAACGAACTATATCATATTTAAAGCAAAAAACAAAACAGTACCTGAGTTTCAAAACTTAACTATAAATAAAGAAATAATCAAAAATTCTCGCTGCGAAAAATATTTAGGCTTACTACTTGATGAGGACCTCACATGGAAAGCCCACATTCAAAAAGTAAAATCCAAACTTACATCTGTAACTGGTGCTCTTCGCGGACTAGCTCCATGTTTGCCTCATAAAATACGTTACCTCATCTACAACTGCCTAGTTAAACCACACATCGATTATTTAATTGAAATATGGGGTACGGCCGCAAAAACTAACTTAATGAAAGTGCAGAGAGCCCAAAATAAAGTCATAAAGGTTCTATTTAACTATAAATATTTAACACCAACTACAAGAATATTCAAAGAAACGAAACTATTTAATATAAATCAGTCTTACGTTTACTTTACATGCTTATTAATTCGCAAAATCATATCTAAAGACCTCCACACACAAATAAGTTTCACTAAAAAGCAACAATTTCAAAAAATCAGACTTAGAAATGCTAATGACCTAATCTTACGCAAACCAAGAACTAATTACGGAAAGAAAAACCTCTTGTATGAAGGCGCGCAAATATATAATAAACTCCCTAAAGACATAAAAGAATCGCAAACAATACCACGATTTAAACGATTACTAAAATTCCATATAACAAGTCATATTACATAATAATAGGTACACCCACCTACTAACAAAACAAAATTTAAGTTTAAGTCATACGTCATTTCATTCAAAAAATAATTTGTATAATATTATTTGAAGTAAGACAATCACCGGAATATGACAAATTAATATCTAAATCTCATTTCAAAATATATAATATTGATTAAACTAAACTATGTAGATTGTGTACATAACAAATAATCTCAACTGAAAACATATAAGTAATATTAATAATTAACTAAATTAAATAAAGTACTAAAAATTTAAATTTCGATTAAAAAAAAAAAAAAAAAAAAAAAAAAAAAAAGAATAAAATAATAATAAAAAAATAAACAAGAAACATAAATAGAAGCTACAAATATAAAAACACAAATCAATTAATAAACATAACTAAAAACAAGCCACTTCTAGCACAGGTGAGCGTACTTTGACTTTATATTCGTGTTTATTGCTTATCTACGCCTGACGCTGTGTGACTGTGCGCCGTATGTTTTTACATTTCTACCCCCAACTGTTAACTTTCTCATTCGAATGTTTGCAAAATGTAAAATTATTATGTTCTCATGATAAGTGAATTGTTACTAGTTCTTAATGAGAATAAAGATCTTAAACCTTTCGTTATCGACATCGTTCGATATCGACTTTGAAAGTGAATATGGCGGACATTGCCCGTGATTTTGTATTAATCGCACGACAACTCGCGTCAAACGACAACAATAAAAATGCGTTCGATATGTACATGTGCGCGATCGACAAGTACCCCAACATCAGGACGAAAATCGAGAACGAGTTCAGATTTGTTCTCTCCAAAATAAGCGAAGACCTGGCGATAGTCGAAAATATTGCGGATATCTTCGGCTACTTCGAGAGAGCTATCCGAGTGTACCCTGGCAATGTTAATCTGTTCAATGACATCGGCAGATACATAAATAGGTACGGTTTTGTCTTAGAAGCGCTTCGCCACTTCGAGATGGCGCTGAACATGGACAGCAGCAACATCGCCGTCGAGAAGAATTTAAACAATGCCAAGTGTTTCCTGTTTCCAAGGAGCAAGTTTAGGATTCTTAACGACAAGATACTTAACGACGCGTATAGAGCCGCCATCAGGAGTTGCGTGAACCGCGACACGGATAGTGTAATAGACATCAGCGCTGGCACCGGGCTGGTGGCGCTCTACGCCAACGAGTGCAACCCCATCGCCATCACCGGTTGCGAGTCTTCGCACGCGATGGAGCGACTGGTCGAATGGTCATGCAAGAGAACTTAGCACATAACAAAGTGATCGCGAAAAGGGTTTCAGTGATCTTAAGTCAGTTAGACATATGTAATACGAGAACGATCTTGTTGACCGATATATTTGACGCGGGACTGTTCGGCAATTACATTTTTCAAGAAAACTTAGTCTACAGGGGGACTAATACTGGAATAATACCGGGCAAAGCTGAGTTCTTCGTGGTCGGCGTCAACTGCGCCCAACTTAACAGCAAGTACAAGCTGAGCCAGCACATTAAGGACCTTCTCAACGTGCCACGACTGCACCTGCATACAACAACGTACTCCGGCGAGACGTACTACTCAGAGGACGTAGAGCTGTACGACGACATCACCTACATCTGTGAGCCGCACTCGCTCTTCACCATTGACTTCAACAGCCGAAAAGAAGTTACCCAAATTGTGTGGGACAGATAATAACCCAATAGTTTTATTTTGTGTTTAGTTTAAAATAATCGATACTAAAATAATAGTTTTATTTAGTTCTTTAACTTGCAACATTGATTCCTTAACTTGTAACATTGTCCGTCCCATGTCACTAGATAGAACGAACAAAGAACGAAATAATTTCCAAAGAGAATTTTTAACTTCGATATAGATTTTTGTCCTTCACCATAGAGATTGAAATGAAATGAAATGAATGAAATGAAATGAAATGAAATGAAAATGAAATGAAATGAAAATATATTTATTGCAGCAATAGATACAGTATTACATTAAATGCAAACATAGAATCATTCATAATCTAAAGCTGGGTGGACATTTACTGCTGTGTTACTGTTGGTCTTCTCACTAGGCTAGCCTGTATCGAGGAGTAATTACGAGTATCTACCATTGTTACATTAATATTTTTTATAGTATTTTCACAAGAAACATTTAAATTATGAAATAAAATTATACAAAACAAAAGAAAAACAAAAATTAAATATATCTCTGCGTATAGAAATAAAAACAATTTGTTTAAATTCTTTTAAGTATTGACTAAGGTACAGACTAATACAAAATAATTATTAAAAATGAGGCATGTGTGTAATAAAAATAGGTTCAGAGATAGATATATAAATGAAATTAATAAGTATATTATATCAATACATTACAACGCAAATAGTATCTTTAACTTTTAATTAGTGAAATTGATTTATATAGTTTATTATTAGTTATGAATAGTGAAATGTAAAATAACAAAGTGATTTATGATACATTTTCACTTATCTTTCGTGCCTTAGATAGGTACTAAGTTTGTATAATTCTAAATTCATTGTCGTAATTAGTTCAGCAACTCGACACTAAAATCTTGTCTCTGAGATCGCGATGTTTTTTGATTATATTTCCAATAATTGTTAAAAGTACGTGTAAATAGTATTGTTAATACACTTCTATATGGTTATACAATATCTCTAGCACAATAGCTCTTAGTAATATTGCATTGTTTAGCCGTAATTTGTAATTGAAATCTGATAGGCACGGTATGTACGCGCCTTAGAACATTCCTATTGGTCAGAATTGTATAAAATGTATTAGCACTGTTGCCAATTTAGTGGATTTACCCCAAAATTTAGGGAGAAATAAGTGGGGTAGCGGTATTTACCCGACTTCGCAAGAAGAAGGGTTATGTGTTTTAAAGACTTTTTTTGGGGAAAACCAGAGTCATTTATATCAGTTAAAGTCCATAGCAACGGCACGCGAGCGAATCAATGTTGACCGCTCGCGCATGATTGGTTTTCATTCAGGAATGTTAAAATTAGTGATAATTATTTTATGGGTTTTTTATAATAATTTAGGGAATTTATAAATATAGGGTTGACAACATTGCTAAAAATAAATTGACCAATAGCGACAGGTTATTTCGATTTAGATGGTGTATCCGGACTATAGGAATTAACGGTTTTTCGACGGGTATAAATACAGCTGTAACCAAGTACTGAGCGGATTCGATCAAGATACTTGAGCCTAGCTCGTACTGATGGATCAATACAAGAAGTGGGCACGGCGATCTCCAGGATATCACCGGAAGCATTAGCTTTCTTGAACGACATAGAATACATGAACATGATCACAAAGTGTATTAATGTTACGTGCTCACATCTCGGACAGACTGTGGACATAAAGGAAGTCGATGTTGTGAATTTGAGTCCGTTCCCTATATTCGGAGTGTTGATGATGAACCGCGGCGCCAACTCTCTAATTTGTTGCGCTAAAACGCAAGACGACATGGCGTTCCTAAACACAATGTTAGTGGCTAATGGAATACCACCTAAGAAAGTTACCACTTTAGTGTCGGAGTGCTGGTCTCGCGAAGTCAAGGCGAGAGCTTCCACGTGATATTTAGCAACAATATAGACTTCGACGGATATACAAAAAGAAAGAGACTGATGCAGCACTACGAGGTGGGGTCGTGTGAAGACATGAGGTCGAACTCATTGAGTGTGTCAATATTGAAGGATGGCGAGTGTAACGCTATCCTGTGCTGGTACAAGGTGCGGCTGGCGGCCGGTTGGCCCGAGCTCTGCACCAACAGACGCAGCAGCTTCGTGGAGAGCACGGCGCACATAACCAGCCGCGTCACGGCCGTGTTCAAGGACGATGAAACTAATGTGCTCACCTGCGTCGACCCTGACGGATCTTTTAAACTTTTACTTATTACGGAACCATTAATAATTTATTTGTATTGTCCATGATTGTTAAATAACTATTTTGTATAATTGTAAACTATAATAAAAAAATATCTCTAATTTTGTTTTTAGTTTTCTAAAACGCATTAAGCATTAGTTTGTCTTAACATTCAAATACAGTATGTCTGCTGTCATCATTAGGAATAGATAATAGTTATACCTGTTGCCGTACTCTATAAAAATAGGTCGCTCTAGGCATACTAATCTGTCCACCACCTAATGGAAAGACTAGGTTTTTTCACAGGCCCTGTGTTGCTGGGACCTAACAAAATACAATGAATCGGATCAACAGTTTGTGGATCACGCAAACTTGTGTCCCGTGTGAGAATCACTCATTGGGATTTTTTTTGTGTGATCCTAACATGAGTACTGAGGCAGGCAGATTAAATACCTCTTTAGTAAAACTGTGAGAGCTGGCCACACTATTGTTACAAGTACTATTTGTTTTGCAAGTATGATATCACCGCATATCTTGCCGGGGAATCCCGTAGTATCAACAGGGAGCTAATAGTTTAATACGACCCTTTTGCAATAGTATGATTACTCGCAAGTTCGCAACAAAAGAAAAATGAACAATGTAATTTTATCGGGTTACTACTTAGCCTCCTAACGAGTCGGTTGTTGGCTTTTTATTAATTTGTTACAAACTTTGTTTTAATCAAGTGTTGTTTGTTTCCTTTTGTACTACAGGTTGCTCCTATTTTGTGATCGGTTAATTTTTGGTCTCAGATCAAATTTATGTGCAGAAGATTGGTGCAATAGCTATCAATATTATAAGAATACTTACACTTTAAAATAAGATAAGTACAAGATAATAAGCCAGTGGAGAATAGGAAAACGTCGAGGCACTTGAAAAACGTTATGTAGGAAGGAGACCCCTTTCCAGTAGGTACACAATAAATTATCGCCATACATTTTTATCATAGGCGTGCATCTTACCAACCTAACTGCACTCTGCAGACTGTTTCTAACCTGAGTGCGGAGGAGAGTTATTATCTGACGAAAACGAATGCCTTTCTGATAATTTTAAAACTTTTGCTAAATACAAATGAACATCGAAAAAAACAAACGAAGGGCGATATATTTGCGATGATCATTATGAGAAACGGGTGCAAGCAATTCTCGACGTTATCGACATATCTTTAAAAACACTTTTTTCGGGTAAAAAAAATCACATCCCTACTTTACTTAAATGGGAGGTACCTCAGAACACACATTTGGGACGTGCCTATTAACCGTACTTTTTTTCAAAATTTTATTCTTTCACTTTGTCGGCTTATGTAATATGTGTATCCATGTAAAACTACAGCCTTCTAGCACTAACAGTCTTGTAAGCTTAGCTGCTTAATTACGGACGGACATAGTGAAACTATGTATAATATTCCGTTTTGCCATTTTGGCTACGGAACCCTAAAAACGAGTGTTTATTTTGTAAAAAATACCCAGATAGGAAAAACAGGCTGCATTTTATTTCTGACGAAAGCGGCATCTGACGAAAATGGGCTAGTCTCTTTTACCTACATCATGAAATTAATGTTGGTATTTTTTTGGAAACGCTCAGGATGAATATTGTATTTTGATGTTAGTAATAGTACATTATGATATAAGTGCGGTAAGTTGAAAATTACAGCCGAAGCGATATTGCTACTTGGCTTGGCTTGGCTACAAGAAAGCAGAGGTTGTACAATAATTATCAAAGCGCACGTATTCTTTAATCACTTGTTGTTATAGCAGTTATAAAAAAATAAACAATTTGTAAAATTGATTATGGTTGTAATTTATGGTAAAAAATAATTAAATTAAAGAATTAATGTTTATTAATTATACTCCAAAGGTTAATATTATTCATAAAATGTTGCAACATTTTTCTGAAAAAGTACCTACCTACCGTTCGTTTTAGACGGAGCATCTTGATAAACCGCGCGTTTTACATTACAATAACGCACAAGTACGTACCACATTACGATATTGAAATTGGTGAACACATTACGAGCTAATGTGTTATACATGATTATAATTACCTACCTACCTACTTACTAACCCCCTTACGTGGTGTTCAGCAGATTCGGGATAAAATAGAAACTTGATCGTCACGATGATAGGAGCATACGGACATTAATATATTCGGATAAATAAATGAATGATTAGAGAAAAGAAAACTCGTGTAGCATTTATATTCTAAAATGTGTATTTTCATTAAATAAATTTTACAAAACTTCAGTACGTACTAAAATAAATGCCAAAACTGTTATTTGCTAAAGTGTCAACCATGGTTCAACCTGAACGTTACTAAAAATATTAATTTATCATTGGCAAAGTAGTTGCAAAGAAAACCTTACAAAAACTCAATGCTCACTTTGATGATTATTCCAAAATGTAGTTTTTTTTATAAATTTCAGTCTTGATAGATAACAATAGAATATTTTACGTAGTAAAACACATATCTTAGGTAGGCACCTACCAATGGTTGACACATTTTTTTCATTATTGTGCATCAATTTAATCATTACATTTGACTAAATCTTACCTATGAATAATTTACAATAAATAATTTTAAATAATATTTTTAACTCTACAGAAAAAATTACAATAGGTATATAAATACAATCACAACACTTCTACAGTAAACGAGACGAGTTACACGACTTCACATATGGTACAACACTTCAGGGAACGACAAAGCTGCAAACACAGTTATAACCAACATTGAATAAATAGTTACCAGCACGTCTCTCTTCATTTTCATAATTGAATCAAAATCAGTCTTTTTCGAATGATTTACAAATTGATTCTTTACTTTTTTGGGCGTCTTTACTTTATTTATAATTGTCTCATTTCTTCTATAATTTGAAGATTTTGCTTTACAAAATTTAAATTCCTTTACCTCAGCTTCTTGATGACTAAGTTCAAGAAGTTCACAGCAAGTTACTGGTTCGGGCAGTTCCTCTGTATTAGTTACTCGTGGAAGCTCTATTATAGTGGCAGAAGGTCCGTCAGAGCTTGTTGTATGGTATGAGACCAGCGATTGTGCCGATGTCTGGCACAGTTCTGCAAGTAGCGTACTAGTAGCATCTGTACTGTGATTTATTGTCATCGGAAAAAATATGGATGGGACATCTGTAAGCCTATTCACATATTCTTTTCTAGGGATGTTAACGTTTATTTCTTTATCTGCATAGATAGGTTGTTTTATATCATACCACGGATCGTAAATGTCTCTATCTAGTTCTTCAGTATCTGACAAATAATAAGAATATACGCTTGGGTTAGATTCTAAACAACGTAATTTATCGAGTTTAGACAAAGATAGACCTTTGTATGTAACACTTTCCTTAGAATTATCCATTTTATCTGCTTTGTTTAAAATAATTTCAAGTTGCTTAAAGTCTTCTGCTTCACTTTGGGTGATATGAGTTTGGGACTTAGTAATCTTTTTAATTTCGTTGAGTAGTCCCACTAATATATCTAATGATGTTGTGTAGTCAACTGCTTCAGTACTTATAGCTGTAGTACAATCGTTATGATTTTCATTTTTGTCTTCTACAAGCGATAATTTATTTGACTTTCCATTCATTTTAATGGTCATATTGGATTCGGTATTTTGAGAAATCTCAATATTTGAATTACGTTGTTTATCGCGCATAATCCCGGGGGTGAGCGTGTCAGTAGTTAGAGTGGTGCATAGTAGTACACTCGGCGGCGATGTAAGAACCGAGACATCAGTTTGTAGAGCTTGCTCTAATAAAGGTTGGTCACCACCGGGATGTTTTGTGTGACATTTACTATCCGAAGTTCCAATGGTTTTATTACATGGGACGAGTCTTTCCATAGAGTTACGAGAAACTTTAGATAATTTTCCAGAACAGCTAGAAACCTCTAACAGCTGAGATAGCGAAGGAGATATACATTGATGAGAAGAATATTCAGGGAAAGCATAGTTCACAGTAGAGACTTGCAAAGGAATGTTAGCAAAGCCCCAAGGGAAATTGGAGTTCGGTAGTATAGGAAGGGCTTTTAAATCTAATAAGTTTTCTGTTTGTGAGTTCCGACATGCTTGCAAGCTGTGAATTGAAGCATTAAGTACTAAAGAACCGGTATCGCCCGCTTGTAGAAGAAATAAATGTTGTGACGAAGTTCTTGGTTTCAAGCAATTGGAGAACGCGCCCATAGACAACGTACTACAGAGAGCATGCCCGGTATTTTCTGATCCCTTAGTGCATACTACTGATTCATCAATTTTATTATTCGAGTCATAATTTATTTGTTGGTGTGTTTCTTCAGCAACAATGTAGATTGGGTCTTTCACAGCTTCTATAAAATCATTATCTGTTGTGCCCGTTTCGAAATCGGAATCTATTAAAACATCTTCATCATCCTTTGCTGGTTCATTGACACTGAGTTCATTACCACTGAGTTCATTGCTTTCTGTGAGAACTTCTAGATCACCCGTAGAATTTTTTATAATATCATTGATAAGTCGGTGGAGCTTACTTCCTACTTCAGCGGACTCATGGAACCACGGAGATGTTGAAAAAGGTTCTGAAAATGCAGGAGTAGTTATTAAAATACACTGAAATTTTCTTAGAAAATGAAAGGTTTGAACTTCTGAACTTTCTCAGAAAAGAATTTAAAACTAAGTTAGAAGGAATTGTTATATTTTCAACATTCTTATGTTTTTAATTCTAAAGCGAGCGCTCAAGTTCTTGAAGAGTTGACTGACTTAACAAAAATGGATGTTTCAAATTCCATTCCCGAAATATTTTTTGCGCAGGTAGTTAACAAAACAAGTTCCTTACCTATATCAATGTTATTCGGTACAGGAGGAGCTCGTATATTTTGCAGCGGAGGTGTTAAGTTTGGAATGGTAGACACGTTACACGAGGCAGACCCAAAGTGACTTTTCACGTACGATTCTACATCCACCATTTTTTCCACTCTGCATAAAACAATTTAAGATATTATATTAGCCAGCTATTATATAAGACCAGCTGCATATGATACATCGCAAGTCAAATATTATAGCCAGGTTAATATTCTGAAATTCACTTTTCATTTATGTATGATTTTATACCTACCAATAAGTAATCTGTAAGTCAATAATACCAAAACAATGTTCTTATAAAATTCGATATTTATGTTTTAGGACAGTTGAAGTTTGCCTGCGAGTTGAAGTTTAAACGCAAAGAAGTAATCTATAGATCCTATAGTGTATTTTGTATAGGAGGATGAAAGAGGCAGGGAGTAATTCAACTGCAGGATTTTTTATATCCAATAATCCTTAAAACTATACCTACTTATCGTTAAAATAATTAAGAAATCAGTCTTACAATATTTCAGGTGCATCAAACACGTCAGTTTTTTTAAGGGACGGCCCGATCACTGCAGATGCTCTTTCTCTTCTTACGGGACTATTGTTTGTGGAGTAGTGTCTGGGACGGGCTCCAGCCGCTCGTTCTAAGTATTACACGCAAATAAATGTATGGAGCTTTGGCTGACCTACCGCTTCAGGTTGGTACTAGGCCAAACAATTATTACAAAAATATACACACAAATAATCGGGCAAAAGAAGTAAATTCACCTTTACACACCTATGGGAGAATTTGAATGGAACGGTAGTTTCAGAGACACAGCGGAAACTACATCGTTATTATTTCGTCTTGTTCTATTTCTAAAATTTGGTAAACCAGGAGTTCGATCAACGGGTGGCGGTGGCGGGGCTGCGGCCAGTCTCTGTAATCTATCTGTAATTAAATTTCGACCATATCTAGTTTGATACTCTTGGCTGTGAGCTTGCACGTACGTTCTCTTCGGTTGAGCTAAAGAATTTAACCTTGAGTTAAATTTTGAAGGTCCTCGAACCGCCTCCCCTCTAGCTTCCTTTACTTCGTCTGACATGTCACCATGTTTCTGTTTAATATTCTTATCTATAAACTTGTCGTCAATAGAAACCTGTTGATAAGGAAATTTGGTAACATCTATCCCTCCGGCTTGTCTGGCTCTTTTATTATATATCTTGTCTATATTCGGTCTGCCAGGTTTGTCCACGTCCACATGTTGCTCAAATCGTGATCGACGTTTAGAGGGACCCTGGCGTGACGAATTAATTTTCCCTTCATTAGACAAACAATTACTGTTATCAGGCCTCTTTGCTAACTTTTTCTCTGCTCCAGATTTTAATCTATTTTTTTGGACGTTTTCAAACTCGTGTAATAGTTGCGATATTGCTTTCAAGGGATGGTTTTCTGGAATTTTAGGACTGCCTCTCCGATCTTTCTTATGTTTATCAACATCAGTTTTAGGCGCGACATTCTGCGGTTTTGAGCTAATTATTACTTTAGATATAATATTCGTTTGAGCATCAGACGTTTTGGAAGCCACTGAAGTTTCAGGGTTGGTTTTGCTGAAGCTAAATGTACTGGGACTGGACGACGATATGTGATGTTTTAAGCTCGTTCCACTGTCGCTGCCCTGGATGGAGAAGCTCCCTTTATCACCACCAGTGGCATCAGTTCCGTTACTAGTGTTGGTTGATTGCTTGTTTTGAGACTTACTATCTGATTCTTGACGTTTGTCCATATTATTCATTAATTGATATATTTTATCTATACTCTTTCGGCATTCTATAAAGGGCTTAATTTTTTTGAAGTTTTTAGAGGCATCTGGTTCGTTTGTATCATTTGGGGAGTTGTGCACTGTCATGTTATGTGCAATTTGTGACAACGGTGAAATATTAGCTAGGCTTTCTTGACTTTCCTTTTTTGCAATTTCTGCAGTAATCCTGCATACAGTTTCGTCAGTTAAAAATACTACCCAATGCAATGGACTTAGAAACAGCAAAAGTTAGCACAAAGTTTTACTATTCTAAAACTAATAGTCTACTTAGTATGTAGCAATAGATTTTTACATCTTCTATAAAGAAGCTAGAATATAAATCAATGAAAACTTACAGGCTTTCGCTTGTTTTGTCAGAATAATCTTTTTCATCGGTTTCATCATTTTCGGCATTACCTTCAAAGTCACTGGGAACGATAAGCTGCGAAAGTAAATTTAGATTAGTACTGAACTCCCCAGAGACACACGAAGTAGACCCGGAGCATATATCTTTATCGTCTTCTTTTTGTTGCATAGCCGCCATTTCAGTTTCTGTGTCATCTAAATAGTAACTTCTGTTAATAAACTTTTTGTTATCAGCATCATGTGATGGATTTGTTGACGTTTCTTCGTTTTCAATACCTTCTAGGTCTACACCAGGAACTTGTTTGTAATTATCCCCCTTGCGGTTTTTATTCTTCATTTGCTTAGGATCTGTGTCTGCATTGTGCCCGTAAATTGAGTTATAAAATGACTTATTTGTTATAGATAGTTTAGTCACAGAGCTTGAGGATTGAGGCATTGGGGTTCCTTTGGCATATTTGTTCTTGCTGACTTTACAATTTTCAGCCATTGCCATTTTCTTTCTCTCGCGTCTCTCTCTTACTTCCAGGAGCTTTTTTCTTTTCTTCTCTTCCAAAGCGAATGACTGGTTCTCGTACGGTGATTTTATTCGGACTGCCTTCTTTTTCATTCGTGGTGATTGTGTGACGTCTTCTAAGCTTTCTTCTGGCACGGCACCTTGTAATGACAGCCTTTGTATCGACATTCCCAAATTGACCGGGGTTTCCGTAGGACTGTACTCTGGAGTTCCTTCAGAGTTATCGGTGAATGTATTGTCCGTGGCGTCCGAATCCATAATTTTCGCTGCAGTAGTAAACGTTACAGTGCGTCGATTCTCTTTAAGTTGGCAAGTGTTATTATTTAAATAATCATCATCAATTTCTTCATCATCTTTTTGTATATCATTGCAATCAACATTGGTATTTAAAATATTTTGTATTTCATCATCATTGAAATCATTATTGATATTTGCTAAGGTTTGATCTTCTTCTTCTTTTTGTACATCATTAGAATTAGCGTCATTTATTGATATCACTGGTAACTCATTTTCTTCTTTAGGAGCAGTATCCAATTCTACAATTTTTACTTTTGATTCGGCACTATCATTACTTTCTTCAGCGATGTCTTTATAGAGCAAGGAACGTGGCCCATCGGCCAGATTTACGTCTGGAAAAATTATAAAAGAAAAAATAGTTACCATATTATATATTTCACACTAGCTGTGTGAAAGATAGTTTTACTTATAAATGGGGGTTGTAATTTAAAAGGATTGACCTATGAGCATAGAGGCAATCTATCGCTCTAAAGAGTCTAGACCACTCCTAATGACATTAAGTATCTATTAATAGAAACTATTTCATAGGATACAATTTATAAACATACCCGGTAAGCCTTTGACGTTTGGAGCGGTTTGTAGAATCATAATGGAGCTTATGTTACTCACAACATGACCTGTTTCGGACCGTTTCAACTGAAAAACTACATCTACTCGAGATTCATTCTCAGATTCTTCAACAGTCTGCTCCTTTTTACATCTGATGATTAAGTTATCAGCGCAACATTTGCTAAGAAGTTTATACGATCCACTAATAAACTTAGGGACTTCTACTACAATTTTCTTTTCTAATATTTTAGAAAGCGATCGAACATCAACTTCTGAATGAACGATATCATCCCATGTAGATTTTTTACCACCGGCTTTACACTCAACGTGTAAAGGAATACTTGTAGATGTCGCAAGAACTTTAGTATTAGCTAGCGAAGTTGATTCTTCAATATGTTGACGTTCCACTTCCCTCCACTTTTCTTTAGCTCTTTCGGTCAAGTAGTCACCGTTACTGATGCGTTTCAGTTGTTCTATTGTGGTCATTACATATCTAATTATGTTGTCCATGTAAAAGTTGTAGTTATCCTCCAAACGTTTGCAGCAAACGTAGTCTAATAACGAAGCTGGGAGTAATGATGCTTCGACCTCTTTAATATTAGACAAATTGAAGGCTTTAAGTTGATCTTTTATATAAGGATCTTGGAATAAAAAGTGCTTATCGTATGCTATGTTATCCGAAGTTTGTATTTCAAGGCCTCCGAATTTGTGACATAGCTTATTGTTTGCTGTGGATGGTATGTTAAAAAGGTCTAGCCTTTCTTTATTGACGAGGTATATGTTTTGTAGATCCTCGTTGCTGTAGACCTCGCTGATGTCAGAGTCCTCGGACTCAGGGTCATCATGGTAGACGACAGTTTCCACGTGCTGGTTTGGTTTCTTGTGGATTGTCTCGTTGGCATCGGACATGAGTTTCGTCCCTATATCAATGTTCTTGTATAGAAGGACCAAATCCCCTGGTGTTAAGGCGTCACCATCTGCATACAATGCGTAACGTATTATACCTAAACATAAGTACCTATTGGGTAGGTACTTATTGATTTCGCTAGGTATTTAATAAGTCCATCAATTAACAAGAACTATGCTACATAAATGCAATCGGATTTTTCTCCACGGGAGGTGCAATACCTGTACTTGTGCCGTACGTAAGTAGTCCGCGACTGAGGTAGACAAAAACTATGCTTGAGGCTTAGGCCGCACTACAGTTAAACCGCCGCGGTTTTTAATCACGTGATTTTGTGTAAGTCAAGAAATCTTTTCGACCGCGAGTTCTTACAAAATGGCTCGCGGGTAAAAACAGCTGTAACAATGTAATCCATAGTATAATATAGTGTACGGCTAATGAGTGGATGAACCCAAAATATGTCTTGTCAGTCAGTCTGTCTTTCTATTTCTTAGTGTACCGAATTTCTTGTATTGAATTGAATTTCTTCATTTTTCTTCTCTCGTGCCTCCCCTAGAATCAAATCCTGGATCCTCCCATAATCAACTGTAAAAATTGCGGGCACTTTGGCGATTTTTAATCATAGTTGTAGCGGTATTCTGGCAGTGATTATTTTCTGTGGTTATAGCGGTTACCCGCTCGCGTGAAAAAATCGTAGTGTGCCCTAAGCCTTATACACATAAGCCACATTTCCGTTACCCAAATTGCAGACATATGAAAAACGTGTACAAAAAATAAAAATGTGCCAATAATTTTGAAAAGCAGAGATTTGCATGTCATTAGGAGAATTCTCAATATGAACATAGTAAAACGCAAAAGTGAATTTAAGTACGGGGGACATTTCGGTGTACCTAACTATAATTCTGTGTTATAATAAATCAGAGTCTGAATATACGTATAGTCCATGATCTGCTCTTCTTTGATCAGCACACAATAAACATACACTTACAGTAACAGTAAACAAAAACTCACCGGTACTATTAACATTTTGATTCCGCGCCATCAGTTCGAATAGTTCATTGGCCGTTTGGTACTCGTGCGAGTCGTCATTGACTGGCTCGGGACCCTCCCCTCTCCCTCCGTCTTCGTCTGGAACTTTGCTGATCAACATGATGGTTGCCGTTGCCACATAAATTTAGCTACAAATACTGTAAAACAATACCTAATAAAAATGTATTTATATTTATAAATAGTTATCTATAAAATCACGATAAACAAAACCGTTTTATTGTAATTTTTTTCCATGAGCAATTAATGAAAGAATTTACGTCAGTGTCAGTTATTTTTGATTTTGGAACGTTTTAATGTCGGCCATTTGAATAAAAAGTAAATAATGTTACTATATGCCAAAGAGAATTTAACACTTCGTTTACTTGTAAATTCACATACTTTATGCCGGCGATCTATGGGAACTTCTGGGAACACTGACCAATATGACCTTTATACTGTAGTACAGAGGTCATATCAGTGACTGGGAATAAATCACTATGTAGTATAAAGATCAGTGAAATAAATAATATTAATACTTGAACAATTATTGTTCCGCGGAACTATTGGGAAAAAAACCCACTAGATCCGTCGCGGAACTTCTTCCACGGAACTACTGGGAATTATAGTGAATAATGGCTTAATTTGTTTCTTATGTTAATAATAATATCTTGGGACAACTCACACGACGCCATATGATCCCAAACTAAGTAGACGTTGTACTATGGCAACCAGACAAATGATAAACATACTTAAAATGTTTTTTAAAGACCTGTCGAATGATGTGCCACATTGCTGAAAAAAAAACAGCTTCTGTTACATGTATGAAGTGCCCCCCAAAAAATATTTATTTTTATTATTTAGCTATTAAAGTAAGTAGCGACACCTTTTTACCAAATTTCATCAATCAAAATGCCTGTGACATACGAACGGACAGACAAGACAGACGGACATGATGAAACTTTAAGGGTTCCGTTTCTACCATTTTGGCTACGGTACTCTAAAAAAGAGTATGGAATGCTCTGTATGATACCTACCGATGTAACTACATGGTTTTCATTAAAATAACACAAAATAGAATAGATTAAAAACATTTATTAAAATAATATTATAACAATAACATTAAGTACAATAAGCTAAATAAAATAAATACTGCATAGAAGTTGGAATGTTAACATAATATGACGATTACATTTCATTGGTTTATGCATACATCAGTCTTAAATAATAAATTATTAAACAATAAATATTACATTATGTATTCATTCATTCGATATAGAGAATCGCCGATGTTTTTTTAACCAGTCACAAATGTACTTCTGTACTAATAGATTTTATTAAACACCAAGAAATTTACAATAGTTCTTGGCGACATGATAGATGACCATAAATCGTAAAATATAAAAAATATCGAGACTTGTGAATGGGTTTATAATTGCAATATTATAATGGTGGTAATGCAATTATCGTTGTCTGTTTGGACACTTATTTCATCTCTACGATTAAGGCATCGGACTCGCAATCGTGAGGTCGCTGGTTCGAATCCCACCCATTATACTACCGACGTGAACCCACTCGTAACACAAGGCATTCAGCTTAGCTGGAGGGGTTAAGAGGATTTCTAGTAATGTGGGGCCTTTTTTATGTATTTTAATATGGTTTTCTTTATTATCATTTATAGAAATTCTTTCAACCGAGGGTAGATTTAGATTATATTTTTTTGTAAACAATAAAAGCAAACAGTCGTATATTTCGAAACGACGTAATATTCGCTATTCGCAAAGATGGTTAATATACAATAGGTTTATTTTAATTTTATCGAAAGTGGACGAAGCCGTTAAATAAGTTCCTTGGTGTGTATAACCAGACTGCATGTAAATAACATAGCCAAGTCGAGACTGAGAACCATTGACAAAGATCTAATGATGAATATACCCATAGCCATAGGTCTCTGGCTGTCAAATTACCTACGATAGTCGACAGTAGGCAAAAAGTATAAAAAATGCAGATTATAAATAAAAGCAAACCTAATTTACAATTTATTCATGTTTTTTTAATAAGGCCATTATTAAATTTATACTAATATTATAAAACTGAAGAGTTTGTTTTTTTGATCGCGAAAATCTCAGGAACTACTGGTTTGAATTGTAAAAATATTTTTGTGTTGGATAACCCATTTATCGAGCAGCAATGAATAATGTTGCAAAAACGGGAAAATTTACGCATACGAAGTTGCACTGGTCAGCTAATATGGCTAACCCGCACAACTTCGTTTGCGTCATTTTGCCCCGTTTTTGCAACATTTTCCTCCGCTCCTATTGGTCGTAGCGTGATCTTATATATGCCTATGAGACTCACAAATAACGTGGCTTTTTATAGGTAAAAGAATTTTCAAAAACGGTTTAGTAGATCCAGAGATTACCCCTACAACCTCACAAACTTTACCTCTTTATAATATTAGTATATATATTGCGTTACTTTGCCTACATCTAATTCTAGAGTAAGCGACATACAAAAATATAATTAATTACTTATAGTATACTCAAACGCAACTCAATTTTAGAAAGTTGAGAAAAGTATAATGTCACTCTCTCAAAGTAATTAATAACAGTAGAGTAGTTTTCCTATTATCCATTTTCACGAAAAAATGGATTTATTTCCGCTGGAGGTGAATAAAACTATTCCACAAGGGATACCTTAACCTCCTCCCACATTAGTCGTGACCTCGACGATCAGTGGCGTTTTTAAAACATGTAAAAAAAAGCGATAAAAATCTTAGATAAGTCTTGTTTGAGAATTCAGAGGTTTATTGTTAGAAGCTGTAATGGCCTTACAGCAAAGAAGCACCCAGCAGGGTCACCAAGGCCTAGAGAGACGCCTTTGCCCACAATTAAAAATAAAACGGGAGTAAGACTGATTGGTTATGATTCTCATCCTATAAAACGTTGACTGCGTTCAGGATATCAATTGAATTGAAACCTTGATAACATACAGTTAAAGTTTATATCGCTGTAGATTAAACCACGCAGTTGAAATGTTCTGCCTATGACGGTGTTCTGAAGAGTGATTCCAAGAGCTCTGGCTCTGTTAAGTCCTTCTTGTATTGTTGAGCGAGTTCCTGTATTAAGTGTCGCCGGCGAACGTGAGGTGGTTGGTATCTGGAAAAAATATTTTAAGATTTTTTTCTTTTAATCAGTTAACACTTACGGTTATTACATTAATTTAATTAATTTTAATCGATTTAGAAGATTCGATTCTAGAGTTGCAAAGGGTGTAAATAATCGATTCTAGAGTTGCAAATTAATTTCAACCGTTGCGCATGTGTTTAAAACAATACATGTATACTCTATCGCTTGCGCCGTTAAAAGGTTCTATAAATTTTTGGACCACGCGATATTTTTCTTTCACTAGATTATAAATCGAGATTACTGTGTGTAAAGGGTAAGCTTCACACGTACACCTCACGAGCTTGTTCTATACTCTCGGAATTTTGTGTACACACTATGAAAAGCATACATTATGATGACGCAAACGACGTCCAAGGCCGCCCGCCGCAGACAGTCGGGCAGCAGGCGCGGCGCTCGTAGCAGCTACGCAGCTAGATAGTATGTACGTACAGGTCGGTGTTGAGCCGCGTGCGGCGCGCGGCGTCCAAGGCCGCCCGCCGTAGACAGTCGGGCAGCAGGCGCGGCGCTCGTAGCAGCTACGCAGCTAGATAGTATGTACGTACAGGTCGGTGTTGAGCCGCGTGCGGCGCGCGGCGTCCAAGGCCGCCCGCCGTAGACAGTCGGGCAGCAGGCGCGGCGCTCGTAGCAGCTACGCAGCTAGATAGTATGTACGTACAGGTCGGTGTTGAGGCGCGTGCGGCGCGCGGCGTCCAAGGCCGCCCGCCGTAGACAGTCGGGCAGCAGGCGCGGCGCTCGTAGCAGCTACGCAGCTAGATAGTATGTACGTACAGGTCGGTGTTGAGGCGCGTGCGGCGCGCGGCGTCCAAGGCCGCCCGCCGTAGACAGTCGGGCAGCAGGCGCGGCGCTCGTAGCAGCTACGCAGCTAGATAGTATGTACGTACAGGTCGGTGTTGAGGCGCGTGCGGCGCGCGGCGTCCAAGGCCGCCCGCCGTAGACAGTCGGGCAGCAGGCGCGGCGCGAGCAAGGCGCCGTCGGCCAGCACGCCGCCGCCCGCGGCGCACTGCACGCGCAGCAGCCCGCAGCGCCGCGCCGACACGCACAGCGTCGCTACTTCGTGCCGACGCCACGGCAGGCCCGTCTCGCAGTACGACAGCAGTGAGTCTGTGCCAATATTGTGTCGTTACACTTCAGAACCGTGGATTTGAGCCGTGCCTGGCCCGCCACGAATTAATCCACGGCTTTAAAGTGTAACCTTTAAAAACAATCAAGGATTGGGTGATTCGAATTTGATCCAAAATCAATTCAAATCGCACAACGCGTTTAAAATTTATACTTTGGTTTTAATACGGCAAAAGTATTACAATAACAGACATATGCGGATTTGCGGACAGATGCTGACCAGGCCGCACGACGCACCGTTGGAAGATGGTCGTCGAACAACCGGGCTTGCTATTGGCGTAGAGACCTGGACTGCGCCATCACTTTCATTTAAAAAGTAAATATTGACTGCAAAACGTGAAAGAAAAACACGTGCGGCCCTGTCTCTTTGACAGGTATTGTCCACAAAGTAGCGTTGTCTCTTTCGAGAGTGTGATCAATTTTGTGAGGTTATGGCGCAGTCTGGGTCAATACGTCAATAAGGCTCTCGCACTAATTTTTATTTTAATTTAGCAAAGGTATTCCAATTAAACAGCCTGTAAATGCAAGTGAACAGCCCGGCTCGCCAATTATTTTTATTTGAATTCGGCGAAGGTGTTTTAGATAAACAGCCTGTATACAAGTCAACAGCCGGACTCGTGCATTATTTTTTTTAAATTTCGGCAAAGGGTTCTAGTTATACAGCCTGTAAATACAAGTTAACAGCCGGACTCGTGCATTATTTTTTTAAATTTCGGCAAAGGGATTCTAGTTATACAGCCTGTTAATACAAGTCAACAGCCGGACTCGTGCATTATATTTTTTAAATTTCGGCAAAGGGATTCTAGTTATACAGCCTGTAAATACAAGTCAACAGTCGGACTCGTGCATTAATTATTTTTTTATTTAGTACTTTTTAGCTGTTGTAAGATAATTACAAGGTTATTTATTAAGAACGATTTGTTTTATTAGGTCATTAGCGTTGTTTTTTTCAATAATTTGTCACTTTAAATTTTTATATTATTATTTTTGAACTCGCCTTTTTAAATCTTTTGATTTGATACTCGAAGGTCAAAGAAAATAAACCTCACCCCGCACATTAAAGCGCATAAAGTCTGTCATTTTGACTTTTTAAGAATTGTATGTACCTCACCACCATCGAGATCAATTTACAGTCCGTCAAATCTAAGAAGTACCGTTTGACAGTTCTGACAATTGAATGATAGGGATGGGATGAAAAAATCGATTACTATAATATCCGAACTTTAAGAGATCGATTACTATAATATCCGAATTTTAAGAAATCAATTGTTATAATTAAATAAAAGAAATGTTTAGGATATTTTTTTATTCACTACTAGTACTAGTATCGTCGTCTTCGTCATCATCGTCATTTAAATTAATGACCAGTTGATTGTCCATTACATTATCAAAGTGTACGTCTCTTTCGAAGTCGTCCATTATTATTTTCTTTGTTTTTTGTACTACTTTACTCCAATCTTCCTGTGTAACTTGGGCACATGCTTCCTTTAATAAACCTTCCATTTTCTTGACACTGAAGGGTGGTTTTGTGTTGTGTCTTGCTGCATAACCTGTAAAACAACAATGTAACTATTTGATAGCAGACGAAAACCATTGTTTAAATTATAAATGTTAGAAGTACTCGTGTTATTATTATAATATTATAAAATATTACCTTTAACTTGGGCCCAAATCAGTTCAATGGCATTATATTGGCAATGGTACGGAGGAAGTCGTATGACTTTGTGCCCGTGCTCTTCGGCCAATTGGTCAATTACATATGTCGGTTTTGGTGGTTTATGCAATTTCACTAACTGTAATAAAGCATTTAATAGTGACATGTCGGCATCCACTCCTTTTCTTTGCAGCCATGCCACCAAATCTGCTTTCTTATTGGCTGACGTAAAGTAGGGACAAGATAATAGGTCACTTTTGACATTTCATCAAAATTCAACAACGTAACCTTGTAACGGCGGGCATTAAATAAGAACTGCACAATTGCTTAACTTTTTTCAATTACGTTTACATATTTATTGTAATAATGACCGATACGAGTAATTTTACGATTTGCTTTCACTAATAAACCATTCTAAACATAATAAACAATTTCTGATCTAAAGAACTGAACGTCGTTACAATGTTGCGTCAGTCAACCCTTTTTCTTTTTAAACACTAGGGATGTTTCTCTAAAAATCGAAAGCTGATAGGATTGTAAGTTGAATCGAATGCAATGATTACTTGTGAAGAAAAATCACCATAAATTTATAACCACGTTGTGATTATAATAAAACCTAATTATACATATTTATTATTCTTTTAACTAACTATGAAAATACAAAAAAATAACTAAATAGAAAGGTCATTGATGTTGGGTGCAATTTAGGTGGATGTTGCTGGCAACACCAGTGCCTGTCGATGACGCATGTCATGTCGCCATAACATGATGATGACGCAGTCTTTTGTTGTTGTGCGAAGTGACTGTGCGTTTTTGGTGTGCTCTCTGTTATTTTCTTCTGATCCGGCTTTTTCATTGAACTGATCTTACTGACTACGTTTACCTGGCTATAAATTGGACTCCGATTGCTTAACGATTATTAAACAAGAAAAACATTACAGTCTTACTATGTCGAAACGAGGGAAAACTCTAAACAGTCAATCTCGCGAACTAGTGCTGAAATTGTACAATTATTTTGGACGTGAATCAGTTAACGATGGGCCTCTTTTACCATTGAAACCACCGAGAGAACGCGTTGCCGAAGCATTGGGAATAGGGAAGAAGACAGTAACTCAAATTCTGAAAGATAAATACGGACCATCAGGCTCAGAAGATAATACTTTACGTACACCGAAAAAACGAAAGAGGGACAAGAAAATTGTTGACGTTGATAATTTTGATGCTGCTGCAATTCGCAACCACATTTATGGATATTACTCGAGAAAAGAATATCCTACACGGGAAAAGCTATTGAGTTCGTTAAAAGGCGCAGGCTTATTTTTTGGAGGCAAATCGTCTCTATCAAAGGTTTTGAAATCGATTGGCTTTAGATTTAAAAAATCCGACAAGCGGAAAATCCTGCTAGAACGCTACGATATTATTTTGAAGAGAATAACATTCTTACGTCAGGTAAATAAAATTACGGATTGGGACAATGTCGTGTTTATTGACGAAACATGGTTGAATGCGAACCATACGGTTGCGCGGACATGGACCGATGATACAGCGGCCTCCACCTCAAAAGTTCCATCGGGAAAAGGAGCCCGACTTATTATATGTCACGCGGGATCAGCTTCTCAAGGTTTTATTCCAGACTGCCTCCTCGCATTCGCCTCTAAAACTACAACAGATTACCATGAGGAAATGAACTTTGATGTTTTTAAAGAGTGGTTTGAGAAGCTGCTAGTCAGCTTAGAAAACCCATCGAAAATTATAATGGACAATGCTCCGTATCATTCTGTACAAGTTGATAAACCACCAACTCAAGCAAATAAAAAGCAAGAAATTGTCTCGTGGCTGGTAAGAAATGGTGTGGAGGCAAGTCCAACTTTATTAAAAGTTGAGTTGTTAAATCTGGTAAAAGCAACTAAGCCGTCCAAGCTCCGCTATGTAATCGATGAACTAGCCCTAGAGCATGGACACGAAGTTATTCGATTGCCTCCCTACCATTGCCAGTATAACGCCATCGAGCTTATTTGGGCACAAATAAAGGGTCATGCAGCGCGGAACAATACTGAACCACCCTTCAGTACTGCTAAAATGATGACTCTGCTACAAACTGCATGTGCAGAAGTCACTACAGAAGACTGGCGAAAAGTCGTGGAGAAGACAAAGAAAATAATTTTACAAGATTTTGAACGAGATGTGAGAATAGACAATATTATTGAAAATGAATTAATAATATCTCTGAGTGCTGACAGCAGTGATGAAGATAGCAGTTCCGATAGTTCAAGTGAATAAAAGCAATTTTTTTGTTAAATTACGTAGGTACTTGTCTTATTTTGCTCCTTTAATTTATGAAAGAAAAAATAATAATGGGACAGGGATTCGCATGATCATTTTTAAAATTCACATATGTTTCAAGTCTGTATCGATTCATTCGATTCATTCATTTAATCGATGTTTTTAAGCAGGTCACCTCACTATGAATATAAAACTGACATCTGTCAAAAGTGACCTATTATCTTGTCCCTACTTTAGGTGCTTTATCAATTTGCACAGAGTGGTATGGGGCATTATCCATTATAATTGTGCTGTTAGGAGGGATATTCTGTAATAAATTTAAGAACCACTCTCGGAACCTTACTGCGTCCATTTCTTCATGATACTCTTTAGTGCTTTTGGATTGGAAAGCTAATAAAGAGTTTTCCACGAAGCCTGTAGACGCTGACCCAGCATGGCATATTATGAGGCGTCCACCTTTTCCTATCGGCACCTTCGAGCACGATGCTTCAGAATCATCAGTCCATGTTTTCGGCACAGAATGGTTGGAATTTAGCCAGGTTTCGTCCAAAAATATTACATTATCCCAGTTTATAATTTGTTTAACTTCGCGCAGGAATGTTAGTCGCTGCATAATTATGTCATGTCGCTCCATAACAATTTTTCGTTTGTCAACTTTTTTGTATCTGAAGCCAATTCCTGTTATTACCGTTCTCAACGACTCTATGCTTCCCTTATACAGCCCGGCATCTTTTAAAGTTGCACATAACTTTGCCAATGTTGGAAATTCGCCTCTTGTAAAATACCCGTATATATGGTTTCTAATAGCATGACTATCGAATTCATCGATGCCTGTCACAGGTTTATTTCTTTTTCGTTTTTTCGGTGTGTGAAGTACGTTACTGTCACTCCCCGAAGGCCCATATTTTTCACTTAATATTTTGCCAACGGTGCGGCTACCAATACCGAGAGCTTCACCGACGCGATCCCGAACTTGTGTAACTGGCAGTAGAAGTCCACCATTTTGAGATTCACGCTCAAAATACTCGTGTAATTTCACCACCAATTCACGAGCCTGGCTGTTCAAAGTACGTCCTCTTTTCGACATTATTAATAAACACTTGCTTAGTTCGGAGTCCAGTATAAATATTGCCAAGGTAAACGGATAAAGAATGATCAGTCCAGAAAAGTAATAGCCAAGTCACAAATTGTAAAACACAAACGAGAAAGCAAGTACGCGCACAGTCAGCTTCCAAGATGGCGAGAGACTGCTGACGCCGAACCGACCGAGCGGACCGCGTGCGCTTGTAGTTGGCAGTGTTGCCAGAAAAAAAAAATTGTAGAGACTTGGACACCTGCGATTTTGCCTATTGACCTAAAAATAATTAAATTAATTTATTTTAGAGTATCTGTGTATTCAGTGCATTATGCGTAGTGTTGCCCAAATTCAGTCTTGGTCTTGCAGTCTTGGTCTTGTTCTTGCGTTTTTGCAAGACCAAGACCAAGAACAAGACCGCGTATTTTTAGCAAGACCAAGACCAAGACTGACCGTGCAAGACTTGAGCAAGAACAAGACATAGCCTGCAAGACTCTTGCGTCTTGCAGCTAGGACTTAGCGCTATTTCACTGAGTAGTTAGGTGTAACAGTTCGGTGTATAGGTAGGTACGCTTAGGAATTCTATGAGACGCAAAAAACTGTATCAAAGAATATGAAAAACTGGACCTATGCGCATTACGACTAATACCATAAACATAGCGAATAAAAAAATATCTATTAAAATCAAACTGAGTGCATGCATAGTTATGTTTTAACCATCGGCACTTTGATAATGCGGCATCAAAGGTTTTGTACTTACTTCTCAAAGAAATTTGCCGCTTTTCGGAAGTACATGGTTATGATACACGCGCCGGCGGCTTCTTTTGAAATCTAAAACAATCGTTGCCGCCACGCCGAAATCATAACATTTGACACTATTTGATTGCCGCCATAGGGCGAAGGTATACTCATGCAAAATAATTTCCTAGTAGAGTACCTACAGGTGTTCCAAAGAATAAATAAGTTTCAGAGTGCTTAGAATGAAAATGAATACATTATACTGATCACGCAAGTAGTATTATGATTAGGATAAAATGGTAAGGATAGGTAGTAGATGTCATATTAATTCATTCTAGTAAGTATATATTATAATATTGATTACTTATATGGTTTTAAACTAATTACTTAGGTACTATTATTGTACATTTAGTCATTATATTTCTTAAGTTTTTACAAGAAAAAATAGCAAAAAAGTGTTCAAATATCACCCGTTTAATAAATATTGTAGCCACTTTTAAATATACTTGAAACGTGTAAAAAAATTCTACAAAACTAATAAAATAATATAAAAAGCGTAGGTACTTACCTACTAATAAAATAAAAAGCCTGCGATAAGAGTTTTGTATTACTTACCAGCCCGAATATCTCTGAGAGAGATGATGAGAGTAAGTATTTACTAGCTGTGCCCGCGACTTCGTCCACGAGGAATAGTAACTTTGGAGGTATAGTGACGTTCAGGACTTATTTATTTATTTTAAAACTTCTGTCATCAAACATACAAACGAACTCTTCAGCTTTATAATATTAGTATAGATGTACGCCAAAACATTCACTTATATGTAAAGAATAGTGATTGGCACTAATTCTATTTTATTCACGCGTCGCGTCTGTACAAGTAGGTAATATTTAGTGTGTGTTTGTACGCCGCACGCGGCATTGTTTGATTTGCGGCGGCATCCTTTTCATAGAGCCGGCACGTGGCGAGGCGGCGCGGTAAAGCAAGGAAACGTACTATAAATAAAGGAATTATTTTAATTCCAGTCATTTCCAATTGAGCTGTGCTTCGAGTCTAACTTGATAATTGTTTTTACTAATTCTCGTTGTTTTCTAAAAACGTATCACGTGTACAATTTAATATGAGTGACGAAGATTCAAATTATTCTAGTCCGAGTAACGAGAGTTTGAGTCACAGATCTAAAAGACCCAAAAGCAAATTTGAGGAGTTTTTCGAAATAATTCATGCATCCCAAACTGCCTTCTGTAAATTGTGCCAACATAAAAAGATTGAAATAAAAATGAAAAACAGAAACACTTCAGGCTTAAGGAAACATCTAATATCTTTCCACAAAAAGGAATCAGAAATATTTCTTCCTGTTAAACCAAAATTAAGTGGAGATATCACAAGCTTTTTAGTAACCGCTGGAAGTGGACAGGTAAGAATATTTTTTTAACAGTTAAAAGAATTTTAACTCCGCGTAGCTATTCATGCGATACTTTCAAAAACGCCATTAACTTACGTAAGTATTTTTGAGTTAGTGGTGTTTTCACAGTTTTCATCTAGGGGTGCGACATATTAAGTATGTAATTATCGTCTTAAATATTTTTTATAAACACCCATATTTTCAGTTAATCGGCCAGTAACAACTAAGTACTTTATTTTGGTAAATTACAGTACAGTGCAACCTTAATATAACAAATATCAATTTAACGATTTTCTCGATTTAACAACAACAAACCTCCTCCTCTTATACGCTCAAACCTAATAACACAAGATTTATTGTTTTGTTTCAGTCGGAAAACAGCAGTGACAACATCACGACAGCTACAGTTGATTGGGTGGTGAAAAAATATCTTCCCTTCTCATTTTTCGATGACGAAGCTACACAAGTATATTTTCGACGTATTTGCCCTAATATGGTGTTTCCTAAAAGGTCTACACTTAGAAGGAAAGTCAAAGAGCGATTTGAAGAGCTCCAATTGAATCTCAAGGAACGACTTCAACAATTATCATCTAAAATGTCTTTTACCATTGATGGGTGGACGTCAATTGCTGGTAGGAGTTACTACGGGGTTACTATTCATTATATAGACAACGCATGGAAGTATCAATCTGTAGTTCTTGATTTTATACCATCACGCGGTCGACATACTGGGGAAGATATTGCAACGATTTTCCATGAATGTTTATTGGAATATGGCATAATTGATAAAATACAAGGTATCACGGTCGACAACGCAACTGCAAATACCAAATTCATGTATGAACTGGGCAAACAGCTGCCGCCACACTTTGATTCAGACAATCAACATTTCCGGTGCTTTGCTCACATTTTAAACCTTGGTGTACAAGATTTATTAAAGACCTTAGCATTACACTGTGAGTCTGACACTAACGCGCAAGATCAGCAGTACGAAGACTATGCAGACGAAACTGAGGATGAGGAAGATGAAGAATCTGCACCAAATATTGCTGACTCGCGTACATCTGTAACAAAGTTACGCAGTATTTCCAGTAAAATAAAAAGAAGTGAGATAGTGAAGAAGAAGTTTCAGTCTGCTTGTGAAGCAGCTGGCGTGCCATCAAATCTAAATGCCATTCTTGACTGTCCAACGAGATGGAATTCCACACATGATATGATTGGATTTGGTTTAAAAGTGAGAGCGGGCATTGACATATTGTGCAGTTCTGTCACCGAATTAAATGATTTTCAAATCACAGCTAATGAATGGCAGGTACTCGAAAAATTACATAAATTTCTAATAAACTTTAAACTTTTAAGTACAAAACTTGGTGGAGACAAATATGTTACATTACCGCTAGTCATTGTATCATTCAATCTCTTGCTAGATAAAATTGAATCCATGGTAAAACAGTTAGATGAGAAACCTAATCGATCTGAAGTGGATGAAAGGCTCATTCTAGCTTTCCAAGCAGCTCGAGACAAAATGCTTAAACATTACAAGAAGAGCAACTGGATTTATTGTACTTCTTTAATTTTAGACCCAAGGCATAAGGCTCAGACTTTTGACCTGACAATGTGGGGGAAGCAACTTAAAACAGAAAGTCTGCGCAAGTTCAATGAACTTTATGAAGAATATAAAAGTCTACACTCACTGAACAAATCTCTGGAATTACCAGAAAAAGAAAATAAAGTATGTGATGAAGATGAAGACGTAATAGACTTTGATAAACTCTATGAATGTCCCTCGACGTCATCTGGATCTTGTCTTCAAGGCTTAGTGATAGACGAGTTGGAGGAGTACCTGAGAAAACCAAGAACTGCCAGCTCGGAAGACATTTTAGATTGGTGGAGGACGCATGAGACAGAGTATCCGATTTTATCGAAAATGGCCCGTGATTTTCTCTCAATACCTGCAACTTCAGTACCTGCTGAGAGGTTATTTTCTAAAGCATCATTAGTAATTAGAAAACATAGAAATAGGTTAAGTGATGAGTCAGCCAGATGGTTACTTTGTATTAATTCTTGGTCAAAAAAAATTATATAAAGTATCATAACCTAATGATAAAGCTGTTGATTTGTGTTGTATTTTATTTTTTATTCAAATAAATGATAAATCGTAAACTCTTTTATTAAATTTCTTATAAGTTGAGGGTTCAATCTCTTTCTAGACAGATAAGTATTGTTCTTTAAAATACAGTCAAGTTATTGTAATTAATTTGTTTTTTTACATGTTTTAGCAAATGTAAGCTTATAAATCATAAATGTTTATTAAGAAACAGTTACTTCCATGGAAAACGACATATAGGTCAGTTGATTTTTCGAATTTCTTATCAAATCTTCAGTTACTTATTAATCTGCTTGATCTTTACTATGGCTATGTTAATTCAAGCTCACAATGTTCCAATTCTAATACGTTTTTCTAAGATTTAAAGTAAACTTTAATAAATAGTAATAGACTAATAGGTAATTGCAAGACTTGCAAGACTCTTGCTGCAAGACCAAGACCAAGACCAAGACTGGGAGCGCAAGACCAAGACCAAGACCAAGACCAGGTGTATTGGCGCAAGACCAAGACCAAGACTGGCTAAGTCTCGTCTTGTTCTTGCATTTGGGCAACACTAATTATGCGGTCGCGCAGTAACGTCGTTAATTTATAACATCAGGCAACAACATTTTTGTGAATGGGTTCTACATACCTTATTTTTATTAGTTTTAGACGTAGAAATAAGACTTAGAAGAAAAAATTGTAATTGTAAAATCAATGGATGTGCTTGTTAAAAATTTGTTTATTTCTCTGTAATATGCAAACCCATACTATCATACACAAAAATAAATGTAAAAAACACTATCCCTGACTCCATTTACTATTTCGACAGCGTTAGCGCGAGAAACCCCGACTTATTTGGGCGCGAAAATCAAAAATCGACAAATCGCTTTCGACAACTTTTTAAAGAAGCAAATATATTTGATTTATAAATACGTATTTTTGGTGAATGGGTTTTATCTCATATTTTACGATTACGTAACTATTTAGTTATGTAATCGTAATATGTGAGATAAATCCCATTCACATGAAAAAATATTTGTTTGGTTGTCAAGTGTAATTTGTAAATAATACATTCGATTTTTCGTATATGTAAACGATTTTTTTGCATACAAGTGTATCCGAAGAGTCGCAACACTACGTGCAGTGACCTAACTACGTAACTTTGTAATGAGGTCAAGAATATAACTATTAGAAATTATTTACTGTGTAAATATGTGTTATTTTGCTTTGTTTGAAAGTTTTCAATTACATTTAGATATTAAGAATTGTACATTTTTAGATACAATAATGAAATCTTTCTAAATTCATGGTTTTATGAAAAAGGTTATCGAAACTGAATAATGTACGTATGAACAAAGTTGTTTCGGTTTGAAAAATATGAAACGTCAAACGGTACCTCTTAGATTTGATGGACTGTAATGTCGTATGATTTTTTAAAATTGATTGACCCGTTGAGGAATTATGAGCGGATATAGGCACATTGGAAAGATACATACGCGTCAAATATATAACCCTCCACTGCAGTCGGGTAAAAATACAATAATTAATACAATACTGACCGATTGGCAAATTTAGGTGATCCTCGAAATCTTCCAGCCAGATGATGAGTATTTTAGTTGTGAAATCTCGGTTACGCCTTCCACTACCTGAAGAAATAATAGGAAATTTTAAAATTTATAATATATTTTTTATTAGTATTGTTTACGACGGACGAAGCGGCGTGAGGCGCGCGCGGGCGGCGGGGCCGCGGCGAGGGGGCGCGCGGGATGGGCGCCTTCTCCGCGCAGCGTGTGCCCCTGAGCCTTTTCACTTTACATCTAATCACGGACACAGACACCGCGCTCTTTTCAATTAATTTATTGGTCTAAAACTAATATACAGTCCACGGAGTTTCATTTATCGCTCAAGACATTCCTGCAGTTACAGGCTTTTTTCTACACATAGGTTATCCACCATGAATGGACATTCCCCAGCCCCGGCAGTAATGCCAACTAAGATATCAACTCTGTGTAAATGCACTTGGCGAGTGTGGAATCAATTGCATCGATATCGGTAAAAATGGTCGATATTATCGATATTCGGTAAGTGTCGACATTAAAGCAAGTCAGCACTGTACACAGTAGACAGTAGACAGTACCCGTGAGCGCAGTGGCGGGCTGCTTGTCAAGGTCGAGCGAGAGCGCGCGCAGCTTGTCGGCCAGCGGCGCGGCGCGCGCCGAGCGCTCCGACTCGCTGGCGCTGCGCTCGTACGCGCTCGACGCGCCCGACACGTCCCAGCACGAACCGGCTGCTTTGTCGCTGCTAAATACCAGTTATAATCAATTTGTATTACTTGGAGTTTTAGTTGGAAAATCAGCTATGTTCAGTAGGATTACTCCCCTAAACGAAACTTCATAACTACGATTTTTTTTAATTTGTTTTACGGATACTATTATAGTTTATTTTTGTGTAATCTAATCACCCAAGTTTGAATCCACTAATGACAAATATCAGGAAGGAATGAATGACCTAGAGGCCTACTCTAATTCAATGAAAACGAAGTTTCGATCAAAAATGAGTTGGTAATATACAGAGTCAAAAACATCTATTTCATCTATTCGTTTCAGAAAACCGTCCATGGGTTCGAACTTCTTGTGCTTATCCAATAATTAATTAGAATATTCCCCATAAACTTATGAAATTTAAGCAAACAAAAATTCATGAATTTCATTTTTAAAGATGAGAGTTGAAGACTGAAGTTGGATTTTAATCAATTTTCGTTCTAATTTTATTTTTCGTTTAATTAGAGTAGACCCTCTGGTTATTTGCTATAAACATTAGTAGGATCAATCTTTTAATAACCATCGCTCGAGAGAAACGAACCGTCGGTTTCGACAGCGTACTTATTAAACTACTTATAATAACTTAAGACAGTATCTATAGCAATCTAAGAAAGATAAACTACAGTACGATCAACGTAACTAGGCCGGACTGAAGTTGGCGACAAGTGGTTGCGCAGATGCATTTTTTGGAAGTAATTGGTGACAGGAAGAGGGGGGCGGGGGCGGTAACTAAACCAAGAGGATTAGAGATGCGATTACGCATTACATTGTCATACCTAATTATTATTACTAATTCATGTTTTTTTGTGATTAGTTTGGTAAAGAAATTGTTTTTCAAAGTTTCTTTATTATTTACTGTAACTGTTCTAAATTTAAACTTTTATGAACTCATTTAAATAGTGTTTTTATATTGTTGAATTAAAATGTCGTTAGTATTTTTAATCGATTAATCGTTTACGTAAGTAATTTTAAGGTCGCATCTCTATAACATGGGCGAAAGTGATAAAAACCTAACTTCAATCCGGTCAAGATACGTTGATCGTACTGTAACTAAGCTTTCATTTTTTAAACTAACGTGTTTAAAAAATGAAAGCTTAAAAACTCATTTGGATAGATTGAAACTAGGTACAGAACTATATGGCATAGACTAGTTAGCGCGACCAGCTAGTATTATTTAATCAAAAGGATTTTGTTATTCTAATGTGGAGTAATAAAATGTCATTACCTGGTAGATATACAGGGTCCATCGACGTCAGACTTGATACTGTCATTTTGTCTCTCGTCTGTGTCTGAGATCTCGTAGCCGGACGGCACCACGAACGCGATCTCGTTCGTAGAGTCCGACCAGTATAGCACCTAAATAAAACAGACCCAATATATAAATGAGCTTATTTTAAAGACTCTCGTAGTAGGGTACAAGCCCTGTCCAAGTCATGGACACAAACTACACCCAGACAAGGAATAACAATATAAGCCCTGTCTAAGTCACGGACACGAATTATACACAGACAAGGAACAACAATTTGTGGATCAAACCAAGTGGTGTCCCTTGTGGGAATCGAACTCACAACCTCTTGCGTAACAGTCGTACACACTCCCACCGCTCCCTCAGTGGCGTAGTTAAAACATCTCGATAGTCGAAAAAGCGGTGGTATGCAATTCATCACACATATTCAAAAAGTTTAGAATTGATAAATAATAAAACGTTTATTTATTCATTGTAATGGTAGTATTAAATTCGGATCATATTTATTTAAGTTGTATATAATTTTGCTTATAAGCTTGGCGGCGTCCGGTTTTCTGATTAGGATTCCTGATTACAGAATTCAGATTCGAAATTCCGTGAGACTCATTTCATTTTTTTCATTTCATTTAGTCAAGAACTATTTTTAATTGTATTTGAATTTTGTACATGCATACATAATAGTTATTTATGAGTCGCGCGTGCGCATTGGTGCGTAGGGGGTGTGTCACACGGTCGAAAATGACGTCCACCTTAATAAAGTGCGTTTCGTGTAACATAGTCATTGACGAATTGTTATGTTATATTCAAAACAAAGGGAAGGAGCAACGAGACCTAGAAGACATCGTTGGACTTATGAAATCCACGGATCCAGATCAAATTCCCGTTTTTGTGGCACGAAGCTTACGAGAAACTACCTCCGGTTACTTTTGACCATTTGGATGTCACTAAACTACTTAAAGATTTGACATTAATGCGGTATGAAATAAATGAAATAAAAGCAAAGTATATTACGAATAAGCATTTTGATGAATTTAAAAACAGTTTTTACGAAGAAAAATATGCATCCTTGTTAATGCCGTCAGAAAATATTAATATACGGAGAGGTGGTTATCGAGATAGTGGACCCATGGGTACCTCGCATATTGTGGAAGGCTCCCTTGACGGAGATATGGATACTTCCTTGAAACAATCTTCGCCTCCTATGAGGGACATTATCAGTGATAACAATAACATAATTTCCGTTGAAAATATTTCTTCCAAAATGGCGGTAGATAAACAGTGAGACGATCAGCTGGTGTTTGTTCCGTGTATTCGAATGTGGCGCAAAAGGGTGTGAGCCAGAGAGACGAGGCTAGATGCAGCGCTGAGCATACGAATCAGAGTGAGATGCCAAAAACGGTTTCTTATCAAACAAATGATATTGAAAAGTGCAATAAAAATGGCGATTGGGCTATAGTGACAAATAAAAGAAAGAATAAGCAACGTTTCGAGGGAAAATTAGGGACAGCGGAATCGATGGAGAAGTTTAGAGCGGCCGATAGAAATATTCCTTCATTTATTACGAATATACATAAAGATACCGTGGAGTCTGATATATGTAATTATATTCTACAGAGGACAAAATTAAGTGTACTTTTGGAAAGAATTGACATTAAAAAGCATAAAGACTATTTGGCTTTTAAGTTTTATGTTCCTGAGTCTACGTTACCTACGTTTTTGGATAATAATCTATGGCCAAAGGGAATAATATTTAGACGCTTTGTGCATTTTAGGCATAAGTTAGTGTCCAATCCGGTCATTGGTGGCGGCGGCAACATATATAAAAATGGATCAGGATAACTACACATCTATGAGAATAGCGTTTAACTGTAAAAATATTAAACGCTCGCTTCAAGACGTACGAGAACTTTGTAAAGCTGTGGATCTAATTGCACTCCAGGAAACTTGGCTACTGTCTCATGACCTAGGCTTTCTACTAACGATTGATGCTGAATTTAGCTGCACTGGTACTTCAGCTGTAAATTTGGAGGCTGGAATCTTACGGGGGAGGCCGTTCGGTGGAGTGGCGATTTTATGGAGACATAGTGTTTTTAAAAATGTCTCTGTAGTGAAGTGTGATAACTCTCGTGTAAGTGGTATAAAAATATTGGTTAACGAAAAGTCTTTTTTAATATTAAATGTATACATGCCTACAAATAAAGTGGACTACCTGCCAGACTTTACGGATTGCCTTGGTACAGTGAGTGCAATTGTTGAACTTGAAAATATTAACTCAGTGATTGTGTTAGGAAACTTTAATGCGCATCCAGGTGAACTTTTTTACGAGGAATTAATACTTTTCTGTGACGAAAATGGTTGGTTATGCGCAGACGTTAATAAATTAGGTCTAAGTTCTAATACGTATACATTTATAAGCGATGCACACGGTACACTCAGTTGGTTAGATCACTGTTTAATTTCTAATTCGCTTAAAAATGCAATAACTGAGATTTATATTAAACAGGGTGTCTATTGGTCAGATCACTTACCCATTGTAATAGAATGTCGACTCAATTTTGTACCTGAGCATAGAATGGATCTGCCTATGTCTGTTAATAACAAAATATTATGGGGATCTAGAACGCACGAACAAATTGAAAAATATAGACTAGAATGTAATAAACATCTACGAGACATTGACTTTCCCTCAGAGTTGTCAATGTGTTCTGATAAAACCTGTAGCAATACGAATCATAGAGTAACAATCGATAAGATATATAATGATATTGTTAAAATACTAAGGGAGGCGGCTGTTTTTAATCAGGATTCTGCCACTGCCCACACTAGGAAAAAACCCGTCGTAGGGTGGAATAAACACGTACGTGACGCGCACCGAGCGGCACGTTTTAAATATCAGTGCTGGCTCTCACAGGGTAAACCTACCACGGGTAGATACTACACGGAAATGCAGGAGAGTAGGAATTTTTTTAAATCCAAGTTAAAATGGTGTCAAAACCATGAAGAACAAATAAAAATGGACATACTTGCTACTCAACATGCAGATCGAAATTTTGCTGCTTTCTGGAAGGGTACAAATAAATTTAATGTGAAACCTTGCATTCCCGTGAGTGTGGGTGGTGTCTGTGATCAGGTTAAGATAGCAAATTTATTCAAGGACCATTTTATGGTGAAATCGCCTTTGGGACCGTACCGCTCTAAGGCGGTCAGTGCCGAGACCAGTCAGAAGCCCGTAGACATTACTTTTCGAGCCAAAGATGTTGCTAAGTTCATAAAGAGCGCAGCGAGGGGAACTCACCGGGTCATGACAATGCCGGGCCCCATTTACCTAGAGTGCTCGACTTATTATATACCCTCTGTATGTGTCACTCGTATCTACCTGGGGACCTGATGAGGACGGTGGTGGTTCCTATTGTTAAAAATAAAACTGGAGATATGTCTAATCTTGACAATTATAGACCAATATCGCTGGCGACTGCCATTGGCAGGATATTTGATGGCTTACTATTCCTTCCTTGATATCCAATTAAATAAACACCTAGATTTGCACGATAACCAATTTGGATTTAGACCTAATTTATCGACTGAAAGTGCGATATTAAGTTTAAAACATACCATTAGGTACTATGCTGATCGCAAGACGCCTGTCATTGGCTGTTTCCTCGACCTATGTAGAGCTTTTGACCTGGTTTCTTATGGAATTTTGTGGAATAAAATGCAGAAAATTAATATACCATCTGAAATAACCAATATATTTAAATATTGGTATGGAAACCAGGTCAATAGTGTTAGATGGAACAATTGTGTTTTTTCTAAATCGTACAGGATGGAATGCGGGGTGAGACAAGGGGGGCTTAGCTCGCCATCGCTTTTCCACCTGTACGTGAATGATTTGATCGTCACACTGAGCAGTCAACATGTAGGTTGTCATGTGGATGATGCATGTTTGAATAACCTTAGCTACGCTGACGACATGGCGCTGCTGAGTGCGTCGGTCTGTGGTATGAGGAAACTGATCTCCATTTGTGAATCCTATGCGGCTAGCCACGGCCTGATTTACAATGTCAAAAAGAGTGTGTGTATTGTTTTTGGATTTGGTGGTGTCAAAATGGTTAGAGGCCTACCAGATATAAACCTCAATGGCATTCCATTATGTAGAGTACAAGTGTGTAAGTATCTTGGCCACCTGATAACGGCCGATCTCAAGGACAATGTCGACATTGACAGGGAACGAAGGGCACTGTCTATTAGAGCAAACATGATTGCTCGTAGATTTTCAAAGTGCTCCAGCTAAAATTACTCTTTTTAAAGCTTACTGCACGTCTTTTTATACGAGCAGCATGTGGGCCTTTTACAATAAAAAATCGTACAGTGCCCTCCGTGTCTTGTACAATAATGCTTTCAGAATGCTGTTGGGGCTACCCCGACGCTGCAGTGCATCAGGGATGTTTGCCGAAGCACGCACAGATTGTTTTTATGCAACGATTCGCAAGAAATGAACATCTCTGGTGCGCAGAGTTAGGGCCAGCTCGAACAGTATTCTGAAAATGATTTCTCTAAGACTGGACTGCCCATACATGAATCGGTGTGACCGTATTCATATGAAGTACATCCGGTAGTATTTTATGATTATGTTTTATTACTAACATTAGTCTTTAAGGTGTTTGTTATATTTCAATATTGTTTTACTAACACTAAATGGATCAATGGTCTGAATAAATGATATTATTATTATATTATTATTATATTATAAATAAAAAATACATCTTACACTATTAAAAATTATAACTTTAAGATTTCTATAGACAAAAATTGATTAAAATAAGTTAAAAAATAGCTAAATACATTATTACACAAAAATAGAACATCTAATTAAATAAGTAATGAAATAAAATTAAAACATTAATTGAATAATTTGAACGATTTAATTGAAATTTATAAATTCGTCTACTGAATAGAAACATTTTTCTAATAGGAGGTCTTTTAGTCTTTTTCTAAAATTTGTGTGTTGTAAATTTCATTTTTTAAGGCAATAGGTACAGAATTAAATAATTTTACGGCTTGAAATTGTGCACTGTGTCTGACAATATCCAGCTTAGGATTTATTTTGTTTTTTAAGTGTTTTGTCCGTGAGCTTTCTCTTAGCTGTTTTTCAATTTCAGTCTCATAGTTGCTAATGTATTTAGCCAAATCACTCAAGACTGTCAATATATCTCGGTACCGTCAGAACTGAAAGATTTTTAAAATGTTCCCGGCATGACTTCCATTGAGGAATGCGTACAATTATCCTGATTGCCCTCTTCTCTAAAACAAAAGCTCTGTATGTATTATATCTGAAACTATTACCCCAGAGTTGGATGCTGTATCTTAATCTCGACTCCACCAAGGCGTAATAAACTATTTTCAAATTGTCAACACTAACTTCGTCACGTAAACTCCTAAGTGCATAGCAAGCAGATGATATTGATGCGTCGATAGCTTTTAGTTCAGCTTTCCAATTAAGCAAGGAGTCTATGTGAACACCCAGAAACTTAACCGAATTAACTAATTCTATTTTATCTCGATTTGATACTATGTCTAGATTAAAATTATTCCTGGAAGTAGATTTAAATAAGATTACGTTTGTTTTTTTTATATTTACTTTAAGTTCATTAGTCTGAAACCAATTTTGAAAAAGCTTAAGTGTTGTATTTATTTTAGTATTTAACACTTGCATACTATTTGCGCTTAATACAGCGTTTGTGTCATCAGCAAAAACAATAACATTAATATCGGGCTGCGATTCACTTATTTAATTTATTAAGTCGTTAGTAAAAATTATAAATAAGATAGGGCCTAATATTGATCCTTGCGGGACACCTCTAGTAACTGTCATCATTTCTGATTTTATTACTTGTAGACAGTTATTTTCGTCCTTATGTCTTACTTCTACGTAAATCTTTCTGTTGTTTAAACGTCGGGCAATAAACAAGGTATTTTACCTTAAATTATTCACGCGATTAAGACCCGTAATATATATATTTTAATAATGTGTACAAATCGCGAAAGTTTATCAACATTTATGATCGAAACAGCTCCAGAGGCTTTCCTCGTATCCCGTAATGTTCCAATTTCATTAAAAGTATATCATGATTAACAGTATCAAAAGCGGAGCTGAGATCAAGAAAGACACCAGCTACTTTCATTTTATTATTAATACCTTGAACAACATCATTAACCAAAGTATTTATTGCATCTACAGCACCAATTCTTTTGGTAACCAAATTGTCTGTTATTTATGATTCGGTTTGCGTTTAGATGACTAACAAGACGGATCTTTATAAGCTTCTCAAAAATTTTGGAAAGCACAGGCAGCACTGAAATTGGTCTGTAATTATTTGCATCTGTTAGCGAACCTTTTTTATGTAACGGAACGACTTTCCCTATCTTGAGTTGTTCAGGAAAAATACACGCCTCTATACAGTTGTTATAGAAACACGAAAGAAGTTCAGCTAATATTTTGACATGCTCTTTTACCACTGATATTTGAATTTCATCGTATCCACTAGAACTTTTACATGCCATTGTTTTAACAACTTTTGTTATTTCATCGGATGTTATTTGTGAAAAATGTATGAACTTTCCGTTACACGACAGAACTACTTTACTCATATTTTTTTCTTTAGTCTTATTTCTGTCAGAGACTAGCGCATATATCCGGTTAAGGTCAAGTTAGGATTTTTCTGTATGGTAAAAATAAGAATGTGTGCGCTTTGTTGAACATTTTGTATGTAAGCAGATCATTCAGGTTTCTAAATCTAAATTCCTGATAAGCAAACCTAATCAGAAAACCGGACATCTGCGGCCAGCCTTAATAGTTTCAAAAGACAAAGACGGGAATGCTGCAATGCCGTCATTGCAGCATTCCCGTCTTTGTCTTCAACATTTTAGTCTAGGCTACTTATCAAAGTGTGGTGCTAGACTGCAACATTTCAGTTTGGAGGTAGGTTCGACACCATTGAGAATGAAGTGTTTACCTTTCCGACCCTCTGCTCCCCTGAGCTGCTCCCCCAGGGGAGACGATGGGATTTTTTTGTATCAACGTGTTGTAAATAGCAGTTTTGGTAAGTTAAAAATTATAAATGGCACATTTAATAACTAGTGAGGGGAAGAAGTTGTTACAAAAAAAAATCCATCGAGAGCGCGGGGGAGACGTTGTTACAAAAAAATCCCATCCTCTCCCCTGGGGGAGCAGCTCAGGGGAGCAGAGGGTCGGAAACCGAAGTTTAACACTAAAAAGAACAAGTATCCGAGAGGATTTAAATGCTTTTGGAAGCTCCTCTTCTTGATGTACTGTAATGCATCACGCACCTGTTCCCGGCCGTCGTAGAGCGCGGGCGCGGGCGGGGCAGAGCCTGCGGCGCCGGCGGGCTGCGGCACGCGCGCGTCGTAGCTGCTGCGCACGTGGCCCGCCCAGCCGGGGTGCCCGCGCACTAGCGCCGGCGCGCCGAGCCTGGGGGGGGGGGGCGTGTGAGTGACGGAACCGCTGGGAACAAAGACGCCAACGACTCGCTGGTGTCTTTGTTCCATTATAAACCTTACCAAACGACTTGGCAAGCAACCTTTAATGTAAATATATTTATTCACTTAGGAAAATACTACACTTGTGAAAAGTCGATTGTATATGTACATGTAATGCCTGTTCGCAAACGTTAGGTAAAGCCGGAGACAAGAACGAGGCAATAAAAACTCTCGGCTGCTCTTTTCGCCAACGTTTACTTATCTCACACATATTATATCACAATTTTTCTTTGTTAAATAACTGTATATGCAGGTAAGGTGCAACCACCATTGTATTATACACCATATATGAAGACTGGTGCAAAAATAAGAGATAAAAAATATTAAAAGAAGAATACACGAGTACAGAAACCTAAAAAAATAATAATAATTTTAAATAATTATTTTATTTTATTATAGAGAACCTCAATAGGCACAACATAGTACGAGCATTCTCTTACAATGTAAAAACGATATGTGCTCAAATTACTGCTAATTAATGAATGTTTTGCAAAAGAAAGAAAAGCCTTAAATATTTATCTTATGCTTTCATTTAACTTGCCCTGTGTGTATTCACACTTCCAGACGTCGATTGCGCTCAACCTTGGTACATTACTGGATTTTTGAAGACAATGCAATATTATGGTACATAGACCTGATTTAATGATTGGGCCGGAAGGTGGTCATTGGTACTCAGCAGTCATGTCAGTCAGTATGATTCAATGTAAATGAATCAAATCCATACTAATATTATAAATGTGAAAATGACTCTGTCTGTTTGTTACGCTTTCACGCTCAAACAGCTAAACCGATCTAGATGAAATTTGGTAAAGACATAGGATAGTTTAGTCACGCGGGCGAAAGCTAGTATTAAATACAAATTAACAGACACAGAAACATGTCCAATAAAAACTAAAAACAAATAAATAGTTAAAAAAACCTTTTAAAAACCACCTTTTATTCAAATATTCTAAAAGGAAGAAAATATTTTTTAAATTAAAATAATCCCAATAATTTGTTACACTATACCATTTATATGACATAAAAGTTTGTCGCAATAAAACTGCCTGTAACGTTTTCACGCTGAATGGTATATGCGTGAAAACGTTACAGGCAGTTTATTCGTTGAAATCGGTTCAGTGGTCTAAGCCGATTTCAACGAATAATCGAGAGGTATAATACAGTCCCGGGAACAGTGTTGTTCAGATCAACGTTGTTTGTTTCAACGGGGCCGTAATATTATTGCAATTAACCTCTTGATTGGGCCATTGTGCTAACATTTGTGTCGTGTCAGTTTTCACTCCAGCCAGCCTAAATACTCCCAGAAGCCCAACAGTGGAACTGTGCCCGGTGTTCGGAAACTCCATGAGTACGTGTTTGGGCGACCCAATAGTGTGCAGGTGCTTGTTGAGAAGACAACGGCTCGTCAGAATGCTTTGCCTATTGCTTTTCGAGGTTGGTGTCTGTTCATTATGATGAGGTTCCGAGCGTAATTTCTGGACGCTGTTGGAATCGCCCCTTTTGTTTGTTTGCAACCTCTGTGTTATTTTTCCATTCTGAATGGTGGTTTTTCTCTGTTTTCTCTCGCGCAGCCAAGTTCGTATCTGAGCTTAGGGTAAGGGCATTATCGGTTCGGGGCTCTGGATAGTCATTTTAGAGCCCCGTCACGCTAGCTCATCCGCCGCGTCGTTTCCCTTAATCCATTGCAGGGTCACTTAATTATCCTAGGTAATGGCCTGGAATGATTCATGGCAATCTTGGATGAAGATAGAGTTTAAGTTGGTGTTTGACAGTACGGTGTTTGGCTTTGGTACTGATGAGCTGTCGGTGACAATCTTTGTTTTTAAATCTTTTGAATTTCTGGCTACTAACTGGATACGAATTTATGGCTCGCATTTTTTTTTGCAAAAAGAATATAGTTTATTAATTTACTTATGGTCTATTCACATTCTCATATTTATATAATTCTCTATTAGCGTAACAATTTTGGATTTGGCAATTATAAGCGGAGTTAGTCTAATGGCTGAGGCAACGGACTCGCAACCGTAAGGTTGCGGGTTTAAATTCGACCAATTATACTGCTGATGTGAACTCACTTCTAAGTCCTAACACAAGCAACTTAGCTTAGCTGGAGGGACTAACAGGATTGTTAGTAATGGTGGAACTCACAATCCCACATTGCTAGATATCTTTAAAAAACCGGGCAAGAGCATGTCGGACCATGCTTAGTGTAGGGTTCTGCAACCTTCCTTCGTTCAGGCGCCGCAGCGCCGCGCCGAAGTATGGATGACATACCCTCTGAGCATCCTGACGAAGGCGGGCGGCACGGTGCTGAGCGCGCGCGAGTTGGCCACGATGTCGGCGGCGCCGAGCTGCCCCGCGCGCGCGCAGAACACGTGCACGGTGACGGCGGCGCGCGCGCCGCACGCGTCCAGGCGCCGCAGCGCCGCGCCGAAGTATGGATGACATACCCTCTGAGCATCCTGACGAAGGCGGGCGGCACGGTGCTGAGCGCGCGCGAGTTGGCCACGATGTCGGCGGCGCCGAGCTGCCCCGCGCGCGCGCAGAACACGTGCACGGTGACGGCGGCGCGCGCGCCGCACGCGTCCAGGCGCCGCAGCGCCGCGCCGAAGCCCGGCGCGTCGTCCGCCAGCGCCACGAGGCGCGGGACCGCGGCCGGGCCCGACCCGCCTATGTTCAGGTACCCGAAGTGAGACAGGAACAGTCTCGCCGTTTGGAATTCCGTTACGGGCTCCGGGGGTATGTATTCTTCTGGTGTCTAGTGGAAACAAGAATATTAAGCTTGCATTATACGAGTACTTATTAGAGAAAGAATTAAAGAAGTCGTGGGTGGTTCGATTCCCACACGGGACACCACTTTGTGTGATCCACAAATTGTTGTTCCAAGTCTGGGTGTACTTTGTGTCTGTGACTTGAATGTTTGTGAAGTCCTCCGCGATACAGGGCTTGTAACCTACTACGGGAGACGTCTTTAAAAAAAAAACACTCTTCTTCACTAACGTGCCACCGCTATATAAATTTGTCGTAGGCGTAAATTGGGTGTCTCGTCAAAACGAAGCAAACCATAACGATTTCAGCTTGATATCAATCCCTGTAAAATATGTTCCAGGGATCCTAACCTATGTCGCGTCAATATTCCTAAACAAGCTAAATTATTACAAAACAATAATAACTGAAATATTTTGTCGTTTCATGACCAAAAATGAGGAATCTAACGATACCTTCCAAGCTAAAATCTATCAAACCATTTAAGTACTAAAGCGGCCACAGAAATACACTCCAAAACATAACCCTCCTTGTGCAGTCAGGTAAAAATATATTGTAATTTTTTATCAATTAAGTGATGGCTACCCACCCCACCGTTTCAAATATAAACTAAATTGCATCCGGGCACGCTCCGCTGTGGCTTCTTGTGCCAGAAACTCTCGCGAGCGTCTCCAGAACACCTTATTAAAGTTTTATCACAACCTAACTAATAATTTTGAAATGCATAGAAGACAAACATAGATTTTATTGATGAATAAATGATCTATGAATAAAACAAGACTAGTGTATGGTTTGTTGCCCACACAACTTGAGATTATTGAATGATAGAGCTGATTGGAAGATTGAAATGTTATTTATTGTTTGATATAATAGTGAGTACAAGTAAACAGTATGAATGATGTAATTGCACTGAATGTAAGGCCGGGCGACACAGGTAAAGTGCTGAAAAAGCTATGACCGAATTCTGTACATTGCTTGCACTGTACAACTAGAATATTCTAAATTGCAGAATTCCCATTTTTACTACTTGGAGAATGTTTACCATTAATAACTATTTTCTGAATCTTAAAAAAGATTAAAGAAAAGATTAAGAGCTGTGTTTTTAATACCGTGCTATTTCCTGATCGATGTGTCAAGCAGAACTCCGTCAAAATCCTTTGGCAAATTATAAATGACATCTATAACTACTCGCGATTACTTTCAGACATCGTATACATCTTTTATAATTATTAATGTAATAAAAATAAGCAATTTCAACTTACAACATTATCCTCGCTTTCCTTGACTCGTTTTTCAATGGACGCCTGCTGTTCAAGCAGTTTGAATAGAGTCGGTGCATCTGGATCGTTTAACTGACGAAGCACTGCGTCTAAATTCGGGAAGGCTGAGTCCCTGGAATTAATAATTATATTGTACTTTAACTGTATTTTAATATAATTAAAGTACAGTTAAAGTACAATATAACGTAAACGTTATATGTATTTTTTTTTAAAGATAATTAGCAATCTTGTTAATTCGTCCAGCAGATTAAAAACAAAAACTTCCAAGATAAAATATCGAGCCTGTCAGTCCACAAAAAAGACAACTACTCTCTTTGGAAAATAACGAAAAGCTTTAAAAGACCACAAAGTTCTATACCACCATTAAGGAAATGCCCTGCAGACCCTTGGGCTAGGAGTGGAATGGAAAAAGCCGAGTTATTCGCGAAACACCTCTCCGAAGTATTCACTCCTAATCAGTCGTCCATGGAGGACTTTGAAAAAGAGGTAGATGAGGTGATTAATAGTGACCAGCAACTATCACTCCCGCTTGCATTAGTCACCCCAAGAGAACTTACACGTACCATCAAAAACTTGGAAAATACAAAGGCACCTGGTTTTGACCTAATAACAGGCGAAGTCCTTAAAAAACTGCCTAGGAAAATAATAGTCTTCTTGACAATGCTATTTAATTCAATCCTCAGAATACAATACTTCCCAAAACTGTGGAAAATATCACAAATATGCATGATCGTAAAACCTGGCAAACCTCCTACAGACCCTAGCTCATATAGGCCCATAAGTCTCCTTCCTATATTGTCCAAGGTATTCGAGAAAGCATTTCTACAAAGGCTTAAACCTGTGCTTGATGAAAACAAGATAATACCAGACCATCAGTTTGGATTTCGGGAGAAACACGCTACAGTCGAACAGGTGCATCGAGTTGTTCATAAAATTAGACAATCTCTAGAAAAAAAGGGAATATTGCTCTGCGGTATTCCTAGATATAAAGCAAGCTTTTGACCGAGTCTGGCACAAGGGACTATTATACAAAATGAAGATGCTTCTTCCAAACTCTTTCTTCATGATCCTAAAATCCTACTTGAATCAGAGACAATTCCAAGTCAAGTGTAATGAAGATATTTCGAAGCTCTATGAAATCACTGCTTCCGTGCCTCAGGGCTCTGTCCTTGGACCGGTACTGTACTCCTTATATACGGCAGATCTACCTGAAACAGAATATGTTCTTACTGCAACATATGCAGATGATACAGCGTGTCTTGCAAGTGATAAAAACCCAAACAATGCTTCATTAAAACTGCAAACACAGCTTCGCAAAGTAGATGATTGGTTACAGAAGTGGAGAATAAAGCTTAGTGTTACGAAATCTACACACATAACATTCACACTTCGAAAAGGGGACTGCCCGCCCGTCCACATGGAGAATAAGGCGCTCCCAAATCAGACCAAAGTGAAGTACTTGGGCTTACACTTGGACAGACGACTGACGTGGGCTGACCACATCAAGCTGAAAGAAAAGAATCAAATCTGCAATTCCAATCTCTGAACTGTCTCTTAGTAACAAGCTCCTAGTATATAAGGCCATAATAAAGCCCATCTGGAGCTATGGAATAGAGCTCTGGGGTTCTGCGAGCAACTCTAACATAGAGATCCTACAGAGGTTCCAAAATATTGCTCTAAGAACTATATCAAATGCACACTGGTTTGTAAGAAATACGGAGATACATGAATATCTAGAGATGCCAACAGTCAAAGAAGAAATCAGTAGAAGCAGCAAAAAATATAAAGAACGTCTACAAAAACATGTGAACGAATTAGCAAGACACATTCTGGATTCACGTACAGATCATAACACTGATCGCCTAAAAAGATGGCAGATATTGGACCTAGACCAGAGAACGTAAATTCTTATTGACTAAATGGTGCCACTTACTGGAGTGCCACCTACAACCACAAGGACCTGGCACTTATCTGATCATGGCTAGACAGCCGATTGCAGATGGACAAGGGAGAAAAAAAAAAAAAAAAAAATTATAAGCAATCTTGTTAATTCGTCCAGCTAAGCTCAAAGGCTTGTGTTAGGAGTGGGTTCACGTCGGTAGTATATTGAGTAGGATTTGAACCTGCGACCTCACGATTGCAAGACCGATGCCTTAGCCATTAGGCTACCGTCGTTTGACTATATTGTACTTCAATTATATTAAAGTAAATGGCAAAAACGGCCCCAGCCGCCACGTATAATGAATAAACAGTTTTTCTCACACGGATTTTCTTTGAAATTACGATCTAGTTTTTAGAGTTCGACTAATGAGTAATTTAGTTCTATTTCAATCTGCTAATTCCAATATATAAATAACTAAAAAAATGTACAATAATACTTTTCTTATTGTCTCTGATAAAAGACGAAGACAATATTCTTTGTTCTTTCCATTGACGTATAGACTTGGACCGCCCCATCCCTTTCAATAAAAAGTAAAAAAAAATGACTGCAAAGCGTGAAAGAGAAAAAAAAAACTTATGCAGCCCTGTCTCTTTAAGCCACATTGTCCACAAAGTAGCGTTATCTCTTTCTAGAGAGTGGTCAATTTTGTGAGGTTATGGCGTAGCCCTGGTATAGTTCGTGAAAATCTTTATGACCGTTCTGAACATGGGCGCGCGGGCGATTGCGCAGGTACGACCACTGCGCAGCTACTCGCGCAACATGCAGAACGGTCATAAAGATTGTCACGAAGTATAAATGTGTATGGTAGTTTGTAAATAAGAGTAAGTCAGCAGGACTCACAGCGCGCAGGGCGGCGCGGGCGGCAGCGCGCGGCAGGCGGGCGCGGCGGGCGCGCGCGCCTCGCGCATGTCCACGGGCCGCGCGCACGCGCCCGGCGCCAGGCGCCCGGCCGAGCGCGCCGCGCCGCGCGACGAGATCGACCACGCGTAGCGGCCCCAGCCGCAACGGATTATCACTGCGACCATACACACAAGCTTTTGCATAACAGATAATGTACGTAGTCTTACAGGGATCGATCGCTCATCGTAACTTAATTTTAACTAGCACAAAAACCAGGGAACCAAATAGCTATGTTAACGTGTTTTACTCCGTGTATAAAGATTATTATTGGAGAGCAACATGAATGATGAGTGACCTGTCTACCCGTGACCAAGGCCGTTGCAGCCTTAAAATAAAATATTTACGCAATTAAGACCCGTAGCTTATAAAATTCTATAATATGTATAAATTGCGAAAGTTTACGAACATATAAATGACCTGGTTTCCGAGTTAGGCAGTACCAGGACACGACCACTGAGGAGGAAGGTGATTTCGATGAGGAAGAAGAGGGAGGTAACGAAGAAATATATTGCGTTTTCTAAGACTTTTAATATATTTTATATTCAATTTATTTCATATAACTATGAAAGAAATTGAATAGTAGATAGAAAAGTTATAATACAGTTCAAATGTGCCAACTAATAGACATTATTTATAGGCAACAATCGTCGACTACTTAGCTGGTTATTTAGGTTTTTTGAAGTTATTTATTTATTTCGATTTATTTATTCATTTGCATAAATGTTTTAATGATTATAATTCCCAGTTTCGGTTTTGTGTTTTGTTTTCGCAATTTTTCTCGCTGCTCGGAAGAAGTAAAAATCACGCTTTTTAAGACTAATTGTCAAAACATATACACAGGAAATCTGTGGGTTAGGTATACCAAAAAATCCCTGGATACCCTGCTTGTTCAATATAACAATATCTTCAGGATGCTATTGTGATTACCTCATTTCTGTAGTGTGTCAGAGATGTTTGCGGAATACCAAACTGATGGCTTTGCAGTCATAATTCGGAAAAAAATCATTTCCCTGATACACAGAATACGGACCAGTCACAATAGCATCTTGTTGACCTTAGCGGATCGGTACACTTCGCTGGTTTCGTAGTGTTTTGTGCGGAGGGTAATCACTGAAGTTAATACGCTTCAGTGATTTCTTTACTAACGTTAGGTATATTTATTTATTATTTTTGTATGTAAACTGTCTGAAATAAACAATTTTTATTTTATTTATTTATTTTTTGTAACATACCTAAATAAAATCAAATCGTATTTAACCATTCAAATTATTATATTACCTTAAAACAAAAAATAAATCTTAAATAATAAATACTCAACGATTTTATAGTCGATTAAAACTGTCTCTTTAACATAAACTGATCATGTTCAAGACTTTGCAATTTTAAATCAGTATAATAAGGGTTTTTAACTTAAAGTCTTACTTTGCATGAAAAATAATAGTCGATAGTTAGTCATCTTATTTTCTATAACGATTTCAGTATCAATAATAACAAATAACCACAAAAATATCGCTACAAGTAATGAATTGGCCTACCAATGAGTGTGGGTTGCGGCTCCTGGCTGTTGCTGAGCGGCTCCTCCAGCAGCGACAACAAGATGTTCCCGTCCGCCACGAAGTGCCGCAGGCGGCCGTGGCCCAGCGCCGCCAGCCAGCGCTCGTCCAGCCGACACCACGACGAACCGTTACCGCCGTTACCTATTTGCTGTACGACACAAATTTAACGGAACTTGATCACTTTTTTCTTATTTTTAGTACTCCGTAGCTCAAAAGTAAAAAAACGGAACCCTTATAGAATCAATCGTGTTTTTTTTATGTCCGTCTGTCACGGCCAGTTTGGCTGGACCGATTAAATTTAAATTTGGTACACATATTTTTTTTTGGTTAATTTCGCATCTATAATTAATTGATGTGGTTTAAACAAGTAATGGAGAATAAAGTGTTTTATTAATAAATATTTAAGTTACCTGTTCCAAAATGAGCATGAGTAATGATTCAGCGGCATCTCGAACTCTCATGGACACAGGCTTTAATTCTTTTTCATCTTTCATTTTTGGAGGTTCTCCTGGCTTGCCTGTAAATACACAAACAAATGTTGCCCTAAAGAATTCACTGTATATATATAACCAAAAACGAGATTTGTTTTTCAGGCATCATAATGTAGTTGTAATTATGAATTACTTTAATTTATTTATTGTTCTATGGAAGACGTACAGCGAATACAAATAATTAACAATAGTATTGTTGTTATATAAATGAAGAGCGTCGCAGTACGTGCGCCTGATAGTCGCGCGTCACGTGTCACCCATAGCCTTGTTCGGCTCATTTGAAACATAATTTTTAAATCTCATTTGCCCACTAATTACACTTAAAACACAGTGATACATTAACATCACTATTCGAAAGAATAACTAGCACTGTTGTAGTACCAACCTACAACTCGTAAAAAAAAAATAGAAAAAAAAAATATTAGAAAGCCAATTACAGGTCTTCAATTTTATAAAATAACGTTCTGTTATATCCCTCAATAGTTGGGCATATTGCCACTCATGCTATCCACACTAAATGCAAGGTAACAGATATCACTCAGCAACGCTGAGTGCATACAGGACGCGACAAGCCAGTCTGCGTTACACTCCCGGTTGAGACAGTTGTTTCTAGACCCTTTCATTTTTTGGTAATTTCTATCCTTCATAAATAAACTCTGTGTCCTTCAATTTCATGTTAGTCTTTTTTTTAAAACGCCAACTGAAAGGGTCCCTATAACATTTGGTGGCAGCGGTGGGATCGAAATTCGCCCCAGTCGCCTATCCGCGGTGTGAAAAATAAACAACATTTTACGGCCAAAATCTGTGTGCAAGTTCTGTGAAATATTGACACTCTGTAGTACTTACCAGTTATCAAATACTGTGCCCTACTGTGCGTCAACTCCATGGTGTAACCAACCGTGTCCCGCTGAAACCGTCGAGCCGCAGACCGCTTTGTTCCTAGAAAAAAAAAGGAGGGACATCCCGCCGTGTGAACCTCATCGACACATAGTCACCAGTTCCAGGGCCTAACTCCGTTGCCCAAGCTAAGTAACCTTGGACTATCTATCACCGTCGCGCCGTCTCATCTCCTGTGCAGCAGACATCTTATCGCATTGGAATGCGTCTTCCGCTCGGACTCGCCGTTATCGCCGTCGCCTACGCATCTTTGTGAGTCTTTGGTCATTGTGTTAGAATAATTAAACTTTTATATATATTATTTCATACATAATTAAGTTGATACGTTATTCCAGTTCTATTCTAGTTATAATTACAATTGCTTTCTAGATCATTACGTGAATACAATTAAATATTCTATAGATACTTTGTACGGATCCTGTGCACATTTCAATTACGATAGCTCACAATGTCCCAACATTCGCAAGTCTCCAAGGACGAACTTAAAGTTAACATTAACCCTGACTCTCATATGGAAAAGAAGAGCTCATCGCCCCTCCCTACCAAAAGCGATGAAACAAAAACTACTAAATCAAAACAATCACAACCCTCAACCACAGAATCTTTAGAGTTGAACATATTACTCAAATTTATAAAACCATATAATGGAACCAGAGAGACACTTAACTCGTTCATTGTAAACTGTAACAATGCTTACGATTTGGCTACCGAACCACAAAAACCCATTCTATTTAAGTACATAATATGCCAGTTACAAGGAAAAGCCGAAATTGCCTGTTCTATTAAAGATTTTAATAATTGGGAACAATTAAAAGAATTTCTAAAAACGCAATTTAGCGAGAGAAAACACTACTCTCATCTGCTTACCGAGCTGCAAGAAAGTAAACAAAGCAGTTCTGAAAATGTCTCTCAATACGCTTTACGGGTAGAAACGTGCCTTTCCCAACTTTTGACGGAAATCTCTTTATCTAATACAAAACAAAAGGAAGTGGCAGGTCGCACTGCAGCCATGGAGGACTTAGCACTCCATCACTTCCTCATGGGTCTAATGCCAAGAATTTCTAACATTGTCCGGTGCAAGTCACCGAAAAATCTCAACGATGCTATCAACACGGCAATATCTGAAGAACGTATTCAACAAAGCCTGTATAAGCGTAACCATATTCCTGAATCCAAGGTCAGAAGTACAAACATCCAGCAAAGACCTCCTCAAAGATTTTCTATCTCAACCCAACAACCCTTATCAACTCCACATCCAAACAATTCCACCAATACCATAATATGTAGGTATTGCAAAGCTTATGGTCATGACATTCGTGATTGCAAAAAACGCGAATACAACAACCGTTTTCTAAAAACGAATTCTACATTTCCGAGACCCGGTAGTTCTAACGCTAACCGCGTTCAACCGCGTGTAAATTTTACGGCCGAAGCGCCTTTCGAAATCGAAGGTCAGGACGAAGTAGATACTACTCAAATTAACGATACCACTGATTTAAACGCCTAAACGTCTCGTTATGGTGTCGCACGGGACGTCAAATCAAATCCGACACCAAACGCACCACTGTATCCAAGTCCAAAGGAATTACACGACAGGGTAACCAGCCCCAAATAGGAAATTCCTCTGACACCACTGTTCCCACTGAATCCAATTTAGAGCGAATTATACGACAGGGTAACCAGTCCCAAATAGGAAATTCCTCTGACACTACTGTTCCCACTGAATCCAATTTAGAGCGAATTATACGACAGGGTAACCAGTCCCAAATAGGAAATTCCTCTAAAAACACTGTTTCCCTTATACCAAATCCAATACGAATCCTTCAACAGGGTAATAAACCCCTAACTAATGGCTCAATCTGTAATTCCAAATCCACTGTATCCTACGTATCAGACAATATAGATACCCTCAGTCAAAATCCTAACAAAGATCTACATCAAATACAAAGATCACAATCTAATGATAAACTAAAATTCAATATCGATAACGCAAAGTTATATGAAATAAACATCGACACGACCAAAAGGTCATTACCACATATAATCCTAAAAACCCCTGTATCCAAGACACCAATAACCTTTCTTATAGATTCAGGCTCCGCAATATGTCTACTTAAACAATCGTCTATCAGTAGACATCCCATTCTAATCAAGGAGCCGGTAAACCTCAAAGGAATCGACCCCGGAGAGCAATTAACTCCAACCTTAGGTCATTTCATGCTAAGTCTAAAATTCCTAAACCATAAAACATTAACGCACAAATTCCACGTAATTCAAAATATTAGCCTACCCTACGATGGAATAATAGGCTCCGACTTTCTCACAATTTTCGGATGTAATATTGACTATAATAAGGACATAATTAAAATAAATTCCATGGCCCTTAAACTTCATTTCGTTGACCCTTTCTATATCATACCACCTCGCACAGAAACAGTCATAGAAGCCACAGTCCAGAATCCTGAAATAAAAGAAGGATTGATATTAGATCAACACATCTCTGATAAAATATTCATAGCCAATTGTTTAACCGCAGTTAAAAATAACCGACGTATCAATATTACTATCGTAAACACTTCCGAACAACCTATTACTATAAATTCAAATCTTAAGTTAAAGCTCACTCCTTTTGATGCAAAATCATATGAATGCGTAAACGCGGGCACACTCAATCCAAACACAATCAACGTAGCCCGCCGTACCGACGAAGTAATAAAACTGCTCAGGGTATCTCACTTAAACGAAGAAGAGAGATCGACACTCTTTGACTTGTGCTCGGAGTTCTCTGACATCTTCCACCTTCCAAATGAAAACTTATCCTACACCAACGCTCTCAAACACGAGATACGTACAACCTCTTCTGTGCCAATACATACTAAGTCCTATCGTTTTCCTGAATGTCACAAAGGTGAAGTTGAATCACAAATAAATAAAATGCTCGATCAAGGAATCATTGAACCCTCTGTGTCACCGTGGTCGTCCCCCATATGGGTGGTCCCCAAGAAAACTGATGCCTCTGGTCAACGTAAATGGCGTATCGTCATCGATTACCGGAAGCTTAACGACATCACTATAGGTGAAGTTTATCCTATTCCACAAATATCAGAAATTCTAGATCAATTAGGCAAAAGCCGTTACTTTTCTACCCTTGACCTCGCATCAGGCTTTCATCAGGTACTTATTTCACGAGAGGACGCTGAGAAAACAGCATTCTCCGTACCAAAAGGTCACTTTCAGTTTAATCGAATGCCATTCGGTCTAAAAAATGCACCTTCAACCTTCCAAAGGTTAATGAACACCTGTCTGTCAGGCTTACAAGGTATTCGCTGCTTTGTGTATCTTGATGACATCGTAATTCACTCGGTAGACTTAATTAGTCACGTAAACAACCTCACTACCGTTTTTGATAGGTTAAGATCCTTTAATTTGAAATTACAACCCGATAAGTGCGAATTTCTTCGAAAAGAGGTCGGATATCTCGGACACATTATAAGTGACGAAGGTGTAAAACCGAACCCTGATAAATTAAAGGCAGTGACAAATTTTCCAGTTCCAAAATCACCTAAAGACATAAAATCATTTTTAGGCCTCGTCTCGTATTACAGACGATTTATTTCTAATTTCTCTAAAATAGCAAAACCTCTCACTGCTCTTTTGAAAAAAGATACTACATTTCTTTGGCAGAATGAACAGCAACTAGCATTTGATTCCTTAAAAGACAAATTAATTACCGCACCTGTGCTAATATACCCTGACTTTACCCAACCTTTTATCCTCACGTGTGATGCCTCTAATTACGCCATATCGGCAATTCTCTCACAAGGTCCCATAGGTCTGGACCGCCCCATAGCATTTGCATCTCGCACTTTAAATAAAGCGGAATGCAATTATAGCGTTACCGAAAAGGAATGTTTAGCCATTATTTTTGGCACTAAAGTCTTTCGACCTTATTTGTATGGTTATCGCTTTAAAATAGTAACCGATCATAAGCCATTACAGTGGCTTTTCAACTGTAAAGATCCCGGTTCTAGGCTCATCCGATGGCGCTTAAAGCTCGAAGAATTCGATTACGAAATTCAATATAAAAAGGGTAAAATCAACGTCAACGCTGATGCGTTATCTCGTTTCCCCGTTAATCCCATCCAACCTGTAGATAATTCTAGTGCTACAGATGCTATTCAACACCAAAACCCCGAAACCCTTTCTCCAGCGATCTCTGATGATAGTAACAGAGACTTAATAGACCTCTTAGATTTAGGAGGGTCTCCTGGCAACCTCAGTGATGTTAGCCCATTCAACCCTAATGAAATTGACCCGAACCTAGAATTTCAACTTGATGAAATGACTCCGGAAAACGCGCATCCTTCAACGAGCAGGTCTGACTTACCTGTAATTATTACTCCCTTACCTCCTATCCCAGGAGATCAATTTATCGAAGAGCCTAACCCCTTACTTCACGAGGATAACCTATCCCACGAAATCGCTAGTAGCCCACAACTCGACCTCAATTCCAATCCTCGATCACCAACCGATGATTATACCACATTTCTGAAATCAATCGCAGATAAAAACAATTCATACAACACGATAATCGTAGAGCATAATGAAAGTCTCTTGAAGTCGACATCTAAAATTATTCTTATACCTACCTCACTAGATCTTGATGAATCAAACCCATATGTTCAAGAATTCCTGGGTAACCTAGAAAATAGCAATGAGGTAATCAATGGAGAAAAAGAATTACATTCTTTTCGGCGCATCGAATCAAATAATAAAACATACTATCTCGTGTTTACCAAAGTCCACCACTTTGACGAAGCATCCTACTCCGAAATTTTCAAAACATTGCAGTGTGTAAGAAACGAAATCATAATCGCCGAAAACAATAACGAAATAGCCATATCAGACTTAAGGAACCCGTTTGAAAAACATTCCTTTATCAAAATCTACAACATTCTATCTTTTCTCTTTCATAATACGTTGGTAAAAATTAATATATATCACAATAGTATCACGTACCCTTCTCCCACTGAAATTAAGAAAATACTACACGACAATCATGATATCCCAATAGCAGGGCATTTAGGATCCACCCGCATGTACAATAGGATAAAAGAATCCTACTATTGGAAAGGCATGCGAGGTGATATCGAATCTTACGTCAAACGATGTAAATCATGCCAAGAAAACAAAGCCCTCAGACAAGTCAACCGTAGCCCAATGCAAATAACAAGCACTTCAACTGCTCCCTGTGAACGAATCTCCATTGATATAGTTGGGCCTTTACCCGAAGCAGGGGCTGCAAAATTAAAATATATCCTCACTATCCAAGACGATCTCACAAAGTTCTCCACCGGATATCCTCTTAGAACTATAACTGCTGAAGAAACCAGTGAATGCCTGGTACACTTCATATCCATATTTGGAATTCCGAAAACCATACTTACTGACCAAGGGACGAACTTCAATTCCGAACTGTTTAAGAAAACCTGTGAATTCCTTAAGATTAAACAGCTCTGGTCTACCCCGTATCACCCACAAACTCAAGGGGCTCTTGAAAGAAGCCACTCAACAATGAAAGAGTATCTCAAGTCTTATGTCAATGAAGACCAAACTAATTGGCCTCGATACGTCTATACCGCCATGTTAGCATATAACTCGGCGATCCACTCTACTACACATTACAGTCCCCACGAACTCATGTTTGGTCATAAACCTTTCATACCAAATTCAGTATTCGAAGAAAATGCCGGTGCTACTTACCCAGAATATATTAAGATGCTCCAGAATCGCTTGAAATACTCAAGAGATAAAGCTCTTGAATATATTCGACGCTCTAAGATAAATTCAAAGAACTATTATGACTCTCACAGTCGTCCAATTCAATACAAAACAGGAGACTTCGTGTACCTGAAAAATCATCTTAGGCTACGAAAAGCCCTATCACCTATTTGGAAGGGGCCTTACAAAGTGGTGAAAGTGCACGGCAATAACACTCTATCTCTACTTGTCAACCGACGCCATGTGCGACACCACTTCGATGAAGTAAAATTAGCCGAAACATCCGGTGACCTGTAAGCTAAAACAATATGAATTATTTTAAGATCATTAAATAATATTAAATAATAATAAAAAAAAAAAAATAATAATAAAAAATCTTATCTTATCCTATCTTATCTTACCTTATCTTATCTTACCTTACCTTATCTTATCTTATCTTATCTTATCTTATTCTTCTTCTCTTCTCTTCTCTTCTCTTCTCTTCTCTTCTCTTCTCTTCTCTTCTCTTCTCTTCTCTTCTCTTCTCTTCTCTTCTCTTCTCTTCTCTTCTCTTCTCTTCTCTTCTCTTCACCTTCCTCTTACTTTTCCGTTTCTTTTACGTTAGTTTTAGTGCATAGTATACTATAAAAATATGAATTAGAATAGGTAAAGTACTTAATAGAAATATAAGTTAAATATGACGTTTACCATTATTTGCAGTTCACCCACAAGCATTGAAACAACCTATGTTCAGCCGATTACATCAAGTTCGGGCCTTTACTTTGATCACCTAGGAATACTAAGAACTTACCGTAGTAAGTTGAACGTTCTGATGCCGTTGGACATTTCAAATTTTAAAATTCACGTAAACAATATAGAATCCGCTTTAAATTTATCCAAACAGTTATTTAGACAGACACCTATCCTGGATGAGAATGAATCTCAACATACGCTAGAACCTTTAATAGCCCGCCATCGTGACGTTAAGAAGGAATTTGCTTCCATCTCTTACCTTCTAGAAAACCGATCCAAACGCGGCGCCTGGATTGGAGGAATTGGTAGTCTTCTAAAAACCATCTTCGGATCACTAGACGAAGATGACGGTATTAAATATAACGAAGCCATAGAATCCCTACAAAGTAACCAAATAAAGCTAGCTTCTTTAATGAAAGAAAATATTTTAGTTATAACATCCATTATCTCTACCTACAATGACACACTGAATAAGATCAAAATTAATGAAGCTATGCTGTCAAATGCTATCGACAAGCTTTCAATAGATTTGCAAAATATTACAAATACTATCAACGAATTACGTTTACAGAGTTATGTTAATGTAATTCTCGATAGGCTCTCCACCTCAATTTTCACTCTGTCGGCCCAGTTGGAAGACATTACAAATTCAATCTTATTTAGTAGTCAGAACATATTACACCCAGCCATATTGACGCCCTTGCAACTATATCGAGAGCTTGCCGACAATCACCGACACCTTTCTAACGATTTGGAGTTTCCTGTGCCATTAGACTTAAGTCATATTCATAATTTGTTAAATGTTTCTAAATTGGCTTGTTATTTTACAGACGGTAAAATTATATTTGTATTACAGATTCCTTTAGTATCTACTACTAAATTTAACTTATTTCATGTAATAGCTTTACCTGTACCACATAATCCTAAGAAACCAGACTCTTTCGGTCTGATTGTACCAGACACTAAGTTTATAGCAATGACCAAAGACAAAACCCAATACTGTACCCTGGAAGATTTAAAGAAGTGTCTAATAGTCGAAACTGCATCTTACGTCTGTGAAATTATAAGTGTTTTTACAAGTGATGCTAAACCAACCTGTGAAAGTGAACTATTATCTAAAGTGATTAGTGAAATTCCCGACCAATGTAAAGCTACACTGACTTATGGAAAACTAGATATTTGGAAACTGTTATCCAATAACCAATGGCTCTTTGTCCAATCAGAACCTACCAAGGTCTCCCTAGATTGTTTAAATTCAAAAATTCCTGAAATAAATGTAATAGGTACAGGAATACTTACGATACCTAACGATTGTACTGGATACTGTAAAAGCACCATCTTAAACCCTGTAAACAGTGTTTTAAACATTACATCTCCAATAATTATGTCAGAGTTCAACCTCATTAACGATTCTTGTTGTAACATTGATAAGTTCAATATGTATAAAGCAAACGTGCTCCCCGTACACCTACAAAATATTGACCTAGATAGAATAAATTCAAACAAAGAGATTTTGGCAAACTCAATTGACAAATTAAATAAAATCATGGAAACCCCACACATTATTAAATACGGGACACATTATACTAGTTTAAGTATGTATACTCTCTTAGTTGTATTTGTCTTCGTATTGTACAAGATGTTCTTTTATTGTAAGTCTAGAAACAAACTCAAAGGTCACATTTAAACCTGAACCGGTTGTTGAAACCGCCGAAAACCCAACTATCGAAACCCATAGACAAGATTCAGACACAGAAGAGACCCCAAGGTCAAATATTAGAATTCACCTTTAACTTCTACCTTAAGTTAGTAATGAACTTCGAAACATTAAACCTTGAAGTTCATTCTACCGCGGGAGGTGTTATATCCCTCAATAGTTGGGCATATTGCCACTCATGCTATCCACACTAAATGCAAGGTAACAGATATCACTCAGCAACGCTGAGTGCATACAGGACGCGACAAGCCAGTCTGCGTTACACTCCCGGTTGAGACAGTTGTTTCTAGACCCTTTCATTTTTTGGTAATTTCTATCCTTCATAAATAAACTCTGTGTCCTTCAATTTCATGTTAGTCTTTTTTTTAAAACGCCAACTGAAAGGGTCCCTATAACAGTTCGAAGTAGTTAGTTACATAAGGTTCAGGCGTTTTAAAATTTATTTATGCGCAGAAAACTATTTATTTTACTGTACCACCACGTCAAGAAGTAATAATATAGCTAAAGTGGCTGATAAGTAGTTACTACTTTGTATAAGATTGTTTAATACTAGGCTACCATAACAGCCAAAGAGCTCACCCTGACTCTTACTCCCGGAGATGCCAAGCTCGACGACCTCCAGCAAGGTGGCGATGCACTCCTGGTCGGCCAGCAGCGCGGGGCACAGCCAGGCGGCCAGGCACTGGTACGCGGCCACCACGCACGAGTGCAGGTCGCGCGAGTGCGCCTGCGGCGGCCGGCTGCACTGCACCGTGATGTAGTCGCATATCCAACGTACTGCGCGCTTGCGCTCTATTGCTTCTGTGGATTTTATACTAACTTGTACCTGATGATATCATACTTGATTTTTTTATGTAATTGAGATATTGATGCATCATTATCTAAGATCTCATTGTTTGTGAACTCAAATAAAATGTGTTCGTCATTAACGAATGTGTAGATCAAGAAGGTTATACCAAAGACTATAGTCAACACTATCAATTGAGAACAACTTGTTTGACATTTTTGCGAGACAGGCTTTATTTTTCGCGACAACATGATTTGACACTCTTATAAAAAGAAGGTGGGGTCTCTTTTTAAGCAAGACAACACGACAAACCTTAGGCACAGTTACGTATTTTGAGTTCTTTCTCCAGTTTTTACTATAAGCTTCTTGGTGTAGATAGCCCATTCAATTCTATTTTAATTTGATTAGTTTCTTTTTACATTTTGATGTACAGGTATAGTATTGATAAAATTCAATATATCAAGCTAAACTTTGAAATCTTAACTCACCAATAACAAATTCTAGAAAGCATGAAAAAGACAGGACAACAATACAATAACGAAATTAATCAAAGAATTTATAGATACAAAAAAAATAACATTTACATACAATTATAAACTATCAAATTGAGGATTTACTTATTTTAGCAGAGTTAGATATTTTATTTAAAAGTATGAAAACCCAAACATGTTCTATAGTTTATTACATTTTTTTAAAACCAACCTGGCTTCGAAGAATGTAGCTTAGCGAGTCCAGACAGTAGTTCCAAGGCTGCTAGAGAGACCTGCAGGTCGCCCTTCCAGGAAGATATGAGGCGGTGACACACCAGGTACGTCGCGCGAACCACTAGCGCCGCACCTATACATACTCTTGAGTGATAAACTTAGGACTATCAACACTGTCATCTGAACCACAGAATACCGAAGAGTGAGAGTATCTTTATAGAAAATGCTCTTGACGTACGCACATGTAGATGTATCGCTCACGGCCAGGGAATCGTGAAGCACTCGTCACTGGTTTGAAGTGTTCCGTAATTCCGTGCCTATGAGCGATATCTATGTGTATGTGCCTCAAACTCTCAGTATGCCTGAAGTGTTCGTCACACGAATATTACTTTTTTCAAACATTATTTCGTACAATAAAGACTTCCATAACGCTAACTAGATGTTCACTAAAGAGATTTCTTTTAGTCATTCAGAACTTGATTATTTTATTTAAAAAAGATGGAACATAAAACACAAAACTGTACTATGAACGAATAAAAAAGTTTATTCTCATGTTATATTTATTTTATGTGATTTAAGTTTAGATTAGATAAACGAAAAATAATGTTATTATTACCTATTAAAAATGAAATGTAATGTGGAAATACGATCAAAAAGAACTGCAAGCAAGTACAAAAAAAGCGTTGATGAACACATTTTGGGCTTAATATAATGGCAATTTGCCGTGTGGTGCCGGCTTAAGAATAGCACCACCCCATCTCTTCCCGTGGGTGTCGTCAAGGCGACTCAGGGATTTCACTCCGGTGGACGGGCAGCAGCGTCCTCTGCGTACTTAAAGCCTTACTGCGATCGCCAACCCGCTCGCCAAGCGTGGCGATTATGGCAATTACCCTCAGGATCTACATACCAGTAGGTTCTACTGGGGAGACCCGTGCCCAGCAGTGGGCCATCATATGGGTTGATATGTATGTATGTATATAATGGCAAAATTAATGTACATTCAAAATTGTATTGTAAATAATATTATTATAAATACTTATAAAAAAAATTAAGCCCACAGTGTGTTTGTAAAAGAGCAATGGGTTGATCATCACAAGATTTATTTTAAAACCTGTATCTAGCACATTTTTTCAAAATTCTGCATCACCTACTTATAATCATAATATTCTATATCTTTCCGTCCTATTTTAAATGTGGTTAGAGGGAAAGAAACAGAACAATATTTAACTGAAATAAGATAATTTGTTCGCGAATCAGCCTTTTTTTGGTTAAGCCAACCATTTCATCAAAATTATTATTTAAATTTTGTTCATTTAGATAAAAATGTAGTGGTAAGTCAACACATTGACCGAGTGAACGCAAACAAAAGGTGAGTAATTACCGAAGAGAGGCGAGGATGGGTCTAGCAGTCTAACGTCTGCGGCGAAGTCGTCGAGCGAGTGTCCCTCGCCGCTGCCGGGCGCGCTGCCGCTCTCCGACCGAGCTACAACATCGTCCCACGTCCACACACTTTATACGCACTCTGTGGGATTCTATACATATAGGACTTATCCCATACAGACTTTTTTGTCTGTTCGACGACATGGAATTGTCGAGACAATCCCTGTGACATGTACACCGCGAGAGATTTAAAAAACATTCCAACATGGACAAAGGCGCACTCATTTATGGATTACATAACGTGGTGTTCCATGTGGGAATCGAACCCATACACACAATGGTACTACACGTTCAATTAACCTCGAGGAAGACTAAATACCCTTTGCACCATCCGTCAAATCTAACCCCGTTACCACAGAGGCTCTTTGGCCACGTTTTGCCTGTTGTGTAGTCAGTGCTGTCCTTTCGACGCCTATCCGCTACCCTAATATGAACTTTAACAGCCAATATTTAATGTTGAAATTCGAGTCTGCATTCAAAACACAAACAGTACATACTGGATACGCAGACAGACACTATTAACTGGCGGCAGTCAAAACGTTTAAAAAACAGATATCTTATACCTTTAAACGAGCAATTCTTGTATATATATACCTATATATATAATCTGGATCTCGGCAATGGCTCCAGCGATTTTCATGAAATTTAGTATGTAGGGGCTTTTGGGGGATATAAATCGATCTAGCTAGGTTTCATTTTTGGAAAACGTCGTTTAAAAAAAATAACGAGCGAAGCTCGGTCATCCAGGTACTATGTATAAAAAGATACAAGTATTTTACTTCCTGAATGAGCTATTATATTCTCAGATAGCGGCCTTTAAAGTTGGCATAGCAAAATAAATGTAGCGTGTATGTATGTGCCAAATAGTGATATACTGAACTTAATGTTATATCTGTGGGTAGCAGTGATTGCTTAGCACTTGACGTCACGAAGCTGCTAAAATATCGGTGATGGTAAAAGAGCAGTGATTGTATGAGAGTAAGATTCACTTGAATTTTATATTGTGATAGCATTTATACTGCAGGTATAAATTCTATCACGATACCAAAAACTAAACTTTGTGTTGCGATAGCATTTATATTGAAGAATAAATCCTATCACGATATCAAAAAGTTTAAAAATAACTTTGTTTTAAGATTCACCTGAATCTCATGTAATAATAGTTTTTATATTGGAAGTATAAATCATATCACGGAATAATTATTTATAAAGATTTAAGTAAACTTTGTCACAAAATGACCTATAAACCTCAAGTAACTGTAAGTATAAACCTTATCACATTATCATATAATGTCATGATTTGATTTATACTCCAAGTATAAAAATCATCATAAGATTGGTATTATGTTATTATACTGCCCATCTCGTTCACACTTATATGCGTGAGTGAATGAGAAGTACTCTGAACACTTACCTTTATAATCCGTGCTTTGAGAAAGCGTGGAGCCGGGCGGCGCGCTATGTGCCTTGCCCGCGGCCGCGTGAGCGTTGTGCCTCACGCACAGGTACAGGGCACTAAGTAAAGGCACAGCTAAGGCATCTGACGTTTCTACTTGTACCGCAGATACGCAGATTAGAGATATCTTGCCTCTAGTGTAGTCTCCCAATGTCATTCCAGCACTGAAATGTCAATATCTTTGTGTTATAGTGTAGAGGACAAAAGTGAAGGCTTTTGCAGTCTGACATGCCTACCATTTATTTATTATATCATCAATACGTGTAATTAAATTGAAGTCTCCATTCGTAATGTCAAGTAACTTGTTGTAATTTACGTAGTAAATGTCGAGAAACAGATTTTGGAATTTATATTTATCTGTTTGGTCCCATTAATCCGATCGAGAGTTGAACGAAAGCTCATGACATTTTAAACGGCATGTAACTCTCGTGAATTGACTTCAATCACGGTTCATATGCTGGTGTTACTGAGGAGTTTCGTTGTATGTCTCCAAAACTCATCATCAGATTACGAATATGGGACTATTTCGGAATAAACCTCCTAAGAACAAAAAAATAATTTTCAAAATCCGTCCATATATGACGGAGTTATGCCAAAATAAATACAAACATCCGAATTGAGACCCTCCTGCTTTTTGAAGTCTATTAAAAACGCTTGTATACTAAATAATAATTACACAAAAATAAAAACAAAATCGAAATACATACTAAAAATAATACGAAATAAATTGTTTCGAGGGGCGAAACATTTTATCGCCAGATTATTGGTAAAACTAGGCACACCACTACATTAAACTCTGTACTGATTGTATTACTACTTAGATTGTTTGATACTTGATATAATGCACGTGCCCAGATCATTAGTAACAATTATAATGAATAAAGATTTAAAGTGCGAGCCCTGGAGAACCCCTGATGGCACTCGTTTGGATTAATATCCGAAATTACAAACTGACAATCTGAGACCAGTTGTAGAGATACGATTGACATCATCTTAACAGTGAGCCACGAATCTCGGCATGATTCAGTTTCTGAACAACCAAGTCGTGGTCCACCACGTCGAACGCCTTGGACAAATCAATGTCGATTGAAAATTGTTCATTATGATATCCGAATCGACGCGGTTGACTTTCCTGGTAGAAAAGCATGTTGCTAGGTATTGAAGAATATCTTAAGGCAAAAGAACTAAATAATAATTACACAACTATCCTAAAAGATAAAATAAAAACAAAATCGAAATACATACTATTCATTGCATCCAGGGAACTCAGGCACAGGCAAGCCCTTGTAATGATAAGGGAACGCAACAAGAGACAACAAGGCGCTAATGGCCGCCTTGCGCAGTTCCCTCTTGTCTATAGACCCGCATTCTAGCTTCGGTTCTCTCTCAGAAAGTATCTGGTCTAAGGCTGTTATGAAGTCCGGAACCAGTACTAGCACCCCGTCTAGGTCAAGCCTGAAAATAATAGGTAATGGTTAATACATACAGAGAGACAGTTTGGAGAAGTTAAGTAACTATTTCACAAAAGTTATTTTGCTCGTCATTAGTTCTAGAGGTATCAATGATGCTATGACATTTACAGTAACTGTATATGTAATTTATTGTTAAATTTTTGGGATGCGATGAAGAAATGTCAAAGAAAAAAAAGTAACGTAAATTATGATCATTTATACGATTCACTTAAATTGCATTTGAATGTGGGTATTGTGTTGAATAAAAAAAAACAGTATTTGACATATGTTTAATATTGACCGTGTAATGGATCTTGAGCTATGGCCATTACCAGGTTAGTATACGAGTATACCAGTAAGTAACAGATCGTTCTTGTTTATCCCAAAAGGGAAAAATTGCTCTGGTAAGACACGAAGTCACCAACATAGTTATGGGCACCGTTACTAACTTCCTACACCGTTAATCGCTTCAGCACCGAACGACATTCGGAGTTGTTGAATTTATAATTCATATGTTACAATATCGTACACTAGTCCCTCAAGAAACTGCCTAGCGATACCCCAAGTAGGAATAGTAGTAGGATACCCCAAGGGTCATATCTGGCACCTTCTTCTTTCCTGCTATTTTTTATATTTTTTTGTATCAAGTTTAAGCCAGAAAGAATATTTATTCTACTAGTCATTATACATACTTGGTTTTAAGTGGCGCCTTTACAAAATGGCAAACTGAGATCGATTTTGCAGATAGAACTTGTACAATCGCAAAAAATGAGCCGCAAATTCTGTAGTGGTAATTTTTTAATGAAGCTATAATTGTGGTCAACGATATCAAATGCTTTGAAAAAGTTTGAGTGCGCCAGGTAGGGCGCCACACCTCCTGTATAATGTGTACAAGTAGCGTGTGTAGGACCTGAAGATATCCGCGGCGTTGAGCACGACGGCGGCGGCGGTGGCGCGGTCGCGCAGACCGCGGCGCAGCGCGGCGAGGCAGCGCGCCAGGTAGGGCGCCACACCTCCTGTATAATGTGTACAAGTAGCGTGTGTAGGACCTGAAGATATCCGCGGCGTTGAGCACGACGGCGGCGGCGGTGGCGCGGTCGCGCAGACCGCGGCGCAGCGCGGCGAGGCAGCGCGCCAGGTAAGGCGCCACACCTCCTGTATAATGTGTACAAGTAGCGTGTGTAGGACCTGAAGATATCCGCGGCGTTGAGCACGACGGCGGCGGCGGTGGCGCGGTCGCGCAGACCGCGGCGCAGCGCGGCGAGGCAGCGCGCCAGGTAGGGCGCCACACCTCCTGTATAATGTGTACAAGTAGCGTGTGTAGGACCTGAAGATATCCGCGGCGTTGAGCACGACGGCGGCGGCGGTGGCGCGGTCGCGCAGACCGCGGCGCAGCGCGGCGAGGCAGCGCGCCAGGTAGGGCGCCACACCTCCTGTATAATGTGTACAAGCAGCGTGTGTAGGACCTGAAGATATCCGCGGCGTTGAGCACGACGGCGGCGGCGGTGGCGCGGTCGCGCAGACCGCGGCGCAGCGCGGCGAGGCAGCGCGCCAGGTAGGGCGCCACACCTCCTGTATAATGTGTACAAGCAGCGTGTGTAGGACCTGAAGATATCCGCGGCGTTGAGCACGACGGCGGCGGCGGTGGCGCGGTCGCGCAGACCGCGGCGCAGCGCGGCGAGGCAGCGCGCCAGGTAGGGCGCCACACCTCCTGTATAATGTGTACAAGCAGCGTGTGTAGGACCTGAAGATATCCGCGGCGTTGAGCACGACGGCGGCGGCGGTGGCGCGGTCGCGCAGACCGCGGCGCAGCGCGGCGAGGCAGCGCGCCAGGTAGGGCGCCACACCTCCTGTATAATGTGTACAAGCAGCGTGTGTAGGACCTGAAGATATCCGCGGCGTTGAGCACGACGGCGGCGGCGGTGGCGCGGTCGCGCAGACCGCGGCGCAGCGCGGCGAGGCAGCGCGCCAGGTAGGGCGCCACACCTCCTGTATAATGTGTACAAGCAGCGTGTGTAGGACCTGAAGATATCCGCGGCGTTGAGCACGACGGCGGCGGCGGTGGCGCGGTCGCGCAGACCGCGGCGCAGCGCGGCGAGGCAGCGCGCCAGGTAGGGCGCCACACCTCCTGTATAATGTGTACAAGCAGCGTGTGTAGGACCTGAAGATATCCGCGGCGTTGAGCACGACGGCGGCGGCGGTGGCGCGGTCGCGCAGACCGCGGCGCAGCGCGGCGAGGCAGCGCGCCAGGTAGGGTGCCAGCACCTCTTCACGGCACTGCTTGGAGCACAGCACGCGGCACAGGGTGCCCAGCGCCTCCGCGCGACCTGGACGATATCACACGTTCATGAGCGTACCCAGCGGAGACAAGAGATTTGGGAATTCAATATCCAATCGCCAGATTTTTGGTACACCACTCCTATAAACTCTGTACTGACTGTATTACTACTTAGATTGTTTGATACTTGATATAATGGACGTGCCCAGATCATTAGTAACAACTATAATGAATAAAGATCTAAAATGCGAGCCCTGAAGAACCCCTGATGGCACTCGTTTAGATTAATATCCAAACTAACAAACTGACAATCTGAGACCAGTTGCGGAGATACGATTGACATCATCTTAACAGTGAGTCACGAATCTCGGCATGACACAGTTTGAGAACAAGCAAGTCGTGGTCCACCACTTCGAACGCCTTGGACAAATCAATGTCGATTGAAAATTGTTCATTATGATATCCCATAGCTTCCGTTGTGTCCACGACAAAACTGACAAGATTCGACGCGGTTGATCTTCCTGTTAGAAAAGCATTTTGCTAGGTATTTAAGAACAGCTTAAGTCAAAAGAAAATACTTTTAACACAAGTAACGTTTACGTTTTGAACCTAATTCTATTAAAATTAATTTATTTAAAAAATGGTGGTATATTTACAATAAAAATAAAATAAAAGTAAGATATGATGTACTACGATAACATGAAATATAAATTAGTTGGGTATATTTTAAAGAATTTTCGAAATTCGTTTATTGGTACAGCAAAAATATCAATAGCGTTAACACAAAAGTCGTTTTCGAAGTAGTCTTGGAATCGGTGAGTTGTACCTCGTAGTTCAAAATGGAGGAACCATGAGTGAAATTGGTTTGCTGTTGTCCAATTAGTTGCATTAAACCTAAAACAGCTCAACAACTCGGAACAATTAGTATTGTTGCGTAATAGTTTAAAAATAAAATTCATGTTCAAAAGCATTCTTATTTTTTCGAGCGATGATAATTTGAAAAACGAGAGTTTTCATTGTCTGTTTTGGATAAAAAAATGATACAAATTATTTTTTTTTTTTTGCTTATTAGCAAAAAAAAAAAAAATCTTGTATCATTTGTGTGGTACAACAAATAATGTGGTTTCCAAATGGTAGGGCAATATTCTAAATTACTACGAACCAGGGTTTTAGTGTGGGCCTTGTGGAACACTTTGCCATTTCTTATGACAAAACCCAACATCTTCGATTTCAATTATTATGTCAAAGTGAGGTTGAAATGTTTAGTTTTCAATCCAGCGTGACACCAAGCTCCCGTATTGTTTCAAACTCTTGTATGTAATTCGCGTTACATTACACGATAGATTACATTGTCCGTCCACACCTTTGCTCAGAGACTGTTAGTGCTAGGAGGCTGTAATTTTGCATGGATACATATATTACTTACGCCGACAAAGTGAAAGAATATAATCTTGAAAAAAAAAAAATTTTAGGGTACCTCCCCTATATGTAAAGTGGGGGGGGGGGGTCATTAGATCGGTCTTTTAAAAACGTTTAGGGATTGGAAGACGATTTTTAGATTTACGGATCTGTTTGCTTGATTAAGCTTTAAAGTGCAAATTTTGTTGAGTCAAGTGTCCCCGGCCAGCTAAATGGTTGATGTTGTATATGTGAAAAAAATCAAGGTAGTAGTATATATAGTGAAATTAAAAGGAAAACTAACACAGCTAAGTTTTACAAGTTTACGAGTAACAGCTGATCGAATGAGAAGTAACACACATTTTTGTACAAATTCCTTTGAAAAATATTATTAAGTAGATATAACGTTGCAAGTCTGAAACAAAAACAACAGAAAACCCACTTCTTAAGCCACATTATTTGCATGGGGGGAGGGGGGGGGGAACTACGGAACACTTGCCCCGTTTTTAAATATCAGTCGACCTATCAACAGTGTGTAAATTATGCAATTGTTTCCCGCTTAAAATTTGTTACGGGTAACAATTCTAAAGCGTAAACAAATATGTTAAAATTATTAACATACCTGGCTGATAGCTCAACATATTTAATTTATATGTGGCGTCTGACAAAGATGGCGGCGGTGGAGTGCCCTCGGTGCGTTCTGAAACCAATTGTACCTATATACTTGAATAATTATACTATCGGGTTAATTCACGTATTTTTTGTCAGTTTTTAAGATCGATCCCAAAGTTACAAGAATACGAAAATGGCCGTTTTAATCGAAACTTAACTGCAACAGAACTGCACTGTCCTGCTTCAAATACGTGAATTGACCCGATGGACCGTGCCATCGCTTTCAATTAAAAAGTAAATATCGACTGCAACGCGTTAAAGAAAGAAAAATCTCATGCGGCCCTGTCTCTTTGACAGGTATTGTCCACAAAGTAGCGTTGTTTCTTCCTAGAGAGCGGTCAATTTTGTGAGGTTATGGCGCAGTCCATGTCTCTATGTCTATGTACACTTACACCTACCACAAACCTTACTCGTACCAAACTTTCGTATCGTTCGTATAGTAAGCGTTATGTTAAGCATCCTTCAAAATTCTTTATTCACTTAGGATGCAAAACAACTCTTGTGATACGTCGGGATTCTACATGTACATGTAATATCAAGTTCGCAAACAATAAGTAAAGCCGGAGAAAATAACCTGGCAATAAAAACTTGCGGCCACTCTTTTATTCTAATGCGACTGCTGCCTTTTCATATAAAGAAAGGAAAGGAAAATTATTGTCGTCGAAGATACAGTCCATTGCTAAGCTAAGTTAGGTATACTTTCATTAATAATAAAACAATAATTAGTCGTAATTAAAAACAGTTCGTTTTGGTGGGCGGTATGTTTAAATCGTTTAGAGTAATTTTTGTTATAATACATACGGAAGGTGTTCAAATATTTTAGTCGCCAATAAACATCATTACAAACAAGACGTGTATTCCTTTTCTCTGTGTCTGTCACGCAAAACTGAACCTTAACATCATAAACAATTACTTTACGTCTTCAATGAATACTTACGTTGAGTGTTATAAGCCGGAGTGGTCCCAATGAGTGCGGCTTCGAACAACCACTCGCCGAACAAATGAAATATGGAATTCACTTTAGGACGGAGTGGAGTCAGAGGTGGCTTTTCGCTTTCACCTACTGAAAAAAAAAAGTGTTATTATGTAATGTTTGTTCCAAAGTAACTACCGGTATTGCTGGTCTAGTGACCCTGTCAGCTATGCCAGAAATCGTAGGTTTCATTCCCACCTAGGATAAATAATAGTAATATCATGGGACAACTCACACAACGTCATCTGATCCCAAACTAAGCAGAGTTTGTACTATGGTAACCAGACAACTACATACATATCTATACTAATATTATAAAGCGGAAGAGTTTGTTTGTTTGCTTTGTTTGTTTGTTTGTTTAAACGCGCTAATCTCAGGAACTACTGGTCCGATTTGAAAAATTATTTTTTTGTTGGATAGCCCATTTATCGAGTAAGGCTATATAACATCGCGCTACGGCTAATTGGAGCGGAGTAGCGACGAGAAATGTTGCAAAAACGGGGAAAATTTACGCATACGAAGTTGCGCAGGACAGCTAGTTATAGATAAATTACAACCAGACACAGAATAAACCATCGAGCTCATCACGCAAAGGGTGGAGATCGAACCCATGACCTCCGGCTTAGCAGTCAGGGTCACTAACCACAGGACCAACAGGCCAGTCAATCACAATCAATCTTTGTATGATGAGCGATATATATTATTGGTAAAGTACACCACATTACCTATAGTATGTATGTATTTAGGTATATTTAAATTGTCTAGTTACCATAGACTCTGCTTAGTTTGGGATCAGATGACCGTGTGTGAGTTGTCTCAAGATGTCACTGTATATTTCCTGTTTGTATGTGAACAAAGCGTTTGGTTTTAATAATAATACAGTTAACTTGTGTTAATAGGATTACAAATAAGATTAAATCAGCTAAATACACAAGATGTTTATTTTAAAACCAGCAGTCCCGCGCAACTTTGCTGCGTAAATTTTCCCCGTTTTTGCAACATTTCTCGTTGCTGCTTCGCTCCTATTGGTCGTAGCGTGATGTTAGATAGCCTATTGCCTTCCTCGATAAATGGGCTATCCCACAGTGAAATATTTTTTCAATTCGGATCAGTAGTTCCCGAAATTACCGCGTTCAAACAAACAAACAAACTCTTCAGCTTCATAATATTAGTATAGATTATATTACCTGTATGTAAATATCGTAAATAATTTTACCGTATCTTTTACTTTCGATTAAAAGTTCGTTTTTGGGTAATGAAACTATGCCTAGAGTAATTAAATACTTACCTTGTGAGGATATAGAATTAGGCGGTGTAGTGGGCACGACGCTCGGCGGCCGACTACTTGTGAGTCCAATCAGTGATGTGCGCGGAGTGCCTGCATTGTGTACACAACTATTTGTTATACTTATTGTAACAATATATTGAACAGGGGACTATACTGACCATTTATAATGTGATTAGAATTGCTTCCGATTTACTGACAACCTATTCTTAATATCACAAAAGATACTCTGGGAAATAAATTGCTATCAAACATGTGAATTTATTGAAACTAGGCGGCCCCACAGGTTCGACCATAATCCACTTACTCAATAACCTACCTATCGATGGATTTGGCTACTAGAGGTAGAATTTTGACATATAATATATGAAGCTTATGTCAAATATATATCTCTAGTAGCCAAATCCATCGATAGTTAGATTATTGAGACCGGCCGTTAAACGTTCATCTTTCTCTGACCTCACCTCTTTTGAGCTTAAACGAGCAATAAGTTCACATGTTTTTGATAATGTTATATTCAGACAGGTAGATAATACCTACCACTGTATTATAACATGAGTTTTTTGTCAACATTTGCTTGCCTTGTTCGTCTGAAATATGAAACTAGGTATGTCTAAATAAGATTGTAGCTGATGTGCTACACTTATGAAGCGGTAAACTGTCAAGCATTTAATTACAATGATACGTACCACTAAAATCAAATAAAACAGACTTACTTTCAGTTGAATACCGTGCTGAAGGATTAAGCAACCCGAAAGATAAAAGAAATAATATTCAAATTATGAAGAAACTAAAAACCGTAGGGGATATATACCAAAATGGACAAATATTGTAAATTTTTGAAAAGTCCGAAGTTATGGTTATTTTACTATTTTGATAGTATCAAAATTCTGTTGGAATGGTCTAACTTTGATTATTTATTTGTCAACGTACATTGTAAATCTAACAATTAAGTTGGCATTGAATAAAACTAACAATTCACTTTAATACAATTGAAATGTAGCATTTCTCATTTGCAATTTTCTTTTCTTTGGTTGTTTTGTCCATTGTAGTCTACCCTCCTCTAAGCATTAAACAACCCAACAGAAAAACTCACCCAAAAATCAAACTGTGCCAAAATACAAGTGCAAAAAAAATCTAATAATATTACAAATAATCACTTACAAATCGCTAAGCACTGTGTTTAAACTACATGTTTTACCTAGAGTAATGTAATGTGTAAACTAACATAATTATCTTTAATATCTTACGACTACAATAGCCAATGATGCCATTGCAATAAAGACATAAACTTTAAATCTTTGCAAATTATTTTACAACTATTGTAAACGTTGATAGTTAAACCAACTGACACGTTATTTTACAAATTATAGGAAACCTGCATAGTATAATCCGCTGGGAACTCGCGATAAAGATCTATACCTTCTCTCCGAAAAGAAGCTTGTGTCTTTACAGTGGGGCAGTCCTCTGCGTTTCCAGTGTATACGGCTGATTATTGCGTTACATGTTGTAAACAATTAATCGGATACAATGGCTTGTTAAACGTATAATTTATTAAAATAAGTATTACATTTTTGTCGTAAGTAATGTTGCTTTATGTCATAGAAACAGTTGGTTTTTATATCTCCGTTAACAGCTGTAAGTTAGGTCCACACTATTGATTCTTATAATTACTTTTAAACCAACTTTCTGTGAAATAGATATACAAGTGTGGATGCATACAGTTTTATTGTCTTATATACTTTATATTTATTTAACAATAGTGTGCACCTGACTTCGTGGTGCATCTTACTTTTCTCAGGCAGTTTATCCCTGGGCCTGGAGGCGGAGACGCTGAAGGACTTGGCGAGGCGGCGGTGCGCGGGCGGCGTGAGCTCGTCGTCCCCCTCCCCCGCGCCCGCGCCCCCGGGGGGCGCCCCCCCCGCGCGCGCCCACCACCGCTCCGACCCGCGCCCTACACCCCCACAACCGAACGTTGCTACTTATTGTACACTAGACATGCGTAGTAGTTGCACAGACGCGATGACCATAAGCGCGCAGGACCTGGACTTTTTTAATTGGTACAGTATCGGGGGAGGCAAAGGCAAGTCTCCCCCCTCCCTCCACGTGAACGTCTAACCAAAATCTTGGATCTGCTACTGTATCGTTTTACGATTATGACGATACAATGAGGGTATTTTTTATATGCTTTTATTATTTTACAGATTTATACGGCTCTTCTCAGAGGTTAATTGGATATCGACCGCGCTAGTGGACCGCGTTACTGTGCAACCAGACTGAAGGCGCAGCTTACATTAGACAACGATGTGCGATGCGATAATGCTTTTTTTGTTGATTTCATCTTACAAATCAACGAATTTAGACTTCAAATTTTCTATGATATATATAGACTAGGTCTAAATCACCGGAATTATAATCTCCATTAACCCTTCTTCCTTCAAAACCACCGTTGGTTAGATTGACTCGACTAAATTATTGGCTATTTTTATTGTCATTTATTTTGTATATTTTATTTATACCAACTTTATATCGCATCGCGGCCTAATGTAACCTCAACCTGTGTGCCAAACACTATCTGATTTGTTATTGCATTTTTTTTGTGTATTTATAAATATCGATAAAATATGCAACAAATAGTATGCCCAACAAATCAGCTAGTGAAAATGACCTATAAATATTGAGTTCTGAGTTCTGTATAATATGACAATAAATATTTGTCACCATATCAATACTGAAGTATTACTGATATTTATATTTTTGTGAACCATAAACCATAGCCCACTATATAATAATTATTAATTGTGCAAAAATTTCACATGAGTGCTTTGGTCCTTACCTAGCACTATTAAATTATTTCAGTTACGTTGTCCTTTTTGACAGGGAGAAGAATATAATATAACTATATACACCATGGTACGTAAACGCGGAGTTGCAGTAAATAATTTATAATTTTTAAGATTTTAGATTGATTGTAATATCTTCTAATGCTGATTTACTACCATAAACTATGATTGTAAATTATTCCATTTATAAATAATTAACAGTTAAGTAATAGCTACATTAGTTAGAAATGTCAAAAAGGACTAATTACAATAGAATATAACAATAACTTTACGTCACTTTAAGATAAGAATAAAAAATATTTTTAAATTTCACAATGGGTAGAAGGAGTCTGGATTGGGAAAGGAATATAGAAATTATCAGAGCCGATTCTCGGGCCCCTTCACATACCATGATTACTATAAATCTAATAACATAATTCTACATTTGTAAAGCTGGCATGATAAACCGTGTCATATGCTCTATGAACAGCTAAGGCATCGGGCTCGCAATCGTGAGGTCGCGGTTTCGATTCCTACCCATTATACTACCGACATGAGCCAACTCCTAACACAGACCATTGAGCTTAGCTGGAGGGGTTAACTATAGGTCCCAATTTCACATTGCTAGTTATCTTAAAAAAAAAACTGTGTGACTGCTTCAGGGTCAAATGCATTTTGACTTACTTTAATAAAAGCCTCATGTTTTTCCACATAGTGGTATAAATTCATAAAATGATTGTGAATATATGCGCGGACGCGTAAACTTTTAAGTGTTTCACGAATTTGTATACTATTCTATAGAAACTATGAGTGAAAATGCTAAGTAACTTTCAAAACTTTAATAACTTTAATTTTAGCCATACCCTACTCATGGTGTACCCAAAGCAAGATATCATAAAACCATGCAGAGCTATATTATATTATACACTTCAGAAATAGTGCAACCCGAAATAGAGAAAAAAATGCTAGAAAAATCTCTCTGTAAGTGACCCTATTATTGTACCCATATTTGAAAATTAAAAAATAATATAAATTGAGACATAGTCGCAAATATTCGTTTGATGTCAATTTTTGTTGCAAAACTGCATTTAACAATTTATTAAGTAAAGAATAAAATCGAAATGTGATTGTATTAGGAATAAATGGGAGCAGAGACAGGATATTAACCAGTAATCAACAGTAGCTATAAAGTTTTATAAAGAACAAACTGCACGTCAGAGGGCGCCACTTGCAGTGTTACAATTTGTAGTGTAAATTACGTTGTATCTCGAAAATTACTGAACCAATTTCCATGTTAATTTTTATATAAGAAGACTAATTATTACAGTACAGTATATGACCTAACTTCATATTATTTACTTCAAGAGCTAGTAGCGCCCTCTGTAGTACCCCAATAGAAACAGTTCCACGCACAGCAGACAAACAGACATACATACCGAGGAAGGCGTCGACATGTGCTGCGATGCCCTTCATAGCTTTGTGGAAGATGGACGGTAGGGCTTGAAGACATGGATGTTGGCTCGGATCGCGAGTGCCTTCTTCTTGAGTAATTGAGTACTGGAGAAATAAAAATCTTTCGTGTCAGTAGATATTTGTTAATCTTTCGTCAAATAATTTTGAACTCTATTACAAAGGCAATAGAAAAAATATTTTTGGCAGAACAGAAATATTTTGACACTGTCTCCTTTTCATCATTGGACATCTAGGCACACAGCAAGATACCATCCACACGTTGTGGCTAAACCTGCCTGTCACACAAAGCAGTACGCGCGTACATTTGTTATGCGAACAGCTAAAGTGTGGAACTCCCTGCGTCAGTATTTCCAATGAATTATAATCTGGATACTTCTAGGACCAGAGTGCATAGAAATCTTCTGGGTGCACTTGTTCCATCGTAGGTCTTATCAATGCACCATTAGGCATGATTGAAGCCAAGAGTAAGCTCATATGAGAGGGTTGGCAACAAATATACTTGTTAAACCCTAAGGTACCATCCAGAGCTATGCTCTAAATCAAGTACTTATCAAGTTTCAATTTAGGTTTTTAATCTTATTACCCAACTGTCTTACCGTCTTTGAAGTTGTAGTTGGGAGAAAATACGATTGTCTACTTTACTAAGAAACTTACGTTCAATATATACCCATTTAAGATGCCAACTTTATAAAAAATCTTTATGTTATGGTTATGTTGTTGGATGAACGCAATAATCTCAGGAAATACTGGTTCGAACTGAAAAAATCTTTTAGTGCTGGATAGCACATTTATCGAGGTTGGCTATAGGCTATATAACATCACGCTACACAAGGTCAGATAGATTTTTATTTTTTCATTGTTTGGACTATCGTTACCATTATCGTTATCTAACAAACCTGCAAGAAGTCAGGCGTCTGACTGATGACGTGCGGTCTGCACAGATCTACGGGGTTACCGATGGTGTGCAGTATGCGGTACCAGCTCTGCATCACTGCTTCTGCGCTCATATCCGCTGGGATCAAGTTTGCGTCTTCATCACCTGTGAGATACATGACATAGTAGAACTACTCTAGCGGTAAACACCTTTTTCTTTCACATGGGTCTTTTTGAATAAGATTGATGTCTATAACATTAAGTTTGTTATAAAAGGTTTATGAGCAAGTGCTATTATTTTAACATTCTTTCCATACTTTAGTTATTGTTCTAAGAGCATGTTTCTAATAACCCAATAATAATAATAATATCTTGGGACAACGCACTAACAACAAACTAAGCAGAGCTTGTACTATGGCAACCAGACAACTGATAAACATACTTGTATATTTCTACATACATACATATTATAGATAAATTAAACCCAGCACAGAATAAATCATCGTGCTCATCACAAAAAGTTTAATCCTGGGTAGGGATCGAACCCACGACCTCCGGCTTAGCAGTCAGGGTTACTAACCACTAGACCAACAGGACAGTCAAGCCAATAGCTACTATAGCAGAAATGACTGCTGATTGTTAGAGTAGATTTATACTTATAATAAACGAGTTCTTGAGTGGAGACCGCGGCTTGGCAAACGTAGTGTAGGACGCCCTCAAGCCAGGTGGAGTGATGATATACGCAAAACGGCTGGCAGGAGCTGGATGCGAGAAGCCGAAGATAGAACAAAGTGGCGTGCAATTGGAGAGGCCTATGTCCAGCAGTGGACTGCGATAGGCTGATGATGATGATACTTATAATAATATTAGATAACATAGTCATAAAGAAACACCACCATGCTACAACTCACAACGAAATAAAAGAAGCAATAGAAGCAACTGGAAATAAAATTCGGGGCGAAATCAATGCCCGATATGGTCCAAACAAATCACCAACCTTTACATTCTTTGTGAATATTAGACCACATCAAAATAACGAGTTAGTGAAAACCATCAAGTCCATCTACCACCAACAAGTAATGATAGAAAAGCCACGCAAGTCCACCCTTGCTAACTGCGATCACTTAGCTAACTTTAAAGAGTACTGCTCAGCGGCATTTCTAGGCGAACAGCAAGCTTTCGACAGAGTCTGGCACAAAGATCTTCTGCGCAAAGTGAAAGCTAAACTGCCACACTCCCTGTATTCAATCATTAAATTCTATCTTGAAGACAGATATTTTCAGGTAAATTAGATCAGATACGCTCGATCTACGCTACGCAAAATTGAAGCTGGGGTGCCTCAGGGATCGGTAGTTGGACCTATTTACTTCCGAGCTATCTACATCTGAAAAATTCACTGTGACAACTTACGCTGACGACGTAGCTTACCTTGCCAGTGATGAGGATCCAGTAGAAGTAGTTATAAACTCCAACAAAGAAACCCATCTGTGGTTGACAAAGTGGCGAATCAGAGCAAGCGCCCAAAAATCTCAGCACATTACGCTCACTCTACGAAGAACAAAATGTCCACCTATTAAACTTGGAGATCATCCCCTGCCAGATGCAGAGTTTGTAAAGTACTTGGGTTTTAACCTGGACAGGAGACTCACTAGGAACCATGACATATAGAAGAAAAGAGATGAAATTAACCTCAAACTTAGAAACCTGTCCAGGCTAAACAGCAGAAACTTCGCTTAGTCTATTGATAACAAGCTCTTGATCTCCAACACAGTCTTGAAACCAGTTTGGACCTACGGTACTCCCCTATGGGGCACCGCTAGTAAAAGTAACATCTTGTAACTTTAGAGTACAAAACAACATTCTCCGCACTATCACAAGTGCCCCATAGTTTGCCACAACGAATGAGATTCACAAATACCTCAAAGTGTCTATACTCCAAACTGAAAATGAGAGATTCAGAAATATATATGCGCAACGTGTTTCAGAGCATCCTAATATTTTGTCAAAACAAGTGTTAGAACCATCATTGACACCAAAGAGACTATAAAGGAAAGATGTGGTGTGATAATGCAGACGAGGCGCCGGCCTCGTTACCTTCAATGTCAAATATCACTCAAAAAATCTGATTATAGACTAACGACTGATCGCAGATTTAAAAAGAAAAAAGAAGATAACATTTACAATATTCTACAATCTAGCAGCATCTGTAAGACACATCCTGAAATCCTTAAGGCACGATTATTATAGAAAATGTTTACAGATATTATAGCACCCTGAAAGTGCTTCACATCAAACAAAGACATTCGTCGATTGTTCAAATAAGAATTCTTACAATGATTGGACAAGTCATCCACAACTAAGCAAATACCACCTTGGAACGGTTAGAACTACAAGGAAGAGTCACCCACCAGATGGACCGACCTCGTTAAATCATCCACCAAGTGTTCCGTTAGTGAATGGTCTCAAAACGCTACCGACAGAGAGACGAAGAAGTATCGCAAAAGCCGTTTGCAACCCTTGATCATGGATCATCAAGTGACGATCGACTAAGAAAAATATACAATAAATACAAAAGAAACTTTGTTTTTCTGGTTGTTGGTTGCATTATATGTACAGTTAAACTACTGGACTAATTTTCATTTTAAAATCTAGTGTAGTGATGATGTAAATGCTGGGGTAGGAAACAGCCTACTTAGAATCTGTGGACAAAAGGTAGTTCCTAATAAACAGCACATAAGGTAAACTTACTGATAGGCATGACAGGGAACAGCGGTCCGTACATGTGCTTGAGCATCCTGGCGGTGAGACACAGCGAAGCGCGCGTCCATTGCTCCGTGAGAGGGGCACGGTGCCGCCAGCGGATACACTGCTCGCGCAATGTACGCCATAATGGAGGGGATGGGAAACATCTGTGTTGGTAGACAAGTAATTAAATAAGTATATGTAAAGGTTACTTTAAAACTCATTCTAATTTAGGTTTAAAACTGTGTTACTAGTTAATAGGAAATAATATAATCTAAACGACTACCATGATTAAATTTCCGGGTTTTGTTTTGTAATGAACTAAATAATTACACTATACAACCAAATTCTATCACAGTAATGGGTAACTATGCGTAAAGTATTTATACAAATGGGTCCGAAATTCCGTGTTTCTCAAAAACTGGTAAGAAGGAAATCTGATGACGCATAAGTAAAAACCTATGGTACCACATGTGGTAAATTGGTTATTGGTAACACTCTAACTACAGGGTACTGAGTAAATTTTCCAAATGACCTGTGACACGCCAATATCCAAACTTCAAAGAGCACACACAGCACCCGCTCGCACAGCTGCTCGGCCGCGGAGTGGTGCGGCGCCGGCGGCGACAGCAGCGCGGCCGCGGCGGCCAGCAGCAGCAGCAGCAGCGCGCGCCACTCGCGCGCGCCCAGCGCGCCGCCCGCCGCCAGCGCGCGCGACAGCCGCAGCACGCGGTGACACAGCACGGCCTGCTTGCTGATCAGGTCGCCACCTAACCGTAACATTACCACTGAGACACACACAAAATATATTTGTTATGGTACATCCGTTAATAACTATGGTAGGAGGCACGGTTTTGGTCATTTCATTTTATACTCAATGATTCTGTGAATCGTGCTCAAAAATAATTTTGTCCTGCAATGAATCACATTAGATCTTGCAAAATTCCAAAATACATACGTTGTTTTATTTTTATAAAAAAAGTGACCAAAACTGTGAGAAATCAAATATCAAAAGTGCAAAATATAGACAAGTGATTTATTATAAAATTGAAATGCGAAAATGTTAATAGGTGTAGTATATACAGTTTTAAATGACTAATTTATTTGTTTAAGTCAAGTAGCCGGAGAAGTACCCAACAGAATCCATCATCCATCCATAGTTAAGTAACTTGCTGCTCATCATGCAATAGAAATTATAAGCAAAAAATAAAGGTAACATGCGGGTCATGCAACCATAACAGTAGTAGTTGTCTTTTATACAATGAAGTTGTTATTCTGGAATGTATAAGTCAAACCAATCACCATAACCATACTTGTGAACGTGTGCTAACGTTCACAAGCATGACGCAAAGAATAGTCGTGACAAACCTTAGATCCAGTAACTTTGAATTGACTTAAGTCACTACAGACTCACCCAACTCCATTTGATATATAAATGTGAGAGCTTGCAACAAGTAGTGAGAAGAATTAACTATTATAATAATTAACTATTTCTTAGCTGACAGTTGACACAGTCTTCATAGTACTGTGGCGAGCATGACGGATGAGTCGTGCACGTCGATATAGTGACGTCACTAGTTACATAGACGGGTTCAGAGCATCAAAGACACAAATGTTTAATCACAAATTCCCTTTTCATAATATGTTAATAACAATTTTATTAATAAGCAAATGCTTTGTCTATTTTATTATAAAATACAAAACATTAGCTACCTAAAATGTTTTCATTAATGTATAATAAACATGGGTACAAAAGTATTTTTTTTAATAAAGATTACTAGCAATGTGGGTTTGGGCCCCACATTACTAGCAATCCTGTTAACGCCTCCAGCTAAGCTATATTGATTGTATTGAGAGTGGGCTCACGTCGGTAGAATAATGGGTAGGATTCGAACCCCCGACCTAACGATTGCGAGCCCGATGCTGCTACCGCCGCTTCTATAAATCTCCTAAATCAAAAAATTAAAGTTCGTCGTTTAGTCAATAACTTACTTTCATTCGGCCTTGGTACAAAGAGATTCTGTAAATGCCGTAGTATTTTCCTTGCGTACTTGTGCGGCGCTTGTGCGACGGGCGGCGGTATGGCCGGCGGGGGCGGCATCGCCGGCGGAGCGGGCGGCAGAAGCGGCGCCAGCCACGCGCAGCAAACACGCACACAGTCGCGGAGAGCCTCATGTTCTTGGAGAGGCAGGGACAGACCAAACCTGATCACTTCTAGGACCCATTCCACCTATTATGAGAGAATATTATGTACCACAAATTAATAAATGAATGGCGAGATTTTATTGAAAACCAGACTTGTCTATTATAGACCATTAACATTAATTAGTAAAATAATATAATAACCTATGGTAATTCTTCTTGTCTAAAAGCATTAAATAAAAAAAACGAATAAAATATATTATATTGTGAAGGCCCAGGGGGTCAATTCACGCCTTTAAAGCAGTGCAGTTTCGATTAAAACAGTCATTTTTGTATTCTTGTAACTTTGGGATTGATCTCAAATAAGCTTGCGTCAAGTATGCGTATCGAGAGCGCAATAACGACATTCTAGTACAGTGCGAAAGCTTTTTTAAGATCAATTCCAAAGTTACAAGAAAACGACAATGGCCGTTTTAATCGAAACTTAACTGCAACTGCACTGCAACTGTACTGCTTTAAATACTTGGAATTGGCCTCCTGAAAATGGCCACGTAAACTGCATTATCTGTGGCAGTGGTATGATAATAATTATTATCTATGTTTTATTTGAATAGAATATTTGAGGTCATGGAAACCTTCTTTTGATTAGTGTTAAATCATAGCATTTTGGAGAGCAAGCAACCAACTATCTACACTAACTGTCCAAAATGTTCAATGTGACTACATATGACTAATGGATTGAGTTCCAAGCCTGGGGATAATGACCCTAAGGTGATGATTACCTCGGCATCTGTAGTGAGTGGACTGGGCTCATGTGAAGCAAGTTGCTTGACCACCGCCAGTACTACGTCCCGCCCTCCCACCGCCCCCAGCACACCCCGACCTCCCCCCTCCAGCGGCAGTGAACTCCATTCTGAGTACATTCCACCACTATCTTTGTTCTGAAATTGAATTGTTAACATTTAAAAACGCAGTTTAAAGGATTTTTTTATGATATTGTACCAATGTGGATAAATCATTTTTTTATGAGGTAACTAAATCTTTAATTACCCTAAAAACCTTGCTACCAACCAAAATCAAGTAATACATACAATAGATTTCACCGGGTTTGTATTCATTGGTATTTTAGTCTTACCATTTATTTACAAATGGTAAAATAATAAATGGTTCCAATAAGAGTCTGGAACTTAAGCCGTCACATTCTAGACAATGTTTGTATTCACAACTTGTTAGCAAATAGTTATATTTCTCTATAATTCCAAGAAATTTGAGTTTAGTGGTTAGTTTTGTAACTGTAAATATTGTAATGTTTTTTATTGCAATTTGTTTTTTCATGTTTTATTTGCAACCAGTCTTTAAGCCTATCAGATAGATTCAGACTCATTAGTTTGTCACATCCTGTGTGGGGTACACCTGCATTAGTGTCAATGACAATTTTATTATAGTATAATAAAGTATAGTGGCATCAATGAAAATAAATTAAATACATACAACATTCAAACAAAGTAGTAAGTAAAAGTAAATTTTATTTATTTTAGAATTACCTATATGGAACACTGAAAAGGTAGGTCAGACCCAAAAAACTGTGCAAACAAACTGTGGGACTCAAAATATTAAAAATAAATAAATCAAACCGAAGTTCAAAGGAAAATAGATATCCAGTAGTTATCCTTAACACTGTTATTTTCAGCCAGAAAAAAAAAGATTTATGCACAATGACCAAGAGTTTGTTATATCTTAATATGAAAACTATACTCAACTTACTTGATGGTTGACTCTGTTGAAAATTCTCACATTCATAAATAATACTTAACGGTACCCTTTACAACGGGTCCCTATCCACCGCGAACAACTCTGTTAGCACATTATAACATGCATGTATTTATTGTTTAATTGTTTAAGCACTAAGAACACTCATTACACCTTGAAAATTATTTGAAAACAGTAATATTTTCCTCAGAATAGTTGTAAGTTATCATTACGTTTACGTTTTGGAAATCGACGAAGACGAATCTTAACCCATAACAGAAATAAACATATAGTTTTATTATAAGAGCGAAAGAGACAAAATATAGAGTTTAGTAGGCGGTGCAAGTTCACTGACATTGTCAGTTTGACATTTACTTGGTATATCACTATCCTTGTCCTTTAAAGAGTAATAGATCGAGATAAAAATATTTAGAGTTGAAACACCGAAAAATATTTTTGTGAAACATAATACAATCGTTCAGAAATTATTAAAACATTTTTTGTGCAACTAATATGAAACGTTCAGAAATATTTCCCGGAATTCCCCTAACGTCCCTGCGCTGCCCATGCCCATGTCCATTGCCAATTGCATTAGCAAGATTGCCGTGGTAAATATAATTTCCATAAAAGGATTTTTCATAAACCAGATTACAGAAAAAAGTTTTTCACCTTTTACTGATAGGGTGTTCAGTCTTGAGGTTGCAAAATAAAACTCACGTGTGATGTATAAGTAAAAGGTGAAAGAGGTATATTAAATAAAAGTGGCACGTTATATTTACAAAATAAGGTTCGCAAGTTGTATTGCATGTAGCAAGTCAGTGCATCGCGACCGACCAATCACGACGACTGCGGTGCATTCTCGGCGCCATATATAAACGTGTGGCACAGCGCGCGGCTTAGTGCATAAATAGTTATTGCGTTGGGATGTCGTCTTTTTCAGCACGCGCGCTACGGTGTCGGCGTCGCGATGTCGGGCGCTATCGGCGGCTTGGCATGTAGGACGCCACATCACTCCCCCTCAAGCGAAGCGTACGTTGTGTTTCACCGTGCGGCCGGATCTTGTGACGTAGGCGCTGCTCGGTGAAGACGATGACGTTGCGTTGTCGCTAGGGGTCATGATCGAAGATGCAGTGTCGCTCGATGCGTGGATCCGTGGCACTGCGCCGCATGATGCTGTGCTCGATGATCTAGTGGGTGAAGCTGTGTCGCTCGGTGCGTGGATCGGTAGCGCTGCGCCGCTCGGTGCTGTGTTGCAGATATAGGCCGGCTTTATATTATTATTATTATTATTATTATTTAATCTGTCGACAGAAATAACAGCGGTGCGAAGCGGTAACCGCAGTGTAAAGTGTTTCCCGTCTGGGCTGCGCTGTAAAACTTCGTACGGGCCATCATATGGAGGTGTGAGAGGTTTGCGTACGGTATCGTTGCGCACAAACACGTGTGAGCAGGTTGCGAGATCCTTGTAGACGAAAGTGTTCATCGTTGATGCTCGAGCTCTCGGAGAAGGTGTTAGTGACGTCATCGTTTCGGTCAGCTGACGGACGAAATCCGCGTCTTCAATGTTCGACGTTGTAGGTACGAAGAAATCAGACGGAATGCGAAGAGTCGAGCCGTATGTCATTAATGCCGGGCTGACAGATGAGTCGTCACGTAGTGCATTTCTAAGCCCTAGTAGTACCGTAGGAAGTTCGTTGACCCACCTCCCGTCGTTCGTTCTCGCCATCAGTGCCGCTTTGAGGGAACGATGCCATCGCTCGATTTGTCCGTTCGCTTGGGGATGAAAAGCCGTAGTCCGTATTCGAGTTACGCCGAGTTTCTTCATGAGTGAGGTAAACAGTGACGACTCGAATTGTCTCCCTTGGTCCGTAGTAATCTGCAGAGGACAGCCGAATCGTGCTATCCACCCGTCGTACACAGCCTTCGCGACGGTCTCAGCTGTGACGTCACGTGTGGGAATTGCTTCAGGCCATTTGGTACAGCGATCTATCATCGTCACGAGGTATCTATAATCTTCCGATGGAGGTAAGGGCCCGACTATATCGACGTGCACATGTTCGAAACGCGACGACCGTTGAAACTCGCCGAGTGGACTCACGACGTGTCGTTGAACTTTAGCGCGTTGACAGCTGATACATGATTTCGCCCAAGTACCTACGTCCTTGTTGATCGACGGCCAGAAGAACTTTGTAGTCATAATTCTTCGCGATAGTCGTACTCCCGGGTGACTAAGTTCGTGCTGCGCTTTGAAAGCTGGGACGCGATACGGCGGTGGTAGGTATGGACGAGCGTTCGCTGTTGATGTTTCGCACCATATCGGTCGTTGAACTCCCGGTAGGTTGACGCGCGTAAACTTGAGATTCGGATTTTTCATAGATTCGCGTAGTTCGGAGTCCTCTTGTACCTCCGCGAGTCTATTATAGTCGACGGTTGCGTTGAGTACTTCGACTTCAGCGATACGTGACAACGCGTCAGCTGCTTCGTTCTTATCACCGTGAATGTACTTGATGTTAGTGCAAAATTGACTGATGAAGTGTAGTTGTCGCTCTCGTCTTGGTGTGTCGCTGCTACTCGGCGTTCTTGTTAGCGCATACGTCAGTGGCTTGTGGTCGGTACATATTGTGAGGTCATTGCCCTCTACGAGTCGGCGTAAGCTCTTAACAGCTGTATACATTGCTAATAATTCGCGATCGTATACACTGTACTTACGTTGCGTCTCGCTCATCGTTTTGGAGTAGAAAGCGAGTGGTTTCCACGTATTGTCGATCTTCTGTTGTAGAACGGCACCAATACTGCTGTCAGATGCGTCGGTGAGAAGACATAGTGGAGCGTTAGGTATGGGATGCGATAAGACGGTGGCCTCGAGTATGCTTTGTCGGCATTGCTCAAAGGCTTGTTCGGCTTCGGGTGTCCATAATATTGGTGATTTATCGTTTTTCTTACTATTGTGTAGGTATTTGTTTAACAGATGTTGATGTTCGGCTTGGTGGGGTAGGCAGCTACGGTAGAAGTTTATCATACCTAGGAATCTTCTTAATTCTTGAACTGTGCTTGGTTTTGGAAACTTGAGTATGGCTTGTATGCGATCTTCAGTGGGTTTGATACCGGCCGATGAAACTTCGTAGCCGAGGAATTGTATCTTGTCCTTGCCGAACTCACACTTGTCGACGTTAAGTGAGACACCGTAGTTGTTCAGTCGTTCGAGTACCTGATGTAAGTGACGCTCGTGTTCCTCTTCTGTTTTCGAGTGGACCAACACGTCGTCGACGAAACAGAATACATTGTCGTCGAGTCCTCGCAGTACTTCATGCATAAAACGTTGAAATGTCTGACCTGAGTTACGAAGACCGAATGTCATGCAGTTAAACTGAAAGAGGCCAAATGGGGTTATTATGGCCGTCTTCGCAGCATCTTCATTCTCCATTGGTATCCAAAAGTACGCCATTTTTAAATCGATTTTTGAAAATATTTTCTTTCCGTGCAGTTGGTACGTGAAATCTTGAATTCGCGGAATGGGGTACCGATCGGGGGTTGTCACGGCGTTGAGACGGCGATAGTCGCCGCATACGCGAAGTGAACCGTCCTTCTTCTTAACGACGTGTAGTGGACTAGCCCATGGACTATTCGACGGCTTGCAGATACCCATCTCCATCATCTTCTCGAACTCTAACTTCGCTGCTTTGTACTTATCTGGTGGCAGGGGGCGTGGCCTCGAGTAGATCGGTTGTCCTGTTGTCTCGATGCGATGTGTTACTTCGTGTTTCGTCGGTACTTTGAGTGACATGGGTCGCAGAACGTCTGGGTATTGTTTCAGCAGGTCGTGATAGGCGTGGTTGCGGTTGATGACGTAAACGGCTTCGGTACTTTGCACTGTGATGGTGTTTACACTGAGGTCGGTGATGCGGTCGATGAGTTTGCGGTGATGTAAATCGACTAGCAATTCGTGCCTCGCTAGAAAATCTGCGCCTAGAATTGATGTTTTCACCTCAGCGACCGTGAACGTCCACTTGTAGGCTCTACGTAAACCCAGGTTGAGCTCGAGTGTACGCTCTCCGTAGGTACGTATCTCCGTTCCGTTTGCGGCGAACAATCTGTAGGTATTTTCTGTCGGCTTCGTGGGTTTCTTATTTCTAGCGGCTAACACAGATATGTCGGCTCCGGTATCGACGAGAAACTTCTCTCTGCTGTTAACATCGACGACACATAGGCGGTAACTTGGTTTGTTAACATCGACGCCCGCCAACGTGGATGAACGTTCTAGTTTTCCGACTTCTGCTTCTGTTTAGCACACGGCGGTTCACATTTCCGGGCTTCGTCACCAAATTGAAAATGATAATAACATACCCAATCTGGATCTCCGGGCTTACGGTTCGTGTAGGCACGTACTCGCGAGTTCGACCGCGATCGATTTTGGCGGTAACGGGAATGATGCGTCGAATTTTGTTGTCTCGTGCGAAGTTCGGCGATTTCTAGCGATAATTTCTCGATCTGTTTAGATAGTAGGTCAAACTGCAGGTTTTCGTTTGGTACGTGTTTTCTTTCGAGCGTATGCGCGGAGTTTAACGATGTTGATGGCGACGGACACGTGGGACGCACGGCGACCGCGGCAACCGTCGCAGGTTCGAAGTGTTCCACCATTTTGTCAGCCATCGCAGCTAGGCCTTCGAGCGACGATTCGGTGTTCACGGCGAGCACGGCGCGCACTTGCGTAGGTAATTGATTGAGCCACATTACCTTTAACGCCTCTTGGGTCAGCAATTTCCCGCCTAAATCAGTCATCTTGCGCAGTAACTGGCTAGGCTTCATGTCGCCGAGTTCTAAGCCGCTGAGCAGCTTCTGCAACTGGCGATGGTCGGACTCTTGAAACGTGGAAATCAGCCTATTTTTCAGTGTAGCGTATTTGTTGCTCGCGGGCGGGCTCAGCACGATGTCGGCGATCTGCTCCAGGTCGTTGCAGCCGAGCAACGGGACGACGAGATTGAACTTCTGATCTTCTCCAATTCTGCTAGCCGCAACGGCGGCTTCAAACTGCGCGAACCATAGGCGTGGGTTTTGGCGCCAAAATGGCGGCAGACGCGCAGGCAGCGAGATTGTGGCGACGTCACACGTAACGGTCGTTACCTGTTCTTTCACGTCTTCTACTTCTTGTGGGCTGGTTTCCTCTGTAGACATCTTGGAGTTGCTCCTTGATCACGTCGGGGTCACCAATTTACTGATAGGGTGTTCAGTCTTGAGGTTGCAAAATAAAACTCACGTGTGATGTATAAGTAAAAGGTGAAAGAGGTATATTAAATAAAAGTGGCACGTTATATTTACAAAATAAGGTTCGCAAGTTGTATTGCATGTAGCAAGTCAGTGCATCGCGACCGACCAATCACGACGACTGCGGTGCATTCTCGGCGCCATATATAAACGTGTGGCACAGCGCGCGGCTTAGTGCATAAATAGTTATTGCGTTGGGATGTCGTCTTTTTCAGCACGCGCGCTACGGTGTCGGCGTCGCGATGTCGGGCGCTATCGGCGGCTTGGCATGTAGGACGCCACAACCTCTTTGTATTTTTTAGATATCACAGCGACTGTCTTGTATGCGACGTGCTCTGTACTGCTAGTATAATGACCACATCGATATTGACTCATCGATGTGTCATCATCAGGCGTTGCATCAGATAGCCAGCATGTTTATACATCAACCCATATGATGGCCCACTGCTGGGCACGGGTCTCCCCAGTAGAACCTACTGGTATGTAGATCCTGAGGGTAATTGCCATAATCGCCACGCTTGGCGAACGGGTTGGCGATCGCAGTAAGGCTTTAAGTACGCAGAGCACGCTGCTGCCCGTCCTCCGGAGTGAAATCCCTGAGTCGCCTTGACGACACCCACGGGAAGAGATGGGGTGGTGCTATTCTTAAGCCGGTACCACACGGCTGATGCTGCCAGCATGTTTGCTCATTCAAATCTCTAAAATACTATTGGTACCTTACCTACCCATCTCAGGTATAAAGTAGGTGGTTTTTGGTGTTTTTTTACGTAGATTTTATCGCTTTGATTGCGTGTATAGCTGTGTGTAACTATTAGACCGATTTTTATTAAATATGCTACAAAAGTAGCTTGTAGTTTGATGACTTTTTATCACTCACACAGGGAACTTACAGGAAACCGCTAATTTAATTAGCTAGCTGTCCCGCGCAATTTTCCTCGTTTTTGTAACATTTCTCATTGCAGCTTCGCTCCTATTGATCGTAGCGTGATGTTATATAGCCTATAGTCTTTCTCGTTAAATGGGCTATCCAATCGTTAATTTCATTTTTTAATTCGGATCAGTAGTTCTTAAGATTACTGCGTTCAAACAAACTAACAAACTCTTCAGCTTTATAATATTAGTATAGATAAGCTGGAGATTATAATATTTATAGATTGAAAATTTCTAGATTATGAGCCAGATATCCCACATATCTGGCTCTTATTCTAAAATTTTTCAATCTATAAAATATTTAAAAAAATAAGTAGGTAACATTTTAATAAAAAAATAATGGAAATTGACTGGGGTAAGTTATAAACATACTGTAAGAGAAAAAAAAACATTATTTTAATCATCTTTTATTTATCATGAAAAATATTATTAAAAATACAAAATGCCACATTATGAAACGAAATATTTTTTTTACATGATTGTTAATATGAAACTTAATGCATAATTAATAAAACTTTATAACAATAAGTAAATACATTTTATTTTTAAATAATATCAAAAACCAAGTCCTTACTACAAGAAATGCAATCTCTTTACTTGATCAGCTAGTTCATAGTAAAATAAGTTCCAAATAGAGAGATCTTCAACTTAATTAAAATATTACAACATCAACACAGATAAGAATTTTGTTCAATATCTAACATTATTTACAAGACTAGCACATTATTAATCAGGGTATACATTATTAAATAAAATCCTGATACATTAAAGCACCATAATTTTCATATAACCACAGGTTTACATCAGATTCTTAAATTAAAACAAAAGATATTGCATCATATACAGAAATAAATTGCATAAATCACAAGTTGCACTGAACCAGTTAAACCGGTGTTACTGTTAAAAGGTTACAAGGATATTACATTAGGTAACTTTACAACACAGCAAACATGTAACTTTAATTAACACTTAGTAAACTTGGATACAATCATTACATTTCCAATGAAACACTTCAAAAAGGGAAGAAACATTTCCTAGCGCCTATTAACAGTTTAGAAATAAAAAGGTCTGATATGGCATCAGACCTTCACTAAACCACTTTAGATATAAAAAACTATCTAGTTACCTATCTTAATTGTAAGAAACCACTAAGTAAGTACATAATTTATTATGTTGATAGGATATACTATAAAAATAACAATAATGGTGGCCACCAGAATATGAAAGACACAGAAGAATTAATTCTTCAATATTTTTATTCATCGCCTTTTCCAACACTAGCGGTAGCAGCCACCGCCTGTTCATACATTGATTTCCATTTTTCAACTTCCTCTTCTAATTCGTTTGCCTTCATCTTTACTATGTTTAGCATAAGCTCTGAAGTCTCAAATTTTTCTTTCAACTCGTTTTGTTCAGAATTTTGTAATGTATTAGCTAATACTGTTGTCTTAGCGAGAGCTACAGCTGATTCAGCTTCCTTTATAATGTTCTCTGCCTTAATAGTCAATTCATCTTGAATTATAAGCATTGTCACAAGTCTACGAATAACAAATGCCAAAAATATTGCGAAACCTGTGATGTAGAAGTTTCTTTGTGCTCTGAATAGTTTAACACTGCCTTTCATCTCACTTGATAGGGTTGTATGAGATGTTCCATCTGGATTGTGTGAATATTTCTTTATTTCTCGAACAGCATCCAACAGGAACAGACTCAGTACCCCCAATAATACATAGAAGTAGATTGCTGCATGTTGTTGAAACATTGCAAATAATCTGGATTTGAAAAAGTTGTTCCATCTCCTGGGACTGAATATAGGCAGAATCATAATTATGACTATCGCCACTTCAATATATAAGTACGCAGCTATAAATGTCCATTGGATAGACATTTTTAATACTTAATTTCGTCTTACCGGTGTTCTTATGAATAAATACTTTTTGAAACTGTTGTTTAGCACGTTTGACCACCGTATTTATTCTCGATTATTTGTTTCTTTCTAGACTCAAGTATTCCATATTTTATAAGCTCTTTAGTATTCCAGTTGGTAGCCCGAACAAGTATTTTTAATCTAGAACAAACAGCTGCGGCCGTTTTTTTTACTGCCTTTCAATTTCAACAACAACATAACAACATAGATACCGGTAAATTTAGAACAGATAATAAAAATAGCAAAATTTTATCTCATGCTATTTCGAAAATTTGTATTGGAACAAAAGAGAGAGCAATAAACAGGTATTTATGTCACAGATCTATATTTAGTAACAATCAATAGTAACTCCTGATCCCGTCTTGAATCGATTGGACCACGTACTCAGTCAGACCAATTTCAATTTATTATTTGAACCATAATGATGCAATTTTGATAATTTGAGTATTATTGTTTTTTAATTCTAAGATACCAATTTTAGTAATTAAAATATAATCTTAAATAATTTACATTACTTATTTTTTATTTAGTTCTTATCAGTCCACAAAATAATCGACTAAATAGAACCGACAACACGGTCTGACAAATGACAATAGTGATTTCCACAAAAAAAAAAGAAAAAAGCATTTAGCTGTCATGTCATTTGATCAATGTTAGGAAAATTGATAGAATTATTTGTAAAATATTTCAGAAGTCATGGCTAGTATAGAATTGGATATTTGGCGAGGAGAATGGGGACTAGCTTCGATTGATTTAGAATGCCTTAAAGTTTTAGTAAGTGCTTTTCGTCATAACCTAAAACCTTAGTCTTGTGCCGGTTATTCTTTGTATTTACCGTTGTTGCTTTCTTCACAGACTTATATGAAATTTATTGGAGTTCCAGTACGAGTTCGAGAAGCGAACAATCCATTTTTCACGCCAAAAGGGAAGCTACCTGTTATGAAGGACGGCCGTAACCTGCTCACAAATTTTGAAGAAGTCGTAGAACATTTAAAATCTTTGGTATGATGTTTTATTATTTACGATTTCTTAGTTAATATGATTTATACCCTTTGAGTTATGTTGTTATTTATTAAATAAAATTTACTCAATAATTAATATTTGTTACATCATCCATATTTATTTTCATTTTTTATTTTATTGTCTAAAAATGTTCTACTCACCTTTTATACCAACTTGCATAGGACTGCAATTATGATTGTTTTTCAGCATTATAGCACAGATGTCCACTTAAACACAAAACAAGCAGCTGAAGCGAGTGCTTTTACACAATATTTAGGGGAAAAGTTATATCCAGCATACCAGTATGCATGGTGGGTTGATGAGAAGAACTACTGTGATTTAACCAGACCTACATATGCCAAAGCTTTATCTATTCCATTCAATTTCTATTACCCATCAAGATATCAAAATGCAGCTAAGGAAATGATTGATGCCTTGTATGGAGAATACACAGACATAAAGGAAATTGAAAGAACTGTAAGTATCAGACTTGGGATTATATAGTCAAAAGGGATGTCTAAACAGATCAGTCTCTTTATAAAATGTCTAAACAAAATGCTCTATAGAAATGTGTATGGAATAGCAACCTTTGACAATACATTATAAGTTCCTATCATCAAATCATTACATTACATGCTTTTAAATTTAAAAACATGTTAAATTGTAAAAAAACTCTTATTCTCAGAGCATTTTAACATCTACTATTACCTGATTAAAATAAATGAAATAGCCTTTATTTCTATAAAAATTGACATTATATTGTGTCTCTAATTTCGGAGTGCCTATTGGCAAAGGCCACCTCTAATTCTCTCCAGAAAAAAAAAAAAACTACTAAACTACTGATAAGTTTAAAATAAATTGTCATAAATAAATCAACAAAATGTATTTCATTCATTCTTGTTCATAAATGAAGTGAAAATCAATTATGAATTGGATGTCAAGGAAATCAAATGTTAACTGTATGTAGCAGGGGGGGGATGCTCCCTAGAATATGATTCTCTTTAGCTTCCCTTTCTTAAATCCCTGATATTAACAAAATATGCATTACATTACCTATAAACAGCATATCTTTAAATATCAAAGTTGTTACGCAATAGCAACGATCCACACCTAAATAATAACAATTCACACCTTCACAATAATATTCGAAATTGCCATGCAAATATGTATGGTTAGTAACTATATAGTTCTATCTATACAGCAACGGTAACTCACTAAATTCCATGTTGATCTATGTTCCTTACTCTGTCTTTGCTTCTACACTTAATCACATTCTGTCGAGTTCACTCATTTTTTTCATGATTTTGATTCGGGAATTTTAGACCATTATTTGCCAATGCTGCTGCGGCTTACTGGAGTATATTCTATATGACTTCCATCGGAAATCTTCATTAAGCTTTGTGAATGTTCGGGAAAGTTTTTAACTTATTTTTAAAACCCACCAAATATATGATAATTTTTGAAACTAATTAGTACCGTCTGATAAATATGAGACTGTCATTGTTATATTTATCAGATAGTCAGTTTTGTTTTTACACATATTTTCGAAGAGAATCATGGTGTGATGTCCGGTGGGGAATCCCAATTTTTTTAAAGATAACCATCTATGTGGGATTATGGCCCCCACATTACTGGTAATCCTGTTAGTATAATGGGTAGGATACGAACCTGCGACCTCACAATTGCGAGTCCGCTGTATTAGCCAATAAGTATATAGCCTCTGAAATCTATTATTTTATTAACAGTGTAAATTATCTATTTTAGTTATACAGTGAGGCAGAGAAGTGCCTAAAGACCCTGTCAGACAGATTGGGTGAAAGTGAATACTTCTTTGGCAACCGGCCGTCGTCATTTGACGCGACAGTGTTTGCATACCTCGCGCCACTAGTCAAGGCACCCTTCCCAAACCCTACACTGGCCAATTATGTGAAAGGCATTGCCAATCTGTCCAGATTCGTCGCCAGAATCAACCAGAAAAACTTTAGACATGTTACAGATGGTAAGTATAGTATACATTCAGTGTTATCCAGGTGTAAATCATAGTTTGCTTAATATTAATATGACACCAGTTAGGTGAAAGAATTGACAAGTTTATATCAGTAAAAGTAGCTGAAATTTTGCTGCCAGCCTCTGTTGGCGGCCTCTGTGGCGCGGTGGGAGTGTATCCGACTGCTACGCAAGAGGTTGTGGGTTCGATTCCCACACAAATTGTTGTTTTGAGACTGGGTGTACTTTTTGTCTGTAAATTGAATGTTTGTAAAGTCCAATTTCACGTGGAGGAAGCCGCGGGCACAGCTAGTAATCTATACATATTGTCATACCCATTGGGCCTCTGTTTATTTGCATGACTGGAGACCTATATTTGTTTGTTGTGTTTTTTTTTGTCTAATTCCTATCACATTCAAGTTGAAAAACATCAACAATACAAGACTAAGAGCTTTCAATTTAGACGATTGTTGTTGGCCTGCTGCGGTGCCGGAACGGTACTGTAGTCGTCTTGCGCACGAACGATATCTTTTTTTTTAAATATAATACGCACTTAGCGGCAGCGGTGCGGCGCCGCTGCTGCACACGCACGACAACGGGGCGACAATGTCGCTATTGCCACGTGCTCATTATGTTGTTGACTATAGTCTGTTCGCCTTATGGAAATAGTGAGTCATCAGTGCAATTGCAGGGTAAAGGTGTATTCACAGTCTCATCATCTTTTAAACGTAAAATTTTATTTAAAGTTTAAAAGAATTATCTTAAAGTAAAATATTTTATTATTATAAATGTTGATCTTTCGAGTTCCATGACAACATCTAAATTCTTACAAGGAATATGTGGCCGTTCTATTCGCATTATTCTCAGCATTTTTTTGTTCATGCCCACACCCACGCAATAGGATTAAATTTACAATGTCTTTTCAGTTTCATCTATGAAATATTTATTATATTGTGCAGCTATTTCTATTAGTATTATATTCTTTTACTTTTTAAATTATTTAGGCATGCTAAACTGGTTATGTACTACTAGCTGTCCCGCGCAACTTCGTATGGGTCAATTTTCCTCGTTTTTGCAACATTTTTCATTGCTGCTCCGCTCCTATTGCTCGTAGCGTGATGTTATATAGCCTATAGCCTTCCTTCCTCGATAAATGGGCTACTCGACAAAAACAGGTCAGCATTTCGTACAAAGGTCAGCTTTAATTTAACTAGCGGCGCGGCGGTAGCCTTATGGCCTAGGCATCAGTCTCGCAATTGTGAGGTCGCGGGTTTGAATCCTACCCATTAATCTACCGATGTGAACCATTGAGCTTAGCTGCTAGAGATATCTTTAAAAAAATATATATATGGGAACCACATTGAGATCAAGATATCTTTTTTGAAAAAAAAAAAATTGGTCACTGTGGACACGGGTTTTATATTTTTTGGCTACTTCTCTTTTATTTTTTTTATTATTCTTAACTTGATTGGTTAGGGGGTGTGGCTAGGGTAGCAAACGAGGATGATTCACTATTTTCTTAACGCGAACGTACTATAGTGCGATGAATAGAAGTTACTTTTTATTATTTTATATGGTGTGGAAGAATATAGATTTTGATACGCTTTCAATTTAGATAGCGGTTAATCACGGCCTACTGCTACTGCTGCTGCCGTCCTGTAGGCCTACTCTATTTCTTTAAAACGAAATTCATGAATTTTCGTTTACTTAAATTTCTTAAGTCTACGGGGATTATTATAATTTATTTTTGGATTAACACAAGAAGTTCGAACCCATGGACGATTTTCTGGAACAAGTGGATTGAATAGGTGTTCCTGGCTCTGTATATTACCACCTCATTTTTTATCGAAACTTCGTTTTCATTGAATTAGAGTAGGCCTCCTGCAGTGGAATATAACAAGCGGCACGGCTAACGTACGGTAACCGTCTAAATTGAAAGAGGTCTAAGGCATCAGTCTAGATGTGATTTGTGCCTGTAATTTATTTGTTTGTAAGATCGCACGACACAGGGAGTACTATATTTATATTGCAGCATTTCTTTTTTATTCATTTTAAAATGGTACTTATAATTTTCAGAGTACAACAGACTAAATGCAAAAAAACAGTCAACGGGTACTCAGTCAGAGCGCGAGGCGGCTAACTTCCCGAACCAGACACGCAACAAATTCTTAGCCGCATTGTTCGCGGCTATAGCCATGACGGGGTACGCTGTCGCCAACGGCATGTTCCAGGTTCGTAACATACATAGATAGAATGTCTTTATAGCGTCAGGTGTTGGCAAACAGATCTTGATTTCCTCTTTTGTAATTTTTATTACGTAAATTAAATCTTAGTCTTCTATAATGACTTGGTACCTAAGGGGCCGTCTCCACGGGCGAGAGAATCCCGTAGATTCCGCTTTTCTATCGTCGGGTAGTCACCACGAACGACCGATTATTCCGCCAGCGTATCGCCGCGACTTGTAACGGAATCGTCACGATTTCGCGAGATAGCGTTGTGCAAAAGTTTTGTTGAAAGAGGCAGGACGCCTGCGTTTGACAGCGCACTCGCCACGTTCCACGGTGAGCGCGCGGCGATACGATGACGTTTCTCTCGCGTTTAGCCACTCGCCGCGATAACATCGCCGTGTGGAGACACGTTCCAAGAGTATATAAAAGACGTGTCACGACGATAATATCGCCACGATTCTCTCGCCCGTGGAGACGGTCCTTAAGATCTCTATGCTACACTGACAATTAAGTGCTTAATTTCCACAGTACCTAATTGATATTGTTGACTTAGATTTGTTTGCATTTGAAACTATTTTTAGCGTGCTTTTAGTGCTAAAGTAGATTTATTATTATTGTTGCCTTGGAAGGGAAAGATAAAATACATCCAAATATTCAAATTTATTCATCCAAATAGAACGAATTCTCAACATGACGCGTTACAATATACTTCCGCGGCAATATGAGTATATATGAGTATTATGAGTCATCCCTTATTTTCCACATTCCATGCTTGTTGGTCTGCTTGTGTAGTCGCTGCCCAAGTTGTATTCTTAATCATTCTCACAGTCTCATCTCTTTTGTTCAGGACCTCAAAGATTTCGAACATTCGCGCGAATACAACGAGATGTTTGAGAATGAGGAGGATGACAACTGACGCTGACGGCGCGCCGGACGGGCGACCGCTCCACGCACTACCACTTGCCCAACCGCCAACATCTACATGCCAACATTTGAACCAACTTGCCTGCTAGTATACCTAGCATTGTTAGGTTAAGGTTACCAATCGATCACAGGACTTCAATGTTTTTTATAAAGATTCTCCGGTTACTAAAGGAAAGGATTGAAATTGTACAAAATTCAAAAATATAGTTGCCCGATCTATGCAAGGCATGACATTGGTAACAAAGGTTGGCTGTAAAATTAGATATAACATTAGAATGGTAAGATGTTATTTGTGTGTTAAAATATTGGTTGTTGGTTGTGGTATATTGGTGTTGGCGGTTTATTTTTATGATTGCTGACTAGTGTAACGTTAGTCATGTGTCATTTTAGTGACTTGTAGAGCCTGTTATGTTCCTATTATTTAACATTATATTGTTATTAAATAAAACTATTGTTAGTTTGATGAACTAGTGGCCGCTGGGATACACTGAATGCGTTTTAATGATAGCATCAAGTCACTAAATTCCACTTTAGTCTGAATAATGTATAGAACATATCCACTAATGCATTTAGAAGTACTCAATTTTGAGAATGTTATTATGAATGAATGCTCTGAATGTTGGATTGTCAGTAACTGCATCTTCAGTTTTTTTATGTATACAAATTCTTATTAATATCTCAAACTTTAGACTATTTAATATTTCCTACTTACATCCGAATTAAAAAAAAAATCTAAATACAATATTGATTAATTCATAACATTGAATAAAATAATTATGGTAATTTATTTGATTATGTCATGCATGATGATTATTGTATAAAGGTTGTCTTAATGTAAATCGGCCGGATTGATCTTAGCGAGAAGTGGTTGCGCAGATGCATTTTTTTTAAATAAATGGTGACGGAGCGGGGGGGTGGAGGGGGTCGGTAACTAAACGAAGAGATAGAGATGCGATTACGCATTACATTGTCATAATTAGTATTACTAACTCATGTTTTTGTGATTATTCTCGTAAAAAAAATGATTTTCAAACTTTCTTTAGCATTTAATGTAACTGTTCTAAATTTAAACTTTTATGAACTCGTCTAAGTAGTATTTTTATATGGTTAAATGAAAATTCTGTTAGTATTTTTAATCGATTAAACATAATCGTTTTCGTAATTTTAGGATCGCATCTCTATGGCATGCGCGAAAGTGATATGAACCTAACTTTACTCCGGCCGAGTTACATTATGACAACTGCTAGTTGAACCCGGGCACCCTTCGCTGTAGTTTCATCACAATCCGATCAATGGTTCGAAACTCATAGAGAACAGGAGGAACTAAACATTGATTTTGATTTATATTATTTTATTTATATTAGAAATTGCCCTTGTCCAATTACCTCGTATATATAATTTACAACTCTATGTGAATTGTATAAGGTCGATATTTAATTGGCATTAGGAAAATGCCTTTGTATCTGCCCTTTTATTCGGAATAAGTTTTTTTTAACATGCAGTATAGAGCAATCCAACTAGTTCGACATTCGTGTGTTCAGTGATCGGACTTATTATATAGTGATGGTGTTACCTAACGGTAGAGATTTTGGTTTTGAATGAGATATTATTTGTTGGTTGTTAACTTATTTCAAGAAGCGTGAATAAACTGAGATTCGTTGTCTTTGCATGTTTTATTTTTGTACTACGTTGGTAAATATTGGATGACTTGATTTGTTGCACTTGGGAATCGACCACGAGTTTGTATGACTCTGGGTTAGAACTTAGCACTACTAGATACTTGAAGGCCACCCTTATTAAATAAACTATTTTTGTCAAAAAGGTAGGTTATTTTTGTATATGGTATGCAAAAAAAGATTGTATATAATATAATTTTTTGACGTGATAACGTCTTATAAATCGATATCTGGCTGCACTCACGGAAAAGTGACACGTTATTGACTGGTTGTTATGCAACGCCAATGGCGATATGTCATGAATGGTTTCATAAAATGTGTCACGTTATTGACTGGTTGCTAAGCAACGCGAATGGGGTGTTCTTATGACGTTATCACGCCCGTAAACCGACTTTACAGACAACCATTTTTTTATCTGTTTATATCTATGTGGCCCTGTATTATATAGCTCATGACACCCATATTAGACTGCCCCTGCTTGCGTTGCGTCTTAATATTTAAACCCTGAGTTGTTCTAATGGCAGTGTGCTAGGCATGACAGTAAGTTAATGAAAAAATAATTATGGTAGGTAGGTGTAAGTATTTTAGGTAACTGATTGTGTAACAATTCAACAGCGTTGGGCGATGTGGAGCTGGGAGCGCACGATGCTGCTGAACCGTATTCGAATTGCCAAAAAACATTTAGCGAAACTCAGAAGATTGAAAGCCGAGAGTTCAAGTGATGACTCCAAACCTCCATAATAACCTCCTCAATAGGACCGAAATTGTTGTATTTTTTATGGATATTGTTTAAATCATGGGCATATAAACAACAGTGTATTCCAGATCAATTTGATGTAGAAATGAATTTGTTTATAAGACTAGCTCACATCTTGTCTATATTTTGAGTTCACGAAATATCTTATATCCGCGATATATTATAAAATGGAAACAAATTACCCATGTCCATGATTCAAATTAGAGATGCGCCGAGTCGAGTAGGTACTCGGTTATTACTGGTTACTCGGCCGTTTTGTTAGTACTCTCACTCGACCGAATAACTCTGTTAGTTATTCGGAAGTTAAGAACTTCATTCTTTTAACTAAACACCTCTTTACAATGTTGGTTAATCACCCAGACAAACATTGTGTCAAATAGTTTGTTTTAAGTAAAATTGTGTAGATAGGTTACAAGCGCTCAGAAAAATAAAAATCGATAGGTAAAATTGACTTAGATTTTATATGTCAGTGTCGCATCGCCAGTGTCATGGGTTCAGTGTCAATGGCAAAACGGAACCCTAATAGTTTCGCCATGTCCGTCCGTCCGTGTGCAGCTTATCTCAGAGACTGTTAGTGCTAGAAGGCTGCCACTTCTAAAGCTGGAGGGGGGCAGACGGCGGACTACGGAACCCTACATGGTGCGTGGACCGACATGCACTTTCCCGGTTTTCTCTTGTTCACTCGTGATAATTAAATCATGCTTTCCTACTTTTACGACTCTTTTTATAATAGCAATGCACTATATAGGATAAATAAGTGTGCATCAGTTTGCTATTTTTAAAGAACGAATGTTGTTTATGTAACCAATCTACACCTTTTTATTTAAAACATGGGCGAAAATAATCACTATGCTCACAATAGGGCACAGACCAAATATGAGTTACCAATACCAGCCAAGAGAGTTACCAAAGCATAGAGAATATAAAACTTCGTAATACTAATAACCAATAGGGCAAACTGCGCGCAAGAACACGTCACGCGTCAGTTTTAAATGAAGCTTATTTTTATTAAAAAGTTTTAATACCAATACCAGCCGGTAGGCCTACTCTCTTTCTTTAAAACGAAATTCATGAATTTTCGTTTACTTAAATTTCTTAAGTTTACGGGGCTATTCTTATTAATTTTTGGATAAGCACAAGAAATTCGAAACCATGGACGATTTTCTGGAACGAAAGGATTAAATAGTTGTTCCTGGCTCTGTATATTACAAACTAATTTTTGAGCGAAACTTCGTTTTCATTGAATTAGAGAAGGCCTTCAGCGTAAGCTAAACCAATTTACCCGACCGCCGTGTAATATTTGGTACTCGGCGCATCTCTAATTAAAATCTATTTATGTCTACCCACCAATACTGTTCAGTCTGTAGGTAGATGTTGCTGTACCTGATTTTGTAACGGACTTCAAAATGGAGGAGGTTCTATGTTCGTCTGTATGTGATTTTTTTAGCTGGATGTATTATTTTTCGTTGTCGTGTATTTACGCGGTTTCTCTGCTGAAGATTGAAAGTGGTACAAAGTCAAACAATCAATTCGATTTCTATCTAGCTTGTTCAGCCCCAACGATACTTTAGACGAAGATAGGTGTTTTTTTGTAATCTATTTAAATTATTATTGTATTATATTATGAAAATGGGTGTTGTAAGAGATGCAGTGAAAATAAAATGTTGTGACGTGCAGTCTGTGTTTTAGTCTTCAAATTGTTGTTCCTTGTCTGTACAGTCTGTCATTCGTGCATAATTGTAAATAAACTTCTGCGACTGATCCAGCGCAAATCTGACAGGACGCCGCGATAATTCAATGGAATCGATTGACATCTCATTCATCGAAATCGGATGAGCAGTTCAGGTTCTGCGGTAGCACATACGTTAATACAAACATAATATAGACTGCTAAAAACATTACCCTTCCTTTTTGGCTACGGCGTAATCTTGTAAAAAGATAACAACAAAGTGAACCATATATTAAAAAAAAGTCAAAGTATTGGTTGCAGCGGGAGCTGTCCGGCTTACTATTTTCATGCCGCCACGCTGGCTCCACACGTTGGCCCCAACGTCGGTCCCAACGCCACTCGTCCAACGTGTGGATCTAGACAATAGCATTGACGCCAACGTTGGGACGAGCGTTATTCTAGTTCCACAGGCCGTTGGGGCCAATGTGTGGAGCCGGTGTCATACAGTTTTAAAAATAAGGTTTACATTATATTGTTATCTTTTCAGTGTGTCCGCCAGGTGTCGCGAGTTTAGCACCGAGCTTGGATTGGTGGAATAAAACAATTATATTACGTAACTCCTTTATTTCTTCACATTTGAACATTTCGTGTATAACCTTGTCAGGTACACTAACATAATTTGGTACGAATCATTTAACATACGATCTGCACAGGGCTACATATTATTACACTGAATATTTTTGATACAATGATATTTGACACGCGGTTATTGATAGAAATGGCACAATGTTTGGGTGTTTGCACACGGGAACTACAATTTAGATAAAGAATTTTAAATTTAGATAAAATAAGTAGAGATAAGTGACTGCATATCTGGTGATAAATACATAAAACAAAGCAGCATTTTAGTCATATGATCATGAGTGCATTTCTCCTTTCAGCTCATTGTAATGCTGTAAGAGTAAAAGAGACGGACACTAAAGTTAAAATGTTGCAATTATATCAGTTTATAACTCGCTATATTATCTATATCTGTACTTTATTACGATTGTAGTTTTATATTTCTGATCAGATTACAAAATGGCGTATGTCCTATCATGCATTTTACATGCCGTTCTCATCAAAAATAATTTTCCTGCCTGTGCAACGCTCAGCAATATTAAACGAAAGGTTTACTCGATCATATTAGTAGTATAACAGTTCGTAAACTTATAAATTACATAAATAGTTCCTTCTAGTATAAAGTTATGACTTACAACTGTAGTCTAATGTAACACAACAACACTGCGCGTTCGTTAAAACTTATTAATTAATGGACAACACTAGCGCTTTCATCTCTATATTCTCTATTCACTTGTGATATTTGAATATGGTTCAAGATGGAGTAATATCTGTCTATTTCTGTGTGATAAGACTACGTAACGGCTTAGCTAATATTGAGGATTCGATTCACACTCGGGTATCTACAAATTGTTGCTCCGAGCTTGTAATTTTAATGATTGTAAAGTCAACTTAATTACAGGGGGTAAGGTACCATATTCATATATCATAAATTACTTTAGTTTGAAATATGAAATGTAAACGTTTAAGTCCAGAACAAAAGCAAAAACGCGCAGTTTCTACATTTAATAAGGTAACAAGAACAGTTAACGTTGAATGTGATGTTACAGCAAAATATCAAAATTAATCAGCAATAAATAGTCCACTCAGTCCAAGTAGTTTAGTCCTATATAAGTCAATTTGTGTGCAGTCTCACTACTTGTCGCTATAACGTGGATACAATTTAGACTTTTCTCATACGGAAGCAAGGAAAACAACTGCGACGCAACTTGCAAGCGATCTGAGTTCGCAATACATTAGAGACTGGTTGCATCATTGCAACGCGTTGTATACTTTACTGTGACGCAACTAAACCTACAGCAAAATATATTTTTTTTTCAGAATATGACGTTGAAATATTATAAACTATCTAAAAATAAGGGCATTCAATTGTCTTATGCAGTTTAAAATTTTTCGACAGTTTCTAATATCGCGAAGGGTCGTAATTTAATACGGTGACATTATACAATTTTAATGATTTGTAATATTTTAATTTTGCGTGTTATGTTGCGTCGGAGTTGCAAACTATTTGTATTCGCGTAGCGCCGTTAGAGAATAGCCTAGTTCTACAATCATCTCGAAAGGCAATGTGTCTTTCAAATCAACATCTGTTTCTCGTAGTTATCCTTAGCAATCTCGTATAATATGCTAAAGACTTGTACTATAATGGAAGTAGCGTATCGTCTAGATTAAAATTGTGCGCCCCTCTTACATTTATTATGAAATAATTAGGTCTCAATTTTAGGTATTTATATTATTATTCATAGTTAAACAATATTTTTTTTTGTATGCATAAGTTTGATGAAGAGGCGCGCAATTTCGACTGGACGGATTATAACAGAATACATTGTATTCAACCGACCAACCATCCCTACTCAATAGTTAGTAATATAATGTACGGATTGACATTAATAAAGCATAATAACTATATCAGTTCAATATCATAGCTGTACGACAATAATAAATGATAATTACAATTACAGACAAATAAATATTAAAATAATAACAAAGTACAGTTTTCACAATACAGAAACACGGTCTGAAACATTACGTACATGTACGTGCACACATGCACGTGTACGTAACGTACACGTATTCGTAATTTTCAAAAACTACACTAAGGAAGCATTTAGCTGCCATATTTACAACAATTAATTATTATAAGTTAGATTTGGTTTCAGTACGTCTAAAGATGATCGTGCACTATGTTGGTCTGCCTAGTTCACTAACTAGCTAATAGAAGCTTGTTCTTTAAGCACCTGTCCGACTAACGGCGAGAAAAAGAGTAGCGAGTAGTGATTTTATAGTTCAAGACACGAACATACTTATGTAGTTCCTGTGTAAATAAAAGAGATACAGATATTAATAGCTGATCGCTGAGTGTTCCCACTGCCGGCGAGCACTCGCTCTATACTGCATCTTATTTGTTTACACGGACGGGATCTACAAAATACATCTGTTGTACGTTTCTTGAGCGATAAATCGCTACTCGCTTCTCGCTCATCGTCGTTGATGGGACAGGTGCCTAACAGAGTGTATTTCTGTTCGCGCATCAATAAATTAAGTCAAATATTTTTAGCCCCCGAATATTTAATACTTCTGTGGCCAGTACTCAATTTTTTTTATGTTTATGTTTGAATGTTCCGCCGTTAGTTTATGGCATATTTAATGACTACAAATCCTATGCTGTCTCTGTTACTTTAAAGGAAATGGTAGCCCCAGAAAAACTTTTGACAAATCCCTGAATATTCCATGGGCAAGGTGTGCACTCAATTAGTCAACTTAGGTCAGTGTTATAGACAGTCGCCTTACATAGTACACGAACTCGGGTAATGTATCAACTTGCCTACATATTCGATATCAGTAAGTTGTCGATTGCTTCCAAAATAGTATCGAATATGTAGGCACTTTAAAAGTTAGCTAGGAGGATTTGTGGGGGTTGAAAACACAACTGCTTTAATGGTAATCTATGGTAAGATTAAGTTATGTACAAGTAATTTAAGATTATTAGCTTACCCTCAGTAGGTAAAATCTTTATTTTGCGTCTCTCAGTTTTATCAGCCATGTCGATTACGGATTAATTCTAACACGTATCAATCGAATATTATTGGGAAACGTCAGAAGGTATTGTAAATAAATAAAAATATTTATAATAAAGCTGCCAAAAAGATAAAAAAACATCAAAAATCTTACCTCAAAATTAATATTAATGTAGTTGTGTTCACATACTATTTAAATAGTTTAGTATTGGTAACAAAAGTACTTATATTTAATGCTGAATATTTTCTATTATAAGCTCAGTTAGTAAGCAGAATTCGTAGATATTAAGCTTGGCATACACACGCTATTATGGGAATTTGCGAATACCTCACCTCTTCTGACGGCAAACTTCATGATTACCGAAACAGCATGATTATTTGTACTTGGTAGAGTGAGACGCTAAATGTCAACAGGTCAACACAATTCGTTGTCAATGAAGGTATTTATTAAATATGGACCTTATCATATCTTCATACCATAAAGCATAATCTTTTTACCCGACTACAGCAAAGAAAAAAAAGGGTCTATAAATTAGTTAGTACGTATATGCCAAGCCTGACATAACAGGAGGCTAATTCACGTATCTAAAGCAGTGCAGTTGCAGTTAAGTTTCGATTAAAACGGGCATTTTTGTATTCTTTTAATTTTGGGATTGGTCTTAAATACGCTTGCGCAACTAACCCACCGTACTAGAATGCAGTAAAGTGTATTTGAGATCAATTCCAAAGTTAGAAGAATACAAAATGGTGGTTTAATCGAAATTTAACTACAACCGTCCTACTTTAAATACATGAATTGGCCCCCAGTTGGCAATTCAAACACTGGAATACTTTTGGAATGGCTCATACCACGTACGAACGTAGCATGTAGAACGCCTCATACAATTGGTCACACCATAAAACGAGGATTATATAAAAATATAACTATTAATGGAATATACAAATTTTCAATCAATTCCTTATAACAGGGAACTTATAAAAATAAAGTTTTTAGAGAAACAATCTATATACACTTATTTATTATGTACGTCTTAATGTAAGATGAATATATTATATCTAATTTACCTAATACTCCATGGCTGCTGGGAACGTGAGCCTTGTTCGTTATATAACTTGTTCTAGATCAAACAGTCGATAAGTTATGTTTATTATTGGTTTCGAATGTCAAAAGTAAAAATACGACAGTGAATGCCTCCAGGAATATACCATAAGAACGTCTATTGAATCGAAACATTTTTGTATTTCTTTATTTATGTATTCGACCAGATTGCACTATTAATGGTCACAATATGACTCTTTAATAAGCTTGTGACTACCAATTAGTATATTACAACTTACAGTTAATAAAATTGCGGAAGACATCTATATTATTTTTCACATAACAGTGATACTACAGTTGGATCAACGTAACTCGGCCGGAATGAAGTTGGCGTCAAGTGGTGCAGATGCATTTTGTGGAAGTAAATGGTGACAGGAAGTAGTGAAGGGGGGGAGGGGGAACTCAACCAAGTGATCGTATCGATAGAATTAGAGATGCGATTACGCATTACATTGTCATAATTAGTATTACTAACTCATGTTTTTTGTGATTTTTTTTGTAAAGAAATTGTTTTCCAAACTTTATTTAGTATTTACTGTAACTGTTCTAAATTTAAACTTTTATGAACTCATATAATATATAGTATTTTTATATTGTTGAATTAAATCTTTTTCGTAGGTAATTTTAGGGTCGCATCTCTATGACATGCGCGAAAGTGTTAAGAATCTAACTTCACTCCGACAGAGATACGTTGATCCAACTGTATGTTAACACAATGATTGTTGACGTTCAAAAATAATAAGTTAAAGTGATTTTTATAAATTTGTTATAGAAATAAATCTCTGTGTCCTCCGCTAACGAAGTCGCGGACAGAATCTAGTTGACTATATTTTCTACTTACACGATAAAACCAATCGCTCACCTTTCTCCGTCTTCAATCAGTCTATACCGTTAAGGCCCCTATTAAGACGTAGATCGACATACTTCACGTCAATACATTTTTGTAATGGGAGTAATCACATCCTTCCATCGTCATTGTCACATCTTTCGTTACTAAAATTAATAACAATTACCTAAGTGTAAAACTCACAACGAATTTAGGCAGAAAAAAACTGGAGGACTCAGAAATATGTAAAATTTTCTTACTCTCCACTTTTCTCTTTTAGCAAAGAGGGAGACAAAATAGAGAAAGTGGAATCAAAAATGTTGTGGAATAAATAATTTTCGTTATCAATTCGAAACCAATAATGAACAGTCAAAAGCGCAAATTATGTACATTATAAGCAAAGAATCTCAATTTACAAACAATTATTTCAATTTTATTCTATAAGCTAAGGTACACTAATAAAATCTAAAATCGTTTTTGAAATACTTTAATCCTTCGAAAATAAAGGTCAAAATCGGTTGATATATATATCAATTGTAATTTGTATAAGTCAACTGCTGTCAATTCTTTAAAAATGAGAATTGATGTAAAATTAACCTTACTATTTCGGAATAAGTAATAAAATCGCTCGATAGTCCATTACTTACAAGTTTGAAACACTACGTACCTTACTGCACTGTGTTAAGGTAGAAAATGGCAGGTTAGTCAGGTGCGTTGAGTAAAGACTGCGACTCGACGAGTTGACTAGCGTCTATGAGGCTCACTTGCATGGAGTCCAGGTTGGCCGCGACGATGTCCGTGCGGTTGAAGGTGAAGGGGAAGAACCGCGACACGTTGCGGCGGAGGGGGGGAGATGACGAACCGTTGGATTGCCGCCGCGACATTATTGACAGAGATGTCAGCTTCTCGTTTAGTTGCTGGATCTGGAGTAAAGTAAGATTTTGTTAGGGGACTTCAATATCGATGTTTTTTGAGAATTGATCAAATTAAGCGGTCCTATTTGAGAAATTACATTTAGTGTAATGCTCGAGAGATAGATAATTAAAATGTGAGCGTAGTTCCTTATGACCAAACGGGCTGTATATTTCTTGCCATTAACACACACATATAAACATATAATTGAAACGATATACTATAATAGTGCCTCTTTGGCGCAGTGGGAGTGTGTCCGACTGCTATGCAAGAGGTCGTGGGTTCGATCCCCACCCAGGATAAAACTTTGTGTGATGAGTACGATGGTTAATTCTGTGTCTGGGTGTTATTTATCTATAATATTTAGAAATATATAAGTATGTATATTTATCAGTTGTCTGGTTGTCATAGTACAAGCTCTGCTTAGATTGGAATCAGATGACGTTGTGTGAGTTGTCCCAAGATATTATTATATGTGTGCAGCACATAGGATATGTATCCTATGTAAGAGTGAAAGACCAATATACATTAATTAATAGTTATAATTTTTAAAATGTATAATGTAAGTAGTATAGCTACCTCAGTCCTCACAGCGTAGTTGTGCAGCTGGTAGTGCACGGCGCCCGCGCCCGGCGCGTCCAGCGGCAGCAGCCAGCGCTCGTAGCACTGCGACCACAGCTCCATGCCCGCCACTGAGCCGCACGGCTCCAGGCGCGGGAGCTCCGCTGGGTGCGGAGGTGATACGGGGATGTGAGCTATAAACGTAATAAAAAAAACAATTTAAAAATTGACTTTAGAAGAAAAAGTTTTAGGGAAAAAATATTGCGTTGAACTTTCAATGGCATTAGATTGCATCTATCATGAAACGGTTGCTGTAAACGTAGGGTTTCATAGTGAATACGCAACACTTAAGATGTTATCATGTCATATTTGACGTGATCAGTGTTAAATCCGTGATGTAAATAGTGCAAAATTCGGTTCACCATATCACTAGGTCGAACTAAATTAGGAATGCCATAGGGTTTCAATTTATACCCTTTATACGAATACTACCTAAGTAGATTTTGTGATGTTATTTAAAGAAAAAATATTTCAAAGCAAACAAGAATATAAAACACTCTTACGTTAAAACGACACACAATATAATGTACTCACATAGCCTCTGCGTTGGTGCACTGTTAGGTTTAACCCCCATGTACAACGGGTTGTAAAATAACGCCTTATCTTGCTCCGAGAACTGCTCGCCCCAATCCCACACCGGTCTTTGGACAAAATTCTGTAAAAAAAACATACTTAATGTAGGAGTCACTTTTTCACAAAGTGAAATTGCGTAATCGATGCCATTTATTTTTTGGTTAATCTAATATGAGCTTTACTTCCGAGCAAGCAGAGTTGGTTTTTGCATTTGGTGCAGTCACGTAACTAGACGGCCACCGTGTGAAAGCTACAGTATTTATCCAAACGTGTATATAGACGTCGAAACTAGACGGTTTTCAAAAATTCAATTGATACAAAAATCAGCTTTATGCCTGCGGAAAAGAGTAAAATTTCGTGTAATATACCAAGAATGTGACCTACATTAGCAACAGCAAGTTCCCGATCCCTCGCACAGTTGAACAGGAAGGTATCAAATATGGAGTTATGTGCGCAATCCCACAATGTCGTGAGGTAGGTCTCACTGAACTGGAAATGAGCCGGGAACTGTTGTAGTAGCTGCCATACACAGTCTAAGTATAGTAGGAATACGGGTGAGATCTGCGCGGCTGAGGTCTCCTTGCCCGTGGTCTCTTTTGGATTGCCTGGACGAGGCAGGCCGAACCTGGAATGGGAAAAAACGGTGTTATACTTTATTAAGAATAGTTTTAAAGTCTATTATGGCAAATTTGTGTGGACAAGCACAATAAGACGTATTTCTCTATTTTATTATAAATATAGTTCAAGCTTATCATCGGCCGGTATGATGGCTTACAATGAGAGTTTTAGCTGACTTTATAAGGAGTCCATTGAAAAGTTACATTTGGGGTTGCGTTTTTTAGAGGAAGCAATTTATTTTTTTGGGGTCAGTGTTAAGCTAAAACCAAGTTTATGGGGTCGCCACCCTTGTCCCACGGCCGCCATCTTGAAAATAGGGGTTGAAATGGTCATCAATATTGTATTGTACTTTACTATTACAGTTCATTAATTTAATGAAATGGTGGTCACTTTTATACAGTACAAATAGTTATTTTTGCATTTATTGTAAATATGAGAAACTGTTTGTAAAAAGTTTAGCAATAAGGGAGTAAATCTAGTATACAAATTGAAATTACAACTCTTTGTATTTTCAATTTGTATACTAGAGAGATATATCTTTTAAGTTCTATTGGAGGAGATAAACAAAACATTAAAATAAAATGTAATATTCACCTATCACAGAAGGGATGTCCGAGCGCGACCCACTCCTTCTGTATGAGTGATTGGAAGCCCGGGATGGTTCTGAAGTGGGGGTCCACCAGTAGTTGTGTCAGACTTGACACTAACGCGCAGTAGTCCACTCCATCACCTGCGGAATTATACATAAGGAGTTTAATTCGCGTTTGCGTCAATGTAAACTAAACCTTAATATATCAGTCATTTACTTGACGAATCTTGTAATGGCCGAACCAACTGGTCGAGCAAACATTATTTATATATTTATTTTATTAGGATCGCCAACAAATGATACATAGATCCTAAACAAAATCATTGTAAGATAAGATCCCCACGCGGGACTGCTCCTAGCGCATCCGTAATTTTTACTAGGTGACCCGCGCAACTTCGTCTACGTAAATTTTTCCCATTTTTGCAACATAATTCATTGGCCTATTAGCACAATAAATGGGCTATCCAACATTAAAAAAAAAAATCAATTCGGACCAGTAGTTCCTGAGATTATCACGTTTAAACAAACAAACTTCAGCTTTATAATATTAGTATAGATACCAAGGCTGACTTTATTAGTTGTGGGTCTAAATGGTAATAAGACAGTGCCAAAAGGAGGTTTTCGCAAAAAAATATAGTAACCCATACAAAATTGCATAATACACATTTCTAACTCTCATGTAAATATGGAGTCCACCAATGAACACGGTCGAAATATTTACGAGTAAGTCTAAAGTTCCAAAAATAAAAAAGGCATCTATGTGTTAAATAGAAATTAGATAAAAAGCAGACATACCTTCTTGTAATACAACAGTGACGTTGTTACACAAATGTTGCGCGGCTTCGTCTGCGAACGCGATACAGTTGGCGACGTACCGCAGCCATCTGCTCGAGTCCAATATCGAGTAGTACTGTGAGTCCTGTACCTATAGTATAAGAAGGAAATTGTTTCATTCATAGTTTAATACGCTCGTGAATGAAAGAAGATAGTAAAGCAGCGATTGCTAACCTCCTTATGAACTTTTATAAGTCTCATTTTATTCCACAACTTCCATATAGTATATGCTAGATATATTAAGAATAAGAATATTTTATTTGTACAGAATGTAGGTAACAATAAGATGTAACAACAGTTCATGAATCCTTGGACATTCTACCTATCGGCATACAAACATTTACATGTAAAGTCTTAAATAAATTTCTATATGTTATATAAGCCTCATAGTACATCATTTAAAAAAACGGTTATAGGGTAGTAAGATTTTTTTAACAATAAATCGGTTAACTGTTTTTTAAATATTTTTAATGGCTGTTGCTTTAGATTGTTAGGTAATTTGTTGTAAATCATTAGTGCCATACAGATGGTACTTTTTTAACAGTGTGTGCAATAAATGTTGATACTGAGATCTAATACAATTCGTTCTCTTTCGTGTCTCGTTTAACGATGGAAACAGATGCGGGTTCGATTTTACAAAAATGGTTATTTCTAGAATGTACAAACATTACGTGATGGTGATTTATTTATGTGATCCGATTTTATTAATGATTTTGAGCTTAGCTTTATTACTTCCGAGGGGGTGGGGGTAATCCTCCCCAGATTCGGAACCCAGGGTACAGTGAGTTAGATGAGTGTTTTTTTTTTAAATTTCACATTACTAGCAACCCTGTTAATGCCTCCAGCTAAGCTCAATGGCTTGTGTTAGGAGTGGGTTCACGTCTGAAGTATAATGGGTAGAATTCGAACCGTCGACTTTACGATTGCGAGTCCGATGTCTTAGCCATTAGTCTACAGCCGCTTATCTAAATCTTTAGAGAGTCAGGAGTTGAAGTAACATGATGGTCCTAAATAGGAATAAGAGATTCGAAGCTTGGAGATTCGAAGCTTGGAGATTCGAAGGTGTGACTTGACAGATTAATTAATCGACACACTTACTGAAATGTTTGAACTATATATTGTAATAAATTTACCATAAGTTTAAGAAAGCATTTCGCGCCATCGGATTAAGAAACTTATGATAAACTAGCATATGTTTCTTAATCCGATAAAGGAGAATAAATACATATTTTTTTTAGGTAAGTGTAAAAGGTTTTTATTTTGTAGTTCGTAAACGAATACTTCGTTAACGCTGATGTCTTCTGTTATATGAGTCACCTAAGTACATAAAGAGGAAAACAAATTTAATTTATATTTCGACTAGAGTAACCGCAAGGACTTATAGTATATTTACAAACAAAGCGCGTGCTCTACACTCTACTAAGTAGAGTGACCTATTCACTTGATTTATTCATTCATTAATATTCTCAGTGGTTAGAAGATAATTGACTGTAATTACAGAATTAATTACCTTTTTATGGATCAAATCCACTAAGGATTTATTTTCTTGTACCTATTCGTTGCTTTGATATATTTATTTACCTTATATTGAGCTACACTAGCTTTATTTTGATTGGCATTTGGAATCCATGTTTCATCCCACCAAAGGGTTGAATTAAAAAAAAAAGTTCCTTCATAATAACAAAAATGAAATTTTAACAATATCGTCATTCCAAACGCGGGTTTATCTTATACATACATACAGATCGATCAATTTCTCTTTAACGGGTTTAACAATATAAAAACTTCAAAACTTTTGTACTTTTTTCCAAATTTAACAAATTTAATTTAACCTTGTTTAATAAAGAAATAACGTATAACATTATCGAATTGTGTTTTCCTGTAACGATAAAAATACAAAACAATATCTATTAGTAAATAATTGTATACTAAAGGTGTTACCACTCACCCAGAAGCCCCCGAGCGTGGTGGGCGTACACAGGTCGGCGAGCTTCTTGTACGAGGCCTGCAGGGCGGCCAGCGGCGGCAGCAGGCCGGCGCCGGCCGCCGCCCCCAGCGCGTTGGCGCACAGGTACAGCACCTGCGGCGGGGTCAGCTTCGGGTGCGAGCGCCGGACCTGGCGGGGGGACCGGACTTTATTGGAGAACATTGCACGAGTATATCTAATAATTGCTTCGCTTTCTATCATTACATTGAACTGCCTCTGTGGCGCGGTAGGAGTGTATCCGACTGCTACACAAAGGTTGTGAGTTCGATCTCCAACCAGGATAAAACTATGTGTGATGAGCACGATGGTTTATTCTGTGTCTGGGTGTTATTTATCTATAATATGTATTTTAGAAATATATAAATATGTTTATCAGTTGTCTGGTACAAGCTCTGCTTAGTTTGGGTTCAGATAACGTTGTGTGAATTGTCCCAAGATATTATTATTATTGACGTTATAAAAGTAACAAGAACCGATATACAAAAAAAAAAATCTCCCGATCGTGTCTTCTTTACATAACATTAAATAACTTTGTTATATCAGTTTTGAAAAATATTTAATATATTAACCTTTAGTCACCTACCACTTGTTTTTGATGTTCTGACTTTAACCACTTTCACACTATTTTACTAGAGAAAAGTCAATGCTTGTTGTGAGGTTTAACCCTAAACCTAATAAAAAAACATCGATTTTACTCCGGGGTCTCACTGTTGGTTGTGTAACAAAAGTAGGTAATGAAGGGTTAATATAGTAATAACCTCCCGCTCGTGGCTAACATCTTACACCAAATAACTTCGTAATAAATAAAAATAAAAAAAAAAATTAATAGTCACCCTGTATAAAACGTCTGCAGCGCCGCCAAAAGTTGCGGCTGTACAGTTTTGTTTTAAATGACATGGCAATGAATGATGAGGATTTTGTAGGTGTCTGGCGTACCTTCAAAATCGGCATTGTCGCGAGCGTAGCAAAAAAAAGATCATGGACTGAATCGCGAGCCCCTCCCGCGATTCTGTCTATGTACCTAAACGGCTCGAATGCCATGAGTTGGTGGATCTTTAGATCACCCCTGTACCAATTTTAACGATCCTGCTATTTTTGTGCTTGCTGTGTGGACAGTAAAAACTTTCCGAACCAATTTTGAACGACTTGACACGGACGGAGCGGAATAAATTATAGCCATGTATTTTTATCAACTAGAATAGCACAATGAATTGTAATAGGTACTCATCGAGTTCAAGCATTCCGGGAATATACCTTAGGTAGTTTATTGTTTACATAATAATATAAATAAATGATATTTATAAGGAAGTGAGGTTCATTGCATCATCTATAGACAAGTATTATCTCGCTCTAATGACTTTGTTTGTGTGACGGTGGTCGTGACGCATTCGTATCACATTGTGTAATACATCAAAATATGTATGTACTTTTTGCCTGAGTGCACAAAAGTCAAATCAAATGAGTAGCCACAGAAATAAGGCTACAAAATAAGATAATTTGTCTGGGCTAAATGGTGCCTGAGTCGATCCAATGTGACGAAAACCAAGAGAGTTCGCTGCTAGTTTTGGAATTCTTTTATGCATTTATTAAAATTATTATTTTCTTACATTTTGTCTGCATTTATGTGTACAAATCGCGAAAATATATATACTACGGGTCTACCCGTGACCACGGCCGTTGCAATACAGTCGAAACCTCGGGCAGTAAACAAGGAATTTTACCTTAAATTATTCACGCGATTAAGACCCGTAGTATATATAATAATTTTATAAAGCATCCTACTAACTTTGCTACGGAACTCCGCTGGGAAACGCTGATCTACACTATTACGTGTAATATCTCCCACAAAATTGTCTGTAGAGAGTATAAACAAACTTCAATAACATGGTACACCCTTTAAACATTGCCCAGACATTGTTAGTTACCGTGTTATCGTGGTTCAGTCGGTTAACATTACGCGATACCAACCTGTTCTAACAAGACACTCTCCGCACTTGCCGACTGTTCCGTCTGCAACAACTCCCCACTCCTCAGCAGCGCCGCCCCCTCCGGCCTCCCCCACACCCATATAGGCACCCTCCCCGACCGAAAGTGTCTCGCAGACTCCATCAGATTATAATCTAACACTGAACTGGGCACAATCAGAGTCTCTCCCGCAGTCAACATAAACGCGTCCGATGTTCCATTTATGCATGTTATCCTCCAATGAGGACACTCACACCTCTCTAACTCTCTCTTCCAGTCTCCCGTTCGTTGGAACATGTTCATATCGGAGGGGAGAGTGGGGTAGTAAGGCTCTCTGTAGTCGAAGGCGAAGAGTAGGTCGTGTCGTCTTGGGAAGGCATGGTGTAACAGCGCTAGGGCGATCTTTCTGCCGTTGTCTATTGGGGAGTTCGCGAAGCTGAATGTTAGGACTTTCATGTTCTGGAAAAGAAAATTATGCGTATATATCATTAGCCGTACAATACTATTACTTGTAAGGTTCTTTACTTGTGGTGTGCCCTAACCGATAAAGAGATTAGTGAGAAAGTTCTACGTAATGGCTAATCTATACTAATATTATAAAGCTGAAGAGTTTGTTTGCTTGAATGCGATAATCACAGGAAGTACTGGTTCGAATTGAAAAAATATTTTTGTGTTGGAGAGCCCATCTATCGAGGAAGGTTATAGGCTATATAACATCACGCTACGACCAATAGGAGCGGAGCAGTAATGAAAAATGTTGCGCGGGTCAGCTAGCCTCTGATAAGATTGGTTGCTGTGAAAGTTGGTTAACTGAAGATTATAATACTACTATTTTATTTGAACTTAGCTTTGAACGTGCCACCGTATCAAAAAGAGGTGTAGGAATAAGTTTAAAGTATTTGTCAGTACATATGTAAATTCATTGTAGCTCCGTGATTAATGTAGCGTTTTCCCTGAGATTACTTATTAAAAAAGTGATAAATTAACTAAGAAGAAGAGAAAATTAATTACATGTTCCTTATCTTATACACAAGACGTAGTAAATCCCATCTGTGTACACACATTTTAGCAGTGTATTTATCATAGAGTCGCCATCGCCAGCCATGTGACACACCTAGGCTGGTTAGTCAGGCGTGTTAATCTGATTAGATAAGTGACCAAAACAGATTCACATTGTACACATCTGCGGGAATGTGCCACTTATCTTATGTAAATAAATATTGAATATTTTTTGCTGTTACTGAAGCGTAGGTATTGAAAATTGTGGATTACACATTGACAGAGAATTTACAATAGACTCTTTCTATATAGGTAGGTAGGGACTTGGCGTCAAATGTGCACGAACGTTGCAAGCAATGATCGAATTGAGCCAATGACTGCTAAACATTTTGGCACATTATAGTCTTAAATTTGAATTGACTAATTGCAAAATAAAAAAAACCTGTGGCTCGACTAACACGCGCTCCCGACAATGACAGTTAAAATATGTATACTTATAATTTAAACTAATATTAACATAACCGAGACGTCTCATGGCGGAAATCCATCTTAAGTAGGTTACAAGTGTGGGATCCCACCACCCACCCTCGATCTGTGAATCACCACGATTGAAGTAGTAAGGAAATGCCCTTAATACAACAATCGAAATAGATTGACAGACCGCACTCAAAAAGAGAGTACCTGTCACTAATTTTCTTTGTTGCAGACAAAGAAAATTAGTGACAGGTACTCTTATCAAGTTGAGTGCTAGGCACCTCCGGACCCTTGACTTGCAAAGCGGCAATTCGGATTCCTTGGAAGCGGAATATTGGGTGGTGGGATCCCTCCCTTATAAAATACTTATACTAATATTGTAAAATTGTTAAAGTTTGGATGTATGGATGGATGTTTGTTATTCAATCACGCCACAACGTGTAACCGGATCTAGACGAAATTTGGAACAAAGATATATAATAGTCTGGAATAGCACATAGGCTACTTTTTATCCCAGACACAGAGTAAGTAATCACTTCGTTATAATCCCAGAAAAATGTTTCCGTGGGATACATTTGTTTTTAAAATTTTGACACGAATGAAGTCGTGCGTCAAATAGTAAATATATAAACAATAGCTAGTAGATACCTATGTTTATTATACATACAATACATAATTTGACTTACTATGTGCGAACGTAATCATATATGTCAACTTCAACACCATTTCTTTTTTTCCTTATTGCTATATTATTAATAGCGAAACGATACATATTTTGTTAAAATTACGATAGGAAAGTATTGTCTTTCGATATATGGAAATTTTATTTGACTGATTTTCCTGTACTACAGGAAAAAAGTTTATTAACTCATATCAAATTGAGCCCGCACAAAACAAATTAAATTATTAAAAATCGTGCGATATTTTATATTACAATGATAACAACTTTTGTATAAGATTGACAAAAGGGATATTTTTTTAAATTTTCGGCAAAAGGATTTTTTAAATATTTAATTGTTAAGCTACAAAATATAATAAATATTTATTTTAAATACATAAAATGTATAATGGCATGGCAGAGTAATCATAAATCCTACCGTCGAAAGTGTTCAACATTATAATTAACACCACCGAATATCAACTAGTTAATGCTAACAAATATTATAAATGCGAAAGTAGACAACTGTGTCTGTCGTTATCGTTTTAACTCTTAAACAGCTGAACCAATATCGATAAAATTAGGTACAGAGATAGTTTGAATCTAGGAAAAGGACATAAGATTGTTTTTATAGCGATAACCGACACCCACGCGGGTGGAGCCGAGGGCCAAAGCTAGTATATATATATAGCTTTTTTGCATAATCTAATTTTGTGTATGTACCACTACTACAAAAGACGTTGTGGTTAATAATTCTTCCACCACACAGAGATTTTTTTGTCAATACAATAATTGCATTTTTGAAAGATATAATTTTTTTAAAGTCCAGACCCAGGAAGCAAACTCGAGACTTCCGCATGCACAACCGAGGCCGGAATTGAACCATCTAACCGGGGCTATGTTACTAAACTTCAAATTCTTCTATCCCTCCTGCACGCGAGTCAGGCCCTCGCTTGCGCCATCTAGCCGATAGTTTGAGAACTATTACGGCCTTTGTTATTGTAGTAGAATAAAATAAAAAGGAAAACTATCGTACGATAGTTAGAATCGGTCCAGTAGGTTTAGAGGTTTTTATAGTATTAGTAGTACAGTTATGAGATAGGTACTACGAGTAGCTGTCCCGCGCAAATTTGCGTCTGCGTAAATTTGCCCCATTTTAACAACATTTCTCATTGCTGCTCCGCTCCTGTTGGTCGTATCGACGAAGGCTGTAGGGTATTATATAACCTATAACCTTCTTTAATAAATGGGCTATCCAACAATAAAAATATTTTTCAATTCGGATCAGTAGTTCCTAAGATTACCGCATACAAACAAACTCTTCAGCATTATAATATTAGTATAGATGAAAATGAGCACCTTTTAGGATGTTTGTTATAATTATACTATTTGCTTATCAATATTTCAACTCATTCTTTACAATTTGTAGGGCACACACAGCCAGAGGGACTGACCTGAAGTAACGGACTGGCGTCGATTTACTGAACTTAAATAATTGTGAGATATTTGAAAATTCTGAAGATTACCCAAGATAAACAAACTTACAAATTTTGGTCTCTCTTTAAAATTAGTATAGATATAATCCCTATGAGTAAATACATACCTTACATATAACCTGGAGCCCTTTCACCTTTCCCGGCAGGTCACCGTAGGGCACGAGCCGTCTGCGGCGCACCGGCCCGCCCTCTGTGAGCCACACCGCGCCAACGGCCGTGAGAGGCACGTCGAACGCACCGAGCAGCAAGTTCCTTTGACAGTATTCCTGTAAAACAATATGTACTTATAAAAATAGATATATACAGGGTGTATTTTTGAAACGGGTCAGTAAGGGCAAGTACCTTAACCGTTGCAGTTACAGCAAAACGTTCTTAGAAGACCTTCCCTAACTTTTTGACATACTTTGAACTGCATTCACAGATTTTGTAAAAAACTTACAGTTGGCAAAAAAAATGCAAAAAGTCCAAAAAATTTTTTTTTATGCCAATCGATTCTATTTTATGTGGGGATCAAAAAACTCTATGAAACCATTTTAGCTTTCAGTACTAGAAAAGACAGAAATCTCCAAAAACGTTTCCCATACATTTCCTACGGAAATATGATAAATCAACTCGAAACTCATAGGACAGGTAAAATTTTAAACTTTTTTAAATAAAAAAAATCATTTAAACATTTTAGAAATTGGTTTATGAAATAAATTGCTCAAAATGATTTCCATTTTCACGAATACATAAGTCTATCCTTTTTTGCACTGAACGAATGGCGGCTAATAATGTTCTGGGATGAATATTACGTAAAATGGTCATTAATGCATCCTTGAGCTCTTGAACACTGGCGTACGTCGTCTTATACACCTCGTTTTTCACGAAGCCCCATAAAAAAAAATCAAGTGGTGTTAGATCGGGGCTACGAGGTGGCCACTGTGTTGGACCATGTGTACCTATCCACTGTGTACCGAATAGGCGGCTCAAATTGGAACGTGAAAGGTGACTGTTATGTGGCGGAGCACCATCTTGTTGAAAATGAACTTTTCGCAATTCCGACAGGGGCCATTCGTCCATCTCGTTTTCAAGATGGTGTAAAATGACTTCATTATACATGGCAGAATTCAGTTTCCCTTCATAAAATTCCACCATTATAACTCGATTGGACATTATACCACACCAACAGTTGAATGAGAAGCGAACCTGATTATGACTTGCCGTAACTCTTAGTGGATTTTCTTTGGACCAATAGTGGTGATTTTTTCTGTTGTACATACCGTTATTGGAAAAATTCGTTTCGTCTGACCACAGTATGTAATTTAAAAATTCATGATCTCTGCTTATTTTTCCTCTTAGCCACCTGCAAAAAGTAAGCCTTCGAACATCATCACCCGGATGTAACACTTGAACTATGCGCCCATATCGATAGCACTTGTAGCCGTATTTCTTCCATATCTTTATCACAAGGGAGTGGGATACACCTACTTCAAAGGCGACATGCCTGGACGATACCTCTGGATATGCTTCGACATAAGTCAGAACCGCAATCTCCGTGTCCATGTCCACACGAGGCTGCCGCTTTCTTTTGAAAGAACCCTGCAATTCCAGGTTTTTCAAAAGATTTCTAATAACCTTTCTTGTTGGCACATGTCGCAACGGATACTTATTGCGGTACCACACTAATGCAGCTCCCGCATTTCGATTATTGACAAAATACGCTTCTAATAAGTCAATTTTTTCACGATTAGAAGACATTTTAGCGAAAATCCTTAATTAATAATAACTCATACGAAGTTTCTCAGCTGACACACAGATTTTCGAATGAAATTCGAAATTTGAAGGTAAAAATTATTTTTATTTACTTTACAGTCAATTCTACCCACTTCCTGGCCATAACAAAAAGTTCGACCATCGTAGAAATTTGTTTCTGTTGCCGAAATGTATGGGAAACGTTTTTGGCGATTTCTGTCTTTTCTAGTACTGAAAGCTAAAATGGTTTCATAGAGTTTTTTGATCCCCACATGAAATAGAATCGATTGGCATAAAAAAAAATTTTTTGGACTTTTTGCATTTTTTTTGCCAACTGTAAGTTTTTTACAAAATCTGTGAATGCAGTTCAAAGTATGTCAAAAAGTTAGGGAAGGTCTTCTAAGAACGTTTTGCTGTAACTGCAACGGTTAAGGTACTTGCCCTTACTGACCCGTTTCAAAAATACACCCTGTATATACCTCTAGAATTTCCCTTGGATCATATATATTGGGTGGCAAACATTGGGTCTGTAATATAAATTTAGACAACACTTGAAAACTCACATCACTATTGAATACATTATGGTGCCTTTTGGCGGCAAAAAGCAATGGTAAAAAGTAATGTGATTGGTTAATTTGTGTTACGTGGCATTAGCCTTCCCTCCCTATCTCGCAGAGATTGGCCGAGACGATTTGTAATGTTTACATTAGTGATCGGCGTAGGTAGTGCCATGTAGGATCAATGACCTCAAGTGCTATGTTAACATGGACTTACCCCGGAATATTGGGATTTTCAAATCGTCAGTAATAAATAGTCTGTATAAGAAATGTAAAAATCACAAACATTTAAAAACAGAGTTTGTGTACGTGTGTATTTACTATTGAATTGTAACGCAATAGCATTCTTGAAGGGTTTTATGTAACATGTTATTCTTTCTATTATCACTATAGGTGCCCCTTTAATATTGGAAGAGTTCCCTCGATTTCTAAAGGACCGGTAGTACCTGAGATTATCGCGTTTAAACAAACAAACTTCAGCTTTGTAATATTAGTATAGATTATATTGGTGACATTCGACGAAGGTCTGCCTCTGTGGCGCTGCGTGTGTGTCCGACTGCTACGCAAGAGATCGTGGGTTCGATTCCCACCCGGGACACCACTTAGTGTGATCCACAAATTGTTGTTCCGAGCCTGGGTTAACTTTGTGTCCGTGACTTGTATTGTAAAGTCCCCCGCGACACAGGGCTAGTACACTACAGCGGGAGTCGTCTTTAAAAAAAACCCGTGATTTTGAAATGTTATGCCGCGGTTGACGAATCCTGCTGAATAGCACTATCTACGTCGATCACTAATTATTAGACCTAGTCATTATCATTATGGTCACCCATTGCTATGGTGGGTGTGGTTTCCGCACATAGTCCTGGGTGTGGACCATTGTGCGTGAGTCGTACTGGCCGTTACTACAACCAGCCCACCTCCCTCCAGCAGCAGATCAACTTTCCCAAATTTCTCAGGACATCCGTTAGTGACCTTGGTGTCCCAAGGTCTTTTTTCGGATCTTATTCTATTATTATATTTAGACTCAGAACAACAATTAATGGATCACACAAAGTGATATCATCTACGAGTATCATGCCCGCAACTCAAGTAATAGGCTAAAGTGAGTAGTATTTTATATCAGGAGAATATCAGTCCTATTAAACGTTTGCAGAATAAAGTTACGATAGCGGACTGCCTCTGAATTTAAATAATAAACTTACCCTAGTATAAAGTTAAATCAAAATCCGTTAAGTATCTACATTTTTAGATGAAAGAGAAAGAATCATCCATATGCGAATTGTAATATTAATTGGATCATTTAAATGCGTTCCCTATAATCTCCTTGCACTGCCATTAGCACCACGTCAACTAAAATAATTTGTAGTCAAATAAAAAGCTCATTATTCTGATAGCAGTCCATTCATGAGTCCACATGAAACTAAAAATTTTACCAAACAAAATGACGTCATTCCGTAGTTTAAACGTACAAACTTAATTACTCAGTCGAGTGCCTATGGTCTAAGTGAATTGGATTAGCCGTATTCAAAGCAAGGACGCTTGTTTGTTTTGTTACCAAGGCCGCATCGGTTGAGAGAGCAAAGAAATTTATTCAAATTAGTTTGGTCAGCGGGAAAAGCTGCTGAACGCTTTAATTGTTTACAAAACTTTACAATGTATGATTCGACATATTATTATTGGGGGTGTCATTTCTTGGTTGATCTGTAATAGAGTATTTTAGGAAACTGGTTGATTTCGATTGGGATCAAAGACCGGGAGAAAAGAAAATGGTAAAAATTCGTTGCCACTGTTTTCTTGCTGACGCTACTTTTATCAAAAATCTGAGATATATATATATATATATATATATATATATTCCTAGAGTTACAAGAGTTAATGTAGATATAGTACCTCAGTAACTATCCATACTGTCGGCTTAAAAATCTACGCTGTGTTAAATGTATAACTTATATCTATACTTAATCCGAAGGGCAATAATCATCTATCTATTCCGTGACGTCTGCTTTCCAATCGATAAATTTGTTATCTATAGATTACACAATCACAGACAATGTACTCTTATAAGTCAGAATAATAATAAAAAGTCATTTTATCATAATCGCTGCCTATTTATTGACGGTGTGCAATGCAATGAAACAGTCGTTCCTGCGACTGGATCGTATTCTCCTCATCATTTTAGCCTACAACTGTATAACAACACATTGTTATACAGTTGTACAATACAATATAGGACACATCCTATAATGTATTGAAGACTACATGGACATAGACAGCCATTCCGAAACATTTAGTATGGGAACCCCATCGACTACGTTTTGCGGGGTAAGGGTGAGGCGAATCGTCACATGATACAAATAAACCAATCACGTCTTTTGTCGCCTTGTGCGCTTTCGTCAAAAGCAATTCGGTGACAATGTCAATTGAATTCGCATTAGCGGCCACAATTTGTATGTGTCCGACCATACGTAATGTGGACTGAAAATCTCCAACTATGACTATCACATTTCCCTATGACTAAGCCAGATTAGTCTTCCTTATAACCATAAAGGTAAGTAGGTAGGTAGGTAAAAGTAGTTTATAGGTATTCAAACGGGTATTACATTACAGTATTACACAATCAGTACGAATATAAACTAATAATGCTTCACGTAAACACTGGCTAGCTAGATACGATCTAATCGGAACAGAGCAGACATGAAACAACTGTTTAAACATTTACTTTCAACGCCTCAGAACCGAGTAAATGGGGGTCCCCCTTGATTTCGAGAATTGATTTCAGTACCATTCTATAATAGTTTTGTGCTGTTCGTAAGGAGTTTACTTATCTTATTTAATGGTTATATTTCTACGAAACGCAGATGTTAAATTGCTCGGGATCATAAAATGACGGCGTGAAAAAACTAAAAGCTGTGAAAACCATGACCAAATACTCAATACCACCTTACTCTTCTGAAGCCTCATCGGTTACAATTATTGTACCAGGCTTGCATAAATGAAAAAAGTTACTTACATCATTGCTAGAGTTTTCCAGGGGGACGAAGGACAGTTTGTAGTTGGTGACGAAGAGTGATCCGAAGCGTCCACGGTCCCACTCGCTGAGCGGCGTCAGCATCACCACACTGTGGGCCGCGCCGATCACCAGCTCGCCTGGATACAAAAGTTTTTATGAACCAAGCTAAAATCTGTAATATCTTTATATTCCTGAACGCCTGATAAACAATAAATAGATATGTATAGACATTGGTTAAGGCGAGCAATAAAAATGCTTTTCTTGGCAATAAGATTTTCTACAAATTTTCGGCTGCGTGGGTATTGGCATCACGAGGAATAATGTATAATATATGCGGTACCAGGTTATAAACTACATGACAAATTTCGTCCTAATCAGTTTAGCCGTCTTTGCATGAAATTCTAACACACTTTGGATTAAGTTTAGTTAAGTAGATTATTATGGAGGGAATCTAGAATGAATGAAAGAGGGAATACCCACCCTCGATCTGTGAATCACCACGATTTAAGTATTAAGGGAATACTCCTAATCAAGCTATTTCGATTGTTGTAATCGAAATAGATTATTAGAATAAGCAACGAAGAAAATTTATGACTGGTGATGGGTTTCCTCCTTAATATGCAGAGCGAGTCAGATAGGCGTTTTTCTGATGACGACAGTCTTCAAATACTGCGGGACTTTATCTACGTAGTTGGTAATAACCGCGCGTCATCTTAAGTTTTTACTTGATGACGCAAAAGAAAAGTTTAATGTTGTGTATTTTATTTTTCCCTGTGATTTTACTTCACAGTCAGATATTTGTGGGTTTTCTGCTGACAAATAGGTCGATTTTACTGTACCATTAACACGGTAACATTTTCTGTCCTTATTTAGTTGGTTGATTGAAGTCATCTTTTAAGCCAGAAACATTTTAATACTCGTAATGAAGAGACGAGCTGGTCGTACGGCTGGTGGTGGTGCCCAAATCCTTGTTAGGCAAAGATCTTATATATATATATAGTTCATAAGTCTCATTTGCCTAGTAATTACACTTGCTGCAGTGCCCTTCAACCGAAACACAGTGATGTGTTAACAGAAGAATGATCGAGACTGTTGTAGTACCCACCAAGGCGGCCTATGGTTTAGACCTTATATCAACCCATACCCACTGCTGGGTACGGGTCTCCCCAGTAGAACCTACTTATTATAGATCCTGGGGGTATTTGCCTTAATCTCCACGCTTGGCAAGCGGGTTGGCCATCGCAGTAGGCTTTAAAGTACGCTGCTGCCCGTCCTCCGGTGTGAAATCCCTTAGTTCCCTTGACGACATCCACGGGCAGAGATGGGGTAGTACCTACTATTCTTAAGCCGGAACCACACGGCTATTAGACCTACCACCGGTTATTTGTGTTGTAGTGTGTCGCGTCAGAAGCACAACGGTTCCTAATACTGTGCGAAACGCATTTTCACGGCTTTATACGCAATTATAAGTAGAAGCAGATCGTAAACGTATCTGGTGAAACAGAAGCGGCAGTAGCCAAGTGGTTAAAGTATCGGACTCGTAATAGAGAGGTTGCGGATTCCCACCCATTATACTACCGAGGTGTACCCACTTCTAACACTAAGCAATTTAGCTTAACTGGAGGAGAAAGGAGAGAGACGGAGTTAACAAAATTGCTAGTAATGTGCGATCTACTAGGTACTACTATTGTTAGTTACCTTTTTTTTGTCTAAGCTTTACGGGCGATATAGTCCTATTTACATGGGGAGAGGTTATAGTATTAAGATCTCACATAACACCGATGTATGCTATAGTTCCATAACATACTTTACTTGGTAGCTATCTGGGATATTGATAGAAAATGAGGGGCTGATTCTAACCCATGCTAATGTTACACAGCGAATGAAGTACATATATATACATTATAGTTATATATTAATTAATATTTATCAGCAGCGCATCTAGGAACACATTTTTTAAATGTTAAGTAGAGCGCAATTTATGTAACACAATATTTATAAAATTCACGATGACTCAAGTGATTTCGGCTCTAGGTCATTGCCATTTTGAACGTCTTTGTTTGTGTATAAAAATATAATAATGAACATTGCAAGAACTAGTGTTCGTTTTCATCTATTTGTGAAATCGGATAACAAACTTTCACAAACGATTATAAACAAGTGTATTATTTGTTTAGCGAAACAGATAGATGGGATTCATGAGGACTTTTGACAAACCAAATACTAATTGAAGTATTAGTTTTTAGGAAAATTGTTGGCATACAAATGGAATCAAATACACAACGATCGAAACATTTAAAGACTTTACAACATGGATGGCGGCCAATAAAAAACATTTATTATAATGAAAACCGTCCCGGTCATTTTTTGGGTGATAGGAGCGAGGCTTCTTGTGTTATACAAATACTTTACCATCGCTTTCCCGCCAAAGGAACAAAACAATAGGTTTTTTAAATGTCAACTGAATTGACATTACTGCTTTATTCAAAGGGAAATTTTAGAGGCCAAACACAAAAATTAAATTTGGAAATGGTCTTTAAAAATTAAAACGGAATTACCTCCAGTATCTTTTTTAATTCCTCAGTGGAGTTTTTGATAGAGACAGCTAATCAACCTAAGTTAGTTCTTTATACACATATTCACTAATAACAGAGAGATAACAAGATAACATATTTGACAATGAATTGTGTAACAGAAGCATTACAAGCATGAAAACGCTGAATTGTTTCAGACATTATATATGTTCTAAGCATCACAGTATACATACAATAATAATATTAATAACTTGGGACAACTCACACAACGTCATCTGATCCCAAACTAAGCAGAGCTTGTACTATGGCAACCAGACAACTGATAAACATACTCATATATTTCTAAATACATACATATTATAGATAAATAACACCCAGACACAGAATAAACCATCGTGCTCATCACACAAAGTTTTATCCTGGGTGGGGATCGAAACCACGACCTCTTCCATAGCAGTCAGATACACTCCCACCGCGCCACAGAGGCAGTCAATCTATCTATAGACGGTTATAATAGTTATAGTGTTAACAGTTTTGCGACTAATAAATCACCCTAACTCTCACTTATCTAGATTATGATAACATTTCAACAAGTATTTTAAAGAATCGTCGGAAAGAAGCACATTGAGAAGTACGCTATTATGATTAGTCATAAATGGTTGTTAGCGTCTTATCGTCCGTTCAGAGGCTGCGATCAACCGGATGCGGTGTTCGGGCCTTTGAGTTACCCATGATGAGTCAATGCTTCTTTGACTAGACTGATCTGTCCGGACATTACTCTCATCGGTACTACAAAGTATTGTAAACACGCCTTGTGTTGTCCAGGCATTGGGTTTAATGAGTGCAATGAGAGGAATTCGCGCCAGTAACCTTTCATTACCCTTAAACATTGGGTTATTGCTCCTTATAATCATGTTAGTATTAACACAGTTTATATAAATACATATTATACTGTGGTATTAACATACTTGTGTAAAAATAAAATATATACTAGGTCATCATAATATCAAGGAGGTCTTTAGGGCGGTATAATAATGCTGTAGGGATAATCAAAGTAGGCTTTTGATGGTACCAGGTTTGCATAACAGAGAAGGAGTTTAAATAATACGAATAAAATGTTTTCATGCATTGTGTTCTATATCTGATACAATTGAAGTTTCTATCGGCCTTCGTAGTCAGCGATCTGGACCATGTTTTTTATCGTGATTTGGCGAAGGAAGTAAGAATTTGCGCAATACGCGGTGACCGTGAATATTGTCTTTGACTCATGCTTGAAAAATATTAGTAGGTACTTGTTATGCGCATTCTGTCTATTTGTTATCCATTAATACTCTTTAGTTTCGAGGAAAATCTTGGAACGTAATGTTATTATTGCAATGTATTTTAAATTGATGGGAATTGGTATAGATAGATTTTGAGATAAACATGGCATTTGTATTTCGTTAGCTGGACTTTCAACTTCCAGAAAATAGATATTTCCGTTTATAAGGCGCTAACGCTGATTGCGGAGTTTACTTGTGACGGGGATCGATGTTATAATATTTTTTTATTTGTTAATTAAAGTCGGCAACTTGAGAGTACATATTAAAATGAAAGTCCTGATCAAATACTCCTCAATACTCATTCATATACTCATCAATTCCCTTGTGATTTTCTTTGTGTCTCAGGGACATTATGTTATGAATTAGACCAAGAATAAGAATTTCAGACAACTCCAGCTTTGAACTCAAGGGTGAACAAAAAAAATGCGCGTAACCGCGTGCATAAGGTTGTCAAAGTTTTAAGTTTGTCTTAGTTATAAAAAAGTGACAAGTTACGACTGACATTTTATTCTAGTCGCGGTTCGTTAGAACTATTGAGTAATCTGCGGTCGAGGGTTATAATTTGTAGTTTATAATTGTTGATGACAACCGTTCGGGCCGTTTTAACATTTCGGCTGGTTTTATAATTAGCTTCCTAGAATATGGTGAAGTCATCTGCAGCTTTGCACTCGTTTTAATACAATGCTACGGTATATTAAAGAAACACCGGCTCTTCAATCACACAATATATTGCGTGCAAATCAAAAAGAATACCGAGCGAAACTAATCTCGTAGCTAATAGTTATTACTGGTATTCAGTTTTTACGAACAAGAATATGGCATGACTCACATGAACACATAAAATTAATCAATTTATTACAACAATAATAAAAATAGCCGATAAACGCGGTAAACAAGGTCACAGATATGATGCATATTACTAGGGCATCATAAACAACGAGGAGATAATGTCGTACTTTGAAATAGTAAGCATACCTTCTTTTAGAACACCCATCGCGATGCACAATACGCCATCAACTGGAGTATAGGACACCACTTCCTATACTACCATAGCATTCAAGTTACCAGGCATCATAAAAGGCGATACAGTTACGCATCCGTAGTGCATACGTAATGACTATTATCGTAATTTGCATCATGGTAGATACACTGTCGGGATGACGTTAAAAGTTTTAAAAGCATGATAATTTATTGCTTTCCTGTGAATATTATTAAAGAAGAGTAAAGATTAACCAGAAATAACAGTTTAATCTATTGATAGGCGCCATACATTATTACTTAAGATGATGTAGAGGAGGAAGTCTTAATAGTTCTCATGTAAGATCGCAAAAATGCGCAAAGTAAAGATTACTTTAAAAAGCGGGCGGAGGCCTGAAAAAAGAAAAACCGGGCAAGTGCATGTCGGGCCACGCACAATATAAGGCTCGTAGTCTCCCCCACCCGTATACGAATAATGTGGCTTTAGAAGTGGGTTTTCTGTTGTTTTTGTTTCATACTTACAACGTTATATCTACTTAATAATATTTTTCAAAGGAATTTGTATGAAAATTTTGTTACTTCTCATTTGATCAGCTGTTACTCGTAAACTTGTAAAGCCTACTTAGCTGTAATAGCTTTTTTCACATACCCAACATCAACCATTTATCTGGCAGGGGGGGGGGGGAACTTGACTCAAACAAAAATTTGCACTTTAAAGCTTAATATTTTACAAACGGATCCCTAAATCTAAAAATAGTCTTTCCAACCCTTAAATGTTTTGAAAATACCTATCTAATGATACCCACACGATGGAGTAGGTGAGAAAAAAAAATCACACCCCTGCTTTTCATATTCTTACTATTATTTTAATCTTTGCTACTACTATTTTATATTGTATACTATTTTTATAATAACAGTCCTCCAGTGACAAATTTATATTACAATTATTTAAATGAGTGACTTAAATTTAAAATGAGTAATGTAGTCTGTGGTTACCATATTTCTGTAATTTACTGTTCACAATTTAGTGTCATTAGCAGGTTATCATTACTAATAAATGAAATATGTTTATTTCAGACAACTTAACAATCTGGCCTATTCCATTTATGACTGACACCATGTTTGACACATTTTTTATTTTGGTTTGCCCTAATTTACAATAACTGTTATATTTACAACTATGGATTTGATAGGGTTCAATAACCAATACTTTGTTTGCTCTGTATAATGAAAAAAGTGCTTTTAAAAATCGGGAAATAGTATCAGAATATAAAATAGATACTTTAAAACCATTTGATATCTATAGATTAACTCTGCAATGCTATTTTTAGGTTTAAATTAAAATATTAAAAATGACTAATGTGGAAACAAAAATTATATCAAAACTTTATAAAAGAGACAAACACTAAAACTATTTTTAAAAAAACTTTATTTTTAACAAATTTATGACTTTTCACAATTATCAATCATTTAGAATTTTCATTTTAATTATATTCAAAATCATTTAGAATATTTATTACAGTTTCTAATGAATTTTAGTTTTTAAATTCCACTTTTTTTGTTCTTTTTATCTTATTTTTGTATTTTCTAATCTCCTCTCCTTTTTTTACCTATACATAAATGTTGTTTATTTTATAAATCATTGATTTTTTCCATTTCTGGATACAAATTACTCAAATCTTCACATAGTTCACTGCCTTTTAGTGTTGTCCCAGCATTCCTTTCCTTTCCATTCCATTTTTATGGAAAAAAAGCAAACACTAACTTTTACTAAGATACAGGTGTTACTAACCTACTTATTTGGTGTCGGACTCTACAATGGAACCTGTCGGTCACATCGCTACAAGTCTATAAAGCAGTTTTAACAAGAAATTATTTAGGATAATTAAGTTCTGTTCTCTGTATCATATATTTTTTTGTCATTTTTAAATCTTGAAGAGCAATAGAGAAAATTCTGTTTATTTCTTGACCAACACTACAATCTGATATTAGAGATTCATATATGTAATATCTCTTACAAATATAATGTTTGGGTAAATTGGGGTCTATATAATTATACCTAAGTTGTTACTTAACACTGCAATGTATTGACCAACACCAACTGATTACAATAATTCTAAATACTTACTGAGAAAATGTAAATGAAACACCACCATGAAATGCACTACCAATGAGACTCACAACAGCATTTCAATAATTTCAGAATTCCCATACAACAAAAATAAAATTGTGTTAACATTTTTAATAACGTAAAATCTATATTTTGTAGGGAATTGCCCATCCACATTATAGGTATTCAGAGTAAGATTCTTACCATTCAATAGCTTAGGTTTTAGTTCTTGTAGTGAACCATTTTTTTCTCCTTTTGTGCCCTGAAACAATAGATAAAATATGTATAATGTGCTTATCTTCTTTATTTACATGACAAGTAGGTGTGTTAATGTGTATCACACACATACTCACACCTAGTGAAAGTAATTCTCATTTTTTTTTTTATATAATGCATAAAAGTAAACAAATGGTAATGTGATAAAGTTAATGATCTAAAATGAAATTGGTGTTTAGTACGTTACAGTTTTCATGTAAATAAAGTGGATTATCTAATAGGACATCTTTTTATTATCTGCCAACATAAATAAAAACACAGCAGAATTCCTATTTCAGGTAATAAATTATTAGATTTATTTATGTAAGAGAGATAAGCAAGTCTCACCAGCGACGATACGTTGATGTAGCTCTTGAAGTTTTGAACCAACTTTTTCTCATTCATTGTAATCAAATAATACCAACACTACGTTGACCCACTTCGATCGATTTCAACTTTGGTTTCTTCAATAATTTATAAATAGATAGCTATTTTAGGTTAAACGGAAGATGATAGTTAATTAAATTAACAGTTATCCACATGATTCCACTGATTTTCTATATTTTTGATAACAATCATTCGCGCAAACACTGTGCTATCTGGATACAATTTATTCACCAATACACCGATGTGTGTAACTTTTGCGATTAGCTACTATTACACTAAGCATAATTGAAATTAAAATTAGTGCGAGATATCATAAAAAATATGAACAAGTTATTATTTTCAAAGTAAAATTTATGTGACCCACAGCAACACGCAAACCATTAGCGACAGTTAAAGGTCAGTATTGCTAGACTACATTTTTGTCACAAACTAACGTCAACTAACATTTATTTTTTTTGGTCACACTGAAATCATAGACTAAAGTTTTCGTCATACATGCTCTTTGATTATCTGTGAAGTTATAGTCTGTAAGAAAAAAAAAAAATTCATACCATAGATTGTGCATGTCATAAAAAAAAATGGCGATTGATAAATTTTTGTTGAGAGTTTGAAAGTACAATCCTCAAGCACATTATTTATAACTTTAAATATTTGTTGGTGAAACTGTGAATATATAATTCTAAAATGGCTGACGCTTTGGTAGAGCGGAGATCCACCGCTCGGTTTTTCTGCCACAGGTGTAACGTTGAATTTGAAGATGTTTTGCAGGTAAAAATCAATAATTTTGGTTAATTTTGGCTTCATAATTGTGAAATTGATAATTTTGTAGTGTAACTGTGACAAAAGGTCTATTAAGTGTTCAAAACTGATGCATGTGTTGGCCAGATTGCAGTATAAAGTCAAGATTTTTATTACTAATTACCGATGGAACTTTATGTTCGCCGGTTCACAGTACTGCGTGACATTTCATCAGAACATTGTTTCGGACCTAAGGTTTACGGAAATTGTCAATTCCCCAGCTACATCATTAGCAAAACAACTACTAAACGGGGTTTCCACCTGTTCTCATCAAACCTGTCGGAAACGAATTTAAGTTTAAATACACGCACATACATTGATGGATGTCATTGAAGGCAATATCTTTAATGTAATTGAGCTGCTATCAAGGACATACAGAACAAAATGATTATGTGTAGTCATCTAAAGCAAACTCTGCATGTCATTAACAAAACAAAATGATTATGTGTAGTCATCTTATAAGCAAACTCTCCATGTCAATACTAATTTGGTTTTGAGTACCTATTGAATTTTCACACTTAATCCTTGTTAATTCATGTTATCAAGAGTCTGTCCTAATATCAAAATGACTATAAAATTCTTTGGATAGTGACTATAGAAATCATTGTAATATTTTTTATTGCTTAAGGTTTTGAAATACAGCTATAATGTTACACAGGTCAAAATATAGAAATATATAAAAAAAAGAAGCAAAAAGTAAAGATAGCAAAAAGGTAGATTAACTATCTTATGTAGTTCAATTACTTTATTTGATGTTGGAGTTAATTTGAACACTAATTTCTTTGCTTTATGGTTGTTAAAACAAAATCTATATCTATACTATATGTATTTTTTTGTGTGTGTGTATGTTTGTAATGAATACACTCAAAAACTAAGGTACCGATTTAAAACAAAATTTCACTGCTGGGAAGCTACACTAACCCCGGGTGACATAGACTATTTTTTATCCCTGTATTTCTAAGGGAACGGGAACTATGCAGGTGAAAACGCACACGAAAAGCAAAAGTTTGTGAGTGTGTCTGTTTGTTACATCTTCATGTTTAAACGGCTAGAGCGATTTTAATAAAATTTGGTATGCAGTTAGCTGACACACATCTATATCATCACTAATAAACCATGGGTAACACGCAGGACACAGATAGTAGTTTATAAAATATATAAAAGGGGTCTTAATCGCTTGAATAAATTAAGGTAAAAAACCTTGTTTATTGCCCGACATTTCAACCATATTGCAACAGCAGTGGTCACAAGTAGACAACAAAATTCTGCCCGTATCGATTTGCTATAAATGTACCCTTATGTACCCGTAATATATATTTTCATAATGTGTACAAATCGCGAAATTTTATGTTGTTTTCAACCATTTTCAGGATTACACATGCCCATACTGTGCAAGCGGTTTCATAGAACAACTAGAAAATGAGACGGAAGGGTTGGCATTATCAGGTGATGACTTCAGTGATGCGGACATGAGCAATATTGATGATATGAGCAATATAGACGACATGAGCAACTTGGATGATTCAGATGACGTACCTCACTTGTCACAAGTATGTTAATGATAAATTAGTTAATTTATGCTTAAAATGAATCTGTATATTATTAGATAATCTAATCCAAACCTTTTCATGCTAGAAAAAATTACAGCAATTAAAAAAAAATTGTGGATAAATTTGATTGTAATTATTACATATTGACGGTGGAATGGAACTGAACTGAACAACAACTGAACTCCCATTTATGTTGAAATCAATTGAAGTTGAAATAATAAAAAAAAAATAAAACTGGCCTAGTGACTTTGACTGCTGAGCCAGAGGTTGTGGGTTTGATTCCCACAAGGGACCCCACTTTGTGTGATTTGAAATTGTTGTTCTGAGTCGGGTGTACTTTGTCTCTGTGATTTGTGTGTTTGTAAAGTCCCCCGCTATACAGGGCTTGAAAACTAGTGCAAGATTTCTTAAAAAAAAAATGATTTTGCTTTGTCCAAAATAGCGATTATTAAATTCAATTTCAACCAAAAGGATGTTTCGATTGTTTTTCTGTCTATCATCGATATGGACTTGAAATAACAGAAAGCCTGCTGTTCTTAGGGAAGCAACAAACAGATGGTTCACAGCACCATATTTAAAAGTATGCTATCATTGTCTATGTGTAGACACATTTAAACTATCATCATGTATTGTTAATGCCTTCGGTCATAAATCACTCAAAGATAACAACTATATGATGAAAATTCATTTCTAGGAATGTTTTTACAAGTATCATAGTAAAATAGAGTATTGCTAGAAGAATATTCAATAAATTTAATGTAGGTCAGGTTGAAAAATAACCCTTATTTATTTAAATTAAAGGTACCAACTAAATACATACATGGCATTATCTTAAAACTATGTGTTACAATATTAAGTTCTCCCATGCATCAACTGTTTTCAGTTTTTATTTGCAAATTTGCAGCATATATATAAAATTCTCATGTATAGATTTTATTTATTTAAACTAATATTAAAAAGCTGTAAAATAAGTTTGTTAAAACAATTAATCTCAGGAATTACTGTTGGATAGCTCATTTATCGAGGATGGCTATATAACACATTACCAATAGCAGAGCAGCAATGAAAAATGTTGCAAAAATAGGGAAAATTTGCATGGGTCAGCTAGTTGCTAAATATTTTGTTATGTCATAGCAGGATTTCATGTGCATAGTCATTACTATGCATCAAAGATATCTCAAGGGTACAAATTCTTCTTAGTTGTGCACTCCTGGTTTTATCCTCAGTAAGCGCCTCCAGCAACCACATTTCAAGGGCATCAATCTTTTTCCAATGTTTTTTTTTGACCATGTTTCAGCTCCATATACAGGAAGATAGGAGATATAGAGTTAGCAATAAAACATATAATTTTTTTTTCAAATATAAAGTGGTTGTACCAAAGGTTATATTTGTTCAAATGAAAATTCATATACTTTGACGCTTTGAATTACTTTAATTTACAAGATTATTGAATGTATGGGTTGAAATTATGTTGTTGGTCTAGGTTTTATCACATCACCTAAAAACTAGCCTAGATTTATACAAAAACATTTTTTTTATGTGTTGTAGTAAACAAGGAACCCTTATAGTTTCGCCATGTCAGTCCGTCTGTAGCTTAGCTCAAAGATTATGTACTAGAAAGCCGTATTTGGCATGTAAATACATATCACTTACGACTACAAATTGGTAAAATAAAATATTTTTTAGAAGTTTACAAGCGAACCAATTACGAAATAATAATATTATTCGTACAAATTCCCTTAACGATTTGTCTGTTGAATTACAGTAGCCAACATACATTCACATTAGGTACTAAATAAAGTGGAGAAAATCCATTACATTAGTAACAATTAGTGTATCACATTTTATACTAATAGAATTGGTACCTCTACAATATAGGCATAGTTACAATACACATTCATATAATATATGCAATCAGGCCTCCCACGGGATGTGTGTTCCAAATTTTTTATAAAGTTCATGGCTGAATTGTAATTAATGTATCCATAGATAGAAATATTATATACTTGTGTGTCATATGCATAGACAGATCGTATCTATTGGAAAGAGATAGAAGATTTGCGCCAAATACTAAACAGAATATTCGTAAGAGACGGGCAATATTATGAATCAGAAAGTTTGTGAGGATGAACGGAAGGGTGTTTTTCATTCAGGCAAAAACTTTTGATTTTAATGAAACTTTACAGAAATTAAATTTTACATCAAAGTAGTATATGCAGACGCGGGTAAAAGTTATACATACATTGAATAGGTATTCATATTTTTTTCTAAGTATGTGATTTTGAAATCCATACAACAATATTATAAATGTGAAAATAACTCAGTCTGTCTGTCTGTCTATCTATCTGTCTGTCCCTCTGTTACGCTTTCACGCTCAAACAGCTAAACTGATTTAGATGAAATTTGGTATGGAGATAGTTTGAGTCCCAGGGAAGGACATAGGATAGTTTTTATCGCGATAACCGACAAACACGCGGGCGGAGCCGCGTGCGAAAGCTAGTTAGAGATAAAATCTCTACCTATCTTATCCATCTCTCACTCACTTGAACAGATATGAATAGAATTTAGCACATAAGTAAAGATAGCGAAGCTAAGGTTAGGAAATGTATGAGTCCGAGAGTAGGTATAACATTAAAAAACATAAACAAATCGGTCCCGTCTCTACCGATAGCGGTCACATTGGTTTTTTTTACTCTATTTACGTATCTCTGAGCGCGTATCGCTTGCTGTACTCGTCATGTGTATTACGTGTTGATAACCAATGTATCGAAGCCACTACACTATGTGTTATTGGTCGGAATTAGCGGACAAGTCAACAATACCCGCGACTTCCACGTGGCCGACTATTTATAAATAGATTAGATTGATTTGCACATTTGTTCCTAGTTGTTGGCAATGTGCTTATCATTGTGTAGACTGGTTGCCCTTTAGAAAAATTGATAAGAATGTTTGACCTATATACACCATAACATAAATGGCTATGTTGTGGTGTATATAGTAGAACTAGCTGTCCCGCGCAACTACGTATGCAAAAATTTTTGCAACATTTCTCATTGCTGCTCCGCTCTTATTGGTCGTAGCGTGATGTTATATAGCCTCGATAAATGGGCTATCTAAAAGTGAAAGACTTTTTCAATTCGGTTTAGTAGTTCCTGAGATTACCGCGTTCAAACAAACAAACTATTCAGCTTTATAATATTAGTATAGATTTAGTGAGAATGTAGTATTGGAAGTATGGACTTGCCATACTAAATTCTCTAAACCAAAGCATAACATTGAAGTGTAATGTAAAATGACAGCTTATACTATGAATTAGTTAATATGTTATTTACTAAATAATTTCTTCATTACTTGATTTTCACTGCATAGCTAGATAGATATAGCAAAATATATAGATAATTGTTATACACACGTGGCTACGTTAAACTTGCAAAATATTCGTTGATTCCACGTGGACGAAGTCGCGGGATCCGGCTAATGAATAAAGTAATATCACGCCATTTAAACGCAATAGATATATGTATACCCATTTCTGAATTACTAGTTATTGGAAGTCACCGCAATATTTTTTCCAATTCTTTGTATAAAATGTATTGCTTCCCAATTATTAGGCTTTTCTGTTCCAATGTTTATCAAAACTCGCCAAAGGGTTTAGACATCACGTAAAGCAAACAGATAAATGATGTTAACCACCTACTGTTGCATTTGGACTAGTGGACTGTAATCCTCTTGAAAATCTACTTTTCTATTATTTTAATAAATCTTGAAAATGCTTTATTTTGCGTACAAATAATATATATAATTATGTTGTGTTCGTGAGGTAATAAAAAAAAAAAATAAACTTGGTTATTTCCGCTGTTAAATCAGGTACTAATAGGTACATAGTTTTTAACGATAAATATAAAAAAAATATGCATAGAAAGACACATTTACTTTGCAAATATATCAAGAAATATTATATTTGTTCACGCTTGTGGTTTGCAGTTTGTTTAAACATGTTACACTATATTAAATTACCTAACTACAGTTGAGTAGTTAAATGAAATCTTAATATTTTCTCTCATAATAATGCAATTTAATACAAAGTATGTGTGTCATATTTCTAAATTAGGAATCTATTTGCAAATAAATTAATGAAAAACAACGTGAGTAATGAATGACATTGCATAATATTTTAATTAAAATAAGATTATATTACAATTATTTGCATCATTATGCGTATTAAAAAAAAAAAAATCAAATAGCTTGTTAATTTATTACTCAAAAATTTACTGATACAGCGGTGTCGCGTGAGACGATCGAAGTCACAACACTTTATATCGGTGTCATTGGTTCGACCGCTGCACGATTATTTTAACACAAAATTATAATATTTTAAATGTATTATTTTTTCAAATTCCAGGGCACGCCACCGATGTTAAACGATTTAGCATTCCTAATGTCTGGCGGTCGATTACGGTGAGTTTTACAGTCAAGTTATACTTTGCCTTCTCTACCAGAAAGAAACAAACGTTGTTGTCGAATCCCGGCCGAGTCGAATTTCCCACATAGTATGTGCGAATATGTTTAAATTACTTTTACAACGTTTAAAATGCAATTGAAATTGTAGTGTCTATAGTCAGGAACAGGTTGACATGATTATTGGAAGTCAAGGTTAGACGGGAAAGACCAAGATGGTCTGCGTTTTATACTGGTGTAGCGTCTTTGTTATTCATACACTAGGGACTTGTCACACCACGGCAAGAAAGCGAGCAGCTATCAACTATTTTCTCTCTTACATACCCAGATCCCGTGTAAACAAAAGAGATACAGATATTAATAGTTGGTCTTAGACCGTTCCGACTGCCGGTGAGTATTGTACGTTTCTTGAGAAATAAAATAGTTGATAGTTGCTCGTATATATATCCGATATATATCAAACGTTTTTTTTATGATAATTATATATCAATTGATAATTATGAAAATTTTATATTATTAAGTAATTTTTGGGGTTTGTTACCGTCGTTGATGTTCTATCCAGTTCAGATTCAGAATCGGAAGATGACCTACCTTTATCTTCCTTGCAGTCAAACCGATACGCATTTTTTGATTATTTCATTTGATAATTAAATATTACATATTACTACATCAGTGGCCGTTGCAAAACATTTTTTAACATTTAGGTATTTTGCTTATATTTTTGCCTACTAAAATGAATTCAAAACTAGCCATGTTGACCTATCGCAGTTCCTAGTCGTACTTATTTTACGACAGTAGGCTAAGTGTTGTTCGTGAAGTGTAACTTAAAATAAGGTCGTATTATTTCGCCCCAGGGGCGCGGGTCGGCGCGATACCCTGATGGAGCAGCTGGTGTGGATGATCGGCGGCGCGCGGCCCGCCAGCGGCGCCGTGACCGCCGGCGCGCCCTTCGTGCTCGTCGGCGCGCCCGGGGACTATGTGTTCGGCGGGGAAGGTACACAAACAAACACTCCCCGACTCTTTGACGAATTCCCCCTTATTTGAGCCCTTTTACATAGGCAGGTGTCAAAATTGCTTTAATTTGACATAATAAGTAATGATCATGCACATGAATGTAACAAAGTGGAGATGTTTGCGAATTAGTGCCCAAGCGCAACCAAAACTTTTCAATTTATTTACTTATATTTTTCTAGCAACCTCAGGGGTGTCATTAGTTATATCGTCAGGAAGCCATTATAAAGGCATAATATGACATCCGCTCTGGGTGTTCGTGGCGGGTTTCGGTCCGTACTTCCTATTCTTGAGGAGGCCTGTATCCCGGTAATGCGACCGATGGAGACTGACAAAGAAATACCATACCACAATGATCTACAATCTTAAGCTTGTAAAGTTAAAATTACCAAGTTAGAAGTTAGAGACTAGCGCCATGGTTTGGAACTCCCATGAAAGCAAATATACTCAACTGGAGAAGTTGTAAAATAAGTTTATTCGGTATCTCTACACTTTTTTACCTCCCCTCTTCGATATAGGGACGGTGGGATATTTTAAGGTGGAGGTTAGATGCATCTTAGTTCTTGTTAAGTACGTAGTACTGGAGGAAATTTAAATAATACCCAAATTCTGGAATCGTTGAGATTGCTTGTTGTTAACAGCAGGCTATGACAGGCCTGCTGTTACTTTACACCTATTGTTCGGGCAATTAATATCATTAACTGCATCTCTCAAAAAATGTACATGTCTAGAATTGGATAAGGTGACATTGCATTTTTTATCTACCAATAGCTTAAGGATTTTGTTTATGTTGTTGTTGTATTGGGTTTACCTGTAAAGACTAATGTATGTGAAAATGTTTAAGAGCTATTTATTGAAAAAAGAATGTTGTCATTCCAGGTTTAGACGCCGTAGTAACACAGTTGCTAGGTCAACTAGAAAACGTAGGTCCCCCGCCATTACCGCGGGAACAAATCGCGGCGCTGCCCAGCGAGGTAGTGACGGAGACACACGCCGCAGCCAACACCTCATGTAGCGTCTGCTGGGAGAACTTTCAAACTGGTAGGTTTTATCTCTTCGGTGTTTATGGTAGCCTGGTACTTTTTCATACAGAGTGCCGATTCAGCCAGTCGAATTTTTGCAGGTTTTTCGGTTCAGTATCATGGCCTGATGATCTGTAAGGATTCTACTGATTAAATCGGCACCCTGTATATCACTCGATGTTGGTTGTGATTCCGATTGCGTGAAAGTCTATTAGTGGGTGTTACCGCTTCGGTGCTTATGGTAGCCTGGTACTCTTATATTATCACTTGATGTTACTTGTGATTTGATTCATGTGAAAGTCAGTTGGTGGATGTTACCACTTTGATACTGAGTTTTTATTGCCAAGTTCTTTTCTCACGGCTTCACTCTTGCGAACTTGGCAATAAATGTAGAATCATTCTATTCCAAATTTTGTCTGACGTTCATAAGCGTTGCGTTTGTAACCTAAATGAATAAAGTATATAGACTTGTAAATCATAAAATTACTCTTCAATTCTTACTTTTCCAGTTTTATTATTAGTTTAGATAAACATTATGGTTTCTTCTGATTGCATAGTTGCTATTTGTATAAAACTCTCGTTGTTTGTATGTGCAGGTGAGACAGTAAGTAGGCTGGAGTGCGACCACGTGTTCCACTCGTCGTGTATCACGCCGTGGCTGCAGCTGCACGCCACGTGCCCCATCTGCCGCCGCTCGCTGCTGCCCGACGAGCCCGAGGCGCCCCCGCCGGCCCCCGCGCCCGCCACGCCCGCGCCCCCCTCCGACACCTCCGCCGTCTGTAAGTATATGTAACTGTCGTGTGACGTGTGTATGACGCACGAGCCCGAGGCGCCCCCGCCGGCCCCCGCGCCCGCCACGCCCGCGCCCCCCTCCGACACCTCCGCCGTCTGTAAGTATATGTAACTGTCGTGTGACGTGTGTATGACGCACGAGCCCGAGGCGCCCCCGCCGGCCCCCGCGCCCGCCACGCCCGCGCCCCCCTCCGACACCTCCGCCGTCTGTAAGTATATGTAACTGTCGTGTGACGTGTGTATGACGCACGAGCCCGAGGCGCCCCCGCCGGCCCCCGCGCCCGCCACGCCCGCGCCCCCCTCCGACACCTCCGCCGTCTGTAAGTATATGTAACTGTCGTGTGACGTGTGTATGACGCACGAGCCCGAGGCGCCCCCGCCGGCCCCCGCGCCCGCCACGCCCGCGCCCCCCTCCGACACCTCCGCCGTCTGTAAGTATATGTAACTGTCGTGTGACGTGTGTATGACGCACGAGCCCGAGGCGCCCCCGCCGGCCCCCGCGCCCGCCACGCCCGCGCCCCCCTCCGACACCTCCGCCGTCTGTAAGTATATGTAACTGTCGTGTGACGTGTGTATGACGCACGAGCCCGAGGCGCCCCCGCCGGCCCCCGCGCCCGCCACGCCCGCGCCCCCCTCCGACACCTCCGCCGTCTGTAAGTATATGTAACTGTCGTGTGACGTGTGTATGACGCACGAGCCCGAGGCGCCCCCGCCGGCCCCCGCGCCCGCCACGCCCGCGCCCCCCTCCGACACCTCCGCCGTCTGTAAGTATATGTAACTGTCGTGTGACGTGTGTATGACGCACGAGCCCGAGGCGCCCCCGCCGGCCCCCGCGCCCGCCACGCCCGCGCCCCCCTCCGACACCTCCGCCGTCTGTAAGTATATGTAACTGTCGTGTGACGTGTGTATGACGCACGAGCCCGAGGCGCTCCCGCCGGCCCCCGCGCCCGCCACGCCCGCGCCCCCCTCCGACACCTCCGCCGTCTGTGAGTATATGTAACTGTCGTGTGACGTGTGTATGACGCACGAGCCCGAGGCGCCCCCGCCGGCCCCCGCGCCCGCCACGCCCGCGCCCCCCTCCGACACCTCCGCCGTCTGTAAGTATATGTAACTGTCGTGTGACGTGTGTATGACGCACGAGCCCGAGGCGCTCCCGCCGGCCCCCGCGCCCGCCACGCCCGCGCCCCCCTCCGACACCTCCGCCGTCTGTGAGTATATGTAACTGTCGTGTGACGTGTGTATGACGCACGAGCCCGAGGCGCCCCCGCCGGCCCCCGCGCCCGCCACGCCCGCGCCCCCCTCCGACACCTCCGCCGTCTGTGAGTATATATAACTGTCGTGTGACGTGTGTATGACGCACGAGCCCGAGGCGCCCCCACCGGCCTCCGCGCTCGTGTAGTCCCACAACCACAACAGTAACCCACACCGTAGAGTAACTCACTTCCCGTGGGTGTCGTAAGGCGACTCTGCGTATTTTAAAGCCTTACTGCGATCGCCAGCTGCTACCCCAGGGTACTGGGGTGAGCCGTGCCCAGCAGTGGCACACCATACGGGTTGACATGTATGTATGTATGTGCGTGGTCGTTGCAGCGTCGTTCTCGCAGCTGCTGGTGCGGCGCGTGCCGCGCGCGGGCGCGTGGGAGGGCGACTCGTCGTCGTCGTCGGGCTCGTCGCCGTGGGCGGCGGCCGAGCGCGCCAACTCCACCTCCACCACCTCCAACTCCTCGTCCAGCCTCAACTCCACCGAGCGCAGCGGACAGTACAACATGGATATCGACTTCGACTAGACTCTAAGTGTTGTGCCCGCTCGTGACGTGAGTTGACTCGTTTATTTTTTTTTATTTATTGTCAAATATTTTCATAATGTATCCCGCGAGAGTTGTGTAAAAATACGATGTGGTCACTTAAAAGTTCTTTTAGATGAGTAGTGAAGAAACTGTTGTGTGCCTTCGGTTCGGGTGGCAGTGTAGTGTATACGAATTGGCGTTTCGGCACCTCCTCGGCTCGTGTGCCGTCTCTCTCGCGCCCGCGAGCGGACACGTGCGTGTGACGGAGTGCGACGTCGTCCAATAAATTATATTGCTACTGATACAAGGTGTTTTGTGCAAAATATTTCATAAATATCATATTTGATTGTGTACAAAATTTTGCGAACGGGTAACTAGAAGTTTGTTACCCATTGAGTTTGTCATCGCATTGAATTTTGTTTTGTAAATTATGTAAATATGCATGTAAGTTTAAGAAAATTGCTATAAGCTGTAGTATATTTAATACTCAGATACTAGCTGAATATATATTTCGCCAAATAAAGTGATTTTAAATTGATTTAATTGATTAAAGGTATCCTTGATTTTGCTTTAAGCAAATGATACATCTTTTTGTTCTTCATGATTTATTTTGTATATAGTGAATGTGTTTAAAACTTTTTTGGATAATCAATTTTGTTTATATAGAATAATTTTATAGAACCCACTTTAGGGTTAACCTTGTGACTTGTTAGTGAAACAAAATAGAACATGCAAAACTCAACTGATTTCTAAATACATACAGTTCGATTAATCACTTTAACATATTTATGAGAATTTTACTCATGCAAATGCAATTGATATAAGAAATAGCAAATACCTCTTTGATTAATATCTGTGGGTCACATCTGAATATCAAAACTTAACACTTTATATTGATTTTAAGCAAAATCTTTACCATTTTGTTGTCAAAGACTCACAAATGTTTAAAGATGTGTTATACTGTGTAAATGTATTAGTGCACATTTTGTTGTTATACGACTTTGGTCTCACTCTGACAAACGATCAATTGGACAAACATGTGTCAAAAATAATGTAATTAGCGCGCACTACGATTTTATAGAATTTTATAAGCTACGGGTCTTAATTGCGTAAATATTTTATTTTAAGGCTTTGTTTTTTTGCCCGACGTTTCGACCGTATGATGCAACGGCCGTTGCAATACGGTCGAAACGTCGGGCAAAAAAAAGGTCACGGATCGACTGGACAAAACGAGCAATAAAAAAGGTATTTACCTTAAAATATTCCTGCTAATTGCTCGCAATACAATTAATAGTATAAATAAATCGTGGTGCGCGCCTAGTCTTAACTTGTTGATAGATTCGAGGTGCTTCTACATTCCGAACCTATCAAAAAAATATATTGATGAAAATAACGTCATGTAAATTGATTAATTTGTTTTAATTTGAAATCAAAGCATAATGTTAATAAATTTTAAAATTCTTTGTCTTTCAACATGGATGAACTATTTTTTGTTATTGTGTGAGATTAAGATTGTAATGATACTATCGGAATATGCACTATTTATAGCGAAAGTTTGATATTATGAAACATGTAATTTATTTTCTGAATAAAATTCCTATTATAATTTGCACTGAGTGCTGTATCTTCTGTTTGCCTCTTGCTCAAGTGTACAACAAAAAGGGATTGAATATACTAACCAAACTTTTCGTTATTTTTTTTTTTCAAGGATTTAATCAACAGTTTTTAATCAAAATGAGTAATTGAATGAGCTTATCGATATAGTTCTTGCATTGTTTAGAATTGTGTTTTTGTGTATCATTTTGTGATATTTGTGTTGCATTTTTAGAACAGTAAAACGCACAACAATCTACCAGTGCCCTTTAAAAAAACCTATCTTCTTATTTCGTGGTTCTAAGTGTATATGAAAAGTACCATTCTGTATTCTCTGCATTTTGGTGATATAAAAGGCCAACCATAAGCTCTCAAGCAGTATTAATTTAATCATGATGTTACTATGTCTGCCAATGAGTTTATTGTTGGCATGGAAACCCAATCTCCTACTTGTTCTATCACATAGTTCCATGGTAGAACCTTATTTCATTTGTAAGAACTATATCAAATATGTAATTAGCAAGGATGTTAAATTTGTCTTCGTTTATTTATAACTTGAGTGGGGGATTTTAATTTCAAAGACCTGTAGCAGAATTCTGTAATAAGTATATTATGTTTATAAAATTATTTGACCTGTGTTGTTAGCGTATACGCTGATCACTAGATTCTAGATAAATATTGCGGGAAAATTCTGATATAGGTCTTTATAAACTGGCTATTATGCTGTGTTTGTGACTAGCCCATGGCCTCGTCGGCTGTAGGGCGGAAGAACGAACGAAAGTGGAGAACTAGCGAGGTCTCTCTTCAAAATGTTAGGACAAGTCATTCAAAATGCTAAGACTCTAAATGTTGATAAACTTTCGCGATTTGTACACATTATGAATATATATATATATTACGGGTCTTAATCGCGTGAATAATTTAAGATAAAATACCTTGTTTATTTCCCGACGTTTCGACCGTATTGCAACGGCCGTGGTCACGGGTAGACAATACGGTCGAAACGTCGGGAAATATATGTATTTTCATAATGATATGACTCTGATTGGATTTGTGAGTAGTAGCGAAGCACGTTGATTGAACTGTGTATGATTGGTGAGCAGTGACTTTTATAGTACGTTGTACGCTGTACTGGTTACTCCGAACAAGGTGTCAGCAATTTCAAATGCCGATTCGAATGGTCGTTCTGTGAATATTTTTGACACTTATGACAAACTAGCTGTGCCCCGCGGTTTATTAGCCTATGTGTTAATCCAGGGTGTCAGCTAACTCCATACCAAATTTTATTAAAATCGCTCCAGCCGTTTAGACGTGAAGAAGTAACAAACATACACACTCACATACTCACAAACTTTTGCCTTTATAATATTAGTGTGAAGTGTGATGGCCGTTATTGCTATCCTTGTTACACAGACATATTCCATTTATTTTGTCAAATGGCCGTCCAAATGTCAAAATCAAAAGGAATTGTTAATATAACTTTTAAACTTACGCGTTGCATTATAAATACAATTTGACACGGGAATAAACGCGTTTAAACTAGGTAAAGTATTTACCTTATGCTTGACGTTTCGACCGGGTTACACCGTCCGTGGTCACAAGCTGTTTGTGGTCACAAGAATTGTTGTTGTCTTTGGAAATCTATTCAGCGTACTAGTCCTATAGAGTTCAGTGTTAATGAGCATACTCATGTACGAGACCTACGGCAACTATACATTAAACTTTTATTCATCTCGGCCCTTCTATGGTGGGGAGAGCATCATAATCTTTATGGTTTTCCTCCTGGGTTTATAGGAAATACTTCCCTTCATTTCCTAGGAAATTCGCCAGGCCATGGGCTCGAAGATTACGAGTGTAAGTAAAACGTTTGTCTCTAGGTCAAAACACATCGATTGCGTGATGTAAACCACGGCCAAATATGGACTTTAACGCTTTGGATTAAAAACTACTTTTACTTGTCTTGTTGATTTGAAGATTTACTCGTGGTGATATTATTATTTATCTAGGATTTTATAAGAAATGATTTTTATCTTCCCAATATCTCAACATCTCTTTTAGCTGTTGGCAATTACATTAATGAAATTGTTTTTTAAGTTCTTGTAACATAGTTATTTGAACCTTTGTCGTGAGTGTTAAAGTCTATAATTAATTGAGCCGTCGTATTTCGAAGTGGATGAATTTTGAACCGACACATCTTTAGCTGTTAATACGATGTTCCTATCCTACGTAGGTTTAAATTTAGTGTTGATTAGATTCATACACATTGCTATTTTTGTTATTTGCTCTACATTCTCTTTGGATGCGAAATAACTTGAGCTGTGAAGGCGTTTGCATACCCACTAACCCAATCCTTCTTACTTGATACTGTATATTCTGTCCTCGGTGTGTTTAAAATACCGCTGACAAGATTAACTGGGACCGCAAGTATATTAAAGCCAAAATGCATGTGAATGTTTAATAACAACGATGCCCAACAACCAAGGTAACTTCAATACTTTTGACAATGGGTGCTAAGTAACTTTGTTATTAAACTTTATTATGTTCAGTGTATATGTCCAAGGCAAACAGCAAATTTAAGTGACACTACTGGTTGCTATGAATTTCTATGAAAATGATTCTAAATTGGACGACATTGCAACGTGTGGCGCAGACCGCAATGATGACAAATACAGCAGAGCGCGAATACGTATCTAAAAATGTATAAATTTATTGATAAACTTTCGCGATTTGTACACTTTATGAAAATATATATATTACGGGTCTTAATCGCGTGAATAATTTCAGGTAAAATACCTTGTTTATTTCCCGACGTAGCGCGAATACGTATCTAAAAATGTATAAATTTATTGATAAACTTTCGCGATTTGTACACTTTATGAAAATATATATATTACGGGTCTTAATCGCGTGAATAATTTCAGGTAAAATACCATGTTTATTTCCCGACGTAGCGCGAATACGTATCTAAAAATGTATAAATTTATTGATAAACTTTCGCGATTTGTACACTTTATGAAAATATATATATTACGGGTCTTAATCGCGTGAATAATTTCAGGTAAAATACCTTGTTTATTTCCCGACGTTTCGACCGTATTGCAACTGACGTGGTCACGGGTAGACTAGTTCAGCTCAGCGTCGCCTCCGTGAAGCGCGGGTTTCCGAAGGTATTTTACCTTAAATTATTCACGCGATTAAAACCCGTAATACGTATACATATTTTCATAATGTTTAAATTTAGTTTCAGCAGTCTACAGTTACAATAATGCAGTTGATTGCAATAATGCAATTGTACCCTATGCCGCCACATCTCTTTAGGTGAATAAATTGGGCCTATAGTGAAAACGGATATTACTAACTTTACAGCAGGCGCATAAATATACAGCGTGCTCAACAGTTAGCCATTATTACTCATATAACTTGAATAGCTTAGAAACCAGGGTGCGTTTTATAGATTTTAAGCACGCTGATCGTTTTTGGCGCCTCATGTAAAGTCACCTTTTTACTAGAGGGATAAATTATTCTATGTTTACTCCTGAATAATAATGTGTGAAAGGTTCTCTTCTTGTCATCTCCTTTAAAAAAAAAATAGCAGTGTGTTTAAATCTTTAGGCAAATGTCTCACCAGAGCGTTATATTCAACCATAATATAATAATCCAACCATATAATAATTTCGCTTCAATATTATAATAGTTACTGTATAAGATATTAGTATATCATATGTCTGGTCTATGTTAGAAATCATTATACTTAGCTTTGGTGACGCATGTGTCTCAAAATATGCATTTCAAATTTTAGATCTAGCCAGATCTAGATCTTAAGACTGATCTCTTAAGTATATACTTAAGGTAAATAAAATTTGAAATTGTATTTTTGTACAATCATCACTTAAGTAGTTTAGGCCTAAACATTGAAGGCTTTTGAGAGAAAGACCTCTTTGTGATGCTACGTTAACTCAGAACACCATATATTGGACTAGGGGATTTAGGGATTGGACACATTTAGCGTAAATTAAACCAGCTACTACTAACTAGTTGTTACTGTAACAATAATCAAATATTGCTCAAAGCATTCTCACCAACATTACGTTATTACGTTGCTATCTAAAGGTTGAATATGCATCTATTGTGACCAATTCCTACATATTAATATTAATATTTCAACCTAGTTTATGTATTTATTAGCAGTGAGAACATACATGCCAGTTTTGTGTAAATTATAGTTGAATTTTGATGACTATACTTTGATATGGGACTTTGTCACTTAACAAAGCTACCTATTTTGACTAAATTTGAAGTAATGACATATGTGTAGATACACTTTTTTGGTTTTGTACTTCACGATTAATTCACAGTAAAATTTCTTCTTTACATAGCACCTATCTCTCTATAATATGTATAAAACTATAATTTTATGCACTGTTCAAACATCACTATTATTGTGCACTTGTCTTTATTATCTGTTGTTTAATATATTCAGTGCATATACATGAAAAAAAAAAACTACTTATTCACTTTAAAAGTCGATTAGTAGTCTGACGAATACGATTTACGAATTTCCATCTATTAATTTTGTAATAGTAACATTATTTTTGATGTTATTGTAATATTGAAGTAAAACTGATTATTTCCAGGACTGTGGCTCCTACCAGTATTATTTGGAGTCGTCTGACATTGTTCCATATCGAACTAGAATCTTGTTACATAATGTATAAAGGCATACTTAGGGGTTTGTAAAAACTTTAAATTACTAAGGAAACGTAAATGTAAAATAACATAAAATTTAATGTAAAGTTTGAAAATAAATATGAGTATATTAATTTATTTGGTATTATTTTTATCATAAATCACAATACAACTTGTAACAGAAAGGTGTGGTCAAATTTCAGCAACGGATAGTGTATGTTATCAGTATTGCACCTACCATGGTGCCACAGCTGATTGCATTAATATTATAAAGCTGAAGAGTTTGTTTGTACTCTGTGTAACTACTAATCCGAATTGAAAAAAATCTTTCACTGTTGGATAGCCCATTTATCGAGGAAGGTTATAGGCTATATAACATCACGCTACGACCAAAAGGAGCGGAACAGTAATGAGAAGTGTTGCAAAAACGGGGAAAATTTACGCATTCGAAGTTGCGCGGGACAGCTAGTATTACATACTAATATACGATACAGTTGGATCAACATAACTTTGTCTCATGTCGCTAACTTGCACCGTAACTCCGGCCGGATTGAAGTTAGCAACAAGTGGTTTCGCAGATGCATTTTTTGGAATTATATGGTGATAGGAAGCGGGGGAGGGGGGAGTAACTAAACCAAGAGAATTAGAGATGGCTGTAGATGTCTGATGAGTAAATAGTATTACTAAGTCATGTTTTTTGTGAATTTTTCGTAAAGAAATTATTTTTCAAACTTTCTTTAGTATTTACTGTAACTGTGCTAAATTTAAACTTTTATGAACTCATTATAAAGTATTTTTATATTGTTCAATTAAAATTTTGGTAGTATTTTTGAATTGATTAAACATTATTAATCGTTTTCGTAAGTAACTTTAGGGTCGCATTTCTATGACATGCGCTAAAGTGATAAGAACATAACTTCATTTCGGCCAAGTTACGTTGATCCAACTGTACTTACAGCTGTTGCTTGCGACTCCATTCGCTTGGAAATGTTGTTTTTTTCGCATAATCTATCGCTGTGCCAAATGCCATCCAAATCCGTTTAGCCGTTCTGTCCTGATTGTGTAAAGAACATCTATCCATCCATAAATGTTGATAAACTTTCGCGATTTGTACACATTATGAAAATATAACGGTACAATGTTGTTCTTGGTATAGTGCAAACCTGAAAGTAGTTTGCTCAGAATCAGTAACACAATCCATTGGGGTAGTTTTTGGATTATGTTATATTTTTCAATTCATAAATTAATCAATCATTAATTAATTCATTAATCATTGTAATAGTCCAAATCCTGTTCAAAATGTGATGTGAAATGCGATCATCACTTATTTTTCAATAATAACCATGGGTTACATACTACGGGACGCAATGAGCACGGTAGCGCGAAGAACACAAGACAACTTGAATGGCTTCTAACTCTGCAAGTTTTCAATATTTTCATTTTCTTTTTTTATGTGATTTTTTGAAGTCAAAATCTTGTTGGGGTGTCTGAGCTTTGCACTATACCAAAAATAACTTTGTATATTACGGGTCTTAATTGCGTTAGTAAATTAATGTAAATAAAAAATGTGTGGCACTCAGGGACTGCCGCGGTAAAGTTATTGTATAGCATTTTTTATCAACTAAAAAACAACAAATATTTTTTTTTATTTAATTGCATAAGTTAAATGATATTTTTTTTTCTTTTCATTACATTTCGGAGCAGCTCGTCTCGATACGTGCGGGTCTTCGTACAGTCGTACCATATACATGTACGTTAAGCGAACGCTCGGCCGAGCTACATGGTAGGCAGAGTGGGGGGTGTTAGGATTTATTTTCGTTACGGAATTTCTTGATTCGGTCGCGCTCAAAGCCCGCGATAAAAGCTATGCAATTCGATTCGACCGTATTGCAACGTCGTGGTCACGGGTAGATTTAAACGTCGGGCAATAAACAAGGTATTATTTATACCTTAATTTATTCACGCGATTAAGACCCGTAATATATAATAAAAAAAATATGAAAATATAAACAATATATTTTCATAATCTATCCATCCATTCAAACTTCATCATTCTTATCATGTCTGGAAAGCTTTTTGTGTTTAACAATATCTGATTAAAAATAATTCCAATAGCTATCCGTAGATTTCAAAGACGATACACCGTACACCACACACCTGTGTGAGATTACTAGTATAGTATTATATTATCTGTGGTGAGATTAACAAGTAACTTGGTCTTTTCAAATAATATTAAATAGTACCTATTTACACAATAGAAGCATCTGCTTATTCAATATTTCAAGCGAGCAATCAAATACAATTCATACATTTTGTCACTCTAAATACTGAGAATAAGTCGAGCCTATTTTTTGGTCGACTGGGTCCAAAAAATAGCCTTGGGTCAGTCCTTTGTTCGTCGGTATGTCCTTGGCCCTGTCTCGATTGTTGTCGTAAAACTCGGTTGTTCCCTTCGCAGACAGACCCTTGAATGCCATGATTACGATTAACAATACGACGTAATTGTTTGCTTATACTTCAAAGTTTAAGTTACGTAGGTAAGTGAAGATGTAAAGTTTGTTACAACAATGGCAAAAATCTGTTCATTCATAAATTCAAACGTAAACAATTGAAGATATTTACAACCGGGCAAGTGCATGTCGGGCCACGCTCAATGTAGGGTTCCATAGCCCCCCCACCTCATTTGAATAATGCGGCTTTAGAAGTGGTTTTTCTGTTGTTTTTGTTTCATACTTACAACGTTCACCTACTTCATAATAATTTACGCAAATGTTGTAACTTCTTGATCAGCTGTTAATCGTAAACTTGTAAAGCCTACTTAGCTGTGATAGTTTTCCTTTTAATTTCATACTACTACCGTGATTTTTTTGACATACCCAGCATCAACCATTTAGCTGGCAGGGGCACACTTCACTCTAACAAAAATTTGCACTTTAAAGCTTAATATGTTCCTAAATCTTAAAAAGGCCTTTACAACCCTTAAAAGTCCTATCTAATAATGATTCCCACACAATGGGGTAGGTGAGATTAAAAAAACACTTTTCATATAGGGGAAGGTACCCTCGAAAAAAATGTTTTTTAAGATTTTATTCTTTCACTTTGTCAGCTTATGTAATATGTGTATCCATGCAAAATTACAGCATTCTAGCACGAACAGTATCCGAGCTAAGTTGCGGACAGACAGACATGGCGAAAGTATAAGGGTTGCGTTTTGCCATTTTGGCTACGGAACCCTAAAAAGGCAGGTAAGTACCTATAGACAATACATTCAAAACCTTTATACCGTTTGGTAGCCTTTTTATAGTAAAAAATAAAGGGTATTATGAAAGTTAGGTAGGTATGTATAAGGTGTGCAAGCGCAGGTATCCGCAGGTAGATTAATTATAATGTGAGAGGCAGATGCGCTGCCACGTGCGAGCGAGTGTGCGCCCGCGCCGGTGCGCTGCGGACGTTGCGTCGCCGACCGAATGATTTATTTGTATTGAATTACTAATCCGTAAGGCCTCATTTACGGAGACGCGGGGCGATTTTAAACATTTATGGCGTTGTATGAGTGCATTTACGGAGAAATGATTGTACACGCGTTTGTTTGAAATGGAACGTTTTGTTGCGGGGAAGCCTGCGGATGGCATCGCCGTTTTTCACGCGGCGTTTATTGCGGCGGCGCACGCAGCGGCAATTGTCGATGAAGTCGCCTGCGGCGGAACCTTTATCGCACCACCCAGCTTCAACTTTTATTTAAATGGTATTAAACAATTCACTTTTAAACATAGAATTTATGTTAAAAAGTGAATTATTTAGTACTCCGCGTGCGCCGCAGCCATGTCCGCCGCGTCCTTTGCTACACGCTTGAGGATCTTGATATCGAACGCCACGCGACGCGCGACGCCCCGCGTCTTCGTAAACGAGGCCTAAGGGTTAGGTTAGATTAAGTAGGTAGCGTTATTTATAGAAGTATCATTATTATTATTAAATTGAAATTGGAAAAAATAATAATACATCTATGTTATAGGGCAATATCGTAATGTCATTATACCTACAAATCAGTACCTACTTATATCTATATATATAAAATTGTTTGTCCTGACTGACTGACTGACTGACTGACTGATAGATCAACGCACAGCCTAAACCGCTGATCGTAGAGACGTGAAATTTCAAGGATATATTCCTTATATAGTGTAAGGTTCCGAAGCTTTGTGTTCCCAGCACATAAGAAGTGAGTTTTCTGTTGTTTTCGTTTCATACTACTAGATAACAACGTTATATAGGTAAGCCCCCCCCCCCCAACCCCTAATTGGATCTGCGCCTGGGCAATGGGAGGGGGACAATTGACTCTTAACAAAAATTAGCTATGTTATTTAAGATATAGCAGGATATTTTCTAAGGAAGCAGATTTCATTTTAGGGTTCCGTAGCCAAAATGGCAAAACGTAACCCTTGTAGTTACACCATGTCCATCCGTTCGCAGCTTTGCTCAGATACTATTAGCGCTAGAAGGCTGTAATTTTGCATACACATATTACTTACGCCGATAAAGTGAAAGAATAAAATCTTGGAAACATTTTGTTAGGGTACCTCCCCTAATGTAAAATGGGGATGTGATTTTTTCTCACCTACCCTACCATCGCGTGGAGTATCGTTAGATAGGTCTTTTAAAACGTTTAGAGTTGGGAATACCATTTTTAGATTTAGGGATCCGTTAGTAAAATATTAAGATTTAAAGCGCAATTTTTTGTTAAAGTAGAGTGTGTCCCCTGCCAGCTAAATGGTTGATGTTGAGTATGTGAAAAAATCACGGTAGTATAGTTTAAATAGTGAAATAAAAAGGAGCTAAGAAGCCTTTACAAATTTACGAGTAACAGCTGATCAAGTGAAAAATAACAAAATTTCGTACAAATTCCATTGAAAATTATTATTAAGTAGGTATAACGTTGTAAATATGCAACAAAAACAACAGGAAACCCATTTCATAAGCCGCATTATTCTGATTTGGGGGGGACGGGACTACGGAACCCAACATTGTGCGGTGCCACAAAATGCACTTGCCCGGTTTTTTAAAAATAGAGTGTATAAAATGTTATGCATACCCATCAGGTATAAGTCGACACCTATTTTCTGACTAGCAACTTAACTGTCTATGTCTTGTTCCAAGAACAAAACATGTAGTTTTATTTTCCATAACAACTGTTATTATGGCTATAATGTTGCCATAACATAACGCCGGTATATAGTTTATTGGTGCATATATTTAATTTAAATCCTCGATCTCACGCGAGCGTTGCCGGCCGCCACAAAACGATACAAAAGTCGTGTGTGTCGGTGGAGTAAACAAAACGAAGGTTGCGCGGGCGCAATGCAATTATTACAAAGGTGCATGCGCAGCTGACACCGCACCTGCCACCATCTTTAACATTTCTTTAAGTTTTTTTTCGCCATCGGAGTTATTGGCCTATTTTTTATGGCGCAAGCTGTCCCGGCAGCTGACGCCTGCATCGTTTGTTGCTTATAAAGGCTTTGTTGGGCCGTTGACTGGCAGCGGGCGGCGGGCGGCGGCCGGGGATCTCTCGAGGCGATATCTAGCGTAATAAGGATAACGCCAGCTGCTCTGATTGAAAGGTTTGAGCCAGCTGTGGGCGCTTCCACGTGGATGTCTTTAACTTTTTCGACTGTCCATTTTTCTTATTTTTATTTTAAGCGACGAAAAATGATTATTGTTGGTTTTTGTTGGTCATAAAAAGTTCTCGTAATGAGACCATGGGAACTTGTCGTTCTGGATAGCTGGACCTTGCTCCTTGTGGTGTATTTATAAATATGTATGTTTATTTTGTTTTGGGGATATTTGCTGTATTAGGTATAATAAGTAAGTAGGTAGTTATTTATTTTTTTAAAGTTGGAAATAATTAAGTAAAATAGTGGCGGCATGCCATTGTCATGCATCTCACACTACATATTTCTTTTTAACAATCTCAAGGATCGCAACGTTGGTTCACGGACGAAGTTGCAAATTTAAAGGTAGGTATGTCTAATTAGTTGGTGGATGGGTTTAGGATGTTTTCCAGAACTTATTCACATCGGTGTTTGTCAAGCCTGCATAATATTCTTTCTGGCTCCTTCCAGCCACATAGTGCACAGAAGCGATGTGAATGTCGCGTTTGTGACAGAAATGTTGTTCCTAGTCTGAGTGCTCAGGAGTGCGGAGGAGACAGGAATTGAATACAACTAATTGACCTATAAGAGTTGCATTTGTCTATGATGATGCGTCACGTAAAGTTATTCAAATCTATACTAATACTAGCTGTCCCGCGCAACTTTGTCTGCGTAAATTTTCCCCGTTTTTGCAACATTTCTCATTGCAGCTCCTCTCCTATCGGTCGTAGCGTGATGTTATATAGCCTATAGCCTTCCTCGATAAAATATTTTTTTTATTCGGACCAGTAGTTCCTGAGATTACTGCGCTCAAACAAACAAACAAACTCTTCAGCTTTATAATATTAGTATAGATTATAAAGCTGAAGAGTTTGTTTGTTTGTTTGAACGCGGCAATCTCAGGAACTACTGGTCCGAATTGAAAAAAATATTTTTCTGTTGAGTAGCCCATTTATTATAGGCTATATAACATCACGGTACGACCAATAGAAGCGGAGCAGTCATGAAAAATGTTACCAAAACGGGGGAAATGTACGCATACGTAGTTGCGCGGGACAGCTAGTAACAAAATAACACTGCTAGCCCGTGAGAGAGAACATTGGAGTAGGCATAAAACAACAAGCATGACTATATCGATAAGTACCTACTTAAAATTGTCCATACAATTCGCATACCTGCGATCGTTCTAGATGTGGTGGAGCGTTCGAATGTGAGTCAGTTGGGGTGTACGACCTATGCTCCGGCACCGAGCAGTAAGTCCGACCGTCATACGTGTTTATGGCGAGTTGTCCAGCCACATTATTATATGGTTGATGCACTAACTTTTGTACCCACCTGCTGCACTTTTCTGTAATTAGTCGAGGCAAGCGTGTTGTTTAACGAACAATGGCAAGGGGAAAGGTAAATTATGTGCTCTAATTATTGGTAAGTTATCGTAATTACTGTGATAACTGTTCATTTTTGTTGTACGTGTTTCTTTGTCCAGTTTTTTTTGACTGTACAAGGATAATTCAATTTTTATTGACATTTTGTGTTTTTTTTTATCAAAAGTACCTATCTCCTGTATCATAATTAATAGTCTCCTGTGTGGCTTGTCTGTCATCTCGTTAATATTGAATCAAATCTTTATCACTTTATGTCCAGCAGTTGTATATAGGGAGGTGCGTTAGACTAACGACCAATTGGTTTATTGCATAAATTGATTAGTTAACAAGATGTTTTATTAAAATACATTTATGTATGTATGTTAGGTACCTCATGATAAATGTGGTATGTTATGTGATGAACATTCCACATTTTTTATTTTTTTCATTACTTTTTCATATAATTAATACAAACAGGTTACGATAACTTATTAAATTTAAAGTACCTACATATTTATAAATAAAAAATAGTAGGTACTTAGGTTTTTGTCAAAAATATCAGATAGGAAACTCGATGTCCTATTTAAGCAATATCGGCACATTACGTTCCTATGGGTTTACCGTAACGTTTACTACCTCTGCCTACCCCATGGATCGATGGTGCACACCGTTAGAGGAAGCAGCCCTCGTCAAAACTAGGTCATGTGCCCCCATAGCGCGCACCCTCGCTACCAGGAGACAAGAACCAAGCAAGAGGTTTCGATTACTGGAATAGATAATGCTGTTTCATTATAAATGTTACATCGTTATTATGATTCCATTGATGTTATCTTATGGGACTTTAAACCTATCTGATAGTGCGAAGTTAAGGTTCTAATTACAATTCGATATAATATTATTCTTGGTGACCTGGTGGATAAGGTATCGGCTTTGCAATCACGAAGTTACGGGTTCAAATCTTACTTCACTACCGACTTGGATTTATTACTAAAGGTTGATCAGGCACAACCAAATTAGATAGGATTAACCTTGGAGAGAATGATAATAATAAGCTGAAAATTTATTCAAACTTTTACCTTGGCATTCAAAAAGTTGTCGCAAAAGTTTCATAAAATATGGTGTCCGCGTTTTAAAACAATTAAAAAAAAAAGGTCGCAAAAATGGGTTATTGGTAAATGTCTCGCTGAAACCTTTAATCATATCTACTTAAAAATATAGAGCTTAAAATTATCTGCAATTTTGATTTGCAACAATTTAAAGTTCGTTTAACCGTTTTTGACATAGAGCGCAAAGAGTGCAGCGTTTAGGGCTGCCAACCGTACTCAAAATTAGAGTATTGTACTCTATATCATGTAGGCGTACTCTGTTATCTATAACACTAATAAAGTACAATAAAATATTCTTTTTCCCACAAGGTTTAGGTACTAAGTATATTTGTGCCAGTCATGAATATATGATGCATACCCGTTGTCATGACCAACAAAAAAGTACCAAAAAATGAGAATAAATGATACTCGGTTTTGTAAGTCCGTACTTTTTATTTACCACCTTTGAAATCAGATATACTCTATTTCTTCCACGTATAAACATGGACCAAGGCATCTCTTTCAATGAAAAAGTAAATATTGACTGCAAAGCGTGAAAGAGAGAAAAACTCGTGCGGCCCTGTCTCTTTGACAGTTATTGTCCACAAAGTAGCGTTCTCTCTTTCTAGAGAGTAGTTAATTTTGTGAGGTTACGGCGCAGTCCAGGTCTATACGTCAATGATTTCTTCTAATAAAAGCTGGCAACCCTAGCAGTGTTACAACTATCATTTTATTCCAAACCACCAGGTCATTAAAATCCCATCATTTTATTTATTGGCTAGCCTTGTTTCTCATTATTTTTCTTATAAGAACGAAAAAAAAAAAAATAACATTGAATTGTCTTATGTTGTAAATATATCTACTTAGTTATTTATCTGTTGTATCGTAAGGGACCCTACAAAAACATAACTGTATGTTACTGTAAGTACCTATATTTTATTTAGGTTAATGTCCCTGTTAATATGCATTCGTTTATCCCTTTTATGACGTATTGTTGGATATTGTTTGGGTCCGCCCTTCATCGACCTGATTTAGTAACGGACATTTTATTATTTTGTTAATTATGTTTGATTTCATTAGGAAAGTTAGAATAGGGACTTTGCTTTTGAATATCGAATGAAAGTTGGAAAATATTTGCTTATCAGTAATAGTAGGGTAGTAATTAAAGCATCGGATACGCGCGAATCTTGTGTTGTATGTATGTAATATTCTTTATTACCTATCTATATCACAAACCACTGAACAGTTTAACATAATTAACACGTCGTTAGATTCGTCTTGACCGCCCAAGTGTTCTTAGGTAGGTGACGATTGAAAAATACAAACATGGCGGCTGTGAGATGTCAAAATAAAGAGGTGTGAAAAAAAAGTTGTTTTGAATACTGCAATATGGGTATCAAATTAAAGGACTCCTCTTAAGCATTTCAAAGGTAGTTTTCAACCATCCTTTTTTCAATCTTCAATACTTGACAATAGCGATGATAAAAGTTAGTCATTACATTCTACGATCACTTAAAAGTAATAAATAAAAAAACGAATTTAAAAAATAAAAAAACCCACCTGATAAAAAGATGTTTTTTATTTTTTAAATTCATTTTTTTTTCTCTGTGCATCATACTACGGATATTAAATAATCCCATTTCTAACACAAGAAATTTAGATTAGTTGGATAGGTTAAGAAGTTATTTGGTAACACCTTACGAAGTTACGGTGTTGTAAACGGCAGGAGCGCTATGGATGGCTCTGCGGTAATAGAGGCTAGACGGGATAGTGTTCGATTCCAGTACTGGACGAAGTTGTGAATTCCAAGAAATATTGGTTTAACTACATGCCTATCTAATATATAAAATTCGTCGTGTCACAGTTTTCGTTGCCATACTCCTCCGAAACGGCTTGACCGATTTTGATGAAATTTTGTGTGCATATTGGGTAGGTCTGAGAATCGGACAACATCTATTTTTCATATCCCTAAGAGTTTGTTTGTTTGTTTGAACACGATAATCTCAGGAACTACTGGGCTGCACTGAAAAAATATTTTACTGTTGGATAGAGCCGATTTATTGAGAAAGGCTATAGGCTATATAACATCACGCTACGACATATAGGAGCTGAGAAGCAATGATAAATGTTGCAAAAACGGGTAAAATTTACGCAGACGAAGTTGCGCGGGTCAGCTAGTTCTTCTGTATAAATATCGTGATCGTCTCATGTATGGTATAGGCAAGTATATCCGTCGTAGGTATTCGGTTTTTTAAAGAGCTATACTGATCAATAGATAGAATATACTAATAGGAGGATAGAAGAAGAGAGAGATATACTAATCAAGCGGCGGTAGCCTAATGGCTAAGGCATTAGACTCAGCAATCGTGAGGTCGCGGGTTCGTATCCTGCCCATTATACTACCGACGTGAACCAAGGACAGGATACAGGATTGGTAATGTGGGACCCAAAATCTTACATTGCTAATTAAATTTTTTTTTTTATTAAAAGTATATTTTTAATTAATCCAGGTAGTAAACTATTAGTGTCCATTCACATGCCGTTTTTGCATACACATTCAATATTAGTAGGATAATAAACAAAACCATTTTGATTTAAATGCCCTTTTTATTGCCTCTAATTTCTAAGCAGCAGCGCAAGCGCCTCTTCTAGCCGGATAAAAGGCAATATAGGATCACTCTGTACAGGATTCATTGATTGTCGCACAGCTTCTGACGTCACTGCTATCGGAAGATACAAGTAGGTACTGATGAGAAGGTGTTTAATTGTATTATTCTCGTTTCATGGTGGTTGGTCGCCGCGGGGTCACAGAGGGTTGTAATGGGGTCGAGGACTGGGCACACCCTACAACACGATGGTGTGGACAAATACATTATTTTCATAATGATTTTAGTCATATTGGTACGGTAGTGATTATATTAAGCAGGACTGTTCCTGCTTAAAATAATAACTAATAGAATGTAAGGCATGTTCTTGGATGAAGTTCGTCTGTTAATGTGTGGTTCGCCAGACAATGGTTACATTTCTTACTCTAAGTGGAATATTTTTATTTCTTTGTTAAATAAATCAAAGATTAGAAGTAGTTTTGGCGTTTGAAGACCATGTAAATTAAAAAAAACTCATGTAGGTTCACATTTTTCGAATCTACACGATTCCTGTCTTATAACACAAACCATATACCTACAGTTCAGTTTTATAAATCATATTAAATTATTGTAAAATCAAAAACTCGAATGCTTAAAATTAATTAACTGAAAAGTCATATAGTCTATGTCACTCCTACAGATGAGACGAATCCAAGGACACCTCACATGATGAAATCCAGTAAGCTCTTTGGGCACAGTACAAATATGTATAATATACCTACTTTATTTAGGTATAGTGAGGTTTGGGCATTGGCCTCCTCCCCTCCCTAAGTAGGTACGTCAAATTTTTAGACAATTGTAGGACTCTGCCTGGAATTACCAACCCCCCCCCCTACCCGGAAGACAATTTTGTATAATACCACGCATTTGGAGCGTTTCAAAAAAGGGACAGACATTCGCTCTATAAACATTACTCTCCTTCTAGCGCAGTAGTGAAAAATAACATACATTTTGCATGCAGAACAAACCCGCACCGAGAACAATAAGCATACCTCGACAGTCGGTGTTTGACCTGCTAGCAGCTGCTCAAACCAGCACTTGACTCCAACATACCAAACTGAACTAAAGTTACCTTCATTATAAAACTTGCTGGTATAACAGTAAACAACTGTATTTATAGCTCTTGGACCGAAAGGTAATAATAGCGTTGTAATTAACAGGTCTGGCGACCCATCGCATCCTTGGGCGAGGGTATCGTGTCAACGTACTGTCTTGCCAATCTCTTTTGAATAAGCCGTCTGCGCGTGATAATTGACTGCCTCGGTAGCGCAGTGGATGTGTATTACTGTGGTGTAATGTTGTGGGTTCCGTTCCACAGAAATAAGAATGAAAAAAAACCGTGTCGGGTCACGCATAATGTAGGGTTCCGTAGTCCCCCATCCGAATAATGCGATTTAACGATTTAAGAAGTGAGTTTTCTGTTGTTTTTGTTACATACTACTAACAACCTTATACATATTATATACCTAAGTATTTTTCAATGGAATCTGTACGAAAGTTTTGTTACTTCTCACTTGGTCTTTCGTTACTCGTTAAGTTGTAAAGCCTATGTACGCCTACATATACTGATACCGTGATTTTATTACATACCTAACATCAACCATTTAGCTGGCAGGGGACACACACTTGACTTTAACAAAAAAATTGCATTATTTCACAAACGGATCTCTAAATCGATAAATGGCCCTTACAACCCTTAAATGTTTTTAAAAGACATATCTAATAATATCCCACACGATGGGGTAGGTGAGAAAATAAAATCACATTCTTACTTTACATAGGTATACCTAGGTAGATACCATATTTTTTTTTCAAATGTTTTTCTTTCACTTCGTTGGCATAAGTTATACGTGTATCCATGCAAAATGACTAACAGTCTCTGAGCTAAGCTGCGGACGAACGGACGGTCATGGCAAAATTATAAGTATTCCGTTTTGACATTTTGGCTACGGAATCCTATTAAACACTTTGTTTCATGTTCTCCATAGATGGGTCTTCGCAGAATGTCACACCCTCCAGATCCACTCCACTCACCTAAAGAGAGATCAGGACAGACGGCTTTACGTGCTCTCGTAAAGCCGTCCGTCCTTTTGGATTTTTATCCTGTCAGACTATTATAGTGAGAGAATAGAGAGTGCACTTGTGTCTGCACTCACTCTTGTGCACTATAATATCTCGTGCGTAGTTGCCTAATCTCTGATGAAATTGGTCGCCGTATCAGGCATTGGTTAGGAGACCATTATTATTATTATTACACCATTGAGAAACTCCATAGATTACGACGCTAAATAAACCTCAAAAATAAGAACAATACAAGTACCCAAAAATCTACTAGGTACACGTATTATCTTTTTACGACCCGGCTCGTATCGATGAGATGTAGGCAGATATTTTTATCCTATTTCTGAGATATAGTTATACAGTCACAAATATATATTTTGTATTTCCCGTGAGGAAAAAAAGGCATTAGGATTCATTTCCTTGTGCGGGACTTCGTGCGTAAGAATGTTAGATGGGCAGAGTTATATATAAATACACGTGTACCTATATTTGACAATATTGATTTAATAATTGTGTATTTCTATTTTGTGAGATATTATTTCTTAAAAGGTTCTCAAAGTAATTTTTCATTCTAAATAATGATTTATGTTTTAATGATGTTTAATTTTGTAACTAGCTGACCCAGGCAACTTCGTATGCGTTAATTGTCCCCGCTTTTGCAACATTTTTCATTGTCGTAGTGTGATTTTATATAACCTATGGCCTTCCTCGATAAATGGGCCGTGGTTCCTGAGATTATCACGTTCAAACAAACAAACAAACTCTTCAGCTTTATAATGTTAGTTTATATGGCATGTGACATACGACGTAGCGTTTGTACTAAAATTACAAAGTTAAAAGAGTTGACTATTTGAATAAGCTATTATTAGAAATTTGCGATGCAATCATATAAAAAACAATTTGCCTGTTTATCTAGGAAACGTTAAAGCGAAACATAATAGCATTGCGTTGAGACTTTTACGATAAAAAAACATAAATCTCGCAAGATTAAGCACACGCGAATGTTTAAAAAACCGAGGTGTATAAACTTTAACGTAGGTGAAACCACGGGTTGTACCAAGTTCTACCATAAAATTGAAGCACCTCCATACCTAATTACCGAGCTTATAAATGGAACCAGAACTGCTGAGTATACCTACAATCCTACATTATTAAAACAGGTACAGAACCAGTATTCGTTTCACTATTTTTTCTCCAATATCCTGCCGAACAAAATAAACAAAAAGTTGCGACTAATTGCCCTGGTTTCCAGGGGTGGTTGACATTGTACAAGGACTCAAATTCTCGTCGGTCTTCCCCTAGTTAACCCTCCGTTTGCCTGTCAAATAATATGCCGCTCGAGATAAGGAAGCAAGCCGCTTTGTGCTTGCTCGAGTAATAACGACGTATAGTGATACTGAAGGACATAGGTTGTACCTACGTAAGTTTAATAGCATTGTTTTGAGCACAGACAGACGTAAAATTTAAGGCATAATATAGTACAAGCTCCGCTTAATTTGGGATCAGGGGGCCAATTCGCGTCGGTATATAAAGCAGTACAGTTGCAGTTAAGTTTTTATAGTTAAGTTTCGATTACAACGACCATTTTCGTATTCTTTTAACTGTGGGATCGATCTCAAAAACGCTTGCGCACCGTACTAGGATGTCGTTATTGCGCTCTCGAGACGCGTACTTGATGCAAGCGTATTTGAGATCGATCCTAAAGTTATAATAATACAAAAATGGGCTTATTAATCGCAAACTTAACTGCAACTTAACTGCTTTGCTTGCTTGCTACAAATACGTGAATTAACCCCCAGATGACGTTGTGTGAATGAATACACTGAGACTGATTTTATTTTATTTTATCTCATGTTCTAGTTTTTAATCAATATAAACTGCATCAGTCCTCTAACATGGTGTAGAGTATATTAGTGGCAGTATAATACCACCACATCGACTTTTACAAACTTTAAAAAATATCGATTTGAAAAGAGTGGCCGCGAGTTTTTATTGCCATGTTCTTTTCTCCGGGTTTACCTATTGTTTGCGAACTTGGCATTATGTACATGTAGAATCCCGACGTATGACAAGAGTTGTTTTGCATCCTAAATAAATAAAAAAAAACTTTGATTTTGATTTTGAATATTTGGAGATTTTCGCAATTTGGTAACAAAAGGTACCTACATACTTACAAAAGGAAAACTGAACTGAACTGTATAGCAACCCATATGATGTCCCACTGCTGGGCACAGGTCTCCCCCGTAGAACCTAATTATTATAGATCCGGAGGATATTTGCCATAATCGCCACGCTTGGCAAGCGGGTTGGCGATTACAGTAGGCTTTAAAGTACGCAGAGGACGCTGCTGCCCTTCCTCTTGTGTAAAATCCTTTAGTCGCCTTGACGACGCCCACGGGAAGAAATGGGGTAATACTATTCTTAAGCCGGTACCACACGGCTAAACTAAACTGGCCTAATAGTTATGGCATCGGAATCCGATCCATTATACTACTGACGGGCGTGAACCCACTCCTAACTTATGCCAGCTTAGCTTGAGGGGTTAACATGATTGAAAGTAATGTGGGACACAAAATCCTACAATGGTAGTTAGCTTTATAAAACAGACTCCTTAATTACTGATTCAACCAATCCTGGTACAGTGGACTCACGGTAATCCGACAAATGTTTTGCAGGGCGTTGTCGGACTATCAGATTTGTCAGATTATACAGTACTGCCACAGACCCCTATATTTCGAATTTTATTGATGGAGAGTACTTTGCAATCCGACGAATAACAAATCAAAGGACAGTACTGCCACAGACCCCAATAATCCAAATTTTTTTGAAGGAGACTACCTTGTTATCCGACAAATATGTATGTCGGATTACAAGGAACTCCGGATTAGCCAAAGGCCGAATTACCTTGGGTCTACTGTACTTACCTAGTTTAGAAACTTAGAAATTATGTTCTTGAAGTGTTTTATAAAATTCAGTCAGGGTAATTTGTCATGACTTAGGTATTATGCTTTTTATCCCCCTTCGCATCGAGCATTTCAATGATGGACATAAACTACACCCAGACTCGTAACAACCTCAGAATGATACAACGTAGTGCTTTGTGCACTAATTAGTTACAATAAGTGTTTTAATCGTATGCACCATGCCCGTAGTCCCTATTTTGCTGCCATTGATAACTGCCTCTTATGATAGACGAGCTTAGCCCTTATATACTTACTCATATCTTAGTTCTTCATATTATGACTCTGCGCATGTGGGAAATGATGCTTTTTTTTAAATAGTGGCAAATTTTAACTTGGGTGTAATAATAAGTACTAGGTAGTAAGAAATACCAAGAGTTAACATTCAATATTAAGTGCTCTATACCACAGAACATCGAAAATGCTGAAGGAAATCGTCATTCATACGCGCTCGAGTTAGAACAATACACATAGACATTGGTCAAGGAATGTCGGACAATTTTCTTCTGTCTTTGTGCGCGTTGCTCGAGCGAAGGATATATTATGAAGCTGTCTTTCTGTAGTAGATGTTAATTGTGCGTATACGATCATCGAAACATATACGGGGTGATTTTTAATACACTAATAACCTCCGTCTTCTTTACATTACACCAAATAACGTCGTAATATAATTTTTGAAAAAAAAATACATATTATCCTTCACCACCTACCACTTAGTTTTGACACAAACCATTTACCACACATCGGACCCCGGAGTAAAGTCGATGTTTCTTTGTTAGGACTTTAAACCTCACAATAAAAAACGATTTTACTTCAGTAAAAGAGTCTGTAGGAAGTTAAGGTCATAACTCCAAAAACAAGTGGTAGGTGATTAAGGGTTAATTTATTAAATATTTTTCAGTACTGATATTACAAAGTATTTTAGTGTTATGTGAAGCCACGAGTGGGAAGTTATTAGTATATTACAAAACATTCCGTTTAGTACTACAATAAAATAATTATAATCCCTTTGAATTGAGTGTGAACATCATGATTGTGTTGACAGGTGCGGCTAGGTCATTGTACACACATTATGTTAATTATTATCTGATAGCTTCGCGTTTACATTAAAATAAAAGTAGGTGGAAATGTAATGACGTTTGTGTATAAAATATCAAGGGTTATTAAGTTTTTGCGATTCAACGAGCTATTTAAATTGCTTACAAATGCACGAATAATAGTTACTTAACTATATAATTTTTAAGTATATTAAATGTCTTTATAATATAGTGGTGGAATCGTGATTCAATGACAACGGTTTCGAATAGTCAGACATATGTGTCGGGATCAAATCCTCAAGCCGGTAAGCGAGTGCTTTGTGTGTTTTTTCTTCGTAACTGGAGGCCTACTCTAATTCAATGAAAACGAAGTTTCGATCAAAAATGAGGTGGTAATATGCCAGGAACGAACTTCTTGTGCTTATCCAAAAACTAATGACCCGCACTTCCTCATTTTTAATTGCGTGAGAATTGCAAAAAAAAATTGGATAGTATTTTTTTAACTTCCTAGAAACGGTAAATATAACCATCATTACTTTTAGAACAAAAAATTCAAAGACATGTGACGTTCACCAATCCGCAGATGGAGCGCATAGTAGATTACAAAGTGCAGGATTTTCGTAAATCAAGTTTACATTGTGTTGGTCTCCCACCAGTGTGGAACCCACAGCCTCTTGTACAGCAGTCGTACGTACTCCCTCGCACTGCTATTTGTATTCAAAAAGGTTATATAGTACGATACTATTTTGTAAAAATGAATTTGTAAATTGCAGTTTAAAAATAAATGGTCAGAATTTAGATTTCGTCATAAAAGCTGATGGCATTGTCAACGTGAGGCCGTTGTGGCCAACACTATATGTTACGACTGTACAGCTGTCAATAATTTAGTGAATTATAAAGTAATTGGCTCTACCAATTGCATTGCTAAACTTGGCACTAATGTGTATATACAGGTATGTCCAACAGTGTATTTACTAGTGTTATGATAGTAAGGAGTCGTTTATTAATCATGTGATGGTTTTTAGGGCTCCGTAGCTAAATTGGCAAAACGGAACCCTTATAGTTTCGTCATGTCCGTTAGATGTCTGTCCGCCCGTATGTCACAGGCATTTACTCAAACACTACTCAATGTAAGCCGCTACTTAGTTTAATTGTTAAATTTAAAAAAAATCATGTGGCACTCCATTAATAACAGAAGATTATTTTTTTTGTGGCACTCGACAGGTCTTATAAAGACATTTCAAGGTTTCTAAGTTTTATTATTGATTAAGTGAATATTTTAGTCGCTCCGAAAGTTGCAAAAATTATGTCTTCCTTTATCTTTTAAACCCCAAAAACACAAAAAATATTATAAAGGCCAACGCATAATAAATACTTTAATCTAAAATTATTTTCAATGTATCTTTGAGTTAGTGCCGTAAAACTACGCTAAGAGGTCGATACGAAGAAGATACGCTCTTTTACTGGTGCACGTTTTCAGATCGTATTTTTTTAGACTAACCCCAGCTATCATTGTTCTGTACTAACCGCCCATACCAAAAATTTTTTGGTACAAAAAAATCGTGATTTTTTGCTAGTGCAATGTTATTTGTTACTTGCCGCCCCGTGCAACTTCGTTTGCGTAAATTTTCCTCGTTTTTGCAACATTTTTCATTGATAAACAAACAAACTCTTCAGCTTATTATAATATTAGTATAGAGTTTGAAAATAAATGTCTTGAAAGTGCAATCCAATATCTTAAATGCGAAAGTATGTGTGTCTGTCTGTTTGTTACCTTTCACAACTAAACGGCTGAAAATCTTAATGATTTTTTATTTAACAAGGAGATACGTCATTTTGACTGGCTTGTTGGTCTAGTGGTTAATGACCCTGACTGCTAAGCCAGAGGTCGTGGGTTCGATCCCCACCCAGGATAAAACTTTGTGTGATGACCATGAGGGTTTATTCTGTGTCTGGGTGTTATTTATCTATAATATGTATGTATTAAGAAACACAAAAGTATGTTTATCAGTTGTATGGTTGCCATAGTACAAGCTCTGCTTAGTTTGGGATCAGGTGACGTTGTGTGAGTTGTCCCAATTATGATATTATTATTATCGTATCCTGTGGAAAGGACAAAGGATACTATTCATTCATTCATGTCAGCAGCGGGCGAAATCAAGTTTAATATAATTTTGTTTATGTCTTTTGTCTGTCTGTCTCCTTGTTAGATCATACAGAAAGTACTGTGCGTGCGTGTGTGTGTGTGTGTGTGTATGTTGCTCATGTATAGATGCACAATATTTGCGTGTATGGTCACGTTTCGTGGCGAGTATCGATCAATCACAGAGTTTGAGTTAACATTCTATTCTACTAACAGTGGAAAAAACGTGAATATATTATTTATATCGATTGATGTGGATGTACTAATTGTTATACAGTGAAGCGGTCTTTTGGTTCTGTCTCTTTGTTCCCTAGTTCATCTAAACTTTGATACGTTTTTATCTTTTCCTAACCCTCCGAAAATTTCTTTCCAAATGTTTATACTGTTTTTTACATGTTTATTATATCGATTGGAAAGTAATGAACCACTGTTGCTGGCTAGCAACAGTGGTTCATTACTTTCCAATCGATATAAAATAGGCTTATTTTATATCGAGAGGCTGAATTTGTTTATTGTACATACTTACTTGTATTATTAAAGTAAACAAGTCTTATTGAGTAGGTTAACTCATATCAGACAAAGAAAATGAAATACCCATATAACTGTTTTGTAATACCAAGGAAAGAGTTGCCCTTCCCTTACGAAATGAAGTCTAGAAGGGTGAGAGAACCGCTTACAAAACTTATAATTAAAAAATTACGCCACAATTGTGGGAGTTTTAAGTCTTCCGAGATTGCGTATACCTTATACTGATAAATTAATTTTGCAAGTCCGCCATATTGTTTCGGTAAAAACCCTATTTGTCTTGTTTCGTTAGGCTGCTTGTAGACGTCCGTTTTTTTCACCGGATAACGGACCGTCAATAAACGGCTATCCTTGTATACATATTTTTTTTTACCGGATGGATGGACTGCCGTCTATATGCGTAGATTGAACTGGGTAGTCAGAGATTACACACGTGTGAAATGTCGAATAATAAGAAAAAAAAACTCGTATTGGCCTACTATTTATACAAGAAGAAACAAAAAGAAATAGAAAAACGTAAAAGGTCATCGTGGGTGCATCCTATATTATTGGAAAGGGAAAAATATGGTGCATTTCAAACTCTTTTTACGCAGTTGGAAGAAGATGAAACTAAATTTTACAATTATTTTCGGATGAAGAAAGAAACCTTTCAACTATTATTAACAGCCATATATGATAAAATAAGACACGAGGATACTGACATGCGCAAATCTATTTCCGCGGCAGAGAGATTAGCCGTTACGCTAAGGTATGTTAAAGAGATGTTCAATTTCAAATTATAGAAAAGTAGATTACCTGTATTAATTAAAACAAAATTTAGTAGGTAGTAGTAGTTTTATTATACTCAAAAAAGAAATTAAGGAGTTTTAGAAAAATCGAAATCGTAATCAGGCGATGTGATTGAACTTAATTCAGTAATAATTGAAGATTGGGAATCATCTTGCTGTATGAGTTCTTGAGGCATCCTGGATGTGGATGGAATGAGTTGTGTTGGCTGATATTCATAGTGCATCCTGGATGCCGATGGAATGGGTTGTGTTGGTTGATATTCTTGTATCCTGTAGTCGGGTGTAGCCGTAGTGTAGCCTCGATTGATATTGTAATTGTAATTTTGCTGCTGCATGGACGCTTGATTTCTCCGACTTAAATTTCTCATAACTTTAATGACTTCATATTGAAATTCTACATAATCGTCGTCACTATACTTGTCTACAATCGGAGCAATACCTTTGAAAAAACACATACTCTTACTCTTGTCTTCATCTTCAACTGATTTAATTAAAGTAAGCATTTGTCGATCAACTTCGCTACAGTCTGTCTTTCTCTTCTTGCTTGTTTTTGTTCTATCGGTAGTATTGGCTGGTGCGGTAGGGTCATTATTGGTTTGTGAGTCAGTTTCTTTGTTGTGAGATTGTGTGATGTCTTTTTCTGATGTAATACTTGCTTCCGTTGTTCGGCGAGTCACAATTTTACACAAAAAGAGCATTTGATCGTAGAATTTATATTTTCGTAGACTTTTTGCACCAGAGCCGGATTTACATTCCTTAACTTTTTTGTGATATTTCATCCAGTTATCTCTTGCATTGTTCCATTTTTTTATGATATCTTTGCCTAAAAAAGAAAAAATTGTTACAGATATTTAGCTGCAGGGAACACATTTAGTGATCTACATTACAGTTTCAGAATGGGTATAAAAACTATCAGCTGTATTGTACAAGAAGTATATGAAGCATTGTGGGAAACCCTTTCTCCAATTTATATGAAACTACCATCGGAAGACGAATGGTTAACAATAGCAAAAAATTTCGAGACGAATGCAAATTTTCCTCATTGCTTGGGAGCCATTGACGGCAAACATATTCGAATCATCAAGCCAGAAGAAAGTGGGTCAATGTTTTTCAACTACAAGCACTATTTCTCATTAGTATTAATGGCTGTGGTAGACACCAACTATAATTTTGTTTTTATTGATGTTGGAGCCTACGGCAAAGAATGCGATTCAGCAGTATTTAAAGAAACAGAATTTTGGAAAAGAATAGTAGGCGACAAATTAAATATTCCTCGACCTAAGCAGTTGCCAGGTGCAGGCAGTGAGTTACCTTATGTATTTGTTGCTGATGAAGCTTTCGCTTTACATCAACACGTACTTCGTCCTTACGGTGGACATCAACTTGACTCAATAAAAAAAATTTTCAATTATCGTCTCACAAGAGCGCGACGCTACGTCGAATGCGCATTTGGTATTTTATCCAATAAATGGAGGATTTTGCATAGACCATTAAATGTTTCAACAGATACTGCTGTTAACATTGTAAAAACATGCTGCTTATTACAAAACATAATTCATAAATTAGAGGGTATTGCTAATAATGCTACTGACAATGCTAGTTCACACATGATGTCTACTCTATGCCATTTGCCTCGTTCCCATTCAACACGAGGTAATGTAACAGCAAATATGATTCGTAACAAATATGCAGAGTATTTCATGTCACCAGTAGGGCGTGTACCATGGCAAAATCAATATGCATAAAAATAATGAAAATAAAATGTTACTTACCAAAATCATTTTTTTCTTTCTCGGACATCGTTTCAAAACCTTCATTTAACGCAAGACAAATTTCTCTCCAAGCGGCAAAACTCGACTGTCTATTTTTATAGCACTCTTGGGTTTTGTCCCACAGTACAGGCCTATTTTCAACCAAACTTATTAACAATTCCATGTCAATATCACCCATTTTTAAAAGAACGCAGGTAGACGGCGCTCAATTAAAAGAAAACAGGCAATACATCCGGCAGCGTCAACACGCACCAATACACTGGCGTGGATGACCGCCCTTTCTTACACCGGACCGGTGTCCGTCGCGCCGAGGGGAAGCGGTGGTGCATCCGGCGTAAATTGTTCGCCGGACCGATGTCCGGTGCATGTACACACATTCATTATAATTCATACACCACCGCGAATCCGGCAAAAAACACGGTCCGTTATCCGGTGAAAAAAACGGACGTCTACAAGCAGCCATACGGTGTTAATCCCTGTGTGTTGGTTTCGTCTGACATCTGTGTGGAGCTGGAGGCATAACAGTAAGATATTTGCTAACTTGATTGATGTTACCTTTCTGAAAAACGCGATGAGATTTTGAGTTGTTTCTTTTGAAAAGAAATGACCAAGTATGTGCGATAAAATATGTATTTTTGTAGGTAGGTAAGTGGTACCTATCTACGGGTACTAGATATTGATGAGTCAATAGTGTGATAGATTTAGAGAATTACTTGACGAAGTTTATTAAGTGCCATGAGTGCCCCTGTGAGGCCTAAAGCTATGTTACCTATATTAACAGTTGCCGAGACAAAGCACAGCCACATAACTTACTTTTGGTAAGAATTTGATGGCGTACAGTTTGGCGACTGCAAGTAATTATTTTTTCTCTTTAATAATAATAATATCTTGGGACAACTCACACAACGCTATCTGATCTCAAACTAAGCAGAGCTTGTACTATGGAAACCAGACAACTGATTAACATACTTATATATTTCTAAATACATACGTATTATAGATAAATAACACCCAGACACAGAATAAACCATCGTGTTCATCGCACAACGTTTTATTCTGGGTGGGAATCGAGCCCACGACCTGTTGCGTAAACACTCCCACCGCGCCACAGAGGCAGTCAGTTATGCTAAGTCATAACGCTCGCAGATAACTTAGCTGTTTAGATAGTGTAGGTATTAAATAAACTAAACCATAAATGTACGTGAATGAATATTCTCTATCTTTTAGTTTTGAACTTTCATTTTAGGTTTAACTTTATTTGTTCTATTGTATAAAACATCAGTTATCAGGAGGGAGGTAAAACAGGAGGTGTACCAGAACCTCATGAAATAAAATTAAAAAAAAAATACAACTATCAAGACTGGATGAACCAGTCACATATCGGGCACAAAGTTAAGCTAAGTAGGTCCTAGACTCTAGGATCTTCTTACCCTAACTTTGTACTAAATTATAATTTTCTCTTTTTTTTATGTTCGATTGTACCTACTAGGGTATCATAACCGGTGAGTGGTTCACAAGGGAAAAGGAACGTTGTATAGCTGCATCTGGCAAGGTTTGCAGAGCAAACGTTCACTTGTCGGCCCTTTGAAACCGATATATCGCAAGTTTGCGGTTAGGTTTGTGTTCCTTTGTAACTTAGCTACAGAAAAGCTATAATATTTTATGTAATATATTTACCCGCACCAGCTTCGCACGGGCTTTTACCCGCTTTCCATTTAGAAGCGTTTTGAGCATATTTTCAACCGATTTAAAAAAAGGAGGAGGTTCTTAATTTGACTGTTGTTTTTTTTGTGTGTTTTGATATGAAAAAATATGTTTGAAGGGTTTATACTTCCGAGACCCTGGGTCCTTATTCACTACATTTTTTTTCGTTTTCGCGGCAAGCCTGCGTCTCTAACTGTCAATATCTTATCATAATGGCCAATAGAGAGCTGCGCTTTAATATGAGTGCATCTTTGAGCGCACCGCGCATACGTAAGTTCGCGCGGCCTTGCCGCGAAAACGAAAAAAAAAACGTAGGGAATAAGGACCCTGATCTGATGACAATGGGAAGAATCTGATCCGATGGGAAGAAATGCACACATATAGTGATTTAGATACATTTCATAGTGATTTGTGCATGATGAAGGCTACAGATGACCAGGGGAACTGTTCAATATTTGACGACTTGCGGTTCAATTACTTTAATATGGCATACGTTGCACTGTATGCTTGTCATACTACTATTGCACCATGTAATAGAGCTGATGGTGAAGTATCATGTGGACTTCTCAACAATTAATGGTCCTGCATCAGAAAAATAACAGGAGAGTAAATAGCAGACCCCGACGGATTTTGGTCGTTACTCACCTCCTGTTAGTCACGGGGTTTTAAAATTTTATTTATTCTTTTTTAAGTCCGTCGAGATCTTTTCTATTTTTTAAATTCTATTCTAAGATTAATTAAGTTAAACATTTAGGTATTTACTCTTTTTGATTTGAGAGTATTACGCCATTTTTTGGGTGATATAGGTAGGTTTATTGACTTCGATATACAACAGCCTAACAATAGCGAGTTTGATATGTTCGGATCTTATAGCTCGATGGTGTGTCACTTGGAGGTATCGGCGCACAACACAAATATTGGCACATCGGCGTCTGCCCGCGCCGGGAGTGATGCGCCTGACTCACCGCCCGTCGTCGTACTCGTGTGTACGCGCCGTAATGGACACTGTTTACGAGAACCAACTCTATTTTTATTATGTGCCTACTACTGCAAGCTTTAAACAGCCACTTATTCTTCACATTTATTTTAGATTTTATTTCATAAATATTTTTGAATACAACGATGGCTAGACTACAAAATGCACATCGTCGGCCTGGACTGAAAGTGCCTTCAAAGCCGTTTCTTAGGTGAACCTAAATTAATTGAACTTTTGGGAGCATCTAGATTCACTGACTCCTTGATAAGCGAACTTGAGATTTGTGAACGGCAAAATATGTTATTCCTCTCCAAACCTCTGGCGTATACAAGGTGGATTGCATTTGCGGTAGTTCCTATATCGGACAGACCAAAAATTCAATCGCAGACAGAATACTTTCCACCGATCGCCACTATTATTCCAGGATAATGCGTGAGACGGTTGAGATCAAGAAGTACTAGAATTTCAACCGAGAAGATGGATACCGGCTCTCACCATCTTGGAACCCCGTTATCAACAAATGCAATCATCGCAGTACAGACATCGCGCCTCAGTATAAAGACGTAGTAAGTGTAGTATGTAGAAGGACTACCAACAGTAAAAAAAAACAAAATTATCAAGACCAGGCGAGGGTAGTTGAAAAACCCTGCGCCTCACTGCCACAGCTGGCATCTGTCGACCCATGATCACGATTGGTGCAATTCGATCAAAACGTCGCGTCGTCGGGTAAATAAAAGGTTCGTACCTTTAAATTTTCACGCTATTAAGTCCCAATAATATTCTAATCCTTGATAAATGCCAATCATTAGGCCAAGTGCTGTTTACTGACCTGTACAACAAACAGACAATACTTATTCAATGCTTAGTCTACTTTTTTCTAAGCTTCTAATTTGATATACTTCATAATTTTAACATTCGCTGTCATAAAAAACTATGTAACAAACTTTTACAATTATAACAATGCATAGTTATAATCAAAGTTACATAGCGCCTACCCATATCCATTAATATCACTCACAGAGCGCTATGAGCACGGTAGACTCGGTAGATACATAGATTACCAACTGACAGTCAGACTGATCCATTTGGACGTGCGACAGACTAGCGAAAAAGCAAATTAAATATTGACAGTCACACAGAGGGAGTGTCGGGAGGCGAGACGAGTCTTTTTTCATCCGGCTGCGTTTGTTTTTTATAACGTTTTAACTGCAGACCGAACATGGTGAATTGGTAATGACGATTGATCAGCGCGATGAATTTTTGATCCTCCCCGATTTGTGTATTCACTTTGCTTTGTTGTTTCATTGCATTTGTGGATGAAAATGGCTTTTACAAGTTAAGGTCATTGCTGACCGCATCAAACCGGCACTGCGCCGGCACCGCCTCGCATCTAGCGGTTAGTATTCTTATATGGTTTTTTAAAGAGTAACGAGTAATCGCTGTGACTATGCGCAACTCGCGAGTGATTAGTGCCACAAAAAAACCTGTTATCAAATCGAGAGTACAGAAGTAGGAATATCTCAGATTAATAACTAAAGCAATATGGTATGGTTTAGTCTATTGTCGACCTTATTGACATTGTATAGTTTCTGGTTTTTATATTCGTGATCAGAAGCATCTATATTACCCGAAAAAGGAGTTTTTAATGATTTGTCATTAAGGCTTCCATCTGTTTTTCTTAATGGTAATGGTCGTCGTCGTGTCTTAAAGACACAGATTATAAAAAGCTCATGCATGCATTCAATTTTCATTTTGCTTGTGTTCTGTATTCTGCATTTTTTGTGTTACTGTTGATCGCTGACACTTACCCGGAAATTCGTGGACCACGCGATGCCTGTTGCGTGGTCCACGGGTGGACGCCGCATTGTCAACGAGGCGGTACCGAGTTGATGCGGTCAGCGATGACATTTACTTTCCAATATTATTATGAAACTGTATAGTCAAAAATATTTAGTAAGTACTCAGATCAAAAAAAACCTACAGGGCTAGCAGCAAACAGCAGAGCTTAATTAAACTATGGAATATGACATCGATAGATATATACCTAAACACCTCCATACAAACTCTGCGATCCTGGTAGCAAACCTCACCGACTAATGCAAGCATACCGTTTTGTACACAGAATACAATTTCCTCGTTGATATTTTTCCCGAGCTGTTTAAAAAAGAGTTGGCGAGGGGAACAAAAGAGTAAACATAACAAAAGTTTGAAATACGCGATACAGGTGCGCTGTTACGTTACAAAATGATATTGCGGCGAGAGGGAGTATCCCGACGCAAATACAATCAACTTCTGGCAGACATGACTTGCCCGCATTTGAACTGACAGACTTGTATTTAAACGGTGTATTTTTTGGTTTGCTTGATAAAAGCTTCCGAAACTTATGGACAGTAGTAATGTTAGAAGTACACTCAATTGTTGTCCAGAGTGGATCAATATTATAGTTGCCAAGTGATTAAAATGGCGGGAAATTAAGCTAATAACATTTTCACAACAACGTGTCATCCATAAGACGAAGTCGTTCAGTTAACTGTGAGAAATATCAATAGCGCATCGAAAATAAACCTCATAAAGATAAAATAATATGTTGCTTTGTAGTGCAGCACTCTGTTTTGTACATATATTCATCATTGGGCATCGATGTTATGTGGCCAATCCGGACCCATAGAACCCGAATGTTTATTACCATCATTTAAGATTGTGCTTCGTCAGCAATCATGTACGTCGTGAATGTTGACCGTCGCGTCGGCACTATTTTACCCCATTATGAAGGGAAGGGCTATATGTTACGTGTAGCGTAGTACCAGGGTAACATAGATCAAAAGAAAGTAGTTTTTTTTTACGTCTTATCATTGATGATTCTGTGGTATTTTTTTAAATAGTTAAGTATCTATGAAAACTTGCCCAAATATATGGCTGTTGCTTATTTGCAGAAATTAAACATCAAACTGCTTCCTTACAGTATATTATATGATGTGTCTTTAGTCCTACCGCTGTTCGATGTAACCTATTTCTTCTGGTTTCTAATTAATAAATTACTTCCAAGAAACAAAGAAGGTTAAACAGCAATTAATAACCTCAAATTTAAGGCACGCCCAAAATGTGGGAATTCCTCCGTACCATATTTAAGTTTTCCGTTTATATTGATCAATCAAGGCAATATAACAGTAAAAATACATTCATAGTCAAATGAGTTGGAAACGTCACAATAACACGCAAACCTTCAAACGAACGGACATAAATCAGGGCCCGGGGCCGTTGTACCCTGCGGAACAGGAAGCGGAGTCGATGCACCCTACGCACACGCGCGCACGCCCGCGCACACTCGCGCACAACCTACAGCTACGACTCTGATTCGTGTATGTGTGTGTGACACGAATACACTAAACGCGGAAGTACCACATTAACATACATTTTCTACTCACACTAACAAAAGATCCAGACTGTATGTACACGTCTATAACACGGACATGGGAAGGTTTTTCTTTGATGTAGCGCATGTGTGAGTGCCGCCCTGTTCGTACGTCGGTCGGGGGTGTGGCGTCGGCGTCGACGGGAGACGCTTTGAAGAGAACTGGGCGATTGTCGTTGTGTGCGTGACTGAGCTCAGTACTATTGATACAGTATGTATTTATTTTTGTTAATAATTGATAAGGAGAGTTTTAAATTGCTTTACTATAAATTCTTATGAATATTTATCATTAATTGTATATTTTTAAAGATTTTTTAAAATTATTGTCACATTCGAAATCTTGCTATTAAATCGTATCTAAGATTATGACAGTAGAATTAACTTAGTTAAAAAAAATAAAACTCAATATAGATATGTAATACATAACTAAGTAGGTACGTATATATACAGAATGCTGAACAACGCGATCGAACAACAAGACCAAAAGCATATGGTAGACGTGCAACTGCACTCGGAAAATTTAGAGGTTGCGGCGTTGGTAATACAGCAGCCTGTGTGTGTCGGAGTGAGTGCGCACGTGTCGGGACGCACAGCCAGTGTGGCGGTGTGGCGGAGCCCGGGGTGCGGGGCCCGGGGCTCGGGGGTGCGGGGCCCGGGGGACAGTGCGGCGTAGCTCGGCGCGCCCCCGTTCACGGCCAGGGGTCGCCGACCGCACCCCGGCTACGCCGTAACCCCGCTACGGCCCGTAGCTTCCTCTTTGTTTTAATTTCATGTGCAGTCTATAATTTGATTGTTACTTATTTAGGTCAAATCATTTTTAGTCATGATTTATTTATTGATTGTGTATTTATAGAACTATTAATTTGATGAAACATTTGTATGAGAATTACTCCTCGTTTATACAGTATATTTGTGATTTCATTCTTTAAGCAAATTTAGTAGAGTTAATGTTAGATGAGAGCCCGAGGGTATCTCTAAAACAGGGTTTCCCATTAGTAGAATTTATGTAGACACTACAAATCTTACAAGAGAAAACGAATTATTATAATTACATATCGCAATAAACATGACTAATATAACATTACTTATCACATATGTTATATAATATTATATCAGTCATGTTTATAACCTGCTAATATAGGAATGTAGTATATGTTACATATATGTGTATATGCTTGCTAATGTATCCAACTATTCCACCCTATGACGTCACTCTTAATCTGGTCTCATAACTCTTTATCTAATATGTTCTCCTGGTAATTGATCATTCAGGATTCTAAAACCTCGTCTATCTAGCCACATTATAAACTTAGTTGAATTTAAATACTATTAAATTCTTCTATCGAATTTAGAATCACATTACAATAGTAAAACGAGATAATATATTATTTAGACCCGAGTTCATCGACATTGAGGAAATGTTAAACCGAAGTTTGAATAAGATTTTCTTCACCGGCTTCAGTCAATCAACTGTTTTGTATCTAAATACTTTTATACCCTTCAGCGTTATTCTTATTATATAACAAGTAAATCTTTTGTCCTTTTTTTTCATTCGATTTTTCATATGACTGGCCTGTTGGTCTAGCGGTTAGTGATCCTGACTGTTAAGCTGAAGGTCGTGGGTTCGATCCCCGCCCAGGATAAAACTTTGTGTGATGAGCACGATGGTATGGTATGTTTATCAGTTGTCTGGTTGCCATAATACAGGCTCTGCCTAGCTTAGGATCAGATAGCATTGTGTAAGTTGTCTCAAGGTATATATTATTAATAAGATATTACTTATATAGGTACAGGACGACAACACATTTCCTAGTTAAAAAATGTTACCAACACATTATTAATAAGGGGATTAATAAACGTCCGTAGTATGTATAAAATATATTCGTGTCTATGATTTCTAAAGTCCCTCGCGGCATAGGAATGCGGGAGTCGTCGATAAAAAAAAGGGTTTAAAAGTACAAAAAGGTAGACCCTGTATCGAGTACCTCAATTTTTTTTTTTTTGAAATGCCTTTTAAGGACTTAATATAATATAAGCCGCTTTCTACTTTTCTCCTTTACCCAGGTTGAATGAAGTACTTGACGAGTAACTGTTTGTAGTCCAGAGAAAATAGCACCCACAAATGACAAACTTCGGAATAATTATGGGAGAGCTGGATTTTTGCATGAATGTTCCTTTTGTAGTTCTAAACAAAATCCCAAAAATCGTCATCGATCCGAGTGTCGCTAATTAATTTATTACTGGTAAAAGTTCATAAATACCGGTTTTTCGGGAATATCGAAAAAAAGTGTTCAGATTTGTAGCTTAGAAAATTCCCTACACAAATATAGTTTTTATTTTTTCTTAAAACTAAAGGTCTTTGAAATAATTTGATTCTAAAATTTGTGACGCGTAGTATACACTCTTCAATGGCATGCAAGGAAACGTTGAACATGTCATAAAATATTTAATATTTTATAATTGTTTTAGTTCTAAGGCCTAAACAATTTTTGAATGATTTAATTTTATTTTTTCATGGTTGAAATGATGTAAGTATGTCTGTGGGTTGATTTATTCCACCACGACTACTAAACACCTGAACGGATTTAGATGATTGGGATACTAAGAATCGTGAAATTAGTCCCTCTAATTTTTTTACATCAAAAGGACCTACAGTTAAAGTCACACCTATTTTTTTTTCTGAGCGGGTTTCTTAATGGTATCAAAATCAGATTAACACGATTTCAAATACGTATAACACTTGACCGTTTTTAGGGTTCCGTAGCCAAAATGGCAAAAACCGAACCCTTATAGTTTCGTCATGTCCGTCTGTCTGTCTGTCCGTATGTTACAGGCATTTTACTCAAAGACTACTCGATAAAATTTGGAGAACGTGTTATGTAGTAGCCGTTACTAAGTTTGATAGGTAAATAATAATAATAAATATTTAAAGGGGGGGGGGGGGCACTCCATACATGTAACAGAAGCTAATTTTTTTTTCCCCAAACATCAACGTGTGTCATATCATTGGTCAGGTCTTTCAAAATTATTTTAAAGTTTTTAATAAACTTTTTTGATGGAGTAAATATTTTTGGAAATAATCGCTCCGAAAGTTGCATAAATCGTGCCCCTAACTTTCGAACCGTATAACCAAAAAAATAGGAACAAAATCACAAACATAGCGCTTAATAAATACTTTAAACTAAAATTATTTTGGATATGATCGGATATACCGTTATTGAGTTATTGCCGAAAAACTTCTTTTCTCAACAAAAGGGCGTAGGCACGTATGAACATACGTTCTTCTGCTGATACAATTGTTCAAAGCTGCGGAACCCTTGCACTGAGCATGATCCGACACGCTCTTGTCCGGTTTTTTGTTACTTACACGGGGTGTTAGCCTTAGAAAAAAATTAATACTCCTCGCCCTCCTCTCGTTTTTGTATGCAATTTTTGAAGCTACAAATTCGGTACAAACTATTTTTTGATGACACTGATCGTTAACAAGATATACACGAAAAACTGTTTGTATGAACTTTGACCTGCAATAACTTTATTAGTGGCACTCGGATCGATAAGGACTTTTGGGATTTTGTTTACAACTACAAATCATTATTCCAAAGTGAGTCTTTATTTCGTGGGGATTAAAATTTTATGAAATGCCTCGTTAGGTCATCATTGGCATCGTTATTTCTTATTTTGTACGGTACCTTTAATAATGTTTAATAATCTGTCCAAATAATAATATGAATTCAAATTAAAAAAAAAAAACTGGGTAAGAGGATGTCGGATCATGTGAAGGGTTCCGGAGCCGTTGCCGTATAAAAAAACGGGTTGCACTCCGGGAGTGCCAGCAGAAATAAAAATTTGAATGTTGTGCATTTTTGAATATTTTGGAATGATTAGGAAATGCATTTTTTTATTAGTATAAAAGTACTATTATTTATGTGGTTAAATACAATAATTACCTATTGCGCTATCGTACACAAACATAATGCAAAAAAACAATTTATAAAATGACAATTACAACGACATGACAATTAAATCATAAATATGAAATATTAATTAAAAAAAGAAAAAGTTATAGATCTTCTAGTTTCTAGACCGCCCGATCGCTACTAATCTTACGTTCACGTGATCCTGACGCGAGTTTAACATTTTATACCCATACCAAATAAAGTGCACAATGCCGCTAAAGAAGTTTCACTTCAAAAATCCAATTTGAATAATTGCACCAGCAGAAGAGCGATGTTCATGACACTTACGCCCTTTCGTTAAGAAACGCAGTTTTTCGGCAATAACTCAATGACGGTATATCCGTTCATTTTAGAAATAGTTTTAATTTAAAGTATTTAAGTTAAGCGCCTTTTTGATTTTTTTCGTACTTTAGGAGTATTGTTTTCAAAAATAATTACTTATTAAAAAAAAAAATCAATAAATATGATTTAACTCAAAAAATTTGCCTTCAACAATTACAATCGTTAGGAGAGTCTGCCCTCATCTCGAGCAACAGTTTTTAGATGGTTTAGTAAATTTACGGTGTTGAAACTGTCCTGTTAATTAAGGGGTTAAACAAACCTCGAAGATAACCATAAACTGCAGTAACTGCAGAAAAAGTGTGGACTACTGAAATAATGGTGCGAGAAGACCCAGGAATTACTTACTTGGACATTGAGAAGATTCTTGGCGTTTGTTCTAATTAATTAATTTTTTGCATCAGCATCTTGAAGTGAGAAAGTTTTATTATCGTCGGATCCCACGGTTGCTCTCAGACACTGAAAAACAGGCCCGTGTGGCAGAGGCGAAGGGTTAAAATTTTCTTGAGGTAACCCGATACGAAAATCTATTTTGTTAGAGATGGTTTTTGTACGTACAATATTAACTAAATTAAAATTAAAGGGAAGCTGAAAATAATGGTATTCTAAAGACCCTCCGCCACTACCGTGTGGGTTGATCGCGCAAAATGCGTCTACGATTTGAAAACGGAAATCACCAGTTTCGAAAAATCACCACAGGTGACGGAAAGTCGATTTATCAATTCGATCCGGAAGATAAGCCAGTCGTCTTTTCAGAAGGAATGTTGCCGATAAAACTACAATGACCTCGTAATGTAGGTAAAAAAATGGTGGCTATTTTTTTTCTCGCAACGAAGATGTGACAGCAACAATGTTTGTAAATCTTGAGAAACCCGGTGTTGAAACTGTCCTGTAAGGTTTCAACACCGGATTTCTCAAGATTTGCCGGTGGATTGGCCAACGCACAGCGCCTGTTTTAGCTAACCGTAATTTCTTTTGTTCCCGATAATCAAGGAAAAATAAAATGATAATATTTTTCGTGTGGCGTGGCCGTGACGAAGTCGCAATTTCAATACAAGACTGGAAAAAGTGGTTTTAGCCTACTTCAGAAGGGAGGACGTTCTCAATTCGGATGTTTTTTTTATGGATGTTCGCCCCTAATTTATATATATGGACAAAGACGGATTTTCAAAAGCTCTTTTGAATTTGTTTTTGTTCAAAAGAGTTTTTCCCGAAATGGTCAGGTAGTTTATATAGATCTGATGATGAGTTTCGGAGACAGACAACGAAACTTTTCAATAAATGCTAGCAAATCAATCGTGACCCGTCATTGAAGTTGGTTAGATGTTTTTTGTAAAAGTTTTATAATAGTTGGTTTCGGTGAATGGAATTTTGAGTAGAGAATGAAGGAGAGTATTTCGAAAAAAACCTTTAAATTAATATCTTGTTTATTTTTTTCTTGTCTGAAAGCTTATCGAGTTACCTACGTAAATTTAGAAGTATAAATAAGTTCTTACTGAATACATACTAATATTTTTAAGAACATTACTAACAATAACTTTTTTTCACAGAGTTGGACGCAGTGTTTAAAAAAAAAACCAAAGTATTTTATTGTTAGTACCCTTACTATATGACTAAGTTGAACGGCAAGAGATACATACATACCTACCCGATTATTTCCTTTGTGTTTCATCAAACAATATTACAATAACAATACGCCTTATACGTCCTGTTACCCTGGTACAAGAAAAATGGAATCGAGGAAAAATTAAGTAGAGAAAAATTGCCAACAAGGGTATATCTACGGGTTTTTCCTTACAATAAAATACCGTAGATTTTAAATTGGCCACGATTCAACGGTGACTGGGCCGGGGTAATTAATGGGGTCCGATATATCATGGCGGGTCCCCGGCGAGGGGCGCTGCGAGGACAAAGATATGAATTTCAACGTATGCAGGTGAACTAAAGTTTTAAGAATATTTTAGCATACCGGTCTACCGGTACTTAAAATAATTTTAACTGCTGATTTGATATGTTATCCTTGTACATAATCTCACATTGTTCTTAGTGCGTAGTGGTAAGCTATAAAAAAAACAAAATGCGATGTTTTCCACTCTGTAGAATTCCACAATAAGGCAAATTATGAACGAGAAATTTATTTAATTACTAGCTGACCCGCGCAACTTCGTCTGCGTAAATTTTCACTTTTTCTTTTTTCTTCCTTTTTTTACAACATTTTTCATTGCTGCTCCGCTCCTATTGGTCGTAGCGTGATGTTATAACCTATAGCCTTCCTCGATAAATGGGCTATCTAACAATAAACTATTTTTTCAATGCAGCCCAGTAGTTCCTGAGATTATCGGGTTCAAACAAACAAACAAACTCTTAGAGGTATGAAAAATAGATAGTAGCCGATTCTCAGGCTTACTGAATATGCACAAAAAATTTCATCAAAATCGGTCAAGCCGTTTCGGAGGAGTATGGCAACGAAAACTGTGACACGAGAATTTTATATATTAGGTTGTAAAAACCAAAAATCTGAATAATTAAAAATTCAATTACTGATATTAACTATGTCACTTACATGATGAAATTCACGCTGTTTGGGCTGTAAATAGTGTCAAAAAAATTGACATACATATAACCAAGTCGAGGTTTAACTACCCTCCTTTAGCGCAGTCGGGTAGTTAAACTTAGATTATCATTATAATATTTTAATAACAAAATTTGAACTCTTGAATGTTTTTTCATTATATTTTCAAAATACAATAAATGAAGACAAAACATTGTTAAAACCTATTGTGTAAAGGCGTAACATTTTAAACTTATTGAAAGGAATTATATATGACTATGTTTTATAAAAAAGTCATCCAAAATTCGATTGGTTAATTACTTTTATTAAAAACTTACTTATTTTAAATAAAACGACGCCAAAAGTTCCACTACAATAAATGCTATCTGAGTAAAAATATTTCACTGGAGATAAAAATATAGTTCAACGACCCCAAACGCGCAATACATAAGGTTAACTGCAGTTCCTAGTAGAAATATTTCCCGCCATTTTCCATATCTACTTTATTTCTAGTAAAATATAACCCTAATAGTACTTCAGTATTCAGTATCATATCTTTCTGTGACAGAGTATACTGCATAATTACTGCAATTGAGATGCAGCAAAAATCAGGAAACGATCACACAAACCGCGTCACTGTTACATAAGCGCTAGGGGGAGGGGGGTGGGGGGTTACGCAAGCGGCGGCGCGGCGTGCGGGGTCGAGGGTGGCGGAAGGGGGGGGGGGAGCACAGGATCGATGCGCGGCCGTTCACCCGCCTGCAATGCGCCTCGCTTGCCGCACGCCTACAGTCAGCCTGCACACATCCGCCTATACTTTATGCCGCCCTGGTACTTTTTGCTAACGCCAGGTCGTTCGCTTTTGGGAAAAATGAGGAAATGACGTTTGATATACGAGTGCTTGGCTTTTTAAGTTTTGTTTTATCTTTTTACTATTTCCTGTTTGTTAATTAAGATTCTGGACATTTTGAAATTTGAATAAATGTATTTCTGTTAATCTAGAATTAAGCTAATACAACACAAGTAAACTGAAAACCGTTATAAATTTATTAAAATTATAATATATATTACACACCTAATACAGACGAGGCTATGGACTTAATTGTACCTATATTGCAAGTAACACAACAATGTCCATTATCCCGAGCCTAGAAATTGAAAGGTAAACTAAAAGTGTCGTAATAGAAAATTATTTACAAAATAATATATAGTATCAGTTGTAGCCGTGCCTACGTGACGTCACGCTACGCGGCTTGTCGTAGTAGCGCGTCTACGCGAGGGCTACGGTTAACTTACTTCGGGCTCGGATCTCATGACTTTTAAATGTTGAACAATAAACGTACATATGTTTTAAAAACATGATGTTGTGTGTACGTTTTTATGAGTTTCCCTTTAAAGTACGAGCATTTAATATATTATAATAAGTTCAATTTTGTATGGAAGTTGCAATTTGTAGATGCTTCAAACACGGTCTCTTTTTTTACCGTATGACATAATTAATCTATTTATGGTACCGGTTGAACGCAATAATCTCAGGAACTACTGGTTTGAATTTAAATATTATTTTTTATTGAGAAAGGCTATAGGCTAAAAACTATAGGCTATAATATCTCCCTACGACCAATAGGAGCTGAGCATTAATGAAAAATGTGGGAAAAATGACGCAGACGTATTTGCGCGGGTCAGTTAGTACTTCATGATAGTCGATATGTTTTTTTGAGTTTTAGGTTATGTATGATATGTTGGTTGAGTTCTATTAAAAGCAGTTCAACGTTTTTTACCCGACTGCGCAAGATGGAGGGTATAATTTTTAGAGTGTATGTATGTTTGTATCTATATTTATTTGGCACGCTCTAGAGCTTAAATGGCTAGATAGATTTTAGCTTGAGAGGTATCGTTGGATTCGTCTCAGTTGTGAGAGTGACACTGGGTACATCAAAATTAGAAATAAATAAAATGACAGAGTTTTGGCGCCAAAGTATTTCAGTTGAGAATTAATTTCAAGCAGTCGGATTTTTTGAATTATTATAATTTAGCTTGTTTATCTGCCTCTGTGGCGCGGTAGGAGTGTGTATGACTGCTACGCCAAAGGTCGTGGGGTCGATTCCCACACTGGACACCACTTTGTGTCCACAAATTGTTGTTTCGAGTCTGGGTATACTCTGTGTCCGAGACTTGTATGTTTGTAAAATCTCCCGCGTCACAGGGCTTGTAACCTACTGCAGGAGTCTATTTATTTATTTATTTTAAATAAAAACAATACCTTTTTATTATTCTTGTAATACATCGTCGATGATAACACAAGATACCTATATAAGCCTAAGTGAATTTTAAATATAAATGTGTCTTGCACGTGTTTTGTTTCAGTTTACAAACAAAACATTGGCGGGAGACAAAAACTTGCGGAGGGTGAATTTTGTTGAGTTTTATTCACGTCGCGTTTGAATACATCCTGTATAATGACGTCGTCAGGGAGGGGGGACTTTAAGATATCAATTGATTCATAAGGCTTGTTTAACTTATATACGTTTCAACAGGGGCTGAGGAAAGCAAGAAATAGCTCTAATTGAGTAACCTTTAAGAAGGTACTATCTTGTAGTGGGCCGATATAAGAGCATTTAGATCTTGTGTTTCTCTGTAGAAGTATAATAATGATATATTGGGACAACTTACACAACACTATCTGATCCCAAACTAAGCAGAGCTTGTACTATGGAAACCAGACAACTGATAAATATACTTGTATATTTTTAAATACATACATATTATAGATAAATAACACCCAGACACAGAATAAACCATCGTGCTCATCATACAAAGTTTTATCCTGGGTGGGGATCGAACCCGCGACCTTTTGCGTAGCAGTCGGATACACTCCCACCGTGCTACAGAGGCAGTCAGCAAGTAAACACATCTATGCCTACCAAACTATTAAAAAAATGTATCTTAGAACTGGCTTACTTTTAATACACCACGGTATAAAATATATATATTCCCTTTTACAAACACAACTAACTGACACAAAATACACCCAAACTCAGAACTAACTGATGAATGTCGTAACCACACCGTCTGGAAGCTGTCTCACATGAGAAAGCATACGACTGCTGATTCGAATGCATTCTGACTGCGCCACCGAGACATTCGACTTACTTTTTTCATAAATAGGCACAGTTAAAGTAATAGATCAGTGACGGGCAGCAGCGTCACTGATGCGAGAGCTACGCCCTGCGATCGCCAACCCGCCTGCCCAGCGTGGCGATTATAGGCATTACCCCAAATGCACGAAGCACAAAAGCCATGGCCCCCAGTTCCCGGCAGTCACGCTATTCCTGGACATGGTGGCGTCCACGGTAACGGCGTGGCGGGGGGTGCTAAGATTCTCCGGGCTACGGAAGGCCACCACAACCGACTGACCCTGGCGACGTATAACGGACGCACGCTACGGCTAGACTCGCATCTGGCACAACTTGAGGTGGAACTTGGGAAGATTAGGTGGCATATTCGGGTTAAGTGAAGTCCGAAGAGAGGGAGAGGACACCATAACCCTCGAGTCAGGCCATCTTATGTACTTCCGCGAGGGAGACCAACAATCCCAAGGTGGTGTTGGGTTTCTGGTAATTAAGTCCCTTTCTGACAACGTTGTGGAAATGTCTAGCGTGTCGAACAGGGTAGCGTACCGAATTATCATGCTCACCGAGAGGTATAGCCTCAAGGTGGTGCAAGTGTACGCACCGACCTCGGCACATCCAGACGACGAAGTGGAGGATATGTTCGATGACATATCGAGAGCCCTGCACTGCACTACTAAGGCCCACTACAACGTTGTTATGGGGGACTTCAACGCTAAAGTGGGAGTACAAAATTGCAGCGAATTGGTAGTAGGATCCCATGGAAGCAGAAATCATAGGGGGCAAATGCTAGTCAACTTCCTCGAACGGGAGGGGCTCTTCTTGATGAACTCCTTTTTCAAGAAACGGCCCCAAAGGAAGTGGACGTGGCAAAGCCCCGACACTATGACGAAAAACGAAATCGACTTCATCATGACAGACAACAAGCATATATTCAGAGATGTCACCGTGATCAACAGGTTTAATACCGGTAGTGATCACCGACTTGTCCGAGGCTCTCTGAATATCGACTTTAAGGCGGAACGTGCCCGTCTGATGAGGTCCAGGCTTCGACCTACTTTGCTCCAAACCATGATAGGATCCGAAGCGTTCCAGTCAAACCTGGATAACCGATTTGCTGCCATGGAAACCACAACAGACGTAAACCAGAAACTCGTAAATGTGGTTCGGATACTCAGGGAAGAAGGTACGAGATTTTCTGAAATGCAGCGTAAGGGCAAGAAGTCAAAGCTTTCGGAAAAGACTTTAGGGCTAATGAAAAAACGATGTGAAAACCCACCCGTCACTTCGTCGGAAAAGCGCGCTCTAAACCAAGAGATCAACAAGCTTATACGACACGACCTTCGGCGCTCCAACACTCTTTTGATTAAAAAAGCGATCGAGCAGAACCGGGTTCAAAAGTGTTCGTACAATCTCGAAGAAGCCACCTGACGAAGTTGACCACAGCAAGTCGTTTCTTCGAAGCAGGCAGTCCTCTCCGAAGTGGAAGGCTTCTATGGCCAGTTATACGTTTCGCATGCATCTCGACCTGATCCTGAAAATGAGGGTCCTAGAGCCACTCTAACATGCCACTACACCGAAGACCTGCCCGAAATCAACATTGACGAAATCGTGCTGGCTCTTAGACAGCTAAAAAATGGAAAAGCCCGTGGAGAGGATGGCGTTACAACAGAGTTATTAAAGGCTGGAGGTAAACCCGTACTGAGGGAGCTCCAAAAGCTTTTTAATGCTGTCCTGTTTGAAGGGAGAACTCCGGAGGCGTAGAGTAGAAGTGTAGTCGTCTTGTTCTTCAAAAAAAGAGATAAGAGCCGGCTGAAGAACTACCGACCTATTTCTCTTCTAAGCCACGTCTATAAGCTGTTCTCAAGAGACATCACGAACCGCCTTGCGCGAAGACTTGACGAATTCCAACCACCGGAACAGGCTGGATTTCGGAGTGGAAATGGCACCATAGACCACATCCACACAGTGCGGCAGATTATACTAAAGACCCAGGAGTATAATCAGCCCCTGTGTCTAGCATTCGTGGACTATGAGCAGGCCTTTGACTCGATTGAGATGTCATGTCGAGGGTATGTTCAAGACGCTGCACTGGAAAGGCATCAACGTCAATGGTAAATACATCTCTCACTTGTGATTTGCAGATGACATTGTCATTATGGCGGAAACGCTGCAGGACCTGCAACGGATGCTGAATGACCTGGCTGACTTCTCTTTACGCATCGGCCTACGGATGAACTTGGATAAAACCAAGGTCATGTTCAATGAACATGTACTACCGGAACCGACAGCGGTGCACGGCGCCGTTCTCGAAGTTGTTCAAAAATATGTGTACCTCGGGCAGTCATTGCGATTAGGTAGAAACAACTTCGAGGACGAGGTGAACAGGAGAATTCGGTTGGGTTGGGCAGCGTTTGTTAAGCTACGTCAAGTCTTCTCATCGTCGATCCCACAATGTCTAAAGACTAAAGTCTTTAATCAGCGCGTCCTACCCATCATGACATACAGAGCTGAAACGTGGACACTGACGGTACGGCTGGACCACAAGTTCAAAGTCGTTCAGCGGGCTATGGAAAGGGCTCGGAGTTTCTCTTAGGGACAAAATCAGAAATGAGGTGATCCGGCAGAGAACCAAAGTTATCGACATAGCCCACCGGATTAGCAAGCTGAAATGGCAGTGGGCTGGCCATATTAGCCAAAGAACCGACAACCTTTGGGGTAAACGAGTTCTTGAGTGGAGACCGCGGCTCGGCAAACGTAGTGTAGGACGCCCTCAGGCCAGGTGGAGTGATGATTTACGCAAAACTGCTGGCAGGAGCTGGATGCGAGAAGCCGAAGATAGAACAAAGTGGCGTGCAATTGGAGAGGCCTATGTCCAGCAGTGGACTGCGATAGGCTGATAATGAGGCACAGTTAACAGGTCATTTTGCAGGTATTCTTGCCTCTTATTTCTTTTTGGTCATCATTTTTTCAACTTTTATTTAATTTGCCCTGTTAGTTAGTGTGGGTCAAATCTTAGAAGCTAATTTAATACCACATCCTGACGTTATTTGCGTATCTTTGATGACAATGCAATATTCTGGTACCATAGACCTGATCTGATGATGGAATTGTATCTGCGCTGCACATTACACAAAAAGTAGTGTAGTTAGTAGATACCGTCGATTTTGCCTTAAGAAGAGTGAAATCGCTAGAAGGTCTTGGCATCGTTCTCGCGAACAAGCTAAGGTACAGCCCACAGGTCATTCTACAGGTATTCCTGCCTCTTATTTGTTTTTTGTACAGGTAATTCTAAATTCAACCGAACCAACCAACTTTATTTGGCTTTGTGTAATGTCGCCGCATTGCCAAAATATGTTGCAGCGACACTGATTTTGGAGGACCGGTAACGTAAAGCTTGTAATTAATGATGATGTAATATTAAAAAAACATTATTGTCCATTAGACTGTTTACATAGTTGCATAGAAAATTACATTTTAAGCAAGGAATTGCTTGTAGTGGGAGATTCAGCTCTTCTATTTAAAGTAATCCATAAACCAGTGTACAATTTATTATATTACTAAATGTACTATTAATTTAAATTACTAAATATTTAGTGCTATAATTAATATAAAGGCTTGTTTTTTATTTTTTTTAAACGATAACTAGTTATTTACGATTTTGGACCCACATTACTAGCAACCCGGTTAACCCCTCCAGCTAAGTTCAATGGCTTGTGTTAGGAGTGGGTTCACGTCCGCCAAAAACGGCCGCCGTTCTTGTAACGGTGTTGCCCGAGGCGGAGAGTAGGGGCGTAACATACGCCAGCCTCTTCAGCGGGGCGAAGGCCGCTCTTTTAGCTGCTGGCGGCGTGGAGGTGAGCTTCCGCCGCTCACAGACCGGGGCCCGGCTCCTCGAGTTTCCGGGGACGGAGGGCCCGAGCAAGGCCGACTTAGTGGCGGAGACGCTGAGGCGTCTTGCGGAGGGCGTAAGGGTCGCCAGGCCGACAAAGTGCGCAGAGTTGCGCGTCTCCGGCCTGGACGACTTAGTTACGCCCGAGGCTGTCCGGGAGGCAATTGAGCTGAAGGCTCAGTGCTCTCCCGTGAGACCGTGAGGGTCGGTGCGATTCGCCCCGGCCCCGGCGGAGTTGGAGCGGCGTGGGCGCGTTGCCCCGTCGCTGCGGCCAAAACTTTGGCAGAGGCAGGCCGGCTCCTCGTGGGCTTCTCCGCCGCGAGGATCACAATCCTCGAGGCGAGGCCCACGAGGTGCTACCGGTGCATGGGCGTGGGGCACTTGCGCCCGCAATGCACCAGTAGCTTTGACTGCAGCGGACTTTGTTTCCGCTGTGGTCAACCGGGGCATACGGCAGCGGCGTGTTCTGCCGCTCCCCACTGCCCCGTGTGTGCGGCGGGCAATCTGCCCGCCAACCACATGATGGGGAGGGCGGGCTGTAGGCCTCCCAAGGCCGCAAAGCCGCCTGCGGGGACTGGCCGAGCGCCCAGGCTCCGGTGCGGATGGAGGAGGGTGGGGACGAGGCGCCTTCCCATGCCTCTACACCCTCCACCTAACGGACTCCTTAGCCATGCTCGCTCCTCGCCCCTGTCGTCAGTGATAGGGGTACCGGATGCGTTGCGCGGTAGGGGGTCCAGGACGCGGTCGCACCCTCCTGCGGGAAATTCATCTCGTGGGGGGAGGCGGCGGGGCTAGTCTGCCCCGTCGCCGGCGAACCGAGTGACGTCGAGGCGCAGTCGCGCGTGACGTCGCTTGGTCCCCACCAAGCGTAAGCGCCATTGTAAGCGTGACGGACGGGGAAGTTTCCCACGCTCGCGACCTTTCGCGATGGCGGCGTTCTGTGTGTACCCAGGACGCCGCAGGAGCAGGAATGCCCGATGGGGCTATGCCGCTGGTCGCCGAAGATATAACAAGTTCTGGCGGCCTATCCGTGATGGCGGCGAGTAGGTACACGGCCGATTTTTTAGTGGGGGCAGGTCCCCACACTACCTCCAGCGTCTGCCCCGGGTGCTGGAGGTGTGCGTTAGGCATTTTTTACGGCCATAAAAAAAAAAAAAAAAAAAAGGAGTGGGTTCACGTAGTAGTACAATCGGTAGAATTCGAACTCGCGTCCTCAAGATTGCGAGACCGATGCCTTAGCCATTAGGCTAAACAGTAATAGATTTAGTCTAAAATATCACGTAGGCTACTTTTTATTCCAGAAAAATAATCTTTTCACGTGATATAGATTTGCTTTTATTTATTTATTTATTTATTTTACTAAGGCACACAATAATTATCAGCAAAGTATTAAATCAATACGTATCTAACTATGTGTACACCAATATGATCAATGGAGTACAGGAAGTTATTTCAGATTAATTAATAAAAGACAAAAAAAAAACCAAAAAATATTTAAAAACTACATTTAACCAAAACTGATTAAATTAAAAAGAATAAAACTAAATGTAATTAATTAAAAACTTAAACCTACCTACAGCAAACAAAATAACAATGGCTAAGATCAATCGGCTGCACAAGTCACTCAGAGGTTTTTAAGTCGGAGGTATTAGTTATAGTCTAAGATCTTACTGCAAGATCACTTTTGCCACTATTTGATAGTCCTCCCCCAAAGTATATCCCCTTGTTCATAATCCATCCATACTAATATTATAGATGTGAAAGTAACTCTGTCTGTCTGTTACGCTTTTACGCTCAAACAGCTAAACCGATTTAGGTGAAATTTGGTACAAAGATATATTTTTTTTTTTTTTTGTTAAAAAAGACGACTCCCGCAGTAGGGTACAAGCCCTGTGTCGCGGGGGACTTTACAAACATACAAGTCACGGACACAAAGTACACCCAGACTCGGGACAACAATTTGTGGATCACACAAAGTGGTGTCCCGTGTGGGAATCGAACCCATGACCTCTTGCGTAGCAGTCGGACACACTCCCACCGCGCCACAGAGGCAGGACATAGGATAGTTTAAACGCGATAACCGACATCCACGCGGGCGGAGCCGCTAGCCGAAAGCTAGTTGTACATGAAAACTGATTTCGAATAACAACTAGATGAATATAGCGATTTTGAATAAGATCTCGTACTACTAGGTTACATAGCTCTAGGTACACTTATAACAGTATTAGAACCCTTTGTCGGTAAAGTTCAGTGTTGTGTAAGTAATTCAGCCCCAATAATATATTTGTATAACGTCTTCGACAAGTCCCCTCGTCAGGAATGGTCGAGTTCGTAATTGGACATATTCTTACTGTTAACTGAGCCGAACTTATTATAATTACGCGTCATAGCGCCCAAGACATGTGCTATTTTTAGTTCAGGGTACTTTATATATCACTTTTGGAGAATAATAATAATCCAGATCAATGATTTGAGACCAGCTAACAACGTAGAAAATCTGGGGGCCTGGCCCTTTCTGGGGAAAATAGTGATGTTGTTATTGGAAAAGAATTATAGTATAGAACTTGAGGTTTGCGGTAGAGACTATAGATTTTTTTTTACGAACGATTAGAACGGCGTTTTCGAATTTGCCACAAAACGATTGTCCCTTGTCTAAGCCCCCTGGGCTCCCTATTCCATCACTCACATAATCTGATGGGTCGAAATTCTGACACGACAAGAGGGAGATTAGGCGCTAGACCGGCGGCGGCCTAACTTGCTCTCACACGCTTTGGTGCGGCATTTTTTGATAACGGTCATTCGTCTATAGACCGATGGGGATAATTTTGCTTAACCATGCATATTATCTCTCGATCTCCTCTCCAATGAGCGCAGATTTCTTTTTGGGAATACCCATTAAATTTTCCTAAGATTTACAACTAATAATAAGTTATGCGCGGTGCGCTCAAAGAAGTCCACCGCGCATGCGCGTTGATGCATTTCTTAGCGCAACTCTACCGCGCATGCTCGGTGGACATACATACGTCAGTTTGCACGGGCTTATCACGACAACGAAATAAAGATAGTGAATAAGGACCCTGATAGGTGTGATTAAATTGAGAATTTGAATGTCAATTCAAATTAGTATCCACCTTTTTATGAAACGGTAAAACGATTCGCTCTGTAAAGATTTGTATGAAATTTAACATCATGACGTCATTATGTTCTGGTGTCAAATTATTTTTACACAAGTTGATCCCAACGACACTCGTCCAACGTGTGGATCTAGAAAATAGCATTGGCGCCAACGTTGGGACGAGCGTTATTCTAGATCCACACGTTGGACGAGTTGCGTTGGGACCGACGTTGGAGCCAACGTGTGAAGTCTTGTTAGTATTTATTTAATGACTAGCTGTGCCCCGCGGTGTTTCCCGCGGTTTATTAGCCTCTGTGTTAATCCAGGGTGTCAGCTAACTCCATACCAAATTTTCTTAAAATCGTTCCAGCCGTTTGGACGTGAAGAAGTAACAAACATACACACTCACATACAAACTTTCGCCTGCATAATATTAGTGTGACTAGTGGTGCCGCGCGGTGTTACCCGCAGTTTATTAGCTTATGTGTTAATCCAGGGTGTCAGCTAACTCCATACCAAATTTTCTTAAAATCGCTCCAGCCGTTTAGACGTGAAGAAGTAACAAACATACACACACTCACATACTTTGGCCTTTATAATATTAGTGTGAAGTGTGATTAGTGTGATTATAAATATTAAAATATGATAAAAGATGGACGATTAAACTTTCGTATTATGACCTGATAATACGAAAATTGCTAGTTATCTTTAAAAAAAAAATGATTTGACATTCAAATATCTAATTAGGCATCGGAGAGTCTGTGGTAGCTAAAACCTAAACTGTGTTCCAATGAAGACTAGACTACAAACGTAATATGAACTAAAAAAACTAAAAACTAGTACAAAAATGTTTAAAAAAATGAGTATAAAATGCTATCGCAATGTCTTTAAAACAAACATAATTGTAAAATATAACGCAATTATAAGACATATCGAGTTAATTAAAATATTTGGACCAAAGCAGTAGATGGTTACCTATAGTTAGTAGCCACAATTACCGTATTGTAACCGGAGACAATAACGGCTGTAACCCGAGCGACGATCGATGCTCGTGATCAGACGATCGCTAAATCATGTCTGGCTTCTGAAGGTCGCTTCAAAACTATACCAGTATGTATATATTTTAGACTAACTCAGCTTACAACGTAATACTTCGTGTCAGTAGTACTACTAAGTAGTACAACTAGTAATAAGTAATGATACAAACTTGTATCTATAAAAATAGCTATGTGTTGTTCTAATGTATACTAAAACTAGCTGGGACAGCTAGTATTAGTATACATTCATTTCATTTGCACAACTTCGTATGCGTAAATTTTCCCCGTTTTTGCAACATTTCTCGTCGCTACTCCGCTCCTATTAGTCGTAGCGTGATGTTATATAGCCTATAGCCTTCCTCGATCAATGGGCTATCCAACAAAAAAAGATTTTTTTAAATCGGGCCAGTAGTTCCTGAGATTAGCGCGTTTAAACAAACAAACAAACTCTTCCGCTTTATAATATTAGTATAGATTATAAAGAGGAAAGATTTGATTGTTTGTTTGTATTGAATAGGCTCCGAAACTACTGGACGGATTTGAAAAATTCTTTCATCGTTGTGGAGCTACACTGACCCCGGGTGACATAGGCTATTTTTTTATCCCTGTATTCCCACGGGAATGGGAACTATCGCGGGTGAAACCGCGAGGTGTCCGCTAGTAATCTATATTACTGTAAAGTTTCGTCAAATTCATTCAGTACTGAGAGAGTAATAATTCCATATACTCAAAAACTTTTACTTTTAAGGCACTAGTTTCGCCCGCGGCTTCTCTCGCGTGGGTATTGCTATTCCCACAGTGTAACCGCTAAGAAATCCAGCTGACTAATGTCAGGGTATTTCTTTACTCCACTAATGTGTCGTAATAAACAATCAACCTTAATAAAATGCTTGCATTTTTGGCACTCTCCTCAGGGACTATAATTCTATGTCTGTTATCTATCTGCGACATAGGCTGTAGTGAGGAAGTTGTCTTTAAAAAAAAGCCTAAGTCTGACAAACTTCTATCTAACTAAAACTCAGTAATAACTACTTGAAGTTAGTTCTACGAACTACGATACAGTAATATCGTCAGCGTGGTAGAAAAGTTTGGATAAATCGACACTGCTAGTAATTGTAATTATGTTTATTATTAACATGACGTTATCCAAAGCAGAGTCGACAAAATGGTTCTTAATTTTCCCACCTTTGGGTTATTTTTTGATGAAATCTATTAATTAATCAATGTAACATGATTAACAACTATTGAACTACCAGGAAGACATAAAAACACAGAGCTTAGCATAACAAGACAATTGAATAAAGCATCTATAAATCAATTAACCCTCAATCTACACAAACAGAGGCCCTCACAGATATCAACGTTGAAATAGCCGCGCGTAAAAAAATGCAGTGTGTACCTACCTGACCTACCCCTACTGTCGGCGCAATGCGACGGCGTACACTACAGTGCGCTAGTGCTATACCTACCCCAGACTTGTACACAGTGCTAAATTATACACCGCCGGGTTTATTGTGGGTAGAGACCGCGGTACTGTTGACTTAGGTAAATGTACGCTGTTGATCGATTATGCGGGGTTTTCAATTAAAGCCTGCGGTAGTGTAAGTTGAACGATCGGTTTTTAACTAGATTTTACTGCGTTGAATTGCTATTTTATGCTTTGTTCCTAACCTAACCTCATTTTGTTTTTTTTTTTCAAACATTCATAATTTTATAAAATTTTTAGTATGTTTTAATTTGACGTTTTCAAATAATCATTAACCTGATTTTACGAAATAAAGATATTTGACTTTGACTTTGACTTTAACGAAGTACGGAGAGAGAATGCTTTTAGCCATGATTATATTGTCGTAATTGCCCAGTTTGTCAGTTTTGGGATGCAGTTTTTTTGCTGTATATAAGTCAAAACTTCCCCCATTAAACCTACGATAGAACACTAATCTATAAAAACATGCTAAATTAAGGTTGTCAGAGCGTGCGCGATGCATGGTGTTAAAAAGTTTTAATTGTTCGTCCCGTAAAATTGTTTTTGTTTCTAATGATCAATCAGTAAGTACCTAACTTACTATTCTGAAAATAATACACGGACTGAAACCATATTGAAATAACCTAATTCTACTATCTAATTAGGATTTTAAAACGCTAAATATAAACAACATTATCATAAAATAATAACAAAAATAAGGACGAAAGATTCGTTTCTAACTTTTAGCAACTTTTCGCAAATAAAGATTGATTGATTGATTGATTGATTGATTGATTGAAAATTAACCAAACCACGGGATTGTAATGTGTAGATATTTTTTTTTTTAAAAAGATAACTAGCAATGCGGAATTGTGGTCCCACATTACTAGCAATCCTGTTAACCCCTCCCAAGCGGAATTGCTTGTTTTAGGAGTGGGTTCACGTCGGTAGCATAATGAGCAGGATTCGAAGCCCACAATTGCGAGACCAATGCCTTAGCCACTAGGCTACCTCCGCTTTTATCAAGGCATGTTGAGCGGTTTATTCTTAGCAACGTAATATACAGAGAGACATACGGCTTTTTTCGCATATTTAAAAATACTATACTTTACAGATGTCACATTTTTATTGATCCGGCATTATTATGTATTTCGAAATATCGAAATGACAATCTCAAAAGCTCTCCTATAAAGCCTAAATCAAAGCATGAATAAAATAGGAATACATAAGCACTTTTCGTTGGTCCTAGACCTGTTCGTTCTTGTCTTATCTTCGTTGCCGTCCTTGACGAAAGTTGTCCAAGTCTGAAGTCGCGGTGGTCCTCCACCAGACAGTCTGTAGTCTAGACGAGGGGTTGGTTCCAAGTGCATTTTTCTGTCTGGACCCCTCTTTCACGTCAATGTATAAACGAACCCTATCGTTTATGCGTGTGCGTTATTTAATTTCACTATAGATTCTACCATTATAGGAAATGAGTCTTAATAGAAGTACTAAGAGTTCATAATTCAATGGAGTAATGAGATGTAAAGTATGCAGTCATGATTTAATTTTACTTTAAAAGCTTTTTCCGTAGTTATATTTATCTTGGTAACAGGAGCTCATAAATGCTTAGAGGTAATGAGATTTAAAGGTAGGTATAATGCTGTAGGTAGACCTTTGATGTTGTTCCGTTGAATTTGGCTGTAACTTTTTTAAAGGTTGTAGCAATTTAGCAATGAATAAACTGTTGAATTTCTCCACAATTTTGACAGTAATGTGATGCCTGAAAATGAAGTCTTTACCTACTTATTTAAGTGTATGAACATATTCATTATCTCTTTTTTTTCAACTAGTTAAAACAACAACTCTTTAAGTACCAAAACGCCGATTTTATATGCAGATCTCATACAAATATCGGACTATGACGTCACTATTTATTTTTAGTCAAATCACTTATTTTTATGACATGATTATATCCTATTTCATCAGGAATTAATCGTTGGTAGTTTAAATGCTAGTTTTATTTACTAATTAGAGTTTTAGTGTTTTTGTTTGCCTAGGAAACGAGCCTATTGCCATTGCACGTGGAAGTCTTCCGTGTTGTAGCAATTTTAATTATTACTTTTCAGTCTAAATGTAAATGTTGCATAATCGTATTAATCCCTGTATTCCTTAAATTTGTACTGTAGTTTTAATTAAGATAAATTCTAATAACAGTATAGTCTTTGTACTACAGCAAACAAGTGCATAACTAGTACCTATACGCAGTCGTGTTACTTTACGACAAATTATGAAGCAAACATTTTTGATCTCATATTTCTTCTAACCACACAACATTTTAGTAAAGAGATAATAGCTTAATCATTGCACTGTAAGTGCATTTATTGATGCCGAAATTTTAACAGAATTTACTCATATTAGATATATTTCTTAGGGACTTAATCGCGTGAATTATTTAAATGTACGAACCTTTTATTTACCCGACGTTTCGATCGAATTGCACCGATCGAGCTCGTGATCGATCTTTAAATAATTCACGCGATTAAGTCCCGAAATATATCTAATATGTACAAAAATCGCGAAAGTTTAAAAACAAGAATTTACTCAATTTAAGTTGTAACGTAATCGTACCATCTAGGTATATACTTGCTGATTGTTATTTGTTTTAGGAAAATGAAAAGTGTATAGAAACTTAGAAAACAAAATTCTGTTTACACACAAAATTTAATCAAAATCGTTGAGCCGTTCCCGAGATGGTTCGTAAATAAGTACAACAATTGCTCTTTTTTGTAAATAGAAGATAGTTTTTAGTCTGCTGATGGACGAATTCGCTGAAATTTAATACTCAGCAGAGTCGAAGGGTTAAAAATTTGTCAGAGGTAACCCGATACAAAAATATATCTTGCTGGACATGGTTGTTTGTACCTATAATACTAAGTAACTACAATCCAAAGGGAAACCGAAAGTAATGGTGTTCTTAGGACCCTGTGCCACTGGTACTCAAGCAGATAGTACACAAGATTAACACAACAGAGATTAACATGATTGAAGCCTCGGGCGAATACTACGATACTATATATGAGTAGTCATTAGGTATATCATACAAGTGGGCCGCTTGAAACGAAGGTTGTGAATGTATTTCTGGAGCACATACAGCAGGAGCAGTGTTGAAGCTATCAATAGATGAGTATATGACGATTCTCCGCTGCTGAATCATATCGCGGCTCACCCGACAAGACTGTTTCCAACATATTATTTCGTAACATAAACTTCCTTAATTTAAACCCGACTTTCATGCGAACGAAATCGCGGGTACAGTTAGTACTTAAATAAGAATGTTGACATGTATCTTAACAATACGTAGGTATACCTTATAGAATTTTATAAGCTACGGGTCTTAATCGCGTAAATATTTTTTTTAAGGCTAAATACCTTTGTTTATTGCCCAGTATGGTCTACCCGTGACCACGGCCGTTGCAATACGGTCGAAACGTCGGGCAAAATATCGGTCAATATCGTCGGTAAAATATTTACGCGATTAAGACCCGTGGCTTATAAAATTCTATAATGTGTACAAATCGCAAAAGTTTACGAACATATACAGTAGGTACACCTACTTACTTAAAGTGTTTTCAAAATAGAGCTAACATCTAAACAATATGTTTTAAATGTTAATGAGTTACAGAAGTCAGATAATTTTAGTTATTTGGGTTTCTAAAGGTCAAACCTACGTGTTTAAAATTTAGACACGAAGATTTCAAATCGAAGTGAGGCGTATTTACTGTTTCAAGTCGAGGTAACATAATAATCAAAATCACCTAACAGTTGTTGGTCATTTTTGTTAACGTCTTATCACGAGCGTAGCTTTTACTTCTCCTGATTTTTTTCACATTATTTATTAAGTGTTATTTACAAAACATTCAAGAACTAAATGTCCTTCCATTTATCATAAACAATGAGAAAAGTGCCAATCTATACTAATATTATAAAGCTGAAGAGTTTGTTTGTTTGTTTGTTTAAACGCGGTAATCTCAAGAACTACTGATCAGAATTGAAAAATTCTTTCACTGTTGGATAGCCTATTTATCGGGGATAGCTAAAGGCTGTATAACTTCACGCTACGACCAATAGGAGCGGAGCAGCATTGAAAAATGTTGCAAAAAACGGGGAAAATTTACGCAGACGCAGTTGCGCGGGGCAGCTAGTGTGAAATATTGAACTTGGCTGAATCCATAAACTATTATTATAAATGTGAAAGTAACTGTCTGTCTGTTACGCTTTCACGCTCAAACAGCTAAACCGATTTAGATTAAATTTGGTATGGAGATAGTCTGAGTCCCGGGGAAGGACCTAGGATAGGTAGATATTTTTATCGCGATAACCGACATCCACGCGGGTGGAGCCGCGGGTGAAATCTAGTAAGATATAACTAAATTACTTATTAGTCTTAAGACTAGATCGTAATTTTAAAACGGTCATATATAAACTTAACTATATGTTGTAACACTCAGACCTACTCGTACTTTACTATAGATTTACATTAAACCTACACTTAAGAAAGACAGACGAAGAAAATATGAGATAATATTTATTTATTTAAAAATTTAAGAAAACTTACAGCTAAACACAATAGTTAAGAATAACAATTAACATAAAGAAGGCCAATTAAAAGTTTTCGCTAATAGAACATAATATATACAATAGTAATTATATCAGTGGACAATTCATTTATTAAACTAAAGACATATGTGAATTATACAACACAAAAGAAACATACCATAAATACTAAAAAAAGGAGAAACCAAAACCAAAGTATAAAGTGTCATGCCGTGTGGTGCCGGCTTAAGAATAGTACCACCCCATCTCTACCCGTGGGTGTCGTCAAGGCGACTAAGGGATTTCACCCCGGAGGACGGGCAGCAGCGTCCTCTGCGTACTTAAAGCCTTACTGCGATCGCCAACCCGCTCGCCAAGCGTGGCGATTATGGCAATTACCCCCAGGATCTACATACTAGTAGGTTCTACTGGGGAGACCCGTGCCCAGCAGTGGGCCATCTTATGGGTTGATATGTAAGTGTCATGAGAAAAAGTGGTTTATTAACAATTTTCTTAACTTTGGGACTAGTATCCCTAAGTTAAGGAAAACGTTAACAAACCACTTTTTTTTGTTGAACAGATCGATGTCAACTAATTGTCAATTAATTCTTATATTTAGGAATATCCATCATACACAAGTATATATTCAAATACTTATGTACTACGATCGGACTGCATGTAACTATGACATACACGTAGTACGATCGTAGAACGGTAGAATGGTCACGCCAAATTTCATTTCACTGTCAAATTAAGTACTGGGGATAGCGCTGGTTTTGAACGATGCTATACGCAATGCTGTTGTATGTCAATCCTAAGCAATTCTCATGATGATAATGAGCACTGATTACGCGGTGAATCTTATGCATTTCAATCCTGTTCAGAATTTCGACGAATACATCGGTTGATCGGGTGATTTTTTATTGAAACAATGTATAGGTATACTTAATGACATTACTGCTCAAGTTATCATTCCAGTAGTCCTTCTTAATGCTTAAAATTACTTTCCTGTACAATTTGATTCATTACTTTAGGAGATTCGCGCGTTTAAACAAACAAAAACTTTATAATCATTGTTACTTATTAGCACCTATATATTTTCCCATAATACTAATATTTAACCATAATAATATAAATTGATAAACAAAACAATGAGTTATAATTGAATCTACCATTTTAAGCAATATTAGTAAAATAATATCTTGGGACAACTCACATAACGCCATCTGATCCCAAACTAAGCAGTGCTTGTACTATGGCAACCAGACAACTGATCAACATACTTATATATTTCTAAATACATATGTAGATAAATAACACCCAGACACAGAATAAACCATCGTGCTCATCACACAAAGTTTTATTATGGGTAGGGATCGAACCCACGACCTCCGGCTTAGCAGACAGGCCAGTCAAATGTATGTAGTAGTATGGTCGATTGAATTCTATGTTAAAAAGACACTGGCTCTGACACTTAAAAAATTGCGTGAAAGGGAAGTTTACTTATCTATTATCTTTTTTTTAAAAACAACAACCTTTTCTCGTTAGCCATAACGAGATCAAAAGATTAATCTAATACGGATTATATAACTCGACTTAAAAACAATATTATTAAGATTTACGAGGAGGTTTTTTGTAAATACATTTAAGTCAACAAGAAAGTCGCCTGCGGTATTTTTCATCTTGTTGCTCCCTGAGGAAGTCTTCCAATGTTGCCATTTTGAAAATTATATTAAATAAATTAACAGGCAATTAAAATTACTTTAGCAATTCTGAAAGTTTCAGCGTAGAATTTCTTCTTACAAAGTGTTACTCTGTTATTTCGCAGCATTGTTATCTAATTGTCTGTGTAACAAGACCGTATAAACTGAGCCCAGCTACCAGGCTATCAGGAATCGTGAAGAGCGTAATCTAATAATAATTGCTTCAGTATGGCATGTACGTACATAAATCGTTATTAAGCTCAGCTATGTGCAGTGCGCACATAGTTTTGCAGATACGTAGATACTCGGAAGTGGCTGCAGGTCGTTGCACATCCCGGCCGACGTAACAGGGGGATTGGGGGCAGGAGCCTCGCCTCCCGCCCGGGCAATTGCCCCTCGGTTCATTATCAAAGTTCACTAGTACGGTGCACACATATAAGTCTTTGTATCGACTACGTCGCGTTGCATACACACGTTTCAGCATGTCCATATTGTCTAGAGCTTCAATGTCTCTCGTAGCCCAAAGGATGTGAAGCGCATACAGCAAATATTGCAGGTCTAGTTGTAGTGGGCAGTCGTGACGGGGGTGTCGAACCGTGCCGACGTTTCACGGAAACAGTCGAACCCCGGGCGGGAGTTTTGACAGCTCGCCCGGAAAATCTGCAGCGAGGAAATGCGCCACAAACTTAGTTACGCTCCTAATCAGATCATTTTCAACTTATTGCCCATTGCAATAGAGGCTACATTAAAAATATGTCATGCTTTGCTCGCGAGATTCTTGATATCTGCAGTGTAAATAAGTAAAAAGTTTAAAATAATTTATTTGATAATGGTATACCTAATTAGGTGTTCCTTCATATAGATTATAAAAACGTCGCAAGGTTTATTCACGAGATATTATTTATAACATTTCTTCCTACAAAGGATTCGCAAGTTATTTTTAAACAGTCTGGGCTCAAAACATTATATTAGGAATCGCGTTTCTATGACGACCGCCATTGCGCACGCAAGCGCGCTTGGCGTAGCACAATAATATGTATCACTAGGAGACCATAAGTTGGTCGTAGGTGGTTTTAATTTAACTGGAAGGGTAGTTGAGGGGGCTGAATAGAGTCTTTGAGAGCTTTATTCGCACTCCATGAGACTTACGAGAGTTTTAAGTCGGGAAAACTGGCGCGCATATATAGGTAACTTTAATTTAAATTATACTTGGTTGTTTAATGGGCTTAAAATTACTAACAGATTTTTTTATTTATCAGTTGGTTTGTTCTTATTTGTTTGTATTTAAGCTGAATCTGCACTGTTCCAATCAATGTATTAACATGAATGGAAAATATTTAAGCTATCTTAGATTCGCATTATACTGTTCCCAAAATGTCCAACTAAACATGAAACTGAAATACACAAAACTCAAACAAACATTAAGTGACTTACACCAGGATAGTTCAAATATCGGATTAGAACTTAGATTGAACCATTTAAAATCAAAAGTTATGACTAATACACCAATCTCGATCAAAAACATACCTCTCGAATTTGTAGAAAAATATGTTTACCTTGGCAAATAAATATCTTTTAATATAAATAGAAGCTCTGAAGAGGTAGACCGGAGAGTCACGATCACCTGGAAGATGTATTGGGCTCATAAAGAAATTTTTAAATCACAAATGGTATTATCCACTAATATAAGTAAAATAGCTATGCACACGGCCATACTGCCATGCTTCTCCTAAGGGTGCCAAACATGGACGTTTGATGCGAAAACAAAAAACAAAATCCTAACAACTCAAAGACGAATGGAAAGAAGCATTCAGATCCAGAACAGCTCAAAGATATGGTGAGAAATACAGACATACGCAAGAAAACCAAAGTAACAGACGCTCTATCTTTCTCGCTTTAAAACAACGTTATCAGATGGATTCAGATATCGGTAATGTGGTCAGGACCCCGGGGAAGAAGAGCGCGAGACCACTCGCATGCCATATGGGCGGACGAAATAGCAGCAATAGCAGGCCAAGACTGCCAAAGACGGGGAGAAATAGTATACCTTCGTCTACAATGAGCAACATTATGTTTGATGCAGAGAATTATATCGTCGTAAAGAGTGTCAGAGTGATTGTAATGTCCCCTCGGGAACCTAACCGGGAAAGAATACTAATGGTTAAACTATTAGGGTTGGACTGTGTGATCCGATCACAAGTTAACAAGTGATTGATATTTATTCAGTAGTGTTTTAAAATAGTTTATAACTTATCGTATGATGATTAATTTCGTTTTCTTTTTCTTTTTTTTAGAAGATTATTTAATTGTGGTTTCCTTGTCCATATATTTATAAACATATATGTAGTTATTAAAATAAACAATGAATGATATCGGTAAAGACGTTTTCTAGATATCTCGTGACCAAGGGAAATAGGGATATATCTATGTATATATATATATATATATACGTAGATAGATATATAAAGGGAACAGTACTTATTGGTACGGTCAAGCACTGACCTACAAAGTAAAATCTTGAAATTTTGACAGTCACATTGGCTATGAATTTCGATTAGTTTAAAAAGCAAAATTAAACGAACTCGGCTTGTTTTTGATTCGTTCTCAGTACTGTCTGTGTTTAAGGGGCCCGGCCAGAGTTGCTCGAATTATGCAAGGCCGAAACTCACAATATGTAAGTCTAGGATAACATAGTTTAGAGAAGTATTAGAAAAGTAATGTAACTGTCTACGCAGAGAGCTACGGTCGTAGCGCCGCCGCGTGCCGCTGCGCGCTCTATAGGTAGATTCATGTTACATACCAGAGTACAGTTTTTTGTACTTCAAATAACTCTCATGTCATTATGTTATAACTTGAAACTAAAAAATACCCATTAACATGATAATCATTTCGACAAGATAGTTTTTTAAAATAATAGTATAATTTTTGGAAAATAGTACTACCAAAACGAAGAAAACTTAACGATGTTTCAATTTCTAATACAAGGTTTCAAAATTTTACTTCTCTTCTAGTGTAATTAATTAATTACCCATGTATTATAGAACAAACTTACTAACAATTTTTTAAATATTATACACACATTTTCGCGTGAATAATATTTAAAAAAAAAACATTTTTTAATATTAAATGAATGGTCATCTGTTGCATACGCTAACAATACTACCAAGTAAACCAAAGTTACCAGCTACGATGCCTCTAATAACACAATTAGGTTCATATTTCCTTAATTGGTCACTACCTAACCATTTATATTAAAATGTATATCATTACTGTAGCACACCATGAAATTTGGTACTAGCCACTCTGTCTTGCCTATTAATTAATTACTCTAATTGGTGTACCAGGAGATCAGACATAGGGTGGAGTCTGCATTATGGCGAGGTACTCGATGGTGCGATATACGTATGTGAGTGTTGGTGTTCGGTGCAAGCCCAGACAGACGCCGGGAAAGGGGATATTAAATTACGTGTCGATATTACTTTTTTGAAGCTTTTGATGTTTTGAAAGGTCTTTTATGTGATGTGTATTTGAAAAGTGGGGGGTGCGCAAGTATTTCCCTGTTTGTTTACATGTCAAATTATTGTTAAAGTACTTTTATATGTGAAGTTGTTGAGAAATGTCCTCGAAAGATGGTATTGTGATGTTTTAGATAATAAAAAAGTATTACTCGTTTACCAGATTTATAACGTTCCTACCTCCTCTCTGGGAGAAGGTATAAGCCGTAATCCACAACTGCGTTGCGCAGTGCTAATTGGTGAAAGTGACGTGACTGAAATGTCTTTAAATTTTTGGCTTTGAGATGTGTCCTTTTCCACATGATCTTTTCTTTAGCCGATGTTGAACTGATGATGATTGTTTCATCATCATTGTTCAACATCGGCTACAGACAATTTACACAAAGTGCGGGTGTGCTTCGCCATAATACAGATACCGTGCTTAAGTTGGGGTCATCACTCGTCACTACTAGACCGCTAACTCCTCGTATTACTACTACAACTAGGTCGCCGAAGCAGGTATATGATACCTAAGATTTAGACATAAGATTGTTTAAGATAAAACTTTACAAATGGCTTACTGATTGTAATTTATATAGCATTAAAGAATTTATAAATGAAAATAATGATATATTTTGTTACGAGTAAGTTAAGAAATTGAAACTGAAATTTTTGCATGCTGTGATTGTTACAGCGAAAACATGTACGTACTTACTAATACAATTTTGTAACACCATTTTATACCATGTTTTTACGCAAATAAACGTTTATTATTATTATTATTATTAGGTATCTTTTTTTTTTAACCTTTACCCGTGATACGTACCAAAATGTTTCGAATTAAAGCGATCTTTAATCTTCGATTGTAACAAAATTCTATCGACATATGTATCTCTTATATACATCTCGACCGATTTGGGTGATTTATTTTTTGTTGTGTTTGTAATTGTGACGAGGTATTAAAGAAAATATCTAGCATATCTGCGGAAGAAATCGAAAGTTTGAAAGGTATCTTAATAACAATAAAAAATATGATCTTCTCACTACATCTGTGCTAAACCGGGATCTATAAAAGCTACTTTTCAAAACATTCCACCATACATACAAAAGCTCCGATGTTGCATGAATAACAAATATGATTAGGCAGCAGTACCAGCGCGGCAGACGCAGTGGTGTGCGAACAAAAAGAACTTACATACGTATAATGGGAGGATGTGGGAGATGCAGGATCGCATCCCCGCCGCCGCCGCCCGCGTAGATACTGAACGATATCTATGCGCTAATGGGATAACCAACTTTCTATGTGGCATTCTAGGAATATTTCCGTTATTTAATGATGAAACTAAAAGTCACGACTACCGGAAAATCAATGTTCCCCGTTAAGGGACACGGGTATTAAGGGAGAAATCCCTTAATGAAAAGACCCGTGTCCCGGGGACGACGCTTTCGCGAGCTATACGAATAAAATCTGAAATTCGACTAACCCTTAGTACAGTATGTATGTTTAATCCCTGTACGATCCATTAATGTATTGTTGGGTATCATGTTCCAATTCAGTTTACGTATTTTATTTTAATTTAATGAAGAAAACACCATCGTTTAATATTTTTTTTCTAAATGGTAGTCACATGGCAAGACATGCGGATTTTTTTAGCCTACACGCCCCTTTCGGGTCAGTAAGGAATTTATTTACACCTTGTACGAGTATATACGGAATCACATTTCTTCTTATTTTTCTATTTAGGAAGTGACGGTTTTCTCACTATATTTTATACACTAATTTTGATTGATTTTCTATTTATGAGTATGGTCAAGTTAATGTTATATAATTGAAGTTTGCTAATTATTTTCAACATTATTATTAAGTACCTAAATACTTTTATTGCCGTAATATAACAATCTACTCGTCGTTTACTAGGGGTTAAATGTTTATTAATCAGATATAGAACTCATTCATTTATTTATTTGTAGATTGTATAGTACTTACAGTACTCTCCGCACATACTACATGCCAATCGAGTATTTGAAGTCTTATAATATCGATATTTTGTGATTAATTTCATCAATCAAATCAATTATAGTCACAAAATTTCACGAAATGTCATCATAAATCTTATTTTCCCATAAATCCTTACCAACCACATGGCTACCCCAATGCCCAGGGTTGCAGGCTGGTGTGCAATGGCGGGCGCATCCGGCGGTCGCCATGACTACCGCCGCCGCCCGCCGCACCTCCGATACACTTATAACTACCCGGTAGCTGCATTAGGTTGTGATACCAGGCTTGCAGCATATAACTAGAGGTATCTCTAACAAGTATCTGTTAGTTTGCGTAAGATATTTCTTGCCACAATGTGAGTAACATGATCAATATCCTAGATCGCAGTCAAAGTCAAAATACTTTATTCACTTAGGTTACAGGATGCATAGCTTATGAACGTCAGACAATTCATTGAATGCCAAGTTAGCAAGAGTAAAGCCGTGAGAAAAGAACTTGGTAAAAAAAACTCATGGCTACTTTTTGTATACACATTTATGCCAATAAGGTACTGCAACCATTACACCATGAAACTCACGTAAGCAGTAATCATAGTATGTATAGTGGGTATAATCAAGCTTTAAATTAATTAGCCTCCTACGGTGTGGATGGGAGCATCAACTTAAAAAGGCAACATGCGATTTGCTTGATGTAAGAAAAACTGCATAATATACAAATATTTATGAACCATTAATTCAAAATAAGATGATAATGACAAGGCCGACCAGTTACTCTAAGTAGCATCCGTTCACGAGTATGACGCATGGATCAGCCATCATCCCCTTCGCCATATTGGAGGGAAGGAAGACGACCCGGCTGAGATATTATGTAAGTCCCTATTAGTATAAAATAGGGTGTGCTATTTTAATCGGTAACTTTTGTATTAATATTGATTAAATATATGAGATAACCTTTGTTGAGGTAAACTCTATATAACAAAAAAAAAGAAACGGGGCAAGTGCATGTCGGGTCACGCACAATGTAGGGTTCCGTAGCCCCCCCAAATTCGAGTAGGCGGCTTAAGAAGTGGGTTTTCTGTTGTTTTTGTTTCATACTTACAAGGTTATACCTACTTACTTGAAATGGAATTTGTACGAAAATTTGTTAGTTCATTTGATCAGCTGTTACTCGTAAACTTGTAAATCCGATCCAAGTTTCCGTTTCAGTTTGCCATAAAATATAGAAAATATAAATGCATTTCGCTTGCTATAGCTGAACCACCGCCAAAAAGTAAACAACAGAGCGGATATATTTATTGCAACAGTCTAATTCTGGAAAGTTAAGTGCATACATAGTTTCCGAGATTATTTCCGCAACAAAAACCTAACGTCTCTATCTAAAATCTTACATAATTAATTATCCCCAACAAACGGTTTCTTCGTAAAGGCCTGTCGTTTGTAAAGACTTCAAGTAACTCAATTTCGTGACGTTGAAACTCGGAAATGAACGCGGAACGATTTTATTTTTCTACCATTGCGACGAGACACTCTGCCAATTAAAATATTTAATTTGAAAGGAAGCTGCTTTTGCTGTAACTAGCTCATTATAATGTTACAGAAACGAATATATGTAGTTACCTAAATAGTGGGAGTAAGTAGAAAGAACATATATATCACACTAGCTGTATTTGTATGCGTAAATTTTCCTCGTTTTTGCAACATTTCTCATTGCTGCTCCGCTCCTATTGGTCACAGCGTAATGTTACATAGCCTATAGCCTTCCTCGATGGGCTATCTAACAGTGAAAGAATTTTTCAATTCGGATCAGTAGTTCCTGAGATTACCGCGTTCAAAGAAACTCTTCAGCTTTATAATATTAGTATAGATTAGTCATGTCTAACATAGTAATAGAGAAGATATATTGATTGTAAGGATATATTAATCACACTAATATTATAAAGGGGAAAGTTTGTTAGTGCGTGAGTGTGTATGTTTGTTACTTCTTCATGTCTAAACAGCTGAAGCGATTTTGATACAATTTGGTATGGAGTTACCTGACACCTTGGATTAACACATAGGCTAATAAATCGCGGGTAACACCGCGGGGCACCGCTAGTTAGTAAATAAATCTGATATTTAAAATCCTAACAGTTAAGTCAGATTAAATTTGCTATTAAATTGGAGTTTTATAATTTATCATATCATAAAAAGAAGTGATTTGACGAAAAAAAGCAGTGACGTCATACACCGCTATTTGTATGGGATCTCCGTATAAAATCTGCGTTTTGAAATTTCTTAGAGTTGTTGTTTTGACTAGTAGGAAACTAGCCCATTCTTATAGATCGAACGACCACTATTTTAAAACGCACACCAATGTTGTGTCTTTTTAATACCATTTTGTGTGCTTTCAGTTTGTGAACCTATTATTTAAAAAAAAGAGAAAAAAAAGAAAGTGTAGTACATTATTGATTTCCAATAGTACGTAAGAAACTCGAAATATCCTTCATTTTCTTTCACTTTACGATGTATTGGTATTTTTCAGTCCTATACAGACTCAGAACATATTTTAACATATCGCATTCCAAAGCCGGTAGATACTCCCAGTCCCACAATACTAATATAGCAACAGCGCAAAAGTGGACAAATAGAAATACTTACAATTAAACTAATAGAAGACAAAACAATTCACATCCCCATAAAATTTGCCAACGTCAACAAATTTATGATCTTTAAAGATAAGCGTTCCTCATATATATTTAACAAGTTTGTCTGCAACAGTCACCTTCACGAATTTAGCCTTACCCTTTGTTGCCACGATGCACCCGGTGCATAATGGCAGTGAGGGCAACGCGCTTTGCCTTGGGGTAGGTCTGGCACGCCAATATAAGGAGGCGTCGAGACAGCCCTCCCTACCACATCACCCGTCAATTACTGCTAATACATCGGTTTTCTCGTAATGTACAGCATACAATGCTGGCAAAATATAGCTTGATGAACCAGCTGTACAAACAAAAGCGTCATTGGATGTTGTTCATAAAAACGCTGTTTGGTTTAACTGTATGTTAGTAGTAAGGGGAGTGCAGCCAAATTATTGGACTTCCCGAAGAAAACAAACCCAAGAGGCTAGTTACTCACGCGTTGCGACGCTCGATTTACCCGTTTTGCAGGCATTGCATGTATTGCGTTACCTACTCAGGTTTATTATGTCCTGGTACAAATTTTATGATACGACTATGTTTACTTAATAGAATGCTGTTTAGGGTTCCGTAGCCAAAATGGCAAAACGGAACCCTTTTAATTTTGCCATGTCCGTCCGTCCGTCCGCAGCTTAACACAGATACTGTTAGTTATTTTTTTAATTTAGGGTTCCGTTTGTGAAATATGAAGTTTTAAAGTGCAAATTTTTGTTAGACTCAAGTTCCCCCCCCCAACCCCAATTGAATGGTTGATGTTGGGTATGTGAAAAAAATCACGGTAGTAATATATATAGTGAAATTAAAAGGAAAACTATCACAGTTAAGTAAGCTTTACAAGTTTACGAGTAACAGCGGATCAATTGCGAGGTAACAAAATTTTCATACAAATTCCATTGAAAATTACTATTAAGACAACGTTGTAAGTGTAAAACAAAAACAACAGAAAACCCACTTCTTAAGCTGCATTATTTAGATGCGGTGGAGGGGATTCCGGAACCTTACCTTGTAGCCCGACATGCACTTGCCCGGTATTCTAGTATTGTTTTAAAAGACAATGATTATTTTTTCTGTTTTTATCATCTGAAGCCTTTGTTAACACACTGCAATTCATATTTCTGCTTTTAACCATTCACCTGTTTCTGCAAGCCTGGTCCAAACTCTTCATAAAAGCTATGCTCTTGATCCATTAATAAGACAATAAATACTAACCGTATTTTATATTCATTCGTACCATTGAATGAACAACGCATCGCAACAATTTAAAACAGAGATATCAAACTATCTCATCTTAAAATTTCTTAGTTTTGTTACGTCTAGACAATATAAATTGTATAATGAACTGGGGTTATTATTAAATGGATGCGTAAAGTTTGTATAATACGTATTCAAGAAAGTGACGAGATGTGGCGAGTCACAATTCCCTGCAGAAATGCTGACTGCGAATAATTGTTTACAAGATATCTACTTTCTCTTAGAGATAAGCAAGGGATGAAAACAACTTTTCATCCTTTGCTCCTTAAAGTTTTATAAAGTAATGGTATTAAATTGCATCTAGAAATAGTAGCTCGGCTATAGAAGCTGTAGTAAGTCTAGAGTTTATGAACAGAAGTGCATTTTTTCTTTATTAACTTCAGAAATGTGAAGTTCTTGGTAAATATTTAAAAGACGTCGTCTTCAATGGCTTCAAATAGATAGATCGGGTTTTGATAAACTTTTATACAACCACCGTCGCGTTATTTGAATGAACTATTAAGAATATGTAAGTAGTTTATTAAAAAAAAGTCAAAATTTGCAGGTATACGTTAGATACTACCTACAAATTGTAAAGAGAAGGGATACCGTCGCGGTATTAAACATTAAACACTCTGTGCTTACTTGCACCTGTACAGCTCTATGCCACCCTAGTACAATTTATACAAAGGTTCATGTTCTTCGAAACGGCTGAACGGTTTTTTAAAAGACAAGCCGCATTAGACTTAACAAACATGCAATTAACGGACATACACAACAACCAGGCTTGGAACCACAATTTGTGAATCTCACAAATTATTGTCCCGTGTGGTAATTAAACTTCTTGCGCAGCAGTTATACTCACTCACATTGCACCACCGAGATAGTCGCTAAAAAGGCTACTAGATTAAAACAAAAGCAGGTACATACTACAGTTTCATCAATCAACATCTACGAAAGAACAACGTATAGTAATCTAGTCGGAGATTACATATTTGAGCGGTTGAGACGACGACTAGGGCCATGAAGTCCAAGTGCTCGCCTCTTATTCAAAGATATTTCCCAGCGTCTTGTCAGTGCATATCGTGACCAGAAGGCTGGCCTTTTCTTTTCTCAGAGAATAAGGATTGCCATACTACGTGGCAATGCTGCCAGCCTTCTGGGCACTATACCGGTTGACATTGATGAGGAGGAATTAATCGACGCCTAAACTGGATGTGACTCCCTTTTTATAAAATCCTTTTTTTTGTAGTTTACTTGGTAAGTTGTAAAGATAGGATTAAAAAGAGGTGGCTTCTTTATATTATAAACCTTTACAATGAAAAAAAGAAAGAACTAATAAGAATATAAATGTATATATTCACATGTGACGTGTGTGTATGTGGATATATACACGAACACACATTAAATTAATACAGCCCTCCGTTTGCAACGTGACTTCAAAATCAAAATTTAAGTAGTTATATTACATTATTTAACTTTGCTAGTCTATAACAACATTAACTACCCTTAAATGTCTAACTAACCGAAGCAGGAGAGGTCAATTTTAATCTACTGGTGTGTGTCTCCCCCTTTGATTTAATATTGAAAGTGACCACGTCCCGTCAGCCGAGGACCGAGGTCCCGTCCTCCCGTCGTCGCGTCCGAACGATCTAATTGACTCGCGGCGATCACATGTCAGACACTCTGTGAATAGATTATAACTACATTTATCACTTAGAATAGCTTACTCATTGTCGAAGGGGATTCAGTTTGCTTAATTTTTAGTTTACAATTATTTTACTGAATGCTAGAATTTGTTTGTTAGTGTATGTTGACATAAAAAGGCGCTATATCGACATTGATTTCTCTATAGAAATATATGTACAATGTAGAGCTTGGGGCCGAATGTGATTTTCAGGTAATTTTGCAAAACTTTCATTACAATCTGTTCTATAGTTTTAGAGTGAAATAATAATTATGTATTTCTTACTATTCGTACATTCATTAATCCTCATATCAAGTTTCGCATTATACTACGAGTATTAGAAGCATGTTGCAAGGCAAAAGTGACGTAGAACAAATTAGGCTAAGTAGTTTATACGTGCTACATAAAAGATTTAAGATTACTTGAGGGGAAGCATTACAGCATTAATTTATACCTACTGTATACACTCCCCATGGCTACCCTTTTTATATTGTAAATGACGTCATTGGCGGGTCATAAGTTTTCATTGGAACTTACCTCCTTTCAAAATGCAGCAAACGAATAGTTTCTTTCGTCCGTCCGTCGGTCTGTCTGTCAAGACCTTTTATTTCGGGAACGCATGAAGGTATCGACTTGAAATTATAACCATATTCTCAGGTCTACAGTCTCTTGAAGCTGTGAAAAAATCAAATTTTTAAGTTAGCGTAAAAAAAAAGATACGGCCGATTCTGCCGCAAAAAACGTATAGGTATTTCGGGACTCAATTCCCGAACTATTTATAATATGTACCTACAAATTTGTACTCAGAGGGTGAGTCCGATTCGCACTTGTCCGTTTTTTTTAATAAAAGGTATCTAGCCATGTCGGTCATTCATTAAATAATTACTAGTTGAAAACGTTACACATACCTAAGGGATCTTTAAGAAGGCCAGATTCGTAGGAGGTCAGTTTCTAAACAGGTAAATAGATAATGTCAACATTTGTAATACAATGAACAAGGCGGCGGTAGCCTAATGTCTAAGGCATCGGACTCGCAATCGTGAGGTCGTGGGTTTGAATCCTAACCATAATACTACCGACGTGAACCCACTCCTAACACAAGCCATTGAGCTTAGCTGGAGGGCTTAACAAGATTGCTAGCAATGTGAGACTAACAAGATTGCTAGTAATGTAAGACCAACAATCCTACTTGCAATCTTTGTTAAGCATAAAATATATAAACATACTAATGCAAATGCATCAATACTTATATTCAATCAGATGAAAACTAACATCCCCGCGTTGGTGTTTTATTATTGAGTTAAAGGGTACAACGCGTGTATCTACCCGTACATAGACATCTGAACGATGTTCCGAGCAATTAGAATGTCAGACAGGAATCACTTTGTATGAAAATTGCATTTTAGTCTGGAAGGCAGCACCCACGTGCTTTTAAAAGGTACATACTAAATAGATAATATTAGTTATGTTGATATGGATCTTCATAGAATTCGATATCTATTAATATCTATTATTATTTTACGCTACACGATTACCTATAAATATTTCTAACATAGCAACTATATAGGTTTTGATTTCAATCGATTTTAGTTACGGTGGCTTCCTAAATCACTAGCTAATTTCACAATAAGGCGCTTACCCGTGCAAAACCCAGCGCTAGCCGTTTTTTGTGCACTTTTGTGGAGCTATCTGCTCTTTATGCAAAAATAAATATCAACTAATAAAAAATTCTGCATGATTTCTAGTGTCTCCTTACCAGCTTTTTTGTCTTCTGTCCACAGCTTAAAAATCATGGTCTTCAGCTTGCCCAGGTAAGGATTCTTCTGATTTGATTTCATTCATATTTCCAAAGAAGCTGGGATGACGTTTTGTGCCAACTTTGTTATAACACTCTGCTGGACGCTAGTTCTGGTTCTGAGCGCGTTAGACTAGAATCCGGTGAATGGCTTCGTGCTTACCCGTCGCCAAACACAGGCACATTTCTGGAGCCTGACACCCCCCGGCTAGCTATCAGTCTGCGCTTCGGGCTGCGCATATGTTCTCTGCACCGTTGCCCCTGCGGCAGCGAAGTCGTCCAACTGGGACACCATGGGCTTTCTTGCCAAAAGAGTGCCGGCTGCTTTTCTAGACACACCGCCCTGGATGATATAATCCGTCGGTCTCTTGCTTCGGTAAATGTACCAGCTCTGCTGGAACCTACCGACTTAGCCAGGGACGATGGCAAGAGACCTGATGGGATGTCACTGATTCCTTGAAGTATGGGAAGGGTGCTTGTGTGGGACGTCGCGTGTGTAGACACACTTGCTCCTTCCGACGGAACCAGCATTCAAGCTAGGGCGGCGGCTAAAGCGTCCGAAAATTTGAAAATTCTAAAATACAGTGGTCTCGGCAGCGAATATATATTTGTACCATTCGGCGTCGAGATCTTTGGCCCATGGGGTCCCACCGCGAACAAATTCTTCAAAGAAATTTCCAAAAAATTGGTCGACTCCACTGGTGACCGTAGAGCCGGCAGCTTCCTCGCACAACGCAGTCGCACGGCGCCTTCGCAGCACCTCAGCGCAGTGTTGGACGTACAGTCTGTGTATGTCTGTATCTCCATGTGGAGCATGGGCATACCATACATTTTTAAATGTAGAACACCACAGCGGCACCGCTCCGGCGTCGCACCCTCGCCGTACAGCGCCGTGTAGTTCGGCTCTAACATAAAAATCATTTGTCGCAACTCTATTGCATTCATCATAATTTGACCAAAACCTTAAAAAAATACAGCCTTTCAAAGTGACTAACACAATTGGTATAGCGTTGAGGTAGTGAGTTGTGACGTCACACAGTCTGAACCGGTATAAAAGCTGCACTATTACGGCACCAGACCGAAACAGATCGAAACTGCACGCCAGACGACCCGACATACCTATAAAACTACCTATCACAGACTGCGCCTCACTGAGACTTTTTAATAACCGCCCCCTTCGAAGGGGAGATTATAAATTGTAAGGTTTCGATTATTAATTTGGTTGGCAAGCTTTGTGAGATGTCGTTTGAAGTTTTGATTGGTATGTAAGCATACCTGAGTTGATTCTCTTAATTATAACTTCATTTCATCGAAATGATGTACTTCATCTTTTTATTTAATTAAGATTAGACTTTTAAAAGTAGGGGAAAGTAATCGGAAAAGATAAACTATAATTATTCCGTTAGACGTGATTAATACTTTCATCTATATTGCCTGCGAAGCCAAGATTCTCCTAATTTTCCTCTTCAGGAATCATATTAATCAATCAGTACAGGTACCAGGAAAATATGATTGGTAGAGAGTGCATCGGTGCGTGGATGCGCAAGCCACCTACGGATGATTTGATTGGACGTGTACGCCCAACCGGGAATTTGATCGGATTTTACGCTTTCGAATGTTGATAGATAATAATTTGCACGCGTTTATGCATTCCTGGTGGTACTTACCTACTTCTATTTTGTTTGCACGTGGCAAAATAATAAAATTATCTCCGGGCAAAAAACGATCATTTAAAAATAAGATTAAAATCGTTCTGGTTGTCGTTTACTTCTAATCAAGCATTAATAATACTTGGAAGTTGGAACTTAAACAAAAACTATTTTACAAAAAAAATTAAAACAGACTTCAAAAAAAAATAAGGTAACTAAAAAGGATAGAAATTAATATGTACAATAACGAAAAATAATTAAACATTTTGAAGTTGGTGCCAGGAAATGTAGTTTTAGGCACCAACTTCAAAATGTTTTGAATGAGCACGAATCACAACAAAATATACCCAAATTACTATAGGTGTGCCTTTAATATTTGAAGATTTCCCTCGATTTCTCCAAGATCTCATCATCAAATCCAAACTTTGATGATAAAGGGACCAATCTGGAAGTTTACCCTTTCAAACACAAAAAGATTTTTTCAAATCGGTCCAGCCGTCTCCGAGTAATCTGCGAACAAACATTAAAAAAAAAAAGAGTCGAATTAAGACCTCCTCCTTTTTGAAGTCGGTTGAAAGAAAAACTATCTCGGCCATTCGGCTATCAATTCGCGACTTCAGTGTATTGTTATTGTCTTATCAATCAATAATTTTCTCAATACATACATTCTAATCCTACTCATTGTTAATTACATTTTATTACGTAAAATAATGCAACATTCTTACGTAAAATAATGTATCATTATTACGAATAATTTATTACCAATACAGAAATTGCAAACTGTTTTTTTTTGGTGAAGACGAGAAAGTTTTAGCAAAAGCTGTCAAAGTAATCAACATACTAAATCAGTACCTATTGAAAACTTTAAAACTAATTATATCGCCCAGACAGTCACATTCCTGACATGTTTCGAAACAGTCCGTTATGGTCTGATGAATAGTGCCTGTTTCTAACTAAGTTAAAAATTTAAGTGTTATTTTATTCCCTCATAGAGCCTTGTAAAGTCACCAGTCACTGAAACTCGCATCAAAAACTGCCCAGCCGTTACCGAATTGACTTCGAACAAACAGAGAGTATCAATATAATTTTTTACTAGCTGCCAGTTTCGGCTTCGCATTTTTCCGTGCGTTTAAAAATATATTTTACTAGCTGCCCCGCGCAACTTCGTATGCGTAAATTTTTCCCGTTTTTGCATCATTTCTCGTCCTGCTCGCTGCTCCGCTCCTATTAGTCGTAGCGCGATGTTATATAGCCTATCCTCCTCGATAAATGGGCTATCCAACAATAAAATATTTTTTAAAATCGGACCCGTAGTTCCTAAGATTAGCGCGTTTAAACAAACAAACAAACAAACTCTTCCGCTTTATAATATTAGTATAGATACAAACCTTATCCTGAAAATAAGGAACACAACAAAAAATGAATTATCTAATTTGGTGCAGTCGTTTTGAAGTTATATAATTAAAATAGATTCGCCGACATTTATGTACGCGCGTACATAAATGTCGGCGAATCTATTTTAATTATATTGGAGAATGAATATTACAAACACTGTATTACAGACTTGTTTTATGGTTAGGTCACCACTATCTAAATTGACCCCATAATTACTTATTAATTCCTATTATAAGGAATTCATAGAACCAGAATCCACAAGACTTTCTAACAGACTTACCAGGAGATTAGAAACCGCAAGAGGTATACCATTTAAACAGAGGTTAGTGGACTTAGTGGCGTGGTTGTTTGCGCGATGATTACAGCGTCATCCCTTGAGAAAACCCATGTTAAACAACGTAATAACGTGATAATACGATGCGATGTTGTGCAACATTCTATTATGAGGTTTGCGAAAATATTTCCTTAACTTGCTTGCCCTATTAGTAGTTTCTTCGTCCCCTCTTCGTTTGTGTAGTTCTCCATAGTATTTATACTATAGCCATCAAAGTTAGTAATAAACTCGATTACAAGAGCTCTAATAAAGGTACTGTTATTACTTATTTAACATCTACACTAAAAATATAAAGCTGAATAGTTTGTTTGTTTGTTTGAACGCGGTAATCTCAGGAACTATTGATCCGAATTGAAAAAATATTTTACTGTTGAATAGCCCATTAATCGAGGAAGACTATAGGCTATATATATATTTAACATAACATATATATATAACATCACGCTACGACCAATAGGAGCGGAGCAGCAACGAGAAATGTTGCAAAAACCGGGAAAATATACGCAAACGAAGTTGCGCGTGACAGCTAGTAAAAGAGTTAAACAAACATTATTAGTTACTGTAGAAGTACACTAATATTTTTGGGAAATCTTGTAGTTTTCTAGATTGCCTATTAATTAAATGTGATTGATTCTTTGTTGGAATGTATAAAGTGAAGTCTACATTAAACTGCCTCGGTAGTACAGTGGAAGCGCGTACAACTCTTGCGTAAAAGGTTGTGGTTCGATTCGCACTCGGGACGCCACTTCGAATGTGTCGACCAATTGTTGTTCCGAATGTAGGTGGTACGCGATACAAGGCTTCTGCCTTAAGTGCTGGAGTCTGTTTAAATAAAAAAATATATAGCATAAATAAAATTGTAACTGGTCGGTGTCTGTATATATTTAAGATATTTAAAAAAAGTTGATGAAAGGGGCCTTCGTAGCAATTTGGCAAGGAGATTGATAGTATCCTTGTATTTCTTTTATTATATTTTTTACAGCGATAATCGACATCAGCCGATAACAAGTTATAATATCGTACAATATACTTTTTATTTTTATCCTTAGGCACTTGTCCCACCAACGGCGAGAAAGCGAGAAACGTATATTAATATATATAATCATTAATTTATTTATCTCCACAAATTACATACAGTTATATCTATGCTGACATGTTTTGCATAGTTTGCAATTTACGGGAGATCTGGAGTCCAAACTAAGCCTTGGCCTGTATTTCGGAGCTCCAGGACCTCCAATACTAAAGTTGTGGTAATTTGTCAGCATGTTATATTTCAGCGTGGATGAGAATGTGCATGTGTGTGTGTTGTGTGTGACTGTGTATGCATACACATGCGTATGTAGATCCCGTGTAAACAAAAGAAATCACACTAATATTATAAAGGCGAAAGTTTGTATGTGAGTGTGTATGTTTGTTACGTTAATAATAAAATCGCTCCAGCCGTTTAGACGTGATAACGTCTAAACGGCTGGAGCGATTTTAATCAAATTTGGTATGGAGTTAGCTGACACCCTACATTAACACATAGGGTAATAAACCGCGGGGAACATCGCGGTGCACAGCTAGTACATATATAAACGCCGGCTGCACACGTTGGCCCCAACGTTAGTTCCAACGCCACTCGTTCAACATGTGGATCTAGAAAATAGCATTGGCGCCAACGTTGGACGAGCGTTATTCTAGATCAACACGTTTTGACGAGTGATGTTGGGATCGACGTTGGGGCTACTCGCTCTATAATAATAATAATAATAGTATCTTGGGACAACTCACACAACGTTATCTGATCCCAAACTAAGCAGAGCTTGTACTGTGGAAACCAGACAACTGATACACATACTTATACATTTTTAAATACATACATATTATAGATAAATTACACCCAGACAAAGAATAAACCATCACGTTAATCACACAAAGTTTTATCCTGGGTGTGGATCGAACCCACGACCTCCGGCTTAGCAGTCAGGGTCACTAGCCACTAGACCAACAGGCCAGTCATATATTTTATATTATTTTATCTATATTTCATCTCTTTTGTTTACACGGACGAGATCTATAATATACATCTATTGTACGTTTCTTGAGCGATAATCGCTACTCGCTTCTCGCCGTTGGTGGGACAGGTGTCTTACTAATTTTGTTATTTATATTGGGTTAATGTTATAATCCATTTTTTGCCTGCGGCTTACGCATTTACTCGTATAATGATTGAGTAAAAACCTATAATTTTCTTGGTTGAATAAGTTATCTCCTTGACAAAACAAATGTCAGGTTATTGGAGCACATTAACGCGTAGTTAATTGTTTTCGTATAATTTTACACAGAAATGCCAGTGTGTAAAGTAAAATCGAATCCTGCGTTTGTCAACTCATATTAAATTACTCTCAGATTTTGGCTGACGGGTTTTTTGACGGGTTTCACTGTACACTTTTTCAAAATTTTCTTCCTGAATACGCTAGTTTCCTAGGTAAACAAACAATCCAAGAGACTAATTAGTAAATATAACTAGCATTAAAAAAATCATCCTAATATTTATAAAGCATTCATTTCCATATCCATTATCATTTCGTAATTACAATATAGGTACAGTACGATCAACGTAACTTGACCGGATTGAAGTTAGGTTTTTAGCACTTTCGCGCATGTCATAGAGGTGTGACCCTAAAATTACTAACGAAAACGATTAATTATGTTTAATCGATAAAAAATACTAACAACATTTTAATTCAACAATATAAAAACACTATTTAAATGAGTTCGTAAAAGTTTAAATTTAGAACAGTTACAGTAAATACTAAAGAAACTTTGAAAAACAATTTCTTTACGAAAATAATCACAAAAAAACATGAGTTAGTAATACTAATTATGACAATGTAATGCGTAATCGCATCTCTAATTCTCTTGGTTTAGTTACCGCCCCCGCCCCCCGCTTCCTGTCACCATTTACTTCCAAAAAATGCATCTGCGCAACCACTTGTCGCCTACTTCAGTCCGGCCTAGTTACGTTGATCCAACTGTTATTAATTGACATATTCTAATCATGCATAAATAAATTAACTTTAAACTAACTAACATATCAAACTTTAATTAATAATTTAAAACATTTATATATTTTTAAATAGATATAATCAAAATCATGCACATCTCGTAACATCATTGAAGTAATAACATACTAATAATAATTACTAAAACGAATTAATACAATAATTAGAATTAACCTTAAAATACATTAATTTATTGTTCCAATTTCATTTAATTTTACATAGTATTATCAATTAGAAATCAAATAAAAATGAAATAAAATAAATTTAAGCATCTTAATATGATTTGACTAGAAAAAAAATATGACGTCATAGTCCGGTATTTATGAGAGATTTCCATACATTCTCCATATAACATCTGCGTTTGACATTTCATAAAGAGTTATTCCTTTGACTAGTTAGAAACTAGCATATGACTATTTCTACAACGTGGGTATTTTTATATAACTAATTAAAGAGATTAGAGAAATGTAGTGTTAAGCCAGGGTGATCATTAATGCTACTAAGTATCTAAAAGTTTGTGAGAATGGATAGATGGATGTTTGTTGATCTTCCACGATAAAACTACTAAAGTCAAAGTTTTATCATAAATCCGATGATAAATATTTTAAAGCTAAAGAGTTTGTTTGTTTGAACGGGATATTCTCAGGTACTACGGGTCCGAATTGAAAAGTTATTTTACTGTTGGATAGCCCATTTATCGAGGAAGGCTATAAGTTATATAACATTACGCTACAACCAATAGGAGCGCCGCAGCAGTGAAACATGTTGCAAAAACAGGAAAAAATTACGCAGACGAAGTTGCGCAGGTCAGCTAGTCCGATAATAAAACTTTAGAAAAATGTAGTTTATACATCGGATTAGCATATTGTTTACAAAAATCAAACATAACGCGAGCAAATCCATTCGGAAGAGCTAGTACAGTATAAACAAAGGCAGCATCCTCGCGGTCCAAAGCGGCACACAACTAATTCGAACGCAGCCGGCAGGCGTTTTCACAGTTCTTTTGTGTCTGCCCGTCTGGCCTGGGCCTGCTTAATGGATGCCGGATTCACCCGCTTTTTACCTACAGCCTTTTGATTACTAATCCCGGTTAAAAGGATTCCGAAATGTTTTAATTTTGTTCGATACCTACTCGGATATCTATAATAGGCCGTACCTACAATATATACGTTAGTAAGTGTTGCGAAAAAAAGTTTTTATGTTTATGGCACTGGCCACTTATAATTATTAAAAAAAAATGGTTATATAAAAGTAAAAATACCATTGTTCCAATTTCGAATTTCCCGCCACATTTTTTGGAGATTATCATGTCTCATTTAAAAATGGATCTGCATCGAGGACATTTTCGTGCGATGATATTCTACTATTTTAAATGTCCCCTAAAACCTGATGAGTCATTTGATTCACTTGAAATGGCTTATAAGAATGAATTACCTTCAAAAGCAACCATCTACCGTTGGCATAGCAAGTTCAAGCGGGGTCGCCTTACTTTGTGCGATGAACAAAGGAGTGGTCGTCCTATGACAGCTGTCACGGAAGAAAGTGTGCTGGTAGTAAAAAAAAAAAACGAAAATAGACGATAAACATGCAAAGATTTAGCATACATTGCATATAGGTTCGGGAAGCGTTCACAAGATTATACACAAGCACCTTCGCGTAAGCAGGATAGTTACGCGCTGGGTGCTGCATTGCCTCACCGAAGCTCAGAAGCAGGCCCGCGTGGAGTAGTGCTGTGATATGATTCTAAAATTTGAAGCAGGCTAATTTCGGCGCGTTTAAGACATTGTGACAGGTGACGAATCCTGGATTTATCAATACGATCCAGAAACAAAGCGTCAGTCGGCTATGATCGCTAGTTTCTTCACTTTGACGGAGTTTATTGAAACCAGATGTTTCAATTACATTACGAGACCAAAGCAGCACGCCGAACGGTTTACCACTAAATGCCTGTCTGAAGTTTTGTCTGCAATGACCAACAAGTGACCAACACTGGACTCCGCGGGGTACTGCTTCACCATGAAAACGCGCCCGCGCACTCAGCGCTCAAAACGAGGGACTTCCTGGGATACCACACCGGTCAGAGTCTTGGATCACCATTCTTTTCTGATCTAGTACCGTGTGACTTATATTTATTCCCTAAAATAAAAAAAACAGCTGAAAAGGTTAGGTTTTCACCGCCGGAAGACGCGCTAGAGAAGGCCGTGGAAGAGGTGTCGGCGGCGGACTGAAGGAAATGTTTGGAAAATTGGTCCAGACGCTGAAACTTTGTATAGAGTTTTTTTAATGTAATACTGTAATACTATATTATATGTATTTATTTAAGTATTTATAATTACATATTTGTGTTTAAAAGTGTATATATTTAAGTATCTATTATGTAGGATTATTTTTATTTATTTTTAATCGTATCTATTGTACTTACACCAACTACTCTTCTAAATTATAACATTCTCCTCTACAATTCAAAGGTTTGCTGGGAGAAAACTCAATTTTGAGTTAAGCTTGCCTTTGTACATATTATTTATTTTTTGTATAATATAAATTATTGTTTGTAATTTTTTTTTCGAGTGTAAATTATTAAAAAATCTATCTTGTCTGCTTATACTGTTTTACTAGTTGCCACACGAACGAGAACGGGCAATAGCAGGTTTCAAATCTTCAGTGTGTTAATTTAAACAAATCAAAATTAAATTGACGCCCTCAAATATAAATAACCAAAATGCTAAAGAAATTCCTGAAAGTCCTACATCCCATCTTCCCTATACAAGTGGCTTCTAATTAAAAACAACATCCCACAACAAATAAAGATGAAAATTTATTCAAGCACCCATAAACAGTAAGTCCGGGCGTTATTTCAAGTGGTAACTGTTTGCAAATTAGTAGTCACCCGCTGTGTTGCCCACTGCGCTGAGCCTCGCTGAGGGCCGGACCAAATCACTAGGAGATTTATGTTGAGGGTAATTCACCCCTAACAGAAGCAAGCTAACCTAAGCAAAGCTAGACGTTTGATGTCTATCGAAAGGAAAAAAGAAAAAACATTTATTTGTTGCACCGTTAAGTCATAACTATACTTATGATATATAAAATAACATTTTAGCAAACGGATAGGCGGATTTATTAAGCACACTATTTTTAAACGATTTCCATTAAATAATGGAAATCCGTTTAGCAGTTTATGTTGTGTGTGTGGGATTTTTCCTGTTCTGAAAGTGAAAATTACAATAAAAGCGGTTTACGACGAATTGATAGTACCTACTCATATGCTTCAACGATTTTCATGAAATTTTGTAGCAGCATGTTTCTGGGGCGATAAATCTATCTAGGTTTCATTTTTAGAAAACGGCATTTCAAAAAAAAAACCTTGCAAAGCTCGGTTATCCAGGTACTTTATATACCTAATACGTGCAAATTAGCATGAATGCAGCCAATGCTCTTAATCATTATAATACATTTTAATCAATTAGTTACAATAGAAATCGTCTCATTTCGATATATATAACAGATGTCTCATGGAATCAGCTCTACAAGTACATTCACGCCATCTGTATATGTGGATGCTGTCTTCTCTGACTTAATATTCTTGGAAATGGTTTCCAGCTAAGTTGACCTTTTGGCAAGGGTCATCTACCCACACACTACTAGGTAGCCGTCGTATATCTCGATTACTGGTATTACCTGTGAGCAATGGCCACCTATATAATAAAGAATGCTTCTACCTAGACAGGTTTCCTGCCTTTTATTCTCCAACCCAGCTATTTTACCGACATCCGAACCTCGCGACAGACGGACAACGCTTCATTCCACTGACCTATTAATAAACAGCATCTATAAGACATTTATTTTTTATTTAAGAGTAGTTTATAATTACAGCGAAACTTAATATTGATCGCGTGAACTCATTCAGGTCTATAATAAAAAGTCTCTTGTAGGTAATCTTTTTAGTTGTAATATCAAATCTGAGATAGGATTTTTCAATTTTTAAAGACTACTTGTTTCGTGTTGATACTATATTTTTTAAAAAAACTAAACTACCCAAGTACCCAAGTTACAATATACCGAGAAGATCAATCAACGAAGTTAAACAACGTTGTCACTATAGTGACTACGTTGTTTGGGTGACCGCTTTCTAAAAAATGCCAGTCCTCTGTGCGAGCACTTCCTCTGTCACACATGCATTCACAATCCTCAGAAGAATCACTCTGTCTTGGGCGGGTACATTACCATTCCATCGGACTATGATCACTGTAATATCTCCTGCGTACCTCTGAGATACTGGTATCTGAGATATAACGAAATCGTTAGGAGGATAAAATCAGAAGTCGATAATTATCGATAGTCTAAAAGAAATCCACTCGGGGACTGCCGCGGTAAAGCTATTGCATAGCATTTTTTATCAACATATGCAGTTTTTTTTTTTTCATTTTTCTTCAAATCATTCTGACGCTGATAATATGACCCTTTGACGTTCACAATTTATTTTTCTTTGTAGCTCTTTAACTTATTACCCGACTGTAAAGAAGCGTTATGTTTTTCGCGCGTATCTTCTATGTATGTATGTATGTAATATTCTTTATTACCTGATATCTCACAATCCACTGAACGGATTTATACAATTCAGACGTCGTTAGATTCGTCTTGATCGCCCGAGTGTTCTTAGATATGTGACATTTGATAAAAAACAATATGGCGGCTGTGAGATGTCAAAATAAAGAGGTGTGAAAAAAAAAGTTAGTTAGCAACCATTCTTTTTTCAATATTCAATACTTAACAATAGCTGTGATAAAAGTTAGTTGTAACATCGGGTACATATTACAACTACTAAAAAGTATTAAATAAAAAAATAAATTATATAAATAAAAAACCCGCCTGCACAAAAAAGATGGAAACAAGATCCCCTACATAATTATATAATTTCATGCAGTCGGAGGCACTTTACTAAGTTCATCGAGATTCATTAATGCCTCCGACTGCATGAAATTATATAATTATGTAGGGGATCTTGTTTCCATCTTTTTTATTTTTATAATTTATTTTTTTATTCTTCTCTATAAAACGAAAATAGCTAGGTATAAATAATAAGTATAAATAATTAGGTATAAACAGTGTAATTACACACCAAAAAAAAATATTCATTAGGTTTTATGTTCGTTACGGAATTTCTTGATTCGGTCGCCGCGCTCAAATTCGCGCATAAAAGCTATGCAATAGCTTAAAAATTATTACAGTTTAATTTCACCCTATACTTGCTAATAATGTACCATTGAGGACAAAGTCATTACCTTAGTTATCTGCAGCCCTGGTAGACAAATGGATGGTTTTACCAAGTTCATTCGATCTTGGAGCTGGGACTCAAACCCCAAACAATTATTTATGGGTAGGAAGGGCCGACAGATGTTTATCTTAAATAGAACCTTGGCTGTTAGCTGTTGTTTATCAACTGGGAGAGTTTAGATCTCATCTGGTCTAAACTGGAGGGTACACCGAAATCTTAATTTGATTACGGGCTGAAAATATTGAAATGAATAGAAATTAGGTTTAGAGTTGTAAAAATGGCGGCAAACTGCCTTGTCGCTATTTTTACAGCTCCGCGTTTAAAGTGTAAAACAGTGTAAAATATACTTGAAATACGTGATAACTGGACAAGAACGAGACTTTGTGATTGAAAGAAGAAAACTAGAAAGAAATTAAACTTGAAACTGACGTGCACATAATGCGCGAGCCATAATCTCTACCGATTAATATTGGAGGGAAGAGGAAAAAAAAAAGGTTTATAACGCTTTCAGATATCCTCAGTAGTGTAGACCTTGTTTCTTTTAAAAATTAAAAATAAATTATATTTTTTAAATTGAGTATGTGTCTCTACCTGCACTCCATTTACTCATTTCGTCATCCTCATACTCATAACATGCTGCACCTATTTGACTACTTAGCCAAAAAATAGTGTACCTACTTAATAGTAATAAATAACATGCAAAATACCTTACATTATAATTGATGTGTCTACTCAAACTCTAGTTTCAAATTGATGACAAGTCATACAGTCATGAAAGACTCATCCAAGCCGTGACTGAATATTCAATCATACAAATGACTCAGATACGCGTACAAATATAATGGCGTACGTCAAACCAAACGATATATTCGAGAAAATTCATAAATTCTTGATGTCATAGTTACGCAATCTGAGAATTGTACGATCTGTGAGAGACCTCTAAATTTGGCATGTCAAGCAACGTCTCATCAGTATCAGTGAACAATTGCGTATCTGGATTTGATTACCAGGAGTGCAGAAAATACGAAGATCCTGCAACTACAATAAAAATTGTTATGTACTCAGAACAATAAAGAAAAATTACGACGTCATTGTACTCGGTGTTACGCGCCCACATTTATCAAATAGCATCGTAAAACTGGCGGGAAACGCCACCTTCCTTTAAATAGAACGCACCTTTACCGGCACGCATCATGTTTTTGTTAAAAAACATTCATTACATAAGACAAATAAAAATCTAATAAACCGGTGTAATAGAAAAGTTTCTAAATAACGTAGCCAGGCGGGGTGCAGAGGTGGGCGGTCGTCATGGCAACGGCCGGTTGCAGGAAACTGCACAATCGATGTTGCCAGACGTTCTGCTGCCGCCTGTGGATCAATGTGTCTCTAGTACTACGCCTGGCTCCCGGGAAACCTACCTAGCTGCGTTGGTGTGAGTGCGCCCCTGCTTTATAATTCTATCTCTGTCGCACGATGACCATTCTCCACCGAGCTGTACAGCGGCATTGCGTCACTTGTAACGGTTATTGCGCTCCTCGCGGGTGAGGGGTCAACCCGCCCTGGTCGGTGCACATGTGTGGGTGCATTTTCCCCGGGCGTTGCGCGTGTGTGCGCGAGTTGCGTCAGTGTTACGTAGCGGCGCGTTCCATTTTCGAATGTTCGCGTCGGGAAACTTGTGAATTGGTTATCTGTGTGGAGTTGTTTGTTGTTGTGGGTGCGTTCAGGAACGCCGCGCCGGGGACTATTGTTTGTTTTGTTGTTATTATCGTTCTGAAACTGTTCATAGTTACTGCATACAGGACGTAATACGAGAAGGGATTAAAATTCATAATTTTACTCCTTTTTCCTCATTTTGAACGAAAATGATTTATTTTAAATCCGTAGAACTCTCACAGGAGATTGCATACGGTATTGGTATTACGTGACTGTATGTTTCCCTCTAAGGATAACAGGGTTTGGTAAACATAGGGCGGGATTTCTTCCAAAAAACACAGTAGGTACATACCAAAACAAACTTTATATAATTGAATTAAGGTTGTATTTCTCTGCGTGAGAATATGAAGAGGGTCTTGTTATTGACAATTTCTGATGACTAGCGAAACGTTGAAATATTTACATCGGACTTTAATAATTAATTATGTTGCCCTAAGGCGTAGGGGACAGATTTCTCAAGATATTGTTAAGTTAAATGTTGTGAATCTGCAATTAAGCGTCGAAAATTGGTCACTAGTGGGATTATAAAAACTTTTATCTTCGAATCCTGTTGAAGTAACTCGTAGGGGAGTGTACATAACAATTAAGATAAACTGTGACTAGACAAATAGTTTGTAGCTGATCATTTGTCGCTTAATTATGAGTCACGCCTATATCGAGGTACGGCGAATGGGATTGCGTGACTCTGTACAATGCGTCGAGATTGGTGCTGACCGTGTGGGCTTAGACACTGGACTAACGTAAATCCGTTTCTAAATGATTGATAGTTTGACGCATTAAAAGTCAATCAAAATAAGGTTTCATTGCTATGTGTGTTTTGTGAAAAGAAAGATTGGTGTTTATAGATTTTCATGTTCAGTGAATATGAGACTCGATTAAATAAGAAAATGTTCAGTAACAAAAAATAAAAAAAATAACTTCTGCAATCTCACATATACAGCTGAAATATAAATACAGCTTTTAAATATAATACATATGAATAATAGGCCCTTTGAAAAATTATCTAAAAAGGCTGAACATATTTTAGAGAAACAAAAGAACCTCAAGTATTTTTTTTTTTGCGTCGAAGGTTAAAAACGATTCAAAGTTCTTTTGGGCACTAGGTACGTCACAGACCGACACACACTAACGGCTGGTCTAAATAACATTAACGTTTACTATCTGTTAAAATATGTAACACTAGAGTTATTATAATCTATCACTGATGCACAGCATAAATGTCAGTTTTGCTACTAGTAGCAAAATTGACGTTTTCAATGTATCTACTGTTATCTAAACGCACAAATGCTTCACTACCAGAGCTAGTTATTTTAACAGACAAGTAAGTAGATAAGATTATGACTGGCCATAGACGCTCATCATTAATAATAATAATATCTTGGGACAACCCACATAACGCTATCTGATCCCAAATTAAACAGAGCTTGTATTATAAAAACCAGACAACTGATAAACATACATATATATTTCTAAATACATACATATTATAGATAAATAACACCCAGACACAGAATAAACCATCGTGCTCATCACACAAAGTTTTATCTTGAGTGGGGATCGAATCCACGACCTCTTGCGTAGCAGTCGGATACACTCCCACCGCGCCACTGCCTGAGTTAAACTTAATCATTTACAGCAAACCATCGACCACAAACAGTCAGCTAAGTTAGACCGTGCCGTGTTATCGTGCCGTCGTCACGGTACACGTCATCGATTAAGCGTAGCAGTCGGATACACTCCCACCGCGCCACTGCCTGAGTTAAACTTAATCATTTACAGCAAACCATCGACCACAAACAGTCAGCTAAGTTAGACCGTGCCGTGTTATCGTGTCGTCGTCACGGTACACGTCATCGATTAAACGTATCGTAGACAGGTGACACCGATCATGTGCGACCTCCATTATTAGCTAATATATTCCCTCGGCTCGTTACGATTGTATTATTAACCAGGTTTATTGGTCGGGGTAGGTGGGGCTGCTTCAACGAATTGAAAAAATAGGGTGGTTTTAAGAACGAAGCTTTCTTTCTGTGCCATTGTATAGTACAGGGATTCTTTGGACACAACACCCGCGACTTCGTAGGCGTGGATCCCGTTCCCGCGGATTGATGTATTATACATATAAACCTTCCTTTTGAATCACTCTATCTATTGTTGAAAACTGCATTATTAAGATCTAAGCGCACACACAGTGATAGACTACAATAAGATACAATCTATACTAATATTATAAAGCTGAAGAGTTTGTTTGTTTGAGCGCGATAATCTCAGGAACTACTGGTCCGAATTGAAAAAATATTTTTCTATTGGGTAGCCCATTTGTCGAGGAAGACTATAGGCTACATAACATCACGCTATGACCAATAGGAGCGGAGCAGCAATGATAAATGTTGCAAAAACGGGAAATAATCACATAGACGAAGTTGCGCGGGTCAGCTAGTCCTTGTATAACCGAAATACCTAATTCTGAGCCCTTATTCACATAGCCAAATGAAATGCAGCTGCGCTTATAGCAAGGACATATTCCTAACAAAGAGCAACTTAAGATTATTTTACTTACCCCAATGGCCGTCACATATGTCGGTCTTAATAGTACAGCACTTATCAAGTTCTATTTTTTTTATTTATTAAATACAAATAAATGATTTGTTACTACTCTATTCAATGGTGTATAAGTAAAAATGTGTAGGTAGGGTACATGAACAACATTCGATTTTTAAAAACGGCAAAATAATGCACACATAGATAACCTATACAGGGTGAGTTTTAATATATCATCCTCGAGATGATTTTTAATAAACTAAAAACCTCCCGAGCGGGACGTTACTGGTATAATAAAAATCATCGTGTATATTGCAATGTCAAACTATTATAAAAAATAAGTCTCTCGAGTAAAAAAGAAAAAAATGTAATCGCTGCTTTCATCTGTTAACGCCGGCGATGCGACACTGAAATATAAAAAGTAAGTCAATTGTATAGATTTTAAGGTACTGCTTTCTGAGCACTTGTAACCTATCTACACCTTCTTACTTAAAACATCATTGACGCTATGCTATTTTGTGCTATATTTATCACATACAATCAATCTCAAAATTTGAGGCAACAATGAAACAGAATTTATTACTTTATTTAGAAACTGCCTCTTTAACACTGACTTCTAAGGTACTAGTAGGTACGCTGGACAAACTACCCCGTACAAAGTAATAGCATTACTTGTGCCGAATCAAATGAGTGTCCTGTGAACTTCCCAACAAGCAAAGTAGTTACAAGTTACAACTAGCTTTGGCCTGCGGCTCCGCCCGCGTGGATGTCGGTTATGGCAATAAAAACTATCCTTTGCCCTTCCCCGGGACTCAAACTATCTGTATACCAAATTTAATCTAAATCGGTTTAGCTGTTTGAGCGTGAAAGCGTAACAGACAGACAGAGTTACTTTTACATTTATAATATTAGTATGGATATGGATTTGACAACTCATAACATTTGACTGCCTCTGTGGCGCGGTGTGAGTGTGTCTGACTGCTACGCACGAGGTCGTGGGCTCTATTCCCACACGAAAAACCACTTTATATGATCCACAAATTGTTGTTCAAGGTCTGGGTGTACCTTGTGTACTTGACTTGTATGTTTACTTCTATGTTAATGCGAGAGTCCTTAAAAAAATAACACTAAAGAGCATTCGATTTTGTTATCTCAGTCTTATAGTTTGCTACAAGACTGACTTATAATCTTATAGCAAACTTGAAGTTGCTTTTTATGTGTAGTCTTAAAAGTTGGGTTTTTTACACTTATGACAAATGGCGTCTTACCAGTGGAAGGTCTAAGCCATAGGCCGTCTTGGTAGGTCCACAACAAGGACAGTTATCGTTATATAGTGATACTGAAAGGAACACTGAAGGACATGGAAGGAAAGGACTTTGGAGTAAGTGTAATTACTAGGGAAATGAGACTTATGTACTAATATCTGAAATGATGAGTGCGGTGCGGTGACTTTCAGATCTTTGCCAAACAAGGATTTGGGTGGTATTGGGCTGACCCTATCGGTCAAGTGTGAGTCGTTCGCATGACGGAATAGGGGGGGGGGGCATTTGATTCACCATCGTTACACCAGCTACCACCGCCGAGAGTAATAATACACTAGGACAATTATTGTTTTTAAACTTTCGCGATTTTTATACATATTAGATATATTTCGGGACTTAATCGTGGTGACCCGTGACCACGATCGGTGCAATTCGATCGAAACGTCGGGTAAATAAAAGGTTCGTATCTTTAAATAATTCACGCGATTAAGTCCCGATATAATATCTAACACCAGTACAATGTCAAAATTCCCCAAAAAAGGTCTTCTAGTCGAGTCTGGGGAGGAGGGGGGGTTGAAACCCCCCCTTTGGACCCCGCCTGTATAAAGGTCAGTGGTCTTTTACCTTATAATATCGTCTGATTCAGTATTAATAAGCAGAGAGAAAACATGACTTCAAAGTCTCTTCATATTTTGTCACCAACATAACAATTTAAACATTTACAAAACTTAAAACTTTTTATCCCTTTTACGTTCCGTTTCGTCAAAAACACAGCGACCACAACAAAACACAGTGAGACAAAAAAAAGAGCGGCAAATATAAGTGGTAGATTGCAAGGGCAGCAGTCCACAGGTAAACCAACAAGGCTTTGGGTAATTGCGGTTAGAGTAACAATGGCCCAGCTAATTACAACCGTGTGTAGTTTTAATTCCAATTCACTACGGGGTTGTACATCGATGTTGAGGTTTTACTGGAAGAGCATATAATTATTTTTTTTAATTTAAAAAAAGATTACAGCTAATGTCGGTCACACATTACTATTAATCTAGCGGCGGTAGCCTAATGGCTAGGGCATCAGTCTTGCAATCGTGAGGTTGTGGGTTCGAATCCTGGCCATTATACTACCGACGTGAACCCACTCCTAACACAAGCCATAGAGCTTAGCTGGAGGAGTTAACAGGATTGCTAGTAATGTGGGACCACAATCTCACATTGCTAGTAAAGAAAAAAAAAATCTTGTTAACCCCTCCAGCTAAACTAAATGGGAATATGTTTTCATCGGTACAAAATAGGTGATATTCGAATCCGCGATCTCTCGATTGTGAATCCAACGCCTTAACTACTAGGGTACCGGCACCCGTTCAATTCAAAACTGTTAAATGACAGAATTATTTTCTTTGTTTTTTTTTCTCTTTTAAAAAGACGACTCTCGCAGTAGGGTGCAAGCCCTGTGTCGCGGGGGACTTTACAAACATACAAGTCACGGACACAAAGTATACCCAGAGTCGAAACAACAATTCGTAGCTCACACAAAGTGGTGTCCCGTGTGGGAATCGAACCCACGACCTCTTGCATAGCAGTCGGATATAGTCCCACAGCGCCACAGAGGCAGTCAGGTTGTAGTGTATCAGTTTTAATCTATACTTAATATTATAAAGTAAGTCCACCTTTGTACAACTTTGTGCATAAAGTTTTAAATAAATAAATAAATAAAGCGGAAGAGTTTGTTTGTTTGTTTGTTTAAACGCGCTAATCTCAGGATCTACTGGTCCGATTTGAAAAAATATTTTTATGTTGAATAGCCCATTTATCGAGGAAGGCTATAGGCTATATAACATCACACTACGACTAATAGGAGCGGAGAAGCGATGAGAAATGTTTCAAAAGGAGGAAAAATTACGCATACGAAGTTGCGCGGGACAGCTAGTTTAGGATAAGAGAACCATTTTGTATTCAATCTAATAATCTTTTTTTGGCTGGGTAACAAATTATTGACTCCCTTCAATTCTAATTTAATTTTGCAAATAAATACATCGAAATAAACATAGGTACATAAGACTCTTTTTAAACGGATTTACTTGACAATTAGGAATCTTTGTCTGTTCAGGATATGATCGCGATAGGGAATACCCAATTTCATGTAAATTTGGTAGGGTATATAGGGTATCATATAAACAAAACCTTGAGCTTTATTAAATAAATATATATATAGATATTAACTTTATATTTATAGAAAGAAACAGACACATTCTTTTTTTATTTATTAACAACATACTTTTCCAATTCTGGCCAAGTACATACAAAAATAATAATAATATGTTGGGACAACTAACACAACGCTATCTGATCCCAAACTAAGCAGAGCTTGTACTATGGAAACCAGACAACTGATAAACATACTTATATATTTTTAAATAAATACATATTATAGATAAATAACACCCAGACACAGAATAAACCATCGTGCTCATCACACAAAGTTTTATCCTGGGTGGGGATCGAACCCACGACCTCTTGCGTAGCAGTCGGATACACTCCCACCGCGCCACAGAGGCAGTCATGTAAATTTGTGGAGAGATGCAGTTAATTATATTAATCAGCCGAACAATAGGTGCCAATTTTAAATGACTGTTGGTCCCTCAAATAACCTGTTTCTAGGCGCCTGTCGTAGCCTGCTGTTAGGAACAAGCAAAATCAACGATTTCAGATTTTGGGGCTTATTCAAATTTCCTCCAGTACTAAGAATACGTACCTAACAAAAACTAAGCTGCGTCTAACCTCCACCTTATAAAATCCCACCATCCCTATATCGAAACGGGTAGGACACAAAAGTGTTTAAAATGGATATACCCCATATTGTTTGAGGTAGAGATAGCGAGTAAACTTATTTTGCAACTTCTCCAGCATCAGAGTATATTTGGTTTATGGGGGTTCCAAATCATGGCACTAGTCTCTAACTTACTCCTTACAGGTTAACGCCGTTTTGCTGTTTTTTTTTTTATTCGATATATAACTATCGAATTAACGGCAACGGCATTGAGTAAGTCTTTGGTTTCTCTCATAATAAACCCTAAGTTCCTATAAGCCATCACACTTCACACTAATATTATAAAGGCGAATGTTTGTGAGTGTGTGAGTGTGTATGTTTGTTACTTCTCCACGTCTAAACGGCTGGAGCGATATTAATAAAATTTGGTAGGGAGTTAGCTGACACCTTGGATTAACACATAGGCTAATAAACCGCGGGTAACACCGCGGGGCACAGCTAGTTGTACATATTTTGATAATGTGCTGTCAAAACACTTACGGCCGGTCTCAATAATCTAACCATCGATGGATTTTGCTACTAGAGGTATATATTTGTCCATCTAACCATCGATGGATTTTGCTACTAGAGGTTGAATTTTGATATAAATATGTCAAAATTCAACCTCTAGTAGCCAAATCCATCGATAGGTAGATTATTGAGACCGGCCGTTAGTCAAGAGAAAATAAAACTCCGAGATCTCGCACCAATGTAACACGAGGTGCAAAGTCAGGTCAGATCACTAGTTGCTATATCAGTTATTATTATCAATAGACAGTCTCGCATTTTCGTTATTTTCCGCAAGCAGGTGTTCATTATTTCCGGCCGGAATAAAGTCGTCTCTGGAACAAATCTTATTGGACTCACAAATCCGGCGAGTCTGAAGATTATGACGTTATCCCTTCAGGCGCCGCCGCTGTAACTAAGTGCTCAGATAACTGTGTTTAGACACAACATAGAGAAAACAGAAAGTCATCATCATCATCACACCCTGATAACGTCCGCTGTGACATTGACGGCCTCTGTGGCGCGGTGGGAGTGTATCGATGTATGCGACTGCTACGCAAGAGGTTGTGGGTTCGATCCCCACCCAGTATAATACTTTGTGTGATGAGCACGATGGTTTATACTGTGTCTGGGTGTTATTTATCTATAATATTAGTACGTATATATAAATATATAATTCTTCGACGCCTAAACTGGTTGTGACTCCCTTTTTTTTACTATACTAGGTAAGTTGTAAATAGTGCTAATAGTTTGTATATAATTAGTTCGTAAGGTAATCTAACTTAATGAATATAATAACATGTACAAATTGCTAAACACCGGCAAAATGTGTACTACTACCTTTTTGCAATTTTACGGGACTTTGAACCTCTTAACCCCCCCCCCCCCCTCCATCTATAGAGTAGAGGCCAGTGTCGGAAGTGGTTACTAGATTCCGTATCTACGTATGTGTTCCTAGAGCAAAGTACGTTTGTATGTATGTACAAAACTTACCGTCTGTATTCTCCGTACTTCGTGGTTTATCTGTGTAACTCTGAGTAGGCAGATATGTTCTTTACTTCAATTATATTATTGGGTTTATTTTCTTATAGACGGAGAATATAATAAGCTTCATTTAAAATGCTGTTAATTGATTGTTACAGATTCTTTTGTAATCTTACGAAAGAATGGTAATCACTAACAAAACTATAAGACAGATTTATATGAAACTAGTTTTCGCCCGCGCGCCCGCATGGATGTCAGTTATCCCGATAAAAACTATCCTATGTCCTTCCCTGGGACTCAAACTATCTCCATACCAAAATTCATCTAAATCGGTTTTGCTGTTTGAGCGAGAAAACGTAACAGACAGAGTTACTTTCACATTTATAATTTTAGTATGGATTTAAATACTTCCGTAAACGCATAGAAAAATTGAAAAACTTTCGCGATGTTTACACATATAAGAATATTATCGGGACTTAATCGCGTGTAATATTTATAGGCACGAACCTTTTATTTGCTCGACGTTTCGATGGAATTGCACCGATCGTGGTCACGGGTGGACTGAGTACTGAGACTGATGAGAGTCGACCCATCACCACGAGATTTACGCGATTAAGTCTATAACATTCTATAATCAGCGAAAGTTTGTGAGTATGTGAGTGTGTATGTTTGTTACTTCTTCACGTCTAAACGGCTGGAGCGATTTTAATAAATTTGGTATAGAGTTAGCTGACATCCTGGATTAACACATAGGCTAATAAACCGCGGGTAACACCGCGGGGCACAGCTAGTATTCTCATATAAATATAAAAAGATAGGATTTTGAATTTGTAGGGTGAGGTAATGAGCCTACTGTGGCGATAAGTGAAGGTTGTTATTTATATTTATTGGTTAATCTCCTACCATCTCTACTGATTGGACATTGTGGACAGCACTACCTTAAACAAAAAGAAGAAATACCCATATTACTCGTACATAAAACTTTCACGATTTTTAGGTATGTACACATTAAGTAGAAAAATATATATATTTTTTCTTTTAATAAAGAGATAAGCAATGTGGGACTGTGGGTCTCACATTACTAGCAATCCTGTTAACCCCTCCAGCTAAGCAATGGCTTGTGTTAGGAGCGGGTTCACGTTGGTAGTATAATAGATAGGATTCGAACCCACGACCTCACGATTGCGAGTCCGATACCTTAACCATTAGACTACCGGCGTTGCATTAAAGTAAGCGCACAATATAGAACTAAACAGAAATGACTTCGAAAACAGGACCTTGTTCAGCATGTGCCGGGCATAAATGCTTGACCCTTTCAAGTACCTTTTGAATGTAACAGGTCGTAGCAATCTTATACTCTCTTTCTTTGCCAATCTTCGACATACGTTGCAGCGTTGGGTACTTCACTTGGGCTCTCTCAAGGTCGCTATTTATCATGGACATCAGGGTTTCTGTCTCTGCTTTATCATGTGCTCTTCAGGTCTTCTCATTACACGTCCGTTTCGGAGAATTTGTCTACCATCGGTCGGTTCTTAACACTTCCGCGTATATATTTGCATCAGTCCTTTAACATGGTGTATAATATACTAACTGACCCGCGCAACTTTGTCTGCGTTTTTGCAACATTTCTTATTGCTGCTCTGCTCCTTATTTCTCCACTATTTAATGGATGTTATTATACATAAAAACCTTCCTCTTAAATCACTCGATCTATTAAAAAAACCGCATCAAAATCCGTTGCGTAGTTTTAAAGATTTACGCATACATAGGGATATAGGGACAGAGAAAGCGACTTTGTTTTATACTATGTAGTGATTAGTCACAGCACCTTACCCCCTTATCAAGTTTATAAACATTCAAACATTGTAAAATTGGCAATTTGAAAAGAGCGGCGGCGAGTTTTTATTGCCAGGTTCTTTTCTCCGGCTTTACCTATACATGTAGAATCACGACGTATATCACAAGAGTTGTTTTGCATTCTAAGTGAATAAAGTTTTCTAATATACTCAGTCTTTTTTTAATATACTCATTTCTAACCCTTTCTAACAGTGTGACTCCTCCAGGCCATCTCAGCGTCTTCATCTCCGATCTATACTTTGTGGTACGGTCTTTTCACGGGCAACATGTGGCACTGTTGAGAAAAGCAGGGTGGACCGTACTTGTGTACAATTGCTTGTAGCAATCTTAATCCATACTAATATTATAAATGTGAAAGTAACTCTGTCTGTGTGTCTGTCTGTTACGCTTTCACGCTGAAACAGCTAAACCGATTTAGATGAAATACGGTATGGAGACAGTTTGAGTCCCGGGAAAACACATAGGATAGTTTTTATTGCGATAACCGACATCCACGCGTGCGGAGCCGCGGGCGAAAGCTAGTAGATAAATAAATAATAGTTAAAAAAAACTAAAAAGCACGCTTTTGTAAATAGCTGTACAAAAAATTAAACACTAATCACTATAAGTTTAAAAAAGTAAACTTATTAGGAAAAAAAACAGTTTATCGTAAAAAAGCGTGGGGTGCTCAAGATGATCATTATTTATAATCACCCCACACTTATTTTTTTTTTAAGTGAAAACTTCTTTAGCTGCGTTGTGCACTTTTTTTGGTTAAACTCGCGGCACGGTCACGTGACCGGAGATCACGTGACCGGATCACGTGACCGTAAGATTCTTACAATACGACGGTAAATTTCGCCGCAATCTACAATGTTATAATATAGCTCAGGTGGGAAGTCGGGCGGTCTAGAAACCAGAAGACCCCCGGTTCGAGCCCAATTTTTCCGGGAGTGCAGCCCCTTTTTTAACACGCTATTTGCAAAAACGTGTTTTTTTGTTTTTAAACTGTTATTTATTTTTTAGTTAGATCCCCTATTCCCCCCAATCCCCCTTGGGGGCTGATTTTTCAAAAACGCCGAAAGATGTCTTCTTTATTTTAAACCGTTAAGCCAAATACGAAATTCCACACATCTAACTTAAAAACTGGCGGAGTTTCATATAAACTTACAACCACTATTTTACCCCCTTAGGGGATGAATTTTCAAAAGTCCCTTTTTATCGGATCGTATTGTTATCGGTCCTTAATAAGTGTGCGAAGATTCAAATCCGACGTTCTGAAGTGGGAGAAAAACACATTTAAAGATTCCGTTACATACTAACATACAAACATACACATGAGACTAATAAAAGCGTGCTAAAAAATGTGTACAATCAAAAGTCGAACAAAATACCCCTTCAAAGGGTTCCACATCTGTGTGAGGCCGCACAGGAGCGCCAGGCCGTAGGTGCGACCATGCGTCATGACTGCGCCCACTTGTCAACGCCGGAAGCGGTGCCCACCCTGGAGATTGCCCTTGCACTGGGCTTTTAACCCCCAAACTATAATATTCTACTTAAAGATGTTCTAAAAAGTTTACTTACTATTTTTATCCTCGTTATTTAATAGCAGTATTTTAACTAACGAATGATTTTTCATCTTCTATTTTAAAAATCGAAACTATAGCATTTTAGAACTCTGTCTGTTTGTCTGTTACGTTTTCTCGTTTACAGCTGAACCAATTTGGTATGGATAGGTTTTTATCGCGATAACCGATATTTACTCGAGTGAAGCCACGGGCAAAAGCTGATAAAAATAAATCTAGTAAAAAACAAAAACAAAACGTTCGATAATTTAAACGGTGTTAATAAGGGGGTTGATCTCAAAATGTTTGTCTCATGATTGATTACTATCATAATAAATTATTTTATACTAACCATGCAATAATATGTCAAAAAGTATTCTGAAAATATATGTTTGTTTATAATTATGCTTGTTTATTTTTTTTTATTCATCAAAAGAAAAGTAAAAGTAAATGATTTGATCTATAAAAATATGACGTCATACGCTAGTATTTCATACAAACTTGTACGGAGCGTATCGTTTTTGACGTTTCTTAAAAAGACACTGATTTGACTTTAGTCAAATACATTGATGTAGAGACCAGGGGGTCAATTCACGCATTTAAAGCAGTGCAGTTGCACTTAACTTTCGATTAAAACGGCCATTTTTGTATTCTAGTAACTTTGGGATCGATCTCAAACACGCTTGCGTCAAGTATCCGTCTCTGACTGCGCCATAACCTCACAAAATTGACCACTCTCCAGAAAGAGACAACACTACTTTGTGGACAATACCTGTCAAAGGCCGCACGAGTTTTTTCTCTCTTTCACGCTTTAATCGTCAATATTTGCTTCTTAATTTGAAAGGATGGAACAGTCCTGGTCTATACGTCAATGGTCAAATACCCTATTGTCCATGACATGTCAGTGACATCATGAGACTTAAAGGCCATATGTGGCGCGGTTGGAGTGTATCCAACTACTACACAAGAGGTCATGAGTTCGATCCCCACCAAGGATAAAACTTTGTGTGATGAGTACGATGGTTTATTCTGTGTCTGGGTGTTATTTATCTATAATATGTATGTATTTAAAAATATATAAGTATGTTTATCAGTTGTCTGATTTCCATAGTACAAGCTCTGCTTAGTTTGGGATCAGATAGCGTTGTATGAGTTGTATTATATTTTTGAGTTGCACGTGTGGTGTCAACAAAGAAGTAAATTAAGCTGTACAAATACCTACAAAACTTTCTCAAAAAATATAACATGTGATCACCCATCTATTTACATAACCAAAACAGTAGTACCGCTACCTACCTAGCGAGTCTACCTATCCATTTGTGTGGTCTCCGCTGAGCAAATTAGGTACTATTATGAATAATATGTTTCCAAATATTAAACCAGTCATACAAAAGCCCCAGTTATTCACAGAGAGGCGCCCTCGTGTGTCATAGGTTTTAACGTCTTGTGATTCATTTAGGAGTCTCTCATATGTACCACTTCCTAACATAATAAATATTTTGGGACAACTCACACATGGCCAACTGATCACAAACTAGGCATAGCTTAATACAAGCACTGCATAATACACATCATATGCTTGTAATCCATACTAATATTATAAATGTGAAAGTAACTCTGTGTCTGTTACGCTTTCACGCTCAAACAGCTAAACCGATTTAGATGAAATTTGGTATGGAGATAGTTTGAGTCCGAGGAAGGACATAAGATAGATATATATTTTATGGCGATAACCGACAACCACGAGGGCGGAGCCAGGGGCGAAAGCTAGTATCAAATAGATCTTCCTGGAAAAGTCTAAGTCATAGTGAAAAACATATCAAAATCTGATGTTTTTCACTATGAATATAATCGCGTGGATGTGAGAAAAGACTAGTGAAGAAATAAACAGACGTAAACAGCGACTTTAGGTATTCTATTTAGAGAAAAATAGCTCGACGCTATCCTGATGATAAATGTTGATAAACTTTCGCGATTTGTACACATTATGAAAATATGTACATTACGGGTCTTAATCGCGTGAATAATTTAATGTAAAATACCTTGTTTATTGCCCGACGTTTCGACCGTATTGCAACGGCTGTGGTCACGGGTAGAGTCTAACCGTGACCACGGCTTTTTTACCTTAAATTATATAAACGCAATTAAGACACGTAATATATATATTTCATAATATCCTAATGATGTCATTATAAGATCTGACTTTTGGCTACGGCAGTTTTACGACGTATTTATTTTTTTCATGTTGCCTTTTTTCTTCTATTTTAATTCATTTTCCACCTGACTGTACCTCGCCCAGTTGCGAATCTGTTGAGAATACTTACAAATCTGCTCAGAAACCGAGCCTCGAGTAGAAGTAAAGTACTTGTTTTGGTAAGATAATAAAATATTTCTAATTTTAAATGAATTGAGCTAAGTGTACACACTTTCGATCTCATCTATACTAATATTATAAAGCTAAAGAATTTGTTTGTTTGTTTGAACGCGGTAATCTCAGGAACTATTGCTCGGAATAGAAAAATTCGTAAATATTTTAAAGATATCGTTTAATTTAGTTGTTAATTACATAATTAACCCAGTTAATTACTTACGGTCATGGTATTCATATCTATACTTATATTAAAAAGCGTTTGTTTGTTTGAACGCGGTAATCTCAGGAACTAATGGTCCGAATGGAAAAATTATTTTACTGTTGGATAGTCAATTTATCGAGGAAGGCTATAAGCTATATAACATTACGCTGCGACTAACAGGAACGGAGCAGCAATGAGAAATGTTGCAAAAACATGGAAAATTTACGCAGACGAAGTTGCGCGGGACAGCTAATCCTAAATAAAAAAATTAAACACAGTTTACAATATCAATTCAATCCATTCATTTATAATACTTCCTATGGATCCGAACTTTTTTGTAAAAAATATTTACAATAGTCTACATTAATGAATGAAATTCAAAACTTCGAAAGTCAACGAACTTTTTGTATCGCGGTACTCAACTCTGTAGCGACTGAGCGGTTCGAGATATCTTCGAGTTTAAGCAACGTTATCATCAGTGGTAACGTTGCTTAATAAACGAAACGAATAAACTAAACGGTCCATAAATAGGTGACCGTTTTCGAACATTGCCATACCCTTCTATGTCTCGGAGAGCACGTTAAGCCGTCGGTCTCTCGCCTAATCTCTCTCCGGTCGTGTCGAATTTCCGTCCCATCGGACAATGAGAGTCAGGAAATAGAGCGTGCACTTGTGTATGCGCATACACTTGTACACTATAATATCTCCTGCACAGTTAGCTAGTCTCTAATGAGATTGGTCGCCGTAATCGACATCGGTTAGAAGACCGTTATCATCGCGGAAATATAGTTTTAAGCTATTGCATAGCCGAATCAAGAAATTCCGTAACGAAAATAAAACCTAACTCCCCCCACTCCGCCTACCATGTAGCTCGGCCGAGCGTTCGCTTAACGTATATGTAGGTATATGGTACGACTGTACGAAGCTCGTACGGATCGAGACGAGCTGCTCCGAAATGTAATGAACAGAAAAAAAAATACTGCATAAATAAATAATTATAATTGCATAAGTTGATAAAAAATGCTATGCAATAGCTTTACCGCGGCAGTCCCCGAGTGCCACACATTTTTTTATTTTTATTTTTAATTGTATTACTTCGTTTAGGTACGTGTGAGTGAAGTTGTTAGTACCGATGCGGCCTAGACGATGTCGATGAGGGGGTTTCACATCGCACCCCTTGTAGACTCTTCTTAATATCCCATTATTATAATGTGAAATTACACCGACTATGCAAGACTGTTAAAATATAATTGGAACTTGAAGAAATGTATTTCATATGAACTGTTACGCTTTCACACTCAAACAGCTAAACCCATTTAGATGAAATTTGGTATGGAGTTAGTTTGAGTACCCGGGAAGGACATAGGATAGTTTTTATCACGATAACCGACGTCCACGCGGGCGGAGCCGCGGGCCAAATCTAGTATTAATATACGTCTTAATCAAGCTTTCATTCATAGACGCATCCCGAATTATTTTCAGGCGTCAAAGTTTACAATAACTCCGGCCAATTGCTAAAGCTGCGAGTGCGATTCCGCACTCGAGGACTTCAAAGGCACTGAGCATTATTCGCAAAGATAAAGATTCAAGATAAACGATTATTCAAGAGTAGCTGCAATCATCCTAGCTGCATGTATAGCTGCAATCACGTAGCATATATAACGTAAATGCTCCTATTACCGCCAGTTTTAGCTGTCTTAGGTTCACTTCAACAAAAACAGTTATAAGCTGTTATGTCAGGAAAAATGTTATAATTTAAAATTAACCTCAATGATGTATTCTTTGATATTTAGTACTTAAATTCAATGTTAAATAACACAATAGTTATTAAATAATCGTATAATCCAAAAGAGTAGTTGATTCTATTACCGACCCATAGAATGCGGCAAGATTCTATTATCTACCGCTTTTTCTGGTTCTTTTACCGACCACTAAGAAATCCTTCTATGAGATGAAATAAAATGAAAAATAGATTTTTAGGTATTTATTATGTAATAATAATAGTGTTGAGATCAAAATTGTTATATTATAATCATAATTATTTATTGCAACACTTACAAGTACTTAATTTTTGGTATTTTAATTAATTAAAAAAATGTAATCAGTCCCAGGAAACAGTCTTCAAAATGATTCAATATTTACTTCTTACTACATACGTATGTAGTAAGAAGTAAATATGATTTTTTATCTCTGATTAGTATGCATACTAATCAGAGATAAAAAATCAGTAACAAAAATATTTTTATCTCTCATACAATTTTTCTTAATTAACTACTTACATACCAATCAGAGATAAAAAATCAGTAACAAAAATCTTTTTATCTGTCGTACAATTTTTATTAATACCTAATTAATAAAAATTGTATGACAGATAAAAATATCAGAGATTAAAAATCAATAACAAAAATATATTTATCTGTCATACAACTTTTCTTAATTACCTACATACTAATCAGAGATTAAAAATCAATAACAAAAATATATTTATCTAACCGCTTTCTACTACATGCATATGAATCTATATACGGTACACATACCAAAAATAATATTTGAATTTTTTTTGTCTGTCTGTCTGTTTGTTCCGGCTAATCTCTGGAACGGCTGGACCGATTTGAATGGGACTTTCACTGACAGTTAACTTATGTAATAAGGAGTAACTTAGGCTACTTTTTTCGAGATCTTACGCGGGCGGAGCCGCGTGGAAAAACTAGTTATAAATATGTGCAAAAAAGTAGTATGTACCTAATATCACCGGTCTAGGCCGTGCCAAAGAAATATAATACATTAATTACATACGCTCGAAAAACAACCGTCCTTCTGACACAGTCGGTTAAAATACCGTCACAGCTGTGAGTCGGTAATAGAATTAAGTATGAAGATTACAATATTCTATTAGCGACCTATAAAATTAATATCAAACCGCTAATATATCTACTTTATGGGAATCTGTTCAATTCAATCTCATTGCTTTACCATTTTCTTTTAATATCACGTATTTATTAATCCAAATAATAAAGGTTATTTAAAATATAATTACATATAATAATAGTGATAATGAGTAATGTTTAATCTAGTTTTAACCAATAACTTTAAGAATTTTCCATGTCGTTAATTGATCTAACGAAGTAAAATAATTGTATGTATTGAATGCGAAAAAAATTTAATTAAAATTAGATAGTTTATAATAGATATTATTTTAAAATACTAAATAATCTCAAATTTCTAACAACGCCATGGATCGTTATTAGAATCAAGTTTTGAATTATTGATTCTATTACCGCCTCACATTAAAACATAAATTTATAACATAAAAACTAATAAAAAGGATAAAATTGAGTGTTAGTTTTGAAAATAAATATGTACATTAGAGTTGTAATGTGATAGCACGAAGACAAATCAATTATTAGTATGCTATTTTCCTTAAGTAATATTGAGGTGTACTTACGTGGCTGGTGGCGCGTTTCTATGAAACGTGCATCTGCTTCGGGCGCGTTCCACTGATTGTCAAATTATTTCATTCACTAGCTACTTAGAGACGCGAAATTTACTCTTTTATTTTCCAACAAAATTACCTAACTAATTTTTAAGACACGATTTTTCTGGAACCTATAGTATGTCTGATCTGAAAGATTTAAATATTAGATCGTTGATAGAATACAAATTTTAAGGGGTCGTTAATAGAAGCTTTTACGTTAATTACAATACACATATGTGTATACAAATTCCTGATCCGTCTTTCTCAGCCAGTCTCAGTGAGATTATATGAAAGATCTTCAGAGGCTTCACCGCTCAGAGGCCCAAAAAGGTATGATATTGTTAGAAAATGGTTACTACTTCAAACTTCCAGCGGTTGTGGTCACGGACTACATCGATTCAAAACCTCGTTTAGATATGAATAATTCCCAACGTATCATATGGGTCATTCCGTAGTTTCATGCGTAAACTCACAAACTGAACAAGATAATATCGTGTATCCCTTATTAAGTGAATTAGGCGTGTGTTTAATCTCAATGTTATCTATACAAATAAATAAAATTGAAGAATCTGTTTGTAATATCAAAATTATTTTATTATTAAATCAAAGTTTTTTTTTAAAAAGACGACTGGCGCAGTAGTATACAAGCCCTGTGTCGCGGGCGACTTTACAAACAATACAAGTCACGGACACAAATTACACAAAGTGGTATTCCGTGTGGTAATCGAACCCGCGACCTCTTGCGTAGCAGTCGGACTCCATATAGTACAACATAAGCACAACTTTTGTTTTTTTGTATGTCTGTCTGTCGGTTTGTCTGTCTGTTTGTTCCGGCGGGACGGATTTTGACGGCACTTTCACTGTCATACAGGTGAGGAAATAAGGAGTAACTTAGGCTTTTTATCATCATGTTAACGTTTATAAGGAGAGAGCAGTGCGGATGAAGTCGTAGGTACAGTCATAAAACTGTAAAAACGACTTTTTTTGTTGCACGAAACAGTCAAATTTTCACGAAATGGCGGAATGATCATATTGGATAAAAACTTGAAAAAAAACTGAAATTCCGCGCTATATTCATTTCTACGAGAGATATATCAGATTTCAAAAACAATTTGATTAATAAGATTCTCTTATTCTGAAGTCAATAAATAAACTAGCATTGACAGGAGTCCAGGGGTCATCACAGTCTGGCGCACCTCCCGGTCATCACCCCAATTCACAATCATTTGGAACCAGACAACAAATGCATTTACTGCCCCTTTTTAATAAATCTCTTGTTTATTAGAGTAGCCCCTTCCTTCTCTATAATGGCTATAATGTATAGTGATGTGCTTTGTCGTTAAAACGCTAGGAATGCCTAGGTGTGTGGTCCGAGTGTCAGCGAGAACGGAAAGGGTTGTAAAAGGCCCCGATCAAGTCAATAATAAAAAAATAAATATAGTGGAATGTAACGTACAGCATGTTATGTAGATATATGTATGTTATACGTATATATGTAGGTTTTATATGTATTTTTGTAAATTATTTTTTGACTTGATGACTTCTTATAAATTGATTACCAGGTACACGCACGAAAAATGTGACGTCACCGCTCACGTTCCGTGACTGGTTGCTAAGCAAAGCTAAAAAATGGCGATATGTCATCAGTCATCACGTTAATGATTGCGCCCGTATCCACTAAAGAAATGTCTGAAGGCTTACAAACTAATTAAGCATACATATACTAGAATGTAACAAATTGAAAATAAAGAAGGATGAAGATTGTGTGAAAGATTTAGAGAATACAGCGTACTTGTCTTTGTGTTCCTACATGTGCATTCTTTTGGGCCTACCCACACCGTGCGCAAACGATTCACCGTACAGGCGTTCACACTGGCGGTGCCGCAGCAGAGTGTTAATATGTAAAATATGCTCTTCCTTCTGCAAACAACTGCGGTGCCGCACAGCTCGCATCCCTTTCCGCCTCATCTTGGTCCAGAGTGCGAGCGTATTTAGAGCGTATTTTTATATGCAGGACACTGCAGCGGCACCGCTCAGACATCGCACCATCACCGTACCGCGCCATTTGGTTCGGCTCTTTCGTAGTTTTCATTTCTTTTATAAAAAAAAAACCTATTTTATCTTAACCCGCTGTCAGTACGCCCGTACGCGTAGGTTGGTGACCGCATCGTCGCGTCTGCAGGCAAACAAACTGATTGCCGCCCCACGGAGCGTCGCGGCGGCACTCGGGGCGGCCGACGAGCGAGGCTATATCGCAGATATATCAGTACCTGTCTCGCCGCCGGATATCTACAGATTTGTTGCCGAATGCCGAATTAACACGACGCCCTTGTCTTTAACAAATATACATATGTTTACAAGCGATCCGTTCGAGCTTTGGACAGAGTTTTTCTATTAAAAATGTAAAATTATTATGAAGTAGGTGTACACTTACTTCATAATAATTTTCAATGGAATTTGTACGAAAATTTTGTTACTTTTTATTTGATCAGCTGTTACTAGTAAACTTGTAAAGCCTTCTTAGCTGTGATAGTTTTCCTTTTAATTTCACTATATTTAATACTACCCCGATTTTTTTCATACTCAACATTAACCATTTAACTAGCGTAGCTAGGTCGCGAGTTCGAATCCTACCGATTATACTACCGACATGAACCCACTTCTAAGTCGTCTAACACAAGTAATTTAGCTTCGCTGGAGGGGGTTAGCAAGATTGCTAGTAATGTGTGACTCACATTGTTAGTTATCTGAAAAGGATAAAACAAAGTCACTGCCCGCTCTGTCCCTATGTACGCTCAGATCTTCTAAACTACTCTAACTAATACATTTTGATATGGTCGGTCAGTGGGCTCCCTGACTCAGTGGCGACTGAGCAGATCTGCGAGGTTAAGCAATGTTGCCACTGTCAGTTCATAGATAATATCATAGACTTAATATTATAAAGCTGAAGAGTTTGTATGTTTGAACGCAATAATCTCAGGAATTACTGATTCGAACTAAAATATTCCTTTACTGTTGGATAGCCCATTTATCGAGGAAGGCTTAGGCTATATATCTCCGACTAATAGGAGCAGAGCAGCAATGAAAAAGGTTGCAAAAAAGGGGAAAATTTATGCAGACTAGTTGCGCGAGTCAGCTTGTAAGTAATATGGATGAATTATACAAATGATTGGGAAGATTTTATCTGAATTATAATATGGTCTTCTAACCGATTTCGGTTACGGTTAAGCAAGAAACATTATAGTCCACAAGTGTATGCGCAGACACAAGTGCACTCTCTATTCCCTCACTCTCATAGCCCGATGGGACGGAAATCCGACACGACCGGAGAGAGATTGGGCGCAGGACCGACGACTAAACCTGCTCTCCGAGGCACAGAGGGGTATGATAATGTTCGAAAACGGTCACCCATCTATGGACCGACAGTGATAACGTTGCTTAACCTCGCAGATATCTCGATCTCTTCTCTCTCTCTCATCAGATATCTGCTCGGTCGCCACTAATTCAGGGACCCCACTGACCGACCGTATCAAAATTTATTACTTGTAGTAGTTTAGAACATCTGAGCGTACAAAGGGCAAAGCGGGCAGTGACTTTGTTTTATCCTTTTTAGATAACTAACAATATGGGTCACACATTACTAATAATCTTGCTAACCCCCCAGCGAAGGTAAATTACTTATGTTAGAAGTGTAATCGGTAGGATTCGAACTCGCGATCTCTCAATTGCGAGTCCTATGGCATAACCATTAGGCTATCGCAGACTTACTACTAGTACTTTCAACCCCCGATGCAAGAAATCTGCTATAAGTTTGAATCGTCTTTAAGTATGTGAAAATTCACGGTAGTAGTATATAGTGAAATTAAAAGGAAAACTATCACAGCTAAGTAGGCTTTACAAGTTTACGAGTAACAGCTGATCAAATGAAAAGTAACAACATTTTCGTACAAATTTCATCAAGAATTATTATGAAGTAGGTTTACACCTACTTCATAATAATTACGTTACTGTTGTATGTAACAAAAACAACAGAAAACCCATTTCTTAAGCCGCCTTATTCAGATGGGGTGCGGGGAGGACTACGGAACCCTACACTGTGCGCGGCCCGACATGCACTTGCCTTGTTTTCAATTCTTGTTTTATTATAAGTAATTCGATTATGTTTTAAAGCTTGTGTCTGCTAACGTTATTGTTTGTGTTCTTATTTGGCTAAGTGGCTATATTTGTTGTACGTTTGTACCTACAACTAGAGAGGCTGTTTATCATGTGTCAAAGTAAGTGTTGCCGCTATGTCATGCGGACGTTGTTGCTTTTACATCGTAAATATTTTGAAGGTATCGTTCAATTTAGTTGTTAATTACATTATTAACTTAGTTAATTACTTACGGTCATGGTATTCATATCTAGGTATACTTATGTTTGTTTGTTTGAACGCGGTAATCTCAGGAACTAATAGTCCGAATTGAAAAATTATTTTACTGTTGGATAGCCCAGTTATCAAGGAAGACTATAGACTATATAACATCACGCTACGACCAATAGAAGCGGAGCAGCAATGAAAAACGTTGCAATAACAGGGAAAATTAATACAGACGAAGTTGCGCGGGACAGCTAGTATTCTAATATGTGTAAGGATCGCGAAAGTTTATAAAAACAATTATCGCGAACTGTACCTTTCAACTGAAGCACAACTCTGCCTGTCACTTTTACATTATCAAACAAATACCGGCAAAGCCTACGCAAAACCTTGAAAAATAAAACTTTTACAAGACGTAAACCACAAAAGGCAGGCGTTTAAATTCAAGGCTAAAGTACTAAGGATTTGTAATTCTTAAGATAACGTTAAGACTTTTATTATAAAGGACAGTGATTTTGTCTGCGCCATATTTTGGCCCTCTGCTGACAATAAAGAGAATTGTGGTGTAAGCGTGTTATCGGCCAATTATATTATTTACTGGGTACCTACAAGGACATCATGCTTCATGAGGAGGTATTGTAAGTCATTGAAATAGTACGTATGTGTAGTTATATTAAGTAACTAGCTGACCCGAGCATCTTCGTCTGAGTAAATTTTTGCAAAATTGTTTCCTGCTGCTCCTCTTCTATTGGTCGTAGTGTGATGTTATATATCATATAACCTTAGCCTAAATATATCCTCGATAAATGGGCTATCCAACAGTAAAATCATTTTTCAATCGGACCAATAGTTCCTGAGATTATCGAATACAAACAAACTCTTCATCATTATCATGATCATCAGCCTATCGCAGTCCACTGCTGGACATAGGCCTCTCCAATTGCACGCCACTTTGTTCTATCCTCAGCTTCTCGCATCCAGCAACTGCCCGCCGTTTTGCGTAGATCATCACTCCACTCAACAAACTCTTCAGCTTTATAATATTAGTATAGATATTACAATCGTATGAATATTTCGATTACTTATCTAATAATAATAATAACAAAAGTGTTTTTAAAAAAATACTTTTGCCGCACAAAGGTATTAGTGCTGTGTTGTCAGGAAGTTTACAAACATAGTAGTTTGTACACCCCGAGTCCGGTAAAAAGAATGTGCATACGTTAGTACGTAGTTATTTTTAAATTTATCGAAATTGGATTCCTGTTTTTTTTGGAACGAAGTTCTTATCGCGCGTTGTGAAAGGTGGCTAGACGGAAAAAAATCATACGAAAAGCTGTAACGACACTTTTTGCTATAGTAAGCTAAATTTATTACAATTCCTTCACTAATTAATCGAAAGGAACTACGTTCCATCCTGGTTTTTTTTTCAATATTTAGACTGCACTTTTGACCTTTCCCGCTAATGTTAGATTTTATCCACAATTGTTTATTCAACCCTGTAAAAAAAGATATACTTAGATATGTTTTTAATAAAGAAAGCGAATACAAGACATTCATCTCGGCAGATCGTAAACTTATTAAAGTTGAGAAATGTTGCTACTGAGTGCAGTGTCCTTGGTCAAATCATTACTCATTGTTGTAAAACTATCTCGATTTAAAAGTTTTGCGACTAATTCTATGTAATATTAATGGCACTCTTTGAAAAGTATTTATTGCTTAAAACTAATTCCCTTACGGAAGATATGACTACCTCAGTGGCACGGTGAGAGAATGTACGACTGCGGCGCAAGAGGTCGTGAGTTCTATTCCCACATCGGAAACCACTATGTGTAACAAATTGTTGTTCCGAGTCTGGGTGTAGTTTGTGTTCCTGAATTCAATGTTTAGAAAGTCCCTAGCGACATAGGGCTCATACTGTACTGAGGAAGAGGTCTCTTAAAAAAATAATTATTGTTTGAAAACGTAAAAAAATATATATAGTTAAGTTATTTAATTATTTTATATACGTATTCACATTGCCATATACACTCGTGCATATGGCAAGGTGAATTTGTACCCTTACAGAAAACATGATTCTTTAGACCTTTATTCTGCTAGCTAAAGCCTGTCTTATCAGTCATTTTGATAAATTGAGTCACGTTTTTAATTACAACTATGTTCAATCAAATCAAATTGTCTATTGGTGGAGGTAAACTTTAATATTCTTTATTTCGTAAAATCATATTATTACGGATTATTTGAAAACGTCAAATTAATATATAATAAAATACATAATAATAAAATTATGATAAATTTGAAAATAAAAACAAAATGAAGTTAGACAGCAGTTCCAAGTGTAAAGCTCATGAGAAAAAGCTGCCAAGAAACTCATGAGCCACTCTTTAAAAATCATCAAGTTGTATTATTATCATTAAAGCGGCGGCAGACTAATGGCTAAGACATCAGTCTCGCAATCGTGAGGTCACGGGTTATACTACCGACGTGAACCCACTCCACTCCGTGAACACAAGCCATTGAGCTAAGCGGAGGGGTTAACAAGATTGCTAGTAAGGTGGGACTCCATCCCATATTGCTAGTTATCTTTAAAAAGTATATATATGTTTTACAAAAATGATTTTATTGCGCAAACCATTGTTTGGTAAATTTCAACGTAAAAAATAAGAGTATAATTTAAAAACAAAATAAATATTACTCTATATACATTTTAAACATGTAACTGTTAAAACATAACAGGTTCGTTTCTAACTTATTGTCCAATTCTATGACAGCCTCTGTGGCGCGGTGGGAGTGTGTTCGACTGCTACGCAAGAGGTAGTGGGTTCGATCCCCACCCAGGATAAAACTTTGTGTGATGAGCACGATGGTTTATTCTGTGTCTGGGTGTTATTTATTTATAATATGTATGTATTTAGAAATATATAAGTATATTTATCAGTTGCCTGGTTTCCATAGTGCAAGCTCTGCTTAGTTTGGGATCAGAGAGCGTTGTGTGAATTGTTCCAGTCTTACTATTAATAGTTTTCCAAGTTGTTTTAATTTTAACATCACCCTTTTCAAATTTGTGAACTAAGGTTTGCAAGATTTTGCTATTACAAGCTTGCCTAAACGTATTAGATATAGTTAAAGAACAACAATTGCCTAACGTTTTTCCATAATTTCGTATAGCTCATATAATCTGTTTCTACTTGTGTGTAGACCAATAGTAGGCCATTAACAAAAAGTTACATTTCCTTTTACCATAATCGTGGGAGTGAAAACCGAATTTTATTTATAACAAAATTTACCAAAGAATGTTGTATATTAAATATTATTTCTCTATTTCAATATCTTCCTCATTCAACAGGTTATACAGTTCTAGGGATAACACTTATTATTACTTAGTTATACTTTTCTACTCTTACTATTAAAAAAAATAAGTTATCCACAGTGGTCAGAATCTATTTTATTAATAACTTTCTTGTTATCTACAATAATATCTGTAATTATGCATGTACGGGTAGGCTCTAATAACTTACACAGATTGAATTATTTAAATGATGCTAATATCATTATACTAGAATTACAATTATCTTATAAATTGACATTAAAGTCACCACATATATTTGCACCAGTGGCGCGGAGTCATTAGAACACTATTCTTTTCGGTTTTCCTTTTAATTCTAGTTACTTACTTAATATACGTATGAAGAACTTGAAGTAAATGAAGTCTTGCATAAGGTATCAAATCTTAATAAATGTTAGCTTATGCAAGATTTCATTCCATGTTCAAAATTATCATATTGTGCTGAAAGTGGTCTGTGCACAGCAGTGGCGAAGGGTTAAAATTTTTATAAAGGAACTCGATAATAGGTGGAAACGGTTCTTCATACGTATATTAAGTAGGTAACTAGAATTAAAAAGAAAACCGAAAAGAATAGTATTCTAATGACTCCCCGCCACTGGTGCACAGTCAATACAACAAACCGCTTCAACTCTACACGGGCTATTTCTATGCTACATTCAACAGAGAAGTTAACAATATCACGGCGTTTTTAGAATTTAAGATTTCTATTGATTGATGATTAATAATAATGACATGTTAACATGTTCCCTGCTATAACTATTTATTATACGGGAATTAACAAAACGCGCATTGTTTCATAAAACACAACCTCGTATTGGTTCGCAGTCGGTTAACATTGACAAAATCAGTGTAGTGTGCAGTGACCCTAACTTTTCGAGAAATAAAAAAGTGAGGGTAGATGAAGATTCATCGGCCTGTCGGAGTCTTAGCATCGCTGCGACAGTCCGCTTGTGACCACGGCCGGTGCAACCTGGTCGAAACGTCAAGCAATTTTAAGGTAAACAATGCGTGTTAATTTCCGTATAATAAATCGTTATAATCATGCAACGCGAAAGTTTAAATGTTAGTATGTTCCCTGCTTACCAAGCTGCCTACCTGTTGATTATTGAAATTGAACACGTACTGATTGCTCTTCAACCAGTGTTCAGTTATACATAAAATACTTATCAAATTATAGGTATTCGAGGTTTGTAACTTCCCATAAGTAAATTGAGAGCAAGGGTTAATGTCTTCATCAACATATTAGATACAAATATCAACAATAACGCCGATGATTACCAATAACTATGTATATTTAACATTATCCAATAAGTGGGCATAGTCGCGTATGCAAATAACAAATATGTTTCTTATGTCGATGTTGTTAAGGTTTGATTTACGATGTTGATAATAAAGGGCAAATTTAGTGGTACAAGGCGTTATGGTGTACTGGAAGCGGTAGGTATCTGCTACTATTAAAAAAATGCTTTTGGGAGGCTCCAGGGGTGACACACTTTACGTTTGACAATAGACGCGCTACAGCCCTGTCGGTAGCCTTCGTTACCGTAGCTACATATAATAGCTTTAACTTATTTCCTTGTAATTAATTGCTTTAGCTCTAACAAATATTTCACAAACGGATCTATAAATCAAAAAAATGGTCTTCACAACCCTTAAATATTTTCAAAAGACCTATCCAACGACACCCCTTACAAAGAGAAAAAAATCACATCCACGTAACTAATGTGTTAAATATCCATGCCAAATTACAGCTTCCTAGTACTGCTAGTATAGCATTATATTATCTGTGCTAGTACTAAGGGTCTCTGAGTTAACCTGTTCACAGACAGACGAACAGGCGGACGGACGGACGTCACGAAACTATAAAGGTGCCGTTAGGTAATTTTGACTACAGAACCCTATACCCTAGGCTTATCTTATTGTAGTTTTTAGTAGCTTACTGCTATAAGATGAGCCGAGTACTTTTTTAAGTAAGCAAGTAAGTACGCAGTATCGCTGATGTTTTTATATGTCCACCTGAAACTTTTGTTGTGGACCCTTCATAATTTGATGTCACATCTAGTATCGCGACATCGTTACCTAAGGTGGCAGTATCGGGGAATCTTAGCACGCGATTTGTAAATTATCCACCTCGGTAGCGGCGTGGCGCGTCCCAATTGTGTGGTGCCGCGAGTCACCTAGTTCTGTGCCGGGGCATGAACCTTACTACTACAACTAAGTGCCTACTAACTCATGTGCTTACTTATATAACAACCTCTGTGGCGCGGTGGGAGTGTATCCGACTGCTACGCAAGAGGTCGTGGGTTCGGTCCCCACCTAGGATAAAACTTTGTGTGATGAGCACGATGGTTTATTCTGTGTCTGGGTGTTATTTATCTATAATATGTAGGTATGTATTAAGAAATATATAAGTATAAATGTTTATCAGTTGTCTGGTTTCCATAGTACAAGCTCTGCTCAGTTTGGTAGGTATCAGATAGCGTTGTGTGAGTTTTCCCAAGATATTTTTATTATTATTAATAATGGTCTTCTAACCGATGTCGGTTACGACGACGGGCAATCTCGTCAGAGACTAACTAACTACACAGGAGATATTATAATGCACAACTTTATGCGCAGACACAAGTGCTCTCATAGCACAATGGGACGAAAATCGGACACGACCGGAGAGAGATTGTGTGTAGAACCGACGGCTAACGTGCTCTCTGAGCCACATAGGAGTGTGACATTTTTCGAAAACGGTATAAAAAAACTACGATACGGAACCCGTGCGAAGCTGGAGCAGGTAGCTAGTTTGATATATTTTCACGCGATAAGTAAATGTGGATTTTAGATACAAATATCAACAATAAAGGACGGCTAACGTGCTCTCTGAGGGACAGAGGGTTGTGGTATTTTTTTAAAACGGTCACCCATTTATTGACTAACAGTGATAACGTTGCTTAAACTCTCAGATATCTCGATCTGCTCGGTCGCTACTGAGTCACGGACGCTTACTTATAAACAGTACAGGTGATTATAGAGGTTATTGATTATCTCTTTCTACAACATGTAAAAAAACTTAAAAATTAATTTGAAAGATGTCGTGTTTATGCAAAAGTGGATTTGGTGTTTTAGCCACGATAAGAGATTCGGGATTTTCGCTTGGGGGGCTTGACCTCGCTGGGGATAGGCTTAGAAGGGGGGTTAAGCCTCTTAGCCACCCCCTCCACCTCCTGAATTCTCCATAAACAAGCATAGGGGCTGCGTCATGGGCTGATACCCATTACTGTAGTTTATTAATCTGTAGTTCAGTCTTGCCGATATTGCACGTACCCTATCTATATCTATACTAATATTACAAAAACGAAAGATTTGTATTTTTGTATGTAACGAATTAATTTAATAACTACTAGACCGATTTCAAAAATTCTTTCACCATCAGAAAGCTACAATAACGGGGAGTAACATAGGCTATAGGTACTTTACTGTCCAAAAAAAATAGAGATACTTACGAAAATTACAATAATATAACTCAAGGTATGAAAACTACGAAATGTCATCCGTGCGAAGCTGGGACATGGAGCTAATTTGATATATTTTCACGCGATAAGTAAATGTGGATCTTTGAAAATGATGAGAGCTGACATTTTCACCACAGTCAGCCATTCATCCGTAAAATAGTGATGTTAAAATAGCACTGTGTTTCGGTTAAAGAGCAATGTCGCAAATGCAATTACTAGGCAAATGCGAATTATGAACTAATGTCTCAAATGAGGAGCGTAGTGCGGTGACATTCAGATCTTGGTCAAACAAGGATTTAGGTGGTTTTGATACTGTTATGGGCTACCGTGACGTTACCATCAAGCTACTAATTTAGTAGTATAAAAATGTGTGGCACTCGGGGACTGCCGCGGTAAAGCTATTGCATAGCATTTTTTATCAACTAAAAAAACATTTTTTTTTTAATAGCGTAAATTATTTATTCTTTTCTTTTCATTACGTTTCTGAGCAGCTCGTCTCGATCCGTGCGAGCTTCGTACAGTCGTACCATATACTTAAACTGGTGATAGGTTTTATTTTCGTTACGGAATTTCTTGATTCGCAATAAAAGCTATGCAATAGCTTAAAAAAACCTGCGTCCCTACAATAAAATCGACGTAAAGACATTATGATATGTAAGTAAGTACTTGTGCCTGCGCTGCTGCTGCATCTGCGGAGACTCAAACAGCGCAAATATAGTAATCTAGTCGGAGATTACATATTTGAGCCGTTTGGGGTTGAGACGCTAGGGCCATGGGGTCCAAGTGCTCGCCTTTTATTCAAAGATATATCCCAGCATCTTGTCAGTGCATCTCGTGACCAGAAGGCTGGCCATTTCTTTGCACAGAGAATAAGCATTGTTATACAACGTGGCAATCTGCCAGCCTTCTGGGCACTATACCGGTTGACATCGATGGAGAGGAATTCTTCGACGCCTAAACTGGACTCCCTTTTTAAAAGTTTATTAAGTAAGTTGTAAATAATGTTATTCGTTTGTATATAGTTAGTACTGAATATAACAAAATGTTTCCACAGTAAAGTGTAAAGTGAAACGTCAATACATGTCGCGTTTCCTTAATTAATTAAGTAGAAACTACTGACAAACATGACATTACGAAACCAGCCTGCAGTACTGCCCTACCCAGCCTGACTCATGGGGATTACCTGATCGTTAGCCCGACTACTTTACTATTTATTGCTCTAATAGCTACTCCTTGGGCGTACGTCTTTGAAACTCTTTTGCTTATACCATAGAAATAATAAGTGAGAAAACTACAAGTGAAAAGTAACATTAATTACTTCTTATAGAACACAATTTTATCAATTTAATCACATTGACAAATAGCGGAACTAGAGTGTTTACTATGGTTTAAATAAAATTTCATGTTAGTACAAAAAATATTTAAAGTTGATATCTATACTAATATTATAAAGCTGAAGAGTTTGTTTGTTTGAAAAAAAACATCTGTTGGATAGCCCACTTGTTGAGGAAGGCTATATAATATTACGCTACAACCAATAGGAGCGAAGCAGCAATGAAAAATGTTGCAAAAACGGGGAAAATGTACGCATTCGAAGTTGCGCGGGTTAGCTAGTCTTAATATAATACTGTTGTCATGTGTCCTTTTATTTTTTAAGCGGAATTTACAAACATACAATTAACGGACACAAAGTACATCCAGACTTGAAACAAATATTTATAGATCTTACTAGCTGACCCGCGCAACTTCGTCCGCGTAAATTTTCCCTTTTTTCTTCCTTTTTGTTTTACAACATTTTTCATTGCTGCTCCGCTCCTATTGGCCGTAGCGTGATGTTATAACCTATAGCCTTCCTCGATAAATGGGCTATCCAACAATAAAATATTTTTTCAATGCTGCTCTGTAGTTCCTGAGATTATCGCGTTCAAACAGACAAACAAACTCTTAGGGGTATGAAAAATAGATAGTAGCCGATTCTCAGACCTACTGAGCCGTTTCAGAGGAGTATGGGAACGAACATTGTGACACGAGAATTTTATATATTAGATAAAACTTTTATCAGGTGTGTAATTCGAACCCACAACCTCTTACACAACAGTCATACGCACACTGCACCACCACTGCAATAAAAAACCACAAATTTCGTCGATTCATTTTTAAGATTCAATGTCACAGATACAGACACATAACCAAACTTATAACTCTCATTTTTTACTAAGGTATTATAAGAATAACAATAATATAATATCTTGGGACAACTCACACAACGCTATCTAATCCCAAACTAAGCAGAGCTTGTACTATGAAAACCAGACAACTTATAAACATACTTATATATTCTAAATACATACATATTATAGATAAATTACACCCAGACACAGAATGAACCATCGTGCTCATCACACAAACTTTTATCCTGGATGGGGATGGAACCCACGACCTCTTGCATAGCAGTCGGATGCACTCCCACCGCGTCACAGAGGCAGTCATAAGTATTTAAAGCAGGAAGTCAATACTAGTGACGCCATCAGGTAGCGTTACACTTAGTATCCACTACAAAAAAACATATTCCCACACCTCTTCAAAAAAAAGAAACACTTTATTTTCAAATCAATAATACACCCAAGCATATTATTACAATGAAAAAATCTGATTGATCAACAAAGGTCCAAGTTGCTATTGGGTCATGAGAGCCATGAGTCCATGAGCCATGGGAACAGGAAGTTGGGATCCAAACTAGTTGTAAGGTTGTAAAGCGATCGCAGGAAGTGGCGGCCGGATGCCCGCACCGCAGCCTCTCGCATAGCCTTATGAGCCACGTCTCTGATGTGACCAATATTTATGTAGTTTTGGGGTAAATTTAAATGTTGGGGTAACTTTTAGGGGAAAATAGGAAATTTAATCTGAATAATTTGTTATGGTTTGTAACTACCTAATATAGTTTTTGCTGTTGTTGTTTTTTTTATTTTTATTTTGGTAAGATATTAATGTACAGATTTTTTTTTAAATATTACTAGTTGATTTTCGTATAGGTATGGAGTAATTGGTTCAAACTTTCGTTTTCTTGAAGCGTTAGCTTCGAAATCAAAACTATTATCTAAATTTTAGAACAGTATTTATTTATGATCAAAACTTCTACAAAGGGTATCTCTAAGGCCGCTATCCCACAGGCGTTTTATGTCGACGTTACTCCCATGTCTGTTTAGCACTGTTACTGCGCAGACGCAACGTTAACGTTGCGTTTTTTGGCAACGGGTACAATCAAGCCGTCCCGCTCTGCCAGTGAGGCCGCGGGCGGTGGCCAAATGCACGGTAGGCGCTTTACCATGGGCCGCGTAACGTCAACGCCGCGTTTGTGCAGCATTGCGCTGTGCAGACGTGAGAGTAACCTCAACGCTCGGTAAACGCTTGTGGGATAGCGGCCTAACTGGCTTTATCCAACCGTTAAAATATCACAAATTTTGGCTTGGAAATATTTCTCAACTCGAGTGGGGAAATTCCAAATACGAACCTGGTAACCCTGCTTATGACTACGTCCGATAAAAGTGCGTATGATATTAAATACATCCCATTAAAAAATAGCAAGTATTTCTGGATTGTATGAAAACGGTGTTAAGTTGTTGGTTTTTATTTTATTTTGAACGGAAAAGAGTAATTTGAGACGCGTTTTTGTTTGCAGCCTTTGATGCAACGATCAGACAGGTGGTGGCGTACTTATTTATTATTATATATCCGTTGTACTGTTTTTAAGTGAAAGGACACACTTTTATAATTATTTGACTTTATAAGTTACTACTAGCTGTCTACCCGTGACTACGGCCGTTGCAATACCGTCGAAACGTCGGGCAATAAACAAAGGTATTTAGCCTTAAAGTAGCCCGTAGCTTATAAAATTCTATAATGTGTACAAATCGCGAAAGTTTACGAACATATAAGTTACTAGCTATCCCGCGCAACTTCGTCTGCGTTTATTTTCCCCGTTTTTGCAACATTTCTCGTTGCTGCTCCGCTCCTATCAGTTGTAGCGTGATGTTATACAGGCTATAGCCTTCCTCGATAAATGGGCTATCTAACAGTGAAAGAATTTTTCAATTCGGACCAGTAGTGAGATTACCGCGTTCAAACAAACAAACAAACAAACTCTTCAGCTTTATAATATTAGTATAGATTGACTGGCCTGTTGGTCTAGTGGTTAGTGACCCTGACTGCTAAGCCGGAGGTCGTGGGTTCGATCCCCACCCAGGATAAAACTTTGTGTGATGAGTACGATGGTTTATTCTGTGTCTGGGTGTTATTTATCTATAATATGTGTGAATTTAGAAATATATAAGCATGTTTATCAGTTGTCTGGTTGCCGTAGTACAAGCTCTGCTTAGTTTGGGATCAGATGGCGTTATGTGAGTTGTCCCAAGATATTATTATTAATTATTTATACAGTTTTAAAGAAATTTCTCGTCGGCTTATCAGTGCTTCCCGTGACCAGAAGGCTTGGCCTCTTCCTTGCACGAAGAATAACCATTGCCAGCCTTCTGAGAACGTTACCAGTTGACGTCGATGAGGAAGAATTCTTTGATACCTAAGCGGTTTTATTTACTCTTTTTATTTCACTTTTTGTATTATATATCTTATATACCTATATACTAGCTATCCCGCGCAACTTCGTCAGCGTAAATTTTTCCCATTTTTGCAACATTTCTTATTGCTGCTCAGCTCCTATTGGTCGTATAGTGATATTACATAGCCTATAGCCTTCCCCGATAGATGTGCTATCCAACAGTGAAAGATTTTTCGGAACAGTAGTTTCTGAGATTACCACGTTCAAAGAAACTCTTCAGCTTTATAATATTAGCATAGATATATATTTTAGATATAGTTTAGTTAGTGTAATAATAATGTGTATTTATTGCTATTCAAACTAAAAGGTTTTTATACAGTACACTTTACATCTTTTTCCCGCGACTCCGTCTGCGTGGATGTCGGTTACTAAGAGAAAAAACATTTAAAAATCATAGGCTTCATTCAAGCTTCCCTTACAACAAGTTTTGTCAAAATCGTTTCAGGGGTTTAGGCATCCATATGCAGGAAATACAGACAGAGTCACTTTTGCATATAATATTAGTACGCATGAAATAACAATTACGTTGTACAGTTATTTTCCACCATTATTAAAGCGTCTAAAAATACTTACTAGGAATACATAGATCGCAAGGGTTGAAATGAATACATTTCCTTAACTACAGACATCCGACACATAGATACCTACTAGGAACACATAGATCGCAAGGGGTGAAATGAATACATTTCCTGAACTACAGACAATCTAAAACAAGAGACTGTGAGCGCCTCACTGAAGGTTAAAATATAATAATCACGCCTACAGCCCTCGAGCCACAAGATTTGAGAACAAACCGTAGACAAGTTTGCGCGAGGCTTTAAGTGTTTCTCTTGGTAACCGCGAGATGGCTCTGTGCCGTGTAATCTTGCTGGAACAAATCCTCGGATTAACTAATCGTAACCCTAATTAAGATAATACCAGAAATACATGATAAGGCAGATGTTTAAATTATTAAGGTAATGTTAAGTTGTTCATTTTAAGTCAATATGAGGTTGAAAATCTGCGGCGGTACCCTAATGGCTAAGGTATCGGACTCGCAATTATGTGACGGCGGGTTCGAATCCTACCTACCTACTACCGACGTGAACCCACTCCACACACAAACCACTGAGCTTAGCTGAAGGGGTTAACAAGATTGCTAGTAATGACCCAAAACTCCACGTTGCTAGTTATCTTTAAAACAAAAAATAGTCCCCACTAATTATGCATGGTGGACATGGGGGCATTAGGTACTTGATGAGATGCCCTATACTGCATGCTCTATGAGTATTTATAAGTATATTGGTTAGGTGTGTGCTTCTATGTGTCATCTCATGTTCTATGATAAAAATAAATGTATTATCTTTGTTTTTTTTTCTTTTTAACGATTTCGGTCAAGACGACAAAGCTCTATCTCAACAAAGCTGGTATTATAGTCCACTCGTGAGTAGCAAAGTCTTGTGGGTTCGATTTCTAAGATATCACTTTTTGTGCCCCAATAATAAAATATATACTACAAAATACTACACTAGTGAAAAGTCGATTCTACATATACATGTAATGCCTGAAAAGAACGAGGCAATAAAAACTCGCGGCCACTCTTTTCAAATTGCCAATGTTTCTTTGTTTATACACTGTAAATGCAGGTAAAGTGCTGCACCGTTATATTATACCTACACCATATTAGAGGACTGATGCAAACACAAGAAATTAAAAATTTAATATTAAGTAAAAGAAGAATACTTGAGATTGAATATATCAACCTCAATGGGTACAACATAGTAGAAATTAACCTACCTAATCTACAAACATTTAAACTTTCGCGTTGCATGATTATTATAACTATTTATTATACGGGAATTAACGCGCATTGTTTACCTTAAAATTACTTGACGTCGATACGTCAAGTCGATACGTCAATGCGCGTTAATTCCCGTATACGGGAATTAACGCGCATTGTTTACCTTAAAATTACTTGACGTCGATACGTCAAGTAAAATTACTTGACGTCGATACGTCAAGTAATTTTAAGGTAAACAATGCGCGTTAATTCCCGTATAATAAATAGTTCTAATCTACAAATTTAGATTGTAGGTACACTTTGCATTTTATGTCTTGATATTATTCCCCTGACTTTTATGTTTGTAAAGTTTCTCGTGACATAGGAGAGATTATCTACCTAAGTACAATAGTTCAAAATACTTCACCACAGTTCAGAACCGTATGCCTATGAGCTTGAGCTCCAAGAATTTCACTTAACTTATTCTATCCTATGCCCTGGTTGTGGACTGAAAAGTTAAGTTCAAGAATAGAAGCCGGTATTCCGTATCCTACAAGAGATTTAAACAGTGTACTAATCTGGATGCAGCAGCAGGATATACAAGGTGTTATGTAATATCAAACCACAAGGTAAATAATATTTTCGCGAAACGAGCCGTTGTAGCGCTACAATTGAAGTTTTTTTTTTAAAGATAACTAGCAATGTGGGATTGAGTCCCACATTACTAGCAATCTTGTTAACCCATCCAGCGAAGCTCAATGACTAGTGTTAGGAGTCGGTTCATGTCGGTAGTATAATGGGTAGAATTCGAACCTGCGAGCTCACGATTGCGAGACCGATGTCTTAGCCATTATGAGCTTAGTTTGAATTAGAAAAAGATCAGTCTTGCACTAGGGACCTGTGATGCAGGCAACTTTGCAAACTAACAAATCATGGATACGAAACATTCAAGTTCGGTACACCAAGTGGTGTCCCGTGCGAGAATCGAATCGTACAGCGTACGACTCACGTACGAGCTCTCACATCAAAAACTGCTACGCAAGAGGTCGTGGGTTCGATTCCACACGGGACCACTTTGTGTGATCCACAAATTGTTGTTCCGGGTCTGGGTGTACATTGTGTCCGTGACTTGTATGTTTGTAGAGTCCCCCGTGACACAGGGCTTGTAGCCTACTGCGGGAGTCGTCTTTTTAAAAAGAAAAAAATAACTTCAAAACCAACTAAAATAGGTAATGTTGATAAACTTTCGCGATTTGTACACATTATTAAAATATATATATTACGGGTCTTAATTTAAGTTACGGGAAGAGTCTTCCCGTGACCACGGCCGTTGCAATACGTTCGAAACGTCGGGCAATAAACAAGGTATTTTTACCTTAAATTATTCACGCGATTAAGACCCGTAATATATATATTTTAATAATAAAATAGGTAAGCTAATAGTCTGCAACCAGCTTGATTATTTTAATTTTGTTTAAAGCGGTGAGACCATGATTGATGAATATACCAATTTAGGATATTCTAATAAGAATGTTATTCAGTCTAGAATAATACTAATGCTAATAAGCATGAATTACATGGTACAAAATTAATAACTCTTGTAATACCTCGCCTCTGTATCAAACGATGAGAAATGTTAATTAATTATAACTCGAGATGAATCTTGAACAAATAAATTTTAGAAGGTCGATTTCGCATGTTAAGCTAATAACGAGTTGTCAAACTAATATGTTTAGGTTGGGACTGTGTTGAAAATTGATAATATTTTACAAAATGAAATTATTTTATTTCCAAGATTTCGATAAAATTAAACACACCCTAAATTGTAGGTAGCCCGAAATAATAAGTATACCTAATATTATTAGCCTATTCCTTTGTAATACCAATTATTAATACCATTGGTATTAATTTCTAAATCATATCTTGGGACAACTCATACAACGCTATCTGATCCCAAACTAAGCAAAGCTTGTACTATGGAAACCAGTTATTCCGAATTACAGTAGGCCTCGTAGGCCCGACACGTGAGAGAAGGGGATGCTATGAAGTCTAAGAAGTAGCTATCTAATATAATAATCTAAATTGACTGCCTCTGTGGCGCAGTAGGAGTGTGTCAGACTGCTACGCAAGAGGTCGTGGGTTCGATTCCCACACGAGCCACCACTTTGTGTGATCCACAACTTGTTGTTCCTAGTCTGGGTGTACTTTGTGTCCGTGATTTGTATGTTTGTAAAGTCCCCTGCGACACAGGGCTTGTACCCTAATGCGGGAGTCGTCTTTATAAAAAGAAAAAAAAAGAAACGAAATTATTACAAAACATCACATCACATATTACAAATCACGACAAATTAATTAGTAAAATATTTTGGCGCCAAAAATGAGCCGTTGTATTTTTTTTCTAATTTTGATGTATCTAGTGTCACTCTCACAACTGAGTCGAATCCAACGATACCTCTCAAGTTAATATCCATCTAGGCCTTTAGACTCTCAAGCGTACCGAGTAAATATACCGACATATACACCAACATACATACATACACTCGCAACCTAACCCACCCTCTTGTACAGTCAGGTAAAAACTGCAGTAAAATGTATTCATCCGCAGACGCATACAGATAGACAGACAGAAACAAACGTTCAACTTACAACAACTCTCTTTCTGCGGAGGAGGTTAACACATAACGCTCTCTTATTGCAAGATCATCATAACTAAAGAATACACATTTTACAGGAGGTCAATTTAAACTTTGAATTTAATAAATTAAAAAAAAAAACATAAACAGGTTAAATCTTCTTGGAATTAGTTAGTGTTAGTTAATAATGTTTAAAACCATGGTATCAAATTATGTTCTGAGTACTGTTGGGGAATATCGGCAAACACTTTTTCGCAACTGAGATAGAACGATATTCAAATGTACCCATACCGCTCAGCAATAGTGTGTCACCACGAAACTTATCGCCATCTAGCGACCACAAGTGACATAATGTGTTTATCACTTTTGTACTAAAAAATGTACTTGTCAAGCTTTTTATTTTTCATATTTTCGCAAAAAATTAAGATTTTTGATATATGACGGTCTTGCAATAAGTGAGCGAACACCGATAGTACCAAAGCAAATCTTCATACAAACGCGTCCTTTGAGCGCTTACACATTGACAATATAATAATTAATCGTGCGTTTCAATTAAGTAGTTTCAAGTCACGTTCTAATCCGAGAGAAATTAATATTGTTATATTATATATTTATTTATGCGAATCCATTACTTTCTAATCTACTACATTTTTTCTTTCATCTATACTAATATTATAAAGCTAAAGTGTTTGTTCTGAACACGATAATCTCAGGAACTACCTACTATTCGAATTAAAACAATCTTTAATTGTTAGATAATCCATTTATTCACTACGAGCAGAGCAGCAATGAATTGCGCGGGTCAGCTAGTTTGATTATAAAATAACTAGCTGACCCGCACAACTTCGTCTGCGTTAATTTTCCCCGTTTTAGGTACATTTTTCGTTGCTGCTTTGTTCCTGTTGGTCGTTGCGTGATGTTAAATAGCCTATTGCCTTCCTCGATAAATGGACTATCCAACAGTAAAATATTTTTTTCAATATGGACTCGTGGTTCCTGAGATTATCGCGTTTATACAAACAAACTCAGACAGACAGACATAATTACTTTCACATTTATAATAATATTAATTGTTATTGGGATTATTAGGATTGACTGCCTCTGTGGCGCGGTGGGAGGGTATCCAACTGCTACTCAAGAAGTCGTGGGTTCAACCCCCACCCAGGATAAAACTTTGTGTGGTGAGCACGATGATTTATTCTGTGTCTGGGTGTTATTTATCTATAATATGTATGAACTTAGAAATATATAAGTATGTTTATCAGTTGTCTGGTTTCCATAGTACAAGCTTTGCTTAGTTTGGGATCAGATAGCGTTGTGTGAGTTGTCCCAAGATATTATTATTAAATTTTATTTTATTCTATTGATACTCTTTGTACAGGTATTATAAAGTGGTACCCAAGGTTTGTGAGTACTTCTTATATCCATGTAAGAAGTAATCTCTGTAGATACTGGATCGAATTAGATGAAATTTGATGTAAAGACGTCTAGAGTCTAGCTTGGGTGAGATAATAGGCTAAATTTGTCATTTTAATTCACGGGCACGAAGCCCCAGACAAAGGGTAGTCCTCCAATAAAGTGTGACATTGTCTCGCACAAATACCCCAAACAAGATAGGCGTAGCTTTAAAGCTCAAGAAATAATTTACAAAGTATACCAAAGTTTTATTTTATAGAATAGGTACTTAGATATAAGACCAGGGTCCGAGCAAGGTCGTGGTACTTGAGATCGGTTGCTAGGCAACGGCGTGACACGTGTACGAGTAGTTCAAGGCTACGACCTCCGCTTAGAGCCTTGTTAGATCATACTCAGAAATTTGTGAGCTCGCACCGGCTGCGAGGTGAATAGCGAACAATATTGCTATTTGACAGGGGTGAGTCGGGTTTTGACGGTGAGTGGTGAGTTCTTTGTGCTTTTACCTAGTGCTAATTTTGACTGGCAGTATTACAAGTACTGGTCGGAGCTGAAATACCACGATTTAAGCTATCATTACTGTGATCTGTTCTGACGACATGTTTGAAGCTTTGATTGATTGACTTTAAACCTCTGTCAAATGATCCCTGTTTAATTTATCGAAACAAGAAAACCATCAGTAGTTAGTTTTTATTTATATAAAATAAAATTAGTTATTTTATTAAATATTTTTTTATTTCACCGTAGTTCAAACAAATCAGTCTAACAATTTCAACGTAACAGCATATCCGAATATCATAAATTCATAATTAAAGGCGTATAAAAATTGTTATAACAGTTCAATCATCGGAGTCAGTATAACAATTCGGAGTAAAATATTTCAAACCGTTAGAAAGCGGCGGTAGCCTAATGGCTATGTGTGAGTGTACTCATGAGGTCGCGGGTTCGAATCCTACCCATTATACTACCGATGTGAACCCACTCATAACACAAGCCATTGAGCTTAGCTGGAGAGGTTAACAGGATTGCTAGTAATGTGGGACCAAAACTCCACATTGCTAGTTATCTTTTTAATGAAAAAAAAAGATCATCGGAGTCCGTCTGACAATTTGGAAAAAATCTTCCAAACTTTTCCATTATCGGAGTCAATCAAACACTTTGGAATAAGATATTCCAAACGGTTCGATGGTCGAAGTCAGTCTAACAGCTTGGAAAAAAGACTTCCAAACTGTTCGATCATCGGAGTCAGTCTAACAGCTTGGAAAAAAGTCTTCCAAACTGTTCGATCATCGGAGTCAGTCTAACAGCTTGGAAAAAAGTCTTCCAAACTGTTCGATCATCGAAGTCAGTCTAACAGCTTGGAAAAAAGTCTTCCAAACTGTTCGATCATCGGAGTCAGTCTAACAGCTTGGAAAAAAGTCTTCCAAACTGTTCGATCATCGGAGTCAGTCTAACAGCTTGGAAAAAAGTCTTCCAAACTGTTCGATCATCGGAGTCAGTCTAACAGCTTGGAAAAAAGACTTCCAAACTGTTCGATCATCGGAGTCAGTCTAACAGCTTGGAAAAACGACTTCCAAACTGTTCGATCATCGGAGTCAGTCTAACAGCTTGGAAAAAAGACTTCCAAACTGTTCGATCATCGGAGTCAGTCTAACAGCTTGGAAAAAAGACTTCCAAACTGTTCGATCATCGGAGTCAGTCTAACAGCTTGGAAAAACGACTTCCAAACTGTTCGATCATCGGAGTCAGTCTAACAGCTTGGAAAAAAGTCTTCCAAACTGTTCGATTATCGGAGTCAGTCTAACACTTTGGACCGATATAGTCCAACCATCCAACAAAAAAACAACACCAACAAAACGTCGATCTTCGCACAACTGGTCGGACAGGATGGAATAAAGGATTTCATGAAGGTACTGAATTTCTTGTATTGTATTGAATTTATTTATTCCTCTCTTCTCTTGTCCTTGCTCCTCTAGAATAAAATCCTAGAGCCACCCATAGACTCGCAGAACTTGTTTATTGGTAGGTATTTATCTCCCGTAGTATTCGTGAACCATTGTCTGCTTTGCTTTCTGTTTTTTTTTAAGAGAGTTTACACATTAGGTTACCAGACCTTGTGTCGCCGGGAACTTTACAAACATACACACAGTCACAAAGTATACCTGGACTGTGAACAACAAACTTTATTATATCAGCGCGAAGCAAGACCTAACACTATCCCATGTACTTTTGTGGTACCTTTTACTGAGAAACTATCACACTTTTAGGCTTGGGCTGTGATATAGTAATTTAGGTTTATCTCTAGATGTGTTATCTATAAAAGATATATTATTTTATACAAATTTAAAAAAGGGGCTAAAAGCTAATTCTCTCTAAACAACTGTCTTAAAAATTATTATGTAGAAAACATGGCGAGCCCTCCTAAGACACTGCTTTTTGCTTGTATTAAAAGTTTATTTTAGACAAATTCCATAGATAAAAATTACATAATGAAGTATTGAAATAGCATGCCACATTGCCGTATGAAGCTGCATCCATCTCTTCCACATTACACATTATTACGCTTAGAATGCAGTTAATGTTTGACAAAAAAGTTTGTATTGCCCTTTTCTTTACATTGGCATTAAACTTAAACTCACAAACTATAGGTAGGTAAAGTTTAAATTTGTAATTTAGAATATTATATTTCAGATTATTGCCTCAGAAATAGGTTTTTATTGGTTAACGAAAATAAATGACAATGACCACCTTTATGGCGCGGTGGTAGTGTGTCCGACTGCTACGCAAGAGGTCGTGAGATCGGTCCTACACGGGACACCACTATGTGTGATCTACAAATTGTTGTTCCGAGTCTGGGTGTACTTTTTGTCCGTGACTTATATGTTTGTAAAGTCCACTGTGACACAGGGCTTGTACCCTACTACGGGAGACGCTTTAAAAAAAAAAGTTTATCGTCGTCTATACCACTCTTAACACATTGAAGGTTTACGAAGGCGCGTAGGTAGAGCCTAACGCCCACAAAGTATCAATTACATTTTCCAGGTGAAAGCAAACGAACGTGCAGCCATTACCTGTAAAATCTGATTGGGAAATAGGTTACTTTAATTGGCATTTTTATTAGAATATATTTTATTCTTGAAAGCAGAATTGATGTCACAATTTATAAGGATGCATATAGTCATTATTGAATAACACATATACATAAAAATCTTCGTAATTTTCAACAAATAAAGCTACAATTAAGCTAAATTATTACCTACAAAACAAAAAAGACAGACTGCTAAAGTAAATATATATAGTTTTGACTGCCTCTGTGGCGCGGTGGGAGTGTGTCCGACTGCTACGCAAGAGGTCGTGGGTTCGATTCCCACACGGGACACCACTTTGTTGTTCCGGGTCTGTATGTACTTTTTGTCCGTGAATTGTATGTTTGTAAAGTCCCCGTGACACAGGGCTTGTAACCTACTGCGGAAGCCGTCTTTAAAAAAAGAAAAGAATAACTGAAATATTTTGGTGCCAAAAATCCGCCATTTCTTTTCAATTTTGATGTAAGTACCCAGTTTCACTGTCACAACTGAGACGAATCTAACAGCACCACTCAACCTAAATCCATCAAGTCATTTAGTCCAAAGAAATATGCATATCAAAATACACTCGAAAAACCTAACCCTCCTTCTGGCGCAGTCCGATAAATACCCCTAATAAATCAGATTTCCAACAAAAAACCGTTTAAAAGCTATGATGACTCAAATACCTACACACATTAAACTTATAGTTATAACAAAATATCCTCCTTTTACCACCTCCTTTAAAGTACTCAGCATTTTTAATTTGTTTAAACCCGACGGGCTTAAACAAATTAAATATACTGAGTATTTTACAATAATACATTTTGGATGCGAGAAGCCGAAGATAGAACAAATTGGCTTGCAATTGGAGAGGCCTATGTCCAGCAGTGGACTGCGATAGGCTGATGATGATGATGATGATGATGATGAGTATTTTAATGTTTTAGATTTTATTCTTAACAAGCGAAATTAAAAAGCGCAATTAAAATAATATATATGTTACAATTTGTCTTTGTTATCTCACAATAATAATGTATAATATAGTAATTTTAATAGGCATTTCTTCCCAATTACTTTATTATAACATTAATTGCATTTTTTAAAGATATATTTTTTTTAAGTCCAGACTCAGGAATAGAACCCGACACTTCCGTATGCCAAACCGAGGCCGAAATCGAACCACCTATCTGGACTATGCTACAATTAGACCTCAAATTTCTCTGCTCATAGGCATTTCTTACCAATTATTTTATTAATACAATACTTACAAAAATACAATTATTGTATTAATAGTAATAATATTATTGCAAACATTTTCTTTTGTACATCAACAAACAACATAAAGAATCTTAAAGTTTTACTTTATCCAAACACACCCTAACAGAAAATAAACACAAGACCCTGTTTACACGACCCACAAAAGAAATATAAAATTACCATAACGGTTGTTCCCAAATATACCTGTCATAAGTAACTTGTCGTTGGACTAAACCGACCGGTTACGGATAATCGCTCAACGGCAATGCAAGGGTTAACCCTCTAATTGTGAGGCTCAAGTAACGGTTAGTGGTCGAACGCACCCCGATCACACCGCTTAACGTATTAGCTCACTGACTAACACAGATTTAAATTGAATTGATAACCTGTGTGTATCGAATAATTGAATATTTTGTAAGAAGGCACCCATTTTAGGCATCACGTTTCATACTAATATTATAAATGTGAAAGTAACTCTGTCTGTCTGTTACGCTTTCACGCTCAAACAGCTAAACCGATTTAGATGAAATTTGTTTGAGTCCCGGGAAAAGACATAGGATAGTTTTTATCGCGATAACCGACATCCACGCGGTCGGAGCCGCTGGCAGAAGCTGGTACCTTAATAAGCGGGGGTAGCCGAATGGCGAAGGTATTATACTAACAACGTGAACCCGCTCTACTAAACACAAGTCATTGAGCTTAGCTAGAAGGGTTAACGGGATTGCTAGTAATGTGGGACCAATCTTACATTGCTAGTTAACTTTAAAAAAACCTAAATACACTATTGACATAAAGTATCCGTAAATACAATTAAATAAAATATTCGCATTCTTTATTGTACACAAAAAAAATTACAAAGAATAGTACAAAATACATAGAGCTTATATACAAAGGCGAGCGTAACTCAATATTGAGTTTCCCACTCAAAGGTTTGCCCTTTGAGTTCTAGAGGAGAATGTCGCTACAGAGCAATCGAGTGTAACGATAAAAAAACCAGCCAAGGGCGAGTGGGACTCCCTCACTGAGGGTTCCGTACTAACTTATAAGTATGTAAATAGTTCGATCAACACGGGAAACTTATAAAAAAATATATATTTCATATCCTTACAATAAGCCCTTTCATATGATATGTTACACGATGCAGTTTGCAAAACTTTTTTTTTAATTTCCTAGTTTGTTCCCCCCCAAAAATGGCTCTCTAGTTCCAAATTCTTCTATTTACGTTATGCGTCCCTGCTTGGGTCACAGAAGCACATACGTGTACCTAAACTTCATCCGTTCGGTGCAAATCGGCTGTGACAAACTGACAGACAGAATCACGAGTGATACTATAAGGGTTCCGTTTTTTCCTTTTAAGGTACGCAATCCTAAAAATAGAAATTAAACTAACATAATGAATATATAATACATACTTAAATGATAAAATTATATAAATATTTATGTATACATATATTTACATAATAATATACACTAAATTACATCTGTAATAATACAATATATACATAGATTTATATTGAGCACTTATGCTCACAGCACCAGCTGTTAGCATGAGTGCTCAATAGGAGAGGAAAAACTTTTAGGAGGAAAACTTTTGGTCCTAAACGCAAAATTTGTTATCTTTTAAAGAAAAGACTGAAGAAGCATTAAATAGGCTAAACACCTACAATCCCGCGTAACTTCGTTTGCGTAATTTTTCCCCGTTTTTAAAACATTTTTCATTGCTGCTCCGCTCCTATTGGTCGAAGCGTGATGTTATATAGCCTATAGCCTTCCTCGATAAATAGGCTATCCAACAGTAAAATATTTTTTCAAATCAGACCAGTAAGTTCCTGAGATTTCCGCAATTAAACAAACAAACAAACTCTTCAGCTTTATAATATTAGTATAGATAAGAAACACAAAGTACACCCAAACTCGAAACAACATTTTGAGAATCACAAAAATAGTGTCCCGTACTGGAATAAAACCCATGACCTCTTGCGCAGTAGTCTTACACACTACTACTACGACACCGATGCAGTCACTTATTACTATCATAAAAACTCAATTAATAAAACAATTTCACAAGACACAAGTCAATCATTAATCATGACGTCCTTATTGAATAAAACACAATATCTACAGGATGTCCCATGCAACTTGACACTATACGACAACCAACTTTATTTTACCAACCACAAACAATACCCCTATATTCAATAACCCTTAACTGTACGACATTACGGGTGATTTTTGTCTGGTGAAGGGCTTTTTGGCTAGTAAAAGTGATTTGTATTGTTTAATAGCTACTTTCGAAACAACGCAGATGTCGTGTAGATCATCATCGAACTATCCCGTTTTGCTCTTAAGCACGCTCACACGTTTTTCTCATAATTTTGTTCAGGATGTGATCTATTTTCAAGTGCGCAGGTGCTGTTTTAAGTAAACAAAAGATGAATGGATGAATGGGTCTGTGGCTTTATAAGTATTGTGAGATTTAAGGACTCGTACACAAAAACAGTCGATCGGATGTAGGTTTTTTGTTTCATATTGTTGCTTTATCCTACTGGCCTGTATACAGGTTTGCGAAGATACATTGTTGCAAGTGTCCAAAGGTAATGCAAGGTGGGATTTATCGGTATTTTTAATTAAAGTAATTACTTTAATTTCCAGTTTCCAGTTCCATCGACTTGTCCTTTAGATGGTTGAAGAAGTTAATTACGGCGATGCGATTAATTTTGATTGGTTTATATGTGCAGATGTGGTGTTAAATAGTTATTAAATTTCGGTCTTTGTTTAATGTAAGTTCATTGCGGATTCGCCGCGTGCTAGAAGAGTGTGTAGCAGAGGCGAAGGGATAAAATTTTTAGAGAGGAAACCCCAAAAATATATCTTGTTGGACATGGTTTTTGTACCTATGATACTAAGTAACTATAATCCGAAGGGAAACCGAAAGTAATGGTGTTCTATGGACCTTTCGCCACTGGTATGTAGGTACTGTTATTCTACACTATAAAACGTTGATACCTACTAGGTCTACACTAATATTATACACTAAGGGCTGGGTCCTTATGCACGATCTTTTTTTCGTTTTCGCGGCAAGTCCGCGCGTCTTGCTGTCAAAATCTTGTCATAATGGTAAATAGAGAGCTGCGCTTTGGAATGCATTGCGCATGCGGGCGGACATTTTTGAGCGCACCGCGTTTTCGCCAGTACGCGTGGGCTTGCCGCGAAAACGAAAAAAACATACTGATAAGGACACTTGGTAAAATTTGTACTAAGTTATACCTAGTTTTAAGAGGTAAGAACGATCGATGAAAGATATTTTGTCCGAATCGTCTCATGAAATTAGATTAAGGTATGTGCAAGTAGTTTATGGCCGTGTGGTACCGGCTTATGAATAGTACCATCTCTTTCCGTGGGTGTCGTCAAGGCGCCTAAGGGATGTCACATCGAAGGACGGGCTGCAGCGTCCTCTGCGTACTTTAAAGCCTTAATGCGATTACCAACCCGCTCGCCAATTGTGGCGATTATGGCAATTACATTTGTTAATTAAAGTAGGTTCTATTGAGGAGATCCGTGCCCAGCAGTGGGACATCATATGGGTTGTTATGAAATAGTTTAAAATTATGGAAAGGACACAGACGACGTGAGCTAAAAAAATAATAAACATTTTGAAATTGTTGCCATACAATATTAGTTATTGTGTTTTATTTAGCATCAACTTCAAAATAATAATAATAATATCTTGGGACAACTCACACAAAGCTATCTGATCCCAAACTAAACAGAGCTTGTACTATGGAAACCAGACAACTGATAAACATACTTATATATTTCTAAATACATACATATTATAGATAAATAACACCCAGACACAGAATAAACCATCGTGCTCATCACACAAAGTTTTATCCTGCGTGGGGATCGAACCCACGACCTCTTGCGGCAGTCGGATACACTTCGACCGCGCAACAGAGGCAGTCAAAATGTTTCTATAATATTTGTAGTTGTACCCATATTATGTTTTGCTTTTTAGTTATTTTACTTTTAACTTTATGTTTAAGGTATCTAACGATACCCCAAACGATGGTGTAAGTAAGAAAAAAAAATCAAATCCCCACTTTACATATAGGGCAGGTACCCTCAAAAAGTAATTTTATTCTTTAAAATTACTTTAGTGCTAGACGGCTCTCGAATTTCGAACCATAATCATCCATTCCCGATACTTTTTTGACTTAATGCCTCCTTCAAAAATGGTGGTTTTCTGTTTGACCCGTATATATGTAAATGTATGTTCTCAGAAACTAGTAAACCGATTTAATTTGGTTTTCCTATTCGATTGCATATTTTTCTGTGAAGGTTTTAGTATATAAAACGTTGTCCTAGCTTTATAAAACACCAGAGATATAGACTAAAATATCGAAGTGAGTCAGCGAAATGTGTTTGTTTTTTTTTTCTTTGAAGGCTGTTATTTTTTCTTATAAAAGTTATTTAAATTTAAATTAAATATAAATAGGAACTCAGAATACCTTGCGCCAAGGGCCTAAAGAGTTAGCTTAGTAAGTTGACTCTCCGTCAACTTTATTATATAACTAGCTGACCCGCGCAACTTCGTCTGCGTATTTTTTCCCGTTTTTGCAACATTTTTCATTGCTGCTCCGCTCCTATTAGCAGTAGCTTGATGTTATATAGCCTATAGCCTTCCTCGATAAATGGACTATCCAACAGTAAAATATTTTTTCAATTCGGACCAGTAGTTCCTGAGACAATAATCTCAGGAACTACTGAATACCGAATTGAAAAAATCAAACAAACAAACTCTTCAGCTTTATAATATTAGTATAGATATTCGATCCACTCCAATTTTATGAAATAATTTATTATTTCAAACAACACATTACTGGCGACAACACAGCAGATATGATTTATCCTCATTATTTATATATTTAAACGTTTTATAAGAACATACACGTGTCATGAACGTTATTGTTGGATATCAGATTCCCCACTTGGGTGGGAAAAGGAGACGAGGTTCGCTTTATTTAAGAACACATTGTTGTGATTTGTATAAACATTTTTTTATGGAACTTTAAATATTTTCGAAATTAAGAATACGAATACCATCTTAAAGCAGCTATCTTCTCATGAAGTTTAACAAAAATGTGATCAAATACACTGCCAAATATAGACAGTTTTTTTATTGTTTAAGGTTTTCCACTCAAGAACTAGTTTACCCCAACGGTTGTCGATTCTTCCACGTCTCGGCAAACGTAGTGGACGCCCTCAGGCCAGGTGAAGTGATGATTTACGCAACGGCTGGCAGGAGCTGGATACGAGATGCCGAAGATAGAACAAAGTGGCGTGCAATTGGAGAGGCTTATGTCCAGCAGTGGACTGCAATAGGCTGATGATGAAGGATATTTTTAAATATATTCGGAAAAAGAGCCACAAAGCTCTATCCCACGTGGGATTAGAACCCAAACACTTACATAGCAGCCATACTGCGCCACTGAGGCAGTATTCAAAAGGCAGAACCGATTTAGATGAAATTTGGTATGGAGATAGTGCCAGGGAAGGACATAGGATAGTTTTTTTCGCAATAGCCGACATCAACGTTAAGGGAGCCGCGGATGAAAGCTGTTGATTGAATCATTCAATGGTTCATAAAGTTATTTGCACAGATATTTCGCACCAATTTATAGACACTTCAATATATTTTTCTCTTTCACAGTAGTTTTATTTAAGTATTATATAAAGAAGACCCCTTAAGAAGCATTGTTAGTTTATTCACTATGAATCAGAAGCTACACTTAATGTTAGTCGTTGACGATACTATTATTTACGTGCTTACACGCTACGACCAATGGGAGCGGAGCAGCAATGAGAAATGTTACAAAAAAGGCAACTTAACGCAACTTCGTCTGCCTGAATTTTTACGTTTTTGCAACATATCTCATTGATGTTCCGTTCCTATTGGTCATGGCATGATACTATATAGCCTGTAGCCTTCCTCGATAAATAAGCTATCCAACAGTGAAAGATTTTTTTAATTCGGGCCAGTAGTTCCCGAGATTACCGCGTTCAAACAAACAAACAATTTAGCGTAATAATATTAGTATAGATACATACCGGCTAGGAATAGGTCCACCCCATCTCTTCCCGTGGGTGTCGTCAAGGCAACTAAGGAATGTCACACCGGAGGACGGGCAGCAGCGTCCTCTGCGTACTTTAAAGCCTCAATGCGATCACCATCACAAAAATATATTATCATATTAAAAAAAAAACCAACCCGCTCGCCAATTGTGGCGATTATGGCAAATCGCCACAATTGGCGAATTAATATTATAAAGCTGAAGAGTTTGTTTGTTTAAAGGCGATAATCTCAGGAACTACTGGTCCGAATTAACAAAATATATTACTGTTGGATAGCCCATATATCGAGGAAGGCTATAGGCTATATAACATCACGCTAAGATTAATATGAACGGAGCAGCAATGATAAATGTTGCAAAAACGTGCTCATCACACAAAGTGTTATCCTGGATGGAGATCGAACCCGCAACCTCCGGCTTACCAGACAGGGTCACTAACCACTAGACCAACAGGCCGGTCAATAAATGAGGCCGAACCAAAATAGACACAATATATCATCGACTAGCACCTCTAAGATTGTGACAGTGGCACATTGTATGGCTGGCGGATAAAGGACAGGTGGCGTAGGTCGATGACCGGCCGTCAGTACGTCACTGAACTGAGCTGATTGTCTGTTGACCTACTGACACGACAAACGCTTATCATATCATATACCTTTATTGTAGTACTAGTGTGAGTTAAAAACGAACTTTGGGACTTTTACTATTACCGTAGGTACTATAGTTTTACTGTAGGTACTCTGTGACGCGGTGGGAGTGTATCCGACTGCTACGCATGAGGTCGTGAGTTCGATCCCCACCCAGGATAAAACTTGGTGTGATGAGCACGATGATTTATTCTGTGTCTGGGTGTTATTTATCTATAATATGTATGTATTTAGAAATATATAAGTATGTTTATCGGTTGTCTGGTTGCCATAGTACAAGATCTGCTTAGTTTGGGATCAGATAGCTTTTTGTGAGCTGTCCCAAGATATTATTATTATAATCTCAGAATTCTGTTAACCGATTTCGACCAACAAAAGTATTTAAAATAAAATTACGGACATGGTTGGTAGAGATATGCTTTTATACACTAAATGAATATTTCTCTCATAAACCCAATACTTTATAAGTATAATGGAATACTTTATAAATTGTGTTGTGTACCTAACAATCTAGATGAAAGTCATTTATAAATGTGTAATAACATAAAATTGTAAAATATTCGCATGCCTCCAAAAGGTAAATATGATGAACTGCTACATTTTAACACCCTCTGTACCATATTGTCTTTGTCTTTTTCGACTACAGCGGTATATCTTATCTGAAACTATCGATTCCTTGATTGACTCCTAGTGCCTTGAAAACCATCTTAAGTCGTTTGATCTATCTTCGGGCGTTCTGGATTATTGTGAACAATTTGTTCTGTGCATGTATATATGCAAGCAGGCGCGGATCCAGAAGTTTGTTTTGGGAGGGGCCACTTTAAAATCAATCAGCCAAATGTGAGTCGCTTGCAAGACGAGGGGGGGGGGGGTGCATTTGATTTAACACTGGTACACCAGCCACCACTGCCGAGGGCAGGACAATCACCTGTCAAAACACACCGGTACGGTGTCGAAATTCTCTAATTCCCCAAAAAAGGCGTTTCAGCTGAGTCTAGCGGCCCCCCCCCCCCTCCTTGGATTCGCGGCTCCACGCAAGTATGCTGATGTGTATGCATACAGGCACTACCGCACGTACGGTAGCAATGATCGACGAAAGATTTATAGAATAAGATAATCTTACGATTCAGGTATAACAAGGGCATTGAACTCAGTAGGTATTAATACTTACGTCACAAAAAAGAAAAAAATACTTTTCTTTTACTTCAGTACCACTTTCTTTTTTCTCCAGGAAATTGTTGTTTTAAAAATAATTTCTTACAAGATTGAATATAGAATACTGTCCTTTTTTTTAAATATACTATATTCCTAAGTGCTTTTATTACACGGTTTCAATATAAATCGTGTTCTTAAATAATAAACACTGGTGTATGTAAGTAGTGCTACGTGTGTGTTGCGTAGTTGAAGTGCTACGTGCTACGAATCTCGTAGGGGCCTACGATATGATAGTTTTCAGGCGTGGCTGATATAATGTAATTTGTTCTTTAATTTTATTAAAAAGCAAACGTGGTGGCATTAGATTTCATTACTTCTGTGATCTTCTGTGCTCCTGGTACCTAAACGTGATGATCGAAGTTATAAGCCATTCAAGTTGTCTTTTGTTCTTCGTGCTATCGTGCTCATTGCGTTTCGTTATGGTTATTAAAGAAAAATAAGTGATGATTACATTTCACACCAAATTTGGACTGTTAGAACGATTAATCAATTAATTAATGATTGATAAATTTATTAATTGAAAAGATATAACATGGTCCAAAAACTACCACATTGGAATGTTACTGATTCTGACCAAACTACTTTCAGGTTTGCTGGTTTCAGGTATACCAAGAATAAATTGTATATTTTTCTGTTCCGAGTATGAATGTAGGTACTTTGTATCCGTTATTATCATACAAATAACGGACACAAAGTACCTGCAACCTCCCAACGACACAGGACTTTTGTACCTTAATGAGACTACCTTTCTAATAATACCAGATAGCAAAATGTTATTGCATAAATATTGGTATAAGTAGGTAGATAAGTACATTTAGGTAGTAGGTAGGTATTAAACAACTTTATTATATTTCCAGGAATAACTTCAATGGACTCTTGCAAGGACTTACGGCGCCTACAGCAATTTTATTTTAGGTAGGATGTAGGTAGGTACTTGTATTATAATGGAATCTTTTCGTTGTCGTATCTTTTGACTGCCTCTGTGGCGCGGTGGGAGTAGACTGCTACGCAAGAGGTCGTGGGTTCGATCCCCACCCAGGCTAAAACTTTGTGTGATGATCACAATGGATTATTCTGTGTCTGGGTGTTATTTATCTATAATATGTATGTATTTAGAAATATATAAGTATGTTTATCAGTTGTCTGGTTTCCATAATACAAGCTGTGCTTAGTAGGGATCAGATTGCGTTGTGTGAGTTGTCCCAAGATATTATTATATTATTTTGTAAATTAAATGTTAGCCTACACATTTTTTCAAGTGTAGGCTGATTTTGACGGTGTGGAACTTGTAAGTGCCGAATCCAGGAAAGGGGAGGGGATTAAAACTTACTCTCCCCCACCCTTCCAAAAGTCAGTAAGTTTATGTGCTTTTCTTTCTTAGGAATAAGCTATTGTATATTTCCTACTACGAGAAGTAGGTAAATATTTGCAATTAAAATTAGGTAACCTCGTACTGACTGCCTCGATGGCGCCGTGGAAGTGTGTCCAACTACTGCGCAAGAGGTCGTGGATTCGATTCCTACACAGGACTCAACTTTCCGTCTACTGTGTTCGTTAAGAATTTCCCTGCGACACAGGGCTTCGTACCTTACTCTATGGCAGTTCTCTTTTTTGAAAAGAACCAGTTTATTATATACTTATTTCCAATTTGTTTTAATAGAAAACTTAACTCCTGGTGTATTTATAATCAAATCCAAGGTTTCCAAGTATTGCAACATATCCTCTCGATCACAATTAATTGAAATAAAATTTTGCTGAACTTGATAACCATTGAACAAAATTTCCTCGAACCTGCTCAATGTTAAAGCCTCGAACCGATACTAGGAATGGCAGAGAAGGTATACAAATACGGAGAAAATTTAATAGAATTTTCTCCGTATTTGTAGTGATGCGCAATATGATGGAAGTGCATGTATCTCTTTATATTGTATATGTTCTACGACCTTGATTTAAAAACCGGGGGTCCTTTTTGTTATTCAACTGGCCTGTTGGTCTAGTGGTTAGTGACCCTGATTGCTAAACCGGAGGTCGTGGGTTTGATTCCCACCCAGGATAAAACTTTGTGATGAGCATGATGGTTTACTCTATGTCTGAGTGTTATTATCTAATATTTAAGTATGTTTATCAGTTCTCTGGTTTCTATAGTAACTCTGCTTAGTTTGGGACCAGATAGCGTTGTGTGAGTTGTCCCAAGATATTTATTGTAGTCAGAATCAGCCTACTAGGGCAGTAGAAACTGCTATTTTACTTTTACTGCTAGATGTACTTACGACTTGGTTTGTACCAGGAAGACATAAATTGCAGGCGATGTGGAATGATGATTTTCAGCAGTAAACACTTGGCTGATTTGTTAAAATTATATTTTTAAGTACGTTGATTGTCATTGTTATTATTACTGAGGCCTGACACAAATCGTCAATATCGACGTCGTAAGCGAAGTAATGACTTGGGCTGCAACGCCGATTCTCGCGATGAGCTGAATGTGTGGTGATCTTGTCTTGGGGTAATGATAAAATAAAAGATGTAATTTCGAAAGTTATAGTTTATATTAGATTTATAATAAGATATGTAGTCTACAAAATTTCACAAATTTTCACAACGTTATTTGAACCTAAAGCGTCTACCCATTTTATTATGAAAATAAAATTATCGAAATCACTGGATCTACGTACGGCGGGGGCCTATTTTACGTAACCATTATTTTTTAAAATATAATCTAATAGGCAGTTATTTTATCCTCGCGTATCTTTACATGAGTATGTCAAAAACTAATAACGGTAAAAAAATAAAAAAATATCAATCCATAAAATAGGCCCCCGGTGAATCAATACAACAACGTCGCTCCATACATATACATTATATTTGTTATATTTAACTAGAGTTATACTGAATAATGATTCCTATGAAATATAATTATGCATTCTTTAAATTTATTCAATAATATAATAATAATAATACTTAATAAGTATCAATAGGTAATGGTTAGTCAATGTCGTGCTACAGACTACTATAGTTTATATAATAATGAATGAGTCGTATTATTTCTTTATCATTTATTATTTTAAATTTATTACTCGATATCATAACACTAAACGAACATACAGCAGCCTCGGCCCGACTGCGCGGGCACACGTAATCACAAAAAAACATCGTCAACACATAAAATAATAATCAATAATAATTAATAATCATACAGATAAAAATCATTCATAAAAACATTACAATAAAAATCTAAACATTAAAACACACTTAAAACAAACATTATATTAATATTATCATAATCATAGTGTGTACGTATGTATAATATCATTTAAGCGAATAATCGTATAGTCAAAAATAATGTGAGCATGGCGGGGGGGGGAGGGGGGCGGCGGCCTCGTGCGTCTCACGTCTCACACAACCGACTCATTACCTACATATAAACAACACATTAGCTAGGCGAACATACACTAGTACATTACATACATTACACTAGACAGAACAGACAGCAGGCCGCTTCGTCCCGCTCCCCGCGCCACCCGTCCCTCGCCTATTATTATATTATTATAATATCTTAATACTTTACGCTATTACGTTAGGTAAGCTTTATAAATTTTCGATTTCTCATTTACGCTATCAATAATAATTATACAACTTTTTTTAAATTTTATGTTTTTTTTCGAAATTCTATCGTAACGTTACGTTCGAGTCTCTCTGCGGCGGCGAGCGCGGCGTGCGCTCGACGACCTAATAAAAAACGTTCATAATAAGAAAATATATCGTGAACAACTCTGCCGACTTAAGATAGGTACGGCGCGGCGGACGGGCCGTGCCGGCGGGGCGCCGACTTTTGGCACCAGGATTTCGATTACGCGATTTTTACTTCTTTTAATATTTTTATAACGATTCGAGTAAAAAAGATCCCTACTACGAGAACGTGCGACTCGTGGCGGCGGCCGCGGGAGGCGTGTCACGGCGCCGCGCGCCTTACGAGATGATGCGGATCGCCTGGTGCGCGGGCGACGAGCACGCGGGGCACGGCGCGCCGCCCGCCGCCAGCCGCTGCGCGCACTCCAGGCAGAACAGGTTGTGTCCGCACGGCACCAGCGCCGCCGCCACGCCGCGCTCGCCGCACACGGCGCACGCGCGCGCCGGCGAGGCCGCGGGCGACGGCCGCGTCGGGCCCCACGCCCACACGCCCGCCGTGCCGCCGCCCGGCGACTCGAACGACGGCGACTCGCCGAGCCCCTCGTCGCGCTCCGTCGACGACCAGATGCCGAGCAGGTCGCCGAGCCGCGCCGACGACCCTCCCGACGAGCACGAGCCCGCCGACGAGAAGGCGGCCTCCTGTTCGGGCCGCAGCAGCGACGCGAGCCCCGCGCGGTACAGCTGCGCGAGCGGCTCGCCGTCCGTCTGCGCCGGCACGCCGCCGCCCGCGGCCCCGGCGGCTCCCGTGCGTAGTGCGATGTGCGCTTCTATCTCCTTGCGGGCCGCCTCCACGCTCTCGGGCAGCCCGGTCACCTCGAACACGGGCTCGCGCTCGCGCGACGGTGTGACGATGTAGGTGTGCGTTGTGTGCTGGATGCGTTTGATGGTCGCGCCCTTGGGTCCGACGACGAGCCCGACGACGCGATAGGGCACGCGGACCTGCGCGGTGACGTGGCCGGGCGCGCCGGCCGGCGGCGGCGGTGCTGCGCCGCACTTGCGCGACGCGCGAATCTGTGAGAAGTGCTCGGCCGCCGAGAGGATCTCGCGCTTGGCACGCGCGACGTCCTCCTTGCGGCCGGTGACCACGAACACCGGCTCCTCGCCGCGGACCGGTGTCTTGATGTACGTGTTGGTCTTCGCACGAAGCGCTTTGATTTTGCAACCTGAAACAAATAGTAACAACTCGTTAATACAAATCGTAAGCTACTTCACAGAGGTTATGTCAAAAGAACGATCAGCAGATTCCGTCTGTTTGCTAATAGATAACATTTTACTACGATCATTAATTCAAGTGCCAAGTGCGTAAACGTGACGCTCGGAGTAATATCGAGTCAGAATCATTTGTGGCACTTTATATCGGCGGTCGATGTTAGGCGGTGAAGTTTTAGCGGTTGGTATGATTTCTGGAGGTATGCGGCAAATATTTGAGTAGTATATAGAGCTGTGCCGCGTTGGATCGAGTTAGCGGGCGCCCAACGTGGGCCCGTTGAAATTCAAGGTTGTTTGCATAAACGACATTCATAGCGGTCGTGGCATTGTACAGCATTGAAGGCCGTTAGACAATATACATTTGGGTATGACGAAGTTGGTGCGGCATGTTCTCTACGTCGATATGACCAGCGAGGCGCCCCCGGCCTCTTACTACCAGACGGGTAGTTAACCGAATATGTAATTCGTCATTCGGCGCTCAGCCGACATGCGATGCGGTCGTGTACCAGACCACGCACTCTCACAGACCACGTGGCTAACATAACCTATATCCTCAACAATATTTTATCATATATAAAATCTTAGTTGAATATTCTAATAAGATGCGCCATTACTCGGTATATCCGCACTCTAACTGTAGTAAATGTATTAAAACAAGTAGAAATAAAATAAGAAAGCGGCACGTGTACGTATTGAGTAATGTTTTTGTCCCTCCTCAACACGTGGTGGTGGCAATGCTGCGTCCTGCTCGCTCGCTACCCCAATGCGGCAAAACATGGCAATGTTGCGCACAGCATCCACAGCCGACTTCTTCAGACATGACCGGACTACTTAAAGCGGACAACTGTACTGTGTCTTAGATAATGACCCATCATTTTTGAATATCGATCTCGAGTCAGTTTACTTCATTATATATACTTAAGTTATAAGGAAGAGTATCTATTAATATATTTACAATTTTACATTGAATTGTATTCAGCTTGAATTTATTTATTTCCTACTGCCTTTGTTTTAATTTTACTTTGTCAAGTTTGCGTCTTTATATTGCGTATTTACCCGCGTTGACTAACCAACAAGTTACTGTTTATAGATCTGCAGCGATTGATTCTCAAACTTAGTCTGTTAATTGTTGATATAAAGCTCATTCGTTAGATTACTTTGATTTGTTGAGTGTGACAATTTTAACATGATATTGTGTTTTAAATTAATGTTAATATTATTACAATATGATAAAGAACTACTATAAATTATTGAGAAAATTTGAAATTCGAACCGGGAATCTATTCTGAATCAGTAGCTGCTGTTGCGGTCATTAGTTGCTGCACAAACAATATTATCACTTAATAGCAAAATTTAAATCGCAAATATAAACTTTCAAAAATAAAACCAGTAGGTATTTTTCGCAATGCGGACCTAGTATAAGGGTTTCTTTGCCTAATGCTCAAAGGATCTAAAGACAAAGTTATTACCAAATCTAGTTCAAAGTACTATTTATCGTAAGAGAACTATTAATATAACAACATTCTCAGTAATTCTTCAAGTACGTGTATAATAAACGGCTTGAAATTCAGTTCGCGTGAAAGGCAGGTATAATCGACATCAGTTACAAATGGGAAAAGCCTATATGTAATGGAGGGTAGTTGTATGAATCACGGGTTGTCGACCCGGCCGGTAACCCCGGCGGTCAACGACAAACGATTTTATACCTTACGGCCTATGGAATAAAGATAATTGGTTTATTTTTAAACACGAATACCCACAGAATGGTCGGTAAAGTATTTTTGTGCTCAAAGATGTTAAAAATAAGGTTTGAATTGGGAATGTTTGGTGGTTTCTGGCAAGGGGAAAACGCTCGATTATGATTTAGATTATCCTGTGTTCGAATTGATTGATACGCCGTCTGTGTGATTAATTAATTTGCCGATATTTTTTATACATAATTTATTACCATAATTGATTTAACACATCGCCGTTTTGCGGTTAGTTATGCGTTAACAAAACTTAATTGCTGGAGCAATTAACTTCTATTTGATGATTTTTGTAAACGTATCTACTAAATACAACAATTATATTTTTATTTCCCACAGATTGTCTATACATATATTTGAATAGATTTGTATAAACGATTTAAATAAAACAGGCCACTGTTGTCTAGCGAGTGTCGTAGACATTGTTTGTGCTACGAGCACCGTAGCTCGCGTAGCACGTAGCAGTTTTCTTATCTATGATCTAAATTGGTTGCAGTTGAAACACCTACTTAGTAGATTTATATTATAAAAAAATCTTGTGATTTTTTACAAAAAAAAACTACTTAATTATCACATGGTTTGTCTATTTCAGTCTAATGACATTCAAATTGAACAGTAAATGGTGTAACATTAATTAGTTAATCAAAATGCTCTTTGATTGAGGCGGAAGGAGAAGAGACGTTAATGAACTGAGATAATTGTCATATCTTAACTTTAATGTATGTACTAGGGAAGAAGGAAGATACAAGAGCTTTACATTAAAAAAATTCAGCAAGTATATCTAACACTAGCGGACGCCTCGCGGTTTCACCCGCGTAGTTCCAGTTCCCGTGGGAATACAGGGATAAAAAAAGTCTATGTCATCCGGGGTTAGTGTAACCTCACAACGATGAAAGAATTTTTCAAATCCGTCCAGTAGTTTCGGAGCCTATTCAATACAAACAAACAATCAAATCTTTCCTCTTTATAATATTAGTATAGATTGGTGTACGTACCCATGAACTTTGGGGGGAAGGGGGTACAAAATTGGTCAAGTGTAAGTCGCACGTACGACGGGAGGGGGGGGGGGGAGTACGTCCATGATATGTATGTTAAATGGCCAGTAAGTCTTAATATTGGACAGTAAATTGTTTCATAATGAAGTCAAACCACAAATATATCTGTCGCCTCTAAATACTAAGTGGTTATAAGTTAGCAAGAGTTGGCAGACTGCCAGGCGCCGGCTATCTAGACAAATTAACATACGCCGCTGCTTGTCACTCTACTACAATATTGTGTACTGTGTGCCGTGAATAACGAACCCCTGCAACGTTATGCAGTCCTGGTACTCGCATTTGAATTGCACTGTTTGTACGTCACTTTGCTTCTGTAATGGTTAACATTTATGATTTGATTTCGAGCATTACGTTACAATACTGCCTCCCTGAGTGACGAGCATGAGCCTGTAATGTGATTACTTATGATTCGATTTTCAAAGCGATCGTTTAATTTTTTCATTGATGTTACAAGTTGTATCAAAATATTACAGACTAGCTACCCGCGCAACTTCGTCTGCGTATATTTTCCCCGTTTTTGTTACATTTTTAATTGCAGATTTTTAGCCTATAGCCTTCCTCGATAAATGGGCTATCCAACAGTATTTTTCAATTGGGACCTGACACCTGTAGTTCCGGAGATTATCGCGTTCAAACAAGTATAGTATAGATTGTATCATTACAAGTTGCGCATTGTAATGCTCGGTTCTCCTCCCTCACCGATGTATTGCTCGAATATTTAACGTTACATTACAGGCGAATGTAACGTTACAGATCCGAGCATTACATCGCGGTGAGGGCGCACCCTTATAGTTACTCAGACAATGATTTCTTGTTTAGGCTGGTAATCTCGCATTTTAAAAGATTTCTGTTATTATAATAGATTCTACAGCATTGTTATTTATTTCGATTAAATCCATATATGCACAATAATGAATTATTAATTTGAACGTAACTTTTGTCTATTTACTACGTGTTCACTTCTAATACACTAAACAATTATTGATGAATTTTGATTAGATTGGATCTGAGAAGAAAAATAAAGCAAAATTTTCATGTAAATCGACGGTCAGAGCCGAGCCGCGGACAAAAGCTACATTATTAATGTTTTCCTAAACCTTTAAAAAATTATCGGACACTACGAAAGCTTATTAAAATTTGAACAAAAAGGCAACCCTCCCAATCAATTAACAGACGTACACCAACAAGGCCGATACAATTTAAAACATACCAATAATATTGATTTAACAATCAACAAAGAAACTTGAATAGATACGGTAGAATGTATAAAAACATACGTACCCATAGCTATAATTCTGACCTATATTAAGCGTATAACGTTTTAATATAAACCTTATTATTGAAACTGAAACATTCGTCGCATAACCCAACGAAGTTTTCGCGACAAAATATTTTTATTAATTTTAATTACTTAGGCGTACGTAGTATTTCAACATTTGATTACAGTTAGCGAGTACGGCCTTACTTTTGTTTACCCAATTATCTACAAGGATATTAATATTTAAACAACCTTTACACTTATTTATTCAAGCTTGTAGAACCTTATTCAATTAATTGTAAGGGAAACCTTTAAATTAAATATTACTAGAACATCAAACGACATGAAAAAATCATCAAACGAACTACAAAGCTGAAAGCCTACTTCCGTACGTTTCATATATACCATTCATGAGGGTCTACGTGTCTACGCGAGAGCTACGGCGAGGCCACTGCACTCTACGGTCGTCGTAGCGGCGTAGAACCGGGTCACCACGCCGAGCCACCTCCCCCGTCAGCTGCCCCCCTGGTATCCACCGCGCGTTTCATGACTTATAATGCGTATTTCACGTGAATTCTTATGGTTACTTTATTGTGAGGTTGTAAATATCGAGCATTAGCAACCAAATTATTATTGCTGACTCACCATTTTTATTGCGGCCTTTATATTTAAGGCCAAATTTATAGTTATTTATTTTATTTTGCTACATTTAGGAATACGGTTGCATTATTATAAGTGTCGAAATTTCGATAAGAATCGAAGAAGTCGAAAATCGCTTGCCTACGCTTAATCGTAAGAATGACGGGAGGAAAATAATTGGAACGACGAGATACGAAAATACCGACACAATAGAAGGCTTTTCCAGTTCGTCGACCTGGAGTGATTTGTCACAAAAAGTCTTGGATTTAAAAACAAGGCCGTGGCATTTTAGTGAGCGAGTGAGATCGTTTTAATGACAACCCTGAATGTAATAGGGGTAAACCTATTTTCATTTACCAAGGCTCCATGATCGGCATCCATTGTCTGCATTCATCTAAGGTTGGAGAACTTCTTTGCCCTGTTAACCATAGACTATATCCCTCGGTGACTCAGCGTGGTTATGTAGCTTAAAGGGTGTTCACTCGGTAAAAGATCTGCAATGTGTGAACCCTACTAATTCGCGGTGCGGCTACCGGGACTTCATAAAACCGAAGTGGTCCATTCTCATAGACAGGAAGATTTGAAAACTTTGCTAGAACATAAATTCGTGCAGTTTCTGCTGCTATTCCAGGGTTGTCTACAATGTTCAATTGATAAGATTCAATAGAACTTTCTATAGCTTAAGAACATGATCTAAAAGTTGATAACTTGGCGCGAATTTGTAAACTTCTGCGGATTTCAGTCAACCCTGCTTTGATTTATTAGTGTGTGAACAATCTGCTTAGTGTATGCGAATAACGCCTTTAAGTCTATCGGTTTAATGGTTACATTTAAGCAGCGTGAGGGAATTCGGTTAAGATACTGCAGAGATCGTGGATATTTGTGGAAGGCTGTTTATAATTATTATAGTTCGTGTTGATAAAATAACAGCCTATTTGCTTTATAATAGTTTCCTGCAAATTACGGAATACAAAGCATTTAGAGAATTTAAGCTTAGATTATAATACGTCTTTTCACAAACCTTTTAAAACAATATATATTTATAAACATATAATTAGTTGCCGATCATTTTACAATGCCCTATATGCGGAAAATAACAAAATTCCCTCTAATTTTGATGATACAAAAACAAAATACAAAAAGTCCCATAACGAAAAAGAACGAGGAAAAAATTGGGACAAATTTAGCTCCCGTACTTATTCTCCCTTATCATGAAACCAAATGATAATTCGAGTCGTAATCAAGACTGTACGGGCTTTTCACTCCTCAGGGGAACAAAACCTACTTACAAAACTCCCAGAGACGTAAGCTTTTGTGACCCAGTAAAGGACTTTCGTCCCGTCGTACGGTTTGCATTTTTTAATTAGCGAATTAGAATTGTAAATTATAATGGTGAGCTTGTCAAGAGGTGAAGGTTAAGGCTCTACTTTGATGTTTGTTTTGACTTGACGTCTACTGCCAGTTGAAACGGCTTTAGATACGAAATAAAGATACGTACAGACAGATAACGACAGAATGTGAATGAACTTTGACCACTTCTAACTAGAAATTAACGTTAAATCCGAAAACTCTTGACCTATTGTGAAGGGCAAGGTGTTACATCCTTCCAACACAAAGAGAGGATCCTTCGACCAGACTGAAACAGAAATATATCTTTATCTTTATCTGACGAGGTAATGAAGTGCCCAACGGTTAACGTTGGGAACCTATAAGAAGCTAGAAGCTGTGAAAAATTCTATATTGCGATTAAGGATTTTGACGCAAGCTGTCAAGTATCAGTTTATTTATATTATTTTAGGTGGGTACCGCTTCACAAATAATAAAAAAAAATAGATTTGTGTTTGAATCATTCAATTGCAAGACATAGCAGTCAGTTAAAGTGGTGATAGAAATACTTTTAAGCCCATCTTAAAGTTACGTTAATGTTAAAGTATTTGGGGATGAAACTGTCAAGTCAGAAATTAGGAATCATACATTTAAATATGAACACGAGCTACGTCTAAATTATCATTTCATGTCACCCGAACGTTAATACGTACAGGTACAAGTGCAGTAATTTCCGACATCAAACAACATTGTAGGTCAATGGTACATAATATAACAGACAACCTACATAAATACATAAGTAAGGAAAGCAACGAAAAGCGTAGTCACACTGAATAATGAAGGAGACAAAGCCTCATCTTCCGTCTCGCTTACACGTAGCATCTCACTTCATCTGCAGTTTACTTTATTTTACGGGGATTCAAAGTTATTGATACTTTTGTATTCGATTTTGAAATTAGAATTATGTGTTCGATTAGTGATTTCAAAGTTCTATGTTACAGAATAAAAAAAAATTGGATGATTGGATGCACAAAAGGTTTTAGGTCTTCACGTAATTAAAAAATATATAGTTTTTTAAGTTCTTTTGCTACTTTTCGAAGTGAAGATATCTAATTAGGTGAGTAAGTATTAGATAAGTATCCAAAACAGTACAGATTTATTTATTCTAGGGATGGAATAGCCATCAGCACTTATTGCGTAGAAATAATAGCATGAAGCACGAGACGCGGGGGACAAATGATCGATACCTGCGGGCGTCTGTTTCACCAGATCTTATACCAACGTTGTCTTACCCGCGGGCTATTTCACAAACGAATTTATTTTGTAAACAATGCTTAATTGAAATATGCAAATTAGACACCAATTTGCTAAAACAGTTTGGTACCTGAGCCAGTCTGTTATTTGTAAATGTCGGTTACATTTACAGTTTTTTTTTTATATAACGACCCCTGTTCACTTCAGATAACTGGCTTCGCAGCGTTAGTTATGATCGAACTACCCATATAAAATTTTATAGCGGTATGGTTACGTGTCTCGGATACACGAGGACATACAGAGAAATCTTTCCAATAACAAAATGGTGAAAGCTTCGACTAGTCACCAGGATAACATAAATCATTGCACGTCGCCATAACAACGCCGGTAGGCAGTGCAGGGGCGACCAACCTCGGGTAGTCCCCCGCTTTAAGGAGAACTGTTTTCCCGCGCTCGCCTTGCTACAGCTGTTGTCCTATACAATGCTATAGACATATAGATGTTCTTCGTGTCTATAATGGATGCCCGGGAAGTCGGGAATGAGTTTCCATCTATACCGCCTTCTCTCCAAATTCCAAATATTATTCTTTTCTGTATAACAATATCGCTTTCACCCAAGTAATTGTTGTTTTGTATGACGTAGTGGTTTCACTCCACTGGAAGATATTTATTGTATGCGGATATAAATCCAAGGGGAATGTAGGGATTTTACATGTTTTTTTTTAAAAGTAGAATCAAAAGAGTCAAATGGGCAATAAATTGCTAGATTTTGTAAATAAAAACTAGCGTAATTGAGAAGACATTAGCCGGCGGGCGAGACACAATTTCGTCATAGTGCTGGCGCATCGCCAGGGGCTCAGCAGATCAACATCCAAGCTGTGAACTGCAGTGAACTCGCCAACGTCAAAAATCTGTCAACACTTAACGCGAATCGTACAAACAATACAGAGAATTGCGTGTATCAAACAGAGCTATGACAAATTTGCCTACACATCTTCAATTACTTTGAATAAGATATTTGGCCGTAAACACAAATTAGCAGTCGAGTAATCATTGAGTAAGCAATTCATGATCATAAGCACCCAAACATGCCACTCGCTTTGAAACTTTGGGGAAAACTCATTAGAGTTGAACGGTTGCGGCCCTAAAACGCGAACTTTCTTGAAAACTGTCGCCAGTTGACCGGAGTGACGCATGCGGTAGCGGAACGAGTTTCCTGAGCACCGCGTGTGTGAGGGGCGCCAGGCGGGGTGGGGGGAGCGGCGCCGCAGGGGCGCGTGCCGTGTCGCACCCTCGCCGCGCCACCCCCGCGATCGATAACGGTCAACGACCCCGGCAGCGGTCTGCGACCGGTGCATTGCCGGCCCGGCCGCTCGCGAATCTAACCCACATTCAGCCGATCGTCAGCTCGCTCGTACCCGCGCTCCGCTAATTACTACACGCAGATTACGCTCAAATATGCATTGTTTGTATGTGGGTCACGTGAGGGGGCACGTACGCTTTGATTCTGCGACTGACTGCCCTTTTTCCAACTCGTGCATAAATTACACTCTGGATTACTAAAAAATATTTTTTAATTGTACAAATTAATTGGACACTTGGAAATGTTAGAGTATAAAATTTTCCCATTTTGTTCCTAGCTGTTTCTCAAATTCTGTCTGATATAAAGTAAATTTAATTACATGAAAAACTACGAAATACAAAATTACAACATTTCTTTTAAATAAAATAAGTTAAAACCAGTTCGTATAACGAAAGTTTGTATCTCGTAAAATACACAAGCGATTCCGTGAATTCTTTTGTAAAACAACATCCCGCGGCCTACTTATCACAACCTTTATTAAAAAATTATGCTTAAACCATTTTAAAAGCGAATCATCATTACTTTACTGGTTAAAATTATGGTTATTGAAGGAAAATTCGGCAGAGGGGAGGAAAAGCATCCCCGGTGTTTCGGAGCGGCCATTGCACTCCGCTTATATAATACCAGGGGTACAGAGGTAACGGAGAGGTAAGCAGTCACTCAGCGTACTCGAGAACCAGCTGACGTACCCGCTACTACGGTACAAGTAATAAACGTCTTTAATTTCGGGACCATAAATTCTATATTTAAATGACTCACGGTCAGGAGATGTGTGTACAGGAATGATTAATGATGCGTCTTAGCGCGTGTGGGTGACACCGGGGGTGTGGTGCGAAGGCGGGAGGTATGGGGTTGATCGAACTGAAATTGGCAGCGTTCAACGTCCGCCCGCCATTTATTTTATTCAGTAATTTGTCGCGGTACAATGGCTAACGAATTTTTATTGATAGTTCATGTGACATAATTTTTTTTTTTCATAAAAATATCATATCAAATAGTAAAAATAAAAATATCAATACTTGTTATGGAGTTTGAATTTAGAATCTGTAGTCAAAATTAGGAACATTTGAAAATAGAGCAGTAGGAGCTTTGAAGACAAAATATTTTGCAATGCAAAGTGGATCTTAACATGTTACAAATTCAGTTTCAATTAGGATGTAAATAATTAACATATGACTTTCTTCTGTTGAAAGTGGTGAACATCTTTGAGTGCTGCTTAAGCAATTAAGGACCTTGTTACAAGGGGGATAAATGTTAATTTCGTTTAATATTTTGGCGTTGAGTTGATACATTGCACGAGTGGATTGACACGTGGCGTCTAGGGAATGTCGTACAAGTGTGAGTGAGAGGGGTGGTAGCTCTCGCTCTGATTGCCCGAGATAGACATCTTCCGACGAAAGGGAAACGGTGGGACGAGACTATGTTATTTTCGTGATCGTTCGGCTTTTTTTCAATATAAATATTGGTCTACCAAGATTGTTTTAAGAACAAGTTACTATGCTTACAGTTTTATTAAAAACAGAATCTCGTTTAGCCTTCATAGAATTGCGTTACTAAAGTAAAGAATATCGATTTAAGTAGCAGCTAAGAATCTTAATCACACGGCCTATTTGATCATATTTATTGTCATGGGTTTCAGTGGGCACTATCTAACACTTGCCTGTTACTCTAGTCTAAAATAACGCTCGCTCCAACGTTGGCGCCAATGTTACTTTCTAGATCATATTTTGGGTAATCAACGTTGGGGCCAACGTGTGGGGCTGATGTTAGTTCCAATATGTATTCTTTTTTTACTTCTGTAATCATTGTCTACGTATGTATACTAATATAACAAATGCAAAAGTCTGGATGTATGTTTGTTATTCAATAATACGGATGAAATTTAGCACAAAGGTACATTATGGTAATAGCACATAGATTATTTTTATCGAGAAAAAATGTTCGGGTGGGATATTTTTTTTTACGCGAAAGAAGTCGCGGGCAACAGCTAGTGTAAGGTCTTTTTCACATGTTCCGATTTCTATCCGGCGCCGGCTATCCGCTGCCAAATTGAAACCCGGTATCCGGCGGCGAATGTATGGCGACCGGACTTGGATTCCAACTTAGTGTCCATTCGGTAGAATTAACCTATTGGTTCATTGTTCAGTGTCAATATCATCGCTCCTTCACAAAGATTTATTTATTTATCTAAATACTGTTGTCACCGACTGTCTCTAAACTGTCACGCGCTGTCGTAATGCATAGTGCTAATCCCGCCACTTATGACCGCTGTGAAATAGTTACTTCACCTTATGTACCTATTGTTGTTTAAATTAACTGCCTTACTTATAAACATAGCTTAACTTATTAGTTAAATACTACTTTAGGTCTTTCTACTATAAGTTCTTTTAAATTAGAAAAAATAACAAAAAAATAGAGCTGTTTAAGAATTAAGAGATGTTTAAAATAAGGCAGTATATTTGTTATACTTAATCTTTTCAGCTACTGATGTGTGTGAATCCCATGCTTACCTGTAAATAAATAAACATTCGTTAATATAAAAATAGAAAATTAACAAAATAAATGAACGTAATAAAAATAAACATTTATTCAATCCTAAATTAACTAAATTCTATAAAGATTGTCATTATTTTCAAATTTCAATGTTATTAGTAAAATTGAAAATACCAAGAACCAAATCTCTTCTCAACACCACACCATTGAAAAGCCGAAAATAATAGTACCATATTTGAAAATAATAATGAGACAAAAATAAATAATAAGGTAAAAGAAAAGGTCCCGACATAATAATATAACGGAAAGGTCACACTCTGTTTCAATTTTAATAATATACCATTATCCACAACATTAATTCAGCAAACCAATTTGAGTTCGATTAGTTAATCAAACTAAACTTGATACTTGTTATGACAAAATTAATTGAGACTAATAGCCCACTCGAGCAAATAATATGGTTATTTTTATCCAAACTTCGATGTAGGTAAGTAAAAGTCGAGGCAAGGTCAGTTGTGGGCAAAAACTTGCCACCCAAACCCTCACAAGACACAGTATAAAGAGAACCAGTAGTGCAACTTTGGGCAGACATTCAATATTGGAAGTATCAATAAAAAATACGCAGTTTTCTGCGACACTAAGGTAAAATATTACTCTGGTGTTAATTGAGAACCATATTCATTGAAAAGACCTTGGTATTTTTAATGAATATTATATGGAGTATTTTGTTTCGCATATGCCGCATAAATTACGCAATATTGCTGAATAATTTGCAATAACTATTTAGACCATGCAATGGTTTTTTGTATTTATTTCTATTCATAAAACCGCACCTTCGTTTTTAAATTGTTTACTAGATTTTGAAACGGTTGTTACTATCATTTATAACTTTCAGAACATATAAAACACCCATATTTCAATTATAGAAAGTAAAGAAAATCCCACGGGAAAACGGGACGAGTCTTTTAAATTCAATATTTAAATTAATTATAATTCAAATAATAAGAATTGATAATTATCAATTCTTATTCAATTAAGAAGCAAAAGCTACACTTGTGATGATATGTCGATGACAGAAGTGACATTACTAAAGACGTCAAAAACAAATAGAACAGAGCAGATGTTACACGTTGTTTCGAAACGAAATATAGGACAACATTGTCCAGCTATTCACACAATAAATGTTTCCTGATGAATATGAGATTTATTTACGAGAACGATCCGAAGCATATTAAGACGTTACGTGTCTGCAATAAATTTGAGCGGCTCTAAACGATGTCGGGACTGCTCTAAGGAATTGTATTACCTACTGTATTTCTGACACTGTGGACTCGATCGGATTATCTATAGCACACTTCACAGGGCTGTCATATTGCATTACGGCTTGCCGATTACAACTTATTTATAAATGTTAAGAATATTTTGATTCATAATAAAAGTAAAACTTGGGCAAAAATTCCATTGACAATAAAGCAAAATGAATGTTGGCGAATATTAAAAAACATCTCGAATGGACGATATTATTAAAAAAGGGGTTTTGCCTGCGGCTTCGATAACGATAAAATCGGTTGGAAACATAGAAATCGTGGCAATAGAAAATAATTTTAAACCCATAAGGATTTCATTAGCTGACAACAGAGTTTGAGGAAATGAAGTGTTTTTACAAAATTTACAAAAAGATGATAAAAATTCAAAATGCAGTAGGTATATTAATACAAGTAATTTTTAAAATTGCTGACCCGCGCAACTTCGTATGCGTCAATTTTCCCCTTTTTGCAACATTTTTCATTGCTGCTCCGCTTCTTTTGATCGTAGCGTGTTGGTATATAGCCTATATCTTTCGTTGATAAATGGGCTATTCGACAGTACGCACCAGTAGCTCCTGAGATTATTGCGTTCAAACATACTCTTCAGTTTCATAATATTAGTATAGATATATACCTGTATGTAACATACGATTAAGCAGCAATTGTTTTGTGTCAAAGTTCTCGAAAAAGTTATGTTGGCACAAACAAGTAACTGAAGAAGTAATTATTTTTTTCTCCTAACAATATTTTGTTAACTCGTTTAGGTGATGAGTTTGTTCTATTACAAAAACCAGACCTAATTTATATGCCTCTTACGCTTTTCGACATTCTTTAACTTAATTTATGAATTCCGTAATAATCTATTAAACAATATTTATTTGTAAATTACCAACTTAAGTGTCTTAAACTGATGGGTATTTATCGATCAATTTCAAGGCTGCGCAGGCGCCGATCGTGAATCGCTTTCGAATATAGAACGCGAATTAAATAATGTATTGTATTGAATACAATAGCAAGCTAAGTATAGATCAAGGTAGCGATGAGCTTCTGCCCTGCACGGTTTACATTAATCCTATAAATACATGTTTAAACTTAATCACTTGTTAAATAACAGTGCGTTTGTTTTAGGAAAATCATGTGAGGAGTCTTATATATGAATCTTCGAAATATGACGAGTCGACAAGTCACTTTCTGCGATATGAATGTATACGGAAAACCCAAACTTATGGTAAAACCTACAATGAATCAATGGATTTGGCGATTCAATGCCTCGAAAATTATAGACCTATCTTGTACTTGATAAGGAAAACTAAACCTAAACATTTCCTTAATTTTATCAATGACAAATAAAGGATAATAGTAGTCATAGATTCATGGACACTTATAAAAATAAGCTATGCCAAGGCTAAGACTGAATACTCCAAAGACTAAAATATGCTGATACTCCATGGAACAGGACTGCGCCATAACCTCACAAAATTGACCACCTCTAGAAAGAGATTAGAGAGCGTTACTTTGTGGACAATACCTGTCTAAGGCCGCACGAGTTCAGTCTCTCTTTCACGCTTTGCAGTCAATTTTTACTTTTTAATTGAAAGGGATGGCGCAGTCCTGGTCTATACGTCAATGTCATACTCCTCTATGATGTTTGCACTCTGCCAGCTTTAGACTGCCGACTTTTTGACATAAAGCAAAGGTCTCAAGAGACGAAGTTAAAACACGCTTCTCATTGAATGAGTAAATGAATATTAATGCGAGAAAGCCTATGTAAACGCTGTGTTATGACTGAATTACATTAGAATTTGAATTTATGTTTATAAAATAAGTAACACTTCATCGTCACAGTTGATGTAGGTACTAGGAACTTAGAAAGGCTGCAGAGGTATCATTAAAATGCAGGGCGATTGATTCTTCTTGCCACAAGCTTACAAAAATAATTCTAGAAGCTTCAAACCAACAGTATTTAATCTTGTTTGATAGATTACCTTACTATCCGCCAGTTGTTTATAGCAATCTATCTTCATATTTGACGCAATCGTAGTCCACTTGAGTATTTTATAAAAAGCCTCTCAGTTTCTAGCGGTAACTCGAAGATTAACAATTGAGATGACGTTTAAAGTTCATGATTAAGTGAAGTATGTACAAATCTTTCGTTTACAAATGACACTACGGCATTTTTTATTTTAATCTGTTAAATATTAATATACAGTTTTGGAGCTACTTGGCAATTTGTTAATATCTTAGAGGGCGATGACAGTTGTACAAGTACCTATTCATTGGAACTATAGGTACCTAAACTTATGGAATATTTCGAGGCGAAAATCACCGATGAACTGCGCAATATTTTGAGAACTAGAAATGACTAATCCAAAGTGCATCGAACCACAGTTTGACGTGTAGGTACTAGGTATTCATAAAGATCGTAAAGATAAACTTTATTTACACTTTTGTCACAAAATAAACGAGAACTGGTTTATGTTGGTTAACATGACAGGGGATATTTATTTCAAAGATTGTATAATTTGAAATGAGATAAAGGATCCAGACATGATCTAAAGACGAACTTTGACGAGACAGGTCATGTCATCTAAGCTACATTTCTGTAAAGGCTCTATTTCACCAGGAATCTTAGATAGAGAAACATAAGAGATACCTATTGGATTTAGAGATTTTTCTTGGTAAAACTAATTTTAAACTAAAGCTTACATATTAAATAGCAGAAAAGAGAAAGACTTATCTTTTGAAATCAAAAAGCTAGGTAAGTTTTTAAATGTGTGATATGAAGTACAGCGAACATTATTCAATATCACGAATTGCCCAAATAATGCATCGCGGTCATCAATGCAGACGCGGCGCCATATTGTGACGTAACACGTGAAAAATAACGCATACGGCGTACGGCGCTTTGTAACCTATATCTTAGAATAACCGCTATCTGAGTAATGTTGGTAACTTACGTTTAGTTAACCAAATATTGATATTTGCAACTGTCGAATTTTAAATATTATCTTTCGTTTAAAACTCCTTTAAGTAACCAATTTTTTCTATTATCCCTTTTAAGAGAAATTTAGAAAAAAATAACGATTTCCATGCTTCTTAGCTGACGTCTCCAATCTACATATAAACTAAGGGCCTTCCAAATTTCATCTTCTTTAGTGTTTGATATTATGTACTTACTCGTATTTAGGTACAGATTATACTCATAGTTCATGTATACTTATACTAATATCATAAATGTGAAAGTAGCTCTGTCTGTCTGTCTGTCACGTTTTCACACTTAAACCACTGAACCGATTTAGATGAAATTTGGTATGGAAATAGTTTAAGTCCCATCGAAATAAATAGGATAGTTTTTATCGCGATAACTGACGACGAGGTTGGCGCAGCCGCGAGCAAAAGCTAGTAGATTATAAAGAGTTTAAATTTGGGCTTGCTTAAACCTCGAGGAAGGACATATGTGACTCTATATCTTGATAACTATAATCAGCTAAACCAAGAGTTATATATATGCAAAAATAGGAGGTCAAATTTTTATAGCTAAAGTTTATGACATAAAGACATTGCAATTTTGCAGATTATTAATTTTATTATAATACAAGTGTTGGTCATACCTGATGTCATACATTATGAAATGTTGTCAATCGTTCTTGATCTTTAAAAAGTATGGAATGTTTGTTTATGGCCTCTAATGGACAGACAGACGTTGTATAGTTATATGTATGGATAATGCTGTAAAAGTAGATTTTATTAGTGACTACATGTGATGACTATGCGTCGTTTAACGAGTGTAAGTGACGAGACCACACGGTACCTACATTAACTGCAGTAGGGTTGCCACTACATATAATTATATACTCCAAAACTGAAAACGAACACAAAGGAAAAGACGAAGTTAACTTTGGCATATAAACTGCTAAACCTATTTCCTAAGTATATGAAGAGTTTAGTTCAAATTCAAAAACTGTTTCATTTATCACAACAGGCAATAAAAGGAAAAGAACATAATAATAGTAGTACGAAATATTAATAATATATTTGTTTTCTACAATATAATCTAGGTATATTTCATGAATATTGTGCCCAAGACAATAATAATTTCTGCTCGCCAAATAAAAAGTGACATCCCTAGGAACAGTCTACGCGTCATCTGTCACGTATTTGATCTTGCGACAGCGCAGTCTGTGTCAAATATCGAATCCGATTACTACAGAAATTTAGAAATATTCGGGATACCCTGGTAGTAGAAATAAAAACAATGGTAAGCAATTATCTTTACGGCGTATGTGCCTGTGGGTGAACGCACCGGCGTGCCCTGGTTGGCCCGATGCCAGCTCTCACGGTAAACGCTTCTAATCACTGAACTCTTAGCGCGTTAGTATGCTCCTGATACCTTATAAACGCCTGGTACTTGTTAAGCCGCTGCACCTAGCAGTCATGGGTCGAATCAAAACGTTTTGTCACTTGCTTGTTATTCAACGATAAATATTGTTAAGTTCAATAAACTGCATGAGGTCTGTGACGTCATTCGTCTGTTTACTGTCGCTTGCTAATTGATTTTTGTTTAACAAATAAGTAGAATAAACTATAGTATGTTTTTAAAATAGTAAGCTTTTTTAGACACTAATGTCAATACTAATATCGTAATGTTGTTCAACAAACGCTAACATTGGGTATTGCAGGAAGATTTACGTTCGAGCGATAAGCGTTATCGGTTAATCAACCCGGTGTATCTCGGTGCAGTGACATAGACCTTACTGCGCCTCAAGTCCCTCCAAAAACCTGGTCAAGTGTGAAATGTAAATCGGTTCCATTAATAAAAAAATGTAGATTAAGAATGAGACATAAACAACTTTTTTTCAATGGGCCATGAACTTTGCGAAGACATTCTAATAACACTCCTCAGTCTTAGTTTAATTGTTGTATTAATATTCGTAGAGATTACGAAATAAATAACAACCAGTCAATGACACACAAATTGGTAGTTAGACGCTATTTTGCGGCACGCTCATTGGTACATTTTAAAAATTTAAAATTATACGTTCCAAATTCAATTACGTACATTCTTAAACTGTCATTTGCGGACTTAAGTGTTCTAATTTTGAATATATTAATGTGCGAACAATTAATCTATGATTCTAGTGAAAAGAGCCGCATAAGTCAACTTTTGACAAAAAAATTAAGTTAAGTATACAAAAATGATCATAAAACACGCTCTATCAATTTGTGTAAACATATTTAAGTTATCTCTACAAATAAATAAGTTAGATCTTTAAGCTATTTAAATGATATGAGCTAAAACGACCATTTTTTTTTTTTAAATACGACTTCCGTAGTAGGGTACAAGGACTTGTGTTGCGAGGACTTTACAAACATAGAAGTCACGGACATTGTTGTTGTAGTGTGGGAATCGAACCCACTACCTCTTGCGTAGCAGTGGGACACACACCCACTGCCTCAGGCAGTCAATTATAACTACGCTGAAGGTTTTAAATACAGTTTTGGAGTTTAACCTCTTTTGACTAGAGGAACAGAAATCAGAACAGATTTGTCTCGCTTAGCGACTGGTCCCTAAAAAAGTTTGACTAACATCACGTACATATATGTTTTATTGGTCTGCCGGCGAAATATCAAAAGTTGTTTTAGGTATAGAACGTTATGTACCAGGTCACCATGACCGGCGAGATATGTTTAGATGTTGATAACGCAGTGGCTACGACCTCCTTCATTGCCGAACGTTAGAGCTCGCGTTTCCGGCTCGGTACATATTCGCGACCCGTGAGGCCACCCGGCAGGCTAGGTACTAAACTTCTATAACATTTAATATAACTAAGTTGATATGTTATTGTATATATTTACAGTGATGTCACTCAATGAGACTGTTGTCTTTGCTGAGCTGTGGTGTGTGTGGCTGTTGATTCTCAGCCAAGAATTTTACACTTAAATGTATCTTCGAACGAAAAAATGAACAAAATGTAATGTAAAAAATTGATTGGAACTACGGTCACGATCTATGGTTCTAGAACATAAACAAGTAAGGTGTTTAAATATCATCACGCAGACTAGGACACTATAGAAACTTGATGATTTGTTTCTGTAACAGAAACAAATTCTCGTCCTTACAAGGATATCAGAATTCATTAGGTAGTTATTGCGTGAGAAATTTCGAACCATTTTGCGGTCATCTCAACAACAAGTCCAGTAACTTAAGACAAGCAAGTGTTTTCTGCAGTGTTACTAACCCATTTAAGTATAACAAAACGTTATTTTTAGAATTCCAGTTATTAAGTGAACAATTGGCAAAAGTACCAGGGCCCCAGGTGGTAAGTGGAGTGCGTTCAAATATTACAAAACATAAAAGCCGATAGTATCTCGGCCTTGAGTTAGCTATTCGGTAATGACCCTGCGCAAGCGACGACTAACCGTCGTCGTAGAGCTGCGATTACGTGCATAAGACAACGACCACACCATGAAGCTATATAGATACTAGGCGATCATACTTAGTCACAGTTCTTCATTTAAAACACGATTTGAAAAAGCCTGCCAAACCAAAAATTCTAAGATATACCAATGCTTGGCTCCTTTTGTGAATTAAAGAACTTTCTCAGAGACCTTACTCCTTACAATAAGAAGGAACGCTGAAGGTTGAATAAGACCAGACAGGAGAAAGTAATGTTCAGTTCAAAAACCTTGATATTTAGCCCGGTTACCAGATCGGTACTACATAAAATGACCAATGTATTACACCGAACAGTCCGAATTACACCGAATAGTTATCTAACTTAAGCTAAGAAAGCGAAGATTTATCGCAATAGCTCTGTTACTATGACAACAACCTTAAGCCATGTTTATTTTATAAAGGCTGCGAATAGAATTTGATACAAATTATGTAATAATATTAATCTTGTTTGTATCAACGAGACCAGCGGAGCTCATCTCCTCACGTTCAAACCTTAGGAGCTTGTACTTCTTTGTTATAAATACCTCCTTATTATTCCTTATGTCCTAGTACAACAAATTAACAACGCATGGGTTATCGAGCTGTTGGGTAGGTCAGTGAAGCAATGCTGCCGCTGTCAGGCTCATAGATGGGTGTCCATTTTAAGTCACTCTTAGCCGAGCGAGAGCAGACAAATTCTCATTTCAGAATAGACTGTGGGAATAGAAGGTGCTTTGCGCACTTTCATACGCTTTAATATCTCCCGCGTAGTCTGCAAGTCTACGTGGAGTGAGATCAGCCGCCGTGACCTAAATACAATCAGAAGTAGTCATCGTGTATTGTAGACATAAACGCGCGCAGACGGAAAAAAAACAAAAACTGGTAATTAGTAAAAACAACAAGTCCTTCTTAAAAAAGAAAAGATTATGCATACAGGGCGACGTCTCACAATTATTTACGAATGACACTTATGTGTGCGTAAGGATGTGTTTACACAATCGTTTCTCATCCTCGATATATCGAGTATTCTGATGAGATTTATAGTTAATAAATTGAAAAATAAAATCGATTAAATAGAGCGTAGAGACCGCGATCGTTTTACTACTTTTCATTTTAATTATAAACCTAATTACCTAGTATCATGATTATAACTAAATTGGTCTGCTTTATACAATATTAGTAGCAAGCAAATTACACTATAATGTGTTAGGTATCTAGAAATTATTTACATATTTAAATCACTTTACATTTGGACTAAAAAATATTCAAATCTGTTCTGTGTGATTGAGTAAGAAACATTAAACCTTCACATTTATGCTTTTAGTAGGATTTATTATAAGTTTTATTTTACTTCCACCCATAAATTAAATCTTAAGTAAACAATGTCTATTACCGTCCGTTGTATTAAAATAACTAATAAACTACTTGGAGAAAATACAAAAAAGTTTATGGATGCAATCCGAGCACTGTTTACTTTTATCTATTCTGCAAAGTTTAGAGATTGACGCAGAACTATCGATAGTTAAAAAAAAAAAAACACTTATTATTTATGTTGCAGTATGAAATGAGCTTTGTGTGTGGAAAGCCACAAGAGGTTGAGGTTAATTTGCAAATATTATTAAACGGAAACAAAAGACGTGAGCTGAGCCGACTACCCACGCTCTCACACCTGGGGAGTCCGCAGAGGTTGTGCTTACTGTTATATGGAAATTTGCCGAAATTACGTCATATAAACTGAGTAGTTTCGTTTTTATTCGGAGCCCTATTTGAATAAAGAGACAACCCTATATTTGTATTGAATTATTTATACTTTTTTTGCCTTTAACTTAATTATAGTCGGCATTCTTGAAGTATAAATATCACTTTGCAAGTCTCAATCTTCCCAACCGAGACGATGACGTGACGATATGTTATTACGAAGTAGTCGAGTGCATGCGGCTCCTGACATCTATATTATATCAACCACACGTCGTGATTTATCGAACAGAGTAATTCATTCCATTGTGTTTTTTGCGAACGTCGTAAAACATAACGCCAAAGGTCAACGCTAGCAGGATAATGTTACTCATAACCGAATAAAAAGACAAATAAAGCCCCCATTGTAATATAAAAAAACATGAAGTTATCGCTGGTGGAGCGCTGTGAACGTATGCGAAGTAGGTACTGCGTTATGAAAGTGACGCGTCGAGGCGGCCGCCACACGCTGAGCGTTTACGACGTGCCGACGAAACCCGAGCTTAAAAATCTTCATTATCGCAACCATCAGCCATACATTACAGCTTACAAGCGCATAAACAATTTCAAATTTTACAAAAAACCTCATTAACTCCCATGTCACAAACCACTATGCAAATATATTATAATATCGACCAATAATTTCTGTGCCAACGTATCAGAATTAGTCGATTTTCAAAACGTCCTTTTAGTATCTTGTCTCATCACTATTCTGTCCTCCCTGGGGATATGAATGGAGGATAACATTATTAAGCTCCACAAATAACGGTCCTGAATGCAGATGAGCCCTGTATCTAATCTAAAGTTGGCGCCTGACGAACGCTAGAAATAACAGAGCTCTGGTAGAAATGTCGATGTCCAAATACTATGAGTGACGCACTGGCGGGTTATCCCACCACGTGCTCAATTCATTTAAAAACTAATAAAGTTTTTGCATAAATTTATGAATGCCATCAAATTAAAGAACAATTAATTATTAACAAATGCAAGCACTTACATTTAAATCATCAAAGCAGCGTCTGAGAGGTTAATCAACAGCTCGCTTCATTTTTAAACCGCGTCATGCGTTGTGACGTTGCCAATTGACGCTTCCTAAATTCTAAATAGATGGCGTGGCGGTAATAAAGCTGCGATTGTGTAATAAAACTCAGCTGCTTGGAGTGACGCCACGGAAAAAACGTGTAAATGTACCAGCGCGTGTTTACAAACATTCAGTTGTAAGTTTCAGAACGTGGCCACTCGAGTTCAAAGTCTTTACCACAATTGTGAGACCTTTGACTTTGCTGTTAGGCGACTACGCGATCTTTGTACCAGGATAATATAGCTGTTAAGGAGCTTTCAATTCGAGTTTGCGAATTTATTTACCGCAACCGATACGCTTTGAGTTTAAAACGATATTAAATAATCGATTGTTATTTTTTCTTGTGGAAGGTGTCAAGTTTTTGCTGCACCGTCATTATGACGGGTCGGAAATTGCAGTGGTATCGTTGCGGTTGGATACGGCACTAACGCTCAATTAATTTTAAATGCGATTTGACAGCACCAAATTACAAACAAATAATCGACTACAGACAAAACGATTTTGCAATACGAACAAATATTTGTAACCTCAATGTGTCAAATGACGAAAACCTGAAAAAGTTTTGAGTGTTCACTCTGATCGCTTTGTAAACTTTCCATTGCGAAGTTTGTTTGATTGTTGAAAGTGTTTGTGTAGAGAGAACAACGATGTAAAAGGTCAGTTGTAGTCTTCGAGCGTTGATGACGAATGTAAGGGGTTGATGAACGCGAGCGCGATCTATTTTAGAGCAACTAAATGCGGCGACGGCTCACCGAGTGACATTTAGTCGGGCTAGGTGCATCCGACTCTGTACTATCAGATACTATAGATAACTGTACTAATACTATGAATAGGTCTACTATAACTGGACTTATTGAGCATTTTAAAGATTACAGATAAGATAAATAAAGCTTTTAACAGTCTAGACCAGCTGGCATCTGCACTTATGAAAATAATCAGAGCGATGCAAGTAAGAACTGTAGCCGATACAATCTGCATGCAATATTAGTCCTTAATTTGATGACACTAGAAGTTAATGACAATACACATAACATAAATAAAGCGTAGAACCTACAAAATATTCCACAGGTGTTCAATAGGCATTGTTTTTTTACTTAGATGTTAATCAGCAAATTCGAGTTTTGTTTTATGAATGGCCGCCTTCTATGCCTAATAATATTTCCTGTGTTGTACGTTTATTACTCTTAACCTGTTTTAAAGGCCTTAAGTATTACAATACGTTGAAGGATGTATAAGTAACGAACAAGCGCGGACATTCCTTCACTCGGCTTGTAATGAAGCTTGCGATTCGATTCGAACAAACGCGTGGCAAATCTGATTAAACTGTGAAAATATTAGTGTGATCATGTTGTACATATCACGCACGAGTTTACCACATTTGTATATATATTAATATGTTCCAAACTAGTTTTGCCAAAAAAAATCTAATACGTAAATTCTAGGTATGTCAGTAAAATAGAAGTGAAGCATTTTCTTATACTATACACTAAATAAGTCCACTTAATAAAGAACACGGAAGAGTAACAAATAAAATTTGCTATGATATGGTTGGTTGAATTAACGAGTCTTATTTAAAGGCGTCAAAAAATATTTACATTTGGCAACGAAATGAATCAAATTCTTGGAAAATACTGGTGAGAACCGTGAACTATAATAGTACGAAGGTGTGGACGGTTACATAACCAATAAAAACGACAAAACTATTTAAAGATATGTTTTTGTACATAATTATACAACAGACTGCAATAAAAGAATGATCGTAGCACAGGAGTGATTCACAAGCTGACTGTAAGATTAATGACGCGATTCAAGGAAGATGCAGACGCATGATTTGAAAATTTGACAGGAATTTTAATTCATCATGAACACACGTCACTTCACTTTTGTCAGGAAAACCGAACGAATATAATAATACCTTTAAACTTTGTATTTATTCTACATTGGTAAAGGGCGCGTATCGATGAACATATCAGCGCCCGATACACCCGTGATTAAGTGTCCGCGACGAGCGAAATAACTCATTAAACAAAAATGATAGCATCGTAAACAGCTCCAATTCCGAACATTTTAATTAAGGTTTGCCATTATGCGATACAGTTCAGACAAAGCGAGAGTAACAAGTATAAAATGAGTCGTCCGGCGGCCGAGCCGACCGCTCCCGCGACTTCGCAGAAACATCACTTTTTTCATAAACACGTCTTCACACTCTGTCGCGTCCAACAATTGACTCCACTTTTCGATAACTCGATCCTCCACAAACGATTTGACACAATCGAGTATCAGATTCGCATCCATTTAGAAATAGGTTAATGGATATTCCGATCGCTACAAATTAGAGTTCGGTGACCGCAGCGTGGTGACCTAACCGCCAGGATATCTGCGTTATCGAGATCTTTTCGCACGTACCTCTTATAATAAAGCAAGTCACTGTTGACTAACGATATAGTTTAGAGGTTTGTGCGCCCGGAAATAGTTTTCTTTTTTAATTGATGAATTGTGAAGTACGCGCGCGCTAGACGCGTAAGATAAACAGTGCTTTCATTTTTATTCGTCCTCGCATTCTATTCAGGTTTGGGCTGTCACTTTTTCTTTCGTTGCTGTAGTAGTGCGGCGCGAGTGGCCGGACGGGCGGCCGCCCGGTGCGAGTAGGATCTCGATCGGTCGCGGGCAGCCTTGACCTTCGGGTGCGATCGGTCGCGCGGGCGAGCGTCGACCCGCCGCGCGCCGCTTCGCCCCGCGCCGCGCCTCCAGCACAGAGATGCACCATTATTACTTATTGTATTGCTTACACACCTATCGATACATCGATTGATTGTTAATTACTATTTAATTGAAGGAAGTAGCGCCAAGCGTCACGAACAACGTGTGTAGGTGATTGATTATGTAGGTAGACGATTAATCAGTGGTAAATGAACGTAACTCAAACCTTTTAAACATATTCAAATTAGAACATCAATTACTTTGTTTATTGGTACGGCTTTTTTGTGGTCGCTCGTAAAACTTGAATTATATAATATTGTATAAATTATATCACTAATCATACAATTAATAGTGAATCATTGGTAAAAGTTTATTAAAAATCAAAGTTGAAAAATATTCGAATTAATTAATCGATAAGATTTTCATACAGATTGTCCCATCACTATGCTAAGGAGCGCTGAGCTGTCGGCCGCCGGGACGCGTACGATGCACCGCTGCACTATGCGTCTGTCTTCCGCAAATTATGTATGTAGGAGCGCACTCCATACCTACCTTATTTAAAAATCGAATCTTTGTTTATTTTTTGCATTCTTTATTTAAATTTTTCCAGTAGGCCAGTAGTAACTTAGAAGTTGGCAAATGAACGGAAATGGTTAGAAATGAGCTGGAACAGTGTGTAGAAGGTATTAGCGTCAGTAACACGGAGTGGAGTGCTCATATCTTACAAGGGGGCGCCTCGAGAGTCATGACACGCTCGGTAGGTAGATACCTTGTTTCCGTTGGCGAAGGGACACACGAACATGGCGCGTGGCATACACAGCACTATTGTTTTACGTAAATAATTAAGTTGCAAAAAGAACTTGTGGTACTTATTTTATATTTAACTAGCCGTTTTGCAACTTATTTCATTGCTGCTCAGCTCCTATTGGTCGTAGCGTGAGGTTATATAGCCTATAGCCTTCCTCGATAAATGGGCTATCCTCTCTATACTATTATCGCGTTCAAATAAACAAACAAATTCTTCAGCTTTATCACCGACGGTAGCCTAATGGCTAAGGCATCGGTCTCATAATCGCGAGGTCGCGGGTTCGAATCCTACCCATAATACTACTGACGTGAACCCACTCCTAACACAAGCCTTTGAGCTAAGTTGGAGGGATTAACAAGATTGCTAGTAATGTGGGACTCAATCCCACATTGCTAGTTGCCTTTAAAAAAATAAAATAGTAAATATTACCTGTCAGATTCGAATATTTTCAAACCAATTACAATTTACAAGAAGGATTACAATAAAATTGTTTTGATAGCCTTTCATTTTAATATACATTTAGCACGAACTATTTCACAATATTTAATCATTAGTTGCTCGCCTGTCTGACTGTTTTTACCAACAGAAATACAACTTCAAACTGCTTCAATATCGTTATCTATGACAAAGACACTTCCAAAATGGATTAGCTAGATTTGAGCCCCAAAACTCTTATTTTCAAGTCTAATTTTAAATAAAACCGTGAAGCTGTACTCATGTAAGCGTACTAAATCTTGTTAGCGCTACACACAAGCAGTAAAAGCATCAAGCGTTAACGGATCACATATGAATGGTACATACGTTTGTACAACGTACGCGATTCATTCAATTTGTTTACTCGAACTCATCGCGTATGCCGTCGCGACGCCGCGGTCAAGGGCGCCGTACATTGCCCGCGAAGTACATACCCCAAATTATACAACACGTACATGTAACGCAATGATTACACCACTATTCTATGTTAGCGGATTATGAACTAGTTTTGTTATTGTTTACACATGCCGAAGTTTCGTGTTAATACGTGAATGCTGAAGTATATTGATTTAAGAATAGATATTAGTATTGAAATATAGTAATTATAATACTGCTGAATGTAAAATGAGACACTGATATATTTTTTTTTAAAGACGACTCCAGCATTAGGCTACAAGCCCTTTGTCGCGGGAGACTTTACAAACATACATGTCACGGACACAAAGTATCACGCAAAGTGGTGTCTCGTGTGGGAATCGAACCCACTCACTCTTGCGTAGCAGTCGGACACACTTCCACCGAGGCAGTCATATGGCTGAATGAGACAAAGATTTCTTTTGCTTCCAAATTAAAACGCATTTTCGTTAGATACCTATGTTATGATGAGTTTTGATTTTTCGGATTTTTTTTTAACACTTTCATCCTTATTACTCTAATAAGTTTTGTATATCGCTATCCTCGTTACAGTGAGTAGGTGGAGGATACAAGCAGTAAACAGGGACCAACGAAGCAACCACATGTTGTGATCATCTCACAGACCCACCACGTGGTCCGAGAGACCTTCGACAAAGCATCAACTCTTAGGTCATTTACTCCAATTACGCAACACCAGTGTAACAACCTAACGTATATAATCGACGGAATTTTTATTGACTAATTATTCGCCATTTTTTATAAAGCGGTGAAGTCAGCAGATATAACTAAATATTCAAACTGTGTATCATTCGAGGTTAACAATAACGTTTGGTAAAAACTTCGTATCGAATTATCTAGATTTGATACTTGATAGCTGTAAGAAAATATCTATAGTGTTGACTTTGTGTGCGTCTGCGCAGGGTGAGAGAGTGAATCAGGGCCCTAACTTAAGGGTAGCCTTGAATTATTTATTTTCTTTTTTATGGTTTGAGTCACACATTATTAGTAATCTTGTTAACCTCTCCAGCTAAGCTCAAAGGCTTGTGTAAGCAGTGGGTTCACGTCGATTCGAGCCCGCAACCTCACAATTGCGAGACCAATACCTTAGCCATTAGGCTACCGCCGCTTCATAGACTTTAGAATTAGGGATCTGACTCTTATACATCTATCTTTTTAAGGGGTTTTGAGTCCTTGATTCAGTGAAGCGCATTACTGTGCTTTGATCATACTTTTAAAGATTTCATGAGGTACCTCTATATATAAATATCTGGGGAAATATTTTGATTAATCATTATATTTTCAAGTACAGCTACATGCTTTAAATTACTCATAAATATTCATAAAAGTTGAACGATGTTAAATTAAGGATAAACCCGTTTTTAAGCAATTTGCTTTATACTTTCACGACAACCAAAACTAATATTATATTTCTGATAAGAGATATATCCATATAGAGCTAAAGCAATCTTTCAGGTATAAGGCACGAGAACTACATCCTTATCTATTTTGTATAAAACGTAGTAGGCAATCTTGTAGTCGGGAGGCTGCCCCGAGCCCAGTCGAGATGCGGCCACATTCCTCGCCCATGACTCGCCTCGGCTCGGACCACCGTCGCGAGCTTTTCACACGTAAACAACATGTAAATCACAAAATACCAGGAGTACCTTTAGAAGGTAACCTTCATAGGTACCTGGACATCTTCCACGGATATGAAAATACAGAACAGACTAATTCATTCGAAAGGAGTTTCAAAATTCTATGTCCGTGAGCAGTGTCTGTGTTTAATAGGCATCCCCAGGGGGGGATTTGAGGGTTGAAAACCCCCGCCTTCCCCCCGAAATTGCACAAAGGTGGTAATACAGTGGCCAGTGTTTGGTAAATTGTAATTGTACACACATATATATCCCCTACGAAATAATAAAAATCCCTCCAAAAAAATTATCCAGTAAACGCCCATGATGGGTTAGCATTGCTTAAGCATACACTGCATTAAGATTACTTGTACTGTACTCTAGGTTTTCGTAGTCTTACATTACATTCTAAGATTTTACTACTTTAGCTGCGAGACTAACCCCTTATTTCAAAGATAAATGAACCATTGATCACCAAGAGGCAGCAAGCGAGGAGTCAACGGCCAGACGGATTAAAGGGCCGATTAACGAGTACAGTTTAATTTATAACCGGAATAATAAAAGCTCACGGAAGGACCGCGCCGATGTAAGCGTGCCTTAACTCGCGTCTCCCGTAATTCAACTGATGTGTCAACAAAACGTTTTACTCAGTGACAGATATAATTGAGCTTCTAAGATGTAGTAAGTAGAGATACCTAAAGTAAACTATACAGCATGATTTTTTGGTTGCTGATTTCCGTTGACTAAAGTATAGACTGCCTGCCTCTGTGGCGCGGTGGGAGTGTGTCCTACTGCTACGCAAGAGGGTGGGTTCGATCTCCACCCAGGATAAAACTTTGTGTGATGAACACGATGTCTGGGTGTTATTTATCTATAATGTGTATGTATTTAGAAATATATAAGTATGTTTATCAGTTGTCTGGTTCCAATAGTACAAGCTCTGCTTTGGGATCAGATAGCGTTATGTGAGTTGTCGAAAAGATATTATGTAAAATAAAAAATTTAGAAAAAGGAAAAAAGGAAATTAACTCAATGTTTTGATTGATTTGGATTGCCTCATCAAATACAAAATGTCTAAATCTGGAACCAAATTACGAAAATACATTTCCACAAGATATTCTTAAAAAAAACATTCCGCGCCCGATAGTTATGCTAATTCGATGCATTCGATCTTATTAGCCGAATGCCGCTGGAACTTTCGGTTTCGCCAAAACGTTACATTGATTTAGAGCTGAACGATAAAATTTAAAAGAGTCCGGACAAACCGGTCAGAGCGGCCGAAATATCCGTAATTATGTTAACGAGACTCGTCAGACCCACGTGGCGGAGGTTATTAGTTCGATCGTAAACTAAACGATAGTGAAAGATGCTTTCATAACTTGAAGCAACTTTTATAGATCCTAACACACGTGTCTTGGTGATAATCCCCACCGCATCTGCCAGATAACCCCCACATTTTATCGAGACCGGAAAACGCGGTAAGATTTGCCGGGGAGCCGGACTAAAGGTACCAGGAAAGCGTGACTGATAAGGAGGTTACACAACGCGCTGGAGGAGCCAAGGTCGCGGCAGATGTGGGAAGCACAGGCCCGCCGTTCAGGGCTTATCTAGTCGAATGTTTGCTAAGCGTAAATAAGCAGCGCCTCAACTGCGCGATCGAAATACTCGCTCGATACGGCGCACGATGTTTATGGGTGTGAACGCACTCGGGTACGGCGTCGTGAGAACTACTACCACATATTAGGAGTGATGATATGTGCGATAACACGCCACGTGGTAATCGAACAATGTGTCAGTGTAACATTGCGTAACAATCCCCCCAAATGTTTATCACTTTATCACTACTTAGTGCTGACGGTTTTTTTTACTTTACCCGCTATTCGTAAGTTAGATTTGACGATATTTAGATATTACCCGGTGCTAGTATGCCGAGGTATCCTCCCGATAAAGAGTTCACGAGATCTCTGCGGGAGGGCGAGATGACGCGCCGGCTAACATTCCAAAACCGATATTATTTATTTTTAATAATGCCAATGAACGCTTAGCACGTTTACCTTCGATTTGCATCTACTCCTTTATTAAGGCGCTTCCTGCTCGGGGCGCGAGTCATGTTTGTGTGTTGAGATTATTTGTGATATTCATTCAAGTGTAGAGCGTCGTCGGCGCGGAACGTACTCGGACGCTGACGAAGCGAAAACCATTCGAGCGGTCGGAACCCGGCCAGTGGCAGTGGGTCAGTGGACCCAGGGCCGGGAGCGCCTGCCCCCACAGGAATCCCGGCTACGAAGGCCGCCATTCATAATAAAAATGACATCAACCGCGTGGGAACATATAAATGCCAAGCTTACGACCGGTCAGACCGGCAGATTTAATTACGACACCGCTGATTAATATTGGCATAAACTACATTCGTCGAAACTCTTCGTCGTTGTTAACAACGAAACTGAAAGCTGCGGGGGTAGCGTCTACAAAAAGGACAAGAAAGCTTGTAGACCATCGTGATGCGTCAGCGCAATGCACTTCTGCCGTCCCTGTCGCGACGGCGAATGCACTTGTCATCGTATATCCGACTCTGTCGCACGCGCGACAGCGGCGCACCGTAACGTCGCCTGTCCCGCTCGCGCCTCACTTTGTTTGAGGAAGTGCGCCTCATGCTTACGGGATCGCTCCGGTCGGCAGCTGTTTTGCATCGCATACCGAACGGATTAGGACTCAAAGGTTTAGTTAGTCATTGAAGAAAATCAATCGAATAGCAGCGCGTGTGGCCGCGACATTTCCCCCATAACAATGAGTGATAGTGCATCCGTCTCTTTCGCGGCGAACCTTGGCGTGCTGTTGCTCCGCGCCAGGTTCAATATCCCAGACCTTGGGCCGATCGAGAGTACCACTGACCAGTTGAAACTAGTTACTCATACCTACCTACCACTAGCAGCCATTTGTAAGTTAGTCATTATTTTTAAGCTCGCAAACGGAGGCTTTATTGATTACTCGTTGTGTGAGGTATGGTGTTGACCGAGGTGTCGTGAGGTTCGGTGAGGAAATGGATTTTTCCATAGGTTCTTTGTCGGCAATCCTTGGACGAGTCGGTCGGGGTCACGTTTTGACATAAACGACTGATCATAAAAAATGTATAGTTTATGATTTCTCTACCAGGAAAACTAATGAAGCGTCGGTGGTCGGCGCCGCTCGTACCTACATCAAATATACGAGCGACCAATTAGATGTCGGCCAATGTCGGGCGCATTGCGAAAATAATATAAATATTAGTAGAACCGACAAAGGTTTTTAATCACCGATCTCCATGCGTTTTGTTCCTTTTGCGGTCCGAAATTACAGGTTGTGAGTTCGCTCACCTCGGCACGCCGCGCTTAGGGCAACTATGCCGTGGATCGTGTGAAAAATTACCACAGATTTTGCTCTTATTTCACAAAGTGGCATTCGATATGTATAATTTTTGTATCCGGCCGATATTAAGCGGCTTTCGATACACGCAGGTTGCGGTTTTCGGTGATTTCTGGAGCGATGAACTCTTTATCAGACCGCGTCCGTGTACCATTATAAATATAATTTGAAAAAGAACAATGAAAATGAAAGCGAAGGCGGCGCGGCGCGTCTCGGGCGAGTGTGCGGAGCAGCCATCGGCGGGCGCAGCGCGAGCACATCTCACCGCCAAGGTTACGTAGTAGGGGCGCCGACCGGCGAGCGGCGCGCGGCGAGACGGCTTGTGACGTCACGGGCGCCGGAAACGATTGTCCGCCTCATAGTTACGGTTACATTTTGAGTTTAGAAGAAAGTGCTTTGACGCGCGTGGGCTAGGTCAGTGTATGCACCGCACTCTGTCCAAATATCGTCATCGCTTCACACGTGCACTTACGACGAAACGCAACGCAGTAATGACAGCAGTTTTACTCACCACTTGTGGTTTATGCTGCCCTGGTCCCCAGTTAGCAATTATTTGATGAATCCAGATGTAGTGTAACATCTTACTGTAATGGCCGTACCCCTGCGAAGGGTCTAATCCTACACAACCCTTGATTGGCGTGTAAGAAACCTGTGCCCAGTAGTGGGTCTAATGTGGGCATTGATCATAATAATGTTAGAGACTATTAGTTTTTGCTTCCCTTAGTGTGGGCTATTCTGCATTCTGCTCTAGGTAGAGTTATTGGTTTTTGATTTTACATTGTAGAGACAACAAAGGGCAGGTTATAAGGCAGATGTTTAAGAAAGCAGTTGGCCTCCATAGATAGGGGCCGATAAACAAATTAATTGTATACACAAAGCACTTTTATTTGCTTTGTTCAAGTGCTAAAAATAAACCTGAATATTTTATACATCAGCAGGGGTAAAAATTGCAGTTTTGAACCCAGGGTTTGTACGTCATAAAAGTCATAAGATAGACAACTTCATAGGTCGTAGACCCACTGATGGACATAGATTTCCCTCGTTTATAAATTTATTACATTACACTAAGATGTTACAAATTAGCTGGATGCTATAGACTTCTAGTTATGTACCATATTTGATGATGTTTACCTGAAAAAAAGAAAACGACCGTTAGATAAGTCAGTTCAGTTGTGTTACACGTAGAAATAAAATTTAAAAAAAATGTTAGATGTAAGCTTTGATTCAGAATTTTAGACATACTTAAACAACTAACATTATGTCTAGCTTGCTCCTATCTAAAACATCAAACGTCAAGGCATATATTATATGCCTTGTCAAATTCAAATAAATTATTTGTTAAATAAAATTGTCAAGTTTTAATACCTACCTCTTAATAAATATAAGTAAGTGCACCGATATTTAACAAAACTACGCAAACCTTGAAACGGACTTGACATTCAATCTTCTAACAATAAAGAGTACACTCGCCAATCTTTTCGAGTTATTTGGAACAAAGATGCCATCGATAGAAATGCAAGAAATTCAGTAAACAATCACACATGTTACAAAACATGAAACACAAAGCTTCACGCAAAACCGAACGTACGTTTAGTGACGCGCGCCACCGGCTTATTTACAAATATACGCTTAAACAACCAACAACTAACTAAGCTATTTGTTAATGACGAAGTTTACACAAACAACTTACTTTTTTCCTTTTTGAACAACAATTTTAGATGCAAATGTGTTTTTATATCATGAAATATGTATAGACGATGATAATGCAGTGACCGATGCTAGTTTGGACACTTGCTGAGGAAGATAGAGTGGATTAGGACTTAGCTCTATACAAAGCATATTTACACAGACGCGTTGACTTTACGACTTCTAAGATTATGCTTATAAACTTGAGCTGATTCTAAGCACGCGCTGTACAGCCTAAAGCAGAGTTTAAGCTATGCGCTAAGGCTGTACAGAGCGCAAGATAAGCATAAGTTTTAATTAGAAGATCAGGCTACGCTTGCGTTACAAGAACATCAACGGTTAGCAAACTATGATATCTCAAATTGAGTTAAACCTAAGCACGATCTATCTATGATCTTAGTAGTCAACCATATTTTAAAGAAGTTTTTTTTTTCATATTTGCCACCTAACTCATTCTAGAAGTATTCGCACAAATATGAAAGCTTGATGTCGCCACTTATGACTTGTCATACAATTACACAATGGTATAACTTTAGCCTAGAAACAACTACACAATTAATATTCACAATAAGTCCCATAAGCTGCCTACTTTCTATATAAAAATAATTTGCTTTATATAACATATATCGCGATACCGAGACGCGAGTCACAAGCAGGCATTATTGTACCACCAGCAGTCCAAGACCTCCCGTCTCACCTTCACATGTTTGCATTTGCGTTCAGTTCGGAGGAATCAATGTGGTGTAAGGGGTCAAGTAGGGCTGGTGACGGTGTATTTAAATACGCGTCCCGGCCGTTAGCGTTTCCGATAGGCGCGTGACGCAGCCCTACGAACACAGAATATAAAGTGACTCATACACAGCTCAGCATCTAAATACTAAATTGTAATACGCAACTACGCACAATGGATACGGACCCCATATAATTAATTCCTATTAATTGTTCAACTGACGTCTTGTCATAGCTATTTCAGCTATTTGCTCATTTAAAATGTCATGTCTCCCATCACTAACTAAAATAGCGATATCTTAAAGTAACGGTAAACTTTCACTATTGTTTGAATAGTGGCCCAATTTCTATGGACCTAAAACAATGTCACAGGTGCTTGAAGGCGAACAATGCGAATAAAAACAACTCGATCTTTAAATCCATTTACGTCAATTATCGACATTCGATATATCGATAAATCGAGTCGCAAAGAACCAAGCTAAGTAAAATATAGGAAGGAGTGGGTAGCCTCCAAAACGGGTCCTGGAGCCAGTTAATCGAAACAAATAGAGTTGAGGACACGCCATGATTACTTGCGTTGTGGGTTTCTTATTGTGAACGCATAAAAGTCGACGTTACAGCCGATTAAAGCCGCTCTCGGATATAAAATAATTATATTACATGTAGTTGTGTGCGAGCGAGTCGAACGCGCGACACCGCGCCGCATTATCAACGACAGGCTAATTTTCACCCGAACCATTTAAACCTTTAATGTGTTATAAAAAGTAATGAACGAACTCACTTCGGTCGTCATTATCGTTCGAAAGGACATAATTCAGCATTCTGCGGGCAGTAAAATTAAAAACGCGTAAATGCCGCGGTGGGCTCAGGGCTCGCGGCTCGCTCCTACAGTCGTACCCTACCGACTTCAATTAGATTTCGCGAAAGCGAACAATAAGAAATAAAATCTGATCTTTTACGAGCTCTCTGTCAGGCGTCGGTCAGGGGAGATGATCGTAAACTCGGGAATGCAACGGACCCTGTTGCTAAAAAACCAAAACTTAACCGAAATCTCGACAACTTTTAACGCGAAACTGCCGGGACGAAATTTGATGGGGCTGTTTATGACGACGAAAGTAGGTCACTCGCGTACAAAGGCACGGCCACGAATTTCCACTTCAATTGACACGCGCAATAAAAATGACGCCGAAGGTGAGATGAAACATCACTACAGCGACACAACCCCGACGGCCAACACATATAATATAATAAAACAACAAGTCTGTGTCTATCACGCGCTGAATCACAAAGCTCAGCCGTGGGAAACTAAACGAGGATAATTAATTCGACTTACTGGATGTGACTTTCTTGGTGATCGATTCTGTGCAAATTCGCATTTCAAAACATAAAATTCGCAGTCGTTCGTCGCACACGAATACTCGAGGAATGCAAAACGGAATCTCGATCGGTCTTTGTTGCGGATTCCCAGACGGACGGCGGTCGAGGTAAAAAGCGGTCACATGTACCGCCTTATAAATTATGAGCTCTACCGGGGGTTATTAGTTGTCGAAATGACAGCGGTGGCCAGTGCCGAATGTGACGCCCGCTATACCGTTATAAAACCTAGACCGCTAAAAAACTAAGGACGATAGGGTCGAACTTGCGCCCGCGCCGCCTCACACAAATATAGCTTTGTTTTTATCGTTTTAATTTCGGAGCTGAACAATGGCCCACGGCAGCAAAACCCTTTTGAATATAGAACACTAAGATAAGCTACGTATAATCGGTGTATAATTAATACGCGGGAATCTTGCGACATAATGTTACAATAACATTGTTATCAAGTGCCACATATTGACCTATCAGAGAAAGCAATAAGTCAACGACTCTAGAGAAATGAAAGAAATCCTCTATATTGATTGATGACGGACGCATGTCAATGTAAATAAACTTTATTATAATATCGTTATTTATTACTCATTACATAAGCAATTTAAGACATTAGCTGTTATAATCTATTGTGTGCTTCCACAGTTCATACTGTTCACATATTACGGGAAATAAATTGTATTATAAATAGCTAATTGATGTTAAACGCCTATGCATATGATAAAAACTATTTATAAACACATAAATCAGATAGAAGGCCGCAGCATCCCACGCAATCTAACATCGAGGTAGGTCGGGATCCATAAAAACAAATAGTCAAAATGCACGTAGTTTGGCGACAATGCGCTTACTTCGCGTTAGTTCAACTTTCAGTACATGATTGATGCGAAGTAATCAGCTCCGGGTGTACCGACCTTGCTAATTCGATCATTGTTTTCGTTTATTCGACCGCCTAGTAGGTCATAACCGCCTGGTACTTCCATTGTGGACCAATTAATCTGCTAAACGTGATGTTTAAAATGCGAAGTCGAATTTTAACTTAAATAAATCAGCAAATTTACATTTTGTTTCATTATGATCTCAGACTAAATGTTGATATGTAATACCTACCTGACTGTAATAATAGCTTACAGCTAATCATATTAATAGTTACATAGTTTTTGTATTCAAATAGCTAGGTCTGGTAATAGGTAGGTGTTGTTTTAGTACGTCCTTTTAAATCAAAACTTAAACGTGGCCTTTGCTTTCATGTCTTAATAATTTAGTATCGTTTATGTTTTTATAATATTTATAGGATACATTAGCCCTCATTCACTCACGCCAATAACTGCTACTTACCAGGGCATCACGAGTGCAGTGGGAGTGCAGAGGTTGTGAAATTGCGTGTGACCACAAGACATCCGGCGGACAATGGCGCATGCGCTCGACGCGGCAGACGAAAGCCCAACGCGACCGGATGTGTGTAATGCTCAGATATTGGTGTGCATGTACGCATTTTATTGATGAATAATATTTTACTGCAAGGATACAAGTAGCTTATGATTGCTACATGGAATTAAGCTCTCGAAAGCAGAATTAATTCATAAACAAATTTCAGACTAACTTCATTCTGAATGAAACAACCATGAATACTCATGAATTTGAGCCAAATTGTGATTGTGAAACTGAAAAACACGTTAACTTTTATGACATAAAACTGACTGAAGCCAGTAAATTGAGGTTTGACAATGAACTAATGTGACAAATTTTAGGTGTACTTCTGTTGACTTTCGCAATGTTGGCATGAAGAGGAAACCGCAAGGAAGTGGATTGGAGGCCAAGCCCGAAGCCGTCGTAATTATTTAATATCCTCATGAAGATTTTAATGTGGGTAATAAAAGCAAGGTAAGATGAAAAAAAAACACTTTACACGTTGTACATAGAACAATGAACGACATTATGCGGTGAGGAGACTAGGGCTCCATGATAATGAAAGTGGTCATCAGAAGTATCAAATGAAGCGATCTATCAGACGGGTTATTACCGCAGGGTTCTACAGGGAAGCCTTCTATGTGTGGGAGCCGCATAGTGCAGAACTGGTTTGTCTATGTCTTGAGACGTTCAGATACACTTTCATGTTTTTGTTTTTTGTTTATAAAAACAAGCAGTGGCGAAACAAGAAGAAAGTTAAAACAAAATATGGATTGCGCAATTTTGGAAAACTGCAACGTCCGCTACCTGCAAATTACCTTTGTAAATCACGAAAAGTTTGTGTAACTTCCAAGGGCTTTTGTAAGAAAATCGTTTACTTGTAATGTTTATGCGAAATTGCAAATAACCGTATATTTTCAAAAGATTTCCAAAACATGACCCAGATGCTTTTGTTCGATGGTAATTTAAAAAAGTGCACGTATTTCTTTTGAGTGGAAGTCGGTGCGCACGGTAACAGAGATCACGTATCGTATTGTTCGATATAATTACTGATATTTAAAACTAGATTGACAGTAGGTATATAGGAAATGTAGCACCCATTTATTATCGGGCGGCCTTCAACACTAAATAAGCCTGATAGGTTAATTGCTGTGAACAGATTAGTTTTTGGCAGTTTTTTTCCAACCACCAAAAACTCGATGCTCTTTGTTTATGATTCATAATTACAATACGATGTAGAGGCAATCACCAAACCTGCCATTATGCTATACAAATAACTACTTATTTAAATTATTTATACACTAGCAAAGTGCCGAGTTAATTCGATACCTCTGTAACGGCTATGCTACCCTAGTCCTGTTTAGGTATTTATTTATTGATCGGCAAATTGATGTCTAAATAAAAAAGGGTTTGACGGTATCGCTATATTTCATCGGCCCGTTTTCCCATAGTTTACTGTTAGCAAAAAACTTAATTTTATTTATGGTAACCTAGAATTAAGATTAATATGCTTATTTTTTTAGTCTGGCAAGCTCGATGATTATGATTTGTGGCCATTAGGACCTACATCAAACGGCTCGCGTGTGACCCCATCGTGCATCGGTGCAACGCTGACGCAATCCTAAGAAAAAAAAAACACCGTGTAGACTAGACAATATTAACAAAAAATGTGTTATTTACCTTGGCTTTATTTAAGAATATTTGTAACACGGATTTTGTGCGATATTAATTATATTTCGGTACTTAATAATTTTCTGCCATAAAATTTATACGATGCAAATATAATTAAGTAGTCATAAAGCTCATAAATTTAAACAGCTGATATTATTTTACAAAGAGTTCACAAGATGCGTCACATGTTAGGTACAGATTATGATTTACAAGAACGTCTTGGACTTATGAAGGTTGCCCTGTCCGGAGGCGGTGGTCCACATATCGTTATCTCGAAAGATCGATTCGATGTTAGGTAGATAGATAGCATAAACAGCGAACTGCCGTGGTTCAGGATAATAGCATATTATAATAATAAGATAATAACACGTCTGCTCTAAACGGTACGGCGAAACGGCGAGCTTTTTTCCCGCCGCCCCGGTGTTGCCATGTCTGTCTCGGATTCATTCTCGCCCGGTTTAACTAGTTCAAGGTTATTCGAGATGTCGTGCTCGTGAATGGGCGGCTTTATTTTTTGTTTGCAATAGGTCGTCTTTAGGTCACTGGAGTCACCGGCAGCCGGAACGGACGATGTCGTAAACTAACACAAAGAATCTTGTGTCGCCAGCCCAATAAACACGAATCACATTGTGATATCTACCTAGCTTATTTGTTATTCGTTCACAAATTTGTTTCGCAAACACAATAAATTAAACGCGCACTGCTACACATTTGGGACATCTTAACAAAAATAAAACGTTATCGCTAAAAGGATCCGATTTAAAAATTAATTAACTACTTATGATAATAAGTTTGGGGTCGGTCAAAAATGTGTATTTAATTGTGGCAAAACATTACAAAAAGTCTCGAATGACGAAGACATTATGTTATTTTGTAACAGAGTGCAACGCACTGGGAACTGACCGCGTTAGGTTGGCAACCCTGCTGAGGGTGCAACGAATATGCATCCAATTCGACCGTGAACCATTATTGGAATTACTAATGTGCCACATGACCGTCGTTCTGTGGCGTTTGAATTTAAATTTGGAACGGCTGGGCCGATTAGTTCGTTAATTAAATTAGGGTCCGTTTATTACGTCTTCAACTGACCGTCACTTGACGACATGGAGTATAAACAAAACAAAAAGTACCCGCACCCGCAAACTTATTGATGCGGAGAATATAAAATTGACATTTTACTTTCCGGGTTCGTTCGCCAGGTGCTGCGAGACCACCGTGCTGCCGAGCGCGACCGACACAAAGTCACTTACAAGTAACTTTGTTGAAAAAAAAAACAGGCCACCAGCGCATGGTAAGTCATCCATGCATACATTAAAATAATCTGCGAAATATCAAAACATCTGTCAACCACCGGCTAAACACTTTGATCTATGAGCCTCACCCGCCCGAGATGACGAAAAGTGCAAAAAACTTGCTCACGATTTTTCGCCACTTGTGTCCAGTCTGTTATCTTATGTGCCAAATTAGTGACGGCCGGCTCTAATGAGATTCTAGTTGGATGTTTATTGTTACTATTTCAATTAGATTTTAATACAAAAAGAGGTATCGTCGCAAAAAGGTCAATTGCCTACTTATGTCTTTATATAGTCGAGACTTATTTGATGAATAAATTACTGCTTTGTGATCATGATAGCCAAAAAATAAAACTCCTAGACACTACCGACGTTAAATACACACTGTGTATTTTTCCAGTAGAAGTTCGTTTTTAAATATGGCGATAAAACAGTTGTAGTGCACAGAACCTTGGAGCTTTTAGAGATAGGCACTTGAATAAAGCTACAAAATGAGATGAAAATGTGGCCACAAGGAGGCAGCTGCCGTCCTTATTGACCTGGATAAAAGCGAAGAGGAAGACTCAAGCCTTTTACTAACATTTTTAAACAGATTACATGCGAATGTGAATAAAGAAAATATTCACTTTAAAGGAAATGTTGAGTTCTCAAATATTCTTAGTCTGCTTACAAAGTTCGAAGGTGGAATCTTTTCTAAAGTTTCGTGACAGTATTTAAGCTGCTGGAATAATCACTAAATGGATTGGTTATTATCAGAAGCGCCAGTGGACATGTTAAACAGATTTAGAAAGCCTCAATGTTCACGTTACTGCCGCCATAATTTACGCAATATTTTATTGTAATCACGTTCTCAATCAGCTTATGTTTGTCCCTCTAAGCTTCACCATTCTGTCGGTTAAGCACCATGACGTTATTAGTTTTTCTTCTTAAAGCGATAAACATCTAAATGAATTGAGAATGATTTTGTTCGAGGCCGAAATTTATGTGAAATAAATCGTCCGATGAAACGCCGGCCACATCAAACGTTTGCGGCTCCTCCTCGCCACGGATCACCACTTAATGTTGACCTTCTGAATTATTCTACAATCCGTTTCTAGCCCGTGTTATTAGCATACAAGGGACGAGAGGAAGGTCGCACAAAACTGGCTGCTAAACTCTGATTTGTCCAAAACCGTGAGATACTCCACTGAATATGGAATTAGCCGAAACCGACATACGGTGGTTTTCTTCAAATAATGTCGTCGGCATTTTAATGATTGTTCGGACATACCTGAAATATCGAATTTGTTATTTATTGCCTTTGTATTGTATTTAGGACAAAATATATCAACGTTTGCAAATGGCGTTCTTGAAATTAAAAACTTGATTTATGTTTGTCGTCGATCTAATTGATTCTTTGAACAAAAAGAAGAAGTGAAGTTTATGTGTTTATTAAAAATAGTAGCGTTGTTTTTATAGCGTTTACAATGGATATGTATATTTTCTGTGTGAGTAGTCTGGTTCACGGTCGAGCGCGCGGCCGTCAGCTGGCCGTTCCCTCGGGTGCCCACACTGGCACCTCGCCCTTTTACCCCTAATTACGACCACTGTGTTTCTGTGTCAACCCACCAATTACACTACATTTAATACAGGACTCGGGACGTGACGAATGCTGACGTTTTAGTGCAACACACTCACACGATTCGTTTGCCAACTAGAATCAACAGTGCATTTTTTGTACAGAATTTTCTAATTAGATTCTTATGAGCGTATCCTGAAAGCGATCCTTTATATTTTGTTAGCTAATCACCTCACAATAGATCGAACCGCACACTTTCACTCACTCCGTTGTTTCCTTGCCAACTGTTCGACATTAAAAACAATATGGCGGAGAACAAAGGTCCATTCGAGCGATTCCGGCGCAAAAACAAGATCGGTTAAATGTTGGAAATAAAGGGAGAAAAAAAGCCAATTTCCAAGAATCGTTGACCGCGTTGCCAATTATAATAAAATTGTTGTTCAATACCGCCAGCGGAAAGGTTAGCAATTTAGCATACATTTAGTTATGGCGAGAGGAGCTGTATCGCGATACCATCACGTCTGAGACCATTGTTTTGAACGAGCTCTGATCTACCTACTTAATTAAATAAACCGAACCAGCTATAATTGAAAGATGTCCCCCAGACCGCAGTATTAATCTTTGCAAAAGTAAACTATCTTAACTAAGAGATTCCTTTTTAATTGTATAATACACGACAACAATGCTACTTTTCGGAAATTATTTTTAAATCGCGCCAATTTAGTTGTCAGGATGCGGTCTGCGTGTCGTTGCCAGTGGCCAGTTGCCGGGAGCTATCGTGTGCCATCGATGTAAAAAGGGCGACTAGGCCGGTTCGTGCGGCTCCAAAATCGATTGTCGCGAAAGGATGTCGGAGCATCGTCTGGTGGGACTCTAAGGACTATTACTGCGGAATGCCACCCTGCGGTTATCGCTTCGTACGCTGCACACGTCCTCCGCCGGCGCGTGATATAATCGTTTTATAGTTTATTTAATACGGTCATTATCGAGACTTGGTACTTGAAAATGAACGATGCTGCAGTGCTGGTTGAAAGCTGCTGTCATTATGTGGCTATTGTTCAGGTCACTTCATGTGGCACGCCGTTGAAGTTGTATGGAAGGCAATCTCGGAGCAGAGACATTTTTCAATTATCTGCAGAAGTTGAAATTACAGGTCGGCTCCGTCGTGCGTGCCACAGGATGTATCGGAGGCATTCTTTTTTCAATTGATGGAAATAAAAGGCAAGGCCTCGCCCCAGGTGTCAATTGGCATGTAAATGTCTGTAAGGAGGTTTGTGATTGACGCAATTGGTTTGTTGCTAATGATATTATTGAATAAAAGGTTTGAGGTAATCTTTCGTGTATACAAGAGTGGCTTCTGATCCATTCTTATAAGAATAATGTACTCTAATAGCTTCGGAACCCGTCACTCTGATATATTCAAAGGGGTTCCTTTCCTTTCAGAGGATGGAAAGGGTGCAGAGATATATTGCATTTTACTGATAGCCGTGTTATGGGGGGAAAACCATTGTCATTTATCAACTAGGTATGTATGAAAAATCTCTGTATATACAACACATTACCTATAGAAACTTGAGTAGGAGGGGTTCTATTAAGACACTGAAAGAGAATTTCTAATAAGACATAAATTTCTGCTGAGGCACGTTATATTATGATGCTAATTTCTCAATGCAAGTTTCACGATATCTTCGAGTTATCATTTTAAGTAAATAAGTAAGATTATCTTAAATGTTTGGACAAGTGATAATCAGAATATTTTTTCGAAAACACCAAAATGGCATAGATAGACATCGCATACTATCGGCCGACATTTTCGTGGCCATTTGACGCACTTCAGTATCAAACTAGTGACCCTACGTTATCGTACTAGAAGTTTTTTTTTTCATGCAGTTACCACGTATTCTAATAAGTAGTAATAACGCATGGTTTTGGATGACTCGCACTTGTCCGGTTTTTATATGACGTGAATCTTCGATGTATAAGAAAAATTCTTGACTTTTTCTTAGCTGCAGCTTATGCAGCTAGAAGGAAAGTTATAATCACTATTCCCAAGAGTAAGTAAGATAAAGTTTGAGACATGGAATTTCGTCGGAAGGTGCGCGGGCGCAGATGTGTGACTTTCTGTGTTGCAAAGGCAAAAACTTGGGTGGCAGGTGCAACACCAGATGCACAAACCACTGATTGACGCCACATTTCGTTCGGAAATAAATAATTTTAAAATAACTTTTTATTTTTTTATATTATTACGGGATTTTTGTTTTTATTTGTTACACACCTGGTGTTTTCCAAGATATTATATTTACTTTGATATCATTCGATTGGGCACTTGATTCGTAAGTTTTTGTTTTTATAGCTCTTTTCTAAAAAGACTGGAAGTCAAACCGAATACGAATTGGTGGGAAAAGGATATAAAGTAAGATGTTGTGGCAATGATGATTTAAAATAGATATAAATGTTTTCGTAAATAATTAATAAAACCGTGAATAATACAAAAATGAACTATTGGACAACACGTGTCAATACTGTTCGTTATTTCCTAAGCCCATCAAAAATTAATTTTCGACGCTTGAGTTATTTTCCTGTGGTCTGAACAACTGGCGGTGTTTTGACCCCTTCATTTTATTAGCGTGAATAAATTAATAGTTTCCTTTTTGTATGAGTTTGAGGTTTTCGTATATTTTATTAATTTTTGGAGTTACTAGCGAGACGGGCACGCGCCTGTGACCACTAAATCGCGAGCGGTGACGCGCGCTTTAATATGTGTTGTCAAACTACCCACCTTTCCGACTGTCAAGTATCAAGAATCGAACGTGTACCGTTCGACTTCAATTCCAAATTCAAAAACGAAAAGTAAATTGCGTTTCCGGGGCGCCGATTGGCAGATGGCGCCTTTCCGCCAGCTGCGCCGCCTCTCGGGAACAAACGACTTCGAGTTAAGGCCGCCTCTCGACTACCAAAGGCCTAAACAAAACGGAATTTCTCTCGCATCCTTCACTTAGATCAATAACATCGACCATAAATACTGTCATTTTATTTAAATACTCGGCTATTGAAGGTGAACACGTATGGACCGGGCCGACCGGAGGAACGTCTTTTATCAAGCGAGCCTGCGCACAATCTTTAATTACAACAACCTCCGATACCGACAGGTGGCTTATGTGAGCTGGAGTACAAAAAGTGGTGTACACAATAATTAACGACGCGAAATAATGTACCGGCATGCGAAACGAAAATCTAAAGGCTCGACACGCATCGAACGGCGGGGGCAATACGACACCGACCATTGAACACATTTTCACGAGGGAAATATCGGCTTACACGCTGAGAGTTCGCCACCCACCACGCGCTGGTCTTTCAAAACTAGACCTCCTTTCGACGCCTACGTCCCTGGTAGCAAGCTTTATGTGGCACCTGCGATTAAATTGGGTTAAACCTCACAAATAAAGTATTTATTATTGAAATTCCACAGCTACATAGTTTAAATAAACGGGGATATATTTCTATAAAAGGTTTAGGTCAGATTTCAGCTTACAAAGAAGAACATAAACATTAAAAAAAAGATTTTATTCGATTTTAGTCGATCGCAGAATATATCATCGTTACTTACGACTGAATATGTTTAAAATTCGATATGGATACCTACGAGTAATTTAAATTTATTATACTAAAAGGATTGCGCAACGGGACATACTTGTACGACATTATTGAAAGATCATCAATTGACCGTATCTCACTTGTGACATCTCCATAATCTGTCTGTAAACATTAATCAGGGTAATCCGGGGCAGTAAACAAACACGACTCGGCAGATCTCGCCCCACCGTCACAGCTCATTTCCACAGCCCGCTAACCCCACGCGTGGCCGATAAAAACGCGCACAAACGCGACAATAATGAACTCCGAAACCGTAAATCTCACTCGAAACGTGCATTTAATTTATCGCCAATGGTATAAGCCTGATTACTGGGCAGAGCGGTAGGCACAGGTAGACCGCGAGAGCAGGTAGACTCTCTTCGGGAATTCAAAGCGCTCCGTCAGTTAATAGCCCCGAGTCCGCCGCACAAGGACTTTTTTTCGGTGGTCACTTTAAGATACAGTTATGTTTCTGACAAAGCCCCATTGTTGTAAGTGTTAAAGCATTTACAATTTGAAAAATTTCGACAGTGCGATAGATAAGGTATCCTTTCTTGTCGTACGTACATTGTTCGAAGACAAAAGTTTAAAATTACACAAATTTACTGCGCGTCGCAATTGTCAGCTCATTCAAAATGCGCAGTCTCGATCGGTCCTTGAGGTTGGTGCTGTCGTTTTGTCTCTGCTGACTCCTTTCATCCGTCTGCGGAGTGTGTTCACATTAAGTTATAAATTTCCGCTTATTGTGATAGACGAGCGATAACCTCCACGTCCGTAGCTGCTAACAAATACGCAATAAGTCACTAATAAAATGATTCATAGGAAGTCTTACAACACAATTCCGAGTATAAATATTAAAATACACCTAGTTACAGGCCGCGTGAATTGTTGAACATTTGTTTGTCGTCCCAGTTCACGTGGGGCGCTCAGCTGAAAGGCCCCGTCGACCGAAGGACGCTGCTACATTTAAAATCGGTTAGAACCTGTCCATGCTTATTATGTGCGTACTAGTAGTTCCAGTTCGCAACCGTTTTTCATCCCGCTTATTTTATATTGAACACCACGGTCCAGTCTATTCTTGGCTAAATAATGTAGTTCTTGCAAATTACGACAGAAAAAGCTCTTGCAGTGCAATAAAATAACAACCGAGTTAAATTTGAACGGTTTCATGTGAAAACTTTGAACAAACTTAAATGGAAATAAAACTTTATGATGAAAAATTCAAGTTGCAAAAGTAAAAAAATAAATAGAACTACAACCGCAGTTCGAAAAGATCGTGAAATAAGAACTGTTGTAGGTTTTACTAACAAGTTAATTGTGAGCTGCTAAACAAATAGCAAATTATACATGATACTTTTCAACAGCTATGATTAGACGATGTAATTCTAACTAATTAAACATGCGCCTCTGTACAACTAAGTGGTTAATTAAGATGAAATCATCAACCGTACATTAAGCAGTTCATAAAGAGTTCATAGTTCGGTAGGAGGTTGTTAGAACAATAGTTGTATGGTAAGTAGCTGTTAGGTGTCAATAGTCAACGGTTCAGCGTGTGTTTCGACCGTTGGCGTCCGCGCCGGTCGCACGCACACTGTTTCGAAACGGAAAGCGCAGCTGCCAATGTTTGTCGGTTAAGGCAGACGGAGCTTTTGTCGTTGCCCTTTTTAATAAAATTTCATTGAATAACGACTACGCAGGGCGCGAGACTGTTAATGTAATAGATGCATTAAATTTGTTAACGTCTTAAAAAAAACAAGAATTGCTACTTACTTATTGTAATTTACGACTATTTACATACAAAAGAGTCGAAGCCCTAACAAATTAATTTGTTCGAGAACATCACTATGAGAATGTTATTGGAATGTAATATTAAACAGATTGTTGACGGTTGAGTCTAACTTACAACATGTACGCACATGTTGTAGTGTGTCTTTATGACAGAAAACACATCCAACTCGGATAAAAACTTGCACGTTAAATTTAAATCGATTTGAAGGATAAATGACTTGTTATTCAGTAGACATGACCTACCTAAAGCCTGTCTCCAAAGAATTATAATGAAATACCTTTAGAAACAAACAACATTCTGTAAGTCAGTCCTACCAGTACATAGGTATTTTGCACCTGTCATCTTTTTATTTTTGTTATTTTAAAACGGCCAGGCGACAGTCACCCGTTAAATCGATTGCTATGAACGAGAATCGAGCAAATAGTATTCGGAAAAACCTTTATTACGAATGCCATTCGGAGTTAATGCGTTTTGTTGAGTTACAATAAAAAGCTTAACGATAAATCGAATGTGATTCTATTTTTTTATTTTCATATCGTCAGAACAATAATGCAATTTTGTTTAATTTAGATTATTTATTAGCCTTTTGCACTTTGTTTTTCTTAAATTATGAAATGCTTAAGTATCTATAGAATTACGTCTCAAAATGCAAATATTATACTGAGAAGCTGAAATTTGACAGGTGGATAGTTCATAGGTAGGACACATCAACCAACAACGGATGTTTGCAAATTCCACTCCAAAAGGCGGGATATTTTGGGTCAAAATTTGTATAACAAAAATGCATGACGAGCCCTGGGAAACGGGTACTATAAATTTTGTAAGATTTTTCGCACGTTTGTTCAAAAGCTCTCATTGTTAAAAAGCGAAGGCATACATTTGGGAATAATAGCTATGTTTGCAAAGGAATAAATGACTATGATATCATTAAAGAAGATATATTTATAAGTCCCTTTCCCTTTTAACCCTCTACAGATAATTGTAACAGTTATCGATGATAATACGAGGACGGGTGTGGCAGGTGGTGCGCGCGCGCCGCAAGACGGTTGGCAGATGTTCTAACGATCACTTGCAACAATTTTTACAACGATCATTTATAATTTAATCCTTATCCCTACTATTATAATAAATATGAAAGTGTATTCGCTCGTTAGTCTTTCAACTAGCACTTGAGCTAAAGATCGAGAAGCTTTTTGACCAAATGTAAACTACGGACCGGGAAATGTCTGCTTAAGAAAGATAGCAGGAAAAAACTTTGGTAAATAGAGACGTTGTTGGTGTCCTTGTACATGGATCTTCAGAAGGCCAAAGCTGAAGGCTCTTGGATTTATGCAACATCGTTTGAGAATTTGCCAAAACAATAATTCACTTGGAATATTACTGAAGCGAAATAAACTGTCTATACGCGATCTGAGCTCCCAAAAGTTCGTGTTAACAATCTAATGTGGAAGCTCGTACAAGACTTCGATGATTATTAATCTGTTGAATTAATCGCGCTCACGGTCTCCACATGTGTTGTTACTAGGTAGAACCGAACGATTCTTCACGGCGACAACACTTCGCACATCTGTGCTCTAGGACTTTGACACCAAGACATTACCATCATATCCTGCCATTAAACCTTCATGAGAAAAACTCACGCACAATTTTTTTCTTCCAACAATAATGTAGTCCGCGACAAATAAATTAATCTTGGACAGAAATTGCCATCGCGTAGTTCTCTCGGAGAATGACCGCGTGTCGTCAAGGAATAATGAAAGTCGCCCGCGGGATGGTCGGTTATTACTGGTCCTGGATGAAGAGTAAATCGAAATGGGAGTGAGTCTAATTCGCGGCGCCGGCTGACAGCCCGAGATGGATTGTTGTCAACATTAGTGCGGGAGCATATCGACTTGTCGCTCTATAACGTAGCCCCCGCCAGCTCGCCCGCTGTCATCACAACGTTTAGCGGCCTATTGATCTGAAATAGCACCAATAGCTCATAAAATAAGAGCCCATTTCACTTAATAATGTCGCGTCAGTTGTGACTTTACGATCCGATGGCATCCACTCTCGGTTAGGAGTACATGTCGCGAGACGTCTGACATTCGATTTCAAGCTCAGAAACAAAACGGCTCAAGGTCCACAATTAAACGGAGGAGTGGTTTTCGCGCCGGATTACGGCTTATTCGTGCTGCCGCGGCAATTAGGAAGTCATTCATTAGGGTCCCTAAGTTTCGCAGACGTGGGGGTGCCGTCGCTCCGTGACGTCACGGTATTCTTTCGCAATGCGCTGATTCAAAATGATTTCTAGTTCACTGCGCCCGCCCGAGCGCCGAGCGCGACCGCCTGACCGCTAGTTAGTGCTAGCGTTCAAAAACAAAAAGTAACCATGTTTAAGAATGCTGTTGGTGCGACGTGCGCAATACAAACAGAAGCGAGTTAGTTCGAACTCGGCTCTTTTCTTCCCGCGGCCATGGCGCCACTTTGAGCGACAAGGACGGAGAAATGCACCTTAAAATAACCCTCGAAATCGACGTAGTAGATACATACAACCGTAGATTTCATTTCCGAATGCGCGATAAGGATGCAAGATGCGGTTAGCGGCGTCCCAGAATGCATCTGTCAAGTCACACAAAAAATGGGGCCCTGGAATTTCGGGACGTCTTGGCAAGCAACGGCGAGACATATGCTTGTTTATTTTTTTACCGGCAGAGTAGTTTCATTCAAAAATTGACAACAGATAGAGGATTTGTGTAATCTTGTTAAAGTAATAGCAGTTAGCCGGATAACAACCAATTTAGCGGTCATTGAAGAAATTTAAAAGCGAAACTGACGTTTATTGGGGTCGGCTGCGCTCGAGACTGCCTTTTGTTTATGAGTTTGAGGTCAGAAATGCACCAATTATCATTATCATTTGACGTATAAATGTTCTATGGTTTGTAGATGCCGTACGAGGACATAATTTCTAGTATTATTGGTATAATTTTTCGATACAAATCGTGGGAAGGCATTATTTAAGTGGTAGGTCCCATTTCCGCTAGTACAAGACAGTGGTCGGTGTGCGCGTTCACCAGGCGTGCAGAAGTGTGCAGGAGCCGAAGCCTTGACCCTGAGTGCGGTGGCGTCGACCGGAACGCGCCGAGCCACATTGCGAATCTTGCCGATTGGCGTTCACTAGCCGTTCCGATCTTAGTACATTCCGCACGTGTACTTTACGAGATTGTTTTCTCTTTCGTTTATGTTCGAAAATTGCAACGATTAGGTTAATACAATATATATTGTGCATCTATTTTCAATACCTTGTTTTATGGGAATCTAAATAAAGCAATTGGAACATAACGCAGTAATAAAAAATGGTTCACTTTTTAACTGGGACGTGATGTAATCTACTACGGACGACTCCGAAACGGTTGGTAACGTCAAAATCGAGAGTTATTGTTGAGAAAAAAGATCATAAGTGTGGAGGAGCAAACAGCGGCGGAGAGGGGTAGGCAGTCATTGATGTGGAACCGGTCTCGAGTCGTCACTGGAACCGGCTCGTGACGGACAGGGATGAATTACTCACCGAAACTGTTTGGGAACTTGGTCGTTTAGTTGTTACTACTAATGCGGCATGCCTGAGACGCCGCGGGAATCTTCTACACATCCGATTGCGTTCAAGTCCCAATCTTGTCGTAGACAAGATAGGGTTTAATATCGAAATTACAAATTGTAAAATCAAAATTGCGTAAAAACATTGTCGGATTATCAGACAGTATCTTACAATATAATGGATTCACAGATGTAAAAACATTGTTCGGCGCGCCACTGTAAATCAAAACAACAAACATGCCGACAGGAGGTCCGATCGACATCGACATCGAGACAATCATCCACAATCGTATCGATAGTCGGCGACACGAGTCGACAACCGGACGTGACGTCATGTCGTGTCCGTGCGTAAACGCGAGAATTTTAAACAACCTCCTTTTGGTATATTGCGTTGTCTTGAACAGATGTCATTGGTACAAACAAACATGTCTCACTCTTTGACATTTTATTACTATGTATATAAGGTTCAAATTGTTATAAATAATCCTAATAAAAGGATTACTTATTTAATATTCACACCGTATGAAAAGTGCGTTGTTAAAAGGTCGTATTAGGTTTTGACACGAATTTACAATAGACAATGGAAGGATCCATAGAAATCTATTTTTACCTTCTTTGTTCTGCAATAAGCTCATGTGGTTGTCATACGAATTAAGAAAGGCCATAATGTTGGTCAAATCCTGGAACCAGTTAAATGAGGACTAACGGTAAGGTCACGAGTTAGCAGGATGAACAAGGGCGCTTTAGCCTTAAAAAAAACAAAACAAAAAAAAACAACCAAAACCTCACCAAAGGAATCTGCCAACTTTAAATTCGGAACGATATTTCTTAGGAGATTTATAATAACACAGATTGAAAAGATAGCTATGGAACCAAAACTTACAACCAACAAATAAAGTAAGACCAAATTTCAATGAGGCATCCAGTACAGAACTGTTTTAAAAAGTTTTGAATTTATAAAAAAGACCTTTTATACAAGCCTTCCACATGAAATAATTTCTGCGTAGAATGCTTTAGTATTGAGTTACGGCTATTGTGCAAATAAAAAGGATTTTCTTTGCATTAAAACTTCATTATTTTTTTATCGATAAATGTTTTAACTCACTTACAGGCAGGCTTACAAATTCAGAAGCGATTATCTTAAGCCAGAGCCTACGGTTCGAGAGCTAAAGTGAAAATACAGAAACAAGGGAGACAGATACTACAGCTTTATAGAAATAAATACGTTGCGAAATTGTAGCTCATAGTGAGAAAAGGATAAATAGAAAAAATCTAGTCGATTAAATGCTAATTTAATTATTTGGCCAAAGTTACACGAAAATGAAAAAAATAAAACTGTCTATGGCAAATAACAACAACATTCAATATTACCGAAACCTTTTAGTTTATTGTGACCTAATGAAGGTATAAATAAAATAAAACTACAGTATCTTCTTAAAGCTACTGCGAAGGCTGTGAAGCACGTTTTTATTTAATTTTTATCGCGAAACCATCGGTATAAACGGGGGAAACGAAACGTAACGCCCTAAATGTAACAAGCGTTTTGAAAGACACGATGCCACCTTATCGTACTCAAATGTGTTCCTAATTATATCTTTTGGGTTTATGTTGGTTGACTATAGCTGTATAGTGTATAGTCAGACATTATAATTGTTCGGTTTCTAAAGGTTAGAGTTTTGGAAATGGCGGCAAAATGAACTGTCACTGTTATTTTCACAGCTCCACATTTGAAATGTCAAAATACATTAAATTTAATATGTAAAAAACCCGCAAGACCCAGTCTTTGTGTCAAATCAAAAATAACAAGAGACTAAGCTTTATTACAGTAGGTTCGAGTAAATTACCTGAAACAATATTTTTGGGTATTGGCGGCAAATGACCTAGTTATTTGACATAAAACTGACACTACTGCTAACAAACTTGCTAATTTCTGTCAATGTCAAAAATTTATTAAACATTATTGGATTATATTTATTTTTTTATAAGTATTTCGTATATTTTCACGGCTCAGTTTGCCGCCAACTTCTCAAATAGGGTCGGCAAAACAAGAGCGCTGCGCTCAGGATGCTTATCGACCACCTTAGAAGTATAGAAATGAAACAAAGACACCTTCAAACTACAAAATCTTCGTCAAACGACATAAATCTATAACAAAAGGGAGTAAAGCAGTAAAGGCGATGGCAGACCGTGCGAAACGCACCGAAGCGAACTGTGACTCTGTCGAAGTATGGACCCGTCCTTTTGAGCGCACTCGTTCGCTCACAAGGACGGGGCTTTACTTCGACAGAGTTGTAAGTGAAGCAGCTGCGTTTTTTGCTCTCATTTTACAAGTTCCCGAGTCTGGAAATGCAAGAGACCTCTCTATACTATATAATATATAGTATAGTATTATTGTTTCATTCTACGGCTATGGGAAAGGTTCCAAGGTACTATTAAACGGGTCGGATCGAGTGCTTGTTTTTGTATGCGATAGTCTTATTTTGTTGCTTTTTTTGTTTATGGCAGCATTTAGATGATTTTGGTAACATTGGTGAATTATAATAAGGTTATATGTATTGAAGAACTTGGAATTTGGAACCAACATTCAGATAAAAACAAAAGGTCAATTACTGACTAAAAACGAACTCCATTTTTCATAGGTTTAAATTGTAACTAGCGAAAGTTTTGTCTTGTAATCAATTTTGAAAATAGATTAAAAAACGAAGCCAAAATCATTGAAATATGTAGGTACTGTTATTAGTAATATAAGGTAATAAGAGGGGCAGTCTTGAAAACTATTTGATGTAAATAGAGGAGGGATGGCAAACGGGTGTAGAAAGCTACTATTATTTTAACGCTGACTTTGTCTATATTTGAAGTTTAAGGCGCTTAACTTTTTGCGTTATATAGCCTGTTTATCGGATGTGTAGTAGGTACCTATTTATTAAGTAAACTCAAAGCGAGTGAAACCGCAGGGCACAACAACATCGATACCATTGATTATTACGCTAAAAAAACAGCGTTAATATAAAACCTGATTAAACCATAATTTTAATGGCCGCCTGTATTAGAGAAGCTCGCTCCATTTAATAAGGCAGTAATTTATTCAATTTATTTGACTTATAATAAGATACCTCTTATCATTAATTAAATCGTTGTCAACAAAAGTAGCAGATATTAAACTGTTTTACATATAATATCATCTTATTTGTTATTTACAATGTTTCGGGTATTCCTACTTGTTACGCGTCGGTGTTATAGACGGACCGTCGACACCATTTATCTACGCTTTGGTGTAAGAGGCGGACCGTTGACACCATTTATCGAAGCAGTGCAGTTGCGGACCGGCACGAGGCGTCGAGTCAGCGCTACGTGATTTCCACATCTCGCCACTTCGATTTCGCAACCGTCTTTCCATAGTTGTAGTTTTAGATTTTAATAAAGAACGATTCATTCTTGGTACATACATCGACCATTTATCACTAGTTTTAGATTTTAGTTTAATGTAATTTATAATTAAATTTATTTAAGATGTATAGACTTTCTCTGCAACCTCCGGCTCCAGTTAACGTAATTGGCGCAGTCGGTAGGATATTCGCGGGCCGGTTCGCGATAATTAGGAATATCTCAAATCGATATCCGCGTTCGCGAGTCACCCGGGTGGTTTCCAAGCACCTTCAACGAATATCCGGATCTTCGGAAGCTGAAGCCAGAGGCGTATCCAGACATCGATACTGCAGAGGGGCCAACTATACACTTATTGAACCCAGTCGGAACATCCGACCAGAAGAAGTAAGATGAACACCAGTGGTCTGGCAGCAATATTTGCCACTCCGCTTGACAAATAGTTGCTGTTCTTCGGGGGGAGGTGTTACGCGTCGGTGTTATAGACGGACCGTCGACACCATTTATCTACGCTTTGGTGTAAGAGGCGGACCGTTGACACCATTTATCGAAGCAGTGCAGTTGCGGACCGGCACGAGGCGTCGAGTCAGCGCTACGTGATTTCCACATCTCGCCACTTCGATTTCGCAACCGTCTTTCCATAGTTGTAGTTTTAGATTTTAATAAAGAACGATTCATTCTTGGTACATACATCGACCATTTATCACTAGTTTTAGATTTTAGTTTAATGTAATTTATAATTAAATTTATTTAAGATGTATAGACTTTCTCTGCAACCTCCGGCTCCAGTTAACGTAATTTACTTATGTTATACATAAAGACTAGTTGTTTGTCTTCGGTTCGTGGATGTCGGTTATCGCAATAACATGAAGCCTAATCTTCCCCAGCTTTAAGCTACCTTTATAAAAAAATATCAAAATCAGCCCAGTACTTTTGTTTTATCTATATTAATATTATAAAATTGAAGAGTTTGTTTGAAGTACTGGTTCGAATTGAAAATTATTTTACTGTTGGATAGCCTATTAATCGAGAAAGGCTATATAACATCACGCTACGACCAATAGAAACGGAGCGGCAATGAGAAGTGTTGCAAAAACGGGGACAAATTACGCAGACGAAGTTGCGCGGGACAGCTAGTGTATTATCCATATGTATAAATAAAATCTTGCACCCCGACCGGGAAATACCTAAATTCGTCTTATAGAATACGTAGGTATTCTTATAAGACGAAGTTACTGAAGTGATAAGGTGATAACAACTTGGTGTTTTTTATTTGTTATAGTTAGTTCTCGGAAGCTTATCGTGCAGGTAGTTACTTAACTTTAACCTCATAATATAAACCCCTGTTTCGGCGTTTACGGCGTTTAGGTTGAAATACAGTACATAACAAGAGAACAAATGAAAATCTAATACGAAGGAAGACGGAATGAGTTGTGAAAATGGGCGGCAAAATGAGCTGTCATAATTGGGTATTTGAATGTCAAATCAAATGGGTATCTTTAAATGAAATGTCAAAACAATACGTTTTATAGTTATTTGTATGCAAGATTAACTGAATATACATACATAATTCTCTTGTGTCAAATAATTTACTTTTAGTATTTATTTAAATAGTATTGGACGAATACTTTTTTTAGATCATTTAAAAGCATATTATCACCTGATTAGTGTAATACAATTTATTGTTATTGATTGTGTTGACATGAAAACTGTGTATATATATACTAACAATTTTCACAGCTACGGATTAGCGGGTAAAATAGTAAAATATATGAAGAAACAGTGCAAAAATCTGTAAGACCGAGTGTTCTGTAATTATAGTGTAGGTACATTATATAGGTACGAGTACTTGACACTGGCAGAAATTATCTAAATATATTAAATATCTGCCAGATTGCCACTAATTCAAAAATAAGAAGAAGAACACGAAAGCAAAGTGTCTAAAGCTTCAATATTATAAGTTTTAATAATAACAATGAGTCAAGTTTCGGTGCTTGGCCCGCCTTAAGTTTGATTTTTATAGCCTGTTTATTCAGGTGTATAGGCTATAATATTGTAAAGTTTTATCAAAAACAGTCCAGTAGTTATTGCGTGAAGGAGTACCTAACAAACATCCATTCATGAGGATGAATGGATCTTTCGCGGTAATATTTTGGTAGCATTAGGATTATCTTTGTCTTGGGTGTACCATAAATCATAGAATAAATAATTTTACGAGTGTTTGATTGCGAAATTTACAAACTTCGTTGTGGGTAAGCAGGTAGGTCTTTTTAGTTGTACAGATTTTGGCGGGTAGATCAAGAATGTTTATTATTTTACTCAAAATGTATTTTAGTTGCTTATTATTATATTTTCATTAAGCTTTAATATTGACTCGTCCTTCGCTTTAAGTAGGCAGGTAATATTGTCAAAAAACCTGTCTATCTACTACAATATTTACTGTCAATTTTCGAAATAAAAATACAATTATATATGGATGAGAGGTGCAATGTTTGAAGGTATAAAAATATCATTGCTTTTAGTAAAATTCCCACCAATATCTACCGTGTTTACTACGCAAATCGATTTAGTTCAATTAACATTACGCAATAAACTATCAAGTACCCACATAATAATGCTCACAGTGTTAATATCAGTATAATAAAATACTTGAGAAGATATATTTTAGTATAAAACAACATAATTTATTATATTCTGAGTCTACTAAGGCCATGCTCGCACATATTTTACGTAATATTTGCATTAATTATAAAAATGCCAATAAAAAAACACTCTAGTCATATTAGTTCAAAGCCAATGAGAATTTACTTACCTACATGTAAAAAACATTTTTGAGGGTGCAACGAATTTAAGTAAAGTGGTCTACCTGCCATTAAACCGTGATTTGCTAAGATATCATAGATAATTGATTTCTTCCAGACCGCGTAGATTTGAAGAATCTGTGCCATAAGGGCTGACGGGCTCACTTTGTCGGTATTTTTTGCCCATCCCTCAGAAAAAATAAAACCCTCGGGTAACGTTTTTTGCCCAGCGGATACCTTTTAATTAGACCCAAAGATAGTTTTTTCATTTTCGAATCTCCATTTGAGAGGAACTAATTCCTAGAAATGACATCAGATCGAGATACAATCCACGATAATAACAATTGTGGGGCATTCGGTTTGTTTATTTAAATTACGTTTTTACCTTAAGAGTCTCCCAAAAAGTTACACCAATCCATGTGAAAAGTTATTCAAAAGGGCTCGTTATGAACGCATTTATTTTTTCATAAATGTGGGTGGATCAGCAATCTTTAGGTAATTTGTTAAAATTGCAAGCATCTAATCTGCTCTCATTCTTAAAGTCCTACAAATAACCTTCCACGTACGCTCTCAATCATAAAAAAAGAAAAGAAAACATAATCGCGGGCGAACGTAGCCCCGAGCGTGAGCAGGGGACGTTATCAGAGCTTTCAGAGTACACGAAGACGTGCTTAACTCCAAGTGCATCTATCTACACTCTAGACTACACAACGACGTATTTACTTGAATCTAATAAGTACCTACATCTAGCTACGACACTGCTGCGAGGACTCGCTGCGGACATCGAAAGCGCAACAACAAATCGAGGGTAAATAAACAAAAACAATGCGCGCTCGACAAATTTTCCACACCGGTATGCGAACAATTCGCTAGGAACCGTGTCGCTGGGTGTTGGTTGTGATCGAACATAACCTAAAATGTAGCCGGTGCGGCACGTGCGCCCTTACATAAGGGTGGCGCTGCCCGCTCGCGAACTCGCCCTCAGCGTGACGTGACACCGAATAACCTCTACAGCTGTTCGGCGTGGTGCGAGCGAGTGGCGCTCACCCACCCGAGCTCGAGACGCTGACGAGCTCGAGATAGCCGCGGTAGAAAGAGCAGCCGTACCTTGTCGACCGACGATCTCGGCGACGTGTTCCGAGGAGGGCACCGGCACGCACTCCGTCATGTTCTGAGACTTCTTGGCGCGGTCCTCCGGCGGCGGCGCGAAGCCGAGCGGGCTCGCCAGCGGGTTGGTGGTCGGCAGGCTCTCCCCTAGACTCAGCATGCTCAGCTCCAGCGCCAGCTGAAACGCGCGCTGGTCCTCCACCAGGCCGCCGCCTCCGAGGTCGCCGAACAGGCTCGACGGCATTTCCACTTGAGAAGCAATTTTGTCAAATTTACGAGAGGTCGCCCTCTCTGTCACTGGTACTAATAAAAATTGGGGTGCGTTCGATCGTTTCAAACGCCGCGTGTTATCATGTGAAACGCACACGTGTGGTTGTCGCGCGGCGCGCTGGTGAACTGAGTTGCCGGCCGGCGAGCGCACGCGCCCGGCGCGCCGGCGCGGGGGGCGCGAGAGGCGTGGGGGCAGGGGGCACAGGGAGCGAGTGCGGGGGGCGACTGCAGCCAGGGCGGGATGCGTCGCAGCTTCCGCCCGCCCTGAGCCGCCCGTACCTACAGCGGCGGCTAACACCTTGCCGCTCGCACTCAGCTAATTATTTCGAGATCACGTTTTATGTTCTAGGTGGACGCGGGTGATAACGGCCGGTATAAAAATTACCCTGATTTATGAGATATTGTGGTCTTTCAAAGTTCATTGTAGTCTATTAAAATTGATCTGAATGCGATTATCGTGTTATATCATGATAATAATATGTCCTCAAAATATTTAAATAGGTAATTGAGCACAAGGCTACTTATTAGCTTGCAAAACACTTGCAAATTAGTACAAAAATATATTCATACAGAGATGCACATTCACTAATATGGTAAGAATGATCTATAACTAGTTCACACTGCAAATCGGCTTTATTACATACTATAGCTGTCCAGCTCAACTTCGTCTGCGTAAATTTTCCCCGTTTTTGCAACATTGCTCATTGCTGCTCCGCTCCTATTGGTCGTAGCATGACGTTATATAACCTATAGCTTTCATCGATAAATAGGCTATTCGACAGTGATTTATTCAATTGGGATCAGTAGTTCCTGAGATTACCGCGTTCAAACAAACAAACAAACAAACAAACTTCAGCTTTATAATATTATATTGTAGTATAGATTAGGTACATACATATAACATAGTAGGTATTAAACAAAGTCGCTTCCTTCGTTTGATCCTATGAACATTTAGATCTTTTCAATTTCGCAACGGATTTTGGTTTTCACTCAGATAATGGTTTATATATGTGAAGCATATGTATTATGTGTAGATAGTGTCAGGTATTTTAGAGTTTTAAAATAGCGGCAGTAAGCTAGCACCTTGCTAGTACTAGTAGGTACAGCCAATCAACAACTAGCCCGGTAAATTTGATTAATTTAGTGATTATAAAGTTATAACCTCCCGTTATTAATATAATTAAAAATCACAATCACTAGGAACTATCCATACTATCCATGCTAATATTATAAATGTGAAAGTAACTCTGTCTATCTGTTTGTCTGTCTGTCTGTTACGCTTTCACGCTCAAACAGCTAAACCGATTTAGATGAAATTTGGTATGGAGATAGTTTAAGTCCCGGGGAAGGACATAGGTTAGGTTAGGTTAGTTAGTTTTTATCGTGATAACCGACATCCACGAGAGCGGACCTGCGAGCGAAAGCTAGTGTATAATAAAAGCGCATTTTAGGAATTGTTATTGTTGGATCTTATAAATAGGTCCGAATTAATATTTAAGGTAACTAGCAATGTCGGATTTTGGGTCCCACATTACTAGCAATCCTGTTAACCCCTCCAGCTAAGTTCAATGGCTTGTGTTAGGAGTGGGTTCACGTCGATAGTATAATGGGTAGGATTCGAACCCACGACCTCACGATTGCGAGTTCGACGCCTTAGCCATTAGGCTACCGCCGCTTCGAAATTTTGCCTAGGTATTGTGTATAATATCTAGCAAGTGTTAATTTAAGAAATAAAATGGGTATATTTCATTCGAAACGAGTAGTAGGTATGTAGTAAAACAAGTTCAAAGACAAAGCTTTAAGACAACGGGCGGAGGCGCCTGCTGTCTTAAAGCGTTGGCACCATGAGAGCCTTAGCGACCGAGGCTGGTCGCCACCAGCGAGCCATTCAGTGGAGGCGAGCATAGCTTCCCGCAGCGCCAGAGAAGATGCGATTCTTAAAATCTGTTCTGATAGTTCGTACTTGTAGGTAAAGATCGTACCCCATATGACGCAAACAAACTTGACAGTTCATCGATACTTTTCCTAAGATCAACTACCTATTATGAATTATAGCTAGTGAAAATTATTATTTTGTCATATTTACTACACGACTTTGTTATTATTTAAAATGACTAGCGATTATGCATAATCTCGAATCAATCATATTTACTGTAACATATAGACCACTTATGGAACCCTACGTTAGTGATTCCTAAAGTGAGTTCCGCGAAACCTAGGGAACCCCCTTAGTTTTCGCGGAACTTACTTTCACAACGTAAAAGACAAAAGGCCTACGCGATTTTTTTATTTCTTGGCCGTTAACTACAATTATTATTTTGAAATTGCGCAAAATATGTGATGAGAAGAACTCACTGTTATATTACTTAGTAGTTAGGGAGTTTGGTACACCGATGTCGTCGTTCTACGATGACCGAGCCTGCTGATGGTGGAGGCACCAAATCCGCAAGGGACACCCTCACCCTCGGCCATAGGCTGTTATGAAGGAACACCGTGTGATTTTTAGTCGGTTCGACTCCGACATACCCTCTTCTACGTGCCCTCGTAGGAGTGGGATCCGTGGGGATTTTGCACGCGTAAAAAAAAAAAAAAGAGTTTGTGAGAATTACAGTTCATGTTTAAGTTTGTGTTTCAGTTATGAGGTTAGAAATATTGAAATAAAAGGTGGTTGGTGGGTGTTCTGTTATTTTATAAGTTTGAGAAGCCTTGCCCTCACTACCTACCTATGTCGTCGTCTGCGCACCGAAATGGGCAACGTTAGATGTTTTCACAGAACTATTATCAGCGGTTGAAGGTCTAAGGTCCGAGGTCAGCTTCCTTTATCAAAGAATTTATGAAATTTAATTGTAATTAATTGTGTAAATTTTTATAATTACTAGCTGTCCCGGCGAAGTTCGTCTCGACTCTTTTTTTTTGTAAATCGGGTTCAGTTGTGAATCTAAACCATCCTCGAATCCCCTTGAACTCACACAAAACATTTCATCAAAATCGGTCCAGCCGTTTAGGAGGAGTTCAGTGACATACACACGCACACAAGAAATATATATATATATATAAAGATTATATTTACAGGGTCTATTTGTAAGCGGTTCATGACATGGATATTATATTTTTGTAATCTTTGCTTTTCTTGTTCTGTACCCACAGGAAGCCTTATTCAACCCAAGGTCACGAAGTACGCCCAGGCTCAAAACAGCATTTTTGTATCACACAATGGGTTCCAGTTGAAAACCAGCTTCAGGTTCTGTCAACTTAGCAAAATGCTGAACTGGAACGCCCATTTATTGCAACCGTGAGGCACAACTTTTATCATTATAGTTTTATAATTGTAACTAATATTAAGTAATAATAATGATAAAAAAATGATATTGTGATTATTTAATTTTGTTTTCTCTTCATAATTATATTTTTACGTGTCTTTATTTTTTATTTTTTAGTTGTATTCGTGCTTTTTTGAAACATATTTGTACCTACTTCAATAATTTTAAACTATTACTTACTTCTGTAAGGTTGTCACATATGGTGCAACAAATAAATGCTTCTTTTTTTTTCTTTTCTTTGTCTTTTGTTTCGTATGAAAATCGAACCTACGATACTTTGGGCATTGATTCAATCGCTGTAGCACCCGTGCTTATCACTTCTTATTTTGAGTTCCAACTTAGATTGATAACAGTACTTGGAAATGTAGCGGAAATAAAAGTTTATCGTATCAGAAATAACTGTAGGTATATTTGTGTGTCAATCAATGGGTACCTATTTACAATCAATTATAAACGGCACTGTAATCCACTTCAAAGTTCTGTTATCAGAGTGAGAATATGTTATCAATGGCGCCGAATTTCTGAGAAGGAATGTGAACATCTGACCTTAACGTCTGTTTGAATTATTCGACACCTTACATAGTCATAACATATATTAAAGAGTTCCTACTATTTTATGGTAGCCTGGTAATTCATATTTTGATTAGGTACTAGAACTTTGTTCACAAGTCTTGCGACTCACACTTGGCCGTTTGGGTCACATGGTGCCCACCATGTGACCCAAACGGCCAAGTGTGAGTTGCTGGCATGGCAAGGGGGTTCATTTAATTCAACACTAGTGCACCAGTTACCACCGCCGAGGACGCACCGGCACAGTGTCAAAATTCTCGCTTCTGTCTTGACTTTGGGGGGGGGGGGCAGTTTTTTTTAAATATATGTTGAACTAGTTATGTGGGATTGTTGTTGTTGGCCCCACATTACTACCTAAGCTAAGGCTTGTGTTAGGTTCACGTCTGTAGTATATAGGTAGGATTCGAACCCGCGACGTCACGATTGCGAGCAAAAAGGTAGGCATACAGTAGCCTATGTTTAGTCAATTGCACTACCTAACCGATATACCGATGTTTTGGGGTAAAAACTATAAATTGCTCTCGCCGTCGTCGCGGTGGCCGATATTAAGGGTAAATAAGTTTCAAAGTTCTATAATAATAATAAGATAGAAATAATTTATTTCGACATATTTACCATTTACACATTAACACAAAAACAGAATGTACATCATAAACTAACAACACATTAACAATATAAAAATAAAAATAATAAACATGTAGGTTTCTATAATTATTTAATTACATATGTCGAAAATAGAACCTAGTTCAGCACATGCCAGGCTAATGCCTGACGGTGATTTTCAACTAGGCTCTAAAGTGACTATCATTATTTTTTTTTAAACAACACTTTAATTTTTAAAATAACAAAAAGAAAAACTTACACAAATGTTGTAAATAGTACTTTATAGTCAATGTACCAAATTCACAAACAAGCAAGCGCACGGTTAAACCAAGCCTCTATTCTAGAAAGTTCTATAAATCAAGCTAGAACCTTGAGTCATGCGTTTTAAAACCGATGCGCAATTGTGATGCGCATATTTTTGACAACATGATCATATATTGACGTTAGATAAGGTGTCGATAACACCATAGGTAACTGGAAATCACAGATGTCTTTGCGATAAGCAAATTGTATTTAAATCTGAATATGTACAATACTAGCTAAGCCTGCGACTTCGCCCGCGTGAAGTTACCGTGCTGGTCACTCTCTACAGATGCGTGAAGATAAAAAGTAGCTTAAGTTTTTTTTAAGACGGCTCTCGCAGTAGTGTACAAGTCCTGTGTCGCGGGGGACTTTACAAACATATAAGTCACAGACACAAAGTACACCCAGACTCGGAACAACAGTTTGTGGATCAACAAAGTATCTATCTGTTATCTGACAGTGAAAGTCTCATCAAAATCCGTCCAGCCGTTTCGGAGATTAGCCGGAACAAACAGACAAATAATATAAAAATTGTGTGTTTGTTATATGTACAATATATACTTTCATACATACATAAGCATTTATTAAAAAAGCTGTTATTTCGACATTACAAACAGACACTTAAATTTTACTTATTTGTACAGAACAGGCTCTGCCTAGTTTGGGATCAGATGGCGTTGTGTGAGTTGTCCCAAGATATTATAATTATTATTAATTGATGTTTTGGATTTTATCAATAAAAATCTTAACAAGTTATGACATCTCTACATATTCCACAAGAACGTACCGTTTTATACAATTTGTAAGTTCGTACCTACTTACAAACTGTATAAAAACGTAAGTAATAATTATTGTGAAAAGAGTTTCTTCACGAGAATTCCGAAAAAATAATGCCTTTCGCAAGTTAAACTTTTTGTTGTTTTGTATGGGTTCAAAACCGGTGAAGAAATTTGAAAGAAAATTTATTTCATTATTTCACAATGGAACTAAGGCAACAGTTTGTTAGAGGTTTCATAAACCAATAAAGAAAAAAAATCGCAACCTACCATAACTTGAAAATTACGTACACTGATGGAAATTAGTAAGTACTAAAAGACAGGCGTGTATCCAGAATTTTGTTCTGGAGGGGGGGGGGGCATTCAACTCTGATACACCAGCTACTAGGCGCAGCAATTGCCGGTCAAAACACACCTGTCTAGTGTCCAATTTCTCAAATTCCCCCAATTGTGTCGGGGGGTGCGATTGCCTGATGCCCCCCGCCACTTGTACAACGTAAAAAAAAATCGGCTAGTTCGCCATAACATAAAAGGAATATATGTACCTAGTTTTGGTAACAGTATCATTCGCTTCTCTCCAAGTGTATGAGTGAAGATGTTCTCCTCTCGCTGCACCGGCGAACAAAGAGTTAGTTAGTTTAGCTTATTTCCGGTTCTACGACCTACAGTGTGACTCGCGAGTACCGGAAGTGAGGTCAAGGTGAGACATCATTCGGTTCTTGCAAACATTCGCAATCATTTGAGTTTTTTCTTCTCGGAATGTATTTTTTGTGATAGTTCACACATGGTGGTGTATAAAAAGTGGCCTATGACAATAATTGCGCATAGTTAGGTACTTGTATTGTGTCAATTGTGAATTTTTCTTACAACTTAGTTTATAAATAACTAGCGAGTTGACCTCGCCCCGGTGAGCCTATCTGTCTACTAAATTAGGATAGAGGGAGTTTGGTCTAATAGTCTTAAGGTTGGTTTCAAAAACCGATTTAAACTAAAGCCACGCACGATGTGAAATGTTAACTACCAAACCAAATGTAGGGTTTTCACGTCACCGCAATTTTTGTAAATCTACTCGTATACATATATAATCACTTGCCTTACTGACCGACTGACTGACTGATTCATCAACGCAGAGCCTAAGCCGGTCACAGGTAACAAACCTGAAATTTTGCCAAATGAGGACTTTTATGTTGTAAATATCCACTAAGATAGGATTTTTTTTAAATCGTCCTTTAAGGAGGTAAAATAGGGGTTGCAAGTTATTAGTTATATTAAGTAGGTAGTTTCATAAAAATAATAAGCACCTGCCACCATTTCCTCATTACCACAAAGATTAGTAAAGAGAAAAGGGTAGCAGGTTCAGGCTCAAATTAGGTATGCAGGGGGTTTCGAGGGCGAAAAAACGATCTAGCTAGTTTCATTTTTGGAAAACGTCGTTTAAAAAAAAAAAAAACAAGCTCGGTCATCCTGGTACTTACAATCTATACTAATATTATAAAGCGGAAGAGTTTGTTTGTTTATTTGTTTGTTTGAACGCGCTAATCTCAGGAACTACTGGTCCGATTTGAAAAAAACTTTTTTTTGTTGGATGGCCCATTTATCGAGCTATCATATCATCATATTAACATCGCGCTACGACTAATAGGAGCGGAGCAGCGACGAGAAATGTTACAAAACCGAGAAAAATTTACGCTCATTTTCATATAGGGAGGTACCCTAAACTATTTTTTTTTTAAACATTTTATTCTTTCACTTTGTCGGCTTAAGTAATATGTGCCCATGCAGAATTACAGCCTCCTAGCATTAACAGTCTCTGAGCAAAGGTTGACGGACTTGGCGAATCCTAAAAACCAGCACAAAGGATTAAGAGAATATGTTACATTTCTAGGAACTGTACCTATAATTAGATTATCCCGTACCCTGGTCCATCTGACCCCTTCAACCCACATGCAGATTTATCCGTGTCCATATGGCTCGGTTATTGAATCAGTCGGAAATTCCGACTATCCATTAAGCTACAACACACTACGAATTTTCCACGAAGCATGGATGGCATTGATTTTCCTCTCGTTTTATTTCAGGCACTTACTACCAAAAATTAAATCAAGAGTGTTCTCCCTTGTGTATATGGTAACACCTGGAGTAGGTATTATCCATTTTTAGTATAAAACTAATTCTGTGAAAGTAACAAGGTAATCGCTGTTCTACAAACTAAAATATGTATAACAGTGTATGTAGATATGTGGCGCGGTGAGAGTGTGTATGCCTGCTTCGCAAGAAGTCGTGGGTTCGATTCTCATACGGGACATCACTTTGTGTGATCCACGAATTGCTGTTCCGGGTCTGGGTGTACTTTGAGCCCGTAAATTGAATATTTGTAATGTCCCCTGCGATACAGGGCTTGTACCCTACTGCGAGAGTTGTCTATAAATAAAAGACATATAATATATTCTTCGTTTTCAGTTGATAACAATCTAGCGAATTTTTCAGCTAATTTTTGCTAGTGTTTGACAAAAATTTAGTCCTATCAACGAACATAATTTTATTATACACTAGCTGACCCGCGCAACTTCGTCTGCGTCAATTTTCCCTGTTTTTGCAATTTTTCATTGCTGCTCCACTCCTATTGATCGTAGTGTGATGTTATATAGCCTATAGCCTTCCTCGATAATTGGGCTATCCAACACAAAAAAAATAATTCAATTTGAACCGCGTTTGACTATCGCGTTCAAACAAAAATCTCTTCAGCTTTATAATATTAGTATAGATTTAGGTATTTTCATAAATTAAGCTCGGCGCTGTAAATTGATTTAGCCCCGTTTGCCAATAGATGTTAGTTTCGATTCTGAGTGGTCTCACTATCAATTGTAGGTACATAGCAGATGCGGAGTGGAATTGTATGCCCGCCTTCCACTGCGAGCGTAGCGGGCTTCTTCAACTCGCAAGGGCTTTTCATATCTTCCTCATATTCGCAGTGAAGTGTGGGCATTAGCCTCCTGGTAGATATGTCCAGGCGTTATTGAATGCAGAAAGCACAAGACAGAACCAAATGGAGTTCTTTTGAGGAGGCATGAAGAGGGGTTCTTGCAATAAGCATTAGAAAGATACAATTTTTTTTAGAAAAAATAAAATTTAAGTAATAATAATAAAAAAATAGTTTATTTAAGTAAAATATCATGTGTAAAATGCTAGAAATAAAAGGCTTTTTTTATTTCATTATGCCAAGGGGGCAACAGTGACAAATTCCCTCCAAAAAAATAAAATATTTACTTACATACACACTTTTTTTCTGCCTAAATGTATTAAGGTGACAAACAAGTATACTAGATCTATTATCTTTGAGTATAGGTACTATTGTCCGTTTTCTAACGGCCGGTCTCAATAATCTATCTAACGATGGATTTGGGTACTAGAGCTATTTATTTGACATAAGCTCCATACAAAATATGTCAAAATTCTACCTCTAGTGGCCAAATCCATCGATAGTTTGATTTTTGAAACCGGCCGTCAGTAATCAGTCAACATAACAAAGTCTAAGTGTTGTGGGTTCGATTCCTGTCCTAACTCGTGAGTAAATAAGATCATCACGACATTCAAGACTTAAGGAAGACTTACTTTCACTTATTGAGAGGAGACCCATTAATCACTTACCCAGTAATCAGTACTCACGATAATCTTCAAAAAACTCGATATAAGAATTAACATATACCGGTATGCTAATTTATGTTAAAGTTATGTACTCAGTTTTTTATACAGACATTGCTTCTTAATTCTTAACCTAAAGAATAACCAACTACCCTCTTAAAGTCATGGACTCCTGGTACATGCTTCACAAATATAGTCTTTATTACAGAGGAAATAAGAATGATTGTATAGCAAAATGGAGGTTTGTTTAGGAACTGGGTCATGCGGGGTTATTGGCCGGGCCTCAAAATAAAGGGTAGTTGTCGATATTCCAAAGTTCATTCTTTAATAGGCCTTTCGTGTTATTTTTCGGTTATTCTTTTGATTGTAGATGGCAGTTACTGGCTTTTTCTTTGTCACAGTGTACGGTAAATTGGCCTGTTTGAATAAAATTATTGTAATCCTGTACTTAATCTTGAGGGGTGTTTCAGGAAATAAGTTATGGTATGTAGAAGCATATGTGTAACTAATTACATAAGGTACAAGGTTAACCTTAAAAAGTGAAAAATAAAAAACTTTTTTACAAAAAAATATTACCGACTTCAAAAATAAGTAAGGCAACTAAAAACCAAAAAACAATATAGAATAACAGAAAAAAAACTGATGTTGTGTACTTTTTTTATTTTTCACTTGTGTCAGTTCCAATTTACTCATTTGTGCTTTTTGACAGTAAATGCATGAATCACTGTGATATACCTAAATCATTATAGGTGTGCCTTTAATATTTGAAGAGTTCCCTCGATTTTTCCGAAATCCCATTATCAGGTCCTGATCTGATGTTATCCCTATAAAACAGAAAAATATTTTTTCAAATTGGTCCAGCCGTCTTCGCGTAATCGGTGAACAAACAAACAAAAAAAATACAGTCGAATTGAGAACCCCTCCTTTTTTGAAGTCTGTTGAAAAGTGTTAAAAGGCGTCCCAAGTTATTTGTCCAAAGTTTATGTGATAGAATGGCTAATTATTTCAAAACATAACGACATAAATGATTACGCAAATGCTGGGCCGTTTAAATACTTGGAAAACACCATGTTGGATTGTTTGTTAAGATTTGCTTGCGCAAATCTTGTAGATATGCTTACGCAAAGTTGTGAAAATACCAGAAAATTGTGTTAAAATAATGACATTTTTTTTAATTTGATCATGATTTTTACAGCTCTGCGCAAACTAGCTTTCGCACGCGGCTCGCTATCACATATAACTAACGATCCCGATAACTAATTTCATCTAAATCAGTTCAGCTGTTTAAACGTGACAACGTTACAGACAGACAGATGAAGAAGAGTTACTTTCATACTATTACATTCACATTAGTTTAGATAATAAAATGATATCAAATTGAAAACAGAAGATATAGGGTACCTGATAAATTATTTTTCGTAAAGATTACATTACATTATAAATAAGTAATTATGTTGGTAATTTTAAATTTGCGGCATATATATTTAATAAAAAAAAACAATTATTTCTTATTGGACTTAAATATTTGTTGCTTGTTTTTTTTTTAAGTTAACTCTTGCACTACGGTATGCCTTTGTCGCCGGGGACTTTACAAACATACAGTTCACGGAAAAGTGCATCAAATCATGAGGTCGCGGATTTGAATCCTACCCATTATACTACCGACGTGAACCCATTCCTAACACAAGCCATTGAGCTTAGCTGAGAGGTTAACAGGATTGCTAGTAATGTGGGACCACAATCACAATGTTATTTTTAATATATACATCTATATACTAGCTGTCCCGCGCAACTTCGTCTGCGTGAATTTCCCCCGTTTTTGCAACATTTCTCATTGCTACTCCGCTCCTTTTAGTCGTAGCGTGATGTTATATAGCTTATAGCCTTCCTCGATAAATAGGCTATCCAACAGTGAAAGAGTTCAAACAAACAAACAAACTCTTCAGCTTTGTAATATTAATATATACTCGTATATCTTTATCTATACTTGACAGCATACACCCCGTCAAAGTTAACGATTGCACTCTGTATACCTGTCTGTAGGATGTAAATCCTACGAAATAATTCTAATGAGCCATCCCACGTCAGAAGTATTACCTATGACGTAATAAAGAAATAATATATTTTTTTCCTTAACTTCAGGTTCAAGTCGAACGCTTATAGTATCAAGAGGCTTTTGATCGTATTTATTTTTACTGAAATATTTATAAGAGACATTGTAGGCGGGTAGGAACAGTTTCAGAATTCCTTACGAAATTATTAACAATTATAAAAATATTAACATCAAGTCCTTTCGACTGTGACTCAGGACTTATGCGCTTATTACACTACACTAAATCAGGGACCCTAAATCCTTAAAAAGACCGGTGTAATAAAAAATAGGGCCCTAATTCTCTAACAAATTTTCAAGGCCACTCGATTTAGGGCCCTGATTCAGGGTAGTGTAATAGCCGTTCTAAGTATACCCTAGTGCGGATGTTGCCTTTAAAAAAACCGGGCAAGTGCATGTCGGGCCACGCACAATGTAGGGTTCCGTAGTCCCCCCCCCCCCCCCACCATCCGAATAATGCGGCTTATGAAGTGTTTTTGTTTACTACTACAAAGTTATACCTACTTAATAATAATTTTCAATGAAATTTGTGCAAAATTTTTGTTCCTTCTTTTTCCTTTTAATTTCACTATAAGTATATATCTAATTCCGTGATTTTTTTTCACATACTCTACATCTACCATTTAGCTGGCAGGGGGACACTTGACCCTAACAAAAATTTGCACTTTAAATCTTCACAAACTGATCCCTAAATCTAAAAATGATCTTTCCGACTGCTAAACGTTTTTAAAAGACCCATCTAACGTTGGTGTAGGTAAGAAAAAAAATCACATTCCCACTTTACATATACATATATTTTACCCTAAAAAAAATGTTTTCAAGATTTTGTTCTTTGTTCTTATGTGTGTATCCATGCAAAACAAATGTATCCGGCCTCCTAGCACTAACAGTCTCTGAGCAAAGCTGCTAACGGACGAAGGGACATGGCGAAACTGTAAGGGTTCCTTTCTGCCATTTTGGCTACGGAACCCTAAAAATGAATCCCTATTTCCTTTGGCCACGAGATAACTAGAGAATGACTTTACCGATTTAAATATATTACCAATTTTATTTTTTTTAGTTTTCAAAACTCGGTAGAAAGTTCTTAGGTTAAAAACCACGGAACCCTACATTGTGCGTGGCCCGACATGCACATGCCCGGTTTTTTATATGTAAGTATATGTATATAGATAACAAACATTGGAACATTGCCACTGATACAATTTTCTTTCCTATTGAAAATGTATAAAATTGGGATTATAATTGCCCGAAAATCGAAATGTATGAATAGATATTGATTTTTTATAATTAGCTATGATTCCAGTTCCAGCCGTGTTGTAACTACACCGACATACACGAACATACAAACTATTGTATATGTATAACCAATCAATTAATCATTGCCATAGTTGTGGTTAAAAATTACCTCTAGAAATGGACATAGGTCAATTTGCAGACTGTTCAATTACATTTAGACTCATGAAGGTTATACAAAAAGGTTGTAAGGTTACGAAGAAAAAGATTGAACAGCTTTAAATAATAATAATATCTTCGGACAACTCAGACAACGCTATCTGATCCCAATCAAAACAGAGCAGTATTAGTTGTCAGAGGAAACCAGACAACTAATAAACATACTTATTTAATTCTAAATTCATACATATTATAGACACAGAATAAACCATCGTGCTCATCATACAAAGTTTTATCCTGGGTGGGGATCGAACCCACGACCTCCGACTTAGCAGTCACTAACCACTAGACCAACAGGCCAGTCAATTTGTATTTCAATACAAATTTACTGATATTTCAAAAGTAGGTAGAAGTGTAAAATTCGAAAGAGAATGCCTTTGGCAATATGTCCGCCTTTTGTAGTTGCAGGGAGTTTTTAAATAAATATAGAACAAACGCGTTGGGCCGATTTGGAGATTCATACGTCCATCAATTCGTATTAATCTTGAGATCGTTAATAAAGACATGACAGCAATCAAAATTCAAAATAGCGACAGCCAGACCCCATATTGTGATAGAGAGAAAAAATAAGTCAACAAACTATGTCATGTGGGGTATCATCGCGTAGGTATTTTAAAATCATGATGAGATTCCTTAATATCTTTCACCTAAAATAACCGTTTAGGATAAATAGCGATTTAAAGTTATTTTCACTTAAATTTACCATAATTACAGTTATTACGTTACGTTACATCTTACAACTAAGCATTAAAAAGTATAAAATAAAAAAAAACATTTAAAAATTCAACATAATATATATTTTTATCTTTTGTGAGTGAGAGAAAGCAGATGAAAAATCGGGTAAATTACTAATTTACCCGATTTTTCATCTGGTTTCTACCTTGCGTCTTGTGTTATCTACATTTCAAAGTCACGCATCCTGCGGCTTCGCTTGCCGATAATTATTTACTCGATAGTTATTCACAACCCCCACTCCTCCAGTTTCCTAAAACCCTTTAATTCCCTTATTTCCAGTGCCAGATTAAGCAAACGTGGGGCCGTGGCAAATTCTATAACGCCCTGAGGAGGGCGACCTTAGATATGTGGGGCTCTAATCCGGTACTACTTATTTCTAATCGACAACACAGAAACCACTCTGCAAAATATAAGCTTTTAGGTCCAAGAGTTTGCGCTGGTCATTGATGAGTGATTGATTGAGTCAGAACTTTCATTTTTATAATAAAAATGTTAATTGCACACCGATTAGTTCCATCGGCACATCAGCTTTACACAAGGAATTGTCAATTTTCGCACGAGTTGTGAAAGTGACGGCTAAATGAGCTGCCATCATTTTTATAACTCCATGTTTGTCAATTAAAATTTGTAAAATATAATAACATCTTGGGATAACTCATACAACGCTATCTGATCTAAATTAAACCGACCCTGTAATATGGCAAAAGAGCAACCAAACAACTGAGAAACATACTTACATATTTCTAAATGCATACATATTATAGATAAAATACACCATCGTGCTTACCACATAAGATTCTACCCTGGGTGGGGATCGAACCCACGACCTCCGGCTTAGCAGTCAGGCTCACTAACCACTACACCAGCATTGTCATCATTGGTCATATTACAATTTTCATAATTCGATGTACCTACTAAAACTTTTTTAATGATTCAATTGTATTTAAATTCATGGTCGTCTCAACGCCAGCCCAAATTTTTAGGTAGGTACCTACTTTACAAATTTTGGGGGGTGGGACGGTAGGGGTCGTCCACCAAATCCCTCCACCCTCCACTGGGTACGTATTAACTGTTTCATAAGTATTATCACTTCGATCAAATGTTCTATTTTCTAAGAAAAGAACATCGTTGTAGCTTTTCATAATACCTAATATAATTGTAGGTACATTATCTCAGAGAGCCAAGACCATATGGCTGGGTATTTATTTGTATTCGTTGCTCTATTTTATGTGAACAACATAATGTGAACTCAATCTCTGTGTATTTCTCTTCAATACAAGTATTTACTAGAGCGGCTGCGCGAGGGTGACCATGCCATTATGAAACTAAAATCTTTCTTAAAAAAATCTTCCTAATATACCTTCTTCGTTTGAGTTCATCGTATCTATGCTGATTTCTTAGCATGTTAATGTTGGTGTCAAATATTTATTGTATATTTTAATCACTTGATAATTTGATGTATATTTTTACCTCTGTGGCGCGGTGGGAGTGTGCCCGACTGCTACGCAAGAGGTCGTGGTTTCGATTCCCACACGGGACACCACTTTGTGTGATCCACAAATTGTTGTTCCGAGTCTGGGTGTACTTTGTGTCCGTGACTAGTTTGTTTGTAAAGTCATCCGCGATACAGGGCATGTTGGCGCGATTCAAAAGATGATATACTTATTTTAGTTTGTCTCACCATTTTCACACACTTACAACAAGTCTCTTTCATTTTTGGTCACAATACCTCTCTTTATTAATATTTGTAAATTACTTCGACGTGTTTTTTGTTACGGTATCTGTATGATATATCCTATTATTAGTATTATAAATCCGAAACTCCGTTTGTGAGTCAAACCACCGGGAAAAGTTTGTTATTTCATACTAGCTTTCGCCCGCAGCTCCGTCAGCGTGGATGTCAGTTATCCTATGTCCTTCCCGGGGACTCAAACTATCTCCATACCGAATTTCATTTAAATCGGTTCAGCTGTTTGTGTGTTAAAGCGTAACAGACAGACAGACAGAGTTACTTTCACATTTATAATATTAGTATGGATTAAATGTTTAGTTAAGAAACAAAAATCAATGTTCTATCGGAAGACTACTCTAAATTTGTCTGCCATCAATAATGATCATGAACATTAAAAATAACCAATCAAAGCTCTTATACCCCCCAAATATACATTTTAAATGACATATCAACATCACAGTTATACCCAACTACAATAATAATCCATCACGTTTGCCGTGAGAACTGTCCTCGTTACAGAACAAAACGTACTCGCCCTACCGCTCATATCGTCTCAAGTTCAAGAATAAGTACAAAGACGAGACAACAATGAATACAAGCAGGTAGTGATTTTTTTTTTATAAGGCCCTTTCAGACCATCTGCTCAATACGCCGGATAGCAGATGCAAGACGGGCTTTGTATTTTTTTTGCCATTTACACGGCTCTTTGAATGTCGTCCGATGTTAAGATAAAAACGGATGCGTCTACAAGACGTATGAAGAATCGATTTTGGTATATTGCAAATAGTATCTATCCTGTATAATTTCCTGTATTTTTTTAAGGTGAATGTTTCTTCGTCGATTGTAATTGGGCCCGTGCCAGGGTGAGCGGACAATCTTTGTGTTACTTTGTCTCTGCTTACGCCTGGTGAGATACCGGGAGATTTATTTGGTACTTCCTGTCAGGAAGGAACCTCATAGGCTTTTTACCTTTGGAAGGAGATTATAGAGAAGACTGAAGGCATTGGCCTCTTTGTTACTTGAATAAGAAATAAATGTATGGTCTTATACCTAATCATTTATTTCGACCTAATGTTCCGAAAGCAAACTACTTTCTTCATTTAAGTAATATAGATTTTTGAAGTCCGTTAAAAACTCGACTCTTTCCAGCCTACTCATTTCCGAACTATAAATAAATAATAAATAAATAAGATTGTTTATTTTGGACATATAAAGGTAATTTAAAAAAAAAATAGACAGACCAAAATATAAAAAAAAAACAGTACAATACAATAAAAATACTTACACAGATGGGCTCCATACTTATGTATAAGAAGCATCTTTTGCATTTGAGGTAAAAAAAAACATCACAGCTGTTCTCTTTATTCAAAAATTATAATATGAACAACGTACTTACCATATTAATATAAATATAATATTATTTAATAAAAAACATTAGGGTATTAATGTATCATGAATGATAAAAAATACAATGTAGTAACTAAACTTAATAGTGCTACAATTTATCTTAAACTAGCTGTCCCGCGCAACTTCATCAGCGAAAATTTACCCCGTTTTTGCAATATTTCTCATTGCTGCTCCGCTCCTATTGGTCGTAGCGTGATATTATATAGCCTATAGCTTTCCTCGATAAATGGGCTATCCAACAGTAAAATATTTTTTCAATTTGGGTCAGTAGTTCCTGAGATTCAAACAAACAAACTTTTCAGCTTTATAATATAAGTATAGATGGAGATGTTTTTAAGTAAAGGAATACTCGTGGTAGGATGCCCCACTCTTCTAAACTAAAAATTAACTTAATGTTTTTTTTAAGAAAACTATCAATTTGGTGTCGCGTCTCACATTACTAGCAATATTGTTAACCCCTCCCGCTAAGCGCAATGGCTTGCTCTAGAAGTGGTTCACGCCAGTAGTGTAATGGGTAGGATTCGAACCCGCGACCTCACGATTGCGAGTCCAATGCCTTAACCAATAGGCTACCACCGCTTATGATGGCGTGTAAAAGCGTATTACTAGTTTATATATATGTATTTTTGTACATAGAATAATATCTTGAAATCTATAGAATGGTACTGAAGTGTAAACATTTAATCCTTAAGTTGTAAGCAGACAATGCATAGACAATGCTGGAGGATGCAATCGGCATCGTCAATGTTACCCGAGCGGAGGCTTTTAACTTGAGTACTTGCGTACTATACTATAAGTTTTATTTTTAATATCGTGGCATTTTAAATTATATTGATCGTTTCTTTTGATATTGTGTAGATAACTTTCTTTGTACTTCGTCTATTATTGTTGTATCGAGGTTTTTTCTGTTGGTTAGTTTCTGCAAGTGTTAAATGAATTTAACTATTTTGTATTTCATAGCGTGTATTGGTGCTGGACATAGGAGAGGCCTTTTCAGGGTTCTGTAGCTAAAATGGCAAAACGAAACACTTATAATTTCGCCATGTCCGTCCGTCCGTCCGCACCTGTGCTCAGAGACTGTTAGTGCTAGGATGCTGTAATTTTGCATGGATACAAATATTGCTTACGCCGACAAAGTGAAAGAATAAAATCTTGAAAACAAATTTTTGTTAGAGTCAAGTGTTCCAAAATCACGGTAGTATATATGTATATAGTGAAATTAAAAGGAAAATTATCACAGCTAAGTAGGCTTTACAAGTTTTCGAGTAACAGCTGATCAAATGAAAAGTAACAACATTTTCGTACAAATTAAATTGAAACATATTATTAAGTATATATAACGTTGGTTTCTTTACATAACACTAAATAACTTTGTAATATCAGTTTTGGAAAATATTTAATTTAATTAATCATCAACCACTTGTTTTTGGAGTTATGACCTTACAGACTATTTTACTAGAGTAAAATCGTTGTTTATTGTGAGGTTTAGGCCCTAAATCTGACAAAGAAACATCGATTTTACTCCAGGGTCTCTCAGATGTGCGGTAAATGGTTGTGTGATAAGTAGGTGGTAGGTGGTAATGGTTTACATATCAACCCATATGATGGCCCACTGCTGGGCACGGGTCTCCCCAGTAGAACCTACTGGTATGTAGATCCTGAGGGTAATTGCCATAATCGCCACGCTTGGCGAGCGGGTTGGCGATCGCAGTAAGGCTTTAAGTACGCAGAGGACGCTGCTGCCCGTCCTCCGGGGTGAAATCCCTGAGTCGCCTTAACGACACCCACGGGAAGAGATGGGGTGGTGCTATTCTTAAGCCGGCACCACACGGCATGGTAATGGTTTAATTTTAGTTAATTGGTATAATATAAAAAAGCCGAGAGCGGGAGGTTATTAGTATTTTAAAAATCATTCTGTATAGGAAGTTTGCCAAGCAATAGTTATTCAGAAGAATAATGTAAAATGATGACAGACCAGTTTGCCATTTTCAGAACGTCTCAATGTACTACCCTGTTACCTGCATAGGAAAGTTCGTACTTAATCTGTTTTTCCGAACGATTACAAATCAGTACACAGCATGATTTTCAAAAAAATACTTCTTAACTCTACAACAGTTAAGGGTTGGTTCTTAAACGAAGGGTCGGGACCCTTTGTTGGGTCTGGGTCGCGCGGCAGCTGGCAGAGTTCAACGACCTTCGCTAATATCGTCCAGCCATAAGTAGATGTTTCCTTGTTCTAAAACTCGGTTGACTAGGAGAGCAGAATTCCGAAGGCGATGTATTGATAATGGAAATTCTTGTTAGAATTTTCCTCTCGGGTCAACGACATTAGTCGGCTTAGGAGATCATTGTATTAATTAAAAATGCTTCAATAAACTGGCAATATTGCTGACATCAAATCACCCTGATTTGACCTCACTGGCTATAGGACGCTTTCTTTTTTTTCTTTTTTTTAATAGACGACTCCCGCAGTATGGCACAAGCCCTGTGACGTGGGAAACTTTACAAACATACAAGTCACGAACACAAAGTACACCCAGACTCGGAACAACAATTTGTGGATCACACAAAGTGGTGTCCCGTGTGGGAATGGAACCCACGAACTCTTGCGTAGCAGTCGGACAGACTCCCACCACAGAGGCAGTCACTTTGGACTCTCACTGACAGTTTATAAGGTTTGGCATAGGCTATGTTTTGGTAGTTTCGAGAATATTAACATTTTATCTTCAGCTTTCAGTGATTTCTACAAAATTAGTAGTAAATACTAGCTGCCTGCCCGACTTTGCACGGGTTTCATATCGTAGTTTTCTATATCTTAAGCTATATCAATGTAATTTTTGTCGAAACTTTATTTTTTTTGACAAGAATATATAATCTTTTTTGTTACTCCCCAATAATGTAGCATTCTAATGGTCATAGCCTTTTTAAAATCCAATAGATTTTAAGTTTATTCGTTACATACAAAAATACAAATCTTTTCTCTTTATAATATTATATGTTAATAATAATATCTTAATATCTTGGGACAACTCACACGACGTCACCTGATCCCAACCTAAGCAGAGCTTGTACTATGGAAACCAGACAACTGATAAACATACTTATATATTTCTAAATACATACATATTATATATAAATAACACCCAGACACAGAATAAACCATAGTGCTCATCACACAAAGTTTTATCCTAGTGAAATCACGGGGTGCGTCTAGTAACTGATACATTTGTCTCTCTACATACGAAAGTGCACTTTAATATGATGCAAAACTACTTGCCTATCGAACACTTCAAAGGCAAGGGGTGTTCACTTCCCAGGAGATTCTTGAACATAAGAAAACTAAAAGAGATAGCTACTCTACTTTTAGTAACGGTTCATAAACCGGTTCCACCAAAGTTTATAGGGACAAGAAACTTGATGAATTAATATCCATATTTTCGGTCAACGAGATATTTTACTTAAGTACCTAATAAGTGTAATAAGCACCTAAATAAGTGGAGCCTGGAAGGTGTGTGCTAATTTTGCCTTTTTTCGTTTTTATTGTTAAAATTCTGAATTGATCGCGTAAACTATATTTTAAAGTGTTTTTAGGTTATGACACGTTTTTAAGTTAAGTAGGTAATTATAGTAGTTATATAGGGTACAGGGATGAGTGTGTGCAGAAATATAATTTACTAGCTTCCGCCCGCGGCTTCGCCCGCGTTAAGTTTGGATTGCCATTTCACCCCTTTAAAGATTTGGTAGTGGATGCCTACATCTTTTTTTTTAAATACTTTATTCGTTTAGGTTACAAATGCAACGCTTATGAACTATCTATGTATTAGATATATTACTATTATAGGGACTTAATCGCGTGAATTATTTAAAGGTACGATCCTTTTATTTACCCGACGTTTCGATCGAATTGCATCGATTAACTATCTGTGTAACAAAGTTCAACCCAATCCATTCAGAAGTGCGAGCTGTGTGTTGATATCAGTCAATCACAGTTTCCTCTTATGACTCTTAAATACACAGATACCTGATCTTCGCAACTTCGTCCGCGTCACATGAGAGGGCTAGAGAGAGTGGGCACCTACATTGCAATCATGAAGGAGCCGAAACTTTCTTTGTTTTATCCACGAACTTGATAACAATTGAACAAAATTTCATTAAATTTTTACCTACAATGCTAATTTAAAATCACACGGAAGAAACCTGGGAAAACATTGTTTGTTTGTCTGTAATGGGTATTTTTTTTTTAAATTATTAACGTTAAAAGTATAACATAGGCTGTTTTAGAGTACACCATACTATGTTCGGTAAGAGTGAAACAGGAATAACAGAGGAACGCGTACGATTCGATACTGTGGCCTTTTAAAATGAAAATGTAAATAATTGCATCAGCAGAAGAGCGTATGTTCATGGCACTTATGCCTTTTTGTTGAGAAAAGCAGTTTTTTGGCTATAACTCAATGTCGGTACATCCGATCATGTCCAAAATAATTTTAGTTTAAAGTATTTGTTAAGCGCTACCTTTATGATTTTTTAAATATTTTTTGTCACATGGTTCAAAAGTTAGGGGGGGGGGGGGGAATTTATGCAACTTTCGGAGCGATAATTTTCAAAAATATTCACTCAATCAAAAAAGTTTATTAGAAAGCTTAAAATGTTTTTAAAATGCCTGTCGAATGATGTGCCACACGTTCATGAAAGCCGAAAAAAATATATTTATTTTTATTATTTAGCTATCAAACTAAGTAGCGGCCACTGGAAGACACCTTTTCACCAAATTTCATCAATATTCATCCATCAAGTCTCTTAGTAAAATACCTGTGACATACGGACGGCTATTCTGGCTACGGAACCCTAAAAACAGTTTGCTGAACAACCGTTCCATAGGGAGCATGCCCACCACGGCTTACCTCGCAGAGCCACCGGCCGGACATGGTACGGTGCCCACATAACCGCCCACCTCGCACAGCATTCCGTAAAGGTATATGATATTGTACTTGACTCGCCTCCTGTCAGATTCGATTGATGAAAATTTTGACACTGGTCTGATGTGTTTTGACAGGTATATTCCTTCCCCTTCCCCCGGCGGTGGTGGTTGATGTACCGGTGTTGAATCTAATACCCCCCCCCCCCCCCCACCAGTGATACGAACAACACCCACTTGGCTAGTTAAGCCAATAGTTGTACCCCCTGAACAAAGTACTGGCTCCGTGCCTGATGCCTGATGTTGTTGCGTAATATTTTAAAATTATGAAATCTCATAAGATATTCATTGAAATGAAATTAGGTAAGAGTAGTTTTGTTCAAAATTAAATATTTGTGATGAATAACGTATTTATTTGGGTAAGGGTTAATACCATGTTTATTAGAACACTTTCGTAAATAAATGTGTTATTTTAAAACAAATTTGATAACCATAACAAAGGTAATAGTGGGTCAACCTTAAAAGATAGGCATTTGTTGTCGCGGACTTGTTTTAGAACTTTTTAAGAGGAACAAATCCGTCATATGTTATTGTTGTGTAATTTTAACCGTTTACGCAGCGCACGCAACGGAAGCTCTCAATGGGAATATTTTTTCCTCTGCTCCTATTGATAACTAAAAAAATATAGCCTTCCTCGATAAATGGGCTATCCAACACAAAATTTTTTTTTCAATTCGAACCAGAAGTTCCTGAGATCATCGATATTCAAACAAGAAACTCTTCAGCGTTATAATATAAGTAAAGATTTATAAATTAGAATATCCTGAAACGCTTGTAAGTACCTATTGGGTAATAATAAATGAACATTGGGAAAACAAATTAGTATGAACATCGGTAAAAATAAATTCCATAAAACATAGATGTGACGGAAGGCCAAGTTCGTTAGGGGTAACGCTAGCAAAAGAAGTGATATCTAACTGAAAACCAAGTTCTTTCGACAAAAAAATTGGCAAACTTTTACTCACCTAGTTTAATGTTTGAGTCTGAGTACAATTTACACCGGCTCCACATGTTGGCCCCAACATCGGTCCCAACGCCACTCATACAACGTGTGGATCTAGAAAATAGCATTGGCGACAACGCCAAAACAAATAAAAACCGGGCAAGAGCATGTCGGATTATGTTCAGTGTAGGGTTCCGCAGCCTTGAACAATTGCATCAGCAGAAGAGCGTATGTTCATGGCACTTACGCCCTTTTGTTGAGAAACACAGTTTTTTAGCAATAACTATATGACGGTATATCCGAAATAATTTTACTTTAAAGTGTTTATTAAGCGCTATCTTTGTAATTTTTCTCATATTTTTTGGTCACACGGTTCAAAAGCTAAGGGGCGGGGACACGATTTATGCAACTTTCGGAGCGATTATTTCCAAAAATATTTACTCAATCAAATCAAGAAAGACCTGTCGAATGATGTGCCACACGTTTATGTTCGCTGTTAAAAAAAAAAAATTCAGCTTCTGCTATATGTATGGAGTGCCCCCCTAAAAATATTTATTATTATTATTTAGCTACTACAAGAAACTTACCAAATTTCATCGAGATTCATTGAGTAGTCGAAAAGAATATGACGAAACTATAAGGGTTCTGCCATTTTGGCTACGGAACCCTAAAAAATGAGGTGGTAAGTAAAAACAAATAAACACAGGTAAAACAAATGAACTTTTTTTTGGAGCAGATCGAAACTTTTGCTAAAGACCGGTCTCAATAATCTATCTATCGATGGATTTAGCTACTAGAGGTAGAATTATGACATATTTTGTATGGAGCTTATGTCAAATATATACCTCCAGCCAAATCCATCGATAGTTAGATTATTGAGACCGGCTGTCAGTGACCCATATAATTTCACAGATTTCCTCGGACAAACAGATTTGGTCAAAAAACTATTTGCAATATGAGAGGGTCGATTTGATTTCCACACTAAATTTATTTGCGTTACGTACTCTATCTACAATCATTTGAATAGGGCATCATAGGTGAAGGGTAGTTATGAAGGGGTTAACTACTTATCTATTATGTGACATGTATTATACTTGTTGTTGGTCACTGTTTTTTACTACTTTGATCGCTTAGTTGTTTATGAAAATATCACCTATTATCGTATTGTTTTGCAATTTATTTTTATACTATATACTTCCTAATTATTGACTGCCTCTGTGGTGCGGTGGGAGTGTGTCCGACTAGAAGAGGTCGTGGGTTCGATTTCCACACGGGACACCACTTTGTGTCATCCACAAATTGTTGTTCCGAGTCTGGGTGTACTTTGTGTCCGTGACTTGTATGTTTGTAAATTCCCCCGCGACACAGGGCTTGTACCCTACTGCGGGAGTCGTCTTTAAAAATAAAAATCTATAGCTAGAAGTTGTCATTACTATTGGTAGAACCAAAGAGAAAAGCAAGAGTCTAGAAAATTTCACTACAAGGGTAGGTAGATTACACGACACAGAGTTTGACTTTGTCAAAACCTTATTTAAAAAACTTAAATATTAGGACATGAAAAATATTGTTTGACTAGTTCTTCTAGTAGATGATAAATATAAATTTGGGGATGTGTCATAATAGGATCTTGTTAATAAATCTTAAGGTTCATTACCGTGCATCGCGGCGTCAGCCGCTTGTTGCAAGCCGCGCGCGGCTTGCGATCGACTACGATGCACGGAAATGATCCTATAAAGTTGCGGAAAAATGCAAAATCGAGGATTTTCGTATTGCCATAGTTATGGCGTTCGTAATATAATATAATTATGTACGAACGAATACCCGACTTTATTTTTTCGTGTACTCCTATCCTCCTGTAGATAAACGTTAAGAATACTTGCACTGTGCTCCTATAAATAAAATTTTAGCATACAGAAATACATTCACATAATAAAGTGCCCCTACACAGAACTGATTTTTGATGAACAAAACGTCCTCACGAACTAATTCCCAATAATTTCGTATTGACATAAATACAATACTACTTAACAAAAATTTATAGAAAAAATCCCTTTTAAAATTCAAAGCAAATCTTTTCCCACATATTCATACATCGCCCCAATTTCTCTTCCGATAAGATTTCGCTTTGCGAAATTTCTTTTACATTACCTTCCGTTGCAAGGTATTGTGAGGACCCTTTCTCAGGCCCTTGGCTCACATCTGTCGTCTGGTTGCACCGGCCGGCCCTTCGTGCAACCGCATACAATGCAAGTCCCTTCAACTCCGTTCGCATTATCAACGGTTGAATTTGAAACGAGATGCTTTGATTCATGTTTACCTGGTATTCTTGGTAAGTAGGTAAGTATTTATTTTTGTGTCTTGAGAGGGTGTGTGTATGAAAAATAAATTATTTTATAACTGAATGGCTGCTTGCTGGTATGCTAGCTCCAGACTAAATCATATTATATCTACCTAGATGCAAGTGTTTCTGTCTGTATGTTTGTTACGAAAGTAATAATGTATTAAATTAGCCAAGGAGATAGTTGGTATTCTGGGGAAAGACATAGAATACTTTTTACTAAGCCGCGGGTGAAAGTAACCTGAATCAGACGGTATTCGCTAATTAAAGATAGGTAATATTTGAAATCGTCAAAGCTCCAAAATCAATGGGACAAGCCATTAACTTAAACTTTGTTTAATTCCTATTAATTTGTCCATTAACAGGTTCGCGGGCAGTTTCAGTTTAAATCATAGACTTAGGACATACTAACGTATATCCTAAGTCTATGGTTTAAATTGTGTTCTAGAATGACACAATAAATTTCCATTCAAAAAGATTTGATGTATCGATTCGTTGTGTTCTCAGATTAAAAACTATTTGATCTGATGTTGTGTCGAAAATACAATATGACGTAAACGTTTTATCACGTCTTCGTCTGCATACGTTTTGTCACTCATAGTTGAACTAATTTTTAAAATGGTAAAAAAGTAAGTCTACGTTTTAGAGTGTTCGATACGTTGTGACACAAGGTACATTGAAACGAATTTTCACCTTTAAATTCACCGTTCTGCCGTAAATAATATTCTGTTTTTTTAACGTGATTGTACGTTCTCTGTATCAAAATCAAATAATAACATAAAATTACGTTCTGACCACGAAAGAGTTAATTTAGGTTACCCAAATTAACTTAAGTAGTAAATAAGTTGTTATAAAAGTAAAAAGGTTATCTATTTCATATATAAAGTTTAAGACGACGCGGCGACGTGATGACGAGTGATGATTTACGCAAAACGGCTGGCAGGAGCTGGATGCGGGAAGCCGAAGATAGAACAAAGTGGCGTGCAATTGGAGAGGCCTATGTCCAGCAGTGGACTGCGATAGGCTGATGATGATGATGATGATGATATAAAGTTTATATATTTGTCTAAAGTTTTTGTGAATATGCAGTATGAGATAAGAAACTTTTCTTAATACTCATGTTCTGTAACTATTTCAGTGGGGACAGTTGGATTTGCAGTAGGCAATATCTATTGCCTCTTTAAAATTATAGATTTACTTTCTATAGCACCCATAGTAAGTGATATGAATTGCCAAATTGCGCAAAGCTCGACACCAATTCGGTTTTTTTTTTCCAAATATTTGTTGAAGATCGAAAGTTGAAGTAAAATAGCATTTACGTGGGTGGAGCCCCGTTCTTTCTAGCTTAGTTCTTCTTCATATATGGGGAGGGAAAAATTTTTTTGGTTCGTAAAAGAATTGAACCTACAATATTTGACTGCCTCTGTGGCGCGGTGGGAATGTATCCGACTGCTACGCAAGAGGTCGTGGGTTCGATCCCCACCCAGGATAAAACTTTGTGTGATGAGCACGATGGTTTATTCTGTGTCTGGGTGTTATTTATCTATAATATGTATGTATTTAGAAATATATAAGTATGTTTATCAGTTATCTGGTTTCCATAGTACAAGCTCTGCTTAGTTTGGGATCAGATAGCGTTGTGTGAGTTGTCCCAAGATATTACTATTATTATTATTTTGGTAGTCTAAACCACTGCGCTGTTCGTCCACAAAAAAACGTTTTTAAAAAAAAAATAGACTTAAGTATAGCGTCATTACAAAACATTTCCTTAGGCAAGCAGTAATTGATTGATTCTTATCACGCTCAACGTAAACGTAGGGAACAAAGCCTATGTGGCTTAAATCAAATTATTTCATTTTTAGTTAAAAGGTAGATTACACGGCTCTTTCAAAAATTTATATAGAAAACTTAAATATTAGGACACGAAAAAAATTATCGTATGACTGGCCAAAGAGCTATTCTAGTAAATGATAAAAATAAATTTATGATCTACTAGATAGAAGAACTCTTGGGCTCTATGTTTAACTCGTTAAAAAATCTTTAAGTTACGGAAAAAACTGTCATAATTATGGCGTTCGTAATCAACATATATACGAACGAATATTTGACTTTATTTTGTAGTGCGCTCCTGCGCACTGTGAACTGATGTTAGTGAGCGGCCGTGGCGCTGTGTGCGTAGCGCGAAATGAATAATTCGCTCGGCGTAATGCCCCCTTAACTTACAACAGTTTTGGGGTCAACTTTTGAATATAAATGCAGATTGAAAGGAGTCAAAAGTGGTTCTAAAGTGCTGGATTTGGAATCGAAAGGTCGCGGGTTCGGATCCCACTCACTGCTATCGAAAGGAACCAATTGTTTAACAAACAATTTAGTTAGAGGTGATTGGTGATATTTTTAACAAGATAATAAAAGCTTACCTATTAGTGCCTCAGTGGTGCAGTGGTACTACCTACCTACGTATGTACGTCTGCTACGAAAAATGTCGTGGGTTCCATTCTCACACGGGACAGAACTTTGTGTGATTTGTACATATTCGCTCCAAGTCTATTCTGTGTTCGTTAATAAAACCATTTACACAGGGTTTGTACCTGTATAATCTATGGCCTGTATGCTGCAGTACCTACACTGACGGACTTATAAACTGCATCAAAGTAATAGACGACTTTGAAATAAATATTTTAACCAAGTATGCAAACTTTCTATACAGATTTAAATTGAAACCTCTAGATTGGTTCGTGAACTTTAAAACAGCGTAGGATCATATCTTTAAGTTTAAGTTTATGTACTGGAAAGGACCTTAAGACCTTTTTTGAAGAAAAAACAGAAGTTTAAGGAAAAATTGTTTAATTAAAAAATTGGTTTTAACAATAGACACAAACTTTATGCAAGGGTTTATTTGTGTTTTAATAAGGTGTATTACCCCCACGTGCCCTTATTACGGATTCTAATCGGTTCCGCATAGATTTTATAAGGGTTTTTAAAAGATCTTGCGGAATATTGTCCCATTCTTCTGAAAGTGCTGTTCTTAGTGCTGCCACTGTCGTAGGCGAAGGGTTTCTCGCATATACAGCTCTTTTTAAATTGTCCCAAACATGCTCGATAGGATTAAGATCCGGGCTGCGTGCTGGCCAATTCATTGTACGTATCCCAACCTCTTCGCAATAATGTTGAACTTGTGCAGCTGCATGCGGCCGGGCATTATCCTGCATTAAAGTAAAATTTTCGCCTATGAATCCCATGTAAGGCACCACGTGATCTTCTAATATCTCTGTTATGTAGCGATGTGCTGTCAAACCCCCTCTATTACCGTTTTGACGGACCATGTCTATGAACACAAGTTCTGTTCGCCCGTTCATCGATATGCCACCCCAGACCATACATGAACCGCCTCCAAAAGGAACACGCTCCTCAATGCAACTTTGAGCATATCGCTCCCCACGTCGACGATAGACTCTTCTGCGACCATCTGCACCATATAAACATGTCCTACACTCGTCCGTGAACAATACAGAGGCCCACTGCTCTTCTGTCCAATTCAGGTGATGACGCGCAAATCTTAAGCGAGCTTGTCTGTGAGCTGCAGACAACTTTGGACCATTTGCTGGTCTAAAAGGGGTGATAGCCGCTTCCTTTAACCTTCTTCTTATTGTTCGTGCACACACGTTTTTTCCACGCACTTCATTAAGCTCGGTTTTGATGTTAACTGACGTGAGGAAACGATTTCGCAGGGAAGTTGTAACAATAAATCGGTCATCACGACCTGTGGTTGCTCGAGTTCTGCCTGTACCACGTCTCCTCCTGTAAGAACCTGTCTCTACAAACCTTCTGTATATTCTACAAACCGTAGACTGGTTTAAATTTAAATTTCTACCAATCGTTCGTTGATCCAAGCCCTCCCGCACCAATGCTACAATTTGTGCCGCTTGTTCGGACGAAGTATCCATATTATGGTTCAAAAACTCTCGATGTGTTAAAAAACTAACCCAACAATTATGCTGGTAACAATAATTCAATTGACCAAACAAAAAAAATCAATGAGAATTAATTTAAAACTTTGCTATAAATAACACGCAAATCTGATACTACGAGTAAATTTTCTTTTCCCGGCTATATTCATTTGTTTTACCGCAGTTCTATTTTTAAATTTTTTTTTTTTTTAAGATTAAGAGCCAGTCTTTCCATATTTATATAATTTAATCTAAAAAGTTTGCATACTTATTATAAAAAAATCCTTTTAGAGTAAACCTGAACTTTGATGCAGTTTATGAGTCCGTCAGTGTAGTTTATAATTTTTTAAACAAATCTAGAATAAATAACTTACTTTTAGAAGTTTATAGAAGGTTAAAATAAAAATAGCCTTAAAATTTGTTGAATTTTCTGGCCTGGCCCTTCTCGTTTCGGTTCTATATCAGATAAACAAATCTATACTAATATAATAAAGCTGAAGAGTTTGTTCGTTTGAACGCGGCAATCTCAGGAACTACTGGTCCGAATTGAAAAAAATATTTTTTCTTTATATAACATCACGCTAAAACCAATAGGAGCGGAGCAGTAATGAAAAATGTTGCAAAAACGGGGAAAACGTACGCATACGAAGTTGCGCGGGACAGCTAGTAAGCAATAAGCAGGCGCGGTTAAAGAACTTTGTTCAGACGAGGGGGGGGGGGGCAACATGTCACCCAATCTGTCAAGTGCGAGTCGTTCTCATGACGGAAGGGTGGATGCATTAGATTCACTACCGGTACACCAGCCACCACCGCCGAGCGGCCACCAAACGCACACCCGTACAGTGTCAACATTCTCAAAATACCTAAAAGAGAAGATCTTTCAGTGGAGTCTAGGAGGGCAAGTGCCCCCTATCTCCCCCTTGGATCCGCCTGCAAATAAGTAGTATTACTTTTAATTTATGACAGTAATTAGGATTAAAACACCTTATTCTGTCGGCAAGTTTTAAGTAACGTTACTATGATAAAACTTACTGATAGTAACTACCTGATGTAAATTACAATAAAATAATATCTCTTTATCTATTGTACAAAGGAAAGGTGCCAAAATGTGTATTTCTACTTGTTAAAGTTGTAATAATAGAACTTTGTCATTATTTCTCGTCCATTCATAAGTCGCACTTCAGTCTATTGAAAAGATACAATGACAATTCTCAGTAATGTTGAAAAAATACGTCATTTTTTTAACCTTAATAATTCTTCTTTTATATGACTATAGTTAACAAACAAGCGTACAGCCGGCCCGTCTAAAGGTAAACTTGGTAAGCTTAAGAATATCGATAAGGAATTTGTTTCGATTCGAAATTTCGTGAAGGTTTGTGGTAGGAATTTGTGCCGCAACTGCGAATGTAGTTATCAGATATATCTATTTCTCTATTCTGTCTTAACGGATGTCTTTGGATGTAGATGATTGTGACAGACTGGTCCGTTGGTCTAGTCGTTAGTGACCCTGACTGCTAAGCCAGAGGTCGTGGGTTCGATTCTGACACTACTTAATTGCCTCCCGGAATGAGTATTTCAATTGGGTATTTGACTACTATCAAAATACAATATTTTAAAATAACCAGGTAAAAATAAGTCATAAAGTGTTCTAAAAAATATGTTCATTTATTAATTTAATGTGTTACTTAATTTATAATCATAAAGAGAAACACTGAAAGTAAATAATTTGACCATAGAAAACGTGACGTCATATGCTACCATTCCATACAAATTTGTACAGAGCGGTTCGTTTTTGACGTTTCTTAAAAAGAGGCTGATTTGACTTTAGTCAAATACCCTATTGAATTTGTCAAGTAAAGCCATTTAATTTCTTTACCTAACATTATAAATCAGAAAGTTTGCCATCGAGATATGTACTAACGCAGGTAGTTATGTAAGTAGTACTAATGTAATATACCTCAATGAAGTTTGCAAGGATATATGGACGAATGGATGTTCGTTGATATTTCATCGTGTTGTGAGTTTGTGAAGTTGGAGGGGGCAATCTCTGGGCATACTGAAACTATTTTGAAAAATCGCTAAAAGATCTACTTGCAACACAAAAGAGCCCGAAAGAAATACAAGCAATTAAAACACCCAATTATATAAATTACCTCTGATATCCTTTAAAGTAAATAACTCGTTATCTACAACTGATATCACATGTTAGTTTGCCAGGTGGTACCCCATCTACCTGAGCTACGGGTCTTGTAGAAAAAGCGTTCAATGCTTGCTTTAATTTGGTTCTTTTCAACAACATTGTTAAACGCAAAGTATTGAAAGATGGTAAATCTTTGGTATTCTGTTGATCTCTTTTTTTAATCTTGACTGAATAGAAGCCAGTATTTGTATAGGTAGTACAATGTTTTGCAAAGTTTTATTTAAAATACGTACTTACTGTATTATCCTTACTGTTTTTTAATAGTGTCAACCTAAGTATATTTTAGGTAGACAATATTAAAAAGTGGAATGTACCTTTGAGTCCAATATATTGAAGTCCAATAGCTTTCGACCGCGACTTCGCCCGCGTGGATGTCGGTTATCGCGATAAAAACTATCCTATGTCCTTCCCCGGGACTCAAACTATATCCATACCAAATTTCATCTAAATCGGTTTAGCTGTTTGAGCGTGAAAGCATAACAGACAGACAGACGTATGTATGAATATTTATAGAAATACTTTCGGGAGCGGCTCCGCCAAAAACTATTCTTTGTCCTTCCCCAGGACTCAAACTATCTTTATACCAAATTTCATATAAATCGGTTCAGCGGTTTAAACGTCAAAAGGTGCCAGACAAACAGTTACTTTCACGTTTATAATATTAGTATCCATTAAGTATTTGCGTTGTGTCTTTAAACGCCTTATGCTTATTTTTGTGTTGGTACGTGTGTGAAACAGTATAATATACAGCGTGATTTTTGATATACACTGACGGACTCATAAACTGCATCAAAGTTCAGGTTTACTCTAAAAGGATTTTTTTATAATAAGTATGCAAACTTTTTAGATTAAATTATATAAATATGGAAAGACTGGCTCTTAATCTTAAAAAAAAATTAAATTTAAAAATAGAACTGCGGTAAAACAAATGAATATAGCCGGGAAAAGAAAATTTACTCGTAGTATCAGATTTGCGTGTTATTTATAGCAAAGTTTTAAATTAATTCTCATTGATTTTTTTTGTTTGGTCAATTGAATTATTGTTACCAGCATAATTGTTGGGTTAGTTTTTTAACACATCGAGAGTTTTTGAACCATAATATGGATACTTCGTCCGAACAAGCGGCACAAATTGTAGCATTGGTGCGGGAGGGCTTGGATCAACGAACGATTGGTAGAAATTTAAATTTAAACCAGTCTACGGTTTGTAGAATATACAGAAGGTTTGTAGAGACAGGTTCTTACAGGAGGAGACGTGGTACAGGCAGAACTCGAGCAACCACAGGTCGTGATGACCGATTTATTGTTACAACTTCCCTGCGAAATCGTTTCCTCACGTCAGTTAACATCAAAACCGAGCTTAATGAAGTGCGTGGAAAAAACGTGTGTGCACGAACAATAAGAAGAAGGTTAAAGGAAGCGGCTATCACCCCTTTTAGACCAGCAAATGGTCCAAAGTTGTCTGCAGCTCACAGACAAGCTCGCTTAAGATTTGCGCGTCATCACCTGAATTGGACAGAAGAGCAGTGGGCCTCTGTATTGTTCACGGACGAGTGTAGGACATGTTTATATGGTGCAGATGGTCGCAGAAGAGTCTATCGTCGACGTGGGGAGCGATATGCTCAAAGTTGCATTGAGGAGCGTGTTCCTTTTGGAGGCGGTTCATGTATGGTCTGGGGTGGCATATCGATGAACGGGCGAACAGAACTTGTGTTCATAGACATGGTCCGTCAAAACGGTAATAGAGGGGGTTTGACAGCACATCGCTACATAACAAAGATATTAGAAGATCACGTGGTGCCTTACATGGGATTCATAGGCGAAAATTTTACTTTAATGCAGGATAATGCCCGGCCGCATGCAGCTGCACAAGTTCAACATTATTGCGAAGAGGTTGGGATACGTACAATGAATTGGCCAGCACGCAGCCCGGATCTTAATCCCATCGAGCATGTTTGGGACAATTTAAAAAGAGCTGTATATGCGAGAAACCCTTCGCCTACGACAGTGGCAGCACTAAGAACAGCACTTTCAGAAGAATGGGACAATATTCCGCAAGATCTTTTAAAAACCCTTATAAAATCTATGCGGAACCGATTAGAATCCGTAATAAGGGCACGTGGGGGTAATACACCTTATTAAAACACAAATAAACCCTTGCATAAAGTTTGTGGCTATTGTTAAAACCAATTTTTTAATTAAACAATTTTTCCTTAAACTTCTGTTTTTTCTTCAAAAAAGGTCTTAAGGTCCTTTCCAGTACATAAACTTAAACTTAAAGATATGATCCTACGCTGTTTTAAAGTTCACGAACCAATCTAGAGGTTTCAATTTAAATCTGTATAGAAAGTTTGCATACTTGGTTAAAATATCTATTTCAAAGTCGTCTATTACTTTGATGCAGTTTATAAGTCCGTCAGTGTAGTTACTAATAACCTTCTTCTTTAAATTACACCAAATAACTTCTTAATAAATTTTTGAAAAAAAAAAAATACAAATTACCATACATCTAATCGATGTTTTTTTTTGTCTGGTTTAGGACTTAAACCTCACAGTAAACAATGATTTTACTCCAGGAACATAGTCTATAGGTTAATCATCTATAGACAATGTTCTTGGAGTAAAATCATCCAATAAAGGCTCCAAAAACAAGTGATAGATAAATGAGGGTTAATATATCCCTGTCCCTACTAAATTATAAATGTGAATGTAAGTTTGTTTGTTACGCTTTCACGCGAAAACTACTCAACCGATCATCATGAAACTTTGTAAACATATTCTTGGAGGTATTAGAAGTAACATATGATTATATAAAAAAAGGGGGGAAATTTACGCAGACGAAGTTGCGCTAGTATTAAATATTTTCCAAAACTGATATTACAAATTTATGTATGGTAGTGTTCTGTAAAGAAGCCACGACCAGAAAGTTAATATGTACTATTTAAAAATCACCATGTATAACTATTATAAGTATGTTTTTGTATACGTTCTTCAGTACGTGTGTATGTCATTGAACTCCACCTAAACGGCTGGACCGATTTTGACGATTTTTTTGTGTATGTTCCAGTGGATTCGAGAATGGTTTAGATTCACAAAAAAAAATGGCGGAACAGTAAATATAGGTACCCGGTATATGTTTTTAAGGTACCAATCCGTAGGTACTATCAAATTGACTTATAACGGCCGGTCTCAATAATCTACCTATCGATGGATTTGGCTACTAGAGGTAGAATTCTGACATATTTTGTATGGAGCTTATGTCAAATATATAGCTCTAGTAGCCAAATCCTTCGATAGTTAGATTATTGAAACCGACCGTAAGTTGATATACCTAAAGCTGTAAGTAAGTTAGACAGATACCTAGATACAGTCGCTCAGACTGTGTTATTAGTACAATAGTCTACATTAATATCGTCGCTTTGATTGAATTTGGTTAGATTAATTCAGTTACTAAGTATCTACGTAGGTACTATAATTTAATATTGCTGCGTCTTTGGGAAACGGGGTACAAAGAAACTATATCTACAAGCAGTAATTTAATTTTTTAAAGTATCTACTAAATTAGGTACCACTTATTAATAATATTATGTAGTATCTATTTTAATACATATGTCTTATCCTATTTTTAATCGACTTCAAAAAAGATGGTAAGTTATCTGTTTGACCCATAGATATTTATGTAATAATAACAATAATAATATCTTGGGACAACTCACACAACGCTATCTGATCCCAAACTAAGCAGAGCTTGTACTATGGAAACCAGACAACTACAAACAAACAATACATATACATTATATATAAATAACACCCAGACACAGAATAAACCATCGTGCTCATCACACAAAGTTTTATCCTGGGTGGGGACCGAACCCACGACCTCTTGCGTAGCAGTCGAATACACTCCCACCACGCCACAGAAGCAGTCGAATATGCTTTACTTAATAAGTACGTTTATGCTTCACTTTTCCATACTTCTGATCCGATTTTAATGAGCTTTTCGTTAATCGACTGCATATATAAGGTAGGGGCAAAAGTATTTTCGTATTCTGAATATATTGTTAGTAATCAAAACTCTTTGGTTGTACTGAATGTAACTGGCTGGTTTTAATACCATTAAATGTTGACGTTCTGAATATACAATAAATAAATAAAAAAAAACAACTAAAACAGTTTTTTCTCTTGTACATCCACAGAACCCTCATCTACCTAGTCTCGACTAGTCATTGGCGGAAATATTAATATCGCCAAAAAAAAAAAAAAAAAACTAGTTCCCGCCGTATTTCAATTGTTTTACAAGCAAACAAAAATGTGACGAAGAAATTCGGTACATTTTAAAGTTTTATTACAAAAAAGGTAAAAATGCGACGAACGCCGCGAATACAATTTGTGCGGTTTACGGACCTAATGCAGTATTAATAGCTAGAGTAGCTCAAATGTGGTTTAGCGTTTCAAGTCTGGAAATTTTAGTGTGAAGGATGAGGCTCGCTCTGGACTTTTTCGAAAACGTCACCCATCTATGGACCGACAGTTGTAACATTGCTTAACGTCGTAGATATCTCGAACTGTTCGGTTGCCACTGAGTCAGAGACGCCCAACTATCTATATATTATTATTAGTATAGTATTATATTATCTGTGGTATAGGTCTGTAAGCACTTAGGTTTATAAAATTGTCAAAAACTTTTAGAGGTACCTACCTAAGTTGTAAATACTTAGATAATTGAGATTTGCTATTAACTTCTGTTGCTATAATAACCTACCTATAGATTAAGTAATTATAATAAAAACATAAATATTTAATAATTTGCTTTTTTCTTCCTCCTAGTTCCACCATGACCAGCAAAGTAGCGAAGGTTGAACCTGCATGGTTATCACAATCATAATGATAATCTTTTCTCATGAACCCAATCCGTAGGTAGGTAATTGTTATCGTACCTAAATAATAATGACTCCTTCAATAACTTTAAAGGTCAAGGTCTTGTCATTTCCTGGATCATTAATTGTAATTTGCGATAAATGATTATTGCGCAGGTACGCGCTTAACTCTTCTTGTTAACTTACCACGCAATAATATTTGCGATAGTAGGTACTTTCAATTTTAGTGATAAATCAACGGTTTATTATCCTTCTTATTAAAATATGTTTATAGTTTGTTTATAAATTGAGTTTTATGAATATTTTTTCATGATACCCTCATAATGATTTAAATTGACTGATAAAATGTTCCTACTGATTTACCCCTGGAGTAATGTGGTATAGATAAATGAAGTGTAAAGTATACATAAATATACATAAACAAATGATCTGATTAGTAGTTCTTGAAAAACAGACGTTTTGTATGAACACTATTTTATATTTGTGACAGCAAACGCCATCTTACGGTTACCATAGTAATCACTATAAAATCAAGAAATTATTTTTTAAGTCTGGTATTATTGCAATCTTGTAATGTTTTTTTTACTACTGGCAATACTGTGATGATATGTCAATTAGTTGTCAAAATGGCACGTCAGCAGCAAGATGTTGATGAACTTTTCGATGTTAAAAATGCATTTTATGTTGGAAATTATCAACAAGCAATCAATGAGGCACAAGGAGTATCCGTGAGTATTACTTTTACGTACATAACTTTACTTCTTGCAATGTTTTGTACGAGTATTTTACTTGTTTTGGGTAGTGACGTTGAGCCGCTCATGTATTCGTCATTATTTATCCCTAACACGTAGTTTTGCTAGTTTTAAAAACTTGATAGACTTTTCTAGAGTGTGTACTTCAAATTACTAACTTCCACAGCCATCTACGCCGTTGATAGCACTCCAACGAGATGCCTTCCTCTACCGTTCGTACATTGCTCAAGGCAACTACAGAATTGTGTTGCAAGAGCTTAAGACTGCTGATCCTATGCTTCAACCACTGAAGACTTTGGTGGAGTATCTCTCGCCGGATGCTAACAAACCTGCGATTGTTGCTGACATTGATGCAAGGGTAAGTTCTTACTGTGTAAGACTAGGTATACAGTAAGATCAACATATCTTGACCGGATTGAAGTTGGCGAAAGGTGGTTGTGCAGTTGCATTTTTTGGTAGTAAATGGTGACAGAAAGTGGGGCCCATTGGCGGTAACTAAACCAAGAGAATTAGAGGTGCGATTATGCATTGCATCATCATAATTAGTATTACTAACTCATGTTTTTTGTGATTTATTTGTAAAGAAATTGTTTCTTTAGTATTTACTGTAACTGTTCTTAATTTAAACTTTTTTTAACTCATAAATATAGTATTTTTATATTGTTGAATTAAAATTTTGTTAGTATTTTTAATTGATTAAACATAATTGAACCATTTTCGTAAGTAATTTTAGGACCCATCTCTATGACATTGTGGTCAAGTTATGTTTATCCAACTGTAATTTCTTAATTTTATATTTTGTTATAGATAGAGATGTTATTGTTTTGTTTGAAGAATAATGCCTCTGTGGCGCAGTGGGAGTGTATCTGACTGATATGCAAGAGGTTTGTGGGTTCAATCTCCATCCAGGTTAAAACTTTGTGTGATGAGCAAGATGGTTCAAAAATAACAAAAAAAAGGGATAAAAATAATCATTGCTTAGGCTTGAACTGGGGTCTTCTGGTTTCTGGACCGCCGATATCCCACCTGAGCTATAATAACATTGTAGATGGTGGCAAAATTTACCTTTGTATTCTAAGAATATGCAGCAGTTTTTCATTGCTCTCCCTCCGTCTTACGTATTTTCGATCAGATCACATGTCCTGATGCGAGTTTAACATCTTTTACCCATCTCAAAAAGTGCACAATGCCACTAAAGAAGTTTTCACTTAAAAAATCTAAGACTACCATTATAATATCTCTTATCTTTATGTGTCATGCTATTACAGGTTGCTAAAGGTACAGAGTTGTCAAATGAGGTGTTCCTGGTGGTCGCTGCTTCTATCTATTACCATGAAGATAACTATGAAGCAGCACTCAAGTAAGTAAAGGCAGTATTTATACTTCTTCTGTTTAACGCGGGTGCCACACATTTGCGCCTATGTGGATCCTAATGCCATGCATCCATCATGTGTATGTTGGGACCAGTGTTATTCTAGATCCAGTGTTGGGACCACCATGGAGGCCAATGTATGGAGTTGGCACAAAACTTTGCATGAGAGAGCCGAGATATGACTTATGACAGGAGAGTATGTTGAAGAATAACACATATTGTGCCAAGCTCCAATAAGTTAGGATATATATATATATGGGGGGGGGGGGGGGGGGTACAGAGTTTATTACTTTACCTTGCTTGCTATTCCTAATGTGTCAAAATATGCTATCCAAACTGTCATCATTTTGGTATGCATCACTATTTATTTGACACGCAATAATTTGATTATTGAATGTTATTTAAATGAAATGAATTATAAAGGACAAATGAATAGGCATATTGTTATTTTAATATTATTTTGTGATAAATTTGTGAACTACAAGCATTATAAGTAAAACTATGTACTTATCTAATAACTAATAAACTAAAACTATGTACCAGATAATGTCACCTTATATTTGTACGTGTATGGACGTCAAATGACGTGCTGACGACGCCACCGACGGTATGACACGTCAAAAATACAACATTTTTACATAACGTGGCGTGGGGAACACGGATTTTTGTTATTGACGTGGGGTTCAAAAGTTTAAGAACGTGTCGATTTGTTGTCGTTTTGGGGAGATCCCAAATTCTACAAACCATTACATCTGCTTCCAGAATCCTCCACAATGCTGAATCTCTGGAGCTCCACGCCTTCACTCTGCAATGTCTACTGGCAATGAACCGGCCGGACCTGGCCAAGAAGCAGCTCAAGTCTCTCCAGGACATAGAAGACGACAGCACACTGACACAGCTGGCACAGGCTTGGCTGAATTTGTCACAGGCAAGTTTATATATGCACAGTAGACAGAAATGGTCTGAATGGTTTGATGGCTCTCTCTTCATTACTTTGTATTTCACACAAATTTGCACAAAACACATAATTTGGATGTTACATACTTAAAAAGACTTTTGTGCATATTTGTAAGGTGAAATTAGTCCTTGTGTAAATGAATGCTTTCAGATTAAAATTAATTTGAATAGATTCGAATTAATTGACATAAAAGGGCTGTCAGTGTGAGAAGTTTATAAATGGTTATGTGGTTTTTCATTATTTGTGGTTGTTCTTTGTTAGTCTACTAACTATAAATGGACACTCAATAATTTTTCAAGAGTATTAAACTACTAGGAGTTTATTTAGGTCCCCAATCAAAATTGGTGGACTATAATGCTTCATAAACTCATATACTCATACCTTCATATGCATCAATTTTCCCCGTTTTTGCAACATTTTGTTTTTTTTTTGCTGCTCCGCTCCAATTGGTCGTAGCATGATGTTATATATAGCCTATAGCCTTCCTCGATACATGGGCTAACCAACAGTAAAATAATTTTTCAATTCTGAGATTTTCGGATTGAAACACAAGCAAACTCTTCAGCTTTATGATATTAGTATAGATAAAAATAAACAGCTGTTCATTAGTCTCGCTAAAAGTCGACAACGGCTGGACCGATTATATTTTTGCTTTGTTTGGCTTAATTCAGAAAAGGTTTAAAAGAAAAGTTATGTAATAATAAAAATAAAAAAGTACCGGCAGAAGTGAAAACTTGAACGTCGTATGTAATATTATATTACATACTTATGAAATTTTAATACATTTTTTAGATCTTATTTACATAATAATAAAAAAAAAATATAAGCAATCACAAATAAAGAACTAAAATAAAAATTATCGTTAATCTGACTCGAACTGAGGTCTTCTGGTTTCTGGACCGCCCGATTTCCCACCTAAGCTATAATAACATTGTAGATGGTGGCGAAATTTACCTTCGTATTCTAATGATATTGTAGCAGTTTTTCATTGTTCTCCCTCCATATTACCAATTTTCGATCAGGTCACTGACGCGAGTTTACAATTTTTTACCTATCCCAAAAAGTGCACAACTTTGCTAAAGAAGTTTTCACATCAAAAATCCAGATTTTTATGGAAACTATTATTGCGGGAAAAAACTAATATGTACACTTATTATTTTTAAACTTTCGCTATTTTTATACATATTAGATATTTTTCGGGACTTAATCGCGTAAATTATTTGAAGGTCGGGTAAATAAAAGGTTTAACCTTTAAATAATTCACGCGATTAAGTACTGAAATATATGTAATAGTATGTACCCACTATAATATTGAGTGTCGTGTGTACCAGGGCGGGCCGGGCGTGCAGGACGCCCACTACAGCGTGATGGAGCTGTCGGAGCGGCTGGGCGCGCTGGGCGCCGGGCCCGCTGCGCTCGGCGCCGCGGCCGCCGCCTCCAGAGGTAATGTAACCGTTTTGTTGTACCGCTACACTGTGAGGAGACGAGCATCTCGTGCGCCTGATGGAAGTGTCAGTGATACTCAAATCATTGTTTGGCAAAGATCTGATTGTCACTGCACTGCACTCGTCATTTGAGACATTAACAATATATACAATTGGGTACTTGACTACTATCAAAATAAAATATTTTATAATAACCATGTAAAAATAATGTCATAAAGTGTTCTGAAAAAATATGTTCATTTAATAATTTAACGTGTTTATTAATTTGTAATCTTGAGAAACACTAAAAGTAAATGATTTGACCAAACGTGAGGTCATATGCTAGCATTCCATACAAATTTATACGGAGCGGGTCGTTTTTGACGTTTCTTAAATACCCTATTATATTATTTTTTAAAGGCATTTCTTGCCAATTACTTTATATATACAAGAATTGCATTTTTAAAGATACAATTTTTTTAAGTCCAGACTCAGGAATCGAAACCGAGACTTCCCTAAGCCAAACCAGGGCCGGAATCGAACCACCTATCTGGACTATATTACTAGACCTCAAATTTCCATTTATGACCTCAATTTGTAGTTAAATAACTATCACGGCTTTTGTTATTGCTTCGTTACAGAGGGCCCATCTAGCCAGCATGAAAGGATAGAGTTTCGACCAGGTTGCACCAGCTATGGTCACAAACGAACCACGACTGGTACAACCTGTTAATGTTAATTCCCGTATAATAGTTATAATCATGCTACTCGAAAGTTTAAATGTTAATATGTTGTAAGCAACCAGAGTCTAATGTATTTCTACAGATATTCAGTTTCTTGACATATTTGACATTTTATTTTACCATTAAATGATTGCTTACACGCAACATATCGGATGACAACGAGTTAGACCGGTTCCCTGTTACTACCTACCGGTAATGTAGTAGCTACGGACTTCCCAGTTTGCTAAATATGTATGTATGACTAGCTGTCCCGCGCAAATTCGTCTGCGTAAATTTTCCCCGTTTTTGCAACATTTCTCATTGCTGCCCCGCCCCTATTAGTCGTAGCGTGATGTTATGTAGCCTATAGCCTTCCTCGACAAATTGGCTATCCAACAGTAAAATATTTTTTTTCAATTCGAATCAGTAGTTCCTGAGATTACTGCGTTCAAACAAACAAACAAACTCTTCAGCTTTATGATATTAGTATGACCCGCGCAACTTCATCTGTATTATTTTTCCCCGTTTTTGCAACATTTTTATTGCTGCTCCGCTCCTATTGGTCGCAGCGTGATATTATATAGCCTATAGCCTTCCTCGATATATTGGCTATCCAATAGTAAAATATTTTTTCAATTCGACCCAGTAGTTCAAACAAACAAACTCTTCAGCTTTATTATATTAGTATTGATTGTACTAACATTTAAACTTTCGCGTTGCACGATTATATATTTATTATACGGAAATTAACGCGCATTGTTTACCTTAAAATTGCTTGACGTTTCGACTAGGTCGCACCGGCCGTGGTCTTGGTGGCATATATATATTGATTGGTTACATATAAAGTATTTTATCTATGTAATATAAGCCCTCTTGTTTTCATACAATGTATTTATGAATTATCATTGATATGATCGAGTTATATGTGTCAGGTATGTGGGAGGAAGCCGAGCAGATGCTGACGGAGGCGCAAGCGCGCGCGCCTCAGCAACCTGACCTGCTGCTGGGGCTCGCTGTTACTGCGGCACACAGCGGGAAGGCGCCTGAGGTATTCCTGCTGACGTTTTATATAATACTGGTTGTCTCGGCGAACTTCGTACCGCCTATTTTTTGTTAGTGAATCGGTTTCAATTGTGAATCTAAACCATTCTCAAAACCACTGGAACATACACAAAAAAAATCGGCAAAATCGATCGGATTTTTTAATTTAAACATATTCACTAGCTGACCCGCGCAACTTCGTCTGCGTAATTTTTTTTTTTTACAACATTTTTCATTGCTGCTCCGCTCCTATTGGTCGTAGCGTGATGTTATAACCTATAGCCTTCCTCGATAAATGGGCTATCCAACAATAAAATATTTTTTCAATGCGGCCCAGTAGTTCCTGAGATTATCGCGTTCAAACAAACAAACAAACTCTTAGGGGGATGAAAAATAGATGATGTCCGATGCTCAGACCTACCCAATATGTACACAAAATTTCATCAAAATCGGTCAAGCCGTTTCGGAGGAGTATGGCAACGAAAACTGTGACACGAGAATTTTATATATTAGATTTATTCATTCATATTAGGCGTACAAACTTACAGTAATAAATTACCAAATCGCTTGCATGCTTTGATGTTTATAAACATTCCTTTTTTTTTTCACGTACACTAAAATTATATATATAAAGATAGTCTAACTAACTGTCTTTATAGTGTGAGTAACAAGTCATTTCAGTCTATGAAATGTTTGTTTCCATAAAGGTTTGTATGAAAGGTAAAGTTTCGTATCTTTGGTTCGATTCAACAAGTTTGGAAATCGGATCGCTAACATTGAATTAGTTTTACTATATAAAACATTAATTATTACTCAAGATTTAAGACATACAGTATGGATCCTAATCGTCTTAAAAATATTGATTTTAAAATGCTTACTTTAAAAAGATCACTGAAGGTTGGCTAGGTTCCAAACTCAGAATAGGAGCATGTTCGATTTTCAGCAGAGTCGGATCGATGCTATGCGATCCTCAGATCGGATCAGGACAAACGATTCTAGAAATTGGATCAAATACAAATATTGTATTGATATATGATATATAATATAATATTTCAGGTATTCAATCGTTATGTGGCCCAGCTCTTAGACAGCCATCCAGAGCATCCCTTCACAAAGGACTACCAGGCGAAGACCAATGAGTTCAAGCGTCTGGCCGCGCAATATCAGCCCTCCGTGCCGAGTTAAACCTTATTTTAATTGAGAGAAGAGTTGAATATTGATTATCCATTATGTATTGATATGTTATTAAAGAGCCTATAATAATATAATATGTTCTTTTTATTTATCTTTTCCTCCATCATATCATACAAGTCTTTGTTGTAGTAATAAACAGGTTAATTTTAAGATTTAAGATTGAATACTACAAACGGGATTGTTAATTACTAAGTTATCAGCAAACTTCAAATATCTTTCATAGCTGGAAACCAAACAAGATCGGAGAAAATGCGACTACTTTTGCACAGACGGATTTACGAAAATAAACCCATCATGATTCTACAGAGTTTTTTTTAAATCTTTGTCTATAGTATGGTTCATACGAAGCCAACGCGCTGGCGCCAGTCCTACGGACAAGCCACCACTGGCTAGACTCGTGTTAAATGTTGATAAACTTTCGCGATTTGTACACATTATGAAAATATATATATTACGGGTCTTAATCGTGTGAATAATTTAAGGTAAAGTACCTTGTTTATCGCCCGACGTGTCGACCGTATTGCAACGGCCGTGGTCACAGGTAGACTGGAGTCTTCATATACTCGTATATTGACTCGTGTTGTTTAGAAATAAGAAGAAATAATGAATTCGCGCAAATATCCGCCAGCTTGTGGCGCGATGCATCTACACGTACTCGCAACGTGGCGCGGTGGTTGAGGGGTATGCAGGCAGAGGTCACTGGCTTGAAAAATAGACGGGCGCTCTATTCTCACCAGCGCTGGCAGCCAGCGCTAGCTAGGTTTGAAAAACTGTTTATAGAAGGTCTTTACCAGGTAGTCTCATTGCAGCATTGGCTTCGTATAGCCTGGTTTATATTAAATGCTTGCAGTGAGACTGGCAGCCAGTATTGGCTTGGGATTGCCCTTGTATATATATGCGTTTGATGCGTTTTTACTGGACTTCGACGAAGCCAAAAAGGAAAGAGGAAAGAGTTATACATTTAGCAGTCTATATGTTTGTATTTACCCTCTACACTAGTCCTGATAGATGGTCCAGTTCCGGCCCCGGCATGGCATACAGAAGTCTCGGATTCTATTCCTGGACCTGGATTTCATTTCTCTACCTTTCAAAAATGCAATTATTGTATTACTACAAGTAAAGGTTGAACTACGTCTGACCGCACCGCATCCTAAAGGAACAATGGCCACAATAAAACCAGCAAGTATAGAAAACCTCCTTTATCGTCATATGATCCTAGTAGAAGCTATAATCATAATCACTGTCTGATTCCTCGTCCTCCGCATCGGTCATATTGCCCAGTATGTGGTATTGCCGGAGTTTCTCCAGGGTCACGATGTCATCCATCAAGCCCAGGTGCAGGTCTGAAGAGTCGCCGTCGCCTTTGACCAGGTTCCAGTCTGTGGTTGATTCGTGGAGAATTTCTCCGCTAAGACCTGCAATGAGAACGCCATGTATTGTATACCCACAAAACATTTATACAGATTGTACCTCTGCTCAAAAATACTAAAGTAAAACCGGTATCTTCTTGAGCTTTCGGAGCAGGGCGTTTGATACCACCTAGGCTAGGGGTAGGAGCGCAGCTACCGCCGTATCATTAGTCCTTTGGATACTAGCCCCCTCCCCCACAATTTTCCCCCAAAAGACTCGCATACTTTTGAGGGCAACTTGAGCCCGTTGATCCCTGGATACGCGAGTGCCAATGCGTACTAGGCTCGCGTGATGGGTTACGGCCTGTAAACTCTCTCAGTCCCAGGAGTGGGAACATTCAAAGTTTGAATACTTCAGGTATGACTTAGGAGCAGGCGCGAAACCCAGACTCATGAATTTCTAATTCTCCTTAACCTACACTTGGAATCTTGGGTCGAACAAATGCACTTCACACTGGCTGTTTCGGCGTCGATCAAATGCGGGGTGCAGTTGATCAACGTCGAACATTCCCCCTCCTACAGAACATGATCCTGGCTCCGCGCCTGCCTAAGTGACCCTCCCTCAGGGTTAGAGTATAGAGAATAGGTTTCTAAATGCCGTTATGATTCCTCTGGTGTTGCAAGGTTCATAAGCTACGGTATGTTGGGAGTGTTAATGCTGACTGTAGTGAGAAGAACTGACACGACGCAAATGTTCGCTTAATGGCCCAATCAAGAAGCTAAGTTGCGATACGTAGGTAACTCGATAAGTTTTGAGACATGAAAAAGCTATACAAGATATTAACATTATATATATATTTTTTTATATTCTCCTTCATTCTTTATCACTCACACACTTTTGCCAGTCTTGATCCGATAGGTCCAAAATTTCTACTTCGTAGGCGGCCAGAACCATGGCCTCTTCGGCAAACGAAAAGAATATCCCTTTTGTTTTTTTCCTTGATTATCGGGAACAAAAAGAAATCACAGGGAGCTAAACCAGGACTGTACGGTGGATGGGGCAGGGTTTCAACACCGGATTCCTTAAGAAATGCCTTTGCTCTGAGGGACGTATGTGATAAAGCGTTATCGTGATGCAGCATGATTCCCCGAAGCCCATTCTATGATTTTCCAACATTGTTGTCGACAATGCTTGCATGCCCGCTGCGAGAAAAAAAAATATGGCTAGTTAGCCACCATTTATTTTACCAACGTTACGAGGTCTTTGCAGGTTTGTCCGCAACTTTCCTTCTGAAAAGACCCATAGGTACTGTAATGAAAAATTAAAATATATTGACTTCCCTGAGGTTTGTAAAAATTGTGCTCAGGTTTTGTGTAATAATTCTAGTCATAAGAATATATTGTTGGATATGTATAACAAAATTGTTAACATTCTTACTGAGGCTTCTATTTATAGTGCCAAAGAGAAATTTTCTGTCAATAAAAAGAAATTTATATGTGGCTGGAATAAACATGTTAAGGCTGCACACAGTGAAGCTCGTTTTTGGTTTCAGTACTGGGTTCTTTATAATAAACCTCGAGCGGGATATGTGTATGACAAAATGTGTGAAACAAAAAAGACTTTTAAAACTAAACTTAAGTGGTGTCAAACAAATGAACAGCAGATCAAAATGGACATTTTGGCTATGCATCATTCAAATAAAGATTTTCCAAATTTTTGGAAACAAACTAGAAAGCTCAACCCTAAACCTAGTATTCCTGCAAATGTGGATGGGCTAAGTGATCCCTCGCGTATAGCCGAAATGTTCAAGGATCATTTTAAGGTTCAGCCGCCAGTTGGTGTAATTGATAGTAGAAATACTGGCTTCTCTGGCATTCATGGCACCAGTGGTAAACCAGCTGTGATCACAGCAAAGGATATAAGGTCTGTGTTGAGAAAAATGACTAGGGGGAAGTCTCCTGGTCACGATCACCTAAGCATAGAACATCTGCAACATGCTGGCGTACACCTGCCACGAGTTTTAGCCCTGGTTTTTTTCCCTTTGCTTGAATCACGGCTACCTGCCAGATAGTATGTTAAAAACATTAGTAGTTCCTATAGTTAAAAATAAGACTGTTGATACTGGTGACAAATCCAATTACCGACCCATTTCATTGGCAACCATAGTGGCTAAGGTACTGGACAGACTGCTGGACCTGCAGCTTAGCTCTCATGTCAAGCTTCACGATGCACAGTTTGGTTTCAGACCGGGCCTGTCTACTGAAGCCGCTGTCTTGTGTCTCAAGCAGACTGTCCAGTACTATACAACTAGGAATACACCTGTTTATGCTGTATTTTTGGACCTGTCCAAGGCTTTTGATTTGGTCCAATACAATATACTTTGGAAAAAGCTCTATGAGGATACAAACATGCCACACGAGTTTATAACTTTATTAAAATACTGGTATGCAAATCAGAGAAATTATGTTAAATGGTCTGGGGGTATTTCATGCCCTTACAGCTTGGATTGTGGAGTTAGGCAGGGCGGAATTACCTCGCCTACCCTTTTTAATTTGTATATCAATGGTCTGATTGATGAGCTCAGCAGCGCTGGAGTTGGTTGTTCTGTTGACGGTACCTTTGTAAACAACATAAGTTACGCTGACGATATGGTGCTGCTGTGCCCATCAATAAGTGCTCTCAGTAAACTTCTGGATATCTGTGAGCGATTCGCTGTGGCTCATGGTCTTAGATACAACACAACTAAAAGTGTACTTCTTGTGTTCAAGGCTGGTAACAAGTCTTACAAAGTACCTCCAGTAACGCTCAATGGGATCCCGATAGCACAAGTTACCAACTTTAAGTACCTGGGGCATTGGGTCACGGAATCGCTCAAAGATGATATGGACATAGAACGGGAGCGCAGGGCCCTGTGCATTCGAGCTAATATGCTTTCCCGCAGGTTTGCACGCTGTTCTAAACAAGCTAAAATAACTCTTTTCAAAGCTTATTGCCACTCTTTGTACACGTGTAGCCTGTGGATGAATTATACACAAGGAGCATACAGAACCCTGCGTACTCAATATAATAATGCCTTCAGGGCGCTGTTGGGGTTGCGACGACACTGTAGTGCCTCGGAGATGTTGGCTACAGCTGGGGTTGATAGCTTTTCGGCTATCATTAGAACACGAATCGCGTCGCTCCTACAGCGGGTCCGTGCCAGTTCCAACAGCCTCCTGAAGACTGTGGCCAACAGGCTTGATGTGGACAGTGCTATTATGCAGCACTGGACACGCGTCCATATAACCAAGGATGCCGCAATTACATATAACAGGTATGTGTAATTGTGGTATCCTGTTGTATCATGTTATTGTGTTTTATGTATTTAGGAAATTATTTTACTAACATAGTTATTAAGATTATTGTTACTAACACTATGAATTCCGGTTCGAAATAAATGAATTTTATTTTATTTTATTTTATTTATTTTATTTTATAAATCTACGTTTCGTCGCTTGTGATAATTTCCGAAACACGTCTTTACGTTCCGTTTTAAAATTATAGATGCATTTCGCGGCACTGATCCACACGGGCCTGGTTTTCAGTGTCTGAGAGCAAACACGGAATCTAACGACAACAAAGCTTCCTCACTTCAAGATGCTGATGCAAAATAATGTTAACGCTCCCCGAACTAACGCCAAGAATCTTCTCGATGTCCTAGTAAGTAATTCGTGGGTATTCTAGTCCACACATTTTCAGCATGTTACTGCCGTTTGTGGACGACCACTTCTATGGTCATCTTCGAGGTTTGTTCAACCCCTTTTAAATTCAATGAACCATCTAAAAACTGTTGCTCGAGATAAAGCAGACTCCAGTCCTAACTCTGACTGTAATCGTTGAAGGCTAAGTTTCAAATAAACCAAATTTAAAATCATAAAATATCATAGCACGCAAATGTTCGCGGTTAAACTCCATCGTTGCAAAGAAAAACGGGGAAACCGTCGGAGTACAATGACTGGAACATCATTATTTTTCAAATGAGCAACCTGGCTGCTTGCGATCTATTTTAAATAAATTAGCTTTTTAAAAATATATAAATCAGATGCGTTCCATTTTTTAATTACGAGCATCTCACAACTTATCGAGTGACCTACGTATTACGGCCCCGTTGAAATAAAAACAAACAAACAAGGCTACGGGAAAGGCGTACTGTTGCTGTTGCTGTTTGCTAAGGTAAAGGGGCGTCTAAACGGGCCATTTTTACGGCAATTTGTGGCGCAATATTGGCAACTAATTACTAGGCCAATAATGGCAATATGGCCAATATTGCCGTGTGGTAACGGCTTAAGAATAGTACCACCCCATCTCTTCCCGTGGGTGTCGTCAAGGCGACTAAGGGATGTCACACCGGAGGACGGGCAGCAGCGTCCTCTGCGTACTTAAAGCCCTACTGCGATCGCCAACCCGCTCGCCAAGCGTGGCGATTATGGCAATTACCCCCAGGATCTACATACTAGTAGGTTCTACTGGGGAGACCCGTGCCCAGCAGTGGGCCATCATATGGGTTGATATGTAATGGCAATATGTCTGCAATTGTATGGCGCATGATCCAGTCTCCAAAACGGGCTACACAACCCGGCAACAATAAGATAGAGAGCGACTGAAACAACAACAAAATTGGCCGGGCAACATTGCGGAAAATCGATCGCTCAGCGATTGTCCGGCAACCATCAAATCATTATTGGAGAGTACTGCCATGTTGCCGGCCACAGCATTGCCGCCACAAATTGCCGTAAAAAATGGCCCGTTTAGACGCCCCTTAAAATATAAATGTCATAACCTGTGCCGGATCTAGAGGAAGGCTCAATTCCATTTAAGGGGCGTTTAATGCTATGTTTGGGAGTATCAATTTAATATTGCACCCCTCCCCGCGAGACTCACACTTGACAAGTACAATGCACCTCACCTCTTGTAAAGCACGTTCTCTAAAATTGAGCTGGATCGACATCTACACATATTAGCTTAAGGGTACCTAGATTATGCGAAACAGGGTTCGGCTCTCTCAAAAATTTATATAGAAAACCTAAATATTAGGACACGAAAAAAATTGTGTCACTAGTCAAAGAGTTTTTCTAGTAGATGAAATAAAGAAATTTAAGGATATGTCTTAATATGATCTCGCAAATAAATCTTGAAGTTGCGGAAAAATGCAAAAAACGAGCATTTTCGTATTGTCATAGTCATGGCGTTCGTAATCTAACATATACTATAATACTATACGAACGAATATTCTACTTTATTTTGACCTGCGCTCCTGGGCACTGTGAAGTAATGGTTGTGTGTGGAAGAGCGAGGCCGGCATACGTGTCGCTGTGTGCGTAGCGCTAAATAAATAATTATCTCAGTGTAATGCCCCCTTAATAATAAGAGCTTAACAAAAATTGCGGAGGAGGACTATCCAACAGTTAATTATTTATCTGTCGTAATCAGTAGAGATCAATACAAATAGTAGGCATGTCTGACGCCTACGACTTTACGATAGTATTACTATCGCTTATATTAATAGGTCTCTTTTGTTTGAGTTGATAGCAAATTGCGTGGGTGATGAATGCGTAGGTCTTTGTTTAATAAAAAACCGGGCAAGTGCATGTAGACCACGCACAATGTAGGGTTCCATAGCTACCCAGTATGATAATGCGGTATAAGAAGTGGGTTTTCTGTTGTTTTTTTGTTTACTATTAACAACGTTATGTATTACGAGTATGTAACTTTCAATGGAATTTGTACGAAAATTTTGTTATTTCTTACTTGGCCGGTCGTTACTCGTAAACTAGTGAAGCCTACTTAACTGTGATAGTTTTCCTTGTAATTTCACTATATATACTACAACCGTGTTTTTTTTCACATACCTAACATCAACCATATAGCTGGCAGGGGTTGGGAAACACTTGACTTTAACAAAAATTTGCTCTTAAACGGATCCCTAAATTTCAAAATGATCTTCGCATCCTCTAAACGTTTTCCAAAGACCTATCTAATGGACGACCCATCGGATAGGGTTGCACCCTCAGTAGGTGAGAAAAAAACACACATCCCCACTTTATTTATTTAAAACTTTATGCACAAAGTTGTACAAAGGTGGACTTAATGCTAAAAGCATTCTCTGCCAGTCTACCTTAGGGTGATGTAGAAATGGAATGTGTAGGTGCAGTAACCTAATTGTAAAATAAAAACTGTAAAGTAACTGTAAAGTAAAATAAAAACAACTATAACTTTATTTATAGGGGAGGTACCCTCAAAATGTTTTTGAAGATTTTATTCACTTTGTCGGCGTAAGTAATATGTGTATTCATGAAAAATTACAGCCTTCTAGCACTAACAATCTCTGACCTAAACTGCGGACGGCTGGACGGACATGGCGAAACTATAAGGGTTCTGTTTTGCCATTTTGGCTACGGAACCTTAAAAAGGCAATGTCCTTACAAGGCGTTAGGGCAAAAATAGACATGCCTGTAGCTAGCATACTCACATAATAGCTTCTTGTATGTGCTACCTAATTAGGCGATAGCTTAATGGCTAAGTCATTGAACTCGCAATTGTGAGGTTCGAATCTTATCCATTAGGTATACTAGCGACGTGAACCCACTCCTAACACAAACCATTAAGCTTAGCTGGAGGGGCTAACAGGATCTCAAAGTCGTGGCTTCGAAACGTTCGCGAATGGACTGGGGTCATTGAGAGCGCCGCGGAGCTGTTTCACCTCGCCTGGGACAAGGAGAGTTTTCATGGCTGATGTACTACCTTCAGTAATAAAATTGGAGAGGAACAAGAATATTAAAGGCCATAAAGGCCAAGAGAATAAAGACCATTCTTTTCTTCCTTTTGATATCAGAATTAATATTTTATATGTACGAGTACTTTGGCCAACATTTAAGCACATATCATTTTTACCCTTGTTGTAAGTAGATGCTCCTACTACATAATATTGTACCCGCTAAGGCTGATTTTAGTTTATCTCATGTTTCAACTTTTTGATAATACAATTTGCATCAGTCCTTTAATATGGTGTATAGTATATTAGTCGCAGCACCTTACCCCTATATAAAGTTTAAAAACATTTACACATTGTAAAATTGGCAATTTGAAAAGAGTGGCCGCGAGTTTTTATTGCCAGGTACTTTTCCATGGCTTTGCCTATTTGCGAACTTGGCATTACATACATGTATCTATATGTAGAATCCCAAAGTATCACAAGAGTTGCGTTGTATCCTGAGTGAATAAAGAATTTTGAATTTTGAAGAAAAGGGACCTTAGGTAGGTAGTTACCTACTTATAGACGCAGCAGGAAGCGACTTTGTTTTATACTATATCACTAAATATACTAGCTGACCCGTGCAACTTCGTATGCGTAAATTTTCCCCATTGTTGCAACATTTTTCATTGCAGCTCCGCTCCTATTGGTCGTAGCGTGTTGGTATGTAGCCTATAGCCTTCCTCGATAAATGAGCGTTCCAACAATCTAAAATATTTTTTCAATTAGGACCTGTAGTTCCTAAGATTATTGCGTTCAAACAAATAAAAAAACTCTTCAGCTTAATAATATTGGTATACGAGTAGATGAAAGATATAGATAATAGTTTATACTGGCGGGTTCTTCCCCGAGGATGTCAGTTTGTAATTAAATTTTCCAAAAGTTCCGTTATTAAATTTTAATGTACCTAATTAAAATTTAATTACGGAACCCTAGAAACGGTAAGGCATGATTGGTCTAATTGACTTGCCGCTTAAAGCCAGTGAGATCACTGACTTATCAAAAATTTCGAGTACTAAATTTTTTTTTTTAAACGACTCCCGCAGTAGGGTACAAGCTCAGTGTAACGGGGGACTTTACAAACATACAAGTCACGGACACAAAGTACACCCAGACCCGGAACAACAATTTGTGGATCACACAAAGTGGGGTCCCGGGTGGGAATCGAACCCACGAACTCTTGCGTAGCAGTCGGACACACTCCCACCGCGCCACAAAGGCAGTCAGATATAACTCATTACTACCTGATAATTTGTGTATTATTAATGCATTGTAATCTTATCAATAAAAAAATTCTTAAAAAAGCATTTTAAATATCTATAGCTTGAATTTAAATCGAGCAACGACATCTATCGTCTAAATAAAACAATACGTGTTAAGGTATTCTGAGGCACCTAAAATGTTGATAAACTTTCGCGATTTGTACACATTATGAAAATATATATGTTAGTGTCTTAATCGCGTGAATAATTTAAGGTAAAATACCTTGTTTATTGCCCGACGTTTCGACCGTATTTCAACGGCCGTGGTCACGGGTAGACTGGCTAAGGCACATGTCCCACCAACGACGATGAGCGAGAAGCAGGTAGCGAATAGTAGATTTTTTTTTCTTACCTACCCCATATGGTGGGGTACCATTAGATAGGTCTTATAAAAACGTTTACGGGGTTGGGAAAACGAATTTTAGTTTTAGGGATCCGTTTGTAAAATATTAAGCTTTAAAGTGTAAATTTTTGTTACAGTCAAGTGCCCCTCCCTGCCAGCTAAATGGTTAATGTTGGATTTGCGTAACCAAAAACTGAAACTAATTTGTTTGTTTGTCCAAGTCTTTGTAGACTTGGACAGACGGATTAATTGGTCAATTGGTTGATTCAGTTTCGTTGGTCGATCATCACCTGAGCGATGCCTTATCAACTAACCATTAGGGTCAATATCAACAGTTCCCTCGACGGGCGGTGATGTGTACGCTTCTAACTCCTGTTCTGTCTTTCCTTCTCTGCTCAACTTCTCTTGTTTGCGTTGACGACGCCATGCGTTTTGTAAGTTGAACCGTTCTGGTCTGAAATATGAACGAAAAATTTTTAATAATAAAAAATAATGTAAAAGAAAATAACTAAACCGCGTTATTAAAATTATTAACTGAAAAATTATGTAGTCCACGTCACTCCTGCAATTGAGATAAATTCATAAAGACTTTTCCAAACCGTCAAGTCGTTTGGGTTATAAAGCGTGTTTTAATAAATAAATATAACCTCCTTCTGCTGCAGTCGGGTAAATAAATACGCATAAGTAATTTGTTTTATTTTTTAAAATTTTACACTTAGGATGTAAAACAACACTTGTGATACGTCGTGATTCTACATGTACTATGTAATGCCAAGTTTGCAAACAATAGGTAAAGCCGGAGAAAAGAACCTGGCAATAAAATGATTACCTATGTCTCTGTATGTGACCTAACTATGTTCTTCCTCAATTTTGAAGCTGAATTTCACCAAAATTGGTACAGCAGTTTCGTCGTATGGTTTTCAAACGGACGAGCAAAGTTACTTCAACAGAAGTCCTTAACTTTACTGCCTATACGTGTTCCTATACCATGCATCCGATACGATGAAACTTGGAAACGTCGGTGAAGATTTCTGACAACCAAATCCGTTTGCAAGATAGATACAAGATACAGGCACGAATACAGAACTATGTTCAGAGTAGTGTTGCCCAAATGCAAGAACAAGACGAGACTTAGCCAGTCTTGGTCTTGGTCTTGCGCCAATACACCTGGTCTTGGTCTTGGTCTTGGTCTTGCGCTCCCAGTCTTGGTCTTGGTCTTGGTCTTGCAGCAAGAGTCTTGCAAGTCTTGCAATTACCTATTAGTCTATTACTATTTATTAAAGTTTACTTTAAATCTTAGAAAAACGTATTAGAATTGGAACATTGTGAGCTTGAATTAACATAGCCATAGTAAAGATCAAGCAGATTAATAAGTAACTGAAGATTTGATAAGAAATTCGAAAAATCAACTGACCTATATGTCGTTTTCCATGGAAGTAACTGTTTCTTAATAAACATTTATGATTTATAAGCTTACATTTGCTAAAACATGTAAAAAAACAAATTAATTACAATAACTTGACTGTATTTTAAAGAACAATACTTATCTGTCTAGAAAGAGATTGAACCCTCAACTTATAAGAAATTTAATAAAAGAGTTTACGATTTATCATTTATTTGAATAAAAAATAAAATACAACACAAATCAACAGCTTTATCATTAGGTTATGATACTTTATATAATTTTTTTTGACCAAGAATAAATACAAAGTAACCATCTGGCTGACTCATCACTTAACCTATTTCTATGTTTTCTAATTACTAATGATGCTTTAGAAAATAACCTCTCAGCAGGTACTGAAGTTGCAGGTATTGAGAGAAAATCACGGGCCATTTTCGATAAAATCGGATACTCTGTCTCATGCGTCCTCCACCAATCTAAAATGTCTTCCGAGCTGGCAGTTCTTGGTTTTCTCAGGTACTCCTCCAACTCGTCTATCACTAAGCCTTGAAGACAAGATCCAGATGACGTCGAGGGACATTCATAGAGTTTATCAAAGTCTATTACGTCTTCATCTTCATCACATACTTTATTTTCTTTTTCTGGTAATTCCAGAGATTTGTTCAGTGAGTGTAGACTTTTATATTCTTCATAAAGTTCATTGAACTTGCGCAGACTTTCTGTTTTAAGTTGCTTCCCCCACATTGTCAGGTCAAAAGTCTGAGCCTTATGCCTTGGGTCTAAAATTAAAGAAGTACAATAAATCCAGTTGCTCTTCTTGTAATGTTTAAGCATTTTGTCTCGAGCTGCTTGGAAAGCTAGAATGAGCCTTTCATCCACTTCAGATCGATTAGGTTTCTCATCTAACTGTTTTACCATGGATTCAATTTTATCTAGCAAGAGATTGAATGATACAATGACTAGCGGTAATGTAACATATTTGTCTCCACCAAGTTTTGTACTTAAAAGTTTAAAGTTTATTAGAAATTTATGTAATTTTTCGAGTACCTGCCATTCATTAGCTGTGATTTGAAAATCATTTAATTCGGTGACAGAACTGCACAATATGTCAATGCCCGCTCTCACTTTTAAACCAAATCCAATCATATCATGTGTGGAATTCCATCTCGTTGGACAGTCAAGAATGGCATTTAGATTTGATGGCACGCCAGCTGCTTCACAAGCAGACTGAAACTTCTTCTTCACTATCTCACTTCTTTTTATTTTACTGGAAATACTGCGTAACTTTGTTACAGATGTACGCGAGTCAGCAATATTTGGTGCAGATTCTTCATCTTCCTCATCCTCAGTTTCGTCTGCATAGTCTTCGTACTGCTGATCTTGCGCGTTAGTGTCAGACTCACAGTGTAATGCTAAGGTCTTTAATAAATCTTGTACACCAAGGTTTAAAATGTGAGCAAAGCACCGGAAATGTTGATTGTCTGAATCAAAGTGTGGCGGCAGCTGTTTGCCCAGTTCATACATGAATTTGGTATTTGCAGTTGCGTTGTCGACCGTGATACCTTGTATTTTATCAATTATGCCATATTCTAATAAACATTCATGGAAAATCGTTGCAATATTTTCCCCAGTATGTCGACCGCGTGATGGTATAAAATCAAGAACTACAGATTGATACTTCCATGCGTTGTCTATATAATGAATAGTAACCCCGTAGTAACTCCTACCAGCAATTGACGTCCACCCATCAATGGTAAAAGACATTTTAGATGATAATTGTTGAAGTCGTTCCTTGAGATTCAATTGGAGCTCTTCAAATCGCTCTTTGACTTTCCTTCTAAGTGTAGACCTTTTAGGAAACACCATATTAGGGCAAATACGTCGAAAATATACTTGTGTAGCTTCGTCATCGAAAAATGAGAAGGGAAGATATTTTTTCACCACCCAATCAACTGTAGCTGTCGTGATGTTGTCACTGCTGTTTTCCGACTGAAACAAAACAATAAATCTTGTGTTATTAGGTTTGAGCGTATAAGAGGAGGAGGTTTGTTGTTGTTAAATCGAGAAAATCGTTAAATTGATATTTGTTATATTAAGGTTGCACTGTACTGTAATTTACCAAAATAAAGTACTTAGTTGTTACTGGCCGATTAACTGAAAATATGGGTGTTTATAAAAAATATTTAAGACGATAATTACATACTTAATATGTCGCACCCCTAGATGAAAACTGTGAAAACACCACTAACTCAAAAATACTTACGTAAGTTAATGGCGTTTTTGAAAGTATCGCATGAATAGCTACGCGGAGTTAAAATTCTTTTAACTGTTAAAAAAATATTCTTACCTGTCCACTTCCAGCGGTTACTAAAAAGCTTGTGATATCTCCACTTAATTTTGGTTTAACAGGAAGAAATATTTCTGATTCCTTTTTGTGGAAAGATATTAGATGTTTCCTTAAGCCTGAAGTGTTTCTGTTTTTCATTTTTATTTCAATCTTTTTATGTTGGCACAATTTACAGAAGGCAGTTTGGGATGCATGAATTATTTCGAAAAACTCCTCAAATTTGCTTTTGGGTCTTTTAGATCTGTGACTCAAACTCTCGTTACTCGGACTAGAATAATTTGAATCTTCGTCACTCATATTAAATTGTACACGTGATACGTTTTTAGAAAACAACGAGAATTAGTAAAAACAATTATCAAGTTAGACTCGAAGCACAGCTCAATTGGAAATGACTGGAATTAAAATAATTCCTTTATTTATAGTACGTTTCCTTGCTTTACCGCGCCGCCTCGCCACGTGCCGGCTCTATGAAAAGGATGCCGCCGCAAATCAAACAATGCCGCGTGCGGCGTACAAACACACACTAAATATTACCTACTTGTACAGACGCGACGCGTGAATAAAATAGAATTAGTGCCAATCACTATTCTTTACATATAAGTGAATGTTTTGGCGTACATCTATACTAATATTATAAAGCTGAAGAGTTCGTTTGTATGTTTGATGACAGAAGTTTTAAAATAAATAAATAAGTCCTGAACGTCACTATACCTCCAAAGTTACTATTCCTCGTGGACGAAGTCGCGGGCACAGCTAGTAAATACTTACTCTCATCATCTCTCTCAGAGATATTCGGGCTGGTAAGTAATACAAAACTCTTATCGCAGGCTTTTTATTTTATTAGTAGGTAAGTACCTACGCTTTTTATATTATTTTATTAGTTTTGTAGAATTTTTTTACACGTTTCAAGTATATTTAAAAGTGGCTACAATATTTATTAAACGGGTGATATTTGAACACTTTTTTGCTATTTTTTCTTGTAAAAACTTAAGAAATATAATGACTAAATGTACAATAATAGTACCTAAGTAATTAGTTTAAAACCATATAAGTAATCAATATTATAATATATACTTACTAGAATGAATTAATATGACATCTACTACCTATCCTTACCATTTTATCCTAATCATAATACTACTTGCGTGATCAGTATAATGTATTCATTTTCATTCTAAGCACTCTGAAACTTATTTATTCTTTGGAACACCTGTAGGTACTCTACTAGGAAATTATTTTGCATGAGTATACCTTCGCCCTATGGCGGCAATCAAATAGTGTCAAATGTTATGATTTCGGCGTGGCGGCAACGATTGTTTTAGATTTCAAAAGAAGCCGCCGGCGCGTGTATCATAACCATGTACTTCCGAAAAGCGGCAAATTTCTTTGAGAAGTAAGTACAAAACCTTTGATGCCGCATTATCAAAGTGCCGATGGTTAAAACATAACTATGCATGCACTCAGTTTGATTTTAATAGATATTTTTTTATTCGCTATGTTTATGGTATTAGTCGTAATGCGCATAGGTCCAGTTTTTCATATTCTTTGATACAGTTTTTTGCGTCTCATAGAATTCCTAAGCGTACCTACCTATACACCGAACTGTTACACCTAACTACTCAGTGAAATAGCGCTAAGTCCTAGCTGCAAGACGCAAGAGTCTTGCAGGCTATGTCTTGTTCTTGCTCAAGTCTTGCACGGTCAGTCTTGGTCTTGGTCTTGCTAAAAATACGCGGTCTTGTTCTTGGTCTTGGTCTTGCAAAAACGCAAGAACAAGACCAAGACTGCAAGACCAAGACTGAATTTGGGCAACACTAGTTCAGAGGGAGGCAACATGTGACCCAACCGAACAAGTGTGCATGACGGACGGGGGGGGGGGGGGGGTAATTTGATTCAACGGTACACCAGCCACCACCGCCGGAGGGAGGGCAATTGCCCAATTGCCTGTGAAACAAAACCACACCAGTACAATGTCAAAATCTCCAAAAAAAGGTCTTTTAGTTGAGCCTGGTGTGGGGGGCAATTGCCCTTGTTGCACCCCCCTTAGATCCACGCCTGACAAGATAAAAGGTTTTCAAAAGAGCCTATTCTACTCACCGCTCTCCTTCTTTGTATACTTTAGCTTCAATATTTTGTATGTCGTGCCTCAGATCTGCTATCATGAGCAGCATCAGGTCTAAGGAACCTTTAGGTCCTCGTGGCCCGCGTGGTCCACGAGATCCCACGTCACCCTTCGGACCTTCCATACCTGGTGGACCTGCTGGGCCCTGGAATATAAGAAAAAAAAGAGAATATATTTCTGGTTTTTTGAACTCTCTCTCAAACAGGAGACCTGCGAAACGTATACAGTGTACCTACCTTTTTTGCAATAGGGGGGGGGGAAGGATTGCACCCCTAAATTCCCCCTAAGTTGATAAAGCCAATAATGAAGAGGTACCTAATCCAAACTATATTTTATAGTAACTCTGTCTGTAACGTTTCCACGCTTAAACAGCTAAACCAATGTAGATGAATTTGGCATGAAGATAGTTTTAGTCCCGGGAAACGATATAGCATAGTTTTTATCGCCATCCACGTAGGCGGTGTCGCAGCCGACAGCTAGTGACTTATAATAAAGGTATATTACAACAATTGCATTTTTGAAAGTTATATATATATTTTAATAGAAATATTTTAATAATTGAAAGAAATGCCTATACAAATTACTATAATATTCGGTAGTAACGAAGCAATAACAAAAGCCGTGATAGTTCTTTAACTACCGGCTAGATGGCGCATGCGAGGGCCCAACTCGCGAACATGAAATGTTAGAGAAATTTGAGGTCTAGTAACATAGTCCAGAGGTGGTTCGATTCCAGCCCCGGTTTGGCTTATGGAAGTCTCGGGTTCTATTCCTGGGTCAGGACTTGAAAAGTTTTCTATCTTTAAAAAATGCATTTATTGTATTAATTATGTAATTGGCAAGAAATGCCTATAAAAATTACTATAATGTACGTATATGTTTTGGGCTCCTTCCGCGGACTATGCAAACTAACCAATGCAGTTATTTTTGACTTGAGAAAAGAGTTACATACCCTTGGTCCTCTCTCACATCGGCAGTATCCTCCTTCTAGTGGTGCTGTTGAATCTAGGACCCTGTACGCGTATGTTCCTTCTGCGAACCGTTCACCATCTGAAAGTAGGTGCCTAGAGGTAAATAGGAAAATAGAAACCTTAACATTAGAACCTATAAACTTCATGCAGACATTTTGGCTCCGGCATATCTGGATTGAATCTTAACTGGAATAATAATAATAAATCTTGGGACAACTCACACATCGCTATCTGAACCCAAACTAAGCAGAGCTTGTACTATAAAAACCAGACAACTGATAAACATACTTATATATTTCTGAGTACATACATATTATATATAAATAACACCCAGACACAGAATAAACCACCGTGCTCATCACACAAAATTTTATCCTGGGTGGGGATCGAACTCACGACCTCTTGCGTAGCAGTCGGATACACTTCCACCGCGCCACAGAGGCAAACATATATCTATACTAATATTATAAAGCTGAAGAATTTGTTTGTTTATTTGAACGCGGTAATCTTAGGAACTACTGAACCGAATTGAAAAATATTTTTCTGTTGAGTAGCCTATTTATCGAGGAAGGCTATCGGCTATATAACATCACGCAACGACCAATAGGAGCTGAGCAGCAATAAAAAATGTTGCAAAAACGGGGAAAATTGAAGCATACGAAGTTGCGCGGGACAGCTAGTATATAATAATATGCAACTGGATGAATTCATAGGGTATTTGACAGTTTTATCAATCTCCAGTTACGGATCAGTTCTGTTGAGAATCAGTTATTTTGTCTGACTTTAAATGCAATTACTGTATTCATAAAGTAATTGGCAAGAAATATTTATAAAAATACTATAATATTCGGCCTGCTCTCTGTAACGAAGCAATAACAAAAGCCGTAATAGTTCTTAAACCAGCGGCTTGATGGCGCAAGCGAGGGCCCAACTCGCGTGCAGGAAAGGATAGAAAAAAATGAGGTCTAGTAACATAGTCCCGATGTATGGTTCGATTCCGACCCCGGTTTGGCACACGGAACTCTCGGGTTCGATTCCTGAGTTTGGACTTAAAAAAATTCTATCTTTCAAAAATGCAATTATTGTATTAGTAAAATAAGGAATTAATTATCATATTTCTTATAGTGACCACTAAGCCTAGTCCTATAAGCAAAAATTATAAGCATAATTTGTCCTAATAACATTCATATAATAGTACTAGCTGTCCCGCGCAACTTCGTATGCGTAAATTTCCCCCGTTTTTGCAACATTTCTCGTCGCTGCTCAGCTCCTATTAGTCGTAGCGCGATGTTATATAGCCTATAGCCTTCCTCGATAAATGGGCTATCCAACAAAAAAAGAATTTTTCAAATCGGACCAGTAGTTCCTGAGATTAGCGCGTTTAAACAAACAAACTCTTCCGCTTTATAATATTAGTATAGATTATAGCAGACTCTTTTACTTATAATATCAATTGACAATTCATAATATACTCAAGAGCATTCGTTTTTGTTATCTCAGTCTTATAGCTTGCAACAAGACTGACTTATAATCTTAAAGCATACTTGAAGTTGCTTTTAAGTGTAGTCTTAAAACTGTCTTGAGAGCTTTGCTTGTTGGGAATGTATTACGTCTTAAAGGCTCTCGCTTTAGTGACACTAATCTTATTCTTAAATCCTGTCATCATGAGTTAATCACCTCACTTGTTAAATATTTGCTCGATAGAAGCGTAGCTGCTAGGATTAAACGCGAGTTCATGATTGAAAAAAAAAATAGATTGGTCTCTGATTCCCTGTAATGTGTACTACTCAAGCACATACAGGAAATTACCTAGGTTTCGTTATATATCTATGTACCTAACAGATAATTTATTTATTTTTAAATAAGATCTGGTACCAGGGTGGCAGACAAGAATAGGAGGTGTATTTTAATCGATACTAATATTATAAAGCTGAAGAGTTTGTTTGTTTGAACGCGGTAATCTCAGGAACTACTGGTCCGAATTGAAAAATTCTGTCACTGTTGGATAGCCCATTTATCGAGGAAGGTTATAGGCTATATAACATCACGCTATGACTAATAGGAGCGGAGCAGCAATGAGAAATGTTGCAAAAACGGGTTGTTGTAGTGTTCTATATTCTCAAAGGCGAAATTAACATTAGAATCTTACCATCTTTGAGCAAAGGGTTTTCTATTATCTTCTTTAGAGTCGCCTGTGTAGCAGTTAACTCTTCGGTAAGGTGTTTAACTTTTCTTGAAAGATAGGTTACAGTGTCACATGGTGCGTAACATCGTGACGATGCCCTCACTAGTGGGAACGGCTCCTGAAACAATTGGTTTACCTGCGCTAATTATATGACATCTTTAGCTATCTATAATATTTGAAAAATCAAATGAATAAGAGTAATGCTTATGTAATGCCTCGATTAAAACCAGTGAAATTAAAATAATTTAAAAAATATCTAATGGAATGTAAAAGTTTGACCAAAAAAAAATTTATGTTGATTTCGTGTATATACAAGTATTATTTAATTATTTTTAGTTAACTTTAGAAGTCTGTTTAATTTTTTTAAATTACTTTTTATTTTATAATATTTACTTTTCGCGTTACTAAAAATATACATATTTTATACTATGTACTATGTACTACTACTGTATTTGACCAAGATTTTGAGATGATTTCCTCTGAAATTTCCGTAAAAATGTAACCGATTTTGATATTATGCATGAATAAAAAAAGGATTGTTACAATGCAATATAATTGTATTATGTAAAATAGGCACAATAAAGACATACCTATAAGATCTAATAACAGATGGGTTTGGTCAGGTACGTTTCTGTTTTCGCCAAGGTGGTGGATATTTAAAATATCCTCTCCTAGTAAAATACATGAGACTTAGTATTTATTGCAACTTACTGGTATTCCTATAGGCACTCGCCGTTCGCACTTCTTGCCATCGCTGGCCAGAGACAGAGGCGGCGAACACTCGCAGTGGTACCCTCCAGGGTGGTTCACGCACCGCTGCTCGCAGCCACCGTTGTTATTGGCGCATTCATCCACATCTACCCAGATTGGACAAGTTTTTAATACCTAATGACACCATACAAAACCCTCAACCTAGAACTTTAATAGATGGAAATCCCGGAGTTGAAAGTTTACCTAATCCACCCCAATTAATAAAAAAAACAGAAAGTCGGACCATCATTGGTCTGGGAGGACATATATGCACAATCAGAGCCACTAGTCTCTGAACTACCTTAAGCGGAAAGCGAAAAACATTTCGCAGGCGGGGCGGGGCTGTATCGTTCGTCTACGTCACTCCGAGTCCGTACAATGTATTTAAAGACGGCTTAGTGTAATAATTTTAATCTTTACTGTGTGTGCATCTTCCCCGAAATATAGTGAGCTACTGGTGAATGAAGCCCCGCCTGCGATATGAGAAATATTCGTCAAGTGATTTGCGCCTGAGGTGGGTCAGAGAATCGTGGCCCTGATTGTACCTATACCACCACCTGTTTCTAATTGTACCTATGCTAACAATGTGACAGAAAAATTGTTTTCAATCTTGGGAGTTTATAAAGCAGGGGAAGTTTGGTAGTCTGGACACCCTCTTTAGTCTTCGAGTGAAGCCAAAAGGTAACTGTATATTTATGCTGAGAGGAATTCTTTAAGTGGCTTTGAGGGGGTCCAAGTACAGATGAGGGGTGTCATGCTGTCACATGCAGAATGCTTCCCTTGTGAAAGCAATAAATTGAGAGGTCCCCAGTTCGAATCCCACCCATTATACTTAAGTGGATGTGACCCTTCTAAGCTAACACAAGCAATTTTGCTTAGATGGAGGAGTTAACAAGTTCTTATAATCAGGTTCTTACCAACACAGTAAGGTTGAGTCTTCCTCCTGTAGTTCTCAGAGTGGAACTGGAAGCCGTCGTGGCAGGTGCACCACATGTCTTCACTCCTTACGCTGCAGGCTTGCTCACAGAGTTGCAAGCTGCACGGCTCCACGGACTTCGGTATGCACCTGAAGTAACATGGTACTTAAGAAAAGTTACTAATTAGTAAGTAGCCGGAAGTGGAGTTTTGAGACTTCTTCCCTCAAATATCCGCAGCTATTCAATGAGTTTTTATCACTGCGGTCTTCTGAAGGTGGAAATAGTTCGGACTCTTCAAATTCAGAGAGAGAGAGAGAGAAAGAGAGCTCTCTCTCTAGAGGTGTAGAGCTCAGCAAATCTCTTATATAATATCTTGGGACAATTTACACAACGCTATCTGATCCCAAACTAAGCAGAACTTGTACCATGGAAACCAGACAACCGTTATACACACTTATTTATATATTTCTAAATACATATATTATAGATAGATAACACCAAGACACAGAATCAACCATCGTGCTAATCACACAAAGTTTTATCCTGGGTGGGGATCGAACCCGCAACCTCTTGCGTAGCAGTTGGATACACTCCTACCGCGCCACAGAGGCGGTTTCTTTATTTATTATGCATCAAAGAGATAAGCTAATGTGCATTAAGAAACTGAAAGTACCCCTTGGGTGTGTGTGTGTGTGTGTGTGTGTGTATGTTAGTGGTATCATTTTTTTGCCGCAACTGCTACTCTAGTTTTCAATGACTTTAAATTAAACATATAGAAGAATCTATTTCTCAACCTCGGGGTCAATTCACGTATTTAAAGCAGTGCAGTTGCAGTTCAGTTGCTGTTCAGTTGCAGTTCAGTTGCAGTTAAGTTTCGATTAAAGCGGCCATTTTTGTTTTCTTGTAACTTTGGGATCTATGTCAAATACGCTTGCGTCAAGTATGCGTCTCGAGAGCGCAATAACGACATTCTAGCACGGTGCGCAAGCGTTTTTAAGATCGATCCCAAAGTTACAAGAATACGAAAATGGCCGTTTTAATCGAAACTTAATTGCAACTGAACTGCAACTGCACTGCTTTAAATACGTGAATTGATCCGCTGATTTCCCTGTGAACTTGCTAAAATGTTTAGTCAATCGCCAGGAATTCTACGTTGTACGCTGACTGATTAAACTTCTGTAACACTTCCTCATTCCGATATCAAACGTGACTTAAGGACAAAGTAAGTCTCCGCCTTCGCTACATACGACCCGAGCTGAATATAAATGTGAGCTTATTTGAAAAGCAGACTGCAAAGGGCTCCAGGCATTGTTGTGGTAATACATTTGTCTGTGACCTTGGCATTTTGACAGCCGTCAACTTAGGGTAGTAGACACTCATTAATCAACTTAATCTCTATTGGTAACCTTTTGAGGTAGCAGCTTTAGGCACCTGTCCGACCAACGGTGAAAAAGCGAGTAGCGATTTTATAATCTAGACCTTGGCTTTTTGACAGCGGTCAACTTAGGTTAGTAGACACTCATGAATCAACTTAATCTCTATTGGTAACCTTTTGAGGTGCAGCAGCTCTAGGCACCTGTCCAACCAACGGCGAGAAAGCGAGTAGCAATTTTATCGCGCAAGAAACGTACATACTTATGTATATCACGTGTAAACAAATGAACTACAGATATTAATTAATAGTTGATCGCTGACCGTGCATACTGCCCGCGAGTACTCGCTCTATATTGCATCTGTTTTGTTTACAAGGACGAGATCCACAAAATACATCTATTGTACGTTTCTTGAGCGATAAATCGCTACTTGTTTCTCGCTCAATGTTGTTAGTGGGACACGTACCTAGATCGCGTGTAAACAAAAGAGATACAGATAATAATAGTTGATCGCTGAGTGTTCCCACTGCCGGCACTCGCTCTATACTGCATCTCTTTTATTTATACGGACGGGATCTACAAAATACATCTGTTGTACGTTTCTTGAGCGATAAATCGCTTCTCGCTCATCGTTGTTGGTGGGACAGGTGCCATATAGACTTAAGACACAGCTGTTTATTATCAGCTGTGTACTATATTTTTAGTATCACAGAATTATTGACCCAAACATATTTCGAACTAGCTGTGCCCGCGACTTCGTTCGCGTGGAAGTTGGGTTTATATTAAGGTAGTTTATGTTACAATTTAACTTCTGTGTAAAGCATATTGGAAACATGCTCCACAATGATCTGTGGCATCTATGGATATTAGGGCCTAGCTCTAATCAGGGCCCGACCTATGGCAAGGCAAGCCAAGCAAATGCCCAGTGCAGCAAAATGAAGGGCGACAAAGTTTATGGCGCCAGACGGTTAGAAGACAAATTATAATAGTATTTTACCAAAATGATTTGCATCACATCAAATATTACTATTATCGGTTTCGGGTTAAATGAAGCCCGAAACCGCCCAAGTACTCGCGCGAAATAGGGCTAGTGTGAGTTAAGTTTTTAAAAAAATATCCTGGTTTTAAAACATTGCATTCCCGCGGTACTGTGATGCGTGTTTAAACAAACAGACAACATTCAAACGTTTCTAAAAGATATAGTGAATTAGTATATCTTTTAGAAACGTTTAGTTTAAATACTAAACTACTGTCGTAGCCGAGGATAGAACAAAGTGTGCAATTAGAGAGGCCTATGTCCAGCAGTGGACTGCGATAGGCTGATGATGATGATGATGAACCTGTCGTTAATTAAGATCATCATAAATTCATATCCGTAAATAATATACCTATATATAATACATAATCGTAAGAATTTCAGATTTATTTTTTAAATCAATTTACCTGATTCTGTTTAATTTGTATTTAAACGCCATCTATTTTCAAAACTGGATAAGTTTATTTTAATACTTGATGACTTTAAATTAAATTATACTTAAACTATCATGCATATTAAACGTAGGTAAGCAAGGTATTTAACCTAAACGCGATTAAGACCCGTAATATATATATGTATATTCATAATAGTTGTGCCCGCGACTTCGTTCGCGTGAAAGTCGGGTTTAAATTAAGGTAGTTTAGGTAACGAAATAACTTCTGTGTAAATATGTTGGAAACAGTCCTGTTGACTAAATACTTACTAAATAAAAATTGATCTGTTCTATTCTTTTAGATAGTTAGTTTGGTGTGCGGCTTAAGAAGTGGGTTTTCTGTTGTTTTTGTTTCATTCTTTCAACGTTATACCTACCTACTTATTACCTAATAATTTTTAATAGAATTTGTACGAAAATGTTGTTACTTCTCATGTGATCGTAAACTTGTAAAGCCTAAGTACTTAACTGTGATAGTTTTCCTTATAATTTTAGTATTTATACTACTACCCTGAATTTTTTCACATACCCAACATCAACCATTTAGCTGGCAGGGGGACACTTGACTCTAACAAAAATGCTCACTATAAAGCCTAATATTATACACAAAGGAATCCTTAAATCTAAAAATAGTCTTCACAAACCCTAAACGCTTTTTAAAAGACCTATCTAATGATACCACACACGATGGGGTAGGTAGGTGAGAAAAAAATCACATCCCCACTTTACATATAAGAGAGGTACCCTTAAAAAAATAATGATTTTCAAGATTTTGTTCTTTCACTTTATCGGCGTTAGTAATTTATTCATGCAAAAGTTGCAACCTTAGCACTAACAGTCTCTGAGCTAAGCTGCGGACTGACGGCCATAAGGGAACTATAAGGGTTCTGTTTTGTCATTTTGGCTAAAAATGGGGTGTATTTCATATAGTGTTACAACGCAATACTAATAATAAAACTGCTGTAACACTTTAGTAAGCAAACACAGAGCGTGTCATGTGTGTCATGCCCGCGAAAATGTCAGATATCCCTAAAGGTACGGTTGACAAACAACGACCCCCCTCCTCCCGTCACCCGAACTACTCACACTTGAACGATGTTGAGCCATTCATTATCGTTGAATTGATGAACACGTCATCTCCAACCATAACCCCAAAACATGATCCTCGATGCACCTGTGTGATGCGTGGTCAAACAAACGGACAGACAGACAAACATTTCTAAAACTCATAGCAATGTGTTTCTTTTTAAAACTTCTTTTACTAAGTATAGAACATTATTGAATACAACGCCATCTACTTTCAAGAATGTTGCCGTTGTTTTGTTGTTCACAATTTGATTTCATAGATGGCGCTACATGTACTTTTTTTACGTGTGTAATGTCTTTTTTTTTAAACGAACACATCATTTCTTGAAAATGTCGAATACTTTTTAACTATAATGTAATATTGTTTTTCATTTCTACTACGATTAATTCATTACTCTCAGCAGTGCATGCAATACCTATAATTAATTGCATAATTTACTTGATTTTTAATATAAAAAGTAATAACCAAAGTAAATAAGTTACCTACGGTCGAAAAAATAACTAAAACATTCAGAAAAATATTAAAAAAGGATAAAGACAATTTAAATAAATACAAAAAGAACATATTCAGACATCAGATTCGAGCCTGGGACTTCGTCGTCAAAGTCCGCTAGCATAGCTTCGAGGCTATACTATTAGCTACTTATTACGTCAAAATAACTGTTCTTATGAAACTTAAAAATGTTGTGTTTAGCTCCTTTTAGTTTTAGCGTGAAGTTATGCATTCCACGGGTTACAATTATAGATAATGTCTAATTGTGGAAATTTTTGTGATAAACCATTATGGTGCGACAAAAAATACGTTGCTACTCGTTCCCCATAGATGTTAGCGTAATGATTCATAGTGTAAATAATGTCCTATAGTATTTACTATAAAACTGCAAATTTTCATAAAGATCCGTCAAGTAGTTACTGTTTTATAACGAAAAATAGCTACAGACATTATCCCTTACTGCTTAGCTCCTATGGGAAAAAGCGTGATAATTTATAGCCTAAATGTTAATCTGCATCTATTAGATTGCACGTGCAAAATTTCAACCGAATCTGTACGGTAGTTTTTGCGTGATGCGTGTTCAAACAAACAGACAGACAGACAGACAGACAGACAGACAGACAGACAGACAGACATTTCTAAAAATGCAGCAAAGTGTTTAAATACTCTTTTCGAACATTTCCTAATATTTTTTTTCACTAAGTTCGGCCATGTACAGACACGTGAAATTTACAGTTTTATTATATGTATAGATTTTGAGATACCGTCGACTCAGCAATCGTTTTATCACACTCATGAGCTTACGAGACTACATTTGGACAATATCGTTACTCGTCTTCATAAAGAACAACTTGTGACACACTAATGATAACTCCAATAATTTAATTTAAACTTGAAAATGAAATCTGAATCTCACCTATTGTACCTACTAAAAACGAACTCACTCCTAACAAGGAATTTAGCTTAAGAAGACTGTTGGTAATGTGCAACCCCCAATCCTACTTATATTCTTAAGAAAAACTAATTCTTCTAGCTGCCCTTTGAAAGTTAGTAAATGGAATAATGTGTATTTGCACAATAACATTTCGGACAGTGGTCTCGTTCTTAAAGCCTGATGATGCAAACTCCTTCAGATCTTACCTTCCGGCGACAAGGACATGTGTGTCGCAGCATCTCAACTTGATGCACTGGATGTCAGCACCACCCACTCTGCAAGTGTCTCGCATGCGCAGGAGGCGGTCCGTCGGACATGGGGAATCACCATCTGATCTGGAATAAGTAAAAAAAATAAGTTAGTTATTATCTATGTGATGGCGGGACAGATTTAGGCCTTCGTAAAGCTCCTACACTCGCGTTTCTTAAAATCCTATGACCAGGAGCTGAAATTCTGCTGAGGGGTTTCTTTGTAATATCCTCGCTGTCTAGGCAAGGGATAACTCGTTGTCTAAACAAAAGAAGCCCCTCCGAAAAATTTTAGCTCTTTAGTCCACCTAGGGCACCCGTCCGAATAGCACCTGCGCGAATAGCATCTAGCCTAGTCCACAAAGAGCACATATCAATATTTTTGGCAGGTCCTCTTCGCTTTTCGATTTATTTTTATATTTTTGTCCACGAAGAGCATCTACGATTCAGCAGCCTATGTATTTGTTTACAGGATGTTATTAATTGAAATATATCGATAAAAATCACTTGAACGTTTCCAATCCTACACATATAACAATCATTGTGCTGGTTGACTGATTGGTTCATCAGCGCACAGCCTAAATCGCTGGAGCTACAAATCTGAAAAGGGTTTGAGTGAAGTTGGCATCGTTTTGAAATAGGGCGGCCAGGGTCCTAAACCCGTACGAACTGACGCATGCGCGATGCGCAGCTCTCTATTTACCATTATGACAAGATTTTAATAGCCATGCAAGCATGGCTGTTAAAATTGCCGCGAAAACGGAAAAAAGAACGTAATAGTATTTGGGTTTGTATTGCTTATGAATATAAAGATTCTATTATAGTTTACTAGCTGACCCGCGCAACTTCGTCTGCGTAAATTTTCCCTGTTTTCTTCCTTTTTTTTTTTACAACATTTTTCATTGCTGCTCCGCTCCTATTGGTCATAGCGTGATGTTATAGCCTTCCTCGATAAATGGGCTATCCAACAATAAAATATTTTTTCAATGCGGCCCAGTAGTTCCTGAGATTATCGCGTTCAAACAAACAAACAAACTCTTGAATGGGGATGAAAAATAGATGTTGTCCGATTCTCAGACACGAGAATTTTATATATTAGATTTTACTATTTTGGGTTTCAGTCGGTTTTTTTTAAGTTTCCCAATCAAAATATATCAAATACCCTAAAGCTGATATTATTTATGTGGATGAACTCCACGTAACTCTCCTTCGAAGAGCGGATAAAGCTCCAGTTACTTCTTGAGTGTTCCAGGGCCAGTGTAGTTCCAGTGAGTCGGAACTTAAAATTTGCGGCAGTACAGAGAAAGAAGACCAGCGAGAGCGTGCACCCTGCCCCTGCTAAAGGGCAAATAGATGCAGAGGGCTTCATAAACTTATGAATTAGTTTATTAAGATATCTTTTTTATAGCTGTGTTTGTGGGCCTTAGTAGCCTGAAAGTGGGGCGTGGGAAAGACTACGACTTGCGCTACCTGCCTGCAGATGAGCTTCATTGGCCAGAAAAAAAGGTGACAACCTAGAAAATCTTATAACGGGCAAGGTGAGCGGAAAGAAGCTCCTAATGTGCTGGACCGAGACCCAGATTCGCTCTGCCTTAAACAGCTCGGTCTGCGATGTCATCCGCACTGCCGAAGACAGGGTGAGCTGGCGAGAAATGTTCAAGGAGAAGGTTGTTTGCATAGGCCACGACCCTCAGCATTAAGGGACAAACGTCGCGAGGAGGAGGATTTCCTATGTTTTATTTATTATTTTTCACCTCAAGCATCAGTTGATGTTTTACGTAGACGACATTTTTGGAATATTCAAATGCAAATATCTCAGCTCCGATATTACCTAGGTCAAAAATTATTTAACATATATGTTTTCAAATAGCACTACGAATTAGTATTAAAGTCACTAGTGGCTGCTAAATAAAAACGACGCCACTAGCCCATACAAAGTTACCCAAACCCCTTTTGACAGTTGATGATGCATCATCAACTATCAAAAGGGGTTTGAATTGCAGGCATTTACTTAGAAAGGATTTCTGGAATTTCATCTCCTAAAAGGGTAAAATAAGAGTAGCAAGATTGTATGAAACTCCGTCAGTTTTGAAGTTAGATGTGTAAATTTTCGTATTTGGCTTTTTAATATAAAACAAAGAAATACGTGTTTCACCGTTTTAGGAATATCAACCCATAATAGGGGTTCACAGTAGACACTTTTAAAGGTATTTAAATAAGGTATATTTAATAAAAATATGATTATTTAATTTATTATTGTAAAATTTGGATAGTTTACATACACTTTAAGATGTACAAATACTATAATAAATTGAACAATCACATGATTTTATTAGTTTTCTGCTGTGAAATTGCAGTTTTGGGTACACAACAACTTACGTAGGAGGTATCGAAGTACATCCCAGCACTGGTCGTAGGTGCTATTCGTACAAAAATATAAAAAATAATCTGAGTCCACGAAGAGCACCTGCCAAAAATATTGATAGGTGGTCTCCGGGGACTAGCCTGGGTGCTATTCGCGCAGGTGCTATTAAGACGGATGCTCTAAGTGGACTACCTCATTTATTGGAGCTATATTTATTATCATTATTACAATACATTATAATATTCGAAACTTTTATTTTCACCACTTTCTACTTAGGCAACTGTCCCACAAACGGCGAGAAAGCTTTTGTTAAAGCGGACGGGATCTACAAAATACATCTGTTGCACGTTTCTTGAGCGATAAATCGCTACTCGCTTCTCGCTCATCGTCTTTGGTAGGACAGGTGCCTAGCTGAAGCTACAAATCATTGATACAAAGTTGTAGCAAGAAGCTACAACTACAAATACATTTATATCCTTTGATCTACATCAGTCGTTAACAGAGTGCGTAATGCTTCCCGACAGATGTACCAACTAATTGGACCAGTGCACTATGCACTGACGATGCAATAAGACGTAAGTACTAAGACACCTAATTGTGGACTAGAATGAATTGGTCTAATTAAATTGTTACAGACTATTGTGTGGGAACAGTTTAATACCAGCTGTAACTTAGAGAGTTGAAAGTCATTTGAGTTTTATTTATTAACTAAGATAAGACCGCCGCTCTGCCCGTGGGATGCTGGAGTTTTTAAATAGTATGGTAACCTATAATATATAATCTTGGGACAACTCACTCAACGCCATATGATCACATACTAGCAGAGCTTGTACTATGGAAACCAGACAATTAATAAACATAGGTACTTAAATATATTTCTAAATACATACATATTATAGATATAACACCCAAACACAGAATAAACCATCGTGCTCATCACACAAAGTTTTATCCTGGGTGCGGATCGAACCCATCGTGCGTATGTGTGCGTGTGCGTGTTTGTGTGTGTGATTCCCACACGCTCGAGGATTCTCCCGCTTGTAATTTTAAAGTAGGTATTCAGTGTCAAAAATAAAAATAAGACGAATCTAACGACACCTGTCAAGCTAAAATTCATCAAGCCGTTGGGCACGCCCTATAGCCTAGCTATACTAATATTATAAAGCGGAACAGTTTGTTTGTTTAAACGCGCTAAGAACTACTGGTCCGATTTCAAAAAATCTTTTTTTTTTGGATAGCCCATTTATCGAGGAAGGCTATAGGGCAGTCGGGTAATAACATATCCTATCCTGAGTCTAATGTCTACCAAATACCTACGCTCTCTTTAGGAACCACTGGCTTAAAATGGGAATCAGTACGCTGTTATAATAAATGCATTTTCGTTGATTTATGCATTATGACAAGAGTAACTTGTATCAGAGTTATATTGTTTATTCTGGCTTTGCGAAGCACTCATGCCATTTATAATTTTACGATCAATTATAAATTTATTAGGAACTTTTATGACCCACTATAGTTCCATTTATACAATAGGTCAAATATGACATACACACTTGGGTACGAAGCTAAAATTAAACAAAACATATGCATTTTATAATATCTTGGGACAACTCACACAACGCTATCTGATCCCAAACTAAGCATAGCTTGTACTATGGAAACCAGACAACTGATAAACATACTTATATATTTCTATTATAGATAAATAACACCCAGACACAGAATAAACTATCGTGCTCATCACACAAAGTTTTATCCCAGGGATCGAACCCACGACCTCTTGCGTAGCAGTCGGACACACTCCCGCCGCGCCACAGAGGCAGCATTTGAAAAGGTGTATTGCATTATCGGGGCTTAAATTCATATCCATATCCATACTGATATTAGAAATTGGGGAGTGTGTCTGTTTGTTACCTTTCCCCACTAAACGGCTGAACGGATCTTAATGGCATTAGGCTAGAAGATAGATGGTATTCTGGGGAAGTCAGACCTAGAATATTATTTTATCGCGTTATCTGACATCTACGTAGGCGTAACGTGGAGATAACGTATAGTATCAAATAAGTAGCCAGTATTCGAACATAAAAGGGTACTATTTCTAACATATGGGCACGGAAGTAAATTTTATTTTTAGGGTTCCGTAGTCAAAATGGCAAACGGAATTAGTTATATTTTCGTTATAGTTTCTTAATGTCCCTTCGTCTGCCTGTCTGTCCGTCCGTGTGTCACAGGCATTTTACTCAAAAACGACATAATGTATGTGGATGAAATTTGGAGCAAAGGTGGCTTAGTTCGATATTTAAATAATAAAAGTTAATATTTTAAGGGGGGGGGAAGTCATACATGTAACAGGAAAAACAAAATCAGCAAAAATCTACGTGTGACCCATCATTCGACAGGTCTTTTAAAAACATTTTAAGGTATCTAAGAAACTTTTTTGATTTAGTAAATATTTTTGGAAATAATCGCCCCGAAAGTTGCAAAAATTGTGTCTTTTTAACAAAAAAGTAATAGTCAAAAAATATAAAAAAAATATAATGGTAACGCTTAAAAAATACTTTCAACAATTTTTTTTTTAACATGCTCGGAAACCGGCTTTGAGTTATTGGCGAAAAACAGCGCTTCTCAACAAAAGGCCGCAAGTGCCATGAAGATACGCTCTTTTGCTGTTGCACTTTTTCAGATCGTATTTTTCAATATGTGATGTATTTCTTTGTTAAAATAGCTGCGGAACCCTACACTGAGCATGCTCTTGCCCGGTTTTTGTAATTATGTAGACGCCAGAGAACTTGTTAGTTTCATAATGATGTCATAAAAGTGCCAGTCTAATTATGAGTAAATTGACACCGTAATGGACAAATATTAATAAATGTATGGATATTAATAATAATATCCTAAAATCTGTTATTATTTATACCATGTTATTCTATTCCTCATAACTTGAATGCAGACATTTAAATTATGAGGTACAGGATTATGTGGTAGTTACCTACCTATTACAAAAATTACCCAAACGAAATGAAAGTAGTCTGTCTGTTCGTCTTGTCATGTCCTTGTCATGGGGTCCGAGCGCACGATCTTTTTATAAAATTTTAAGGAGTAAACTCCTGATCGACGCTTCACGTGACCAGAAGGCTGGCCTGTACTTCGCTCAGCGAATCAACATTGCTATACAACGCGGCAATGCTGCCAGCCTTCTGGGCACGGTGCCGGGCGATAGCGATGCGGAGGAATTCTATGACGCCTGCTTTTTTTATTTTATGTAGTAATTTGTACATAGTGTAAATATTAATCTATTCTAATATTATAAAGCTGAAGTTTGTTTGTTTGTTTGAACGCGGCAATTTCAGGAACTAGGGGTCTGAATTGAAAAAATATTTATGTTGGGTAGCCCATTTATCGAGGAAGGCTATAGGCTATATAACATCACGCGTACATCACGTACGATATACGCACCAGGAGCGGAGCATCAATGAAAAATGTTGCAAAAACGGGGAAAATTGACGCTTAAGAAGTTGCGCGGGTCAGCTAGTATTATTTATTCATAAATATCTTGTTTATATTGTATTATACTTTGACTTTTTATATTTCGGGGTAAAGCCTACCTAAGATTTCGAGAAGCAGATCCCAAATTCCCTCCCTGGGTTATTTTTTTTGGGTAAGCATAATGTATCTTTCTTTGGAACTTAACGAAACAAAATATAGTAGGCCTCAAATTAGTTTCAGTGTTATCAAACATATTTTTTTATCTTATCGCTATAATTTTGGAAGACTATTAGCTCATACGGTGACCTAATTATTTATGTCTGTAACACTTTACTTTGTAATTATAATCATGTAGTTATGTGGCCATGGTCATAAAGGATGCTGATGACTTCATTTTATATTGATTAGTGATTCGCCACGGTAGGTACTGTGTGGTTTACCGCAATATGGTAGATAGTAAAGGTAGCCAAAATATACTATTTTAAACAAAGCAAAAAAATCGCGTGTTATTTTTTAACCTTAAGCGGGTGCGGTCTTTTAGTTACAAATGACCGCTATTTGTAACGACAACGGTCAAGCCCAGTCTAAAAGACCGATAGGGTGTTGTTGGGCTTAAAACTAAATTAATATATAACATATAATTATTATGTTAGGACCAAAAAAGAAAACTTACACATAGTTCAATTTTCTTTTGGGCATGGTGGACATCAGAAACGGTGGTTACGGGTCGACTCAATCCACGATCGGTGCAATTCGATCGAAACGACGGGTAAGTAAAAGGTTTCATGCGATTATCTAATATGTATAAAATCGCGAAAGTTTAAAAACAATAGTCATAAACGTTTGTTATAAAGCTCGTAACAACTTTTAACTCTACGAATAGCCGAAATGCATGTACTCGTACTTTTACTAAATTTTACTTACAATATTAGCTATAAAAGTGCAAAAAGTAAACGAAATCTGTACATAGAATTTGGGGGAAACGATAAGGGAAAGGCGGCACGATATTGGTACTTTAGACCTATATACGTGAAACTTCACCCCCACTTCCGCGTCAGAGAGGTTAAAAATACTATTTGAAGGTTACAAACGTTCTTTATTAAGGATTTAATAACATAACTGCAAACGCTATGGGAAGGCCATCACTTTTGTTGCAAGGCCAAAGTCTTGAATAATAGTCCGCACTCATATTTTGTTTATCTCTCTTTCTTTCATGAGTTTCACAGACGGCTGTAGGAGTATTGGTGATTAAACAATCGCTTAGGCCAATTACTATAGAAGTCAAAATTCCGAACATGGCATTCTTTTAGCTTTTCTTAATAATAGTAATTTCCAAAGTACATAGAGAAATCTTTGGTTTTTCCTAATATTTTTCTTGTTTCCTTTTGTTAATCGAATTTTATTTCTGTACGTTACCAGGGTATCATAAATTTAAACATGTAAACGACAGGATATGATTCAATATGAAGATTGGGTGAGAAGAAATTAATTTAGATTTATAGCTTGATTATTATTTTTTAGATATATGACATTTTGTGACATTGATGCGTCAAATATATGTCGTTTTAATTTTCCTGAATTTTTGGTTTTTCTACAGACCCATAAAGTATTTTTTCGTAGTTCTTATCTTTGGTATTCTCTTTGGTGACTACTCGTAACTAATGACTAGCACATTTGAGAGCGATAACATACTACCAGTGGTAGGTTTAAGCCATAGACCGCCTTGATGGGTATCACCACAGTATCAATTATTTTTCTACAATACTTCAATGTACCTAGTGATGCAAACACGTTACTGTGCACTGTAACAAGTGTTCTCGGCAAATTTAACAATACGTAGTAATACTAACATTTAGACTTTCATGTTGCATGATTTTAAATATTTTAGACACGGGAATTAACGCGCATTATTTACCTTTAATTTGCTTGACATTTCTTTTCTTGATCTTGCGCAAGAAAACTGTCTCTATGCTGAGGAGGGTAAGAGAGAGTCACAATACAATTCTAAAAACTATAGCGGAGAGCTTATGCTCTCCAATTATAAAACATTGTGTGCAAAGGGTGATTGATACTAACACTAAGTAGATAATAAGCAAACTTACTAACACTTTATGGATTGTTATGTTCGAAATAAAGATATATTATTATTATTATCACACAAAGTGGTGTCCGTGTGGGAATCGCACCCACGACCTCTTGCAGTCGGACACACTCCCACCGCGCCACAAAGGCAGTAACAAGCTAAATTATAACAAAACAAGAAACTCGTCTGCTTAAAATAAATACTGAAATATTTTAACGTCATAAATCCGTCACTCTTACAACCTAGATGAATCTAATGATTAAGTAGTGCCGGGTATGGCAGCGGTGCCTAGGCACAGGGTGCAGACCCTGTAGAGGCGCTGAAATGACCATCAGGACTAAGGGCGCAGTTATGTAAACTTGCACCGGGCGCATTAAAGTTCGCATCGGGATCATAAAAGGCTAGCTTAAAGTCATTTAGGCTCTAGAGGTTGCAGGTCTCTTTCGCACGCGAAGTATTAGTTCCGATTATTTGTACGTTTAAAAATAAAAATGTCGAACAAAAGTGCCGAAATTTCTATTAGTGAGCTAAATAAGACAGTGCTTTCACTCCAGAGTAAAGTAGTTTCTCTGGAACAGCTTATTTACGAGCAAAATAAGCTTATAAAAAATCTAATAAGTGATCGCAGTGACTCAGTGAAATGTAAAGGTGACGATGTTGAGGGTAACTCTACGTCAGAGTTACCCCCGAGAGCCGTACGTGTGGCCCGCGCTCGCGCAGAATCGGCAATGTCCGTGAATACTCGGCGAGCGCTCGCTAAACCCGCTCCCACCCGTACTGCTGTTCGTGCGGCGACACGAACGGCGACCCCTACTCCGAGTCCAAATGTCGCTCAGCTGTCGCCGCCTGCGCCGCAATCTGCTAAAGATGTGCGCTCGCCTTCCGATGCTCAAGACGCAAGTGACATCGAACAATTAGTTAGTAACAACTGCGAGGCCGTTGAAGTCGTACAGTCTTCGAGTGTCAGCTGTGTAACTGTGGAGTCACGCCCAAGAGATGGTGGTGATCCCAGTGAGGTAAAACGATGGCCGCAACGAAGTACTCGCTTGAGTGAGAATGCGACTCGTGGTACCGCTGCACCTACCTCCACTTCGTTGTCGTCGGCCGAGCGTAAAACCTACCTACATTTATACTACTTAAAGGTGGGAACGACTACTGAGCAGGTATTGGAACATTTGCGCACTATTTGTCCGAATGATACTTGTACGGCCGAGGTTTTAAAATCACGCGGCGATTATGCGTCCTTTAAATTGTGTGTCCCAAGTAAACATCTGGTTAAGTATTTATCACCTAATAATTGGACTGAGGACATCCATGTGAAACTGTGGCGGAATGGATTTCGTAAGAAAAGTTTACAAACCACCCAGGGTTAAGTGTTATTCGCTATTTTACCAGAACGTTAGGGGACTGAGATCTAAATTAGATACTTTTAAAATTTCTTTACTGAGTGAATCTGCAGATGTATTTGCAATAACTGAAACATTTTTAGTTAGTAGCGTACTTAGTGGTGAAGTGGTCCCAGACGGGTATAATGTGATCCGACACGATCGCGTTAGCGATGCTGGTTGGGGCGGAGTACTGATGGCGGTACGTGCACGGTACCCACTCCAACAAATAGTTGATATTCCCAATTGTACTCCCGATATTGAGTTGGTTGCTGCTGTAGTCACTTTTAGTCATAAACGAATGTTACTGTGTACTGTTTACATACCGCCTAGTTCTACAGATGAGAAATATGTCAACACATTTACAGTGTTAGAGAATGTCGTTGCAATGTATCCTAAATTGGATATACTTATATTGGGAGATTTCAATCTTAACTCTTGTAGTCAAAATGTTACATTACACTATGCATATTTGTTATCTTTTTGCAAACTTAAGCAACACAATAATATTGTTAACAGCTATGGTAATATATTAGATCTGGTATTGAGCAACTTGGGAGAGGAGTGTGTGCGTATAGTTGGCGACGTGGAACCTCTCGTGCCGATGGACGCCCACCACCCCCCCCTCGGTATTCGCCTCAACGTGGCGCGCCCGGAGCCGATGCGGGCGCGGCTTATGTGTTCGCCACCACCGGCGGCGGCGCAGCGGCATGATGACGCTCCTCGGTGGAATTTTAAAAAAGCCAACTTTTTTTCTCTTTATGATTCTATCCAATCGTCTGATTGGTCAGAAGTAATTAGTTCCACTAATGTCAATCATGCTCTTGATTTATTTTATGCCAAACTTCAATCTTGCTTCCACTCAAATGTTCCAACCATAACATCTGTCAATAATCCCAAGTATATTTATCCCACATGGTACAGTCCAGAAATAATTAATAATATAAAAAACAAACACTATCACTTAAAAAAGTTTAGAGCATTTAATTTGGAATTTAACTACGAAATGTTTAAATTTTATAGACAACGTACGAAAGAACTAATTAAACTAGCCCACACCGATTTTATTAAGAGAACTGAGATGAGTATAAAAAAGGACCCAAAGACATTTTGGAAGTTTGTAAAGGATCAGCAATGTTCGCGGCGCTCCTGTTCTGAATTCGAATACGATGGTAAGGTCGTGACAGGGTCGGAGGCTGCAAATGCTTTTGCCACCTATTTTAAATCCGTTTTCTTGTTAAATCAACCGACTTTATCTACTAGTACAATTAATAATGAAGACCATAGCTCCTTAAGTTCTTACCGTGTTTCTATCGATAGTATTAGCCCATCAGACCTTTCACATGCAGTTAAAAAACTTAAATCTCAATCATCCGCTGGTCCAGACGGGGTGCCAGCTTACATCGTAAAGGACTGCATGACGATATTTCAGGAACCTCTCTTACATATTTTAAATTTAGCTCTGGAAACAGCCACCTATCCCACTTTATGGAAGATCTCGCGAGTTACACCTGTGCCCAGGGAAGGGTCGAAGTCCCGGGTCACTAACTACAGACCCATAGCTGTACTGTCGGCGTTTGGCAAGGTATTTGAATCCATTCTGAATCGTTACATAATTAGACAGATTAACCCACAGTTGAGCGAGTGTCAGCACGGGTTTCGAGCTGGTAGATCTACGACCACTAATTTGATAAACTTTGTTGACTATACAGCAGCTGAGTTAGAAGCAAAAAAGCAAGTAGATGTCGCTTATTTTGACTTCAAAAAAGCCTTCGATCGCGTTCACAGCGACGTTTTGTTAAAAAAGTGCTCTCTTACAGGATTTACACCTAATCTTCTAAAATTATTTGCCAGTTATTTAGCAAACCGTAAACAGTATGTCCAACTATCACACTATCGTTCCGACCAGTATGACACTCGCTCAGGTGTGAGTCAAGGCAGTGTGTTAGGTCCAACTTTGTTTCTCATCATGGTCAATGACTTGCCTTACGTCGTCAGAACTGCTCAGTGTCTCATGTTTGCTGACGACTTAAAGCTTTTTTTGGGTATTGGGTGCACTCAAGATTGCAAAGCACTCCAACAGGACATCGATAACGTAGTTGACTGGGGTGAGCGCAATCAACTTGACTTTAATTCATCCAAATGCAAAATAGTCACTTATACCCGTTCTAGATCACCATATTCTTTTGATTATAAATTAGTAGACGAGCCTCTCGAGCGAGTAACACAAATACGCGATCTAGGTTTAATTATGGATCCTGGCCTGACGTTTAACACGCATATTACAACCATATGCAACAGAGGCTTTAAGTCTCTTGGATTCGTCGTAAGACAAACTGCTGGATTTCAGGACAGGAGTGCTGTGATTGTGCTGTATTTTTCGTTTGTCCGCAGTATCTTAGAATTTAACTGTATAGTCTGGGACCCTCACGAGGCGAAGTACAGTTTAATGTTGGAACGTGTTCAGAGGAAGTTCGCTAGATATCTGTACTACAAGCTGTATGGCTACTACCCCTATTTGTACCCATCTCTTTTCGTATCTGGGATGGTAAGTATAGATACGCTTCAACTAAGACGTAGGTGCGCTCTCATGGTCCACTACTACATGCTGTTAAACAATTCAATTGACAACCCCACTGCGTTGTGCCGCTGTGCCCTGTCGGTACCGGACCGGTATGCTCGGCTGCGCTCGTGTCGTCTGCTGGCGGTGCCCATGGTGCGCACCTACTCAGCGAAATTTGCGCCTACGAATCATGCCATGACATTAATCAACTCACTGGTTGCTCAATACCCAGAAGTTGACATTTATTATATTAAGTTAGGGCAATTTGTACATTTTTGCATGTTATTTTTGAGTAGTTATTAAGTCATTTTTACTGTAATGGCTTATTGCATGTTTTGGGTATCTGTAAGTGCAATAAGCAGTTGATTTAAATAAATAAATAAATAAATAAATAAATAGAGCGTGCCAAAGATACAAACACTCGAAAAACAAAAACCCCTTCTTGCGTAGTCGGGTAAAAACCCTTTAATTTGTCGACTTATCGACTGTAGTTACAGTCATGTCTACACGGGCTTTAAGGCAACGAAATTTATGACATAATTACTATGAGTCGTCTTCCTCGAAACATTAGCATAAGTTATAAATACTGAGAACACTTGAATCTGTCTTACGCACTTATGTGGAGGCCACCTTACCGCGAACTAATCTTTCATAGCCCCGTTTATTCGAAGAACACATCAAAGGAACTCTTACACTCACTGAACTATTTATATCACACATGCAATATGAGTTTAAAACTTCATAAGTTAAGCTACGGATGCACTGTTGAAACCTTAACCCTTGATTAGGAAATTACAACCTTTTAACTGTCGTCAGAAGCTACATTAGCTCACCTACTATTTATTTATCTGAGATAGAGTTCCTTTTGTGTGTTAGCTGTAGTATTGGCGGTTGACCGAATAGTCTTGGGTTTTCGATCACTACATTGCAATATCCGTTCATATGTGGTAGTTTGCAATTGGCATATATTAATTAAAGACGTTTAGGATATAAAATTAGCCATAGGCCCCCCAAAAATAAAAATTAAATTGAATATTAAGTGCGATTGCCGTTTGACCCCAAGCTTTACTGAGGAAGCAAACTTCAATACTGTTTATTCTCTATTATTTTTAGTATGGATTAGCTTCTAAGAAGAATTCAACTGTACTTGCATTGTGTTTACAATAACGCACCTACATAGGTAATTCTGATCACGATATTGTTAGTCGTAGAGATTACTAAATAGGTTTACAATAAAATGTGATTACCTTCTAATTTGTTACCTAAAATGTGTTAGCTGTGGTTGCCTGTAATTGAATGAGCACAAGGCATGTATTTGTAATTTTATTATTGTATAAGATCTGTGAATCATTTGTTGGCGATCCTAATAAAAATAAAATAAATTAATAAACCTAAAGAGTTGTTTGAGCAACTAATCTCTGAGAGCACTTAATGGCCGAATAGAGGAGGAATTTAGTATGTATAGTACAAGTAGATTGAAGCTTGGAGATGGACATAGATATTATTGCAATAACTAACATCTATAGGAGCAGAGCCGTGTGAAATAGCTAAAGTAGGTGAATACTAATATAAAGAAATGAGAACCACAACTCCAACAGTTGGACAATATCAAAATTCTTTACACAAGTGTAAAACGTAACCAATATCGAGAGTGAGTCCTCAGCTTTACGGTGCAACGTACTCCATTAGGATGCAGTCGTTGAACTCATGTACTGATTTTTAACCGATGCAACCGATTCATAATATTTTTAAACGGTTACGAACGGGAACTTTTATTGACACACTTGAAGGTAATTAGGACCTGATTGATTCATTGTAGACTCATTAAGTAATTGAATTGTTATTATTGATAGTCTGCATCGTGGTTGGGAATGATAAGGGGCATTTTGTTGAATGAAATTGAACAGCTGCTGTATTGAGGTTAGTTAATTTTGTAATGTTCCTAATGTTGTCATTGATTACTTGGTATTTTAACGTGTTATTATGCTAATTTTTATCTAGCTATATTGTTGCCCTTTGATACGTAATAAAATTAGTAACGCACTTCACGATTTGAATTCTAATTAACTCATACTTTTGATGCCATAATGCTGTTGTGAATTAACTTGCATTAAAACCATGATAGATGTGTGGTTACACAATGTTTTAAAATTATTATAAGTTAGTATAATTAAAATGATGTAGAGCATTTTACGAGCATCACTTCCGCCAAACGACGATACAGAAATAATTTTAAATAATCACTGAAAGTCACTGAAGTTTCACAACCAAGTACTAGAGTCACATAAATCACTCACACGTCTATCGGATCGTCGTGGTATGCATCCTCAGCTTTGTATCCAGTCTCGTCCTGAGAGCAGAGTACCAGGGTACCAGGGGAGCACAGGAGTAATGCGGCACAGGCCGCGGCTGCGAGCGGCGCGCGCATCACGACTGTGGGTGCGCACGCGCGGATATGCGTTTGAGCAGTGGTATCCAAAGTTATAGTTGTGTGTATACTGAATGATATAATGCTCCCAGTTACGTCATTCAAACTATTGAGATTATTTTTCTTTCATTATTTTGGGCTAATATAAATGAAGAGTGTAAATACAGGCAGCATAATTATGTAGAGATGACCGTCACTTAAAAGTATTTTTATCGCTATTAGTTGAACCTTGATACTACTTTTAAAGATGAACAGTAGCGATGGAAATACTTTTGACAACGATTCAAGTTCCCTCACTTACAGTTGTAATATAAGAAGTATTTTATGAGGTATTCTAAATACCTAGTATTTAAATTGAGTACTTAATAAACATTGTTTTATTAACGAGATCAAGTGATATGTAGTAAAAATAATTATCATTAAGCTCTAAAAAGTTAACTTCCTGGCGCGTTTCATAAAAAGTAAAAGTTAGTCTTTTACTTTACGTTATGAACAAAAATAAAAAAAATCTAAACAATATTAGTAATGGAAGTTACATTTGAATAAATGTGCCATGCGTATTAAGAGAAAAAACTCCTGTTACTTTCGTAGATGTCTGCTTGTCTCTAGTGGACAGTTATTTTCATTCGTTACTTTCTTGGAAAGGAATTACCTATTTAAACTTTTCTTAAGTTTGGTGGAAAATGTACACAACGCCATTTTCATTGCATTTTTGACGTCATTCCTTCGCGTGTCATACCAAAAATTATCTCAAAAGTTATTTATAATTAGGTACTCGTCCCTAATAATCCCAAAAATTATCTAAGTTTGCGATAATGTCCTACAGTACAGGCCTTAGGTAGATAGACGGAAGAAGTATTTTTTTTTAAACTTTCTGATATTCAGTTAATTTTAATATTTTATCAAATTTATACACGGTGTCACTCTATCCGTTAGTCAACTTAATCCATCGTTTTGCCCAATTTTGTGATAACAATATAAAAAAATTCAAATGCGGAAGTGCTGTTTAATTTTTTTAAAATTAGATACCAAAGTTTGAGAACCACAGAGACTAGTAATAGTCCCAAAATAAACGAGTGCGTGTAGGGTAAATACACACGCTGATATTTTAGACTTCACGGACGACTCGGAAGATAAAGGTATCCATCATTCATATCTCATCTTGGGATTATATGGGAAATTTATTTTGTTCCGGGTTTCTAATGGTTTGATACTACTGGCTATTTTTGAATTAATCTATTGATTACGTACATTGAAGATCAAGAGCAGGGGATCCCAACTTTTTTACATAACGGAACACAAAGCAAATACATTTTATTATATGGAACCATCCATAATCCAAATAAAATGAGAACTATCATAGCTAGACTTCTTTCAAGGCAGGCACGATCAAGAATCATTATTTTTTTTTTTTTTTTTTAAAAAGATCGTGGAACCTTGGTACGGAACCAACTTTAGGAAACACTGATTTACAGATTTCTGGAGTAGCGTCATATACGTATTTGTCCTAACTGATACTTTTTTGGCTACCAATCTCAAATGAGGTTAAGCGCAGGAGCAACAAGAGAGAGTCAACAAGGAGATGAGTAACTAACATTTTTTTTTCATATTTGACCTGACAGAGATATGGTTAAGTGATTTACACGAGGGCCCAACTCGCGTGCAGGAAAGGATAGAAAAATTTGAGGTCTAGTACTTAACACAGTTTAGATAGGTGGTTCGATTCCAGCCCTGATTTGGCACACGGAAGACTCGGGTTTGATTCCTGGGTCTGGAAATTATTGTATTAATAACTCAATGACGATATATCCAATAAATTAAATCGCTTTACTGGTTTTTCGATGATACAAAAATGAAAGGTTTTTAGTTACGAACTTACTTTTTTTTTAAAGATATTTTTTTCCGGTTATCTGTAATCAGTCTCTGGACTATAATCAGATGTGATGTGAGAAATGGCGATTATGTTGTGTTAAGACCAGTACCCTGACACCCCTCATTTAATATAGCACATTGGCTCTTTTTAGGCTGGTAACCGGATTTGGCACCAATAGCGAACTTGTCAAAGGGTTGGGATGGCTTTCTATGCGTCGTATATATTTTTGTTTGAAGACTTCCGCTTCTTCAACAACGGTTTTCATGTTCAGGTTGTCGTAGATTTCTGAGTTACGGGAGAACCAGAGGCTTAGCTTATTGTTCTTAATATATTGTTTTGTGCTCTTTGGTGACAGAGAGTGTTCGATTTGCTGGCCGATGACCATAATTGGTCCAGATGGGTTTAATAAATGAGTTGTAGACTCTAAGTTTGTTGCTTAAGGGCAGGGTAGATTGTCTACCAAGCAGCCACAGGAGGTTTTTAAACCGAACTTTTGTGTTTTATATGTTCTTCCCATGTCATACGCAGGTCTAAGTAGAAACCCAGATACTTTACACACGTGGATTGAGGTAGAGGATCTCGACCCAGGAGAACTCAGGACATAGTTGTTTCCTAAGAGTAAATGTGATGTGGTAAGATTTAGAGGCACTCGCTCTAACGCGCAATTTATTGAACCAGGCGTTAGTTAAATGTAGTTGGGATTGAAGCATTTTGCTAGCCTTGTTTGGATCAGTGTTGGCCGCGAGAAACGCAACGTCATCAGCAAATGTTGCAACCGCAATTGTTGATAGTTGGCATTTGAGGTAATCCTAAACAAAAAGAATGAATGAAATCGGTAAAATCGTTCTCTAATTATCTAGTGACCAAGAGAAATAGGGATTATTTTTTATATATGTATAGATATATATTAGATGTATCTAAGACTAGCTGACCCGCGCAACTTCGTTTGCGTTATTCTCCTCCGTTTTTGCAACGTTTTACATTAATGTGCCGTTCTTTTTGGTCGTAGCATGATGTTACATAGCCTATACACTCACAAATAACGTGGCGGCTTTCTTATTGCTTATTGGCAAAAGTTTTTTTTTTTTTTTTAAAGATAACTAGCAATGCCGTTACTAAAAAGCCGTGTGGTACCGGCTTAAGAATAGTACCACCCCATCTCTTCCCGTGGGTGTCGTCAAGGCGACTAAGGGATTTCACACCGGAGGACGGGCAGCAGCGTCCTCTGCGTACTTAAAGCCTTACTGCGATCGCCAACCCGCTCGCCAAGCGTGGCGATTATGGCAATTACCCCCAGGATCTACATACTAGTAGGTTCGACTGGGGAGACCCGTGCCCAGCAGTGGGCCAACATATGGGTTGATATGAACTAGCAATGTGGGATGAGTCCCACATTACTAGCAATCCTGTTAACCCCTCCAGCTAAGCTCAATGGCTTGTGTTAGGAGTGGGTTCACGTCGGTAGTATAATGGGTAGGATTCGAAAACTTTACCCCTATAAAATGTACTTATGTAAGATTAGTTCCGGAAATCTCTAATGTACAGTGAAGATGGGTACATTAGTTTATATGTAAGTGTTTGTTTACTGTAATGTAAGCGAAGCGCGCGCGCAGACGCCTCACGGCCACGCTCTATCGATCTACTGACACACTGCCGCGCCTGCCATAGGCCGCTTGTGCAACACATACCTACGTTTATTTATAATATCCTGGTACTAAATCTAGATTTCAATGGCACTTTTTAGTTGTTATATCTAATGAGATAATGATAATAAATTAATATCTGGGGACAAATTAATACACGGAGCCTGTACTATGGACAATATCACACTATCACACTTCACACTAATAATATTATAAAGGCGAAAGTTTGTGAGTATGTGAGTGTGTATGTTTGTCACTTCTTCACGTCTAAACGGCTGGAGAGATTTTAATAAAATTTGGTATGGTGTTAGCTGACACCCTGGATTAACACATAGGCTATAAACCGCGGGTAACTCCGCGAGGCACAGCTAGTAATATAATAAAGACGAAAGTTTGTGAGTGTGTATATTTGTTACTTCTTCACGTCTAAACGGCTAGAGCGATTTTAATAAAATTTGGTATGGAGTTAACTGATACCCTGGATTAACACAAGTAACACCGCGGGGCACAGCTAGTAATAATATAATTTTCTAAATATATTCATATTATACTAGCTAGGTGTGACCGCGACTTCGTCCGCGTGAAGTTGCGGTGTTGCTCACTCCCTATAGCCGTTAGCATGAGATGATACAAGTAGTAGCCTAAGTTACTCCTTACATCATCAGCTGTTACATAGTGAATGTCCTGTAAAAATCCATTCAGCCGTATTGAAGATTAGCCGGAACAAACAGACGGACAGACCGACATTTTTGTCGGTCTGTCCGTCTGTTTGTTCCGGCTATAAACACAGTTTCTTTCGTTTTATGGTACATTTAGTAAAAAAAATGTTATTTCGACATTACAAACAGTCATTTTAATTTTATTATTTGTATATATTACACCCAGATACAGAATAAACAACCGTGCTTATCTCAATAAGATTTATCCTTGGTGGTTATCAAACCCACGACCTCTGGTATAGCGGTCAGAGTAACAAACCACAAGATCTAAGAGAACTGTAAAGGTTCATTTCCGTGCATCGCGGCCGATCGCGAGTCACGCGCGGCTTACGACAAGCGACTGACGCGCGCGGCTGATGCGACAATACTCAGAGTATGAGGATGTACGGCGCCGTTTCCGAGGTCTGCGACAGACGCGCGCGGCCGACGACTGTCGTAGGCTGCGCGCGCACTCTGAGTATTGTCGCATCGGCCGCGCGCGTCAGCCGCTTGTCGTAAGCCGCGCGCGACTCGCGATCGGCCGCGATGCACAGAAATGAACCTTAATAGACCATTCAAGAAATTATGATGATGATGACCAGTTCTAGCTGCGGACAGGATGCAAAATTTGACTAATAATTAATTATACAGTTAATTTAACATATCACATTTGAGACATATATATCATAGACATTGAGATTTTCGTACTAAAATACTCTTTAATTTTAGGATTTTTATGTAGCTTTTCCGAAAAATATTTTTCACACACACCTTGTCCGGGCACCATCGGTCGAGTCGAGTTGTAGTCGTGATGCTGCGTTACCTATATCTCTCTCAAAAAAAAAAGTATTATTTAGTATGCTTCGTTATACTATAGTATTTTTATAGGCATTTTTTACTAAATACTTTACTATAATATTCGGCCTGCGACATCATAATTTGTTAAAATGCTCTATGTAACGAAGCAATTACAAAAGCCGTGATAGTTCTATCTATTGGCTAAATGCCGCATGCGAATGCCTAACTCGCGAGTGATAGATAAGGGGTATATTGATGGCTATTTACATAGATAAATAACCATCGTAATAAATCAATTCAGGTAAATATTATACCTGTGTACTAAGGGATGAATATTATTGATGAATATGTTTAGCCTGTCAATATATCTTAGACATAATGACCACTTTAATAAGGAATCCTAAATACCACTTAAATGTTGTTAACTGTAAAATATGTGACAGTATTTGTAAATTAGAATAACAGAATACGTTATGGCAGAGTAAATTGACATTATAGAAGTAGGTACAGCTTGTTTATATTAATAATATCTATAATAATAATATCTTGGGGCAACTCACACAACGCTATCTGATCCCAAACTAAGCAGAGCTTGTACTATGGAAACCAGACAACTGATAAACATACTTATATATTTCTAAATACATACATATTATAGATAAATTACACCCAGACACAGAATAAACCATCGTGCTCATCACACAAAGTTTTATCCTGGGTGGGGATCGAACCCACGACCTCTTGCGTAGCAGTCGGATACACTCCCACTGCGCCACAGAGGCAGTCAAAAAAAATATCAAAAAAATATTATAACAATAGCCATGGATATGCAAGTAGCCATGTCTATATGTCAATTGTGTTTTTAGTAACCTAAACAATAATTTGTATCACGGAATAGGTTATGACAAAGTACAAGTACTTACAGTTTATGTTGTAATTAACATGTAAATTACTTAAGATGATTATAACACATTATAAAAGCACCACACAGTATTATAAATGAATTAAAACAACAAATATCCACTGGTCACAAATGTAGGTACTGCTTTAAATGTCAAATATTGTTGTTGTGATATTTCACTTCTTTTATTGAAAATTAAAAGGTAATGTGTTTTATTTGTGTAATATTTTATTATTATTCATTTATTTAAATAACATAATTCAATGTATTAAATTATTTTATGGGTTAAAGTATAATAATTAAGAATATTTTCGAAGTACCCACATGTTCTTTAATATTCAGTGTATTTGTTCTATAAAAGGACTGACAGATTGTTTTTCGATTTCCTGTTAAGCTCTGAACTTAGTTACATGCGCTGAACTTATGTGCATGTAAGATAACCTATAGAGTACATTTTGAGAAAAAGACCTTTTAATTAAGAGGACAGTTTGATAAAAGGACAGTTGGTAAAAGGACAGTTTGATAAAAGGACAGTTTGATAAAAGGACAGTTTGATAAAAGGACAGTTTGATAAAAGGACAGTTTGATAAAAGGACAGTTTGATAAAACGACAGCTTGATAAAAGGACAGCTTGATAAAAGGACAGCTTGATAAAAGGACAGCTTGATAAAAGGACAGCATGATAAAAGGACAGCTTGATATAAGGACAGCTTGATAAAAGGACAGCTTGATAAAAGGACATTTGGAAAAAAAGGACATTATGCGCTGAGATGCAATAGCAAACTGATTTTGACATTGACAGCTCCAAATGCTCTAATAATGAAATGGTTTTTAAAATGATATGTGAATGTTTTATCCAAAACATACTTTATTTTATTAGGATAACAGACAGTTTTATAAAACCGGATAACTAAAACCATTTATTTAAGTTTCCACATTTAAGGTTTTATCGGTACAAACTTGTAAACATTCGATTTTGGTAGGCATCGCGCTGACGACTATTTCACATTAGCACAAGCAAGATGTGCTGTTATTATTGTGATTGTACTACTGTAGATAGTTTTCCGGAAGAACAAATTCAAACTCTCGAACAAACATTTGTTATTTTCTTTTTTCGAAAGATATATAGATAAATAGCGGGTGAACTCCTAAATTGTTGTACATTATAAAATGTATTACAAAAATAAAGTCTTAAGTTAGACATTATTTTGAAATTCAGTTAATCGTTCATAGATTTAGAGGCTAAGTCGAATCTGTCACCATATTCATACCACATCACCACGTAAAATACGATTCAATTCACTTGACAAAAAAAATACACAATTTAGAGATTTTCGGTTCCTAGTAATGGACAATTTTGTAAAGAATTGCTTTACTTTCCATGTTACAAAAGCAGCAAGGAGCTCGGGGTTTTTAAAACATTTGCATAAGTATTTGAATATTTCCATGCAATGATTGTAACTTCATTCATTGCTTTAATATTATTTTTCGTTTCCTATTTCTTTAAATAGTAAAAACTAGTCATGTAAAAACACTGTACTTAGTACAGTCAGCTACATAAGTCGCTTAACGTTTGCAAATATTTAAACCACCACAACTAAAATAATACTATCTATGATGATAAAATAATGTGACTATCCATGATGATTTAACTTTAACTTGATTTTAGGGCGGCTATTTGTTATTATCTAAATTTTCGTGATTATGCAATGCTTGAATATTTGGTGCTGAGATGCTTTGAAAAATTTAAAATGCTAAGCAACCTATGTAGCTGACTGTACATCTTTAGTTTTAGGTAAATTAGATAAATCACCCTTACCGCTACCAAATAACAGTCACGTTTATCTGTTTCAATCGATATATGGAAACGAGTATAGATAAAAACTCATTCGTCATTTATGATATCTACAGTTATTTATATGCATCGAGACAGGATTTGTTTGTACGTTTATCATGGACTAGTGGACGCCTCGCGGTTTTACCCGAGTAGTTCCTGTTCCCATGCGAATACAGTGATAATAAAAAAATAAATTATAAAAATAAAAAAACCCGCATGCACAAAAAAGATTTATCTTTTATCACAGCTATTGTCAAGTATTGAAAATTGAAAAAACAATGGATGCTAACTAACTTTTTTAGTATTACAGTCATAATCATGTTATACCTTTTTGAAATGCTTATGGTGAGCTCTTTAATTTGATACCCATATTGCAGTATTCGAAACAACTTTTTTTTTCATACCTCTTTATTTTGACATCTCATAGCCGCCATGTTTGTTTTTTAAAAACGTCACCTATCTAAGAACACTTGGGCGAATAAGACGAATCTAACGACGTGTGAATTGTATAAATCCGTTCAGTGGATTGTGAGATATCAGGTAATAAAGAATATTACATACATACATACAAGATACGCGCGAAAAACATAACCCTTCTTTACAGTCGGGTAAAAAGGAGCCTATGTCACTGTGGATAGTGTAGCTTCCCAAGGGTGGAAGATTTTTTGAAATCGGTCCAGTAGTTTTAAGGTCTATTCGTTACATACAAAAATATAAATCTTTTCCCTATATAATGTTTGTATATATTGTTATACTAGCTGTGCCCGCGACTTCGTTCGCGTGAAAGTCGGGTTTAAATTAAGGTAGTTTAGGTAACGAAATAACTTCTGTGTAAATATATTGGAAACAGTCCTGTTGACTAAATACTTACTAAATAAAAATCGATCTGTTCTATTCTTTTAGATAGTTAGTTTGGTGTGCGGCTTAAGAAGTGGGTTTTCTGTTGTTTTTGTTTCATTCTTTCAACGTTATACCTACTTATTACCTAATATTTTTTAATAGAATTTGTACGAAAATGTTGTTACTTCTCATGTGATCGTAAACTTATAAAGCCTAAGTACTTAACTGTGATAGTTTTCCTTATAATTTTAGTATTTATAACATCAACCATTTAGCTGGCAGGGGGACATTTGACTCTAACAAAAATGTTCACTATAAAGCCTAATATTATACACAAAGGAATCCATAAATCTAAAAATAGTCTTCACAAACCCTAAACACTTTTTAAAAGACCTATCTAATGATACCACACACGATGGGGTAGGTAGGTGAGAAAAAAATCACACCCCCACTTTACATATAAGAGAGGTACCCTTAAAAAAATAATGATTTTCAAGATTTTGTTCTTTCACTTTATCGGCGTTAGTAATTTATTCATGCAAAAGTTGCAACCTTCTAGCACTAACAGTCTCTGAGCTAAGCTGTGGACGGACGGACATAAGGGAACTATAAGGGTTCTGTTTTGCCATTTTGGCTAAAAATGGGGTGTATTTCATATAGTGTTACAACGCAATACTAATAATAAAACTGCTGTAACACTTTAGTAAGCAAACACAGAGCGTCATGTGTCATGCCCGCGAAAATGTCAGATATCCCTAAAGGTACGGTTGACAAACAACGACCCCCCTCCTCCCGTCACCCGAACTACTCACACTTGACCGATGTTGAGCCATTCATTATCGTTGAATTGATGAACATGTAATCTCCAACCATAACCCCAAAACATGATCCTCGATGCACCTGTGTGATGCGTGGTCAAACAAACGGACAGACAGACAAACATTTCTAAAAATCATAGCAATGTGTTTCTTTTTAAAACTTCTTTCACTAAGTATAGAACGTTATTGAATACAACGCCATCTACTTTCAAGAATGTTGCCACTCAGCATCTCAAGCACCTATACCCTAATAAATGTTTTCACAAATAAGGAATTATTTGATCACGGTGAACAATTTGATTTCATAGATGGCGCTACATGTTTTTTTTTACGTGTGTAATGTCTTTTTTTTAGACGAACACATAATTTCTGGAAAATGTCGAATACTTTTAAATTATAATGTACCTAATATTGTTTTTCATTTCTACTACGATTAATTAATTACTCTCAGCAGTGCATGCAATACCTATAATTAACTTACCTACGTGCATAATTTACTTGATTTTTAATATAAAAAAATAATAACCAAAGTAAATAACTTACTTACGGTCGAAAAAATAACTAAAACATTGAGAAAAATATTAAAAAAGGATAAAGACAATTTAAAAAAATACAAAAAGAACATAATCAGACATCGGACTCGAGCCCGGGACTTCGTCGTCAAAGTCCGCTAGCATAGCTTCGAGGCTATACTATTCGCCACTTGCCACGTCAAAATAACTGTTCTTATGAACCTTAACAATGTTGTGTTTAGCTCCTTTTAGTTTTAGCGTGAAGTTATGTATTCCATGGGTTACAATTATAGATAATGTCTAATTCTGGAAAATTTTGTGATAAACCATTATGGTGCGACAAAAAATACGTTGCTACTCGTTCCCCATAGACGTTAGCGTAATGATTCATAGTGTAAATAATGTCCTATAGTATTTACTATAAAACTGCAAATTTTCATAAAGATCCGTCTAGTAGTTACTGTTTTATAACGAAAAATAGCTACAGACATTATCCCTTACTGCTTAGCTCCTATGGGAAAAAGCGTGATAATTTATAGCCTAAATGTTAATCTGCATCTATTAGATTGCACGTGCAAAGTTTCAACCGAATCTGTACGGTAGTTTTTGCGTGATGCGTGTTCAAACAAACAGACAGACAGACAGACAGACAGACAGACAGACAGACATTTCTAAAAATGCAGCAAAGTGTTTGAATACTCTTTTCGAACATTTCCTAATATTTTTTTTCACTAAGTTCGGCCATGTACAGACACGTGAAATTTACAGTTTTATTATATGTACTAGCTGTGCCCGCGACTTCGTTCGCGTGAAAGTCGGGTTTAAATTAAGGTAGCTCAGGTAACGAAATAACTTCTGTGTAAATATGTTGGAAACAGTCCTGTTGACTAAATACTTACTAAATAAAAATCGATCTGTTCTATTCTTTTAGATAGTTAGTATGGTATGCGGCTTAAAGTGGGTTTTCTGTTGTTTTTGTTTCATTCTTTCAACGTTATACCTACTTATTACCTAATAATTTTTAATAGAATTTGTACGAAAATGTTGTTACTTCTCATGTGATCGTAAACTTGTAAAGCCTAAGTACTTAACTGTGATAGTTTTCCTTATAATTTTAGTATTTATACTACTACCCTGATTTTTTTCACATCAACCATTTGGCAGGGGGACACTTGACTCTAACAAAAATGCTTTTTAAAAGACCTATCTAATGATACCACTCACGATGGGGTAGGTAGGTGAGAAAAAAATGACACCCCCACTTTACATATAAGAGAGGTACCCTTAAAAAAATAATGATTTTCAAGATTTTGTTCTTTCACTTTATCGGCGTTAGTAATTTATTCATGCAAAAGTTGCAACCTCCTAGCACTAACAGTCTCTGAGCTAAGCTGCGGACGGACGGACATAAGGGAACTATAAGGGTTCTGTTATGCCATTTTGGCTAAAAATGGGGTGTATTTCATATAGTGTTACAACGCAATACTAATAATAAAACTGCTGTAACACTTTAGTAAGCAAACACAGAGCGTGTCATGTGTGTCATGCCCGCGAAAATGTCAGATATCCCTAGAGGTACCTACGGTTGACAGACAACGACCCCCCTCCTCCCGTCACCCGAACTACTCACACTTGACCGATGTTGAGCCATTCATTATCGTTGAATTGATGAACACGTGATCTCCAACCATAACCCCAAAACATGATCCTCGATGCACCTGTGTGATGCGTGGTCAAACAAACGGACAGACAGACAAACATTTCTAAAAATCATAGCAATGTGTTTCTTTTTAAAACTTCTTTTACTAAGTATAGAACGTTATTGAATACAACGCCATCTACTTTCAAGAATGTTGCCACTCAGCAAGAAACAAATCCTTCATCTCGAGCACCACAGGAATTATTTGATCACGGTAAACAATTTGATTTCATAGATGGCGCTACATGTTTTTTTTTACGTGTGTAATGTCTTTTTTTTAGACGAATACTTTTTAATTATAATGTAATATTGTTTTTCATTTCTACTACGATTAATTCATTACTCTCAGCAGTACATGCAATACCTATAATTAACTTACCTAGGTGCATAATTTACTTGATTTTTAATATAAAAAAATAATAACCAAAGTAAATAAGTTACTTACGGTCAAAAAAATAACTAAAACATTGAGAAAAATATTAAAAAAGGAAAAAGACTATTTAAAAAAATACAAAAAGAACATAATCAGACATCGGATTCGAGCCCGGGACTTCTCATCGTCTAAGTCCGCTAGCATAGCTTCTTGGCAATACTGTTCGCTACGTATCACGTTAAAATAACTGTTCTTATGAAACTTAAAAATGTTGTGTTTAGCTCCTTATAGTTTTAGCGTGAAGTTATGTATTCCATGGGTTACAATTATAGATAATGTCTAATTGTGGAAAATTTTGTGATAAACCATTATGGTGCGACAAAAAATACGTTGCTACTCGTTCCCCATAGACGTTTGCGTAATGATTCAAAGTGTAAATAATGTCCTATAGTATTTACTATAAAACTGCAAATTTTCATAAAGATCCGTCTAGTAGTTACTGTTTTATAACGAAAAATTGCTACAGACATTATCCCTTACTGCTTAGCTCCTATGGGAAAAAGCGTGATAATTTATAGCCTAAATGTTAATCTGCATCTATTAGATTGCACGTGCAAAGTTTCAACCGAATCTGTACGGTAGTTTTTGCGTGATGCGTGTTCAAACAAACAGACAGACAGACAGACAGACAGACAGACAGACAGACATTTCTAAAAATGCAGCAAAGTGTTTGAATACTCTTTTCGAACATTTCCTAATATTTTTTTTACTAAGTTCGGCCATGTACAGATACGTGAAATTTACAGTTTTATTATATGTATAGATGGAAGATAGTACCTGGATGACCGAGCTTTGTACGTTTTTTTTAAACGATGTTTTCTAAAAATGAAACCTAGCTAGATCGATTTATCGCCCCTGAAAGCCCCTGTGTACTAAATTTCATGATAATCGCTGGAGCCGATGCCGAGATTCAGATTAGGTATATTTACAACAAGAATTGCTCGTTTAAAGGTACAAGATTATTATAGTATAGATAATATTTGAAACAATTGGGCTTATTTATTGGATTGGATGGAATTTGGTAGAGAGATATATACATAGATAGAGCTTATAACTGGGGATGGTATTAGCTGCATTTTGTCGCGATAACTTTCACATTCCCCGTGGATTCGTCATGTGCATCTTGCACATGATGAATCCGCGGGGAATGTTATATGTACATATTTGAGTAGCATATACGAGACATTTTAGTAATATAAAGCTTTCGTCAAATTTAAATACTTTATTTTACTCGTTAATTTACTTATCCGGGTCCTTAATAACGATCATTATTTCGTGTCCGTGCATGGTAAGCTCAAAGATGTCTGCCGCCGTATTTCTAAGCGCAGCTCTCTATTTATCAATATGACAAGATTTTGACAGTTTGCAGGGGCTTACCGCGGACACGGAAAAAAGAACGTGAATATGAACTCCGATCAATATAATAAGAAAAGAGCTTTTTTTGTCAAGTTATTTTCTTAGTGACTGAAATTGCATCGCGAATTTGTCGCATACTGCACCTTAATGTAGAGCCAAATTATTTTACATTCGCAAGTGTTGCTTTTTCCAACCTAAGTAAATAAAGGACTTTATACGTTCTCTCTTATTTAATTGATAAAATATACAGTCTATAAAATACCTACTCAATAGGCTTTTTTACCAACAAAAGCTATATACCATAATCAAATGCTTGTTTCTTAGTTATTATATATTTATATAGTGATTTGTAATATATACTAATAACCTTCAACTCGTGACTTATTTACATTATGCTAAATAACTTCGTAATATTACCTACCACCTACTTTTGTCACACAACCATCTACCACACATCTGTGAGACCCCGGAATAAAATCGATGTTTTTGTCAGGTTTAGGGACTAAACGTCACCATAAACAGTATAATAGTCTGTAGATACCTAGTAGGTCATAACTCCAAAAACAAGTGGTAGGTGATTAAGGATAAATATATTAAATATTTTTTTAATACAAAACTGATATTACGTAAAGAAGCCACGACTGGGAACTTTATAAAAATCACCTGTATAACAAATCATCTGATTCTGAGGCTGGAGTTAACATGTTTTGTTGGCCCTATTAGTGAAAACGTCATACGTTTACCAAAAAATAAGCCTATTCCAAGTACTCACTCATTATAATGTAAATGACACTACTTGACTACAAAATTGAAGTGACGCATTGTATTATGTTCGGATCGGTCATAATTATTATATTTCCGTGTAAAAAACTATTAACTCATAGAACAACTATTATTCATACAAATTAACAATGAACGATTTTCACGGCTTTTTCATTTAGAAGCGTGAAAAATATTCTGCGCGCACAACGAGACGACAGTCGGGTATATGCCTCTCGGGAAAAATCACGGTTTTCCTCTCGTACTGTGAGTTCGGCCGTTAGTGTTTGTTTGGACACCGACCTCGCTCGCCATCACTTAAAACCTTTCTACAAACTAACATTAAAACAAATACATAGAACAATTTTATGTAAAAACTTTAAAACAATTATACAACTAAGTATATTAGAACAAAATAATGCTTTCAATAGTTTTAATTGCAACTTTATTGCCCTATGTATTGTCTTGGTATCCTTATGAGTTTAATGGTAGGGTACCAGGGCATCATGGGTACCAAGGAGTGCACGATGGTCGTGAACACGCGAGGGGCTTCATGAATGAGTGGACCGTGGAAGTTGAGGGCGGTGAAGAGGTGGCGCAACTGGTTGCTCTGGAATTTGGATATGTCTTTGGAGGAAAGGTAAGCTTTGGATTAATTCTTGAAAGTTATGTTGTCTTGGTGTTGATATTAAAATTTAAAGTTATCTTGGATATATTTCATTTCCAATCGAGCTATAAAGATATGTAGGGATGTACCTAAAATAAATGTATTAAAATAATTTAATCAATTTTTTTAACAATTTCAAAATAACTTTCAACACGGAAATGTACAAATTTCAAGAAGATCATTTAAAAAAATCAGTGCGTATTTTTCTACATCGTATTGGAATTGGGACAGGGTAATGACTATGTGGATTTTATATGTCTTATAAAATGCCTCAAAAAATTGCTGTAGCTAGTAGTTAATGTATTTTTCAGGGTTCAGTTTCTTTATTTCACCGTAACTTCTAAACCTTAGTCCGAGTAGGACTGCCTAAATTATGTAAATTATTTTAAAAAAATAATGTGTTTACCGTGAGACGTGATTAAAATAACATTTGAACTATTTTTTCTTCTGATTGGAACCTCAGAACAAAAGAAAGAGGTATCGAGGTAGTATCGGTTTCAAAATAGTAAAGGTCGCATTATTATTATATTTATGGTTCGTTCAGTAAGAAATAATTTTGTAAAGAAAACCTTGATAATTTTAAAAGAGTGGCACATGAGTTCTTGGCAGCTTCTTCTCACGAGCTTTACACTTGGAACTGCCGCCTAAGCTCATTTTGTTTTTTTTTCAAACAATCATAATTTTATAATTTTTTTAGTATGTATGAATTTGACGTTTTCAAATAATCATTAACCTGATTTTACGAATTATAGAAATTTGAGTTTGAGTTTTCTTTATTATACTACAAAATGAAGAGGCGAGCAGGTCATGCGGGTGATGGTAAGCGTCACGCTAGCTCATAACAGCATCAGTGCCACCCAAATCCTTGTTTGGCAAAGATCTGAATGTAACCGCATCACGCTTCACATTTGACACATTAGTTCATACGTCTCATTTGCCCAGTAATTACACTTTTTTACGTTAACTTCACCATTTGACAGAAATTAAGACAATTTCAAACAATTATGTTCGTTATGAAAATATATATATTACGGGTCTAAATCGCGTGAATAATTTAAGTTAGAATACCTTGTTTAGTCTACCCGTGACCACGAAGTTGCAATACGGTCGAAACGTCGGGCAATAAACAAGGTATTCTACCTTAAATTATTCACGCGATTAAGACCCGTAATATATATATTTTCATTATGTGTACAAATCGCGAAAGTTTATCAACAATTATGTTTGTGTTAGTTTCAAAAGACAAGCATGTTTTTTGATTTTAAAATTATCTTGTTTTATTGTTACCAACAGAAATAATCATAATGTTTTGTTGCTAGCTCTCATCGACTATAGTGGTTCATAAATAATAATGAATTTTCCAATTACCGATTTAGTTATAGTCATTCAAAACCGAAGTGCCGTTGAGTCACTCAACTTATTCATTGACTTATTTATTCATTTATTCAAATAGTATTTGTGGTACATAATATAATTGTATTAGTAAGACACTTTGGCTATTAATAACCTAGTTGAAATGTCATATCTACATTCCTTAGAATAAATCTTACGAAATTAAAATGTGTAGGCAAGATGAGCATAAAGTTTCACCTAAGAATAGGGTTGCCAACTTTTATTTCAAGAAATAGAGTACATCTGATTTCACAAGGTGGTAAATAAAGAATACGGATTTATAAAAAGAGATTTTTTTTAACTATATTTTGGTACCTGCTTTTGCAGCACTTAAGAATGTTTCATTGTTTTAAAATAATTGTACGACTCAAAACATTCTAAATCTAAATTTACATGGATCAGGCCTAGTACAGTAAACATTGTGTAATTTTAATTAGGTATATAATTTTTCCCCGTTTTTGTAACATTTATCACCGCTACTCGGCTCCTATTGGTCGTAGGGTGATGTTATATAACCTACAGCCTTCCTCGATAAATAAGCTATCATCATCATCATCAGCCTATCGCAGTCCACTGCTGGACAAAGGCCTCTCCAATTGCACGCCACTTTGTTCTATCTTCGGCTTCTCGCATCCAGCTCCTGCCAGCCGTTTTGCGTAAATCATCACTCCACCTGGCCTGAGGGCGTCCTACACTACGTTTACCGTGCCGTGGTCTCCACTCAAGAACTCGTTTACCCCAACGGTTGTCGGTTCTTCGGCAAATATGGCCAGCCCACTGCCACTTCAGCTTGCTAATCCGGTGGGCTATGTCGATAACTTTGGTTCTCTGCCGTATCACCTCATTTCTGATTTTGTCCCTAAGAGAAACTCCGAGCATAGCCCTTTCCATAGCCCGCTGAGCGACTTTGAACTTGTGGACTAGCCGTACCGTCAGTGTCCACGTTTCGGCTCCGTATGTCATGACGGGTAGGACGCACTGATTAAAGACTTTAGTCTTTAGACATTGTGGGATCGACGATGAGAAGACTTGACGTAGCTTACCAAACGCTGCCCAACCCAACCGAATTCTCCTGTTCACCTCGTCCTCGAAGTTGTTTCTACCTAACTGCAATGACTGCCCGAGGTACACATATTTTTGAACAACTTCGAGAACGGCGCCGTGCACCGCTATCGGTTCCGGTAGTACATGTTCATTGAACATGACCTTGGTTTTATCCAAGTTCATCCGTAGGCCGATGCGTACAGAGGAGTCAGCCAGGTCATTCAGCATCAGTTGCAGGTCCTGCAGCGTTTCCGCCATAATGACAATGTCATCTGCAAATCGCAAGTGAGAGATGTATTCACCATTGATGTTGATGCCCCGCCCTTTCCAGTGCAGCGTCTTGAACATATCCTCCATTGCATTTGTGAACAGTTTCGGGGAGATAACGTCCCCTTGCCTCACTCCTCGATGCAATGGTATAGGTTTTGTTTCCTGATTCTGTACTTGGACGGACATTGTTGCGGCTTCGTAGAGACATCTCATCACTTGGATATATCGCCAATCTACTTGGCATCGCTGCAGAGACTCCAGAACGGACCAGATTTCAACCGAGTCAAAGGCCTTCTCATAGTCCACGAATGCTAGACACAGGGGCTGATTATACTCTTGGGTCTTTTGTATAATCTGCCGCACTGTGTGGATGTGGTCTATGGTGCCATATCCGCTCCGAAATCCAGCCTGTTCCGGTGGTTGGAATTCGTCAAGTCTTCGCGCAAGGCGGTTCGTGATGACTCTTGAGAACAGCTTATAGACATGGCTCAGAAGAGAAATAGGTCGGTAGTTCTTCAGCCGGGTCTTATCTCCTTTTTTGAAGAATAAGACGACTACGCTTCTACTCCACGCCTCTGGAGTTCTCCCTTCGAACAGGACAGCATTAAAGAGCTTTTGGAGCTCCCTCAGTACGGGTTTACCTCCAGCCTTTAACAGCTCTGTTGTAACGCCATCCTCTCCAGGGGCTTTTCCATTTTTTAGCTGTCTAAGAGCCAGCACGATTTCGTCAATGTTGACTTCTGGCAGGTCTTCGGTGTAGTGGCGTGTTAGAGTAGCTCTAGGACCCTCATCTTCTGGATCAGGTCGAGATGCATGCGAAGCGTATAGCCGGCCATAGAAGCCTTCCACTTCGGAGAGGACTGCCGGCTTCGAAGAAACGACTTCTCCACTTGTTGTGGTCAACTTCGTCAGGTGGCTTCTTCCAAGAGATTGTACGAACACTTTTGACCCCCGGTTCTGCTCGATCGCTCTTTTAATCAAAAGAGTGTTGGAGCACCGAAGGTTGTGTCGTATAAGCTTGTTGATCTCTTGGTTTAGAGCGCGCTTTTCCGACGAAGTGACGGGTGGGTTTTCACGTCGTTCCTTCATTAGCCCTAAAGTCCTTTCCGAAAGCTTTGACTTCTTGCCCTTACGCTGCATTTCATAAAATCTCGTACCTTCTTCCCTGAGTATCCGAACCACATTTACGAGCTTCTGGTTTACGTCTGTTGTGGTTTCCATGGCAGCAAATCGGTTATCCAGGTTTGACTGGAACGCTTCGGATCCTATCATGGTTTGGAGCAAAGTAGGTCGGAGCCTGGACCTCATCAGAGGGGCACGTTCCGCCTTGAGGTCGATATTCAGAGAGCCTCGGACAAGTCGGTGATCACTACCGGTATTAAACCTGTTGATCACGGTGACGTCTCTGAATATATGCTTTTTGTCCGTCATGATGAAGTCGATCTCGTTTTTCGTCATAGTGTCGGGGCTTTGCCACGTCCACTTCCTTTGGGGCCGTTTCTTGAAAAAGGAGTTCATCAAGAAGAGCCCCTCCCGTTCGAGGAAGTTGACTAGCATTTGCCCCCTATGATTTCTGCTTCCAAATCCATGGGATCCTACTACCAATTCGCTGCAATTTTGTACTCCCACTTTAGCGTTGAAGTCCCCCATAACAACGTTGTAGTGGGTCTTAGTGGTGGAGTGGAGGGCCCTCGATATGTCATCGAACATATCCTCCACTTCGTCGTCTGGATGTGCCGAGGTCGGTGCGTACACTTGCACTACCTTGAGGCTATACCTCTCGGTGAGCTTGATAATGAGGTACGCTACCCTGTTCGACACGCTAGACATTTCCACAACGTTGTCAGAAAGGGACTTATTTACCAGAAACCCAACACCACCTTGGGATTGTTGGTCTCCCTCGCGGAAGTACTTAAGGTGGCCTGACTCGAGGGTTATGGTGTCCTCTCCCTCTCTTCGGACTTCACTTAACCCGAGGATATGCCACCTAATCTTCCCAAGTTCCACCTCAAGTTGTGCCAGATGCGAGTCTAGCCGTAGCGTGCGTCCGTTATACGTCGCCAGGGTCAGTCGGTTGTGGTGGCCTTCCGTAGCCCGGAGATTCTTAGCACCCCCCGCCACGCCGTTACCGTAGACGCCACCATGTCCAGGAATAGCGTGACTGCCGGGAACTGAGGGCCGTGGCTTTTGTGCTTGGTGCATATGGGGGTAATGCCCATAATCGCCACGCTGGGCAGGCGGGTTGGCGATCGCAGGGCGTAGCTCTCGCATCAGTGACGCTGCTGCCCGTCACTGACCTGTTACTTTAGCTACGCCTTAAATTGGGATGGTTATACCGCCACCAGCCGGTCGCCAGAGCCTCGTTCGTTGTACAGCAGGATGTACCGCGTGCAGGTGAGGTTGGCTTGGAGCGAAAGATGGTGATGCGCCCCCTTACATCCCGAAAAATAAGCTATCCAACAGTAAAATAATTTTTCAATTCAGACCAGTAGTTCCAGAGATTATCGCGTTCAAACAAACAAACTCTTCAGCTTTATAATATTAGTACATATTTTTTTAATTGTTATTAGTAGCGTTTGAATGGTATATATCAATGCTTACTTAATAATAATGTAACATTATCAGCCATTAGTTGTCGATACTAAAACAAGTTTAATGACCTTCCATACAAATATTTTCCACTACATAAAATTTATAAGGGAAAAGAGAAAACAATATGTCAGTTCTTGTTAGTCTGGTTAGAAAAGGAATATTAATAACGACACGCTTAAGATAAAAATAACAATGGACTGGCCTGTTGGTCTAGTGCTAAGTGACCCTGGCTGCTAAAGCCAGAGGTCGTCGGTTCGTCGATTCCAACCCAGGATTATCTTTGTTAATTCAGTGTCTGGGTGTAATTTATTCATAACTAGCGGAAGCCTCGCGGTTTCACCCGCATAGTTCCCGTTCCCGTTGGAATACGGGGATAAAAAATAGCCTATGTCACCCGGGGTTAGTGTAGCTTTCCAACGGTAAAAGAATTTTTGAAATCGGTCCAGTCTTTTTTGAGTTTATTCATTACGAACATACACACACAAAAATACAATTTTTTCCTCTCTATAATATTAGCATAGACTAACTGTTGCCGAAACTGCGACTACGTTCGCGTGTAAATGTTGAAAAACCAATTTATCCTGTGGGTACCTACATTATTCCAGGATAAAATATAGCCCATGTGTTATTCCTAGGTATAAGCCAAAGTTCATCCAGATCTGATTACCCGTTGTGGCGAGGTTGAATAATTAAACATCTATTCATTCAGCCAAAATGTAATATTAGTTAGTATACTCGCAGATCTATACTAATATTAAAAATCTGAAGAGTTTGTTTGTTTGTTTAAACGTGACAATCTCAGAAATACTGATTCGAATTGAAAAAATATGTTTTTGTTGGATAGTCCCTTTATTGAGGAAGGCTTTAGGCTATATAATATCACGCTACGACTAATAGGAGCGGAGCAGCAGAGAGAAAAATGTTGCAAAAACGAAGTTGCGCGGGTCAGCCAGTGTATAATATATTGCCATAGTACAAGCACTGTCTATACTAAAGCCGAAATTGATGTGAAATGTTTATAACAGAGTGGCTTAGCAACCATTGACAAAAGTTTTAAAGATTGAAAGGTTGCGAAGTTGCGAAGCAATTTATTTAATAAGCATTTCACATTCAGTTCGGTTTTATTATAGTTTGGAAACAGATCGTCGTAAGGTAATGGTTTAAAAAAATCAACGTTATCTCTAAAAGCTATATGTGATCAAGTAAACTAACTTTTGCCCGTGGGTCTGCCCGTGTGAGCGTCAGAGGAGAAAGCTATGAAACTAGTTTTAAAATTAAGTACCTCGATGGCGCAGTGGACTAGTGTTATGTACTCACGTACTGTTGCTGTGTAAGAGGTCGAGGACTCAATTCCCACACAGGACAGAGCTTGTGATATGGCAGTGTCCAGGGACTCCCATCACAGTATTGGGCCGGTGTTTAGTCAATTGTTTCTCCCATATGCCAATGCTTGTGAGATTCATATTAGTTGCCAATCTATATGTTCTTTGTGTTCGTTTTTGAATGTTATATGTAGTGTGGCAGCAATTTTTTTAAATTTATGATTTTTTATTCACTTAGAATTTTTGGTATAAGCACAGAATAAGTAATAGTAGGTACTAGAGACATAGACATAGACATACGCCCCTTCGAGGGGCGCGCTGCCCGAATATACCTAAACTGCGGTATAAGTGTAATTTTGTCTTTTATGCGAATAAAGAATTTCGAATATGAAAAGACAACTTCCACAATAATGTCTAACAATAAGTCCTTAATATAAAAATACTTTTTCAGTGGAAAAGCTGAATTTTAGCGAAGAAACTGTCCCACCTCACTTTCAGTATAAAGCAATCAGAAATATAATAAAGGACAATCCTTTTTAATTAAAATTAACAAACACCCGTAGAACAGAGCTTAATATAAAATTAAGTTAATTTATAATTTGTGTTCCACGAATATATATTTTTTGTTGAAATTATGAAACATACCATACCTAACCTTAAATATTTAAATTTTAATATTATTATTTACTAGCTGTCCCGCGCAACTTCGTCTGCGTAAATTTTCCCCGTTTTTGCAACATTTGTCATTGCTGCTCCGCTCCTATTGGTTATAGCCTTCCTTGATAAATGAGCTATCCAACAGTGAAATATTTTTTTAATTCGGAGCAGGAGTTCCTGAGATTACCGCGTTCAAACAAACAAACTCTTCAGCTTTATAATATTAGTATAGATAAAGTATACTTTGACTTACAAGGGCCTATTTTATACCTACTTAACAATTGCTTTTGTTCACTGTAAAACGCTGTGCGTCCGTCCGTCTGTCTGTCCATCTGTCACTAGGCTGTATCTCATGAACCGTGATAGTTAGACAGTTAAAATTTTCACAGATGACGTATTCCTGTTGCCGCTAAAACAACTACATACTATTATTATAAAGAGGAAATATTTGTATTTTTAAATGTAACGAATAAACTTAAAAAAACTTTTTAACAAAAAATATTACCGACTTCAAAAATAAATACAAGGCAACTAAAAAGCAAAAAAAATATACCTAGAATAACAAAAACAAATTAAACATTTTGAAGTTGGTGCCATGAAATAGTAGTCTTTATGTTTTATTCGGCCCCAACTTCAAAATGTTTAATTTGTTTTTGTTATTCTAGGTACAGTACTCCCAAATTAATAATGCACATGCAGATCTTCGCTAATTGTCGTATTCCCGGAAACACTCGAATCATGGAATCGTAAGAGCCCTAAACAAGGCATTTGCATTTTGCACCTTGTTTAAAAGAGATAGGAGTCAATATCATGTGTGCACAATCGAAAACAAATCGGGCGTTCGGCAGCTGTCGCCGGTCAGCGAAATGTCTGTCAGTCGTCTTTATATATTGGTAGTGACTGCACGTGTTCTCTATTTGTGGAAATATATAGAGCTGCTATTACACACCCTTCTTGGTAAATATAATTTCAACATTAATTAGCTTATTCAGATTTAAATAGTATATTTTGAAAAAAGGAAAATAAATAACATATTTCACGTTTTTTTAATATTAAAAAAATAAAATACCTACATTAAATACATATTAAGTACTAGAAAAACATTTAAAAAATGAGATTTATTTAAATTAAATAAATAGATAAACATGCATAAAAAATATATACCTAACTCTGCCCATGCCATTTTCTTTCAGACGAATTCTTCCAAAATGGATAAATTTAAACGTGGAAAACCGCTTAATTCACAAGCACGGCAAATGGTATTTAATGTGTACCTTTATTTCTTAAATGAAGCCAATGTTTTCAACAGAGACCATGATGGTTATTTTAAAAAAATTCAAGACCGTGTTACAAAAGCTACAGGAATTTCGCGACGAACTTTGAGTAATATCTTAAACGAAAAAAAACATAATCAATCAAAGAAATTTTCTACACCGAAAAAAGGAAGACCTAAAAGTAGATTTCGGCTGGTACTTGATGATTTCGACTACTGTGTTATTCGTAATATGATATACAATTTTCAATTGACGCTGAAAGAACTCCCAACTGTAAATAATTTAAGAATAAAGTTGATCGAAGCTATTAATTTCAAAGGCTGTGCCGAGACTTTAAGGTTGATCTTGAAAGACATGGGGTTTAGGTTTCTGAAAACTGATAATAACAGACAATTACTTATGGAAAAACATGATATACGCCTAAAAAGGATCAAATATCTCAGAGAAATACAACAGCTGAGGAGTTCTGGTAGAAACATAGTATTTATGGACGAGTCGTATGTGCACACATCACATACTAAGGGTAAAACTTGGCAAGATAGCAACAAAAAAGGTATCAAACAACCCATTTCCAAAGGAGAGCGAATAATTATTGTACACGCAGGCAATGAAAAAGGCTTCGTCCCAGGGGCTCTAATGTTACATAAATGTGTCGACTCAGAAGGTGACTATCATAAAGAAATAAACGCGGAACGTTATCAAACTTGGCTACGCAATCAATTGATTCCCAACTTGCCTCCTAATAGTGTGTTGGTAATAGACAACGCCCCATATCATAATAAGCTGTCTGTGAAACCACCAAACTCAAACACATCTAAACCACAAATGACAGCTTGGTTACAACAACACAACATTCCGCATGACCCAAAGAAACTGAAACCCGATTTGTATAAAATTATACAAAGATACAAAGAAAATTACACAGAATTTGCCATTGACCGTATAATGGAGGAACATGGGCATAAAATTATACGATTGCCACCATATCATCCCGATTTTAACCCTATTGAAAATATTTGGTCCCAAATAAAGCAACACGTGGCCAAGAGAAATATTGCAATGACTGTGACGTCAGTTAAAGATGCTATATTAGAAAAAATCAATAAAATAGGACCAGAAGAATGGAAAAAAGTTTCTGATCATGCGGTTCAATGCGAAGATGAATATAGAAAATTTGAGCCAAGAATCGATAGTTATTCCGATAAACTGATTATTTACACAGGTGATAGCAGTGAGGAAAGTGTAAATGAACAAGAGCATAATGAAACTTCTGATGAATCTGCGATGTCGGGAATAGAGGTCTTCCTCGATTCTGATTAATTTTTTTATAATTGTATTATTTTTCTGGAATGATTAGTGCTGTAAACAAATTTGAACTGAGATTTTGATTATATTTTATGTAAACCTCTATTTGAAAACGTTTTTTTCTCCTTCTAATAAAACCTTATGTTATTTAAACCTTTTCCTCCATAATTACACCAACTTCGGTAAGACACTTGAAAACTAATCACTCCAACAATGATTGTAGCGTTTTCGCTATTTACTTACATGGAATTATCGAATCAAATTTCGTTACAGGTAAATCAAATCTGTTTTAGCACAAAACACATAATATATAAAATTAGGCATAGAGAAATTGCTCTTAACCACTCTATATAAATATCGTCTTTCGACGCTCGGGTAATACGACCGTTGCCGAACAATGACGAAGATTTCCGAAGATTTCTATGCGCATTATTACTTTTGGAGTACTGTATATTATTTTTTGCTTTTTAGTTGCCTTGTATTTATTTTTGAAGTCGGTAATATTTTTTGTTAAAAAGTTTTTATTTCTCACTTTTTAGTGGGTTGGTTTATAATTCACTTAAGTTACAATAGGCTTATGTCATCTGCTCAAATCCTTTTACGAAATATTGCTTGCCCCGATGCAGGGCCGTTAATTGTTGAGGAGTTCACTATCAGCTTTATTACATTGTATAATAGTAGTATATCGAGATTAAAGTGCTACTCAATACCATATTAAAGTACTTAATTAAATCGCAAACTGTGAAATATTGAATAGGTCTGCTCGTAATGTTTGGTCTTCATCATCAGTTCCACTTCACCAATTGGTGTTTTTTAAGAGTAAATGCACGAATCACTATGAAATATACCTAAATCACTATAAGTGTGCTTTTAATATTTTAAGAGTTCCCTCGATTTCTCCAGGATCCCATCATCAGATCGTGATCTGATGGCAATGGGACCAACTTGGAAGTATACCCTTTCAAACACAAAAACAATTTTTCAAATCGGTCCAGCCGTCTTTGCGTAATCGGTGAACAAACATACAAAAAAAAAAAAAAAAAAAAAAAAAAAAAAAACATACAGACGAATTGAGAACCTCCTCCTTTTTGAAGTCGGTTGAAAACTACTGAACCAATTTTAAAATATCTTTCACCATTAGAAAGCTACATTATTGAGGAATAACATAGGCTATATTTTATTGTCAAAAAAGTTAGAGATCCCTACGAAAATTGCAATAATGTAACTCAAGGTATAAAAAACTACTATATGAGACCCGTGCGAAGGCGGGGCCGGCAGTTAATAGGTACATAATAACATTTTAGATATCGGTCTTACAAAATACGTAAGAAAAGGTAGAAGAATTTGATGTTTGGTAACATAGTCCCGGTTAGATGGTTCGATTCCGGCCCCGGTTTGGCATAAGGAAGTCTCGGTTTCGATTCCTGAGTCTGGACTTCGATTTTTTCTATTTTTCAAAAATGCAATTATTGTATTAATACTACAGAACCTCATTTTTTGTTGTTCATATTTTATGTTACGGACTTATTGTTAGAAATACGTTTTATTTAAAATGTACACAGAACTGCACAAAGATGACGCTTTTAAAAATTGGAATGCAGGCTTTGATTGCTTTGATTAAACATGTTGCACGTTCCCACACCGTTCCGTATGCTCTAAATAATTGGTATTCGTCTGTAAATAGAAGCCTCTACATATATTCTGTTTGCCTGGTATCTGGTATCCAATAAATGCAATCTTCTTTAGTATATTTGCTTTAAACTCGGAATAAAAGTATTTTAATTGGCAAAAAGCCTTTTTTTCAAGCAATATCTTCCTTTTCTTTTACAAAGTCCTTACGGCTTTTCACATCGAGGGCCCATATCATTTCCCCATGGAAATAAACAGAATCCAACTGAATAAAAGCTGTAGGCTACAGATTTTTAGAGTTTGGTACCGTATATGGTGGAATTAAACTAACAGACGAAGAACTATTAGGTAAGAATGGTTAACCTTTTTCAAAATACTAATGAAAATTGTAGATTAGCTTGCAGTTTGAGCCTGTACTTTTCCTCTTTTTATTGTGATAAGAAAGATTCATATCGACAGTACTCAGAAAAGTATAGTAAACTAAAATGAAATAAACACAGAACAAACAATCGTGCTTATAACATCACATCAATGGGTCTGATGCTTTCTGTCTAACGGCCGGTCTCAATAATCTATCTATCGATCGATGGATTTGGCTACTAGAGTTTGAATTTTGACATATTTTATACGGAGCTTATGTCAAATATATATTTCTAGTAGCCAAATCCATCGATAGATAGATTATTGAGACCGGCCGTAAGTAGTTAGTATCACTAACTACTAGACAAAAAGGCCTTGCTACCTCAGTCCTATAAAAATATGATGAACTCACACCACATGTGTTAGATAAAGTCGAAATCAACGTTCTGACGTTCGACGAGGCCTATCTCAAGTGGCACTTGAAAACAAGCCCGCAGTATATTGCACAGATTATATCTGTTGATATCGGACGTGCCGACGTAATACACGTAATTAATCAACTTTATAATATTTTATTGCGTAAAGCTTATATAGAAAGGTTTCCAATAACGGCCTGTTTTAACATTTATCCGCTTATTTCTATAGTGATCGTTATTTCGATCGATTGTTGCAACGCCTTATAACAATACTGATAATTGATGACCTCTGTGGTGCGGTGGGTGTGTCCGACTGCTACGCAAGAGAATCGAACCCATGACGGGTTCGATTCCCACACGGGACATCACTTTGTGTGGCCCGCGGCTTCGCCCGCTTTGATGACGGTTATCGCAATGAAAACTATCATATGTTTTCGCATTTATATGTTACAGTTTGTTGTTCAGGTAAATAACAAAATGGCACCGGACATAATAATGACTTATAGGCAAATTTTTGATACCTTGGGTAATTTTCGTAACAATCTCTAATTTAATAAAAAAGCAGCCTGTTACTCCATGATACATTATCTGCGAGTAACAAAAACTGATTTTTTTGCTTTCTATTGGTGAAAGAAATTTTAAAATCGGTTTAGCGTTTTAGTCGTGAAAACGTAACAAACAAACAAACACACTCACTTTTGCATTTATAATATTAGTTTGGATTAGGATAGCTGCCTGCGTGGATGACTTTAGGTCGTCAAGGGCTGAATTTCAAACACTACAAGACGTGTTTTCTAATTCACAAAGTCAAATTTTCACATTTAACTCTAAAACTGACATAGTTACATACAAATTTGCAACCCTTATTCTATCCCTTATTACTGATGCCTACATTAGAACTTTGACTTCATATCAGGTTTAGGCTGTGCGTTGATCCACTCAGTGAGTCACTCAGTCAGTCAGTTAGTACAAAGAATTTGGAATAGATATATAGATTTTCAATATACGAGCACGATGGTTTATTCTATGTCTGGATGTTACTTATCTATCATATGTATGTATTTAGAAATATGTATTTATAATATGTTTATCAGTTATCTGGCTTTCAGAGTACAAGCTCTACTTAGTTTGGGATCTGATAGCGTTGTGTGAGTTTTCCCAAGATATTATATTATAAACTAGCTGTCACGCGCAACTTCGTATGCGTTATTTTTCCCCGTTTTTGAAACATTTCTCGTCGCTTCTCTGCTCCTATTTGTCGTAGCGCGATGTTATATAGCCTATAGCCTTCCTCGATAAATGGGCTATCCAACAAAAAAAAAGAATTTTTCAAATCGGACCAGTAGTTCCTGAGATTAGCGCGTTTAAACAAAAAAACAAACAAACTCTTTCGCTTTATAATATTACTCGTAGTATAGATATAATTGTTGTTGCGAAATTTATTTTAATCTAACTTACCTAGATATGTATTTGTCTGCATGTGTGCAGTTACAAATAGTCACTAAACATGACTTATGAAAATTTAGTACCTAGTCGACTACAAGAAAAAAATATTATTCTATACAAATTAGACAAAAAATTTAACATTTAAAAAACACTTAAAATGCTTCAACGATATGTGTTTTTCCACAATGTAATAGGTTTTTGAATTTAATACGAGTATCATTAAAACGAATACTAAAAGTAATGATTTGACGATAGGAACTTATGACGTCATAGTTTGTTATTCCATACCAATAACGTAAAGACCAGGATTGCGCCATAACCTTACAAAATTGACCACTGTCTAGACAAAGACAACGCTACTTTGTGGACAATAGGCTGTCAAAGGTCGTTTTTCTCTCTTTCACGCTTTGCCGTCAATATTTACTTCATAATTGAAGCGTCGCGGTGGGAGTGTACCCTGCTGCTACGCAAGAAGTCGTGGGTTCGATCCCCACGCAGGATAAAACTTTGTGTGATGAGCGCGGTGGTTTATTCTGTGTCTGGGTGTTATTCATCTATATTAAGTATGTATTTAGAAATATATAAGTATGATTATCAGTTGCCTGGTTTCCATAGCACAAGTTCTGCTCAGTTTGGGATCAGATAGCGTTGTGTGAGTTGTCCCAAGATATTATTATTATTATTATTGAAAGGGATGGCACGGTCCAGGTCTATACGTATGTAACATTTCACATTTCTATAGAGCTTGTCGTTTTGATATTTCATAAAAAGACTGATTTGGCTTGACAGTTAACATCCGTTTTGCCATGTCAACCTGTCGCATACAGGTAGATAGATAGGACTGGTAACGTTATCTGGGTCGGATCCAGGATTTAATCCTGGGGAAATTAAATGGCAGTGCCGGATCTAACATGCTTCCTTTAGTTTCGCCCAACCCGGCCAAGTGTAACTTGCAGGCACGACGGAGGGGTGGCTGCCCCAAAAAAATCGTTCTGGACAAGAGGCAAATGAGCAAACAAATTTAATACAATACAAGAAATTCAGTACAAAACACACACAATGGACACATTCAGTACACACACACACACACACACACAGTGGACTAAACACTGCCCAATGGTGTAAAAGGCACACATTACACCATTGGCCAGTTTTTAGTCAATTGTACTACCTGAAATTGCGAAAACCCTCCACAAAAATCCAACAAAAATGTGGCGAATCAACCATTTTATAAAAATCTAAGATATCAGACTAATAATAGGATACATGGAACTGCTAAAAACTACGATTGACCTCATTGTACAAGTTTCCTTTTAGTTAAGTAATATATTGTTTAATTAAAAGCGCAGCTATTAATTGACTTGAAACTAATGAAAGAATTTACGATGGAGACGTGATAGAACAAGTTTAGCCCACATTTGTAAGTTTCTTTGTTCTAAAATTATGCGGAATTTTTGGGAATTAAATCAGAAGCAACAATGTTGACCGATACGTCATTTCGCATCGCTGCATGCCTTCTTTGGGTGTCCAATGTGTTTCTCCGCATCGATGTTACTGTGGAGAAGACGTGTGCGGGCTCGGACACCATGTCCTGTCGTGAAGCAGGAGCGCAGGTCGTATATCCCGCCACGCAAGCATCAATGAGTTAATCCGTCGGGCTCTTGTCACCTTTGGCGTGCCAGCTGTGATCGAACCAAATGGTTTGACGCGCAGCGATTGTAAGAGGCCGGACGGTACCTATGCCTTTGTTACCTTGGAAGATGGGTTGGCCCTTGGTATGGGATGCAACTTGCGTCGGTACCTTAGCGTTTACCCATCTTATAAACACGGCGAATTACGCTGGCGCTACTGCTGCATCAAACGGCGCAAATACAGTAGTCTGGTTGGGGATTATATATTTGAGCCGTTTGGGGTTAGAACTCTAGGGCCGTGGGGCCCAAGTGCGCGCCTATTATTTAAGGAAATTTTCCGACGTCTTATCATTGCCTCTTGTGACCAGAGGTACTAGTATAGTATTATATTATCTGTGCCAGAGGGCTGGCCTCTTCTTTGCTCAGATAATAAGCATTGCCATCCAACGTGGCAATGCTGCCAGCCTTCTGGGAACGTTACCTGTTGTTATAATCTCAGGAACTACTCCTCCGAATTAAAAAAAATATTTTTTTTTATATACTGTTGGATAGCCCATTTATCGAGGAAGGCTCTATAATCTAGTTTTCTACAATCTGCACCTACATATTCTTAAGTTTACATCACCCAAAGGTAGACTGGCAGAGAATGCTTTTAGCATTAAGTCCGCCTTTGTACTCTATTTGTACATTAAGTGTTAAATAAATAAATAAATAAATAGGCTATATAACCAATAGGAGCAGCAATGAGATATGTTGCAAAAACGGGAAAATTTACGCAGACGTAGATGCGCGGGACAGCTAGTTAGATATATTTCGTCCTATACATATACATAAGGTAAGTGTGATTTGCGTCTCAGGGGCAATAAAGTTTATTAAACTAAAACTGGACTAAAACTAATCTGCATGATAGTACTTGTTATACCTATTTAAAGTAGATTTTTGTTTAACTTAATGCAACAACTAGTATAATCATATACATACATATACATATCAACCCATAAGATGGCCCACTGCTGGGCACGGGTCTCCCCAGTAGAACCTACTAGTATGTAGATCCTGGGGGTAATTGCCATAATCGCCACGCTTGGCGAGCGGGTTGGCGATCGCAGTAGGGCTTTAAGTACGCAGAGGACGCTGCTGCCCGTCCTCCGGGGTGAAATCCCTTAGTCGCCTTGACGACACCCACGGGTAGAGATGGGGTGGTACTATTCTTAAGCCGGCACCACACGGCAAACTACTAGTATAATCCAATTATTTTTAAATAAACATTTTAACATTCCCCATAATAAACTTTCACGCGTTTGGGGGCATTTTAATGTTAGGTTACATTACTTTTAGTATGTACTATAAATAATGCATAAGTATGTACCTATATGCACATGTCAAACATATTGCGATAGGGGAAAAAATATTCTATATTCTGACCCGCACCACTTCGTCTACGTCAATTTTCCCCGTTTTTGCAACACTTTTTATCGATGCTCCGATCCTATTGGTCCTAGCGTGATGCTATACTGTAGCCTGCCTCGATAAATGGGCTATCCAATACCAAACCAAACCTGAGATTACCGCGTTCAACCAAACAAACATTTAAACAAACTGTTCAGCTTGATAACATTAAGTGAAGTATAGATATTGCTGCTTCTTTTTTTTATTCAACTACAAACATATTTAATTGTAATTATACTAATTAAGAATGACATATTTAATAATTAATAATACAATATACAAGATATTTACAAAAATAAAATAAAAAGGCCGACAAAACCGTTTAGGCGTCAAAGAATTCGATGTCAACAGGTAACGTTCCTTAAACAAACAAACAAACAAAAAAGCAAACAAACTCTTCAGCTTTATGATATTAGCATAGCTTAGCAGTTTTTGAAAACGTTAGGTTAATGTTGTTCAATAAGAGTTGTAAAAATAGATTTAATTTTAATGACTCTACTTATTGTAAGCATAAAAATATGAATGCATTAACCGGCTTGCTAATCGGTGATTGTACCCGACTAATCGGCGTAATACTAGTCTAGTACCTTAAAGAATAGACATCGAAAACGGTATAAATCCTATAATCCAGGGAGGGGGGGGACTCGACTGATGACGTTTTTTTTTTAAGCATTTGAGCATTTTGACACTGGACCCGTGAGTTTTGACAGACAATTGCCCCTTTTTGACAGACAATTGCCCCTTTTTGACAGACTATTGCCCCTTTTTGACAGACAATTGCCCCTTTTTGACAGATTATTGCCCCTTTTTGACAGACAATTGCACCTTTTTGACAGACAATTGTCCCTTTTTGACAGACTATTGCCCCTTTTTGACAGACTATTGCCCCTTTTTGACAGACTATTGCCCCTTTTTGACAGACAATTGCCCCTTTTTGACAGACAATTGCCCCTTTTTGACAGACAATTGCCCCTTTTTGACAGGCAATTGCCCCTTTTTGATAGACAATTGGTTGAGCCACACACTTCGGCGGTGGTGTCCCGTGTTGTATCACATGCTACCCAACCCCCACAGAAACTTGGCTGGTTGAATCAAACGTTATCCCCATAAACAAAGTTCAAAGTTCAAAGTTCTGGATCGGCCCCTGTCAAAAACACATAAATTTTCCCAAAATGGGTTTATTCCAATGATATTTTTAGTAAAAATGTAGCTTATTCGGTATCAGCTGTCTCATATAAGTGACGGGATCTCTAATAGTAACAAATGTAAGGAATTAGTTCGATCATTTGTCTCAGTTTGCGTCGCTAATCATTTATTTGTTCGTCGTGTTAAACATGCGACGTGAACTAAAGCGAAAGACACTACTATTTGTTTTCACGTTAACTTGACTTCAACAAGATAACTTAATAAAACTTCTTCACAAAGACTTTTTTTCGACTGCCTCAGTGGCTTAATGGAAGTGAGTATGACTGTTGCGAAAGAGGTCGGTGGTTCCATATCCACATGGGACACCAATTTGTGTGATCCACAAACTGTTGTTCTGAGTCTAGATGTACTTTGTATTCGTGATAATATACGTTTGTAAAGTCTTTTCTTAACTACCTACTATGAGTACCGTTCCGGCGCGGAGCCAAAACTTTGTTCTGGGGCAACATTTAAAACAACATGACTCGTTTTTTTTCGATTTCGCGGCAAGCCCGCGCAAATTGGGGGGGGGGGGGTGTTGCATTTGACACGACACCACAACGCCGAGGGGGTGCAATTACGTGCCAAAACACACCGGCCCAGTGTCAACATTCTTAAATTCCCCAAAAAAGGTAATTCAATTAAGTCTGGGGAAGGGGAGTGTTCATTTGTTCCCCCCCCCCCTTCGATCCGCGCTTGCTACTGTTGTCATTCTGTAAGGTTTTAAATTATTTTTGATTATCTTTTATGTTGTCTTAGGAGTTTTGCTTTATCGGAACAAAACTCGTGCTACCTAACCCACGCCCTGATGATGTAAAGGTTAAAGGTTATGATAAACACATGAATTTCCTGGCAGGTTCTTCGCATGAGCTCTACACTTGAAACTGCCGAGTAACTTTTTTTTGAAACTGTTGATTTCAAACGAGCATTTATTACGTTATCTATGCTAATGTTATAAATGTCGATAAACTTTTGCGATATGTACACATTATAAAATTATATATACTACAGATCTTAATAATTTAAGGAAAGTTACCTACCTTGTTTAATGCCCGACGTTTCAACCGTATTGCAACTGCCGTGGTCACGGGTAGACTACCCGTGACCACGGCCGTTGCCATACGGTCGAAACGTAATTAATTTATAAAATAAAATTATAAAGCTGAAGATTTTGTTTGTTTGAACGCGGCAATCTCTGGAACTACCAAAAACTTTTTTACTGTTGGATAGCCCATTTATCGAGGAAGGCTATAGGCTATACAACATTACGCTACGGCCAACAGGAGCGGAGCAGCAATGAACAAACGGGGAAAATTTACGCATACGAAGTTGCGCGGGTCAGTTAGTATAGAATAAAGATTCTTGAGCTCGAGTTTGCTATCGAGTATAATGTAGTTATTGTTATCGAGTCGACGTGAGAAACAATGGTTGCGCTGACTAATAGATTTCTGTATAGACGAAGGAAGCGCCATGTGTTGACTGACAACTAAGTTATACAATGCTCGTGACATTATTAGCAATAAGTAGGCATTATTAATTCATGGTCACTAATTATGTTAAGGCCGTTTTTTCAAGATTTTCTCGTAGCTTTGAGGTCACTTTTTTACGGTAGGTACGATGTCATAAGCAGAATATTTGTTACTAGCTGTCCCGCGCAACTTCGTATGCGTAATTTTTCCCCGTTTTTTAAACATTTCTCGTCGCTTCTCCGCTCCTATTAGTCGTAGCGTGATGTTATATAGCCTATAGCCTTCCTCGATAAATGGGCTATCCAACAAAAAAATATTTTTTTAAATCGGACCAGTAGATCCTGAGATTAGCGCGTTTAAATAAACAAACAAACAAACTCTTCCGCTTTATAATATTAGTATAGATGAGACAAGATCGTTAGGTACCTACACCTGTTCCGTTACGGTCATTATTAGATACTAGTTGCCTGTCCCGGCTTTTCACGGGTGATATATCGTAGTGTTATAGTTACATTATTGTAATTTTTGTAGGGATCTCAAATTTAGTCGTAGTAATGCTATTAGTCGTAGCGTGATGTTATATAGCCTATAGTCTTCCTCGATAAATGGGCTACCCAACAGCCTAGTCTTTTTCAAATCGGACCAGTAGTTCCTAAGATTACCGCGTTCAAACAAACAAACTCTTGATAGAGAGGGGAATCACAGAATAAACAACAAAACAAAATGTCAAAAATAAATATTATGTAATGCAGCGCGTAAGTTTAAAGTTATAATTGAGTGTATTTAAAACATAAATCGGACGAACTAATCAACAACAATGTCTTAAAACTAGATGACAAGATAACAATGACAAATCAATGGTGGTGATGATGTTCAGGGACGATGTGCTTGGCGTGACCCTCGTACTTCACGTCAGCATGGAATCTGTTCAGAAATAATGTCATATTAATAAAAAAAAAATTAAGAATTGATTGATTTCCATATAAAACAACTGCCTCTGTGGCGCGGTGGGAGTGTATCCGACTGCTACGCAAGAGGTCGTGGGTTCGATCCCCACCCAGGATAAAACTTTGTGTGATGAGCACGATGGTTTATTCTGTGTCTGGGTGTTATTTATTTATAATATGTATGTACTTAGAAATATATAAGTATGTTTATCAGTTGTCTGGTTTCCATAGTACAAGCTCTGCTTAGTTTGGGAACAGATAATGTTGTGTGACTTGTCCCAAGAAAAGACAAAAAAGAAAAGAAAAAAAAAAAAACAACTACTAAAAATCTTTTTGATGTGATAATGTCTTTTTTGGGCTGCACGCACGAAAAAGTTGTTTTTCTTTTAATGAATAAAAAACAATAAACAACCTATACTATAAACTACTATATTACTATATTTCAGAATACTATAAGACATACTCGTATTTTTGCAAAGTTAGTACCTATCAAATAATTTATTATGATAGTAGTCAAATACCCAATTGGACATAAAAAAAAAACAAAAAATGTCACAGGCATGGGTGTTATTACAATGACATCAATGTTTTCTTGTAACGTTATCACGTAATCATCCATGAACCGACTTAACAGACAACCATTTTTTTTATAATATAAAAATATCGTATCACCTTGTTTGTGGTCGAACACCTCCTAAACGGCTTTTTTTGGTAGGTATAAGATAGGTCTTAAATTTTTATTTTTAATTGCAATTTTTAAAATTTTTGTATGAATTTGAAAAACAGGGAAAATTGACGCAGACCTAGTTGTGAGGGTTAACTCACAACTAGTCTTATTTTCCTTATTTTTTCCTATTTTTGTAAAAATGATTTTAAGAGTTTTTCTATAAAAAATGGTTTATAAGTAGGGTTCAAAGGATAGATCTATCTTATTCGTCTGTAATATGTATACGCAATTGTCAATACGGTGATCACCCTCAGCAATAAAGAATGTCACTACAATATCTCTCTTACCCGGTCTTCTTGTCGGCGTGGTACTTGACGTGTCTGATGGTGCCATCGGGCTGGTGCAGGCTGTACTCTCCCTTCACTACGTCTCCATCGCGGTGCTCATGCTGCTGCTTGATGTCGTGGGTGTGGGGATCCTTAACCTCGTAAGCGAACTCATACTTTGGGTGGGCCTGGAAAACATAACGAAGACATCTTTTGTTTATTTATTTATCCCATAGCACAGATTATGTAATAGTAATACCCCACAGTCTAACCGTTTGTACAGTTTTAAGCGTCTTTCTTCTACTATGTCTTTCTCAAATATATTAGTTTTATGACTGCAAACTCGTATGGTCCGCTCGTACAGGAGGGGTATTATTTGTAGAGCCTCATATCAAGTCATAGGGTACTAAATAGGGCAGTAAAATAAAAAAAATATATAAAAATGTGTGGCACTCGGGGACATTTATGCAGTATTTTTTTTTTTTCATTACATTTTGGAGCAGCTCGTCTCGATCCGTGCGAGCTTCGTACAATCGTACCATATACATATACGTTAAGCGAACGCTCGGCCGAGCTACATAGTAGGCGGAGTGGGGGGTGTTAGGTTTTCTTCGTTACGGAATTTCTTGATTCGGTCGCCGCGCTCAAAGCCCGCGATAAAAGCTATGCAATAGCTTAAAAAAATAATTCATTGTAATTGCTTGGCTGTTAGTATTTCTGCTAACAGCTTTCAACAACTTTCTTTCTCTACTTCTAGAGGAAGAAAAAGTTGAACACTTAGCAAGCGCAGAGTGCGTCCAGCGACAATGATCGGCATTTCGTATGACATGATCGGCACGCATAGTAAAAGTTGCCCCTCGGAGCATCGGCTTCGGCAATGCCGAGGAGCAGATTCGTGCGATGCGTACGATGCAGATCAGTGGACGCACTTGTGTGACTTCTTAAACAAAGAATACTACGATGCGTCCGATATGTACGATGCGAGCAGACGCCTATGGAGAAGTTTTATATTCTCATTTGATGATGGGTGCTCATAGATGCATCAAGGCGCGTGCCGTATTTCTATGCGTAGCTCTCCATTTGCCATAGCCTTAGGATATACTAGTATATCCTAAGGCCCTAAGTCTGCTATTTACTACTATGACAATAGAGCTTGCCGTGGATACGGAAAATAGATCGTGAATGAATGACCGTGGTATTGGTTTCTTCAACCTATTTTTTTTTGTTAATAGGTAACTAGCATTGGGATTGTGTTCCCACATTACTAACAATCCTGTTAACCCAACTAAGCTCAATGGCTTGTGTAAGGAGTGGGTTCACGTCGGTAGTATAATGGGTAGGATTCGACCCCGTGACCTCACGATTGCGAGACCGATGCCTTTGCCACTTAAAATAATGCATAAAAGTACATAAATAAAACAGTTATCTTACATAGTAATCGACGTGATGATGTTCCTCATGCTTCTTGTGATGATGAGCGTCCTGTGCGCTCACAATGGCGACCACAGCTGCCAACAAAAGGATCTAAAAGAAAAAAATAATTAAATAATTAGCAAAGTTGGACGACAGGAGAGTTCATCCAGGTTAAACATCATAATATATGTTCAGGATATATTCTTCTACAGCTGACTTAGGCCCAACCATGGAGACCCTGAATCTCCCGAGAACCGTAAATTATGTCTGGGATAAAAAAAAATATCATAATTCATTTTTAATCAAATCATTAACTTATACCATTTCATGGCATATGTCAATGATTTGATAAAAAATAAATTAAGGTGAATAAATGTGGAGGCTTGTTAAAATAGCAATATTGTAATAATGTATTTTTTATTTATAACATTCTAATAGTCTGTAAGCCTTCTTCAAAATAAAATAATTAATTAAATCATCTTGATACTATGATTGGATTTTTACTAACTTTTTAAATATTCTTAGTCAACATTTATGAATAAAGAATTAGGACTCAGTTACAATAAGTATATTTTAAACAATTAATATTATTAATTATATAAACACTCAATAATTAAAAAAAAAATCTTACTTTGGTGAACATTTTGATTTGTTTTGTTGTTTAAGATTTGGAGAGTAAAATGATTATGATAACATAAAAAATGTGACTTGTCCTTATATACACATTCGCCAAAGGTTCAGTGATATATTTTTGCAATAGTTTTGAGCAATTAACTTGTAACCTGTTTGTTATGAACTTAATTTTTAACGAAATGAGATACGATCGACCTTCGTAAAGGCAAGTGCTTTTACTGCACCTTTCTCGATATTGAAACTTAATTAAGCGTACCAATATACCTAAAGTATAACATAAAACTAATTAGTTTACACTCTGTTATCTTGCTTAAGTACTTTATTTCACTATTTTAGAAAATAAGGCACATCTATCACATACTCGACTGCCTTTGTGGCACGGTGGGAGTGTATCCGACTGCTACGCAGGAGGTCGTGGGTTCGATCCCCACCCAGGATAAAACTTTGTGTGATGAGCACGATGGTTTATTCTGTGTCTGGGTGTTATTTATCTATAATATGTATGTATTTAGAAATATTTAAGTATGTTTATCAGTTGTCTGGTTTCCATAGTACAAGCTCTGCTTAGTTTGGGATCGGATGACGTTGTGTGAGTTGTACCAAGTTATTATTATTATGATTATAAAGTTAAGTTGGACTAAGAGAGTGACCACATGGGCAGGTCTACAAGACAAGATAAGAGAGGTAGACCTGTAACTAGCTGGGAAGATGAGCTCAAAAAAAATGGCCATCCCCAACTGGTTTCAAGTAGCCCAATATAGAGAGGACTGGCTATCTTTGGAGAATGCCTTTAGCTGTAGAGGGGTTCCTGCAGTTAACTAAATATATTTAACACACATCATTTAAAAAAAACTGAGCAAGTGCATGTCGGGCCACGCACAATATAGGGTTCCGTAGTCCCTCCCCATCCGAATAATGTGGCTTAAGAAGTGGGTTTCTTGTTGTTTTTGTTTCATACTTACAACGTTATATTTACTTAATAATATTTTTTAATGGAATTTGTACGAACATTTTGTTACTTCTCATTTGATCAGCTGTTACTCGTAAACTTGTAAAGCCTACTAGCTGTAATAGTTTTACTTTTAATTTCAGTATATATACTACTACCGTGTTTTTTTTCCTATAGCCAACATCAACCATTTAGCTGGCAGGAGGGGGGGGGGACACTTGACTCTAACAAAAATTTGCACTTTAAAGCTTAATATTTTACAAACGGATCCCTAAATCTAAAAATCGTCTTTCCGACCCCACTTTACATACATTTAAGAGACCCTAAAAAACATATTTTTCAAGATTTTATTCTTTCACTTCGTTGACGTAAGTAATATGTGTATACATGCAAAATTACAGCCTCCTAGCACTAATAGTCTCTGAGCAAAAGTGCGGACGGACGGACGGACGGACATGGCGAAACTATAAGGGTTTTTGTTTTTCTATTTTTGTAATCCAGAAGGAAATAAAAGGCTTTTTATTTTATTTTATATTATCTCGCATAATAATATGTAGTATATTTCACTTTTTTGGCAAATAAGGCACATCTATAACATAAAAGCATAGGTTCGGTAAATGTTTACCAAAAACTTGACCGTCGACTTTACAAACATAATCATCTAAGAATCCTAGATAATGATAAGCTTGCTCTACGATAACACTAATAATTTCAACAGTCAGGGTCCATAATCACGTTCTTTTTTTCCGTTTTCGCGTCAAGTCCGTGCGAACTGTCAAAATCTTGTCATAATGGTAAATAGAGAGCTGCGCTTAGAAATGCTTCAACGCGCATGCGCGGCGGACATCTTTGAGCGCACTATGTATGCGTCAGTTCGCACGGGCTTGCCGCGAAAACGGAAAAAAAGAACGTGAATAAGGTTCCAGCTTACCTAATGCTTTGTCATGATAGGTACCTTACCTACTTTGTAAAGTTATACCCAACTTAAGCTAGGTCTAAGTCTAAGCGTGGTCTTAGAGCTGATCGTGAAAATAATCAGAACCGAGAGTCGTGACCGCTTTCTAAAATGTTGGAGTCGCAGAGCATGTAAAGCCATAGATCTAATCTCTCTTCGGGTATTTCGGATTTCCATGTTAATCTTCGATATGAAAAGGTCTCGGCATGACGTGTTCATTGAACATGATTTTGGGTTTTTTCCAAAATCATGCCGATACCAACACGTCTAGAGACTCCAATTAAGCTCTGCAGCATCTCGCTAAGCTGCTGCAGTGACTCCGCTACTATGACGATGTCGTTGGCAAACCAAAGGTGCATGATGTACTCACCCACGTTTATATTTATGCCCAGTCCAGTCCAGTGTGTTAAAGACGTCTTCAAGAGGGTTTTGTGGTCCTGAATCTGGACGGTCATGATGGCGGTGTCATACAGCCATCACAGTACCTCGACGTATCACCAGTCTATACGGCATCGTTGCAGAGTATCTAGAACCACCCAAGTTTCGATGGAGTCGAAGGCTTTCTCGTGGTCCACAAAAGCCATACACAGCAGCTGATTGTACTTTTCGGTTTTCTGAACAATCTGCCGAATAGTATGAATGTGGCCTACGTCAGTGCCGTAGGCCACATTCATACTATTCGGCAGATCGTTCATTTCTAACCCCGGCTTGTTCCGGGGCTGGAACTCGTTGAATTTTCTCGTGAAGCGGTTCGTGATAACTCTCGAGAACAACTTGTAGATGTCACTCAGGAGTGAGATAGGTCTGTAGTTCAGCAAGAATAGAACTACCGCATTCCAGCTCCACGCTTGTGGTTTTAAGCCTTATTGGATAACGGAATTAAAAATACTAATGAGCTCTTTTCCTTAAATCTTAGTTTTAATTTTGACACAAACACACACTTTCACACAAACTTAAAGGTTTGCCTTTGGCATTATGTATTTTTATGTGTGTAAATAAAGCCAAGTTTTCCTCCTTCGTATCAGGTACCGCCTACACATTGTCTTAAGCTTAGTGTACTTAATTTTTTAAATGCCTAACCATATTTACGTTCGTTTGAATGAACTCCCACTCAAGTTAATTTACCAGGAAAGCAGAAACAACCTAGATGTGCAACAGTCAACAATATTCATCACTTGTAAGAGAAAAATGCGATGGAGTCTATTTTTAGCTTTAAGAGAATTTCCTTGTTTCGTGTTTGTCTAAATAAAATTTACTCAGTTAATTACCAACAAAACGATTTATTTGTTTTCTCCATTACCTATTTGCTGTATACAAATACAGCTTCTAAAAATCGATAGTCTGTAGAAGGACTAGTAGTTAGATAGGTTAGGTGGTCGCGTCATATAAGCTATTTTTTCAAAAACACTTAACGCCTTCATCGATTTAGTATTTAGTTTCTGCTTTCTTTGTTAATGTACCTGAAGTATCCACATACTTTACAAATTACTACGCTTTTAGTTACCTACTTCACATTATCGTAACAAATACCTCCTATATAAGTACACTTGGTTAATGTGTGCGGAATGTAATTTGTATAACAGAGCCATCTTTGTGTCACAAATGGAAAAAACACGTGACTACCTAACAAGTTGTTCCACAATGATTCCAATCAAAGTGTATCAAGCTGTTTCAACAAAAATCCGATAGATGGCTCTGTTTTCAAATATGTGCTGTATTCATTTCAGAATAGGTTTGATAGACCACCCCCTATCGTATGCTGTAGCGCAAACCTACTGCTGAACCTGCTGAACAGCGGCGTTCAGTATTTCAGGCGGCGCTAACTGTTGAATTAGCGTCGCTTGTACCAGGCTCCCAGCGGCGAAAGGAAGTGTTTTTCAGCCGTTTCAGCGACGACGTTCTATTTCCGTAGAAAGGGGGGCGGGACCAATAACATTGCAGTTCGTGTGTTGCTTTGCTACTTGTTGCTCAAACTGTTTGAATTAGAACTCTTCTAATATTGTGTATCGAGCAAATGTAAATGTATAAATACTTGCGTTTCAGTTGTACTGAAAAATTCGCACACATTTTCAAGTTTACATTTTCAACGTTATGTTAAAATCCATGATTATCTTTTGCAACAGATTTTAGCTCCAGCAAATTATTTATGAAGTACAGAAAACGTACGCAAATTATTCATTTTCAGTGTAGCAAATTAATTTTCAAAATTAAATTTTATGAAAAATACTTTGTATTTAATACAACTAACGTGAGCTTGTAATTAGTTGGAGTGTTAGCTATAAGTAATTACTAAAAATATCTTAATGATATGGATTTCCCGATTTATTAAAACGAATAACAATATTTTTGTATTATAATTATTATATGTATTATAATTATTTATAGTTACGAATTCCAAACAAATAAAAAAAGTTTCATTTTTACTTCAATCGTAACAAAAATGTGAATGGTATTAGGGTATCATAAGAGAGAGGTGTTGTACAATGTTGAGTTTACGCGGTTTCTTACAAAACCGAACTGTGTCGTTTAACTTTAGTCGCGACGGGGTCAATAACCCTTCTTTGTTAAATGATAATGTGCTCGCTGACCTAGTTTTAGCACTTATTAATAATTTCAGTAAAAATGAGTTACCAAGTTATAAAATAAATGATAATTAATGGCAATAAAAATAAATATCAATTAGGTACTTATTATTATTCCAAATAATATTATAACAACTCAAAAGCCTACATTTGATTGTTATAATTAAGTTTCACTCTTATTATATACATAAACTAGCTGTCCCGCGCAACTTCGTATGCGTAAATTTTCCCCGTTTTTGCAACATTTCTCATTGCTGCTCCGCTCCTGTTGGTCGCAGCGTGATGTTATATAGCCTTCCTCGATAAATGGGCTATTTAACAGTGAAAGTTTTTTCAATTCGGTTCAGTAGTTCCTGAGATTACCTCGTTCAAACAAACAAACTAACTCATCAGCTTTATAATATTAGTATAGATTAATATGCCTCGGATTTCAATTTTGAGAGTTTGGTCGATGTTTATGGTCACTGATTTGCCCCATTAGTTCATAGCGTGATGTTCGACTGTGTGTATACCTTACTCAATATATTGGCAATCTCACTAATGTTTTATAATTGTGACAGTTCTACCTATTCCTGTGGTAACACGTTCAAACATACAATCAAACTAGGTATATACATAGGTTCAAACATACAATACAATTAGGTATACCTAACGACTGTACTGTCTCGATGATACAGAACAAGTGACGATAGCATTCGAAGATTAAAATAATTATTACTAACGGCCGGTTTCAATATTAACTATCGATGGATTTTGCTACTAGAAGTAGGTATATATTTGACATAAACTCCAAACAAAATATGCCAAAATTCTACCTCTAGTAGCCAAATCCATCGATAAGTAGATTTTTCAAATCACAAATTAAGATAGATCATTTCAATGTTTAGTTATATCTCTTGTACATATTTGATTACCCGATTGTTATTAATTGCAAAAGAAGACGCTGCTTCCCGTCCTCCGGTAAAAGAAAATAATGCCAAATTCCATTTTTAATGTTGAAAAAAACGATCTAAATTTTGTACCCTCGGTAGCTAATTTCAATTCTTCCTTGTGAAGGTTTTGAATTTCATAACGTGAGCTAAGAAGTGGTTAAACTGCCTACTAATGTTAACACCACGTGGATGTAAGTCTGTACCTTTCACGCAAAACCTACTGAACAGCTTTTGTTGAAACTTTATAGTAATGTATTAGATATATTTCGGGACTTAATCGCGTGAATTATTTAAAGTTATTAATCTTTTATTTACCCGACGTTTCGATCGAATAGCATCGATCGTGGTCACGAGTCGACTGCTATTAATAATGTAGTTTGTACATCAGAATAGCATATATATACTAATATTATAAAGCGGAAGAGTTTGTTTGTTTGTTTGTTTAAACGCGCTAATCTCAGGATCTACTGGTCCGATTTGAAAAATTCTTTTTTTGTTGGATAGCCCATTTATTGAGGAAGGCTATAGGCTATATAACATCGCGCTAGCAGGCTATAAAAATCAGACGTAACGCTGGCGAAGCCGCGAGGGAAAATGAGTACAGTTAAAACTATGATACACTTCACTTGCACTCAGTATTTGGGCGTAGTGGCGGCGCTTGTCTAACGTCTTAAAACCACACCATGAGGCCAAAACTTCCTCAACGAAGTACAGAAAAAAAACTGGTAGGTACTCGCACCATAAACGCAAAGAATCATCATCATTCTTCTACCCTGCCAACATTGATCGCCTCGGTGGCGCAGCGGGAGTGTGTACGACCATACGACAGCTGCACAAGAGGTCGTGAGTTCGATTTCCACACGGGACACCTCAAAAATAACTAGCAATGTGGGATTACTAGCGATCCTGTTAACCCCTCCTGCTAAGCTCAATGGCTCGTGTTACGAGTGGGTTCACGTCGGTAGTACAATAGGTAATTTTCGAACCCACGACCTTATGATTGCAAGTCCGATGCCTTAGCCATTAGACAACACGTCGTTGTTCTGAGTCTGGGGAATCTGGGTGAATTGAATGTTTGTAAAGTCCCCCGCTTGACCCCGCAAGACACTGAGCTTGTAACCTACTGCGGCAGCTGTGTTAAAAATCTTATTATGTATGGGTCCATAGGTTCTTTTCTGTTAGACCTCATCTTTGGCCCCCCTTCATACGTCGTACTCGTCTGTGGTGATGAGACAACCTTCGATTAGATGCTGCCTTGGCTGGAAGGAAGGATCAGGTAGTGACACAGTAAATGCAGCATCTGCCTTGACTGTGTCCCTACCTGATTCTTCCTTATGAATTGCTTCTATTTTTGACTTGAGATTTTATAGCCAATTGCCCGATGTCAGGCGCTGATCCAGGATCATGTTCTGGGCTCACCCCAGAACATGATCCTGGATCAGCGCCTGGGGGGCACTTTGACCCGCACTTGGCCGGTGTCGGGTCAAAGGGGCACTTTGACCCGACACCGGCCAAGTGCGAGTAGTTTTGCCCGTCAACGCGGAGCAAATGTAAGACGAACACTTGAAAATTTATGAGTCTGGGGGAGGGGCAATTGCCCCTGTTGCCACCCCCCCTCGTTACTGCGCCTGCCTGACGTCAATGCTCCTTATTATTTTACTAATATTTTTAAGTTAAAGAGTTTATTTGTTTGTTTGAACGCCATAATTTCAGAAACTACTGATTCGAATTGAAAAAATATTGGCTAACCCATTCATTGAGGAACGCTATAGGCTATATAATATCACGCTAAGACTAATAGAAGCGGAGCAGCAATGGAAAATGTTGCAAAAACGGAGAAAATTGAATAAAACAGTACGCAAGAAGACGCTGCTGCCCGTCCTTTGTTAAAGTAAAATATTTTACAGATTACAGCCCATATTCCATGTTAGAAAATCTCAATACTTATAAGCGATTTTAAAACATTCTTCTTGGGTAATCCACTTTTGGAGTTATTACTAATTTTAAGAGGCCATTGTTTACCAGATGGTAATTTGGTCTAAAATAAAAATAAAACTTTCGCCACTTAGTAGCATGCTTATAAAATGTTCGTTATTTTCTCAATTTATCTCCTTCTCTTGCGAAAATGTGTTTTTGGCTAGTCTCTGACGATATTGGTCGGAACCCCCCCCCCCTCCAATTATGATTCTGGCGTACCAATGAGGTATAGGTTAAAAAAAAATACGCTTAATGCAAAGTATGATAAATTGTTTCAGCCGCTAGACTCGGCTTATAGTAAATCTGAAGTAGGTATCTGAAATTGACACTGAGCAAGTTGCTATTACTGACATATATTTTTTTAACTTCAGTATAATTTATACATTTTCAGTTGTACAAATTCGATTTGCCTTTTTTGCGGCAAACCAACACTCGTTTGCCATAACTATTTAATTCGGATATTATAGTAGGTTTATTACAAAACTAAAACTACTCTAAGTAGATACTAAAGCGGTTACATTTATAAAGACACAATATTATTATTATTTACAATAATTAATATTTACTGTGTATTACATCTCATACAAACATGTGCTCTAATAGCCATCAAAACGCCTCAATAAACAACCCTAACACCGATATACTCGTACAGCTACAAACATCTGCTGAACGTAACCCTCGCACCCTCGCGTTTCCGACCTACCCCACCACACACACATAAACGCATCAACATACATGACATCTCTTCATATCTCCTGCTATCCTAGTACACATGTGACTCCGAAAACTCACATGAGTCTACGATCTTAACACGTGAGGCACACGTGTATAGACTCCATACAAATTCCTACATGTGTTAGGTTTGTATGTTCGTTTGTGTGGTGTTAAAGTGAGGGATTATAGCGTATGTGTATGTAGACATGTTGTGTGCGGATATGTTTGGTTGCGTGATGTTATGTCCGTGTGTTTATATTTATGTGTATGTATGTGATACGTAACGTCCGCGTCGTGGTTGTGGCAAGTTGCGGATTAGTTATGCTACCGACTAATGAGTGAGACTAGATAGTTTACGCAGTTTTAAATTAGCAAGTCAAGTCAAAGTCAATCAAGTCGTTATTTTATTAACCTCATTTCTAAATTACTAATAAAATATAACACAATATAAATAGGTAGATATATCATTAAAAAAATAACATTATCAACATTGAAAATTATCATAATTTTATTAATGTGTTGAAAAAACATCAATAGTACCTAGCATCGCACCGTTCCATATCGCGCAACTTTACTGCGTTATCATTGGCGTTGGCGTGGCAACGCTTGGGGCGTGTACTGATAAGCCACATGTGTGAAACGCGTTATCGCCTACGGTTTATGCTACCCTGGTACATACGTGTGTTTGAAACATCACATGACGGCATCCATTTTCATGTGACACATGTCACAAACAATTTGACAATGCCATACGCAAGTCCGTTTCGCTTTAGTGCTGGTTTTCAATGAAAATGTTTTTTTGTTTGTGCATGAATGAATATGATAATTTTACTATGTTACTATAACGAAGTATTTCTTGAAGCTGATTCATTTTGTATTTTAATTGTTGTAAAGAATTTCTCGTTATTTACGATTTTGATTATGTAAGGGATTAGAATCGAGAAATTCATTTATAATTCATTAATTTTATGCAATCGAACTTTGATTATAATGATGATTTAGTAACAATATTTTGTTCTCATATGTACCGATATCATACCATATATAGAGTATCAATCCAATACAAATCGTATCTGCTAATTTTCCGATTTAACATACATGTCCAGTTTTATACGTAATATGCGCGTTATTTGGCGGACTGAAGAAGCAATGTATCTTCTACTTCGTAAACTCTGTCTCAAATAATGTGTCTTAATTAATCGAATACTTGTAATGTTTTCATGCGTAGTTTTATTGTCTATATAATGGATAGTATTATTATCATTACATAATTCTGAAATAAAATGGCCTCCCAATCGCTTTTAATTTCCTGATTTGTGTCTCGAGTCCTTAAAACGGATTTCGCAATTTTAATACGATATATAATACTATGTTGAAGCATTTATCCCAGAAAGTTTAACATAATTAAGTATAATTATTACATGCATATTTTATTCATCGAAAGTGAAAAAAGCCGATACGATAAAATGGGTCTTCGTTAGTTGGATTTAATGAAGTCTTTTTTTAAATTGAAAATTGTAGATCTTTAAATAAATCAACCGCTAATGTTGAAAAACTAGTACAAGTACCAGGAGAACGGATGAAAATACAACACGCATACTAAACGCATACTAAACGCATACACACGCATACATACGTAGAAAACAACATTAAGGGGAGGGCAATAGAATGGCCTCTCGCTCGAGGGGACGAAACCGCCCAAATGAAGATCCTCAAATCTGATCTAGGGCGCCGCCTACATCCCATTGTTTCAGACGTCATATACCAGGAACAAAGGATGGTGCAGGAGACTATTTTAGTCAAATTAGAATTACAGTAGGGGTGCTGTGATTTGGCCAGGGAAATGTTTTGTTAGGTGACAACGGCACCTAAACTCCAACTATGATTTTTAGGTCTCACTTTATCAGTGCTATATATATAGGTTCTGTACTATATTTCGACAGTTTGCCAGTTTAAGTGAAGTTACCCTCACAAGGATTGTGAATTTTGATATTCTTGATTCTAAACTACCTACGTGTAAGAAAATTCCCCTTAAAAAAAAATAAAAAAAATTAACCAATTGTTGTTACCATATCTTATCGATGTAAAATAATATATGAAACCTTCTGCTAAAATAATATATGAAAATTCTGTTTGATTGACGTTATTAGAGTTGGCATTTTTTTCTGCTAAATGTATACTTCAGTTTCATCGTAGTAGTATTGTTATTGTAATACCTCGTTATTTTTAGTTTATTCAAATAAATAATAATTACCTAAATGTACTTATAAATTTTACAATTGGCATCAGCTGTATATTATTTTTTTTCCATTTTGAACTTAAACCTTATGGTTTTAGGGTTCCAAACAAAAATCAAGCTAGAACCCTGATAGCATCACTTCTTTGTGTCTATCTATCACTCAAGACTTTTGTTCTTAAGATTATATGGAGGAGTCAAGAGGCTAGAATTAGTAAGGTTGTATGAAATTTCCGCTCCGAAGATTTTATGCAATCCTATGGTGGATGGTTACTATGTAAATTAAACATTTAACCTGTATACCTTTATATGTATTACCAAGAAGAGTCTGGAGTTCTGTAACACAGGTTTCGTACCTAGTTTAAATTCCAGCTCTCACAAAGGTCCCAATTTATGTTCTGTATCTGTTTTAATATTACATTTACATTACATTACATACTTAGCTTGGTGAGTGAAACAATAAATATTATTATTATTAATATTCCTTCGCTCTGCTTCAATGGACAGGCAGCGTTAAGCTGAAATTCTAAACTGAAGTTTTATGAATCCTTTGAAAAGTATGACACACACATGTCATACACAATTTGACAATGCCGTACGCAAGTTTGTTTCGCTTTCGTGCTGGTTTTCAATGGAAATGTTTTTTGTATGTGCATGTTAAGCTGAAATTCTAAACTGCAGTTTTATGAATCCCTTTCAAAAGTATTTAAAACTACATGTAGGTTAATGTCACTATTATTTGCTAGTAAAATAGAAATGTAAGCTTTCTCTAGGTACTAATTGAGTTAAAATTGATAAATCAAGCTCTGTTATATCTAGTAGGTTTTTCCTTATCTACTCTAAAGACTCAATATCGATATACAGTCCACAATTATGTCGTTTAACAAATACAAAACAATAAAGAAAATATAGAATTATTACATTTTTCGATAATTTTATTGCCAATAGATATCCGGAATTACAATAGAATAATTTAGGTTAAGAAAATTATAATATGAACTGTACATCAACAGTACCTACAGTTGCCAATTTAATGTAGAAGCACTATATTGTCCCACACATGCACAGTTTACACCCTCTATTAATAGAAAAACACACCCCTTCTTACTGCACTGTGGCGTGTATGTGTAAATACACACTACGAAATGATTGACGTCACACTATGTTGGTGCAATTACTGTAGTACGTGGTAGTATGGGTTCGATCCCTGTAGAGTCTAAAAATAATATAATGTGCGGAGAGTTTCACAGTTCTATAGGTTCCTATTGACATATCTTTTTATACTTCAATAAACTCAAACTGCCTATTTACTTTTTACGACTAAACTAATGGATTGATTTTGCAGAAATTGGATATATAGCTTAAAATTTACCCTACTGTACCCATAACTCATATTCTAGCAGACTTAAATGCATGCAAAATCTAGTACAAATATAAAGACAGTATTTAGCTGTTCATACAAATACGGAGGAAGGAAAATGTATCTGCGCGCGCAACTGGAGGCCTACTCTATTTCAACGAAAAACAAAGTTTCTATAGAATATTCGTAGCTTTCCTACCCCAATTCTATTGGTTCACGAATTTCATTGAAACGAAAATTGTTTGACATATAAATTCTCTAAGCCTACTCTAATTCCTTATGCACCGAACGAAATTTAGAATTTGACAGGTGAATTATTCGGAATTATAACCTAAAATTGACGAAACCAAAAGTGCTACCGTTTGATTTTCGTCGTGGTACATTTTTATTAAGAATTATGTTAAAAGCAATTATTATGGCTGAAGATTATTTTTAATTGAAGCTGCTCAGCCTAAAGAACGCTCATTGCGTAGAAGAAACCGCCATCGCTTCGGCAATTAATTATTATTGACATAATTTCCTGCCTAGATTTTGTAGGAAATTACAGACTAATTTCCGACTTTGATTTCTTCTCTTTTGAAGACACTCAGTCAAAAGTGAAGAAATCAAATAAATATTAATAATCAATTCCTGCGAGCTAGATTTTTGTGCTCATCAAATAAATTGAGAAGTGCCTCGATGAGCTCGGAAGTTGCGAATCCCATTTATAGAGTCATTTTGATCCTAAAATGATAACATTTTGAAGTTAACTGTCACTACAATTAACAACCGACCTAATTCTGTATCTGCTTATACGCAATGAGTAGGTACTTGCTACTTACCTGTAAATTGGTAGATTAAAAGCGATATTAAGTAGATATCTATTAGTCATTTAAGCATTACCCCTACGGAAGATAATAGCTAACCCTAAGAGTAGACTAGATAAATCTGACACTGACGATTGGGAACAATCAACTATATAATATAATGATTGTGATGTTAGTATTTACAGCAGGTTCAGTGTTGAATTTTGAGCTAGGCACCTACTTAGTTATGTAAAACATAACTAAGTAGGTACTATCTAAAGTGCCTAGCTCATATAAATAAAGTGAGAATACACAGGATAGGAAAAGAGAGGTAACAATTTTATTTTACAGTCAAATAAAATAGCAGATTATTTTTATTGCAGTTTAATTGATTTCAATATTTAGCTCAACAATGGTTCCTTATCTGGCATTGCCAAGTTGACTAGCAACGATTTGTAACTCAATATCAGCATTCGGTTCTTGTGATTCAACATCGGCAACAATATTTCTTTGATCTTTATCAAGTGTCCGGTTATAAATAACATGTCTTCTAAGATGCATAAAACAAGCTTGACATGAACAATCAGTCAGTGATATCTGTAAAACCACAATATTAAAAATGTATTACTAAACTTATCTAGTTTATTTTTAAAAACCCTAAGAATAAATAAAAAATCTATTTTCATGTAAACATACCTGCTGATCCTGCCAAGGTGACTGGATTAGAATTAACCAATTAAGTAACACTTCAGCACAACAGTCCACATAGCACACAGACTTCTATACTTATGACCACAACGGACAGGGACTTGCACACCGCAACACTCCTAACATAGTCTCCACTCCGATCACAATTCACAGCTTGCATGGCTAAGATAACGAATACCTCACAAATGTAGTATTCATCAGTCATCTGAAAATGAATTATGTAAATTTAAACGTACGCCTCACGTAATTATAGCTTTTGGTAAGAAAGTTCTATCATCTGAATGCACAAATATACAATCGACTAAACAATGCAGTCAAGGAAAATCACAATACTTACTGTGAATGGAGATATCTAAAGATTTGTAGATCAAACTCTTGTACATATTTTGTACTAGATCGTGATATCGATTTATCTCAGATAATGTTTATGTATTTTCCACTGAAACAACCCCATGTACCCATGGCAATGGCTCAACTTTCATCGATTGGAAATTATTATACTCTTTGCTAGAATACAAAGAAACAAAAAGAAACAGAACAAGTTCTAATGGTTTGATGAAATTGGTTTGAAGATTTTTTTTGACAATGTCACAACGTTAGAGGACGTTCCGTTTCTCCTATGAAATTGATCGTATATAAAAATATATTATTTTTAATTACTGATGTTGTATGAAGGCCAAATAAAACTAAAATCTAATTAATATTCAAATAATGAACACAAAAAAACAATAGAGAACATTTTTTTTACATTTTTGATACGAATTTAGAGAAACGGTATTTCATAAGTAAGACGGAACGTAAAATGTTAATATTTTTGAGTACTGATTACTTTTTTTCTGGACTAACAATCTTGATCGTGTTTACATAGTTTAATAGGGAAAAAAAGACCTATTTTTTAAGATATCAATCAATCGACAAATCGACAAGGCACTTTTAGCTCTTAAAATACTAGTGTTGCCATTTGAAGAATAAATTAAAAGAAACAGAAAAATCTAGAGCTAGCAACAATAATCCAATCCATTCGTTCACGAAAATTGACCATGAAATACGAAATTTGTGTGTGTATTGGAAAATGAATTAGAGTAGCTTACCATTCGAACCTTCGTTTAAATTTTGTTCGTTATAGAATGTTCGTTTCAAAGAAAGCGGGTAAGGCCCCTGTTGTCAAGTCTGCGACTAATTTCGAAATACCTACCATAGTGATAATGTATGTGACATGTGTAGCTACCCCTTCGGTTTTCTGGGCGCCTGGTGTAGCCGAACTCGGTTTACACGTGGCTGTTTCTCTTGGCTGTTTGTATACTAAAGTTTGTATATGTAGACAGGCTAGAGGACATCTTAGTGCATTGTACTGGGCTTAGGCGTGGATTCACCTCTCGTATTTGTAAATTTTTCCTCCTAGTTTAATTTAGGATATGAGTTTTCATTTATTGTTTTTATACTTTTGCGATTTTTATACATATCTATACTAATATTATAAAGCTGAAGAGTTTGTTTGCTGTTTGTTTAAACGCGGTAATCTCAGGAACTACTGATCTGAATTGAAAAATATTTTACTGTTGGATAGCCCATTTATCGAGGGAGGCTATAGGCTATATAATATCTCGCTACGACTAATAGGAGCGAAGCAGCAATGAGAAATGTTGCAAACACGGGGGAAATTTACGCAGACGACAGGAATTTGGATAGCTAGTTAGATATATTTCGGGACTTAATCGCGTGAATTATTTAAAGGTTCGAGTAGAGAGAGAACCACGAGTCGATCCGTGACCACGATCGGTGCAATTCGATCGAAACGTCGGGTAAATAAAAGGTTCGTGTTGGATAGCCCATTTATAGAGGAAGGCTTATATAACATCACGCTAAGACCAATGGAAACAGAGCAGCAATGAAAAATAAAGCAAAAATGGGAAAAGTTGACGCATACGAAGTGCGTACCTAGTTAATATAAGTTAGTAGTAGTGTTTTTCTTATTTGTATACTTAATGTTAAAAAATAAAGTCGTGACATATCAACGCTCAGTTTTGGGAACAAGAAAGCTGAATTTTGCAGTGAGGTTTGTTTGTGATATAGACAAGAAATGAGAAATAGGGGTGCAAAAACTTATCGCAAGCCAATCCGCGGAGCTAGGCTAATTCAAAGACGACCTCTAATATTACATTGACTGCCTCTGTGGCGCGGTGGGAATGTATCCGACTGCTACGCAAGAGGTCGTGGGTTTGGTCCCCACCCAGGATAAAACTTTGTGTGATGAGCACGAGGGTTATTCTGTGTCTGGGTGTTATTTATCTATAATATGTATTTATTTAGAAATATATAAGTATGTTTATCAGTTGTCTGGTTGTCATAGACTCATAGTACAAGCTCTGCTTAGTTTGGGATCAGATAGCGTTGTGTAAGTTGTCTCAAGATATTATTATATTATATTATTATTATTATAATAGGTTCGTTCAATTTAAACGATTCAATTTATTAGTTACGTATTCTATGGGTGACTAAGCTGACTAATAGGTAAGCGTAGTTGTTAGTCACTCTTCGATCATGGGAAAGATTTTTGACGTGATAATCTATACTAATATTATAAAGCTGAAGAGTTAGTTTTGTTTGAACGCTATAATCTCAGGAACTGCTGGTCTGAATTGAAAAAATATTTTGGTGTTGGGTAGCCCATTTATTGAGGATGGCAATAGGCTATATAACATTACGCTACATCTAATAGGAGAGAAGCAGCAATGAAAAATGTTGCAAAAACGGGGGAAATTTACGCAGACTAAGTTGCGCGGGTCAGCTATAATGTCTTATATATCGATGACCGGGTGCACGCACGAAAAAAGGTCACGCAATGCGTTGGTACGGCATGGTAATTTGTTACAATGTCATCATTGTTTTCTAATGACGTTATTACGTAAAATTATCGTCCGTTACTTTACAGGCAACCATTTTTTTTAATTTTAATCTTTATGGCAAGCAAGTATAACAGTCCGTCTATTGTCAATGGCAATTGGGTATTTTAATGTCAAATAACTTTTCTCTTTTTTTTTTTTTAAAGACGACTCTTGCAGTTGGGTACAGACCCTGTGTCGAGGAGGACTTTACAAACATACAAGTCACGGTCACAAGTACGTCCCGACTCGGAACAACAATTTGTGGATCACACAAAGTGGTGTTCCGAGTGGCAGTCGAACCCACGACCTCTTGCGTAGCAATCAGACACACTCCCAACGCGCCACAGAGGTGATCAAACCAATTAATAACAATAACTTGTTTTACAGTAATCAGAGTTGTCTTTCAAAAAAAAAAAACACTTTTACAGGATCTGAAAAAGACAATGGTTGTCCACAATTTATCATGTTTTAGTATTTACAAACAAATACTAAAAGTGAATGATTTGACACCAGAACATAATAAAGTCATAATTTTGCATAAATTTTAAAATTGCATTTCTCGATTATGTTCTTACTTTAAACATGGCAGTAACAAAGTAAATATTATTACCTAATAAAAAAGCATAAATGTAAAAATGGGAGCCAAGTTCAATATCATGGTTATCAATTTAACCGACAAAAGACTTGAGATCTAAATGGGTGCCAAGTTCTGTAGACAGTCCTGTAATTGATTTATGAGAACGTATGACATTGTTATGTAACTTTAAAACACAATTTGTTGTTTTTTTCTGTTAAAACAATATTTGCTATTTAAAAATATGACTTTTTAAATTTGAATAGTCTAATTATTTACACAAAGCAAATAATTTATGACCTATTGAACCTCAACATTTGACTAGTTTACTTGACTGATCTATTGGTCTAGTGCAGCTTTTCCCAAAGTAGGTTTCACTGAAGCCCAGAGGTTCCGTAGAAAAGAACGAGCTACTCGAATACATTTTTGAATTTTGAAAAAGAAACATATGCATTTGTTTACGAAAAAAGTCTTTGTAATGGAAAAATAAACACATTTCTTTCCAAATATTTTTTTTACTAATATATAACCATTTTACAATCTATCCGGTGTTTTTTCTTTTTATGCGTAGGGATGAACAAACTGACGTGCATCCCATGTATCTTGGAGGGTAGGGACGGGGTCCAACAAAATCCGGCATCCCCCTTTATACAGTAAAAGGGAATACATGTTACAAACTTTACTTTGCCGTTGGAAAACTATTGTCTCCATACTTCAACATAGACCGCGGTTAGTTCATCAACTGCAAATAAATTTGAATTATATATATGATGGTTTTTTTCTGATTTTTCCTTTGTATACACACTTATTACCTAGCTAGAAGCTAATTTTGAACCTTGTAAGTCACCTAGAAGTGGGTTAACTTTATTTACTATAATTCCGTAAATCAGTCTTAATAATGACGATTTTTGGACATTAAGCTGTGTTTATTATATTTGGAGCACTAGGTGATCTAGGGAATCTCAATATCTAAGCCAAATTTGGTGTGTTTATGTGACTTCAAATGGTACGTGTAAATGTACACACGGGTGCCGCCCGCCAGTTTCTTTCTTGAACTTGGCTTGACACGCTCCCGCGTGTCTACTTCATAATAAAGACAAGAAGAACTTGAAATTATAAAGTCGAAATTAAGGGTAGATTTGACCGAATTAAACCCTTGTTTAACATATATATTGTCGCACATTATTCTAATTTTGCCAAGTATCATACTAAGTATCTATACTAATATTATAAAGCTGAAGAGTTTGTTTGTTTGTTTGAACGCGGTAATCTCAGGAACTACTGGTCCGAATTGAAACATTTTTTTACTGTTGATAGCCCATTTATCGAGGAAGGCTTTAAGCTATATAATATCACGCTACGACCAATATGAGCGGAGCAGCAATGAGAAATGTTATAAAAACTGGGAAAATTTACGCAGACGAAGTTGCGCGGGACAGCTAGTCAATAATAAAACCCTCTGTGGCTTCGTCCCCTATACAGTCTAAAAATAATATGATTTGCGAACAGTTCCATATGTAATTTATGCATTACATAATATTAGTTCGTAATAACTTATCCTTGAAAAAACTCAAACCTAGTTGGATTTTACGGCTAAAGTAATGAGTCGATTTTGCTAAAATTTTACATGTAGATAGCTTAAAGTCTACCCTACTGTGTTTCTCCATAACTGACATTCTTACAGACAGAAACGCGTGCAAAACCTAGTACAAATAAAAAGTATTATACGCCACGTCGCGTAGGCGTTACATACAAACACGGATGACGGAAATAGGAAAAAATATCTGCGCGCGCAACTGTTGTCAAGTCGGCGACGAATTTCCAAATACCTACATAGTGTTAATGTATGTGACATGCGTAGCCACCCCTTCGGTTTTCTGGGCGCCTGGTATTGCCGAACTCGGTTTACACGTGGCTGTTTCACTTGGCTGTTTGTATACCCAAAGTTTGTATATGTAGAGGACAAGAGGACATCTTTAGTGCATTATACTAGGCTTAGCTGTGGATTCACCTCTCATATATTTGATTTGATGATATAATTCTTTGTATACTTACGTTACTAGTATCTCCTTTCTATGTACATATATGGTAGATACTGTAAAAGCCCGAACTGCGAAAAATTTTAAGTTTTTCAGAAAAATCTAAGATTTGTGGTTAATTCGTAAAGTCTGAAAATTTCTGTGATCGTCTTCTGTCATGGTCATTTTGAACTTTGACCACGTTTCAAATTTTAGATATTTGTCACAGACTCCGTAAATGTTGGAAAATACACGAAGAAAAGTGTTCAACGCTTCATTATCTCACATTTAAATATTAGATTTATTAGAAGGTATAATTTTTTATTTTTTTATTTGTTTATTAACTTGGCATTACATGTAGAATCCCGACGTATCACAAGTGTTGGTTATGTATATGTATAATGAGTATAATACCTAGCATGTAATGTACTAAATTCTAATGGTAGGTAGAAGGCCGAAAAAAATACTTTTATACCAATATTATATCCATTGCTATTCATTAGTTTCACAATAACTCGAAAAAGGCTGATCAGATTTTAACAATATTTTTTTTGTTTTATTCCCCTTAATAACGGGATGGTTTAGAAAAAAATAAAATTATAATAAAAACCAAAGCGGGCGGCCGTACGCTAGGGCATCAGGCTCAGAATCGTGAAGTCGTGAGTTCGAATCCCACCCATTATTCTACCGACGTGAACCTACTCCTAACACAAGCCATTGTGCTTATCTGGAGGGGTTAACAGGATTACTAGTAATGTGGGATACACGCATTGCTAGTTCACTTAAAATCATAAGTTCCCCAGTTTAGCTAGTATGTGAGCCTAAAATGATCGTATTGCAAAGCGGTATATTTTGTGATGTAGATGATATAAGAAAGAAAATAAACCAACTCTATCTTCTCTTTTTCTTTCTCCTCATTAGGCGAAACGCGTCATTGATCCTCCCAACAAAAAAGTTATATTTCACTCTTCTAAAGCAAACATGCATAATGGTCCGTCTATTGGTAATGGCAATTGGCAAACGCTTCCAGTTGCTACTGTCATCTGATGATGTCAGTCTAACTTGAGGGATATTATATAAGTTGTCTACGGCGGCTCCTGCACCGACTGAATCGACTCGCTGGCGTTGAAACATCTCGCGTCTGCACTACACCACCAAGGCGCCTTGGTGGTGGTCACAGGAGTACGTGCGCCAGAAGATCCGCTACACGCCGAGGGTGTAGATTCTGAAGTCGTGACGCAACGTCAACTTCTTGGCGTTTGTGGTGCGCGTTCCAGATTGCTTTCTGCACCTCGTCATGGAGAAAGACTTCTGGCCGGAGGACATTTTTTCCGTCGCTTCCGGGGACAAGTGCTACAAGAACGCATAATGACTAAGTGCAAGTGAAACATACTTACATAGTTTTTAAGTAGTATTTACTAATACTTTATGATAATATTGTATTTATGTTAGTCCTGAAATAAATGATATTATTATGTTCTTTATTATTTGTACAACCATGTTATATTACATTTTTAAACATAAATATTTAAAAATATAATAAAACAATGTTCTTCTACTGGCCGGCATCGCAATCGGGAACAAACTACAGGTGGTTACGGCCCCAGAGAAAGGAAATGATTATTACTATTATGTATGTATTTCCATTAGACAGGACTATAGAATCCCGGTCATTTGGGAGGCGTGCGTGGGGCCGAAGCCAAAATCGCAGAGGCCCAATAGATACTTTAATCCAAGGCTATGTGACCACAACCAGCGATTATCGCTGTACCTATATACAATAGAAATGTACCCAACAACAATCCCGGTTAGTGTAGCTCTATTACAAGACATGATAAACTATTATTGAGGGACGTATTTGTGGATTGGTTGACTGGTTCTATGGAAAAATTATGGTGCCTGCGGTCATACACATGTTAAATATACGGACAAATGGGCAGGCGGTATTTCGCCACTCACTATATGTCCATTTAGAGCACCCTCTGGCCGCCACAGGCATACAAGGTAAACAGGCGACAGTGAGCACATAGACGTGTGTGTGAACACCTTAGGATGTCTAACGGTGCGGCGCCGATTTCACCATCGCGTTTTCCTTGAGCGGGTTTCCCCGTAGTTATGCCCTTGAAAATGACACATTCACCCCCGAGCATAGCTCTAGCGACCTCCCTCTGGCCGGCCGGTAAAAGCAAGACATGAGAGTCCTGTGGGCGCACTTGGTGTTCCACTCCCGGTCACTGAAGGCAAGCGGGAGATGAAGCCCTTACCGACTGTCTGAGGCATTGGGGCTCTTCTATCATAACACATTTTTTATTGGTGCCATAAGGATTTTCAGAGCTGCTGCTATGCCCTCAGAATGCTGCGTTAGTCTCATTTGAGGAGATAACTGACCCCGAGGGGTTTATTATATTATTATTAAACGGTAACCTATGGATTCAAGCAAACTACGTATTTGACTTACTACATAATACTAAAGTAAATAATGATCGTTCAATGTTATGTTAGATACTGTTATGTAAGATTAAGAAATAATACTTCAACGTGTAATTTAATGATTTAAACCACATTTTTTCTCTGTTTAGTTTTATCTACACTTACTAATATTATAAAAAGGTTAAGTTTGTGAGTTTGTGAGTTCGTAGGGGGTAATCTCTTGATCTACGGAACGGATTTTGAAAATTCTTTTACCAATACAAAGCCACGTTATTTGTGAGTGTCACAGGCTTAACGAAGTAGGGACGTGTCACCTAATCTACTATAATTAAAAACTGATTAATCTGAACATCAGTATTTCCACTATCAGCTAGGGTGAAGCCGAAATGAAGCGGTTTTGGACAAATTTGATCATCTGTTTATGTTCAGGTTTTGCGTTTAGTTGCTAAGTATTAATTATGAAACCCTTGTTTTTGTCTTTTGCAATTGTTTGCAAACACCAACATTAGGCTGGCTTAGATTTATTTACAAATTGTCAACTAATTCTGCAGATATTAATACTAATTCATTAATAAGTGTGCCACCCATTTCGTCTTTAAATAATCCTGCAACTTTTTTATTAATTTGAGGGTTAGTATAATCATTTTCAGCACTATAATTACTAGTATCAAAATATTGTAAAAATCTAGATTTTAAGTCATAATAAAAATCATCAGTACATATTATATCAATTAAAGAATCTGTGTCAGTATAGCTTAATCGTATATCGTAATGAAAATTATACATATGCGCCTTAGATAATTCCAAAACAGTAAAACCAATATATATAGGTTTATCTAAAATTGTATGATCAGGTTTCATCTGTATGGCTATTAAGTTTTCCGATAAAACTGATGCGCTATGAAAATAAGGATTACTTATGAGTCGCCAACAAGTTTTTTGGTTTTATTGTTTGAAGTATTCCATGAGTTAACTAAATTAACAGTCACTCTATTTTCAGTATTTTCTAAAGTTTTATTTAATTACATAAAGAAATCCTGCTCAAATACACTTTTCGCTTTTTGACATTCAATATATTCCTTATTATAAGTAGGTATAATCTTCAGGACCTACCTCACTCTCTGAATGAAAAAAATAATAATATCTAACGCTTTATATTAGCTAAGAAAAGTTTTTTTTTTGGCAGGTGATCGGATTCCCGGACACGTACACATTTATGAAATATGAACATGAGAAACAGCGTCGCACCCCAAGCGCACACACATCGACACTCGTGAAGGACAGAAGGGTGAGTCAGCTGCACGGCACATCTCCTTTGTTGTCTGGGCGCCTGGTATATTTGAACTCTGCTTACACGTGGCCGTTTCAGTTAGCTCACCATAAAGCCGTATTTATAGGTGGGTAAGTAGTACAAGGTTGTCTGTCCTTACGTCATCCATTCATCGTGTTTGATTGTGTAGATAAACGTAGCAACCATTTTTTGTTCCTACTTGCTAAGAAACGAAATACTGAAGTTTTACCTACCTACATATTAATCTGGCTAAACATTGTCCAAAAGATTAGACAAAAACTGATAAAAATAATAAAATAACATTATTTTCGTGTAAATGATTAAAGATTATTGATGATGTCATCTGAATAGATCAATAGCTCAGTATTCATACTGAAGGTATTTTAGGCCTTTGATTGCCTTCCGAAGAGATGGCAATTAAGGGGATGACCAGTCATGGTAGCCAGTGGTAAAAGACGAATCATTATATGTATAATTGTACAACCGACACCTATGAATACCCATGGAATCGATGGAATCGAACAATACAGGAAACGCTGTCCCAAATCTATCGGAGCCCTACCGTGTATTGTTAACTCAAGGTTAACACAGCTTGGGTCAAAAGGCCCTAGCTTGTTATGGACTGAAAAAAAATCTTAAAAAACCCGGAGTTATGTAAAAACACATTTTTATCTTTTTTGATTTTAACTGACGGGTGAAATGTGGTTACAAATTTTCATCAAAATCAAACTTGACGCAGACAAAGTTGGCAGAAAAACGAACTAACCAGAAAAACCAAAAAATAAGTCCTCTTTCTTTTGTTGATAAATCTTTGTGCAGTTAAAGAGTACAATATACAAATTACATTGTCAGAAATTAGCGAAAAATAGGCTAAGTTGACATTAAGGCGCTTCCCCGTGCAAAACCCAACGCTAGCCGTTTTTTATGCACTTTTGTGGAGCTATCTGCTCTTTATCCAAAAAGAAATATCAACTTATAAAAATACATTAAATTTTTACATCATTTTGACTCCAAAATTGTAGATTTTGTTTTTGTTGAAGGAGTAAAATGTTTTTTTTTTGTCACAGAAATGAGAAATAATTATCGATAAAATGCATCTCCTCGTAAAGTACCATTTTCTTTGATTTGCTACTTACACTAATGGATAGGCAATTTAATATAAAACATTATGCTAGAAACATTTTTTTCAAATGACCATTATTTTATTTTATGAAGATTTTATTCCAAAAACTGAGCGCATTTGCTACAGTGCGGCGAAGAGGGAACGAATGCTCAAGGTTATTTGGTCAGGGCGGCCTTAACTGTCACACTCCTCCGTGCTTCAAAGAAGGCATTAAGCCGTCGATCCTGCGCCCAGTCTTCTCTGATCGTGTCGGATTTAAGTCTCAACAGACTATGAGAGTGAGGGAATAGAGAGTTTACTTGTCTCCCACATTTGTCGGGTTCGATTGCCAGCTTTGGCAAGATACTTCTAAGAAATCTTCGAATTTTATTTGCGGTTGGTAAATGAATCGCGGCCAATGTTGATGTATGGGTATAACAGTTTTCCAACGGCAAAGTTAAGTTTGTCATATTTAACATCGTTTTTTTTTACTAAAGTACCTATAAAAAGTTGTCGTATACATAAGGTTGGGCATCTCCTCAAAACGAAGCTACCATGGCAATTTCAGCTTAATATGTATCATTTTAAAATTTGTTCTAGGGAACCCGTACTATATTATTCTTATTTCTAAAAATAAAAAAAGGTTCCCTTTGAGTGAAACTTGCTAACTCAAATTAAGGGTACTTTCTCCAGGGGCCATTGGTTTGGTTCATCCTGTACAACATTTTTTCAACACATAATACTTTTCCTTGTTAAACATATTCTTTCATACAAACTTTGTTGAAACAAATTTTGTATGAAAGCCTATGAATTTAATTGTATAAATATATTATACAATTAAATTCATAGTTTGGTTCATTTTGGTTCATTAACAATGAAAGTACCTACTAGCTGTTGACGGCGACTTCGTGAACGTGCAAATTAAAAATCCACGTGCTATTTCAGACTATGACCTATTCCTGTGCCAAGTTTCCTCCAAATCCGTTCATCCGTTTTGTTGTAATTGAATAACAAACATTCATGCATTCAATCAAACTTTCGCTTTTGTAAGATTACGTTTATAAAGAGAGTTACTATGTTTGATTGATAGAGGCAAATTACATATTGCGCCCCCCCCCCCCCCCTCCACCGCCAAATAATTTGGGATGAAGGTTAAGAAATTTGGGATGAACAGATGCAGAATTAGAAACTGATCATTGGATTATTTTGTAATAAAAGCCGTTAATGAAACATTCCTTAGTAAACATCAGCAAGACACCACCTAAAAGCAAGAAATAGTTTTTTTTTAATATTATTTAAATTCAGGTGCGCTGGGCACAGCAATTATTTGAAAAGTCCAGAGTCAAACGCTACCCTATGCCCGACCCTGACCAGGTCCTGCAAAGAACGAAGAGGCTCGATGATAACTACCAGGACACCATAAGAGAAAGGAGAGCCAACGGTAGACCTTTGTTCAATGATGAGTTATGGAGCCAGGAGTGGTATTTGGTAAGTGGTTAAGAATTTAACTGTTAATTGTTACTGGAATTCTGCCAGTAGGTTAGGTACTAGTTGATGTGTTCCGCAATAAGTGGGGTGCTACAAAATACCCAAGTACAGAAGGTATCCTTCATAAAATGCGGTTCGACGCACCGCACTCATTTTGTTTTCTAAGATTCTTATCCGATGTTCTTGTGTACGATGGTAATAGTAGTTAGCATTCTTTGGCTCGAGTGTAGTACGTACGGAGGTTACTTTCTGTGCCCTGCCAATCGATTAACAAAAAAAAATGTGTGGCACTCGGGGACTGCCGCGGTAAAGCTATTGCATAATATTTTTATCAACTTTTAAGCAATTAAAAAAATATATATATATTTTCAAGAGTTTTTTTTTTCTTTAAAAAAAATTGTTTTTTTTTTAAATTTAAAAAAAGCAATTTAAAAATATTTTTTTTTTTAGTTTTTAAAAAAGTTTTTTTTTATTTTTTTTTTTAAATTAAAAAAAAAATCATTAAAAGTTCTGCTATTCATTGATAGATGGCAAAAGTAAAAAGTATCACCGCTGTGCCCGTCGGAGTGGGGAGCGTGAGGTTTTTTCGTTACGGAATTTCTGGATTCGGTCCCCGCGCTTAAGGCCCGCGATAGAAGCTATGCAATAGCTTAATAATATTATCAAGTCATCAAAACCCTAAATTGAATCGGACTCAGCGTCTATAAACTGTATGATTCTACACTTTCTATACTTATTTCTCATTAGATCACTAATGGTAGTGGTGCTTTCTTTTCAGCAAGATACTCGTACGATGAAAAATTTGCCTCGGCTTGATTTAAATGTACTCCCCGTCTACATGATGGGGTACAATGGCTCCGGTGTTCGTGTGTCGGTACTCGACGACGGCATCGAGCACAACCATACAGATCTACGGGCGAACTACGTAAGTCTTATGTCTCCCTAGTACTATTGGGGCGCATGGTTCCAATTTTCTGTGCTAAAATGACACATAAGCTCAAGAGTTCAGAGTTTCGGAACCCAAGTAAAAGAGGGCGTTAGTAGTTCCTGCTCGTCGTTTCTTAATTACAATTTACTTAGTTCATAATTTACTTACTCATATTTTTGACGTCAAAGAATCACTAGAATATTACGATACATTTTAAATATTTTAGAATGATTCATAAAATATAATATACTTCATTATAATATTTCAAAATTTCATTCATAAATGGTATTCCCCACGACAGAAATTCCTGAACGTGTAAATAAAAGAGACAGGAAATGCTTCTGTTTCTGTCTATATTGGGCGGAGTTTAACAGCAGTGTGTGTGTAATTAATCTGTATACAGTGGGCGGAAACTTGAGTTTGAGACAAATACCAGCTCTGAAGTGATATGATTCCCTAGTGATTTTGAGGCGGGTGGTTGAAATTTTCCGTGGTAAAATGGCACATAAGCTCAAAAGACAATAACTAAGTTAACTCACAGATAGATGGCGCTGTTAGTCTTATAACTACTTTGCAGCTTTTTAAATTTATTTACTTAAATTTTAACATCAAAGTATTTAGTTTTTAAAAAGTCCTGTATTTGCTATCTTAAACAACATACAAGGTTAGACGTGACAAGATTAGAACAAATCATACCTACATCAATTTATTTATTAACATTTTTTTGGTATCTTCATGTGTTTATGATTACCTGGTACCGAGCTAAAGGGAAAATCGAAATTTTCGTGATTAACCATTGTTTGGCATCACGGTGATCCGACGAAGTTGCAGTTTCTTTCCATTATTTTAATTAAACGATAACACCAAATTATGGAATAAACTGTCTACCTATCATGGGCGGCTAATAAATTTGTCTTGGCAAAAAAATGAGTAGGTATTGATTTCACAAACATATCCTTTTTAATAACAATAGTTGACCACTGATAATTTAGTATCTATGGATAAACTTGTTCGACGGAATCTGAATAGTCTTTTTACACTTTGACCACGAATCCGACCAAGTAAAGGTAGGTACTGTTTCTACATAAGCGATTTTTAAAGAGCATAGTGGTTTTAATTTATCGTCTCTTTTATTTTATGTTCTCCGTGTACAACAAAAAAGGTAGATTTAAATTTTCGTGCTAAAACGATCCAACTGCTAACAATGCTGGCTGTTGTGCGACTTCAATTTCATTTCTTCTTGGTTATGTTGCCTTAGTACCACTGAAGTTTACTTTTAGTTAAATTTTAGTCGCAAGTCGTCTTATTACAAACCTGGACTAGCGAAGTCCTTGTAACCTTAAAAACTTGATCAAAAATTGATTGTGATATTTTTTTTTTTTTTTTTTTTAATCTTTTATTTAATTGGGATTTTTATTCTTAAGAATACGTCAACCCCATCGTACCATATACATGTACAGTAAACTTAATCTAAATACATAAAATTAAAAATCTTAATAAATAATGTTTTCGAGGAATCGAGAGTTCCTATTGAATATAGGTCACCAAAAGACATAGCTTCTTCGCAACCTCTGATTTTGGATAAGCTAAGATGGATTGAACAAGTCCTACATGCATAGAATTTAGGCGATATTCATTCATGAGCAACTCTCGCTCATTTTTATTCCTGACACACTCCATAAGCAAGTGTTGAACGTCTTCAAGCTTATTGCAAGTTGTACAATTTGGAGTATCTGTTTTGTTCATTAAAAAAGCGAATTTTGCTGATGGATAGTGTCCGGAACGCAACCTTAGAGCTAATTTAACATAATTTCTACTTAACCTACTGTCATCAAACCAGGGAAATTTTGGGGGCTCATGTTGGATTGTTTTGTACCAAATTCCTTTTTCTTTACATATTTCATAAAAGTACTCCTTCCAATTATTAAAACATATTAATTTAAATTTTGAAATGTATTCCGTGAAATCTGGTACAAAATTTAATTCAGTTCCTTCTCTTAGTGCTAGTTTGGAAATACGATCGGCCTCCTCGTTTCCTTGTAATCCAATATGCGCAGGGACCCATTGCAGTCTTACCTGCTTGCCGTGTTTGATTAGAGTCATTATAATTTTCAGTATGTCGTAGGCTATCGAAGCACCTCTGAGACCAGAGGCGCGTCGAGCCACGTGTTGCAAAGCACTTTTGCTGTCTGAAAATATAACGACGTTATTGTAGGTTTTGTCTTTCGTATAGGATAGGGCTTGTAAAACCGCAATAAGCTCCAGCGTCATAATGGATACATCTGTATTTATTTTAAAGCTTGCCCTGTACATATCACTTTGATCAAAAAATCCCGCGCCTAAGCCATGATCACTTTTTGATCCGTCGGAATATATTTTATGCCAACCATAATAATTTATATTTATTTCACCTACAACATTACTTACTAAAATGTTAGGTTCATAACAGTTCTTAGCTAATGAAATACATTTTAGATCAGTTTTAATAATGTTCTCCACATTAAAAGCAGGCAGCTACACATCAAGTGACTACATTTTAAGGCTATCACAGGAAACAATTGAGAGTTCTCTAACATCTCTATAGGCTTTAATGAGTAATGGTATTTTTTTATTTGTCCAGTATCTAGTGGTAGATAGGGTGTCTAATTCTGACAATAAGGTGTTTGTGTTGTTGTTCGACCAAGAGTGATTTTTCAAAGAGTATTTATAGGCAAGATATTGCCTCCTAATAAACAGCGGCTCGATGTGAAGTTCGCTTTCCATCGCATGTATAGGAGAACTTTTTATAAATCCACCTACAACCCTTAAAGCCTGATTTTGAATCTTGTCAAGTTTTGAAATATGACTTTTCACACTACAGTCGTATAAAAATGATCCATAGTCTAAGCGACTCCTAATCAAAGAGATATATAATCTCCGTAAGTGTGTCATATGTACTCCCCAAGAACTGCCTGCCAACAATTGATTGTGATAATTGAAAACGGTCATTTCAATCTTGTTGTGTAAGTATGTAGGTCTACCACAGAACATTGATACCTACTAACAGGTACCTACTTACATAAAGTAAGTGATGAATTTACTTGACAGAAATGCTTTGGAATAACTAGGTATGTAGTGACAAGATGGCAACCTAATAAACACCGAATTCGAAAATAAATAAATATGCACTTGTATATTTTATGTTTTTCTCACAGAAACTGACGAATTGTTCATAGATAAATTGGCTCACAGATTTCATCTCATAGATGTCCCATTACTTAAAGTGGTTCGTGCAATTAATTAGTCAATCGGACTGACTCGCCATGTCTTTTAACTTATGGTTCACCTTACCTACCTACCCACATCGCTTCTAGTTTCTGCTATCTTTTCGCAAATATTTCTTATGGCTGATTAACAATATCGTGACCTACAGAAATAAAAGTAGGTATCGTATTGTTGAACCTGCATGCATAACAATTGTTAAAAACACGCAGATAATACTGACATTAAAGTCATCCTTGCGCCACAAAATTTGTATAATTATATTTTATCGTAGAAAAACCGTCTTTCTTTTATGATGTCCGTGTACTTTAAAGAAGTTAAAACGAAATTTCCGTAGAATAAACGCGTAACTAGCAATCTACTGAATACGTATAAGGGGCATGTGTTGGCTTGTATTACACCAGTTAATACTTATGTTGTCCTAGTATTATCAAAGTGTACTTTGAAATTTTTGCAGCTAAAGTGGCGTAACTCAAAATAATACTTGGTATTTATTCTTTTAATGGGACTGGAAATGTACAGATGGTCTCCCTTATTTTTCTTATATTTACGAATGATAAAAGTCCTCTCGTGGCAATAAATTACTCGGAATTAATTAGTTATTTTTTAATATTTATACCATACTGAATGAACAAAGAAGTAATGAGGATTCGATATAATTAAATAGAGTGAGTGTTGCTATCTATTGAACATTTGTAGCCTGTCTGCTTAGTTTTCGTTTATTTTATCCTTTCAATACACATAATTTTTTTAACTGGTTAGGAGCATAACAAAAATACGTATAATACCAATGATGTTTTAAGCAAAACCTTTTTACTAAAAACATCATTGTTCAGTACGTATACAAAACACCACAATGTTCTGTGGTATTACGGCCCTTACTGTAGTTCCAGTGCAAGAGTAAAATCATCAAATAAAACAATGCCCGTCCTATGTTCAAGTCTTAAAACAGTCATAGTTTCGTTACGTCACTAAATCAGTACTTATTTATACGAAATTAAGTACACTTTGTCAGAGTAACCTCTTTTCTCTTATGGTATCCGTGTACTTTATAAAAGGCAGATCGAAATTTCCGTGGCATAAACGCGTAACTACTAAACAATCTATGGAACGTACAATGATGGAATGGCTATACCAGTTAATACTTATGTTGCCTTAGTATTATCAAAGTGTACTTTGAAATTTTTGCTGCTAAAGTGGCACAACTCGAAATACTTGCTGAGAAAGAGAAGGATTTTATTGATTTTATTAATATTCTTTCCTACTTTAAAAAAAAATACAAATCTAATAAGCCAAATTCTAATATCTAAAGAAAATATTTTAATTGTGCTAATTATTTTAATCGAGTTCCTATATATTTGAATTTTATCAATAAAAGTAAAAATTATATTGGTGTTAGAAATAAAAAGATAACCACACTGCACATTTTATTCGCTTTGTTCTTTTGTACAAGTACAGGTTTATCAACACACTCTTTAAGGTGCTTAAAGAAATGGAATTAAGCAATAAAAATTAAACAATATTTACGTACTTATTATATAAATAACGTAAAATACCCCCCAAACAGTTCCTACGTTTCGACCCACTACACTACCGACGTCACTGTTCAGCAGTGAATGAAACGACCTCTTTAAAACTCATGTAGTCCTAGTAAGTTCGCGGCCGATATGACGCGCTTGACGCGCATACGCGTTCGTGATCGGCAGACCAAACAAACAGTGTAGAGGGCGGGCCGGATCACGAGACGAAATTGAGGACGAAACGAAATAGACTGAGGACAAACGCAAGTTTTTTTTTGGTGGGCTAAGTACAGATAGAGTAACCTACTAACTTCTATCTGAAAAATTTTTGTTTATTATGATAAAATCGGTAGTTGTTTTTTTTTTTTTATCTTCATGTGTTTATGATTACCTGGTACTGAGCTAAAGGGAAAATCGAAATTTTCGTGATTAACCATTGTTTGGCATCACGGTGATCCGACGAAGTTGCAGTTTCTTTCCATTATTTTAATTAAACGATAACACCAAACAATGGAATAAACTGTCTACCTATCATGGGCGGCTAATAAATTTGTCTTGGCAAAAAAATGAGTAGGTATTGATTTCACAAACATATCCTTTTTAATAACAATAGTTGACCACTGATAATTTAGTATCTATGGATAAACTTGTTCGACGGAATCTGAATAGTCTTTTTACACTTTGACCACGAATCCGACCTAGTAAAGGTAGGTACTGTTTCTACATAAGCGATTTTTAAAGAGCATAGTGGTTTTAATTTATCGTCTCTTTTATTTTATGTTCTCCGTGTACAACAAAAAAGGTAGATTTAAATTTTCGTGCTAAAACGATCCAACTGCTAACAATGCTGGCTGTTGTGCGACTTCAATTTCATTTCTTCTTGGTTATGTTGCCTTAGTACCACTGAAGTTTACTTTTAGTTAAATTTTAGTCGCGAGTCGTCTTATTACAAACCTGGACTAGCGATAGTCCTTGTAACCTTAAAAACTTGATCAAAAATTGATTGTGATAATTGAAAACGGTCATTTCAATCTTGTTGTGTAAGTATGTAGGTCTACCACAGAACATTGATACCTACTAACAGGTACCTACTTACATAAAGTAAGTGATGAATTTACTTGACAGAAATGCTTTGGAATAACTAGGTATGTAGTGACAAGATGGCAACCTAATAAACACCGAATTCGAAAATTAATAAATATGCACTTGTATATTTTATGTCTTTCTCACAGAAACTGACGAATTGTTCATAGATAAATTGGCTCACAGATTTCATCTCATAGATGTCCCATTACTTAAAGTGGTTCGTGCAATTAATTAGTCAATCGGACTGACTCGCCATGTCTTTTAACTTATGGTTCACCTTACCTACCTACCCACATCGCTTCTAGTTTCTGCTATCTTTTCGCAAATATTTCTTAAGGCTGATTAACAATATCGTGACCTACAGAAATAAAAGTAGGTATCGTATTGTTGAACCTGCATGCATAACAATTGTTTCATTAATCTGTTAAATAATTCACTATATTATTTAAAAACACGCAGATAATACTGACATTAAAGTCATCCTTGCGCCACAAAATTTGTATAATATTTTATCGCAGAAAAACCGTCTTTCTTTTATGATGTCCGTGTACTTTAAAGAAGTTAAAACGAAATTTCCGTAGAATAAACGCGTAACTAGCAATCTACTGAATACGTATGAGGGGCATGTGTTGGCTTGTATTACACCAGTTAATACTTATGTTGTCCTAGTATTATCAAAGTGTACTTTGAAATTTTTGCAGCTAAAGTGGCGTAACTCAAAATAATACTTGGTATTTATTATTTTAATGGGACTGGAAATGTACAGATGGTCTCCCTTATTTTTCTTATTTACGAATTATAAAAGTCCTCTCGTGGCAATAAATTACTCGGAAATAATTAGTTATTTTTTTAATATTTATACCATACTGAATGAACAAAAAAATAATGAGGATTCGATAAATTTAAATAGAGTGAGTGTTGCTATCTATTGAACATTTGTAGCCTGTCTCGCTTAGTTTTCGTTTATTTTATCCTTTCAATACACATCATTTTTTTAAACTGGTTATAACAAAAATACGTATAATACCAATGATGTTTTAAGCAAAACCTTTTTAGATAAAACATCATTGTTTAGTACGTATACAAAACACCACAATGTTCTGTGGTATTACGGCCATTACTGTAGTTCCAGTGCAAGAGTAAAATCATCAAATAAAACAATGCCTGTCCTATGTTCAAGTCTTAAAACAGTCATAGTTTCGTTACGTCACTAAATCAGTACTTATTTATACGAAATTAAGTACACTTTATCAGAGTAACCTCTTTTCTCTTATGGTATCCGTGTACTTTATAAAAGGCAGATCGAAATTTCCGTGGCATAAACGCGTAACTACTAAACTAAACAATCTATGGAACGTACAATGATGGAATGGCTATACCAGTTAATACTTATGTTGCCTTAGTATTATCAAAGTGTACTTTGAAATTTTTGCTGCTAAAGTGGCACAACTCGAAATACTTGCTGAGAAAGAGACGGATATTATTAATATTCTTTCCTACTTAAAAAAAAAATACAAATCTAATAAGCTAATATCTAATCTCTAAAGAAAATATTTTAATTGTGCTAATTATTTTATTCTAGTTCCTATATATCCGAATTTTATCAATAAAAGTAAAAATTATATTGGTGTTAGAAATAAAAAGATAAACACACTGCACATTTTATTCGCTTTGTTCTTTTGTACAAGTACAGGTTTATCAACACACTCTTTAAGGTGCTTAAAGAAATGGAATTAAGCAATAAAAATTAAACAATATTTACGTACTTATTATATAAATAACGTAAAATACCCCCCAAACAGTTCCTACGTTTCGACCCACTACACTACCGACGTCACTGTTCAGCAGTGAATGAAACGACCTCTTTAAAACTCATGTAGTCCTAGTAAGTTCGCGGCCGATATGACGCGCTTGACGCGCATACGCGTTCGTGATCGGCAGACCAAACAAACAGTGTAGAGGGCGGGCCGGATCACGAGACGAAATTGAGGACGAAACGAAATAGACCGAGGACAAACGCAAGTTTTTTTTTGGTGGGCTAAGTAGGTACAGATAGAGTAACCTACTAACTTCTATCTGTAAAATTCTTGTTTATTATGATAAAATCGGTAGTTGGTTGTTTGAAACTGATCTAAAACCTAGACGCCATTTAGGACCTGTGTAAATATTAAAACCTACTAAGTTTGGTAGGAAAAAATGTAAAGTCGAAAACGAATGCCTTTTCTACTATTTACCTACCTACTCCTATTCTTTTATTTTATCTGTTTCCATTACTTTACTTTTAGGACCCAGAGATTAGCTGGGATAGCAATGATGGTGACTCCGATCCCTTACCGAGGTACGAAGATATTAAAGGGAATTCGCACGGCACTCGATGTGCAGGAGAAGTACGCATAATTATACATTTTTAATGTAACAGTAATGTTTTTAATTGTCGATAAAACGCTCAAAATTACCTATCAATGTATTAAACAGATAGCAATGACTGCTAATAACTTGAAGTGTGGCGTAGGCGTGGCTTGGGGGGCGAGAATAGGCGGAGTCAGAATGCTCGACGGACAAATCACGGACCGGATTGAGGGAGAAGCAATAGGTAAGTCAACATTTATACTCTTTCACTCTATGATTGCCTGGTATATTCGGTCGCCATGTTGAGGTAAAACGTCGTAAGCTTTTTTATTTTATTTCAATAGCAGTTAGTTCTACTATTCATCAATAGCTGGCGCTTATCACAATAATTTCTTACAGAAGATCTCACAATTATTTCATACAGAAGAGTCAAATTACTACTAGATTTCGTTTTTTTCTCTCTCTATTTTGATTTTTATGAAAATAAACAATTACGTTACATTCCGTGCAACATAATTGTTTATTATGTCAAAGAACTGAGTAGAAAACAGTTTACAACAAGTACGCCATCTATATTGCCTTAAAATTTTGAACGAGATGGAACGATCTCTTCGATGTTATGTTTCCTTAGTGATATGGGTGAAACGTGACGTAACAGTAAACCCTTTCGATGAACAACGCGAATTATGACGACAGCTAGGCCACGGTGTATACTGGTTGAGTGATAAAAATAAATGTTTTCTTTTGAGAACACTTGTGCGTAAAATAAATTACCTGTATAAAATATGGACGATTTTGAATCTTTTCATTATTTATTTTTTCGAATGTAGACCTATGGAAAAAAAATATGGGAAGAGGCAGTGATATTCATTACCATTGTACCTAGTTTAGTTTCGTTGGTTTTATAATTATTATTTTATAATAGGTATTAAGTAATAGTTCAGTAGTTATTGTTTTTTGGACTACTTATTTCTAAAGTCCATAATACTAAGTACGTTTTTAAATTACCTTTCTAACAAATTAAATAATTAGTACTAGATAGTCGTTCAAACAAATCGAGCAACTGGCGCGGCGGCCACATGTTGAGGGTAACTACGAGCACTAGGGCAACATTAGCTGGAGGAGGTTTAAATACATTATTATCTACTTTGCTAATCCTGTCTAGTCTAGCGTCTGGTCATTCGGATCGACAATCTCGATACGATTGTGCCAAGAGAGTTGCCAATATTTGGCGTATTCGAGATTCAATTCGACATGTTTTATTAGGAGAACATGGGTGCTACGCACGTCTTTAGATCGCTTTGAAATGCATTAGCATTTCCAACATCAGAAACTAGATGGCGTTGAGTGTTACAAGTCGTGAAAATAAAAAACAATAATTAACAATTTTTATTAAAATAGCATGCCCTTTTTTCTTTAAATTAACTTACTTAAGTGTTATAACATGAAATATTAAATACCGAATGCTATCCCCAGGTTATGCATTAGACAAAGTGGACATTTACAGCGCTTCTTGGGGGCCTAATGACGATGGTAAGACTGTTGAAGGGCCGGGACACCTCGCACTTGAGGCGTTTAAACGTGGCGTAACACAGGTGTGTTGGATTGTGTTAAAAACCTTTTTAATTATGTATAGGTATCCAAAATTCAATAATTAAAAAGGGTCGGTAGGTATTTTATAAAATACTAGCTGTCTCACGCAACTTCGTATGCGTACATTTTCCCCGTTTTTGCAACATTTTTCATTACTGCTTCGCTCCTATTGGTCGTAGCGTGATGTTATATAGCCTATAGCCTTCCTCGATAAATGGGCTACCCAAAAAAAAAACAATTTTTCAATTCGGACCAAGAGTTCCTGAGATTGCCGCGTTCAAACAAACATACTCTTCAGTTTTATAATATTAGTATAGATATATTATATCCTAGATATATTATAAGTATATCTACTTTTTTTTAATAATAGGGCCGCGGCGGCAAGGGTTCCATCTATGTTTGGGCCAATGGAAACGGCGGAGGTCATGGCGACAACTGCAACTGTGATGGGTGAGAATGATTACAATACACCTGTTAATTGAAATCGAGCATAATCGAACTTAACTGAGTATAAATCTTTTTAATATTTAGATATTCATCTAGCATCTACACAATATCAATAGGAAGCGCTTCTCAACACGGTCTGTTTCCTTGGTACGGGGAGATGTGTTCATCCACCCTCGCTACAGCATACTCCTCTGGTGCTTACGAAGATCAGAAAATTGTAAGTTCATTCATTCATTTTCTCTGTTACATGTTCTTTCATAAATACAGTCTATGTAAGGTTAGAAAAAGCCAACAATATACGTTTATTTCATTCAGGCTACTACAGACACGGCGAATTCCTGCACACTCGCACACACCGGTACGTCTGCTGCTGCCCCATTGGCTGCCGGGATCATCGCTCTCGCTCTAAATGCTAAGTTAGTTGACTCCGTATCAAACACGGGTTCATTGCTCTTATTGTGTTATGTGTCCCTAGTATATTCCGTGGCATGGTCCGTTTGTCACAATGTCCCGTGTTGTCCATTTGTTACCGTTCTCATTTAAAACTTGTCAATGTCACGATCGTGTCGATTTTACGGAATTTCATCGGCGAGTCCAATGCCGACGACGCCATGCTGGAGCGTTTGTTTTCTTTACATTGAATGAAAATTAATAACAAATACTCTCGCTATTTTTTTTTACACGACGTTTACTAAAAATAAAACCTAGCTAGATCGATGTATCACCCCCGAAACCCCCGCATGCTGATATTAGATTAGATTAAAAATAAATTCACTCTACATTCGCATGAGCAGCTTCATATTAACAAAAAATATCCGCATACGGGGTTTATATTTTGTCATAAAAATAACACCGTCTTTAGATGCAGCGCATTAACATAAGAAAATATGGTATGGTGGAAATTAGAAATTAGATAGAAAAAATAATGTACTGCGGTGCAAATAAGTACGTTTTAAGAATTCGTGTTTATATTTTTTTTCTAAAGCAGAGGACGTTTAATGACGTCGCGGAAATTCAGATAATAACATATTGTCGTTGTAAGAAGTTGCTTTCGCGAACTTGTTCTGATGTTTTTATTTCTTGATTTTATGTCATCTTTTATTAATATTTTTTCAGCCCAAATCTAACATGGCGAGATGTGCAACATTTAATAGTTTGGACTTCAGAATATATTCCGCTCTCAGCTAATCCAGGATGGCACATAAATGGGTGAGATACAAAACCAAAATACCAAAGTTTAAGTTAAATAATAAATCATTTTTTGAAGTACCTACTTTTTTATTCAGTGCTGGACTTTATTTCGATATCCGATTCGGTTTTGGGCTTTTGAATGCTGGAGCCCTCGTAAAGATGGCACTGAACTGGACCAGCGTGCCTAAGAAACGGACTTGCCGCGTTGATGCTACACCGTAAGTATGCTCTCCTAGTAAAAATGAGTTTTCTCTGTGGATTCCGCTGCGAAAAGTTCAAATGATACGCATTCATAACGCGTCACAGTCACGGCACGGTGGAATTGAGACTTACCATAATGAAAACGTAAATCAATATGATAATAATAATTGCAATTGATTAATGCATTTGACTATACAACCAATAGTGTAACTCTCACAGGACTCTAACAATCTGACGCTTGTGCCTTGCCTGAGTCTGGCATTAGTTGAGAGTAAAGTTAGACATGAATGTTACGGAATTGGTAAACCTAAAAGTTCTTCTAACACTTATGCATTCTTAGTAACATATATACGTAAACTTTCGTCATTCGTGTCACAACTATTGCATATTGGGAGGAGGGATATGGGTCGATTGGATCATAGATAGAGACCGATCCATTCTCATGTCAAAGTTTTAATACGGGTAGGTATCTTAATATTTTCGAATGAAATAGTTGATCCAGACATGTCAGGGCAATTTTAGAATTTAATTTTAGGATAGAAATGTAAGCGAGCCGATCTGTCGCGAACTGTAGCTATCCCCATTCTTTCTTGATGTTCATCGTAAGTATGTACATGAAATACTTTATTGTGCTTATAAATTACTTACCTTTTACAGCTTAGAAGAGGATGAATCACACTTCAGTTCAAGAGATAATGTCAATGTTTATATATCAGTAGAGGAAGATTGTGAAGTAAACTATATTGAACATATTGAATTAGTCGTAAACATACGCTACAGTCGCCGTGGAGCGTTAGAAATTTATTTGGTTTCTCCACAAGGTGAGATCTCTTAAGCATTTATTATATCCTAGTACTTTAGTTAGCATGATACGTCGGGAGACGTTTTGCGTTTGTTGGGGAGGCGTTACGAATCGTAACTTGTTCGGGTTTCTTCGTCAAGCAGATTCTTTATTTTTATGTATTTTGTTTGTACCTAATATTTTTTACGCAGGCACTAAAGTACAACTTTTGAGTACTCGATCAAGGGATTCGTCAACAGCTGGTTTCGTAAACTGGCCACTGATGTCAGTATCCACATGGGGAGAAAACCCTTTAGGTGTTTGGAAAGCTGTTATCGTCGATAAAGTGAGTTAAACTTACGCTACTCTATTATCTACTACGTTTGCTATCCATATAAGTTGATAAACATAATTGTTATATTATTTACTTACAGACTTACGAAGAAAATACGGGAGAAGTAGGTGCCGTCAGCTTAATCATCCACGGAACTAATGAAATGCCTAATCACATGAAAAATGGGCCAAGGGCATACAATCAGGATTACAACTACCAGGAGGCATTCAGATATTCTGACAATGTAGAACAGAGTGACGATGACGTCGCCACGGATACCGTTACAGACGACGAAGCTGTAGCTGTTGTACCAGGCGAGCATAGAAACGAAGAGGACTATTACATAAATGACGTAGATTCCACTATGTTGAGCGCTGTAGAAAAGGAATTGTTCAGAATTCATCATAGAAAAGCATTTATGGGTTTGGGAGTATAACGGCTTAGATACATTTTAGTAAATTTTGTTTGTCTATTTGTTTTACGGTTTTGATCTCATAATTTATTTTGCACATTTAATAGAATTGACAGTAATGTGTTTGATAGATAACATATCAATATGTATCAGAAAATGCAAAATAGTCACCTATTTAATATTAATAAATGCTACCACGGAGCTTTACTTATAATAAATAATACATTTACTTATCTAAAAACATACTGTTATAATATGTATATTAGTAAATAAATTCTTTATAAGTATTTTTTACTAGCTTTTTCCTGCAGATTGTCCTGCATCTTTTATTTGTGAATGTTTGAAATCCATTATCTAGGGTCTAGGGAAAAAGTCCGTTTCTATCAGATGCTTACGCTGTAATAACTATTTGTGTGCCAAATTTCAACCTAATGCGTTCAGTGGTTTGAACTGGTTGTGTAACGGTTGATATAATAACAAAAAATCTAACGTTCACTTGACATAATATCACTTAATATAATTTTATTTAATATAACGATCAGTTGTCATATTGAACTGTAGATATAATTTCATTTTATCTAATTTCTTTTGATATAATGAACACTTTTTATAATGCACATTTGACATAACATTCGTTTATACATCACCCAACTATTGTTACCAGGAGGATCTGGATGCAATCTGGACTTTAGGGCACCCCGACTCGGATAGGTTAGGTTAGAAGGGGATGGCGGGGTCTACGACCCCGCCATCCCCTTCGTGGTTTTTTTTTAAACCAACAAGAAGTAGGAGCCCCGCGAAGCGGGGCTCCGTCGACCAAGTCCGACCTCGACCAGAAAATTAGGTCAAAAGAACATTAGGTTAAATGAAAGTTATATTAAAAGAATATTATGCATTTTGAAAATTATATCATATGAAATTAGGTTATTTGATATTATAGCATATGAAAATTATAACATATGAACGTTATTTCAAGTAAAATTAGAGCATTTGTTATTATATCAAACATTACACACCCGTTTGAACTATGCGTTGATATAATGATGGATGGTTGGTATTTCAGTTTTCTCAACGATAAATATAATTTTAGTTAGTACCTAGATAACATAATATAATAGGTAGGTAGGTACCTATGTCTGGCCACAATCCACATTACTGGACATTTGAATTGAACACACTGATGCAATGGCGGGTGCTGGAGATAAGTTTTGATTTGCTCTTGCAATTTCATGATGTCCTGTTACTCGATTATTTTTTTTGCAATATTGTTACTCCCCCACTAGTTCATCAATCTAGGTTTAATAAAAATACAAACTGTTTCATCATTTCTTTTAATAAAAAAGTATAAAATTAATAAATTACGTTCTAACAGTAAATCCTAGAGCCCTCAGCTCTTGTACTAGGAAATCATCCTTATATTCATCTATCTTCGCAATCCAATCTTCAGTCGGTATAAAGTATCTGGAATGGCCTCCGTACTCTGGCGGCAAATACTCAGGGTCGATGTGTTTGTGGAGAGAGCTCATATCAGTGCCATGGAAATGTAAACGGCTAAATACTGCTTTAGGAATAAATTGTTTGAATAAATAGAAGAATGAATGTAGAATCCAGTTGTAATTGACAATGTGGAGACAGTGATTTGCCAGCGGGAACGAAACCTAGAAAAAAATAAAACATAAGTTTATAGTGCTGCCATCTGTTGGTTGTCTATTAAACTATTTAAAGTTCCGACATCCAAAGAGTTGTTTATATGCGCCGTTAGATGGCGTAATAATAAAAATTCTTTACCCCCATTAATGCAACGATTTGCCCAGCGATGGTAGGTGTCAGTTGTGCGACTTGTCTCAAGTTCAAACCTTCCAGGTCCACAATGATGGTCACTCCTAGTATTTGTAATTTAGGCTGCATCACAGCTATCTCGTCCATTAGTAAAGCGCAACGAACTACATCATCTATTGGTACTGCGTTCACGTCCCAACGACCTAAAAAATATTTTTAATTTAGTGTAAATTATGCTTATCTACTGTCTACTGTTATCTACTATGCAAAAGCGGAATAGTAGAAACGTCGTCGTGTACGGACGTCGTCAACTTCCCGTCCGCTGTCTTTGGATTCAAACAAGTCTTGAAACTGACAAGGGTGGCATAAATCTAAGGAGGTAGATAAATACGATAAGCACAGAATACGGTCTGACTCACAAAATACCGAGAGTTGTGACCGAGACCTAAAGTAAAAGAGTTGTAACACGAGTATTTGATGGGACAAGTGGGGAAAAAAAAAATTGTTACCAAATCTCATGAGAACAATTCGTCCGTGCATAGGACTCTCAGGAATAATGCCTCCGTAAACGTTCTTGACTTTTTGCAAGCCAAAAGCCTCGCAGTCGTACAAGTAGGCGTTTTGACGGCGAAACTCTTCGTACCGCACCATCTGAAACAAAGAAGACAGATAAAGTTAAAGAAACTATTTTAGTTGTTACCCGTTTTAAAAACCTGACGCAAAAAAACCGGTGGTGTATCTAGTCATTTTTTTTTAACCTGACGCAAATTTGCTGTTATGCAAATGTGCCAACGAGAGGCAGTAGGTCCTTCATATATTTTTTGAAAATATTTCGTTTACCGTTTATAAGCATACGTTTAAATAAATCTGTAATTGATAGGGAAATCTCTTTTAGAAATCGAATATTATATCTTCTAAATAAGTCATGTAGTTAGGCATATTAATAACTTTTTTATTGACTCTTACCTCAAAAGTAGGTATTACTATTTAAAAAAAAGATCTTGACTATTTAGAAATAACATTTAATGAAACGAAATCGTATATTATGTATGAAAACAAACCAATTCAATTCTGTGACTGGACGCGGAAAACATAATTGAGGTCCAGCTTGTATGGGAATTTGGTCAACGTTCTTTATGATTTTACATTGTGCATGTAAATGCAAAGTTACTACGCCAAGTTCTCAAAGAATTGGTAAAGCCGGAGAAAATAACAAGGCAATAAAAGCTCAGGGCCACTCCTTTCAAGTTGCCAATGTTTACAATGTTTGTTTGTTTATAAACTGTATATATATGTATATATATATATATATATATATATATGTATATATATATATATATATATATATATATATATATATATATATATATATATATATATATATATATATATTTGGTGGTCTACCTACGTAAAATATAGCGGTGGCAGCATCTTATAGGTAGGTATAGACATGTATATATTTTAACTGCCTATAAAAGTACGTATGTTCGTAAATTTTCCCAAAAGCTAGTGATCCGATTTAGATAGGGTCTTCGATAATCGACTGCGTATTTTTCTGGGAAGGTCTTGGTATATAAAACGTTGTCCTACTCATAAAACACCAAAGATATACTTAGATCAAAATATAGGACTGAGTAAGTCAGCGATATTTGCTTTCGGTGATGTGCTTGATCCTTTTTTCCCCTTTTTTTGAAGGCGGCAAGTTATTGGTTTGAGAATACTCTGGTTACCTCAAAATATTTTCTAATCGCACCATTAGTATAAAAATTAACATGAAAATGCTTTACCTATTTGTCGAACTTTGTGCAATTTTACTTTATGTAATTTTATAAAGTACTATTGCACAAAGTTCGATAAATAGGTAAAACGAATCAACTCTATGTACTTTTGGTAAATTACTTACCAGCAGATAAGAAATTTTTGAAAAACAATTCTATCTCGGGAACGGTACATTTTTGCGAAATGTAAAGTAAAGGCTATCTCTAGGTATGCCAAATTTTATCTAGATCCGTTTAGCCGTTCAACGAATCCGTTAAACGAATCTGAGTAACAAATATTCGCCATGGGCGCCCGACGCCGCGCCGCCAGGATTTCTTTTAGGGGGAAAATGCAAGTAAACCCCGTTACACCTTGCTGCCGGCAACTATGATATCGACCCATCCAAATATTCACATTTATAATATTAGTAGAATGAAAGTATGCTACTGTCATTTAGGAACCACGACGTCATTAGGACTACAAAGAGTCAATAAATAATGACCACACATTAAGTTCAGTCGAATGGTCGTTAAATTATGGTCTTGTGCAGGAGTTTTAAATCCATTTAAAAAAAAAGTTACTCAAAGTAAAAAAAAAAAGCAATTAAGGTCATTGTCTTGTAGCTAACTGTTACGGTATTATTTCCATAAAAAATCTCATGGAACAATAGTGGTATACAAGTCAAAATAGGCCTTCAAAAATCCGAATTAAAATATTTTGAATGAGAAATATTCTTTATTGTTACTAGTATAGTATTATATTATCTGTCGTATAGTTTTTATGTTCGTCGTGGTAACGAATTTAATTTTGCAAATCAAACGATCTACATCTTTGATGTGTTTGATGAAAAAGTGGATTTTACGTCGTGTTTGACAAACATATTTGAACGTGTACGCCGTGTTTGTCAATTAAGATCTCAAGCGACAAATATTTTAATCGTTGCACTGACATGTAGTTTGACAAACATGGTTGATGATTGGTTTGAATATTTTAGCTGTTGTTTAATGAAAACGTGAAGTTTGACAAACATGTTTGTCAAATATATTTGATCGTTTACACATTTCACATCGGCCTTTAGAGCATTTTTTTGTCATCTCTTTAATGTAGACGGCCTATCATAAAATTAGACTAGATTTTATGACAGACCTACAAAAATACGTCTGTGAAAATCGTATCAATTTAGTGCAATAGTATTTTACAGTAGTACAGTATAGTAGTAGTATTTTTTTCAGTAGCGAACTTAATATGGCCGCCGTATTCAAGATTGCCTATCCTCCTTATAATACATACAGAATGTCCTAAAAGTGCCACACGGAGGGAAAGTACCTTAAATAATATTGTAGATAGAACATTTTACTTAAAGAAAACTTTATTTCGAATTTAAAAAAGAATCGAGCTGAAATAGCGCCATTTCGTACTTTTATAACACCAATCCATATTTTTCTAAATAACATAGTATCATAAATAAAGGGAAAGCTAGAAAATTTTACATTCAATAAAATACAATTTGTATAGTTAATCACGACGCCCAATTATTGCGTTTTTTAAATGTTTCTGCTTCTAATTATGACGATTTCAAATTATAAACTGAACTTCAACGTATTATTTCAAACATTTATCATGCAGGTATTAGTAAATCGACAAATAGTGATATTATAAGTGTGCTAATTTGCATTAAAGTTATAAGTTGCAGTTCGGTGTAATTATTCTTTAAGATACAATGTTATTTAAAATAATCGTAATGATTCACCCTTTATATATAAGTATCGTAAAAATACAGGTTTTTTCTTTTTTCATATTTTGTGAGTTCGATTCCCGGTTCAGACAGGCCATTATTTAAAAAACCTTAAATGCAATGCGAATTATTTTTAAAATCAAAATGAAGTCTTCTTTCAGTTAAATGTTCTATCTACAATATTTATGGTACTTTCCCTCCGTATGGCATAGTTTTGGGACACCCTGTTATATCGATCAGTGAAGGTACAAGAATATCAAAATTTCTAAACAATGGAGCTCTTTGAAAGTCTCGACTCTCGATTCTCGACTCGATTCCATGTCAAGGCATCGGTAATGGTCTGTTGACTGGCCACAATACATTTCGGTTCTGTAACTGTTTCTTAATCTGACTGAACCTCTTTTTATTTTATTAAGTACTAACTAGGTATTGCTTGTAGTTTCGTAGATACTAGTTAGTGAATGTAAGTGACTAGGTATTTTTTTATCGTATATAGCACCATCCGTTAAATTACTTTGAAAATGAAAAGAAATACTTATAAGAACTTATATTTATTGCAGCAATGGGGTATTTTTATTCTTTAAGATTAAAATATATTATTTAGATAGTACCTACCTATAAGTAAAAATCATGCCGAAAATGTTAGTTTTAGTTCATACAATTTGTTATATTATGTGTAACAGAAAGGTGTGGTCATATTCAAGGGTTGGCATGTGCTCATGATACTGAGTGCACATACCTAATTTTATCAAAATCGGAGTACCCTAAAAAAGTATTTATTATTTTTTCATTCGTTTATTTATGAGTGTTTTTTTTTAATTAAAAATTAATATGACTGTTTTATGCCATATATTCTAATCGAAAAAGGGGAAGTATAATTCTTATGCCATACGCCTTTCACTACTGAATGTTGACAAAATGAATATGCTTTAACTATGTAATATTAATGCAACAAAAAAAAATGTTTTATAACACCATGAAATAGTAGCCGCCATCTTATTAGATACGTCATACGGCTGTGTAAACCATTGACGTACAGTACTCCAAAAGTAATAATGCGCATAGAAATCTTCGGAAATCTTCGTCATTGTTCGGCAACGGTCGTATTACCCGAGCGTCGAAAGACGATATTTATATAGAGTGGTTAAGAGCAATTTCTCTATGCCTAATTTTATATATTATGTGTTTTGTGCTAAAACAGATTTGATTTACCTGTAACGAAATTTGATTCGATAATTCCATGTAAGTAAATAGCGAAAACGCTACAATCATTGTTGGAGTGATTAGTTTTCAAGTGTCTTACCGAAGTTGGTGTAATTATGGAGGAAAAGGTTTAAATAACATAAGGTTTTATTAGAAGGAGAAAAAAACGTTTTCAAATAGAGGTTTACATAAAATATAATCAAAATCTCAGTTCAAATTTGTTTACAGCACTAATCATTCCAGAAAAATAATACAATTATAAAAAAATTAATCAGAATCGAGGAAGACCTCTATTCCCGACATCGCAGATTCATCAGAAGTTTCATTATGCTCTTGTTCATTTACACTTTCCTCACTGCTATCACCTGTGTAAATAATCAGTTTATCGGAATAACTATCGATTCTTGGCTCAAATTTTCTATATTCATCTTCGCATTGAACCGCATGATCAGAAACTTTTTTCCATTCTTCTGGTCCTATTTTATTGATTTTTTCTAATATAGCATCTTTAACTGACGTCACAGTCATTGCAATATTTCTCTTGGCCACGTGTTGCTTTATTTGGGACCAAATATTTTCAATAGGGTTAAAATCGGGATGATATGGTGGCAATCGTATAATTTTATGCCCATGTTCCTCCATTATACGGTCAATGGCAAATTCTGTGTAATTTTCTTTGTATCTTTGTATAATTTTATACAAATCGGGTTTCAGTTTCTTTGGGTCATGCGGAATGTTGTGTTGTTGTAACCAAGCTGTCATTTGTGGTTTAGATGTGTTTGAGTTTGGTGGTTTCACAGACAGCTTATTATGATATGGGGCGTTGTCTATTACCAACACACTATTAGGAGGCAAGTTGGGAATCAATTGATTGCGTAGCCAAGTTTGATAACGTTCCGCGTTTATTTCTTTATGATAGTCACCTTCTGAGTCGACACATTTATGTAACATTAGAGCCCCTGGGACGAAGCCTTTTTCATTGCCTGCGTGTACAATAATTATTCGCTCTCCTTTGGAAATGGGTTGTTTGATACCTTTTTTGTTGCTATCTTGCCAAGTTTTACCCTTAGTATGTGATGTGTGCACATACGACTCGTCCATAAATACTATGTTTCTACCAGAACTCCTCAGCTGTTGTATTTCTCTGAGATATTTGATCCTTTTTAGGCGTATATCATGTTTTTCCATAAGTAATTGTCTGTTATTATCAGTTTTCAGAAACCTAAACCCCATGTCTTTCAAGATCAACCTTAAAGTCTCGGCACAGCCTTTGAAATTAATAGCTTCGATCAACTTTATTCTTAAATTATTTACAGTTGGGAGTTCTTTCAGCGTCAATTGAAAATTGTATATCATATTACGAATAACACAGTAGTCGAAATCATCAAGTACCAGCCGAAATCTACTTTTAGGTCTTCCTTTTTTCGGTGTAGAAAATTTCTTTGATTGATTATGTTTTTTTTCGTTTAAGATATTACTCAAAGTTCGTCGCGAAATTCCTGTAGCTTTTGTAACACGGTCTTGAATTTTTTTAAAATAACCATCATGGTCTCTGTTGAAAACATTGGCTTCATTTAAGAAATAAAGGTACACATTAAATACCATTTGCCGTGCTTGTGAATTAAGCGGTTTTCCACGTTTAAATTTATCCATTTTGGAAGAATTCGTCTGAAAGAAAATGGCATGGGCAGAGTTAGGTATATATTTTTTATGCATGTTTATCTATTTATTTAATTTAAATAAATCTCATTTTTTAAATGTTTTTCTAGTACTTAATATGTATTTAATGTAGGTATTTTATTTTTTTAATATTAAAAAAACGTGAAATATGTTATTTATTTTCCTTTTTTCAAAATATACTATTTAAATCTGAATAAGCTAATTAATGTTGAAATTATATTTACCAAGAAGGGTGTGTAATAGCAGCTCTATATATTTCCACAAATAGAGAACACGTGCAGTCACTACCAATATATAAAGACGACTGACAGACATTTCGCTGACCGGCGACAGCTGCCGAACGCCCGATTTGTTTTCGATTGTGCACACATGATATTGACTCCTATCTCTTTTAAACAAGGTGCAAAATGCAAATGCCTTGTTTAGGGCTCTTACGATTCCATGATTCGAGTGTTTCCGGGAATACGACAATTAGCGAAGATCTGCATGTGCATTATTAATTTGGGAGTACTGTATAGCACATTTGACAGGTATTGTTTACAAAGTAGCGTTGTCTCTTTCTAGATAGTGGTCAATTTTGTAAGGTTATAGCGCAGTCCAGGTCTAACTAAAAAGCGTCAACTGTCGGCTGATCGGCATAATAAGATTTTTTTTTTTGGTTTTAGGCGATTCTGTTATTTCCGCCACAGACTTTTTGAGTGTGTCTCTTGCTTCTTTGTACTGGATCTGGGCTGTGGGAGTACAAGAGAAGCTATGTAGGTATCAAAACTATATAAAATAAAACTTAAGAATGACTTTTATGATACGGTGAATTTTGAATTTAGGGACAATTACATAAAGCATAAAAAGCAGCGGGGTTAGTTTCTGTACAAAACAGTTAATTTTACAGTGTTATATTATTCGAAGCATAATTAGTAATCTATCTCTATAAGCATAATAAAATTGTCAAACAAAATGCCAGCACATTATGTTTATTATCTGACGTCGTGATCACAAATAAATATGGCGTCGACTATGTCCAGCGTTCAAATTACGCGGGAAATGTGAAAATGTATAATTTAAATTCATTTTTATGACACTTGGATGGAATATTTTTTTTTAGTGGCTAATTACCACTATAGAATTAAGAAAAAAAAATGGCTGTAATATAGAAATCAAAATTATTCGTAATCTAAAGCTGAGTACTAGTATAGTATTATATTATCTGTGGCTGAGTGAACATTGTCTGCTTCTCGAGAAGACGCGTTTCAGAGCGTTAACCGTGAAAATGAGATCGATAGACATACTTAGGAATCAGGAAAGAGTACCTATGTAACTTTTAATTTATGAAAAATGGATTTATTTATTTCTGTAGTAAATTAACTTAAACTTCCTAACCACAGAAAGCTACTAAAACATTCTAAATTATCATCACTCTATATCAACAATGGAGCATGCACCTAATCATCATCAATTATCTACGTCAGTTTTTATAGCTTATCTAATGTACAAGGCTACAAGGCGCAATTTTCTTAATTGAATCATCTATTCATTCAGACCTTCTATACAATCATGATCTCCTGGTACTTCGTGTTTCACAGCTGACTTACCAATCTTCGAAAGAGATGCCTGTTCAATGAAATGGATAAGATAAACGCGAGTTCTTCGCAATAGCCTTGTTTACAACTAGTCAGAACTACAAGTAAAAACTACAACTTTTGGAGTTGTAAAAATGGCGGCATACAACCGGCCTTTATTTTTACAGCTCCGAGTTTAACTTGTAAAAAATGATTTTAATACGTGATAATTGAATATGAACGAGACTTTGTGCATGTAATAAGCGCATAAATACTTGACACTGGCAGAAATTAGCCGTTAAAACGGCTAGATTGCCATAAACTCAAAGAAGAAGAAGAAGAAGTACAACTTTTTATTAAATGTCAAAACGCAGTTTTTATAGAGATGTCATACAAATGCCGCACAATGACGTCACTATTTTTCTAGTCAAGTTTTTATGACTGATTTATGATAAAAAAAACAATTTAAAACCACATTTTATCAGGACTTAATCGTAGGTAGCATTTAAACTAAATGCTAGTTTTATTTAATAATTCGTTTTGGATTTTCTTGTTTACGTAGGAAACTAGAGTACAGAAAGTAATCTTCATATTTACGTTTTATTGAGTCGCGCACACATAAACGGCGTTTATGTGTGCGTCGTCAAGACCACTTCTGACCCCTTTGGTGGACAAGCGTCCCGACTCCCGAGATTCCGATGGATCGATTTCGAGATCAATGTCTTACACTAAATCAGGAACCCTAAACCCTTATATATATATATATATAGATAGGTGTAATAAGAGTTAGGGCCCTAATTCTCTAACAAATTTCCACCTTGATTTAGGGCCCTGATTCAGGGTAGTGTAATAGCCGTTTAAAGTGAGTTACCCGAGCACGCGTTTTATACATATTTAAGATTATCTTCTGCACTTTCGGTATTTTGTGAGTCAATTAAGGTCGTTGACACCGGTTATGAAGCAACGAAAACTGGTAGATAAACATTTAAAAGTGTGATTAGTTAAAGATTTACTAACTGCTAATACCATAAATAAATACAAACGCAGTAGTTTAATTCTATCTCTTTTCCTCACATGGATGTGGAAATTAGAAAAGAGATAAAACATAACAGATAACAGCTTTCCGCATAGGAAAAGTAGACATCAAAGTGGACTGTCATGTTTAACATGCCAATAACCTGTGTTTAAGAATTCCAATTATATAAATAACATAAATAATGATGGAGCTTGAAATCTGACACTAATCACCACATGCTTGTCCGCCGGATATGGTGATCTTATGACGATGCATTATTCAGGTTATATTAACTTATTGATGTACAGATAAAAACCTCATTCACAGATTTGGAATACGTAAGTATCGGTCCACTACTGACACCCGGTCTTAAGGGGCGACTAAACGGGCCATTTTTACGGCAATTTGTGGCGGCACTATATGCAACTAATTGCTCGGCCAATAATGGCAATATGTCTGCAATTGTATGGCGCATAATTCAGTCTCCTAAACAGGCTACACAACCCGGCATCAATAAAATACTGAGCGACTAAAACAACAACAAAATTGTCCGGGCAACATTGCGGAAAATCGATCGCTCAGTGATCGTCCGGCAACTATCATATCAATATTGGAGAGTACTGCCCTGTTGCCGGCCACAGCATTGCCGCCACAAATTGCCTTAAAAAATGGCCCGTATAAATGCCCCTTACGTCTGCTACGTCCAGTCTATCTCGGCGACAATGTTACCGGTGGTGGTAAGTTTAAGCCATAATCAGTCTTGGTGATTACCGCTATAGTGTCAGTTACTCTTCCGTGCAGTAAGTGATATGAACACTTTATTGTGTTAAAGATAACTAGCAATGTAGGATTGAGTCCCACATTACTAGCAATCTTGTTAACCCCTCCAGCTAAGCTCAAAGGCTTGTGTTAGGAGTGGGTTCACGTCGGTAGTATAATGGGTGGGATTCGAAACCGCGACCTCACGATTGCGAGACCGATGCCTTATCCATTAGGCTACCGCGGCTTTGTGTTTTGGTTAAAGGCTTCGAGAATGACAACGTTGAAGGGCACTGTTGCAAGTGTAATTACTGTGCAAATGAGACATGCAAACTAATGTCTCAAATGAGGAGCACGGTGCGATGACATTCAGATCTTTGCCAAACAAAGGCTCACGACCTTCTCGAAAACGGTTGTCTCTAAAGTCGGTTTACGGACGATAATTTTACGTGATAACGTCATAAGAAAACATTGATGACGTTGTAATAAACAACCATGTCTGTGACGGTTTTTGGAACGAAGTTTCTTGTCGCCCGTTGAGAAAGGGGGCTAGACGGAAAAAAATCATACGAAAAGTTGTAACGACACTTTTTGCTATAGTAAGCTATTGTAAGCCGTGCGGCGTGCGCATGTTTCTCTGTCTGTCTCTCTCTCTCTCTCTCTCTCTTATAATAATTATTACTATATGATTAAGTTTATATTACTTTATATTTGTTAATAATAAAAAAAAATATTATTATACTTAAAAAAAATCCATCCAGGTGTCCCTTGACACCTCTCAAGTTTTTTTTTATATTTAATTACCAGTTGTATCAAAAAAAAAACGAAATTCTTTTTTCACTTATGATGCAAAACAACTCGTGTGATACGTCGGGATTCTACATGTACATGTACATCTGTTTAAAATGCAAAGGTTCTTTGAATATAAGCTTACCTACCAATTTATGCGCGAGGGCAGGTATGAACCGACGACACCTCAGGAACCGGAGACAGTATGCGTCGTCGAGTCTCCGAGGGTTGCACTCGCCACGTTCTGTAAACATAGAACATTGTTTTTCTTATTCTTCTTTGACTGGCCTATCGGTCTAGTGGTTAGTGACCCTGACTGCTAAGCCGGAGGTCGTGGGTTCGATCCCCACCCAGGATAAAACTTTGTGTGATGAGCACGATGGTTTATTCTGTGTCTGGGTGTTATTTATCTATAATATGTATGTATTTAGAAGTATTTAAGTGTGTTTATAAGTTGTCTGGTTTCTATAGTGCAAGCTCTCAATTTATTTTATAAACCTTCCAAATTGCTAAGTAGGTATGGCATTACAGTTCAATAGTAAATACTCTTACAGAAACATTATTCTTAAACTTTTGTAATTTTTATACATACTATTTATTACTGACAATTCAATAATTAAAAAATCCCGGTATCCCGGGGTAAGTCCATGTTAACATAACATTTGACGTCACTGATCCTAAATGGCACTACCTACACATCACTAGTTGTAAGTTTTAACATTGTCCATGTATCTGATATCGTAGCATCCGAAAGCGACAAAAGCCTAATGGTTAAGGCGTCGGTTTCGCAATCGTGAGGTCGTGGCCTTTAATCCTAAATCCTACCTTTTATACTACCGACGACGTGAACCCACTCCTAACACAAGCCATTGAGCTGGACGGGTTAACAGGATTGCTAGTAATGTGGGACTTACAATTCCAGTTATCTTTAAAAAGAAATTGGATCGGGATTTATTATCAGAAAATTAGTTTCATTGTTTTTTCCTTATTATATTACACATATAATCAAATTATCGTTTTTAGCAAACCCAAAATTTTTATTATTGCACTTCACTATGTCATAAGCCTTAACAAACATGCATTCTTTCTACATAAACGCTTTCCAACAAATCTCACTTATACCTACCCTTAAACATTTTAATTTTATAATCACCCTACTAACAACGCTAATCGGCTAATATTTTTTGTTATGAAGTATTGTACATTTTTCTCTATAAGTGAGTATTGTAATCTTTTGAGAAATAAATGTCATAAACTTTGTTTCATGAAAATTCATTAAACTGTTTTGAAGAAAATCCATATTTGGTCTCAGATGTCCGTACTTTTTTAATGTATGCTCATATTCATACTTGTTAGTTATACCTGAGGTTTATATTTTGGAGAAATGGAGCAATAACAACAAGCACGTAGCCTCGAAGATTGTGTAATCCACAAGGTTTTAGTTAAATCTTAAGGCCATTTACGAAAATGGAACTAAATGTGTGGCCTTGTTTTATGTTGTACTTAACATAATGTTTACGTTAAAATATTATTTTTAAACTAGGTGGTATCCATACAAGGCCGGTGTAATTTTTTTTTTTAATGACGGCTCCCGCAGTAGGTTACAAGCCCTGTGTCGCGGGGAACTTTACAAACATACAAGTCACAGACACAAAGTACACCCAGACTCGGAACAACAATTTGTGGATAACACAAAGTGGTGTCCCGTATGGGAATCGAACCCACGACGTAGCACTCTTGCGTAGCAGTCGGACACACTCCCACCGCGCCACAGAGGCTGTCAATTGTGTTCACATTTAATAAATACTCCTATTGGTCATCAATTTGTTTGCTAATGTTAGGTTGAGTTAATATTAGCAAACAAATGATTTCAAGAATGTATCGTAACTTTAGAATGGGTGCACCGGATTTGGCTCTAAACGAAATGTGTAATTTTTTAAGATTTTTAATCAACATTGTTTGCATAAAGCCTCTTTATAATCAAAACAATCATTTCCGCCTCCACATGTTTTCCCATAAGACTTCTATTATGAAAAAAATTAAGTTATTTTATCTTACGGCATAAAATTTAAAAAATATGCATAAATCGAATGTGAATATGATACCTAACAACACATTAACGGGTCGGACAGGGATTAAATATACACTCTACACAGGTATATATCAGGTGCCCAAATTACCCAAGGACTAATGTCAATAACTCCCACAAATTTGCAACTCTCTTGGGATGGTAACTACGGTCATATCGTCACTCTTTGAATACAAGAAGTAAGCACAAATTGGTAGGTCAATATCATAGGCTTCATAAAACTCATAACTCATTCATGGGACTAGGTGTTAAATTTTACAATAAAATCCCAGTCAGCATATCGAGTCTACCAGTAAATAAATTTAAGAATGTAGCCAAGAGACATCTTATACAAAGAGCTTAGTATTAAATCGATGATTATTTAACTGATAAAGATAAATGGATGTAGTTTGTTGCTCCCTATTAATGTATTGTGTTGTATAGTTTATTGCATGTTACTAGGTGAATATTGTTGTCACAGTTTGATAATACTTAAGTAGGTACTAGTTAAGAAAACGATTTACTTTTGTAAGTAAAGATTCTGCGTGATAAATTACGGCCATTCTTTTCTTTCTTTTGAAAAACATGTATACATATTCATTATGTAGCAGTAAATTGGCCAATATTTAAGCACATAAAGTTTTTACATCGTAAGTGGATGCTCCTACTATGTTGTGCCCATTGAGGCTGATGTATCCGATCTCGTGTACTCTTCTAATATTATTGACCTCTTTTTTTGCATCAGTCCTCTAAATATGGTGTATAATATAATGTAAATGTAGAATCGACTTTTCACAAGTGTGTTCATTTTTATTATTATTATTATTATAACAAGATCTGACTAAATGCGTTATTAGTCACAATTTTACGTGTGTAAGAATTTATAATCATCACAACAAAAATATCAAACGTAATTTGACAATCCTGAGTTGTGAACTTGTGACGTCACATCTCAGTATTCCATACAAATTTCTAAAGAGCGTGTCGGTTTGACGTTTCATAAAAAGATACTGGAGGCTTACTCTAATTCAATGAAAACGAAGTTTCGATCAAGATTCGTTCCCGAAAATTGTCTATGATTTCGGACTTCTTGTGCTTAACTAAAAACTAATTTGAATAGTAAAGTAAAGTCAAGAAATTTATGAAAGTGAAAATTCATGAATTTCTTTTTAGAGAAAGAGAACAGGCCTGATTTCACTTGACAGTCATTATCCCCATTATCAAAACCATCCCGATCAGGGTATTGCCACAGAATAAGTAATAGTATGGCGCTGACACTAGTGTTGGCTGTGCAATTTCTAAGCACGTTTGGGGCTCCTGTAACCTAGACCCGTATCATTGATACAGCTAATACAGCGGTATCATAATTTCTGTGTCATATAAAAGTAACAATTAAGATTTTCATACAAAAATACCCACCAAATCATGGGTAATCTTGTATGATAATCTCAAATTGTGTGTTAGTCGCCAGGCGGGATGCTACTACACTTCTTGTCTTATAAATACGACATAACTCACGTAATAACATATGTCACGATTTGTAATAGCTTTGACAATAACCATTCATTGCACGTTGAGCAATGGCATAAATTACCATGGTTTTTGTATGGCGCAAAACACACAAAATATCATGGTATGTGTTGCATTCGCGGGTTAAATTATTTAAGTATAATAATGTGGAAATACCTCAGGTTTTGCATCATACAGATTTTTTTTCTGAACATAATGAGGTTTAGACTATGGAAACGCAAACAAAAGTTGGCGAGCGATTGCATTGAAGGTTATACTGTTTTTTACAGTATGGGCAACGTAAATACATACGGTTGTTAGACTGTTTGTAATGTTAAATTACTGCTCATTTAGGTAGGCTATATTATTATGTTAAACACTAAAAGTATAGTCAATAAAATCCGAATCCCATCGAAATCTGTAGGCCTACTATCTTTCTTTAAAACGAAGTTTATTAATTTTCGTTTACTTTAATTTCTAATGTTTACGGGGACTATTCTAATTCATTTTTGGATAAGCACAAGAAGTTCGAATCCATGGACGATTTTATGGAACGAGTGGATTAAATAGATGTTTCTGGCTCTGTATATGACCACCTCATTTTTGATCGAAACTTCGTTTTCATTGAATTAGAGTAGGCCCAGGAGGCCTACTCTAATTCAGCCGTTTGGTCGTTAACTGACTTCATACAGTGTAAAAGTAGTAGTGTTGCCGTGTGGTGCCGGCTTAAGAATAGTACCACCCCATCTCTACCCGTGGGTGTCGTCAAGGCGACTAAGGGATTTCACCCCGAAGGACGGGCTGCAGCGTCCTCTGCGTATTTAAAGCCTTACTGCGATCGCCAACCCGCTTGCCAAGCGTGGCGATTATGGCAATTACCCCCAGGATCTACAATACTAGTAGGTTCTACTGGGGAGACCCGTGCCCAGCAGTGGGCCATCATATGGGTTGATATGTATACAGTGTAAAACGTATCTACGTATATGTGTTTTGTAATATACCGCTCGAGATCGTGGCTTCTTTACATAGCGCTAAATAACATTTTAATATCAGTTTTGGAAAATATTTAATATATGACCTACCCCTAATCACCTACTACTTGTTTACGAATTCATCAAGTGGGATGTCGCTCGCTGGTTTCCTCTCAATTGTGAACCAAACACAAATACTATTAATACAATAATTGCATTTTTGAAAGATTTGAAGTCCAGACCCAGTAATCGAATCCGAGACTTCCGTATGCCAAACCGGGGCCAGAATCGCGTGCGAGAAGAATAGAAGAATTTCAGGGTTAGTAACATCATTCCGGCACGAAAGTCTCGGGTTCGATTCCCTACCTGGACTTTAAATTATTCTATCTTTCAAAAATTTAATTAATGTATTAATAAAGTAATTGGCAAGAAATGCCTACAAAAAAATCCATGACAAATAACATTCATTTTCAAAATTTTACGTGACGAAATCCTTCTTCTATACAGTAGGTATTTACCTCGTACTAGTCGCCGCAACTCCTCGATTGCTTTGCCCCTGGTGTCTGGATCTTCATTGCAGATAATTTTGGCGTATTCCGCGAACTCAGGGTCTTCATAACGGCTGAGTTCAGCTTGAAATGCGATCTCTATGAACGGCATCTTCAGTTAAAGGTCTGGAACCAAAAAATGACTAATGTATTTTTCTATTTTTCCATAATAAAAACAGCAAACCCGCTGATGACACAGGCCCAAGAGAGGGGATGAACTATAATCGAATTGACCATGTGGGCCCACTGCAGATTAGTAGATGACCACACGTGTTTGAATTTTTAACCATTTTCTAAAAAGGTGTACGTTCTCAAAAACTATTGATCAGATTTTGTTTGAGACTGCATATTTGGAAGGTTTTAGTGTATAAAACGTCCTAGATTTTATAAGACTTCAGTGCTATAAACTAATGCTTACATAAGAGTAAGTCAGTGAAATTTCCACTATTGGTGATATGGTTAAGATTTTTTTTTTGCTTTATTTTTTGTAAAAATAGTTATTGGTTGTAGGAAATGCCGGTGTTCATGCCAATACATTATAGCTCGATGCCTGATATACCTAATACTGCATTTTATGAATTTCATTTGATGTAATTCTTCTGACCCTAAACTATGGGGGGATCAAAAGTTACCAATGCTGTTCGAGCTTATTAGTTTTGAATCTGCAAGCGTCTTAAAGATATTTAATTTTTTCGAATATTATTTTTATGTGTAGGTAAGGCAATTATGATTAGTAAGAGCAATAAATCTAACACTAATGGACAGTTCCCCTACAATAGTGTTAGATTTAGTCCAACTGCCTACAGCAGCAATCGAAATTTGCCTCACTGATATAATACCTAATTAATTCAGTTACATCATTCTGTTCATAATATTATTTAATCAGTTGAATATATTACTTCAGATAAAATTCTACTAAAATGTTTAAAGATTACAAATAAGTAGCCATTCACTATCATTTTATAGGTTGTTGACTCTTAGTAGGCTCCTTGACGACCGTGCACATAATTACTACTGCGCTCTTATGAAACCCTAGTAGCTTATTACCTGTTTACATGGATGAAATATGTCCGTCCTGTCCGTTCTAAATGTTTGTATGACTGATTTCAATCTAAATAATTTGTTAGAAAAGTATTTAGGTAAAATGCAATGCTAGTTTTTATGTCATCGGTCTAGACATGGTCTAGTCTAGATTCAATCAGCCTGTATCGGTCCACTGCTGGACATAGGCCTCTCCTAACTTACGCCACAACATCCGGTCTTCCGCCTTCCGCATCCAATTCATTCCAGCGACTTTCTTTAAGTCGTCAGTCCATCTGGCTGGGGGTCGTCCTACCTTCCGTTTACCAAGTCGTGGTCTCCACTCTAGGACTTGTTTGCTTCATCGGCCATCGGTCCTTCGGCAAATCTGGCCAGCCCATTACCACTTCAGCGTGCTTAACCTGCGTGCTATGTCGGTAACTTTGGTTCTTTGTCGGATGACCTCGTTGCGAATTTTATCCTTCAAAGAGACTCCAAGCATAGCCCGCTAGTCTAGATTATAGGCGGCTAAAACGTCTGTTTTCGTAATGCGTGTTACTTTCAACACTTTGTAGATTAAACATACGATAAAGAAGTCTGCAGATGGTGCAAGAAATATGGCAAAAACTGCATGCCAGATAAGCCAGGTTCGATCTCCGATGCAGCACATTACCACACTTGCATAATCCACAAGTTTTTGTTCCGTTCTCTCAGTATTTATGTCCGTGATTTGAATGTTTGTAAAGTCGATAATGTGAAGTCTCCCGCGATATAAAGATTATATGTAAATTATAGCCAGTGATGCCTATCAAGTACCACATTTCTTGAAGGGTAAAATGCCTGCAAACTGTAACTCTTATAAATGTGGCCGTACCTTATTGGAGAAAGTGCATGAATAGTGACGTTTTGGTTTGTTTATTACATTACAGCGTCGTAACCAGACACTTCGAACGTTTGAAATAAAAATAAATGATTATTTATGATTATAAAATACGAAATCTAAATTTGCATTAAAATTATGACGTAGGTAATTTAAAAAATCGCTTAGTAAGCCCTTTGAATGATTACAGATTCGGTTTAGATACTAATTCTACTTCTATGAGTGGGTCCACATCCGTACGCTAAAGTTACAGTCTTACTCTGTGAGTTAGTATTTTTTTAGGAGTGTTAGGTTAGGTTAGGTTCAGTCTCTAAGGCCGCCGACGGTATAACAAGTTCCGGCGGCCCGTTCGCGAAGGTGGCGAGCGATAGACCGCGGGTTTTTTAGTGGGTGCAAAACCCACACTACCTCCATCGTTTTCCCTGGACGGTGGGGGTTTTCGTTAGAAATTATTCCCGCCAAAACAAAAAAAAAAGGTTCAGTCTCTAAGTCATAGGCCGTCTTGGTCGGCACCACAACAGTGTCAGTTATTCTTCCGTGAAATTGAAATGTTAACGCATCACGTACTTCGGTTGAAGGTAAAAAGTAGCAAGTGTAATTACTGGGCAAATTAGACTTACGAAGTAATAGATCTCAATTATGGAGCGCAGTGAGGTGACATTCAGATCTTTGCTGAGAGGATTTGGGAGACGCTTACCCTCAGGCGTACGACTTGCTCGTCTTCTCATTTCGTACTTTTCGTAGTATAAAAAAAACGCTAAAACGCTAAACACTGAATTAGTATATGTACGTAAACTTTCGCGATTTGTATACATTATATGATTTTGTGTCTACCCTTGACCACGGCCGTTGCAATACGGTCGAAACGTCGGGCATTAACACAAAAGTATTTAAAATTTAATATTTACACGATTAAGATCCGTAGCATATAAAATTCTATAACTGAATTAGTATTTATATATATATATATAACGGGTCTTAATCGCGTGAATAATTTAAGGTAAAATACCTTATTTATTGCCCGACGTTTCGACCGTATTGCAACGGCCATGGTCACGGCCGTTGGGTCGAAACGTCGGGCAATAAACAAGGTATTTTACCTTAAGTTATTCACGCGATAAAGACCCGTAATATATGTATATATTTTCATAATGTGTACAAATCGCGAAAGTTTATCAACATTTAATTTTCTATGTCCGTTAATTTGTTCTGTATTCGTAAGTTTTAAAAATCTCTTTAACTTGTTGGCGGTTTACTTTAGAAACCTGGTTTTAGTAGTACGTAACTACAAAAAATGTTCACAGTTCGAAAGTTTTCGCGTAATTTTCTTCAATTTATTTTTTAATGTTTTTGCATAACATGGTTTACTGCACACACTTTCTGAGCAATTTCATTACTGTTATACAACAGCTAATGAGGTTTTATTACAATTTATTTCTAGTATTATATTATTTTGTGCCATGTAGTCAAAGATCCCAGGGCAGTCCGCCATACGACTCAATCTTATACGACAAGATTTTACTTTGAAAATACGGTACTACGACACATCCTTATTTCGTCAATATTCTTATGCGAAATACCTTAATTCGGAAACTACTGAACTTCGACAAAGCTTTTGAACTATATAGAAAAAGAAATAAAGTCCCTTTAAGTTCAAAGGCAAGGTCGGTCTTAGCCGTCTAAGCAAGACGCTCAGGTTGACCACCTGCGGGTCAATTCACGTATTTAAAGCAGTGCAGTTGCAGTTCAGTTGCAGTTAAGTTTCGATTAAAATGACCATTTTTGTATTCTTGTAACTTTGGGATCGATCTCAAATACGCTTGCGTCAAGTACCTATGCGTCTCGAGAGCGCAATAACGACATTCTAGTACGGTGCGCAAGTGTTTTTAAGATCGATCCCAAAGTTACAAGAATACAAAAATGGCCGTTTTAATCGAAACTTAACTGCAACTGAACTGCTTTAAATACGTGAATTGGAACACTGGACTGCCTTTCCTCTCTCCCCGTTCCAGTTACCTTAACGACATCTATCTCAAAATACCGAGAGTACAGAAGATAATCATAGCTCACACTCACATCATAAGTAGCCATTGTACATGGCCACGGAATCTAGGATCACAATGATCCAAAGTGGTCTGAAATTCTTGTCCGTGAATAAGGCCTATGTACTACATATGCTCGAGCAAAGTACATATAAAGGTTTAGGTATCAACTGTCTAAAATAAATTTAAATAGTAACAAGGTTTAGGTATCTACTATTAAAAGTAAATTTTAATAGTAGAACAGTAAGGGGTCGTCCATAAATCACGCTGTGTTTTTTGGACCCCTTGGTGATATTTGGTGAGGTTTTAGACTACCCCTCTCCCCCTAAATCATGTGTATTTTTTAGTAGGTATATAAAATAACCTAAAAATTTTCACCTCCTCTCCCCCACCTTCGAGCCTTATGTGATTAATGGACGACTCCAAAGTAATTTGTTTTGTACACTTTTTTAATACAACGCACTAGGGTATCTACAAACCCTATGAAGAGGGGGCGGTAACAAATAGTCAAATCACGAATACGAAGTATTCATACAAATTAGTGGCCAGTGTGGGAATCAAACCCACGACCTCTGGTTTAGCAGACAGGGTCACTAACTAACGAACCAAAAAAAATTAGCTTTATTCTTGGTTTTAAGAATAATAATCTTGTTAAAATGGTTTCTGGCATCTACAAAAATGCAAAAAAATAACTGCTTTTCCAACATCGAAGCAAATTATTTCACGAAGCGAAGCGAGATGTGAAAACGAAATCCTGACACAACATTTTGTCTTGTATCGAAAAGCATCCGAAGATTACCATCTAGGCAAATTCAATTATGCCCAAAGTCTTTCACAACTTCACATTAAATACAAAAGTAAATTGAGACATTTGGTAAACTTAAGAAAACCAAAAAAAATAATTGAAACTAAAAAATAACCAAAATTGTTGCCCATATTAATAAACAATATTCACTTTAGAACATCTTTCATAATTGTTATTTTTGAAATCTTTGTACACCATCACCGCATTAAAGCCAACGAAAAACATGTCTATCGGTATCATTACGTAACAGGTAATTATCCTAATAGTAAAAAAAATAATTAACTATTTAATAAGGGAGATAGTGATCACATTGCATAAACTGTGATTTATCATAGTAGGCATTTGGCACCGTTATTATGAAACAACTACTTATATTATTAGTCTCACTTTCGCGATTTCTACATCATGAAAATAACTAATTTGCAGCCTAGCTATTTGTGCCATGCGTTTTAATTGCGTAGAAATATTAGACTAGGTTTACCACCATTTTATTGCCAGATCTTTCGAATTACATTGGATGTAATCATGGTTAGGTAGATGGTATTTGATTTTATCAGTGATACGTCTAAGTCTATGTAGTAAGCATGGGAGATTTTAATACTCAGGTCGTGCTCGAATAACTGGAGAAGAAGATGTCAAAGGAAATTTTGAAAGAGGTAAAATACAACCTGATGCTGCTCAACTCCATATATCGCAAAATAACTCAAAATTAACTGGACTGGAGGGATATCTTCAGATGGACAGAAACGAAAACATAAGAAAAGAAAAAAAAAAAGAAAAATGAAAACCCTGGAAAACCATATCAACAAATCGGGAGGTACAAGAAAAGGTCTGAAGAAACTTTGTGAAAAACGAAAGGAATAGACACTAAAGTTAAGAGATAACAACCGGCCAACTATTACACGCAGTACAATCCTAAACATAGCAACTGACTACTATCGCTCATTATATTCAAAACAAAACATGACGTCGCCTGATAGAAGACTTAGACTAGAAAACTTGACAGGAGATATCAGAGATGTACCAGAAATATTGCAATCGGAAGTGGAAAGGCCTATAAATAGTCAGCGGAAGGAAGAATTACTCGGCCTGGATAGAATTCTAAACAAGCTCATGCCAGGAACAGTTAAAGAATTAAGTCAGATACTTTAAGACTGATACAGACAATCATACATCTACTTTGGCACAAGAAAGGTTCAAAGGACGACATTGGAAATCACAGACCCATATCGATCATTTCGAATGTATATAAGGCTTTAGCGAAAGTAATTCTGAAAAGAATATCAAACACGCTCGACGAAAATCAACCGGTAGAACAGGCAAGGTTTAGGAAAACTTCAGTAGAATTGATCACATGCACACCATCAAACAGCTTAACGTAAAAATACAATGAATACAACAAACCCATCTACCTAGCCTTCATAGATAACTCCAAAGCGTTTGACAGCCTTACACTTGAATTCGTATGGCAAAGTCTTATAGAGCAAAGGGTCCATAACACATAAGTAAACATTATCAGAAGTATTTACAGCAACTGTTAGGCTAGCATCAAGTTGGAGTCTCTAGGGGATACTTTTCTAATGACAGATTACAGAGGAGTCACACAAGGTGACCGGCTCTCACGAAGGCTATTCCTAGCAGTATTAGAGCAAATATGGAGGAAAGTAGAATGGGATAATCTAGGACTAAATATAAACTTAACCATCCAAGATTCGCTAATGACCTAATCATATGACTAGAGACTGGAAGAGAACCCAAGAGTACTGGAATCCATGATACAGTCCCTAGCGGGCAGGAGGTGAGAAGTAGGCTTTAAAATAAATTCGAGTCAGACAAAAATGATGACAAACACTGTAGCTGGAGACGTAATCATCAACGGCCAAAAACTCGAATATGATAAGAAATATGTGCATCAGGGTTGGATTGTACCATCAAGTGACACATTTGATCACTCAGATCAACAAAGAATCGAATTGCACCGATCGTGGTCACGGGTCGACTGATTGTCGGTCACGGGTGACCACGATCGGTGCAATTCGATCGAAACGTCGGGTAAATAAAAGGTTCGTACCTTTAAATAATTCACGCGATTAAGTCCCGAAATATAACTAATATGTATAAAAATCGCGAAAGTTTAAAAACAATAACAAAGAAATTGACAAAAGAAGTGGATGAAAAGAAAGGAAAGAAATCGGAAATACGTCTTGGTGGGTAGGTACCTACCACAAAAGTATCAGTTATTTTTCCGTGAAATAACTAACGTAACGTTAACACATAACTGTGTTTCGGTTGAAGGGCACTGTAGCAAGTGTTACACTGTAGCAATTACTGGGCAAATGAGACTTATGAACTAATGTCTCAAATGAGGAGCGCGGTAAAATGACATTCAGATTGCATTCGTTGCCAAAAATATTTTTTGCAGTATTTTGTTTCTATCACGTCTTGTTTTTGAGGTATACGCGAATAACTTTTCTAAACGGCCCTCATTTTGCCTATATCGGCTAGATATCGTAATTAGCAAACTAGGTTCATTTTACAACTGTTAGTAAGGGTGTTTTCTAATGACAGTATATTCTTAAGTTCTTTTAATAAAAGTTAAGTTACTTAGTTTGCAAGGTGGATTTACTAAGTATCTACTGTTGTTTTCTTTGTAGGGGAGTCAGCAGAGCTACTAATAACCACTACTTCATTAAAAATAGCCAAAAATGAACGGAATTTGTGTGTAAAAAATCATATGTATTTGTTTTCATTTGCTTAATGAAGCTTTTTGTGTAAGGTTCTTACACTTCATGTGTATATATATCTATTTAAATATATTTTAATTGTTTTATTCGAATAATGAAAAATAAAATAAACTAAAGTGTATACTGTACAATTACACTTAAATATTGTTCCTAATAAATTATTAGATACAATACAACAAACTGGACGTGATAAGAACGTATGTGCTTTTAATGAACGATGTGTATTGATAATAAAACAGAAAAAGTTGAAGCGGATACTTATTTTTTTTCAAAATTTGTAACGCAGTTATTTGTAGGCGTAAACCGATCTCTACAAATGGCTACAAGCCATTATTTTAAACGTATTTTATCCTTAGGAAACTTATGACCTCCCGTTTTTTTGAGTACATAGGAATTGCACAACTTTGTGGCATTACGATTTTGAGAGAATATTTATTGTACTTCTTTAATTTTATTACAAAACACAAAAAAACAGACACGAAAGTATAGGCGCTCTGACACTTTTGACAGGTTTCTGGACCTAATGTTTCGATTTATAAGGGATCTTCAAAGGCTGGGTCCTTATTTACTATCTTTTTTTTCGTTTTCGCGTCAAGCCCGCGCTTCTAACTGTCAAAATCTTGTCCTAATGGTATAAAGAGAGCTGCACTTAGAAATGCATCGCGCATGCCCGCGGACATCTTTGAGCGCACCGAGCATGCGGCAGTTCGCGCGGGCTTGCCGCGAAAACGAAAAAAAACATAGTGAATAAGGACTCTCGTCAACTTTAAGATATTTTTAAATTAGTTTTTTTTTTGTGTTTTAAGAGAAAAAATAACATCCTCAATTTGCTGTGAACTCAGCGAACTGAACAAAAAATGTTTTTTTCATATTAAAATGTCAAGAGAAGACGCGTGTATCAATTAATTTGTATGAACTATAATTACAAAGTAACTGGTTTTTTTGGCTTAACCTTGTAAGGTTTTTTGTACATTACGTTGTACAATATAATAAAGTACATAGTCATATTTCCTGACATAGTTACTTTTCAAATTAAAACCGGTTGAATCTATACGATCTGTCAAAGAGCCCGACGCTTCGTTACAAGGATAGATCCTCAGAGTGGTTTTAAAATGCTTAAAAGCTAGGCCTGTTGATAAACTTTTAAGCAGTTTAAAACTGATCTTATGGGCCCTCGTAACTTTTTTAGCTGAAAGCCCAGGGTCAACCCCAGATCCCAAGATAAGGTAATATATTAACGAGATAATAAAAGAAAAGACGATATAAGAGAATTCGTCTTTGATTTGAGAAAAAATAGTTTTCGTAGTAGAAATAAAAACAAAACCTATTTTTCTAAATTCAAAAACTTTTTACCTAGACAATAACTTGGCGACGGCTCTAACGATTTTATTCAAATCCAAACTATTATTGTAAATGTGAAAGTAACTCTGTCTGTTATATCCTTAAGCCGTTGAAACGATTAAGATGAAATTTGTTATAGAGATAGTTTGAGTTCCGGAATAACATATCGCCGCGGGCGAAGCCGCTGGCGAAAGCTAGTATGTACTATATATAAAAGAGGTAAAGATTGGATGTTGAAGATTTTCTTCAAAGGACCTAGTTCTAATGCCGATTTTTATTTATGCTTGAATCTCGATGAACAATACAGATGAGGCTACATCTAATATTTAAATACGGGTAAAAAAGCGACACGGAATATATTATATTTGAAAATACTCAAGTAGCTATATCCATATTAATAATATAAATATAGGATTATCCTATCTTTTTAGGGTTCCGTAGCCAAAATGGCAAAACGGAACCCTTATAGTTTCGCCATGTCCGTCCGTCCGCCAGCTGTACTCGGAGACTGTTAGTGCTAGAAGGCTGTAATTTTGCATGAATACACATATTACTTACGCCGACAAAGTGAAAGAATAAAATCTTGAAAAACATTTTTTTAGGGTTCCTTCCCTACATGTAAAGTAGGGATGTGATTTTTTTTCACCTACCCCCATCCTGTGGAGTACCGTTAGATAGGTCTTTTTAAAAACGTTTAGGGATTGGAAATACTATTTTTAGATTTAGAGATCCGTTTGTGAAATATAAAGATTTAAAAAGAGTTTTTGTTAGAGTCATGTGTCCCCCCCCCCACCAGCTAAATGGTTGATATTAAGTATGTGAAAAAAAATTACGGTAGTAGTAGGTATATATAATAATATTATAAACTAAGTAACAAGATTTCGTTCAAATTCCATTGAAAATTTATTTAAAGCATCTTCCAGACGAGACGGTTGGAAACAAGGCTTCCCGCCAAGGTGACCTTGCTGGTTTCCAACAGTATCCTATGTCATGTATTCCTATGTAATTTGGTTTACAACATCCGTGTACACTGTTGGAAACGAGCAACGTCACCTTGGCGGGAAGCCTTGTTTCCAACCGTCTAGAAGACGCTGAATTTGGAATGTGATTCATAATATTTATAAACTACACCTACTGACAATCAATATGAATATGATAAATGTATACCTACGACGAAATATGTGAAACATATTTATTATTTACATTAACACCCTTTGTACCATATTTCTGCAAATAAAGTATCATCTATACTAATATTATAAAGCTGAAGAGTTTGTTTGTTTGTTTAAACGCGATAATCTCAAGAACTACGGGTCCGAATTGAAAAAATATTTTACTGTTGGATACCCCATTAAACGAGGAAGGCTATAGGCTATATAACATCACGTCAAAAGGAGACCAATACAAGCAGAGCAGCAATGAAAAATGTTCCAAAAACGGGTCAGCTAGTTATTATTATATCTAAATTTACGTCACACCTTACAGTGCTCCAGTGCATATCAAAACATACCCTTAGATTTTGAGGACTATACAACCTCTTACAAAAATACAAACAACCTATAAAACACATCCCTATTCTAGCCTCACATAATCTTAAATAGTAGATTTTTGAGGGCTGTCAAAATGTAATGCTTTTATTTGTCTAGCCTGGGATGTCAGCATACAAATGATACCGTGCGATAAGGAACTACGTTCCAAAAATTATACCCAGATACAAAATATACCATCGTGCTCGTCACACAAAGTTTTATCCTGTGTAGGGATCGAATCCACGACCTCCGGCTTAGCAGTCAGGGTCACTAACCACTAGACCGGTTGATCCAGTGGTTAGTGACCCTGACTGCTGTTGAATAGCCTATTTATCGAGGACGGCTAAAGGCTATATAACTTCACGCTACGTCTAATAGGAGCGGAGCAGCAATGAAAAATGATGCCAAAACGAAAATTGATTCTTGATGATTTGCGCGGGTTAGCTATAAGTAATATTATACATATGTTCTACTGACAGTTAATGATGTGGCAAATTTGACAAGCAAACGAAAATCACCGTCTGTGTTCGTTTTTTATACGTCTCTATGTAACGGATTTCAAATGTTTGGAAAGTGTCAAGTCAGCTTTAGAAATTGTGTGAAATTGACTATTGTGCGCGAAATCAATCAAGCAATCATCAGCTTATCGCAGTCTATTGCTGGACATAGGTCTCTCCAATTGCACGCCACTTTTTTCTATCTTGCTTCTCGCATCCAGTTTCTGCGAGCCGTTTTGCGTAAATCATCACTCCACCTGGCCTGAGGGCGTCCTACACTACGTATGCCGAGACGCGGTCTCCACTCAAGACCTCGTTTATTCCAACGGTTGTCAGTTCTTCGGCTAATATGGCCAGCCCAATGCCACTTCAGCTTGCTAGTCCGGGGTGTAATTGTGCGTACCATTTTGTATTTAAGTAGTTTCTAGTTAATCATTATTATTGAACACTTTTTTGTCCGCTAAACTCCACGAGCACGGAGGAGTATGGCATTTCGAAAACGGTCACTTATAAACCGATAATGGTAATGCTAATATCTCGATCAGGCTCGGTCGCCATTGAGTCACGGAGACCTCGCATCTAGATAGATGACGATGATGATGAAAGACCTCTACATTGTGGATGTATAATGATGAACGTCTAATATCAAGGTAGACTAAGAAAATGCTGGAGTGATCTGGATGCTTTCCAGAATAAATGGAAAAGCCACTCCCATGCGCTTAGAAGTGGAATAGCAGGTAGGTACTTACAGGTTAAATAAAAAAAAAAATGCCCCCGTTGCCAAAGAAAAGATGCTATGATAAAACACTCCCAGAAGCCCAGCAGTTTCCGCAGGTTGCTGCAGGCTTCAGGGAGGGATGACGATGTTGCTAGGAAATGTGCGCGGGGTTCGGTCACACTCGTGCTCTCGTATCTCCGTATCTATTTGTGTATCTGTATTACTATAACATCCAAATTAATGCGGTTTTACAAAATATAAATTAGCTAATCTTTAGCCTTGTTTGATCCATATCCGTCTAGCAGTTTTGATGGTAAACAAGTTTTTGTCTCGTGTCGAGTTTTTATAGATATTGTACGTAACATTATTTAGATTTGGATGTCTGTCTATTTTCAACCGATTTCAAAAAAGGAGGAAGTTCTCAATTCGACTGTATTTTTCAGTGTTTGTTTCCTGATATATAGGCGCTTCTTCGTCTGCTTAAATTTACACCGTTTTTGCTACATTTCTCATTGCTGCTCCGCTCCTATTGATCGTAGCGTGATGTTATATAGCCTAAACCCTTCCTCGATAAATGGGCTATCCAACATTAGTTCCTGAGATTACCGCTTTCAAACAAACAAAGTCTCTTCAGTTTTATAATATTACAATAGATTTGAAAAAATATACTTGTGTTTGTAAGGGATACTTTCTGTCAGTGCCAAATCTCGTAAAATAGCTGTGCTGTCTGTGCATTGAAGATATTTAAAAAAAACAAACCTAGATAAATCCATAACCAGGCTTAGTATTTTTCGTATCTGTTTCTTTGTTTGTTCGGAGTTGGCGCTAAAACTACTAATCAAATTCTATTCAAATTTTGGGAGCGTAATATCTCATATCCAGATTAAGTTATAGACTATATATCATCACGCTACTTTCCTTAGGACCTGAGCAATAGCGTTATTTATTGTTGTTTGTTACGGAAATATCGAATGTTGACGCAATCAAATATAGGTTATCACTTCCTCAGTCCATTAGCCAGAGTCCAAGGCCAAAGTGACCACTATGATACTGATTACTTAGTAAATCATGTTAAAATATATTTGAGTCTAGACACGCATTGTTCAGTAAATAATCCTTGAAATAATTTAGTTAACCTTACGTCTAAATGTAACCTACATAGACGAACAAATAATGGCGTAACTAACTTATGATTGGTTAGCTTGTCTGTGGTTTAATCTATACTAATATTATAAAGCGGAAGAGTTTGTTTGTTTGTTTAAACGCGCTAATCTCAGGAACTACTGGTCCGATTTGAAAAAATCTTTTTTTGTTGGATAGCACATTTATCGAGAAAGGCTATAGGCTATATAATATCACGCTGCGACGTATAGGAGCGGAGCAGCGATGAGAAATGTTGCAAAAACGGGGAAAATTTATGCATACGAAGTTGCGCGAGACAGCTAGTTATACATATACACAATCTTATGTAAACACTTAAAAGATTTTACAAAACGCCAAAATATGCATTACGCGCTGACACCGTATTAGTACCCCTAAGGGGAGATATTTGTTCCCCGAAATCCTAGGTAGACATCAGAAAAAGAAGGACATTACTCCTGTTTTCCAAAGACTCTGACTCGTATTTGACTGTGGCCAGTTATTAATTCTGGATACGCCTGTGTGATTTATGAGGTATTCAAACGCAGTGAGTCTGTAGGAACAACACTATATTAGTACATTTTCTTGTCAGGTGTCAACACAATCAAGAACGCAAGTGGTGTGGGAATCGAACCCAGAACTTCTCGCACGGTATAGCGGTAGTCACATGCACTCCCAATGCGCCACTAAGGCAGTCATTTTCTTTTTACTATATCTATCCTCCGAATTCCCAACTTTAAGGCGTACTCAAAAGTATTTCTGTCACTGTTACTCGTATGTATATTATAAAGCTGAAGAGTTTGTTTGTTTGTTTGAACGCGGTAATCTCAAGAACCACTGATCCGAATTGAAAAATTCTTTCACTGCTGGATAGCCCATTTATCGAGGAAGGCTATAGACTATAACATCACGCTCTGACCAATAGGAGTGGAGCAGCAATGAGAAATGTTGCAAAAACGGGATAAATTTTCGCAGACAAAGCTAGTTCTCCATAAAATGACAAGGACAGCACTATACATCCTAATGTCTTTTAACTGCGGAGCGTATGAAGTAGTTTAACCAGAACGTAGACACGTAAAAAAACTCACAACTGTAAAAAGGTACTTACCCACTTACCTACAATTAATAAGGAAAGTCATGCACTTTCTCGTAGTAATCGCACTAGTTACTAAACCGGACTGTACTAAATTTACTCGTTAACTACTTACATACATAGTTATGGTTAACTATTCGAGACTATGCCACTAATAGCCCTTTTAATTTACCATGCTTAACTGTTACAATTTATACTGGCAGTCCCTCCGGGCGATTTAACGGTACATTTTTTCGAGATCTGACAATGAGATTCATAAATATTTACTAGCAATATTAAATTATTAGGTTCACTTTGGAAAGGCAGTGTGGGTGATTTATTTAGGTATGAACTTATGATAAAGTACGTGACCCGAGCCTACTTCGTTGGGTGGTAAACATTTTTATTTATAGCCTATGACAAATAACGTGGATTTCTATTGGTGAAAGTTTTTTCAAAATCGGTTCAGCAGATCCAGAGATAAGACTCTACGACCTCACAAACTCACAAAGTTTACCTTTTTATAATATTAGTAGGTATAGAAGTTTAGATTAGAAAGATAATCTTAATCTTTTATTACTCAAGTTTATCACCTCTTCATAAAAAAAACTTGTTTTTCGACTCTATAATATTTAAGCACATATCTATTATTTATAAACTTTTATTTACCCGACGTTTCGATCGAATTGCACCGATCGTGGTCACGGGCAGCTTAGCGATGTCTCTGTGGGGCACGGGGTTTTTCAACTACCCTCGCCTGGTCTTGATTATTTTGATAATTTGTACTGTCGGTACTTCTACACACTACACTTACAACGTCCTTTACCTTTAAATAATTCACGCGATTAAGTCCCGAAATACATCTAATTAGTAGTAGTAGTAGTAATTTGACTGTATATTTTAAACGCACTATTTACTATTTATAGTCCCGTTTTTCGCTCACAAATGACTAACTACTAATAGTCTCAATTCAGTTAACTAGTCGCATTATGTCCCGTCCCATTACTAACCTAGGGTTATACTAGGTTAGTAATGGGACGGGACATAATGCGACTAGTTAACTGAATTGGTATAACTCATAAAGGTAAATTTAAATATGGTAACTCAACTAGATTGAAATAGGGTAACTCATAATGGTAAATTTCTGAAAGCTAGAGCTCTTGGAAGGTTTCCTTTGAAACTTATAATGCTGCCTAGCTCCGTGCACAGTTCCTTTCGCTTGAAGTGGACGCCAAACTTCACCCATTAGCACAATTCTATTCACATTAAGTTTAAAGCCCTAGAGGTGCCAAGGTTATTTTACTTTGCCGTTCACGTTCTATCGGTATAGTAATATCAGTAATAGTAAGGACAATATCTGTGAGAGAGAATGTACGGTACTATATCGAAATACGAGTAGCTGACTAGCGTAAATTGGTTAGTCTGGCGGTTACGAAATGTACTTAACTGTAATTCACATTTAATGTATTGTAAGTACTTAAATATAATGTAATAATTCTAAAGGTCTAAGAGACCGTCTCCACGAGCGAGAGAATTGCAGCGATATTATCGTCGTGCCACCTATTTCTAGACACTCATAAAACGCGTCTCCACACGGCGATTTTATCGCGGCGCTACGACGAGTGATTGAGTGCGAGAGAAATGTAATCGTATCGCGGCGCTCTTGCAACGAGCGCGATGACAAACGCAGGCGTCGTAAAAGTGACTATCATCTGCGAGACACACGGCGATTGGTTATCGCCACAATAGTAGAGTGGAATCGTCGTGATTCTCTCAGCCGTGGAGACGATTCCTAAAGGTCGATAATAATTTAATACATATATCATGTTCAGGTCTTGGAAATTTGAACGATTCCTGAGCAAGAGGTTGTGGGGTTGATTCTCGCACGCGACACCTTTTTGTGTGATAATAAACCATTCCATAAATTAAGCCCTATAGCCCCCCCTCCCTCAAGCCACTAACTTATCACCATAATACCCAATAATTAATGTCTGACTTAACAGTTAAAATTTTTGCCTAACAATATCTAGCACCTAAGTTAATTACTACGAGAAGATACTGGTTATTACACAGTTTTATTGACAGGAGATGAGGATTGATGACTGCAATAAATTACAATATTTGTTAATTAAGTCTTACCTTTGGTGTTACTTGTATTGGCTGCAATTTTACCTTCAATCTATACTAATATTATAAAGCTGAAGAGTTTGTTTGTTTGTTTCAACGCGGTAATCTCAGGAACTACTGATCCAAATTAAAAAATTCTTTCACTGTTGGGTAGCCCAATTATCGAGGAAGGTTATAAGCTATATAATATCCTATAACGATTAATAGGAGCCGAGCAGCAATTATAAATGTTGCAAAAACGGGGAAAATTTACGCAGACGAAGTTGTGCGGGACAGCTCGCGTGTGTCAGTCACGTTCCGCCTGTTGATAGACATTGTGGCCGTCTATTGTGGTCCGTGTATTGTGGACAGGCGCGCAAAGTAGTAAAAATAATATAAATAATAAAAAAATGATCGTCCGTAAAGCGTAGTACGTAGTACCTACAATAGTATATAAATATACACACACCTACACAAACCCACTGCCCAGCCGGGCGGTCAAAATAAGTCTTAATTATTACAATATAGGTACCGAAAGTTAATCTTGTCTGCTGTTTTATTGCCACCAATAAAACATCACTTTCTAAAGGCACAAAGTCTGTCTTTTTTTCTGTTTGTGTATTCACCTGTTTCATGTATTTTTTGCGTAACCCGGTTGTGATATTAATGACATTCTCATTTTCACAACACTCATATGGCCTATTACGTATGTACCTATGTTATGTACATATAAAAATCGTAGTCTACCAAAATCGGACTTGTCCACAAATATCATAGTGTGTAGGACGCTATCTCCGATTTCGGCAAAACGGTAATGCAACGCGTTTAAATTTTCGGTCTATTAACATATACATCCCTCATATCGATAAGATAACAGAAAATGAATTGACTTCACAGATCCATTAATTTCCCTGTTTATTGAGGAAATTTTCTTGATTGGGCGTTCTAATGGCATTTTATAATGGGTTTGTGATACTGTGATCATACATAATTAATTTCCTGTTACTTCGGAATTCTGTTCGGAATCCTGTTATTTTATTGATGTGTGGGAGATGTACTACTAGCAAATATGCTTGTTAGATGACTAACAAGCTTTCTACGTCTTAAATAAATGCCCTGTTTATTAGTATTAGTATTTTTACGTTTAGTCATCCAAACAGTTTAAAAAAGTTGTATAACAAAAAAACTAAGTACTTTTTAAAACTACATTTAAAGTTTCATGACAAATTTAATTGTTGCAAAGATCCGTTTGAGGACATTAAAAAAATATATTACCTACCTTAAATATTAAGGTACAAGGTGCGTACTATGCTAATACTAATATTATAAAGCTGAAGAGTTTGATTGTTTGTTTGAACGCGGTAATCTCAGGAACTACTGATTCCAATTGAAAAATTCTTTCACTGTTGGATAGTCTATTTATCGAGGAAGGCTATAGGCTATATAACATCACGCTATGACCAACAGGAGCGGAGCAGCAATGAGAAATGTTGCAAAAACGGGGAAAATTTACGCAGACGAATTTGCGCGGGACAGCTAGTAAAATAATAAAAACTAAAAAACTGTGACAAAAGACATAGTAGTAGTACTATTACTTATTCTGTGGTAGTAGGTACCAATGGACCGGTCCTGTCCACTATCTTAATAAAATTTTTTGAAATCACTAGATACTGCGGGTTATCACACTGACAGAATTTGAGATCACAACTGTATAGAAGTAATTTTTATAGGCATTTCTTGCCAATAACTTTACAAATACAATAATTGCATTTTTGAAAGATAGAAAAATGTGAAGTCCAGACCCAGGAATCGAACCTGAGACTTCCGTAGCCAAACAGGGACCAGAAGCGAACCACCAATCTTCTAGGACTATGTTACTAGACCTCAATTTTTTCTATCCCTTGATGCTCGCGAGTTTTGGGCCCTCGCATGCGCCATCTAGTCGGTATCACGGCTTTTGTTATTGCTTCGTTACAGAGAGCATTTTAACAAATTATGATGTCGCACACAACTGTATAGTTACAAACGTAGATACGTGTGACTCAAATTGTTTTTACGACTAAAATTGTGCAAATATGGGCAAGTGTACATAACGCAGGATGCATTAATGTAAGCAGGTACTCAAATGCAAGGTTAATTTTTATGACATCATTTAGTTAGAATGTTATCTTCATTATGTTCAATAGGCTTCTGCAGCAATTATTAGATACTTTTATGCACTACATGATTACAAAAATACGATGGGAATAAATGAACTAGCAGAAGAGCGCATGTTCATGGCATTTTGGTTGACAAGCGCAGTTTTTCGGTAGGTATATCCGATTATATTGGAAATAATTTTAGTTAACAATATTTATTGAGCGTTACCTTTGTATTTTTTTTTCCATTTTTTTGGTCCTATGGTTTGAAAAAAAAAAGTTTCTTAGAAACCTTAAAAAGTTTTTAAAAAACCTGTCAGATGATGTTGTGTGCAACACGTTGACGTTTGCAAAAAAAAAACGATTGTATTTAATTAAGTAGCGACTTATTTTCATCAATATTCATGGTGCAGTTTTTGAGTAAAATATGGCAGATGGACGGAAAGACAGACACCAGACATACAGATAAGTAGACGAACAGGCGGACATTACGAAACTATGAGGGTTCCGTTTTTGCCATTTTGCTACAGAACCCAAAAAAGGTCACTAAAAAGTTAACACTTGTTGCAATTAGGGACTACTGTCAGCATTCACAATCTCTTTAAAAAACTTCTTCACCAGGGACAAGCAGCCCTATGTCGCGTTAGACTTTGACGAAAAATCGGAATTAGGAAACCCTATAGTTTATTATACTAAAGCCGAAATGGATGTGAAATATTTATTACTAATGTTGCTTAGCAAGAACGGTCAAAACTGTCAAAGTTAGGGTTGTCAATTGTTTAATAAGAGTTAAAAATTGCTAAATTATCTATTCTGGGCAAATTTATTACCTATTTTATGTTCAGTAGTTACTTTCTGCTACATAAACAGTTGGTAATGTGAAATCGATTTAACGAAAATTGCAGTCACGTGACAACCCTACAATTTGGTTTATTTGTAAACATTTCACATCGTGTGCGACTCTAACTAATTTGTATTAGATATACTATATGAAATTCCTATGGAAAAATCGAAATTAGGACATAACCGCCGACAGGTTACAAACATATGTTTTACAAATATAAAGTACTTAGTTACATGAACATGAAGTGATGGTAGCCTAATGGCTAAGGCATCGGTCTCGCAATCGTGAGGTCGCGAGTTCAAATCCTACCCATTATACTACCGACGTGAACCCACTCCTAACACAAGCCATTGAGCTTAGCTGGAGGGGTTTACATGATTGCTAGTAATATAGAAAACCCTTTAAAACATAAAAAAAACATTTCGTAACAAAAAATTTTTGCCTACAAGAATAATGTTTGGAAATTGAACCCACGATCTCTTGCGCAGCTAGTAAATACACAGCGGTTTGCGACTTTATAATATAATAATAATAATAAATATTTATTTATGTAAAAGGAGATTGCAAGATTTTACATGAAGTTCTTAAATAGATTTCACTTAGGTACTATTATTAAATCTACAATGAAGATATGGTTGAGCACTGTTTTCCCAGCTAGGCTACTGAATAGCCTGTGTTAGGGAAAGACAGTCCCGTCCCTTACAAATAATTTGGTTTAAAATAGCACGTGGTTTGGATTTAATATTAAACTTATGTAATATTTTTTAGTTATTTATGTGTGTATTTTAGTGTGTGTAGTGTGTAACTGTGTGTGTAGTGCATGTATGATATTGTGTGTGTAGTGCGTGTATGTTAGATGTGTTTGCCGTAATGTTGTATACCTACTTGTGAAGTTATTTGACCAAGAATGCCTCAGTTTCGTCATAGCACATATTTTGAAGAAACAAGCGGACGGTGCTTTTGCATTGAAGGAAAGTCATTTCGTAGATAGCGCATTTCGCATTGACTTTATTATAGAGGGAAGGGGCTAGGTACAAGGAAAATTTTTTTATGAAGGAAAAACGAGCAGGAGGAACTGTGCAGACCTTGTCTTTTCGCCTTTTGGTGATTACTTGGAGTGGTGTTCTACGATGTTGGAGTAGGAGTGTGTGTAGGACAAATTGCTGTCTAATATTGAGAACATTCCACTCTTTGTAGAGATCGGTCGTTGGGTATAGGATAGGCCGAAAAGATGCAATTTTTAAAACTGCTCTGTGAGCAATCTCTACAGGTTTTAAAATTGTTTTCCCTGCGCCTTCCCAGGATGTAATGCAGTAGGTGAGTATGGATTGGCATAAGGCAAAGTAGACGCTTCGAATTATTACAGGATTAGCTACATTTCTTAGAGTTTTAAATATATATATTAATTTTCGAATCCTGTTGGAAAGAATGTTAGTGTGTGGTTTGTAGGTGAGTGTTTCGTCGAGAATTATGCCAAGATATTTAGTTTGGTGTACGCGAGTGAGTGATGGACATTGACAATTAGTGTGGATTTGTGTATTACAAGAGTGGGCCTTTTACTAATATCGATTAAATAAATGCGCAATTATTAATTATTATATTACATACTTCTTTATACTTTCTTTCTGGATTTTCAATTGTACAAGTAACGACTCAGGTTATATTTCACTAAAATATATTTTTTTATTTTGTTTTAAGACGACTCCCGCAATAGGGTACCAACCCTGTATCGCGGAGGACTTTACAAACATACAAGTTACGGACACAGAGTACACCTAGACTCGGAATAACAATTTGTGAATAACACAAAGTGGAGTCCCGTGTGGGAATCGAATCAACAACCTCTTGAATTGCTACACACACGCCAAATATATTAAGTGCATCAATTAAATTATAGTTTATGTGGATATTGATAAGAATTTGATGTCATGTTAAGTACCGACCGGTTTTGATTAATAATAGCTATTATAAAAACCATTCATACTTCGTCATCGTAATATGGGAACTTTACTCAAAAAATGACAGGCATACAAAATCTTGAATAAAAATAATCCAAACGAATTTTAATATATTTAGTCATAAGTAGGAAATTGAACCTTACACAATCATCAAAATCACTAACGAAGTTTTTGAAAAAAAAAAACGTAAATCAAAGTCCTATAAAATCAAAAGTTTAACTTACATTAGTGGCAAAAAATCAATCCAAAAATGCACATCACATCACAAGCACTTTACTTTCTGCAGTCATACGTAAAAACAACAATGAACATAAAAAAAAAACATAAAAAGAAAAATAAAAACAATTAACTGGCGCGCTGTACGTCCGGTCGTTATAGCGGTCAGTCGCGTATTATAACTAACCCAGTACCCGCTTGATACAAAACAATCGCGTTTTGATGCGCCCGCGCACAGCTAAAAATAGAATCAGAACTACTGGCTGCCTTATTTACAAATACCGCTTATCTCTTTAACAGTTAGGCCCTTATTCGTAATACTGTAGCAACATTATTTTAACTATTGATTTGTCTTCTATGCTATAATTCAATTTGGAAATTTCTAATCTATACTTAATATTATAAAGCTGAAGAATTTGTTTGTTTGAAGTTCCTGAGATTATCGCAATCTCAGGGACTTGGTCTGAATTGAAAAAATATTTTACTGTTGGATAGCCCATTTATCACACAACATTCCGCTACGACCAATTGGAGCGGAGCAGCAATGAAAAATCTTGCAAAAACGGGGAATATTTACGCAGAGAGAAGTTACGTGGGCCAGCTACTATTTAGTTATATAAAAATCTCGTATCGTGACCTCCTCCGGAACGGCTCGACCAATTTTAATGTTTTTTATATTATTTTATTCTATATTTGGTAGGTCTGAGAATAGGTTGAAAAGTATTTTTTTTTAATCATGTATTTAGTATTTTTGCATGGGTCAACTAGTTCAAATAAAAAAACATTTAATTGAATTTACCTACTTATAAAGTCATTTTTGGATAAATTACTTGAATGGTTCCGTTTACCTACTAATATTTAAAGTTTCTGGAATTAACGCGCATTATTTACCTTATTGCTTGACGTTTCGACCAGGTTGGACCTGCCGCGGTCACAAACGGACTGGACCACGCATAAGCGCGTATAATGCGCGTTAATTCCCGTATGGGTTAAATGGTTTCATTCACATCGAATTATCTGTCACAGAAAAGTAAAATACGTAAGACGGGAGCCGAACAGACGTCGAGGAAGACCTGAGCAACACAGGCAAGAAACATTTTGGTTAGTGAGACCAAGAACTGAGGGAAAAGAAAGAAAACCATCGAGGAGTCTAATAGTTACCTGCAAAGAGTTGTTGTGCTGCAGGAAGAAGAATTGTATAATCTTTTTAATCATATAACTGTTAAGTCGATTGTTATTCATGAAGTAAGCTAAGTTTATTTGAGTTATTTTTTTACCCGACTGCTCAAGAAGGAGGGTTATGTTTTTCGAGTGTGTGTTTGGCACGCTCTAGAACTTAAATGGCTTGGTGGAGTTTAACTGAAGAGGTATCCTTAGATACGTCTGAGTTGTGAAAGTGACACAAGATACTATAACGTTGGCACGGCTCTTGGAAGAGCTGGTATCGGGGCTGTACCTCAGGATCTAGTATTGGGCGTTCAAATAACAGTTTATTACTGAAATATAAGTATTACACGCACATTATATACTAGGTAGGTAGGTAGGTACTGTAACGTGAACTTCCTGGCTTTAGGGTGCGTAGCCGGGATTATTTCTCTCGGGGATGAGGAATCAAACTCTGTTTCATATGTTAAACAATCAGTAATCTTATTCATTTACATTTCAATCGGTTTTTCGACCATTCGTCTTGACGTTTCCTTCAATTCTCTCGATTGCTTTTTCATTTTCTTCTTCGTCATTCTTTCAAACTTTTGGAACGTCAAGACAAACAGTTAACAATTAATGAGGCTTTATGCGAGTGGCTAGTCGAGTTTCCGATACACCTGTCACAGTATCTACTACAAAATATCACGAAATTTAACATAATAAATTACGACCAGATCGGTCGGCCATGAAACTCTCCGACAAGTATACTAATCTCTTCGACCAAGAACGCCTTTATTTTCTTCTTCTTCTATTATATTAAAATATCTCTTAAACGAGTTTCATAACTCTAAGGCTGCAAACACAATAAGTATAATTATGATGTACTAGCTGTCCCGCGCAACTTCGTATGCGTAAATTTTCCCCGTTTTTGCAACATTTCTCGTCGCTTCTCCGCTCCTATTAGTCGTAGCGCGATGTTATATAGCCTATAGCCTTCCTCGATAAAGGGGCTATCTAACAAAAAAAGAATTTTTCAAATCGGACCAGTAGATCCTGAGATTAGCGCGTTTAAACAAACAAACAAACAAACAAACTCTTCCGCTTTATAATATTAGTATAGATTTAACATAATAAATTACGACCAGATCGGTCGGCCATGAAACTCTCCGACAAGTATACTAATTCTCTTCGACCAAGAACGTCTTTTATTTCCTTCTTCTTCTATTATATTAGAATATCTCTTAAACGAGTTTCATAACTCTAAGGCTGCAAACACAATAAGTATAATTATGATGTACTAGCTGTCCCGCGCAACTTCGTATGCGTAAATTTTCCCCGTTTTTGCAACATTTCTCGTCGCTGCTCCACTCCTATTAGTCGTAGCGCGATGTTATAAGCTTTCTCGATAAATGGGCTATCCAACAAAAAAATAATTTTTCAAATCGGACCAGTAGTTCCTGAGATTAGCGCGTTTAAACAAACAAACAAACAAACTCTTCCGCTTTATAATATTAGTTAGATTTGCTCGTGACGTCCGCATCGCATCGCATCTTTTATAACGGCATGTGACATTCTCAAAAAAGAGCAATTTGGTTTTAGGAAAGCAAATTCCGTAGAATTTGCTTTCCTAAAACCAAATTGCTCTCAAAACTAAATTCTGATTAAGGCTTTCAGTTATCTGCTTGACCAGTGAAAAACATGCTAATGTCGTAACATTAGCATGTTTTTCACTGGTCAAGCAGATAACTGAAAGCCTTAATCAGAATTCAAATATAGCATGTATATTCTTGGATATGACAAAAGCATTTGACTTTGTTTGTCATTAAACCCTTCTACCAAAGCTGTCATGCTACGGAATACGGGGAAATGCTAACGACTGGATCAAAAGCTATATCACGGAGAGATTGCAATGTGTTGAAATAAAAAAAAATGGATAAAATAGAACTAAAAACTTTTAGATCAACATACAAAAAAAAACTTTACGGCACCCCACAAGGCTCGATATTAGCTCCATTGCTTTTTCTGCTTTATATTAATGACCTCCCAGATGCCATTAACGAAAATTGTATAATGTTTGCTGACGATTCAACACTAATTATTAAAGGGAACAATAAACAGGAACTACATAATAATTTTAATGTAACTCTACATGAGGCTATAACTTGGTGAAACCAAAATAATTTAAAGATAAATATGACAAAAACAAATATCATCCAATTCCAGACATACAATACTAGTGTGAGTAATCTTGATATATATTATGAAAATAATCAAATCACTAATTTAAATGAATGTGTATTCCACCTAGGAATACACATTCATTTAAATTAATGATTTGATTATTTTAACAGTTGATACATTTTGTAGCTGGAAACCGCATATAGAGAAAATCCTCAACAAAATAGACCGATTTATTTTTGCATTGAAGAAAATTAAATTAACAGTGAATCTCAATGCTGCAATGATAACTTACCACGGATATGTCGCATCCGTGCTGAGGTACGGTCTCATAATCTGGGGTAACTCTGTGAATGTTGACCAAGTATTTAAAGCACAAAAAAAATGTGTTCGTGCAATATGTGATGCGGATTTTCTGGACAGCTGTAAGCCACTATTTATAAAACTAAATATTTTGACATTACCCAGCATGTATATATTAGAATTATGTATGTTTGTTAAAAAATTTCCACACTTCTTTGTAAAATTTAGTGATAAAGAAAAAAGCCGAACACGGCATAAGGAAAAACTATGTCTACCTCGAATAAAATTAGAAATGTTGAAAAGAAATGCGTATTGCATGTGTATACAAATATATAACCATTTACCTGCAAATATTAGAAAGTTACCATTAACATCATTCAAGAAAATTAATACTTAATAATAAATTATTACTTAATAGAAGATATTATAATGTAAAAGATTATTTAAATGATAAATTTACGGATTATTGACAATTAATTTATATGACTTGAATGATGAATTTTTAGATTATTTTATGACATGAACAATAATACAATTAATATTATATACCTAATTGCATGAATGAGTACCTAATGAATAACTGAATATACAATTATTAAATCATAATCACAACATATATTTGCACGCCATTTTATGGCAGAATATGTCCGAACTCAATCTAACTATAACACCAATGTACCACCATATTTTAGCAAATAAAGAAATATTATTTTTATTATTATTATCGGCATATACCTACATCACAGTACCTATATCAAAATTGGAATAAAAAAATGTATTATATAATGTACTACATTTCTGTTACTAATTTAATCAGTCGGGTTTTTTGTTTTGTAATAATTTTGCTTGTGTTACTCTCAGTTTAAATCGTAGCGGCCCGCACTTGTAGGTGCGTAGTACCTACCAATTAGTAATAATTATTATATTAATTAAATAAACTACACAAACGTGCTTTTGAAGTGAACAAGAAGCATCAAAAAGATTTAGTAATTAAATTAAAGTGCTAACCAAACCGGCCTATGCTGGTCAATCAAGATAACGTTGTACAGATATTTCAACAAACACTAAAGTTACGTCATATTATAAAATAAAAAATAATTTTCCACACATTGGTATCAAGAAACGATGATTATCGTCGTTTCTTGGTACCTATATATGCAAAATTTCAAGTTATTTGGACGAGTTATTCTAAACTTATTATGTTTAGTTCTCGGTCTGCAATCAAATCACTTTATTTAGCTATATTGTCTTGAAGCCGTTTAAGACTGGATGCCTAAATAATGCGATTAGATTGTAAACGTATATCATATACGTTAACTATCTCATGATCATAGATCATCAAAGTAACACGAACGATACAGTTTATTAACCTCTTCCGTTATATAAACGTGATTGCTTTCTCAATTCCAAAGTCGGTATAAAAATTGCTTAATGTAAAACAATCTTGTGTTGTTTTTTAGGGTTCTGTACCTCAAAAGCAAAAAATGGAACTCTTAAATAGTGTCACTTTGCTGTCCGTCAGTTTTTCTGGCAAGACCCTTTATCTCGGGAAAGTCTGGCGGTAGGTATTGAGTTGAAATTAAAACCATATCCTCAGGTCGGCAGTCCCTTGAAGTTGTGAAAAAATCAAACTTCTAAGTTAACGTAAAATAAAGATACGGCCGTTTATACTTTCCGTTGACCTATAACTATGAAATTTGACAAGTAATACCGTCGTATACTACAAGTATAGGGAAAAGTCAGAAAACTATACATTTGTAATTAAATCATCTCAATATAATCTTTAAAAAACGGCGATACTTGATTCCTGAACTATAAATTGTATAACATATATAATTTGTCCCCACAAATTTGTACGGAACCCTCGGCAAGAGAATTCGACTCACACTTCTCCGGTTTTTAATAAAGCTTTATGTCTGTCTGTCTGGTTTGGTTCCTGAACCAATTATTTAGCAGCGTAACCAACCTTACAAACATACAAGTAACGGACACAAAGTACACCCAGACTCGAAACAACAATTTGTGTATCAAAAAACGTGTGGGAATCGAACCCACGACCTCTGGCTAAGTAGTCAGGGCCATTAACCACTAGCCTAACAGAGGGTCGGTTTATAAGCAAGTGGGTGTGAAAGAGACAGGGCTATCTTAATCTAAGCTGCTTAGTATAACAAACCTCCTACTTCTGCTCGAGCAGGGGAGGAAGGGGGGACTCGATTGATGCATCTCCTTCCAGTTGTATAACCCTCTTTAGTTTCAGGCGAATTTTATTGTCCTTTGGTCTTCTTCTTGGCGTTTCGACAGCAAACATTGTTGGTAAGCTAAACTAATCTATACAAATATTATAAAGCGGAAGAGTTTGTTTGTTTGTTTGTTTGCTTTGTTTGTTTGTTTGTTTGTTTAAACGCGCTAATATCAGGAACTACTGGTCCGATTTGAAAAATTCTTTTTTTGTTGGATAGCCCATTTATCGAGGAAGGCTATAGGCTATATAACATCGCGCTACGACTAATAGGAGCGGAGTAGCGACGTGAAATGTTGCAAAAACGGGGAAAATTTACGCATACGAAGTTGCGCGGGACAGCTAGTATTATTATAAAGCTGAAAAGTTTGTTTGTTTGAACGCGGTAATCTCAGCAGCTACTGGTCCGAATTAAAAAAATATTTTACTGTTGGATAGCCCATTTATCAAGGAAGGCTTTAGGCTATATAACATCACGCTACGAGCAATAGGAGCAGAGCAGCAATGAAAAATGTTGCATAAACGGATAAAAAATTTACGCAGACGAATTTGCACGGGTCAGCTATGAATATTATATAGATGTGTCCCCGAGCCAGCCACGTCAACTGTACTAATGTAGGAGGATTCAGGTCCTCCTGTGTGCAAGTGATTGGGCACTCAGGACACCTTGTAAGATGGGTCATAGTATGTACTGCACCATACAATCAACACAGTTGGTACCCATAGGGAATTCTACTCAGTACTCTATGGATACGGTACGGTATCGATACTCTATGTTAAAGGACAACATTGTCCTTAGGTAATTTATGGTATAACAGGTCCCGAAAACGGTCGATAAGATTCGGTATTGCCAAAGACGCGATCTGGGACTTCGTACGGATCTACACTTTTTATAAATATTGGTAACCTAAAATGCATATTAAACGAGATCGAGACATCTGCGAGTTTAAGCAACGTTACCAATCTCGGTCCATAGATGGGTGACAGCTTTCGAACATTGTCAAACTCTTCCGTGTCTCGGAGAGCACGTTAAGCAGTCAGTCCCGCGTCTTATCTCTCTCCGGTAGTGTAGAGTTTCCGTCGCATCGGACTACGAGAGTGAGAGAAGAGAATAGAGAGTGCACTTGTGTCTTCGCATACACTCGTGGATTATAATATCTCCTGCGTAGTGGCTAGTCTGTAATTGATGGGCCGCCGTTACCGACATCGGTTAGGAGAGACTGTTGGCAAACGGCTTTCCGAAATATTTTCTCTGAATGGAAATGAAAACCGATCTTAATTTCGTTGCGTAGTTTATAGGCGCGGATCCAGAATGTTGTCCCCCCTGGGATCCGTGCCCGAGTAACCAACACAAGTAGTCAAACAAGGATGGCGACAACTATGCTACTTAAATCCTTACATAATGATGAATTAATTTAAACGATTCGTGTTGTTGACTGACTAAACTGTGGTTTCATTATACCTCGTTTTAGCAACACAGTTTGGACACTAAAACCACTAAATACCGAGAGTACAGAAGGCACCTCTCTCAACCACTGACCTCTTTAGTAAATAGACACTAGTACGCTAGACTTGCTAACCAGTACAAAATGAAAGCAATTATTGTTTTTAAACTTTCGAGATAACGGCTTTTACCATCTTGGAACCCTGTTATCAGCAAATGCAATCGTAGCCAACGACACTGCGCCCCGGTGTTAAGACGTTGTAAGTGAAGTGTGTGTAGAAGTACCGACAGTACAAATTATCAAGACCAGACGAGGGTAGTAGAAAAACCCCACGCCTCACGAAGACCCGTGACCACGATCGGTGCAAGTCGATCAATAAAAGGTTCGTACCTTTAAATAATTCATGCGATTAAGTCCCGAAATATCTATATTAATATTATAAAAAACTAATGTTGTGCCTGCAATGCCCTCATTAACTGTTTCACAGGTATGTACTTAGCTGTTAGCCATTTATAAGAATTTTCACTCGTGTTACATTTGATTAAAGATTGTTTAAATGTATTACATAGGCACATAGCCTGCAGAATACGATGTTTTCCACATGTAAAGGGCATTTAGAATAAGATCTACTTGTCATTTTTTTATGTAATATTAAAACATCAATACAATCTTTAAATAATAAATAATAATATTATAAAGAAAGAAAGAAGATTTGTTTGTTTGTTTGAACGCAGTAATCTCAGGAACTACTGATCCGAATTGAAAAGTTATTTTACTGTTGGATTGCCTTTTTATCGAGGAAGGTTACCTACAACCTTTCCGATAAATGGGCTATATAATATCACACTATGATCAATAGGATCGGAGCATCAGTGAAAAATGTTACAAAAACGGTGAAAAATTAGGCAGTTGGGTACAAGCTCTGCTTAGTTTCGGATCAGATGATGTTGTGTGAGTTGTCCTAATATATTATTATTATTTAATTTTGGCAAACCGTCTTGATGATCGATAAATGGAAGTGTACTATTTATTTTGTGGTCTTGTCCTTATCGGCGGTCATCGTAGTCTCTCAATGTTGGCGGTAGCCTGTCCCTGCATTATGTACACGCCACATAGACGACGAACACATGACACGTAATCTCGGAACAAAGTATTCCGATATTCCACTTCAGTAAATGATGTCTATGGGTGTGTTGCTCGAGGAATGTGCGTGTGGAATACCTTCTGAATTGTCAGTGTTTTGTGCTTGATAGCTAGACGCAACCCAAATAAACAAGATAATTAAATGGATTGCATATCAGTGTCACTGGCTGTATAATACTCTCTTGATAACAAGGTGGTAATGTGTAAACTTCTGCGTATGAGGCTGTGGGTTTGATTCCTACAGGGAATAAAACTGTCATCTATAAATATTTGTTTTTAGCCCCGAAACTGCCCAAGCATTAATTTTATTTTTAATTTAAAAAATACTTACATAAAATGCTTTTAGCATAAAGTAAAGAATTTTAACTTTTGTTAATTTAATAATGACAATAAAGTTATTGAACCGATTTAGATGAAATTTGGTTTGGAGGGAGCTTGAAGCAGGAGGAAATTTATTGGACCCACGGGGACGAATCTGCCATAATCAAAATGTATGAAGGTAGTAGGAAATCATTGTATTTTTATGAGTGTCTAATCTATACTAATATTATAAGAGAAGAGCTGAAGAGTTTGTTTGTTTGAACGCGGTAATCTCAGGAACTACTAATCCGAATTGAAAAAATATTTCACTGTTGGATAGCCCATTTATCGAGGAAGGCTATAGGCTATATAACATCACGCTACGACCAATAGGAGCGAACCAGCAATGATAAATGTTGCAAAAACGAGGAAAATTTACGCAGACGAAGTTGCGCTCAGCTACTTTTAATATATCTGACGAAAGAGTATGAGCCTAAAAGTTATGTTGGAAGAATTACAAAACTTTTTGATAGTAGGTAGGTAAGTACCTACATGTCAACAAACTTTTTTTTTTAACTTTAAATTGCATTTACTTTAAGATGTGATAAAGTTATCTCGAAAACATCAGTATGCACGATTTAAACTTAACAAGAAAGTGACTTTGTGAAAGGGGCAGGCAAAGGTTTGTTAAACTGTAAAGGTTAGGTAAAGATATTAGCGGCGCGGGCGCATTAAGTAGATAATAATATAATATAATATCTTGGGACAACTCACACAACGCTATCTGATCCCAAACTAAGTAGAGCTTGTACTATGGAAACCAGACAACTGATAAACATACTTATGACCCGCGCAACTTCGTCTGCGTAAATTTTCCCTTTTTTCTTTTTCTTCCTTTTTTTTACAACGTTTTTCATTGCTGCTCCGCTCCTATTGGTCGTTGCGTGATGTTATAACCTATAGCCTTCCTCGATAAATGTTCTATCCAACAATAAAAATATTTTTTCAGTGCAGCCCAGTAGTTCCTGAGATTCTCGCATTCAAACAAACAAACAAACTCTTAGGGGTATGAAAAATAGAGGTTGGCCGATTCTCATAGATACCGGATAAGCACAAAAAATTTCATCAAAATCGGTCAAGCCGTTTCGGAGGAGTATGGCAACGAAAACTGTGACACGAGAATTTTATATATTAGATATTTCTAAATACGTACATATTATAGATAAATAGCACCCAGATACAAAATAAACCATCGTGCTCATCACACAAAGTTTTATCCTGGATGGGGATCGAACGCACGACCTCTTGCGTAGCAGTCGGATACACTCCCACCGCGCCACAGAGGCCTCTTATACCCGGACTTACCGTTAGTTTATGAATGACAGCACCTATGTTAAAGTACTTATAGAGTAAGTATAATGAACTATTCTTTATGTTAGTTACGTGGAGAGGTTTGTGACTCAGCAGTAGTGACTAAGCAGATCGAGATATCAGCGAGGTTAAGCAACGTTATGACTGTGGGTAAATGGATTGGTGATCGTTTTCTAAAGGGTGTATCCTAGTTTCTATGGAAATACAAAATGGAAATAGTGGGATATGTGTTTTGTTTCTTAATTATATCCTATTTTTCCATTGTGATAAATCGCAAATGGTTAAGGCGTTTTCATAATACATATACAACGTTATTCTTGGTATAGTGCAAACCTGAAAGTAGTTTGCTCAGAATCAGTAACGCAATCCATTGGGGTAGTTTTTGGACTATGTTATATTTTTAAATTAATTAATTAATCAATCATTAATTCATTTATTAACCAATCTAACAGTCAAAATCCTGTTCACAGTGTGATGTGAAATGTGATCATCACTTATTTTTCAATAATAACCAGGGATTACATACTACGGTACGCAATGAGCACGATAGCCCGAAGAATACAAGACAACTTGAAATTAAGTACATTCAAATTGTCTAGTATTCTTCAGGCTATCGTGCAAGTTACTAAACTATGCAAGTTTTCAATATTTTCATTTTTTTATGTGATTTCTTGAACTAAAAGTCTCAGGTTCGATTCCTGGGTCAGCACTTTTCAATCTTTCAAAAAAGCAAATATTGTATTAAAAAAGTAATTGGCAAGAAATGTCTATAAAAATTACTATTACCTAGAACATGCTCTACTTTCTCGACAGCATATTTATTTGATTAAGATTTTTATTTATTAGAAACAGCAAAAGTTCTGGGCTCCTAAGTTCATCACAATCATAGAACCTTTTCTGTTTCTAATAAATACGATGTTTTTTTGCTTGAATACTAGAGAACACGATCTTTCCGACAACAGTAATGTTTCATTAACATTAGGTACTTATTTAATGGAAACAGCCCATCTCATTATCTTCAAAATTTCTCCACTTACCTATTTGGCCTGTTGTGAGAATATTCTAGAACTCAACATTCTTCGATTGTTTTTTTTTCCACTGCGTAGGAACCTAGTCGGCGTCGGTCATCGTCGGGCGCCATGATTAAGAAGTGAAAGTACAAATTTTATTTACGAGATACAAAGATTGGTACTAGTTCCGGGCCCTATCGTGTTGATCTTGACATTGAAGAATTGTGGCACTCTCAGAGAGTCATGCTTGCATATAATTTGATCATGTTTTTTGAAGTTGTCGAATTATGTTGACTTGTTAAATAAAATGTGAAATATGTCATCTTAATTAGTTTTTTTTCCGCGGGTGTCAGATGACAAGATAAATGTAGCCATTCGTTCCGCCTTTGCATGCAATGCACAGAGTAAGTAATCACTTCGTTTTAATGCAATGCATGGTTATCAAACATCCGTATAGGATAGAATCCTTGTTCACTTACAATGAAGGAGTTGACAATGAAAAGAATAAAAAAACGGGTTGCACTCCGGGAGAGCCGGCAGAAGTGAAAATTTGAACATTATATTATTTACATACTGATGAAATATGAATAATATTTTTCGATCTTACTGACATAATAATAAAAAAAATATGAAATAATTAATCACAAATCAATAAACCAAAATCAAAAATAAAAATAAAAAAGGGAAATAAATAATAGTAACTTGGACTCGAACTGGTTTCAGGACCGCCCGATTTCCCACCTGAGCTATAATAACATTGTAGATGGGGGCGAAATTTACCTTAGTATTCTAATCAGTAGCAGTTTTTCATTGCTCTCCCTCCGTCTTACGAATTTTCGATCAGGTCACGTGTCCTGACGAGTTTAACATTTTTTGCCCATTCCAAAAAGTGACAACGCTAAAGCATATTTAACTTCAAAAAAATTTTTTTTTTGTACTACGAAATCAAGAGATATATAACACACACCCAGTCACAGAATAAACCATCATGCTCATCACACAAAGTTTTATCGGGTGGGGATCGAACCCACGACCTCCGGCTTAGCAGTCAGGATCACTAACCATTAGACTAGACCAACAGGCCAGTCTTCTTTAATTATTCTTTATTTATATTACTAGCTGTCCCGCGCAACTTCGTATGCGTAATTTTCCCCCGTTTTTGCAACATTTCTCGTCGCTGCTCCACTCCTATTAGTCGTAGCGCGATGTGTTATAGCCTATAGCCTTCCTCGATAAATGGGCTATCCAACGAAAAAAGAATTTTTCAAATCGGACAAGTAGTTCCTGAGATTAGCGCGTTTAAACAAAGAAACAAACAAACAAACTCTTCCGCCTTTTAATATTAGTATAGATTATATCAATTATATTAATTCATTATACCTGTACCTTCTAGTTAGGCACAGTGCTGCAACAAAGCTCGGTATACATACCATACTAATACATAAGTAATAATTATTTATTTAATCCGTATAAAATATCTTTACAAAATATCTCCATAGTCTTACTTAGGTACTTACAATCTTAAAGTAAATTTTGAGCTTTTATTGCTAGTATAGACATTCATGCCACCACACATACGAGTAGAAGCACTGATTTTTTATACCATTAAGATGGCAAATTATAGATCAACCGATGGTATGTTTATGTTCGTAAACTTTCGCCATTTGTACACATTATAGAATTTTATAAGCTACGGGTCTTATGTAATAGTGAGTGATAAAAATCAAGCGAGGGTAGTTTCCGAAACCCAAACCCAGCGCTTCTCAGAGGCGACGCTGAGCTGCGAATCAGTCTACCCGTGACGGCCGTTGCAATACAGTCGAAACGTGGGCCAATAAGCAAAATCACAGCATAGTTTGCCTCTGTGGCGCGGTGGGAGTGTGTCCGACTGCTACGCAAGAGGTCGTGGGTTCGATTCCCACACGGGACACCACTTTGTGTGATCCACAAATTGTTGTTCCAAATCTGGGTGTACTTTGTGTCCGTGACTTGTATGTTTGTAAAGTCCCCCGCGACACAGAGCTTGCACCCTAATGCGGGAGTCGTTTTAAAAAAAAATATATAAAAAAAATATAAAGGTATTTAGCCGTAAAATAAAATATTTACGCGATTAAGACCCGTAGCTTATAAAATTCTATAAAGATGGTAAGTTATATATATATAAGACACACCTGGGTTAAAATACTTGGAGACTAAAGCTATGTAAATTTTGTACTAAAAGTATGTGACACAAAGGTCGTCGTAATGTGGTGTCATGTTCCAACTTTACATAAATAACAAGATAGATAAGGCAAACTGAATTAAGGAGAAAAGAGTCGTGCGAATTCGATGCCTCCATCAAAGCTACATCCAAAATACTTCTTTGTAATGGTGGTGTCAGGGCCAAACCTTTGGCTATATAGGATATCTGATCCACATTCTTAATCTACAGTCCTGTGGAGGGCAAGGTGTTAAGTCCCTCCAACACAAAGGGAGGATCCTCCGACCAGGCGAGGTGATCGTGCCTGGCGGGCCGCGGCCTAACGGTTAACGTTTTGAACTTGTATTTATAGTTAGCAGCTGTGAAAACTTCTATATCGCGATTCAGGATTTGACGCGAGCTGTCAAGTGTCAATTTATATAATATTATTATATGTGGGTACCGCCACAGTCCCTTGGCTGTTCTGCACAATCTTTAGATTTCAGCGCCCTGGATAGTTGCTTCTCTAAACCGATACTGCCTATAGTTTCCTTATCTCCTGGTAGGTACAGTCAGGAATTACTCTCCTTTCCTCAAATCTAGTACTCCTAATGATTTTCTTATGCCCTAGTATTATGAGCTAATCAACATAATATCCTAAGCTTCTCATGTCATTGTCAAACTCTTTGTTTTTGTATCGCTTGATCTTAGTCAGCCACTGCGCCAAGGAGACCTCCTGGCGAAGACCACCGTACCGCTTCGGAAGGCATTCAGGGTCTATGTATCTGAAATGAGTAAAAAGTTCATATTTTGAAAAGATGAAGGAGAAATCAATTCCAATAGGTAAAACATCTTGAAAATAAAAACCGGGCAATCGCATGTTGGGCCACGCACAATGCAGGGTTCCGTAGACCCCCCCCCCCCCCAATCCGAATAATGCAGCTTAAGAAGTGAGTTTTTCGTTTTTTTTTATTGTTTCATACTTACAACGTTATCTTAATAATAAATTTTCAAAGAAATTTGTATGAAAATTTTGTTACTTCCCATTTGATTAGCTGTTACTCGTAAACTCGTAAAGCCTACTTAGCTGTGATAGTACTACCGTGAATTTCAAAACACAACTCTACTTTACATATAGGGGAGGATCAAAAAAAATGTTTTTCAAGATTTTATCCTTTTCTTCCACCTTGTCGGCGTAAGTAATATGTGTAAATACAAAAAGCCTTCTAGCACTAAGTCTCTGAGCTATGGACATGGCAATACTATAAGAGTTCCGTTTTGTCATTTTGGCTACGGAACCATAAAAAAATCACTTTAAAACGGTTGCACCACTTATAGGCTAATTATTTTTATAAGTAATTTTTATAGGCATTTCTTGCCAATTACTTTACAAATACAATAATTGCATTTTTGAAAGATAGAAAAATTTGAAGTCTAGACCCAGGAATCGAATCCGAGACTTCCGTAACCAAACATAGAAAATGTTTGGACTTAAAAAATTTATATCTTTCAAAAATACAATTATTGTATTTATAATTATTTTTTATTGTGTTTGTAGTTGTTAGTACATTATCAGCATCATATTGTATGAAATAAAATGTTGCAAATACACTTGGGAAGCCGGGGCAGGCACCTAGTGTCTGATAAAAATGAGCAGATTATACGATACGAATAAAATTTCTTTAATATTCCGATCTCGTTATGGAAGCAATTGAACGGAACAAGGTACGCTGCTAAGCCGTGGGCGTTAGTTGGTAACTTAATCGAATCGCATTATCTGAATATGAAACTTGTTGCTACTTGAATTATTATAATGGGAAATGGGAAATAGAGATATTAGTGAGAGTAACTATGCATACTTACAAAATCTCACCACAGATTATGTACGTAGTACCTACGTAGTTCTTTTTAGGGAACCGTTGCCAAAATGGCAAAAAAGGAATAGCAGTTTCGTCATGTTCATCTGTCTGTCTGTCTGTCTGTCTGGCCTTCCGTATGTCACAGGCATTTTACTCAAAGGTTATCCAATGAATAATGATTAAATTTGGAAAAAATATGTCTTGTAGTAGCCGCTACTTAGTTTGATAACTAAATAATAAAAATAAACATTTATTAATATCTCCATATACATGTAACAGAAGCTGTTTTTTTTTAAACATAATTCGACAGGATTTTTAAAAACTTTTTAAGGTTTCTAATTGTTTTTGATTAAGTGAGTATTTTTGAAAATAATCGCTCCGAAAGTTGAATGAATTGTGGACCAAAAAATATGAAAAAATTAAAAAGGTAGCTCTCAACAAATACTTTAAATTAAAATTATTTCAAAAGGGATCGGATATACCATAATTGAGTTATTGCCGAAAAACTGCGTTTCTCAACAAAAGGGCGTAAGTGCCATGAACATACGCTATTATGACTCTCACTGAGAGTTATTATAGTGAATACAAGCGAAACAAGTGCAGTGGCAAGTGCTGCCTGTATAGAACACATGAACAAAAACTAAGGAAAAGTGTTAATGCGCTTATTACACTACACTAAATCAGGAACCCTAAATCCTTAAAAAGAGCGGTGTAATAATAGTTAGGGCCCTTATTCTCTAACAAATTTTCAAGGACACCTCGATTCAGGGTAGTGTTATAGCTGTTTAACGGACGGATTCTTAGATATAATATGTTTTTTTAGCAAATTAAGTTACAACAAAATTAGGTACTGTTTAGTCACTAGGCTAAATTGTGTAATATAAATAAGGTACTGTAATAAAGTACTTTATTAGTAAAAACTGGGAAAATGCGTGTCGGGCCACGCACAATGTAGGGTTCCGTAGTCCCCCATCTGAATAATGCAGTTTTAGAATGGGGGTTTTGTTATTGTTTTTGTTCCATACTACTAACAAACGTTAGTATTTTTCAATGGAATCTGTATGAAAATTATTGTAATTTTTTTACTCGTTAAGTTGTAAAGCCTATACTTAGCTGTGATAGTTTTTCTTTTAATTGTGCTATATTTACCTACTACTACCGTGATTTTTTTTACATACCCAACATCAACCATTTATTTGGCGGGGGGGACACTTGACTCTAAAAAAAATTGCACTCCAAAGCTTAATATTTCACAAACGAATCCCTAAACCTAAAAATAGTCTTTGCAACCCCTAAACGTTTTAAAAAGACAACTATCTCATGATACCCCACACGATGGGGCAGGTGAGAAAAAAATCACATCCCTACTCTACATACATGGGAGGTACACCTACCCTAAAAATTTTTTTTTTCTAAATTTTATTTTTTCATTTTGTTGGCATAAGTAGTATACTCGTATGTACCCATGCAACATTACAGCCTTCTTCCTAGCACTTACAGTCTCTGAGCTAAGCTGCGGACGGACGGACGTACATGGTGATACTATAGGGTTCCGTTTTGCCATTTTGGCTACAAAACTCTAAAAATCCATTGACGGAAGCCATTAACTTCTCACTTTTATATTATCCAAAATTATCCTGAATATTACCTACAGACAGCTTTTATTCAAAATAATTACAAATCAAGAAAAGATTCACTTTGACCTTTCGAGTAAAAAATAAAAACAACCGCATGTTCCCATTTAGCATAATAACAGTAAAACACAATGTCACATATGAGACAAAATTCAGCGAGGTCTCGTAAAGGTTAAGGTCTTCGGAGACGTACAGATATGAGAATGGTGGCGCGGGCTGCAGCCGCATGTCATTGTGCGCTTCCCTTTGAGACGAAGCATTGTTTCACCAGACGAGGCCGGCTTTGCAAATGAGGAAAGAATGCAAAAATATGTCTATTTATGTGTGGAAAAATAAATTAGATTTGGAAATTACAGAAATATATTTTTGTGTAAGATACCTACAGAAAAAATAGTGCAATGCTTTCTATGATTTGTCATTTACTTAATCGTTATTTTTACCCGACTACGGCGAAGCCAAAAAAGTTTTTTTTTTTATTTATTTATAAATTAGATGTGCCGCGACTTCGTCCGCGTGAAGTAGCTGTGCTGCTCTCTCCCTATTAGCGTGATGATAAAAAGTAGCCTAAGTTACCCTTTACATCCTCAGCTGCTTGACAGTGAAAGTCACAATCCGTCCAGCCATTTCGGAGATTTGCCGGAACAAACAGACAGATAAACAGGAAAGACGGACAAAAAAAAAATGTGATTTTATTAAAATTATAAGTACCTACCCTATACTTTCATAAGCATTTAGTAAAGAAACTGTTATTTTGACAATATAATCAGACACATCAATTTTATTTATTTGTCGTGGGTTCGATCCCCACACAGGATAAAACTTTGTGAGATGAGCACGATGATTTATTCTGTCTCTGGGTATTATTAATCTATAATATGTAAATAATAAATAAATATATATATATAAATATATTTATCAGTTGTCTGGCGGTCATAGTACAAGCTCTGCTTAGTTTGGAATCAGATGACATTGTGTGAGTATTATTATTATTAATACATAGTTACCTATTCCATTTCAAAACATGATGATTTTAGAAGGTATTTTAGATAAAGTACTGATATTGTTGCAATGTCAACGTTGTATAATCAGCGGTATTTAATAATGTTTGTTCATTGAGACAACTGGATTTGATGTATCCGATAATTTGTTTGAAAGGTTCCATTTCATTAGTACCTAGTTAGTTGCATAAAGTTACACACGTTATGGAAGTGCATTAATTCGATACATTTTACTATCTTATTCAATGGAAAAATGAAACGCCTGATAGAAAGCATTCACCACAAGATGTTAGCAACACGAGAATATCATGTTGCAGACCTTGTACCTAAGTAAAGAAACGACTAGTGTTTTACATTTGCTTTGGATATTTTTTTTTTGATTGCTTTCTTCTGTAAATAAGAAGGACGGTTAAATATCTTCACAATATATGGACAAGTTGGCGTAAATAAGTAAAAGCAACACGGCTGGAGCCTACCCACCGTAGTGCGTTCAGAAGATGCGGCTTCATTTAATGAAAAATAACTGGGTCGGGTTGGTGCATCTTGGTCCAATTTTAGAAACAAACTAATTGGACATAACTGTCAATTTCTTCTGTTAATGGCTAAGGCATCGGTCTCGCAATCGTGAGGTCGCGGGTTCAAATTCTACCCATTATCCTAACGACGTGAAACCACTCCTATCACGAGCCTTTGAGCTTAGCTGGAGGGGTTAACAAAATTGCTAGTAATGTGGTACCCAATGCCACATTTGCTAGTAATGTGGGACCCAATCCCACATTGCAAGTAATGTAGGACCCAATCCCACATTGCTAGTAAAGTAGGACCCAATCCCACATTGCTAGTTGCCTTTTAAAAAATCTTAACAGTTGCAAAAAAAATTTGACTAACCTTTCTTTCGATAACGAATTCATGAATTTTTGTTTACTTAAATTACATAAGTTTACGAGAACTATTCTAAATAATTTTTGGATAAGCACACGAAGTTCGAACCCATAGACGATTTTCTGAAAAGAGAGGATTAATTAAATATTCCTGGTTCTGTATATTACCACTACATTTTTGATCGAAACTTCGTTTTCATTGCTAGGCCTCCAGAATCGGTAAGTGCCTGCTGAATGAAATTTATTTGGCGCCAAAAATCCGTGATTTTTTTTTCCAATTTTGAAGTATCTACACAGTATCACTCTCACAAATGAGACGAATCTAACGATACCTTTCAAGCTAAAATCCATCAAGCCATTTAGGCTCTATAGCGTGCCAAATGAATATACATACATATCTAAATACACCCACTGTCGGGTAAAAACTAATAGACATTTTGTGTTGGGTACTAGCATTATCCAGATTAATGTGACGTAGTTTAAATAGTGCAGCGACATAACCACATTTGAAAAGCAAATAGGGGAGCTGAGAACTTTATTTGCGTAGTATTTGTTTGGTGGTAATCGCGTTGAAGAGAACTGAATGTGAAGTTTAATTTAAACATATGGGATAAAATATTGTATAAGTATATACAAATACGTATACAAATTAGATTTATATTTTGAGAGTTCTTTTTAGGGTTCCGTAGCCAAAATGGCAAAAATGGAACCCGTGTCCGTCTGTCTGTCCATCCGTATGTCTCAAGCATTTGAAAAGGTGTCTTGTAGTAGCCGCTACTTAGTTTGATAGCTAAATAATAAAAATAAATATTTTACCCCCCCCCCCCCCCCAATACACTTCATACATGTAAGAGAAGCGGAAAAAAAATGAGCATACATCAACGTGTGACACATCATTAAACAGGTATTTTAAAAACATTTGAAGGTTTCTAATTTTTTTTTTTGATAATGTGAATATTTTTGGAAAGTTGCGTAAATTATGCCCCAAAATCTACAAGGTAGCGCTTAACAAATTTTTAGGTAGGTAGGTAAGGTACTATACATTTAATCGAAGTCGGTTAATCGGATCAGATTTTTCACATTTATCATTATTAGCTGAACCCGGCCACACTTTGCTGTGGATTTCTGTGCCAGGATCCCACGCGGGCGTTTCCAGATCACCACATCAAAGTTTCATTACAATCTGATCAATGGTAGGTACAATACCTAATATAAGATTAAGATTGTTAAAATGAGCCATAAATGATGATTGTTATAAATGCTGTGGTGAGAAATTATGGATTATTATTTATTATTATTCTCTTTATTTATATTTTGACTTATTAAAAACAATTACTTAAGTTATTTTTATTTTCGTCATCACATTTGCTAAAAATGACATACAATAAATCGAATGGGAACATGATGCCTAACAACACATAAACGGGTCGGACAGAAATTATTTAAGAAAAACACATATAAAATTACAAAAAATAGTGTCCCACCGGCATCGGGTACAAGGACCAAGTTACCGGTAGTTAGGGCTCCAGGGGTTAGTCCACGGGCAGAAACAACTATCGGCACAATGACCGCTGAATCCACATCCGCTAAATCACATGGTTTCGGAATGCATAGAGGACAAATATACAAACATTGATTCTTATTTATGTAGATAATAGATTATATTAACTAGCTTTTCGTCCCCATGATTGTCGATTATGGCGATAAAAATAATGGTATGTACCCTAGCAATCTTTATTAAATCGTCTCAGCTTTTTTTAAAGATAACTAGCAATGTACCCACATTGCTAGTTATCTTTTAAAAAAGCCTCATATTACTAGCAATCTTAAACTCAAAGGCTTGTGTTAGGAGTGGGTTCACGTCGGTAGTATAATGGGTAGGATTCGAACCCGCGACCTCACGATTTCGAGACCGATGCCTTAGGCACTAGGCTACCGCCCGCCGCCGCTAAAAACTAGTATGAATAATTCGACTTACCGATGTCTGATTGTAAACAGAAGCTCACAACTACATAAGTCATTGTTTATTCCACAGATAGAGGCTTTACTTGAGCCCCAATCTCATTAACTTTCGATCCTACAAACGTACCCGAGTAATCCTCAATGTATGCCAAATGAGACCTGACCTCAATACGAAGCCATGCTCGGTACACCGCTTTTAAATGCTCTTTAATGTACCAGCATTTCATTATTGTTATAATAGGTACATTAACTACCTATTGTATACATTACAGATGAAAATTTCAATATGAATCGAGTAATAAAAGCAGATTTTCTTCATTCACGATAAATTATGTAGTAGTGAAAAAATTGGCCAACAAGTTGAGTTGAGAGAGAGAGAGAGAGAGAGAGAGAGAGAGAGAGAACATTTTTTTTTGCTGCTCAGCTCCTATTAGTCATAGTGTAATGTTATATAGCCTTTATAGCCTTCGTCGATAAATGGGCTATCTAACTATATTTTTTTTAATTCGAACCAGTAGTTCCGGAGATTATCGTGTTCAAACAAACAAACAAACTCTTCAGCTTTATAATATTAGTATCTAAAGATACATCCAATTTGTTACCTACTGTATTATGTAGGCCAAACCCATAATGCTTATAAATAAAATAAAAATATTGAAAATTCCTGTTAACTTACTGATGCAGGGAGCTCATGTCATATCCATGAAAGTGAACCCTTTTCCAAATGTCGTCTGCAGGAGCAAGGCGTTTGAAGAAGTGGAACAGCGTCTCAAAGACCCTGGAACAATTGATGACGTGGACTCCTCGCTGGTGAGTTGGAAACGCCATCTGAAAGATCACACCGAGTTTGATTAATGCCCGGCCTTAATAATGTATCTACCGTTAACCGTCTGTTAAAATAACTAATCCTTGTAGCGAAACTGACATTTGTGCTCGATAGAAAGAGATAGAAATATCTTTCAGGTTTTCTATCTATCTACGCTGTAGATAGATAAAAAACCAGAACCGGTTATCGAAACGCACAAATAAATAACAGTTTCGCTACTAAGTTTGTTGTATCGTATAAAACCTTTTAGATTTTTGAAAACGTGCCTCTATTACATTTCTCTGAACGAGATAGAGATTTCTTACAAGATTCTTGGCAAAAAAGTAAGAATACGAAAAAGAAAAAAAGTGACAATACAAACACTACTGCTATAGCTGTAGCATTACACTACAATAGCATATTGCGATGAATAATCCACTAGGCGGTCCGCTGTCCGCACTCCGCAAAGTTCGACTCGCATGGTTTAAAAAATATTATATTTTTTGATTTGAAAGCTAAAGTAAAACGTTATTGAGTAATATGAACCCAAAATGTAAAAAATAGCAACAAATGCAAAAAAATAGCAAGAGTAATAAGACAAACACTATGAAAAGTAACCATTACTCTCGATAGATGGCGTTACACACATTGTATGAGTACGTAAAAAAATAATACATTTTCTGATGAAATAGGTACATTCGTCCACAAATTATTGTGATAACGAATTTGTGCCCCCGTAAATGAGGGGGAACGACTCGACTTGAACTCTTACTCATAACTCGAACGGGCCGGACTCGCGGGCAGGAAGGATAGACGATCGGCCCCGGTTTGACATATACGGTCTTGGGTTCAATTCCCGGATCTGGAGTTTTTTTCTATCTTTCAAAAATGAACTTATTGTATTATTATAGAATTTAAGTCATCAAAACTATTTCAATACCCGCTGTAATGACGTTTTACATAAAACTGTGTGTTCCATACAAAGTACAGACGTTCTAGGGTTGCCAACCGTACTTTAAAATAGAGTATTGTACTCTATATAATGTAGGCGTACTCTATAATCTTTAAGACTAAGAGGAAGACTGAGTAAAATACTCTTTTTTAACACAATGTTTACTATACTAGGCCTAATCTATGTTAACTTAGATTTAGAATGTTTGGAGTCGTACAATTATTATAAAACAATGAAATAAAAATGATTATAAAAAAATGTTCTACAAAAAGTACAAAAAAATATAATACTCTTATTTATAAGTCCGTTCTCTTTATTACCTTAACCTCCTTTGAAATCAGATTATTACACTTTGATCTTAGCCAAAAGACCGAGAAGCGATTTAAAATCAGATATTCTCTATTTCTTCTAAAAAACAAAAGTTGGCAACCCTAAGACGTACAGACAGATCTAATTTGATTTGAATTGATGATCTAGCGGTTGCACCGGCAGTGGTCACAAGCGGACGTATAATAAATAGTTCAAATCAGTATCTTTTGAAATTTGATTTTTTACTAAATTAGGCTAAATTCTAGCCTAAATTACCTAATATAAAAAAAACAAAATTTTAGAGAATAGGCGTCGTCGAGGAATTTTAACATTCACGCACACTGAGTTTATAAAGACCTTCCTACTGTAGTAACATCGAAACTTACTCCCATAATATTCATGACTTGTAAAGCGACGGCCGGCGAGAACTGCCTCATGTGCTTCATCGTCAGACCTTGGCAGTCCACCAACGCCATCCCGCCCAACACCTGGAGCTTCGGCTGCAGGATCCCAACCTCCAGCATCAGCAGACACCCTCGGATTATGTCATCTACTGTAAACTCATCGGGATCCCAAAGTCCTGAAAAATTACGGGTGCAATTGAACGCTTTTAGCCATAAGCTGTCATATTTATTTAAGCCACAGAAGTGGCAAATTTGTAGATAGGTTATTTGTCTTCTTTAGTTTGCAAGCTGGTTATTCCATATCATAAGCTTAAAAGTTCACTATAAATTAGAAGGCAGCGTATATAGCGAAGACGGCTGGACCAATTTGAAAAAATGTTTTTTGTGTTTAAAAGAGTATACTTCCAAATTGGTCCCATTGTTATCAGATCAGGATCTGATGATAGGATCCTGGAGAAATTGAGGGAACTCTTCAAATGTTAAAAGCCCACCTAGTGATTCAGGTCAATTTCATAGTAGTATGTGTGTTTATTATCAAAAGACTATAGAAGACCAGCAGAACTATTCAATATTTCACGGTTTGCGATTTGATTACTTTAATACTTGTATACGGTGTAGCACTTTCTTGTCATATTACTATCACATCATGTAGTAGAGCTGATGGTGAAGTATTATGAGAACTCCTGAACAGTTAACAACCCTGCGTCGGGAAAAGCAATATTTTGTAAAAGTAAATGAGCAGTTGACATTACGCTATTGTACCTTAGATAAATTACAAATCAACTCACTAAAAAGTAATAACGTTTTCAAATAAATATTAAGTAAATCGACTTCAAAAATAAATACAAGATAGTTGTAGTGAAGTTGTAAGTAGGTACCTATATTATTTTATGTTTTTGAGTTACCTTGTATTTACTTATTTTTCAAGTTGGTTTAACATTTTGTATAACACTAAAGTATCTTAGACTTAAATGCCGGCTTCATTCCTATATCGCTCTAGGAGTGCCGGCCCAAGGCCAGGCTTAGGTTGGTGCCCCAATATTGGTCAAGTGTGAAAAATGGGCGTCACCATAGGTTCCTTGGCCGGAGGACGCTTTCGAGGCAAGTAATTTAATTGGAGTGGCTAGTAATTTAGTTACTAAACGTGACTGAACACCAAAAATTTAGTCAAGTAGTAATCTAGTCGAGTCGATCCAACTTGTTCTATTTTAACAGGCGAAAGCGAGGAGCGCCTTCGAAAACGCATCACTGCTCACTCGTTCAGCAACTGTTGAAATTAGTCGATTTCACTATCGGCAAAAATGCTGGAGCGAAGATACCACATTATATTTTTTTTTGTCTAAAAAAAGACTACTCCTGTGTAGGGTACAAGCCCTGTGTCAAGGGGGACTTTACAAACATACAAGTCACGGACACAAAGTACACCCAGACTCGAAACAACTATCTGTAGATCACACAAAGTGGCGTCCCGTGTGGGAATCGAACCCACGACCTCTTGCGTAGCAGTCGGACACACTCCTACCGCGCCTCAGGGGCAGTCAATTATTGATTTTAAAATTTATTTCTAATTATATTTTGTTTCTAAATAAACTATTGAAGTATTCTTTGGGATCTCCTAATGATAATTCTTCATCACAACAATATCTTCTTCCATGTCTTCTCAAATAGCCATTAATATGAGCTTTATTAACATATTCATTTTATTGCGTTGAAGTCTGTTATCACACAAAACATTCTCCACTCGTTTACTGTACACGGCCGTAGTGTGAGCGGTTTATGCGAAGTAATGTGTACTTTAGTCACTTTACAAATTACTCGCCACTTCACTAAATTACTAGCCTAGTGGGAACTAGGCATTAAAGATGAATAGCAGCGACATAAATACATTTTGTATACGACTCAAAGTTAAGTATGACTTGAGTATTTGTAGGTAAGCTTTAGTTTCCAAGACCTATTTATTTTGAAGATTGCAAATATATTTGAGAAATAGTTTAATTTAAAACTGGTCGATGTAATCGTTGAGAAATGTACTTAGGTACTGATGAGAGGGCGTACCCACACTATTCGCTAGCATCGCGTGATGAAATGGACAGTGAGATTTGCTTTACTGCTGATCAGGTGCTGACATCACCGGGGTAGCCCCAACTTTGAGCCTGTTTTATAGACGGGTCTAATCATTTTAGATACAATCTATTTAACGCATGTCTACCGCGGGTTTACCTACCAGGTACTGATGCAGGCCATTGTAGTAAGGTCCGCAAAAACCGAACACATGACGTCTCCAACTTAACTAACAACTTCCCCAAATCTAATTTATTTGCTTCTATGGAACAGCTTGTAGTCTATCCTTACCAAGTCTGCATATAATGAGTCTGCCGACATCAGGCCGGTCGAAGAGTACACCCTCGATCAGGTTGCGAAGCTTCGTGAGGCCGAACCAGTCCACGTCGCGCCATAGGTGTGGGTTTTGATCTCGAAAGTTGCAGTAACGGACTAACTGGAAAAATGTAATTAAATATTTGTCTAAAGGTCAAGTCTAGTAACGGCTTATGATATGTTTGATGAAGCAAAAAATCTTGATGAAACTGACATGTAGAACATGTCAGTTTCATCAAGATTTTTTGAAACAAAACATTCGAAGGAATGTAACATCCTAAAATCAGCAGGGAGTCCACATGATGGATAACATCTCATACGATAGGTATGGAACGTTCAAAGTTCAAAGAATATGGTTGACTATTTTATTTATAACTAGCTGTGCCCCGCGGTGTTACCCGCGGTTTATTAGCCTATGTGTTAATCCAGGGTGTCAGCTAACTCCATACCAAATTTTATTAAAATCGCTCCAGCCGTTTAGACGTGAAGAAGTAACAAACATACACACTCACATACTCACAAACTTTCGCCTTTTTAATATTAGTGTGACTAGCTGACACGCGCAACTTCGTATACGTTAATTTTCCCTGTTTTTGTAACATTTTTCATTGTTGCTCCGCTCCTATTAATCGTAGCGTGACGTTATATAGCCTATAGCCTTCCTCGATAAATGAGCTACCCAACAAAAAAATAATTTTTCAATTCGGACCCATAGTCCCTGAGATAGCCGCGTTCAAACAAACAAAGAAACAAATAAACTCTTCAGCTTTTTAATATTAGTATAGATGATTTATCCAAGTGGTTTTTTATAGAGCCTCCGACAGTTTGATGATGAACTTGACAGTGAGATTATTAAGATTCAAATTACATTGACGCAGAATCGAAACGAATTTATAAATTGTTACTTAGCACATTGACCTCTATTTTTGGCAAAAAAGAAAATAGTTGGATGCCTGAGTATTTGCACGATTGGCGGGCTGATTCTTCACGATTTGCGCTATTCCATAGGTCAAATAGCTCATCATTGAAATACTTACCAATCGATGCGCTCGCGCCGGTATTGACCTCCGCGCCCTCAAGAACTTCAACAAAAATGCGTCGTCTGTTCGTGGAGGATGACATTCACCGCGTTCTGGAAATTGCACAAAAAAAACATGAAAAATATGCTATCAATTAATATCGATCTATGTACCTAACAGGAATTTTGTATCCTTGTTTTAATTTATCGATTAAAAAATATATAAATTCTATGCCATACTGAAGATTATTATATATTTAAGCGGCGGCGGTAGCCTAAAGGCTAAGGCATCGGTCTCGCAATCGTGAGGTCGTGGGTTCGAATCCTGGACATTATACTACCGACGTGAACCCACTCCTAACACAAGCCATTGAGCTTAGCTGGAGGGGTTAACAGGATTGCTAGCAGTGTGGAACCACAATCCCACATTGCTAGTCATCTTTAAAAAAAAAAAAAGAGACCGATAGGTCCTATCTATCGGTAAAACGATGTTCTTGGTGTTTATTACCACAGTGTTAGTTATTTTTAAGCAAGTAGTGACGCGAATACTTTACTGTCTTTTAGTTGAAGGACATAAATGCAAGTGTTTCGTTTCTGGGCACACGAGACTTACTAATGTCACAGAATGAGGATCTCAGTGCGGTAGCACTCAGATCTTTGCAAAACAGAGGTTTGGGTGGGTTACTGTTGTATGTGCAGGAGGAATACTTACTATCAGATTCACAAAAAAGGACATATACATAACAATGTCCTTTACAGAAATAAGATCACATCTTTTAGTCACCAAGATCATTACTACTATCCTAATATATATGTATATAATATATCTTGGGACAACTCACACAACGCTATCTGGTCCCAAACTAAGCAGAGCTTGTACTATGGAAACCAGACAACTGATAAACATACTTATATATTTCTAAATACATACATATTATAGATAAATAACACCCAGACACAGAATAAACCATCGTGCTCATCACACAAAGTTTTATCCTGGGTGGGGATCGAACCCACGACCTCTTGCGTAGCAGTCGGATACACTCCCACCGCGCCACAGAGGCAGTTAACTCAATGCTTTCAGTTACTTACTCGTCTTGTCTCTCGCAACTTGTTCAAGTTGACTATTTATTAGGCTCTAAAATAAGTCAGACGAAAGTTATTACAGTAATGTAAGTTTTCCACATTTCCTTATTACATAAGTTAAGTAAACTCTAATGAATGTTGGTTTATGGAAACTAAGGTTGTAATAGACGACAGTTACCAGGACACCATAAACGTCAAGGTGTTATCTAATCGATTTTATTATAATAGATGAATTTTCTCCCTCTTTTCAGACTAGTTTATAATTTAAATTGGTTGTCTTGGTGCTGCAGTGGGAGTGGGTACGACAGATTAGCAAGTGGTGAGATTCGTAAATGTTGGTCCCAATTCATGATATATTTTGTGACCGTTCATTAATTGTACGATTATAAAATGCTCAGAATTAGTGGGCTTGTAAAAGCCCTAATGCGGCACAGCAGTTGTCTTTCATAATAAAACCATGGTTCACGATAGGATAGTAGTAAGTATTCGTTGGTAGGATGTTTAATCTTGTTGAGATCCGAATCACGTTATATTTTAAGTTTTTTTAAAAATAAATCTTCTAAGACTCGTACATACTTTAGCACAATAATAGATTTAGTTCCTTCTTAGCACTTCAATTAGAAACTGTTAATAATTTATTAGCAACATAACGGGAATACTAACTAAAAGATATTCTTATTATCTTTTAATAAATTTTAATAGATGGCGCTGTACCGTCTTCGTAAATCGCGCTAAGGTTTCGTTACCTCGCGAGTTATAAATTGGCAGCCAAACCTATTACCATTAACTCCGGTTTCCCTTTAAAACGCATAAATCTTTCGCCTTTTACTAAAGATTTCCGTAGAGGGGAACACTCGAATGAGTCTTTTATATTTTTGATGCTCAGTCTTACGACAGGGCCGAGAAGTTAAATTTTAGCAGATTAGAAATTACTTTCAGATTCAACTAAGTTACAGGAGAAAATATATTACTTTTCTTTAGCGCGCATATATTGTCTAGTTAATTTACATGTTTCTAGATTTAAATGTAACAAATACATACCTTCCCTAAATATAGATACATAGCAGATAAATTTAATTTAACTATTACCCTATAGTACAAACACACACGCACACCCGCGCAATCGCGCTGCGCCGCTTATACGAAACAGCAGGAGCAAGCATACATTTTCGCAGCGCGGTAGAAAGAGAGGGAATATTACTTCCTCTAGTACGCCGCGCCCGCGCCGGCGATCTACTCTCCCTCCATCTTATGAATTTTCGATCAGGTCACGTGTCCTGACGCGAGTTTAACATTTTTTACCCATCCCAAAAAGTGCACGGTATTGTGCTAAAGAAGTTTTCACTTTAAAAAAATGCAAATTCTGATATTATTATTGTATAATTTTATAAATTTATACTAAATAATATACCTACTTATCTTAGAACTTATATGGTTAGATTATCTGATAAGTTGGATAAATAAATATATGTATACAGAAAATTATAATGTATACCTTTCTGCTTACATATAAGAAGGTTGAACGATTACTCTGTTGAATCTACCAAGTTACTTCTTGTACAAATTTGGCAGACTAACACATTCAGGTCATCCAAACGAAGAGTTGAGTTGAGAGTAGCAAAACTAGTGGTAGGTACTTGTACATTACTTGTTAATGGAGGAGGGCGCCGCGATTTAATGGCGACCGCCAAACGAGAGATAAACCAATGAAGTTATGGAACAATAACGCTGTTAGTAACTATATATAGGTGACCGTTTTCGAAATCCGTTATGCTCCTCCGTGCTTCGTAGTGCTCTTTGGCATGGAGGAACGTCACGATCCGAGAGTTAAACTGTGGTTACACCGTCGGTTCTATGTTTAATCTCTGTCCTGTCGTTTTGATTCCATCTATGTGAGTGAGGTAAGTAGAGAGTGCACTAATGTTTGCGCAAACACTTGTGCACTATAATATCTCTTTGGCTAATCTTTGAAGAGATTGGCAGCCGTAACCTAGATCGGTTAGATGATCATCATCATCATTTACAAGTAAATCACTATTTTATTGAAATTTTGTAGATTAACAGTAGTTATCGCGATTATAGTCACCCAAGCGAGAGATGAGAGTAGTAAAACTAGTGTAAGTGCTCTTACATTAAATGATATTGCATTTTTTTTCATTATTGAAGCGGCGGTAGCTTAATGGTTAAGGCATTGATCTCGCAATCGTGATCGTACCGAACGTGAACCTACTTCTAACCACAAGTCTGAGCTTAGCTGGGGGGGTGGGGGGGTTAACAAGATTGCTAGTAATCTTTTAAAAAAAATTACATAATGGAAGATGTCATAATTAGACATCGAATTAATATAGTAGTAGTAATTATCTTAATGTAATCAGATAACAATTTGGGTTATTGTTCGTTTGTATTATCTGCAAATCTACTTTTTATACATAAGTGATTTGTAATTACAGCCTTAGTTACAGAATTTTTACATTGCTTTTGTTACAAAACATGATAAGTAAGATTATGATTATGCAAACAGTTAATGCGAGGCGGGAAAGAGCGGCGCTAGTTTTAAAATATTAAAAAACCGGGCAAGTGCATGTCTGACCACGCAAAATGTAGGGTTCCGTGGTTTTCCATACTATAATGCATGTTTCAGTTTCATACTTACTTACTAACAACGGTAAAAGTAATTTTCAATGGAATTTGTACGAAAATTATTGTTATTTCTCACTTGGTTGGCTATTACTTGTAGACTTGATAATAACTGTGATAGTTTTTCTTTTAATTTCGTTTTATGTAGGTACTACTATCCAACTTTTTTTTCACATTTCAAATAACAACCAATTAGCTGGCAGAGGACACACTTGATGCTAACAAATATATCATTTTAAAGTTTCATATTTCACAAACAGATCTCTAAATCGAAAAATGGTCTTAACAACCCCTAAACATTTTTAAAAGACCTATCTTAAGATACCGCACACGATGGGATGGGGGAGAAAATTTCCAGTTTACGTGTAACCTAAAAATATATTTTTTTTTACATTTTATTCTGCCACTTTGTCGGCGTAGCTAATATATATGTATATCCACGCCAAATAATAATAATAATAAATCTTTATTCACTTAGGAAGCAAAATACTACACTTGTGAAAAGTCGATTCTACATGTATGTACATGTAATGCCTGTTCACAAACAATAGGTAAAGCCGGAGAAAAGAACAGGCAATAAAAACTCGCGGCCACTCTTTTCAAATTGCCAAAAAATTACTAGTACTAAGTACTCTGAGTAAACCTGGGGACAGGCGGACGGACGGACGGACATAGCGAAACTAAGTATACTTATAAGGGTTCCTTAGAACAGAACTGCACTTAACCTTGCAACTAGGTAGGTATATAATATTATAGACTAGCTTTCGCTCGCGGCTCCGCCCGCGTGAATGTCGGTTATCGCGATAATATCCTATATCCTTCCCCGGGACTCAAACTATCTCCATACCAAATTTCATCCAAATCGGTTTAGCTGTTTGAGCGTGAAAGCATAACAGACAGACAGAGTTCTGCCTCTGCCTCTGGCGCGGTGGGAGTGTCCGACTGCTACGCAAGAGGTCGTGGGTTCGATTCCCAGTCTGTTCCGAGTCTGGCTGTACTTTGTGTCCGTGACTTGTATGTTTGTAAAGTCCCCCGCGACACAGGGTTTAGACCCTAATGCGGGAGTCGTCTTTTATAAAAAAAAAAGAATTACTTTCACATTTATAATTTTAGTATGGATACGAAACATTGGATGGATGTTTGTTACATACTCAGTCACGCCATATTGATCGGATCTCGATGAATTAAGGCACACAGCCAAGCCGTTTATGTCAGAAACTGTATAGTTCCCTTCAAATTTTTACGCGAACGAAGTCGCGGACAACACCATCTTAATATATATAAATCACCTGTCACGATGTTTGTCCGCGATGGACTCCTAAACCGCTTAACAGATTTCGTTCAAATTTGCACGCAATTTGCAGTTTGGTCCAACTTGAGAGATAGGATAGCTTAGATCTTTAATTATAGTCGCAATTACTAAAAAAAATAGGGATCCCATGCCCACCCATGCGAAGCCGGGACGGGCCGCTAGTAGGTCTATAAAATTATGTAGGTAAGTAAAACCATTTGTAGTAAGTGTATTACAATTTTTAACAATCATGATTACTTACCATAAATCATATCTCTAAGTTCTGTGATATTCCTCGCCCTGGTGGCAGAGTCCTCGGCGCACAGGATCCATGCCTCCTCCTCCGACTCAGGGTCCACGTGCCGGTCCAGCTCCGCTTGAAAAGCTATGTCTTGAAACGTCCATGCTTCTACGTCACCCTGGTAACATTAGAATAATTTTATGTATATTTCGTAGTTAGTAATCTATTTCATCAGCCTTCGGCATCATATCTACCAGCCTTTGTATTTAATACTGGCTGTCCTGCGCAACTTCGTCTGCGTAAATTTTCACAGTTTTTGAAACATTTCTCGTTGCTGCTTCGCTCCTATTGATCGTAGCGTGATGTTATATAGCCTTCCTTGATAAATGGGCTATCCAACAGTAAAATATTTTTTCAATTGGGACCAGTAGTTCCTGAGATTACCGCGTTCAAACAAACAAACTCTTCAGCTTTATAATATTAGTTTAGATGCGTAAGCGTATGCGAGGTTAAGGTGTAAAACGGCTTTTACACTACCCTGAATCAGGGTCCTAAATCGAGGTGGTCTTGAAACTATGTTAGAGAATTAGGGCCCTAACTCTTATTACACCGCTCTTTTTGAGGTTTCAGGGTCCCTGATTCAGTGTAGTGTAATAAGTGCATTAAGTCCCTCCATTACAAAGGGAGGATCCTCCAACTAGGTGATGTGATCATGCTTGGCTTTAATATATATATATAGCTAGCAGCTGTGAAAACTTATTGAACGCGATTCAGGATTTGACGCGAGCTGTCAAGTGTTTGTTTAATATATGTGGGTACCGCCGCATGCGTACTTAATAGGTACCTACAAAACCTGACTTATGTAGTCTCAGTAGGTGGACTGGACAGACTACCGCCGACTACAGTAAGACTTCCATTTGATTTTGACATTTGGACGGTCACTTGGCAAAATCAAATGGAAGTCTTCTTCTTCTTTGAATTAAAAGTCTTAATCAAATCATTTTGTACAAGTTAAACTCGGACCTGTAAAAATAATGGCCGGTCAGTTTGCCGCCATTTTTACAACTACAAAATAGAACTCTATTTATTTTTGTAACAAGGATGATAACAATGGCCATTTGTCATTAGTGTCAAAAAAGTTAACGGTACGGTCATTCAATTCGACATTTGAAATTGCTGTCAGTTTGTACGGGATAGCCAAAACGACAAAAATACACGAAAAAAATATCGACACTTTGTGATATCAAGTACTTTACCTTTCGATACCGATACTTTTATACTCGATACTTTTACTCAATGAGTACTTTTTGGCTGGTATCGTATCGAATAAATGTTTAAAATAACCTACTTAAAAGTTTTACAGGGTCTAGATCAATAATGTCTTAGTGTTGGGTACAGGATCTTTTTTTTAAATAACTATCGGCGATGTTTTTATTCTACACATATCGATTTTCGATATTTATTTCAGGGTATCAAATTCGATATTTTACACACCATCCCGCATCCAACTGTATTGGCTCCGTCAATGCATTTTGTCTTTTTTATCTATTTTATTTAATTGAGGGTTTTATTCTTAGTTTTGTCTTGAACTCAAATAATAATTTTACGAAGAATTTTTTTGACTAAGAGCACCTGAAGGTGTATTTCACTATTTCCATGGAAATTTAAAATGGATATTATGGGATGTACGTTTTTTATTCCCACTATTTCCATTACGACAAATCGCAAATGGTAAAGGCGTTTTAACAATGACATATGGTGCGCTAAGGTGAGATAGGCGTTTTAATTTCTCATAAATATCGTACATAATGTATGGTTATAGTATAGTTCCTGTGTGCACAAACGCCTCGCGAACCCGCAATAGAAATAGTGGGACAAACGATCCCACTATTACCATCAATGGAAAGACAAAATGGAAATAGTGTGGAAATATATAATCGAGATATTGAAATATCGTTTCTTTTTAACATATATCGATATTACAACTATTATCACAATTAACTACGTACATACAATGATATTTTAAGTAAAAAGGTGTAAGATAGGTTTCTTACGGCCGATCTTAATAATCTAACTATCGATGGATTTGGCTACTAGAGGTATATATTTGACATAAACTCCATACAAAATATGTCAAAATTCTACCTCTAGTAGCCAAATTCATCGATAGTTAGATTATTGAGACCGACCGTAACACATACAAGATTCGACCTTTAAAAACGTCAAACGAATGCACACATAAATAACCCATATATTGCAATGTCACACTAATAAAAAAAATCGTAAAGTAGAAAAACATTATTTAATTATCACGAGCGAAAAGAGAAAAATTTAATTAGCTGCTTTCATCTGTTGACGCCAGCAACTGATATATTATAGACTTGCCAATTGCCCAGTTTTTAAAATGCCGCTTTCTAAGCGCTTGATTTACACCCATTTTACTTATAACATCATTGCGTACATATCAATAATCTATTAAACAAAATAATGTTTTTTTATTTTAAACTAGCTGTCCCGCGTTAACTTCGTATGCGTAAATTTTCCCCGTTTTTGTAACATTTCTGACTGCTACTCCGCTCCTATTGTTCGTAGCATGATGTTTTATTGCCTATAGCCTTCCTCGATAAATGGGCTATCTAAAAGTGAAAGAATTTTTCAATTCGGATTAGTAGTTCCTGAGATTACCGCGTTCAAACAAACAAACAAACAAACTCTTCAGCTTTGTAATATTAGTATAGACTAGCTGTCCCGCGCAACTTCGTATGCGTAAATTTTCCCCGTTTTTGCAACATTTCTCGTCGCTGCTCCGCTCCTATTAGTCGTAGCGCGATGTTTTATAGCTTATAGCCTTCCTCGATAAATGGGCTATCCAACAAAAAAAGATTTTTCAAATCGGATCAGTAGTTCCTGAGATTAGCGCGTTTAAACAAACAAACAAACAAACTCTTCCGCTTTATAATATTAGTATAGATTAATTTTTGATTACTTTAGTTAAACGGTTTCTTTGGTTCAAAATTGGAACGATTTCAAGTCGCCCCATATCTCTAACTAACATTAGTTGTCATAGTAACTCTCGTTTTCCAGTTTGATTTGTTATAGGCTTTTTAGGGTTCCGTAGCCAAAATGGCAAAAACGGAACCTTTATACTTTCATCATGTCCGTCTGTCTATCTGTCTATCCGTCCGTCCGTATGTCACAGGCATTTTACTCAAAGGCTACTCGATGAATATTGATGAAATTTGGTAGAAAGGTGTCTTGTTGTAGCCGCGACATCATCTCCCTGTAACGAAGCAACAACAAAAGCCGCGATACTTAGCCCAACTCGCGTGCAAGAAAATGTAGAAAAATTTGAGGTCTGGTAACATAGTCCAGATAGGTGGTTCGATTCCGGCCCCCGTTTGGCATACGGAAGTCTCGGGTTCGATCCTGTTTCTGAACTTCAAATTTTTCTATCTTTAGCACTTAAAGTATACCGATAAGTGGGTAACTTATCTTTCTTATAATTGTTCACATAACTATGTACCTATATTAGACACTAGCTGACCCGCGCTACTTCGTATTTTTTTCCCGTTTTTGCGACATTTTTAATTGCTGCTCCACTCCAGGGCCGGATTATCCATAAGGCGGATTAGGTAACTGCCTAGGGGCCCGCATCGACTATGGGGCCCCGTGCAAGCACCAAGAAAAAAAAGTTTAATCGTACTATTATTTTTTTTGAAAATTTGTATACTTCTTCATTATTTTTTCTTTTTTTCGATGTTGACAGTTGATGAAATACTTCATACATAGTAGAACTAAAATTATCTGTATTTGACGTTATAGGTAAGGTAAGCGTTAATTCGGAACGCAGCCGAAGCGCAGTTGGTTGACGATTGACTTCATTCGCTTAGGGCGGGGAATCCCCGATTCGCTGAATGCCGTTATTCCGTAGAGTAATGTATGGTAAACAATAGCTTTAAAATGCGTGATCTGTAATTGCGATTTTTGAGTTTTACGACCGTGAATTAAATTTAAAAAGTTTTAATGTGCTCCGTGTTCCGAATAAACGCGTAAATAGGCGCGGATGGTCAGATGAGTGACTAAGCTAAGCTAAGACTAACCAGAATTAAGAAACAACCACTTTAGCGGGTGCCGAGGAATGTGAGGCCGAGACTGAGGTCCAATTACTACACCAAAACGTAGTCCACCGAGGAGAAGACTACCAGAATGACTTTGGCTTATGGCCAAATCTTACCAACGAGTACCTACAAGTTTTTTGGTGTACTAGAGATCCTAACGAATGTCGACACTTTGAGTGTGATTTTTCTACTTCAAGCCGACATTACAAAGATAGCAAAAGATGTTTTTCTTAATCAATGTTTTTTCGAAAACATATAAGTGGTGGTAAAATTAAAAGAGCATGGCTCCTGTATTCGCCATCTACTGGAAAAGTATACTATTTGCCATGTGCTCTTTTTGGTGGAGTTATAAACCCATCGCAATTTCAAACAGGAATCATAAAATTCAATCCTATGAGTTGACGTATACGGCGTATTCACGGCCTCAACATAACGGCAATAAAAATATATTGGAAGACAATCATATTTGTCTTTAACGATTTTCGATAAACTTATTGAAATGTTAGAAAGTAAAGTTTTAAATTTTAATGTTCGACACCAGACATATCTCATACCAATCAGTTGACTGTAGTGCTGAGATATATTTCATCAAATGAAAAAGTAGTACAAAATTTTCTCACATTGTAAGTCACAAAGGGGACAAACTAGAAGTAACTATCAATAACGTTGATATAAAAAAATGCCTGAAGCCAGTCCTACAATAATGCTTCAAATATGTCTGTTTGTTACAATAGTCTACGGGCTTATATCAAGAAAATAAATCGCTTCCCACATTGTGTGTAGCGTCCTTTTGAAATCGCTTTTAGATTTTGTGCTTTCACAGCAAGAATTATTTGACGACTATGAGATGAAGGAATTGAAAAACTGATACCGTATATAGTGATAAAAATCAGCGTGTACATAGAAGGCAAAGGCATTAGGATGACGGATCTGCAGAAAAAGTAGTGCTCAACCTTTACTAGACACACTGCGTGCAAAATTATAGCGGCAACGAGAAGCTTATCAATAAATTAATTCTCTGTTTGGATTTCTAACAGATTTCTTGACAAAGTCCAACGATAAAATTAAAGAGGCTTGTACAAATTTGTAATCATTTTTCCGAGGATATTGAGCCCAAGTTTATAAACGAGATGGTGCATTTCAAGAACTTCATTTTACAAATAGGATGCGGGGACAGATAACATTGTACCTGCCGAGAAATCATAGGCATGTGAGGCGATGCTGGAGAATCAAGTCAAGGTGACAATGTCACATGTTGTTGCAATATCACATATGAGATTGAAGTAACAGGATACCAAAGGATCCGACTTTTGTAAGAGAAAGGGTAAGGGAAAGGGGCCCCGAGAATTGCAATGCCTAGGGGTCCTGATAAGGTTAATCCGACCCTGCTCCGCTCCTATTATTTCAACAGTAAAATAATTTTCAATTCGGACCAGTTGTTCTTGAGATTATCGCGTTCAAACAAACAAACTCTTAAGCTTTATAATATCGTATATTAATGTTATTTGAAATCGGGATGTATGCATTTTTATAACAACGAAAAATAGCGAGCAAATAAAGAAATTTAAGTGTTCCTAACATAAACATAAGTTTTAGAAAGGCAAAAAAATATGTGTTTACATCCGTCGGCCATTGACGTTATTTGATAGGTGTGAATAGACTTTTATGGTTATTAGGACGCAAATTGGCTTCACTATCTATGTAGGATGAGAAGTTGTAGACATACCTATGCCGTTATTAATTTTAATAGCCATTGATCGTAGGTTATAAATGCAATTTCTCGTAACTGAATGCTTTCACTGGCGTACTAATTTGATGACCAGTTACGGGCAAGGTGGATTCCGTGCCTCATATGTTTAAGGGGCACCAAATTCATATTGTACTTCACGCGTCAGGCTGGCCCATAAGTTGTACCCATACTCCCATACCCATATCAGTGCCTTTCTCAAACTCGAACCCGAGACTTCCGTTTGCCAAACCGGGGCCGGAATCGACCTCAATTTTTTCTATCGTTTACTGCACGCGAGTTGGGCTCGCTTTTCGATTCCCGGGGCTGGACTTGAATTTTTTCTATCTTTCAAAAATGCATTTATTGTATGAATAAAGTTAATTGCAAGAAACGCCTATGAAAATTACTATAGTATCAGTGCCACCCACATCCTTGTTTGGCAAAGATCTGAATGTCACCACACCTCACTCCTCATTTGAGACAGTTCATAAGTCTCATTTGCGCAGTAATTACAATTGGGTAGATGACTACAATGACAATAAATGATATAACACTATACAAGAAATAGCATTTGCAAAATTATTCTGAAAAACAATGTTTCTTTTCAATTTTACGTTGTCATAAATTTACAAACATCAAAACAAACATTGAAACTACATGATTTGACAATACAAAAGTATGACGTCATTGTTTTGTATTTCATATCTATACTAATATTATAAAGCGGAAGAGTTTGTTTGTTTCTTTGTTTGCTTTCTTTGTTTGTTTGTTTGTTTGTTTAAACGCGCTAATCTCAGGAACTACTGGTCCGATGTGAAAAATTATTTTTTTGTTGGATAGTCTATTTATCGAGGAAGGCTATAGGGTATATAACATCGCGCTACGACTTATAGGAGCGGAGTAGCGACGTGAAATGTTGCAAAAACGGGGAAAATTTACTCATACGAAGTTGCGCGGGACAGCTAGTAAATTAGTACGAGGCGCATCGTTTTGACGTTTCTTAAAAACATACTGATTTGACTTGACAGTCAGCTACCCTATTGCTAGAGTATCCTTCAACTAAAACATAGTGATGTGTTTTACCATCACTATTTCACGGAAGAATAGCAGACAATGTTGTGGTACCAACCAAGACTGTCTATGGCTTAAGGTTCATTTCCGAAAATCGCGGCCGATCGCGAGCCGCGCGCGGTTTACGACAAGCGGCTGACGCTCGCGGCCGATGCGACAATATTCACAGTGCGAGCGTAGCCTACGACAGCCGCGCGCGTCTGTCGCTTACCTCGGAAACGGCACCATACATTCTCATACTCTGAGTATTGTCGCATCGGCCGCGCGCGTCAGACGCTTGTCGTAAGCCGCGCGCGACTCGCGATCGGCCGCGATGCACGGAAATTAACCTTTAGACACTCCACACTGTTGATGACCAATCTACAAATGCTATTGGTAGATTCCATTGTTTTGGCTTTACCTACCTACCAAATTTAATAGACTACAGACAACGCAAAAAAATACGTATTTTTAATGATAATAATAATATTTTAGGACAACTCACACAGTGCTATCTGATCCCAAACTAAGCAGAGCTTGTACTATGGGAACCAGACAACTGATAAACATACTTTACATACCCAAGATATTATTATTATTATATGTTTCTAAATACAAACTTATTATAGACTAGCTGTGCCCGCGACTTCGTTCGCGTGGAAGTTGGGTTTATATTAAGGTAGTTTATTTTACAGTTTAACTTCTGTGTAAAACATATTGGAAACATGCGCCACAATGCTCTGTGGCAGGTGGCAGGGCCCGACCTATGGCAGGGCAAGCCAAGCAAATGCCTAGTACAGCATAATGAAGGGCGACAAAGTTTATGGCGCCAGACGGTTAGAAGACAAATTATAAAAATAACCATGCTTAGCACCTCGACAAAAAAGTATTTTACCAAAATGATTTGCATCACATCAAATATTATTGATATTGAAAAATTCCCCCCCTCCCCCGTCACGCGAGTACTTGGGCGGTTTCGGGTTAAATGAAGCCCGAAACCGCTCAAGTATCTACTCGCGCGAAATTTTGTGTTAAGGAGCTTCGATTCTGACTCCGAAAGGTCGAAAATTCCGATTGATTTTAAACCTCCGACTCCAATTTCGGCTCCGACACTTTTAAATCGGACGTTTTAATCGGAGGCACCTAGCCGCTCCTTCAAGTTAATTTATACATAGGTAATAAAGGTTTGATGGAAAAAACTCTCACTGATTCCCTATGATCGCGGGTTCGAGTCCTGCCCGAGCGATCTTTTCCGAGTCTAAAGTACACCCACTTTGTATCCGTGTTTGTAAAGTCCCCCGCGAAATAGGGCTAGTGTGAGTTATGTTTTTAAAAAATATCCTGTTTTTAAAACTTTGCATTCCCGCGGTACTGTGATGCGTGTTCAAACAAACAGACAACATTCAAAGTTTCTGAAAGATATAGGTACTCAGATATCTTTTTTTGTGTTTAAACTTATTTAAATTTTTTTTTTCACTCACTTTAGTAGATTTTAATATTATTTTATAATGCCTACGTCGGTGAATTAAAAAATAGGTGTGTCAACCTGTCGCAAATTAAGATCATCATAAATTCATATCCCTCTACGTAAGAGTTTCAGATTTTTTTTTAAATCAATTTTTTAATTTGTATTGAAACGCCATCTATTTTCAAAACTGGATAAGTTTCTTTTAATACTTTATGATTTTATATTAAATTATACTATCATGCATATTAAACGTAGGTAAGCAAGACCTAACCTAACCTTAAATTAATCACGCGATTAAGATCCGTAATATATATATTTTCTTAATGTGTACAAATCGCGAAAGTTTATCAACATTTTTGTAGGTAAGCAATTTTGGCACTCAGAAGAAATCGAATCACAGATGGCGCCACGTGTTTTATTTTGATATAATACGGACTTAATCTTTCATTTTTTTTAAGCAACTAACATACATAAATTCTAGAAAATATCAAGTAGTTTATTTGTAATGTAATATTATTTTTCATTTCTACATTCATAACATAATCACGATTCATACAAAACAAAGAAAATTTGTTAAACAAAGTAAACATGTTAACGTCGAAAATAAAAGCTTGTTTAATAAGTATACATTTAGAAAAATACTTGAAAAAGAATAAAAAGAAATACAAAAAGAGATTCGCATACTTGAGACTCGATCCTCCGACCTCGCTCGTTGAAGACCGTTACTTGTGCCATTGGACCACTTTAAACAAACAGACAGACAGACAGACAGACAGACATTTCTAAAAATGTAGGAATGTGTTTAAATACTCTTTTCGAACATTTCCCAATATTTTTTTTGCACTATGTTCGGCCATGTACAGACACGTGAAATTTTCAATTTTATTATATGTATATAGATAGATAAATAGCACCCAGACCCAGAATAAACCATCATGCTCATCACACAAAGTTTTATCCTGGGTGGAGATCGAACCCACAACCTCTTGCGTAGCAGTCGGATACACACCCACCGCGCCACAGAGGCAGTCTATCACAGTAATATCCGCATCGGCTATGTATTTCAAAAGATAATCATCATTATTCCTACAAAAAATATTGTAGATACCTAAGTATGTACTTAGGTAATTATTTGTGCAAAAAATATTCGAAAACTTAATAGATTTTTAACAGTAAGTACCACTTGATCAAAAAATTGCATGAATGCACAATGACTTGACATGTCAGTCATTAAGTCATGCAATCACGTTCACTTGTGCGTATCTACTATTTGATAGTTGTTTACTTCATTATGACGTCACTTATGCCATATTACTAAAAATAGCGTTTCGGATTAGTCAAATTTTAAATTGTACAAACCTACTTTTTTGATTGACTATTTTTTGAAAATTAAAACATCAGAATTAATAATAACTTGTTTGCTGACACCAATCTTAATAAACACCACTAAAATAAATAATCTTTCTTCTATTATAAATCCGAAAGTATTTGAAATTATGATAGGTATTTATTGATTGCTCGTACATGCAAAAACTAGTCACTCAACGGATTTTGATAAAACTTTTCAGTAATGTAGATAGTCTATTATTACAGTTCATCCTGGTTATAATCACGACCTTTTTCCATCGATATTGACATAGACATTTTTGAGTGCGCCGCGTATGCTCCTTGATGCATTTGTGAGCACATCTCCCCATTTATCACTTTAACAAGATTTTGAAAATTCCACATGGCCTTCCCGTAGACACGGAAAAAAGATCGTGAAGAAGGACCCTAAAATACAATCAAACATAATGCGGGCAAAGCCACATGGGAAAGCTAGTCTATTTTAGTTTTCCAAAATCACTCAAATTTAAACTATTATCTGTTTGCACTGTCAGAAACAGTTTATAGGGTGTAATATAGACTCCTTTTCCAATATTACAAGCGTTAAATGTTGATAAACTTTCGCGATTTGTACACATTGTAATATTATATATACCTTGTTTATTGCCCGGCGTTTCGACCGTATTGCAACGATCGTGGTCACGTTTACCTTAAATGATTTATCTATAATTTTAGTATATAATTTTATAATCACAAGCGTTGTTAAGCATTCCTATTATTTTTTTTTATTTCCCTTTTGTTTGAAAGCTTCATTCTTTGTTCCTTCCATCAATAGTTTTCCCATTTTCATATTTTTTTACTAAGTTCCATTTCATACGAACAAAGCATCTATCTCGTAGATATCTAATACGCTCTGTGATCTATCTACAACTAATACGAAACAACAATATCAGTATATATAGGATGTAGAGATTGCGTTCAATTTCCTGCTCGGGAAACGTGTAATTCGATTTCCAGGGAAAATATCGCGTTACGCCCGAAATATACGATGTGTACCTACCAGACATACGAGTATCTTTTGTATCCCTTACTTACTACGTGACAAGGATGCCCAACTTATATGTAGTATGATTTACAATCATGTCCAATTTATACAGGTTGACTTTGAAATCAGTCAACCATTGAAGGCAGATTCAGTATTTAAAATATGTTCATTATACATTGAAATATTGTGAGTTATAGTTGTAAAAAATACTGATATTAGGTATTGCCCAATATCAGTATTTTTTACAATTATAACACGTGTGAAGGTTTTTAATGTTAAATAACATTATTGGTCTTAGATCCAGTCTAACAAATATATACCCTCATCGGTTAATTGATCCTAACAAAGATTATAATGTTAAGGGGGCATTACACTGAGATAATTATTTGTTTAGCGCTACGTACACAGCAAAACGATCGCCGGCCTCGCTCTTCCGCACACAACCATTACTTCACATTGTGCAGGAGTGCAGGTCAAAATAAAGTAGAATATTCGTTGGCACATATGTAAGATTACGAACGCCATGACAATAACAATAGGAACATGCTCGTTTTGGCATTTTTCGGCAACTTCAAGATTTATTTGCGCGATCATATTAAGACTAGTGACACAATTTTTTTCGTGTCCTAATATTTAGGTTTTCTATATAAATATTTGAAAGAGCCGAACCCTGTTTCGCGTAATCTATCCTTAATATATTTTTTATGGCAACTCTGCCGATGTCGACAATTCTGGCAATGTCAAATGTGCAATGGAGGAACTCATAATTTTTGATAAAATTTTAACGTTGAACTAATTGTGAAGATTGTTAATTAATGTTAATATTGTCTAGATTGATCTTTGATTTCCATTATTAATATGCACAAGTAAGTAATTTTATTGTTTTTTTTAATGGTATTAAAGGTTATTTTATTCCTTATTCAACAATAGTTTTTTTTTTTTTTGTAAAAGAAAAATACTGTTAAATGCAAGTCGAGCTAGCTCACCGAGGGTACTGTTACAAACTTGTTTTTTACAATTTCAAGGTTTAAATTTTTTTCCCTTATTTGTGTTTTATGTCATTGCTATTGGAAAATTTCATGATTCTAGACCAACAGATTTAGATTCAGACCTAAATTTTGATGCACGTGATTTAGATAGGCAACCCATTTGGGATTTATCAATCTAGACAATATCGATCATATAATCTTTGGGATCCAATAACTTTTCATCGTTCACTTTTCTTAGACCGTATCTCGTACTATAGTGTTTTGTGGTATTATTATCCATAACGCAATAGTGACCGAGCAAATTCATAAATTGCTGCTGTTACTTAACATTAAGATTGGCTTTGTTTGGTTACAGCTTCCGGTTTCTTAATACATCAGTCTCTGTGCTTCAGAGAGCACGTTACACCATCTTTTATCTTGCGTCCGGTCGCTTGCCCTTCGTATATGTTTGCTGTCCCAGCGGTAGGAGTAAGAAATAGTAGAAAAAATTGAAGTCCAGACCCAGGAATCGATACTTCCGTAAGCATAATTTGTTAAAATGCTCTCTGTAACGAAGCAATAACAAAAGCCGTTATAGTTCTTTAACTGCCGACTAGATGGCGCATGCGAGGGCCCAACTCGCGAACATAAAAGGATAGACAAATTTGAGGTCTAGTAACATAGTCCAGATAGAGGGTTGACAGGTAGGGCTAAAAATGACTATGAAATTCTGCCTGCGACAATTGAGTTATTGCTCAAAAAATTTCGTTTCTCAACAAAAGGGCGTAAGTGCCATGAACATACGCTCTGTTGCTGACGCAATTATTCAAGGCTGTGGATCCCGGTCCGACATGCTCTTACCCGATTTTTTTTGTTTCTTACCTATGTGGATACTGCTGTTTTTCGTGCAGAAATAATGATGGGTACGATTAGGGATGTTACAGATATGACATTTCGGATCTGGGTACGGATATAAGAATAATATTATATCGGTTTCGGTTACGGATATAAAATGATTTCGGATTATCCGTTAGTTTCGGATAATCTCGGTTACGGATATTGGATTTTTTATTACTTATTACTATTTTGAAGTAAAATAGTAATAAGTAATAAAAAAAAAAATACAATCAGTCGTTTACTTAAGTAATTATTAAACGAGTAGCTATTTGCACATTTCTTAAATTATCTACTTAGAAAACGGTTGTAAGAAAATTATTACTATGCTTAGTTGTTTTCTATTATATTCTTCAATATCTCTTTATGACCTACATCATCAGCCGACACACTAGCGCTTAGCGCCGCTAAAGCGCTATAGTGTCGGCTCGGCCGGCAATACCAAAAACCAGGTTTTTGATGAGATGTATAAACTTCATACTCTGCCCATATCCGAAATTATTCGAAACTTTTATATCGGATTCGGTAACGGTTGCGAATAGTTTTTTATTTCGGATATGCGATACATTCGGTTTCGGTTACGGAGTTCGCCATCATAACATCAATGGGTACGATTTAAGTGCATGAATGATTTAGACAAGTTTCCCCTTGTGTGATTTTTATAATGTCTATAAATCGCGAAAGTTGTATAAACTTTATAGTGGTAAAGTTGCTCAACCTCGTTGATCTTTCAATTTATATATTACTGTTTTTAATTGTATTACTCTGTCAATCTTGCGATGGCTGGACGATTGGTTATTGCTTTTTTACGCAAAAAGTATAACTTCAATATTCAATTTTGATTTAAAGTTTAATCTGTAGTTTACACAAAACATAAAGGGGACGAAGCCAGGCCACGGTAAAAAAATTGGACAATAAGAATCAATTGATAGCGTTACACAATTATTACCTAAAATATTTTTGATAAAGCACAAACTAAATGCCTTAAGGCGCGATTACATTACGCAAGTTACTTGTATACATATTAGCCCATATGACGTTCCATTGCTGGGCATGGCGCCCCGGTAGAACCAACTAATTATAGATCTTGGGATCCTGGGGTTGGGGCTGCTATAATTGCCACGCTTGGCAATCGCAGTAAGACTTTACCGTATCTATGAATTTTTCCCTAAGTTTCTAAGTTCTAAACTAGCTATTGTATCTTTGCACACCTAAATTATTTCATTCATCTTTAAGCATTGTAAATGGGAAGAGCGAAACATCCTATCACAAGCAAATCCTTGCTTAAAAGGTTGTTTTTAATGAATGATGTAAAACAACAAAGTGATGAAATAAATATTTTTATTATTTTTTATGCAGAGCACGATGCTGCCTGTTCTCTGGTATGAAATCCCTCAGTCGCCTTGAAGCCCGCGGGAAGTGATGGCATAGCATAGAACTTGAACAAACCTGTATACAAGTTGTATGCAACTTGAAGGTACTTATTATTATATCTACTTACTAACTATTACAAAAAAAAACCTTTAAACTAAAAACTAAACCTAAAAAGAAATTAAAATGTAGGGACCACTAGACATGGTTCCACAGATACTGGCTGGATTTCCTCGCTGTATAGCAATGCTGATGCGTTGTGTGAGGAAGTTGCCTGCTCAACGGTCACCAGTGGAGTCGACCAATTTTTGGAAAGTTCTTTAAAATAAATGTGCACTGGGACCGCACGGACCAAGGGTCTCGACGCCGAATAGTACAAATATATATATTGACTAGCTGACCCGCGCAACTTTGTCTGCGTAAATTTTCCCGTTTTTCAACATTTCCGCTTAATGGTCTCTACTCTCTCAACTCTCCGCTCCTATTGGTCATAGCGTAATATTATATAGCCTATAGCCTTCCTCGATAAATGGGCTATCCAACAGTGAAAGATTTTTTCAATTCGGATAAGTAGTTTCTGAGACTACTATATTATAAAGCTGAAGAGTTTGTGTGTTTGTTTGAACGCGGCAATATCAGGAACTACTGGTCCGAATTAAAAAAAAACCTTCACTGTTGGATAGTCCATTTACCAAGGAAGGCTATAGGCATATAAACATCACGCTAAGACCAATTGGAACTGAGCAGTAATGAAAAATGTGGCAAAAACGGGGAAAATGTACACATGCGAAGTTGCGCGGGACAGCTAGCATTAGTATAGATTGCCGATACCCCTGTATTTATGGTTAACTTGAACAAAACTGTATGCAAGTTGTATACAGGTTTGTTCAAGTTGTATGCAATTTGTAACTTGCATACAAGTAACTTGCCTCATGGAATCGCGCCTTTAGTGCAAATATTATGTAAGATGAAATATTGCAAAGTCATCGATTCTAAATACGTGTGGAAATAAATTAATACCACAAAAGGAAGTGTGTGAAACATACATAGAAACTAGGGATGTTACTGAGGTGGTTTTTCGGAACGAAGTTTTTGTATTTATTTGTCGAAGTCGGAATCGGAATCGGAGGTAATGGGAGAAAATAAATATGTTGCTGTAACGCTTAAGAAAATAAGATTAAAATTATTTTAAATGTGTGAAGGAAAAATTAGCTCGGTCGGGACTCGAGCTCGCGATCATAGGGAATTTTTCTACTATTTGTGGAATTTTTGTACTAGCTGACCCGCGCAACTTTATCTGCGATTTGCGAACAATGCTGCTTCGTTCCTATTAGTCGTAGCGTGATGTTATATAGCCTATAGCCTTCTAGCCTTCTTCGATAAATGGGCTATCTAACAGTAAAATAACTTTTCAATTCGGATCAGTAGTTCCTGAGATTACCGCGTTCAAACAAACAAACAAACAAACAAACTCTTCAGCTTTATAATATTAGTATAGATTAATTAATTAAAAAAAGCGGCCAACGTTCGCTAGGTACCTCCGATTAAAACGTCCGATTTGAGTTAAGATTTGGTGTCGAAGCCGAAGTCGAAATCGGAGGTGTTAAATCATTCGGAACCGACCTTTCGGAGTCGGAGTTGAAGCTCTGTAACATCCCTAATAGGCACATTCATTACGTTCCAAATTGCATTGAAAGATTGAAAGCAAAAAGCTTATTCACAGTAATCGTAATTGCCTAACGGTTGTCGAAATCTGATAATAAAAGTATTTATAGTCACGTTAATATTATTTTATCTAGAAAATAACGTACATTATGAAGCTATGCACCGAGACGAATTACTACGGACCGACTATGTTGTACGTGTAATCGCTTCGTCTGCATCGTGTTCGATTGCACATAGTTTCTAAAAGACTTTACAAAGTATGTTGTGTGGTTGGAAAGAAACTGCTTCAATGAGGTTAAGTTACTCGTAAAAATTGATAAGCAATGCCGAGGAAATATACTTACATGTATTTTGTTTTAGTTCTTAAGTATACAATGGCTTACATCGACATATAATTGAAAAAAAACTATCCCTATTGGGAAAATAAAACATTAAAAAAGCACGCCATCTTGGCGAGTAAAAAGTCAAGGCCTGTGACGTCACGGCAATCCCGAAAACCATGTCCTAACATAATATGAACTGTGACGTCATAATTTGATCTGACCAATAGCATTCGTTATTTCAGAAACGGATCGCTAAATATAAAATTTAAAAAATGAAAAACCCGCCTGGACAAAAAAGATGGAAAAGTTTTATATAATTTCATGCAGTCCAAGGCAATGAATCTCGATGAACTTAGTATAGTGCCTCCGACTGCATGAAATTATATAATTATGTAGGGGATCTTGTTTCCATTTTTTTATGCAGGTGGGTTTTTTATTTTTTTTATTTCATACTTAGTGGTTGTAGGATGTAACAACTAACTTTTATCGCCGCAATTGTCACTTTTTCAAACGTCACATATCTTAAAACACTTGGGCAATCAAGACGAATCTAACGACGTATTATTTATATAAATCCGTTCCGTGGTTTGTGAGACATAAGATAATGAAGAGTACTACATACATACATACACATAACCCTTCCTTACAGTCAGGTAAAAATCATATTCATAAGCCCAAAACTTTTTTAAAAGACCACACATAACCCTTCCTTACAGTCGGGTAAAAATCATATTCACAAGCCCAAAATATTTTTAAAAGACCACACATAACCCTTCCTTACAGTCGGGTAAAAATCATATTCATAAGCTCAAAATATTTTTAAAAGACCTATTCAACTACACCTAACATGATGAGGGTAGATATAAAAAAAAATCACATATCCGCTTTAAGTGTAGGGGAACAACCCGAAAAAAAAACATAAATATTTTATTTCAATTTTTAACTAAAGTGGTATATACATGCCAAATTACTGCTTTCGTGTACTCGGAGTAGTAAGGGTCTCGTAGCTAACCTGGGGACATACAGACGGACAGACGGATGTACATGGCGAAACTATAAGGGTTCTATTTTGCCATTTTGGCTATGCAACCCTAAAACCAAAGGATATATAGTTATTTTGAAAAAAAAAATAGATTTAAACTTAAGCGTCTTCCAGACGGTTGGAAACCAGCAAGGACATCTTGGCGGGAAGCCTCGTTTCCAACCGTCTAGAAGACGCTTTATAAAAGGTTGAAATTGATTATATTTCAATAAGGAATCTCTAAAATTGTGGAGACTATAAAAAATAAGTTATTCTCTAATCTAACAGAAATTAGAGGCCAATTTATTATTACTATCATCTTCCTAAAATACTCTACCGCCCTAAGTTGGTAGTCTGATATTATTTAGTACCTATCTCGGTTGGCCTTGCTTATAGGCCTTCCAGGCGAACCGTTCTAATTACACCGGAATTGCTAATTAGATCTAGCGAGGAAAGACCGTGATGCTAACGTCATGCATGCCTAAACGCCTGGCGTCTTAGGAGCAGGTTGGCCTTGGAAAGGGACTAGTTAATCCGCTAAGCAGTCCTTTAAGTCAAGGTTAGCGACTTTTGGCTTAGATTGTAAATTTACTATACATAAGCACTAATGACTTAGTTAATTTTGATTAGGTACTGGTATTAAGACCTGAGTTCACAGATTAAGCAGTTGAAAAAATAGAGCGTGTTGGACCATGCTCAGTGTAGCTCAATTTGTGTAACTTTTTGTGCTATTATTTCCGAAAATATTGACTTAGTAAAAAAACTTACAAACCTTAAAATATTTTTATAAGATCTGTTGTAGGACGTTGATGTTTGCTGAAAAAAAAAATGTTTATAACTTCTGTTACATGTATAGAGTGCCCATTTTATTTGAACTCCTGTTAATTAATTAAGTGTCAATGAAAACAGGCCTAACATGTGACGCAGGCACCGTAGCAATAATGTCCGCGGGTATTTTGAGGAAAAAAGAAAATGCATGGGACGATATCACGACTTCTGCTCTGAAGCAAACGTCACAGTAGAAGTCGTGATATCGTCTCACCAGTCAGTTTGTGACCAGTTTGAAATTTCGTACAAAATCTGAAGGTAAATAACATAATATACTCGTTTATTTCCACGGAGGAGTTAAACCTCAGAACACACATATAGCTAAACTTTTTATTCCCATGTCGAATTGTGTAAATGTCAAAAAGACTTGGTCTTTCGAATTTTGCATTCGTGTATTTCACGTATATTTACATACCAAATGTAGGTATAGGCTACGGTTACCGTTAGCCGTGAGGCAGGCCGTATGCCTGTTCGCCACCGTCGTGGTAAAAAAAACAACGTGCCGGCAGAAGTGAAAACTTGAACATTGTGTTACATACGGATAAAATGTGGTTAATATTTTTCGATCTTACTGACATAATAATAAAAAAATACGAAATAACTAGCTTTCGCCCGCGGTTTCGCCCGCGTGGATGTCGGTTATCGCGATAAAAACTATCCTATGTTCTTTCCCGGGACATATCAAATATATGACCCCCCGGGACATAATAAAATTTCATCTAAATCGGTTTAGCTATTTAAGCGTGAAAGCGTAACAGACAGAAAGACAGAGTTACATTCACATTTATAATATTAGTATGGATAAATCACAAATCAAAAATTAAAATAAAAACGGAAAAAAATATTGTTACTCGGACTCGAACTGGGGTCTTCTGGTTTTTGGACCGCCCGACTTCCCAGCTGAACTATAATAATATTGTAGATGGTGGCTAAATTTACCTTCGTCCAATGATATTGTAGCAGTTTTTCATTGCTCTCCCTCCGTCTTACGAATTTTCGATCAGGTCACGTGTCACACCTGACGCGAGTTTAATATTTTTTACCCATCCCAAAAAGTGCACAACGCCGTTAAAGAAGTTTTCACTTCAAAAAAACTTACGCGCGTATTCTGAACCCACAACTCACGAGTCTCACGATTAGTAGGCAAACACATGCAGCATGTCTCTTCTAATAAACCTGTCTATAGAATATTAACTAATTAATCACATTTTATAGTTAAGTTATCAGGCTCTCAGAACCATATAAGAGTATTACTTAATAAAAATTATTTCTCCAACAGTATATGAACACATTAATGCATGAAATTGTCAATTGGATATACTTCTGTACTAGCCCGTTGACTGATTCCTGTAGAAAGTGTTTCTAATCACCACTTCATGAAGAAATCATGCATTACTTGGTGAGTTGAAGGAAAATGAAACTTGAAGCGTTAACAATAAAGTAGATATCTAAGTAAAGACCTAGTGCAATCATTATTAATAGCAGTGCGTAAGAAGAACATTACAAACGTATTAAAAAGGCAATAATATTGATGACACGACGCATTTCTTCTGTTATAAAATTGTAAAGAAATGATGTTTGTACCTGAACATTAAAGATACTAAGAAAAACATATAGTACCTAGTACTAGTATAACTAACTAAGGCTTTTTATTCATTCGTCTGAAAAAATGTTTTGTTTTTTTAAAGTCTGTTTGTTTGTCTTTGACTGCCTCTGTCCGATTCGATCCCCACCCAGGATAAAACTTTGTGTGATGAGCACGATGGTTTATTCTGTGTCTGGGTGTTATTTATCTATAATTTGTATGTATTTAGAAATATATAAGTATGTTTATCAGTTGTCTGGTTGCCATAGTCCAAGCTCTGCTTAGTTTGGGATCAGATAGCGTTGTGTGAGTTGTCCCAAGATATTATTATTATTATTTGTTCGTTAAATACATTATACAAGTATAATACTTATTCAAATTAGCTTAAAAATGCTTAAAATTCACAAAAACTAAAATGGCAGATGTAACATCCGATGGTTGTAATATAATTAAAGCAATGTTCTAACAAAAGTTCTGTAACAACGAATTTAATTACAAATCATGTTTATGTAGATTCAAGATTATATCTTAACAAGTTACAAAAATACAATGCTTAACCCACAAAAATAGGCGATTATGACATCTTACATTAGTTAGGTAGATAAATATCTACGACCATAACACCTACTAGTATAATATATGTATACGAAGCAGCTGTAGCTTGCTCTTCTGCCCGCTTATATATGTATAACAACCCTAAAATAAAACCAAACACACACAGACACGCGCACACACACACACACACACACACACACACACACACACACACACACAGAGACACACAGAGAGAGAGAGAGAGAGAGAGAGAGAGAGAGAGAGAGAGAGAGAGAGAGAGAGAGAGAGAGAGAGAGAGACCCACGCAGTACACGCGAAGCCATAGAGTAGTTGTTGACACATTGAAAGCATCTTTTATGATCTCTCATCTCTTGATTAGACCTTGCATCTGTTTACTCTAGATTTAATTAATTTAATTTTAATGTGTTTTTTGTGTTGGCGTATTGTTCAGTCTACATTGTAAACAATAAAATTATTGTCAGCTGTGAAGAACCTTTGATGAGATAAAATAAAAATAAATAAAAAAATAAAAATGTCACTATTCGACACGAGAATAAATGCGATCATACCTCAATCTCTTCCCTAATATCAATCAAATCCCCCCAAACCAAAAACGCTTGCTTGCTTACTGGGGTTGAGGCTCAATATGATCTACATCCACGTAAACGGAACCCAAGACCGACTGCGTAGGTACTACAGGTACGATAAAACACGGCGCAATTTAATGTCACTTTCCTACACCATATCATGACTGGCAATCACAGGGCAATTTCTACAATACTTAGAAGAACTGGTTAAAATCTGGATCGACACGCGACCAATTTAGTAAATGAGATTCGAATAACGGATCCACGTGGTCCATTATAAAGATACACCAATCTACCAAGAAAGAGAAAATAATGGGTACAATCAAATTAGCATCAGTTTTTCACGACAAAGATTGTAATTATGTTGCCAAAACTACTAGTTTTTTCTCGTAATTTCCGCTTTTTTGGGTTCTTTATTAATTTTATTGACGTGGCGTATATACGGCGTAAAGCTTTTCGTAAAAGAGGATTGTAAAACTGAATGAAATTGTTGTGATGCAAGCACAGCATGTAGAAAATTTCGAGACATGCTTTTATAATAATGGTCTTCTAGTCGAATTCTGTTACAACGGCCAATTTTATCAGAGACTACGCAGTTGTTTTCATTTATTTTATTAAGAAAGCCAACAGTGATGTCAACAGTTCGTTCAATAAAATTATTAATTGTGTGTGCATTTCATGGTCTAGCAAATAAAGAACTAGCTGTCTCTGCGAACTTTGTACCGCCCCGTTATTTTTTTTAGTTTTCTTATTTTATTTATGTAAGAACCGTCTACAGAGTATTAGAAAACTAAAAAAATTGGATAGAATGAATGATGTTGGTAAAGTTGTTCTCCAGTTATCTCGTGACCAAGCGAAATAGGTATATATTATTATTATAATTAATATATCATTTTTATATATTAATTATAATAATAATATTATTATTATTATAATTATTACTAGCTGACCCGCGTAACTTCGTATGCGTCAATTTTCCCCGTTTTTGTACCGTTGGCTAGCTAGCGTTAGTTTGGTACCGTTTTTTATATAGTTGCAACATCCAAAAAGTGGGAATGGGGTGGAAGAGAGCCGGCCTTCTGTACCCATGTATTTTGTAGCAAGATACCTGGCCGTTAAAATATAACCTTGTATCATTGAAAAAACATTCTAACAGTAGGTAGATATTACTTATGAGCAAGTTAATGGCTGTAATTCGTTTCAGATAATTTAGATAGCGGATATCTAAATGTAGTTACAACGCTGTGCGTAATCTACAAATTGTTGTTCCGAGTATGGATGTACTTTGTAACTGTGATTTGTGTATTTGGAAAGTACCCGCGACACAGAGCTGGAACCCTAGTGTTTGTCTTTTTAAATCGTACATCTTATTAATGTTTCCTAATGTAAAACTTTTTTACAAAAAAATATTTCCGACTTTAAAAATAAATACAGCAACTAAAAAGCAAAAAATAATATACCTAGAAAAAAAAAACAAATTAAACATTTTGAAGTTGGTGCCATGAAATAGTAGTTTTTATGTGTTATTTGTCACCAAATCACTGTAGGTGTGCACCACCTTTAATATTTGAAGAGTTCCCTCGATTTCTCCAGGATCCCATCATCAGATCGTGATCTGACGGGACCAACTTGAAAGTATACCCTTTTCCAACACAAAAATATTTTTTCAAATCGGTCCAGCCGTCTTCGCGTAATCGGTAAACAAACATACAAATAAAAAATGCGGTCGATTTGAGAACCGCCTCCTTTTTGAAGTCGGTTGAAAATATGTTTGTATGCCCGGTTAAGGCAGAACATATATACTATGTGGTAAGACAACCACCTGATGTGAAACTATGTCCATGCAAATAACGAATTATTATTATTAAAAATAAAAAAACCTAACCTATACAAATACAATAAATGCATTTTTGAAAGATAGAAAATTTTTAAATCCAGACCCAGGAATCGATCCCGAGACTTCCGTAGCCAAACCGGGGCCAGAAGCAAACCACCTACCTGGACTATGTTACTAGACCTCAAATCTTTCTATCTCGCGAAATGCTCGATGCTCGCGAAATTAGGCCTTCGCAGCGCCATCTAGTCGGTAGTTAAAGAACTATCTCGGCTTTTGTAAATTGTAAATTTTTATATCTTTCAAAAATGCATTTAATGTATTTGTAAAGTTATTGGCAAAAAATGCCTATAAAAATGACTTCTACCTAACCTATGTTGCCAGAACCCATTTATCGATTCTAAATAATACCTCAATCATCCGAATCGGTTCAGGAGTTTAGAAGTTATGTAATAAGGAACCCTAAGGTCTCATTTACGGAGACTCGTGGATTGTACACGCGTTTGTTTGAAACAGAGCGTTTTTTCCGGTGGACCCCGCGGCGTTTATCACGGCGATGCACGCGGCGGCACACGCAGCGGCAATTCTCGATGAAGCGATGCCTATCAAAACCTTCTGTCAGTCATATTTAGAAATCGCATAACCTAGACTCGACTATTTTTAAAGAAAATTCTGTGTTTTAAAGTGAATTATTTAATACCACTTCATATCATATTATAATAATACTAGCTGACCCGCGCAACTTCGTCTGCGTAAATTTTCCCCATTTTTGCAAACATTTTTACTTGCTGCTCCGCTTCCATTAGTTGTAGCGCGATGTTTTATAGCCTATAGCATTCCTCGATAAATGGGCTATCTAAAAGTATTTTTTTTTTTTCAATTTGGTCCCGTAGTTTCTGAGATTATCGCGTTCAAACAAACAAACAAACTCTTCTCTCTCTTCTAATATTATAGTATAGTTATAAATGTTAGGGGTGGATAACCCTTATCACTTAGGGGCATGAATAATAGATTGTAATTTTCCCTTTTTTCTTCCTTTTTTTTTATAACATTTTTCATTGCTGCTCCGCTCCTATTGGTCGTAGCGTGATGTTATAACCTACAGCCTTCCTCGATAAATGGGCTATCCAACAATAAAATATTTTTTCAATGCGGCCCAGTAGTTCCTGAGATTATCGCGTTCAAACAAACAAACAAACTCTTAGGGGGATGAAAAATAGATGTTGTCCGATTCTCAGACCTACCCAATATGCACACAAAATTTCATCAAAATCGGTCAAGCCGTTTCGGAGGAGTATGGCAACGAAAACTGTGACACGAGAATTTTATATATTAGATTCTATGTTAAAAAGTAAATTATTTAGTACTCTGCTAACGATAGCCGCCGCGTGCTTTGCTACACGCTTGCGGATTAGCCGCAGTCCCTACAGCGGGCACCGCCACACAACTTGCCACGCATTTCTATTAACAAAATCATATATTGTCATGTATTTGTGTTTACGCGCGCGATGACAAGTGCCGCTTCCCGCGCCACCACTCCGTGAACAGAAAAAAACGTCCACACGCGACGAGCAACGCCCCGCCTCTCCGTGAACAAGGCCTAATACATTAAACACATTTTTTGAGGCAGCCGAGAAGTTTATAAAGTAATTTTAGATAATAGTATATAATTTTCGTAAATAACCTACCTACAAGGACATTATTATCTTAATAAGTAGTAGATAGGTACTTAAATGTAAAAATCTATAATAATATTATAAAGCTGAAGAGTATGTTTGTTTGAATGCGATAATCTCAGGAACTACAGGTTCGAATTGAAAAAATATTTAATGTATGCCCATTTATCGGCCAATAGGAGCGGAGCAGCAATGAGAAATGTTGCAAAAACGGGGAAAATGTACGCAGACGAGAGAGAGAGAGAGAGAGAGTTACGTCGCGAGTTTCGATTCCTATCCATTATACCACCGACGTGAACCCAATTCTGTTAACCCCTCCAGCGAGCTCAAAACAAGCCATGGAGTTAGGAGCTTGTGAGTTTCGTTGCAGAAACCATTTAAACACCGATTTTTGTGCATTTTTATGATAACACTAGCTGTCTCGCGCAACTTCGTATGCGTAAATTTTCCCCGTTTTTGCAACATTTCTCGTCGCTGCTCCGCTCCTATTAGTCGTAGCGCAATGTTATATAGCCTATAGCCTTCCTCGATAAATGGTATAGATTATACATATATTTTACTAGCTGTCCCGCGCAACTTCGTATGCGTCAATTTTTCCCATTTTTGCGACATTTTTTATTGCTGCTCCGCTCCTATTGGTCGCAGCGTGGTGTTATATAGCCTATAGCCTTCCTCGATAAATGGGCTATCCAACAATGAAATATTTTTATAATTCGGATCAGTAGTTCCTGAAATTACCGCGTTCAAACAAACAAACAAACTCTTCAGCTTTTTAATATTAGTATAGATAAAAAATAGCTGAAATGGAACTGCCTATCGTTGATTTATGTCGATCCTGGCTTAATGATAAATGTTGAGATTAAAAAACAGCAGGGTTTTTATGGCACTAGATATTAAACAAATAGATACATTAAAAGGTGATTAGCCGTATATAAAGAATAATTTTGGACCGTCTCGTTTTGCGTGCTCAATAAGTAGTGTGTATTTTTTATACATTAAGGTTCCTTTTGTGTGTAATTTTTATACATTAAGGTCCTATTTGTGTGTATTTTTTATACATTAAGCCGGTGAGTGGGTACCCGGCGCGAAGTATATGGCGATGTACGGTAGCTTTCACAAGTTCCGGTGTTCGTGCTGTCCAGTCGCCAAACATTCGCCGCCGGACACCCGGTTTCAATCCGGTGCCGGGTAGCCGGCGAACGGGTAGCCAGCGCGAAGTGATGGCGATGTACGGTAGCTGTCCAGTCGCAAAACATTCGCCGCCGGGTAGCCGGCGAACGGGTAGCCGGCGCGAAGTGTATGGCGATGTACGGTAGCTGTCCGATCGCCATACATTCGCGCCATACATGTGAAAAGAACCTTACTGTCTAGTGCCAAGTAACAAGGACGCTATTGGCTGAATTTAAAATCTTTACTACTTACTTACCTACTATAAAAGTGTTAAGACTGTGTTTATACTATACAATATTGTATAAATAAAACCGGGCAAGTGCATGGCAGGCCACGCACAATGTAGGGTTCACAAACGGATTCCTAAATCTAAAAATAGTCTTCACATCTCCCAAACGTTTTTAAAATACCCATCTAATGATATCCCACACGATGGGGTAGATGAGAAAAAAAATCACATCCCCACTTTACAGTATACGTACCTATCTAATATGCATGCATTTGCATGGTAATTCTGCATATTACTTATGCCGACAAAGTGAAAAAATAAAATGTTAAAATCTTTTTTTATTCCCTTTAAGTAAAGTGGGAATGTGATTTTTTTTCTTACCTACCCCATTGTGTGGGATATCATTAGATAGGTCTTTTAAAAACGTTTCGGAGATGTGAAGACCATTTTTAGATTTAGGAATCCGTTTGTGAAATATTAAGCTTTTAAGTGCAAATGTTGTTAGAGTGTAGTATCCCCCCCCTCCGCCCGCTAAATGGTAGATGCTGTGTATGTGAAAAAAAACCACGATAGTAGTATATGGATACATTTAGTGAAATTAAAAGAAACACTATCACGGTTATGTAGGCTTTACAAATTAACGAGCAACAGTTGATCAAATGAAAGTAAAAAAAAAAACCATTGAAAATTATTATTAACCTTGTAAAACGTTGTAAGTATGAAACAAAATGAACAGAAAACCCACTTCATAGGCCGATTATTCGGATGGGGGGGGGGGGGGGGGTGACTACGGGCGGAACCCTACATTGTGCGCGGCCCGACATGCACTTGCCCGGGTTTTTAATTATTTTTTTACAAATATCAATAGTTCATGTTATTAGATTTTTTCTTGTTGCCGGTTAGGTTAGCTCATTAATCAAATAAAGAAAAAAGTGGTGGTTATGATAAATAAGGAAGTACAACGATTAAACTCATGATGAAAAAAAAATATATCCTCAAAACGGCACGTGATTTTCATTAAACAAAGCAAAAAACATCTCGATTAAACAGTTAATCTTTAGATCTACCGAAACGATTTATAATAAACTTTGAACAAGCATTGGGCAAGAACATAGGTTTTATCGTGATAATAAACATTATACGAGCGGAGTTAATTAAGGGGAATAACTAATCACATCACACTAATATTATAAAGGCGAAAGTTTGTGAGTGTGTGAGTGTGTATGTTTGTTACTTCTTCACGTCTAAACGGCTGGAGCGATTTTAATAAAATTTGGTATGCAGTTAGCTGACACCCTAGATTAACATATAGGCTATAAACCGCGGGGCTCAGCTTGTATATAATAAATATTGGGAAAGCTCACACATGGCTATCTGATCCTAAGCTAGGCAGAGCCTGTAGTTACTATGGCAATCAGACAACTGATAAAATACTTATTTATTGGTAAATACACATAAACATATCTATACTGATATTACAAAACTGAAGAGTTTGTTTGTTTGTTTGTTTGAACGCAATAATCTCATAATCAGGTCCGAATTCAAAAAATATTTTACAGTTAAATAGCCCATTTATCGAGGAAGACTATAGGTTAAAGAACATTACGCTACGACAAATAGGAGTCGAGCAGCAATGAAAAATGTTGAAAAAACGGCGAAAATTTACGCAGACCAAATTGCGGGGGTCAGCTAGTAATATAATACACACGTTAAATTGCGGACAAATCTAAAAAAAAAATCGGTCCAGTTTTTTGAAGTTTTTGTGAGACCAACGAACAGAAATTATTTTTTATACCTACCTATTAATAGGTTTGAACGCGATAATCTCAGGAACTACTGGGTCGAATTCAAAAATTATTTTTCTTTCAAGGAAGGCTATAGGCTATATAACATCACGCTACGGCCGAAAATTTACGCAGACGAAGTTGCGTGGAACAGCTAGTTAATTATAATAGACAAATTACAACCAGATACAGAATAAACAGCGTTCTCATCACACAAAGATTTATCCTGGCTGGAGATGGTAACCATAACCTATGGCTTAGCAGGAGTCCACCACTAAACCACCAGGTCAGTCAAAATAGTGTATCAGTAAAATAAAATGCGTTGTGGGAAAAATCTCGCTGTAACATGAATTCATATTGCGAGAAAGTAATAACTTTTTGTACAACAACAAAGGATTTGCGTGAAGATAATAAATCACAATTTTTGCCTATTTCACGGTAGTTTGTTAGCAAACAATACTGCAGTTAAATGCCTAAAAGAAAGTTGGTTGAGCAGTTTCTTGCTTATGTATAATAGTGGCTGGTTCACTTTGTTCTAACTGTTAATGGACCTAGATCAGCTTAGACAGTTAGCCCTTTCGATTTCACAATCTCCTTTCAAATCTGAACTCCTGGTACCCACGGACTAGAATAGTGGGTTAGTGATTGCAGAATACCAATTTGTTTTCGTAATTTCTAATTGATGATTTTTATTTATGTTGTATTATGTTTTTGATAATTTTTACATACCTATTAATAGGCAGGTATAAGCATTAATTTCTGTTCGTTGGCCTCACAAAAACTTCAAAAAGCTGGCCCGATTTCTTGTTTAGATTTATTGTATTATAATTACTAGCTGTCCCGCGCTATTTCGTCTGTGTAAATTTTCCCCGTTTTTGCAACATTTTTCATTGCTACTCGGCTCCTATTGGTCGTAACGTAATGTTATATAGCCTATAGCCTTCCTCGATAAACGGTCTATCCAACAGTGAAATATTTTTTCAATTCGGATCAGTAATTTGCCGCGTTCAAACAAACAAATAAACAAACAATATTCCGCTTTATAATATTAGTATAGGTTATCACTTGGTTTAAAAAAGAAAATTAACAATTGGTAATTGCTACTTAGGAGTAAGTAAGTAAGTAGGTACACTCAATGTAAGTTAATACAAAGTTCATCGTGTAGGTATCTAAACTAGTTGATAATGTAATACCTATTTATCAAAAATTATGATAATGGTTAAAAACAAGTGTTAAAAAAATAAAAAAACGCCTGCACAAAAAAGATGGATATAAGATCCCCTACAAAATTTTTAGGAATATTCCATCTTTTTTGTGCAGGCGGGTTTTTTATTTTTTAAATTTATTTTTTTATAAAGTTAATAGATCTAATGTAACAACTAACTTTTATCACAGCTATCGTCAAGTATTGAAAACTGAAAAAACAATGGTTGCTAACTAAGTTATCCTTAATGCTCGTATTCGAAACAACTTTTGTTTTCACACCTCTTTATTTTGACATCTAACAGTCGCCATGTTTGTTTTTTTAAACGTCACCTACCTAAGGACACTTGGGCGGTCAAGACGAATCTAACGACATCCTAATTGTATAAATCCGTTCAGTGGTTTGTGAGATATGAGGTAATAAAGAATATTACATACATACATACATATGTACATACAAGATACGCGCGAAAAACCTTCCTTACAGTCTGGTAAATATATAGGTATCTCAAGTTCTTCCATGAGCAATACCCAAGCGAAAATCCGCAACTTTATTTTTGCATTCAGTTTTTATAATTAATCAACCCTTCTCAGGTTCTTCACTTACAGCGCAATCAATCAAATAAATAAATAGCCTACCTACCTATACCTATTTTTTTTTCAATAAACTGTAAAAAAAAATTGAATTCATAAGTGCTCCTTGTAAAGGTCCTGAAAATCCGTCCAGCTTCCATGGAGATTAACAGAATACAGACAGACAGATTTATACAGATTATTTAACGGCCGGTCTCAATAATCTTTCTATCGATGGATTTGGCTACTAGAGGTAGAATTTTGACATATTTTGTATGGAGCTTATGTCAGATATATACCTCTAGTATACAAATCTATCGACAGTTAGATTATTGAAACCAGACGTAAAAGATGTACCTACTAACGGAAAAATAATATGGATAATGTCAAACTGACTCAAAATACTAAGAGTAGGTATAGACAATAAGCCCCATAATAAATAAAACCCTGCCTCCCTCCAGAAGGCGATCTATCTTCCCGGTCTTCTCAGGACATTCGCAAGGGAGCTTGGTGTTCGAGTTCGAGGAGTACATGCGCTATCGTTTCCTCCGCCTCCATGCAAGCTCTGCACAGAGGACTGTCAGTGATATCCAATCAATAATAAACATCCTCTATTCAGATACAGGTTTTTTGAAGAAGTTTATAATTCCGTGTTCGTTGTTCGAGCGAGCTAGGTACATACAATGTGTACAAACAAACACATTACGTTTACAGAGTTTTGTGGACATTATCAATTTACAAGTTCCTTATTTTCGGAAAGGTAAATGGCTTTTTTAGATACCTACAATATCTATATGTATATACTCGTAGCTACGGATAGAACAAAAACATTTTTTTTATTTGTCTTAAAAATTTAACTTATTAAGGAGCGGAAAATATTTGTAAGATTCATTTAGCCGATAACGAAGAATTTACTGTGAATGTTTTTTTAAGAAACGAATTATTGTTTTTGTGCTTATAAGTTAAAACTAACGCTAGAGCCTAAGCTGCCCTGCATCTCGTGACCAAAATGCTGGCCTTTTCTTTGCACAGAGAATAAGCATTTTCATACGACATGGCCATGCTGGTAACCTTCTGGGCACTATACTTGGAGGAATTCTTCGACGCCTAAACTGTTGCTCTTCCCTTTTCATGTAACCATTTTTTATGTAGTTTTACTAGATACCTAAGTCGTAAATAAGTAATTCTATAATTTAAGTATTATTTTGATTTATTTTAACATAGTTTAATCATGGTAATCTAGTTTCAATGTGTGTATTAAGTAATAACATTGTAAATTTCCATTATATCAATCCTACGAAGTGTAAAAAGAACAAAGATTTTATTTGTCTATCTGTGACTGTTATTGAAAAATCATATCCCTCTGTGCCTGGCGAAGAGCACTTTAAGCCACCGATCCTGCGCGTAATCTATCTCCGGTCATGTTGAATTTCCACCCCATCCAGGTACGGATCTAGGATTATGTTGTAGTGGGGTGCATTTAAGTTAACACCGGTCAAGTGTGGCACGCGTTTGGGGAGGGGGGGGGGGTTATCATCGAATTGTGTCGGTACATACACTTATGTACATATCTCCTACTTAGTTGACTAGTTTTTGTTAAGATTGGCCGCTGTAACGGAAATCTGTACGGAGACATCCGCAAAATAGCAATAGAACGATTCAATTTGGTGTTGCCGTAACAATTGAATCAATCAATTTGCGAATCAATCAAAGCGATCATGTATGATTCTTCGAACACAACTAGGTATACAAATGGCGATTATCTCAACAAAAGGTACCCTAAGTACTCTCCCCAACTGCCCATATCCAAATCGGTCCAAAAGTTTTAAAATGAGATAGATACCTAATCAATTGATCTTTGCCTGTATTCCCTGATAGAGATAGAGAAATTGATCTGCACCCCGGCCACCACGCGCGTGTTTCCGTTGCCACGCACCCCGCAGCGTAGTGATGGGTAGTATGCCAAGGGCATTAAGGTCCATTTAAAAAAAAACGGGTTGTACTCCGGAGAAGTGAAAACTTAAACATTATATTATGTACATACTGATGAAATTTGAATAATATTTTTCGATCTTATAGACATAGTAAAAAAAAATATACGAAATAATAAATCACAATAAAAAAGGGAAAAAAATAATCGTAATCCGGACTTGTGTCTTCTGTGGACTTGTGTCTTCTGGTTCCTGGACCGCCCGATTTCCCATCTGAGCTATAATAACACTGTAGATGGTGGCGAAATTTACATTCGTATTCTAATGATATTGTAGCAGTTTTTTATTGCTCTCCCTCTGTCTTACGAATTTTGTTATCAGATCATGTATCCTGACGCGAGTTTAACATTTTTTACCCATCCCAAAAATGCACAATGCCGCTAAAGAAGTTTTCACTTCAAAAAAGCTATCAATTCGTTATAGTTTCATCTGCCTTATGTTAGTTTCGTGGCTTACGGCTAGGGTGTCTCGTCATCAATAGATTACATATACCTATTATGGAAGTACAAATGAACCATTCGCCAACAACCAATTTCGCGGCGTAAGCCTAATATCTAAAGCATCGGACTCGCAATCGTGAAGTCGCGTGTTCGAATCCTCCGAAACCCATTAATATATGTACTACCGACAACGTGAACCCACTCCTAACACAAGCCATTGACTTTGCTACAGGGGTTAACAGGATTGCTAGTAATGGGGACCCACTACCTCACATTGCTAGATGCATCGCCTAGTTTTTAGGATTCCGTACCCGAAGCGTAAAAATATGACTCTATTACTAAGACTCAAACTCATGAACCGTGATAGCTAGACAGTTGAAATATCCACAGATTATGTATTTCTGTTGCCGCTATAACAACAATAAAATCAATATTTAAGTGGGGCTCTCATACAACAAATGTGATAGCCATTTTCACTCGATATTATAATATAGTACCTAATGTTGTATACCTATATAATGGTACGGAACCCTTCGTGCACGAGTCTGACTCGCACAGGGCATGTAGTTCACTAATAGTGCTTATTGTTCGTTTTTTTCAAGCTTTATGGTACGTCGCGCGTTGCTTAAAAATACTACTAAACAATAATGGTTAAAATACCCATTAAAAACCTATAAGTAGTTTTTAATGGTCGCTCATAGTTAAATTATGGCATTTTGTGCCTTTGCTGAGATTAGAAGAATTAATGGACTGCCACCTAAAAACATCTACCATTAAAAGCTTTTTCACAAAATTGACAGTTTGCTTAAGTTCGGTGACGATAATTTAAGTTTAACACGACAATAATAATAAAATCAAAATAAGCGGTGCAACCGTTTCTGATGTTACCCGAAACAAATAGACAGAAGGTAGTGTAAACCGTTTATATACATTTAGTATATAGAGGTGATATTTTTGTTTGAAACAGATACTTCAATTTTATTTATTTCTAAGAATATAGGTAGCTACAAGCTTTGTTTTAAACATTGTTTAAACCAATTTGTTAATGTTCTATGTACTGTACAAGATAACTATTGATACATTAATTATATTATTGATTGTAATTGGAATGACTTGGATCATAATAAATTAAAGCATGCTTCAGAAATGTTTAGCTGACCGGCGTAACTTCGTTTGCGTAATTTTTGCAACATTTTTCATTGATGCTCCGCTCCTATTGGTCGTAACGTAATACTATTTAGTCTATGACACTCAGAAACAACTTGACTTTCTATTGGTAAAATAATTTTCAAAATTGGTTCAGTAGATCCATAGATTACCCCCTACAATGTCACAAACGCACAAACTTTACCTCTATATAATATTAGTAGGTAAAGATATTCTTGTTGAAGTTAAGATGACTCAAGAAAATAGCTGGAACAGTTTAGACCCGTTTAACAAGAGAAGGTTTAGAGGAGGCCTTTGTCGACATATAAGCTTTTACAGACAACCGACAATTAAGAACTCCGGAGGCGTAGAGTAGAAGTGTAGTCGTCTTGTTCTTCAAAAAGGGAGATAAGACCCGGCTGAAGAACTACCAACTTATTTCTCTTCTAAGCCGCGTCTATAAGTTGTTCTCAAGTGTCTTTTAACAAGAGAAGGTTTAGAGGAGGTATTTGTCGACATATAAGCTTTTACAGACAAACGTTGCCGACAATATCGAACCTACTTGCATTAATTTTGTTAGTAAGTATGGATCTATCTATACATTAATCAATCAATCAATCAATCAATCAATCAAAATGTTATTTTGAAAAAATATTTTAAGAGAGATAACATCATTATAGGTCATTTTATTTAATAACACGCTTTTATTAGCTTTATACGTATGTTAGTATCTTTGAACGGGATTATTCACATTTCTGATCGTCAGATTTAGTTGAAACTCGTACATTTATTAACGACCGATGACTATACAATCCGATATACCTAAAGGGATTTTTGAAAATTCATCCCCTAAGGGGGTAACATAGTGGTTGTAAGTTTATATGAAACTCCGCCAGTTTTAAACTTTGATGTGTGGGATTTTGTAGTTGGCTTATAGAAATAGAAAATCCACCTAAAGAATTATTAAATAATACTTAGTTTCGAAAACTAAAAAAATAAATTTTGTAAATTGCTGTTCTAAAAAGTTATCTTCGATATTATATAAAAATTTAGTTTATAAGAAAATAAAACAGTTTATCGTAAAAAAGTGAGGGATGAATATTAATCAATATCGTCACAAGCACCCACTCTTGAAGGCCTAAACCTCACATTATACAACAATTTTACTCCAGTAAAATAGTCTGTTGGTAGTTAAGGGCATTCATAACCCCAAAAACAAGGTGTAGGTGATTAAGAGCTAATTTATTAAATACTAGCTGTCCCGCGCAACTTCGTCTGCGTAATTTTTCCCCGTTTTTGAAACATTTCTCGTCGCTTCTTCGCTCCTATTAGTCGTAGCGCGATGTTATATAGCCTATAGCCTTCCTTGATAAATGGGCTATCCAACAAAAAAATTTCAAATCGGACCAGTAGTTCCTGAGGTTAGCGCGTTTAAACAAACAAACAAACTCTTCTTTCTTCTTCCGCTTTATAATATTAGTATAGATTTTCCAAAACTGTTATTACAAAGTTATTTAGTGTTATGTAAAGAAACTACGAGCGCAAGGTTATTAGTATACCTATTACAAATCACGATCTATATTTTTTGGAAAAAATATCAATTATAAGAAAATATTTTTTTAAACGGTTTCCATAAACCAACGGTTTTAATTAGTATCCTTAAAATCTAAATTATATTAGTTAGCGTTAATGTAGTACACTGTACTCTAATTGTAATACGTGGAAACGCTGTGGATTGTGCATAGATTTAATTTGTAAGTTAGAATTAGAATTAAGGCTACATGTACAATTGTTTGTTTTCCCAAATAAAATAAAATAAAAATAAAATAAAATAAGTATCCTAAAATATACATACCATACATTGAACCTACTTTTCTGCATTCTTATATTTTTTTTTGGGTAAAAAGGACTAGGGTATTTGACTCACTGTTGCTACTATTACGTACACAAATAAAGTTAGTTTTATCTAAACATATTAAAAAGAAAATATTCACGAACTACACAATAACTTTTGTGATTTTTGTTTGTTTTTAAATTTCATTTTTCAATATAAATAAATACATGTGGCTAATAAATACTGGTAAACTTACCATTTTAGCATCCAAATTTCAAACAATACAAAATCACATTTATCACCAAACACAAAACAAAACAAAACAGTTCGCAATAACAAATGATCAATGAATGAAGCGATTAGCACGACTTGCGCGTGCGCACGCGTCCGTATTGTAGATAGCGGCGGCATGTAGTGCAGCCTGCGGGTAAACAACGCTTGAAAGGTTGTTCAATACGGATTCGAGAGGTTTATTACTGTTTTGATATAATTACCTTCAGTTACATTGGAATTGTGTAAGTTACAGATTAGTTAGAGCGGAAAGGATTTTTTTGGTGCCTAGTTTATAATTTAACAAAAAGATTTGTGCTGCCACGTAAGTGTTGCACCTGTCGTGAAACCAAAATTAAAAAAAAAAAACTTTATTCACTTAGGATGCAAAACAACACTTGTGAAACATCGGGATTCTACATGTACTTGTAATGCCAAGTTCTCAAACAATAGGTTAAGCCGGAGAAAAGATCCTGGCAATAAAAACTCGCAGCCACTCTTTTCAAATTGCCAATTTTAGAATGTTTGAATGTTTATAAACTTGATATGGGGGTAAGGTGCTGCGACTAATATATTAAACACCATGTTAAAGGAGTGATGCCAAATCTCATTGCATTATTACATACCTAATTTTTATGGCATTACAGCTCCTCGTTTGCATAATGTGGGTCTAGATGTTTTTGATAAGTACACATCAGTATAGCACATTATAAAATTAAAAAAGTAAATACAAGATAACCAAAAAGCAAAAATAATCTACAACTCAGACAACGTCATTTGATTATAAACTAAGCAGAGTTTATACTATGGCAACCAGTCAACTGTAAAAACATATTTCTAAGTACCTACATAACTACATAATACCTAGAAAAATTACACCCCGACAGAATAAACCATCGTGTATATTATCCTGGGTGATCGAACCTACGACCTACGGCTTAGCAGTCAGGGTCATTAACCATAAACAAATAATATTTATTAAATCCCCTTGTAATTATCTTACAATTACTAAAAAGTACAAAAAATAAATTAATTAAAAACTAATCACTAAAAACAAAATACCTGTCCGCAATAAAACCGAAACAGCATTAATGCACTGTGTTTAGGTATCGTGCCTCCGACTGCATGATATCTTGCAGTTTATATGTATAACTTATTATTATTTTTTTTATCTTTTTATATCTTGGGACAACTTACACAACTCCGTCTGATCCCAAACTAAGCAAAGCTTGTACTATGGAAACCAGACAACTGATACACATACTTATATATTTCTAAATACATATTACAGTTAAATAACACCTAGACACAGAATAAACCATCCTGCTCATTACACAAAGTTTTATCCTAGGTGGGGATCGAACCCACAACCTCCAGCTTAGCAGTCAGGGTCACTAAACACTAGACCAACAGGCCAGTTTTATAGGCAGGCTTTTAAAGTTTTTTTTTTTAAAGAAATACACGAATTACTATAAAATATACCCAAATCCATACTTCCATACTAATATTATAAATGTGAAAGTAACTCTGTCTGTCTGTCTGTCTGTCTGTTACGCTTTCACGCTCAAACAGCTGAACCGATTTAGATGAAATTTTGTATGGAGATAGTTTGAGTCCCGAGGAAGGACATAGGATAGTTTTATCGCGATAACCGACATCCATGCGGGCGGAGCCGCGGGCGAAAGCTAGTACATATATAAATTACTACAGGTGTGCCTCTAATATTAAAAGATTTCCCTCGATTTGTCCAGGATCCTACCATCAGGCCAACCTGGGCATTTTGAGACCATTTTTTTTTCAAATCGGTCAAGCCGTTTTCGAGTAATCGGGTAACAAACATAAAAAAACCACACACTTTCACCTTTCACTTCAAATAAGGAGGAGATTCTCTATTCTACATAGAGACTATCCTCCTTATTTGAAGTAAAAAGTTGAACTAGTGAAAAATATACGGATGAAGGCGTGGGTAACTTCACGCCGAGCAGGGGTCCTTTATGGCGCATGTGCGGCGTGCTCAAAAATGTCCGCCGCGCATACGCGTTGATGCATTTCTAAGCGCAGCTCCCCATTATATCCATATTTATGGATTTAGAAATGTATTATAGGTATATGGTTTATTCTGTGTCTTGGTGTAATTTATGTATGTGAGTACCTCGGTGGCGCGGTGGGAGGTAGGAGTGTGTCCGATTGCTATGCAAGAGGTCGTGGGTTCGATTCCCACATCACTTTGGGTGATCCACAAATTGTTGTGCCGAGTCTGGGTGTACTTTGTGTCCGTGATTTGTATTTTTCTAAGTCCCTCGCGACACAGGGCTTGTACCCTACCGCGGGAGTCGTCTTTTTGTAACAAAACAAAAAGGTTACTCAGTTGTCTGGTTTCCATAGAACAAGCTCTGCTTAGTTTGGGATTAGATGGCGTTGGGTGAATTGTCCCAAATATTATTAATAATAATATGACTAGATTTTGACAGTTCCGTATGGGCTTGCCGTGGACACGGAAACGACCCTGATCGAGAAGACCACTGTCAGTCCGTAATTTAACAGCGGTCGTATCAAAATTCCATCTTATTGAACTATGAAAGTGCATTTGTGCAGTGTTTGCGGACACATTTATAAACTACTAGCTCTCCCGCGCAACTTCGTATGCGTCAATTTTCCCCGTTTTTGCAACATTTTTCATTGCTGCTCCGCTGCTATTGGTTGTAGCGTTATGCTATATAGCCTATAGCCTTCCTTAATAAATGGGCTATCCAACAGTGAAAGAATTTTTCAATTCGGATCAGTAGTTCCTGAAATTACCGCGTTCAAACAAACAAACTCTTCAGCTTTATATTATTAGTATTGATTATGTCTAATAAGTAGTTAATTAGTCGTGACCGATTATTAATTTTATAGTTCAAAATAAAATAACGATAAAGTTCTGCAACTTGACCATTTAATTTGAAGGTTGATATTGAAATTAAATCTCTTCGAAGTGCTGCAGTTTGCCTTCACCTCAGTCGCGGCGCAAGCGCCATGTTTGCGTTGTATCTTATGTCAGTTATGTAATTACCCAGGTGAACTAAATAGGTACAAGCCTTATAATATTTAATTAACCCGTTGTTATCCTTTAATGATTTTCTTAAGGAAACATGACACACGTTGTGCCTACTCTAATAGGGTTAATGACTGTCAAGTCAAATCAGTTTATTTTTAAGAAACGTCAAAACGATGCACATCGTACTAATTTAGATGAAATACAAAACAATGACGTCATTTTTTTGTATGGTCAAATCATGTAGTTTCAATGTTTGTTTTGATGTTTATAAATTCATGACAACGTAAAATTGTAGAGAAACATTGTTTTTCAAAATATTTTTGCAAATGCTATTTCCTGTATAATGTAAAATAATTTACTGTTATTGTAGTTATCTACCCAATTGGGTAGTTGACTACAATAAAAGTAAATTATTAAATACCTGATGCTAATAGTAGATCTTAAAATGCTCTGAAAATAAGTGTTCTTTTACAATTTAACATGTTTTTGAATTTAGAAGCATGAAAACGAATACTAAAAGTAATGATTTGACGATAGGAACTTATGACGTCTTAGGTTGCTATTCCATACACATTTCTATAGAGCTTGTTATTTTGACATTTCATAAAAAGAGACTGATTGAATAGACAGTCAACATCCCCATTCAATAAAAACGAAGTTTAGATAAAACATGAGGTGATAATATACAAAGTCAGTAGGTAATATAAATTCAATCTACTCGTTCCCGAAAATCGATTAACGGGTACTTCTTGTGCTTATCCAAAAATTAATCGGAATAGACCTTAAGAAATTTGGTCTGGTGCACTTAATTTACCCAGCTAATTTACCTGGGTGAATTAAGTGCACCATTTGGTAGACAAATCATATCATTTTATTGTTTTTTCACTTTTTATTGTTATACATATTAGATATATTTCGGGACTTAATCGCGTGAATTATTTAAAGGTACGAAACTTTTATTTACCTACCTTTTGCTAAAAAACATGTATGGAGTACCCCCCTAAAAATATTTATTTTTATTATTTAGCTATCAAACTAAGTAGCGGCTACTACAAGACATCTTTTACAAAATTTCATCAAGATTCACTGAATAGTCTTTGAGTAAAATGCCTGTGATGGACAGACAGACAGACGTCGGTGACGACGGTCATGACGAAATTATAAGGGATCCATTTTTGCCATGTTAGCTACGGAACCCTAAAAAACTCCATATCATATCCCGCTACCTTACCGTCTCTCATCATTATCAAGGATTGCGTTTGGAAGGGTTTGCGGCTTAACCCGATTTTGGGAGTACTGAAGGTAGTTTTTAAGGGAAACACATACCTATAGGTACATTTTTTGGGTATTTGAGCCCCATGAATGCGGCGTTAGTGCTTACCTATCTATTTATGTGCGCAGGCCCGTCTAAGTAATCATTGAACAATAACAATACGATGTGTCGTCATACGTCACAGTATGAACTGTTTTCTACATGTGAGCCTACTAATAGTGCATTCACTTCACTGACTATTATTGTTGACATTTTTAAATCATTACTTGTGCAACAATCGCGGGACAGCGCCGTAATAGCATCAGTGGAAGAAACTGTATCGAATACTTTTATGCCCGTTTTGGTTTAGTAGTCAGTGTTACCCTGACTGCTCTGATTCGTGGTCAGTGGTCGTGGGTTCGATTCCCACACGGGACACCACTTTGTGTGATCCATAAATTATTGTTCCGAGTCTGGGTGTACTTGGTGTCCTGTCCGTGATTTGTATGTTTGTAAAGTTCCCCGCGACACAGGGCTTGTACCCTACTGCGGGAGTAGAAAATACATGAAAATATAGAAAGACAGTTAAAAGAAATAAAAAAATCACTGGCCTGTTGGTCTAGTGGTTAATGACCCTGACTGCTAAGCTGGAGGTCATAGGTTCGATCCTCACCCAGGATAAAACTATGTGTGACGAGCACAATGGTTTATTCTGTGTCTGGGTGTTATTTATCTATAATATGTATGTATTTAAAAATATTAAAGTATGTTTATCAGTTGTCTGGTTTCCATTGTACAAGCTTTACTTAGTTTAGGATCAGATAGCTTTGTGTGAGTAGTCCCAAGATATTATTATTATTATTATATTCGTATGTATTTATATTAACAGCTCAAAGTTTTTTTAAGACAACTGACATTACTTGCAAGCTTGTTAACAACGTTAGCTAAGCCGTTACTGTTAGGAGTGAGTTAACATCGGTAGTATTCGAATGGTCGGATTCGAACCTGCGACCCCTCGAGTGCCAGTCGATGCCTTAGGTTTAACTACTAGGCAGCACATTAAAGACGGATTTGACACTAAAAAAATATGAAGTTTAAACAAAATCCGACTGCTACGCAAGAGGTCGTGGGTTCGATCCCCACCAAGGATAAAACTTTGTGTGATAAGCACGATGGTTTATTATGTTTCTGGGTGTTATTTATCTATAATATGTATGTATTTAGAAATATATGAGTATGTTTATCGGTCTGTCTTCCATAGTACAAGTGTCTGGTTTCCATAGTACAAGCTCTGCTTAGATTGGGATCAGATAGCTTTGTGTGAGTTGTCCCAAGATACAGATGTAGATTATTATTCTCAAGTAAAATAATCCCACATTACAAGATCAAGGTTCAGTGATACCTTTATATACAAATGTAAGTAAGTAGGTACAACATTGCACACAATGCTGGGAAAATTACCTTTTAAAAACCTTTTCTTGGACATTGGCTTTTCTGATTCGCTCCGTGTACCTAAAATATATACCTACCTAAAAGACACGCAGTCGAAAACGCAACTTAAATATAAAACCGTGTACTCATTAGCGAGCTGTAATTATAAACGTCGGCGTCGCATGTTACTGTGAAATCAGTTCTTCAGATTCGCAATAATAAACGAATCCGCTGAATAGGATAGCATTCGCGAATAAATGTGCAGTTTTTGACATACCTCGGTCTTCCAAGTTGTGTCAGTTTTTTACACAAATCAAAACGCGCGAAATTTGTTAGATTATTAAATATAATGCTTTCGAGTCAGTGCACCCGTGAGGGCTCTTTTAGACGTCCACTTTTTTCACCGGGCTGATGGATGTTTTCGTAGGACAGTGCAATTTTGAATGGCTTACACAATTAGTGTATTTCACCGGGCTGTCACACTCACCGGACACCGGACCGGAGTTAAATGGTCGAAAGATGTCAAAATTCCATCCAGTATCCGGTGAAAAACCGGATGTCTAAAAGAGCCTTAAGGTTATTTCCGTGCATCGCGGCCGGTCGCGAGCCGCGATATACTGGGTGGCGCAAAAGTACTGGCACTAAAGAAAATACTTTTTTTTTTTTTATATGACATTTTCTGTCATTCTGTTGTTGAAAATTGTGTAGTGAACAAATGTAAAATACACTGAAAATAAACATGGACCGTTTTACTCCCCAAGAACGTGGAATAATTGTGTCAATGTTCTTACGGAATAATTCATCAGTGATAAGAACACAACGTGAATTTCGTCGACGATTTCCCCACCGTCCGGCACCGATTGGTCGCACAATTCGAAGCTTTGCCACACGCCTTGAAGCAACTGGCTCAACATTGGATAGACCTAAGTCTGGGAGACCAAGAACAGGCCATCATCATCAGCCTATCGCAGTCCACTGCTGGACATAGGCCTCTCCAATTGCACGCCACTTTGTTCTATCTTCGGCTTCTCGCATCCAGCTCCTGCCAGCCGTTTTGCGTATATCATCACTCCACCTGGCTTGAGGGCGTCCTACACTACGTTTGCCAAGCCGCGGTCTCCACTCAAGAACTCGTTTACCCCAACGGTTGTCGGTTCTTCGGCTAATATGGCCAGCCCACTGCCACTTGAACTTGCTAATCCGGTGGGCTATGTCGATAACTTTGGTTCTCTGCCGGATCACCTCATTTCTGATTTTGTCCCTAAGAGAAACTCCGAGCATAGCCCGTTCCATAGCCCGCTGAGCGACTTTGAACTTGTGGACCAGCCGTACCGTCAGTGTCCACGTTTCGGCTCCGTATGTCATGACGGGTAGGACGCACTGGTTAAAGACTTTAGTCTTTAGACATTGTGGGATCGACGATGAGAAGACTTGACGTAGCTTACCAAACGCTGCCCAACCCAACCGAATTCTCCTGTTCACCTCGTCCTCGAAGTTGTTTCTACCTAACTGCAATGACTGCCCGAGGTACACATATTTTTGAACAACTTCGAGAACGGCGCCGTGCACCGCTGTCGGTTCCGGTAGTACATGTTCATTGAACATGACCTTGGTTTTATCCAAGTTCATCCGTAGGCCGATGCGTACAGAAGAGTCAGCCAGGTCATTCAGCATCCGTTGTAGGTCCTGCAGCGTTTCCGCCATGATGACAATGTCATCTGCAAATCGCAAGTGAGAAATGTATTCACCATTGACGTTGATGCCCCGCCCTTTCCAGTGCAGCGTCTTGAACATATCCTCCATTGCATTTGTGAACAGTTTCGGGGAAATAACGTCCCCTTGCCTCACTCCTCGATGCAATGGTATAGGTTTTGTTTGCTGATTCTGTACTTGGACGGACATGGTGGCGGCTTTGTAGAGACATCTCATCACTTCGATATATCGCCAATCTACTTGGCATCGCTGCAGAGACTCCAGAACGGACCAGATTTCAATCGAGTCAAAGGCTTTCTCATAGTCCACGAATGCTAGACACAGGGGCTGATTATACTCCTGGGTCTTTTGTATAATCTGCCGCACTGTGTGGATGTGGTCTATGGTGCCATATCCGCTCCGAAATCCAGCCTGTTCCGGTGGTTGGAATTCGTCAAGTCTTCGCGCAAGGCGGTTCGTGATGACTCTTGAAAACAGCTTATAGACGTGGCTTAGAAGAGAAATAGGTCGGTAGTTCTTCAGCCGGGTCTTATCTCCTTTTTTGAAGAACAAGACGACTACACTTCTACTCCACGCCTCCGGAGTTCTCCCTTCAAACAGGACAGCATTAAAAAGCTTTTGGAGCTCCCTCAGTACGGGTTTACCTCCAGCTTTTAACAGCTCTGTTGTAACGCCATCCTCTCCAGGGGCTTTTCCATTTTTCAGCTGTTTAAGAGCCAGCACGATTTCGTCAATGTTGACTTCTGGCAGGTCTTCGGTGTAGTGGCGTGTTAGAGTGGCTCTAGGACCCTCATTTTCTGGATCAGGTCGAGATGCATGCGAAGCGTATAACCGGCCATAGAAGCCTTCCACTTCGAAGAGGACTGCCGGCTTCGAAGAAACGACTTCTCCACTTGCTGTGGTCAACTTCGTCAGGTGGCTTCTTCCAAGAGATTGTACGAACACTTTTGACCCCCGGTTCTGCTCGATCGCTCTTTTAATCAAAAGAGTGTTGGAGCACCGAAGGTCGTGTCGTATAAGCCTGTTGATCTCTTGGTTTAGAGCGCGCTTTTCCGACGAAGTGACGGGTGGGTTTTCACGTCGTTCCTTCATTAGCCCTAAAGTCTTTTCCGAAAGCTTTGACTTCTTGCCCTTACGCTGCATTTCACAAAATCTCGTACCTTCTTCCCTGAGTATCCGAACCACATTTACGAGCTTCTGGTTTACGTCTGTTGTGGTTTCCATGGCAGCAAATCGGTTATCCAGGTTTGACTGGAACGCTTTGGATCCTATCATGGTTTGGAGCAAAGTAGGTCGGAACCTGGACCTCATCAGACGGGCACGTTCCGCCTTGAAGTCGATATTCAGAGAGCCTCGGACAAGTCGGTGATCACTACCGGTATTAAACCTGTTGATCACGGTGACGTCTCTGAATATATGCTTTTTGTCCGTCATGATGAAGTCGATCTCGTTTTTCGTCATAGTGTCGGGGCTTTGCCACGTCCACTTTCTTTGGGGCCGTTTCTTAAAAAAGGAGTTCATCAAGAAGAGCCCCTCCCGTTCGAGGAAGTTGACTAGCATTTGCCCCCTATGATTTCTGCTTCCAAATCCATGGGATCCTACTACCAATTCGCTGCAATTTTGTACTCCCACTTTAGCGTTGAAGTCCCCCATAACAACGTTGTAGTGGGTCTCGTGGAGTGGAGGGCCCTCGATATGTCATCGAACATATCCTCCACTTCGTCGTCTGGATGTGCCGAGGTCGGTGCGTACACTTGCACTACCTTGAGGCTATACCTCTCGGTGAGCTTGATAATGAGGTACGCTACCCTGTTCGACACGCTAGACATTTCCACAACGTTGTCAGAAAGGGACTTATTTACCAGAAACCCAACACTACCTTAGGATTGTTGGTCTCCCTCGCGGAAGTACATAAGGTGGCCTGACTCGAGGGTTATGGTGCCCTCTCCCTCTCTTCGAACTTCACTTAACCCGAGGATATGCCACCTAATCTTCCCAAGTTCCACCTGAAGTTGTGCCAGATGCGAGTCTAGCCGTAGCGTGCGTCCGTTATACGTCGCCAGGGTCAGTCGGTTGTGGTGGCCTTCCGTAGCCCGGAGATTCTTAGCACCCCCCGCCACGCCGTTACCGTGGACGCCACCATGTCCAGGTGCAGGTCCACCATGTGACTGCCGGGAACTGGGGGCCGTGGCTTTTGTGCTTCGTGCATTTGGGGTAATGCCCATATTCGCCACGTTGGGCAGGCGGGTTGGCGATCGCAGTGAAGGTTATGTCTAGTCTGAAGACTAAACATTGAAACATTGTAAAATTGGCAATTTGAAAAGAGTTGCCGCGAGTTTTTATTACCAGGTTCTTTTCTCTGGCTTTACCTATTGTTTGCGAACTTGGCATTATACAATCACTTTCTCATTACGCTACGATGTTCTGTTTGCTGCAGTTCTCATGGCATCTACAACTCGCAAATTGGATCCATCCATTGGATAGGTATCCGTCCGTCAAACAGACTAACTATCATCTGCTTCTTAAGGTTAGTAGTAAGGCATAATTATGAAGAAGAGGTACTCACTACTGTAGCTCCCATTGTATACAATAATTTAGCTGTTAAAAAAATGTTTATATCGTTATCTCATACATTTATATAATACTCGTAGTTTGTGGACGAAGGTATCCTTTTAAGTGTATGAAAACGCTTGTGTTAAGATACCCCCCTCTTCCATGGCGAAGGTTACACAGAATAATGAAATATGTTTACTGCATCGTTGCGTACTAGTGTGTGTGCTTGAAAAATTGCGAGCAATCGAGTTTGTGCGGTAATAAGCCCTACTATGTATCAGCTATGTCCTGTTAATCTGTATTAATATTATTAATGCGAAAGTTTGGATGAATGGATGGATTTTTGTTAATCAATCACACCAAAATTTGCGTACGAAACTAAATAAAATTTGACACTGAGATAGATTATAGTCTGGAATAAGCAGCGGTAGCCTATTGGCTAAGGCATCGGTCTCGCAATCATGAGGTCGCGGGTTCGAATCCTACCCATTAAACTACTGACGTGAACCCACACCTAACACAAGCCATTGAGCTTAGCTGGAGGGGTTAACAAGATTGCTAGTAATGTGGGACTCCATCCCACATTCTAGTTACCTTTTAAAAAAAAGCTTCTTTTTCCGTATGTATGTTCGTGTTCGTATGAAATACTGGGTGGCGCAAAAGTACTGGCACTAAAGAAAATACTTTTTTTTTTTTATATGACATTTTCTGTCATTCTGTTGTTGAAAATTGTGTAGTGAACAAATGTAAAATACACTGAAAATAAACATGGACCGTTTTACTCCCCAAGAACGTGGAATAATTGTGTCAATGTTCTTACGGAATAATTCATCAGTGATAAGAACACAACGTGAATTTCGTCGACGATTTCCCCACCGTCCGGCACCGATTGGTCGCACAATTCGACGCTTTGCCACACGCCTTGAAGCAACTGGCTCAACATTGGATAGACCTAAGTCTGGGAGACCAAGAACAGGCCGTTCAGCTGAAAATATCGATGCTGTGCGCGAAGATGTGGAAGAGTGTCCAGAAACATCAACGAGGCGACGTGCCACGCAATTGGGCATTTCCAGACGGACCCTGCAGCGTATTTTGGTGAAAGACTTAAAGATGTTCCCGTATAAAACTCAAATGACTCATCAGCTGCTGCCTGCTGACCACCGAGCTCGTCTAGATTACTGCCAGCGCGTCATAAACCTCAACCTTGAAGAGGATGATTTTCCTTCAAAATTGGTTATGAGTGACGAAGCGCATTTCTCATTTACTCGGTTCTGGGGCACTGATAATCCGCGCATTATTCAAGAAACACCTCTACACCCACTAAAAGTTACTGTATGGTGTGGCATCTGTGTTGACAGAGTGATCGGACCCTATTTTTTCGAAGACGCTGGAGGCAATGCGATAACTGTCACTGGAGAACGCTACAGAACCATGTTACGTGAGTTTTTGATACCCAGTTTGGACGAATTGGGGCTGGAGCACATCTGGTTTCAACAAGACGGCGCTACGGCACACACAGCGCGCGACACTATGGACTTAGTGAGGGACGCTTTTCCAGGCCGAGTTATCTCTCGTTTTGGCGATTTGCCTTGGCCTGCAAGATCACCCGATCTGACCAGTCCAGACTTCTTTCTTTGGGGTTTTTTGAAATCTCGGGTGTATGTGAACAAGCCACAGACTCTCGCAGCTCTAAAAGAAAACATTCGTCAAGAAATAACGAACATATCGCAGGAAGTGTTACGGCAAGTTATGCAAAATGTCATAAATAGGGCTCAAATGTGTATCAACTCTGGAGGTCACCATTTAAAAGACATCATCTTTAAATCCTAATGGTACGAAATTTAATGGCACAAATATACATTTAAAAAAATCTAAATCTAGTTTTCTAATTTAGAAAAAATGTTATAGCTGAACCAAATAGGGTCTTTACTTTTGCGCCACCCAGTATATGTATCTTGACGCAGGGTGCCGATGCGACAATAGGCAGAGTGCGCGCGCAGCCTACGTCGTCGGTCGTCGGCCAGTCAGTCAGTCGCGCGACTGTCGCAGACCTCGGAAACGGCGCCATACATTCTCATATTTCTCATACATGATTGTTATTTCATTATTAAACGAAATTAAATAAGATTTATTGTATTATTAAATTGATTATATTAATTAATTTAGGCTTAGGTTATTATTATTGGATATTATATAAATTATATTTTTGTTTTAATGAAATTATTTGTAATTACTCAACTGTTTGAAATGTTTTATTAGTATATTCACATGCCCAAAATAGGCTAAATAGATATAGCACAAAGAATTGTTATGATAATTATTCCATCCATTGTACTCTATTTACGGTGAATAAATAAATTGATTGATTGATTGATTGATACTCTGACTATTGTAGCATCGCCCGCGCGCGTGAGCCGCTCGCAGCTCGCGATCGGCCGCGATGCACGGAAATGAACCTTTAAGGTCCTGTTCACAAGTACCGATTGACAGGTAGCCGCCAAGTGTATATAACCGGTTAGACGAGTGACTTCTAACAAGTTATATACACATGCCATACACATCGCGCTGCGTAGCCGCCGGGTAGCCACCGGGTAACCAGCGCCGGCTTCCCGGCAACCGGAATGTGTGAATAGGACCCAGTAGTTAAAATTCTTATCTTAAAAAAAAAGAAAAGATTATGAATGCTACATTACATCAATCAAATATCTTTTTAAGCACCTACAAAAAAAGGCGCATCTATTAAAAATGTTATGTCTCTTGTTTCACTGTTTGTGGCATGCTAGTGGCCTAATTATTGAATGGATCTGAATGAGTATCTACCTATCACTTAGTCTGAAAAGGTGATAATTTTCAGCTGTAGTTGATAAAAATCTTCCTTTCAGCCATTTTCGAGACAATCAGCTTTTTATCTATACTAATATTTATAAAGCTGAAGAGTTTGTTTGTCTATTTGAACGCGATAATCTCAGGAACTACGGGGATTATTTTACAGTTGGATAGCCCATTTATCAAGGAATGCTATATAACATCATGCTACGACCAATAGGAGCCGAGCAGCACTGAAAAATGTTGCAAAAAAACGGGAAAATTAACGCATACGAAGTTGCGCAGGTCAGTTAATTTCATATATATACGGTGCACTCAACCGGCTGACATAAAAAGCTATCTAATGTGCAGACTGCAGACATTATTATGTTAGAACTTTTTTAGTTCATATTGTTCAAAGCCGGTTTCAATAGTTTTTTTAACTATTTTTATCTATCATGGTGTTCGGTTCATTGTCCGGACACAATATAAATTACTAGGCAGAGTATTGACTGTCTGATTTTGAATATCATTTTGTGGAAGTCAATTTAAAATTTTGATTTATAAAAAATAATTTGGTTTAAGTCGTTTTTATATATATGTAGTTGTTTACTAAAAACAGCACTAGACTTGTTTTAAATGCAAACAAATTCAAAAATTTCTAAAAGTTCTTTATATAAATGTTGTGCAGTGGGACCCCTCGGTCTCGACGCCGAATGGTATAAATATATATTGGTTATTACGATATATTTATAGGCACCTACTATAAAAAGCTGTAGCGGTTTTTGTTGGCTTGAGATTTAATCTTAATTTTTAGTACTAAATTTGACTCCCGGCTTTGTACGCGTATGTTGTTATTACGATAAAAAAAGTCTCCAAGTCCTAATTTCTGTAACATTAAGCAAGTATGGATAATGATATGACAATATTCAGCAGCATCTGACACGAACAGCGGGTCAATTCACGTATTTAAAGCAGTGCAGTTGTACATAGTTCAGTTGCAGTTAAGTTTCGATTAAAACGGCCATTTTTGTATTCTTGTAACTTTGGGATCGATCTCAAATACACTTTTGTCAAGTATGCGTCTCGAGAGCGCAATAACGATATACTAGTTAATCTAGTACGGTGCGCAAGCGTTTTTGAGATCGATCCCAAAGTTATAAGAATACAAATATGGCCGTTTTAATCGAAAATTAACTGCAACTGTACTGCTTTAAATACGTGAATTGGCCTCCAGGTCCATTGTCTAAAAATATAACACCATACCTTGGAGAATACATTGACCCTCGTACCGAGGATTGCTCAGACAATATTACCAAGTTTAGGATAAGAGGATCATGTGTTAATTATCCCAAGAATTATAATCGTACAGCGAAACCTTAGCCTGTTTCAAAACGACTGTATTTTATATTTAGTTAATACGTTTATAATAGTGGAGGCCGTTAATGACATGGTCATCAACATCAGCGGCAAGTGTTGTAAAAGATGTAATACAACTTTGTGTAATAATGATGTAATGTATGTTACATTACGTCGATTGTTCACAAATTGGGTACAGTTTCCTTTTACTACAATCAGAAAGTATAAATAGAGTTGCGGCTAATAGTTTGGTAATTCAACATCTGTTCAAAAAACTGTTATAGGTGGCGGATTATGAATAACGGCTACGAAATTTACTAATGCAATCTCATGTCGCCAGATAGAACTTACCAAGCGTTTATTTATACTAATATTATAAAGCTGAAGAGTTTGTTTGTTAGTTTGTTTGAACGCGACAATCTCAGGAACACGAGTCCGAATTGAAAAAATATTTTATTGTTGGTTAGCCCATTTATCGAGGAAGGCTATAGGATAATATAACATCACGCTACGACCAATAGGAGCAAAGCAGCAATGATAAGGTTGCAAAAGTGGGGAAAAATTATGCATACGAAGTTGCGCGGGTCAGCTAGTTCTCTAGAAATTTACCTATTCTGCAGATATAGCCCATATTTTATATTTTTTCTACTTAAAAATAAGTTTTTTTCGCACTAAGGTAGGTAGTAGGTACAGCCTTGTGCCACAGGAGTACCTTCACAGTACCTAGACTTCCATGTCTAGAGAGATACCCATATGTTTGTACCGGCAAACGTACAGATGTATATTTAATCCCTGTCCGATCCGTTAATGTGGCAAAACGGAACTCTTATAGTGTTGCCATGTCCTTCCGTCCGCAGTGTAGCTCAGAGACTGTTAGTACTTAAAGGCTTTTGCTGAACATTTTTTTTTGAGGGTACCTCCCCTATATGGCAAATGGGGGTGTGATTTTTTTTGTCACCTACCTCATAGTGTGGGGTATCATTAGGTAGGTCTTTTAAAAACATATAGGAGTTGTGAATACCATTTTTAGATTTAGGGATCTATTTGTGAAATAATAAGCTTAAAAGTGCGAAGTTTTGTTAGACTTAAGTGCTGCCCCTGCCAGATAAATGGTTGATTTTGGGGATGTGAAAAAATCACGGTAGTATATATTCAAGGGTTGGTATGTGCCCATGATACTGAGTGCACATACCTAATTTTGTCAAAATCGGAGCAACCAAAAAATATTTATTATTTTTTCATTCGTTAAGAATGAAAAAGTTATTTATGTATTAAAAAAAGTATGACTTACAAAGTTCTATGCCATAATAATCCAATACGCCTTTCACTACTGAATTTTGACAAAAAGAATATGCTATAACTATGTATTAAAAATGCAACTAGCTACGGCACCATGGTAGGTGCAATACCGATAACATACCCTATCCGCTGCTGAAATTTGACACACCTTTTTGTTACACCCTGTATAGTGAAATTAAAAGGAAAACTATTATAACAATATTTTCTTAATCGATCTAATCATGTTGTATGAAAAGTGAAGTGTCCCAATTTCGTACCTTCTCAAACCATTGATTGTATTTGAATGAACTTCCGGACAATGTAGAATTGTAGAAGTAATTATTGTTTTTTATTTAGTACTGTAAGACCACAATTTGTTTGTCATATTAGAACAAATATATTTAATAAATAATGTTTTTAATGTAGGTACCACATAAAAAGTTCCTTTTTGGAATTCCTCATTTGTGACCGTAATTTTTAAAATTATCAACTTCGACTTAGTAAAAAAATTTACAAATAGTGGAAACATTTTAACAAAGTTGGCATTAATATTGTTTGTACTTTGACACTTCTGTCAAAGTAAAAACAATATTACTGTCACATTGAAGGTTGTCCGTTAAAATTCTGGTCCGAAAAAAATCCAAGCTTTGTTACCCAACAAACACTGATAAGCTTTAATTTAGTTATTTATTGTTTTTAAACTTTCGCGATTTTTATACATATTAGATATATTTCGGGACTTAATCGCGTGAATTATTTAAAGGTACGAACCTTTTATTTACCCGACGTTTCGATCGAATTGCACCGATCGTGGTCACGGGTCGACTGATGGCAGCTTAGCGATGTCTCCGTGAGGCGCGGGGTTTTTCAACTAACCTCCCCTTCCTTCGATCCTTCATTCGATCGAAACGTCGGCTAAATAAAAGGTTCGTATCTTTAAATAATTCACGCGATTAAGTCCCGAAATATATCTAATTTAGTTATTATTTCTCTCATAATACCATTAAAGCTCTCAATCTTGATTTCATAAGTCAAATCATAAACGTGTACTAGTTTGAGTTGCGTGTGTGAACAATTTTAATTGTTTATTACACTTGATTTGTTACCTCCGTTTATGTTACTCTTCAGTGGTAACATATAAATCGGAAAGACGGTAACAAAATAGGAAAGTACTACGCAGAGTATTGACTGTCTGATTTTGAATACAATTTTGTGGAAGTCAATTTTAATTTTGAATTAAATAAAATATTTTGGTTTACTAAATACAGAACTAGACTTGTTTTAAATGCAAACGAATTAAAAAATAACTAAAAGTTCTTTAAATAAATGTTGTGCACTGCGACCCCACGGGCCAAGGGTTTCGACGCCGAATGGTATAAATATATATTGGTTACCCCTGTATTTATGGGTTTTGAGATTGAAGTCTAGGCTTAACAAATCCTATTTTGTTACCAGTATTCTGTTTTTGTTACTGTCCCACAAACGCGAACGCATATTTTTTTTTATAAATATGTTTTTGATAATAATATATTTTTGTGATAAAAACTAAAATATATAGTTAGTGTTTGGATTATGTATGTATACTCACATACATACAATTCCAATACAAAATAAAATATCGGCAATAATGTAAAGTTAAACAAAGTGGCCGAATAGTAACGTAAAGGAAATATTACCGCCTATAATTTAAAATTTGACTGTTAATAACTTTTCGTAATTGCTTTCGACATTCAATTTACGTGAATTAGTCAAGGTAACAAAATATGCATTTTTCTTCACCTCGGGTCTGTTTTTATAGATTTTACTATTTATTTACGAATTAAATCTCAAAACAAACCTTATATTTATAATCTTGAGACCTTTACTCATAGCTTAAACTAAAGATATGTTTCAATATTTTCATATTAGCATAATTTCTGAGCAATAGTACATTTTTTTTGAGAAATGATAAAAAAATCTTGAAAACTTACCTACACATTTCTACGAAATTATTTTTTTTTTTTTTTAAAGATAACTAGCAATGTGGGTTTGAGTCCCACATTACTAGCAATCTTGTTAACCCCTCCAGCTAAGCTCAAAGGCTTGTGTTAGGAGTGGGTTCACGTCGGTACCTAGTATAATGGGTAGGATTCGAAGCCGCGACCTTACGATTGCGAGACCGATGCCTTAGCCATTAAGCTACCGCCGCTATAAAAAAAAAAAATTATAGTGCTGCTACACAACATTACAATTAGTAACATGAAAACTAAAATGTTCACATTTACCAAAAAGTACAAAGGCACTGTAAATTCGCTATGCATTTCGCCCACCCTGTAAAGAAATTGGGTACTAAAATCGTGAATTTTTAAATTTAATTAAAAAACATTTTGACGGATATCATTTTTTAATTATATTTTTAGCATTGTTAACAGATAACCTACACGCCCTTTCGGATCAGACAGGGATTTAATTTACACGTTGTATACCTACCACACAAAGTTTTGTATCGTCTGTGCACTACCGCTACTCCACCGAAGCAGACTGCGCCACTTTGACTCTAAAATAATCGGAACAGATTAAAGTTAAAAACACAATCTGTGTCTACTATCAGAACAATAGAAGCAAGCGGAAGCATTATTGGTTCTATGAGAAATAAAACGATCTAATCTTTTGTGAAAGGTGCATCCCAAACAAACCTACTTTTTGTAGAATTACATTTTGCAACATGTTAACATCAGTATAAGTAACTTTCTAACTATCCTACTTTACTATCCTGAGGCGAGATATATGATTATAAACACTACAACCACAAAATACCGGACAGAAGGTCATCTTAGGTGGTAAGTCTAAACAATTTGCCGTCGACAACAATATTAGTTATTCTTCTGTGAAATAGTAAAGTTAATACATCACTATGTTTCGATTGAAGGGCACTGTTGCCAGTTAAATTACTGGGCAAATGAGACTTATGAACTAATGTTTAAAATTAGGAGCGACATTCAGATCCACAAATCCTAATACCACACTGCGCTCCTAATTTCAGGCTAGCCAATAACCCTTGTGGCCACCAAACAGTATCTGTGGCACTGACACCCAAATCCTTGTTTGGCAAACCAAACAAGGATTTGGGTGTCATTGAGAGTGCCACGTAAGTCCTTGTTTGGTTTGCTAAAACTTTGACTGCCTCTATGGCGCGGTTGGAGTGTATCCGACTGCTACGCAAGAGGTCGTGGGTTCGATCCCCACCCAGGATAAAACTTTGTGTGATGAGCACGATGGTATTCTGTATCTGGGTGTTATTTATCTATAATATGTATGTATTTAGAAATATATAAGTATGTTTATCAGTTGTCTGGTTTCCATAGTACAAGCTCTGCTTAGTTTGGGATCAGATAGCGTTGTGTGAGTTGCCCCTAGATATTATGATGATTATTATTATTATTATTATGTCACAAGCCTTTTACTCAAAGACTACTCTTTTAATATTGATGACATTTGATGAAAACATGTCTTGTAACTACTAAACTTTTTTGATTGGGTGAATATTTTTGGAAATAATCGCTCCGAAAGTTGCATATATTGTGTCCCGAAAATTTTTTGGTCACACGGTTTAAAAGTTAAGGGGGGGACCCTTAACTTTTAAACAGTGTGACCAAAAAAATTTAATAAATTCACAAATGTAGCGCTTAATAAATACTTTAAACTAAAATTATTTCGGACATGATCGGAAATACCGTCACTGAGTTATTGCCGAAAAACTACGTTTCTCAACAAAAGGGCGAAAGTGCCATGAACATACGCTCTTCTACTGGCATAATTACTCAAGGCTGCGGAATCCTACACTGAGCATGGTCCGAAATGCTCTTGCCCGGTTTTATTTAGATAGATTAACTGCATGATTCTTCTTATTCACATTCATATTTTTTCCACATGTTAAACGTAAAAATAATGACAGGTTCGTTACTTTTAGTACAGAACAGTAAAGCTTGTAATCAAGTGCGTCGTCGCTAGCGCCGTAATCATTGCGGCATCGGTTCATTGACACTTTATAATTGACTATCAACGCGCTTATGATTTCCTAGTCATTTGTACGCGGCCAGTTGACTCATAGTAGCCTACAGTAACTTGCGGTTCTCTGGGACCAATTGAAACGTTAGAAATCAGACCTCATCCAGAAATTCAATTATATCTAACAAGCTTTTGCGTGCGGCTACGCCTACGGTACTTTTATACAGCCAGTGCCGTAACTAGGGCGGTAACAGCGGTACCGAGGCACAGGGCGCCGAAATACCAAGGGCGCAGTTATGTAAACTCGCACCGGGAGCATAAAATGCCTAGTTACCGCACTGCATACAGTGCATGGTTGAACTATACATACATGGACACAGAAGACGACCTTTTAATAATTTCTTGGGACAACTTACACAACGCTATCTGATCCCAAATTAAGCAGAGCTTGTGCTATGGAAACCAGACAACTAAAAATATACATAAATATTTCTAAATAAATACATATTATACATAAATAACACCCAGACACAGAATAAACCATCGTGCTCATCACACAAACTTTTATCCTGGGTGGGGATCGAACCCATGACCTCTTGCGTAGCAGTCGGATGCACTCCCACCGTGCCACAGAGGCAGTCACCTTGTGTCGAACCTGTTCCAAGGTTTCGTGTCCGTGAGGTATGTCTACGTACCTACCCAAAGAGCTGTATCTTGCGGTCACTGACCTCTATCTATATTACTAGTACGCTAATTGGCTACATACTAAGGATTCTGAGTGAGAATCAACCGTACGACGTTTTGCGTAGCAGTCAGTGCAAGTTTGTATTGTATTTGGATAGAGGCCGAGACGTAGATACCCAGAAGTCGCTGCGAACTGAAAGGCCTATTGTGACGCCTCTTTCTTCTACTTATGATGAAACGAATTGATATTAATTTTAAACTTTGACTTACGACTTTAAACAGAGGGAGTAATCACTTATGCGTGTTTGTATGGTGGAATCATCGACTAGGACGCCCTTTAAAGGATAACCCCAATATTTGGCCTGAACATAAAGTCGATTATGCGTCTTGGTGGAGAGGACTTCAAGGTCCCCTTCAAGATGCTGGCTTCTGGTGTGATGCATTGCCAAGCAGCGACAGAAGATGTGTATAGATGTTTCATCATCCTTGTGGCAGAACCTGCAAACATTAGAATCGTTGAAACGCATCTTGTGCATAAGTTTGTTTAGTCTCCAGTGCCCGGTTAGCGTTCTGTTAAGAATTCTGATTTGATTCTTACTCGTAGTGCCAGGCATCTGAATAATATAAGTAGATACATATTTTAAAGTTTGAACGAAAGTATTTTATACCTTGAACACATATCATACACTATCTGTCCCGCGCAACTTCGTCTGCGTAAATTTTCCCCGTTTTCGAAACATTTCTCATTGCTGCTCCGCTCCTATTAGTCGTAGCGCGATGTTATATAGCCTATAGCATTTCTCGATAAATGGGTTATCCAACAAAAAAAGATTTTTTTCAAATGGGACCAGTAGTTCCTGATTAGCGCGTTTAAACAAACAAACAAACAAACTCTTTCGCTTTATAATATTAGTATAGATTAGGTACCCGGTTAGAGTTCTGGTAAGAATTCTGATTTGATTCTTACTCGTAGTGCCAGGCATCTGAATAATATAAGTAGGTACATACATATTTTAAAGTTTGAACGAAAGTATTTTATACCTTGGACACTTATCATATATACCTATGTTTAGTAAGTTACTTTAATCGAGACATTATTGGATAGGTACCATTCAAATAGTTATAAATTTTGTTCGGTGCCTATTGCTACCAAAGTTTACACATTACTAACTTACGTAAAATTACTCTTACATAATAGTTTCGGCAAGTAACTAACCACAAAATTGTCAGCCTATCTTGGACGACCATAACAATAGCGAAATCGATATCATTACACTGCCTAACCTCACAAGAAATAATGCGTTTTTATTTCAACTTCCATTAACCCTTTTCTTTGAGGCAGAAAAAGCTGTTACGTGTAAAACCAGCAATGGTTGTCAAAATAGACATTTACATAGTAATTTCGTATTCCGACAAGGTTGATAGCATGGTCGGTCATGCGTACGATTACAAAACGGTGCTATTAAAGCAATTTGTCCAACTTTTATTGTAATATTCGTTACAAAAGGGATTATTTATTAGAAGGTTTTTTGTAAATTCAATGTATTTTTTAAAGACCGCTTACTTAACCTTAGTTACTTAGGATTAAGGCTATTTTTTGTACATGGTTCAACGGGTTCTTTTAATTGCTTTGCCTTTCCCTTCCCTTTGTTCTATAAAGAGAACAAAGGTAGGTACATTAAATGGAATGATCTCTGAAATTTTGTATCAGTGTCTGTGAAGTCCTGGACAATACAGGAGTTATCTGTCTACTCCTTAGGTAGATACTCTAATTTTCGAAAATGAAATAAATGATAGGAATAAAATCAAGAGTTTTTTATAGGTGCCACAAATTTAAAACAAAGATCCAACCTTCGATAGGAGATGACACATAAACAAAAAGAAGAAATGAAGATACGATCAGGTCGTAAGCCTGATGGTATTAGTGCCACTCATAATTATCGCCTCACGTTTAAGGGCCGCCAAATCGGGTAAAATGATTTGAAGGGGAAGGGCGCTATCGGGCCAGGCGCGGATCCAGGGGGGGGGGGAAGTAATTGCACCCCCGTCCCCAGACTCGACTGAAACACCTTTTTTTGGGAATTTTGACACTAAACTAGTGTGTTTTGACAGCCAATTGCCCTCCCTCCCTCAAGGCGGTGGTGGTTGGTGTACCAGAATTGAATCAAATGCACCCTGCATTTGATTCAATTCTGGTACACCAACCACCACCCCCGTCATGCGAGCGGACTCACATAGCCCCATTTACATTCATACTTCACTATTATTTGAGACATTAGTTCGTGAATATTATTTGTATCCTTCAACCAAAACATAGTACCATATGTGTTTAAGTCACTATTTCACCAAAGAGTAACTGAAACTATGATGGTACTCACAAGACGGTCTATGGGACCACGGAAGAGATAAATATAGTAGTACTATTGTACTTTCGCGATTTTTATACATATTAGATAGTCGATCGTCGATAGTCGGTCACGGGTCGACTTGAGTCGACCCGTGACCACGATCGGTGCAATTCGATCGAAACGTCGGGTAAATAAAAGGTTCGTACCTTTAAAAAATTCACGCGATTAAGTCCCAAAATATATATCTCTTCCGTGGCTTAGACCCATCGGTCATAATCACAATATTAATTCAATTCCATTGTTTGCGAAAATTATTTACCCATCTGTAAATTCAAAAATTACAATATGTACTTAGTCTTCGCAAAATTAAAGCAAAGATTAAAAAACTTCGAAAGTTTAAGATAAATATAAGGTAGAAATAAACCATAGATCATTATTATGAAGATATACAACGATAGTCTTGGTATACTTAATGAAAACCTGAAAGTAGTTTGCTCAGAATCAGTAACACAATCCAATGGGGTAGTTTTATGGACTCTGTTATATTTTTTTTTATTAATGAATTAATCAATCAATCATTAATTAATTCATTAATCATTCTAACAATCCAAATCCTGTTCACAATGTGATCACTTATTTTATAATAATAACTATGCGAAATCCATGGTTATGATTAAAAAACAAGTGATCACATCGTAAACAGGATTTGGATTGTTAGAATGATTAATGAATTATTTAATGATTGATTAATTCATTAATAAAAAAATATAACGAGCGAATACTACGGGACGCAATGGGCACGATTGCGCGAAGAACACAAGACAACTTGGATGACATATAACTCTGCAAGTTTTCAATATTTTCATTTACTTTTTTTAAATGTTTTCTTGAAGTAGAAATCTTGTTGACATGTCTGAGCTTTGCACTATACCAAAAATGACCTTCTATAACAGCCCCAGTCGGGCTGCCTTCCTTATAAAACTGGTATACCTACCCCTTATGCTACAAGAGTATAAAGGACGGACACAAAGAAGATACAGAGTCCTGCTCAGGGAATGAATGAATGTAAATCAGACACACTTCAATTCAGATGTTATTATAGTCCGGTCAATTTAGACCAAAAAATGAGAGTGAAGTTACATAAAGTCCCAACAAGCTGAATTTCAGCGAAATTGTTCAAAATATAATTATAAACAATGTCTAGAAGTTCCCCATCATTCCCCTGTAAGGAAAAAAAAAAATTCAAGGTCAAAGGTCAAAAAAATGAGTTTTTCGCGATTTTCAGCAAAACGTTAAGTTTTATCATAAAAGTACCTCAGACAAAAATTGTAGATCATAAAATTATCTATAAAAAATGTATCAATACTTTTTTTCTTACGAGCCATCGTTTCTGAGATATAACGATTCAAAAAGTTATAAAAGTTGTTATCGTCATAATATGCATGAGTACGTCACGTATATACATCTAGAGTTGTAATATTTTATATAATATATATATGTATGTATATATATATATATATATATATTTATTATATATTAAATGTTTAAATATTTTTCTATCGGTCATTGTAACTTATACTTACAATATAAAATATACATAAGTTTTAACTACAAGAATATCAGGTAAAATGAAACCCAGTCCCTTAATCTTTAAGCCATTGTAACTTCGAGACATCTGTCTCTTGTTCTATTGTGTGCATGGCTAGGGTCTTATACCTGCTATAATAAATGAAATACTGTTAGTCTTGAGCGTCACTCTGTAGTGAAAACACGTGTTTATCCAAACCTATATTGTGCTGTTTTGAGTTTTATATTAAAAATGTCTGAATATTGTTTTATTTGTGCTAAACTTTTAACTGAAAGTGAAGTTGTTACTGTTGAACGTGGTATGAAGACATTAATTAATGCAAGTATCGAAAGAGCTGATGATTTTTCGGAATATCTCAAAAATCAGAAATCTGTGACAATACATGAAAATTGTCGTAAAAATTATACTCGAAAGTCTTTTATTGCTGCAGCTAATAAAAGACAACGTGAAGAACAAGAAGCCAGTACTTCCACAGCAAGTCCTCCTCGTACTAGATCACGTATCAGTGAATCAGCTTTTTGTTTCAAAGAACTATGCTTATTTTGTGGCGAGAAATTAAATTAAGACAGTGAAAGAAGAAAAGCCTCAGATTTTAGAATCTTTAGATTACACTACCTCATAGGTGGCGTGGAAACGTATGCATATTATGACGATAACAACTTTTATAACTTTTTGAATCGTTATATCTCAGAAACGGTGGCTCGTAAGAAAAAAAGTATTGATACATTTTTTATAGATAATTTTATGATCTACAATTTTTGTCTGAAGTACTTTTATGATAAAACTTACCATTTTGCTGAAAATCGCGAAAAACTCATTTTTTTGACCTTTAACCTTGAATTAAATTTTTTCCTTACAGGGGAATGATGGGGAACTTCTAGACATTGTTTATAATTATGTTTTGAACAACTTCACAGAAATTCAGCTTGTTGGGACTTTATGTAACTTCGAATGTCTAAATTGACCGGACTATTACTCGCTGTCAGGGGTTAAAGGTGCCATAGCTTACAAAGTTATCTTAGTTCTCTAATGTAGGCAGTGTGAGCGTGAGCTGTAGAATCTTTGCTTACAAAAGTCAAATATTGCTATCAATCAATGTGACTATTAAAACAAAATTCACCCAAGCATATTAAAGTAACAAGGAGCAAGCAAATAGATCCATTTTAATGTAGGTATTGTGAGGGTGAGCTGTTTAGCGTTTACCTGCGCAGAGTCATCATGACAAACCAAACAACATTGCTCTACAGTTTGAAGCCTTCCCAAACCAAAACGCTGGTTTCGTGTCAGCTCGCTGTACTAATTACTCCGAACCTCTAACACATAAGTACCTTCCTAAGAAAACACATTAGCTCTAAGCTCTGAGGCACGTTTTCTAGAGAAACGCCAACAAAAGCGGCTACTTGACACTGTTGATGCGATTTTGTTTCATAGCTTTCTCGTTTCTATCGCTTTCACGATTATGGCTAATAACAATATTTTATGGCCAGTGACGTTCACACTTCGATAACTGCACTAATAACGTAATGGTTTTAGTGGCCATCTTGGAAGTACGTGCCCGTGTTGCACTTTGGTACACTGATACTATTTACTCGAAACAAATATTGTTGTTCCATTTTGTGTGTGCTTTTTTTAAAAGAAGACAACTCCTACTGTAAGGGACATACCCTATGTCCCCGGGGACTGTACTAACATTTGATTCACAAAGAACACCCAGACTCGGAAGAACAATTTGTGGACCTTACAAATGTGTTTATACCACAAAACCACCGAAACGATGTACCTACATCTTTGGTAACCAGGTTGCGGGGCAGTGCCAACAGCATTCTGAACATGATTGCTACTTATATGTAAATACGTAAATATGTTTATGCAACATTTTTCGTTGCTGTTTCGCTCCTATTGGTCGTAGCGTGATTTTCCCTCGATAAATGAGCTACCGAATAGAAAAATATTTTTTCAATTCGGATCAGTAATTCTTGAGATTACCGCGTTCATACAAACAAACAAACAAACTCTTTAGCTTTATAATATTTGTGTAAGTAGAGTATAGATAATAAATTCTTTATGCTATTTTACATTTAAACTTTAAGGAAGATTTACATTAGGTTTAGCGAATCATTTTAGTTTGTAGTTTTAGTAATAACAAAGTTGTGGACACAGTTTATTGTACCTATTAACTCAGTAAACAATAGTAGATAATACAAAATAAATTGGTATTTTTGACGATCGCGATGTCAAATATCTGTTTACCTATTTCAAAATTACAACTATGCTTTTCTTCTATAGAAAACTAGAAACATATACCCTCCCTTACAGTCGGGTAAAAAGAGAGAAATTTGAAATGTACGTAGGTAGTACATTACCTAATGATTATTGTTGTCTACTGGTATAATTTTGACTTGACCAAATTACGACATGTTTAAGTTATTAATTTAACAGCTGTATTGTTATTATATTTGTATTGTAAATTGGCAGTAAAATAAACTAACCGTATTTAATAGCAGCGTGGATCCAAACCACAAATAATAATAAAAAATGTTATTACAACTTGTTTACGTTGTAAATAATTAAAAATATACACTTACCTATAGCTAAAAACAAAACAATTTAAAATGTATTTTGTATTAAGAAGGTACATTTTAAAAGTGGAACAAACAAGAACAACACACTCACTATACTAAAGCTGAAATAGATGTGAAATTAGCAACCATTCAATCTTTAACACGTTTGTCCATGGTTGCTAAGCAACTTTATTATTAAACATTTTACATCCATTTCGCCTTTAGTATACTTAAGATGCTGCTATAAAGTATTTTAATTTAGGGGATATTGGTCACACCAGTGCAGTGTAAGGATGAGTCGGCACCTCAGAAAATAATAAAAGCCGAATCAAAAGAGGTGAATATAAAGACTGGTTATTATTATATGTTATATTATTAATATCATTTATGACCCTGTCGTACAGACAGGGCTTCAAAAATTTTGAGTAAATATATAAGAAAATAATTCTAATACTTGTATGTCATAAAATTATTCGTACGGCTTGATGTAACGAAACCATATCGCGATTCAGGAATATGGTACAGCGCCATCTATGAAGTAAACTAAAAACGCGCCTAAGGAAAATTTAACGGCAAGTTATGGTGGATATTCATAAATTTTTGCTATGGTTTTCAGTATGTATTATTTGTAATTTCAATATAACACCCATAATAGATAATAATTAAAGTGAAATATAATATGACCCGACTAAAATAGCAAAAGATGGTAGCATGCGGCTAAATATAAAAAGTAACCAAGCATTAAGATATTATGGTCGATAACGATTGTGTATATAACTATGCCACACTCGCATCTTCCCAAATTAATGATTAATATATCTATTCCTAATTACATTAATATATACAAGATATTTACAAAAAAAAAAATAGAAAAGTGAGGATACAAAACCGTTTAGGCGTCAAAGAATTCCAAAACATAGGTGATAAAATAAAATTTGGTTAACAAATGATTATTTGTATTTTATTGAAAAATTCTACTGGTACTTTTTACTCAGAATTTATATCTAATATTAATCGGTATTTGGAAAGATGCAAGTGTGGCATAGTTTTAAACACAATCGCAATTGACCGTCCCTTAATGCTTGGTTACTTTTTATAATTAGCAGCATGCTACCATCTTTTGTTATTTTAGTGGAGTCATATTATACTTCTCTTTAATTCATATCTATTAGGGGCATTCTATTGAAATTACAAATAATACATACTCAAAACCATAATAACAACTTATGACCCTATCTTGCTGATATATTTTCCGTAGGCGCTTTTTTAGTTTACAATTTACTTCATAGATGGCGCTGTACCATATTCCTGAATCGCGATATGGTTTCTCTTTGGTCAATAATTCCATCTTAGACCATAGCTTTCGTGCCTTAGATAGTAAGTTTGTATAATTTTAAATTATTTGTTGTAATTAGTTCTGAGATCGCGATGTTTTTTTTAACAGTAGGGTAGCGGTATTTACCCGACTTGCAATGAGGAGGGTTATGTATTTTATGGACTTTTTTGGGTAAAATCAAAATTCTTTGCATCAGCCTATGTCCACAGCACCGTCACGTGAGCGAATCAACGTTGACCGCTCGCGCTTGATTCGTCGATCGCGGTTCAGGAATTTTCAAATTAGGGACAAACATTTTATGGGAATTTATAAATGTAGGGTTGACAACACTGTTAAAATAAATAGACCAATAGCAAGAGGTTATTTTCGAGCTAGATGGTGTATTTGGACGATACATGGATTTAACGGTTTTTTATACGTCTTTATATACAGCTGTAACCGAGTACTGAGGCGGATTAGATCAAGCTTCTTGAGCCTAACTCGAACTAATGGATCTCTCTCAGTAATTGAACCCATGTTCTTACTGAAATATATACACTAGTCAGTCACTGATATACCTAGTTTTATTACTATCCTCACACTGCTTTCCCCTTCGATCTACCTCAGGCAGGTACCAGGCTTTAGGGCAAGCCGGCGCGCAAATGTGTTGTTCACATAAAATATAATGGAAAGATAGCAGCGAAATAGTTAATAGTTTATATAGTTATTAGTTGTAAAATAATTTGGACGACTGGAAAACAATAAAAAATAAATTAAGAGATTGACAGAGACAGAGATGTATGATAGACATAATATCTACACGTCTAGTTGGTAATGAGTCGTCTAATAATAACGTGAGGATCGAAATTTTTAGTTTACAGCTTACTTCATAGATGGCGCTGTACCATATTCCTGAATCGCGATATGGTTTCGTTACATCGAGCAGTACAAATAATTTTGTGACTAGAGCTAAAGTTAACTCTGGTTTCCCTTCAAAACGCATAAATCTTTCGCCTTTTACTAAAGATTTCCGTGGAGGGGAACACTCAAATGAGTCTTTGATATTTTTGACACCCTGTCTTTACGATAGGGTTATAAATGAAAATAACCAGTCATTCTTATTTGCTTATCTTGTTACGACTGTTAAAATTGTCCGCAATGTGTAGTAAGTAGTAACCTTGGGAGAGCGGACTCGTCATCACACTGCACAGGTGTGACCATATCCCTTTGTTTTTAATACTTTAAAAACAAAGTATTAACTAAGTATACTAAAAAGCCGAAATGGATGTGAAATGTTTAATAACAGTTGCTTAGCAACCATTGACAATAGTATTAAAGATTGAATGGTTGCTAAACAATAAAGATAATAAACATTTCACATCTATTTCGGTTTTAGTAAGTAAGTATGTTGTCGTCGTTTTTTTTTTTTAAATTGTTTATTGTTTGTTTATTTGTCTCAAAACAGTTACATACATTTTGATATAAATGAGACATCCCCAGTAAGTAATTATAAATACTTGTGTTGGGGCTGTCTCGCTCCTTCCCTTCATATTAACAATATTGAGACTGTTGTTTATAAAGTAAGAATAAATCTAAAAATAAATTAAAAATCAAAATTAAGAAATAACATATAAAAAAAAAAACAAAATAAAATCAATTTAAAATACAATATATAATTAAATCCAAAATTAAATTCAAAAGTAAAATTAAAATAAGATAAAAATTAAAATTACAATTTTTTGATCCACTTTTAAAATTTAATACAAGAATAGTTAAAAATAAATAAAATATAATATAAATTGTTTTTTGTTTAGATATAGGTAAGTGTATATTTTTAATGATTTGCAACGTAAAACATTTATTAAGTTGTAATAAACATTTTTATTATTATGTGAGGTTTAGAACCGCGTTTGCTGTAAATTAGGGTTAGCATAATTTACTGCCAATTTACAATATAAATATAATAATAATACAGCTAAATTGATAACTAAACATGTCGTAATTTTGTCAGGTCAAAATTATGCCAGTAGACAAAAATAATCGGCACTCTTTACAAACGTCTCTCTTTTTAAAGTTCAGTAACTATTTATTTCAATAGAAGAATAGCATTGTTGTAATTTTGAAAAAGTTAAACGGATATTTGACATCGCGATCGTCAAAAATACCAATTTATTTTGTGTTTGATTATCTACTATTGTTTACTGAGTTAATAGGCAGACTAAACTGTGTCCACAACTTTGTTATTACTAAAACTACAAACTAAAATGATTTGCTAAAGCTAATGTAAATCTTCCTTAAAGGTTAAATGTAAAATATCATAAAGAATTTATTATGGAATTTAAAATAAAGGTGTGGTTTGTGTATTTTGTAAACAATAAGTCTTAAATTGTTTTAAATAGCTGATTAACAGCTTATAATAATAATAAGATATTTAGTTTATGTGACCAAGACTCATAAGGTGAATACTAAAGCACTATCCCTCCCATAACATCTCATGAGAGGTATACCAACAAATTCCCAAAAAAAAAAAATCGAGAACTGGATTGAAGTTGTATATTGTTAGAAGATGATAAAATAAAATTCGGTCAACAAATGATTATTTGTGTTTTATTGAAAAATACCGTATATGTCCTTTTTACTCAGAATTTATATCTAATATTAATCGTTATTTGGAAATATGCAAGTGTGGCATAGTTTTAAACACAATCGCAATTGACCGTCCCTTAATGCTTGGTTACTTTTTATAATTAGCAGCATGCTACCATCTTTTGATATTTTAGTGGAGTCATAATATACGTCTCTTTAATTATTATCTATTAGGGGCATTATTTTTTGCAACATTTCACGTCGCTACTCCGCTCCTATTAGTCGTAGCGCGATGTTATATAGCCTTCCTCGATAAATGGGGTAACCAACAAAAAAAGTTTTTTTCAAATCGGACCGGTTTGGCGTTTAAACAAACAAACAAAGCAAACAAACAAACTCTTCCGCTTTTTAATATTAATATAGATTACAAATAATACATACTCAAAACCATAATAACAACTTATGACCTTGTCTTGCTAATATATTTTCCTTAGGCGCTATTTTAGTTTACAGTTTACTTCATAGATGGCGCTGTACCATATTCCTGAATCGCGATATGGTTTCGTTATATAAATTAGTGATATAAATTATTTTGTTATTATAGTCAAAGCTAACTCTGGTTTCCCTTCAAAACGCATAAATCTTTCGCCTTTTACTAAAGATTTCCGTGGAGGGAACACTCAAATGAGTCTTTAATATTTTTGATACCCTGTCTTTACGACAGGGTTATAATTAGAGTAAATCCTGACTCAGGGTAAAATGTGCACTGTAGGTACCTAATTGTCAACTTAAATTCGAGTGCACACACACACACACACACACACACACACACACACACACACACACACACACACTCAAACAACTTCTCAGACTCACCCTAAAATTATACGTGCTCCGTTCCGTCGTTTAAAAAGCGCATTAAGAACACTTCTGATATTAGAACATTGTGACTATGCAGTGTCCCTTTTAGTGAGAAAGAATTTTAGGTACATTTTTTTCATATTATATAAATAGAGTAAGTACATAGTCTAAATATTTCAATGATAATTGTATGTTTTTATTTATATTTTAATGTTGAATTTGATGTCTAAAATCTATAAAGCCTTTTTGTTTAAAATAGTAGAAATAATATTTGGCTCAATCAAGAATATTAAAAAAAAACCCTCCGGAGCAGTACATTATACTCGCTCACAAGCATATTCGCAAAACAACATATTCTCGTGTTATGATATTATCGCGTCATGATATTCCTACAGTATGATAGTCGAAAAATATGATAATCACAGAACATGCTATTCGCAAATAATTCAATGTACAGTCAACGACACATTTTTTTCTTGAAATGAAAATCATATTTAATTAATAACAGAAGAACTTATTTAATTAATTACCTACATAGCAAACAAAACACAATTACGCTTAGGATACATAAATGAAATTATTATTCTCTAAGTAAATCGAAAAAAAATATGAAAAATTTAATCGTATCTCACTGCATTTAATCGCTTAAGGCACTCCTGAACTAAAAAATTGTTCCTCACATAATCATTGACTATGCCTGATATTTTCTTATTCTTTTCTACTATTTTTTTCCTCCTTTTTATGTCAGTGAAATGTAAATTGTTTCGTTTCAGTTTAATATGTTGGAATTTGCTTTCTTTTTTTAAAAGTGATATAAATTGATATATGGTTGGCTTTGTTGGAATTTTCGTGTTTATGCGGCGATGCCATCCTTCAACTCCATTTGTTGTTCGGTTTTTCTGGTCATAACAACTTAGAATATCACTGCAGATTTTTTTGATCCATTGACGGTTGAAATAATCAAGAAATTTTCTGATTTTTGGCGAATTTGATGTCATTTCTCTTATGGAAAAAAATGCATTTGGTATCATTTTGGATGGCAAAAGAGGCAAGAGTGTATAATATTGTACGATATTTCGGTTTATATCTGAATCTTCGACATTTAATTCCATGCTCTTCTTAAATACAGCGTTACAGAAATGATAGTAACAGCCTGTAACATTCACAGACGAAAAAACTTGTTTGATAGCTTGAACCACGGCCATTTCATAGTCGCACTTGTATTTGCTCAGATTCAATCCAAATTGGTCTTTCAGTATCATGAAAAACCTTTCGTACGTTCTTTGTTCCTTATTTGGTAGAAGAGCAAATATGATTGGTATAAAATTTACCGTATCTTCGTTTCGTGCTACGTCCACATGCAAACTGTACAGCTGATAGAAAGGTGTAGGCACAATTTTGAAAGTACCGTCTCCGTAGAGACATGTAGTAGACTTTAAATACTCACGCAACTCTTCTCGTTTTAAATATGAAAATAATATAATCCTGTTATAGGAGTCGCAGTCATCGTATAGGAAAAATTCTTCCACTAATTTGTGTGGAAGTATAACATCAACTGAGTTTTTTGCCGTTGCGGAATTCATGCTTAAAAATCTCTTTCGTGATCTGTATAGAGAATCCTTTACAGACGAAAATGCAGGTATTTCATGTTCCGGACCCTTAAATTCGTGATTTAAAATGTTCCTCTCATAAATCTTTTGAGCTGATTCAAAATTTTCACACATCTCTATTTTACACTTATCAACAATTGCATCAATTTCATTACGCGTAAAATCAGGAGGATCACACACGTGCTTAGCAGGTCTTAAAATCTCATTGTTGCTTTTTAATGTTATCGAGGTGCGGCAATCCTTTTGTTTTGAACATCTCCAATTTGTCGTTCCAGATTTATTTTTCATGTAAAGGTTGTATCTGTAGCCACCATGTAATAGTACCGGTTTATTTTTTTGACCAGTTATGAATTTTACTTCACTATTACTTTGTTTATTCATTTTCAATTCTCCTCTATTCACAAGACAAATGCACTTTATAATTGAAAAGGATAAATGTCACTATCACCATTATTAATATGTCATTCATATAAATAAGAAGAATAATGTAGCTGGCCAGTCAACAAAGGAGGTAAAAATCACCTACCTAACTTACCTACAAAATAGGACTACCATTTGTACTGGCATTATTTATGGATCCCCCCAGTGTACTTTTTCAAATATGATGTTTTTAACTAGTAGTGTTTTGCGAATATGGTCTTTTACAATAATTATATTTTACGATTATCATGTGATGAGAATATGATGTTTTGCGAATATGCTTGTGAGCGAGTATAATGTACTGCTCCGGAGGGAAAATAAACACGATTTTTTTTCTTTTACCTAGTCCTGACAATAACGACGGACTGGTTACTTTCATTTATAACCCTATCATTAAGACAGGGTATCAAAAATATTAAAGACTCATTTGAGTGTTCCCCTCCACGGAAATCTTTAGTAAAAGGCGAAAGATTTATGCGTTTTGAAGGGAAACCAGAGTTAACTGGCTTTTTTTTTTTTTTTTTTTGTGAGGTGATAAGTGTAAGCCGTTAGGCTATGTACACCCTTGCGCGGTCGTGCGGCGAGCGTGTGCTCCTAACCTAAATGTACCTACGTATTCAAACTTTTGTTAGACGGAACTAACAAAAATTTGCCTACGGTCATATGAGTGAGTGTGAGTGCTGCATATGCATAGGGCGTCCCCTACCAAGGGAACTCGAACCCTAGTCGTGGGCTATGCTAGGTGTGGCGGGCCGGCCCGATTGTGTAGTGACGCGGTGACGATACAAACGACCCCTACGACGAGGTCGGTATCGCGGTGAGTTGCCGGTGCGGGGTGAGTTGTGTCTCATAGATGAGTATGCGGCTTCCTGCGCCTTGGTGATCTCGTCGTCATCCTCGCCGAGAACGTGTCTCGGACGGCGAATGCGCGAGATGCAAGACGATGTGTAGGAAGACGATGCCACTATGAGTGGGTTCTTGTGTGCGGCGGCGGAGTCAAAGAAGTTCTGAGAGCAGCGCTTCATGAATTGCCTAATTGTAGGCAGACCGAGGTCTATGTGAAGATTCTCTGTCCTAACATACCAGGGAGCTCCTGTAGCTTTACGCATGAATCTGTTCTGGAGAACCTGAAGTTTACGAATTCTACAGGGGGGGGTGAGTTAACTGGCTATATTCACAAAATTATTTATATCGCTCAATGTAACGAAACCATATCGCGATTCAGGAATATGGTACAGCGCCATCTATGAAGTAAACTGTAAACTAAAAAAGCGCCTAAGGAAAATATATCAGCAAGTTAAGGTCATAAGTTGTTATTATGGTTTTAAGTACCTATGTATTATTTGTAATTTCAATATAATGCCCCTAATAGATATATTTTATAAAATTCGTCATCTAAGTCATCTGACTTAGATGAAAGGGTTCTTTTTCTTAAAATTCGTCATCTAAGTCATCTGATTTAGATGAACGGGTTCTTTTTCTTAAAATTCGTCATCTAAGTCATCTGACTTAGATGAAAGGGTTCTTTTTCTTAAAATTCGTCATCTAAGTCATTTGACTTAGATGAAAGGGTTCTTTTCTAATACATTTGTGTGAATATTTTCTATTAATTATGGTAAAATGTCTGAAAACAAATAAAAATATTTCATAAAAACCAACAATAAGGAATCAGTTATTTAATGAACTATAAGATTATTTTTTTACTACCAGCTCACACCCAACTTTACTTTCAAATAATGATATTTTTCTTATAATCAGCGTAAAGTAGTTCTAATGTTAAACAAATTCATTTAATAACAACATTATACGTTTAAATACATAGTGAAAGTACTTTCACCTGTTATATTCCTTACAAAATAAGTGACAAAAATAAACGGAATGAACAGAAGAGGAAAGTTTTTACGGAGCTTTTTAATGTTAATAAACTAGATGTAGGAATTTGTTAAGTATATTAGCTGAACCAACAACAGAAATAGCAAGAGAATTAGTTAATTTAGTATACGTAACCTAATTTTAAAAACCTATTTAAATCTAAGGATATGATTGTTTTATGTTATTAATTTGTGAGCATGTATATATATTATATAATTTTATGCAGTTACTGGTTACTACTTACTACACACTTAGGAAAATAATAACAGTCCCAACAAGAGAAGCAAATAAGAAAAACAGGTTACATTCATTTATAACCCTGTCGTTAAGACAGGGTGTCAAAAATATTAAAGACTCATTTGAGTGTTCCCCTCCACGGAAATCTTTAGTAAAAGGCGAAAGATTTATGCGTTTTGAAGGGAAACCAGAGTTAGCTTTGGCTACAGTCACAAAATTATTTATATCGCTCGATGTAACGAAACCATATCGCGATTCAGGAATATGGTACAGCGCCATCTATGAAGTAAACTGTAAACTAAAAAAGCGCCTAAGGAAAATATATCAGCAAGTTAAGGTCATAAGTTGTTATTATGGTTTTAAGTACCTATGTATTATTTGTGATTTCAATATAATGCCCATAGATAATAATTAAAGAGAAGTATATTATGACTCGACTAAAATAACAAAAGATGGTAGCATGCTGCTAATTATAAAAAGTAACCAAGCATTAAGGGACGGTCAATTGCGATTGTGTTTAAAACTATGCCACACTTGCATCTTTCCAAATAACGATTTATTAGATATAAATTCTGAGTAAAAAGTACCTACATGGATTTTTTTAATAAAACACAATAATCATTTGTTGACCAAATTTTATTTTATCATCTGACAATAGCGCCACTTCAATGCAGTTCTCGATTTTGTTTTTTAGGCATTTGTTGCTATATGGCCCTCAGCTCCTTTCACGATTTTTTTCTTAGAAGATTTCGGCTTGTTTTCGAGGCGCTATTCTTTGAATGTTAGTTTGTTTGCAAACCTATCGTTCGTAAACCTATGTCTAATCCGTCCCGACGTCCCCATAGAAGACCGGATCCGGAAATCAAGTCATCAGCGAACTCGCCTTTGGTTTTCTTTCTATACATATTTGCGCTGAATCAGAATCAACACGTTTCGTACCTTTATAGTCCGTCAGAGTGTAACGATTTAGAAGACTATTATCTTCTTTTGAAGCAGCCCTCTTAGACTCATATGACGTTTTTCGAGCACCTGGTTTATGATTCTAGCAATGTCGTTTGTACCCACTGATGGTCGCCGAGAACGAGGCAAAACGACTAATTCTTTTCAGCCGTCTTTTAATGTTTTATACTAGTTATACATGTATTTTATGTTTTTACTACACATGATATGACATAGGTATTTAGCGATTACAGCGATTCCGCATAAGAAATTACGTTTCACCCACAAAATTTAAGGTAGGTACTTTGTTCTAAATTTATTTCCATAATAAAAATTCTAGAGTCTCAACAATTTGACAAACAATAAACTGCTTTTCTAAAATGATGGAAGTCACAAGCGGTCACAATGTGGTCTGTGATCATAAGAGGCCGTGGTCCGCCTGTGACCATGGCCACTTGTGACCACATTATTTGCTTCTCTTGTTGCGACTGTTATTATTGTTAGTACTTTGTTATTATTCTATTTATTACGATAATGACAAAGTACTAACTGTTACAGATAATATAATAGTTTATATTAATAAACAATAAATTATAAAAAGTACTTTACAAAACATGTAGATGTAACTAAGCGAAATGTAGACCCTAGAAATAAATATAAGCTCTGTATACCAAAATCTAGACTAGAATTGTATAAAAGGAACTCATAACTAAATGCTATTAAGGTATATAACAAATTGCCCAATTCGTTTAAAGACTTACCTATAACAATGTTTAAAAACCAATTAACGAATTGGTTAAATGATAAGTGTTTTTATGATCAAAATGAATTTATGAGTTTCCGAGAATTAATAAATTGACATTGGATTGCAACAACTAATTGATGCTGAAATTATTTATTTTTGACATAATTTATTTTGAATTTTCTTTTTTTTTTATCTTACTTCAATAAGACCAATTTAGTTTTATTTTAGTTATTATTACAATTCCATTTATATTTATTATTGCAATTTTTGAATTTATTTATTTTATTAATTTCATGACATAACAAACTTTTTAAATTTTGACATCAGTTAATTAATGTTAATCATAATTAAGGTAATGTGATCTAACTACTTATGAAAATGTAAAACTAAAATAATATTTGCACGCCTCATAGTGGCAGAATGTAAATGGGCCAATTTATATGTAAGATCTTACTAATGTACACCTGCATTCTGGCAAATAAATGAATTATTATTATTATTATTATTGAAAAATAAAAAAACCCGCCTGCACAAAAAAGATGGAAACAAGATCCCCTATATAATTTCATGCAGTCGGAGGCATTAATGAATCTCGATGAATTAAGTGAAGTGCTTTTGTTATTTAGTGGGATTGACAACAGCGTGTCCGACGCTGTTGTCAATCCCACTAACGGCCGGTCTCATTAATCTTTCTATTGATGGATAAAGCTATAAAATTGACATAAGCGCCATACAGAATATGTCAAAATTCAACCTCTAGTGGCCAAATCTATCGAAAGATAGATTATTGAGACTTGGCGTAAATAACATAACGGCACTAATTTTATGCTTATCTTCTATTTAGTACTGTCACTGTAAGTGTTTTTGCATTAGATAGTTCATGCGTGGTATCGCTAGATGGCGCCAATAGCTCAAAACAGGTAAATTTAGGGTGGTGACGGTTTGGTTTTAAGCGTGCGAATTATTTAGCCGGTAATTAAAATGTTATACCATACACACACACACACACAATGTTAAGTAAATAATTACTTACTTCTTCCTCCAGGAACTAAGCGGACGCTCTAGGCGCCATTGGTCGGAGGTTCCGAAAGCGTCCTTCAGGTATGAAATCTAGAGCGTTAAAGATATCAAGGGGCATTCGATTGATTTGCAAATGGCGCGAAATTAATTTGCATTTGCACACGTTTAGAAAAAATAGAATGGAAAGATAATAATTTAAAAAGTTATTAGTTGTAAATAATTTGGACGACTGTAAGTTCAAAAAACTATTTTAGTTTACTGCTTACTTTATAGATGGCGCTGTACCATATTCCTGAATCGCGATATAGTTTCGTTACATCGAGCGGTACAAATAATTTTGTGACTGTAGCCAAAGTTAACTCTGGTTTCCCTTCAAAACGCATAAATCTTTCGCCTTTTACTAAAGATTTCCGTGGAGGGGAACACTCAAATGAGTCTTTTATATTTTTGATACCCTGTCTTAAGGATAGGGTTAAAACAGGGTTTAAAGTTGTCTTTCAGTTACCTCTATTGTAGCTCCTATTGATTATAATAATAATATCTTGAGACAACGCTATCTGATCCCAATCTAAGCAGAGCTTGTACTATGGAAACCAGACAACTGATAAACATATATTTCTAAATACATACATATTATAGATAATTAACACCCAGATACAGAATAAACCATCGTGCTCATCGCATAAAGTTTTATACTGGGTGGGGATCGAACCTACGACCTCTTGCAGTCGGATACGTTCCCACCGCGCCACAAAGGCAGTCATGAACAATATGGGTGAGAGACAAGTAGTGTTATTATTTAAAAATAATAATAATAAACCCCTCGGGGCTAATAGTTGTCTCCCTATACGAGTATATGAGATTAACGCAACACTCTGAGGGCATAGTAGCAGCTCTTCAAATCCTTATGACACCAATAAAAAATGTCTCATGAAGGTGAAATAAGAGTACACAAACCGCAGGGCAGCTTTGTGGCGAGCTGAATGTGCGTGGCGACACTGCGGTCCTGATGCCTCAGAGAGTCGGTCAGGGCCTCGTCTTCCGCTTGCCTTCACTGGCCGGCGGGAGTGGAACACCAAGAGCGCCTGCAAGACTCTCAACTCTGTCTTGCCTTAACCGGCCGGCCAGAGGGAGGTCGCCAGAGCTTGTATGCTCGGGGGTGGAAGTGTCATTTTCAAGGGCATAACTACGGGGAAACCCGCTCGCGGGCCTTCTTCGTGATAGTGAAACCGGCGACTAGACACTGTTATTGTTAACTTCGCTAAAATAATTAAGTACTTAATTATTTACAGTAAGTATTATTATAATAATTAAAACTAGCATTCGCCCGCGGCTCTGCCCGCGTTATGTCGGTTATCACGGTAAAAGCTATCGTTTGTCCTCCGGGACTCAAACTATCTTCAAATCAAATTTTATTTAAATTGATTCAGCGCGAAAACGTAACACACAAACTTTCTCATTACCACTTTCACATTTATAAAATGTGAAATTATAAAATATTAGCTGTCATCGCGGCGGCATTGCCCTCGTGGATGACTTTATCCTGTTAAGGGTTGATTTTCGCTTTCTGAAACGCTAAGCTAAGCTATTTTTTTACAGATCTAACTTCAAAACCGATGGTAGTTAGTAGTTTCATATAAAATTTCAGCTCCTATTTGACCCTTTTAGGGGTTGATTTTCAAAAAACGGTGAAACCTGTATTTCATTACTTCCAAAATTGACGGAGTTTCAAACTTACAACCATTATTTTATCTCTTAGGTGATGAATTTCCAAAAATACCTTATAATCGGATGCCTGAGACAAGTCAAGTCTAGGCTAGGTTTAGGCTGTGCGTTGATCCATCAGTCAGTCAAGAATTTTATATCTCAAAATAAATAAAATAGTGAATTTATAGAATTAAGATATATAATTAAAATATCTCCTTTCTAAATTTTGAGACATTTGTTATAATCATGAAATTGAAAGAGATTTAAATATTCTACATAGTTACGTCAAAAATATCAAGATATCGTCTCATAATACTACTGTTTACTGTGTAAGTAAGCTGTATTAACATCTCCATTTACTTTGTTTTTACTTAAGACAGCAAACTCAAACGATGTGCTTATGTTAATGTAAATATTCCATGATTTGTATGTATAACAGCTTATAGGATTTATTATGTTACGAGTTAGGAGTGCATCCATAAAGATGCGGTTTGTGGAGTCATTATCTGTCTTTTTCATCAGTAAATGTTATTATTAAAAAAAACTTTTTTGTTAAGTAAGTAGGTAGATACATACTTACTAAGTACCTAATATGTTTAGCAAAGTAGCCAGCCTGGAAATTGGAGCTCTTTTTGACATGTACAAAACTGCATAAGTAGGTATTCTTAACTATGACTATGACTTGTACTTCGAATAATGTGCAATTTTACAACATTGACCAACCTATCATAATCTATACTAATATTATAAAGCTGGAGAGTTTGTTTGTTTGTTTGATCTCAATAATCTCAGGAACAACAGGACCGAATTTAAAAATGATTTTATTGTTATATGACATCACGCTACGACCACTAGGAGTGGAGCAGCAATGAAAAATGTTGCAAGAACGGGGAAAATTGACGCAGACAAAGTTGCGCGGGTCAGCTATTTCAAATAATTATGGTAAAATACCTATTTAATTCGTAATTTACACATTAAAATCGTTGCACGTTCTTTACTTTAATTAAAAGATACCACAGTAAAGAATAAATAATCGCTAGATGGCGCTGTTGATTATGTTAAATGATTGGATTATTTTCAATTCCTACGGTGAAAATAAATTGCACAACACGATTAATTTCCATCTTTCGCTACCATTAATGAAATAATACTTTTAAAATATTGCTTTATTACCTTGATAGAATTAGTTCTTGTAAATATTCTGTAGTGGCACAATCCTTACAATAATTATTTACCAAAGTGATTTTGTTCGCAATTGCTATGTTATTTCCATTAGGCGTCCGAGAACTGGCAGGCATTAGATTTTTTTTTAATAATTTCTGTTTTTCAGAAACATCAAAATGAATTTGTATTTGTTGGATTTTTTTATCAATTTTGCTTACGAGTTCTCCAGCGTAAACAGTACATATCTATATAATTCGTGAGGACGTTTAAAGGCGCAACAGCACCGTGCGTTAGTTAAGTACAAGGTGGTTACTTTGATCTAAGAAGAACGCCACTTCGTGGCGTCTCAATAACAAAAATAACTTTCATGAAAATACCACATTTTTATCTACATTTCAAATGTTACAGGCTCTTTCTTTAACCCTAACAACATGAGCGAAACTTAGTCAACCGAGTTAGTGGTTTGCATCATGGTTTACAAATTTTAATAAAACTATAATAATGACCACACAATACAACTATTAGGAATGTAACATAATAGATAGTTACCTTTTTTTTTTTTAAAAACGACTCCCGCTCTAGGGTACAAGCCCTTTGTCGCCGGGACTTTACAAACATACAAGTCACGGACACAAGGTACACCCAGACGCGGGACAACAATTTGTGGAACACACAAAGTGGTGTCCCGGGAATCGAACCCACGACCTCTTGCGTAGCAGTCGGACACACTCCCACCGCGCCACAGAGGCAGTACACAGAGGCACCTACTTTATGTTATTTTAACAAATCGTTGTTGGCTAAGTAATAAGCCATTACGTAAGTACCTACTATTAACAAAGTCAATGAACACAGTTTAGTTTACCTATTAACGAAGTGACTTAACTTTGACTTATTTTCCAGTGACCCCTTAAGGACCTGGAGTTGACGCGAGATGTCCTTTGTGGCCTTCCACGTTTAACTCCCGTATAACAACAAGGTTCTTACGTTAGACCAGAATATATTAATCTTAACACTTCGAGTCAGATTCCATGATTGCCTTACAGTCCGAAGGTTGCTCTCGCCTTGGCGATTCTCAAAGCGGGCTTTAACAAAGTTATCAATAGAAATAAGATACAAAAATAGATTCAAGATTACACCGTAGATATTATTATGTTTTTTCTGTTGGATTTTGAATGGAACGACGTTTTAAATGTAAGTAAGTAGGTACTAAAAATGGATTCTGAAAATAACATCAAAGATTTTTTTTTGTTATGTTCGTTATTGTCAGGACAAGGTAAAAGAAAAAAAAGTGTTTTTTTTCAAATATTACAAATATAACACTAAAAGGTCCTTTTAGTGAGAAAGAATTTTAGGTACATTGACACTACATAGTCACAATTTTCTAATATCAGAAGTGTTCTTAATGCGCTTTTGAAACGACGAAACGGAGCACGTCTAATTTTAGGGCGAGTCTGAGAAGTTGTTTGAGTGTGTGTGTGTGTGTGTGTGCACTCCAATTTAAGTTGACAATTAGGTACCTACAGTGCACATTTTATCCTGAGTCAGGATTTACTCTATTTATAACCCTGTCGTAAAGACAGGGTATCAAAAATATTAAAGACTCATTTGAGTGTTCCCCTCCACGGAAATCTTTAGTAAAAGGCGAAAGATTTATGCGTTTTGAAGGGAAACCAGAGTTGACATTAGCAATATTCACAAAATTATTTGTACCGCTCGATGTAACGAAACCATATCGCGATTCAGGAATATGGTACAGCGCCATCTATGAAGTAATCTGTAAACTAAAAAAAGTACATACATATTTATTAGTTCCTAAGGAAATTTATCGGCAAGATAAGATAGATAGGCATTAATTTTGTAATGGAATATCTCGACTATATTTGTATTTCATTTCATTATTAAGTCCGGTCCAAATTGTGAGGATGGATGTTTGTTGCTCTTGCCCGTAAAAACTACTGGAACGAACTAAGATGAAACTTAGTACCTACTCGTACTAATGTAGAATAGTTTATGGGCTACAAATATCAAAGTTAACCTTTAACCACCGTCGCGTCGTGTAGATTTTGTTACCCCGTCTCCGACGTGCGGTCAGGAAGATCGCTGTAATATTTAGCTTAAAAATAACAAAGTATCATATATTTATTATTTTTTTATGTAACGTAAGGAAACAACATAGTATATTGTTGCATAATACTATTGTTTACTCGCAAAATATACCTTCTTAAGAATTGTATTCAATAACTTTGTTATTACTAAGACAACAAACTAAACGATTCGCTAAAGCTTGTGTAAATCTTTCTTATGATCTTAATGTAAATTCGCTTAACAATATACCTCTACAAGTAGGTACATCCTAAGCAGCCCGTCTTTCTAAGCTGACTACTAAGTCTGCTTAGAAAGGTGGCTGTTATATTACAGATTAGAACACAGAAGACACTAGTCAAGCGACCTACTCGTGCATCTTTCTAAGCCTTAGAAATAAAACTATCAAGTTTATTATGGCTCTCGGCATTCTGGTTAAGATAACATACGTCACTATTATCAATCTTGACTGCCTCTGTGACGCGGTGGGTGTGTGTCCAGCTGCTACGCAAGAGGTCGTGGGTTCGATTTCCACACGGGTCACCACTTTGTGTGATCCACAAATTGTTGTTCCGGGTCTGGTGTACTTTGTGTCCGTGACTTGTATGTATGTAAAGTCCCCCGTGACTAGGGCTTCCAAAATTACGGAAATGTCAATTACGTAACTAATTACGCAACTTTTTTCTCCAATTCCGTAATTACGTAATTACGTCATTTTTCTTATTTTTTTTTAATCGACTATGAATTTTTGTAAATATTGTAGATCTACAATTTTTACAATTATCTTTTACTATCTCAAATTCAAGGAATTATCAAAATGAACACAATATTTAAACAAAAAATATTTATTCAAGAACTTACCATCGTATTCGTATGTACATCGTTTAAGTTAAACCATTTTGTTTCGTCCCGAATATAATTTTTCTTCCTGGAAGTGTGCTCTCATAAATGACAAGGCATTTAAGGTTTTGTCACTCAAGGAACTTCTTAATTTACTACAAAAATATCCGGCGGATGAAAAGGCTCGCTCGGCTTCAACACTTGTAGGCGTTATCGAAAGCAAATAATTATACGCTGCAGTCAAAAAAACTTCGCGACCGCCGCCAGCGCTGTCGTAAATGCACATTTCCACCCTAATAATGGAATGGAGATCTGTGTTTATTTCTTTCTCTAACTGTTGTGCGATTGTCAACTCCTCGTCATCATCGTCACTGGTGGCTATTGCGTCCGATGCACTCGGTTGTGGTTGTGAATTTGTACATTTTTCTGTAGAATTATATTTCAACCGTTCGAACAGTTCCACTATATACATTCGTATATCATCCGACGAAGGTTTCGTGAAATATTCTGTGGCAGCAGTTTTAAAAAATTCCTCATTGTTATGCAAATATTGCAAAACACCGAATACGTTAGTTCGCCTTTCCTTTATTCTCATTCTAAGAGATGTGGCTAGTTTTCCACTGAGATCGTTGGGCTGAAGATCAAGTTTCTCTAGCATAAATCGAAGCGCAGCGTCGGCCGTCAATAAGTTTGAATCACGGCGACATTATGACAAAACTGTAGTTTTTATTACATCCAAGCTGTAATGAATGTCGTGAAAGTCTTGGATCTCTTCGTCTGTAAATTGTACATTTGATTTCAAATCTAATAACGCCTTAAAAACGCATGATTTTAATTTGAGAAATCGGCCTACCATATCCGACAAACTATTCCAGCGCGTTTTACAGTCTAGTATCAGGTCAATATTTTTACCATGTTCTTCTAAAATGTACTTTTGCAACAAGTCGTTTTTCAATGGGGAGTTTTTAAAAGATTTTATTAGATCTCTTAATTTTTTTATAGTACCTTTGTATAAAAACTCCGATTCTGGAACTCTGGCAGATTCTACAATAAACGCACCCTCTTTCTTCAATTTCCTCTGCTTCTTCAGCGCCGGTATTTGAGGCATCCTCCTGCACTTCAGGTACTGAAGATTTTTGTGTTTTATATAAAACTTCCAGGACTGCTAATTGTATTCCATGAGCCAAACACAATTGGTGGTGGCCGTCAAAATTTCTGCCCATTTTGACCATTACACTTGCTCCATCTGTTGTGAAAGCAATTATGTCGTCTTCCAGACTTAAACCGAAGTCACTCAAATGCTGCTGTAATAATTGAGTGCCTACTTCAGCTGGCATTGATCCCTGTATCCGTACAAGTCCCAAATTTTTATATTTGGCCATATCAAAGTCTTTATTGTGGATATTTATATTCATATACCTTTTATTACGGGTAGACGTCCACTCATCAAAAGTGATTGTAAATCTTTTATTTTCAGACTTCATAATTTTCAATTCATTTTTCAATTTGTTTTTTGTGTTATAACTCTGTTTTAGAATTATCTGTGTTATAGTTGTAGAAGATTTTGGCACATCGTAGCCAGAGTTTTTAAAAAAGGTATCTCAGATCTTCTGAAGTACAAAATGTGCTCAATGGTATCCCATCCAATGCAGCCATTCTGGTCACTCGAACTTCCATATTTGAAAAATAATCAGTGAGTTTAATTTTCTTTTGTGAAGGTTCATTCGTACGTTTTCGTGTTTGAATTAGACCACTATTAGACGTTGATGTACTCGGCCTTTGCGACTCCTGTTCTTGCGGCATCTCTCCGATATGCTTGGCACGCATGTGAGTGTGTAACGCTCCAGTTGCGCCACCAGGAGTTTTCAATATTTTTTTGCAATGTTTACATTCAACACTCTGTCCATTATCAGCTCTCAAGAAATGTTCCCAGATAGAGCTTTGTGTGCGTTTGTTCAAAAACTCTTTATATACAGTCTTATTTGAAGAAGACCTGAAAAAAAATAAAAGGAAGTTAGGTTAATAATCATGATATTGTTAAACATAGTTGCCCACTCATTACAAATATACTTTATTTTTATTTTTATAATTACGTTTACAAACACAGAAACACACAAACACCCAGATCCGGAACAACTACTTCCAGATCATACAAATATGTATTTGTTTCGTGCGGGGATCAAACCCGCGATACGCTGCGCAACAGTCGATCACTCAGCCATTACGCCAACCGTGTCGTCAAACGTATTACGTATTTTATAGCCAAACGACAGAGCATGCTTAGTTCATTCATTCCTGATTTAAAGACGAGCTATATCATTTAATTTTTTTGATAAATAACTTATTTTTCTTATAGGTATTTTATGTTTTAATCAGTGTTCTTAATTAATATGTATTTGGGAACCTAGATATTCTATAATCTAATCGGAATAAATACACCTTAAGAAAATGTTTGATTTACAAATTATTTTGTATGAACTATGCATGCTCTACGGGGTTTTTAATGCCCTTTTAATACTAAATAGTCTTATTAAGGCTTTGGTTTAAGTACTTACATCTTTCAAGAGATAATCCACACCTTCAAAGTCACTCACGATAAAGATACAACTGCTATAAATTGTTAATATTTGCACGCATTTAGCACCAACTTTTAATTAGGTAATTTGATCAAATTTCAACTGTGAGAATCTAGCGATGTGAACTGAATAACCGACAATTGAGCAATGAAACTACACTTTCATTTTAGCTAAGAAAGTGAAGAGCATAGTAGTTCCCCGTGGTCGTAGGGGCTTTTCGCCAGGGACTCCCCGGCCCTACCGAGTCTACCGACTCGCCAAGTTAATATATTTGAACTCTATTCTGTACGTCTTAGAACAATTTTTTGAAAGATTTAACAAACGATAAAATAAACTGCGGGGAATCCCCTGTTTGTATAGTTTCGAAGTAGTTATAACGTAGTGTTGCCACATTATAACTGGTATGTATAATCCTTTTTTTATTGGTTGACTATTTTGATTAATTTATTATACCAATAATTACGTAAGTACGGAATTGACATCTTCAGTTACGGAATTAAAAATACTTTAAAATAAGTTCGTAATTACGTAATTGCGTAATTACGTAATGGAAGCCCTACCCGTGACACAGGGTATGTACCCTACTGCGGGCGTCGTCTTTATTAAATAAAAAAAAAAACAAAGGGAATATCAGCGTTTGGACGAGCATTAGTTTAGTTTAGTTTGACATGGAAGAAAGTTCTTGACACAATATAAGAGAGAGTACCCGTAACCCTCAACTGGCATGTACCTACTCAAATAACCAATATCAGTCTAAACTCGCATTTGAGTATACCAGTTGAGGGTGGTATCAAGGAAAATACCGAGATTCATATCTGAAGAATGTAAAGGGATAATGGAGCCGTTAAATATGACCGGTGGTACTGTGTCGGTGGTCAATCGAGTTAAAAGGCGTTGACTCCCTGTAACAATGGCCTGGCACTTGCACGGATTTACAGTCAAGCCAAACTTGTCAGAAGTTAAGCTTAGTGATGGCCTCAGATATGTTATTCGCAATGGAATGGGCATACAACTGCAAGTCATTCAAGATTATTTAGGTCACCCGAGGATTTAAGGTTGGAAATTTCAGCGCATTTCACAACATTCTATGACAAGTCATTTACTGTCGAGGCAGCAAGACTATGGAATGCACTGCCTCTTTCTATAAGACGAGCTCAATCGTTGGCATCTTTTAAAAAAATATTGAAGTATCACTATCTTTGTAATTAATTTTTTGATGTTTTAAAATTAATAGTTAAGCATTATTTGCGCTGTGTACAGCGTAAATAATGCATATACCCCATCTATCTCTTCACTTGTCACTAAAAATCTTCCAGTTCAAGTTCCACCTAATTTCTGTTGTATCTACTTACCTATTTCGAATAATTTAAATTTTTTCTAATAATATGTTGGAATATTTTATGAAATATTCATATTATGAGTAACCATTGGTTACAATGCGGTATTTTCAAATAACGATGTTCATTGGTTATACAGATTACTGAATTCATCGTAATGATCTATTAGTAATGAATAAGTAATCGCTAGATGGCGCTGTACTATGAGAACAGGATAATTAAGAATTTATATTTCAAACAATTACTTACATTTCACTCAATAAATCGAATAATAATGATACGTTCTAATGTAGAAGTGGTGCCCAAATATATTGTCTTCTGTTTTATAAAAAATAGTTTTTATAGATTTTAGACTTCTTAAATTATAGTTGTATCTAAACAATATACCTAACAATATTATTATTGTCTTATTAATCATATTTTATATTTAAATGTAAGTAGGTAAATAAATATCTTTCACGAAGAGGAATCCTCATCGACCCTACTGCAAAGTCACCATTTTCTAATGTAACTAACATCACAGTAAAGATTTAACATGGTGCACATTTAGAGACGAGCTCATTATGCGAAATGCACATTAGAAAAGTGCCCTGTATGAGAAGTGCACTTACTTCATACGACGGAACGGTGAAAGTATTTATACAGATTTTCTAAGCGTTTACGCGAGAAATTAATTGTGTCAAATGTTGCTAATTATGTCCAGTGAATATTTTAAATCTGTGCCAGGGGCCAGGGTCGAGTACAAGGAGAACGCCATTGGATATTTATAATCCTCTATGTTTTAACCCTGTCGTGCAGACAGGGTGTCAAAAATATTATAGACTCATTTGAGTGTTCCCCTCCACGGAAATCTTTAGTAAAAGGCGAAAGATTTATGCGTTTTGAAGGGAAACCAGAGTTAACTTTAGCTACAGTTACAAAATTATTTGTACCGCTCGTTGTAACGAAACCATATCGCGATTCAGGAATATGGTACAGCGTCATCTATGAAATAATATGTAAACTAAAAAAGTACATAATAAAAAAATATTTAAAGTTATCGGCAAGTTAAGATAGTTAGGAATTAATGTTGTTATGGAATATCACGACTATATTTTGTATTTTATTTCATTAATAAGTCCTGTCCAAATTCAAAGAGTTTGTGAGGATGGATCTTTGTGGCTCTTGCACGCAAAAACGACTGGGGAATGGACTGTGATGAAACTTAACACTAATGTAGATTATTTATAACGTTATTCTTGGTATAGTGCACACCTGAAAGTAGTTTGCTCAGAATCAGTAACACATTCCAATGAGGTAGTTTTTGGATCATGTCATTTTTTATTATATGATTTCTTGAAGTAAAAATCTTGATGGGCTGTCAAAGCTTTGCACTATACCAAAAATAGCCTTGTATATCAATAGTGAATTGAAGTGTATATAAATATCAATAATTAAATTGAAATATATGTATTATGACCGGAGTCATTCGAGTAGCGGACTACTCCGCTAGGTGTGGTCATTTTCTGCGCCATAAAGGTTTTAGGAAGCTATAGCGGAGTTTTCCAAACTGTGTGGCGTGTCGCCTTGGGGCGACGTGGAAGTACTCCAAGCGTCGCGAAAGATCCACGTAGATTGCCTGTTTGAAGTCTATACCAACGTGACCGAGTTGTGTAAACGCCGCGCGCATTTTGACCATCCAAACATGAGCCCCGTTTTAGGAAGCTATGCTCAGAAAACCAATCCCATTCTTATCCTGCCAACATCTCTTTTATTTTTTATTTATTTGAAGTTATTTTTTGGTAACTTCACACTAGGCTATAATTACCCACTGGTAAGTACTTTTGGCTTAGAGAGCGGGAGGTGTCGGGGAGCGGGAGGCATCGCACAAAAATGACAAACTCACAAGGGTGTCGTAGTAAAACCAAGGGTGTCATAGGAAACCCTGAGCTATAGCATTTCTTTAAGCTTTGGCTATAGCTTTCATAACGAGAAAGAGAAAAGTAGGAGCCAAGTTCACAGTATTGACTTATACCGTATGTTCCAAAGGTGTTTAAACTTATCGTGTCCAGGACGTTAGTGAGTAAGGTACAAGGATAACGTCCGCTGCCGTGATGGAAGCGCTGGGTATGTATAATAATATATGTAATAATGTATTATGCAATAACTCACACAACGCTATCTGATTCCAAAATAAACAAAGCTTATACTATGGAAACGAGATATCTGATAATCATATTTATATATTTCTGAATACATACATATTATAGATAAATAACACCCAGACACAGAATAAACCATCATGCTCATCACACAAAGTTTTATCCTGAGTGGGGATCGAACCCACGACCTCGGGTTTAGCAGCCAGGGTCACTAACCACCAGACCAACTGGCCAGTCTGGGTATGTAACATGTACCTACTTTTTTTTATTTGCAGGTAGTTTCTGAATCTCGATATAGTTTTACATCGAGCGTTACAAATATATTTTTTCTTTTTTTTTTGAAGATAACTAGCAATGTAGGATTGTGGGTCCCACATTACTAGCAATCATATTAACCCCTCTAGCCGTTGGTAGTATAACGGATAGGATTCAAAACTGCGACCTCACGATTGCGAGTTTGATACCTTAGCCATTAGGCTACCGTCGCTTAAGTAATTAATTTGACAAATTTCGCCAAAATTAATTCTGGTTTACCTTCAAAAACCTTTTCCTTTTACAAAAAGATTTCGGTAGAGGGGCACACTCAAATAGTCTTTAATATTTTTGATACCCTGTCTTCAGAACAGGGCTAAAACAAAGTAAAATTAGTAATAAATGCTGCGTTGCTAAAGCAAAATGGGTACGTATGAAGTTTCCTTACGGTATTTTATGTAATAAGCCTGTTAAAATTTAAACCAATGGATAGTCATCACAAGGTATATCACAGGTTAGATCTTAATATAACCTCGATAAAAAGTACCTAACCGTTGATCATTTAAATCATTATTCGTTCCGAAGGCTGCCCTTTTAAGTAATATATGGGCGACAGTTATGCAATTGCCTTCGTAAATTTGATTACATAAGGCACGCGTCCCACCGTCAACGATTGCCGTGTAGGCGAATTGTCCATAAAGTATAATGCATGCCTGGGTCTTTATTCACTATCTTTATTTCGCTGTCGTGAAAAGCGGTGCGCTCAAATATGTCCACCACGCATGCGCGGTAGAGAGCTGCACTTAGAAATGCATCAACGCGCATGCGCGGTGGACCTCTTTGAGCGCACCGCGCATGTACCAGTTAACGAAATAAAGATAGTGAATAAGGACCCAGATTTAAAATTCCCATTGCGTTTGACGATACTCGACTTATAAAACTCACACTTTATATAAAGAACCAGACGGAAACCATAATCGCTGAGTAGCTACAAATTGCGCATGCTACATTGGCAGTAACCAAAAAAAAAATAATAACGAAAATGACTACACATAGGATAATTTTATCTGTTGACTGCGGGCGTTTACTCACTCTGAATGTTCGGATAAGCAAAGCACCTGAGAATATTTTGACCACCAATAAATTCTCACTGTGTGAGGATTATCGCTGCCATTGCGAGTAATTGCGACCATTAGTGGCCAGAGAGAGAATACTTCGCAGATTGTGTTTTTGATTTTGTATATTGTATGAAGTAAAAATAATCGCTCGGCCGGGAATCTGTCCTTCATGCATTTAACGTGTATAAATAAGCAAAAAAAATGCTAAAAGATCTTAGGTACAACGATTTCTAATCGCTTACTCGTCGACAGTAGGACATAAGCCTTGCATTCGCCCATGGAAGTTCACGCATCGATTACTTTCCAAAAACATTTTTGGTTAATGAGGTTATCACCTTGTAGTTGTTTTTAATAATTTAGGTAACCTTCACAAGATGTAAGTATACTTGGGAATAATAGTTATGAAATTGAAAGAAAAAAAAAGTAGTAGGTATTATTGTTTTTAAACTTTCGCGATTTTTATACATATTAGATATAGTTCGGGACTTAATCGCGTGAATTATTTAAAGGTACGAACCTTTTATTTACCCGACGTTTCGATCGAATTGCACCGATCGTGGTCACGGGTCGACTGTGGGAAAGATCGGTGCAATTCGAACGAAACGTCGGGTAAATAAAAGGTTCGTACCTTTAAATAATTCACGCGATTAAGTCCCGAAATATATCTAATAAGTAGTAGGTATGTTTTAATGGTAATTCTGTAGTGTTTTGGATGGTCCACACGCACTATGTATGCTCCATTATTTTTTTAATTTGGTCTGAAAAACTGAAAACATTTATACAACATGTCATAATGAAATATGAATAATTGTACTCTATGTTATGCAAACACAGTTTAATGCCATCTGTTGACTTTATGGTGTATTATTTTTCAAGTAATAATCAGAATTGGGTAAAACCGATGTAGTTAGCTGTAATAGTAAATATCTATTCGTTCATTCAGCGCAAGAAATAAAAAACAGGAATGTCAATGCCCCCAACAGCAACTTTAGACTTTTGTTAGATGGCGCTAAGCGAAGGTTGCTCTCGCCTTGGCGATTCTCGAAGCGGGTTTATTAATGAAGTAAACAATAGTAATAAGATACAAAAATAGATTTATATAATTTCAAGCTTAAACCCATATGTTTTTACTACTGAACTTTGATTGTAACGATGTTTTAAATTTAAGTAAGTACTAAATAATGGACTCTGAAATCTGCATATCATGCGTAGGTATGTAGAGTCCACTTTGCGATATATATAGTGTCCTGTTTTGGGGAAATTCCACTGATTGGGAAACGGTGTAAAACAGTGCGTAAGGGCCATTTTGCGATTTAAACAGACGGACAGTTGCAGGGCACTTTTTAAAACTTTAAAGTTGCTTACCCTTCGATGCATATATATTTCAGAAGTAGCTATTTAAAAAAAAAAGAATTTTCATCTATTTGCAAGATTACGCGGCAGTCGAAACCAACACAAAATAAAAATTATACCAAACAAAACATAATTGTTAAACAAAAGTATTTTCTGTATGACCTCTAGAATTTATAACAAAATACCTATAGAATTATGCAAGATTGATAACATCCATGAATTAAAAATAATCTAATAATTGAATTGTGATTTGTTATTGATATATTTTCTGTTTTAATTTTTCATTTTTTTTTGTGATTATTATTATATTTATTCATTAGCTGTATTCATTAATAATATTAACCTGTGACATAATTATGGACCTGTACTAATTTGTTATAAACATATAAATACCTAATATTAATCATAAATTTTTGAATTGTCGAATGATCTCAGCTCTGTGGTAGAGCTGAGATCAGTCACAGGCAGATATTTTGATGAAAACGTCCAAAAATTATTGATTAATGTCTCTATTTTTTTTAAGTCGTCCCTCGCTGTATGATACAAGCCCTGTGTCGCGGTGGACTTTACAAACATTACATACAAGTCACGGACACATTTACACCCAGACTCGGAACAACAATTTGTGGATCACACAAAGTGGTGTCCCGTGTGGGAATTGCGTCGACGACCTCTTGCGTAGCAGTCGGATACACTTCCACCACGCCACCGAGGCAATCTGTTATAATATTTTATGAATTGAATGCAAACAAAATCAATCAAATGAATGTTCTGATTACGCCCTTTCATTTGATAACAAACAGCATATTTAAAAATATTAAGTATAAATAGATTATGGTAATACTTACCATACTCTATGTGATTAGAGTATAACCTATGTCCCCACCGAAATTGTGTAAGTAGTTTAGGCGCTACAGTGAAACCTATATAAATACAAATATATAGACTGCTGAAAACATATTCATAACATCACGCTACGACCAATAGGAGCAGAGCATCAATGAAAAATGTTGCAAAAACGGGAAAAATTGACGCACACGAAGTACATTTTTTTTTATATAAAAGGCCACTCCTGCAGTAGGGTACAAGCCCTGTATCGCGGGGGACTTTATACAAGTGATGTCCCTTGTGGGAATCCTCGACCTCATGCGTAGCAGTCGGATACACTCCCAACCTGCCACAGAGGCAGTCTTGCTTTATATAGACAAACAGCAGTATTTAGTAAACACAAAAATACCTAGATATTCGAACACGTAAGTCTAACAAAAACAAAAAGCGCAGTGACCTTTTACGCTTCCATGAGTAATATTTTCGTCACGAAAAATTTTACAGTAAAAAAAAAACAGAGGGAAGACGGGAACATGGAGGATACATTTCAAGGTACCGTCGTAAAGTGCATAACATATGAAGAACTGAGTGCTCCACCAACTTCAAAAGATAAACATTTCACTCATAAATCTAACCCAAATCATTTCGGCGGTCCCTAAGTTTTTGTACAGGAAATAAGGAATCTTTGTACATACTAAAGAAAAAGTTCAGTCAATTTGTTATGGATGAAAGAGAGATAAAATATTAGGACTGACACGTATAAAATATTTCACATTAGTCTTCGTTACTTCTGCATTTTTGTATGAGTCGTATGTAATGGCACGTGGTATGTATTGCAAAAACCTACCCACGGTTGTTAACTATACTAATATTTAAAGCTGAAGAATTTGTTTGTTTGCACGCGATAATCTCAGGAACTACTGATCCGAATTAGAAAAATATTTTACTGTTGGATAGCCCATTTATCGACGAAGGCTATAGGCTATATTACATCACGCTACGATCAATAGGAGCAGAGCAGCAATGAAAAATGTTGCACAAACGGGGAAAATTTATGCAGACGAAGTTGCGCGGGTCAGCTAGTAAAACTATAAAAATGAAATGCCGAAATGTATGCAATCGCTTAACTTCAGAACCACTGCACCAATTTAATAATACTTACTTTTTTTGTTGTGTTCAGAATAAGGATTAAATAAAAGGAAAAAAATCGTAAAGAAGTGAACAAAATTAGACGAAACCTACACCCACAAAGCCGGGGCAGGCAGTTAGTAGAATAATAATAACGACGTTCCATTGACGAATAGCCAAATACCTTCTCTTCTGTTTTTATTACAAATCAAAAAAAAAAATAAAAAAAAATAAAAAAAAAAATAATAATAAAAAAAAAAAAAAAACATTTGTAATTATCATAATAATATATCTAAACAATGTACCTGTCAATATTAATGTCCTAATAACAATTAAATGTACCTAAAATTCGTTCTCTCACAAAAAGGGACACTGCAAAGTCACAATTTTCGATTGTTATAAAAACAGGTTTAGGGTGAAAATGTGTGTGTCGAACTTGATTCTAGGTTGCCAATTATATCCAGTACACATTCTTAATCTGACCCAAGGTACAGCACATTAAAATCGCTTAATATTAATATTTATTACAATTATAACCCTGTCGTATAGACAGGGTATCAAAAATATCAAAGACTCATTTGAGTGTTCCCCTCCACGGAAATCTTTAGTAAAAGGCGAAAGATTTATGCGTTTTGAAGGGAAACCAGAGTTAACTTTAGTTACAGTAACAAAATTATTTGTACTGCTCGATGTAACGAAACCATATCGCGATTCAGGAATATGATACAGCGCCATCTATGAAGTAATCTATAAACTAAAAAAGTACATATTTGTAAGCACTTGGAAAATTATCGTCAAGTTATGATAGATAGGCATTAATTTTGTTAGGGAATATCTCGACTATATTTTTATTTCATTTCATTAGTAAGTCCGGCTAAAATCCTGAGTGTTTGTGAGGAGTGTTTGTTGCTCTTGCACGCAAAAACTACTAGAACGAACTGAGGTGAAACTTAGCACTAATGTAATTCACAAGCTATATCAAAGTTAAGGCAGAAACATACTACTGTGTCGTGGAGTGTCGCTTCGCGACAGAAGCCTATCGGTTCCATACATTTTGTATGGCTAGAAAAACATTCAAGTAGAGTGGTGTCATGGTGTGTCGTAGCTTGATTTGTCGTGACGAGGACCGCTTGCATGCGATCGCGCCAGAACGGTCGAGGGGAGTCCGGCGCACCACGACTATTTAGATTAGTGTATTTCTAACATTAATCTTAAACACCGTCAAGTTGATTTTGTTACCTTGTCTCCGACGTGAGGTCAGTTTATATTATGTAACTTATAGAAACAACATAAGTATGACTGTAAAAAATAAATATTAATCATTGCAAATATAAGTTATTTATTAATTTATGTTGAATTTTTTGAGATCGTAAATTAAGTCTGTGGCGGGAGTAAGGGACTGCCTCTGTGGCGCGGTGGGAGTGTATCCGACTGCTACGCAAGAGGTCGTGGGTTCGATCCCCACCCAGGATAAAACTTTGTGTGATGAGCATGATGGTTTATTCTGTGTCTGGGTGTTATTTATCTATAATATGTAGGTATGTATTTAGAAATATTTAAGTATGTTTATCAGTTGTCTGGTTTCCATAGTACAAGCTCTGCTTAGTTTGGGATCAGATGGCGTTGTGTGAATTGTCCCAAGATATTATAAAAAAAAAAAAAAAAAAAAGGTAAAATTTATTTAAGATTGAATTCAGGAATCTTTTTCATATCTCGGTCACTATAGAGGCCTAGCGTGATCGTAAGGGACCAGCACAATGTCCCCGATGTCAACAATTTTGACAAACAACAACAATAACGAGAATTGTAAAATACTCAGAAGATAGGAACTGACTCGAAATTTAATTAAGTTAGTTATCATGTGAGGCTCAAAAGGGTGGTTCGAAAACTGTTTCGTTTACAGTTTACTTCATAGATGGCGCTGTACCATTGATCTTGATTCGCAATATTGTTTCGTTACACCGAGCGGTACCAAATTTTATGACTATAACCCAAATTAACTCTGGTTTCTCTTCAAAACGCGTAAATCTTTCGCCTTTTACTAAAGATTTCCGTGGAAGGGAACACTTAAATGAGTCTTTAATATTTTTGAAACTCTGTCTTTATGACAGGGTTAAAATCAAATTTAAAATATGTATTTTAGGGTTGCTTCTATAAAGGCGACGAGGTATAATTTACTACATCAATTATAAAAAAAATAAAGATTATTTCTTAGAAGTTATTATCTTAAAATAAAATTAAGGCCCTTACATAACATCATTTTTTACATAATGTTGATCATAAATGTAATTTATTAAAATGAAAATTTACAATGTTATTAAATACATTAATTACCCTACGAACTAAATATATACAAACTATTAACATTATTTACAACTTACCTAGTAAACTACAAAAAAAAGGATTACAAAAAAAAAGGGGAGTAACAACCAGTTTAGGTGTCGAAGAATTCCTCCCCAACATAAATTAGGTACTTGTGTACATTCGTCAGAACGTTTCGTTTTAAAATTTAGTAGTAAAATCAAACTAAAAATTGAAACAATCACATGCCAATAATTGCATTTCTGAAAGATAGAAAAATGTTAACTCCAGACTCAGAAATCGAAGCCGAGATTTCCATATGCCAAACCGGGGCCTGAATCGAACCACCTATCTGGACTATGTTATTAGACCTCAAATTTCTCTATCCTTTCTTTCAAGCGAGTTAAGTTCGATTCCTGAGTCTGGACTTCAATTTTTTCTATCTTTCAAAAATGCAATTTTTGTATTAGTATAGAAATAGGCAAGAAATGCCTATATTACTGTTATCACATACCAATTTATCTTGTGGCATAACACTATTGTTTATTGATAGAAGTATTTAAGTATTCAATAACTTTGTTATCACTAATTCAACAAACTAAACTAGTGCAAACCTCACTTATGATTTAAATGTAACATCGCTGAAACTATATACATAAAGGTCGAGTATGATAGATGGATGTTGCTCTGGCACGCAAAAACTACTGGAACGAACTGTGGTGAAAATTAACAATAATGATGATCTACATCATATATATCAATAGTGAATTGAAATGTTTAAATCAATAATTAAGTGGGGGCAACGCCAAGGCGACACGACGCACTCTTTGTAAAAGAACCTTTAAAATCTTTAAAGGCGCAGCCAATGACCACACCTAACGGAGTAATCCGCTACTCTAATGACTCCGGTCATAATACTCAAAAACTCTTAGGATTTGGCCGGACTTAATAATGACATGAAATGCAAAAAAAAGTCGTGTTAATCCATAAGAAAATTAATGCCTATTTATCATAACTTGCCGATAATTTTCCGTAAGTACTCACAAATATGTACTTTTTTAGTTTACAAATTACTTCATAGATGGCGCTGTACCATATTCCTGAATCGCGATATGGTTTCGTTACATCGAGCAGTACAAATAATTTTGTGACTAGAGCTAAAATTAACTCTGGTTTCCCTTCAAAACGCATAAATCTTTCGCCTTTTACTAAAGATTTCCGTGGAGGGGAACACTCAAATGAGTTTTTAATATTTTTGATACCCTGTCTTAACGACAGGGTTATAAAGAAATAATAGCGAATAACGATTTCTATTGGCCCCACCCTGGTTCAGACTTAAAATGTTCACTGGACATATCACATAACATTTGAGGGCACGCCCACAATTAATTTCTCATCCTAAACGCTTAAGTAACCTATACAAACATACTTTCTTCGTTCCGTCGTGTGTAGTACCTAAGCGCAGTAGGTGCACTTTTGGTAAGACACTTCTCTATTATGCGTTTTGCTTATTGAGCACGTCTCTAAATGAACACTTCGCAAAATGTGCACCATTTTAGTTACATTACAAAATGGTGACTTTGCAGTGGCAGCAGGGTCTATGAGGATTCCTTTTTCTTTTAGTGAGAATGATTTTAAGGTATCTACCTACATTTAATTATATGATAATACATTATTATAAATAGGTGTAGTATACTTTACGTATAGACTTAATTAAAAAAGGATTACAGGAGGAAAGAAACACCATTTTTTATAAAATACAAGAGAACATATTTGGCTATTCATTAGAACGCATTATTATTTTTCTTTTTATTGAGAGAATAGAAAAAATCACAAAACGATGTAACTGATTGTTTGAAAAGTAAATACTTTTTAAAAATTAATACAAATTTAAAGAAATTCGGTTTAATTTTGAAGTTTTTGCAAAACCGAGATTTAAAAAAAAACACATTTACAAAAACTTTAACAAGGTATAAAGCAATATTTTATCAATATGTATTATGTGAATGGTAGCAGATATTATACGTGTTATACACTTTGGCTTTACCGTACGAATAGGTGAAAATAAATTCACTCATCCTATTCTCATAGTAGGTATAGCGCCATCTAGCGATTACTTATTAGGTATTACTAATAGATAATTACGATGAATTTAGTAATATATTTGACCAATGAACATCATTATTTCAAAATACCGCAATTTTACATTGCTTAGGATAACGTTCGCTGCAGAGCTGGAAGTGCCTAGTCTGTATAATAATATATCTATTATAGTATCACCCACACTAAGCAGAGCTTGTACTATAGAAACCAGATATCTGATAAACATGTTGATATATTTCTAAATACATACATAATATAAAGGGACAGAATAATCCATCGTGCTCATCAAACAAAGTTTTATCCTGGGTGGGGGTCGAACCCACGGCCTCCGGCTTAGCAGTCAGGGTCACGAACCACTAGACTAACTGGCCAGTCTGGGTATGTAACATGTACCTACTTTTTTTTGTTTGCAGGTTACTTCTCAGATGGCGCTGTAGTATATTCCTGAATCACGATACAGTCTTATATCGTGATTATTTATTTTTTTAAACAAAATATAACTAGCAATGCGGGATTGTGGGTTCCACATTACTAGTAATCCTGTTAACCCCTCCAGCTAAGCTCAATGGCTTGTGTTAGCAGTGGGCTCACGTCGGTAGACCTCACGATTGCGAGTTCCATGCCTTAGCCATTAGGCTACAGCCGCTTAAATAAATAATTTTAAGAATTTACCCAAAATTAACTCTGGTTTCCCTCCAAAACGCACAAATCTGTTCCTTTTACGGTGGAGGGGAACACTTAGATTAGTCTTAATTTTAACCCTGTCTTTAGGACTGAGTTAAAATAAAGTATTATTAGTATTAGCACCTGGATGACCAAGCTTTGCTAGGTATTTTTTTTTAAACGACTTTTTCCAAATATGAATAGAAAGCCTAGCTAGATCGATTCATCGCCCCCGAAACCCCCTCCATACTAAATTGCATGAAAATCTCTCAAAGGTATAATATTGGCTGCGTTGCTAGGGCGAAATGGGTACCTACGTTTTAAGTTTCCTTACGGTAGGTATATTATCTAATAAGCCTATTAAAAAAATATACAAAAAATTATGTATATCATAAGATTCATAAGTCAGCTTTTAATTTAACCTCGATTTAAAGTACCTAAACGTTCATCATTTAAATCATTATTCATTTATGGCTGCCCTTTTATGTAATATATGGGCGACTGTTACGCAATTGCCCATATAAATTTTATTACATAAGGCACACGTCCGACTGTTGACGATTGGTAAGAAACGAGTAGCCGAACTGTCCCTAAAGCATAATGCATGATCATGCCTGACTTAAGTTTCTTTTTATATTGCGTTTGATTATATTGTAATGGTTAAGATGAGTACCAATATCCAATTTGTAAAACATACACTTTACGTCCAGAACCAGACGTAAACCATAATCGCTGAGTAGCTACAAATTGCGCATGGTACATTGGCAGTAACCAAAAAAAGGAAATAAAGCGGCGGTAGCTTAATGGCTAAGGCATTGGTCTCGCAATTGTGCGGTCGTGGGTTCGGATCCTGACCATTATACTACCGACGTGAACCCACTCCTAACACAAGCCATGGAGCTTAGCTGGAGGGGTTCACAGGATTGCTTGTAATGTGGGAACACAATCCCACATAGCTAGTTATCTTTAAAAAAAAAAATGACTACAGATACGATAGTTTTATCTTTAGGCTGCTGATGTCTACTCACTCTAAATGTTCGGATAAGCGAAGCACCTGAGAATGTTAAGACCACCAATAGAATCTCACTGTACGTAGATTATCGCTGCCATTGCAACCACTAACGGTCAGAGAGAGAATAATTCGCCAATAGTGTTTTTTATATAATTTTATGAAGTAAAAATAATTGCTCGACCAGGAATCTTTCCGTAGTACTATTACTTTTTCTGTGCCTACACACATTTAACGTGTATAAATTAGCACAAAAAATGCTAAAAGATCTTAGGTACAACGATCGCTAATCGCTTACTCGTCGACAGTAGGACATAAGCCTTGTATTCGCCCATGAAAGTTCACGCATCGATTACTTTCAAAAATCATTTTTGGTTAATGAGGCTATCACCTTGTAGTTGTTTTTAATTATATTTTTATTTAGTTAACCTTCACAATGTGTAAGTATATTTGGGAATAATAGTTACGAAATTTAAAGTAAAAAAAGTAGTAGGTATGTTACTTAATTCTGTAGTAAGTATTTCGGCCGATCCACACACACTATATTATTCTTCTATATATTTTTTATTTGGTCTGCAAAACTGAATAATATTTATACTTTATAATACACTTTTTTTTTCATAGCCATGTGTCGCGGGGGACTTTACAAACATACAAGTCACGGACACAAAGTACACCCAGACTCGGAACAACAATTTGTGGATCACATAAAGTGGTGTACCGTGTGGTAATCGAACCCACGATCTCTTGCGTAGCAGTCGGACACACGCCCACCGCGTCACATAGGCACTTTGTGGACAATACCTGTCAAAGGCCGCACGAGTTTTTCTCTCTTTTCCGATTTATAGTCAATATTTACTTTTTAATTAAAAGGGATGGCGTGGTATTAGATTGACATTTTTAAAGATCGTATGTTGTTTATGTAACCTATAGGTTGCATAAAACATTATCGTCTGCAGGTGAGTCGTTGAAACGTTTTTTACGCGAGGAAACACTGAAGGATATATTTGCAAGGATTATACTGTAGGTATCCTAAGAGGCCGATCAATCAATCAAATCAATCAATCAGCCTGTATCGGTCCACTGCTGGACATAGCCCTCTCGTAACTTACGACAGTCCACCGCCCTCCGCATCCAATTCATTCCAGCGACTTTCTTTAAGTCGTAAGAGTCTGATACATTACAATATTATCTTGAATACCAATTGAAATCGTTTTCATCAATCCTTTAATATGCTGTATCTAACTACCTATCTATACTAATATTATAAAGCTGAAGAGTTTGTTTGTTTGTTTAAACACGATAATCTGAGGAACTACTATTCCAAATTGAAAAAAATATGTTATTGTTGGATAGCCCATTTATCCAGGAAGGCTATATACTATATAACATCACGCTATAACCAATAGGAGCGGAGCAGCAATGAAAAATGTTGTAAAAACGGGGAAAATTTACGCAGACGAAGTTGCGCGGGACAGCTAGTGATATAAGTAGCAGCTCCTTATAGCTGCCATACCTACATACATACATAACATTATAGTTTGTAACAAACAAACTTTTTAGCAGACTTCAAGAAATAGGTAGGCTAGGTATTTATAATTAAAGATTAGATAAGTGGATAAGTAATGAATAGTCATGATTTTGCACGTGTAGTAGACTAGTAGTTAGCTACTTCTCCTAGATTATACGTAGGTACATTAGTTGATGTTATACGTGATTAGGTGAAAAAATAGACTTTAGATTTACACAGAAAATTTACTTCCACAGAGCAAGGATTCCGGCTACAGTCCTGATATGGAGGAAGAGAAAGCCCCTGATAGAGCATGGATGAACGGTTTCGGCGCAGTCATGGCCTTGCCATTCCCGTACACGGCCCGCACAATATACCAAGGGTACCCACCTATAGAAGGTACATTTCTAAATTTCATGCCGGGACCCTCGGCCTGGTCGCCACTTTTAAGGGACACCAAATGGCATGTTGATATGATACAAGATGCTATGTTGAAGGTGGGCGCCACACGCTGTCAAGGGGTGCACACTCAGGTGAAATGATTCCCCCTCACCATGCCACGTCAGGTAATCACAATGACGGTATTGGGTGAAACGAAATAATGCACCCACCTCATGCAGGCGTGGATCCAGAACTCTGGGGGCAACATGTGACCCAACCAGCCAAGTAAAAGTCAGGTAGGTACCGTATACCTCAGTACACCAGCCACTACCGCCTAAAGGCAGGCGATTGCCTCTCAAAACACAAGGTCTTTCAGTTGAGTCAGGGAAGGGGCGATTGCCCCTATCCCCTTCCCCCCCTTGGATCCGCGCCTAACCCCATGTATACACCTTCTTCACTCTGAAGGTGAAGGGCGCTATCATCTATACTAATATTAAAAAGCTGAAGAGTTTGTTTGTTTGTTTGTTTGTTTATTTGTTTGAACGCGGTAATCTCCGGAACTACTGGTCCGAATTAAAAAAAACTTTTTTCTGTTAGGTAGCCCATTTATCGAGGAAGGCTATAGGCTATATACCATCACGCTACAACCAATAGGAGCGGAACAGCAATGAGAAATGTTGCGAAAACGGGGGAAATGGACGCATACGAAGTTGCGCGGGTCAGCTAGTCATAAATCATCCTAGATCCTGGCATTACTGGACTCTTTATGATTGGTTACCTTCTGTACTCTCGCTATTTTGTGGCCTCTTGTCACACACGAACTCGTTACTATTGTCCCATACTTATGACCCATACTTCACACGACGTCTTTTCAAAATCTATACTTATATTAAAAAGCTGAAAAGTTTGTTTGTTTGAACGCGATTATCTGAGAAAGTACTAGTCCGAATTGAACATTTATTTTATTTTCGGATAGCCCAATTATCGAGGAAGGCTATAGGCTATTTAATATCACGCTACAACCTATAGAAGCGAAGCAGCAATGAAAAATGTTACAAAGACGGTGAAAATTTACGCAGACGAAATTGCGCGGGTCAGCTAGTACATACTATGTTGGCCTCTCGTATTCGAATGGTCATAAAATTTGTAAAACTTTTACTTTAGTGCTACCAACTAACATGAAAAGTTTTACAAATTTTACAATCATATATCATATAATGTGGGATTCTGGGTCTCACATTACTAGTAATACTGTAAACTATAGCAGTAGTATAATGGGTAGGATTCGAAACTCCCACCTTAGCGATTAAATCTGTTGGCTCTCAAATACATTTGATTAAAATCTTTATACCTAGGTGTTAAGTACTTAAATAGATTTTTGTATCGAGTTGAGGCTAATTAAGTAAGAAATAAGTACACCATAAACTTGTTATTACTGACTAGCTGTCCCGCGCAACTTCGTATGTGTAAATTTTCCCCATTTTTGCAACATTTCACGTCGCTACTCCGCTCCTATTAGTCGTAGCGCGATGTTATATAGCCTATAGCCTTCCTCGATAAATGGGCTATCCAACAAAAAAAGATTTATTCAAATCGGACCAGTAGTTCCTGAGATTAGCGCGTTTAAACAAACAAACAAAGCAAACAAACAAACTCTTCCGCTTTATAATATTACTAGCTGTCCCGCGCAACTTCGTATGCGTAAATTTCCCCCGTTTTTGCAACATTTCACGTCGCTACTCCGCTCCTATTAGTCGTAGCGCGATGTTATATAGCCTATAGCCTTCCTCGATAAATGGGCTATCCAACAAAAAAATATTTTTTCAAATTGGACCAGTAGTTCCTGAGATTAGCGCGTTTAAATAAACAAACAAACAAACAAAGCAAACTCTTCCGCTTTGTAATATTATATTATAGTATAGATGAACTGATGTTTTATTTCTTGCTTTTAATAAATATTCACTGACTCCACGTGATAGCACGTGATGCGTAACTAGTCTAATGAGTAGGCATTAGACGTGGCTGTATGGTCGTTGCACTAGACCAGTGGTTCTCAAACTTTTTAAATGACGGAACCCTTTTGGGAAGCAAAATACTTGATGGAACCCTACAATAAAACAATTATTTTTATAAGTGTATTCTTTATTAATCAGCATAATAAAAGTACAATGTATCAGTTACTAATTATTATTTACTTCACCACTTGGTAAGGACAATAATAGAAAACATTAAAAAAGAAAAAATCTAACTAGTGGGAGGTATGAAACTGTTTTTTATTTTTCATCAATTGCTTGATATCAGGTTTGATGGAAGAAAGTTGGAGTCTCATATCAGCTTCGGCGTCCAGTCTATTGCGATATTTTGTTTTCGTGGCTGCGTAGGTAGAGAATCCTGTTTCGCACAAATATGTAGTTGGGAACGGGAGAAGAATATCCAGAGCCATTTGGCCAAGCATTGCATATTCATCTTGGATTCTGCACCAAAAATCATTAAGAGGCGTCGTTTTGAACAATGACTCCATACTTGTGTCTGATGACATTTCTAAAAGAGATTCATATATCTCATTTGACATGTTTTCAGGCTTTTCCAAGTTGGGTAAAAAAGGATTATGAATCCAGGAGTTCACTTTAATTTTTGTATTGTGTTCTTCGGGAAAATACTTTTCAAAAGATGCGCGCATCGAACTGAGATATTGGACCAATTCTTCAAACACATTATCTTCAAACATTTCTGAGTCGTTTTCGCTAACAAACTCACTGAGTAACGTAAAACTTTCTATTTCTTTCTTACCAATGCAAATGATCCAAAAATCTAATTTTCTTTTAAAAGCAGTTATTTTATTATAGGCCTGAAACACTGTTGTCTGTTTACCTTGCAACGATAAATTTAATTCGTTAAGTTTTTGAAAGATATCCGCCATAAAAGACAATCGGAACAACCAAGTTTTATCATACAAATGGTCCTTCAAATTAAAAGAAGTATCTGCTGAAAGAAACATTTGTAACTTGGCTCTAAGTTCAAATAGCCTTGTTAAAGTTTTTCCCCGAGACAGCCATCGCACTTCTGTATGGAGCAGCAGTGTTTTATGTTTGCTGCCATAATCTTCACACAATAATGAGAACAATCGGGATTGTAGTGGTCGTGATTTGATAAAATTAATTATTTTTACCGCTTCATCCATAACTAATTTTAGATTAGACGGCATTTGCTTCATCGCAAGTGCTTGTCTATGCAGAATACAATGACTGGAACTACAATTAGGCGCTTTATTTTTCATTCGTGACACTGCTCCTGCTGTTTTACCTGTCATCGCCTTGGCCCCATCTGTACAAATGTCAATGCAATTGTTCCAACTGAGATTATGTTCTTCAAAAAATATATTTATTTTATTAAAAATTTCTTCCCCGGTAGTGTTTGTAAGCAGCGATGAACACATAAGCATGTCTTCTTCAAAAGAACTTTTATATGGATATCTCACAATAACCAGCAGGATAGCCAAACCAGCGACATCAGACGACTCGTCCATTTGCAAAGCGAATCGTGTATTTTGTAGACGTGTAACTAGTTCTTGTTTGACGTAGCTTGCCAGATCATGGATTCGTCGTGAAACAGTATCGTTTGATAGCGGAACAGTAGAAAGATGCTTTGCAGATTTTTCATCAAGCATACATTTTGTTATGTCTAATACACATGGTTTTATTAATTTCTCAGCGATAGTGTGCGCTTCACCTGCTTGTGCAATGCGATAGCTAACTAAATATGATGCCTCCGTGGCCTTTTCGTTGGTAGTTTGTGTTACATGCATCATATTTTTTTGACTTTCTAATAACTGATCTTTTTTGCGAACAAAAAATTCTTTATTCTTGTCTTTAGTCTCGGGGTGTACGGTTTCTAAATGTCGACGCAATTTGGCAGGTGCCATGGAACTATTAGGAAGCAGTTTACTACAGAGCATGCAGAGAGGTGAGCCGTTGGAATCAACAAATCCGAAACTGATATAAGATTCATCATACTTCCTTTTTTTCGTCTTTGAAACCGTCGAGCTTGACGTCGTGGCACTCGTGGCATCATCTTCTGGATCGGTGATTGCTAAATTCTCCGCGCGCATTGCTTTTGAACATTCAGCGTCATTAGAAGATGTTGTTGGAACACGTTTAACACCTTTAAGCCAACGTTCCATTCTTCTTTATTTATAATGTTACAAGTCAGGATAGTGGGGTTTAAATAATGCACAATCGTTACTGCGTATAAGAGACTAAATTTAGAACCTACAGGGAAGAAATGTATAAAACTGAGACAACAGAATACAGCAGGCAGTAAAACAATGAACACTAGTTTCTCGCTAGCGAGCTTGTAAGTAGGTAGTAACTTATCGCTCCGAACGCTAATCATCAACTGACGACGCCAACGCGCGATCGCCGCTTTTATACTTAGTCCTAGACTCGATCTCAAATATTCTCGAAAATACTCGAGTCGGCACCTTTGATAAACAAAAAGCAAAAATAAAAACAGAAATTTAAAAATAGCGTTGTAAACAATATCGACTTTATCCTTTGAAGTTAGAGACGAAAGTCGCTTGTTGACAACTATAGCGTCTAATTCAGAGGCGGCTTTTATCAAAGAGACTGAGCGCTTACAAGTATACTACCCGCTCGTTTTAAGTTTGCCGCTGGCGATAGGTATGAGTGTATGACGTTCGAAATTTTTTATTTAATTGTAACAATAAAAATTGTGTACGGTAGATATTTGGGTAAAACTATGACACATTATAAGTTTTGTTGTCACGTGGGGGAGGGTACGCGCATTCCACAGACCGGCAAACTTAGAGCGAACGCGTTGTACAAGTATAAAATTGTTGAGACCAAACTTATAAGATATTGTACCAGCTAATGTAACACAAGCTTATACAAATACAAATAAATAAATAAATAACATTCATAGCGTTTTGTCTCCGCGCGGCCGCGGAGTCCGCACAGCCGCGGAGCGACCAGAGAGAGGTGTTTTGATTTTTTTATTTCTAAATTCTTGCGGAACCCCGACAGAGGTATCACGGAACCCTAGGGTTCCGCGGAACACACTTAGAGTATAGCTGCACTAGACAAACAATACATTGGGTATAAGAGAGCGGTCAACGACCTCTGACTGAAGAACGTTCCCCTGAGTGAATGACGAGAGGCAGTTCATCTGATCAGAAATACTATCACAAAATACCTTCGATAGAGAAAGTAACTTTAAACAATGCGCGCTCGAGAAATGCACTAGTTTACCTTTAGACATAAAAAGAGAAAGAAGATTGTTTAAGCACCAGACGGCACTTAAAGGGTGGTTGGCACAGCTCACACACTGCACTGCTTGACGCTAGGAAATCAAATAAAACCACTAGATCTGTTCTATGTAAAACTATATACCGACAAAAAAAACTGTGTGGCACTCGGGGACTGCCGCGGTAAAGCTATTGCATAGCATTTTTTATCAACTTATACAATTATGATTATTTATTTATGCAGTTTTTTTCATTTCGGAGCAGCTCATCTCGATCCGTGCGAGCTTCGTACAGTCGTACCATATAGCGAACGCTTGGCCGAGCTACATGGTAGGCGGAGTGGGGGGTGTTAGGTTTTATTTTCGTTGCAAAATTTCTTGATTCGGTTGCCGCGCTCAAAGGCCGCGATAAAAGCTATGCAATAGCTTAAAAAAATAAATATTTATTATATAGAAACATTTTGAAGCTAACGCTTGAATTTAAATCGGTCAACGCCATCTGTTATTAAATACGCTTACAATTTGTCCTGAACAAAGACAGAAATACATTTTATTTGGGAACGGTCCATAAAAGACGCACAATAATAAAATGCTTGCAAGGTAAATAAAATAAAAAAACAGATAAGTAGCTATAACATAGCAGTCATCTGGAATCCAGATGAAAGCAATCCTCGGGACACGGAATCTTGAGTCGTCATCCGAACAAGTGCTGTGCTCAAATGAAGTGCTTTATAACCACCTTCAAAACAGGGGGTTCTCTCTTTGACCCGTATGTATGTATGTAGGTACGTAAGTTGGCGATTTTCTCGGAAGCTAGTGGTCCGATTTAGGCGTCCGTAGTTAGTAGTCCGTAGATATACTCTATCTGCTCTCTGATAAGCAGAAATGAATAACATTATATAGTTATACTATAGATGAATGCTCACTGGAGCCTTCTTTAAGTTACAATTTATATAACACCAGTACGATAGTACAACACAAGAGTGGCGTGATTGTGTTAAACACAGATTGCCAGTATGCAGTTTCGGAGAAAAAAAAAGTGGTCCGATTTAGATGGGATTTTCGATATTTGACTGCATATTTTTCTGGGAACATTTTAGTGTATCAAACATTGTCCTAGCTTATAAAACACTAGCTGTCCCGCGCAACTTCGTATGCGTAAATTTTCCCCGTTTTTGCAACATTTCTCGTCGCTGCTCCGCTCCTATTAGTCGTAGCGCGATATTATATAGCCTTCCTCGATAAATGGGCTATCCAACAAAAAAATAATTATTAAAATCGGTCCAGTACTTTTTGAGTTTATTCGTTACATACAAAAATACAAATCTTTCCTCTTTATAATATTAGTGTAGAAGTGTAGATATTAGTGTAGATGTAGACTAGCGATATAGACTGAAACATAGGAGTTAGTCAGCGAAATTTGCATTCGGTGATGTGCTTTCCTTGATATTCATTTGTTATACCTTCTGCCCGCTCGATATTTTGCGGTATAATTCTCTAAAAAACCAGCGCTATGAAACATTAATTTTGTATAGAAATATTGGCACTTTTCGACCGCGCTGCACATAAGGTCAATAGACTGATTGCCGCCGGAGCTATTGAGACTTAGATTTAAGGCTGCTCTTTAAAGTAATGAAGAAAAATCGGGACGAACGGGATCTAGTTAGGAAAAGGCGGTTACCTAATGGCTAAGGAAACAAATACAATAAATGCATTTTTGAGAGATAGTAAAATTTGAAATACAGACCCAGGAATCGAACCCGAAACTTCCGTAGCCCAACCGGGGCCAGAAGCGAACCACCTATCTGGACTATGTTACTAGACCTCAAATTTTTCTATCTCTTGATGCTCGCGAAATTAGATATGAAATTTATTGTATTTGTAAAGTTATTGGTAAGAAATGGCTATAAAAATTACTTCAGCTAAGGAATCAGTCTCGCAATCGTGAGGTCGCGGATTCGTATTCATCATTATACTACCGACGTGAACTCACTCCTAACACAAGTCATTGTGCTTAGCTGGAGGGGTTAGCAGGATTGCTAGTAATGTGGAACCAAAACATTAAATCATTAAAAAAAAAATTCCCAAAGAAGGTTTTTGGAATGATTCTGGGACTCTGGTTTTTTTTCTCATTAAATATAAAACAACCAATTTGAATGCGGCAGGCAGAGGATAGGATCTAAATGTCGTGGCGTACATTGGGAGACGCCTATAATAATGTCTAAGATTATAGTCAATAGATTGATCAAGATGGGATTTTTTCCCTTGTTGATCAAAATCAACATTTTGCATGATCTCGGTCTAATGACAAAGGAAGGTAAAGATTATATGTATGTATATATGTATGTATAAGATTATATTTAACCGCGGAAAAACCTTGATGGAATTCTTGTAAATAGAACCATTATATTATTATAATGTTTTAAAGTGTTAACTTTCCTCTTACTAGGTATCTTGATAAAATGCTATTTTAAGATGTAACAATTTCGAATTGAAATGTTTTGAAATTAATTTTAATTTTATATTCATGTATTATGTAAATGTAGTAATTAATCTTTCAAGTCAATTTTCAACTACTTTCTGTCCTCCAAATGATTTTGCATTAATTACTTGTGAAACTATAACAACGAAAAAAATTCAAAACTACTTAGGTAGGTATTACTTCTCCTCTACTGTTATAAAATTATAATTTTATAGTAGCTACGTCTGTACATTTAAAATATTTAAAAGAAAGTAACATAAATAAACAGTTTTCTGAAACTACTTTTTTTTTTCATGTCTGTTTGTTTGTTCAAAACCTCTTTACCTACTAGATTTTTTTTCCTTGAATCTTTATTATCCAGACAATATGCCTAATCAAATATTTAGTTATTCATTAATTGCAAAAAATAGAAAATTAAAATGTGCAAAATGAGGGAAGAAAGGAGAAACGAAACGTGACGTCACATGACACGTTCTGTCGTTTAACGGCGTCGATATTTTTACTGTGCTACAAGTGTTACAGAGAAAAAATGTTTTTTATATGTGTTTCTATGGGTTTTTCCTGCAGATTGAGAGAGATTAATTTTAGAGTTCGTTTTTGATTGGAACTGAATATATGAGACAACGCATTTCTTTAAACCTAGTGTAACCTTTTCATCTTGTTCTTCCTTAATGTTGTGTTGTATGGAATTAAATAACTCTGTATCTTTCTCGACCTGAAATAAGTAAGAATTTACGAACAGGGAAAAGTGGAGGGAACCAGATCGCGGGGCAGGTCACCTGCTGCGCAACAAGGAGAGATGGCGGGAGACCATGTGAAGAGCTGTGTCCGCTTCTACCATCGTTGCGGACGTCTGTAGTTGCCCACGACCGCTCTGCCAAGACCGAAACCGCAAAGATGATAAAGAAGAATAGTTTAAATTGTTTGGTAAATGTAGGTGGGTATATAAATAACTTGCTCATTTTGCAACTTTATATCACAAAATTTTAGTCTATTTCAACGGAGCGAGTCGAACACTAAGGTTAGTATCTAACAAGGGCCGGGTTTTTGGAAATCATTATAAATCTATTTTGGATAATGTTTTAATTAGTAAGATATGACGAGAAAATAAACTGTTTTTATTTGAAGCGAAAATATTGTGCAAAAATAATATATTAATGGCCAATTACTCAAAAAAAGTTTTTTACTTGTCGATGGTCCTCATTGGGCACTAGGGCTCTAAATAAGGTCCATATTTGAACTAGATGTTTTTACCCATTTGATGCCAAAACAATGTTATATTTAGATCGCAGTAGCGCTAACTACTACGTTAGTGGTTTTTGAATAATTTAACTGAATCTTCATACCATTCGAGTCGTAGAAAATGTATACTCGTTATAATTAATCTGTTTTCTAGTTATAAATCAAACAAACTGTGGTTCTGTGATGAAAGTTACAAATGTAACTAATCAGTCATATTTTCAGTCTTAGTACTTCACTTTTTAGTCATAGTGTCTGGACCTTAATAAGTATTTAAAAGTAATAAATTCATACTTGTTAAGTACTCTGTGGTTTATTTTTTGACCATTCTGAGCCACGTTTTCTTCTTTGCGATAAATGAAAGCGTTACAAAGACACCTGCTTATTCACACTATAAAAATGATTTCATTATCAATTAAATCATGCCTTTTTAAAATTTCCTTATTAAGTGACACAGTAGACATTGTTAGGCATTTAGATATGTCCTGAGAAATGTAAACAAAATTAAATTAAAATACAGTAACTTCGATAACTTACACCTTGTCAATCTACGTGCAGAAGGTATTTTATCATTATAATAGTCAAATTATTTCAGAAACACTGGCTCTTATTACTGAAATCAACGAAAATTGAATAACTATTTTACATAGATTGAGTCACGTCGACCGCCGCTGTGGTTACTCATTGAGTCATTGTCAAAACGGTTGGCGCGAAAGCAATGAACTCTTATGATTGGTCAATAGGGATGGTTCGCACGACAACTGTTTTAGTTTTAGCATTAAGGGAGCATTACACTGAGAGAATTATTTATTTAGCGCTACGTACACAGCGACACGATCGCCGGCCTCGCTCTTCCGCACACAACCATTTCTTCACAGTGCGCAGGAGCGCAGGTCAAAATAAAGTAGAATATTCGTTCGTACATATGTTAGATTACGAACGCCATGACTATGACAATACGAAAATGTTCGTTTTTGCATTTTTCCGCAACTTCAAGATTTATTTGCGGGATCATATTAAAACATATCCTTACATTTGTTTATTTCATCTACTAGAAAAACTCTTTAACTAATGACACAATTTTTTTCGTGTCCTAATATTTAGGTTTCCTATATAAATTTTTGAGAGAGCCGAACCCTGTTTCGCGTAATCTACCCATAAGTGCGCGAAGTTTTAATTTATGGACCTTATTAGGAACTGACTCTTATTAGGCGCACCTACCCTACTTGCCTGCCATTGACGGATTAGTCAGGACATATTAATATGCACAGATTACAAATATGAAATATGGAAACTAGAGGAAGGTCGGAAATCCTTTTACCTGTCTAGCTAGACAAGGTTGCTCAGAGACCTAGAATACTTTTTGCTCTGGTAAATATAAAATGACACCGAAAAGTGCAAGAATATGCGTTGCTAACCGACGCGCAACTCGATAAATGTTCGTTGATTTTTGTCGTGTGTGAATCGAACCCACGACAGGCAGTCAAATTAGCAGATTATTTTAAAAGCAACGGACCGGAATTCGAGTGGTTGTCTGTAAAGTCGGTTTACGGATGATAATTTTACGTAATAACATCATAAAAAAACATTGATGACAAATCGCCATTCGCGTTGCTTAGCAACCAGTCAATAACGTGGCACTTTTTTAGCAAAACATTAATGACGTTTCGCCATTCGCGTTGCTTAGCAACCAGTCAATAACGTGACACTTTTTTAGAAAACATTGATGACATCGCCATTCGCGTTGCTTAGCAACCAGTCAATAACGTGACACTTTTTTTGCAAAACATTGATGACGTATCGCCATTCGCGTTGCTTAGCAACCAGTCAATAACGTAACACTTTTTTAGCAAAACATTGATGACGTATCGCCATTCGCGTTGCTTAGCAACCAGTCAATAACGTGACACTTTTTTAGCAAAACATTGATGACGTATCGCCATTCGCGTTGCTTAGCAACCAGTCAATAACGTGACACTTTTTTAGAAAACATTGATGACATCGCCATTCGCGTTGCTTAGCAACCAGTCAATAACGTGAAATTTTTTAGAAAACGTTAATGACATATCACCATTCGCGTTGCTTAGCAACGGGTCAATAACATGACGTTTTTCGTGCATGTACCCGGTCATCGATTTATAAGACGTTATCACGTCAAAAAAGATCATGAAGTACAAACATAACAATAGATTATGTATATTTTATTATCTATTGTAAATGAACACAACTATTTAACTATTTGTCCGGTGCAAGTCTGAGGCCTTGAACGCTTGGAAAATGGCTTGCCCAAACTTTGATTTGCCCACCAACCCCTGCGACCAGGGACAGTGGGACGGCCCGCTCTGCAGTTCAGTAAGAGAATACCTTTTAAATACTACATTAAAAACTTTCAGAGCGAGCTCGCCTGCTGGCGTGGGTGAATGGGAGTCAGGTGTTTGGCTTCAGGCTCTTCCATCGTCTAACATAGGCACTATGTTGAACGACACCACGTGCCGCATTGCTGCCTGCTTGCGTTTAGGTACCCCATGTGTTTTTCCTCATCGATGCCACTGTGGAGAAGCCGTAGGCAGCCTAGGGCATCATGCTCCATTATGCAGCAGGAGCGCAGGCCGCATATCACGACACGATAGCCTTATTGACATCATCCGTCGGGCTCTTGTCAGCACAGGTGTGCCAGCTGTTGCTGAACCTAGTGGTTTGGCACGCAGCGATGGCAAGAGGCCGGACGGTATGTCTTTGCTACCTTGGAAGATGGGAAGACCTTTGGTGTGGGATGCAACCTGTGTCGACACCCTAGCGCCTTCCCATCTTCCAAACACTGCGAGCTGTGCCTGCGCTGCTGCTGCATCTGCGGAGACTCTCAAACGGCGCAAATATAGTAATCTAGTCGGAGATTACATATTTGAGCCGTTTGGGGTTGAGACGCTAGGGCCATGGGGTCCAAGTGCTCGCCTCTTATTCAAAGACATTTCCCAGTGTCTTGTCAGTGCATCTCGTGACCAGAAGGCTGGCTTTTTTTTGCACAGAGAATAAGCATTGCCATACAACGTGGCAATGCTGCCAGCCTTCTGGGCACTATACCGGTAGACATCGATGGGGAGGAATTCTTCGACGCCTAACTCTTTTTTGTAGTTTACTAGGTAAGTTGTAAATAATGTTAATAGTATGTAGTTCGTACGTAGGGTTATCTAGCTTGTAGTTATTAACATTGTAAATTTTCGTTTTGCTAATTTCTATAAAACAAGAAATAAAAAGTATACTACTATTTAACTAATTACGATTAATAAGCATTAGAGGAATAACCTTTTAAAATTCACAATAGGGATGTTGACTGTCAAGTCAAATCAGTCTCTTTTTATGAAATGTCAAAACGACAAGCTCTATAGAAATGTGTATGGAATAGAAACCTATGACGTCATAAGTTCCTATCCTCAAATCATTACTTTTAGAATTCGTTGTCATGCTTTTAAATTATTAATTTTTAAATTAAAAAACCTGTTAAATTGTAAAATAACAGTTATTTTCAGAGCATTTTAAGATCTACTATTACCTGATTAGTATAAAATAATTTACTTTTATTGTAGTCAACTACCCAATTAGTTTTCCATGACTTTAGTACTCACGTTTATATTACAAGCAACACGTGATATAAACTAAAATAAATCATTTTTCTCGTCTTTTGTACTTGCCAACTGTTATTGTTTCAATGTACCTATAAAGTCGAAAATAGGTATTGAACCTAGCCTAATAATGATTAGGCACAGGTGCTGCCAACTGCTTAATGCGAGTTTTGCTAATCCAGGTTTACAACTACACCTACACACCTATCTCCTACATAACTACGTAGCCAAGTTTATAGGTGAAGTTGTATCTTTTTGCACCGTCATCGAAATCCGTCAGCGTCATTATTAGTGACTAGTCAATAATGATGATGATGAATTTTAGCACTAGACGATGCAAAAAGTTAAAAGAACGATGCTAGAAGTAGAAAAATATACCAAGTATTTTTTTAACTTCCCAGTAAAATAACTGTATATGTAACTAATTAATTTTAATTTTGCATAAATTTACCGCTACTTAATTATTACAGTAAGTATAATAAAGTTTAACTAGGTAAGTTATAAAGTAAATTCTTTTGAATTATTATATTTGATTACAAGCTGTCCCGCGCAACTTCGTCTGCGTAAACATTCCCCGTTTTTGCAACATTTCTCATTGCTGCTCCGCTCGTGTTGATCGTAGCGTGATGTTATGTAGCTTATAGCCTTCCTCGATAAATGGGTTATCCAACAGTGAACGAATTTTTCAATTCGGATCAGAAGTACCTGAGATTACCGCGTTCAAACAAACAAACAAACTCTTCAGCTTTATAATTTTAGTATAGATTGTGAGTGGCGGCGCGGTTATAACGGCGCAGACTTTTATGATGAAAGTCTTCGGTTCAAAGCCCAAGCAGAACACGCTTGTCGTGGTGAAGGAAACTTTACCACAAGTGATTGATTTTTTGGACGGTTTGAGTCCGATATACTTATCCACTGTTGTCGTAATACAGCCACGAGCTCTTCACCTACTTACAGCCGTACGTCTTGCCACTGTCTCACAATAACCCTCCTTCTTGCGCAGTCGAGTAAAATTGGGAGCCAAGTTCAATATCGTGGTTGTCAATTTCGCCGACAAAAGACATGAGATTTAAATGAGTGCCAAGTTCTGTAAACAGTACTGGAATTGATTTAGAAGAACGTATGATTTTCTTAGCAAAGCATTTGCTATTTGAAAATATGACTTTTTAAATTTGAATAGTTGAATTATTTACACAAAGAAAATAACTTAAAATCTATTGAACTAATTTTTACTTTAACTTAATAAGTCATCTTGTATTTAACTAGCTGACCCGCGCAACTTCGTTTGTGTCAATTTTCCAACACTTTTAAGTGCTGCTCCGCTCCTATTGGTCATAGCGTTATGTTATATAGCCTATAGCTTTCCTCGATAAACGGGATGCCCAACAGTTTACCCAGTATTGTTTAAATTCTAATCAGTAGTTCCTGAGATTATCGCGTTCAATCAAACCAACTATTCAGCTTTATAATATTAGTATAGATGACTGGCCTATTGGTCTAGTTGTTAGTAAGTTAGTAAGCCTGACTGCTAAGTTGAAGGTCGTGAGTTCGATTCCCACCCAGGATAAAACTTTGTGTAATGAGCGGTTTTATTTTTCTACTAACCGACCCGCGCAGAAATTCTTCTGCGTCAATTTTCCACGTTTTTGCAACATTTTTCATTGATGCTCCGCTCCAATTGATCATAGCGTGTTGTTATATAGCTTTCCTCGATAAATGGGATATCCAAATATATTTTTTTTTTTCAATTCGAGCTAGTAGTCCCTGAGATTATCGCGTTCAAACAATGACAAACAAACAAACTCTTCAGCTTCATAATATTAGTATAGATCGGGAATGGCAAACCTTTTTTAGTATACGTGGCAATTTTTTAAATAATTAGCATATGACGTGCCCGACATGCTGTCAAAAACTGGCGTCAAAATTTATGTAGGTATGTATTTAGAAATATATATGTATCTAATATATAAAATTCTCGTGTCACAGTTTTCGTTGCCATACTCCTCCGAAACGGCTTGACCGATTTTGATGAAATTTTGTGTGCATATTGGGTAAGTCTGAGAATCGGACAACATCTATTTTTCATCCCCCTAAGAGTTTGTTTGTTTGTTTGAACGCGATAATCTCAGGAACTACTGGGCCGCATTGAAAAAATATTTTATTGTTGGATAGCCCATTTATCGAGGAAGGCTATAGGTTATAACATCACGCTACGACCAATAGGAGCGGAGCAGCAATGAAAAATGTTGTAATAAAAAAGGGAAAATTTACGCAGACGAAGTTGCGCGGGTCAGCTAGTTGTTATATAAAGCTTTAATGTGGTTTTGTTATGACTAGGATCTAGATTATTAAGATGTAGGTAGATGTACTCCATCTAAATAGTATTTTTTGGTGATAAAGTACCAAGGTATAAAAGACTATAAAAACAACTTTTCATCACGGAACTTATTTTCCTGTGAAGAAGAAAGACGAAGTTTTTATTCTTATAATTTTGCAAGTAAAGTGGCGCGTCGATTATCCGTACGTTGATCAAGCGAACTTGCGCGTCTTTACTTCCTCTTGCGCTATAATTCTTGCGTGCAAGTGTTGACTTCTTAACTGTTTGTCAATTGTCATTTCCAAGAAGCAGTTAGTCGATAAACAGTCTAATAAAAGCAGAAAAAGATTGATTACAACGATTCAAGTCAATACTACATACTTAAAATGGCTCGTGTTATTTTTTTTTTCTTAAAAGCCGGCTCCCCCAAAGGGTACTAGCCCTGTGTCGCGGGGGACTTTACAAACATATAAGTCACGGACATAAAGTACACCCAGACTCGGAACAACAATTTGTGGATGACACAAAGTGGTGTCCCGTGTGGAAATCTAACCCACGACCTCTTGCGTAGCAGTCGGACACACTCCCATCGCGCCACAAAAAAAACAGTTTTGATACCACATGAGTGTCAAAACCAATTATTTCCCCCCCTTTTGTTCGAATAAATATAATATAATAATAATAATAATATAATAATATCTTGGGACAACTCACAAACGCTATCTGTTCCCAAACTAAGCAGAACTTGTACTATGGAAACCAGACATATATACATACTATACTGATAAACATACTTATATATTTCTAAATACATACATATTATAGATAAATAACACCCACACACAGAATAAACCATCGTGCTCATCACACAAAGTTTTATCCTGGGTGGGGATCGAACCCACGACCTCTTGCGTAGCAGTCGGATACACTCCCACCGCGCCACAGAGGCAGTATATGAACAATAAATATGAATAAAAATGTTATACTGTGTGGAGACTGGAATATTAACATACTAAACAATAATAACCAGACTAAAGAATTACAATCACTTATTACGAACTATAATATCGTTACACATATCAAAGTTCCAGTCAGAAAACAATCCAGTATAGATCAAATAGCAAGTAACATTGAGCTATCGAATGTCACAAGTAACACACACAATTTAGGTCTATAAGATCATAACACGGGACAGTCTTTGAAGTTTGAAATTCCACTATCATTCACAGAAGTATACGAAGTAAAAGTGAGAGAAAGACAAAGCTTTGACATATTTCATGACCTGTTTAAGCTATTCTATAAACTTTGCTTTCCTTTAATACGGAATAAAACAGAACACAAGGAAGTTAAAAATAGGTGGATAAGTAGAGGATTAAAAATTTCATGCATCAAAAAAAGAGAGCTTTACCATCGCTATCGAAATTATGTTATCGATAGAGAAGGTAAGAAAAGGATTATGTTACTTACACTAAACTTTAAAAAAAATGTATAAAGTCCCAGAATATTATTAATAATAGGCACATTACTAGGGCCAAGAATAAATGTAAAGCTGCATGGACAGTTATTAAAAACAATGTTAATGCAAATAATTTACATATGGACATTAAAGAATTGAAGATTAATGATAAAATAATTGATAAACCTATCGACATTTGCAAATATTTTAATGACTACTATATTGATCTAACTATTAAACCTACAAATATACCCAACAATGAGACAAATAAAACTTGAGAGGTGTCAAGGAACACCCGAATGGAACGAAGTTCTTATCTTTTTTTTTATAATCGTCGCGACACCACACTGTTCAATACGAAATAGAAAGACGAAACGAAAATAAAAGAGAGAGAGAGAGAGAGATAGAGACAAACAGAGAAACGTGCGCACGCCGCACGGCTTACAATAGCTTACTATAGCAAAAAGTGTCGTTACAACTTTTCGTATGATTTTTTTCCGTCTAGCCCCCGTTCACAACGCGCGATAAGGAACTTCGTTCCAAAAATACCCACTTCGACAAAGAATACAGCTCTATGTTCTTGACACCAGTAAATGAATCGGAATGTAATTCAAATTATAAAATCTCTAAAATAGTTAAAGATAACGCTATAAATATAGCATCGCCCTTAAGTTACTTGCCAAACAAATCAGGAGAAAGAAGAAGGAGTGTTTCCCACAAAGATAAAGGTATCAATTATTAAACCGATGTTTAAGAAAGGTAATCCTACCGATATAGCCAACTACAGGCCAGTAACTCTGATTCTGATACCGATATTTGCAAAAATATATGAAAAGGCAATGCATCAAAAGCTAAATAGTTTTATAAATAAAATAAAATACTGGTGGATAATCAATTTGGATTTAGGCAAAATATTTCCACTTCGTTAGCCTGTTTCTGTTTAATTAAACAAGTAACAGAAGTACTAGACAAAAAGTTAGCGGTCTTATCGGTTTTCCTAGATATGAGCAAAGTTTTCGACATAAACGCTTGCTCTATAAACTAGAAAGATACGGCATAAGAGGAAATACACACAATTGGCTAGAAAGCTACCTAACCAACCGTATGCAAAGGACAGTCATCTCAAAAACAATTAATCAATCAAGACTAACATTTATGTCACAATTAAGAATAAATAACTGTGGAGTACCACAAGGTAGCATTCTAGGACCTCTATTGTTCTTGTTGTACATCAATGACTTTAATAAATGTCTCAATCATAGCTGTATATTGTTTGCTGATGACACAACATTAATAATTAAACATAAAAGTAAATCGGATGTAGAAAAATAGGCACATAAAGAACTAAATGAAGCTATGGCATGGTTAAAAAACAATAATTTACATATTAATATTCAGAAAACAAAAATAATAAATTTCCAAACCCATAACACAGAAATTGTACAATCGAATATACAGATTATCAATTCAGTCATAAAATCGACAAACTCAACTATGCTTTTAGGGATAACAATTGATATTTTTTTAAATTGAAAGGAACACACGGAAAAGTTATGTAATAAATTAGATAAGTTCGTATATCCTCTAAGGAGATTAAGATGGACAGTGTAGTGTAGAATGTGTGTTATCTATACATATAATAAAATTGTAAATTTCACGTGTCTGTACATGGCCGAACATAGTGAAAAAAATAATTGGGAAATGTTCGAAAAGAGTATTTAAACACATTCCTACATTTTTAGAAATGTCTGTCTGTCTGTCTGTCTGTCTGTCTGTCTGTCTGTCTGTCTGTCTGTTTGTTTGAACACGCATCACGCAAAAACTACCTGACAGATTCGGATGAAATTTTGTATGTGTATTCTAATAAGTCTGGATTAACATATAGGCTATAATTTATCACGCTATTTCCCATAGGAGCTAAGCAATAACGGATAATGTCTGTAGCTATTTATCGTCATAAAACAATAACTACTTGACGGATCTTCATGAAAATTTGCAGTTTTATTGTAAATACTATAGGTCATTACTTACACTATGAATCATTACGCTATCGTCTATGGGGAGCGAGCAGCAACGTATGTTTGGTCGAACCATTATGGTTTTTCACAAATTTTTCCACAATAAGACATTATTTACAATTGTAACCCATGGAAACAGTAACTTCACGCTAAAACTATAAGGAGCTAAACACAACATTTTCAATTTTCTTAAGATCAGCTATTTTAACCTCTTTTGTATCGGTTGAGGTGGTCTAATAGCACAAGTAGCGGTATTGTACAAGCTAGGTCGGAGGATCGAATCTCAAGTGCGCGGCTTTTTGTGTTGTTTTAAAATTATTTTTATTATTTTTTAAGTATTTTTCCAAATGTATACTTATTATACAAGCTTTTAAGCTTTTATTATCGACTTTCAACATACTTACTTTGTTTAACAAATTGTCATATTAATCAATAACTTTTAATAGGCACCTTTATCATTGTTTTGCATGAATCGTGATTATGTTATGAATGTAGAAATGAAAAACAATATTACGTTACAAATAAACAATAACTACTTGATATTTTCTAGAATTTATAAATGTTAGTGTAATATCAAAATAAAACACGTGGCGCCATCTGTGATTCGATTTCTTCTACTATAAAATATATATTAATAACTACTTGATATTTTCTAGAATTTACAAATGTTAGTGTTATATCAAAATAAAACACGTGTGCCAAAATTGCTTACCTACAAATGTTGATAAACTTTCGCGATTTGTACACATTATGAAAATATATATATATTACGGGTCTTAATCGCGTAAATAATTTAAGGTTAAATACCTTGCTTACCTACGTTTAACGTGCATGAAAATGTTAGTTTAATTCAATATAAAAACATCAAGTATTAAAAGAAACTTATCCAGTTTTGAAAATAGATGGCGTTTAAATACAAATTAAAAAGAATCAGGAATATCGATTTAAAAAAGAAAAAGAAATTCTTACGTAGAGGCATATGAATATAATTATGATGATCTTAATTTGCGACAGGTTGAAACACCTATTTTTTAATTCACCAATGTAGTTCACCATTATAAAATAATATTTAAATCTTCTAAAGTAAGTGAAAAAATATTGAAATAAGTTTAGAAATAGTATTTAAACACAAAAAAAGATATCTGAGTATATATTTTAAAAACGTTTGAATGTTGTCTGTTTGTTTGAACACGCATCACAGTACCGCGGGAATGCAATGTTTTAAAAACAGAATATTTTTCAAAAACATAACTAGCCCTATTTCGCCACTTTGTGTCCGTGTTGTAAAGTCCCCCGACTTTACAACACGGACACAAAGTGAGTGTACTTTAGACTCGGAAAAGATCGCTCGGGCAGGACATAACCCGCGATCATAGGGAATCTGTGAGAGTTTTTTCTCTCATACCTTTATTACCTATGTTTAAATTATCTTGAAGGCGCGGCTAGGTACCTCCGATTAAGACGCTGACAACAGCTACTGAACTTCGATGTTTCACTATTTTAGCCACGCCCACTATTTCTCCGATGTCCTAGTGCCATTGTTAAAGGACGGTAATACAGCGAACTACCAAGACAGAGACAAAGGGATGCGGTCAATAATAAACAATGAACCAATAGATGGCGCTTTATATTTTTGTTCTGTATGAAGAACTAGAAAGAAATTAGACAGGGCGATTCAAAAAAAGAATAAATATTTTTTATACGTTTGTATTTTTAATTATTTGACTGCCTCTGTGGCGCGGTGGGAGTGTGTCCGACTGCTACGCAAGAGGTCGTGGGTTCGATCCCCACACGGGACACCACTTTGTGTGATCCACAAATTGTTGTTCCGTGTCTGGGTGTAATTTGTGTCCGTGACTTGTATGTTTGTAAAGTCCCCCGTGACACAGGGCTTGTACCCTACTGCGGGAGTTGTCTTTTTTAAATAAGAAATAATAAATAATTTCAGAAGACTTTATTTGCTATGAATTTCAAAACAATATAAAAGGAAGAAAAATAAAACTCGAAAATATATTAGCAACATTTTAAATATTTTCGCATAATTACAATTTATTTGCTCTCGGAGATTTGCCGGAACAAACAGACAGACAGACAAAAAAAAAACTGTATTTTTGTTATCAGTAACATATATCCATAATAATTAATATATATGCAAAATACTGTTATTTTGATATTACAAACAGACTCTTCAATTATTATTTAATAATTAAAATTATTTTTTATTAATAATATTATTATTTATTTGACATAAGGTAAATTTAACGCTGAAAAAAATTCTTCCAAGTTTGAATGTCCTCCGAAAATTGATAACATACCTGCTACAGCACAATAATTGACTGGTAAATAATTTTCGTCACTGGAATCACTTTCAATGATAAATTTTAAATTGCACATCCTACACAAAAGAGTGAACTTCGACAAGAATGTTTTCTCCTACCAAATTAATGTGACTTAAATTATAACCCAAGGGTTCAGGGGTAAGAACCAAAAATATTCTAAAAAATGTTTAAAAAAAAATGCGATAAGTTTATTCGTCGTCCGATGTGGATTTTTTGTTGTGCAGGGCGACCTGTAGCAGTCTGAAAAAAAAATACTTAAAGCTTATCTGTGCGTAAGTAACGAAATACTAACTGCCAGATTTTATCTTCGACAACCAATACCTGTTCAAAATAATAATATTTACCTCAAGTTTAGGAATATTATCGGTGGATTCAACTGTCTCAGATACCTTTGCCGATACTTCAAAGCAGTGATGGAAAAAAACTATGACTCACAATAACATAAGAAGTATAAGAACGATCATGAGGAAGTTTCGTATCACTTGGGCAAATTGTACACATCTCATTCTAGGTACTTACCTGGTAACATTTTCTGGAGGAATTATAACATCACTTTCTGATGTAACTGCAACAGCCACATTTCCTAATCTGTACAAAATATGTATTACATTTAAACTTAGAAAAACTTTCTTCAGCACTAAACTTATTATGTCTAACTAGCTGTAGACTAGCTGTGGACGTAGCCTAAGTTACTCCTTACATCATTAGCTGTCTGACAGTGAGTCCTGTCAATCTCCGTACAGCCGTTTTGGAGATTTGTCGGAACAAATACACAGACAGACAGCCAGATAAAAAAAAACTTTATTTTTGTTATAAGTACTATGCGTACTTTCATAGCATTTAGTAAAAAACTGCTATTTTGACATTAGGAACAGACACTTCAGTATGTATAGATCGTCATATACAGGGTGTAACAGAAAGGTGTGGTCATATTCAAGCGTTGGTATGTGCCCATGATACTGAGTGCACATACCTAACGTTATCAAAATCGGAGTACTCTAAAACAATATTTATTATTTTTTCTTTTGTTTATTTATGAATGAAAAAGTTATTAATTTAAAAAAGTATGACTTAAAAAGTACTATGCCATAATAATCCAATCGAATTTTGTACCAAGGGAGGTATAATTCTTATGCTACACGCCTTTCACTACTTAATTTTGACAAAAAGAATATGCTATAACTATGTAATAATAATGCAACCAGCTATGGCACCATGGTAGATGCAATACTAATAACATACCCTATCCGCTGCTGAAATTTGACCACACCTTTCTGTTACATCCTGTATAGATAAAAAATACTAAAACCTACACAACTATTTGTATGGAAAGAGCAAGAAACAATGGATAAAGCTACAAGAATTTTAGGAGTATTTTCCTATTAGGCCAGTTCTAAGATAGTCGTAGGTCTATGCAAATGTGATAGTTTATCAAAATACTTGTTTGTGACTATCTTTCTAAAATGTAAAGGGGATCCTCTTTGTCCATGTGGCGATTCTTTTTGTATGATATAAATAATAAAATTATTATCTATATTAGTATGTAGGTACTTATTACAAACGTACTGGTGAAAAACTTTCCGAAGTTTCACCTGCTTCTGAACTGTTCGCCAAACGTCTCTTTTTATTGAAAAGAAAAATAATGTATAATCTAAAATATTAAAAATAAATACAAAAATTGAATAGTCGACACCTAGGTTTCGAACTCGAAACTTGATAATCTGAACCAACGCAGATACCGCTAGACCAAACGAGCGTCGCAGTTGTAGATGAATTTTCGCTATACGTTGTACAAAACAGCTTAGTGTATCTCTTTGGTTTGGTTACGATTTCACTTCTGTTCGTGCAATATTTTGTCAATATTACAATATGAAAAATGTAATACTTACTTTACTACTTCCATGATATGTTTTTGTTTGTTGGTATAGAAGCGCTTTTTGCTGGCCTCCGACATTTTTGTTTGTTTCCCAATTATCGTAACAAATATTTTTAAACTTAGAACTAAATATATTTAAATTTACAACTTAGATAGTATAAATTTATAGTATATTTATTAAACTTATATTCTTTACCAATGTATTTATTTTTTCAAACAACAAACAAAATATGAAGTGAATGGATAGCGAGGCAAAGCGACATACGTCCGTCTAGCTGCGCGTCTCTGCGATCACTGTCAGATTGCTTATAAAAGAAAGAGAAGCGCGATCACGCAGCGCTCGTAACTAATTATAAACCATAAAACAATTAATTACTTGAAAATAAGTCGAGTAGTCGAAAATAAAAAACAACCAGATTCTGTATTATAACATGATACGTTATTATTATTAATTTTACCAACGTACGTTGTTAAGTAATACAGATATTTTTGTTAGAAGATCATTTTAAGAGGTTAGTTTGTATTTTTTTTTTATCGAGAAAAGTTTTCAAATACGTGTTTTGAATACAACAGGGTTCTTAGAAATATGTTCAAGATTAACATATATTTTTTCTGCCGTCACAAACTACGTAGATTTGGCTAAAAAATTGCTTAGAATAAGCCTATTTGGCTGTTGTCAGCGCCTTAAAACGTCCGATTTAAAAGTGTCGGAGCCGAAGTTGGAGTCGGAGGTTTAAAACCTATCGGAATTTTCGACCTTTCAGAGTCAGAATCGAAGCTCCTTAACACAAAATTTCGCGCGAGTACTTTGGCGGTTTCGGGATTCATTTAACCTGAAACCGCCCAAGTTCTCGCGTGACGGGGGAGGGGGGGAATTTTTCAATATTAATAATATTTGATGTGATGAAAATCATTTTGGTGAAATACTTTTTTGTCGAGGTGTTTAAGCACCTCGACAAAAAAGTATTTCACCAAAATGGATATTTATATAGATATCATAGGATTTTTTATAATTTGTCTTCTAACGGTCTGGCGCCATAAACTTTGTCACCCTTCATTTTGCTGCACTGGGCATTTGCTTGGCTTGCCCTGCCATAGGTCGGGCTCTAATATCCATAGATGCCACAGAGCATTGTGGAGCATGTTTCCAATATGTTTTACACAGAAGTTAAATTGTAATTTAAACTACCTTATCATAAACCCAACTTCCACGCGAACGAAGTCGCGGGCACAGCTAGTTTATACTAATTTTAAGATCTTTGTAAACCATATTCCTGGAAATAAATAATTATTCTATTCTATTCTAATAATCAAAGCTCTAGTGTAGCTAAGTTGTACCTATTAAAATAGATAGATAGTTTTTTGTTTAAATCTAATAAGTAACGGACCTTAATATCTCTATAACCGTTTAATCTGTGAGTAACAACTAGGCTATCTAGAGGGTCTCAATATACAACGTGTAAATTTAATTCCTGTTCGACCCGAAAGGCGAGCGAGTAGGTATTCTATTAACAATCCTGAAAAAAATAAAATTTTATTCAGGATTTGAATATCCAATTTCGTCGAAATGTGTAAATTTTCAAGATTTTTTATTAAGATTGTTTGTGTAAGGCCTTTTTACAATCAAAACAGTATTTTTCTCCTCCGCATGTTTTCCCATATGACTTCTGTGAATAAAAAAACAGTCGTAGATTATTTTCGTCAAAAATTAAAAAAAAAAAATTACATAAATAGAATAGGAACTTGATACCTAACAACACATTAAATGATCGGACAGGGATTAAATATACATTTTGTATACCTAAGCCAAATTTGGTGTTTTATATTATGTTTGAGTTACGAAGGGGTCAAAAGTGACTCCAAATAGTTTGTGTAGACATACACACGGGTGCTGCTCGCCAGTTCCTTTGAACTTGGCTGGACACGCTACCTCGTGCCTAGATATCTAATTAACTAGCCACTGTAGTACTGTACTTCTAGTCCCAACACATCCGATTCGATTTAAATGATTTATACGTCAATCGATTCGTAATAATCTTGCGATCGTCACTTACAGTAGGAACAACGTAACTTCACCGGATTGAAGTTGGTGAAAAGTGGTTGCGCAAAGAGATGCTATCACGCATTACATTGTCATAATTAGTATTACTAACTCATGTTTTTGTGTTTTTTTTTCATAAAGAAGTTGTTTTTCAAACTTTCTTTAGTATTTACTGTAACTGTTCTAAATTTAAACTTTTATGAACTCTTATAAATAGTATTTTAATATTGTTGAATTAAAAATAAGTTAGTATTTTTAATCGATTAAACAAAATTAATAGTTTTCGTAAGTAATTTTAGGGTCGCATCTCTATGACATGCGCGAAAGTGATAAGAACCTAACTTCAATCCGGTCAAGTTACGTTGATCCAACTGTAAGACATGATAGCAATCAAATTCAAAATGGCGACAGCCAGACGCCATATTGTGATAGAGAAAAAAATTAAACTCTACGAACTGTTTCATGTGCCCAGATATCTGACTAACTAGCTACTGTAGTACTGTACTTCTAGTCCCAACACTAGTATCTATACCTATCACAAACAAAACCTCTTGCAAGGTCGTTGTAACCATGAGCTATCAGTTTTAAATAGTTCTATTTACGTCCATATTTTGCAACACTAGAACATTACGAAGTCTACAAATATAACTAAAATAAATAACAGGTTTAAGATATTTAAGTTGTTTATCTGCTGTTTTAGGTGACTAATAACTAATGACCCATTGGTACATAGTACATGCAGAAGTCTTGCCAAAAAATCCGACTACGAAAAATCTATACCTACTAATATTATAAAGCTGAAGAGTTTGTTTGTTTGAACGCGGTAATCTCAGGAACTACGGATCCGAATTGAAAAATTATTTTATTGTTGAATAGCCCATTTGTCGAGGAAGGCTATAGGCTATATAACATCACGCTGTGACCAATAGGAGCGGAGCAGCAATGAGAAATGTTGCAAAAACGGGGAAAATTGACGCACACGAAGTTACGCGGGTCAGCTAGTCTACAGTAATATTATAAAGCTGAAGAGTTTGTTTGTTTGAACGCGGTAATCTCAGGAACTAGTGGTTAAAATTGAAAAATGATTTCACTGTTGAATAGCCCCTTTATCGAGGAAGGCTATAGGCAACTATAGGCTATATTACATCACGCTACGACCAATAGGAGTGGAGCAACAATGAGAAATGTTGCAAAAACGGGGAAAATTTACGCAGACGAAGTTGCGCGGGACAGCTAGTACCTAGGTACCTAATAATAATATCTTGAGACAAACTAGGCCGATTCTAAACTATGACAACCTTACAACTGATACATAGGTACTCGTACATACGTATCTAAGTATACATCATTTGCAGGTGGGTTTTTTAGTTTTTAAATTTATTTAGTAATTGTAAGTTGTTTTTTCTGTGATTTGTCACTTTCAACATATAGATTACTAGCTGTCCCGCGCAACTTCATCTGCGTAAATTTCCCCGTTTTTGCAACATTTCTCATTGCTGCTCCGCTCCTATTGGTTGTAGCGAGATGTTATATAGCCTCTAGCCTTCCTTGGTAAGTGGGCTATCCAACAGTAAAAGAATTTTTCAATTTGGATCAGTAGTTCCTCAGATTACCGCGTTCAAACAAACAAACTCTTCAGGTTTTATAATATTATTTCAGTTATTACAAAGCTTATGTACTTGTCTTTTAGAGCCCTTTAATTTAATACCCTATTCAAGCGTCTTAGATAAAAAACAGACCTTACATATACGCGCATAAAACCCGCCATTTACATTTTTTTTAATTTTAACCCAGTGAATGACACAGGGTCCTGCAAATTTTTCCTACTAGTAGGACCATCAGGAAGCCTAGTTCCTCGTGGCCCTACCATTCATCTATCTACCTCCTGTATGTAAATAAGGATGATGTTTCACTTTACATTTTGATTTCAAGTTTCAGTCGTACGTGTACGAAGAAAAACACAGAACTAACTATTAACGAAAGTTGGCACTCACAATTAAATAAAGATATGAAAAAACGGTGTCACCTGTCCATTTTGCGTTTGTTAAATGTGTTGATTGAGAGGGAAATGTGTGATGAAAATGAATTATAAGAAGGACGTCATCGTCAACAGTACATAGCGATGACTTTATAATGAGTTGTCAGCTACAACTAATGCAGAAATAAGCATGGGTCATATTCTAAACTAGCTGACCCGCGCAAATTCGTCTGCGTAAATTTTTCCCGTTTTTGCAACATTTCTCATTGCTGCTCCGCTCCTATTGGTTTTAGCGTGATGTTATATAGCCTATAGCCTTCATCGATAAATGGACTATCCAACATTAAAAGAATTTTTCAATTCGGATCAGTAGTTCCTGAGATTTGCGCGTTCAAACAAACAAACAAACTTTTTAGCTTTATAATACTAGTATAGATATTGTCTAATTAGACTGATTTTAATATGTTGACTATCAAGTCTAATCAGTTTCATCAGAGGAAGGTAATGTGTTTGACGTGTATGTATGTATGTGTGTTCCTTTGTGGCACTATATGGACCAAATGCGTCGACCGATTTAGATGATTCATACGTCAATCGATTCGTATTAATATTGCGACCGTCACTCAAGACATGACAGCAATCGAAATCCAAAATTATGATACATCATTTTTCACATAAAAGTTTGTTATCAACTAGGTATTTTCACTTTAATTTTAAGTAGTTATAGTTAATACGTTACGTTACGTCTTTCAACTAAGCACTAAAAAGTATTAATTAAAAGATACATTTTAAAAATCAAAAAACCCGAATGCTTTAAAAAGATTGATTTGAAACAAGATAAACTTAAATCTTACAGTCGGAGGTATTTCAGTAAGTTCACTGGGATTAATCTCCGAGTGCATGATTTAAGTTTATCTTGCTTCAATCTTTTTTAAGCAGGAGGTTTTTCTGATTTTTAAAAAATATTTTTTTATGTAATGTCAGAACGACAAGCTCTTTAGAAATGTGTATGGAATAACAAAAATATGACGTCATAAGTTCCTATCGTCAAATCATTACTTTTAGTATTCGTTTTCATGCTTTTAAATTCAAAAACCTGTTAAATTGTAAAATAACACTTATCTTCAGAGCATTCTTAGATCTGCTAGTACCTGATTAGTATAAAATAATTTACTTTTATTGTAGTCAATATATTTATGAATAATATAATGCAGAATAATGGCAATTATATACTTCCAACAATGTAGGTAGGTATATACAGGAGGCAGATAAATATCTATATAGGACCACGAGGAACTAGGCTTCCTGGTAGTCCTACTAGTAGGACAAATTAGTAGGAAACGAGTAAATGGCTGTCATCAAGATGAATCTATTGACGTATCATTTATTAAAATCAGTTGAGCCGTTGAGGAGTTATGAGCGGACATAGGAACATTGGTAGAATACATATATAGGTACTCGTCAAACACATAACTTTACTCCGTAGTCAGGTAAAAACATAAACCTTCCTTTAATGTTTTGTTGTAGTCAGGTAAAAACACACGATACATGACTGAGTATCATCAAAACGATTTTCTTCAAACGTATTTAAGGACCACCTCGATTAAATATGAATCAGTTGTCATAAAAACAAAATGCATTTAAATACTTTAATTCGTTTGTTTTTACTGTATTTGGCACTCGCCGTGAACTTTATGTAAATATATATTACGGGTCTTAATCGCGTGAAAAATTTAAGGTAAAATACCTTGTTTATTGCCCGACGTTTCGACCGTATTGCAACGGCTGTGGTCACGGGTGTGACCACGGCCGTTGCAATACGACCTATTAATACGGCCTATATTGTGTACAAATCGCAAAATTTTATCAACATTTACTAGCTGTGCAGTTGCTCCTATTACTTATTCTGTGCTGTAAGTACATTACAGAATATTGACAGTGCAGAAAACAACCTACATCTTCTTCTTATAGTTTCAACAGTAAACATTGTAAGGGCATTATACATATAAGAATGCGGCCACTTTGACTACATTATCCGAGGCAGCCATAAATATTCCTGTATGCAGTTGCAGATCGTGCGACACTATGTAAGGTGGGCGCTTGTATGAATTACACCACACAAACTACTCAGGTTCGTACTCGTGACTGAGAATCATCACCTAACCACCACCTACGTTATCTTTGCTTCGGCTGACCTGAATCCTAATTCTGTTTAGAGTTTTGACATGTCGCGGAGGAGGACTCACACAACCTACAAATAAAACGCTTTTGACGTTTCACATAGACATCGCATTCGGCCACGGAATCGGACACGCCTTTCGAACAAAGTGCACCGGGTCCTTATTCACGTTCTTTCGGCAAGTTCGCGCGAACTGGCGCATGCGCGGTGCTCTTAACGCGCATGTATTTCTAAGCGCAGTTTTACCACTATGACAAGATTTTGACAGTTCGCTTGGGACAGAAAAAATAACGTGAATAAAAACCCTGATGTAATTATGTCTAATTTTTTAAATATTATTTATTTAAACAAACAGAAATAAATGCCGAACAGGATTATTATTCAGAAAGGAACGTGTAAGCGCACCAATTTGCACTTTGCTACCGGGGCGCTTAAGTGAACTATGTGTGCGTCGCATGTGAAGTTCGTATGAAGGCTACCTTCTGTACTGTCGGTATTTTATGTATTTGTGCTAGGTTTTACCTTCAGGTTTTACCAGTGACGGTTGGTAAATGTGGGTTTTGGGATTAAAATAAACCTATTTCTTAATAGCGGCAGTAAAATTTCCAAATAATTATGCAAATATAATAATTATATAAAATATTATGCAAAACCCCGAAAAAAATAAAATTTACTTAGGTACTAAAATTTACCTTACTTTTACAATAACAAACAAAATGTTGTTAAACAAAAGGAATACATGTTTTTCTATTGCTACACAAAGCTGGGCGTAGTTTACCCTTTATACACACTAGGCACGCGCAAGACGCACCTTGGGAGCCCCTGTAGCCTGGGCCGATTCTATCCAAACTAAGCAGAGCCGGTACAATGGAAACCAGACAACTGATCAACAAACATATATAATTCTATGCCTCCTGTGCCCCAAAAAAAAACTACACTTTACAGAAAAACACTCGAATACTTTTGTAAGACTTGAATACTTTTGTAGATAAAAACATTAACTATTACTGTGCTTTTCAATTTTTGTGGTAAATATTATACGTTTAAAGTAATTTTTGAAAAACCTCCCAACAAACATTTATGAAGTCGCTCCAACGTGCCGATTTTGACTTTTGGTTCCAAAAGCTGGTCTTAATTACGTCGTTGTCATGTCGATACGACCGAGAAAAGGCCCATTTTATACGAATTAATGTTATAATAGAGTCACGTAATAGTCACATATATAACAAATTAGTCGTGTATTCGTCGCATAGATGTAATGAGTTGCACTTTTTGTCGAGTCAAAGTATTTATGACCGCTGTTTAACGACACTTTGTCGAATGACAGTGCAAAACACGACTTTTTTAGAGGATTTTGATGTAAAGAAATTAGATAAATGTAGTAAATTTTGTGACTTAAGAACTGTAACAAACAATACTTAATTATGTTGTGTTAGAGTTTTCAAAGTTACTAGTAGTAGCTATTTAATTATTATCGATATGTAATATCTTTGAAACTCGTGTTGAGGCGTCGAAATCTGTTGGGGAATTAATGTTATCGAGTAATAAGCGCTAGTTTTCTCAATTTAATGAACGCGCCTTACAAATATTTAAAATTAAACAAATTTATTTCCCTATATTTTAACGAACGTGCTAAAAGTTACTTTTATACGAGTTATAAGATGCGACACAACCGTTAAACAACATCCAAACGACTTTTCATTCGGTGCAGTCATTTTTATCTGTATATTATCAGCCATATTAACAAAATTAGGGTTCAATTAGAGTAATTTTTAAATCTTTCGCACAGAGTTTTGTTAAAGTTTAAGTTTAAGACTACACAAGATGCATTGAGAGGGCCTCAATGCATCTTGTGTAGTCTTGAAATTATTTGCCAATTTTTTATATTATCACAAAGTTTATAATTTTTGCTAGCTTCGTTTTCGCTTGCATAATCTGTTTCATAGTGACTAAGGCATACTTTTTTAAATATTTCATCTACTTTGTCTTGTTATGCCTCTACTACAGCAGAACCACTAGATCCACTTTCTGCATTTCAAGAAAGAAGATTCTGAAAGGAACTCAATACTCGTGAGTTTAAAATTAAATTCTGTACGGAACCAACTCCAGTTTCTTTAAATTTAACTTGTCGTGTAAAAATATTCGATGTTATACAATTGGACACAAGGAGCGCAGTATAGGTTTTTTAACTTGCCTTATAAAAGCACTACTTTTTTTTACATTTGCCCATCTTTTTCTATCTATTTTATGGAATTATTTTTACAAAGCTAGAAAAGAATGGCTAAATTACAATGTTAATATACTCTACACATATAGGACATTCAGTCATTAAATAGTAGTATAATAGTGTTCAAATTAACTTAGAATCGTGTACGAGTGCAATTTATCACTCTTTTATGATTATCACGTATGAGTAGTTCTCGCGACTCTGATACGATTCAGTTCGGTGAAAAAGTCGTATAGACGTTACTAGGATGACAGCACCGGTTATACCACCGAAAGTTGTGTAATGGTCTCATAATACAGTCGCATAGAAGTTTATACGACGTCTTTATATGGCTACAAGTTGTTTAAAGATGAGAGGCACTAAGTCGTATTATACGCTAAAATTACTTCAATACGATGTCTATAGAAGTTTCAGCCGTGTAACTTATACTTAAACGACTTAAATGTTTGTTGGGCTGTGAGTTCTTACTTTTTAGGGTTTTAAAGCCAAAATGACAAAACCCTTATCGTTTCGCTCTGTCCGTCCGTCTGTCTGTGTGTCCCCGCTTTAACTCAGAGACTTAGGTACTAGGTACTAGAAAGCGATTATTTTCGTTGGTTACGCCGACAAAGTGGTAGATTTTTTTTTTTCGGGTACCTCTACTACATCTAAAGTGGGGGTTTCAATTTTTTTCTCAGTTACCCCATTGTGTGGGGTATTGTTAGATAGGTCTTTTAAAAATATTTAGGGTTGTGCATATAATTTATTGATTTAGGGATCCATTTGTTAAATATTAAACCACTGCCAGGTAAATGGTTAGTTTTGGAGATGTGAAAAATTCAGAGTAGTAGTATATATAATCAAAATTACATGGAATACTATCACAGGCTTTACAATTTAACGAGTATCGAGCTGATCAAATGAAAAGTAACAACACAACTGCCCCTAGTAAAGACCCATGGTCCAACTCGTTGGACAGAGCAGTTGGACCACTGCCCCGGACTGCATTTTTCGAACAAATTCCATACATTGTGCATTATTTCGAAACAAAAACAAGAAAGAATCGAGTTCACCACACAACACAAACATCTGGGTGTGAATCGAACCCATGACCTCTAGCTTAGCAGTCAGGGTCACTAACCATTAATCGAGCGGGTGTTCAGCTCATAGATATAATTACTAGTAAATTACCTCGATGGTCAAGCCTTCAACATCGTGATGATGGTGACTGTTAAGTTATAATATATTCATTTATCTGTTTGCAATTATTCACCAGTTATAGGATATATCTATACTAATATTATAAAGCTAAAGAGTTTGTTTGTTTGTAACACGATAATCTCAGAAATTACAGGTCTGAATTGAAAAATTATTTTACTGTTGGATAGCCCATTTATCGAGGAAGGCTATAGTCTATATCACATCACGCTACGACCAATAGGAGCGGAGCAGCAATGAAAAATATTGCAAAAACGGGGAAAATTTACGCAGACGAAGGTGCGCGGGACAGCTATTCTCATAGAAAATTAAAACATGACCTTGACATTAAAGAAATATCTTTATTTATGAGATTATTAGAATAATTATTACCTACTGCAAAAAAAAATAGACAATTACCTAGACACATATTAATTGCATTGGCTTTTGTAGCAATCATTATAATTATTATTTTTATTGCTTCTAATTACATAGTGACATTGTATAGGCCTAAAGATGGCATGATCACGCAAGTCCTGAGTATGGAAACCGGTCCGATACTCTTTCAAACTTGGATAATATTAACAAGACTGTATGTATGTAATAAATAGTTATAATATTAACAAGATCAACGACCTGAAGAATGACCAAATAAATTACTTGATAACCTAGAACTGTAGCCTATGGCAAAAAAAGACAAGGAGAGCAGAAACTTTTTACCAAATGTCCAGATACGATAGGTAAGTACTTTTCATCTAATACGGTAGGTAATTCAAATGAAATGAGAACTGTCATAACAGCGGGTCAATTCACATATTTAAAGCAGTACAGGAGGCCTACTCTAATTAAAAGAAAACGAAGTTTCGATCAAAAAAGAGGTGGTGACATACAGAGCCGGGAACATCAATTAAATCCACTCGTGTCTGAAAATGGTCTATGGGTTAGGGTTTCTTGTGCTTATTCAAACATTAATTATAATAGTTTCCGTAAACTCAAGTAATGTAATAAAACGAAAATTAATGAATTTCGTTTTTAAGATATAGAGTAGGGCCAGTTGTAGGTAAGTTTCGATTAAAGCAACCATTTTCGTATTCTTGTAACTTTGGAATCGATGTCTAAAACGAAACTTAACTGCAACTGCACTGCTTTAAATACGTGAATTTGACACATTATCCAACGTGTTTTGTAGTTGTTCTTTCTACGCAAGCAATAACATATTTTTTTAATTTTCAAACAAATATATTTCGTGGAACCCTGGTAAACTTTTCTACCTTGGGTTCCGTGAAACCCAGTTTGGGAAACCATGTTCTATACCAATAACACGACCAAATCACTTAGCCAAACGCAATAAATACGCGAATTATACAGACATATTAGATATATTTCGGGACTTAATCGCGTTTCGATCGAATTGCACCGATCGTGGTCACGGGTCGACCCGTGACCACGATCGGTGCAATTCGATCGAAATGTCGGGTAAATAAAAGTTTCGTTAAATGATTCACGCGATTAAATCCCGAAGTATATCTAATATGTATAAAAATCGCAAAAGTGTAAAAACAATAATTATACAGACATTTTAAACATGTCTGTATAATTATTGTTTTTAAACTTTGAACGAAACATAGCTAACACTAAAACCGATACTGAAGAAGGTAATGTCCGAACGAAGCACAAATTTATGCTGCCTGTCCATTGAAAATGAGCGAGGCTTCGGAGCGGAGAAACGGAAAAATATTTATACAATTATTGCATTTTTGAAAGATAGAAAAATTTTAACCCAGGAATCGAACCCGAGACTTCTGTATGCTATCCCGGAAATAGAAATACTTGTTTTTTTTTTAAAGTTTACACATCAGGAATGATGGATTTGAGTCCCATTTTACTAGCAATCTTATTAACCTCTCCAGCTAAGCTCAAAGACTTGTGTTACGAGTGGGTACCCGTCGGTTGTATAATGGGTAGGATTCGAAACCGCGACCTCACGATTGCGAGACCGATGCCTTAGCCATTAGACTACCGCCGCTTCAAGTATATAAACCAACTAGCTGACCCGCGCAACTTAGTCTGCGTCAATTTTCCCCGTTTTTGCAACATTTTTCATTGATGCTCCGCTCCTGTTGGTCGTAGCGTGGTTATATAGGTAACTTATAGTTTTCCTCGATAAATGGGCTATCCAACAATAAATTTCAAACTTGTAGTTCCTAAGATTATCATGTTCAAACAAACAAATAAACTCCTCAGCTTTATAATATTAGTATAGATATGATTGTCTCTACTGAAGCGAAGTGGAGATTATATACAATCTGCTTTACAGATTCAATTCGCTTCAATGGACTGGAAGCTTAAAAAATTGTCCGCGGAATCTTAAAAAGTTTTTCAAACAAAGTGGCCCGAAGTGGTCTGTAATTCCTTGTCAACGATGCCTGTATGTACGTTGCTCGAGGGAGATATGTTTGAAATTTACCTTCTGTGCTCTATGTATTTAGCGCAGTTAGTACCTGTATCCAATTTTTGTTTTGTTTTTAAGTTTTCCCGCAGTAGGGTCTTGTACCCTACTGCGGGAGTCGTTTTTTCCTATGTGGCGCGGTGGGCGTGTGTCCAACTGCTACGCAAGAGGTCGTGGACTCGATTCCCACACGGGATACCACTTTGTGTGACCCACAAATTGTTGTTCCGAGCCTGGGTGTTTGTGTCCGTGACTTGTATGTTGTAAAGTCTCCCGCGACACAGGGCTTGTACCCTAATGCGCGGGAGTTGTCTTATAAAAAACAAAAATTAAAAAAATGTCATAAATGTTTTCTTATGACGTTATCAGGAAAATTTATCGTCCGTAAACAGACAAGCATTTTTTTTGGTTATATTAATCACGAAATAGAAGGTCAGTAACTTGTTACATCTATCTTGTAGCTAATCATTAGAACAGCTAATGGCGAATGATAATTCTTTTATGACAGCGTTAAACGAGAATTTATTACGAATTCATTGACCTAGCCTTGAAATTTGAATTTAAGATAAATTACTATTTTATTCAACTTAGGTTTAGCCGGCACAAAAGAATGTACAGATTTTATTTCATGTTTTTTTTTAAAGACGACACTCGCAGTGGTGTACAAGCCCTGTGTCGTGGGGGACTTTACAAACATACAAGTCACGGATACAAAGCACACCCAGACTCGGAACAACAATAAAGACGAACGAAGTGTATTGACTGCATCTGTGGCGCGGTGGGAGTGTGACCGACTGCTACCTAAAAAGTCGTGGGTTCGATTCCCACACGGGACAATACTTTGTGTGATCCACAAATTGTTGCAAGTCCTTTGAAGAATAAGCCATTCCGAGAATAGGTCCTTTTTTCATCATGAGTAGGTCCTATCTCTATCAAACCGTCTGGTTGTACTTTGTGTCCGTGACTTGTATGTTTATAAAGTCTTCCGAGACACAGGGCTTGTACCCTACTGCGCAAGTCGTCTTTAAAAAAAAAAAAAATGTGGATCACACCACCGCGCCAAATTCAGTTCAGGCAGTCAAATTCTCAAAATTCTGTAACATTACGTAGGTAATAATAGGTATGCTCTTTAGTATCAACTACGTCATTTTATATAATGTCACTAATAAACAAGGTATTTTACCTTAAATTATTCACGCGATTAAGACCCGTAATATATATATTTTAATAATGTGTACAAATCGCGAAAGTTTATCAACATTTATAATGTCACTAGCTGACCCTCGCAACTTCGTCTGCGTCAAATTAACCCGTTTTTGCAAAATAGGGGTTGATCGTAGAATGGTGAAAATTCAGGGTTGTATGTATTTTTGAATCCGGATACCGGATTCAAAAATACATACAACCCTGCCAAATAAAAAAATAAAAATTTACCTAAAAATGTGGTGGTACCTTATATGGTGTACTACCCTTAACATTTAGGGGGATGAAAAATAGATGTTGCCCGATTCTCAGACCTACCCAATATGCACACAAAATTTCATGAGAATCGGTCGATCCGTTTCGGAAGAGTTTAACCACAAACACCGCGACACGAGAATTTTATATATTAGATTTACAATTCCAGAAATAATCTTCACCACCAAACCAGGCACCAAACTATAGATTTTATTACCGTGTTAAATGCTAGACCACATATGCAGAACCCCACGCCTCCGAAATTGCTTATGCTGCTAATGTGGACCTACCTGGTCCACATTTGGCCGGTGTTTAGAAAATCGTACAGACGTGGAGCATCTACTTCCACCTATCTGATAATCAGATGAGACATATTTTATAAAATGTTATTGATTTATAAACACGCCTATGGTAGCTTGCTAGCTGACCCGTGCTGACCCGAGGTTACATATGCGTCAATTTTACCTGTTTTTACAACATTTTTCATTCCTGCTCCGCTCCTATTGGTCGTAGCGTGCAATTTGGACCAGTAGTTCCTGAGATTGTCGCGTTCAAACAAACGAACAAACTCTTCAGCTTATAATACATATTGTAGTAAAGGTTAAGCGAGTGGAAAGGTACAAGTACCTTTAGAAACTACAGAATTAAATTTTCAAACTACTTACCTAAGTTTTTTCTTATTTAAATAAATCTAGTAGCAATAAAACAAGTGATGCCGTGAGAACAATTTAACAATTAGTAGGTAGTTGAATAATCATCAATCATTTATGATTCGAGAAATAATCTTCACCACCAAACCAAGCGCCTAACTATAGATTTTCTTACCGTGTTAAATGCTGGACCACATGTGGATTACATCCATCTTGGATGTAATCCACATGGATGCTACGACCCCATCTTCACTACGTGAAGATGGGGTCACTACGACCCCGAAATTGCATAAAGGTAGGTCCACATTTGGCCGGTGTTTAGTAAATCGTACAGATGGGGAACATCTACTTCCACATATCTGATAATCAGACGAGACATATTTTATAAAATGTTATTGATTTATAAACACGACTATGATATATGTTCGTAAACTTTCGCGATTCTTACATATTATACGCGTAGACGGGTAGACTACCCGTGACCACGGACGTTGGAATACGGTCGAAACGTCGGGAAATAAACAAAGGTATTTAGCCTTAAAATAAAATATTTACGCGATTAAAACCCGTAGCTTATAAAATTCTATAACGACTATGATAGCTTTCCAATCGAAAAGTGTTCAATGCTATTTATTTTTTCAATTTTGTAACTTCAAACCATAGCAATATTATTCCAAGAACGGATTTTTACAGGCGATTATTTTCGTAATTAAATTATCTTTCTTTCGATATCAATTTTTATTGATTATCAGATTAGTGTACCTATATTGACTTACCTGTTCATATCTTGCTAGATAACCATTCATTCCTGCTCCGGTCCTATTGGCCGTAGCGTTATGTTAAGTAGCCTATAGCCTTCCTCGATAAATGGGCTATCCAACAGTAAAATATTTTTTAAATTTGGACCAGTAGTTCCCAAGATTATCGCGTTCAAACAAACAAACTCTTCAGCTTTTTAATGAATAAAGATTAAGCGAGCTAACTAACTCCCAAGTTTTTTCCTATTTATATAAATCTAGTAGCAATAAAACAAGTGATGTCGTGAGAACAATTTAACAATTAGTAGGTAGTTGGATAATCAGCTTGGGTTTAGTTTTATTTATCTTATAAAAAAACTAAAGTATAAAAAAATCTGTAGAAGAAAAATAAAAATTGATTTTTTTTGCATACAACGGGTTTTTAACTTAAAGTACTCATTTAATACTGGTATTTATGTCCATAATTAAAACGGTAACCTTTGTAGTCATACAAAGAGCAATTAAACGACGATTTTGAGCTTTCTTGGTAAAGTTTATTAATTACCCAAACGTGATACCCTTTTACATAAAGGTATAATTCCGTTTTTATTTAAAACTGATTATTCCAATTGAAACAAGCTGTGTAATTACTAAACGGTAAAAATATCAGGTTTTTAATTCCTCGGTTATTGCGTTGCGATATCTGCTGGTATATTTTAAATTTTATGATATTACATCATTCATCATAAAATTTTAATTAAATTTAGCCGGAATAAAATAATAATATTCACACAAATATAAGGTTTTAATTACAACATGTTGGTTATTAATGGCAAAGTCATCGGTCTCGCGATCGTGAGGTCGCGGGTTCGAATCCTACCCATTATACTACCGACGTGAACCCACTCCTAACACAAGTCATTGAGCTTAGATGGAGGGGTTAACAGAATTGCTAGTAATGTGGGACCAAAATCCCACATTGCTAGTTATCTTTTTAAAAAAAATGTAAATATCCCACATTCATGGGAAAAATACATGCGATATTTCACTACACTTCCGCTCCCAACGGTGATATTTACATTTCTCCCCCTTTTTTGAGCCTCACGTGATTAATGGACGACCCCATATAATTATGTGTAACTATTGAAGTAATTTTTATAGGCACTTCTTGCCAATTACTTTACAAATATAATAATTCCATTTTTGAAAGATAGAAATTTTTTTAATCCAGACTCAGAAATCGAACCCGAGACTTCCGTAGCCAAACCGGGGCCAGAAGCGAACCACCTATCTGGACTATGTTACTAAATCTCCAATTTTTCTATCCCTTAATGCTCGCGAGTTGGGCTCTCGCAGCGCCATCTAGTCGGTAGTAAAAGAACTATCACGGCTTTTGTTATTGCTTCGTTACAGAGAGCATTTTAACAAATTATGATGACGTAGGCTGAATATTGAAGTAATTTTTATAGGCATTTCTTGCCAATTACTTTACAAATACAATAATTGCATTTTTGAGTCTCGGGTTCGATTCCTGAGCCTGGATTTCAAATTTTTCTATCTTTTAAAAATACAATTATTGTATACTAGTCCTAAAACTAACTTACTAGGTACCTACCTATGAACCTAGTATCGTTTCATTTCACAAAACTCTACAATTAGTAATCAACAAGTAGGGAGTAAAACATCCGTTCCGAAACCAAATGGTTTCAGGAATCAAGCTGTGCTGAAACTTTGGCATCTGGGGACGGCCGCGAGGATTTTCGGTCCAAAAAGCCACAGTGAAGCGTGACCGGGTTCAACGAGTTAATAATAAAAATATATTTTAAATGTAAAAATTTGCAGAAAATATATATATTTTTTTTTTTCGCTATTAAATTTTCGCAGTTTCGCACGCGCAACGACGATTTGTTTCTCTATTCAATTAACATTTACGCCCCTTATCTAGGAGGCCTGAATGCCTGATACGATTAGATTAAAAATATATTCGATATTGTTATTAGGGTTCCGTAGCCAAAATGGCAAAAACGGAACCCTTTTCTTCATGATTTTATTCATTCGATTTGTCGGCGTAAGTAATATGTGTATCCATACAAAATTACAGCGTCCTAGCACTAACAGTCTCTGATCAAAGGTGCGGACGGACGGACGGACGGACATGACGAAACTATAAGGGTTCCGTTTTTGCCATTTGGACTCCGGAACCCTAAAAAGTATACTCATACCAGTTAACTATTCGAGTATATCGTAGTGCGGTTAATTACCCGTCTGTGTTGAACAAACCGATAGGTACCATATCTATTGCGTAGGTGCTTTAGAGGAACTGAACCCACTATTAGACAGAGCGGAAGACGAGATTATTTTATACCTACTATATAGAATTGTACCTATCGATAATACAGTAGGTTTGGCTACGGAAATCTCGGGTTCGATTCCTGAGTCTGGATTTCAAATTTTTCTATCTTTCAAAAAAGCAATTATTGTATTTGTAAAGTAATTGGCAAGAAATGCCTATAAAAATTACTTCAATATTCGGCCTGCGACATCATAATTTGTTAAAATGCTCTCTGTAACGAAGCAATAACAAAAGCCGTGATAGTTCCTTAACTACCGACTAGATGGCGCTGCGAGGGCCCAACTCGCAAGCATCAAGGGATAGAAAAATTGAGATCTATTAACATAGTCCAGATAGGTGGTTCGATTCTGGCCCCGGTTTGGCTACGAAAGTCTCGGGTTCGATTCCTGGGTCTGGACTTCAAATTTTTCTATCTTTCAAAAATGCAATTATTATACCCTCATACCAGTTAACTATTCGAGTATTCGAATAGTTACTATATATATATATATACTCCTCATACCAGATGAGGAGTATACTTTGCGGTTTACCCGTCTGTGTTGAACAAACCGATAGGTAACCATATCTATTGCGTAGGTGCTTTAGAGGAACTGAACCCACTATCAGACAGCGGAAGACGAGATTATTTATACTATATCTATATATATGACAGAGCGGAAGACGAGATTATTTTATAGTATAAATAATCTCGTCTTCCGCTGTCTGATAGTGGGTTCAGTTCCTCTAAAGCACCTACGCAATACCTATCGATAATACAGTAGGTACATAAGTACAACTAATCTCAAACGTGATCCCATAGCTAAAACCTGTCGACCCGAAGCACCTTCGACATCTTAAGAAAAACAGCACTTAATCAGACCACCAATCAATTGACGATGATCTTTGACGTAAACAGCCAACCAGTCTCTGTCAATTTATCTTCTAACTAGCTGTCCCGCGCAACTTCGTATGCGTAAATTTTTCCCGTTTTTGGAACATTTCTCGTCGCTGCTCCGCTCCTATTAGTCGTAGCGTAATGTTATATAGCCTATAACCTTCCTCGATAAATGGGCTATCCAACAAAAGAAGATTTTTTCAAATCGGACCAGTAGTTCCTGAGATTAGCGCGTTTAAACAAACAAACAAACTCTTCCGCTTTATAATATCTTCTAATAAAAAAAACACACGTGACTAATCACGAGACAGGTCCAAGATAATTTATGGCTACAAGATAACCGTAATTAGTAACAATGTAGTTAGTTAATAAACTACGTAATTATTAAACTTATATTTCCTTGATGTTATGGTGCTGTCCACCTGTGGTGAGGTAAGGCGTGGCCATGACACAGCAAATTTACCTTTGTAAACATAAGCTTTAAAAAGTTACTAGATATCCCCGCGACTTTACCCGCGTTTTGTTTGTTTATAACAGCCTATGTGCTATTCTGATGTATAGTTAAAGTTTCATCTAAATCCGTTCTGATTTTATTGCGTTAAAGAACAATTTTCGGGTTTATATTTTTAGTAGGATTGACTGCCTCTGTGTCGCAGGGGAGTGCGTTTGTTGCGCAAGAGGTTGTGGATGTTGATTTTCTCTCTTTTTTTATAATTATTTTATAAGTTCTTTATTTTTTTTTTCAATATAAAATGGGTACTTAAGATACAATTCTAGTGTAGATAGTTATTAATCCTAGATTGTAATTGACTTATTAATAGTACGTTTATAAAAACTAGAACGAATTTTACATAAACTTTTAGAGATATATTCTACAATTACAGCTTTATAATACAATTCAAACTTAATAAGTAAATACTATGTACGCTTTAATCAAGTAGAACATTTATGAAAATATAATTTATTATAACAACTATTATACTACTACCTATTACTACTAAATATTATTATTATATAGGTTAATCCCGCGTTAAAAACAAGCGAACGGGGAACAGTTGGCAGTTGTAGATTTTCTCACTGACAGAGCTTTGTAAGGTCCATATGCCTAGTTAACCCCCTTGTTTGGAAGTCTGTGTGATCGTGTATTATATACTTGTAAAGTCAACTGCACTGCGCGACATAGGCCTTGTGCTTATTACCTATAGGAATTGTAGTTATACAAATAAAAAAAAAGTCGCCCTAGTTTGGATACAGGTCTCCTTTCTAAGAGAAGGTATGAGCCGTAATCCATCACACGAAGATGCTCCAGTCTCCACTCGATATTTTATCTCTAGGTGTTTGACTCTCAAACATGTACGCTAATCGAATATAATGACGTCATTGCGCGCGCAAAACCACGAATCTCATATTTCAAAAAAACCTATTTGCAGTTTTGCACGCGCAATGGCGCCATTCTCTCCGATTGTTATTCTATTCGATTAGCGTTTATGCCCCTTGTTTAGGGGCTCTGATCCATTCAAGCTATATTCTTCGGCTACGGCTTGTATGAGCGAGATAACTTGGCGAAACTACGATCTTTCCCTACAATAATATCCTACCAATTAATTACTAAATGGTCTAAAATTCACGAGATACATTTTTTTATTCCGCGCGGGTATCGAACCGGCAACATATAGCAGGCATCGAACCTTGACTAATAGGCGCTACTATCTGTACATTCATAGCAAACAACAATTCAAATCCGTCACAGTGACGTCACAATATATCTGAATACATGATTCAGACAAGATCATTTAACAAATGACTATCGCGCAACCAACACGCGCTCGCGCAAGGTTGCAACCCGATATATTCAAGATCAACCACTGGTATCAATACCCGTTACAAATACGGAACAGTTACTCAGTAACAGTTGCTGATATAATACGTATTTATGATATCATTGTGTAGTGTCGTGCGTGAAACAATGCTGTGTGCTTAATACTTCGGATTATTAATATTGGAATAGGGAGTTTCTTATTGGTATGTCTTTGTTCTGCGTTCGCGCATTATTTTCTTTGTTAATAACTGTGAGTGTAATTATGCTGTTTACTTATCACTAATGTTTTTGGTGCATTGTGTAGAAATATAAACACTGTATGAAAACATTAAATATTGATAAGTTATTCCAGATAAGTGTCTACAATATATTATTATTTAAAACAATATCTGACAAGTATATTTAAGTCTCAATTATTTAATATTAGGTAAATCTTAAAAAAGTAAAAATACGTAATTATTATCAAAAAATATAATTACTCGGTACTTGAACATTAACGCTTTATTGTTTATTAATCATCATATGATAAGAATAGTTCGACTTTCCATGCGAACGTAATCAAAGTTGTACTTTGTAATCTGTCTATATTTGAACTAGTAGGTAAGTTTTCTTAACTAAACCACTTGGTCGATTTTGATGAATTTTAATATTAAAATAGACGAGGACAAAGAATGGACAATAATAAAAATGGTCTCCTAACCGATCACATCGGAGGCAAGCCAACGCAGGAGATATAGTGCACAAGAGTGTGTGCAGACATATGTGCACTATCTATTTCCTCACTCTCCTCATAGCCCGATGGGACGGAAACCTGACACGAGCGGAGAGAGATTAGGCGCAGGACTGACGGCTAAACGTGCTCTCCGAGGCACGGATGGGTGTGATGACGATCACCCATCTGTCTACCGACAGTGGTAACGTTGCTTAGCCTCACAGATATTTCAATCTGAGTCAGGTCCCCGCAAAAATGGACAATATCAATATAATTATGATAATCACTTTTTATATATAACCGTACAAAGAGTCAGTCAGACCACATAACTACAATCATAACAACAGTTTATTTTTTAAACGGCGGTAATCTAATGGCTAAGGTATCGGTCTCGCAATTGTGAGGTCGCGGGTTCGAATCCTACCCATTATACTACTGACGTGAACCCACTTCTAACACAAGCCTTTGAGCTTAGCTGGAGGGGTTAACAAGATTGCTAGTAATGTGGAACTCAATCCCACATTGCTAGTTATATTAAAAAAAAAAGTAACAGTATATAATTTTATAAAATAATTAAATTAAAACCAGGCAAGTTGTTATAATTTTTAAACTTGTTGTGTTGCATTATATATATACAACTAGCTGACCCGCGCAACTTTGTCTGCGTAAATTTTCCCCGTTTTTGCAACATTTCTTATTGCTGCTTCGCTCCTTATTCCTCCACTATTTAATGGATGTTATTATACATATAACCCTTCTTCTTCAATCACTCTATCTATTAAAAAAACCGCATCAAAATCCGTTGCGTAGTTTTAAAGATTTAAGCATACATAGGGATATAGAGACAGAGAAAGAGTGATTTGACATAGGAATAAACGCGTTTAACCTAACTGACAGCCAGCTTGTGACCACAGTCGGTGTAACCCGGTCGAAACATCAAGCATAAGGTAAATACTTTACCTAGGTTAAATGCATTTATTCCAATGTCAAATTGTAGGTGTATACAGGAAGTTGGGTAAGCGAAATTACAATAATTTGACATTATAGACATCAGACTTCTTTAGCATTAAACAACCCAGTTGTGGTTGTATACAACGTGTGAATTAATACCTGTCCGACCTGAAACGGGTGTCTAGATAGTCTATTATCAATGCAATAAAAATATACTTATGTACGTCAAATAAGATTATATAAGAAAAGATTTTTTTATTGAATAATAAAATTCATACCAGTACCAAATTTCTCAGAAATGTGTAAATTTTCAGGATTGGTTATATATATCTACATTGTCTAAGGGCTGCTTACAATCCAAACAATATTTTCCGCAGCCGCGTGTCTTCCGTCAAGAAAAAAAAATGTTTATTTTTTTTTTCGTCATGAAATTAAAAATAAAACGTAAATCGAATCGTAATATCAGCTTAGACAGGGATTAATGTACACCCTGTAGACTACCTAGTGTAGATAAATAAAATTCAATTCAAATTTTAATTTTCTATTAACCACCATAATTTTAATACGTTAGTAATCCGAGATGAACCGGATATAATAATTGAAATCTTGGGACAACTCACACAACGCTATCTGATCCCAAACTAAGCAGAACTTGTACTATGGAAACCAGACAACTGATAAACATACTTATATATTTCTAAATAAATACATATTATAGATAAATAACACCCTGACACAAAATAAACTATCGTGCTCATCACACAAACTTTTATCCTGCTTGGGGATCGAACCCACCGCACCACAGATACAGTCACTACACAACTATCCCGTATCCGGCATATCCTACCTGAAATAATTACTATCCGGCCGGATACCGGATAACAAGCGGCTACCCGGTTGAACGGATTTAAAAAAAAATACGAAATATATAATTTAGTTTCGATTTCATTTAGGTATATCTTAACAAAATAGAATCAGTAATTATAAAGTTTTTTACAACTTAAAAAATGAGTACTTGCTCGTAATGCACTAAGGGCAAATGAAAGTGAATAAACACTATTCTGCATTGAAATGTAACATGTTTTGCCTAAACAACTAGCTACAGAAAAAAAAAGCATTTCGCTTTACACACTGCTTTAGATTAAAATTAAGCTTACATTAAAACGGCAATGTTCGGCCGGATTTCCGGATATTCGGCTAGAAGGTTTGCTGAATCCGGTATATGGCCAAATAGCTACCCGTTCTCTATTAGTAACTGTATTAAATGTAAGTATATATTTTGCCGTATCTACGAAAGATCATTTGAAACATCCACTAGAAAAGTCTGAAATGACAGTAAATGTAAATTTTGGTAGTTTGTTATAACTATAACTAAACTAGTTGACCCGTGTAACTTCGTATGCGTCAATTTTCCCCGTTTTAACAACATTTTTCATTGCTGCTCCTCTCCTATAGGTCGTAGCGTGATGTTATACAACCTATAGCCTTCCTCGACAAATGGGCTACCCAACAAAAAAGATTTTTTCAATTCGGACCAGTAGTTCCTGAGATTACCGCGTTCAAACAAACAAACAAACTCTTCTGCTTTATTTTTGCTTTTAGTATATATTACTCCCGCCAGATTTAAATAATAACCCTGTAATGCGGAAACTACTTCGTACCTAATGGATAAACTAAAAATAGATAAAATAATTTTTGAAACCTGTTTTAATAATGATTTCAAGGTGAAATGCTAGTTTAATAATTATATGCAAATAGAAATTAATACATTTATACATTCAACAAAATACTTTGCAGAAATTATCAAAACTAACATTATAAATGTGAAAAGAACTTTGTCTGTCTCTTTGTTTGTTACGTTTTCACGCTTAAACCGATTTAGATGAAATTTGCTATGCAAATAGTTTGAGTTTTAGGAAAGGACTTAGGATAGTTTTTATCGCGACAACCGACATCCACGCGGGTGTTGCCGCAAACGAACACTAGTTTAGTTACCTAGTTATTCAATTTGTTTTTCTTTACATAATCATATCGGAGATACAATTCAATGCCATCTACATATAAATTCCAACATAATCTGCTAATCACATATTGTTTTTATTTTAACATTATTATTAGGTATGTATTAAATCACACGGCCATTTGATAAAGTTATCTTATTAATTAGTCTGTCCTACATCCTAAATGATATCGGTACATTATAATTTGAGTTTTATGACCAAAATTCTCATACGCAACTAAATTATCTAGCTTATTGTACCTATGAGTTTATTTTTTGCCCGACTGCGCAAGAAGGAGTATTACGTTTTTCCAGTGTATGTATGTATATTCTTTGGCGCTAAATGGCTTGACGGATTTTAGAATGAGAAGTATCGTTACATTCGTCTCAGTTATGAGAGTGACAATGGGTACTTACATGAAAATTATGAACTTGAATATTATATTACATTCTGATGAAATTTGTATAATATTTTTCGATCTTACTGACGTAATAATAAAAAAATATGAAATAATAAATAACTAATCCAAAAACCAAAATAACAATGAATTAAAATAAAAAAGGAAAAAAATAATCGTTACTCGGACTCGAACTGGGTTTGGTCTTCTGGTTTCTGGACCGCCCGATTTCCCACCTGAGCTATGATAACATAGTAGATGGTGGCGAAATTTACCTTCGTATTCTAATGATATTGTAGCAGTTTTTCATTGCTCTCCTTCCGTCTTACGAATTTTCGATCAGGTCACGTGTCCTGACGCGAGTTTAACATTTTTTACCCATCAAAAATAAAATGGCGGATTATTGGCGCCCCTAACCACCGAAGATACTGGGTCGATTTAACCGATTTTTTTTCTCTTTCCTTCCTTTTTAAAGGTACATGGTTGTCATAGTCCCAATATTGTTTGTAGATATACCTGACTAGCTGTCCCGCGCAACTTCGTCTGCGTAAATTTTTCTCGCTTTTGCAACATTTATCATTGCTCCTCCGACCTTGGCAGAATTTTTGAATTTGGATCAGTAATTCCTGAGATAACAGCATTCAAACTCTTCAGCTTTATAATTTTAGTATAGATATATAATAGGGTTTTTCCGTTGATCGACACTAGACACGTTTAAACTTCGGTTTAACTATTTGTCAATGTCATCGAACTCATGCCGCGACCACACTGCTGAGGCGACCGGGAAGCGACGACGATTTGCCACCATTTGCAAATATTATAAGGTCATGCTCTTGACTCTTGACTGGCCTCACAGCCCGGTGTGGCTACCCACTAACAGTAAGAGATTTTTTGATTTACTCGAGTGCGGCAGATTAACATAAGGGGGGACACCTCGTACCCTGTTGAGTACCTCTACTGAATATTAGCTCCCTAAATAGCGACGCGCGTCTTGTGCAGCCAATCAAAAATGTTGTAAAAAAAAATTGAATAATAAAGCTACTTGAGCGCATTAGATTGTCATAAAGATGGTTTAGCTTGCTAGCTAGACAAACTGATCTAATATTCCAACAATTATGTGGAAGGATTTTCTTAATCTGCCGACTTTTTTTTTACAAAAAAGTGACACGAGCTTGCGGTTTGTCCGAATCTTAAGTCTTTTGAATGCCCCCCTCCCCTTCCCAATTAAAAAAAAGATATACATCCTTAACCTTTTTTCTTCGCACCATAATAAAAAATCAAATAGGTCCCCACGACGCACGAGTAAGTCCAAATTAGCTGGTTTGTCCCCGCAACAGTGTGTTCAGGTTCACCAAAATTAGGTGTTTTTGACGTCGCAGTCGCCTTAGCAGTGTAGCCGCGGCCTTAGTCAACAAAATTCGATCGTTGCACAACTTTTTAGAAGTACGCCTACAATGAACTTGAAATAGACAAAGGATTTTTATCTTCAAATAGGCTTAACTGATTTTACAAATCTAAGAACAACAAATACCACATTTTTTTCTTAAATAAACGGGGAAACAAGGGAAATCTGCATTACATTAAAAAAACATTTGAAACGGTTCACCCATTTAACCACTTTAGGGTTGAAACTACTTCTGAAAGAAAGCAGGATTAAGACCACACGCGGCGGAATCGACGAGGAAGCGCTCGGAAACACGCTCTTTCTCGTTCATATAACTGACGGTTCGAAGAGACAGAAAAGGATGGAAGCATAGGAAAATTCTATTTGGTATAGTTCAGCTCGGCTAGATGTAGTGTAGCTCTTACCCGTTCCATTTTTGATGGTGGATGGAAGATGGCTTGATCCCGGTTTATAGTAGAAAGGTCAAATTCTCCTTGAATACGCCGATAACGACGGGCAAAAGGAACCATTATTATAATAAACACAAGTTACATTGTGTTTACAATGTTAGGTTTATCTATTGTTAGAAATTAATGACGGACATGAGGTAGGTACAATGACGTAACCAGTTGAATGCAGTACCTAAGTTATTATAGTAAGTGCTAGTGTTTACCAAGGTACCAATAACGCGAATTCACAGATACATTAAAATACAATCCCTAATCGTGTTAATGTAGAAATCATCAAGTAGAAATCCGAAAGTTATTTTCGGTAACAAAATTGTAATACAATAAAATTATACCTAAATAAATTGACAAGAACATTGAAACATTTGCATTTTCCTTTGTAAGGCACTGGTCCCACCGACGGCGAGAAAGCGAGTTGCGATTATATCGCTCAAGAAACGTAAGTGTAAACAAAAGAGATACAGATATTGAAGTTGATCGCCAACTGTTTACACAGGCCGGCAAGTACAGTCGGCCGCACTGAAATGTAAACGTAGACAATTTTTCAGATATATGTAAATATAGAATGTTTAGAAAAGGTATCTTAAGTCATGTTTTTAAATCAAAGTCTTTATCACAATGTTATATGCATTGTTTCACAAAATAAAGTATACATATAGTGATCTCTAATTACAACTCTTTAGGGGCTTCTAAACGGGCCATGCTTTACTGCAATATGTGGCGGCACTATTGGTAACTAATTACTCAGCCATCACAAAAATAGTGTTGCAATATGTCTGCAATAGTATGGTCCATGATGAAGACTCCTTAACGGGCTACACAGCCCGGTAACAATGGTTGACGAAAACACGCATTGTTGCCGCATCAAAATATAATCATGAAATGAGAATCGATACACAAATTTAAAATATATAAGTTGATATGACTGGCAACACCGATGCTTACAATTTAACAACAAACAACTGTCAAAAATATTCATTTTTACTAACGTTTCTTTTCGCATTCGTACTTATAAATTCGTTTGTGGATGTTTCAGTGATTTTTAACGTTTATAATAATATAGAGTATAGAGCTCAGATACTATGGAGATCAGTGTTCTTAGTTGACTCCATTTTTTAGTATAACCTTTTGATAAAACTTCAAAACAAAATGATGCCTGACACCACAATTATCAGAATATAGCAATAAATCACGGCGTCACTCACAGCAAACTCCATGTCGCCAAGAAAAGGATACATCATGCTATAACAATAGAGAGCGACTGAAACAACAATAAAATTTGCCAGTCAATATTGCAGAAAATCGATCGCTCAGCGATTTTCCGGCAACCTTTCAAGACTATATCGGCCATATGTGGGCATACCACACATGTTTTGCTATTGCTTGCAATGCTGCTGGCCATTGTATTGCGGTTAAACATGGCCCGTTTAGGTGCCCTTTATACTGCGTCTCTATTGTTTTTTGAGCGATAAAATCGCTACTCGCTACTCGCCGCTGGTCGGACAAGTACCTTATGCAAATATTTTGCATACCAACTTCCTACTGTGTTTCTCAACTATAATTTGTTGTATTATATCTAATCGTATTTGTAAATATGTAACACAATATCAATAAAAATCCGTGAACAATATTTAAAAATCGTATTAGTATGTTAAAAATAACTATAACATACTTTTGACCCAACAAAAATGAGGTTAAGTAAAACTAGTAAGGAAAATAATAATGCTAATTACAAGGAAGTCTATTATAATTACTTTGACTTAAAAAGTCAAGGTGCGAACTAATCTGGCTGACATTGACAAGATTGCTATTATTTTAACAACATTCTAGTTTCTTTTTACCTGACTACGGCGAAGTCTATTATCGGAAGGTTTATGTTTTTAGCTATATATGTACCTGTTTGGGTCCCTGACTAAGTGGTGACTGAGCAGACCGAGATATATGTGAGGTTTAAGGTTCATTTCCGTGCATCGCGGCCGATCGCGAGCCGCGAGCGGCTTACGACAAGCGTCTGACGCGCGCGGCCGATGCGACAATATTCACAGTGCGCGCGCAGCTTACGACAGTCGTCGGCCGCGCGCGTCTGTCGCTTACCTCAGAAACGGCACCATACATTCTTATACTCTGACTATTGTCGCATCGGCCGTTCGTCGTAAGGCGCGCGCGGCTCGCGATCGGCCGCGATGCACGGAAATGAACCTTTAGCAACGTTACCATACCACTGTTGGTCTATAGATGGTCTCGCTCTATAGTTTTCGAACATTTTTTTTTTTAAAGACGACCTCCGCAGTAGGGTACAAGCCCTGTGTCGCAGGGGACTTTACAAACATACAAGTCACGGACACAAAGTACACCCAGACTCGGGACAACAAAGTGGTGTCCCGTGTGGGAATCGAACCCACGACCTCTTGCGTAGCAGTCGGACACACTCCCACCGCGCCACAGAGGCAGTCAAAACAAACATTGTAACACCCCTTTGTGCCTCGGAGAGCTCGTTAAGCCGTCAGTCCTGTGGTCCTCGGATTCCCCTCCCATCGGACTATGAGAGTGAGGGAATAGAGCGCGTACACTCATGTACAATAATATATCCTGCGTAGTTGGTTAAACGATATGATTCACCATAAAGTCTTAACTAGTCATTTGGTTTCGATGAATTAGGTGTCAATACATTCGGTAATAGGTAGGTACAGTGTGGATGACATACATGCTACATTATTCTCGTAATTATCACTACATAGTATAAAACAAAGTCGCTTTCTCTGTCCCTATATCCCTATTTATGCTAAATCTTTAAAACTACGCAACGGATTTTGATGCGGTTTTTTTTTATAGAGTGATTGAAGAGGAAGGTTTATAGGTATAATAACATCCATTAAATAGTGGAGAAATAAGGTGCGGAGCAACAATAAGAAATGTTGCAAAAACGGGGAAAATTTAGTCAGCTAGTGGTTTATAAACTGTGGTTTCGATGTCAAAAGGAAAATCACTATTCATACACTTCCTACGATAAAGTACTTACTACATTGGAGTAAAATGGCAGCAAACTGAACTCTCATTAGTTTCACTTTTTCCCTATATAACGTGTGAAAATACATGAATTGGTCAAAAAATACGCGAGACAAAGCCTCTTAGTCATAATACTAATAGATTTTAACTAAGAAGCGAATGTTTTTCTTTGTTTCTTATTCCATTTTTAAATATAATGAAAAAACACATATCAATCGATATCTAAAATAGGTAAGCAGTTAAAGTGAATATACGATAGACATCAACACAAAAATAGGAAAAACAAGAAAGTTTAATATTTTTGGGTACATTTTGACTTCCAAAAATACAGAACTTGATAGGCGTGATTTCGCTATCACATGGATCAAGCTATAACTTACATACACTGACGTCTGTAGTATACTCGTACGCTGGAAACGCTACCGCCGACAAAAACAAGACTTCCATTTCATTTTGCCATTTGTACGGTCATTTCACGAAACCAAAGGAAATCTATACTTGTGAAACAACTTTTTAAACTTTCACGATTTTTATACGTATTAGATATATTTCAAGGCTTAATCGCGTGAGCCTTTTGTTTACCCAACGTTTCGATCGAGTTGCACCGATCGTGGTCACGGGTCGACGTGACCACGATCGGTGCAATTCGATTTAAACGTCGGGCAAATAAAATGTTCGTACCTTTAAATAATTCACGCGATTAAGCCCCAAAATATATCTAATTTGTGTAACAAGGTTAACAAACCTGTTAACCTACACAACTAAAGACTTCCTTTGTCAACTAACAACAACGACAATTTGTCATATGTATGAAAAAAGTGCATAGTACGGTCATTCGATTTGACATAAGAAATTGCTGTCACTAAGGGCAAGCTAGTCCAGCCTATTAGTACTATAGAGGCCAATGCTGAGATAATATGGTTACAGTGCTAGTGCCTATTTGCTATAAGTATAGTGGTTTAACATTGTAATATGATTCATGTATGCAAGCTCAGGTCTGTGGCGACATGTCGGCGCATATCTGTGCATGTATATGCCCTTTAATCAGCGAAGAACATGCAAATGACATACATTAGTTGCATACGCCCTTTTGTTCTCAATTACTTCATCAAATAAGTAAAGTAGTAAGAAGTAGGATATGTTCCCTGGTTTTGGTCAATGTGATCGTTAGTTTTATGTTTTAAATGTCTCGGTGGCGCACTGAACATAAACGGCCATATTTTTTGATTGTGTTAACTCAGAAGTTTGATTTTTTATTGCTATACAGCATCATAAATTATACACTAAATACATCAGTGAATGTTTGATATTAATTTCCTATTTCTGAGAAAAAAGGGTCTTGACAGTGACGGATGGACACCGAAATGATCGAAAGGTACGGAACCCTAAAAATGAACCGACTTCAATTCAATAATCTTTATTGAAATAAACGGGGCAGGTAATAGTGGTGTTACATTATACAATTAATCATAATTCGATCTAGCCCATGTAGCTATCACTGATAGCATGCAATTATTTTAGTAATACATAATATGAAGAATTAAATCATTAAGTTATATCGATATTATCAACACAAGAATTTACATAATTTTACTGGACCTACTCACAATGTACAGTATTATATTATCTGTGGTACAGTCGAGGAATGAAAATGTTCGTCACCTTTAAGTTTAATTTTGCTTGAACCGAATCAAGGAACAATAACGCCAACATTTCAATTAATAATAAGGTTTTACTCAGATAAAAAACGAAAAAGATTGAACCTTGAAATTAAATACTTTTTCGTTAAGAAAATAGACCACATGCCATTTTTTTTTCAAAGTGATAGACAAGAATTACTGAGAATATTAACTGATAGTTTCTTGAAAGACAGGAATGATAGCATGGCTATTTTGAAATGTCACACCCACGATAGGAATTAATAACATTGTACGACTATTTCTCGATTCGCGTAAAGAGAACATGATGAACCAAAGAAAACGTGGGTGTCAAGAACGATATTTTGACGGAACTAACACTGCTACCTATATCTGTCTTATTTTAACACATTATTTTCTCGTATTGCAATTAGTGGCACAGAGTGATATGGGGTAATAAGATACGTTCCATCTATTCTTATATTTAACTAGCAGTCCCGCGCAACTTCGTCTGGGTAAATTTTCCCAGTTTTTGCAGTATTTCTCATTGCTGCTCCGCTCCTAGTAGTCGTAGCGTGATGTTATATAGCCTATAGCCTTCCTCAATAAATGGGCTATCCAACAGTAAAAGATTTTTTCAATTCGGACCAGTAGTTCCTGAGAGTACCGAGTTTCAACAAACTCTTCAGCTTCTTATTATTAATATAGATTAATCCGCGAGGTTTTATGGTCTGAGTAAATTTAAACTCTGTTGTCAAACAGTTAAGCACAATTTACAGCACACGGGTATACAACCATCTGGTGTGATACATAATTTGAAAAGGTAACATGATGATAAAAACTGACGAACGTTTTCATTACGCGACTGTACAATGTTCTAAAAACTCTATAATCGAATAGAATGTTTTGTCTATTAACCAGCAACTAAGTGCGTTTTTATCTATACTCTTTAATGAAATAAAATATTAGGTATAAATGTTGATAAACTTTCGCGATTTGTACACATTATTAAAATATATATATTACGGGTCTTAATCGCGTGAATAATTTAAGGTTGCAACGGCCGTGGTCACGGGAAGACTCTTCCCGTGACCACGGCCGTTGCAATACGGTCGAAACGTCGGGCAATAAACAAGGTATTTTACCTTAAATTATTCACGCGATTAAGACCCGTAATATATATATTTTAATAAAATATTAGGTAGTGATCTATCACTACTTTATAGCTATATTTCCGGTTTTATTATTATTTAATTTTGTAATTAAAATCTATCACAAGAAACCTTGTTCATGTTGTCATGGACAAGGTTTTTGTGATGAATTCAAAATAACCGGTTATTGCAGAGTTCGACGATATTTTTATGCTTAGGCACCTGTCCCACCAACGGCGGGAAAACGAGTAGCGGGTAACAATTTCATCGCTGAGGAGCGCGGTACGGTGACCATTCAAATCTTTACAATGCCAGAATTTGGGTGGCACTGATACAATATTATGGGCTAGCGTCACGCTTACCATCGGCCGTACGACCTACTCGTCTCTTCATTTCATGGTAAAACAAAAACGGGTTGCACTCCAGGAGTGCCGGCCGAACAAAAAAGTAAAGTGAAAACTTGAACAATAAATACAATATTCATCTATGGCGCTATCGTACACAAAAATGACAATGACAACGACATGACAATTAAAAAGTTTATCTCTCAGAAAAAATACATACTGATGAAATTTGAATAATTTTGATCTTTCTGACATAATAATGAAAACAATATGTACTATTAAATCACAAACAAAAAAACCATAATCAAAAATGAAAATTAAAAAGGGAAAAAAATAATCGTTACTCGGATTTTAACTGGGGTCTTCTGGTTTCTGGTTCCCACCTGAGCTATTATAACATAGTAGATGGTGGCGAAATTTACCTTCGTATTCTAATAATATTGTGGCAGTTTTCATTGCTCTCCTTCCTTCTTACGTCACGTGATCTACGAATTTTTCCTGTTCGAAAATCACGTGATCCTGACGCGAGTTTAACATTTTTTACCCATACCAAAATAAGTGCACAAACCGCTAAAGAAGTTTTCACTTCAAAAAAAAGCTGGAGGCTTCGGCTGAATAAAATCATTGTCTAAATATCCATACACATTACTTTTATATTTGTAATGCAATGAAATTCCCAAAAATATTTTAAGGATTCTAAGAAACTTTTTAAATATTTTTGGAAATAATCGCTCCGAAAGTTGCAGTTGTGTCCTTGAACCGCGGGACCAAAAAAGATGAAAAAATCACAAAGGTATTATTATTGTACATAAATTCTAACACTAAATATATTCTTTCAACTAAAATTATTTTGGACATAATGGAATATACCGTCTTTGAGGTATTGTCAAAAAACTGCGCTTTTAAACAAAAAAAACGTAAGTGCCATGAACATACGCTCTTCTGCTAGTGCAATTTTTCATATAGTATTCTTTCATATGTAGTGCATTGACGGCTGCGGAACCCTTCACTGAGCATGGTTCGACATGCTTTTGCCCAGTTTTTTCGTTACTTATTAGAAACCTAGCTTAATCTAGATGATTCTTGGTTTTTTTATGATAAAAATCCATTCACTCGTCTTATACCTTTTTGTATATCATAACGGAGTTTTATTAAGATGCAAGTACTTATTGCTTTCTTTTAGTTACGGAACCCAAATAGAATGCAGTTTTTGGTGTCATCGACCTACGAGAGCCAAGAGCCGTCACAGACACATAAACTAGAATGTGTCTGCATTCAAATTGGGCTTATATCAATTGGTTAAAAAGCATTTGGCCCGCTTCGTTACTATCGAATGTTAGGCGCTTTCGACACAACGATAATATAATAATAATATCTTAGGACAACTCACGCAACGCTGTCTGATCCCAAACTAAGCAGAGCTTGTACAATGGAAACCAGACAACTGATAAACATACTTATATATTTCTAAATACATACATATTATAGACAAATAACACCCAGACACAGAATAAACCATCGTGCACCAAGTTTTATCCTGGATTGGTATCGAACCCACGACCTCTTGCGTAGCAGTCGGATTCACTCTCACCGCGCCACAGAGTCACGGTGACGGTCAACGGTGACTTTACCTACTAATTCGGAAATATACGAGTAGATACATCGACTCGTGTCTCTACATTTTCTTATTGAGGTAGGTCAGGTGCTGAAAATACTGACAGTACTGAAGGTCAAGAGCGTATCCAAGGGGGGGAGGGGGGGGGGGGGTAATTTTACACTCTCATGCACCCAAGTCGTGCGAGTGATTCGCATTTGGCTAATATTGGAATCCTGGAATAAATGACTAATCATTTTTTATTTTATTTTTTTTTTTATTTTTTCAGGATAACAAACAATTGCGCAATCATGCATAAGACTAACAATATTTCTTAAAAAACAATTAGCTAATTACGCAACCAGCACCGTTATCCACAAAGTAATACATTACAGAAAAATTTAAAACAAGCAAAAAGTAACAAATAATTTAAATAAAATAAGCAAAGTTTAACCTGTATACTCTACGTCTAAACATGTGATATGGAGACAGTTGTTATGTAAATTACATGCAAATATCAGAAAGTTTTACAGAAATACATTTTTTAAATTGACTGAGTGACAGAACAAATAGGTCAATATCAGCAAAGTGATCATTGTAACTCTTCATTAGTCGCCTCAAAGGCGCTCTTTCTCCTGCGTTGGTTCTGCTCCGCTTAGGTGCAAATAAACAATGTGTGTAAGTATCACGAATACGTTGGGAACGACTCGGTATACGAAGATATATTTGGTTAATAAGTTTATTGCAGTCAATTTTGTTATGACATATCTTATAAAGATACGATTGGTCAAAACATTGTCTTCTCAGTTTAAGAGTTGACAACGAAAATTTTTTGAGGAGTGTATGATACGATAGCCATTTTCTATCAAATTTGTAGTTTAATGCAAGAAGATATTTACGTTGCACTGACTCAATTTGGTTACTATATTTATCATAAAATGGGTTCCAAACACACGTAGCATATTCAAGCTGAGATCTGATGAGTGACTTGTACAATAGTAAGAATGAGGAAGGCTTTTTAAACGAGTCGCAGGACCGTTTTATAAAGCCGTATAGTTGAAAACCCCGGGAAGTGATGTGATCGACGTGAGCATCAAAGTGCAATTTTGAGTCAAAGAGTACACCTAGGTCTTTGATCATGGATACATTTTCTAGGGGTGTATTACAGAGTGAATAGGAGTATTTAACGACGTTAACTTTTTTCGTGAATGATATGGATTTACACTTGGGTAAACTCAGTTGTAATTTATTGGTTGAGCAGTAAAATGAGAGCCGATCGAGGTCCTGTTGCAGTTTAACACAATCCTCGATGGAACTCACTCTACGAAAAACTTTAAGGTCGTCAGCGTATAAAAGAAATCTACTGTTTACGAAACATTTATTAATGTCATTTATAAATAGCACAAAGAGTAAAGGGCCTAAAATCGAGCCTTGTGGGACACCGGAAGTCACTTCAAACACACCAGACAAGAACCCGTTGACCACAACCCTCTGATTTCTATTCTTTACATAAGATGTAAGCCAGCGCAGCAGACTCCCACGGATACCATTAAATTCTATCTTCTGTAAAAGCAAAGCGTGATCCACCTTGTCAAAAGCTTTGCAGAAGTCGGTATAAATTGTATCCACTTGCAGTTGATTGTCCATATTTTCGAACAACAAGTGTGTATACAAGACTAAGTTACTAACCGTTGAGCGATTTTGAACAAAGCCATGCTGTTCTGGGATAATAATATTATGTACTATGGGATAGATTGCTTTATGAACAAGACGCTCCAGAACCTTTGACAAGGCGGATAGTAAGGATATCGGACGATAGTTAGTAACGTCATTTTTCATGCCACCCTTAAAGACAGGTGTAATATGAGCCGTCTTCCATACCTGTGGCACGATACCTTCTTTTAGGCTACGGTTATACAGATAAAACAAAGGTGTACTAAGCGACTCAGCAGTGTACTTTAGAAAGAAGGGAGAAATACCATCCGGACCCGGACCTTTGGTGATATCTACTGATTCGAGGTTTGCAGCTATTGTTTCTTTAGAGAAAGACAAGTCATTTAAAATAATTTGGTTATTTGCTGAAGGTCTAAGGGAACCACTGTTACTATCAGTCGGCTCATATACTGAACTAAAATACTGTGAGAATAATGTACAGATCTCCTCAGGTCCCACACATTCCTCATTATTATATGACATAGAGTTGGGAATTCCTGTACATTTCTTACGACTTTTTACGAAGGACCAGAACTGTTTTATATCCTTATGTATGTTAGTTTCTATTGAGAGTAGGTATCTATTAAAGCATTCGGCAGAAAGCAATTTAAACCTATTACGATACAAAGAGAACTGCTCGTAGTCCGTGAGATTTTTATATTTTTTCCACTTAATCCATGCCTTTTCTTTGTTTTTAAATATGTGTATTAAAGGGCGAGAAAACCAGACAGGATAATGGTTCGATCTAACAGGTCGCGCTGGTACGTGATGCCTAATAATTTCATAAATAGTTTCATAAAAACTATCTATGGCGTTATCTAATGAAACTTTATCCAAAAGTGTAACCCAGTCAACCCGGTTGATATCATCATTAATGGCAGAGTAATTGGCCTCCATAAAACGATACCTAGGCGCGGTGTTTTGTGCCACATAATTGTGTCTTAATTCTAAAGAGATAACTGTTATGAAAGGCGGATGAAAATGATCAATGGGTGTTAAGGGTGTGGGGGCAGGCACACACATACAGACAACATTTGAGATCAACAAATCTAATATGCGGTTCAAATTATTTTTATTGTTATTATATTGCTTACAGTTCGTGGTCGATAGGAAATTAAGAAGTAGGCCCTCCATCAGGTTACTATTACTATGCAAACGAGGCATAAGTGCAGGTGTACATTGTACACACCATTCAACAAATGGTAAATTAAAATCTCCTAAGATGTAAACATTACCGATATCAGGGTATGACATTTCTTTTTCAATTAAATTAAATAAGGATTGGTATGTAGATACCGTTTGGTTAGGTGGAACGTATATGCCACACACAACATGACACTTATTATCAGTCTTAGAATAAAACTTTAAGAAAACATAATCAATGTTTGGTGGCAAAGTGTAATAGGAATTATCATGACAGTACGCCATCGTTAGCTCACAACGCGTCACATTTAAACCGCGACGCACTGCTATCAAAATACCCCCACCGTCAGATTTACCACTCAATATACGATTTCTATCACAGCGGTAAACAATATATCTTGAGTCGGTTAATTCCGCGTCATCAATGTCCGGAATTAACCAAGTTTCAGATAAGACAATGATATCGTGGGAGTCCGCCAATATGTTATTATACAACGTATTTAATTTGGTTCTTAAACCACGGCAATTTTGGTAATATATTGACAAATCACTAATCATTGGATCGGCTAAACATTCACTAATCATTTCATGAAGAGACCGATGCCGATGCCATTAGGCTACCCCCGCTTCTAAAAGCGGGGGTAGCCTAATGGCATCGGCATCGGTCTCGCAATCGTGAGGTCGTGGGTTCGAATCCTGGCCATTAAACTACCGACGTGAGCCCACTCCTAACACAAGCTATAGAGCTTAGCTGGAGGTGTTAACAGGATTGCTAGTAATGTGGGACGACAATCCCACATTGCTAGTTATATTTAAAAAAAAAATATATATATTTTTATCAAGTTAGCCCGCGACTTCGCGAATATTTCGAAGCCACGTGAATTTTGCACATTTTTTAGTATTTTCACCTCTCTCTTATATTTTGAGACACAAGCAGCAACTTACATGTACATATAATCTATTAACATTGAAGGACGGCTTATTTAACCTGTAAGAATAATAACGGGACTTAATCGCGTAAATTTAAAGGTACGAAAATTTTATTTACCCGACGTTTAGATCGAATTGCACCGATTAAGAAGTACAAGAATTTCAACCGAGAAGATGGATACCGGCTCTCACTATCTTGGAACCCCGTTATCAACAAATGCAATCGTCGCAGTTCAGACATCGCGCCCCAGTGTAAAGACGTAGTAAGTGTAGTGTGTCGAAGTACCGACAATAAAAATATAAATAATCAAAATTATCAAGACCAGGCAGGGTAGTTGAAAAACCCTGCGCCTCACGAAGACATAAAGCTGCCATCAGTCGACCCGTGACCACGATCGGAGCAATTCGATCGAAACGTCGGATAATAAAAGGTTCGTACCTTTAAATATTTTACGCGATTACGCCCCGTTTTTATTCTTATATGTGTAAAAATCGCAAGTTTAAAAACAATTATTTATCCTGTTTGTAACATACCTACCTACGTAAACCCTGCTGAAATATCTAAAGTATTTATTGCAAATGAACATCAATAATACCTATTAATTCTTAATTAAACGAGGGTATTATGCTGAATGGATGCAAATAACTTAATACCATTTCACTGGAACGATCGAAAGTATACCTATGCCACGAATTACGAACGGTGATTATTTGTAATATTATTATCTTTACAGATATTATTACTAGCTTTTGCCCGTGGTTTGATTTGTATAGCCTACTAGCTGTGCCCCGCGGTGTTACCCGCGGTTTATTAGCCTATGTGTCAATCCAAGCCATAAGCTAACTCCATACCAATTTTATTAAAATCACTCCAGCCGTTTAGACGTGAAGATGTAACAAACATACACACTCACACATTCACAAACTTTCGTCTTTATAATATTAGGGTGATGTGCTATTCCGGTGATATTTCCGATCTTAAAAATCCGTTCAGTATTTTTTGCGTAATCTCTCACGCAAAAAATGAAAAAAAGATCAAAAAGCATAAACTTTCTTTTTATTAAATAATACCTATTAATAAGTCTAGTAGAGGGTTATGGACATATACTTAAATGCATTTGCTATGATTAAATTATTCTTTGCACTTCTTTTACTTATTGTAATTTGTAAGTCATTGTAGAGTATAAAACTTTCTCAATTTTTGCACTTCTTATATTTATTGGTACTTCGTGAATTCGTGACCAAGATCGGCACATTACGTTCGAAATGTATTTGCTCTTTATTTACTGTAAGAGGATATATACCTCCATATATCACATTTGTATTTAGGTTTCAAATGCTTTTTAGGGCTCCGTAGCTAAAATGGCAAAACGGAACCCTTATAGTATCGCCATGTCCGACCGTCCGTCTGTTTGTCCGCTGCTCATCTCAGAGACTGTTAGTGCTAGAAGGATGTAATTTGGCATGTATACACATACATATTACTTACACGAACGAAAAATAAAATCTTAAAAAATGATTAACTATTTTTTAGGGTACTTCCCCTATGTCTAAAGTCTTTAAAAAACGTTTCGGAGTTGTTAACAACTCCGAAACGTTTTTTAAGATCGTTTTTAGATTTAGGGATCCGTTTGTGAAATATTAAGCTTTAACTGCCAGCTAAATGGTTGATGTTGGGTATGTGAAAAAAATGACGGTAGTAGTAAAGTAAAATTAAAAGGAAAAGTATCACAGCTAAGTAAGCTTTACAAGTTTACGAGTAACAGCTGATCAATTGAGAAGTAACAAAATTTTCGAAAAAATCCATTGAAAATTATTATTATGAAAACGTTGTAAGTATAAAACAAAACCAACAGAAAACACACTTCTTTAGCTGCATTATTCGGATAGGGGGACTCTACGTACGGATATACACTTGCCCGGTTTTTCAATCTCGCCTCCACTTTGATGAATTTAATTTTATTAAAAAACACTTACTAACACTCACTACGTAATTGTCATTTAAATAAGAAAGCTTATAGGCAAATAACAAACTTACACTGCTGTAAAGATACTGAAAATGTAGGTAATAACACGCTTTCACATTTAACAACTATGTTTGCACGAAACCAACAATAAAATTTAATACCTAATTTATTATTTCAAAAAAACTGTCAAAATAATTAACAAAATGCATATTTTAATATCCACGCAAAATCAATTATAATCTAAAAACAATAATATCAAATGTAAACAAATTTCGAAAGCTTAAAAACTGTAAAATAACGTAATTGCAACATACTCGTATCTGATCCATAGGTCACTTGCAGTCACTACAATCTTCAGTGCGGATAGTTAGTATAAAAGCAGATAAAGAAAGGTCAGGACATATGATTGGATTGCGAATAATATTGAATTAATACCGTACATAATTTACTAGCCGTCCCTCGCAACTTCGTCTGCGTAAATTTTCCTCGTTTTTGCAATAATTCTCATTGCTGTTCCGCTCCTGGTGGTCGTAGCGTGATGCTATATAGCCTATAGCCTTCCTCGATAAATGAGCTATCCAACAATGCACAATTTTTCGATTCGGGTCAGTAGTTCTTGAGATTACCGCGTTCAAACAAACAAACAAACTCTTCTGCTTTATAATATTAGTATAAATTTACAATTGACAGTAGTGTCAACAGGTAATCGAACTCTAAATTGGCGAACGTACATTTGATACATAAATATATTATATTGTACGACTAGCTGACCCGCATTCCCGTTTTGCAACATTTTTCATTGCTGCTCTGCTCCTATTGATCGTAGCGTGGTCTTATATAACCTATAGCCTTCCTCGATAAATGGGTTATCCAACAGTAAAAAAAAAACAATTCGGACCTGTAGTTCCTGAGGTTATCGCGTTCAAAGAAACAAAAAAACTCTTCAACTTTATAATAATAGTATAGATGACGACCGGGTCCGTGTAACAAAAGAGATGCAGTACCTATAGAGCGAGTACTCGCCGGCAGTGGGAACTATCTGTATCTCTTTTGTTTACATGGGATCTACATAAGTATGTACGTTTCTTGAGCAATGAAATCGCTACTCGCTTTCTCGCTATTGGTGTTACAGGTGCCTAGAGGAGTATGTAAGTTGCCCGGATGGAAGTAGCTTAAAATGTCTCTTGTGACACCTATTCTTTTTAAAGACAACTCCTGCAGTAAGGTACAAGCCCTGTGTCGAGGGAACTTTACAAACATATAAGTCACGGACACAAAGACAACCGGACTCGGAACAATAATTTGTGGATCACACAAAGTGGTGGCCGTATGGGATCGAACTCACGACCTCTTGCGTAGCAGCACTCCCATCGCGCCACAGAGGCAGTCAAGATATTTCTTCCGGGACTCGAAGGTTTCCAAGAAGTCGATTGGTGGTCAATTTATCATTATTAGTTGTCTCCCCAGTCTAAGTGCCAAGAGACTGGTTTCTGATATGACTAGTGATGAAAGAACTCAAGTCTTTTAAGTTCTTTAATTAAGACTCGACTCGATTTTCAAGACTCGACTCCAAAAATACGACTCAAGACTTATTATTAATCTGAGCGGACTCCAGTTATAATAATACGACTCGGAAATAAAACAACTTGAGTTCTTTATTAAAAGACTCACAACTTAGTTGCGAGTCTTTTAACAAAGAACTCGAGTCGTTTAGCAATGAGCTGTTTAAGATAAAAAAACTAAAACTTTAGTGTAATCCTCTTAATATTATTATAAATGCGAGAGTTTATGTGTTTGTGTATTTATATGTTGGTTTGTTTGTCACCACTTCACGCCCCAACCGCTGGACCGATTTGAATGAAATTTAAAATGGAGACAGGTGGGACCCTGGAATAGAAAATAAGTATTAAGTATATCAGTTGTCTAGTATCCATATTACAAGCGTTTGGGACTAGATGGCGTTGTGTAACATGTTCCAGTATATTTAAAAAAAAATACAAATAGGCATTTTTGATTCAAGTCTTTATTAGTTTAATAAATTTTCCATGTTAATTAATAAATTTTTGTCTTATTTAATAATCTTCGGACCTTTCCTTTAATACCTCGAGCCAAGAAGGCAGGCACATAGAAGCCCTTATAGATTTGTTCCCCAATTGGTTCCTTTTCTTAATTATTAGACTGCCAGCTTTCGAAAAGGCTTGCTCACTGGGAACACTAGCTGCGGGAACAGGTAAAACGTCAAACGCCATTTTTGTCAAAATTGGCAGGTATTTCCTTTGGTTAAACCACCAAGACAATACATCTATGTCCTCTGTTTCAACTGGCATAGAAAAAAACTTCTCTATTTCATCTTGACATTGCACTGTATTTCTCTGTTTATAAATAAGAGAAAATACAGTTTGACTCATGCTTATGCTTGGCAGCAGTGTACTTTCTGGTGCATTTTGCACGTTATCCATTTGTTGTGAATTGTTAGCATAATTAGTTTCAAAATGCTGCTTGAAGCGCGCCAAGTATTCTTCTTTCCCATGATTTGTAAAATATTCACTTTTTAAACGAGGATCTAAGAAAACAGCATATATGGCAAAATCTGTATATAAATGTGGCAAATATTGGTCCAACTTCTCCTTCATAGCTTTGGCGCAATTATTGAGGTTGAGAGTTGCAACGCCTACATCGTCATTGTTTATTCGGTGTGCCAATTGGTCTTGTAAGACGTCAACTATGGGAACAACGTATATTATACTGGGATACTTAGACTTTGAAAGTAACAAAGTCGCATCATAGAAAGGTTTCAGAAAATTTATAAAATTATTTATTTCATCCCAGTTTTCTATTAAATAGCGATTGTATTGCCTTTTCTCTTTACAAATATAATCCAGAACTTCTCTCATCGTGTATGCTCTTTCGAGCATTAAATAAGTTGAGTTCCATCGCACGGGCATATCCTGAAGGAGACATAATTCAGGAGCATTTAACAACGTGCATGTTTCAAAATACATCTGCTTTTGTTTTGGTGATAAATTTATGTTCTTCACTAAGCTACTAACATCTTGTATGGGTTTTTCTATTAATGACAATCCTCGTTTCACCACTAAATTTAAAATATGGGCAAGGCACCTAGTGTGTACTATATTTTCGTAGCATCATTAAATAATGTTAATAGCTGCATAAATTTCAAATTAGCAGCTTCATTATCAGATGTGATCGATGATATTTTCTTTTCGATACCATAAAATCTTAATATTTCCAACACCTTATTTAAAATTTGTTCACTTCTATGGGGATACGGCAGCAAATCAAAATCTAATATTATTGCAGTTAATTTTGAATTTAGCATGAAGTGTGCTGTGACGACAATGTAAGGTTTGTTTGTGACAGATGTCCAAAAATCTAGTGTCAATGCAATCTTATTTGCAACAGTTTTCAAACACTCTTTTAACTCAGTCTGTTTTTTTTCAAAAAGATTTGTAATATTTGTTTGTAGTTGGGTGCGGCTAAGTACAGAATAGCCAGGATTCAGCTTATGAATAAATTTTTTGAAATGTGTTTCATCAACTATCGAAAACGGATGATTTCCGTGAACAATAAAATTCATAAGTAATCTATTCAAATGGATACTTTCCTTACTTGCTTTACGACTAACCGTTGCAGTTACAGCAAAACGTTCTTAGAAGACCTTCCCTAACTTTTTGACATACTTTGAACTGCATTCACAGATTTTGTAAAAAACTTACAGTTGGCAAAAAAAATGCAAAAAGTCCAAAAAATTTTTTTTTATGCCAATCGATTTTATTTTATGTGGGGATCAAAAAACTCTATGAAACCATTTTAGCTTTCAGTACTAGAAAAGACAGAAATCTCCAAAAACGTTTCCCATACATTTCCTACGGAAATATGATAAATCAACTCGAAACTCATAGGACAGGTAAAATTTTAAACTTTTTTAAATAAAAAAAATCATTTAAACATTTTAGAAATTGGTTTATGAAATAAATTGCTCAAAATGATTTCCATTTTCACGAATACATAAGTCTATCCTTTTTTGCACTGAACGAATGGCGGCTAATAATGTTCTGGGATGAATATTACGTAAAATGGTCATTAATGCATCCTTGAGCTCTTGAACACTGGCGTACGTCGTCTTATACACCTCGTTTTTCACGAAGCCCCATAAAAAAAAATCAAGTGGTGTTAGATCGGGGCTACGAGGTGGCCACTGTGTTGGACCATGTGTACCTATCCACTGTGTACCGAATAGGCGGCTCAAATTGGAACGTGAAAGGTGACTGTTATGTGGCGGAGCACCATCTTGTTGAAAATGAACTTTTCGCAATTCCGACAGGGGCCATTCGTCCATCTCGTTTTCAAGATGGTGTAAAATGACTTCATTATACATGGCAGAATTCAGTTTCCCTTCATAAAATTCCACCATTATAACTCGATTGGACATTATACCACACCAACAGTTGAATGAGAAGCGAACCTGATTATGACTTGCCGTAACTCTTAGTGGATTTTCTTTGGACCAATAGTGGTGATTTTTTCTGTTGTACATACCGTTATTGGAAAAATTCGTTTCGTCTGACCACAGTATGTAATTTAAAAATTCATGATCTCTGCTTATTTTTCCTCTTAGCCACCTGCAAAAAGTAAGCCTTCGAACATCATCACCCGGATGTAACACTTGAACTATGCGCCCATATCGATAGCACTTGTAGCCGTATTTCTTCCATATCTTTATCACAAGGGAGTGGGATACACCTACTTCAAAGGCGACATGCCTGGACGATACCTCTGGATATGCTTCGACATAAGTCAGAACCGCAATCTCCGTGTCCATGTCCACACGAGGCTGCCGCTTTCTTTTGAAAGAACCCTGCAATTCCAGGTTTTTCAAAAGATTTCTAATAACCTTTCTTGTTGGCACATGTCGCAACGGATACTTATTGCGGTACCACACTAATGCAGCTCCCGCATTTCGATTATTGACAAAATACGCTTCTAATAAGTCAATTTTTTCACGATTAGAAGACATTTTAGCGAAAATCCTTAATTAATAATAACTCATACGAAGTTTCTCAGCTGACACACAGATTTTCGAATGAAATTCGAAATTTGAAGGTAAAAATTATTTTTATTTACTTTACAGTCAATTCTACCCACTTCCTGGCCATAACAAAAAGTTCGACCATCGTAGAAATTTGTTTCTGTTGCCGAAATGTATGGGAAACGTTTTTGGCGATTTCTGTCTTTTCTAGTACTGAAAGCTAAAATGGTTTCATAGAGTTTTTTGATCCCCACATGAAATAGAATCGATTGGCATAAAAAAAAATTTTTTGGACTTTTTGCATTTTTTTTGCCAACTGTAAGTTTTTTACAAAATCTGTGAATGCAGTTCAAAGTATGTCAAAAAGTTAGGGAAGGTCTTCTAAGAACGTTTTGCTGTAACTGCAACGGTTAAGGTACTTGCCCTTACTGACCCGTTTCAAAAATACACCCTGTATGTGTGTATGATAGTGGAACTGTAACAATCTACATGTATTTGAACATATCAACTGCTAATAAATAATATTAAAACTGGAATGAAGTTATTTGAATTTGAATTTGAATAAAAACAGTATAATATTATATCGGTATATCCACATTCATCTATATCTCATTGTCATTACAGCGTATGAGCACGACTTAAGACTCCAACGAGTCTAGTCGTTTTAAAATGTTGGAGTCTTTTCGGCACAACTGAGTATTATAAAAGACTCGAGCATTTTTTTAAAAGAACTCAAAAAATAAAACTCGAGTCAAACTTAGTCAAAGACTCCTAAAAGGCTAAGGACTCGAGACTTAACGACTCAATTGAGTTGTGAAGCGTTTTAAGTATTCAAAATTAGTCGAGTTTCTTTTAAACGACTTAAAAGACTTGAGTTCTTTCATCACTAGATATGACAAATTGCCTCGCATCGGCGGATTTTTCGCGTCGCAGTTGAAACCAGTCGTACCTACTCGTATTTTGACTATTGTTAGTTAACAATGCTATGTACCTATAAACATCACAACATTTTTTTTTGCCATTAATTATAGGTTGCCACCGGTTCATATTGAAAATTGAATGGACTTAAAAAATATTGTACCTATTACTTTTTGATGTGAAAATTCTTTAGCGGCGTTGTGAACTTTTTTGGGAAAAAATGTTAAACTCACGTCAGGATCATGGTCACGCGAGCACGGAGGCAATGAAAAACCGCTATATCTTTGGAATACGAAGGTAAATTTCGCCACCATTTATGATGTTATTATAGCTCAGGTGGGAAATCGGGCGGTCTTGAAACCAGAAGACCCCAGTTCGAGTCCGACTTACGATTATTTTATTCCCTTTTTTATTTTTATTTTTGAAGTTGGTTTTTGTGATTTATTATTTCATATTTTTTTATAATTATATTTTTTTCTGAGAGATAAACTTTTTAATTGCCATGTCGTTGTCATTGACATTTTTTAAATTGTCATGTTTGTGAACGATAGTTACTATCATTTAGATACACAAAAATTATAGTATTACAAAATATTTAAAAATGCACAACGTTAATGTTCAATCATAGTTATTTTATAGGCATTTCTTGCCAAGAAACAAACCTAATAACTTAAGCCAACCTTAATAAATACAATAAATGCATTGTTGAAAGATAGAAAAATTTGAAGTCCAGACCCAGGAATCGAACCCGAGACTCTGTATGCCAAACCGGGGCCGGAATCGAACCACCTATCTGGACTATGTTACTAGTCAATCTCTCTATCCTTTCATGCTCGCTGCGGCGCATGCGAGGGCCCGACCCTCGCATGCGCCATCTAGCCAGTAGTTATAGAACTATCAGGGCTGTTGTTATTGCTTCGTTACATTTTGGCATACGGAGTCTGGGAGGGTTCGATTCCTGGGTCTGGACTTCAAATTTTTCTATCTTTCAAAAATGCAATTATTGTGTTAATATTCAAGTTTTCACTTCTGCCGGCACTCCCGGAGTGCACCGGATTGTACCTATTACTATTATTTAGTTACATGTACATTTATACATAGCACATACACCTGAAACAGTTTACCTACTTAATATAGATTTTTCTGCGAAACTCTATACTATAGTTTTTGCTCGATTAACCAATTCCTCGAATCGATCAGAATATCCTATTATAAGAAACGTGTATGAAGACAGTCTTATTTGTTTTACTCTTGATGTTAGCAATATAGGCAGAGATATATTTACATTCTAGGAAATCGTTTCAGTGACATGATTTGCCCGAAGCTAGTAAAGTACGTTTTTATTAAAATTGATCTCAAAAATATGATAATATACATATGGTAGGTATTTATTTCAAAGTTTCTGTGTTAATATAATGTTTTTGAAGATTATTTAGACATTGTACCTAACTATGCAAATTTGTTAAGATAATGATCACAAGGTCGTTTTTCGTAATTAAATCTTATGAGAACAGTTATATAATTATCTACCTACTGTAAAATTGGGCTATAAAGGTTTTTTACTGAAATTAAAATTACCTATAGAAAAAACCAGTAGGCTTATTAAGAGCACTTGCACGTTAATATGAGGACTGTCATGACAGAATCAAGTGGTGAGTCCCCATCTACACAAAACAAAGTGTTAAACGCCTACTTTGCTCGAGCAACGCACATCGACATCGTGCGGTATCTCGGATCAAGTTGGTCGAATAACGCACACAAAGCATCACTCAATTAAGGGGTCGTCCATTAAACATGTAATGTTTTTAGCCTCTTTTGAGGGGAAGGGTCCCCTCTGATGATATGTGCTAAGGTTTTGGACTAATCGCACCCAACATCAAGTGTATGTTTGGCACAAAAAATATCTACATAATTTTCACACTTGTCTCGAACGACGGGGGCTATTGGTTCAATACCAGTCAAGTGTGAGTTGCTCGCATGATGAGGTGGAATGGATTCAAAGCCCAAGTGGTGTGAGAAGTCTAGAGCCGCTTTCTCGTTTAAAAATTCCGCGTTCTACTACACCCATCCCCCTACTGATATTTCGTGATTTTTCTGGTCCCCCTCTCTCCCCTTTCGAGCCTCACGGGAACTAACACAGAATCTTAGACCACATTGTTTTAATAGTGCGAGATTCCATTTTGTGACCCAAGTCTACGTGTGCGTCGCCAGAGCACATTTTTAAGTAACATACTTGACAGAATTTGCTACGAGCTCCACGTGATTAATACGGCACATAGTTTCTTGGATCTAGATGGAAAAAACTTCAAATAATATTGACACTTAATTAATAAGTACAACTTTCTGTACTGCCTTCGTAATCCATATACTTATATTGGACCTTTCATTTAATTACCCCGACCTTGGCCCACACGCCCTAAACTTGTTTAACCTGATTATAACAACCAGATGTTATGGTATTTTGATGCGAACTGAATGTTTTAACATTGATCGTATAGCTCTGCCCGTAAGGCCAAATATCGGTTACCTTTTTCTTTTCAAGGTTCCGTATCACAAAATGAAAAAGAAATCTTTATAAAATCATCAATTCAATTAACAATTTTTCTCAGGGACAGTAACTAGCCTGTTGGTCTAGTAGTTGTATTGATATGTAGGTATATGCTGTATATGTTTCAGTAAGGTAGGGATCATTTATTAATTACGTAAGGATGATTCTGTCGATTTTTACCTCACACTTTGTAAAGGGTTAAATAAGATTTCACGAACCCTCCCTCTTCTTACATAAGATTGATTATAGAATATTCGTAGATAAACTTTCGCGATTTGTACACATTATGAAAATATATATATTACGGGTCTTAATCGCGTAAACATATATATATATACAGACGTATAGTATATTCGTTCTGCCTTTTCATAAGCAGAACGAATATACTATAATTATTATTTATAACATTTTAAATGGATAATAATGCACACATTTAAGATTTCTACATATTAATAAACAATAAGGCCATGTAGAAATGTTTGTATCCGGGGTATTTTTACCCTCGGAACCCTTACGTAATTAATTAATGGTTCCTTATCTGATTGGCATAGTACAAGCTGTGCCTATACTAAAGCCAAATTCCTCTGTTATACAGATATAATTTAAAGTGCGGCAGTTATCTTTTTAAAAAGATAATATTGTAATATAACCTACTAGGATATTGACAGACCTTGATGATTGTCGGAAACAGGCCTCATTATGCAAAACATGAGGAAATAACAAGGCTCGAATTTATTTCGCAATTAATATTTATGGCGATCGTGGTAGAACCATAAATATAGGTATAATTATGTTACGGTTAAAATAAAAAAATACCGGCTAACAAAAATACTAACCACAAAAACAATGGGTCAATATAATTATGTTGTGAAAGTTGATAGTGGAAATGTTTTAACAAAATCATGTGATAATAAAAGCGCTTTTGCTCAGGTTTTTTAGGGTTTCGTAGCAAATATGGCAAAACGGAACCCTCAGTTTCGCCATGTCAGTCCGTCGGCACGTCCGTACGTCCGCCCGCAGCCCAGCAGAGTAGTGTTGCCCAAATGCAAAAACAAGACCAATACACTCCCAGTCTTGGTCTTGCAGCAAAAGTTTCGAAAGTCTTGCAATAACCTATCAGCCTATTGCTATTTATTGAACCATACTTTAGATCTTAGAACAACGTAACAGAGTAGGTACATTTTGAGTTTAAATTAACATAGCCGTAGTAAAGACCAACCAAATTATTAAATGTCTAAATATTTAATGAGAAATTAGAAAAATCAACAGACACCAGATGGGGTTTGAACCCACGACCTAAGCGATCCATGCCGATGCTCTAACCAACTGAGCTCCCACGACTGTTAGTCTGTTTCTTAATAAACGTTTACATTTAATAAACTTACATGTGTTTTTTATATGTTTTAACCATGTTTTACATGGTTATAAAATATAAAAAACAAATTACATAATAACATTAACTTGACTGTATTTTAAAGAACGTTATCTGCCTCTTATATGAAATGGGATAAAAGAGTTATACAATTTATTCAATTTACCATTTTTTTGAATAAAAAATAAAACACAATGCAAATTAAATTACAGAAAATAAATTACACAATAGCTTTGACACCACTGTTACTTTATATCAATTCTTTTGACCAAGAATTAATAATATAATTTACTGAATTTACTATTCGTATAAATAAAAATACAACTCAAATTAAACTACAGAACAGTACACAATAACTTGGACATTATTGTTACTTTATAATTCTTTTGACCAAGAATTAATACAAAGTATAAAAATAAAAATAAGCGCTATCTTCGACAAAGTTGGATATTCCGTCTGTCTGTCATGCCACTTGATAATAGTAGATAGATTATTCCTAAAAGACCGATATGATTTTTGTCCCGCTAATGAGCTTATTTGCATTTCTATTATATTTTGTTGAATCATTTACAAAGACTATTGTTGGTTAATATGATAATAGGTAGGTAGTAGTGATGCGCGATAGTGAAATGTTTTATTCGATTGTGTCTATGAGGTTTCAATTGTTGAAACATCTCTTGTTACCTATATCTTGTAGTCAGTAACTAATTGGACTAAAATTTTACCAGGTTCTATTTGTTTAGAAAAAAATCCCACGTCATAGATTTTTTAAAACATCGGACCATTATTTGTGATTTTTGTAGTCATTTATTCGGTAAAATACAGTTAGCATTCAAGAGGTATTAAGTCGAGTCGTGCATCGATGAACTGTTGCGATTGATACGATGTTTTCGAATAAAACTATTCGAAGAAAGGAGTCGAATAAGTTCATTCAACCTTGATTCGAAAAATCGAATAAAATGTTGAGTGTGATTAATTTATATGGACGAGAGCTAGAGTTTCCTGAAATAATGCAAAGCTGTTTCTTTTGTGATGTAATCAAAGGATATGCCTTGGTCTTTATCACAAAAGAAAATTCGTGAGAGAAGTTTAGCTAAGCGTTGGTGGATGGATTATCACACTAATATTATTAAGGTGAAAGTTTGTGAGTATGTGAGTGTGTATGTTTGTTACTTCTTCACGTCTAAACGGCTGGGGCGATTTTAATAAAATTTGGTATGGAGTTAGCTGACACCCTGGATTAACACATAGGCTAATAAACCGCGGGTAACACCGCAGGGCACAGCTAGTTAGAATATATTTTTATGAAATAGATTAAACGGCATATTAATTGCAAATGAGAAATTATTTAAATACAAACACAAAAATTAAGAAAAAAATAGAATTATATGGTACATAAATAGATTAATAAACAACTAGCTGTATAAAACTGGACGTTAACGTAATGATAAAAGTAGCCTAAGTTACTCCTATATCATCAGCTGTCTGACAGTGAAAGTCCCGTCAGAATGCGGAGATTACATTGGCAGACCGACAGACAGACAAAAGAATAAAAAACTACGTTTTTGTTATCAATAGGTACCATATATAACTTCATATGTCTTTAGTAAAAAATCTGTTATTTTGATATAACAAACAGACACTACAAATTAATTTATTTGATTAATGAAATCAATTTTCAAAATTATTACTTTATGTATATCTTCAAGTTGGCCAGTAATTTAATACCTCCAATAACCGGTACAATCGGTAATACGGTATCTAAAATATTAAAATTTTCTGATAATCTACTTCAACCGTGACATGTAGAAGTGATTTTTAAATATTTGCTCAAAACATCGGCTCAGGCACAGATAATATAATACTATACTAGAAGTGTAATGAACGAGTTAAAAACGAGAAAAAAAAAGAACATTTCAATAATATCTACGAAGATTTTTCTACCTAGGTATACTTCAATACCATTAGCTAGTTAGCTACTCCTATTATAGAGGTAAAGTTTGTTGGTTTGTAGTAAACAAATTGTAATAAAATTAACGTATAAATTGTAATAAAAAAAAAACTTAGCTATAAAACATAGCTATGTAACGTAATTAAAATTCAAAGTCATCTTTTTATTTGTATTTTTGATTTCCCGTCATTGTATTCAAAATTAAATAAAGTATTTTATTTTTCATTTTTGATTTTCAAATTTTTTTTTCCACATAATTACGGACAAAATTGTAAGTAACATTTTAATTATAATATTATAACAATAACAATAATTCTAGCTGCGCGCAGCTTCGTATTTGTTAATTTCCCCCTTTTTTGCAAATTTTTTTATTGCTGCTCCGCTCCTATTGATCGTAACATGATGTTAAATAACCTATAGCCTTCTTCGATAAATGGGCTATCCAATAGTAAAATATTTTTCAATTCGGTCCCGTAGTTCTTGAGATTATCGCCTTTAAAGAAACAAAGTCTTCAGCTATTTTTTTTTTCTTTAATAAGATAAATAGTAATGTGGGGTTGTGGTCACATAACTAGTAATCCAGTTAACCCTTCCAGCTAAGCTCAATGGCTTGTGTTAGGAGTGGGTTAACGTTGGTAGTATAAAGAGTAGCATTTGAAGCCGCGACCTCACGATTGCGAGACCGATGCCTTAGCCATTAGGCTACTGCCGCTTTCAATATTAGTATAGATAACACTAATAATTCTTTATAAGTATATTACTAGCTAAACCGCGCAATTTCGTCTGCGTAAATTTTCCCCGTTTTTGCAACATTTATTATTGCTGCTCCGCTCCTTATTTCTTCACTATTTAATGGATGTTATTACACATATAAACCTTTCTCTTCAATCACTCTATCTATTAAAAAAAACCGCATCAAAATCCATTGCGTAGTTTTAAAGATTTAAGCATGCATAGGGATATAGGGACAGAGAAAGCGACTTTGTTTTATACTATGTAGTGATAATAAACATTGTAGTATAATTTAATAACAATCATAATTGTTCCTGACTGCCTCTCTGTGGCGCGGTGAGAGTGTTTCCGACTGTGTGTGTGTAAGTTTCTTGACAGGTGTCTTAGCTTCATATTGATTCCAGAAAATAATCCTTAATATTTGACAGCTAGAACAAATATAGCTGGGTTCTTATAAACTATCTTTATTTCGTTGTCGAGACAAGCTCGTGCGAACTGGAGCATGCGCGGTGCGCTCAAAAATGTCTACCGCGCATGTGCGTTGATGCATTTCTAAACGCAGCTCTCAACACGCACAGTGGACATCTTTGAGCGCACCGCGCGTGTGTCACGGGCTTATCACGACAACGAAATAAAGATAGTGTATAAGGACCCTGAGGTTCTCACATTGTAGACTATCAAACGATAACAATATTAACGATGCGTACACGCTATTCGCTTTTGACTTTTGTCAATATTATCTACATGGTGTTTAAGAATCCATTCTGTCCCCCGAATGTACCTACTAAAAAAGTTTAGTTGGCACATTTGGGGAATCATAAAACGTTCACAAAATTATTTCTCCGCCTACTTTTTACCACAGGTGTTATAGGTCCTCCAAAATCTTAATCAATTGCACCTTGTCGTATGATTGACTTACACACGCGTATTGAGTAATCCCCCTCCCCCCTCTTCGTCGTGCGAGCGACTTACACTTGGGCAGTGTTTCTGTTATTGATCTTGGACTGAAGCCCCTCCATTTCCCAAAAATAAGCTTGGTTGCGCCCATAAAGACCATGTCGTAAAACTGGCCTTAGCACTGCCAAATAATAAGAAAAGTAGAGAACGGCCACTAGCGTCCTGGTGATCCATGGTAGTTAAGAACTTAGAGCTTGCCCAAACAAATCTTTTGACAACCCAGGACTGACTGGCGCCGCAGAGCGAGAAGAGCCGACCCCAAATAATGGGAAATGGCTAGGACAAAGAAGATGAGTGAACACTACTACTAGATTTATATATCAACCCATTTGATGTCCCACTGCTGGGCTTGACTTTCCCTAATAGAAATGGTTCTCTGTTCTGGACCCGCTCGCCAAGTGTGGCCATAATGGTATGGCCACACTTGGCGAGCGGGTTGGCGATCGCAGTAAGGCTTTAAATTACGCAGAGGACGCTGCTGCCCGCCGCACGGTGTGACGTCCCTTAGTCGCCTTGGCGACACCCACGGGAAGAGATGGGGTGGTACTATTCCGATACCACACTAGATTTATCAATTTATAATTGAGTTCTGTTTTAAAATATTCAGCCTCTAAACCTCAGTATTTAAATCATCGTTAAATTCTCACGAACCGTTTATGACTGGTATTTAAATTATTTTAGTGATTGTTAAATCACGATTCAGTTTATAACTGTGAACCTTCGCCTTTAATCGTCAATGACATTAATGTCATGTTTGAATTAATTTTTATTGACTAGTTTTTGTTCGCACTGTAGTTCTTCACTGGAATTTATTTACGTCGGTTATATTATTGCGATAAACTTTTTTTTTTAATAATATTTGGGACAACTCACGCAACGTCATCTGATCCCAAACTAAGCAGAGCTTGTAGTATGGCCAGATAACTGATAAACATACTTATATATTTCTAAATACATACATATTATAGATAAATTACACCCAGACACAGAATAAACCATCGTGCTCATCACACAAAGTTTTAACATAATAGTCAGTTCAGTCATTTTTGGGCTGTAATTAGTATTAATGATTTTGTAGTAGGTATTTAAGTTTATATGTATATAATTGCAAGTCTACAACCATCGCAGTAGGTATGTAGGTACCTGTAATTGATGGCTGTATGTGTTAAATAAATAAAATAAATAAATTAAAAATTGCAACAACCTAATCCACAATCGGATAGATAGTTTCCGAGACAAGCACAAACATACTTACATACATGTAAACGAAACAGAAAACCACTTCCTTAAAGCCGTTTAAAAACCATAACTTATCCTTCACCAGGTGGCGTTACTAGGACTTCATAATGTACGAGTGCTTTCTAGAAATCGGCTTTGAGGCCGACGCCATAAACACGAAAGAGGACCCGGAGTTAATGGAATTGGCGAAAGAGATGTGCAACGAATATCCTGATACCAGGGGGGCAGCTATAGCAGAGCTTCGGAAAATGATATTTGGTAAGCATTGCAACAACAAAGACTGTTTTTAACCAAGACGTTTTTCCTACTTAGACTAAATGCAACAAGAACAATTTGCCACCAGGGATTTTTACATACATGACATTTAAAAATAATACAATTTATTAAGAAAATTTATTTATAATAAGCCCATTAATTTTGTATAAGTAAATAAACATGTTTCTACCTAGGCATTATGATCACACAGACGTTTTTAAATCCAGAGCAGAACCTAAACTGAACCTAACATAAAGTCAATAAAAAAACCTATTTGAATGTTGGTTACTTCGAACGTTACTCTAGAGGTTCACTGTTAAAGCATTAGAAGTGTTTAAAACTGTGTGTGGGTTCAATCCCACACGGGACAGAGCTTAAACAGAACTCAGAGCTCTCACAAATGAGATCCATAAATGCACTTGTCTCCGTTAATCGTATGTATGCGACTTAAGGCATGTCCCCTAGTGCGTGAGTAGTTTTTTTTAAGCTATTGCATAGCTTTTATCGCGGGCTCGGGCTTTGAGCGCGGCGACCGAATCAAGAAATTCCGTAACGAAAATAAAACCTAACAGCCCCTACTCCGCCTACCATGTAGCTCGGCCGAGCGTTCGCTTAACATAATTATGTATATGGTACAAATGTACAAAGCTCGCAGGGATCGAGACGAGCTGCTCCGAAATGTAATGGATTTTTTTAAATTTTTATTTTTTAATTACATCATTTCATAAAAAATTCCATGCTTTACCGCGGCAGTCCCCGAGTGCCACACATTTTTTTTAAACAAATCAATTGCACTTAAGCTTAATTTCATTTCTGTTTGCTTGTGTGCTTAATTTGTCCAAAATACTCGTCAATTTCTAATACAGTTTTCATACCTACATACATATCAACACATATGATGGCCCACTGCTGGGCACGTGTCTCCCCAGTAGAACCTACTAGTATGTAGATTCTGGGGGTAATTGCCATAATCGCCACGCTTGGCGAGCGGGTTGGCGATCGCAGTAAGACTTTAAGTACGCAGAGGACGCTGCTGCCCGTCCTCCGGTGTGAAATCCCTTAATCGCCTTGACGACACCCACGGGAAGAGACGGGGTGGTACTATTCTTAAGCCGGTACCACACGGCGTGTGGTATACAGTTTTCACTAGGATTTAAAGGTTTGGTTTCTATAAGTGTATTATGTAGAAAGTGGTCATTCAACTCTTCAGTAAACATGCATGTTATTGGCATTCAAGATGTATTCCATTGATGAATCAATAAGTATCAAAATATTGTTTTAGATCGTGACGAATGCCGCCCTTACAGAACGGATGACGAATTCTTATTGAGATTCTTACGAGCTAGGAATTTCGTTGTACCGAGAGCACATAGACTGGTAAGGATCTTTATACATATCTATATATATATAGGCAAAATAAATAGGCAAATAAAGTAATTAACTTCGGGACGACTTGCATTACAGTAAATCAGTATTTCATATGCAGATTTATAATTAATTAAGTTATGGTTATTTTTTGGATGGTGCAAAGGTTAGACACCCCAACAAGATATTTACATCAAGAAATGAAAAAAGAAAATGATAATATTGAAAACTTGCATAGCTTTAAGCCATTCAAGTTGTTTTGTGTTCTTCGCGCTATCGTGCTCATTGCGTTTCGTAGTACGTAACCAATGGGATCAGAATTTGTACTGTTAGAAGGATTAATGAAATAATTAATTATTGATTAATTAATTAATTGCAAAATATAACAAGGTCCCAAAACTACCCCATTGGTTTGTGTTACTGATTTTGAGCAAACTACTTTTAGGTTTGCACTATACCAAGAATAACGTTGTTTAATGAGATGTTCGTAGGGAACATACGTACATCTAGACGTTTTATAGCTCTGGAAGTGAATTCACGTACTTAAAGCAGTACAGTTGCAGTTAAGTTTCGTTTAAAACGGCCATTTTCGTAGTTTTGTAACTTTGGGATCGATTTACGCTTGCGCGCCTTACTAGAATGTCGTTATTGGGCTCTCGAGATGCACATTTGACGCAAGAATATATGAGATCGATCCCAATTTTACAAGAATACAAAAGTGGCCGTTTTAATCGAAACTTTGCTGCAACTGAACTGCAACTGCACTGCTCAAAATACGTGAATTGACTCCAAGGTCATGCGCAATTCAATTACAAAGTTGTTTAGGTAATTATGTAAATAATGCACATGATTTAGAAACATAATTTGTTTTTAAAAATTAAAGGTGGTGTTTCCTACATGGCATGTAATAAATACAGCTTATTGAAAAAGAGCAGTCAGTAGGTATTTTAATTTGCTGCACCCCCCTGGGTACAGCAAATTGGCGCTCTCTCTGCAGACTTCCAGGGGGAAGTCTGCAGAGAGAGCGCCATTTGATAATAAAAATCCAGTTACACAACTTTTTTGGCTTAAGGATTCCGCAAGGGACATCCTCAGCTTTACTGGGACCGATATGACGGCACTTCGTAATATTTAGTCGGTTCCAGTTCCACATACCCAGATTTCACACCCTGGACGAGGTGGGATTTGTGGATATTTTAACGCACGTAAAAATAATATGCTTTCAATAATAATATGATAATAGTTTTGTCATAAAATGTTGTTCTAGGAAAAGTTACGGTGGTGGATGCATTTTTTCAGCAAAAAAAGTGGTGTACCAGTTTTGACAAAACTTCCTGTGTAACCAAAACAGCATTAAGGTTGAGATTAGGTGCTGTCAGAATATGATTGCCAGGGAAAATGAGCCTTGCTGTCTTATGATGTACAAATAAACTTCAACCGTAGGGTAGTAGTAGCGTAACTTTGTAGGTACAGGCTGCCAAAAATGGTCTATTATCATATTTTTGGCCGCCTGTACCTACAAAGTTTGCTAATTATATAGAGATTTTTTAATTATCGTTTCGGTCAATAGAATAATTACATTCCCCGGTCCATTGTTTAATACTGCCAATCATTGGTTTGTGTAATCTCTTTAGATGTCCCTAACGATGCTCTTGGGAAAGGAATGACTGATCAAGTCATTATTTGCGGGTAAATGAAGGACTAATGTATAATTAATTACGGTCTTCGTACTATGTTCTTTATTGGATTCTTGGGCCTTTTGTGTTGATTACATAGCGACCTTAAACTTACAATTTCAATTCGGCTGACATTGTTTAGGGGTTCCTAACGCAAAAAAGGATCATATAACCGATATGTAAGGATATGTCTTAGAAACTCATCATCAACAATAACATTTCTATTAACTCAAAAATGAGAAGTTGGTATAGCACGCGATTTATTTGTTCTTTTTTCGGACCATTTCAAATTGTGCTTTAGCTATTTAATACATCAATATTGGTCTTTAGGGACCGTCTTCACGGGCGAGAGAATCGCGGCGATATTATCGTCGTGCCACCTATTTTTTTACACTCTCTTAGAACGTGTCTCCACACGGCGATTTTCGCCGCGTCCGACGAGTGGCCGAGTGCGAGAGAAACGTCAAAGTATCGCCACGCGCTCGCCGCGGAACATTGCGCTCTTGCAGCGAGAGCATGGTGAGCGCGCGGCGATCGCGCTGTCCGTAAATACTGTTAAAATTAAAAATACATAATAATGTCAGAGGTATGTTCAGTTTTACACTGTGACCACTGTAAACTGTGACGTCAATTTAGTATCTTGCGAATCCGTTCCTTTATATAAAAATGTAGTTGTATTATAAAGGTTATATTCAAGTGAATTATCAATTGAATTAATTGCATCATTTCTGAATCAATTGAATTAATTTAAAATTTAGATGAGTTACCATTTAATACCTATTTACTACCTGATTATGTAAAAAGCCTGAAGAAATATAAAACACTAGCTGACCCGTGCAACTTCGTCAATTTTCCACGAAGAAGTAGCGGAGCATTAACATTTTTCGTTGATGCTCTGCTCTTATTAGTCGCAGCGTGATGTTCTATAGCCTTCCTCGATAAATGGGCTATGCAACACTGAAATATTTTTTCAATCCGAACCAGAGATTATTGCGTTCAACCGTCGTTTCTTTTTCATTAATACTTTAAATTATCAGAAATATTCATTTAATCAAAAAAGTTTCTTACCTTAGAATATTTTTAAAAGACCTGTCAAATGAAATTTGCTTCTGGGCGATTTTGCTATAGACGATTCTCAACTTCGATTTCTAAATTACCTACTTATTTTTATGACTTTATTTATTACCAGTCCTATAATAATTGTCCTTAAATTATAACATAAAAAACTTTTATACAAAAAAAATATTACCGACTTCAAAAATAAATACAAGGCAACTAATAAGGAAAAAAATATCTCTCTATCTACCTAGAATAACAACTACAAATTAACAATTTGAAGTTGGTGCCAGAATTAATTGCTTTTGTTTAATTCGGCACCAACTTTCGTTTTTTTTAACTTTTTTATTTTTATATGTAAAAAAATGAAAAGTTTGTGTTTTAACAAATATAAAGTGCTAACGTTTTTAAACTTTGTAAAAGTAAAAAGAAATTGAAATCAAATTTAAATCGTGAGGTAGCAATAAGATATTGTATTTATACTCGTATAACGGAAGGATAGTAGTGCGGAATCGTCGCGATTCTCTCGCCCGTGGAGACGGTCCCTTAGTCCTTACCAATTAGACAGGGTTTTTTAGTGAAAACCAATTCTGACATTTTGAAAATAGCAATTTTTTTTATTACGGACGGAGTTTTAATGTAGGTACATCTCGATACAATTGGGTTATAAGTTAGGTAAAAACTAAGTTTGAGCTAAGCCGAAGCAAGTTTTAAAGAACTTAGCCAACGTAATTCTCATGCTATCACTGTCACTTGAACGGAATAATAACGTAAGAAAAACTTAGAAATGGTTGATTGACACTTTTTTTAAATATACAGTAATCAGGTATATTGGAGCGCTGTAAGATTTATATATATACTAGCGGACGCCTCGCGGTTTCACCCGCGTAGTTTCCGTTCCCGTGGGAATACAGGGATAAAAAATAGCCTATGTCACCCGGGGTTAGTGTAGCTTCACAACGATGAAAAAAATTTCGTAATCCGTCCAGTAGTTTCGGAGCCTATTCAATACAAACAAACAATCAAACAAACAATCAAATCTTTCCTCTTTATAATATACTAGCTGTCCCGCGCAACTTCGTATGCGTTTTTGCAACATTTCTCGTCGCTGCTCCGCTCCTATTAGTCGTAGCGCGATGTTATATAGCCTATAGCCTTCCTCAATAAATAGGCTATCCAACAAAAAAAGAATTATTAAAATCGGTCCAGCACTTTTTGAGTTTATTCGTTACATACAAAAATACAAATCTTTCCTCTTTTTAATATTAGTATAGAAGTATAGATATCGGAATCCAGGGCCAGTCAATGAATCTTTTTAAAAACGTTTGAAATTGCTTTTTAACAGTGAATAGAATAATGTAAAAAAAAACCATATTTTGATCTCAATGTTTTTTTTCTTTTATACATGTACCTATATAAAATTCTTCGTTCTGACTGACTAACTGACGGAATGATGGATGTTGATCTATCACAGTACGTCTGTTAGTCGATTACTTTCTGTTTGGCTGTTAAACCAGCCACTAACGGTCATGTGGCGGAATGAATTTCCAAAACCCCTTTTTTTCGGATGCCTACATTATACATCGTGAATTTGTAATCGTTTTGAAGCTGAAAATGTTGAATTCGATATCAATAACCTATTCTATAAAAATATCAGTTTAATAATACTTAAGAATAATAATATTAACATTTTTTTTTATAAAAATTGAAAATAATGTTGTTTGCGGAAAATAAAAAAGCACTTATGATAACGCTACTCGATTTCACGTAATAAAAATAGGTACTACAATATTAAGATAGATGTCATTCATAGTTTTCCAACACCCAAAAGTACGCCACGCGCCGCTTTAGGCAATTTAAGGTACCTATTTTTTTAAATGGTAATATGTTATTAAACTGATATTATAGACTAGACTATGTAGTTCAAAACTTTCGGCTCCAAAACGACTACAAAGTCATGGTGTAAGGAATATCTCTTAAAAATGTCACAACTCTACGATCAGCGGTTTAGGCTATGCGTTTGAAGTAAATAGTACGTCAGTCAGTCAGGACATAAAATTCTTTAAACATATCGTATAGAAAAAAAATAAAAATTGAGATCGCACAAAATACTTTTATAACATTCTTCTATTCACTGTTAAAAACACATTTCAAAAGTTTTTATAAAGATTCATTGACTGGCCCTGAATTTCGAGATTTATTCGATTTTGATGCCTTACGGCACTCCACTAGTAGGTAGTCATTATAGTTTTATTTTTTTTTAATTATGTAAATAACGAATCTTAATTCAATATAAGTCGACTAAGTACTAGGATAACAAAATAGCTGAGGAGTATTTACTTTTCACAGTTAGTTCGATATTGCGCCTTCAGAGAGCAGAACAAGCATTTGTATGAAGGAGTGGACCTGTGGAGCATGGTCAAAATAAATAACGTATACGAAGGCACTATGACAGACCACCCAGATCATGGACGCCTCTCCATACTGCGATTTGGTAAGTAGCCTTTTGTTAAACTTGTACGCAAACTTACTAGCTGTGACCCAAGAACAATCGTGAATTTGGCAAGGTTAGGTTTTTTGTTTTAATGGGTAAAATGTCTAACACACCCAATGCCTGGGGCACATGTTGCCTGGGGGTAGTGTGGGACCATTAGAAACCTGCCGTATACATACTCGCCGCCTTCGCGGAAAGTCGCTAGAACTTCTTAAACTACTGGCAATCCACTCATGCGGTACAGCCAAAGATAAAAAATGTGTGGCACTCGGGGACTGCCGCGGTAAAGCTATTAAAAAAAATTGTTTTAAAGAAAAAAAAACTTTTTTTTCCATTACATTTCGGAGCAGCTCGTCTCGATCCGTGCGAGCTTCGTACAGTCGTACCACATACATATGCGAACGCCCGGCCGAGCTACATGGTAGGCGGGGTGGGGGGTGTTAGGTTTTATTTTCGTTACGGAATTTTTCGTTACGGAATTTCTTGATTCGGGCGCCGCACTCAAAGCCCGAGCCCGCGATAAAGCTATGCAATAGCTTAATAGATTGTGTTTCCTGAGGGTACAGCCATGTCGGGGGTTTCGCTATTACAGCATCCTGGGTGATCAATCATCCATACCGCACTACCTACACTACGTTTAGTACGATTGGTTAAAACATTGTTCGACTTACATAACATCTTATCTGTCGATTATAATAATCTAGAACAAAACTCCATTTATCTATAGGTGTGTTATTTATGTGTGTTAAAAGTGGTGAGTCAGTCATTAAAAAATCTTCCAATTTTTTGCCTTATTCGCAGGTACGTGGGATATAAACGACTTTCCAGTTGATGACCTAATACGAGCTGGTATGTTGATAGGGGAGATCGGAATCCGGCAACCTAAACTTCAGGTCCTGGGCACCACCGTTATAGTGGACCTCGAAGGTATCAACGTGAGGCAGATAGCTGCGCTGACACCCACAGTAGCTTATCAAATAGTCTGTCTCATGGGGGTGAGTATGCGACGTTTAAATCATACCATAGGTTGATGTGATTGAACTTCAGCAGCAGACATTCGTCATCGTAGTAGTTTCAACCGAATGGGTACGGAACCACAAAGATCGCCGCAAGGCAATAAAAACGTACATACATCTTACTGACATAATCATAAAAAAATATGAAATAATGAATTACAAATCAAAAAACCAAAATCAAAAGTTAAAATAAAGAAGCGAAAAAAATAATTGTTACTCAGACTCGAACTAGGGACATCTGGATTCTGGACCGCCCGATTGAATGTTATTATAGCTCTGGTGGGAACCAGAGCTATAATAACATAGTAGATGGTGGCGAAATTTACCTTCGTATTCTAATGGTATTGTAGCAGTTTTTCATTGCTCTCTCTCCGTCTTACGAATTTTCGACCAGGTCACGTGTCCTGACGCGAGTTAAACATTAATTACATAACCCAAAAAATGCACATTGCTGCTAAAGAAATTTTCACTTCAAAAAAATATTGTGTAATCTTTATTGGTACAAAAACATACCTATATATTTATATTTAAAATATATCATAATTTAATAGTGACATTCAATCATCAAAAAGTATCTGTATTTAAGTAGGTATCTGTAATAAGAAAGAATCTTCTCGGTTGAAGTTCTTGTACTTCTTGATCTCAATCCAAACACTTTTAATACACAACCAAAAGAAAGAGTCGGAAGCCAAAAAGGCTGTCTTTGGAACACAAAGAGTGCTGTAGCGAAATATTCTAAACTCTATCATTATCTTCTTTCAGACTGCACTGCCAGGGCGCCTCAGAGGCCTCCACATCATAAACTACTCCTGGCTCCTAAACACTTTCTTCTACCTCTTCAAGCGCTTCATTCCTCAAGAAGCGTGGAGCTCCATCCATTTCCATGGTAATGACCTAAAGTCTCTTCAGCAACACATAGCCCTGGAGTACCTCCCTCCAAGATATGGGGGCACTTGTAGATCCTCAGCTAATATCGGCGTTTGGCTAAATAAGATTAAAAAGTATAGGGACGAACAATTTGATAGAGATATGAAACAGGTGGGTTACGTCATAAAAGAGTAACAGAGACGAGTGTGACAAGGATAGTCATATAAAGAAATAATAAGTTTTATCACTTCATGTTCGTAGTCAGTTCCTAAGGCGCAGAACATACGCGATACTCGTAAGGCAGGATAGGGAACGGACGCGACGTCATTTGTGTCGAGTTTCATACAAAACTTAAAAAAGTCTCGCAATACAAAATGTACATATAAAGAAGTCGAGGCGCTGACACACTTCTTTGACGTGTTATTGCTTTACTTATAGAGGCAAAGAGTCAAAAAGCGCAAGTTAAACCCAAAAGGGTATAAGAAATAAACAAATCCACCTCTTATTTAAAACTGCTAAGTGATGAGTCGACGATGTGGTGGAAGGTTTTAGTCGCAGTAATGTGACTGTCATCAAAGCATAATAAAATTGAACAACTATTCCGAACATGCCCGAAGAGACGAAATTGAGACGTCATTGTCGTCTCTTCGGGCATGGTCTGAATAAGTGACGACAATGAGACGTCATTGTCGTCTCTTCGTTGACCTCGTCTGCAAGAAGTCCTTACCCCATCCTTGCCTTTCATTCTCGCTATTTGTTCTGTTATAGGCGGGAAAAAAAACTATTGGGGTGCAATAATGCTTACTGTGATCATAAAAACAATAAATATCTTGAAATTGCTAGTCACATGTACTGAATAAGAGGTATTTTCGTACCTATCTACTAGCAAATTAGCTGTAATTTTTTTTCAAAAATGAAATTTAGATTTAAAAGTCAATGGTTTCGCATTTGATATTTTAAGGATGTTTTTTTCAAATTATTTCATTTTAATAAATAAGGAATAAGTGCCTTAATTTATGTGCTATTTGTATTTGTACAGGTAATATATACAGGGTGATTTGTAATATACTAATCACCTTCCGCTCGTGGTTTCTTTACATAACACTAAATAACTTTGTTATATCAATTTTGGTAATCATTTAATTATTATTAAATTGCTGTTCCGCTCCTATTGTTCGAATAGCATATAGCCTTCCTCGATAAATGGGCTATTCAACAGTGAAAGAATTTTTCAATTCGGATTAGTAGTTCCTGAGATTACCGCGTTCTAACAAACAAACAAACTATTAGTATAGATATACCCTTACTCACCTACCACTTGTTGTTGGAGTTATGACTTTAACCACCTACAGACTATTTTACTGGCTCGAATCGTTATTTATTATAAGAAAGAAACATTGATTTTACCCCGGGTATCTCAGATGTGTGCTAAATGATTGTGTGACAAAAGTAGGTAGTCGGTGGTGAAGGCTTATATTTTTTTTTCAAAAATTATATAACGAAGTTATTTGTAAAGAAGTCATGAGCCGTTAAGAGAAGTTATTAGTACCTATATTAAAAATTAACCTGTATATGTGATATACATTGCAATCTAATTCACTGTTTTCCCGAAAAATATTACGTGAACAGTCAATAATTTTAAAGAACCTAGGTATGTATCGTTATATAAAAATAGAATGTAAATAATGTTGTTTAATATAAATAAAAACTTTTTTGCCCAAAAACATCTACGACTCAATCACGGTTGATTTGCTGGCATTTATTGAGGAGTGTCGTTGTCTTTCTTCGAAACTCATCATCTGATCTTTACGAAATTTATATAGAACTATTTCGAATCAAACCTATTTAAAAAAAAAACCGTCTATATATGATAGAGTTTTACCCGAACATACATGAAAAAATTACAAACATTCGAATAGAGAACCTCCTCCTTTTTGAAGTCGAATAAAAATATATCAAAACGACTGAAGAATCTTTATAAAACAAAGCTTAGATCCATCCCATAAACTAATTTTCTGAAAAAAAACACCGCAATTTTAACCCTCCTTTAGCGTCGGGGATTCTAAATAGACATTGTAAATACTGCCAAAACCAGATATATGCATGGAGCTGCGACAAATAAATCATTGTTTTAAAAATAGAAGTTTTTATTTAAAACATGACTGCAGCGTTAGCATAAGTAGTACATACTATAGATACTTATTAATAATAATGTACAGTACTCCCAAATTAATAATGCACATGCAGATCTTCGCTAATTGTCGTATTCCCGGAAACACTCGAATCATGGAATCGTAAGAGCCCTAAACAAGGCATTTGCATTTTGCACCTTGTTTAAAAGAGATAGGAGTCAATATCATGTGTGCACAATCGAAAACAAATCGGGCGTTCGGCAGCTGTCGCCGGTCAGCGAAATGTCTGTCAGTCGTCTTTATATATTGGTAGTGACTGCACGTGTTCTCTATTTGTGGAAATATATAGAGCTGCTATTACACACCCTTCTTGGTAAATATAATTTCAACATTAATTAGCTTATTCAGATTTAAATAGTATATTTTGAAAAAAGGAAAATAAATAACATATTTCACGTTTTTTTAATATTAAAAAAATAAAATACCTACATTAAATACATATTAAGTACTAGAAAAACATTTAAAAAATGAGATTTATTTAAATTAAATAAATAGATAAACATGCATAAAAAATATATACCTAACTCTGCCCATGCCATTTTCTTTCAGACGAATTCTTCCAAAATGGATAAATTTAAACGTGGAAAACCGCTTAATTCACAAGCACGGCAAATGGTATTTAATGTGTACCTTTATTTCTTAAATGAAGCCAATGTTTTCAACAGAGACCATGATGGTTATTTTAAAAAAATTCAAGACCGTGTTACAAAAGCTACAGGAATTTCGCGACGAACTTTGAGTAATATCTTAAACGAAAAAAAACATAATCAATCAAAGAAATTTTCTACACCGAAAAAAGGAAGACCTAAAAGTAGATTTCGGCTGGTACTTGATGATTTCGACTACTGTGTTATTCGTAATATGATATACAATTTTCAATTGACGCTGAAAGAACTCCCAACTGTAAATAATTTAAGAATAAAGTTGATCGAAGCTATTAATTTCAAAGGCTGTGCCGAGACTTTAAGGTTGATCTTGAAAGACATGGGGTTTAGGTTTCTGAAAACTGATAATAACAGACAATTACTTATGGAAAAACATGATATACGCCTAAAAAGGATCAAATATCTCAGAGAAATACAACAGCTGAGGAGTTCTGGTAGAAACATAGTATTTATGGACGAGTCGTATGTGCACACATCACATACTAAGGGTAAAACTTGGCAAGATAGCAACAAAAAAGGTATCAAACAACCCATTTCCAAAGGAGAGCGAATAATTATTGTACACGCAGGCAATGAAAAAGGCTTCGTCCCAGGGGCTCTAATGTTACATAAATGTGTCGACTCAGAAGGTGACTATCATAAAGAAATAAACGCGGAACGTTATCAAACTTGGCTACGCAATCAATTGATTCCCAACTTGCCTCCTAATAGTGTGTTGGTAATAGACAACGCCCCATATCATAATAAGCTGTCTGTGAAACCACCAAACTCAAACACATCTAAACCACAAATGACAGCTTGGTTACAACAACACAACATTCCGCATGACCCAAAGAAACTGAAACCCGATTTGTATAAAATTATACAAAGATACAAAGAAAATTACACAGAATTTGCCATTGACCGTATAATGGAGGAACATGGGCATAAAATTATACGATTGCCACCATATCATCCCGATTTTAACCCTATTGAAAATATTTGGTCCCAAATAAAGCAACACGTGGCCAAGAGAAATATTGCAATGACTGTGACGTCAGTTAAAGATGCTATATTAGAAAAAATCAATAAAATAGGACCAGAAGAATGGAAAAAAGTTTCTGATCATGCGGTTCAATGCGAAGATGAATATAGAAAATTTGAGCCAAGAATCGATAGTTATTCCGATAAACTGATTATTTACACAGGTGATAGCAGTGAGGAAAGTGTAAATGAACAAGAGCATAATGAAACTTCTGATGAATCTGCGATGTCGGGAATAGAGGTCTTCCTCGATTCTGATTAATTTTTTTATAATTGTATTATTTTTCTGGAATGATTAGTGCTGTAAACAAATTTGAACTGAGATTTTGATTATATTTTATGTAAACCTCTATTTGAAAACGTTTTTTTCTCCTTCTAATAAAACCTTATGTTATTTAAACCTTTTCCTCCATAATTACACCAACTTCGGTAAGACACTTGAAAACTAATCACTCCAACAATGATTGTAGCGTTTTCGCTATTTACTTACATGGAATTATCGAATCAAATTTCGTTACAGGTAAATCAAATCTGTTTTAGCACAAAACACATAATATATAAAATTAGGCATAGAGAAATTGCTCTTAACCACTCTATATAAATATCGTCTTTCGACGCTCGGGTAATACGACCGTTGCCGAACAATGACGAAGATTTCCGAAGATTTCTATGCGCATTATTACTTTTGGAGTACTGTATTTTATTTTTCTTAAAACGGTAATAAACAATATGTTATTTAACATGTTAACATTTCAACAGCTTAAATTTTAAATCTTTGTGAGCGCTGGAGTCTTTACTAGGTGCGGTTGCTATGGGTATAGAATTTCGCACATTAGGTATGCAACTTTATAGATATCCCGTAACCACGACTGTTGCAATACGGTCTAACTTTAAAATTAATTAATAAATGTACTAAAATTCCTAAATTTATGCGACTGAGCCGTCATATTTTTCGGGAAAATGGTCTATACTTAGGTCATTTTTAAAGATTTTTGATTAAATACTTTTTAAAGACTCGTTAATGTGTCTTAAATTGTGGCTGTCTGCTTAGCAATTATGTAGGTAATTAGTGTTTAAAGATTGTACATAGTAAAGTAAATTACTTACTGCTAGTAATTTTAGTAAGTAACTTACCTTACTATTTAGGTATTTTTATAGCTTTTTTATCAAATGACTTAAGAATAAACATTTTTGTGGATTGGTTTCGTTTTTTCTTTCTTCTTTTGTATTGCACTAGCTCTGTCCATGGCTCTAGACACATTATGCTTTTAAATGTTTGGATCTCGAACATAGGGATTTCCGAACATGAATTGATATATAAATGCGGCTTTAAGCCGTATTTATATATACAAAATATGTATTGCAAAATATGGTGCGAGTTTATAACTTGTATATTGGTGACGTTAGATGAAAGTGAATCCTAAAATCCAGGGATTTATGATGAAGTGGTATGTCCACGTTATGCTACGGTTGACAAATCTCGCCAAATGGCACTACCTATGCATATCATCAGTTATTAGTATAGTTATGTGTATGTGACTGTGTTGTCTGACCATAGTGTAAATGTTGACCTGAAGTTTAACATTAACATAATAAAACAAAATTATTTCAATTATTGAAAAGGTCCGTGACGTAGAAGGAGACCATTTTCGACAAATACCCGTAGATTACTTTACTTATGAAGTAAAAATCCCTGTTTTTTTAAGATGAAGTGGTATGTCCACGTTAAGCCACGGTTGACGAATCCCGCGAAATGGCATTACCCATACCTATCAATAGTTGTTATTATTAGTTATGTGTATACATTGTACAACTATTCCAAAAACCTTATCACTCCTAATTTTTACCTAGAACCTATCCAATCTTGTGTGTATGTATTTCATTTTAATAGGTTCGCGTAATTTCAATATTTCATTGAGAAACAGTTGTTTTAGTAATGTTTAGCATTTTTTACTGAAGTTATAATTCAAATTAATACAGATTATGAAAAAAGAGGGAAGGGTACTTATATCTTAAACAGTTTATAGTCATTTACATGACAGAGGCGAAGGGTTAACATTTTTCAGAGGTAACCCGATACAAAAATATACCTTTACCTGGTTTTTTGCACTTATAATACTAAATAACTACAATACAAAGGCAAACAAGTAATGGTGCCCTAAGGACCCTTTTTTTTTTTTTTTTTTTTTTTTATGGCCGTAAAAAATGCCTGAACGCACACCTCCAGCACCCGGGGCAGACGCTGAAGGTAGTGTGGGACCTGCCCCCACTAAAAAATCGGCCGTGTACCAACTCGCCGCCTTCACACGGATAGGCCGCCGGAATTGACTATTTCTTCGGCGGACCTACCCAACGGCATAGCCCCATCGGGCATTCCTGCTCCTGCGGCGTCCTGGGTACACACAGAACGCCGCCATCGCGAAAGGCCACGAGCGTGGGAAACTTCCCCGTCCATCACGCCCGCAGCCCCACCAAACGACGCCACGCGCGACTGCGCCTCGACGTCGCCCGGTTCGCCGGTGACGGGGCAGACTATCCCCGCCGCCTCCCCCCACGAGATGAAGTTCCCACAGGAGGGTGCGACCGCGTCCTGGACCCCCTATCGTGCAACGCATCCGGTACCCCTATCACTGACGACAGGGGCGAGGAGCGAGCACGTCTAAGAGAGTCCGTTAGGTGGAGGGTGGAGAGGCTTGAGAGGGCGCCTCGTCTTCACCCTCCTCCATCCGCACCGGAGCCTGGGTGCTAGGGGCAGCACTTAATTGGCTGGGCCTAGCGAGCGATTGGCGTGTGGCTTTGGGGAGCCTACACCCGTCTCGCCCAATCATGTGATCGGCGGGCTGGTTGCCCGCCGCACACGCGGGGCAGTGAGGGGCGGCAGAGCATCCCGCCGCCAAATGCCCCGGTTGACCGCAACGGAAGCACAAACCGCTGCAGTCAAACGCGCTGGTGCACTTATTGCGCATGTGCCCCGCGCCCATACACCGGAAACACTTCGCGGGTCTTGCCTCAAGGATCGTGACCTTCGCGGCAGAGAATCCTACTAGGAGGCGGCCCGCCTCCGCCAGGATCTTCGCTGAAGCCACAGGGCAACGAGCCCACGCCGCACCTACACCCCCAGGCCCGGGCCGGATGGCGCCGACCCTAATGGAACCAGGAGGACTCTGAGTTTTACGCTCGATGGCCTCCCGGACATCCTCTGGCGTTATTGAATCGTCCAGGCCAGAAATGCGCATCTCCGCGCACTTCATGGGCCTGGCGATCCTCACGTCATCTTGCCCCTCCACTAGCCCCCGTAGGGTCTCCGCCACTAAATCGGCCAATTTGGAGCCCTCGACCCCGGGAACCTCTAAGAGGCGAGCCCCAGTCTGGGAGCCGCGGAATTTCACGGCTACGTCGCCCAAATGGGGGATGAGCTTGGCCCTTGCTTTGCGGAATAAATCCGCATACGTTATGCCGCGGCGCTCCGCCTCCGGCGACACCGTCACCATGACGGCAGCCGTTTTCGGCGGAGTCAACCGTGGCTTACTCCGACTAGGTTTCGCCGGGGTGGCCTCCTGTGCAGGGGGGGACGTGGCGATGGCAGCGGCTTGCCTTCGCTTACGGCGCTTCGATTTCCTGCCTCCTGATGTTTGCCATTCCTCGTTTGAGGGGGCAGGGGCGGAAACCGGTATTGAGTCGGGTGCGTCAACCGGAGCCGTGTGCACACTTGGCGCTTTCACGCGGCGCGCACGTTTTGAGGCTCTTTGGGGTTGGGAACTCTCACTTTTCGGGTTCTCGGGAGCTTTGTAAAGCTGAGACTCTTGGGCCTGGACTGGCGCCCTAAGGACCCTGTGCCATTGTTTACATCCCTGTACGTGAATGACTTCTAGGTGTAGCTACATTGCTTGAAGGCGTTTGTATGAACCTTACCTTTTGTATACACGTTATTTTATATCTTTAGGTAGTTATCTGTTCTTTCTAGCGGTCGCCATCGAGTCACGTTCATAGCTGCAACTTATAAAGGCGTGCAAAAACATCGTATGAGAATTCTACATCACATAACTTATTATTGCACTGCATCAACTAAACCCTGACCTCTAACCTCACACGTAAACATAGAACCTCGTACATAATGCCATATGAGCTCACTAGTTTTACGATTGGCATGTTTATGAGCCATTCATAGGTTAGTTATGTCAAGAATCTATTCACATCGGTACTTAGTTACTACTACTTCTATACTAGAAGGCCCCGGCTTCGTATGGACTTTTCCCCACATCTATACATAAGTAAACAATGAATGGTTTCGCTATATCCGTCTGTCCGTCTGTCTCAGGATAGCTGAGAGACTCTTAGAACTAGTTAGCTGTAATTTGGCATGAATATACATATTAGTTACGCCGACGGAATACTAAATTTATTATTTCTTTTAGGGTAGTCGTTGGTTAAGTCACCAAAGCTGTTCGGCAATGGGTCAGTGCACCGCGCTCGTCATTCCTAGACATTACTACCGATGTAGATCTCATTTCACAGCTTGCTACAGTGTCCTTCAACTAAAACACTGTAATGTGTTTGCATCACTGTTTCACGAAATTAACTGATACCTGCAGTGGTGGGTACCACCACCTACTATCAGTAAAACAATGTTTTTATCTTACATTTATCATTGTGCTTTCAACAGCCCGGACCTAACAGTTCGTTCGTAAATTTAGGTAGGTAGGCGGGCTTGGCGCGGTGATGCCCACAAGGCAATCATGGCCCGGGGGCAGGGCCGGCTGGAGGCTCGTGTTCGAACCGTTAAGGCGCTCCAGCCGGTCCTGGAGGAGTAGTCAGAGCGGCAGTATGAGACCCTTTCCTTCCGGCTGGTGCAGGTCCTTTCCAGGCACGGGTACTTCGGGAAGTACCTGCGCACGGTCGCTAGGAGGGAACCGAGTCCCGCCTGCCACCACTGCGACTGCGTTGAGAACTCGGCGCAGCACACCCTCCAGCATTGTCTAGCTTGGGAGGGGCAACGTCGAGTTCTCACCGCAGTGGTCGGAAGTGACCTCTCGTTGCCGGCCGTGGTTCTGTCCATGGTCCGGAGCGAGAGGTCGAGGAATGCGGTCGTCTCCTTCTGTGAAGACATCATCTCGCAGAAGGAGGTGGCAGAGCGCGTCAGGGAAGAGAGCTCTCTGCCGGATCCGGGCGGTATCGGCGCGTACATCTGCGCCTGATGCCGAATGTCTTCCCAATCCGCGGCCTTCCGTGGAGGCGCACCTCCCTGTGTGTATCCAGGAGCCGCGTAGGTGTGAAATGCCCGGAACGCAACCACATCGCGTCCAGACCACTGGGCGGGCCGCCAACGGTATAGCACATTCCGGCAGCCCGTTCGCGATAGTCGCGAGCGATACATGGCGGGTATTTTCAGTAGTTGCAAACCCCACACTACCTTCACCGTCTTCCCCGGACGGTGGAGGTTTTCGTCAGGATTTTTTCCCGCCAACAACCTACCAACTCTTGAATATGACCACACCTTTTTATTACAACCTGTATATCACCTTTTTATTATATCTAAACAACAAAAAAGTTGGAACGTACACGTCACATGACGTCATCTAAATGTCCCATATATAGAATTTAATCAGATATGTAATAGCAATTATTTTTCTATACAACAAACAAATATACAGGGACATACATCAAATATTCAACATTTATGGCCACTAAGCATTTATTGACGATAAATGTTGTTTTCCAAACACGTTTAATCGTTTGTAAGCGATCGTTTATTTAGTGCTTTGATTACGACTTCTACTGCTTCTATGATTACATCACTATGGGGAGTTCTCCAAGAGATCTTGTGCAATTGGTACAAGTTTTGAATTTAGAATCTTCTAGTAGTTTTTTTTAAGGGGCGTATAAACGGGTCATTTTTAAACGGCAATTGGTGGCACTATTGGCAACTAATTGCTCGGCCAATGATGGCAATATGTCTACAATTGTATGGCGCATGATCCTGTCTCCTAAAAGGGCTACACAACCCGGTAACAATAAAATAGAGGGCGACTGGAAACAACAACAAAATTGGCCGCTTAATACATCTCTCAGCGATCGTCCAGCAACGGACTATTGGAGAGTACTGCCATGTTGTCGGCCACAGCATTGCCGCCACAAATTGCCGTAAAAAATGGCCCGTTTAGACGCCCTTTATAGGTAAAAGGCAACCGTTATCTACTGACTGACTGATCCACCAACATAGATATAGGTAGCTCGAACCACTGAACGTTTTACGTTGAATTTAGGAACGCAGATAGTTATAATGACGTAGACATTCGTAAAATTCATCTCCTTAGGAAATGAAACGGTGGTCCAAAGTTTGTACGGAGAAACAAAACCCACGCAGGCAGAACTACGGATGAAAGCTAGTGTTTATTATATAAACTTAAATGTTTCTTTACTAACAAGTCTAGGAAGGCTGGTTACTGGCTAATAAGCTGAAGGCGCAAGTCGGTGTATAGAAGAAAAAGAAGAAGAAAAGTTTCTTCATTGCCATGTATATGACGTACAAAAAAATTAACAACCTTGAATTGTAGTATATAATAACAGTCCTAACATTAATATGACTCCCTCTGTGGCGCGGTGGGAGTGTATCCGACTGCTACGCAAGAGGTCGTGGGTTCGATGCCCACCCAGGATAAAACTTTGTGTGATGAGCACGATGGTTTATTCTGTGTCTGGGTGTTATTTATCTATAATATGTATGTATTTAGAAATATATAAGTATGTTTATCAGTTGTCTGGTTTCCATAGTACAAGCTCTGCTTAGTTTGGAATCAGATAGCGTTGTGTGAGTTGTCCCAAGATATTATTATTATTATTATTATAATATACAATGAATTCGAGTTTGCACGTCATAGCAATGACAATAAATAAATGGTCCCATTCAGCATATATGTTGCGAGTTTTGCGAAAAACTTGCAACGCTGATTTTCAATGAGACCATTTACTTATGTAGTAGGGTATCAATTAGTTGTTGAAGTTGTGCCTTCCGCTCGCTCAGAAACTCCTGGAAGTTGCGCCCTTCGCTCTCATAAGACCGGGGTCTTTAGACAAGTGGCATAAACTCGCTCGCACACACAACTACTAATCTCTTAATAACATTTTTCGTATAACGCAACGACGTCATTCTGTTCGATTGTCATTCTATTCAATTAGAGTTTATGCCACTTGTCTAGAGACCCTGGGGGTCTAGACAAAGTCACATTCGAAACGAGATGTCGTTAGTGGAAAATAATTATAGTAGGTATAGAATTTGACGTTTGAGGTGAAGTGAAGACCATAGACATTTTGTTATTTTTTTTTGCGAACGTTTAGTACGGCGTTATCGAATTCGCCACGGAACAAATGTACTTTGTCTAAGCCCCCTGGTTAGATATCGTCTTAGATCCTAAAAAAAGCATCTTCGAATATCACTTTTTTTTCTTTTTGTCAAATATGTTTTTTTTTTATCATATTGTGATTCTTCTTCAGTAAATCAATAAGAGAAGAATTTGGCAATAAAAACTCATGGCAACTTTTTTAAAATGCCAATTATTACAGTCCGTCAAATCTAAGAAGTACCGTTTGACAGTTCTGACAATTGAATGATAGGGATGGGATGAAAAAATCGATTACTATAATATCCGAACTTTAAGAGATCGATTACTATAATATCCGAATTTTAAGAAATCAATTGTTATAATTAAATTAAAGAAATGTTTAGGATATTTTTTTATTCACTACTAGTACTAGTATCGTCGTCTTCGTCATCATCGTCATTTAAATTAATGACCAGTTGATTGTCCATTACATTATCAAAGTGTACGTCTCTTTCGAAGTCGTCCATTATTATTTTCTTTGTTTTTTGTACTACTTTACTCCAATCTTCCTGTGTAACTTGGGCACATGCTTCCTTTAATAAACCTTCCATTTTCTTGACACTGAAGGGTGGTTTTGTGTTGTGTCTTGCTGCATAACCTGTAAAACAATAATGTAACTATTTGATAGCAGACGAAAACCATTGTTTAAATTATAAATGTTAGAAGTACTCGTGTTATTATTATAATATTATAAAATATTACCTTTAACTTGGGCCCAAATCAGTTCAATGGCATTATATTGGCAATGGTACGGAGGAAGTCGTATGACTTTGTGCCCGTGCTCTTCGGCCAATTGGTCAATTACATATGTCGGTTTTGGTGGTTTATGCAATTTCACTAACTGTAATAATTCAGCTTTTAATAGTGACATGTCGGCATCCACTCCTTTTCTTTGCAGCCATGCCACCAAATCTGCTTTCTTATTGGCTGACGTAGGTGCTTTATCAATTTGCACAGAGTGGTATGGGGCATTATCCATTATAATTGTGCTGTTAGGAGGGATATTCTGTAATAAATTTAAGAACCACTCTCGGAACCTTACTGCGTCCATTTCTTCATGATACTCTTTAGTGCTTTTGGATTGGAAAGCTAATAAAGAGTTTTCCACGAAGCCTGTAGACGCTGACCCAGCATGGCATATTATGAGGCGTCCACCTTTTCCTATCGGCACCTTCGAGCACGAAGCTTCAGAATCATCAGTCCATGTTTTCGGCACAGAATGGTTGGATTTTAGCCAGGTTTTCGTCCAAAAATATTACATTATCCCAGTTTATAATTTGTTTAACTTCGCGCAGGAATGTTAGTCGCTGCATAATTATGTCATGTCGCTCCATAACAATTTTTCGTTTGTCAACTTTTTTGTATCTGAAGCCAATTCCTGTTATTACCGTTCTCAACGACTCTATGCTTCCCTTATACAGCCCGGCATCTATTAAAGTTGCACATAACTTTGCCAATGTTGGAAATTCGCCTCTTGTAAAATACCCGTATATATGGTTTCTAATAGCATGACTATCGAATTCATCGATGCCTGTCACAGGTTTATTTCTTTTTCGTTTTTTCGGTGTGTGAAGTACGTTACTGTCACTCCCCGAAGGCCCATATTTTTCACTTAATATTTTGCCAACGGTGCGGCTACCAATACCGAGAGCTTCACCGACGCGATCCCGAACTTGTGTAACTGGCAGTAGAAGTCCACCATTTTGAGATTCACGCTCAAAATACTCGTGTAATTTCACCACCAATTCACGAGCCTGGCTGTTCAAAGTACGTCCTCTTTTCGACATTATTAATAAACACTTGCTTAGTTCGGAGTCCAGTATAAATATTGCCAAGGTAAACGGATAAAGAATGATCAGTCCAGAAAAGTAATAGCCAAGTCACAAATTGTAAAACACAAACGAGAAAGCAAGTACGCGCACAGTCAGCTTCCAAGATGGCGAGAGACTGCTGACGCCGAACCGACCGAGCGGACCGCGTGCGCTTGTAGTTGGCAGTGTTGCCAGAAAAAAAAAATTGTAGAGACTTGGACACCTGCGATTTTGCCTATTGTCCTAAAAATAATTAAATTAATTTATTTTAGGGTATCTGTGTATTCAGTGCATTATGCGGTCGCGCAGTAACGTCGTTAATTTATAACAATAGGCAACAACATTTTTGTGAATGGGTTCTACATACCTTATTTTTATTAGTTTTAGACGTAGAAATAAGACTTAGAAGAAAAAATTGTAATTGTAAAATCAATGGATGTGCTTGTTAAAAATTTGTTTATTTCTCTGTAATATGCAAACCCATACTATCATACACAAAAATAAATGTAAAAAACACTATCCCTGACTCCATTTACTATTTCGACAGCGTTAGCGCGAGAAACCCCGACTTATTTGGGCGCGAAAATCAAAAATCGACAAATCGCTTTCGACAACTTTTTAAAGAAGCAAATATATTTGATTTATAAATACGTATTTTTGGTGAATGGGTTTTATCTCATATTTTACGATTACATAACTATTTAGTTATGTAATCGTAATATGTGAGATAAATCCCATTCACATGAAAAAATATTTGTTTGGTTGTCAAGTGTAATTTGTAAATAATACATTCGATTTTTCGTATATGTAAACGATTTTTTTGCATACAAGTGTATCCGAAGAGTCGCAACACTACGTGCAGTGACCTAACTACGTAACTTTGTAATGAGGTCAAGAATATAACTATTAGAAATTATTTACTGTGTAAATATGTGTTATTTTGCTTTGTTTGAAAGTTTTCAATTACATTTAGATATTAAGAATTGTACATTTTTAGATACTATAATGAAATCTTTCTAAATTCATGGTTTTATGAAAAAGGTTATCGAAACTGAATAATGTACGTATGAACAAAGTTGTTTCGGTTTCAAAAATATGAAACGTCAAACGGTACCTTTTAGATTTGATGGACTGTACACAGTTATGACAGTAAGGTACGGCAACCATTACACCATGAAAGTGAATATAATGAAGTTTCATTTAATAATTTTATAAAGGTACCCATAGGTAGGTTGGTCATTCTGAAACGTTTAGTGAAGGTATGATTCCCATCAAAATATGAATAACGAACTTTATGTACCTATAGGTAGGTAAAACCGATATATTTGGTAACGCATGTTCGCATCGAAATAAATTGTAATACGATTGTATTGATTAATTGACGGTGTGCGTTGTGATCGACATACGAGAAAACCAATCAACTGCAACTGAGCCGGAAAACGTTGCGAGCTTATACACGATCAACCAAACGCCTGTCAAATTGGATGTGTGATGGATTAGCGAACACGTACATCGGTCAATGGGTGACGGCTGAATTCGTTTCTGAGGTCAAACTTTTTGAGTAATTGTTACTCGCAAGATAAGTGAAGCTTGTGGTGAAGTCTCCTTATTATACGAGTAAAGCTTGTTTGTTTAGGCACAGATAATATCTCGTAGAACTATAGTAGTAGTTTGGGTATGACAATAACACCCAGACACAGAATAAACCACCGTGCTCATCACACAAAGTTTTATCCTGGGTGGGGATCGAACCCACGACCTCTTGCGTAGCAGTCGGATACACTCCCACCGCGCCACAGAGGCAGTCAAGTGAAATGTAATCCAAGTAATTCAAGTGAAATGTAAAAAGAAAATGACTAACTTTTTAGTAAAACAGACTTAATTTACTTACGTTACTTACGTCCTTATTTTCTGTTTTCGCGGCAAGTCCGTGCGAACTGTCTAAAACTTGTCATAATGGTAAAATAATAGAGAGCTGCGCCTAGAAGTGCGCATGCGCAGCGGACATCTTTGGGCTTGCCGCCGAGTACGTAAAAAAAAAGAAAGTGAATAAGGACCCTGGAAGGAGGAATAATTTTTGAAGTAAAAATGTAAATAACTCCTCTACAATAACAATAAGCTCACAAACACTTGTGTTCCAAAACATGTTGCTTTAATCTCTAATTAATTAGTTTGCTAATGTTTACAAAATGAAACGGCAAGCTTTCCCTTGGCTTTGTTTTGGAAACATAACGTTATTAAAATGAACAAGAAATTAATTAACCTACATGTATTGTAAAGAGCAAATATAATATAACAATGTTCTAACAACAATACAATAAGTAAATACAAATTTCTATGTTATGTCGCAGTTCCTCAACAATACGGCAAGCTTGTTTCAAAATGTTTGTTCTTTGAAAACAGGGTATTTTCCCCATTTAGCTTATTATCATTGAGAATTAAATACCTGGAGGACAACATTATATAGGAGAGGTGATGAAAAAGTGTCCAACTGTAAGCTGTAAATTCAATACCGTCCAAAGTGTCGAAAATCGTAGTTATAGATATGATAGGATATATTTTTTTTAAATTTCGTTTTTTATCTTTAATATTTAAGGGTTTTTATCCTATTGGGCCGTGTGGTGCCGGCTTAAGAATAGTACCACCCCATCTCTTCCCGTGGGTGTCGTCAAGGCGACTAAGGGATTTCACTCCGGAGGACGGGCAGCAGCGTCCTCTGCGTACTTAAAGCCTTACTGCGATCGCCAACCCGCTCGCCAAGCGTGGTGATTATGGCAATTCCCCCAGGATCTACATACCAGTAGGTTCTACTGGGGAGACCCGTGCCCAGCAGTGGGCCATCATATGGGTTGATATGATCCTATTGGATACGTCAACCTGGATATGATAGGAATGAGTCGTCATCTGATCTCCAAGTACTATTGCAATTAGACAAGTGATAAACTTACTTATATTTGTTGATAAGCTTTCGCAATTTGTACTCATTATAAAATTATACATACTTCGGCTCTTACCTACGGTTATTAAGACCCGTAGTATATATATATACTACGGGTACCTACCTACCTATAATTTGATAATTTATTTATAGGTAGGAAGGTACTTATATTTTTTCTAAATCTATAATAATATATAATGATAAACTACACACAGACAGAATAAAGCATCGTGCTCATCACACGAAATTTTATCCTATGTGGGAATCGAACTAGCGACCTATAGCTTAGCAGTCAGGGTTACTAACCATTAGAACAACGGCCAGACGTAATTACGTTATACGTGTAGGTGATGAAGTTGATAAAGTGTCCAAAGTGGCGCTACTGATAGAGATCTAATAGGAGGCAATCTGGGGCCAGCATGCCTGGGCGCCATGTTGAAGGTGCTAAATACTATGTTTGAGGGGTAACTATTGCTGCCTTGAAGGGAAAGCCAGGTGCTATGTTTATGGGGTAACAAATGATGTATTGAAAGGGGCGCCAAACACCATTTTTGAGGGGTAACAATAGCTGCGTTGGAGGGACGGACACTTTGCATACATAGAGATCATCCTCACCACCACACCTCTTCCTGCTAAAGGTAGTGCAGAGAAGCTAAAGTATGAACTTGATATTCGCAGTCCAGTTACTCCCCGATGAGGATTGGTAAACTAGTTCATTTGCAGAAACACAAACTGGGGTTATTTTTTCACGGCTTTCTGATAAAGTGTGTGTGCGCCGTAAAGCAGGTATCCAAGCAAATGTGGTCGCACTTATTACCCACCCATTGAAGGGCTACAGACAGACATACACACACACAAGCTCGCGTTAAACTTATAACAGCCCGCCTTTTTGTATTGGGGGTTAAAAAAGCCTGCACTGTGAAAGGTTGAAGTATGTAGCGGATTCTTATAGGTATCTAGGTATACTTACTATTCTTAATCATCATTATTCCCAATATTTGATTTTTAGTATCTATTTTTTCAATATATTCCCCTTCACGATCGAGTCTCAACTTTACACGTGCTGAAGTTTCAAGTACGGATGGTCGTGCCAGAAATAGCAGACTTCATTTGGGACAGATATATCACCGACGAGACCCTTCAACCGAAAGTACTTATCTAAGGAATATTTTCGTGGGCTATCTAAAGATGAGATGGGCTGACGGCATACGACAAAGGTAAACTGTAAAAGCCAAAGCACACGGCGCGGTACGGCGAGGTTTCGACGCCTGAGCGCTGCGGCGTCCTGCATATAAAAATTTGTGGTGTGCCACACGGAGCGGAGCTCGCAAGCTGGGACAAGACGAGGCGGGGAGTGGTGTAAGGCACTGGAACGGCACAGCAGCAGAAGGAGGGGCGCATTTTATTAACAGACTGTACGTCTAACACTCTGCTGCGGTGCCGCGGCGACAGTTTCAACGCCTGTGCAGCGAATTATTTGCGGTGCGATGCCGTACCGCGCCGTGTGGTTCGACTCTTAAGTGCTAATAGAGGACCAGTCTTTATCTAGTACCTACTAGCTGATCCAATGAATTTCGTACCACCCAACTTTATTATAAATTATTTGGCTCTTTCGCTAAACCATCCCGGTATTGAGGGAAACAAAACAAAAATATAAATAGTGAATCAGAATTAACATTTTTTACAATTCCACTGCGTCATCGAAGTACGTGTAAAACCAGCAGCGGCAGCCAGTCGTTCTTTTTTAATTCCTTAGGTCCTTAAGTACTTAGTAATAGTTAAAACAAAAATCCTTAATTAGTTGCCTAGAAATATTATTAGGAACAGGATAGGATAATGTTTACGAAGGAATATCTACACCTATGTCAATCGAATACACCGCAATTGGAATTTTTATGTTTATAATGCTAATTGTACGTTTGTAATGCTTAATCTACTTAATTATCTTAAAACTAATAAATTAACTAGGTACACAAACTTCTTAAGTGATAACCCCGTGCGGACTTCGCAGCTCGGATATAAAACTGTGGTGCAAAGAAAATTCACGATTCGCGCGCGGTTATAAGTTTCAATTTAGCTTACAGGCGGGTAGCACTGGCGAGTCTAGGTATATTTTTTATACCTAAACCTGACTTTTGTTATGGAGTGAACCTTCTGTACTTAATACTATTACTTATTCTGTGCTATCGTATAGAATTTTAACACAGAGCTCAAAATACTACCTACCTTTTAGAAATTTGGTGAGGCTTTAATCCCCCTAATCCACTACAACAGAACATAACGGAATAAAGTAACCTCAGGTCACTCAGTTCAATGTCGGTGTGCCTGTGTTTTGGTAAGAGCATTTTATTCATCTTTTCTTCTCCACCTTCGGTGTTTCGTGGTATTAGGTACACTTTCAATGACGTACTTACACAACCAAAGTAAATAACAATGTAATTTTAAAAATATTATCTACCAGATCAAAAGGAGCAAAACATTTTTGATGTTACGGCAAATATTTTTTTTTTAATTTTCCTTAAAAATTAACACTCATTATAATATTTTTCTTTTGATTATCACAAACAAAACGTCTTTGTTAAATTAAAAACAATTTTCTCATTAAAAATAATAGATATTACAATAGCATCTCGCTTGTTTCAAATAACGCTTCCTTAAGCCGGAGGGCTTACAGTCCAAATATGAACAAAAAGCTTTTGGAGCAGGGCATTTCAATTTATATTATACCCTAATATCTGTTATATCGGTCATTTTACTACTAGAAAGAGAACATGCTTATATTAGACGATAACGATACGATATCGACTACGTACATACATTTGTAGTTATGGCGAATTCATTCGAAATATGCTTTCAGCTACTTAAGTTGCTCAACTTTGCAAATGTTCAAACTGACTCAGCATGCACTCACTCATCACCGTAGAATAAAATATAAGGTTTATTCTGTAAGGACTAAAGACTATTGTAAAATTTTCTACTAAGTTATGTGCACACCTAAAACCACACTAGTACTTGAAGGCTAAATTCTTCTGAACTTGTATTTGTAGTGTCATAAACCACAATTTTTAATTGTATTTTTGTTAAACAATTTATGAGAAAGTTCCACTATGTATATAATCATATATTAGTTATAGCTATATAATCATTCTTACACTAGCAATAAAGACTAAGACCACAGAAGATGGTTTCGTGACGTTGCAAAGAAAGAAGCGCCGACAGCCAACCTTCAAAAACCGCCGTGGCCAAGCTCCTGTACAGCATAACAGGACTCTGCGCGCTGCGGTGCCGAACACGCTGGTGTACATCTCGCATCTTCACTACACCATCAAGTCGGAGGACATCTCTGCGTACGGGCGCCAGAAGATCCGCTACACGCCGAGGGTGCAGAATCTGGAGTCGCGACGTAACGACAACTATTTGGCGTTTATGGTACGAGTTCCAGACTACTTTATGCACCTCGTCATGGAGGAGGACTTCTGCTCGGAGAGTGTGGTTTTCCGTCGCTTTCGGGGACAAGTACCATGAGAACAAAATAGTTTTAAGTTGTATTTACCAACACCACACACCGTATTAAATTTTTTTTTTTAATGATTATTAGGAATGTGGGATAGGGCCCACATTACTAGCAATCTTGTTAACCTCTCCAGCTAAGCTCAAAGGCTTGTGTTAAGAGTGGGTTCATGTCGATAGCATAATGGATAGGATTCGAACCCGCGACCAACCCAATGCCTTAGCCATTAGGCTACCGTCACTTCTAATTTATGTTAGTCTGTAAGTTATATATTTCTATGGGCCATTGATACCAGTGTAGTGGCATACATAACACGCGCTAGTCGTCCGGCCGCGGCGAGAGCGCGCCCTGCACTGGCTGTCGGGCCGCGCCGCCGCCGCCGCGCATACCACGAACGGCGCGCGCGCCGCATCCAAGCGAACGTCATTCCTGCACTGTGTTTCCTTGGAGACTAAACCGCAATCGCCGGCGCGCGTTTTTATATGAGCACTTCATTATATACCCGGCGCCCGATCTACGTCACGGCTGCCGGGATTCATATTATTGGTCAAATTAATTTGTATGCTCCTTATGCTACTATAACTTGTGTGCCAAAAATGTAAATATATTAAGAGCCCTAGTTCAATAAAATTTATGATAAACTCATTCCTGTTTTATTTATCGCCTCGTAAACAACTCCAAAGTGGTGACCCCGACGTGATCATGACGATGGAAGACGAGACTCAAGAACGTGCAATCACGCTGTCGGAGCGAGATATCGAGACAATCTCCATCAAATCAAGAATACCACAGTTCTGGCGCGATAAACCTAGACTTTGGTTTGCACAGTTCGAAACAATCATGGCGAACCAGAAGCTCGGCGACGAAAAGATGTTCGGACTAGCAGTCGCTCAACTAGAGAAGATGGACATCGAACAAATCGGCGATATCATAATGTCGGCAGCAAACACGGGAAGATACGAGGCGCTGAAACGAAGGCTGTTATCCGTCTACGAGGAGTCAGAAAACAAACAACTACAGAAGCTGCTAAACGACGTGGAACTAGGCGATCAGCGACCCTCCCAACTCTTGAGGCGAATGCGTGATTTGGCCCGCGATAAAATACCCGAAGACACGTTGCGCATGCTGTGGATCAGCCATTTACCCTCTGCAACACGAGCGGTACTGGCAGTTAGCGACGAGTCAAAACTGGACTCTCTGGCAGCGATGGCAGACAAGATGGCCGAACAGACAAAAGAAGCGCATTCGATATGTTCGTGTGGTCACGGCAAGGAAACAACACCCAAAACGTCAACATCAGCAACAGAAGAAAGAATCCTCTACATGATCGAGTCGCTGACTAAAGAAATCGCCGAGCTAAAAATGGAAAGTTCGAGAAACAACTACCGCCGTCCACCCAGATACCGTCATCAACAACGATCGCGTTCACGCTCGAGGTCGGCAAATCGTACATCATCGGTGTGCTACTTTCATCGAAAATTCGGGAATGAAGCCTACAGATGTCGCAGCCCATGCAATTTCGAGAAAAAAACTAATCAAAAACGGGAAAACTAGAGAAGACTTTAGCTACGACGGGAGCCGAAGTCAACGAAATATTGAAACACCGTCGTTTATTTATAAAAGAAAATTCTACCGGACCTCGTTTTCTCATCGATACTGGTGCCAACGTCTCGGTCCTACGATAAGAAGAGCAGAAAAACGCAAGATGAAGCATATGAGCAACCTATATGCCGCAAATGGAACGTCAATACCCTCTTACGGCGAACGAACCATGGTCTTGAACATTGGTTTACGGCGACCCTACATCTGCAATTTCGTAATTGCCGAAGTAACCCGACCGATACTAGGCGCAGACTTTCTTCATAAACATCAACTCACAGTCGACATAAATGGACGGCGCCTCATCGATAAGCAAACCGGTCTATCCGTCGTAGGGTACGTAACACCTACATCGGAACACAGCATCAGCACTGTCAACAATGAACAACCGTACCACGACTTACTGGCGCAGTATCCTGATATCACTCGACCAACGCTGAAGCTCTGTCACAGTGAGGTGGAACATCATATAGAAACGACGGGACCACCGTTATACGCTAAAGCTAGACCGTTGTCACCTCACAAGTATAAAGCAGCGAAGGAGGAATTTGAGGCAATGATGGAGCAAGGAATCTGCAGACCGTCGAAGAGTCCGTGGGCAAGTCCAATACACCTAGTTTTGAAGAAAGACGGGAAATACAGAGTGTGTGGGGACTACCGTCGATTGAATAATATTACAGTCCCAGATCGGTACCCCATACCCAGACTTCACGACTTTACCTACAACTTACTAGACAAGAAGATCTTCACAAAAATCGATTTAAGAAAATCTTACTACCAAGTCAGAAACAGAGAGGAAGATATTGCGAAGACAGCAGTGATAACGCCGTTCGGTCTGTTCGAGTTCACAAGAATGTGCTTTGGCTTACGTAACGCCGGGCAGACATTCCAACGCCACATCGATAATATACTGCGAGGACTGCCGGTATTCCCTTTTGTCGATGACATTCTTCTGGCATCTTCTACAGAAGAATCACACAGAAGAGACCTAGAAGAGGTATTTAAGAGGCTTAGCGACAATGGCTTACAGATAAATGTTGCTAAGTGTATATTTGGTCAGCCTATACTCGAATTCCTAGGCTATACAATAACCGCCGAAGGAATCAAGCCGACCAAAGAGAAGATCAAAGCAATTACAGAATACCCTCGACCGCAGACAATTCAACAACTTCGTCGTTTTCTCGGTATGATGAATTTTTATCGAGAAAATATTCCTCACGCCGCAGAACATCAAAAAGATTTGAACGCCTACCTACAACATTCAAAGAAGAATGATAAGACACCCATCCAATGGAGTAAGAAAGCGATAGAATCGTTCGAAAAATGCAAGGAAGATATATCAAGCGCTGTGCAGCTATCCCATCCATCCTCGAGTCTACCCTTCGCCCTATTGACCGACGCATCCGACACCTGCGCGGGAGCTGTACTGCAACAAAACATTGATGGACAATGGAAACCGCTTGGATTCTTTTCTAAGAAATTCAACGATGCACAGAGGAAGTACAGCACCTACGATCGGGAGCTGCTATCCATTTATATGGCTGTTCGTCACTTTCGCCGGATGATTGAAGGCAGTGACGTCACCGTTTTTACGGATCACAAACCTCTAGTCCACGCACTGAACACAATTAGCAAGAACGAAACACCGCGACGCACTCGATATCAAGAATACATCGGTCAGTTCGTCAATAACATAAAACATATAGCTGGAAAAGATAACATCGTCGCCGACGCACTCTCGAGAGTTGAAACAATAACCTGCCCGACGCCGATCGACTACGACGAGCTAGCCATAGCCCAAGGTCATGATGCGGAACTCAAACAGTTAACGGAGACAGACCGATATACCTTGAAACAAATATCACTACCCGGAACAACTACGAAAATCGCTTGCGAAATGTCTACAGGATCTGCTCGTCCGTTCTTACCGCCGGAGTTCAGACAACAAGCCTTCCAAGCGATTCACAACCTTAATCACCCGGGCGTAAGGGCGACGAAGCGATTAGTAACAACACGATATTTCTGGCCAACTATGAAGAGTGATGTCATCGAATGGGCGAGAGGGTGTGTGCAATGTCAACGTGTTAAAGTACACAGACACACTAAAGCACCCATAGCGAGTTTTACACCTGTGGAGCGGCTGGAACATCTGCACATCGATATAGTCGGGCCCCTACCAGTATCAAACAACTGCCGATACTTACTTACGATGATAGACAGAGCAACAAAATGGCCGGAAGCACATCCCATCGAAGAAATAACCGCAGAGAAGGTCGCCAGTGTACTATACGACGTGTGGTTTTCGAGATTCGGGCTGCCAGTGACTATAACGACAGACAGAGGCCCGCAGTTTGAATCTGAGCTGTTCAATAAACTGATGCACCGCATGGGAATACAGCGTACGCGAACCACTGCTTACCACCCGCAGTCTAACGGCATAGTTGAACGCTGGCACCGCACGCTAAAAACATCACTCGCCGCGCGACTGAATTCTACAAGTTGGACGCACGAGTTACCTACAGTACTACTCGGCCTGCGCGCAGCTTATAAAGAAGACATTGGCGCTAGTACAGCCGAACTATTGTATGGCAAAACACTCCGTCTTCCTGGGGAATTCTACGGCGAACCTGCATCGACATACACTACAACATCTCAGTTTATGAATCATCTCAATGAAGCGATGAGAAAGGCACAGGTGCAAAGAGAATGCAACAAACAGCGAGGCGCATTCATTCACAAAGATCTATACAAATGCACACATGTGTTTATACTAAATGATTCAGCGAGCAAGCCATTGACGCCCACTTATAACGGTCCTTATCGCGTCATCGATCGCAGCGATAAATATTTCAAGGTGCAGTTAGAAAAGCGAAGCTCAAATATTTCAATAGACAGATTGAAACCAGCGTAACATTTGAATACAGAACAAGAGAAGCAAGATGTACCTACGTATAGCCATGTTACCAGATCTGGAAGAATATCCAAACCACCTGTACGCTTCGCTGGCGAGGGAGTAATGTAGTGGCATACATAACACGCGCTAGTCGTCCGGCCGCGGCGAGAGCGCGCCCTGCACTGGCTGTCGGGCCGCGCCGCCGCCGCCGCGCATACCACGAACGGCGCGCGCGCCGCATCCAAGCGAACGTCATTCCTGCACTGTGTTTCCTTGGAGACTAAACCGCAATCGCCGGCGCGCGTTTTTATATGAGCACTTCATTATATACCCGGCGCCCGATCTACGTCACGGCTGCCGGGATTCATATTATTGGTCAAATTAATTTGTATGCTCCTTATGCTACTATAACTTGTGTGCCAAAAATGTAAATATATTAAGAGCCCTAGTTGTCGAATCGCCATTTCCGCTACAGAGTGGAGGGTTCTCTATCTTCCCCCCACCCCGTTCATGCCGGAGTCCCACAGGGCTCGGTATTATCTCCGATCTTGTTCTCGCTCTTCACAAGCGATATACCTAAGCATCGGCAAGCTCAATTAGCACTCTTCGCAGACGACACTGCAATCTACTGCTCGAGCCACTGTCTGGATTCGATAGCCAAGAATCTCCAATCCGCAGCTGATGCACTCGGTGCATGGTTCCGGAAATGGAGGATCGAGGTGAATCCAGACAAAAGCCAAGCAGTGCTTTACCACCGACGCACCCACCCCCTGCCCCCGCCTCCGACCATTCGTATGTTCGGTAAGCCGATCCCTTGGGAGAAGCAAGCCAAATACTTAGGAGTTATTCTTGATGATACTCTCTCGTTCTTACCGCACATTAAGACCGTGCGCGCTAGGGCCGCTATGGCACAAAGTCGACTACACTCTCTCGTGAACAAACGTTCAAAGCTCTCACTTAGGAATAAGGTCCGCCTTTATACGGCTTGCATACGCCCCATCATGACGTATGCATCTCCAGTATTCGCTCACGTTCCCCCCTGTAGGATTCGCAAATTTCAGATTCTCCAAAATCGCTTTATGCGTAAAGCGACAGGAGCTCCCTGGTATGTTAGGACAGAGAACCTTCACATAGACCTCGGTCTGCCTACCATTAGGCAATTCATGAAGCGCTGTTCTCAAAATTTCTTTGACTCCGCCACCGCACACAGGAACCCACTCATAGTGGCATCATCATCCTACACACCGTCTTGCATTTCGCGCATTCGCCGTCCGAGACACGTTCTCGACGAGGATGACGACGAAATCACCAAGGCGCAGGAAGCCGCTTACACCGCGAGACACAACTCACCCCGCACCGGTAACTCACCGCGATACCGACCTCGTCGTAGGGGTCGTCTGTATCGTCACCGCGTCACTACTCAACCGGGCCGGCCCGTAACACCTAGCATAGCCCACGACTAGGGTTCGAGTTCCCATAGTAGAGGACGCCCTACGTACATGCAGCACACACACACTCACTCATATCACCGTAGTCAAATTTTCGTTAGTTTCGCTAACGAAAGTTTGGCTACGTAGGTACACTTAGGTTAGGAGCACACGCTCGCCGCAAGCCCGCGCAAGGGTGTAAATAGCTTAACAGCTTACACTTAACACCTCACATAAAAAAAAAAAAAAATCAATAAAATTTATGATAAACTCATTCCTGTTTTATTTATCGCCTCGTAAACAACTCCAAACCAGAAATGAATGGTTTATTATTAGTATTTTTTCACTATTTATTATTAATTATTATACAACACAGATAAGTGTCGTATGATATAAAATGGCTTCATAAAGATATCACAAGATATTTGGGTTTGTCGTAAAAACAAAAGCGTCCTCACTGAAGGCTGACCGCTGTCAACCCCTCTAGCTCGTGGTCGTAATGGTATTATTATGCGGCTCTAACTGTCGGTGACAGTATTTGTACCCTTGCCTTACTGTTATTCAATAAAATACGTAAGTGCTAGGATATGAAACAAAACCAAGTTAAAGTTTTTGGTTGAAAATTTTGCAACGTCTGTTTTGGTAGCGCGTTAGTGTATAGGTATGACCTATGACTGTTGTGCAAGATGTTGTACGTTCTTTTTTTTTAATGATTACTAGCAATGTGGGTCCCACATTATTAACTCAGTTAAGCTAAAATGCTTCTTTTAGAAGTGGGTTTACATCGGTAATAATGACGTAGGATTCGAACTCAGGATAGACCTCACGACTGTTAGTACGATGCTAAATTTGATATGATGATGATAAATTTAATGAACGCAATGTAGAGACATTGCGATCATTAAATTTATGTTTATTAAGACATCAAAGCTTATCGCATGAAATTTGTAAATGTACCTTAGGTATTTACCTGAAGCCGACATTAATCGAATTGCACCCATAGTGGTTGCCCGTAACCACAGATACTAGTCGACCTCTTTAAATATTTCATTATGTTCCTATATATGATATATATAGGAAGGAATTACCCTGTATATACAGGATGATTTGCAATAAACTAAAAGCTCGTGACTTCTTTAGATAAAACAAAATAACTATGTAAATAAAATAAAAATATAAAAATAAAAAAACCCGCCTGCACAAAAATGATGGAAACAAGATCCCCTACATAATTATACAATTTCATGCAGTCGGAGGCATTAATGAATCTCGACGAACTTAGTAAAGTGCCTCCCACTGCATGAAATTTTTTATAATTTATTTTTTTATTTAATACTTTTAGTAGTTGTACGATGTAACCGATGTAGCAACTTACTTTTATCACAGCTATTGTCTAGTATTGAAAATTTAAAAAACAATGGTTGCTTACTAACTTTTTTGGTATAAAAGTCATTATCATGTAATACCTTTTTAAAATGCTTAAGATGAGCTCTTTAATTTGATACCCATATTGCAGTATTCGAAACAACTTTTTTTTTCAAACCTCTCTTTTGACATCTCATAGCCGCCATGTTTGTTTTTTAAAAACGTCACCTATCTAAGGACACTTGGGAAATTAAGACGAATCTAACGACGTGTGAATTGTATAAATTGTTTTTGGATTTATGAATGACCTTAACTACCAACAGACTATTTTACTGGAGTAAAATTGTTGTTTATTGTGGGGTTTTCGATGTTACTCTCTCAGATGTGTGGTAAATAAATGTGTGACAAAAGTAGGTAGGTGGTGGTGGTAATGTATAGAAGCCAAGAGGTTATTAGTAAAAATCATCCTGTGTATATCTAATATATTTATCATGTATGTTTGGCACACACAGTAGTAAAACCAAGACCGTATCAAAGATATATAGGCAACTAGTCTCGTACGAGTATATAGGCAACTATTGTTAGCGTGAACTGCGGATATTGAAAGCGATTCGATGAGCTGTAAACAAGGCTAGATTATGTAGTTTATGTACTCTCGCCAGTGTATTGTGTTGAGTCTTCAAGTGTTTGGCTACTAAGTAATAGACTCTTGTATATTAATACACTAGCTAACCCGCGCAAATACATCTGCGTAATTTTTTCCCGTTTTTTCAACATTTTCCATTGCTGCTCCGCTCCTATTCGTTGTAGCGTGATGTAAAATAGCCTATAGCCTTTCTCCATAAATGGGCTATCCAAGTGTATTTTTTTTTTAATTCGGACTAATAGTTCCTGAGATTATCGCGTTCAAAAAAACAAACTCTTCATCTTAGTATAGATTTGGGACGTATATTCTTAAGCGCAAGAAGACCCTGCTGCCTAGTAGCGTCTTGCGCATTTTTTTTATTACTTCAAACAATAACAATCCCAAAGAATGGTCATTATAATCACAAGTCAAAATCAGAAGTAGCTACCAACCTAATGTTTTACAGCAAGGATCATATAGCGACACAGCTAAGCCATACCTTGCAGGTGAAGCGCAGGCAACACCTGGATCCTGTGACATATAGTCAAGGGCAACAAACATATTACGCCGACCAATTCGGGGAACGAAAGTACCCATTCTGCATTGTTTTGTATATTATAATTTTTGACGTGATAACGTCTTGTAAATCGATGAGGCTGCACTCACGAAAAAGTGTGACGTCACCGCTCACGTTATGTGCTCGTTGCTAAGCAACGCGAATGGCGATTCCGCCTGCTGATAGGCTGAAGTATTGCGCCTGGGTCCACTAAAATGTCACAGGCATAGTTGTTTATTACAATGTCATCAATGTTTTGGCGATTGCAGCGCCATGCGATACAACTGGAAATTAAAAATAATAATGTTTTCTTATGACGTCATCACGCAAAATATAGTAGAAATACACTTTGAAAACTGAAGGTTAAAATGTAAGTACATTTGAGGGCATTAGCGAGGCTGATATTAAATAAGAGTAAGCATGGTGAAGACGTTTCTGACATTGTGTGGGATGAAAAATGACAATAAGACTGATACAGATGGTTCTCTAGCCTGTTTTTTCATTGTATATATTCATCATTTGTATTACTCCCACGTGCGGTGGCCTTTATTTCGTATTTTTATGAACTGTGGCTGTAAATCAGGTATGTGCACCCACGATACAATTATTGTAGAAATAAAACCACTAATGAGCCTGGTTGATGTAACTTTATCAAAATAAACTCCCTTTTACCCCCTACTCGGTAGACTTCCAGCAAAATCCACACCAAATTTTATCAATCAAATCAGTCGAGTAATAGTCAAAATAAATAATGAGACAGAGTTACTTTCTTATTTAATATCACTAGCACAGGTGAAAACCTGTTGCTTCTCCAAAAAAGTTGCCAGGTTAAAGTATCCCATGTCTATCTCCTTGCCTATCATGAAGATTTCTTTGATTGCTTAGTCATGAAACGTGAAATGGTAACATACAGACATTTGCCTATAATATTAGTATGGATTGAAGAAGTAGCTTAACGTCCTTGTTACTTATAACTAGGAAGTTATAAGTAACAAGGACGTTAAGCTACTTCTACTAAAGTACTAGGAAGTACTTTTGACGCATAAAAGAGACTTTGTTCGGACTTTTTCTTTGACTGCGAGTCAGGTTCTAAAAAGATTAATTATTCCTAAGCTGTCTTGTGTTTCTATCATATTTTGTTTTTATTCTTCAACGTTTTTAAGAGACTATTAAACATTGTTCTAAAGCTATAAAATGTAGAAAATAAAATTGCTGTCTGTAAAGTTGGTTTGTGGATAATAATTTTACGTGATAATGTTATAAGAAATTAATTTTTATAATTAATATTAATTTTTATCATTAATAACGTGACTTTTTTTCGGGTGCACGACCATTCACAACATTTCAAAATTAAATTTAGTTTATTCTCAAAATTCAAGCGTCCGAATAAACAATGTAAAAAAATAAATTATAAAAATAAAAAAAACCCGGAACCGGAACCGGAACTAAAAAGATGGAAACAAGATCCCTGCTTAATTATACAATTCCATGAATTTAGTAAAGTGCCTCCCACTGCATAAAAATAAATAATTATGCAGGGATCTTGTTTTCATCTTTTTTGTGCAGGCGGGTTTATTTATTTTTATAAAAAAAAAAATATTTAATCCTTTTGAGTGGTGTAATATGTTACCGATGTAACAACTGACTAAATTTTATCTCAGCTATTGTCAAGTATTGAAGATTGAAAAAAGAATGGTTGCTAACTAACTTTTTTAGTATAACAGTCATAATCATGTTATACCTTTTTGAAATGCTTAAGATGAGCCCTTTAATTTGATACCCATATTGCAGTATTCAAAACAAGTTTTTTTTCACACCTTCTTATTTTGACATCTCACAGCTGCCATGTTTGTTTTTTTCAAACGTCACTTATCTAAGAACACTTGGGCAATCAAGACGAATCTAACGACGTCTTAATTGTATAAATCTATTCAGTGGATTCTGAGATATCAGGTAATAAAGAATATTACATACATACATACATACCTGCATACATACAAGATACGCGCGAAAAACATAACCCTTCTTTACAGTCGGGTAAAAAAACCCTGTTGAATCTAAAAAAAGATGTGTGAATAGTAAAAATAATAACAAAATAGTATATCTATATGTGTGTCTGTAAAAACTTTTATAATTAATTTCTCAAAAGGTGAAATTTTTTTGTCATTGTCGATCCAGCAGCATCTTAACCATTGAAACTATCTTTGCCACACCACCCATCTATTGCCACGTCAAAATAAGATGACAGAAGGCTGAAAAAAGTAAAAATAAATATAATTGAAGTATGCCTTCAGGCTAAACCACTGAAAGAATTTTGTTGAAACTTTACAATAATACAGCTAAAACAATAGATTTACACATACAGAACCTATACATAAGTAACTTTACATAAAGTCGTCTTACACAAAGCTTACTGTACGACAGTAACTGTCTCATTCCATTATTGGGGCCAGAACCTTCAGAACTAACTCAATGAGCTTTCGTATTTTCGCTAATCTCATACACGTGACCGAACAGTTACAATGTGTCCTCATTTCTTGTCAATGTATCTATACTAATATTATAAAGCTTAAGAGTTTGTTTGTTTGAACGCGATAATCTCAGAAACTACTGATCCGAATTGAAAAAATCTTATACTATTAGATAGCCCATTTATCGAGTAAGGCTATAGGCTATATAACATCACTTTACGACTAACAGGAGCGGAGCAGCAATGAAAAATGTTGCAAAAACGGGGAAAATTTACGCAAACGAAGTTGCGTGGGTCTGCTAGTACCTCATAAAGTTAAATATGAATCTATACCTTCCCTAAATTCGTGGAGTTAAAGTAAGTACAGATATTTCGTATGAAGTTAGCTACCTGCTATTGAAAGTCCATTCAAAATTAGAGATTAGCCGGAGCAAAGAGACATACAAACAAAACTTTTTTTAATTGATTGTTGAGCACTGTAAACATTCATACGGAAAAATTAAATACAATGAAAAAACTCACAGCCCTGTCCCTTATCCTTGTTTTTACCCGACTGCGCAAGAAGAAGGATGAGGTTATGTTCTTCGAGTGTATGTATGTTTGTATGTATATTTCTTTGGCACACTCTAGCGCCCAAATAACTTAATGGATTTTAGCTGGAGAGGTGGCTTTACTAGGTTCATCAAAATTAGAAAAAAAAAAATAACGGAGTTTTGGTTAGTTTTTTGTTTTGCAATAATTTAGCTTGCATTCTGTAGGTTATTTTTTTAATTTAGAAATGAAGAGACAAGCAGTTCGTGTGCCTGATGGTAAGCGTCACGCTAGCCAATTACAGTATCAGTGACATCGAAATCTTTATTTAGAAACATCTGAATGTCACAACACCGCGCTCCTCATTTGAGACATTAGTTCATAAGTCTCATTTGGCCAGTAATTACACTTGCTACAATCTGCTTCAACCAAAACACAGTGAATAACTGACACTGTTGTAGTACCCAACCAAGAAGTCTATGACTTGCCCGAACTAATCGGTACTGTAACCAATGGTATACAATATCTTATAATAACTCACCCGTCATCGGCAGAACGCCTTTGTTTTACTTTAAGATTAGTTTATACTATTGAAATAATGCGCTTTACGATCAACTATTTTCTGTTACGGACAGTAGAACGCTCCATTTTATGGGTTATTACTGTGGGATAATAGTATTTGTTATGTAAAACGTTTTTAGCTGTAAGCTCTTGTTATTTTCAAATTTCCAAATTAATATTTTAAATGTAAAAGTCATTTTGCCTGTACGAGTATGTTACATTTTCACGCTTAAACTTCTAGACCGACTTCAAATTTGATATGGAGGTAGTTTGATTCCCGGGTAAGGACATAGAATAGTTTTTATTGCGATCCACACGGGCGGAGCGCGGACGAAAGATATTATTAACAATAATAATATTTATTGTTATATATATAACAATTACACAGAAGGTTTTTAAAGGAATATATAGCAATAAGATATGTTGAACTTTCCGGGCCCTCCTCTAGTATAAACTTTATGACACGTGTCAACGCCTTCCAGTCGTGGTACAAATTGGTGTTAAAAAAACAGAATCATACAGGTTCATACTAATGTAATTTTGAGATTTGTGAATATTACTAGTGATATAAAGAACATTAACAGTAGGTGAAAAAAATTTTTTAATAAAAAATACAATTACAATATTTAAATTGAATTAAGGTTACAAAATAGCAGTCAAACAATATTATCTAACATGCCTAAAATGCTTGTATGGTGTGTGTGTGTGTATGTGTGTATGTGTGTGTGTGTGTGTGTGTGTGTGTGTGTGTGTGTGTGTGTGTGTGTGTGTGTGTGTGTTTGTGACTGTTTCAGCGTATGATAGCTGTAGTAACCAGTGTCTTGTTTTCTTTTTAGTTTGTATATTGTTTAGTTTGCAAATGTTAGGTTTGCTATGCTTTGTTATAGATATGGGTGCTTATTAAGATAGTTAATTGATAAACAAAAGTGTCTAAAGGTACAATTCGAAACGATTCTGCATCAAAATGAACCAGTGACTTAAAATTCAGTGCTATTTCCGCCTTCATTCATCAATAGAGACGAAGCTTAAATAGACTAATTGAAGTTGAATCTGGGTACACAAACTGTGATGTTGAACCTATTCTTAGTATAGTGCAAACCTAAAACTAGTTTGCTCACAATCAGTAACACAATCCAATAGGATAGTTTTAAACCCATGTTATATTTAACAATTGATTAATTTATCGATCATTAATTAATGAATTAATTGAATAGTTCAAAGCCTGTTCACAGTATGATGTGAAACACCCTTTAATCTCTCTGATCCCTTTAATCTCACTGTTTCCAAGAATATAATAATCCAAATGATGACTGATAATGACATTTGGGGTCAAACGTCATTATCAGTGCCTTTTTTAGGGTGTTATAAAAGATGTAAAAAAATGAAATATCTGATAAATGTGACTGTTAGTTTTATTGCCATTTCCCCGGCTTTACCTATTGCTCTTGCTATTAGCGAGAATCATGACTTTTCAGTGAAAGTGTGAAGTGTAACATTTTGATACTATAGATAGTTAGAGATAGTAATAGTTTTAATTAATCTCAATCATTACATAAAATACATATAATAAATTAATACTCTTAAAAAAACCCGCTGCACAAAAAAAATGCAAACGTAATCCCCTAAATCCATACTATATACTATAATATTATAAATGTGAAAGTAACTCTGTCTGTCTATCTGTTACGCTTTCACGCTCAAACAACTAAACAGATTTAGAGGAAATTTGGTAGGGAGACAGTTTGAGTCCCGGGAAATTATATAGGATAGTTTTTATCGCGATAACCGACATCCACGCGGGCAGCTAGTATGTAATATCATGCAGTCGGAGGCATTAATAAATCTAGTATTGTGCCTCCGACAGCACCATAGTACATATGTAGGGGATCTTGTTTGCATCTTTTTTGTGCAACGGTTTTTTTTTTAAGACGGCTCCCACTGTTGCGGGTACAAGCCCTGTGTTGCAGGCTTGTACCTACCACACCCAGACTCGGAACAATAATTTGTGGCTCACACAAAGTGGTGTTCCGTGTGGGAATCAAACTCACAAACTCTTGCGTAGTAGTCGGACACACTCCTACCGCGGCACAGAGGTAGTTAAGCTGCCTTGTTCTTTTCTCTAGCTTTGTCTATCATTTTGAAAACTTGGCATTACATGTACATGTAGAAAGATGACTTATCACGAGTCTAGTATTTTGCTTCCCAAGTGAAAAAAAGAGAGAGTTGTGTCTAATGGACATCCGGTTGGAACGTAGTTCCTTTTGCTATAACTCTCTTTTTGGTGTTTATATAATACAAACAAATAATTATTTTAAAGAATCTGATAAAACATAACTTTTGAAAAATTCTTCGTCTTATTTCAAATTAAGATTTTTTACACATAAATTACTCACAGATTTTTCACATAGACTATAGAATATATGTTTATTAAACATAGATTTTTCACACAGATATTACACACAGATTTTTCACACAGCTATTACACACAGACTATTCACCTAGATTATAGAATATATGTATATTACACATAGATTTTTCACACCGATATTACACACAGATTTTCCACATAGATTATAGAATATAAGTATATTACACATAGATTTTTCACACATATATTACACACAGATTTTTTACATAGATTATAGAATATATGTATATTAAACATAGATTTTTCACACAGATATTACACATAGATTTTTCACACATATTTTAATATATTTGATTTAAGTTAAATAAACATAACAACTTCCTTATTGTAGCTTCACTTAATCATAATTAATAGATTTTTGATCGATGTCAAAATGTAACACTTTTATCCGTCTGCCCTCTCAGCACGTAAACAAAAACGTGCGATAAGGAACTCCGTTCCAATAAATTTGAATTTTAAATGATTATTAGAAAAACAGCTAAACTTTTCATGCTTATTATTATTTCGACAAGTCTATACAGAGCTTTATGAAGCTTGTAGCTACGGCGCTACAGGTCGCCACTACTCGCCTTTTCAGTCGGCCACGAGCTACGGCGTAGACTACCCGTAACTCTCGTAGCCGTTCCGCCTACTAACTTTCGTGTCGTGATTAAATATTAAAGTTAATGTTTTCTCACAAATTAAAGTTACTTAAATGTGATTTACTTTAAAGTGAATAAAGTTGTTTACATAAATCAACATAATTTTGTGAAATAACATTTTAAGGTAAGTAATAAACATTGTTATAACGTTTATGTGTTTGTAACCGTTAGAACTCGTTTTTGAATTATTAATTCAGCAAGCGAACTGAAATTCGGAATTTGAGATGTATCTTAATAAAAAGTTATTTTAGGTACTAATGTCAACGTGAAATTTTTATTTCCTTCTCTTAAATGTATTTTGATTTATATTAAGATACTTTGTGTTGCGATAACTGGTATTTTAGATGTTTGAAATTGGCAAGAAAATTAGATGGTTTTTTGAGGAATAAGCTAGTTTCCAACTTGTCAAAACAACAACGATCTTTAATCTTTAAGAGAATTTTATCTCTTAAAGAGATGTTGTTTTAACAAATTGGAAACTAGCTTAATTTAATTGTAAGTAATTGGCCTGAAATGCCTATAAAAATTACTATAATTTTTTAAGAGATGTCAAAACGCAAATTTTATTTTGAGATCTCATACAAAAACACCACTATTATTTCTAGACAAATTACTTCTGTGAAATAATTAATGATGTAAAATTCAATTTAACACAATATTTTATCGAGACTTCATTTTTGGTAGTTCAAATGGTTGGGTGGTTTGGATTTTTTGATTCCCTAGGAATCTAACCTATTACGTGACTCTGTAACATAATAGTTGTCATCCACGCGGTCAGAACCACGGGAAAAGCTTTTTCATTATAGTATTTTTACATTATGATTTCCTTATTCCAAATTCATTCATCTATATCTATACATATAATAAAACTGTAAATTTCACGTGTCTGTACATGGCCGAACTTAGTGAAAAAAATATTAGGAAATGTTCGAAAAGAGTATTTAAACACATTGCTGCATTTTTAGAAATGTCTGTCTGTCTGTCTGTCTGTCTGTCTGTCTGTCTGTCTGTTTGTTTGAACACGCATCACGCAAAAACTACCGTACAGATTCGGTTGAAATTTTGCACGTGCAATCTAATAGATGCAGATTAACATTTAGGCTATAAATTATCACGCTTTTTCCCATAGGAGCTAAGCAGTAAGGGATAATGTCTGTAGCTATTTTTCGTTATAAAACAGTAACTACTTGACGGATCTTTATGAAAATTTGCAGTTTTATAGTAAATACTATAGGACATTATTTACACTATGAATCATTACGCTAACGTCTATGGGGAACGAGTAGCAACGTATTTTTTGTCGCACCATAAAGGTTTATCACAAAAATTTCCACAATTAGACATTATCTATAATTGTAACCCGTGGAATGCATAACTTCACGCTAAAACTAAAAGGAGCTAAACACAACATTTTTATGTTTCATAAGAACAGTTATTTTGACGTGTTAAGTAGCTAATAGTATAGCCTCGAAGCTATGCTAGCGGACTTTGACGACGAAGTCCCAGGCTCGAATCTGATGTCTGAATATGTTCTTTTTGTATTTATTTAAATTGTCTTTATCCTTTTTTAATATTTTTCTGAATGTTTTAGTTATTTTTTCGACCGTAGGTAACTTATTTACTTTGGTTATTACTTTTTATATTGAAAATCAAGTAAATTATGCAATTAATTATAGGTATTGCATGCACTGCTGAGAGTAATGAATTAATCGTAGTAGAAATGAAAAACAATATTACATTATAGTTAAAAAGTATTCGACATTTTCCAGAAATGATGTGTTCGTCTAAAAAAAAGACATTACACACGTAAAAAAAGTACATGTAGCGCCATCTATGAAACCAAATGTTGAACAACAAAACAACGGCAAAATTCTTGAAAGTAGATGGCGTTGTATTCAATAATGTTCTATACTTAGTAAAAGAAATTTTAAAAAGAAACACATTGCTATGATTTTTAGAAATGTTTGTCTGTCTGTCCGTTTGTTTGACCACGCATCACATAGGTGCATCGAGGATCATGTTTTGGGGTTATGTTTGGAGATTACGTGTTCATCAATTCAACGATAATGAATGGCTCAACATCGTTCAAGTGTGAGTAGTTCGGGTGACGGGAGGAGGGGGGTCGTTGTTTGTCAACCGTACCTTTAGGGATATCTGACATATTCGCGGGCATGACACACATGACACGCTCTGTGTTTGCTTACTAAAGTATTACAGCAGTTTTATTATTAGTATTGCGTTGTAACACTATATGAAATACACCCCATTTTTAGCCAAAATGGCAAAACAGAACCCTTATAGTTCCCTTATGTCCGTCCGTCCGCAGCTTAGCTCAGAGACTGTTAGTGCTAGAAGGTTGCAACTTTTGCATGAATAAATTACTAACGCCGATAAGCCGATAAAGTGAAAGAACAAAATCTTGAAAATCATTATTTTTTTAAGGGTACCTCTCTTATTGTAAAGTGGGGATGTGATTTTTTTTCTCACCTACCTACCCCATCGTGTGTGGTATCATTAGATAAGTCTTTTAAAAAGCGTTTAGGGTTTGTGAAGACTATTTTTAGATTTAAGGATTCCTTTGTGTATAATATTAGGCTTTATAGTGAACATTTTTGTTAGAGTCAAGTGTCCCCCTGCCAGCTAAATGGTTGATGTTGGGTATGTGAAAAAAATCAGGGTAGTAGTATAAATACTAAAATTATAAGGAAGACTATCACAGTTAAGTACTTAGGCTTTACAAGTTTACGATCACATGAGAAGTAACAACATTTTCGTACAAATTCTATTAAAAATTATTAGGTAATAAGTAGGTATAACGTTGAAAGAATGAAACAAAAACAACAGAAAACCCACTTCTTAAGCCGCACACCAAACTAACTATCTAAAAGAATAGAACAGATCAATTTTTATTTAGTAAGTATTTAGTCAACAGGACTGTTTCCAACATATTTACACAGAAGTTATTTCGTTACCTAAACTACCTTAATTTAAACCCGACTTTCACGCGAACGAAGTCGCGGGCACAACTATTATGAATATATATATATATATATTACTTACCTACGTTTAATATGCATATTGCTTACCTACGTTTAATATGCATGATAGTTTAAGTATAATTTAATTTAAAGTCATCAAGTATTAAAATAAAGTTATCCAGTTTTGAAAATAGATGGCGTTTAAATACAAATTAAACAGAATCAGGTAAATTGATTTAAAAAATAAATCTGAAATTCTTACGATTATGTATTACATATATGAATTTATGATGATCTTAATTAACGACAGGTTCATCATCATCATCATCAGCCTATCGCAGTCCACTGCTGGACATAGGCCTCTTTAATTGCACACTTTGTTCTATCCTCGGCTACGACAGTAGTTTAGTATTTAAACTAAACGTTTCTAAAAGATATACTAATTCACTATATCTTTTAGAAACGTTTGAATGTTGTCTGTTTGTTTGAACACGCATCACAGTACCGCGGGAATGCAATGTTTTAAAACCAGGATATTTTTTTAAAAACTTATCTCACACTAGCCCTATTTCGCGCGAGTACTTGGGCGGTTTCGGGCTTCATTTAACCCGAAACCGATAATAGTAATATTTGATGTGATGCAAATCATTTTGGTAAAATACTATTATAATTTGTCTTCTAACCGTCTGGCGCCATAAACTTTGTCGCCCTTCATTTTGCTGCACTGGGCATTTGCTTGGCTTGCCTTGCCATAGGTCGAGCCCTGATTGGGGTGCTAAGTGCCGGAAAACCTCCTCGTGGTGCACCCTGGGCAACGTGTGCCGGTGGATTCGCGGCGTTTCGCGAAACCACCGTCACACGGCTAATGTTCTGGCAGAGTAGGGGGTGGCCCATTCCTGGGCTGCCCGGAGGACGGGCTTGACGTGCACTCACACTGCCGTCGAGCGGGCGGGGAGATCTTCTTTCTGCCACCGTCGGATATCGTAATCCTGATTAGGAGTGTCGTGGCCACGTCTCACGGCTCCGAGCGGGGGCGAGGGTCTTGGCTTGGTCGCCTGGGCTGCGAGGATGACAACCTCTATAAAAAATCCCCGAATCCTGTGTTGCGGAGCGTGACCAGAGGATGCATGGCCGATGGGATGTTCGGTTCCAAGCGCTACCCCCAGCTGGGGCACCTGCGGACCCCCCAGTTGGGATACAAATTTACGCTTACCCGGGTACAGGGGGCACTGCCCGGGTGGACCTTTATTTCCCCCATACTCGTGGGACTAAGTATGGATAAGAATAAATTAAAAAATATGTTTAATAGAGGAGGGAGCACAAGGCTCCTTGAGAAGGACAGTAAAAGAGAGGGAGAAGACGCAGAGAGAAGGAGTGGAGAGACCACGCCAGTTCAACCGGCGAGACACTCTCAATCCACGAGCGCATTGTCGGTGAGAGGCAAGGGTTTGCCTCCTGAGGTGGCCGATCTCGGCCAATTTAGCGGATCGAGGACGTCAGTGACATCGGCGTCACTGGAAAGCTTGTTGCGGTCGGCCGACTCCGACTCATCCATAAGCTCGGCGGTTAGCGATCTGGAGCAAGTGATGGGTAGGGAAGGTCTCCGTTCTGAGACTCTGACCGTTGGCGAGCGATGCGCTCCTCAAAAGAAGCGTGTTGCATCTCCGGGTAGCGACAACGACCCACCTGAGGTGGTATTTAAGGCCCCTCGAAAGGTACGCACCTCCCAGAGGGGGAGACCTGCGGCGGGAACGCGTGCTAAGACACCGTTGTCCCGCCCACAAACTCCGATGACGTCAACACCGGCCGATAACACCTTGGCTGGCTCGGCGTCACCTTTTAGTAGACGCGAGGCCTATGTCCGCACCCGGACGGAAGGAGAACTGGTCGCCGAGAACCAGGTGGACGGGTTCCTGGAGGAACTCCGATCTACGGGAGGGGATAGTGCCCCGAAAACCGGATCGGAACTTGTTAAGGCCGCGGCCACCTCCTTGTCGGTTATTGTGAATGTTGCCACTAAGAGCAAAAATCTTAAGGGCACATTCGCAAAAGGCCTGCGGACGTCCGCCCAGGTTTTGGGAGAAGTGGTGGATGCCCTGTTCGAGCGTGCCGCCGCCACCGAGGCGGAATCGGAAAGGCTGCGGGCGAGCAACATCCGCATGGAAGAGGAGTTGGGCAAGCTACGTGCTGAGGTAGCTAAATTACGTGCCGACTTTGCGTCGGCCAGAGCCGGTTTTAACGCTGTGCCGGCTGATTCTGCTCGGGCTCTTAGTGAAGGGCGCCCATCTGACGACTCCTTTACGGAGGCACAGATGAGGCAGCTCGCACTACTTTTCGGGGGGCTTTTCGATGCGCGCCTTGAGGGAATTAAGGCGCGTCTGCCCCCAGAACCAAGCTGCCGGCCGCCGCTCGCGGCGCATAAGCCCCCTCGGGGGCCAAAGATGCCACCCCCGGCGCCACCCCGTAAAGAAGGCCGCGCCGGGTCTTTTGCTACAGTGGCTGCCTCAGAGCAAGGTGCGCGGCCGCGGGGTGTAGATCCCCCGCCGCAGCGTACGTTGAGAGGAGCACCCCGAGCTTCCGTAGCGGGCACCTCAAGGGCTCAAGCCACCCAGGTCTGTCCCCCGGCGCCAGCGTCTGCCCCCGCCTCTGCCCCCTCTGGTGAGGAGTGGCGAACGGCGGAGAGTAGGAAATCGCGGCGCCGGAAGCAAAAGGAGGCCGCTTCCGCCGCTTCTGTGCGGGAGGCTACTCCGGTCAGGGAAAAGGTTAGGCGAAAGCCGAAACTGTCTCCGCCGAAAACGGCCGCCGTCCTAGTGACGGTGTCGCCGGAGGCGGAAAGCAGAGGCGTTACGTACGCCAGCCTTTTCAGTGGGGCAAGGGCGGCTCTTTTGGCAGCTGGAGGCGTGGAAGTGAGCTGCCGCCGCTCACAGACCGGGGCCCGACTCCTCGAGGTTTCGGGTACGGAGGGCGCCAAGAAGGCCGATTTCGTGGCGGAGACGCTGAGGCGTCTAGCAGAAGGAGAGGATGGTGTAAGGGTCGCCAGGCCGATGAAGTGCGCGGAGTTGCGCGTCTCCGGCCTGGACGACTCAGTCACGTCCGAGGCTGTCCGGGAGGCAATTGAGCTAAAGACTCAGTGCTCTCCCGGAACCGTGAGGGTCGGTGCGATTCGCCCCGGCCCCGGCGGAGTTGGTGCGGCGTGGGCGCGTTGCCCCGTCGCTGCGGCCAAAACTTTGGCAGAGGCAGGCCGGCTCCTCGTGGGCTTCTCCGCCGCGAGGATCACAATCCTCGAGGCGAGGCCCACAAGGTGCTACCGGTGCATGGGCGCGGGGCATCTACGGCCTCAATGCACCAGCAGCTTTGACTGCAGCGGACTTTGTTTCCGCTGCGGTCAACCGGGGCATTCGGCAGCGGCGTGTTCCGCCGCTCCCCATTGCCCCGTGTGCGCGGCGAGCAACCTGCCCGCCAACCACATGATGGGAAGGGCGGGCTGCAAGCCCCCCAGAGCTGCCAAGCCCCTCAAGGCTGCCAGGCCGCCCTCGGGGACGGACCCCTGCACCCAGGCTCCGGTGCGGATGGAGGAGGGTGGGGACGAGGCGCCTTCCCTTGCCTCTACACCCTCCACCTAACGGACTCCTTAGCCATGCTCGTTCCTCGCCCCTGTCGTCAGTGATAGGGGTACCGGATGCGTTGCGCGGTAGGGGGTCCAGGACGCGGTCGCACCCTCCTGCGGGAACTTCATCTCGTGGGGGGAGGCGGCGGGGCTAGTCCGCCCCGTCGCCGGCGAACCGGGCGACGTCGAGGCGCAGTCGCGCGTGACGTCGTTTGGTGGGGCTGTGGGCGTGATGGACGGGGAAGTTTCCCACGCTCGCGGCCTTTCGCGATGGCGGCGTTCTGTGTGTACCCAGGACGCCGCAGGAGCAGGAATGCCCGATGGGGCTATGCCGCTGGGTGGGTCCGCCGAAGAATAGCAAATTCCGGCGGCCTATCCGTGTGAAGGCGGCGAGTTGGTACACGGCCGATTTTTTAGTGGGGGCAGGTCCCACACTACCTCCAGCGTCTGCCCCGGGTGCTGGAGGTGTGCGTTCAGGCATTTTTTACGGCCATAAAAAAAAAAAAAAAAAAAAAAAAAAAAGGTCGAGCCCTGATTAGAGCTAGGCCCTAATATCCATAGATGCCACAGAGCATTGTGGAGCATGTTTCCAATATGCTTTACACAGAAGTTAAATTGTAACATAAACTACCTTAATATAAACCCGACTTCCACGCGAACGAAGTCGCGGGCACAGCTAGTTCATAATAAATATTCTCATATCCAGAACTAATAAAAGATAAACGTGGGATGCTTATCCAAAGCATCTTTATTAATGGATTTTTTATATATGAAATAAATAGTAATCACATTCGCAATTCAAATGATAAATGTTGCAAAAACGGGGTAAATTGACACATAAGAAGATGCGCGGGTCAGCTAGTATAGTAATAAATATATTGTAGTAGATAGTTTAGTTTAGGTATAGATGAATTAGCAGACGTTTCATGAGCATTTTAACTTTTGTCTTTGTTTTTCATTTCATTTTCAAAATGTAAAAGCAAAGAAAGTTGCTGTTGACGTCTTCTATCTTATTATAAACTAGCTGACCCGCGCAACTTCGTATGTGTTAATTTTCTCCGTTTTTTGCAACATTTTTTATTGCTGCTCCGCTCCTATTGGTCGTAGGTCGTTATTTGGCATCAAATTCAAAATACTTCATTTGTTTTTGTTATTTTAGGTAAATTATTTTTTGTTTTTTAGATGCCTTGTGTTTATTTTTGAAGTCGGTAATAATCTTTTTGTAAAAAAGTTTTAATTTTTGTAATTTACTTATGTTACAATAGGCTTATGTCAACTGCTTAAATCCTTTTACAAAATATTGCTTTCCCCGATGCAGGGCCATTAATTGTTGAGGAGTTCACTTTGTTATATTGTGTAATAGTAGTATGACTAGAATAAAGTGCTACTTAATACCATATTAAAATAATTAAATCGCAAACTGTGAAATAATAAATAGGTCTACTCGTTGGTCTGGTCTGGTCATTTGTGTTCATCATCATCAGTTCCACTTCAGCAATTGGTGTATTTTAAGAGTAAATGCACGAATCACTATGAAAGATATCTAAATCATTGTAGGTGTGCCTTTAATGTTTGAAGAGTTCCTTTGATTTCTCCAGGATCCCATCATCAGATCGTGATCGGATGACACTGGGACCAACTTGAAAGTATACTCTCTCAAACATAAAAATAATTATTTAAATTGGTACAGTCGTCTTTGCGTAATCGGTGAACACAAAGACGACTAATACAAAAAAAAATACTGTCAAATTGAGAACCTCCTCCTTTTTGAAGTCGGTTGATAATTATTTTACCCATCTAACTTCTATCACGATTGGTTTGCTGGCATTTATTGAGGAGAGAAAGTCACCATCAGATCTTTACAATAAAAGAATTTTGAATATCCGTCTATATATCCTGCTCATGATTATGAATCTTATATTATCTTATATTATTATCAAGTTTATAAACATTGCAACATTTTAAAATTGGCAATTTGAAAAGAGTAACCGCGAGTTTTTATTGGCAGGTTCTTTTCTCCGGTTTTACCTATTGATTGCGAACTTGGCATTACATGTACATGTAGAATCCCGACGTATCACAAGAGTTGTTTTGCGTCCTAAGCGAATAAAGAATTTTGAATTTCGATTTTCTTTTTTTGCCAGAACATACATAAACTAAAAACATCTGAATTGAGAACCTCCTTCTTTTTGAAGTCGGTTAAAAAGTCGGTCGGTTGTGTTTTGAGACGCTGAACGCTGTAAAGAGAGTTGCGCACTTCCCCCAATTCAGATTCTACTAATTTATATTCTGATAAAGCAAAACATGTTTTCAAATCAAACCAACGATAAAGTAGGTCATCCCTGAAAATATATTTTATGTTTTTTTTTCTCGGCAAAATTATTTCTCATATATTTTTGGTAGCTTTAAATTTATACAGGACTAGCTATTGCCCGCGGCTTCGTCCACGTCGTTTACAGATATCTCAAAGTGAATTTGAAGTGTTATTTTGTGATTATTGCGTGAAAAATATATGAACCACTAATATATGTATCCATTCACTTTTTTAATATTAGTAAGAGGCGGTAATGGTTGGAAGAAACTAGTTAGCAAGTACATTCACGTTCAAAAACAGAATATTATATACGGCCAGACGGAGAATATAAAGGAGATTTTTTTTTTTAAACGACTCCCGCAGTAGGTTACAAACCCTGTGTCGCGGGGGACTTTACAAACATACAAGTCACTAACACAAAGTACACCCGGACCCGAAACAACAATTTGTGGATCACACAAAGTGGTGTCCCGTGTGGGAATCGAACCAAGACCTTTTGCGTAGCATTTGGACACACTCCCACCGCGCCACAGAGGCAGTGAAATTCGTTTCAATATACCTTGTGTCCAAACATATTGAAAATTCTAAACCTTACTGTCACGTAGTCTTAATTATTTACCATTTCAAACAATTGTTTAACTATTAGTGACAAAACGTATGCATACGATGACGTGATAAAACGTTTATGTCATATTGTCTTTATATATTAACATGCAACACAACGTATTGAAACGTCAAACTTTTTTTATGGAATTTATTGTGTCATTCTAGAACACAATTTGAACCGAGACCGTCAATAAAAGTAGAGCGAGAAAAGTAGGGGACGGGTCATTAGTACAGGCTCCTTATTTACGATCTTTTTTCCATATCCACGGCAAACCCATACGAAGCTGTCAAGATCTTATCGAAGAGCTGCGCTTAGAAATACATTAACGCGCATGCGTGGCGGACATTTCTAAGTGTGTGCACGGCGTATGCGGCTTTAAGGATGAGGAAACACCAAAACACAGCCTCTGTGGCTGCGAAGCAAATAACCACACTAGAAGCCAGCACCTCGGAGGACACTTAATCACACCTGACGACGTTAAGGCCACTCCACCAAGATGCGTAGTCGACTTCATGGTCAGACTAGACCTTGGAGATATCCTTTAAGGAAGAAAGAGGATGATACAATACAATGCGCCTATATGCGCCTGATAGTTTTGTATGGGCTTGCCGTGGACATGGAATAAAGATCGTGAAAGAGGGCTAGGACGTAGATCTGCATTCAGAAAGCAATGCAGGTGTTAAAGGTATCTAGATAATACGGGCATTGTCCAAAATACTTGGGAGATAGTAATAATCTGTTACAACGCGACGTTGAATATATTATATTGAATTACCTTCTGTTGAATGAACCTATACACCTGACACAATCTGTATAATCCTGACGATAATGTTATATAGTATCTTCGGACAACTCACACAACGCCATCTGACCACAAACTAGATAGAGCCTGTACTATGGCAAGTAGACAACTGATAAACATAAACATATTTCTAAATAGAATAGATTAGATGCAACATTTTTCAACTCGAACTAGTAGTTCCTGAGATTATCGCGTTCAAACAAAGAAACAAACTCTTTAGCTTTATAATAAAGGAAAAATAAGATAACACTCAAACACAGAATAAACCATCGTGCTCATCACACAAAGTTTTATCATGGGCCCCACCCATGATAAAACTTTGGATCGAACCCACGACCTCAGGCTTAGCAATCAGGGTCACTAACCACTAGACCAACAGGCCACATCACTACGCCTCATTGTCACTCGAACCCAGCTTAATCATAAGACGCCGTTAAGTGTCTCGCGATCACTGTCACTAAGTTTAAAGTAACCGGTAGCGACAGAAATACTTTTGAAAACTTTTCAAATTTGAATCCATAAGTACCTACTAATTTTATAAAACTGAAGTTTGTTAATGGTTTGAACGCGATAATCTAAGGAACTGGTTTTGAAAAAAATATTTTACTATTGGATAGCCCATTTATCGAGAAAGGCTATTAGGCTATATTTTTTTTTTAAAGATAACTAGCAATGTAGGATTGTGGTCCCACATTACTAGCAATCCTGTTATCCCCTCCAGCTAAGCTCAATGACTTGTGTTAGGAGTGGATTCACGTCGGTAGTATAATGGCCAGGATTCGAACCCACGACCTCACGATAGCGAGACCGATGCCTTAGCCATTAGGCTAACGCCGCTTTAAATATAACATCACGCTATGACTAATAGAAGCGGAGCAGCAATGAAAAATGTTGCAAAAAAACGGGGAAAATTGACGCAGACGAAGTAGCGCGGGTCAGATAGTCACTACACTATAAAACAAAGTCGCTTTCTCTGTCCCTATATCCCTATGTATGCTTAAATCTTTAAAACTACGCAACGGATTTTGATGCGGTTTTTTTAAATAGATAGAGTGATTGAAGAGGAAGGTTTATATGTATAATAACATCCAATAAATAGTGGAGAAATAAGGAGCGGAGCAGCAAAAAGAAATGTTGAAAGAACGGGGAAAATTTACGCAGATGAAGTTGCGCGGGTCAGCTAGTGTATTTTATAATACATAACACGTGGCAAACTTGACAACATTTACAAACCAACCGACTTAACCAGTAATGAGCTTTGCACATACCACATACGAAGTAAAGATTATAAGACATTACTTGGTCCATTTCTGCTGACACCGCGCCAGAAGTCAGTAAATTTCATTTTTCTACTTTAAATATCAAAGGCTTTAAAATACTTATACGAGAATTATGCGCTCATTTTGTATGTCAACACAAAAATGTGACGCCGAGTAAAGAGGTGTTATATATGGAAGGTAAATAATGTTTGGGCTTATTAAAGTTCACATTTTATTACATTTCTGGGTGTGATTTACATTTTATAATAAGTTGACAGTGACGTTATTGCTCGGCTTTCACCTCCGTGGAGTAGATCATGATAAAAAGTAGAATAGAACCTGCTTCAAGCTACCTACCCTACATATTAAATTATATGTAAATCGGTATAGTATCTTTTAATTTTTCATAGGCGATCCCACACGGGACACCACGTTGTCTGATGCCTCCGACTACATGATTCAAGGTTATCTTGTTACCCGACTGTAAGGAAGGGTTACGTTTTTCGCGCGTATCTTTTATGTAAGTATGTATGTATGTAATATTTTTTATAATCTCATATTAATCAAATTAAAGGGCTCATTTTTAGCATTTCAAAAAGGTATAACATGATTATGACTGTAATACTAAAAAAGTTAGTTAGCTACCATTCTTTTTAAATAGCTGTGATAAAAGTTAGTTGTTACATCCTGCAACCACTCAAAAGTATAAAAAAAAGAACCCGCCTGCACAAAAAAGATGGAAACAAGATCGCCTACAGAATTATATAATTTCATGCAGTCGGAGGCACTTTACTAAGTTCATCGAGATTCATGCCCCCGACTGCATGATTTTTTTTTTATCTTTTTTAAATAGGTTTACTTTGATTACTTTGATTTTTCGAATATTTTTTTTTATTTAATACGTTACATTACGTAATAACTGTAACTACCGAATATTTGAATGAAAATAGTTTGTAACAAACTTTAAATCGCTAAATATTCTAAGCAGTTATTTTAAGTGAAAAATGATGTAAGAAACCTCGTCATAATTTTAAAATACCTACACGATGATACCACATGACATAGTCTGTTTACTTTATTTTTTTCTTTATCACAATATGGCGTCTGGCTGACGCCATTTTGAATTTTGATTCCTGTCATGTCTTTAGTGACAGTTGCAAGATTAATACGTATCGATTCGACCCACGTGTTTGGTCTCCGTAGTGCCACAAAGGAACACACACACACATTTTTGATTAACATTTTTATGAAAATAATTAAGGTACTTTTTTAAAAAAAAAACCGTTTAGTATCACGGTCTAATCACCCCCTGCAAAGGTTCGACTGACTAAATCGGCACCCTGTATAAATAACTAGCCTTCGCCCGCGGCTCCGCCCGCGTGGATGTCGGTTAGTGAGATAAAAACTATCCTAGTCCTTCCCCGGGACTCAAACTATCTCCATACCAAATTTCATCTAAATCGGTTTAGTTGTTTGAGCGTGAAAGCGTAACAGACAGACAGAGTTACTTTCACATTTATAATATTACAAGCTTTCGCCCGCGGCTCCGCCCGCGTGGATATCGGTTTTATGAAAAATATTTTTTTTTCTTAATAAAAACTATCCTATGTTACTTCTAATACCTCCAAGATTATGTGTACAAAGTTTAATGATGATCGGTTGAGTAGTTTTCGCGTGAAAGCGTAACAAACAAACTTACATTCAAATTGATATATTAAGTAGGAATTATAGATTTAGTAATGAACATTAAGTTTGAAGAAAAATTAAGTTAGGTTAGTTCGAAATGTAAAGCTTACGAGCTGTTACTGTACAAAACAAATATAAATAAGGGAGGTAATAAATTACATTCTTCAAGCTAGAAAAATCCAAAAACATTGTGTAACAAACAAATCCCTAACAATATTAGCATAGTTTTGGTCCAACTAGTCCCAACTACAAAAAGTTCCATTCATTTGTAACATGATTTCGGTTGGTCCGTCAGTTGGTCGACGCAAATATTTTGACCCAGAAGTCAGCTCAGATTAAAATCAGAACTTCTGATAACTTTTTTGTTTGCGTTTGAATATGTAATACGAATTAGGTTTGTATTTCAATTTGTTAGTTTTCGTGTTTGTAGACATATTTTTGGTTATAATTATGGAAGCAAATATTACACAGGGTGTAACAGAAAGGTGTGGTCAAATTTCAGCAACGGATAGGGTATGTTATCAGTATTGCACCTACCATGGTGTCATAGCTGGTTGCATTTTTATTACATAGTTATAGCATATTCTTTTTTTCAAAATTCATTAGTGAAAGGTGTATGGAATAAGAATTATACCTCCCCTGGTACAGAATTCAATTGGATTATTATGGCATAGAACTTTTTAAGTCATAGTTTTGTTTAATTAATAACTTTTTCACTCATAAATAAACGAATGAAAAAATAATAAATATTTTTTTAGGGTACTCCGATTTTGATAAAATTAGGTATGTGCACTCAGTATCATGGGCTAATACCAACCCATGAATATGACCACACCTTTATGTTACACTCTGTAAACCTAGGATAGGGAGCCGAGCCAACTGGACCGAACAACATAACTTCTTTCTTCTGGGACACAGGCCTCCTTTCTGATCACTATTAGAGTAACGTCTGGTCTCGATAATCTAACTATCGATGGTATTGGCTACTACAGGTATATATTTGACATAAGCTTCATTCAAAATATGTCAAATTCTACCTCTAGTAGCCAAATCTATCAATAGGTAGGTTATTGAGACCGGCCGTAAGACTTAAGCTTATCTTGGTTAAATATTTACAAAAAAAAATGGTTGTAAGTGAATTCGATTTACTGACGATAATTTTACGTGATAATAAGGTCATTAAAAAACATTGATGACATTGTTAAAAACAACCATGCCTTTGACAGCTTTAATTCCAATTGTATCGCATGTCACTGCAATCACCATTCGCTGATAGGCTGATACTACCAGCATGTCAGCTGGCGGAACGTGATACTTTTTCGTGCGTGCAGCCGGTTATCGATTATAACGTCAAAACTACCGTGAACGTTGATTTTTTAGACATAATCTATCTCAGATTATATCTAATATTTTAAGCCTAATCAAGTATTTTACCTGACGAAGCCAAAAAGGAAGCTTTATGTTTTTGGCAGTCTATACATATTAAATGTATGTAGGTACCATGTTACACCACAGTACCAAACTAATCAAAATCTTAGTGAATAAGGTGCCAGGGTCAATCGATTCGTCACGTGACTTGTGTGATACTAGCTGGACCGCGCAACTTCGTATGCGTTTATTTTCCCCGTTTTTGCAACATGTTCATTGCTGCTCCGCTCCTATTGGTCGTAGCATGATGTTATATAGCCTATAGCCTTCCTCGATAAATGAGCTATCCAACAATAAAATATTTTTTTAATTCGAACCAGTAGTTCCTGAGATTATAGCGTTGAAACAAACAAACAAACTCTTCAGCTTTATAATATTAGTATAGACTAGCTGACCTGCCCAATTTCGATTGCGTCAATTTTCCCCGTTTTTGCAACATTTTTCATTGCTGCTCGGCTCCTGCCGGTCACAGCGTGATTTTTATAGCATTAAGCCTTTCTCGACAAATGGGCTATCCAACAGTAAAAGATTTTCTTCAATTCAAACCAGTAGTTCCTGAGTTTATTGCGTTCAAAAAAACAAGCAAACAAACTCTTCAGCCTTATAATTTTAATATAGATGTACTTTTAGGTCAATTTTTAGAGTACCTACTGTGGTACAACATATAATTTCAACCACCCCGAGCTAAAGACGAGCTAATTTTAACTTATCATAACAAGATAAACATTCCAAATAAGATAATAACTTTTAATATCACGTCAAACTTCCCAAATAAAACTTTTAATTTCATCTTTTCTATACCTTTTATAACGTTACATCCATGTTACTCTTCAAATTATTTTTTCAGTCTTCACATTAAGGAATTTCAAATTTACAAAGAATAAACCTGTCCGTTTTTTATGCCCGCTCACTTGTGTATTCTCCTTTTTAGGGTTCTGTAGTCAAAATGGCAAAATGGAATTATAGTTTCGCCATGTCTGTCCGCAGCTTACTTCAGGGACTGTTAGTGCTAGAAGCTATAATTTTAGATGGATACCTTCACATATTATTTATGCCGACAAAGTATAAAATACATTTTTTTATTTTTTAGGGTACTTCCCTTATATGTAAAGTAGGGACGGGATTTTTTTTTCACCTACCCCATCATGTGGGGTATCAGTAAATAGGTTTTTTGAAAACCTTTAGGGGTTGTAAAGACTGTCAGCTAAATGGTTAATGTTGAGTGAAATGAAAAATATCACAGCTAAGTAGGCTATCCTACAAACAAGCAATAAGCCACAATAAGCACAGACAAGCAATAAGCACAGACAAACAAGTGACATTACATTTCAGTGTTGCCATAACTATATATTAAAAAAATCGATATTCTTATTTTTAAACGAGCCGGTTCAATCTAAAGGTATCAAAGAATATGTTTTCGTTTTTTAAATAAAGTGGTGTATGAATATTATCGTTCCTTACATTCAAACGGTGCAACAATTATTAAAGCATTTATAATTATAATATAATTACAAGAACCAAAATACATTTAGTGATTCTATGACTTCGTTATTAATCTTAATCGATTTTACGATATTATTTTTGAAAAAATAGTGTTACCACCGTTAAAAATAACTTCATACGAAAAAATACTATATAAATAAACTGAAAGACTAATTCTCATCGTCGATCCCACAATGTCTAAAGACTAAAGTCTTTAATCAGTGCGTCCTACCCGTCATGACATACGGAGCCGAAACGTGAACACTGATGGTACGGCTGGTCCACAAGTTCAAAGTCGCTCAGCGGGCTATGGAAAGGGCTATGCTCGGAGTTTCTCTTAGGGACAAAATCAGAAAGGAGGTGATCCGGCAGAGAACCAAAGTTATCGACATAGCCAGCCGGATTAGCAAGCTGAAGTGGCAGTGGGCTGGCCATATTAGCCGAAGAACCGACAACCGTTGGGGTAAACGAGTTCTTGAGTGGAGACCGCGGCTCGGCAAATGTAGTGTAGGACGCCCTCAGGCCAGGTGGAGTGATGATTTACGTAAAACGGCTGGCAGGAGCTGGATGCGAGAAGCCGAAGATAGAACGAAGTGGCGTGCAATTGGAGAGGCCTATGTCCAGCAGTGGACTGCGATAGGCTGATGATGAAAGACTAATATTTTCGTTTTATTAATCCGGCAAATGTGAGACTCCAATATCATTATATAAAAATGATAAAATTAAAAACAAGAATTATACGTTTATTCAACTTGTGGCACAACTTAGATACATACGATACTGCTTATGGGCATTCCCTTTTTATCAAAGTTTTAATTTAGTAATACTCCTTTCAAAAGACTTTAGTAACTGAGGTACTGAGAACATCTTATACCTTTAAACGAGCAATTCTTGTGTATAAACTATAATATATACACTGATAGGGCTCGAGTTTATTTCAATTTATTAAGATTACTAGCAACTTACAAAGTCAAAATATTCACTTAAGTGACCAAATGCAACGTCATTAGAACGTCAGACAAAATTTGGAATAGAATTATTCTACATTTAATGCCAAGTTCGCAAGAGCAAAGCCGCTAGAAAAAAACCTTGGCAATAAAAACTCATAACCACTGTTTTAAAATGCCAATTTTTACGTTAAATTGGTATATTTAGTTATAACTTTAACAACATTTGATAATCCAATAGGTATTGACTTAGTTAAGGAAAAAAATAAGAAAAATTACCAATTTTTGGTATTTGTGCTGAAATATTTCAGTATAAAAAATAACGTCAAGCTGGTCAGTGTTTCAGTGGTCACACAAAATGGATTATAATCTATTGGAATACCTGTGGATAGCTGGAATAGCATTGGGAACGACATGTTTAATCATTCAAACTGGACTCTTCATACTTCGACCGAAGATAAGGAAAATGGACCAAAAAATTTTAATGCAACTGGCAGTGGCGAGATTATTGAACTGCGTTTTATTATTAGTAAAAGACAAACTTCCTATACTCGTGTCGAAGAATTATCATATTACAAGCATAGAGTAGGTATACTTCGCTGTTAACTAAGCTTAGCCGGGCACTAGATATTTGTCTGGAGTTAACAGACTTATCGTTAAGGTGGTGGATGTGTGTGTATACAAAGAATTTGTATGATAAAATAGTGAAAGTGTTTATGTCTAAAAAGTGGAGTTTTCTAAAACTATCATTAGTCGTTTGGTTATCATCTGTTTTACTGGCAACGGTGGTCCAGATCTCATTAATACTTTTATCAGTAACCGAAGAAATTTTTTATTATGTGCCTATCCTAATCGATGGTACATGGCGAGTGATAAAATGTCTTCCGTTGTGTTTAAATTTCTTGTACTTCTGCAGAATATTCTACGTTATTATTACAAAGAAAAAAAGGGATAATAATATGAGTTCTATAAGCGGGTTTAAAAGCTTTGCTGTTGTCATTAAAATTAGTGTCATCTCTTTCTTTTCAGTGTGTGTTACTAGTTTACAACTTTTGATAAACGATTTCGTGAACATAATTCTGTTTATAAATGTATATGGAACTGAAAATATTATGTATGCTGTGTACCTCATCGATGTTGTATTGTATGTGGATGTAGTGAGTTCATTCCAAGGTATTGAAATAATTGCAATTTTTCTTATTTTAATGAAAAACGCAAATTAAACCTTTTTATAACCTATATACCTAATTAGAACTATAGATTATATTGATGTTATCATAAATTGTTACTATTTGTTACAGTCCTTTAAATGTATGTAGATATTGTTTAAAATAATGTTTTAGTAAAACTATTTATTCCAACATTGTTTTTACAAAATCAACCAATTTATTTCAAATATTGTTTTAGTAAATCTGTTATTACCAATATTGTTTTTTGTGAAATCTTTTTTTGTGAATATTGTTTTAATTAAACACTGAGTCTTTTCAATCAATATGCAATATGACGACAAGTATAACTTTCATTAGTATGTAATCCATCACGCTCCTCTCTTCAGGAGTATTAAAGTAGATGGTCCGATCCAACATGGTTATTACACGGCTAATGACATCGTTACAGAGGTCAAACGAGCTTTTCAGGCCCCAGTTATAATACCAGTATTAATATTTCCTCTTTCATATGAAATTTTGACGGGAATGGTGGCATTCCGAAGCTTTTTTTTAGTTCCTTAATTTTATATAAGAAAAACGATACTTATAGAATTGATAAAAAAAAATACGACTAATGATTACGATTATTTTTAAAGTGTTTTTTATTTTTGCTCCATCATGAGAAGAATTATTTTTAAGATAATTAATCTTAAAAATAATTCAGTGACAATGACATACAATAAAGCTTACAATACGATCAACGTAACTTGACCGGATTGAAGTTAGGTTTTTATCACTTTCGCTCATGTCATAGAGATGCGACCCTAAAATTACTTACGAAAACGACTAAATATGTTTAATCGATTAAAAATACTAACAACATTTTAATTCAACAATATAAAAACACTATTTAAATGAGTTCATAAAAGTTTAAATTTAGAACAGTTACAGTAAATACTAAAGAAACTTTGAAAAACAATTTATTAACGAAAAAAATCACAAAAAAATTTAAATACTAATTATTAAAATATATTTGTATATATGCAGTTATTCCAGTAAGATGCAGTAACCACACCATGAAACTCAAGCTAGCAGTAAACGTAGTAGATAACTGGTGAATTAGTGAAATTGACAAGGAAGGAAAATTACCGGAGGTAATTAAGTTTTAAATAAATTAGCCTCCTATATTGTGGATGGGAGGAGGAGCATCAACTTAAATTAGAAAATGGTAAATAGTAATGCTTCCAGACTTCAAACGTAAACATATTTTATTTTAAAATGTGCAGTACCTCTATGTAGTTGAGCTTAAACTTATTACCCCGAAATAAATACAAAATTGGTATTACCAAAAATACGGTGTGGTACTTTCGATGCTCAAATCCGCCTCTCACTTAGGCGTATTTTTTTTGTATTGGAAAAACGTGTACAGGATTAATACAGAATTTGTTACGTGACGTATCGAAAAACTTTGTTAGCGATGGAAATAGACTTTTTGTTTATTACAGTTATTGATCTAGTGCGCAGTACTAGGAATACAGGATTTGTTAGGAGGCTGTCGTGGTTACACGTGTGTCATGTATAGAAAGTTTGTAGGAAAGATTTGTTATATATTGCCTTTCTATTACGAGTCTTACGAATAAACTTTGAATACCCATATTTTGAGGTTATAGTTTGGGAAAAGTCTGTTATATAAATGTGGGTTTAAGATGTTTTGACTTGTTACGGTAAGAAAGGTTTCTACAGCACGCGCTACGTAATTCGTACCTAGACTTACCCGGACAGAGAAAGTTGGACCACTTTGTACCGTGAGTAAGTGATGTGTATATGCGTGTTACTCAAGTGCGTCTTCCTCCAGTCATCTCGTTACGTTTTAATTATTTTTTTTACTTTTGAAAAGATAAATCTTGTTAACCCCTCCAACTTAGTTAAATTGCTAGTGTTAGGAGTGGGTTCACTTCGGTAGTACCTACTTATTATTATGAGTAGGATTCGAACCTACTACCTCTTGATAGAGAGTCCGATGTCTTAGCCATTATGCTACTACCGAAGATAGAGAGTGCTCTTTTGTCTGCAGAAACACTTGGGCGCCATAAAATGGGTAGGATTCGAGCTTGCGACCTCTCGATTGCCAGTCCGATGCCTTAGCTATTATGCTACTGCCGATGGTAGTGAACTTTTGTCTGCAGAAACACTTGGGCACCATAAAATGAGTAGGATTCGAACCTGCGACCTCTCGACTGCAGTCCGATGCCTTAGCCATTAAGCTACTATCGCAGATAGAGAGTGCACTTTTGTCTGCAGAAACACTTGGGCACCATAAAATGGGTAGGATTCGAACCTGCAACCTCTCGATTGCGAGTCCGATGCCTTAGCTATTAGGCTACTACCGAAGATAGAGAGTGCACTTTCGCCTGCAGAATCAATTAAGCACCATAAAATGGGTAGGATTCGAACTTGCGACCTCTCGATTGCGAGTCCGATGCCTTAGCCATTATGCTACTATAGGCCGACCGCTTAACTCGTATATCGCCTGCGCGGTGAGAAGGGAGCGCGGGGTGATGTTAACGGGTGGGTCGGGTGGGTGAGCGGGGTGCGCGGGACAGAGAACGTGAGTTCTCTGTCCCGCGCACCCCGCTCACCCACCCGTTAACATCACCCCGCGCTCCCTTCTCACCGCGCAGGCGATATACGAGTTAAGCGGTCGGCCTATACCTAAGATAGAGAGTGCTCTTTTGTCTGCAGAAACACTAGGGCACCATAAAATGGGTAGGATTCGAACCTGCAACCTCTCGATTGCGAGTCCGATGCCTTAGCCATTTAGCTACTATCGAAGATAGAGAGTGCACTTTTGTCTGCAGAAACACTAGGGCACCATAAAATGGGTAGGATTCGAGCCTGCGACCTCTCGATTGCGAGTCCGATGCCTTAGCTATTATGCTACTGCCGATGGTAGTGAACTTTCGCCTGCAGAATCAATTAAGCACCATAAAATGGGTAGGATTCGAGCCTGTGACCTCTCGATTGCGAGTCCGATGCCTTAGCCATTAAGCTACTACCGAAGATAGAGAGTGCACTTTCGCCTGCAGAATCAATTAAGCACCATAAAATGGGTAGGATTCGAGCCTGTGACCTCTCGATTGCGAGTCCGATGCCTTAGCCATTAAGCTACTACCGAAGATAGAGAGTGCACTTTCGCCTGCAGAATCAATTAAGCACCATAAAATGGGTAGGATTCGAGCCTGTGACCTCTCGATTGCGAGTCCGATGCCTTAGCCATTAAGCTACTACCGAAGATAGAGAGTGCACTTTCGCCTGCAGAATCAATTAAGCACCATAAAATGGGTAGGATTCGAGCCTGTGACCTCTCGATTGCGAGTCCGATGCCTTAGCCATTAAGCTACTACCGAAGATAGAGAGTGCACTTTCGCCTGCAGAATCAATTAAGCACCATAAAATGGGTAGGATTCGAGCCTGTGACCTCTCGATTGCGAGTCCGATGCCTTAGCCATTAAGCTACTACCGAAGATAGAGAGTGCACTTTCGCCTGCAGAATCAATTAAGCACCATAAAATGGGTAGGATTCGAGCCTGTGACCTCTCGATTGCGAGTCCGATGCCTTAGCCATTAAGCTACTACCGAAGATAGAGAGTGCACTTTCGCCTGCAGAATCAATTAAGCACCATAAAATGGGTAGGATTCGAGCCTGTGACCTCTCGATTGCGAGTCCGATGCCTTAGCCATTAAGCTACTACCGAAGATAGAGAGTGCACTTTCGCCTGCAGAATCAATTAAGCACCATAAAATGGGTAGGATTCGAGCCTGCGACCTCTCGATTGCGAGTCCGATGCCTTAGCCATTAAGCTACTACCGAAGATAGAGAGTGCACTTTTGTCTGCAGAAACACTTGGGCACCATAAAATGGGTAGGATTCGAACCTGCGACCTCTCGATTGCAGTCCGATGCCTTAGCCATTTAGCTACTATCGAAGATAGAGAGTGCACTATTGTCTGCAGAAACAGTTGTGCACCATAAAATGGGTAGGATTCGAACCTGCGACCTCTCCATTGCGAGGCCGATGCCTTAGCCATTAGGCTACTACCGAAGATAGAGAGTGCACTTTTGTCTGCAGAAACACTTGGGCACCATAAAATGGGTAGGATTCGAACCTGCGACCTCGTGATTGCGAGTCAGATGCCTTAGCCATTATGCTACTACCGAAGGTAGTGCACTTTTATATGCAGAAACACTTGAGCACGAGTCGTTGGATGAGTGATGACTTTCTCAGGTTAGTTAGTTAGTTAGTTTTACCTGCGGGTCAATTCACGTATTTAAAGCAGTGCAGTTGCAGTTCATTTGCAGTTAAGTTTCGATTAATACGGCCATTTTGTATTCTTGTAACTTTGGGATCGACCTGAAATACGCATGCGTCTCGAGAGCGCAATAACGACATTCTAGTACGGTGCGCAAGCGTTTTTAAAATCGATCCCAAAAGTTACAAGAATACAAAATGGCCGTATTAATCGAAACTTAACTACAAATGAACTGCAACTGCACTGCTTTAAATGCGTGATCCGACCACCTGGGCGAACAAGAAAACCGCACTTAGCCTCCTGATTGGGCCATTGAGCTTCTCAGGTTACGAGACCATTATAGTTATAACCACTATATTACAAGAATGATTTATGTTGTAAGCCCACCCCTAGGCATCATAACTAAGCATTAAGGTCATGTGGGTATCCCACTAGGGAATTAGGACTCGTAACAAACAGCAATTACTCTGAAGCACTGTCTTAATACCCTTCTATGATGAAGCTGTGTTGTTTGAGTTCGTATGTCGTCGAGGGAACTATTTTTTTTTATATCTTGGGCCAACTCACGCAATGCCATCTGATCTCAAACTATGCAGAGCCTGTACTATGGTAACCGGACAACTAATAAATATAGTTATATATTTATTGTAGGAAACATATTATAAATAAATACCCAAACCGCAAAGTCCTGTACCGACATGTCCATTAATATGTTATAATTAAACGTATTGGTTGGCAAAGCTTGCGGTTTATTTGCATTAGGTATTAAATGCATTTGACTGTTTTACTACAAAAATAGGAATATTTTGTTTGGTTGTACGCTTTTATTCCATTAAATAATTAGCTACAGATGGGCTCACAGAGAATTTTAGCGTGTTTTATCATAGGTTTATTAGAAGTAGCATCTGTCATGATGACAAATGACAGATGAAGTTAAAGCCTTTTCTGTTTGTTAAAGCGGACAGTGTATAACATGAGTGTTGTACCTCCCGTGGTTCAATATCCCACTGCATTCATAGGCTTTATTAATAATAATATCTTGGGACAACAGGCTTTTGTCAGTTGTCCCAAGATATGTGTTAGATATCTTTTGTTAGTATATATATATCTATATATATGTAACAAGATTTGCTCGTTTAAATATAAAAAATAAGTAAGTATGTTCATCAGTTCTGGTTGCCCTAGTTCAGGCTCTGCCTAGTTTGACAAAAGTCAGTTGTCCCAAGATATTATTATTAATAAAGCCTATGAATGCAGTGGGATATTGAACCACATTTAATTTAACATTTAGTTTTAATTACTTTCTTATAATTATTTGCTGTTGTAGTTAATGCCTGGTCAATACTAGCTTAATTGCACAAGTAAAGCGTAAGTGCATAAGAAATGTTTCATTTTACTCGTCGTTCTAATTCCTTTACTAACCCATTTTAAACTGGTTTCACATTTCGAATGTACTTTTCTTTTGTAATCTTATAAAAAAAATATATTAAGACCCATGATGTTCGAGTCATTATCTAATAGTGATTCTCTAAATTTAGTTTTATTTTTTGGATTAAATATCCATACTAATATTATAAATGTGAAAGTAACTCTGTCTGTCTGTCTGTCTGTCTGTCTGTCTGTTACGCTTTCACGCTCAAACAGCTAAACCGATTTAGATGAAATTTTGTATGGAGATAGTTTGAGTCCCGAGGAAGGACATAGGATAGTTTTTATCGCGATAACCGACATCCACGCGGGCGGAGCCGCGGGCGAAAGCTAGTTCTTTTATAAATAAATCTGTAACATATTTTGTTGGTTATTAGAATTTACGTACGTAGAATTACAAATTAACTGCATGACCATCTGCCAACCCATTGTGATCGACTAGGCAATCAAGCGCATATACAGCAAGTACAATGCGTGATGAACGACGGAGACGGCTAGCCAACTGTCAAATATGCAGAACCTATACCCCTGTAAGGCCTAGAATTCCCAATGAGTCTATTTTGTTCAAATATACCCTTGAAAGAAATTGAACAACCTGACCTGGGAAGTAACCCTAAAACAGTACGATTTGGTATGAGCGAGTGGTCATAAAAGCTCATATTAAGTTAATTTTTAAACAGTAGAGGAGCAAGGTGAGCCAATATCTCGTCAGCCCTCGAAAATAATATCGCAATGAAAAATATATGACGAGGTAAGGAGTTAAGTAATAAGCTCATAAATGGGTTCTGTTAGAAGTTTTTTTGCGCTTGAAGTTCAAATCAAATCAAATCTAAGTGGATAAAAAATATGTAGGTATGTAATTTTTCTTTTTTTCTTTTTAAAGATAACTAGCAATGTGGGATTGAGTCCCACATTACTAGCAATCTTGTTAACCCCTCCAGCTAAGCTTAAAGGCTTGTGTTAGGAGTGGGTTCACGTCGGTAGTATAATGGGTAGGATTCGAACCCGCGACCTCACGATTGCGAGATCGATGCCTTAGCCATTAGGCTGCTGCCTTTTTTATTTCCTCTGAAGTTGACAGATTGCATAGCGGGATCTTGGCTCAATATATTGCAAGGCTCAGATGGCCGCTATGTCGGGAGAATGATGATAATCAGACCCGCTCCCTCCACCCAAGGAGGATAAATAAGGCTCTACATACATACAGCTTCAATTTAAAATTCTCTTATTTATATAAATCGCTGACGTAACACAAAACTTTTTCGTCAAACGACCGAAGGCAATTTCGATTTGCGAAAACATCTTTTTATTTGATTTGGTAGAAAATCTCGTATTTGACTTTTATTACCTTTTATAGGACATCTTTTGATTAAAATTCAACGAGAGATCTGTTTTTTTACTTCTTGTTTTTGATTTCATGGTGATCTAGCCTATTTTCCAGACACTTTCTGACAGTATCGAGTATTTATCATCTTACACTGAAGTTTATTTCCGTGCATCGCGGCCGATCGTGAGCCGCGCGCGTCTTACGACGAGCGGCTGACGCGCGCGGCCGATGCGACAATATTCAGAGTGCGCGCGCAGCCTACGTCAGTCGTCGGCCGCGCGCGTCTGACGCAGACCTCGGAAACGGCACCATACATTCTCATACTCTGACTATTGTCGCATCGGCCGCGCGCGTCAGCCGCTTGTCGTAAGTCGCGATGCACGGAAATGAACATTTACTGGACAGTGTCGTTATACGTTATAGTGTAACAGAGTACAAAATAGCATTGGCACCAACATTGGGACGAGCGGATTTCTAGATCGACACGCTGGACGAGTGACATTAGGATCTTATAAAAATATATATATTACGGGTCTTAATCGCGTGAAAATTTAAGGTAAAATACCTTGTTTATTGCCCGACGTTTCGACCGTATTGCAACGGCCGTGGTCACGGGTAGACTGGCCAGTCTACCTGTGAATAAGACCCGTAATATATATATATATATATATCTTTCGCGGTTTGTACACATAATAATGTGTACAAATCGCGAAAGTTTATCGGCATTGGGTACGACGCGTGGACCCGGCGTAAATGTCAGCTGAGCTGTCAACATCTTAGATTTGTCTAATTAAATAATGATCTTCTGACCGACTTCAGTTATGGCGGCCAATCACATCTGAGACTAACTAACTATACAGAGGATAGTACAGAGTGTGATATTTTTCGATAACGGTCATCCTTTTTCAGTGTTGTTCGATTGCCCCACTGAGACACGGATCCCTCACTGCCTTTCTGACACATATGATCTTTTTTTTTAATAATAATTATAGTATCTTGGGACAACTCACACAACGCTATCTGATCACAAACTAAGCAGAGCTTGTACTATGAAAACCAGACAACTGATAAACATACTTAGGTATATATTTCTAAATACATACATATTATAGTTAAATTACACCCAGACACAGAATAAACCATCGTGCTCATCACACAAAGTTTTATCCTGGGTGGGGATCGAACCCACAACCTCATGCGTAGCAGTCGGATACCCTCCCACCGCGCCACAGAGGCAGTCATATTTAACTAACAATATGGGATTTTGATACCACATTACTAGCAATCCTGTTAACCCCTCCAGCTAAGCTCAATGGTTTGTGTTAGGAGTGGGTTCACATCGGTAGTGTCAGTCGGGTAGGATTCGAAACTGCGACCTCACGATTGCGAGACCGATGTCTTAGCCATTAGACTACCGCCTCTATGACCTACCGCCGCTACACCTGATCTTTTGAAACCAATACTCGTGTATCTAGTTTGAAACTATTCTCTATCCTACCAACATAACAGATGTGAACCCTTTTGTTACGCACGGTGAATGGTTTCGGATTTATTTAGCACACAGATCGATCATATTCTGGATGAATACATTCACAGAGTCGAACTGAAATCCACGTGTATGAAACCGCAGGTTATATAAGGTACAATTTAGATACGACATTCGTAACAGTTTTTTTTTTATAATTTCCTCTTGGGGATAATACCTCCCCAAGAGGGAGTTTAATGTGAAAATACAATACGCTCTGCTATTTGATACAGAGTGGTTGCTTGTTACATTCATAATATTCAATGAACATATTATTAATTTGATTGGACTTGTTCGGTTGCAAGTGTGTGTGTATGTGTATGTGTATGTGTGTGTGTGTGTGTGTGTGTGTGTGTTTTAGGTGTTGTTGAATTTTTTGAGTGTGTTGACTATGTGGGTGATATGTGACATGAAAGTATTAATTGAGTTGTTGTCAGTAGTGAGTTGAGATAGGTTGTATGGGTCGAATTGTTTGAATATACAATATTGTTCGTGTGTGTATCTTGTTTGTGTGTAGCGCGGACATTGTGTGATAAGATGTTTGAATGTCTGTGTAGTCGCGTCATCACAAGGGCAGGTGTCATGATTAGTGATGTGGAATCTGTGTAGGTATTGTTTATGGTACGCATGATCGGTAAGTAGTTGGGTGAGGGCGAATGTGTGTCCTGTTGTGTTGATAAGTTTATGTAAGTGTGTGAGTGTAGGGCACCACGTTTTAATTATTGTACCTTTGGTGTTGTTGTTATATGTCTCCTCAGCTTTTCTTCCGCTTGTACTTTTGGCCATCTTTTTTACATAGCTTAGCGGAAAGTGGGAAAACGTGGCTGTTGTGCTTTCCTCAGCTGCGGATTTAGCTGCGAGGTCGGCGGCCTCATTGCCGGGTATTCCAATATGGGCCCTAACCCATATGAAATGGACTTGCGTGTCTGTGGTGTGTAAGTATTTCTGAATAGCTGTGGTGAGTTTGTGTGTGCTGTTAGTGTTTTGTATGTCCTCCAAGGCCGATCGAGAGTCAGATATTATTACAGATGAAGTAACCGGTTGCGTATTCAACCATTTGCAGGCTTGGTTGATGGCTACTAGTTCAGCCTGGAAGACGGTGCATGACGAGTGTAATTTGAATGTTTTAGTGATAGTAGTGTTCTGTGGAGTTTGGACAACGAAAGCGGCTCCCACTAGTCCATCGTGTTTACTGCCATCAGTGTATATGTGGTGTGCGTTTAGATGGTTAGTGAGTATATTGTAGAGATCGTCTTGTGTGTTAATAATGTCAAAAGGGTGGGATGTTCGTTGTGCAGGATGTAGCAGATTAGATAGATGCGTAGGTGTGTCAAGAGTTATGTCCTGAGGCAAATAGTCAGATCGCCCAGTGGTTCTTGTCCTTTCGATCTGTGCGGATTCTTCGATTTTTATGTCTAATGGCGTCAAGGTAGAGATGGCTATGGCGTTGATTGTGTTGATGGTTCTGAAACCTCTAATAATTTTTAATGCGAATCCGCGTTGCATTGAGAGTATTTTCTTGCGAGATTTTTTGTAGTGTAACGCCGTGTGCCAGATGCTAGAGGCATAGCAAATGATGGGTTCAATTACTCCTGTATAGAGTGTGTGAATGTTTTGTGAGTGTATGCCCCATGTGGGTCGTATGTATTTTGTCAGTATGTTGTGTATCTTACGTGCTTTGGTGGTTATGTAGTCTACGTGTTGCGTGAAGTGTAGGTAATCATCGATGACTATCCCCAATATTTTTGCCGTGCGACTGAATGGAATGTGTGTATTGTGCATATTAATATGTATCAGTTTAGTTTTTCTTGTAAATGCTAGTGCAATAGTTTTTCTTGTAAATGCTAGTGCAATAGTTTTTCTTGTAAATGCTAGTGCATTCGTAACAGTAGTATAATAGCTATATGGTAGAGTCCACAGTAAAGGGACTAGCCTCAAGAAGAATGTAAAAAAAATCATAGACTGATAGAGTGAGGAACTAGACGGTACTGCGTAGAATGAATAAAAACCGGGCAAGGGCATGTCGAACCATGCTTAGCGTAGAGTTTTGAATAATTGCACCAGCAGAAGAGCGTATGTTCATGACACTTGTCTGTGTGTCTGTCCCTCCATATATGTCACAGGCATTTTTCTCAAAGACTATTTATTATGTTTGGTGAAAAGGTGTGTTGTAGTAGACGCTTTTGATTGCTAAATAATAAAAACAAATATTTTTAAGCCCCCCCCCCCCCCTTAAAAATACTCCATACATGTAACACATCATTTGACAGGTCTTTTAAAACCATTTTAAGGTTTCTAATTTTTTTTTTTTATTTTGGAAATCAAACGTTACATAAAGTGAATTCCCCCCTCCCCTTATATTTTGAACCGTATGACCAAAATTTAAAGAATTTTAAAATTCTTTAAATTAAAATTAATACAGTATCAACACATTGAGTATAGCATACCGGCATTGAGTTATAGCCGAAAAACTGCCTTTCTCAACAAAATAAGTAGTGCCATGGAGGGCGTAAGTGCCATGAACATACGGTTTTCTGGTGGTGCAATTATTCAAATCAGATTTTTTTATACGGCAACGACTCCGGAACCCGACTCTGAGCATGATCCAACATGCTCTTGCTCGGTTTTTAAATATTAGCTCATTATAGATGCAAAAGGCTATGTATCCACGATGCATCGCAACTTCACAGGTCACTACGTAATTCTTTTAACCGTAGTTAATTAACAACTACGACTAGATTACCATCCAAGAGAAGCAGAATAATTTGTAATTTCACATGCATAGATTATAATCTAAAAAATATTGTTTAGCTTGCAAAGTTTTCGTAAAATATATCAAGTACGAATATTTAAAATACTAGCTGACCCGCGCAACTTCGTCTGCGTCAATTTTCCCCGTTTTTGCAACATTTCTTATTGCTGCTCCGCTCCTCATTTCACCACTATTTAATGGATGTTATTATACAAATAAACCTTCCTCTTCAATCACCCTATCTATTTAAAAAAACCGTATCAAAATCCGTTGCGTAGTTTTAAAGATTTAAGCATACATAGGGATATAGGGACAGAGAAAGCGACTTTGTTTTATACTGTGGTAGTGATGTGCGTCTATAACTCTCCATTCAAAATCAAAAAATGCAAGTGGTACTCACCGAGGGTTAGGTACGGAACCCTCGGTGCGCCAGTACCACTCGTACTTGACAGATTTTTGCCCGCCAGGTTCACCACTGTGTGGAAGTCTTAGAGCAAAAATGTCGCCTATATCACCTAGATTATTAACGTTCCTCATTAACATTGTAACTAAAAAATCGATTGAAATTTCGTCAATCGATTCTTTGATCGGTGGAACAAACTTCCAAAAACACAACCTCCATTTTGGCTTCACCGTAGTCGCGTAAAAAGTTGCTACGAAAAGATATAATGTTGATTAAATTTAAATCAGGATCTGAGTTCAACATGAAAAAGGTGTGCATTTAAACGTGACAGTAAGCGTATGTAAATATTTAATGTGTTTGTTTGTGAGTCTATTTCACGAGGGGCTTTGCCTTAGTCTACAGTATAAATAACAATGCGAAGTCTCCTGAGTATGTCGAAGGTTCGACTCTTTAACTTGAGATATTTACGATTGCGAAGTGGGGTTGACATTTCTCAACAGAGTACCTACATTTTAAGATAGTATTTCTCTTATACATACTAATAAAGGGTCTTTCAAATAGAGCGGGTCGATATTAATAATCTGTGGCGGCCATTTTGATTTGGCGGCATCTGTCAAATCTGTTTTTTCTTATTCAGTCACTGATGCCAAATCACCATGGCAAGTTCAAAATCAAATCAAAATGAGTGTTCGTTAGTGAAATAGTTGCGCGCATTGCGCCCATTTTACGGCAGACGCGGTGGCCCTTCAAAGTCTACTCTCCAACGATTGGTGACTAAATTCGAGACGACCGGTTCGGTAAACAACCAACCAACACCTTTACGTCAAAGGAACGCCAGATCGGCCGAGAACATCGCCGCTGTACGTGAGAGTGTTCAGGAGACTCCGAAGCAGTCGATTTCTCGCCGTGCACAAGAACTCGGCCTTTCGCAGACTTCAACTTGGAGAATTTTGCGTCGGGACTTGGGTCTGCATCCATACAAGATCCAACTGACCCAGGAGCTCAAAGTTAATGACCATAGACAACGCCGTGTGTTCGCTGAATGGGCGTCGGAACGCTTGGAAGAGGACCCCGATTTTGGCCAAAAAATAATCTTTAGCGACGAGGCACATTTTTGGATGAATGGTTTTGTTAATAAGCAAAATTGCCGTATATGGGATGACCACAACCCACATGAGGTTCACCAGATAGCAATGCATCCACAAAAAGTAACTGTTTGGTGCGGATTTTGGTCTGGCGGCGTCATTGGTCCGTACTTCTTCGAAAACGAAGTTGGCGAGGCCAGCACCGTCAACGGTGAGCGCTACAGATTAATGATAAACAATTTCTTTTGGCTTAAATTGAACAATATGGACGTGAATGACATGTGGTTCCAGCAAGATGGCGCTACTTGCCACACAGCGAACGACACAATCGACATTCTGCATGAACGGTTTGCGGGTAGGGTTATCTCTCGCAGAGGTGACGTGAATTGGCCACCAAGATCGTGTGATTTGACTCCGCTAGACTTTTTCTTGTGGGGTTTTCTGAAGTCGCAGGTCTATGCCAATAAACCACATTCGACCGTTGCCCTGAAAGCCAACATAACGCAGGCCATCGCTCAGATTCAGCCGGATCTATGCAGCAGAGTCATTAAAAATTGGACCTCTCGGATTTGTGCCACCATGCGAAGCCGCGGCGGACATTTGAACGATGTCATATTTCATGCATAATGGCATAAACGGGCCTTTCAAATAAAAAATAAATTTCGTTAATATCTCACACACATCTAGTTTTATTCAATTTTAACATCGACCCGTCTTTGTTGAAAGACCCTTTATTATAACTGTGAAAGTAACTGTGTCTGTCTGTTCCGCTTTCACGCTTAAACAGCTAAAGCGATTTAGATGAAATTTGGTATGGAGATAGTTTGAGTCCCGGGGAAGGACGTAGGGTAGTTTTTATCGCGATAACCGACATCCACGCGGGCGGAGCCGCGGTGAAAGCTAGTATTTTTATAAAAAATATTTAAAGAGGCTAAAAGAAGAACACAGTGACAATATAGATATCGTATTTGAATTCAAAATAAATGTTATGTTGTTTTAAAGTGAGACACAGAGTTGCTTTTATTCAAATCGGTTAAACGGATTTCCATCAAAGCTAAATATGAACCCAATTTGACTAGCTTTTTTTAAATTTGAAAACCCACTCCCACTTCTAATTCTATGAATTGAGCCGTACTATGGCACATGCTAGACTAGAAGCTAGGGCTAAACCACCGTCTTACAAATAATACACACAGATTAAACGTTAAACTTGTGATAACCCTAAGGTATTTAAAAAAAACCTACCTATATTCGCACTCACTTCGAAGTAAGAAAGATGGCCTTTTCTTTAGAATGGTTTGTAAAAAATAAATGTACACAAAAGGCAAAGATATAACGACGGATTCAAATGTTACTGTAACCTGAATGTGAAATCTATTATCTGATATTTATGGTACGGCCTATCGGTAATAAATTTAAAAGTATATTTGATCCTACTGTTTGTGAATTCTTGTGAAAAGGAAAGAAAAAAATTGTTGAATATTTTTTTTAAATATTATATTTTGTAATACCTATGAAAGCACTTAGGTACGGCTTGGGGCAGTACTCAATTGTATATCAGTTAATCTTTCATATATTATATTATTGTACTAATTAATTTGTATGTTTATAGCTGATTATGGCGATTCTGTATATGTACATATTGTATCATCATTTGTACCCATATTTCGTATTATTCGTTCGTTAGTAACAACATTTAAAAACGCGAAATTTTTGTCTTTGTTTGTTGGGTCTAAGAATTTCATTTTTGGATTTAGGGTTCCTTTTGTGAAATATTAACCCTTAAAGTGCATTTTTTTTGTTAGAGTCAAGTGTCTCCTCCCCCCGTCAGCTTAATGGTTGTTTTTAAAGATGTGAAAAAAAACAGAGTAGTATATAATATAATGAAATTAAAATGAAAACTATCACAGCTAAGTAGGCTTAACAAGTTTACGAGTAATAGCCGGCTAAGTGACAAGTAACAAATTTTTCGTACAAATTCCATTGAAAATGACTTGTTTGTTAGTACCTAGTATCACAGATTAAATAATAGTGCTATAGTATGCAACAAAAACAACGACACAACAACATTATTGGGCTGGCCACCTGCGTAACCCCACATTGTTCGAGGCCCAACATACTCATCCCATTCATCCCGGTTTTTTTTTCATGAAATTGACCTTTTGATTTCAGAAATTATATTATTCATAATAAAATTAAATTGAAGAAGTTTTTAATCTAAATTCCTCCAAGTCTTAAATATATTTGTTTGACAATTAAGAAACTTCTAAAAGAAAAATGTAATGAAATTACTTTAAAACTTTTTAATTATAAGAAGTAAATCTTTTGTCTGACAGCTCGTTCTCCTGCCTAATTCACAAAAGAAAATATTATTTTAAAATATGAGTAAGTATTTCTTTCTAAAACATGTAAAAAGTCAAAGCAAAGCCGGCTATTATCCGGATTTCCAGCTTTTTGGGCCAACTTTTCCCGGATTTTTAATTATGACGGTAAACTGAACCCTTTGGAACTCTGAATACAGGAAGCAACATTGTCCTTTTAACAACCTTCTCAATTATTTTTTTTTAGAAGTTTACATCTTGTATATCTCTTACTAGATGACCCGCGCAACTTCGTATTCGTGAATTTTCCCCGTTTTTGCAACATTTACTTACTGCTTCGCTCCTATTGCTCATAGCGTGATGTGATATAGCCTATAGCCTTACTCGATGAATAGGCTATCCAACAGTATTTTTTTTTATTCGGACTAGAAGTTCCTGAGATTATCGCGTTCAAACAAACAAACAACCTCTTCAACTTTATTATATTAGTATAGATAATAAAATTCTAACTAACCAACGTACACAAGAGGTATTCAAGAAAAATTATTACGAGAGCCTTAAAGACAACAGCAAAAGTCAAATCAATTATTATTAGAATTTTATATGTGTGTCTGTTTTGTTGTTTTTTGAGCAAGAACTAGTGTGCGGTTATCACAGACGTATCTTTGTTGGCCTCACTTAAAATCTATATATTGCTTACGTTTGCAATACGACTTCTGTGGCGCGGTGGCGTGTGTCCGACTGCTACGCAAGAGGTTGTGGGTTCGATTCCCACACGGGACACCACTTTGTGTGATCCACAAATTGTTGTTCCGAGTCTGGGTGTACTTTGTGTCCGTGACTTGTATGTTTGTAAAGTCCCCCGCGACACAGGGCTTGTACCCTAGTGCGGTAGTCGCCTTAAAAAAAAAAGTCGAGTTTTATTATTTTAACTGCGGCCATGGGGACAAAAACAAATGTGCTGCAGATTTTCCAAAATTTGCGCGTTTTAGAGACCCATACGGGAGAAGTCGAAGACAAAAGCTAGTCTTGTATACGCTGCATTTTTGTGGGTGTATTTACCCCAATTTACAGCTTATTTACAAGTTTCAGAACTCCTGAGAATAATACACTCCATCACCAAAACAGAATGTTCTTTCTAAACAAATCTCTCAAAGTAATAGCATTTCAATTTGGCTAAAAGACTTCAGCTTATAAATCCTTATATTACTCGTATTTGAAATACCTACTATTTCATCTGTGAGTCCATTTTGAGAATCTATGAAAAATGTATTCTGTGAAATTAATGTGATCAAGTTGGAAAAGTTTAGATGGAAAAAAATTGACTATTAACTTTTTTTCTTCACAAGAACCTCGCATTTAATCATTTTTTGTAAAAAATGAGGCGAATTGGTAAAAAAACAACCAAAGAAGCTAGACCCCAATGGATCTGAGAACTAGGTATTGCTTCACCCATTGTCGTATCCAAACCGCAAAGATCAACAACAAATTAACGCTTTTTATTAAAATGTGTCTATATATTTTGGTCTTATTAGTGGACTTGGTTAAAAATATGCACAAATTTATAATAAGACTGATGACGAAAGAATAGTTAGATATAAATGTTGATAAACTTTCGCGATTTGTACACATTATGAAAATATATATATTACGGGTCTTAATCGCGTGAATAATTTAAAGTAAAATGCCTTGTTTATTTCCCGACGTTTCGACCGTATTGCAACGGCCGTGGTCACGGGTAGACACGTCTACCCGTGACCACAACCTTTGCAAAGTAAGAGACCCGTAATATATATATTTTCATAATAGTTAGATATATATAGTACTCGTCGAAAAGACTTACCTTCCACCATAAAACCAAAGCCTAATATAATCACACATAGACCTAGGGTGCAATCAGTCTCGTTATATATTATGTTACCTATCGAATTAAAAAGCATTCATAGTAGAAATATTTTTAAAAACCAATTAAAACATATTTATAAGGGAAAGGTTATTACAGAATCGATGTTCATAAATGACAATCAATATACATTATACATGTAACATTAGAATATAGTTTAATTATTACAATTATGATTGATACTATGATTACAATTATTATTATCTATTATTTTAAATGTAATTTCTTATTTAATTTATTAGTCTAATCTTGTTTTTATTTTCAACACAATGTATACTGTTATGAATTTTTTTTTTTTTTAAAAGATAACTAGCAATTTGGTATTACCCCTCCAACTAAGCTCAAAGACTTGTGTTAGGAGTGGGCTCACGTCGGTAGTTTAATGGGTAGGATTCGAACCCGCGACCTCACGATTGCGAGACCGATGCGTTAGCCACTAGGCTACCGCCGCTTTTTTTACTTATAAGTTATGCATAAAGTGGATTCGCAATAAGTTCATAGAAAATATGAAGATGTAAAGGGCAAACATGGCAACGTTATATTTGAAAACCTTTACAGGGAAAGAAAGTAAATTAACAATTTTATACGCGCATAACCCATAAATTACATTTCCAAGGCTTTTTGTACATTTTGCGACGGACAAACGTGTTTTATTGAAAAATTCAGAGAATGATACTCCTGAGAGCAACTCGAGGACCTTTATGGTCACAGTATACTTGTTTTTTAACAAAAATTTCATCTCATAAAATCTTCTGGGTGTCATTTTATTTTTGTGGTTAGTTACATTGTGACATCGACTCCTCAACTATTAACAAAAAAAACTGTTTATAATAAATACTAGGTTTACCCCAAGGCTTCGAAGGTGCTAATTTTGACTTTGATTGAAATTTGTAAATTTTCAAAAATTTGTTATATTAGTCACCAATCCCACATTGCTAGCTAACCAATTTGTTTTTAGCTACTAGCATTACTAACTTTACTAGCAATCTTGTTAACCCCTCTAGTTAAGCTCAAAGGCTTGTGTTAGGTGTGGGTTCACGTCGGTAGTGTAATGGGTAGGATTCGAACTCGTGACCTCACGATTGCGAGTCCGACGCCTTAGCCATTTTGAGATGTGTATTATTTATTACATTACTATATTTCTATATACATGAGAATACAAGGAGAGCATAGGTGTCGCGTAGGTAATATCGCAGTTAATTATATGAAGTCTCGAACAGCCGTGGCTCTAAAATTCCGGCCTGCGGGACTTTTAACTCAACCGACCAAATGTGAGCCGCTTGCATGACGGGGGACTGCATTTGATTCACCACTAGTGCTATCACCGCCGGCGGGGGGGGGGGAGGCAATCCCCTGTCAAAACTCCTACCGCGCCACAGAGGCAGTTGTCATCTTAGATCCGCGCCTGCCTCAAAGCCGGATAGAAATCTACACGAGTCAACGAGATGAACTAGCAACTACACCGAGTCTCACAGCTAGGTATACCAGAATCACCACTAACGTACCTTCGCGGCGGCGATAGCCTGATGGCTAAGGCATAGATCTCGCCATCATGACGTCGCGGGTTCGAATTCTACCCTGACGTGAACCCACTCCTAACACAAGCCATTGAGCTTAGCCGTAGAGTTTAACTGATTGCTAGTAATCTCACATTGCTAGTTATCTTTATATAAAAAAAACCGTGGATGAATACTAACTACTACGTGCGAGTATATAAGATACTAGCTGTGCCCGCGTGAAGTTGCAGTGCTGCTCACTTCCTATAGACGTTAGCGTGTTGATAAAAAGTAGCCTAACTGTTACTCCTTAGATCATCAGCTATCTGACAGTGAAAGTCCCATCAAAATCCGTCCAGCCGTTTGGAGGTTAGCCGGAACAAACAAAGAGACAAAAAAATGTGTTTTTCGTTTACCATAGTACCATATATTATTTTATATGCATTTAGTAAAAAACTGTTATTTTGACAATACAAACAAATACTTCAATTTTATTTATTTGTATAGATTTCAATCACAACTGGAAATATTGTCATCCCTAGAATAGGTCTGTACGTCTATCTAGTATTTTCTATACAATGAGACTGTTCTAGTAAAAGTTTTGGGTATTAATTCAGACTGTATTAATACTCACTGAGTATAATTTTTCAGAAATGCTATCATTGGCAAACGTACCACATCACAATTTGTTGTATAGTTAAGAAGATCTAAGGGACCGTCTTCACGGGCGAGAGGATCGCGGCGATATTAACGTCGTGCCACCTATTATATACACTCTCTTAACATGTGGCTCCCACACGGCGATGTTGAGTGACTGAGTGCGAGAAAACGTCATAATGTCGCCACGCGCTCGCTGCGGAACGCGACGCTCTCGCTGAGAGAGCGCTGACAAACGCAGGCGTCCCACCTCGAAAAAGTGACGATCATCGTCGCGGACAAGCGACAATTCCGTGACGTGTCGCAACGATACGCTGGTGGAATAATCGTTCGTTCGTGGAGACTACCCGACGAGAGTAGAGCGGAATTGCCGCGATTCTCTCGCCCGTGAAGACGGTCCCTTAGATCTTCTAAAGTATACAACAATTTGTGATGTAGTATGTTTGCTAATGATAGTTTTTCTGAAAACATTACATTTCCTTACATGGAAACAAGGCAAAGCGACTTTGTTTTAACTTATGTAAAAATATCCCTGGCGCTGAATCGATACTTCTGTGTTTACAGCCTTTTAAGTTATGAAATAACTAGCTGTCCCGTGCAACTTCGTCAGCAAATTTTCCCCGTTTTTGCAACATTTCTCATTGCTGCTCTGCTCCTATTGATCGTAGCGTAATGTTATATAGCCTATAACCTTTCTCGATAAATGGGCTATCCAACAGTGAATTTTTCAATTCAGATCAGTAGTTCCTGAGATTACCGCGTTGAAACAAACAAACAAACTCTTCAGCTTTATAATATTAGTATAGATTAATTTGATCTATACCTGCTATCAATCCATCACAACATTTTACACCGGCTCAGGATACCAATCTTGTCTTGATTAAAACTCTGGCACTGGCAATAAATTTTTAGTAGAACCTTTCTGCACAACTGCCAAAGAAAATACAATCTTATCTTTAGACAACAAGATCTCATTTTAATTGAGAACGTGTGCCAGGAAATTGCGAATCCAGTGTATGTGACAAAATTACGTGAAGTTTATAAAAGAAAGTTGAAAGGCCTTTATTTTACACGTATAGTAACCTGCTCAAAATTGTTACTTCATTTCGTGCGTGATATCTTGAAAGGAAAAGCTTTGTGATTACGCAAAGTACCTACCTATCTATTTACTGTTGAAATATAGTGAAAATGTACCATACAGGCTTACTTTCGAGTCCTACTTACCTTTATTATAAATTACAGTAGAACCTCGATTATCCGAACGCTGACATACCTTAACCGAACGTTCAATCAACTGAATGTTGGCGCTAATACATTGCTCGCTGCTGAATGTGCATCTTACCTCACTGCGAGCATATATGAAACAAAATGCCTTTAAACACATTTAGGTAGGTATCGAGCGTGTTGAATGAAACACATTTTTTTAATTTTTATTGAGGTAAATAAATTAACACAATACAGGATAATTGATAGTATTACAAAAATGATTGTGTAATACTATTAATTATCCCTTTAACCATGAGATTATCATGGTGACACTAGCGACATTTTTTATTATACAGATTTATATTATACTAGCTGACCCGCGCAACTTCGTCTGCGTCAATTTTCCCATTTTTCTTTTTTCTTCCTTTTTTTTTTACTACATTTTTCATTGCTGCTCAGCTCCTATAGGTCTTAGCGTGATGTTATATAGCCTATAGCCTTTCTCAATAAATCGGCTATCCAACAGTAAAATATTTTTTCAGTGCAGCCCAGTAGTTCCTGAGATCATCGCGTACAAACAAACAAACTCTTAGGGGGATGAAAAATAGATGTTGTCCGATTCTCAGACCTACCCAATATGCACACAAAATTTCATCAAAATCGGTCGAGCCGTTTCGGAGGAGTTCGATTACGCACCCCGTGACAGGAGAATTTTATATATTAGACTAGCTTTCGCCCGCTGCTCCGCCCGGATGTCGGTTATGGCGATAAAAACTAACTAAACTATCTCCACAACTAACTAACTAGCATACAAGCTACTATGCTCACTGGTGTTATAGTGATCAGTAAAGTGAACTTAAGCATTAGCTTATGTAAGTATTATAAGTAACTTATATCTAATAGCGATTATAAGTATCAATTATGATACTTATAATCGCTATTAGATATTGGTGATCGATATTGTTTATAATCGCTATTGACATTGGGTATGAGATTCTAGTATTGTATTTTCTTGGGAGAACTCACACAACGCTATCTGATCCCAAACTAAGCAGAGCTTGTACTATGAAAACCAGGCAACTGATAAACATACTTATATATTTCTAAATACATACATTTTATAGGCTAGCTGTCCCGCGCAACTACGTCTGCGTTAATTTTCCCTGTTTTCGGAACACTTTTCATTGCTGCTCCGCTCCTATTGGTCGTAGCGTGATGTTATATAGTCTATAGCCTTCCTCGATAAATGGGTTATCCAACAGTAAAATATTTTTTTCAATTTGGACCAGTAGTTCCTAAAATTATCGCGTTCAAACAAACAAACAAACTCTTCAGCTTTATAACATTACTACCGGTCCCGCGCAACTTCGTCTGCGTAAATTTTCCCGTTTTTGCAACATTTCTTATTGCTGCTCCGCTCCTATTGGTCGTAGCGTGATGTTATATAGCCTATAGCCTTCCTCGATAAATGGGCTATCCAACAGTAAAAAAAAATAATTCGGATAAGTAGTTCTTGAAATTAGATTCGCGTACAAACAAACAAACAAATAAACAAAAAAAAAACAAACAAATAAATAAACAAACAAATAAACAAACAAATAAACAAACAAACAAATAAACAAACAAATAAACAAACAAATAAACAAACAAATAAACAAACAAATAAACAAACAAATAAACAAACAAATAAACAAACAAATAAACAAACAAATAAACAAACAAATAAACAAACAAATAAGCAAACAAATAAACAAACAAATAAACAAACAAATAAACAAACAAATAAACAAACAAATAAACAAACAAATAATCAAACAAATAAACAAACAAACTCTTCAGCTTTATAATATTAGTATAGACTAGCTGTCCCGCGCAACTTCGTCTGCGTAAATTTTCCCATTTTTTGCAACATTTATCAATGCTGCTCCGCTCCTATTTGTCGTAGCGTGATGTTATATATTCTATAGCCTTCCTCGATAAATGGGCTATCCAACAGTGTAATTTTTTTTTTTCAATTCAGATCAGTTGTTTTTGAGATTACTGCGTTCAAACAAACAAACTCTTCAGCGTTATAATATTAGGTAGTATAGATAAATAACACCATCACACAAAGTTTTATTCTAGTTGTTGATCGAAACCACGTCCTACGGCTTAGCATTCAGGGTCACTAACTACTAGACCAACAGGCCAGCCTCACAATAAATTAATAATATTTCACACAATCGTTTTTTAAAGATACTAGGACGTGTTGCTATCAAATCTAATAAAATGCTTGTTATACATCTCAACTAAGCGATACATCGGTGATCGTTTACCAGCATTAGTACGACATCTAGTAGTAGCAAAAATGTTACATAAATTGCGGCTATGGGTTCTATTAGGTACTCTGTAGCATATTCTATTTGTTAGCGGAATACAATCATAGTTGTTGTGACAAAGATCATACAATAACACTGCCCCTAAATATATACGTCGGTTTTCTAATTATATACATTTGTATTTGCAAGCAAAATCCTCGTATATGGTACCACTTATAATGCACTAGCTGTCAGCGGACTGTAACTTCATAGCTGTTTAATATAATATTTAAGACTGTTGTCGCGGATGGCGTCGCTGAGCGGAGTGTGTTGTCGTGAAGGGAGTGGTCGGAAATCTGGATCCCCCGGCGCCCGCGCGTCTTCCTCCACTGTTTTACGCACCGAAAATAGCCTATAGCCTTGCTCGATAAATGGGCTATCTAACAGTGAAAGATTTTTTCAATTCGGACCAGTAGCTCCAGAGATTACCGCGTTCAAACAAACAAACTCTTCACCTTTATAATATAAGTATAGATACAACGCAAAAACTTTTTCTGTGCATTCTTAATGGCCTGAATGTATTTATCATAAAATGGATTCCAGGTGGATACAGCATATTCAAGTTGTGAATGTACCCAAGAATTATACGAGTACAAGTAAAGATAAGTTGAGGGTCGAGTAAAGTCGTTACTAGCATTTTGTTTCATCGAACGTTGTTAGTCCGTTTACGGGGATTCCGTGCGTAATTTTAATATACAGGGTGGAATTTTGTAATGCCACCTGGAGGGGAAGTACTCTTAATACTTTAGATAGAAAATTTTACTCAAAGGAAACATTTCTTTATTTTTGAAAAGAAAAAAAACGGCATTAAAGATTTTTAAAAATTCGCTTGCCGCACACGGTAATCGAACCGACTAAAATCTGTAAAAGTACCGTGTACTTTTATTGCATTGATTGTTAGGGTCAATAAGGATGAAATCTCTTTAACAAACTTCATAAATTGAATTACATGAAAACAATTAAATTTTAAATTAATTTAATTATGTACAAAAATTTAAACTAACTAATTAATTGCTCGAAATGGGCTCCATTTTCTTGGATACACAAATTTATTCTTCTAACGAATTCATTTCTAGTTACCTTCAATAACGTATTGTGGTGAATGTTATAAATCGTATTCTGAACTTCAACTCTCAACTCGTTTACATTCTCATAAGATTTAGTGTAAATTTGATTTTTTACATATCCCCACAAAAAAAAATCTAAAGGGGTGAGATCTGGTGATCTCGCAGGCCATCTGATTGTGCCGTTTGTACCAATCCAGGTATTAAAATGGTTATTAATGTAGGCAGTAGTGATTCTGCTGTTATGGGCTGGAGCACCATCTTGCTGTAGAATTATTTGGTTTCGCTCTTCCTCGGGGAAACCATTTAACTCGTTTCTTAATAAATCGAGTATTTCTAAATACTTAACAGTGTTTAAGTGACCTTCGTATACATGGACTAACACAACCATATTTCTCATAATTCCGCACCAAACGTTGAAAGAAAATCTTACTTGACTGTTAGTTTCATGAACACGAAGAGGATTCACTCTAGACCAATAGTGATTATTGCGGCGATTGTACATGCCGTTATTGCTGAAGTTGGTTTCGTCAGACCATACAATGTTACTCAAAAAATTAGGGTTACGGTCAATTTCTCTCAGCATGTTTTGACAAAATTGTAGTCGTCTCTCACAATCCCCAGGATGCAATTTTTGTACCAACCGACCATCACGATAACATCTAAACTTATACTTTTTCAGCACTTTAAGTATGCGAGTGTGGGTTGTTCCAATTAATTCGGCAGCATCTCTGCTTGAAGCCTTCGGAAATGCTTCGAAGTATGTTAAAATATTTAATTCAAAATCAAAGTTGTTTTGTTGAAGAGGGTGCCGTCGCTTTTTGAAACTTCCAGTGTTCTTTAAATTTTCTATCATTCTTTTCAGTACAAATCGAGTTGGTGTCTGACGGTCTCGATATCTCTCTCCATACCACCGCAGAGCACGATTCACATCTTTATTATTTAAAAAATAAGCTTCCATTAAATCAAATTGCTCTTGATAAGCCATTTTTACCGTGAAACAATTATGAAATGATTTGTAAAAACAATCAAATGTGAATAACAGATGAAAATCTATTTTCAAATGTAACATTCCATATTTAAACTACGTCATACACGCAGTTATGTCGCATCTAAGAAAGGAGTCTGCATTACAAACACGTGCAAATTGCAATCGTCTTATCTAAATAGTAATTCGTCATTTCGATGGATAAATGACGTCAATGATAATTTAAGATTTCATTGTTTTCCATTCATTTAACTTCTGAAAATGGAGCTCATTTCGAGCAATTAATTAGTTAGTTTAAATTTTTGTACATAATTAAATTAATTTAAAATTTAATTGTTTTCATGTAATTCAATTTATGAAGTTTGTTAAAGAGATTTCATCCTTATTGACCCTAACAATCAATGCAATAAAAGTACACGGTACTTTTACAGATTTTAGTCGGTTCGATTACCGTGTGCGGCAAGCGAATTTTTAAAAATCTTTAATGCCGTTTTTTTTCTTTTCAAAAATAAAGGAATGTTTCCTTTGAGTAAAATTTTCTATCTAAAGTATTAAGAGTACCTACTTCCCCTCCAGGTGGCATTACAAAATTCCACCCTGTATATACACACATCAAAAGTGTCTAGGGATCAATCATTTTTATGCGGATTTCTTGAGATTGAGATGTGGCTTTGTAATAAATTTATGATTTTATAAATTTATATGGATCCTTTTTGGTGCATTTCATAATTTGAATCAGGAACTGTGAATCAAATTCGAGTAAAAGATGAAAATCAGCTGTCAATATTTTCCCTATAAAAACATACAACGTATTGAAGACATTATTAGTGCTACTGTTTCCCTACTACTGATTAAAACCAACGTTATTATGGAGCGGCGACGTCATTTAAGCAGGGAAGAAATGCTCAGAGCCGTGGGAATGATAGAAGCTGGTTCCCGGCAACGTACTGTGGCTTTAGCTCTGAATACAAGTCAGAGTGTTATCAGTCGACTTTGGACACGTTACCGAAGCACTGGTACCGTGGCTGAGCGCCATGGAGGACGGTATCGCTGCACCACACGGAGACAAGACCGATACATTCAAATCTTAACTCGAAGAGGTCCAACAATAACCGCCATGATGTTAGCCGTGAGGCTTCATCACTCTTCAGGGAACTTAATTAGCGACCAAACAGTCAGAAACCGCTTGCATGAAGTGAACCTTCATTCCTGAAGACCGCTACGGGTACCACCTATAGCAATGCACAATCGTAGGATTCGATATCAATGGGCTCTTGAACACAGAAATTGGGCAGAAGAACAATGGCGTTTCGTGTGCTTTTCTGATGAGTCTCGTTTTGGTATGAGACCGGATACAAGACGTATACGACACTGGAGAACCCCTGGACGCCAACAGCGATTAAAATCCTGCCAGGAAGTCCATCCTTATAGTGGTGGAACCATCATGGTATGGGCGGGTATTTGGATCGGCGGAAGAACTGAGTTGATTTGGATCAGAGGCAACCTCAACGCTCAAATTTATGCTGAGACGATTGTATCAGACGTCATCGTTCCTCTACAAGTGCAAATCGGTCCCTTATTTCAGTTAATGCATGATAATGCACGACCGCACACCGCAAGAGTTGTAAGACAGACTCTCGCCGCAGCTAACATCAATGTCCTGCCCTGGCCTGCTCAGTCGCCAGACTTGAACCCGATTGAGCATGCATGGGATATGCTACAGAGAAGAGCTCTGCCGAATATGGAGGGTATCCAGTCGCAAGAAGACCTTTTTTTGTTGTTGCAACGAACATGGGCGGCCATTCCACAGCGTGATTTGGATGAACTCATTTTGAGTATGCCAAACCGATGTTCTTGTGTTGTTAGTGTTCGCGGTAGAAACACGGATTATTAATTGTTTAAGTTACCCAATAAAATTTTAAAGAAAACTGTTATTTCAGTCTTTTTTTCGAACTTTAATGTTAGTGGTTCAAATGTCAAAAATCCCTTTATTAGGAAAATGGCAAATTTCTTTATTAATGCAAAGGTGACTTGGTTTATCGTTACTGTGACAAACGAAAACACTTTATTTGATGAATCCTTAAAGAAATAAAAAAAAAAAAATCAATCAGGAGAAAAGTTATTGCAAAAATATATGTTGATCCCTAGACACTTTTGATGTGTGTATGTGTCGTGGCTGGATCGCAGAATTAAACATTTCGTGATATGGTTAGCCATATCATTAAATGGTGGCATTTCCTTATATAGCACAGAAGTGGAAACTTGAACATTAACGTTGTGCATTTTTGAATATTTTGGAATGGTTAGGGAATTATTTTTTTATCAGTATAAAAGTACTATCATTTATGTGGTTAAATACAATATTAATCTGTTGCGCTATCGTACACAAACAACGTTGAATATTTTTAAATTGTCATTTAAAAATATTCAACGACATGACAATTAAAAAGTTTATTTCTCAGAAAACAATACAAACTGATGAAATTTGAATAATAATATTTCGAACTTACTTAATACTACATAATAATAAAAAAAAATTAATAACTATTAATCTAATTATCACAAATAAAAAACCAAATATAAAATCAAAATAAAGTTTAATCAAAATCCGACCAGTGGTTTTTGTGTGAAGGAAAAACAAACATCCATCCATCTTAACAACATTTCGCGTTTATAATATTTGGATGTGAAAATTTGTGAGAATTGATATATTATCTACTTGCCTATAGGGATGTTTCTATCTATACATATATATCTCCATATACATAACTGAAGTAGAGTACTTAAATAAAGCGAATTTGTTAAAATAAAAGTTTTATTCCATTCGAAATTAGTAGTAAGTATGTAGTAAATCAAGTTATTAGCCCACCCCGACTTCACGTTATACTTTTTTGCGATACCCAGAGGGTGTTATAGTGTTATGCCTAAATCCGGTAATCCGGTGTGTATATAGTGTTATGCCTAAATCCGGTACTAATACCGGATTTAGGCGCGGATGGAGTGGAGCCTCCGCCCGCTGGCTGTAACAAAGCGCTGGCATCATGCGAGCCGTAGCATCAGCAAGCCGAGGTTGCAAGGCTGGTGAGGCTGCACTTCCCGCAGCGCCGGAGAAGATACGATTCTTAAGATTTGGGCGATAAAGTTTGACCAATACAATTTGACAGTTTATCATCATGATCATCAATCATCAGTGTCATCATTCACCAATAATAATAATTACCAACCTTCATCACGGATTTATAATGAGATCAACGCACGACTTTAAAAGACCCTCGTCCTATCTATGTTTATATAAAGCATCGCATATAATAATCGAATCGCATGTTGCCTTTACCCTCTTCTGTATTTTTGTAAGTTGATGCTCCCATTCACACCATAGAAGGCTAATTCATTTAAAACTTGATTATACCAGTTTACATACAATGGTTATTGCTTGCGTGAGTTTCATGGTGTAGTGGTTGCAGCACCTTATTGGCTGTACTGTATATATACAAAATATTGTAAAAAATGGCATTTAAAAAAAGTGACCATGAGTTTTTATTGCCAAGTTCTTTTCTCATAGCTATTCTTATGTTTTATGCACTATAGGTGCCATAGATATTATCTACCGTATGACCAGCTACTCAGCAGGTACAAGCTAATTACCCTAAGCCGATAGACGGAAATACCTTGAGACATTGAATTTGTACAAAATAGTTAGAAATAGTTATAACTCAGCTAGTGAAGTAATTTTTATAGGCATTTCTTGCCAATTACTTTACAAATACAATAATTGCATTTTTGAAAGATAGAAAAATTTGAAGTCCAGACCTAGGAATCGAACCCGAGACTTCCGTAGCCAAACCGGGGCCAGAAGCAAACCACCTATCTGGAGGGATAGAGAAATTTGAGGTTTAGTAACATATACTTTGTGGTGTATTGAAGGAAACAACGTGTGTTCGGTACTATGTTTATTGCGAGACTGCCAAGGACAACGGTGCTCCGCGTGAGCGAGTGACGTGCATACAATCGTATAGCTACGTATAGGTACTTATACTAATGCTTACACTACACCTCCCTCCTTATCGGTCACTTACGTACTATACAAATTACAACTACTATTTAATTACAAACTTAAACATAAACAACATTATGTGTATAATACCTCTATCATGGTTTCAAAATAAATCTTAAACTACATATATACTAATACAATCTGTGACTAAAACATATAACAAAACGTTTCGGCCCATTCGCCTAGCTTAGAAATAAAACTATACTAAAACTATACTAAGAGAATATTCAAAACATGATAAAACTAAAATAACTCGTCTATACCGTAACGTATAGGTGGTCTCCGAATCCGGGGTGGTATCTCCCCTGTCGGTACCGAGTGTCCCGTCCCACCGGTATTACTGGCGGGAAGCGCCGGCTCCTCCGGCTGATCCACACTCGCTGGCGTCGGCAGAGGATACGACACAAATGGATTTGAGGAATCTTTCGGAATAAAGTTCGCGGGTGACAAATTACTCAACTCTGAATGGTTTCTTAATTGGTCTACATGCCGATGTATCACAGTTCCCTCCTGAGTCCTAACAGTATAATCCGTCCTACCTATTCGTTTAATGATTTCTCCTACCGACCACTTAGAACCCTGTCCGTAATTTCTATAATAAACTGATGTGCCCGGAGCTAGTGAACGTTGTGTGCCCCCCGCGTGACGCACTTGCGTTGCCTGGACACTACGAACGCGCCGTGCACAGGCTACGACCTACGTTATCAACTGGCCGCGCAGGCGGCGTCGATCGCAGTGCATCTAGCCGAGTGCGGAGCGCGCGACCTTGAAGTAACTGCGCTGGGGTTTCGCCCGTCGTGCAGTGTTCCGTATTCCGATATATGAGTAAAAAGCGGGCTAATGCAGTTTCTACGTCAATATTTTGAACGGTTGCTTTTTTAATGACTCTTTTACAAGTTTTAACGGCATTCTCAGCGGCGCCATTTGACGACGGGTGATACGGGGCAGAAAAAAAATGTACTATTCCATTCCCAGTTAAAAAATTTTCAAATTCCGTGCTAGAAAACGGGGGACCGTTATCAGAAACGATTTGTTTCGGTAAACCGAACCGAGCGAACACCTCTCTTAATTTTTTAATAACATTACCAGCGGTCGTTGACGTCATTTTAAATATTTCTATCCACTTAGAATGTGAGTCGACCAGTACTAAATACGTAGCCCCCGCGAGGGGTCCTAAAAGGTCTACATGCAGCCTAGTCCAGGGACACGGCGGCCACGCCCACGGCCGGGGCTCATGACCGGGCGGAGCGTCGGCCACCGCGGCGCAGACCCTACACGAACGGCACTGAGCTTCTATGTCCTCGTCTAACCCCGGCCACCAAACATAACTCCTCGCCAATGCTTTAGTTTTAACTATTCCTAAATGAGCCTCATGAAGTTCCTTAAGAATTTTTACCCGATATTCTGACGGAATAATAACACGATAGCCCCACATTAAGCAACCCAGCTCAGAGTAAATTTCCTTTCTCCTATTGAAATAAGGTTTCAATTGTTTTATCTGGACCTCGTTTGGCCAACCGTTGTGTACACTTTATTCAAAATTAAGTCTGAGTTCGTTTTTTTCTTTATGTGAGCGTTATCAAGGAGTAAAGCCTCGCTCGCAAAATGAAGATGGGTTAACTCCGGCAGTGGTTGACTATCCTCTGCCCCACTCCCGCGACTACTTTCTGCTCTATTGGCTGCTATCATACGCGACAAACAATCCGCGGTATTTGAGTCAGTGCTTACAAATTCTATACGAAAGTCGTACGCGGACAGTATGAGTGCCCACCTTTGTAACCTATTCGCGGTCATATTCGGTATACCCGTCTCCGCTCCAAAAATAGTTACTAGAGGTTTATGATCAGTACGTAGCGTGAACTGTCTGCCATACAAATATTGATGAAATTTTTTTACTGTATACACAATCGCTAAAGCCTCCTTATGTATTTGACTATAGGCTCGCTCTGCCCCGATGAGTGCACGCGACGCATATGCCACCGGGCACTCCCGGCCGTGGGCGTCTCGCTGCGCTAGTACCGCACCTATACCCTCTGCGCTCGCGTCGCATGTCACTATTAAGTCCTTAGTGGTGTCATAATGCGCTAGTACCTCTGTACTTATCAAAACCTGTTTCACTTTTTCAAATGCTTGCTCATGTATATAATCCCAACGCCATGGCGTATGTTTTTTTAATAACTCATACAATGGACCTAAGATACAACTAAGATTCTTTATAAACCGTCCATAAAAATTGACCATGCCTAAAAATGACCTAAGCTCCGAAACATCTTTGGGCCGAGGCATGTCAATAATTGGCTTGATTTTACTCTGATCTACGCTTATACCGTTCGTATCAATTACATAACCTAGAAAATTTACTTGGCTCTCAAAAAACACACATTTATTTTTCTTTAGTTTAAGACCAAATTCCTTTAATCGGTTAAGTACTTTCAATATCGTATCCATGTGTGATTTTAAACATTTATTTGAAATTAAAATATCATCTAAGAATACAGATATATTCGGTATATCTTTCAACATATTTATCATAAACCTTTGAAAAATGCCCGGACTTGACGAAAGTCCATAAATGAGCCTATTATACTTAAAAAGACCTCTGTGTGTATTTATTACGGTTAAATTATGAGGGTCATCCAATTCTACTTGATTGTAGGCCTGAGAAAGATCAATTTTACTATAAAATTTACTACCGTTCAAATTTGTAAGTAGATCTTCAATTTTCGGAACTGGATACTTGTCGACCAAAAGAACACGATTCAGAGTTACCTTAAAATCTGCGCAAATGCGTAATGCTCCATCTGCTTTCCGAACGATAACCAGCGGCGTGGCCCAGTCAGAGGCGTCGACAGCTTCAATAACCCCCGCGGCCAGCATGCTGTCTAGTTCCGCATCCACGCGGTCCCGCAGCGCGTACGGCAGAGGGCGTGCGCGGTGAAACACCGGCGACGCGCCCTCCCGCAAGCTAAGCCGGGCCCTCCCGCCAGTAAACCGTCCCAAACTCCCGTCAAATAGATCACCAAACCTATTAAAAATACACTGTATGTAATTATTACGCTTCGACTCGTTTATTTCCATGTTGTGCAAGCTCATTTCCGGTATTCCGATACCTAGCTCGGCTAACCATTGCCTGCCCAATAGAGAGGTGGTACCGTTATCTATAATATATAAATCTAAAAGTTTTGTATCACCGTCATAAGTAACAGAAACTTCAATATACCCAACAGGTGTTATCATGGTACCATCATAAAAACGTAATTTTAATTTACACGGCTTTACGGGTGAATTGGAAAAATAATTATTATATGTAGTTCTGTTAATACAAGACAAAGCCGATCCCGTATCGATCTCCATACATAACTCCCTATTATTAACCGATATTAATATACTGACCGGTTTATACTTCTTTAGCGACATCTGAAATATTGGTTCTTCTTGGTCGCTCTCTCCATATTCGTCCCCACAAACTCGTTGCGAATCCTCCAGGTGATGAGTGCGTGTTGAACCGCGCCACGTGCTACGCCTGGTACCACGCCCTCGACGAAAACTGCCACCGCTTCGTCTCTGCTGTGGTCCGCCCGCCGTTTTGACCCCCGGCGTCGCTCCTCTGTGCGTAGGGCCACTCGTGCTACCGCCCTCCGGGCACACCCGCCTAAGGTGTCCGATCTTTCGGCATCCGCTGCATTCGAATGTCTGATAACGGCATTCTCGGCTACTGTGCTGCATGTCACCGCATGCTGAACAACTTTTCACGTGCACCTGGTGGACATCTTCATCGCGTGTAGCTGCCATCTCCGCCTTCATGGAGACTACTGCTGAAGCATCACGCTCCGCAGCTTCTATCGCCGTTGCAATCCGCACCGCTTCCGCTAAATCCAGCTGTCCCGCTTCCGTAAATAATCTTTGTCTGATTTTTTTATTTGCCAGTCCGCACACAAATTGATCACGCATATTTTCGCTTAAATTTGCCCCAAATTCACAAAAACGTGCCATTTTCTTTAGCTCCGCTAAGTATTCGCTAATGGCGACGCCATCTTGTTGCCGGCATTGTCGGAATCTATAGCGTTCCGCTAACACCGATGGTTTTGGTTGTAAGTGATCTGCCATCAACTTACATAGGTCTTTGAAACTTTTATCCTTCGGTTTCGTGGGGCTACATAAGTTCACCATCAACTCGTACGCACTTTCTCCAATTACTGATATTAAAGTGGGTACCTGCATCTCCACTTTTACATCTTTCACTAAAAAGACCATCTCCAGGCGTTCCACGTACGACTGCCAGTTTCCCGTGCTCAAATCAAATTCCTTGATTTTATTCGCCATCCTCGTCGCCACTGTGGTGTATTGAAGGAAACAACGTGTGTTCGGTACTATGTTTATTGCGAGACTGCCCAGGACAACGGTGCTCCGCGTGAGCGAGTGACGTGCATACAATCGTATAGCTACGTATAGGTACTTATACTAATGCTTACACTACATACTTGACCTCAAATTTCTCTATCCCTTGATGCTCGCGAGTTTGGGCCCTCGCATGCGCCATCTAGTCAGTAGCTAAAGAACTATCACGGCTTTTGTTATTGCTTCGTTACAGAGAGCATTTTAACAAATTATTATGTCGCAGGCCGAATATTGAATTAATTTTTATAGGCATTTCTTGCCAATTACTTTACAAATACAATAATTGCATTTTTGAAAGATAGAAAAATTTGAAGTCCAGACCTAGGAATCGAACCCGAGACTTCCGTAGCCAAACCGGGGCCAGAAGCGAACCACCTGGACTTTTGTAAACTGAGCTAGTATTTACTATAAACTCTTAATGCAATATTTGGCATCCACGCATCCACGAGTTGATTATAATTGTGTTAATTATAAAACGACGTTGTACATAATATTGTACTGTAACCTATATACTTATTAAATTTACCAACTTAATTACATACTCAATACTTGTTCCAAAGATAATTTAATGCCTTTAGAATAGAATATATTCGACATCAATTACGTTTTACGCCAACCTACCCTTTACCAAGAGTAGTTAAATACTGCGTGTCATGTCGTCAATATTTAATTAGTCGTGATTTTAGCGAGCACGATACTCGTATATTTACGTCACAAAATGTAGGCCAATTTGATTTATTAAAGTGCTCTCGAAGGTATACTTTACTACATACACGAAATTCAGAGAAACGGTGGTCCCAACAATGGCCCCAACATACGAGATGTGTACTCTATACATAATATAATAATTGTAATTTAAATTTATAATTATCTTAATAATTAACAACGATATTAATAACTATCTTGGGACAACTTGCACCGCCATCTGCCCAAGCTAGACAAAGCCTGCACAATGGCGACCAGACTACTGATAAACATACATATGTATGTATTTCTAAATAGGTACATAAGAAGGTATGACGTGGTCGGATCGTAGAATCAAACATTTCATGATGTGGCTAACCATATCATTAAATGGTGGTATTTTATAATATGCCCAACTAAAACTGACTATATCGTTTAAACGTCAACGTATAATGTTTGTTATCGACGTTTGGTCATAGCGTTCATGTAGTGTGTCAATAATATAAAAATAATAATAAAAAACTCATAATTGAAGAAAATTACAAATACAATAATTGCATTTTTGAAAGATAGAAAAATTTGAAGTCCTGACCCAGGAATCAAACCCAAGACTTCCGTTGGCTGCGGAAGTCTCGGGTTTGATTCCTGGGTCTGGACAACCGGGGCCAGAAGCGAACCACCTATCTGGACTATGTTACTACACCTCACATTTCTCTATCCCTTAATGCTCGCGAGTTTGGGCCCTCGCATGCGCCATCTAGTCGGTAGTTAAAGAACTATCACGGCTTTTGTTATTGCTTCGTTACAGAGAGCTTTTTAACAAATTATGATGTCGCAGGCCGAATATTGAAGTATTTTTTATAGGCATTTCTTGCCAATTACTTTACAAATACAATAATTGGATTTTTGAAAGACAGAAAAATTTGAAGTCCAGACCCAGGAATCGAACACGAGACTTCCTTAGCCAAACCGGGGCCAGAAGCGAACCACCTATCTGGACTATGTTACGAGACCTCTCATTTCTCTATCCCTTAATGCTCGCAAGTTTGGGCCCTCGCATCCATCTAGTATACTTATAATACTTAGTTAAAAACAAACTTGTGAAATGCGTTTCGCATTGTTCTCTTTTTTCAAGTGAATTTTACAAAATTTAAATTTAAGTGATTTTAACAATTGGATGTTCATATCATCAAACGTTAAGTATTCATCGATCTGGTCAGACCACATCATGATGTGACCAGTGCTTATTGTACTATATCATGAAATACCACCATTTCATGATATGGTTGTCCGGATGATTGGCTCTAAAAATCGATACAAATGACACCAATGTTCCGATAAGTATAGGATTTAGCGCAAACTCAACACCCAAGTTCTTAGTTGTACGTTTTGGTTCATGATCCGGACAAGCCCGGCAAATAAAATTACAGCACCTCAGAGCGAGACATGGATAGCCCATTTATCGAGGAAGGCTATAGGCTATATAACATCACTCTACGACTAATAGGAGCGGAGCAGCAATGAAAAATGTTGCAAAAATGGGAAATATTTACGCAAATGAGGTTGCGCGGGTCAGCTAGTACTATCTAATATATAAAATTCTCGTGTCACAGTTTTCGTTGCCATACTCCTCCGAAACGGCTTGACCGATTTTGATGAAATTTTGTGTGCATATTGGGTAGGTCTGAGAATCGGACAACATCTATTTTTCATCCCCTTAAGAGTTTGTTTGTTTGTTTGAACGCGATAATCTCTGGAACTACTGGGCTGCACTGAAAAAATATTTTACTGTTGGATAGCCGATTTATCGAGAAAGGCTATAGGCTATATAACATCACTCTACGACTAATAGGAGCGGAGCAGCAATGAAAAATGTTGCAAAAATGGGAAATAGTTACGCAAATGAGGTTGCGCGGGTCAGCTAGTACTATTTAATATACATTCTAAACATAGTAGTAGTAGAACTTACGCACCAAGGGTTACACAGATTCCAATTAAATCCGTCCCTATCCAATAATAATTTACTGAAATCCATATTCAATGAGAACCCCATAAAGACCAACGCCTACAACTTTAACAATGTCTTAATCCATTGTTTATATCATCTATTGAATAATTGTCCTTCTGACATAAGTCCTTTAAGTCTGCTGCTGGCGATTACACCTATTAAAAATCTATACTAATATTATAAAGCGGAAGAGTTTGTTTGTTTGATTGTTTATTTGTTTGTTTGTTTGTTTGTTTGTTTGTTTAAACGCGCTAATCTCAGGATCTACTGGTCCGATTTGAAAAATTCTTTTTTTGTTGGATAGCCCATTTATCGAGGAAGGCTATAGGCTATATAACATCGCGCTACGACTAATAGGAGCGGAGCAGCAATGAGAAATGTTTCAAAAACGGGGAGAAATTATGCATACGAAGTTGCGCGGGACAGCTAGTAATATTATAAAGCTGAAGTTTGTTTGTTTGAACGCAACCATCTCAAGAACTACGGGTTCGAATTGAAAAATATTTTTACTATTGGATAGCCCATTTATCGAGGAAGGCTTTAGCCTATATAATATCACGCTACGATCAATAGGAGCGGAGCAGCAATGAAAAATGTTGCAAAAACGGGAAAAATTTACGCAGACGAAGTTGCGTGGGTTAGCTAGTGATATCTTGTTTCTGTCTTTTTACATGCGGGTTTTTTTAGTATTTATATTTAGTACTATTTTTTTAAATCTTCATTTTATTTTGAGGCGGTTTTTACAAAGCAACATGGGCCCACATGTTACTTTGTAAATGGTATCTTATCTTTATAAACTATCTACAATTATGAAAGTCGAGGTGGTTGATGCGTACACCATAAATAGATCCACTGCAGCAGCTAATGTTGGATTCGCTAGAAGGTTCATGAACATACTTACATCATTCAAATTTAAATTATATTTACGCACCAACCATTCTCTGTATCCTTTATATTTAATATATTCCACGAGTAAGTGATGGACGTCCTCAAGTACCTCACAATTAGGTTAATCCACTTTTTCATGAGGTATCCAAACTTCCTCATGGGATAGCGCCCAGAATGTAATCTACATAAAGAAGAGACACCTTTCTGTTACACCTTATATTGCCAGATTATTTCTTCCATACTGTGTCTCTCGAACTTGTCTAATCAGATTATCTTTTGATGTTTCCAAGTCCTGGAAATCCTAAATACCCTGTTTAATGTTTGATCCAAGGCAATATTGATTACAATTTTACTTTTTTATATTGGATATCGATTTAGTTAATTGAATCCTCGGGAGGGGGTTACCGAAGTCGATAGAAAAAATAGTACCTTATTTTTTTATAAACCTGTTGTTAATACATTGACTATAGACGTTGTCTTCGGATTCGAATCATAAATGTAAAAACTATATGAAAAAGGTACATTTTTTATTATTTTTTGTTGAATATCGTGTTGTGATTTCCCTCTTCCCACAAATTATATTTAGTACTTTTTAGTCGTTATACAATATAAATAATAATACAAGGTGATTTAATAAGAACTTCTTGTTTTATTATCGACGTTGTTTTTCTATGATTTGTCACTTAAAAGTTTTGTAAACATATAGGTTATGTATATTTACGAACTCGTCTTTTAAAGCCCTTTGTTTCGATACCCCACTCGAGGGTCCTTGAACTATTTTTTTGTCAGCCCGTACATTTTTAGTACATAAAATCCGCAATTTTGTTTTTCTTTAAGAAATTGATGTACACAGTGACACTTGCGTCATCGAGACGTATCATTTATTAAAATCCTTGAGGAGTCGTGAGCGGACATAGGAGCATTGGAAGAATACAAACGATCTTCTAACTTTGTTAGATAAATGATATAAAGTTCCAAATACTCATTAATATTAAAACATTTTGTTTAGTATTTCAACTAGGGCGGCAGAGCGCTTCACAGGCAAGCTAAGTCAATATAACCTAAAGGGCTACCTATGTCTCGGCGGGGGTTAGCATCAAGCTGTGTAGAATGTTAGAAAATCTCCTATGATGTTATGAATGCCTGGCTTTCAGATTTAACACTTTAATGTATTTTCATTCTATAAACTTGGGATTGAAGTATGGAGTTGTAAAAATGATATTTTGCCCTTTTTCTGGTTCATTTTGTTTGCGATAGAAATAACATTCCATATTTATTCATTGTAAAAATACAATAAGTTAATTAGTTAAATAAATTAACTTAGTTCATACAACTATACAATAATACAACTATAAGGTAAATTCTCAAACACGTAAATAACTCCCACTAACTTATTTTATCCTGGTACTTAGCCAATATTTTAAACGGAAACTTCTTTGCATTGTGTTCAAATAAACATCCACATCCTCTATTGTTATGCTGTCTTGGTGCGTTATTATTATATTTCAAATACGTACGGTTTTGAATCACACTAATAATATAATTAATATATATTTAACACACTAATACTATAAAGGCGAAAGTTTGTGAGTATGTGAGTGTGTATGTTTGTTACTTCTTCACGTCTAAACGGCTGAAGCGATTTTTATAAAATTTGATATGGAGTTGGCTGACACCCTGGATTAACACATAGGCTAATAAACCGCGGGTAACACCGCGGGGCATAGCTAGTAATATTATAAAGGCGAAAGTTTGTGAGTATGTGAGTGTGTATGTTTGTTACTTCTTCACGTCTAAACGGCTGGAGCGATTTTAATAAAATTTGGTATGGAGTTAGCTGACACCCTGTATTAACACATAGGCTAATAAACCGCGGGTAACACCGCGGGGCACAGCTAGTACATAATATATGCCTAAATTAAATAAACTTTGTACACATATTCTTGGAGGTATTAGAAGTAACATGGGATTATAAAAAAGGGGAAAATTTACGCAGACGAAGTTGCGCGGGACAGCTAGTAGGTATTAAATAAAAGAAACGTTGATTATGTACCTATCTTCAGGACGGATTTTCCGCCCATCTATTTTGTTTCAATCCCACCGACAAACAAAACAGACTAGAGGCAACTCAAACTGCCAAATTAAATCATTACATTAAACATAAAAAGATAAAATATGAAATACATACCTATACAGTTATCTATATAGTATAAAGTCAAAAGAAGTAAAAATTAAGGTTCTTAAACAAATCATTTACTTTTAGTATTTGTTAAATTAACTCATAAACATATTACATTATTTGAATGAACATAACGAACATATCTAATCAGCCAATTTTATTATCTGACTAGCAACATTTCTCATTGCTGCCCCTATTGGTCGTAGCGTGGCGTTATATAGCCTATAGCCTTCCTCGATAAATGGGCTATCTAAAAGTGAAAGAATTTTTCAATTCGGATTAGTAGTTCCCGAGATTACCGCTTTCAAACAACAAACAAACTAACTCTTCTTAATATTAGTATAGATTAGTGTAAAATAATTCATATTTAAACTTATGGGGGTTCAAAATAGCATCCTAGATGGACTTTATAAAACCAGGGGCCATCAACATCCAAATTTTGCCAAGTGCAGGACAGTTCAACTTCATGTTTAAATGTGATGCATGTCAGTCGCTGAATTGCTGGCAAAGAATTGACAAATAGACAATAGGTAGGACGCTCGCCGGTTTGGCGACATCAACACTAACTCGCCTACTCTTATAGTTTCGCCATGTCCGTCCGTCCGTTCGTCTGTCCGTCCGCACCCTTGCTCAGAGACTGTTAGTGCTAAATTACAGCCTCCTAGGCCGGAATTTTGCATAGATACACATATTACTAACGCCGACAAAGTAAAATAATTAAATCCCTAAAAAAATGGTACCCCCCCCCCATATGTAAAGTGGGAGTGTGATTATTTTTTCATACCCCATCGTGTGGGGTATCATTAAATAGGTATTTTAAAAACGTTTAGGGGTTGCAAAGATGAGTTTAGTTTTAGAAATCCGTTTGTAAAATATTAAGCTTTAAAGTGTAAATTTTTGTTAGAGTCAAGTGTCCCCTTCCCTGCCAGCTAAATGGTTGATGTTAGATATGTGAAAAAAATCACGGTAGTAGTATATATAGTTAAATTAAAAGGAAAACTATCACGGCTAAGTAGGCTTTACAGGTTTAACTACAATTGACACATAAGAGTTCATGGTACGGCCTCAGGCCTATAAATAAGCGCATTGTTAAGAACTCTAGAAACCTTTAAACTCATTTTCTTCCTCATCGTTCTTAGTTCTTCATCATTCGTTCATTCCTTTATTCCCAAATGCGGAGTTGTAACAAACATAGAAAGTATGACACTTCGACGATACATTTCATTCAACCGTGACAGTTTTTTGTCACAAAGCCGTGAGCTTCCCTCTTGGCTCTGTGTAATGTGTATACGTTTCGTACAACCCGTTCCATTTTTCACAGCAGTCATGTTTCATGCAAAACCTTTCTGCGATGTTTGAGCCTGTTTGTGTATTTATTTCACAGTTTTTTGCTATGGTAATTCTTTTGGGGTATTTCTGTAAACAATTTTTAGCCGGCCTGTTTTTATTTACGTTTTCCCAGTATATTTCTTTGAAATGAGTTTTAATGTTTTCTTATATATTTTCTTCTCTATTATGTGTTTTGGAATTGTAGAGAGGCTAAAAATCCTAAATAGACTAATTAAGGGTATATTAATTAAATAACTTTTTTAACCCCGACGAAACGGAGGGGTAGGTGTAGTATGGTGGGTCTGTGTATCTGTCTGTGCCATTCGTAGGATCAACAGATGCGGTTTTATTACAAAACTGGTTAAATCAAGTAACTACTTCGCTTTATTTGATGAAAATCATGTGGATGATCAACTTTTAATCACACGTGACGGGATTTTTTAGGGTTCCGTAGTAAAGAAGTCAAAAAACTCTTATAGTTTTTAATTCGCACACATTATTATCGGTGTTTCAAGTCTGTTAGTTTGTTTGTTTAAGATTAACGCAAAATTTCGTGAATAATGTTTGATTACTTTATTGCAGTCTTAAAGGCAATATCCAACCTAATACTGCTTTGTATTGTATTTACAAGTATCATTAAACCGATTAAAATGACGGTAAATATAGTTTGATCTTTAATTCACTAGCCACACCATACATTTTAGAGGTCAAGTGGAATGGTCACAATAGCCGGCAACTACGCGGGCTGAGCTAGTTTGAAATCAAAATTCTTTATGTGCATGGCTAATTTCGCAAAACAATAGGAAGCTAAAGCCGAAAAAAAACAAGGCAAATAAATAAAATTAAATAATTTAAAGCCCGCCTGCGCAAAATATATGCAAACAAGATCCCTTACATATGTAATATCGTGCTGTCGGAGGCACCATACTAAGTTCATCGAGCTTCCGACATTCAGCATGATCTGTACTAATATTATAAAGCTGAAGAGTTTGTTTGTTGGTTTGAACGCGTTAATCTCAGGAATTACTAATCTGAATTGGAAAATTCTTTTACTGTTAGATAGCCCAATTATCGAGGAAGGTTATAGGCTATATAACATCACGCTACGACCAATAGGAGTGGAACAGCAATGAAATATGTTGCAAAAACGGGGAAAATTTACACATACGAAGACGCGCTTGTCAACTAGTCTATACTTACTAATATTATAAAGCTGAAGAGTTTGTTTGTATGAACGCGGTAATCTCAGGAACTACTGGTCTAAATTGAAAAAATATTTTTCTGTCGGGTAGCCCATTTATCGAAGAAGGCATCACGCTACGACCAATAAGAGCGGAGAAGCAATAAAAAATGTTGCAAAAACGGGGAAAATTTACGCATACGAAGTTGCGCGGGTCAGCTAGTATTACATTTATGTAGGGGATCTTGTTTGCATCTTTTTTGTGCAGGCGGGTCTTTTCACTTGTGGTTTGAAAGATATGAGTCGTAAAGTATATTACACACATACCTACATACATAGAAGATACCCGCGAAGATTGCCTTCCTTGCAGTCGGGTAAAAACTCGCAGCCATTATTTTCAAATTGCCATTTTTTTATAAACTGTATAAATATGGAAGTAAGATGTTGAATATTTTCAATTTTTTGATTGCCTAAATCTTTTGTACGATAAGCACTAAGTCTCGAAAATCCCCCTACCCGTTTACTACCCTACCCATTTTTGAATATTTTGGAATGGTAAGGAAATAATTTCGCACGAATTGCTTTATTTGTCAGTATAAAAAGTACTATAATTTATGTGGTTATTACAATATTCATATATTGCGCTATCGTATACAAACATAAACAACAGGAGCAGGCATACATTTTCGCCGCGCGGTAGAGAGAGAGGGGATATTACTTCCTCTCCTATGCTGCGCCAGCGGTCTGCTCTTTCTCTGTCTTACGAATTTTCGATCAGGTCACATGTACTGACGCGAGTTTAACATTTTTTACCCATCCTCAAAACGCACTTTTTGTATTGTTTGCAATGAATATGTCTATCCTTGTCTACCTTTATTTTATTTTTTTAGTTTGTGGCGCGCAATTGATGACACAAGTATGCGACTCGTAGCAGCTACCGTTTTAAGACAAGATGTGTCATAATTACTGTTAATTAAGGCGCATCTTTACACATAGAGATACATTTGCTACCAGGATAGCAGAACTAGTCAAGAGGTATTTAAAACTAAAAACAGTCATTAATCTGACGTCACACTACAATACTAACATTTTCCTTTTATTTTGTGATTGCCTAAATCCTTTGTACAATTAGCATAAAGTCTCGTGAATCCCCCTACCCATATATTTCAAAGTTTTCTATTAACATGTGGCCATGAGAAGCACTTAAAGCTGATTAATTAATTTCTCTTGCACGGCAGAAAACTGATCCCAGTCAGCAACTTTATAAGTTCTTATAAGAAAGCTCTTGAACATCATAAGTAGGTAAAGTTGAGGGTATATTCCATAAGCTTGGAAACTAATTACACGGCAAAGTAAAATGAGTAGGTACTTACCTATATTAAATTGCAAACTTTCTTATGCTAACTTGGACGAAGAAATAGCTTAGATAAAAATATTCATGGATAAAAACTTCCTGGCGAAAGATCTTCGGGCGTAGACACGAACTTAAATTAGTACCTAGCTAAATCAATAAAACACCGGGCAAGAGCATGACGGACCATGCTCGGTGAAGGGTTCCGTAGCTATCACTAAAAATAAATGCAGCCATTATTTTCAAATTGCCATTTTTTTATAAACTGTATAAATATGGAAGTAAGATGTTGAATATTTTCAATTTTTTGATTGCCTAAATCTTTTGTACGATAAGCACTAAGTCTCGAAAATCCCCCTACCCGTTAATGGAATGGTAAGGAAATAATTTCGCACGAATTGCTTTATTTGTCAGTATAAAAAGTACTATAATTTATGTGGTTATTACAATATTCATATATTGCGCTATCGTATACAAACATAAACAACAGGAGCAGGCATACATTTTCGCCGCGCGGTAGAGAGAGAGGGGATATTACTTCCTCTCCTATGCTGCGCCAGCGGTCTGCTCTTTCTCTGTCTTACGAATTTTCGATCAGGTCACATGTACTGACGCGAGTTTAACATTTTTTACCCATCCTCAAAACGCACTTTTTGTATTGTTTGCAATAAATATGTCTATCCTTGTCTACTTTTATTTTATTTTTTTAGTTTGTGGCGCGCAATTGATGACACAAGTATGCGACTCGTAGCAGCTACCGTTTTAAGACAAGATGTGTCATAATTACTGTTAATTAAGGCGCATCTTTACACATAGAGATACATTTGCTACCAGGATAGCAGAACTAGTCAAGAGGTATTTAAAACTAAAAACAGTCATTAATCTGACGTCACACTACAATACTAACATTTTCCTTTTATTTTGTGATTGCCTAAATCCTTTGTACGATTAGCATAAAGTCTCGTGAATCCCCCTACCCATATATTTCAAAGTTTTCTATTAACATGTGGCCATGAGAAGCACTTAAAGCTGATTAATTAATTTCTCTTGCACGGCAGAAAACTGATCCCAGTCAGCAACTTTATAAGTTCTTATAAGAAAGCTCTTGAACATCATAAGTAGGTAAAGTTGAGGGTATATTCCATAAGCTTGGAAACTAATTACACGGTAAAGTAAAATGAGTAGGTACTTACCTATATTAAATTGCAAACTTTCTTATGCTAACTTGGACGAAGAAATAGCTTAGATAAAAATATTCATGGATAAAAACTTCCTGGCGAAAGATCTTCGGGCGTAGACACGAACTGAGATTAGTACCAAGCTAAATCAATAAAACACCGAGCAAGAGCATGTCGGACCATGCTCGGTAAAAGGTTCCGTAGCTATCACTACAAATAAATGCACTAATATGAAAAAATACGATCTAAAAAAGTGCAGCTAAAGGGCGTATCTTCATGACTCTTTTGTCCTTTTGTTGGGAAGCGCATTTAAAGACGGTATATCAGATCATACGACGGTATATTTGACGTGACCTTTGTATGTTTTTGGTTAAACGGTTTAAAAGATGAACCGGAGGGCGGGGACACCTTTTTATTATATTTTTTATTATTATTTACGAAAATATTCACTTAATCAAAAAAGTTTCCTTGGAATATTTTAAAAGACCTGTTGAATGATGTGCCACATGTAGATGTGTGCTAAAAAAACAACGGGTTGCATTTCGGAAGTGCCGACCGAAGTGAAAACTTGAACATTAACGTTGTGCATTTTTTAATATTTTGGAATGGTTAGGGAATAATTCAAAAAAAAAGTGCGCAACGCAGCTAAAGAATTTTCAATTCAAAAAGTTAGTCATTTTTTCTTCAAAAAGTAGGGACTTTAACATCTTTGTATGTGTATCTCACACGGTTCAAAAGTTAAGGGGGGGGGGGGACACAAATTATGCAACTTTCAGGTGTTTTTAAAAGACCTGTCGAATGGTACCTCATGCATGGTGATGTTAGCCGAAAAAAAAATTCAACTCCCTAAAAGTAGTGTCCCCCCTGAAAATATTTATTTTTATTATTTAGCTATCAAACTAAGTAGCGGCCACTAAAAGACATCTTTTTACCAAATTTCATCAATATTCATTGAGGAGTAGTCTCTGAGTAAAATGCCTATGACATACGGACGAACAGACAGACTGACAGACGGACATGACGAAACTATAAGGGTTCCGTTTTCTGCCATTTGACTACGGGACCCTAAAAAGGAGGATAAATTTCCGTTTCTAAAAAATAAAACCGTAAAATACGAAAAAAACCGTAAACAAAACATAATGCTCAAAAGAATCCATTTATGTCACAATTTTATGTATGTGTACTTTTTCTATTGTTTGCAATGAATATATTTATTTATTGTCTATGATGGCGGCGCGGGTTTGATGACGCAAGTATGCGACTCGTAGCAGCATCCGTTTTAAGACTAGATGCGTCATAATTACTGCTAATTAGGGCGCATCTTTACACATAGAGATACATTTGCTACCAGGATAGCAGAACTAGTCAAGAGGTATATAATTAAAACTAAAAACAGTCATTAATCTGACGTCATACTACGTAGGTACTATTATAGCGTAACATTTTCCTATTCCGATCAATGCTAACTAAACCGTCTTTTTTACTCAAACACGTCATTTTGTGATCACGCAGATTGGTACGTGAAAACAAAATACACTATATTAATAATATAATAGTAATAATATATACTTTATTTATTTATTAGGGACAAAAAACAGATACATGTTGGCATTTAACAGAAAAAATAGTCTTAAAATAAGATTGTGAACATGTATCCCACACCTTTGTCTTCGAAGTACCTAAATGTTTACTTAAAACATAATACAAAGTAAACAACCTACTTGGAACATGTTGTTATGAAGCGGCGGTAGCCTAATGGCTAAGGCATCGGTCTCGCAATCGTGAGGTCGCGGGTTCGAATCCTACCCATTATACTACCGACGTGAACCCACTCCTAACACAAGCCATTGAGCTTAGCTGGAGGGGTTAACAGGATTGCTAGTAATGTGGGACGAAATCCCGCATTGCTAGTTATGTTTAAAAAAAAAATAAAAAAAAAATGTAATAAGATTAAGTGGTGGAAAATAGAAGTTCCTTGACCATCTTTATAAACTTAAAACTAGACAAGAAAAATATGTTTATTGTACACCAATATAAAAAAACAAAGTATACATTGTCAATGGGCGCCCTTATCGCTAAGAGCGATCTTGTTTCGATTAATTTATTTTAATAAGAAGAAAAGGAAGCCGTGATAATTTTAACCCCAACGCCAAAAGAAAGGTCTTATAAGTTTAACGTATATCTGTCTGAGGATTCCTAGCGTCGAAACGGATAGACTGATTTAGATGAGTGTTTAATTAACAAGCGAAATTATTACAAAGTAAAAAACCCGACTGCTTAAAATGAACTGAAATATTTTGCGCAGTCAGATAAATACATAACCCTCCTTTTTGCGCAGTCGGGTAAAAAGCTACTTTAATCGGGATTTGTTTGATAAAATCTGGTCAGTCATTTTGAAGATTATGAGGAAGATTATCATTTTTTGTTTCACCTGTCGCCGTTCTTTGTTAAGTAACATTAGGTAGGTATTATGGTTATAAAATTACAGTATTTCTTATCTCTTCGCTTCTTATTGGTCTTTCTCCAACACTACATAATTCGCGTTTAAATCAAACTAACACCACCCAGCTATATCATATGACCCCTACATCGATGTGTAGAAATCAGATACCATTGACATTTCTCTGCTCTCCTAGTAATGGTACTTTAAACCTCTGTAACTGGATAATAGTGCCGTCAACTAACTCACTATAATTTTATTAGTCTGCTCACTAAAGTGGTTGGTGCTTTTAGTTGAAAAGCTACTAGTTACTTTAGAACCACAATGTCTATAGACTTTTCACTTTTAACTTAAAAGTTTCTTGCGTACTCTTAGTTGATTAATTGTATACGTAGCTAGGTAACTTCGATGATTTAATTTAATATTACGTGGAAATATACCGAATAAGCCCGCGATTGAATATCATAATATAAAATGTAAGCACAATGAAACGTAATCAAATTTCAAAAAACAAAAATTAAACATGGAAAACGAAGAAATAAAAGCAATAAACAAACTGCTGTTTCACTTGTTTTACTTCGTGTAAAACAATTTAAAATTATACGCACGAATAAAACAAATGAACGTGGGTATGTCGCGTTTCGAATAGTAATCGAAAATCAAATAAAGAGAGCTCTGTGAGTTTCACAGCCCGTTAAGCTCTATCTGGTTATGACACCCTGGTATGATAGGTCAGTAAATATTTAAAATTGAAAAAAATGGGTTTGTTATTTAACTGTTTTTCTATAAAAGTACATAAGTACATATTGATAGATTCCATTGCAATTCCAAATCGGGATCGGAATCAACGAATAGTGTTCGTTTACTGGGCATCAAGTTATAACTATATTAACTGAATGTCGACATTGGCATCGGTTGATTTCATCGGCTAAACAAAATCAAAATGAATCTATTACCAATGAAATATAATACGGATGAAAGTAGCATATCATTAGACTGCCTCTGTAGCGGTGGTTTTGTATCCGACTGCTCCGCAAGAGGTCGTGGGTTCGATCCCCACCTAGGGTAAAACTTTGTGTGATGAGCACGATGGTTTATTCTGTGTCTGGGTGTTATTTATCTATAATATGTATGTATTTAGAAATATATAAGTATGTTTATCGGTTGTCTGGTTTCCATAGTACAAGCTCTGCTTAGTTTGGGATCAGATAGCTTTGTGTGAGTTGTCCCAAGATATTATTATTCACACCCAGGAGATTGCACTACTAGCCTGCTGAATTCTTCACAAAATAAATGACGCATTAAAAATCTTAAACGGGGCGGTAAAGCTTTGCATAAAACATGGCTCTTGTGAAAAATGGAACGCGCTGATACACCAAGTGCAACGTACCAAACACTTCAGCCTATGAACATATACAGAGGCATAGCAGAGGAATCTCCAAAGAGAAGTGTCTTCTTCTTCTTATTTTTAAGTTTATGGTAATCTAGCCAATTTTCTAGTCAATTACAGACAGTTTTAAGAATCTTAAAAAGTACACGTGCGTTTAAAATTCTTAAGACATGGACCATATGAAGTTAAAGTCTACGTGTAAATGGGGGGAGCTGTAAAAATTCTGACAGCTCAGATTGTCATATTTTTTTTTTTTTTTTTTTAAAGAAGATAACTAGCAATGTGGGGTTGTCGTCCCACATTACTAGCAATCCTGTTAATCCCTCCAGCTAAGCTCAATGGCTTGTGTTAGGAGTGGGCTCACGTCGGTAGTATAATGGCCAGGATTCGAACCCACGACCTCACGATTGCGAGACCGATGCCTTAGCCATTAGGCTACCGCCGCTTCAAAAATAACATTGCACAACTATAAGCCGTTGGCCAGTTTAGAATCAGTTGCCTGAGTTTTATCACAAATGTCCAGTTTGCTATGAATGTTTAAAAAGTTACACAACAACTCTTTTTGCGCGCCTCTTTTGTATGTTAGATACGATAAATTTTCTAAACATTTCTAACAAAGAAATAATCTCTACTAATATTATAAAGCTGAAGAGTTTGTTTGAACGCGGTAACCTCAGGAACTACTGATACGAACTGAAAAATAATTTCACTGTTGAATAGCTCATTTATCGACGAAGGCTATAAGCTATATAACAGCACGCTATAACTAATAGGAGCGGAGCAGCAATGAGAAATGTTGCAAAACGCGGCACAGCTAGTTTTATACATTCTGAGTAAAAAGAATGTGATAAAATGGTACTTACGCTCAGGTTTACACATTTGACAAATTATCATGTAATGTGTGTTAGTTTATACATTAATATAATAGCACTAGCTGTCCCGCGCAACTTCGTATGCGTAAATTTTCCCCGTTTTTGCAACATTTCTCGTCGCTACTCCGCTCCTATTAGTCGTAGCGTGATGTTATATAGCCTATAGCCTTCCTCGATAAATGGGCTATCCAACAAAAAATATTTTTTTAAATCGGACCAGTAGTTCCTGAGATTAGCGCGTTTAAACAAACAAACAAACAAACATACAAACAAACTCTTCCGCTTTATAATGTTAGTATAGATTAAAATTCTCATCTCTCTCAGGAATCGTATCTTGGCAATTGTATCACCATATAATGAACCGATGTTATGACACCTTTTTCACAAAAATATGGCTCAGTCTGTCCATAATAGCTACCCCCACCAAACCATCACTGAAGTCGGATAATGTTGTACTCTGCTGACTAATTGGGAAGCTTCTATAGAGCTTTGTGCATAAATTCCGTCATTCTGCTTGTTAAAATATAGCTCAATAGTAAAAATTTTCTCGTTAGTAAATACAAATTTTCCTCCCTTTGCGTATCGTTTAGGAAGTTATTTTGCTTATACCACAATATTTTTTTTGTTTTTTTTTTTTTAAAAAGGCGACTCCCGCAGTAGGATACAAGCCTTGTGTCACGGGGGACTTTACAAACATACGTCACGGACACAAAGTACACCCAGACTCGGAACAACAATTTGTGGATCACACAAAGTGGTGTCCCGTGTGGGAATCGAACCCACGACCTCTTACGTAGGAGACGAGCACACTCCCGCCGCGCCAATTCAATTTCAGGCAGTCAATTTTAAAATTTATTAGTCAAATAGGGCGGCTTATAGGCTGGAAGTCCTAAGTGATACCTACATAGTTCAAATGTCAAGACATGGTTAGGTTATCGACCCGAGATAAAATCTTTTGCTTTCGGTCAGGCTTTCTTCGAATTCTATCCTGCACTACTTTGGTCGCCTTTTCTTACGAAAATGATAAAACACAATGAATATCCCGTTCCTAATATTCATATTAAAATGACAGATTCCAAATTCAAATGTATTATTATGTTTTTTTTTAATTATATGTCAATTCATAATAATAATCTATAGCACGTAATAATATTCATTTTTATAAAACCATGTAGTATGCTTTTATATATAAATTTTGATTGCTGTCATGTCTTTAGTGCCACTCGCAAGATTATATAGAGGCGATACTTATATTATTATATAAACGCGTGTGCCGATTTTGATGACTTATAATTGACGTATAAATCATCAAAATCGGCTCACGCGTTTGGTCTTTATAGTGCCACAAAAGAACACACATACATACATAGACTGATAAACCCATTACCCCTTTGCGTCGCGCAGTTAGGTAAAAAAATTATCAGTACCGCCTCTATATAGTAAACTAGCTGCCCCGCGCAACTTCGTCTGCGTAAAATTTCTCCCGTTTTTGCAACATTTCACATTGCTGCTTCGCTCCTATTGGTCGTAGTGTGATGTTATATAGCCTATAGCCTTCCTCATAAATGAGCTATCCAACAGTGAAAGAATTTTTCAATTCAGATCAGTAGTTCCTGAGATTACCGCGTCCAACAAACAAACATACAAACTCTTCAGATTTATAATATTAGTATAGATATAGTAAGAAACCGTTTTAAGAAACCGTTGTCTACAAAATAATACAAATAATACATTATTACAATGCGCATATATTTTCTTTGTTTTGGAAGAACCAGCAGACGTTGTCCTGCCAAAAAAATCCCTAATTAATCTTTGATCTTTATTAGGCCCAACTATAGTTAAGAAAGCAAGGGAGTCAATCAATCGGCACAAAGCAATTATCAAAATCTGTCGAGCCATTTAGAGGAAAAAATAAAGACAAACGCACACACGATATATAAGGCTAATTCTATCAATAACTTAGTAATAATCCTGACCAGGATATTATGAACGTGAAGAGTTTACATTACGAGGATATGGATCATACACATACACATACACACGACTCCTCCTTATTATTCCGTGCACATTGACAGAGACAATTGAGGAAAACCGAACCCTATGATTGAAACATTACAAGATAGTCAACGACCAATATGGTCGTTGAAGATAGTAATAGGTATATTACAGACTAGCTTTCGCCCGCGGCTCTGCCCGCGTGGATATCGGTTATCGCGATAAAAACTATCCTATGTTCTTCCCCGGGACCCAAACTATCTCCATACCAAATTTCATCTAAATCGGTTTAGCTGTTTGAGCGTGAAAGCGTAACAGACAGACAGAGTTACTTTCACATTTATAATATTAGTATTGATAAAATACCTACACATAAGTCTACAACATAATATGACAGAGTTAAAAAAGACTCCTTATAATAACATTTTTGTTTGCTTCGAGTGCATTAGATCAAAGAAATATTACTACTTCATGCAAAAATTTTCGCAGAAGCACTCTAAAGCTAACTTTGAATCCAAAATATTGAAAATTCCTTGCACTCTCTCTTTAAAATATGGAAAGTGGACCGAATTTTTCATATTTGCTGTTCAAATACATGTGGAATTGTGAATACCGCTCTACATTTTGTAACTTATTTGCCATGTAAAAGCAAATATTTGACATGTACCTAGAAATACATCGTTTAATTTCTTCTCTTTTTGGCTTCAGATGGCAGAAACTCGTACCCGTATCCAACAAAATGATCTACTTCTTCACGAAGCAGTAATAAAGAACGAACCCGCTGCGGTTCGCGAAGCATTGGATCGACCTACAGACGTCAATTGCAGGAATAATGTGAGTAAACTACCTCTCGTCTATGTTAGCCTAGTAGCCATATTTCATGTTTGATGCTACCTTCGATTTTTACCTGCGTTCAAATGTTATTACAATTGTTATTATTATTGTTGTACGTTAATATTGACCTAAATTACCTATTTATTTATTTACTACAATTACACAGAATCCATTACAATATTGACTATTGAATACAATTATGTCATAAAAACATCATTGATAGAATACGGAATACCTATAAAAATAAATTACATGTCAACAATGCCAAGTAACAATAACACTAATATTAAATAAATATATCTTTAACATTATGTTAGCCTGGTAGTCATGTAGAATAGTAAGCTTTTTTATTTATTTGTTTAAGCCTATCGCCATACTGGGGTAATAATAACTATCTTTATCTTTATATATAAATATTTCTTGTGTGCGTGTGTATGTCACTGAACTCCCCCTAGACGGCTGGACCGATTTTGATGAAATTTTTTTGTGTGAGTTCAAGGGGATTCGAGGATGGCTTAGATTCACAATTGAACCCGATTTACAAAAAAAAAGAGTCAAGACGAAGTTCGCCGGGACAGCTAGTATATATATATATATATATATATATATATATATATATATATATATATATATAAATATATATATAATTCTACTGCACGTGTGTATGTCTCTGAACTCCTCCTAAACGGCTGGACCGATTTTGACGATTTTTTTTGTGTGTGTTTATGTGGATTCGAAAATGGTTTGGATTCACAATTGAAACCGATTCACAAAAAAAAAATAGGCGGTACGAAGGTCGCCGGGACAGCTAGTTTATTTATAATAATAAATCCCAATGCAGTGCTTTTCACTACAGCAAAACAAAGGCACAAAGAAAATCAACGTTAGAGAAACCTAAATGGCGTGACAGCTTAAATTGGTTAAGATTTAACAAGCGAGTTCATTCAAAAGCCATCAGTCGCTCAGAGTAATGTCAAACACAGCTCGCCTCAATTAATTAACAATTCGCTTGTAGCAAATCTGAACAACAAACCAAATGTTTATTTCCAATCATTCTGGCTTTGGCAAAATAATTACAATAACATAAATTGTGTTGTTAAATATCAAAACTGGGAAATGAAAGAAATATGTTGTACTGTATGTTGTTTTGGCTATACTTTTTTAAATGATGAGTTTTTATACTGAACGACCACTTACGTAGGACGTACTTAGGGTAGCTATTTACTTAATGATGTTTTATGAAACCAAAAAATAAAACAAAAATTATGATGAGCAATAATACTTTATTAAAATTAAAAATAAAAATGTTAACACTGCTGTAAAATTAAACAAAACCCAAAACTGCCTCCATGGCATATGCTTCCGAATTATTTGAAATGTTCTCTACTGTTTTCTTTCGTGCTCTCGGCGGGTCACCCATATATTTAAACTATTTCCATTAATTATCTCCAATTATATTCAATACTTAGACGCCATACTTAATTCTCATTGGTCGTCGCGGACGTGCTAGTCCTTGATGGACATACCGGGATATGAAAAAAACCATCAATCTCGATCGTTATTTTCATTGTGAATTTAATGACTTACCTTGATTTAAAGAAAAAGAAACATGAATTTTTAAAATTTCAAATTTGGCGCCATTCATCATTCATTTAACGGCTTTTGATATTTAACTACATAATAGACAGCAGAAAATTCATTGATACGTCGACGACACACATTCCCCGGCACATTTTTTCTGTCTCTTCTCACTTTTTGTATCTACCTATATTTCTACCTGTATACTAACATAAGTCCAACTTTTAACCGCAAAGACTTATTCTACTTACGCATCTGAAAACGAAAAAGACATGCTGATGAATTATAATAGGTGGGTTACGTATTACGTCAGTAGGTACGTCTGCGATTATGGAGGCGTATTGTTTTCCCAGTTAAGCAATTAAATTGGCACGAATGGCAGGCGTTTGTTTTGTTCGGTGTGGGAGGTGCTAATCTCTTATTTTGATATGATCCCCTAGTAATGTGCTTGTTGTTACGTATTGTACAATATAAATTTAATAGAATATAAAATAATTTGTTTTATAATGTCATGATAATAACACAAATAAAACAAATAATAATAATACAAGATGTTACATTTCAAGACGATATCATATCTATAACTTTGACTGCGTCACGCTGACTCTATATTATACTTAAATGCAATTTTAATCATTATCACTCTTGTGCCAACTACACACATCAAAAGTGTCTAGGGATCAAGCATTTTTATGCGGATTTCTTGAGATTGAGATGTGGCTTTGTAATAAATTTATGATTTTATAAATTTATATGGATCCTTTTTGGTGCATTTCATAATTTGAATCAGGAACTGTGAATCAAATTCGAGTAAAAGATGAAAATCAGCTGTCAATATTTTCCCTATAAAAACATACAACGCATTGAAGACATTATTAGTGCTACTGTTTCCCTACTACTGATTAAAACCAACGTTATTATGGAGCGGCGACGTCATTTAAGCAGGGAAGAAATGCTCAGAGCCGTGGGAATGATAGAAGCTGGTTCCCGGCAACGTACTGTGGCTTTAGCTCTGAATACAAGTCAGAGTGTTATTAGTCGACTTTGGACACGTTACCGAAGCACTGGTACCGTGGCTGAGCGCCATGGAGGACGGTATCGCTGCACCACACGGAGACAAGACCGATACATTCAAATCTTAACTCGAAGAGGTCCAACAATAACCGCCATGATGTTAGCCGTGAGGCTTCATCACTCTTCAGGGAACTTAATTAGCGACCAAACAGTCAGAAACCGCTTGCATGAAGTGAACCTTCATTCCCGAAGACCGCTACGGGTACCACCTATAGCAATGTACAATCGTAGGATTCGATATCAATGGGCTCTTGAACACAGAAATTGGGCAGAAGAACAATGGCGTTTCGTGTGCTTTTCTGATGAGTCTCGTTTTGGTATGAGACCGGATACAAGACGTATACGACACTGGAGAACCCCTGGACGCCAACAGCGATTAAAATCCTGCCAGGAAGTCCATCCTTATAGTGGTGGAACCATCATGGTATGGGCGGGTATTTGGATCGGCGGAAGAACTGAGTTGATTTGGATCAGAGGCAACCTCAACGCTCAAATTTATGCTGAGACGATTGTATCAGACGTCATCGTTCCTCTACAAGTGCAAATCGGTCCCTTATTTCAGTTAATGCATGATAATGCACGACCGCACACCGCAAGAGTTGTAAGACAGACTCTCGCCGCAGCTAACATCAATGTCCTGCCCTGGCCTGCTCAGTCGCCAGACTTGAACCCGATTGAGCATGCATGGGATATGCTACAGAGAAGAGCTCTGCCGAATATGGAGGGTATCCAGTCGCAAGAAGACCTTTTTTTGTTGTTGCAACGAACATGGGCGGCCATTCCACAGCGTGATTTGGATGAACTCATTTTGAGTATGCCAAACCGATGTTCTTGTGTTGTTAGTGTTCGCGGTAGAAACACGGATTATTAATTGTTTAAGTTACCCAATAAAATTTTAAAGAAAACTGTTATTTCAGTCTTTTTTTCGAACTTTAATGTTAGTGGTTCAAATGTCAAAAATCCCTTTATTAGGAAAATGGCAAATTTCTTTATTAATGCAAAGGTGACTTGGTTTATCGTTACTGTGACAAACGAAAACACTTTATTTGATGAATCCTTAAAGAAATAAAAAAAAAAAATCAATCAGGAGAAAAGTTATTGCAAAAATATATGTTGATCCCTAGACACTTTTGATGTGTGTACTTACATTAAAACTTAAAGTATACACAGCTGCGTAAGCAGCTGTTAATATGTGAAAATGAAATATAATATTTCCTGGTATACAATATAAAATATATTACTTACATTACAAAATCTAAGACATTAATTCTAATGGCTAATTCTCATAATGTCTGACTAAATACATTTCCAGATCGAATGTTAAATTATTATAATATAATTATTAAATTAATTTTAACTTAATAATTAAGGTTTCGTTTGGTTTAATTTAGCCGTTCTACACAATTTTGCTATTATAATAAGAAAAGCAAAATGAAATAACATTTTTGAAGCTACTAGGTACCTCTCAATTTGCTCTCAAAAATGTAAATTAAATTTAACAATACCGTGCCTTCATTATTTATTTTGCAAGTAAATATTTGTGTTGTAATCCAATATTTCGTTTGTTTTACACAGTATGGGAGAGCGCCAATTCACTGGGCTGCGAGCAGAGGAAATGTAGAAATAATCAACTTACTCATTGAAGCCAAATGCGACATAGAGGCAGCAGACAAGGTAATCTACTTAAGAATAATATATTTTACTTCCGAATCGTATGTTCATGTTTTATTTACATGAAGCACAAACCAATACGTACAATTTATTTATATTTATTTTATTGTATTTAATAAAAACAAACAAGCTGTATCTTATTTTGTTCTGGGTTTTGGTACTAGGACTTTAGAAAATACTAAGAGTAAATTAGGTTTTTCTTTCAGTTTGGAATGCGGCCGTTGTTGATGGCGGCATGGCACGGACACCTCGAAGCTGTGAAAACTCTTGTCCGAGCAGGCGCATGTCTTGCTGCTACTAACAAAGTATGTTATCCTAGTATTTTTTTTTAAACAAGAATACAGCCGTTCCGATTTTGGACTGTACGTTCGCAGTACAGGAATATTCCAATGGACTCGAACTACGTCCCTATATCCAGAAACACAACAACAAGTCATTTTGCTTCAGTCTTTCCGAGGTTTCAATTTAGGGGAAGAAACTCACTGTGTCACCTCTCCCAAATTGCAGTAATAGCCGGTAATCCTACCCTGTGACAGGTAGCCATTCCAATTTAACCAAGTTAATGCTAAAGGTGAAGTTAAAGCATTAATTTTACTAAATATTCCAATTTACTTTATTAATGTTTTAAGTTCTCCAGCAATTTGCAAGTAGGTATTTATCGTTCAAATTAGCTATTTTCGGTCTCATTTTAGACTTGCTAAGTTAGGTACTATGGGCAGTTATGAAGTAGGTAATTACGTCGTATTATAATAACAATTTGCAAAGACGCAATTAAGATAATTACAGAAAAATATGAGTGCACACTTGCAACTCAACAGATTTTTTCATATAAATCTTATAAAATATATACTTTTTTATTCCTTAATAGATTTTATCAGATAATAATATACTAGTTAACTTTTTGCTTAAATAAAATTATAGTTAATTAAAATAATGTAGTTATTATTCGACAGGCTTACGGTAACTTTAATTAAATACAATTAACAATAAGAGCCTCCTAGACAGACAAAACACTTTGTATCATGATCCGAATATAACTCAATTAAAAACCACTTTGTGTGAAACTGCGTTAGTTTTCGTTACAGTATTTTATTTAATAATTACATTGTAAATAATTAGTCGCATTCATAATTAGTTTAAATACTATAAAGCTATTGTAGTAGAAAAAATATATTGTTATAAAAAATACTAGGCTCACATAAACAGAAACACGTTTGTCAACAGAAACACAATGACCTCCTTCAATGCGCATGTGCTCGAGGTTCGTTGGACGTAGCGAGCTATGCCATCTCCCTTGGCGCCAAAGTACAGAGTTCAGATGCAGCTGGGGATGCCCCTCTTGCATTAGCATCACGAGCTGGACATACTACATTAGTTGAACTTTTACTGCAAAAAGGCGCGTATATTGACGCTGTGAATAAGGTAAGTTGTAACTTTAATCCATTCGTACATTGTACTCATTCTCGATTTAAAACATCGCCTGCGTCATCATGTTGTCCTGGTATTCCTTACCTGTTATTTCCACACGTAAGCCTTATTAGGAGGCATTGTAAACTGAATGGGTAGAACTAAATTGTTATAATTTTAACATTATTAGTATAAGGTAAAACCAGAACGTAGTGTGTTATTCTCTTTGGGGTAATACATGGTAATACAAATTACATTATACAAATAGCGTCAGCTTCCAACCTAGAGGACTTCAGAAACATCACAATAATTAGTTTAGATCGATTTTAGAAATGATATTTAAACTACAGATTCAATATATTTGTTTGTTACCATTTTATAAAAATACAAGGAAGCAAGAAAGCCAACGATGATTATTAATATTATTATTATTTTTGGTAGATACAATATTTCAACAGCATTTCAATAAAAAATGTTAGATATTTGATTTGGCCTTTCTAAAATAAATTAATAATCGTACGATACGATATTAAAATTTAGTTATTCTTAGGCAAGTAAAATAAAAGGAAAACCTAACTCAGTATTTATTTCGTTTTGTAATTAAGCCGCACTTCATTGAAAATATATCGTACAATAAAACAAAGGTTAATTATAAACTAGTATCAATAAATAACTCCAAACAATTACAAGTTTTTAGACATTGACCTTTAAACAATATCGTTACAACTCTGCCTACTCTACGAAGTTTGAGATATTTACGAGAACTTCGCACAAATTACGTAGGTCACTCGATAAGTTTGGAGATGCTCCTAATTTAAAAATGGAACGCATATATAATACAGATATTATATATTTAAAAATGCTTATTTATTTAAAAATGGAACGCTAGTAGCTAGTTGCTGGTTTAAAAAATAAAAATAATAATGTTCTAGTGATTTTACTACGACGGTTCCCGCGTTTTTCTTTGAAACGACGGAGTTAACCGCGAACATTTGGGTGCTATGATATTTTATGATTTAAGATTTGGTTTGACTAAAAAACTTAGCCTTCAACTATTATAATCAGCGTTAGAGGAGTCCGCCCCATTTCGAGCAACAATTTTTAGATGGAAGGATGGAAGATGACCACAGAAATGGTAGCCCACAAACGGCAGTAACTGCAGAAATGTGTGGACTATTGAAAATGGTGGTGCAAAAAGACCAAAAGATTCTTGGCGTTATTTCTGGGAGAGTTAGTGAGAGGGTTAGTGCATCTTGGAGTGAGGAAGCTTTGTTGGCATTGGAAATAAAAATAAGAATATATTTTAAATTTAGCAAGAAATAAAAGGCTTTATGCCTTTTATTTCTTGCAAATTTAAATATACAAAATTAGAAAAAAATATTGATTGGCAACACTAAAAATAAGATAATTATTAAAAAATCTATTACATGCATTATTATGACATATATAATCAAATAATTTGATTTACTGTGATTGTTTATTTAATAGGTTTAAACACCCAGACGATGAAAGGTGGATTTATCAAATTGATCCGGAAAATAAGAGACAGTTGTCTGTACGGGTCTTTTCGAAAGGAATGTTGTTGACAAAACTGCAAAGACTTCGTAACGTTGGTAAAAAAAATGTTGGTTAGTTTTCTTTCTCGCAGCGGGAAGGCGTCGATAACAAAGTGGGAGAATTAAAGATCTGTTAACTCGGAATGGGAATATACAATAGTAAAATTGCCGAAAGTTTTCCAAGCTCTGCGGGAGAGGAGACCAAAGACTGGGCTTCGGGGATTTCCCGAAGCCCAGTCTTGCTTCATCACGACAACGCTTTGTCACATACGTGCCTCAGTACAAAGGCTTTTCTTTAGGAATCCGGTGTTAAACCTTGGCCCATCCATCGTACAGTCCTGCGAATCAATTCACGTATTTAAAGCAGTGCAGTTGCAGTTAAGTTTCGATTAAAACGACCATTTTCGTATTCTTGTAACTTTGGGATCGATCTTAAAAACGCTTGCGCACCGTACTAGAATGGTTTTATTGGGCTCTCGAGACGTAGACTTGACGCAAGCGTAATTGAGATCGATCCTAAAGTTACAAGAATACAAAAATTACCGTTTTAATCGAAACTTAACTGCAACTGTACTGCTTTAAATACGTGAATGTGACCATCTGATTTATAAATTTCTGTTAGTTCCCGATAATCAAGGAAAACATATAAGGATTTTTTTTTCGTGTGCCGATGAGGCCGTGGCCGCCTACGAAGTCGCAAATTTCGGACCTATCTGATCAAAACTGGCAAAAGTGTTTTAATAGTTAGTTTAGGCGAATAGAACTTTGCATAGAGAGTGAAGGAAAGTATTTCGAAAATATGTAAAACAAATATTATTAATTACTTGTATAGTTTTTTCTTATCTCAAAACTTATCGAGTTACCTACTTATTATACAGAACATTTATTTAGTTTTATATCATTGGGATTATAATTAACACAGTTGTACTTATAAATACCTGGCATTAATAAATTATAATTAAGCATTCTTCATATGCACGCATTCACAACTTTAACTGCCTCTGTGGCGCGGTGGGAGTGTATCAAACTTTGTGTGATGAGCACGATGGTTTATTCTGTGTCTGGGTGTTATTTATCTATAACATGTATGTATTTAGAAATATATCAGTATGTTTATCAGTTGTTTGGTTGCCATAGTACAAGCTCTGCTTAGTTTGGGATCAGATGATGTTGTGTGAGTGGCCCCAAGATATTATTAAGATATTATTATTATAAAAAAATTCTCATTATACAACCGCGCCATATGTGTAGGAGAACTATTGAAAGTAATATTCAAAGAATAGATTGGTATGTCAAATGTACGTTTGTACCGCATAGTCTTTTGGCTAAATCTAAAATTAAAATAATTAATAAGCGATGCATCCATTAAACCGTTGATAATACGATGAAGAGTCATTAAGTCACTGGTTTCGCGCCTATATAGTATAAAACAAAGTCGCTTTCTCTGTCCCTATATCCCTACGTATGCTTAAATCTTTAAAACTACGCAACGGATTTTGATGCGTTTTTTTTTTAATAGATATTGTGATTGAAGAGGAAGGTTTTTAAGTATAATAACATCTATTAAATAGTGGTGAAATAAGGAGCAGAGCAGCAATAAGAAATGTTGCAAAATCGGGGAAAATTTACGCAGACGAAGTTGCGCGGGTCAGCTAGTTTTCAAATATAATAATATATCTTTATAGTCAGTGATTGACTTAAGGATACCATTTTTTATGCAATAACATTGTAGGTAAGGTTTATTAGTTTTTGCGTACAAACGTAACTCGTCAAATCTATAGTTTAAAAATAAAACCTACTGCGTAAAATGAGAGAATAGCGATTTAATTTTTATATTTCCTTTCATTTTTATTTTCTTTCACGCAATTTAGTTTCCCCGACATATTTTTTCTCGTTATTTTACCCAGCGTTGCTGACACTTCACGAATTGTTTCAAAACCTTTAGTGATTAATGATCTTGGGACAACGGGTAATATCGTCCAAAGTAGTTGAAGAAACTGGTCCGAAACTTGTTCTGAAACTATGTCCGTATATAGTTTACGACTATACTTGTTATAGCTTTTGCGTTCAGGACTTGAAGTTGAGCAACTGACTTCAAGTTTCTACTTAGTACCGTTTGATATACGAGAATATAGGTCTTTAGTAGAATTTAAGTTTTTGAACTGTTTTCTGTCGTCTTCGTTTTAATTAATGTGTAGCTACATTAAAAATACTCCAATACATGAGATAAATATTTGATTATATTTAATTCGGCCTGCGACGTCATAATTTGTTAAAATGCTCTCTGTAACGAAGCAATAACAAAAGCCGTGTTAGTTCTTTAACTACCGTCTAGATGGCGCGAGCGAGGGGCCAAGTCACTTGTAAGAAAGTCTAGTAACAAAGTCCAGATAGGTGGTTCGATTCCGGCCCCGGTTTGGCTACGAAAGTCTCGGGTTCGATTCCTGAATCTGGACTTAACATTTTTCTATCTTTCAAAAATGCAATTATTGTATTAATATTTAAAACGACTGAATATTTTTTTATTAAAATAAGCTAATTTTGTAATTTTTTTTCTCTTTTATAACATACTATGTATATATATTGATTTACAACTGTAGGTTAATAAAATTGTGATTGCGATGTCTATGTACGCGTTGCTACCTATGAATTTTACTTTCTGTATGCTTCGGTACTTTGTGTTGCTACTACAAAACACCTATGTGCTCAATATAGATTTTTTTTCACTTAGACGATAAAAAGGCGAGATTAGAAGCAATCCAATTTCCTACAACACCAGGTTAGCATAAAAGTAAACGGTGCAATGCCAAAGCTCATTTCGTTTATTCGCCGGCACGCAGATAACTAAGATTTACTTACTTGTACCCTAGTACCAAAAAACACTGAGAGTGCAGAAGGAAAACTTCATTATAACACACTCGAGCAACGCACGTCGAGTCTCAGACCACTTTGTACTGACGATGTTCCGAGGTCATTAAATTTAACTTCTTTACTCTCTGTTTTTCGTTTAAGTACGGTAATGTAGACTCAAGGTCAAAGCACACTAATCAACTCAGAAATCGATCGACTCCGTATCGCCTCGCCGTCAACTGTTCGTGAGCTTGTCCCGAGGCGAGGCGAATATGTTACGAATCCGTTTAGTGTGCGTTGCAGTAAGAAGTTTTATAATGAACAAACATACAAAAAAAAAAAAAAAAAAAAACATACAAACGAATTGAGAACCTCCTCCTTTTTGAAGTCGGTTGAAAAGAATACTGAACGGCTCGAGTAGATACGGTGCCAAACCCTTTCCGAGTTGATCAGTGTGCTCTGACCTTTAGGATTAAATTATTAGGCCATTACCGATTCTCGTTAGGACCATAAATTCCCATTTGAGGTACCTCGGCGTGGTTCTAACGGCTATCCATTACATATTAGGTTAGGTTCAACAAAGGAAAATCTATTTCTGTAGAAGTTAATTTCATTGAAATAAAGGATGCTTAAAATTTATGAAATAAAACCCTAGTAGCTAAGAATGTTTGTGATATAATAATAAATATTTATTTACTTAAATTAAATTGTAGGTTTACACAATGTTCATAAGTATGTTTAGCATAAGGTACGATTTTTAAAATGATATATATGTTTTTAAAGACGACTTACCCAGTACGTTACAAGCCCTGTATTTATTAACAAGTCACGAACACAAAGTACACCCAGACTCGGAACAATAATTTGTGGATCACACATAGTGGTGTCCCAGGTGGGAATTGAACCCACAACCTATTAACGCGCCACAGAGGCAGTCAATTCAAAGATATGGTTGTGTACTGTTCTCACAGATAGGCTACAGGGTAGCCTGTGTTAGGGAAAAACAGTCATGTCCTTCACAATGGGTTGGTTTTTATAAAGCACATATACATATAGTGATATAATTTTGTACATATTCAGTCTAAGATTTAAGGAGTGATTTTTTCAAAATTATAAGAAATAAGATCTCGGAATCCTTAAAAAATATTTAAAAATGATACACTAGACATCAAATCTTAAATTATAACTTTTAAACTTACGCGTTGCATTATAAATACAATTTGACACGGGAATAAACGCGTTTAATCTAGGTAAAGTTATTTACCTTATGCTTGACGTTAAACGTCAAGCATAAGGTAAATAACTTTATCGTATCAAATCTTAAACTTAAATATTTATAGAATAAAATCGCTAAAGGGTAATTTCGGAACAGAAGGCCATATTAACTTTGAAGAAGTATTGTCAATTCAATTCAATTCAAATCTTTATTTCAAATATGGTACATAAGGTTGTTACCAACATTGGAAGTCAGTATATTCTGTTACTTGGAGCGTGCAAACTAATAGTACATACAATACAAAAAAAAATTACAAATTAATATTTCAACATTACAAGAGTAACAAAAAAATTGAACAAAATCTCATCTTAACATATAAAAATTAGCATTATGTACTTACTACTATGTATATAATTAAATAATTCAATGTTATGTTCTAAATATAGGTACTAAGTTTATTAGTTGGTCTATAATATCTATACATATAATCGGTCTAGCTACTAGCTTTCGCCCGCGGCTCCGCCCGCGTGGATATCGGTTATCGCGATAAAAACTATCCTATGTCCTTCCCCGGGAATCAAACTATCTCCATACGAGATTTCATCTAAATCGGTTTAGCTGTTTGAGCATGAAAGCGTAACAGACAGACAGAGTTACTTTCACATTTATAATATTAGTATGGATTGTGATTAAAACTACCATTTTGAGAGTAAACAAAACTTTTATATTTCTTATCACATAGGTACTTATCGTAATCACTCTGGTAATCAGCGAAAATAGATTTAAGAGCCATTAAAAAATAATAATTAGCCATCTGTCCGAGACTATTCAGGGGGTCTAGACAAAGTTACATTCGAAAAGCGATGTCGTTAATGGAAAAGAATTTAATTATGGAATTTGACGTTTGCGGTGAAGACCATAGACATTTTTTTTTTTGCGAACGATTAGTACGGCGTTATCGAAATCGTCACGGAACGAATGTACCTTGTCTAACCCCCCAGGATGAGATGGCCTTCGAATGTTTAAATTTTTTTCAGTGTTTAAGGTTCATTTTAAAATGTTGTTGTATCACCAACACCTTTGAACAAACATTTAAAGATGTTGGTCTCATAGATATAAACAGAAAATTAAACCTTGATCCTATGTCTAATAAATGTGATTTTTAAACAATTTTCTTCGTAATGTCATTAAGTAAACCCTGTAAATAGTGATTTTGTTTGCTTTTACTCTTCAGTGAGCTTTTACTTTTTAATCTTGGTTATTTTTAGTTAAGAGCTAAGCTTAAAATTACATCTTAAATGGTAAGGTCATCTCCTCCCTAATCCTCCCCAATGTCCCTCTACCCCGATTATATAGGAGAGATAGCCATGACTTTTAAAAAAAGAGTACATCCAATTTTATTGTATTATTTGGCCTTAGCGTACGGAAAAAGTACTTAGTTAAAAGTACATACAAAAGATTTATTTATTTTATCTTAAGACAACATAATATATCAACCCCTGGGTCCTTATTCACGATCTTTATTTCGTGTTCGTGGCAAGCCCGTGCGAGCTGGCACATACGCGGTGCGCTTAAAAATATACGCCGCGCATACGTATTGATACATTTCGGAGCACAGTTCTCTATTAACCATTATGACAAGATTTTGACAGTTCGCACGGACTTGCCACGGACACGGAAAAAAAGAACGTGAATAAAGACCGATAGGTGCGTCAAGCAAACTATGTTGAAATAATGCCATCTGACGGTTAATAGTGTCATTTTTGACGATTGGCCATTTATCTCGTACGGCAGTGGCGGATCCAGAATTATCCGTTTGGGGGGGGGGGGGGTTAGATTGTCTTTTGGGGGGGCTTGAGCCCCCTAAAGCCCTTTGTAATCGCCACTGCCGTACGGCCATCTCCCCCGGAATTACCCTATATCACTAAAATTCTTATAAATATCCTGTGTCATATAGTTATTCATAGGAAAAACAGTTTTAAAATAAACAAAGCGAATAGACGCTCTGTTTTTTTTTAAACTCTCCTTTCTGTGAATAACTTTCCGTTGAAGTACCAATTAAAAATATTTGAACCTACAAACTTCTGTTTACTTCAACGATTATGTACAGGCAGGCAATACAATTTTATTCTTAATGTAAATAAAATGTGTTTATTTTCGATGCCGTGTCATGAATAAAGTTGATATCGCAGCGGTATGTTCAATCATAAAATGTCAAATGGCTGGCACCTGTATCGATTAATTGGTTAAACGCCTATATCCGGACTCAGAACCCATTCTGGAAACAATGTTATTGTTACAGCTTATTGGTGCCTACCGAAATATCATACAAACATATTTGTTTTATGAGCAAGAATATTGCACAGTTTGCCTTTATAGGCATTTGTCCCACCGTGACGTGTAGCGAGTAGCGATTTTCGCTCAAGAAATCCTAGATCTACCCATGTCATAGTTGCTCGCTTTCTTGCCGTTGGTAGGCTGGTTGGTTTAAGCTATTATTTATGAATACCGTGAGGAATAGCGGATAAAGCTTTTGATTTGGGGAAGGCCCCCCCTTCCCCAAATCAAAAGCTTTATCCGCAATTCCTTGACTTCACTGTGGGTATTTTTTTTTTCCAAGCAAAACATTCAAAAGCACACTACACAAAAAGACTTAGATTCTTTAGTAGGGTCTTGTTTCTAAGCGTGACATTACATTTTTTTTTTTTTTAATAAAAAGATAACTAGCAATGTGGGATTGAATCCCACGTTACTAGCAATCTTGTTAACCCCTCTAGCTAAACTCATAGGCTTGTGTTAGGAGTGGGTTCACGTCGGTAGTATAATGGGTAGGATGCGATTCCGCGACCTCATGATTGCGAGACCGATGCCTTAGCCATTAAGCTACCGCCGCTTTACATTGAAGAGATAGACAAGATCTATGGCAAAATAAAGTACAAGAAGAAGAAGAAAGATATTTATTTGAGAACAATAGATACAAAAGAGACATAACATTGAAATGGTAGTAGGAAAACAAAACTTTGTCACGAAAGTCAAAAACTCCAATGTACAAATAATATATCAAGCAAAACCTTCTGGTTTACATCTGGAACCTGTTAACCACGAAAGTTATTAAGAGGAATTCCTCAAACTAGATATCCAAATACCTCCGAGTACTATGCTTAGAATCTTTCAAAAGGAATAATAAACACGTTTCGCGGATATACAAAATCAAATTAGGATGGTCGGATTCACTAGATCATTCCTCTGCGCAATAATACTGCAATTAAATTGTCGTCTGCCACAACGTTATTACCTACCGGTTTTATTACAGGAAAATTTTCCGCAGCGATGAATGTAATTTTCACCCCCTGAATCAACCGACTGGTAAAGACGATTGAAACATAATTATTTCTGGCACTTTGATCTGCTTATTTTGTTTTAAAAGGAAGTTTTTGTAGGTATCCACAGAATTGGAGCCAGGCGGTAGTATTAAGAATTATAATTTAATAGAAAATTGAGGTCAAATTAATGTACACTTGATCCTGAGTGCTTGTACCTAATTTAATGTTTATCTCACTATCGATCACTTATTAAGTAATCCGTTTTAACAATTATGAATAAAAAAAACAGGCTGCACTCCGGGAGTGCCGGCAGAAGAACTTGAACATTAACGTTGTACATTTTTGAATATTTTGGAATGGTTAGGAAATATCTAAATATATTTTTTTATCAGTATAAAAGTAGGTACCATCGTTTATGTGGTTATATATAATATTCATCTATTGCGTTGTCGTACAAAAACATGACAATTTAAAAAAATGGCAATGACAATGACATGACAATTAATAAGTTTATCTCTCAGAAAAAATGACATACTGATGAAATTTAAATAATGTTTTTCGATCTTATTATAATAATAAAAAATACGAAGTAATAAATATATATCACAAATAAGAAAACCAAAACCAAAAATTAAAATAAAAAAGGGAAAAAATAATCGTTACTCGGACTCTTCTAGTTTCTGGACCTGGGCTATAATAACATTGTAGATGATGGCGAATTTTACCTTCGTATTCTCGATTCTTCTCTTAAAGCAGTTTTCATTGCTCTACCTCTGTGTTACGAATCTTCGAACAGGGTCACGTGATCCTAACGCGAGTTTAACATTTTTTATCCATACCAAAAAAAGTGCACAACGCTGAAAAAAAATGTTACTTCAAAAATCCTATGCCAAAATAATGCTGTTGTATATTGCAACTAAATATCTTGGTTTTCAAACTACTAGATTATTTTACTACTAGTTAGCAACTAATAACATACCTATTAGTTTAAAAACGGAAAATAAAAGTACACATTTTTTTCAGATAGACCATTCATATTAAGTTCATGTTACAAAATGAACGAAGCTAAAATGTAATTATTTATTACACGAGGGAATCTCCTAGAGGCAAATAAGATAACCAATTGAATCATAGCAACTCGCCTGCTACAATTCGCGCTAACACAATAAAATGATAACCTTTTTTGTTTGACATTAATGGACTTTAACAAATTTCACCCCATCCTACAAACTTTTGTTAATCACAGTTTAATTGTATAATATCTACTATAAAATCAATAAAAATAAATAATGATTTTCGAATTGCCGATTGATGGTGTCTGTACTAATTTAACTTGAGTTCGTAGTTTTAATGGGTCTCCTGGTTATTTATGAGGCCCTAGTACATTTGATAATAGTTATTATCAAGACCACTTATTTTTTATCTCCAATTATTATTGTATCCTTTTAATTTACAGTTAAGTTCATAGTTAATAAAGTTTTCCTAACATTTAGGGAAATTTAGAAGAAAATTTATCTCTGCAATCACTAGACACTAGTCAAATACACAGGAGATAGGTACAAATGTGTGCATCAGCGTCAGCACAAATTCACTCTCATAATGCGATGTATCGGGATTCCGACATGACCGAAGAGAGATTAGGCCAAAGCCAATGGCTTAACGTGCTGAGGTTCGGGGGAAGTGACATTCACCCATCTATGAACTGACAGTGACAACATTGCGAAATCTCGCAGATATTTTAATCTGTTCGTTCGACATTGACCTACGGACCTTACACGTTTTGTAATCAAGTAAAATAAATGTTTTGCTTCTCTCTATAATAAAGTTTATTCGGACATAGTAGACATAGTAACTATTTACATAGCACGCATTGGTAGCCAATCTATTAAAATAAGTTAAAACGAATTGCAATTGAGCACAGTTCTACGTGTAGTAATTGTCAGGGCAAGGACTAAGAAGTGGGTACTTACCTAATTTGGGTGATATTTTTGTGTTTCGCTATAAACGTTAATTTATAGATGTACGAGAATCTGATGAAAAATGGGGAAGTTTCAACACACTGTTTACGTAACTAAGTCTAAGACCTACTAGGACAAAAAAGTATTGATCGTTGTAAGTATTTTAAATAACGGTAGGTACTTTATTTCTGCATTAATATGAATAAGGATCCTCATTCTTCAAACAAAATAAATATTTTGTACAGCATTTTCGGCCACGTGAATGACAGTTTTGGCATTGAAAAATGATAACTCAAACACACAAACATTTATACTGACTGACTGGCGGTTAGGAATCAGTCACCCGCGTAGTTCCCATTCCCGTGGGAATACGGGTATATCCTATGTCACCCGGGGTTAGTGTAGCTTCACAACGATGACAGAATTTTTCAAATCCGTCCAGTACTTTCGGAGCCTATTCAATACAAACAAACAATCTTTTTTTTTTTCTTTATAATATTAATATACTTAGATATAGATATACATAGATGATTTACGTTTTAACAAAAAAGCATTAAAGGTCAAAATTGCAGCAGGAATCAGTCGTACTTGTACTTAGATAACTGTCAGTTTACATTGCCATATAGAAATAAAAAATCGTTTAGATTCTGGTACACTTATGGTAAAACGGAACCCTTATAGTTTCGCCATGTCCATCTGTCCGTCCGTCCGCAGCTTAGCTCAGAGGCTGTTAGTGCTAGAAGTTCTTTTACGTATTCTCTTTCACTACTAAAAGTCAATATATTCAGCTACGTGTTTTCGACTGTACCAATTATAATGATAACAATAATATGGGAGGATTTTGTCCGTCCTTCGTAAGGACCTATACTACCTATACAGGGTGATTTTTAATATACTAAACTATTTTTTTAATATAGGTACTAAATACTAAAAAATTTCTCTCTTTCAAAAATGCAATTATTGTATTAATTAAATAATTGGCAAGAAACATCAGAATTTGTTAAAATGCTCTCTGTAACGAAGCAATAACAAAAGCCATGATAGTTCTTTAACTACCGGCTAGATGTCGCATGCGAGGGCCCAACTCGCGTGCAGGGAAGTATAGAAAAATGTGAGGTCTAGTAACATAGTCCAGATAAGCGATTCCAGTTTGGCATACGGAAGTCTCCGGTTCGATTCCTGGGTCTGGACTTCAAATTTTTCTATCTTTTAAAATGGAATTATTGTATTAATACTAAACGAAATTTAAAATATTAAATTAGTAAACTGTACCCATACAAAGTCAGGCAGCTTGGCTATAAATTAATCTCTCTCAACTTAAATGCAAAACACTGAAGCAATCTTTCGTATAAATTAAAAACAATTCCGAATAAGGAAAGTAGTTTTATGTTGGCAAGTTTTTAATGAGAGTTTGATAAGTTTCCAACCAGCGTCGGTTCCCGCCATTTAGTGAAAATGTCAGGCAGCTACTTTATTTTAGTTTCACTCTTGAATCAAAGCCAGAAGCCATGCTAGGATGGAGGTAGTTGGAGAAAGAAAGTTTATATAAATAGGATGGCTTTTCATTGAAAATGTTGGGAAAGTTCATAGGTGTGGCTTAGATCCCAAGCTCCGAAATTGGCTGGAGCCATAGAAGTTGGGGTAATCTGTAACCAGTACGCCCTGAGGAATTAAACAACTAATGCAGAGGTAATATACAGAGCAGGTTTGAAATAACGGCTTTGGCTACTCGTCGCCGACTAGTTGGCAATATTTGAAGTCGGCAACTAGTCGCCGATTAGTCGGCTACAATGGCAATTTTATTCTATATGCTTAAATAAGGTGATTGAAAATAATAATATATAAGTTTTTACAACTCTGGATATGGAACATTAATTGATTATTAATTCTCAATTTCGGTTTTGGAACATGCCTGAATGAAAAGTCCTAATGCATAATTAATTGAAATTTGGGGACATGAAGTCTTTATTTGTAGTGAACGTACAAAATTAACATAAAACCTCAGCGTTGTTTTTTATACCTTGAGTTACATTATAATCTCTATTTTTTTGATAATAGGCTACGTTATTCCCCGATAATGTAACTTTCTAATGGTAAAAGATTTTTTTAAATCGGTTCAGTAGTTTCGGAGCCTTATAATATTACTAGCTGTCCCGCGCAACTTCGTCTGCGTAAATTTTCCCGCTTTTTGCAACATTTCTCATTGCTGAAGTAATTTTTATAGGCATTTCTTGCTAATTACTTTACAAATTCAATAATTGCATTTTTGAAAGATAGAAAAATTTTAAATCCAGACTCAGGAATCGAACCCGAGACTTCCGTAGCCAAACCGGGGCCAGAAGCGAACCACCTATCTGGACTATGTTACTAGATATCAAATTCTTCTATCTCTTAATGCTTACAGGTTAGGCCCCCGTAGCGACATCTAGTCGGTAGTTAAAGAACTATCACGTCAACAGTGAATTTTTCAATTCAGATCAGTAGTTCCTGAGATTACCGTGTCAAACAAACAAACTCTTCAGCTTTGTAATATTAGTATAGAAGTATAGACTAGTCGACCAAAGTCATAGTCGGCCCGTCTCTACAAATGGCTAAACCTAGGTGTAACAAAGCCAAAGACACTGTTACTAGGTATACACAGAAGTTGAATCTCAGACCAACTTACCACCTATTAAATTACGTGCCTACGTAAACCTACCACAAACATATTAACAGTATGTTAGTACACACATATAACACAAACATATTAACAGTATGTTAGTACACACGTATGACGTCACCGCGACTGGACAATCAATCACAACAGTACTTCAGCCACAAATCATATAGGTATAGCCGGCTCCCTATAACGGAAATACGGAAATCTCGGTCGAATCGTCAATCAAGATTGTGCACGTTTAGAGTTAATTACGTGCACGTCTATGTGAGTGAGGATTTTTTGTTTATCTGTGAGCCGACCTGCTGTACCAGGGCAGCGTACACATTAATTCACTATTGATCCCCTTCCCGTTTCACTCATTACTGACTGATTGCAAGCGATTTGTGTAATGTTATAAAGAAATCATTTGTTTTGATTATTGAAATTTGGCCTACAGATTGTTATGTATGAAATTCAAGTATGCTTTAAGATTATAAGTCAGTCTTGTAGCAAACTGACTGAGATATTAAAAACGAGTGCTCTTCAGTATGTTATGAGTTGTCAAATGTTATTATAAGTAAAAGAGTCTGCTATAATGCAATCATAAGAATGTTATTAGGACAAATATGCTTAAATACTTAGCTTGTTGGGGTGTGAGTGTAGGTATAAAAGACCTAGTACATACATAATTATGACTTCTGTACACTCCTTACTTTGTGGCAATAGGTTAAAACCAAAACTAAAACTAATTTATCATTGTCTTTTTTTCTAATTATATTTTTAATATACAAAAGACGACGACAAAATACTCGTAACATAGTTAAAATACTGTTAATAACATGTTATAAATATTATAATAACACATTGCCAATGCCAACACACTGTCACAAACTATCAATTAATCCTCGCTCCACAAATCCGTTATCATCTCTAATTTGAATTCCGAATACAACAATGGGTTAGGGGTTACTGGGCCCACTAGGTAACTGGTCCCAGGACCAGATGCCCCTCTCAAAATTTGATGATGGTTAACTGGGCCCACATATGTTTTGATTTCAAAAGCGATTGGCTTATATAGTATATTATTATACAGTAGATGGTGTACATGTTATATCTATATATTTATTTATTACATAGATATATATAAAGACATACATATAAATATATTACCATGTAGAAAAACAATTATGTTAAGTCAAATCAACAGTTTAATAATCAACTTTAATTATTAATAATCTTATATATAAAAATGAATCGCAAAATGTGTTGATAAGCGCGTAACTCGAGAACGGCTGAACCGATTTGGATGATTTTGGTCTTAAAATATTCGTACAAACTGAGGGAAGGTTTATAGTGTTTTTTTAGGGTAAGTAGGTAGGTAGGTGGCAGGGAAGGGTAGGTAGGTAGGCAGGGAAGGGTAGGGTAGGGATGGGTAGGATAGATTTATTAGGCTTTTTTCAGGCGGTACGAAGTTCTTGAGGACAGCTAGTTGTAAAATAAAAACACACTATAGGTACATTGATAAATAACAGTCCTAGTTAGTTAGTTTTTCAATGCAATGTCCTAAAGTTATTTCGTTATCTATTAGTTCGCGCAGAACGCGCTCAATTTTTTGTTGTGATCGTTTACTTTCAGTTGTTTTTTTCGATATGTACCCGTTTCTTTTTAGTATACCAAAATAATGACGTGAATCTTTTTGAAGTGACCTTAGTAGAACAGCAATGTTTGGTTTAGGTGTTACCATTTTATTAAGCCTAGCATTCCAGGCTTCAATTAAATTGTTAGTTTTGTGTTTCAGTTGGTAAAAACACCATTTTTTGGATAAATATGATTTGTTACGTAACCATGTTCTTTGAAAGTAATCATTAAAGGAATAAATTTTTGGGTCCTTTTCTCTTTCCCCCAAGTTATACAGCCATCCATCATTCACATAGTCTTGAGGTAGGTGAGAAAGTGCTATACACCGTTTCACGTGGGCTCTTAGCTGAGGTGACTTTTTGAGGCCTGAGGTGCCAGGTTTGCAAGATTTTTGGGCATTTCTCCATAAAGCTCTGGCAAAATGAAATAGACACCCTTGCGTCTTTGCTGTTGGAAAAACTGCTGTAATAGCTTGCATAGCGCTTACTTCAAAATCGGTCGTAAATGTGTCTGGGTCAAACTCCGGAACTCTGCTCCTAATAAGCCTAAACATAATATCATAGGTATTCCTTTTTTTATCCGGGAGTAAGCAGTACACTACTGGCACAATGCTGTTACTTTCTTCCGAACTTCCTACGTCCGCGTGAATGGTGTATAATTGTTTAAAAGGTGGTGTTGCACATCTGAAAGTCCCATCACAGAATATATGTTTAGCTTCTTTTAAAACACTTCTAGCGTCTGTGCTTGCAAACAAAAGTATTCTGTCATCATTATAGGAATAATCCGCTAAAGTCATGTTTTCAAATATAGTTGGAATCGAGACATCTTTGACTTTCACACATCTTATTTTTTTAACACCTAATGCTCGATTCCTGTGCGTGTATAAAGTTTTTTTTATATTTTCATACTTTGGCATAAAATTAAGTTCATCATTATTAAGCTGGTCGGTCACTTCTGAGTACAACGTCGGCATAGGTGTTAATTCATTCTGTGCTCTTTCAATTATTTCGTTTACTTTTACTTTTGCTTTGATTCCAACGACATCTGGTTGACATATATGAGCTTGTTCCTTTATAACAATCATCAGGTTTGTAACTAACACAGCTGTACATGATGATTTTCTATTAGCACAGCGCCACACAATATGACCATTGGCATTAGAACGCTTTATAGTGTACCGATACCCATTACGTAACAATAAATCACCACCTCTTTGAGATTTTGTAATTTCATAATCATTGCTGATAGAAGTTTCTGCTGACATTCTAAAAAAACAGTAATAAAATTGAAATACCATCCAATAATTTCGACACAATAATTGCATGATTAGTGTAGTAATTACAACAACATACAAAACTCACCTTTATATGTAATCAGATCGATAAACTATCACAATAATTAAATTTTTAAACTAGGTACATAAACACTGCTTGCAGTTCAAATGTTATTACTACGCTGTAGTTATGAAAACATTTGACAGACTACATATTTTTTCCCAAACTACCCTACAATGACGCATATCGACAAACATTTTTTTTTTCCCAAACTACCCTACAATGACGCATATCGACAAACATTTTTTTTTATAGACTTTAAAAGATACAAAGTAATTAGATATGAAATTGAGTTCTTGTATAAATGTGAATTTACGCGTAACGTAATATTAAAGTACGTAATTAAATGCGCAAATTTCCTGTTATTGCAATATGCATGATTTTATTAGAATACTATAGAATTGATTTTCATTTAACTTATAAAAATTTACATCTTTTTTTTATTAGTAAAACCTTAGTTAGTAAAAGTGTAAATAATAATTATATTTATTTTAAAACTGCATGAAATAGCCAAGTGCCTAGACATTATGTTTTTATTTTAATTAAGTTGATTATTAAACTGTTGATTTGACTTAACATAATTGTTTTTCTACATGGTAATATATTTATATGTATGTCTTTATATATATCTATGTAATAAATAAATATATAGATATAACATGTACACCATCTACTGTATAATAATATACTATATAAGCCAATCGCTTTTGAAATCAAAACATATGTGGGCCCAGTTAACCATCATCAAATTTTGAGAGGGGCATCTGGTCCTGGGACCAGTTACCTAGTGGGCCCAGTAACCCCTAACCCACAACAATAGCAGTTGGCTGTCAATGGTAAAAAAAACAATATATCAAACCAAACATAAAAGAACAATTTATCTTCATTTTAAAACATCAGCCTTTAATCAGTGAGCCTGCCGTTGTAAATGAAAAGAAAAAAACGTTACTTCAATAAAATTCTGGAGGAACAAAACATCTAGCTATCGGACAACTGCCACAAAACAGCGAGAGAATAGAGGTTAACCTTTATGTATATGGTCGTCCAAAAATATGGTCCATCACCCTACGGTTGTAATTCATTTGCACGTCATAAGCAACAAGGTTCATTTTCCCTTGAAATAATATTCTGACAGTCACTAATTTCGAACTTAAGGCTATTTTGGTTACAAAGAAGCTTTGTCAAAACTGGTAGACCACTTTTTTGGCCTACCGTATTGCCTAAAGTACGGGTAGTACCTATATTTGAAAAGATTCAAACCACTTCAGCACAAACATATATTTTTTATTTAAACAAGATATGACTTGATCCAAGTAAGGTGAGGTGACTCTTAAAGTAAAAAAAATGTTCATACACATTTTGGAATGGTTTGGTAGGTGTTTTTTTTTTTTTAATCATTATGTAAGTATATATTTAACTATTATATATGTGGTTAAATACAATATTCATCTAATGCCAATTTTTTTTTTAATTCTTGATTTTTTTTTATTTTTTCTCAGTTATAAGTACACAAACATGACAATTAAAAAAAATGACAATGACAACGACATGACAAGGAAGTTAAAATTATAAGAAGTATTAAATCACAAATTAAAAAACGAAAATTAAAAAACGACACAACATTAAATCATTAAATCAAAAAAAATAATAATAAATCACAAATTAAAAAACAAACTTCTCTTCTTGACTGCCTCGGTGGTGCGGTGGGAGTACGCAAGAGGTCGTGAGTTCGATTCCCCCACGGGACACCTTTGACTTTGTGTGGTCCACAAATTGTTGTTCCGAGTCTGGGTGTACTTTGTGTCCGTGACTTGTATGTTTGTAAAGTTCCCGGGACACAGGGCTAGTACCCTACTGCGGAAGTCGTCTTTTATAAAAAGAAAAAAGAAAAAGAAAAGTAAAAACATAAAAATAATAATTTAACATTTTATATCCATACAAAAAAAAAGTACACAAGCCGCTAAAGAAGTTTTGCCTTCAAAAATAGTGTGAGTGTACCTTATTTTCTCTATTTACACCTTATTACTTAAATTTAGTTTTAAATGTTATTTTGTCAAAGCCATAGTATATTAATATATTTAACCATTATTATACCACGGTCAAAGCTACGTCGTCGATGAGAAAAGATTCGCTTTTTTGACACTAAATCTATAGAGGGATTTGATTATAACCCAATGGCCGACTTCGTGTACTTAGAGAGAATTGGAATTGCCAACCTAATTGGTAGTTAAAGGCTTTGGCAAATCGACAACGGCTTACCAAGTTACCAACTGAAGTCAGTATAACATTTATAATAATTATAATCTAGCCAACTAACCTTGGCTAGCAATATTTTGTACATAACGTACCAGGCAATCATAACAGTGCAGTAGATTAAACCGAACACTACATGTCAAAACAAGGCAACGTGAACCGGTAAAACAAACTTCAACCTCGAAAATCAACACGAAATTGCACAACAGCCGAAACACTACTCCAATAAAGCTATGTCAGCCTGGTACTAGCAATTACTGACCACAATCTATTCTCTTGTCATTGCAAGCTAGTTTGCTCGTGTCATTGTAGGTAGATACGAGGGTGGATCGAAATATTCGCGGCCTACCACATAAATACTTGACTTATTTTAATGTAACTGACCTCATTCGATTTGTTTACTCTCTGGTTGTCACATTGTAAAATTCTGTCACACACAATAGCATTATCTGTTTTTAAATTAGACTGAATTTTGTGAGCCTAAGTGCAGCGTTTTTAAAGAATGGAGAAAATTGAGCAACGTGCGGTCATCAAATACCTGTTTAAAAAAAAACTGACTCCAAAAGAGATTCACGAAGATATGTCAACAACATTGGGGGAATCTGCTCCATCGTATACGACTGTGAAAAAGTGGGTTGCAGAATTTAAACGCGGACGAGAGAGTATTGAAGATGACCCTCGCTCCGGCCGGCCTACGACGTCTACGACTGAAGAAAACATTGGGAAAATCTGTGATCTGATATTGGCAGATCGGAGATTGACCATCAGGGAGATTGCTGACACTATTGGCATCTCATATGAACGAACACAAAACATCATAGTCAATGAACTTGGATTTTCTAAGGTTTCTGCGCGGTGGGTCCCCAGATTGCTTTCAGTTGAACAAAAACGAATACGGCTCACGATTTCTCGCGACAGTTTGGAAATGTTTGAGACTGATCCACAAGATTTTTTGGACAGATTTGTTACAATGGATGAAACCTGAGTACACCACTACACCCCAGAGTCAAAACAGCAATCCAAGCAGTGGAAAAAACCTGATGAACCGACTCCAAAAAAAGCCAAAACAATTTTGTCAGCTGGCAAGGTGATGGCGTCAGTTTTTTGGGATGCTAAGGGTGTCATCATGGTGGACTACCTTGCAAAAGGTGAGACTATAAACTCTGCTTATTACTGCACCCTTTTACGTCATTTGCGTGAAACGATCAAAGAGAAAAGGCCAGGACTACTCAGCAAGAAAGTGTTGTTCCATCAGGATAATGCACGCGTTCACACGTCTGTTGAATCAATGGCTCAAATTCGTGATTGTGGCTTTGAATTACTGCCCCATCCCGCCTATTCCCCTGATTTGGCACCTTCGGACTTTCATTTATTCCCAAACCTTAAAAAACACCTTGGAGGTCGAAAATTTTCATCAAATGAGGAGGTTGAAACCGCGGTGGGTGACTTTTTTGAAGGCCTTGAAGAAACTTTTTTTATGACCGGCATACAGGCGTTGGAAACCAGATGGAAGAAGTGCATTGAGTTAAGTGGAGATTACGTGGAAAAATAAAATTACTTTTGTTTATATTTTATATTGTTTTCTTGCTGAGGCCGCGAACTTTTCAATCCACCCTCGTACATACATAGGACAATTATGTCATTGTGGCTAGAGGCCCTTCATCACGCACGGCAAAACAAACATAGATTGTGACTCGACAGGGCACAACACTTGACACAAATCTGAGTATTGATCGACGTGGACATGAAAAGTTCATTCTGATACGGATTCTTGTATTTGTGATTAGAAATGGAATTATTGCAGTAAATTGTATGATTCGCAGCTTCACGACTGATAAAATGTATTGTACAGTTGTAAAAAAAACGGACTGACCGTAATAACCCCCCCCCCCCCATCCGAATAATGTGGCTCTCCTCGATAATAATTTTCAATGAACTTTGTACGAAAATTCTGTTACTTCTCATTTGATCAGCTGTTACTTGTAAACTTGTAAAGCCTTGCTTAGCTGTGATAGTTTTCTACTACCGTACCCTACACTTGACTCTAACAAAAAATTACACTTTAAAGCTTAATATTTAAACAGATCCCTTAATCTAAAAATAGTCAACACAACCCCTAAACGTTTTAAAAGTCCAATCTAATGATACCCTACACACTGAGGTTGGTGAGAAAAAAATCTCATTCCCACTTTACATACCTATAGTAGGGAAAGTACCCCCCAAAAAAATGTTTTTCAAGATTTATATGGATATCCATGCAAAATTCCAGCCTTCTAGCACTAACAGTCTCTGAGCTGCAGGTGGACGGACGGACGGACATAGCGAAACCTTTAAAAAAAAGTCTTCCGATCATCCCAATCAAAATCAATCTTAATGTACTATTACACAAAAATCTAGGTAAACTGATTTGACGAGACAAAGGTTCGAAACCCTTATAATTCAATAACTGTCAATTTTCCGTGTTACTCTACTGCCCTGTACCTGTAGGTATGTGTTTTTGTGAAAGATATACGAATTGTTTATGTTCAACCGAGTACAGCGATGAGAAATAGGCGATATATTTTTATTGACAGCCCTTTTATTTGACAGTACAGAACAACAATAACAATTTCCATGTGTGTATCAGTTTTCACGAGTGTGCGTGTATATGTCAGAATTCTGAGTAAAAAATATGCTATTCAGCAAATTGTAATAAACCGAACATATCAAATACCTACATAATAAATATCAAGTACGCGTCAGTGTCTGTTACAGATCGGAATGAAGGTTTTATTGGCTTGTTGTTTTCTCACTAACAGGGCCCAAACTGCTATAAAGAGCGCCAAGTATATGAGAGACTTATGAATATAGTCATGCTCTCTCGTCTCGTCTATCGTCATGGCATCCCGGCTCTTGCAGTTCGTTTGAAAGTCACATAAGGACCGCTCGCTGTCAGTTGCTCTAGGGACCTACTTTTTTAAATTTTATTTAATCATTCGTTATCAGTACCTACTTTGGTCAATATATATGCACATATCGTTTTAACTTTTGTTGTAAGTAGATGTAGTACTATGTTATATCCACTTTAGACTGATTTTAGTTTATTTACAGTACGATCAACGTAACTTGACCGGATTGAAGTTAGGTTTTTATCACTTTCGCGCATGTCTTAAGACATGCGACCCTAAAATTACTTATGAAAACGACTAAATATATTTATTCGATTAAAAATACTAACAACGTTTTAATTCAACAATATAAAAACACTATTTAAATGAGTACATAAAAGTTTTAATTTAGAACAGTTACAGTAAATACAGAAACTTTGAAAAACAATTTCTTTACGAAAATAATCACAAAAAAACATGAGTTAGTAATATTATTTATGACAACGTAATGCGTAATCGCATCTCTAATTCTTTTGGTTTAGTTACCGCCCCCACCCCCCGCTTCCTGCCACCATTTACTTCCAAAAAATGCATCTGCGCAGCCACTTGTCGCCTACTTCAGTCCGGCCTAGTTACGTTGATCCAACTGTATTTATTTATCTCATGTTCTAACTTTTAAAAATATAATTTGCATCAGTCCTTTAATATAGTATATTAGTGGCAACACCTTATCATATCAAGTTTATAAGCATTCAAACGTTGTAAAATTGGCAATTTGAAAAGAGTGGCCGCGATTTTTATTGAAAGGTTCTTTTCTCTGTATTTATGCTTATTTTTTCAGTTTGAGCACATATATAATTACTTAGTGTATATCTATACTAATATTATAAAGCTGAAAGTGGTATCTACTGGTCCGAATTAAAAAATATTTTACTGTTGATTAGCTCATATAACGAGGAAAGTAGGATAGATAGTTAGGATTTATAACATAACGCTACGACCAATAGCAGCGGAGTAGCAATGAAAAATGTTGAAAAAACTGGTAAAATTTACGTAGACGAAGTTGCGCGGATCAGCTAGCCAAGTATAACCCCGAAAACCTCATTCCCGAATGATCAAATAACTGCGTGCAAGTATTTTATTACGTTCTTTCTACAATTTGTTACCAACATTTTTTACTGATAGGGTGTTCAGTCTTGAGGTTGCAAAATAAAACTCACGTGTGATGTATAAGTAAAAGGTGAAAGAGGTATATTAAATAAAAGTGGCACGTTATATTTACAAAATAAGGTTCGCAAGTTGTATTGCATGTAGCAAGTCAGTGCATCGCGACCGACCAATCACGACGACTGCGGTGCATTCTCGGCGCCATATATAAACGTGTGGCACAGCGCGCGGCTTAGTGCATAAATAGTTATTGCGTTGGGATGTCGTCTTTTTCAGCACGCGCGCTACGGTGTCGGCGTCGCGATGTCGGGCGCTATCGGCGGCTTGGCATGTAGGACGCCACATCACTCCCCCTCAAGCGAAGCGTACGTTGTGTTTCACCGTGCGGCCGGATCTTGTGACGTAGGCGCTGCTCGGTGAAGACGATGACGTTGCGTTGTCGCTAGGGGTCATGATCGAAGATGCAGTGTCGCTCGATGCGTGGATCCGTGGCACTGCGCCGCATGATGCTGTGCTCGATGATCTAGTGGGTGAAGCTGTGTCGCTCGGTGCGTGGATCGGTAGCGCTGCGCCGCTCGGTGCTGTGTTGCAGATATAGGCCGGCTTTAATCTGTCGACAGAAATAACAGCGGTGCGAAGCGGTAACCGCAGTGTAAAGTGTTTCCCGTCTGGGCTGCGCTGTAAAACTTCGTACGGGCCATCATATGGAGGTGTGAGAGGTTTGCGTACGGTATCGTTGCGCACAAACACATGTGAGCAGGTTGCGAGATCCTTGTAGACGAAAGTGTTCATCGTTGATGCTCGAGCTCTCGGAGAAGGTGTTAGTGACGTCATCGTTTCGGTCAGCTGACGGACGAAATCCGCGTCTTCAATGTTCGACGTTGTAGGTACGAAGAAATCAGACGGAATGCGAAGAGTCGAGCCGTATGTCATTAATGCCGGGCTGACAGATGAGTCGTCACGTAGTGCATTTCTAAGCCCTAGTAGTACCGTAGGAAGTTCGTTGACCCACCTCCCGTCGTTCGTTCTCGCCATCAGTGCCGCTTTGAGGGAACGATGCCATCGCTCGATTTGTCCGTTCGCTTGGGGATGAAAAGCCGTAGTCCGTATTCGAGTTACGCCGAGTTTCTTCATGAGTGAGGTAAACAGTGACGACTCGAATTGTCTCCCTTGGTCCGTAGTAATCTGCAGAGGACAGCCGAATCGTGCTATCCACCCGTCGTACACAGCCTTCGCGACGGTCTCAGCTGTGACGTCACGTGTGGGAATTGCTTCAGGCCATTTGGTACAGCGATCTATCATCGTCACGAGGTATCTATAATCTTCCGATGGAGGTAAGGGCCCGACTATATCGACGTGCACATGTTCGAAACGCGACGACCGTTGAAACTCGCCGAGTGGACTCACGACGTGTCGTTGAACTTTAGCGCGTTGACAGCTGATACATGATTTCGCCCAAGTACCTACGTCCTTGTTGATCGACGGCCAGAAGAACTTTGTAGTCATAATTCTTCGCGATAGTCGTACTCCCGGGTGACTAAGTTCGTGCTGCGCTTTGAAAGCTGGGACGCGATACGGCGGTGGTAGGTATGGACGAGCGTTCGCTGTTGATGTTTCGCACCATATCGGTCGTTGAACTCCCGGTAGGTTGACGCGCGTAAACTTGAGATTCGGATTTTTCATAGATTCGCGTAGTTCGGAGTCCTCTTGTACCTCCGCGAGTCTATTATAGTCGACGGTTGCGTTGAGTACTTCGACTTCAGCGATACGTGACAACGCGTCAGCTGCTTCGTTCTTATCACCGTGAATGTACTTGATGTTAGTGCAAAATTGACTGATGAAGTGTAGTTGTCGCTCTCGTCTTGGTGTGTCGCTGCTACTCGGCGTTCTTGTTAGCGCATACGTCAGTGGCTTGTGGTCGGTACATATTGTGAGGTCATTGCCCTCTACGAGTCGGCGTAAGCTCTTAACAGCTGTATACATTGCTAATAATTCGCGATCGTATACACTGTACTTACGTTGCGTCTCGCTCATCGTTTTGGAGTAGAAAGCGAGTGGTTTCCACGTATTGTCGATCTTCTGTTGTAGAACGGCACCAATACTGCTGTCAGATGCGTCGGTGAGAAGACATAGTGGAGCGTTAGGTATGGGATGCGATAAGACGGTGGCCTCGAGTATGCTTTGTCGGCATTGCTCAAAGGCTTGTTCGGCTTCGGGTGTCCATAATATTGGTGATTTATCGTTTTTCTTACTATTGTGTAGGTATTTGTTTAACAGATGTTGATGTTCGGCTTGGTGGGGTAGGCAGCTACGGTAGAAGTTTATCATACCTAGGAATCTTCTTAATTCTTGAACTGTGCTTGGTTTTGGAAACTTGAGTATGGCTTGTATGCGATCTTCAGTGGGTTTGATACCGGCCGATGAAACTTCGTAGCCGAGGAATTGTATCTTGTCCTTGCCGAACTCACACTTGTCGACGTTAAGTGAGACACCGTAGTTGTTCAGTCGTTCGAGTACCTGATGTAAGTGACGCTCGTGTTCCTCTTCTGTTTTCGAGTGGACCAACACGTCGTCGACGAAACAGAATACATTGTCGTCGAGTCCTCGCAGTACTTCATGCATAAAACGTTGAAATGTCTGACCTGAGTTACGAAGACCGAATGTCATGCAGTTAAACTGAAAGAGGCCAAATGGGGTTATTATGGCCGTCTTCGCAGCATCTTCATTCTCCATTGGTATCCAAAAGTACGCCATTTTTAAATCGATTTTTGAAAATATTTTCTTTCCGTGCAGTTGGTACGTGAAATCTTGAATTCGCGGAATGGGGTACCGATCGGGGGTTGTCACGGCGTTGAGACGGCGATAGTCGCCGCATACGCGAAGTGAACCGTCCTTCTTCTTAACGACGTGTAGTGGACTAGCCCATGGACTATTCGACGGCTTGCAGATACCCATCTCCATCATCTTCTCGAACTCTAACTTCGCTGCTTTGTACTTATCTGGTGGCAGGGGGCGTGGCCTCGAGTAGATCGGTTGTCCTGTTGTCTCGATGCGATGTGTTACTTCGTGTTTCGTCGGTACTTTGAGTGACATGGATCGCAGAACGTCTGGGTATTGTTTCAGCAGGTCGTGATAGGCGTGGTTGCGGTTGATGACGTAAACGGCTTCGGTACTTTGCACTGTGATGGTGTTTACACTGAGGTCGGTGATGCGGTCGATGAGTTTGCGGTGATGTAAATCGACTAGCAATTCGTGCCTCGCTAGAAAATCTGCGCCTAGAATTGATGTTTTCACCTCAGCGACCGTGAACGTCCACTTGTAGGCTCTACGTAAACCCAGGTTGAGCTCGAGTGTACGTTCTCCGTAGGTACGTATCTCCGTTCCGTTTGCGGCGAACAATCTGTAGGTATTTTCTGTCGGCTTCGTGGGTTTCTTATTTCTAGCGGCTAACACAGATATGTCGGCTCCGGTATCGACGAGAAACTTCTCTCTGCTGTTAACATCTACGACACATAGGCGGTAACTTGGTTTGTTAACATCGACGCCCGCCAACGTGGATGAACGTTCTAGTTTTCCGACTTCTGCTTCTGTTTAGCACACGGCGGTTCACATTTTCGGGCTTCGTCACCAAATTGAAAATGATAATAACATACCCAATCTGGATCTCCGGGCTTACGGTTCGTGTAGGCACGTACTCGCGAGTTCGACCGCGATCGATTTTGGCGGTAACGGGAATGATGCGTCGAATTTTGTTGTCTCGTGCGAAGTTCGGCGATTTCTAGCGATAATTTCTCGATCTGTTTAGATAGTAGGTCAAACTGCAGGTTTTCGTTTGGTACGTGTTTTCTTTCGAGCGTATGCGCGGAGTTTAACGATGTTGATGGCGACGGACACGTGGGACGCACGGCGACCGCGGCAACCGTCGCAGGTTCGAAGTGTTCCACCATTTTGTCAGCCATCGCAGCTAGGCCTTCGAGCGACGATTCGGTGTTCACGGCGAGCACGGCGCGCACTTGCGTAGGTAATTGATTGAGCCACATTACCTTTAACGCCTCTTGGGTCAGCAATTTCCCGCCTAAATCAGTCATCTTGCGCAGTAACTGGCTAGGCTTCATGTCGCCGAGTTCTAAGCCGCTGAGCAGCTTCTGCAACTGGCGATGGTCGGACTCTTGAAACGTGGAAATCAGCCTATTTTTCAGTGTAGCGTATTTGTTGCTCGCGGGCGGGCTCAGCACGATGTCGGCGATCTGCTCCAGGTCGTTGCAGCCGAGCAACGGGACGACGAGATTGAACTTCTGATCTTCTCCAATTCTGCTAGCCGCAACGGCGGCTTCAAACTGCGCGAACCATAGGCGTGGGTTTTGGCGCCAAAATGGCGGCAGACGCGCAGGCAGCGAGATTGTGGCGACGTCACACGTAACGGTCGTTACCTGTTCTTTCACGTCTTCTACTTCTTGTGGGCTGGTTTCCTCTGTAGACATCTTGGAGTTGCTCCTTGATCACGTCGGGGTCACCAATTTACTGATAGGGTGTTCAGTCTTGAGGTTGCAAAATAAAACTCACGTGTGATGTATAAGTAAAAGGTGAAAGAGGTATATTAAATAAAAGTGGCACGTTATATTTACAAAATAAGGTTCGCAAGTTGTATTGCATGTAGCAAGTCAGTGCATCGCGACCGACCAATCACGACGACTGCGGTGCATTCTCGGCGCCATATATAAACGTGTGGCACAGCGCGCGGCTTAGTGCATAAATAGTTATTGCGTTGGGATGTCGTCTTTTTCAGCACGCGCGCTACGGTGTCGGCGTCGCGATGTCGGGCGCTATCGGCGGCTTGGCATGTAGGACGCCACAATTTACTTAACTAACTAAATGTGGATATTGACTCCGCAATATTCAGATTTCTATAATAAATGTGAATATTGACAGAAAGTTTATCACATCGCACGAGGCCGTACGGGCAATCAATCATTCAGTGCCTGCCGGATGAACACTCGCTGATATAACATATCGCATGAATAATTGGGGACTTTTTTGTACGGTGCGTTAACTGCGTGGTTGAAGGGATATGATAGCGGGATATGATACTTTTTTATAAGACTCGGTTACTGATAATATGTAAAAAAACCCGCCTGCTGAAAAAAAGATGGAAGCAAGTTAATTTAAACTATGCAGTCCGAGGCATTGTAAGTAAGTAAGTAAGAGAGATACATGAATGCATCCGACTGCATGATTTAAAGGTTATCTTATTTTCATCTTTTTTTCAAGCGGCGGTAGCCTAATGGCTAAGGCATCGGTCTCGCAATCGTGAGCTCGCGGGTTCGAATCCTCCCCATTAAACTACCGACGTGAACCCACTCCTAACACAAGCTTTTGAGCTTAGCACTCAATCCCACATTGCTAGTTAACTGTAAAAAAAAAATAAATAAAAAATTCAGCGGGTTTTATTATTATTTTTTTTTTTTAGTGCTTAGTTGTAAGACGTAATAACTGAAACTACCAAAAATTGGAGTGAAAATGGTTGGTAACAAACTTTAAATCACTATATATCCTAAATGGTAATTTTATGTGAAAATACCTACACAATGATGCCCCACATGACAGTTTGTTGACTTTATTTTTTTTCTCTATCACAATATGGCGTCTGGCTGTCGCCATTTTGAATTTAGATTGCTGTTATGTCTTTAGTGACACTCGCAAGATTAATAAGAATCGATTGACGTATGAATGATCAAAATCGGCAAACGCGTTTGCTCTATAAAGTGCCAAACAAACAACACACATACATACATGCATATCTAACACCTAACTGTTCTTCTCAGTCGGGTAAGTACTTGAAGGTATGTTTATGCTTGAAGTATGCACCTAACTACCAATAGTATGCGACAGGTCGATACAGCAATATTCGAATTTATTTTTGGTACACAAATGGAGGCAAAAACGTAAACGAGAGTAGTACTCATCCGACGAGAACTAGTGCCGACTATGGTCAAAGAATACTAACTAACTATCTATGGCACTACTAGACTGAATCGTGAGAGCTGTACGGGAGTGTGGGGCCGTCTTAGACTCTTGGTCTTCCCCGCCTAACCTTGTCGATTACCATGTCGTCCTGTCATAGAATATTCCTACTAAATGTGACAAAGTCAGAGCATTACTAGTCATTGTACTTGAAGACGGCGGCTGACACTGCCGAAACATAAAATTTTCAAGTGTTTAAGTTGCGTATGGAAAACAATACCTTGTCTTGACGAGAATTCAGATTTCAATAATAGACTCGTACCCCTATAGTGTATTATTAAAATCTAAATTCCTTAAAGACGTTTCGACTGTGGTCACAAAACGACTTTATTCCCGTGCCATGTCACCCATAGGGAACCAAATGACATATCCTACTATTGTTTCTCATCTTGGAGAATAATAATAATAATTTAATAATAATAATTTATTTATTCTTTCTTCCACAAAGGTCTCTTATATATAGGTGGTACATATATTTTCCCTAATTAATCCTTTGTGGGAGACTGGTATCTGCACTAGGTCTCCCTGTCATACAGATTACCAGGCCCCCCGCAGCAAAGATAAGAAACAATATTTATTTCAACTGTATTGCGAAAGTACAATATATTTTACATAATTATGAAAAACAAAAAAGAAACAATATAGAACAAAAAACAAAGAGAAAAAAAAAAAAAACTGTAATAATAATATGAAAATATGAAAATGTGATAACCTGTTTGTTTGTGTGTGTTTGTGTGTGTGTGTGTGTGTGTGTGTGTGTGTGTTTGTGTGTGTGTGTGTGTGTGTGTGTATGTGTGTGTGTGTGTGTGTGCGCGTGTGCGTGTGTGTGTGTCTTTTTGTTGTTGTGAGCGGGTGTGTCGGTGTGGGTGGGTTATTGTGGTATAAATAAAAGCAATTCCGTACTGTCATATGTTTGGTTAAGTAGCCAGTCTGTAACAACTCGTTTACATTTCGTATTATGGTGAGTATATATAGAGAGAATGAGATTGATTTTATTATATAGATAGCCGCCAAGGAAGCAGGAGAATCGGTGTGACAGACTGGTTCTAAACAAGTTGGTTGAGCAGACTTTGTTTTTATTGCGCTTGTGTGAGTGTAATTGTGGATTATAAACTAATTGGGAATGTTTTCTTAATATAATTTGTAATATGAAGAGCTGTCTGACAGATAGTACTTGACATTTTTTGTACAATGTCGTAGTGGGGTGAAAGAAGGGAAGCCTATATGCAACTTTTAATATGGCTCTCTGAGCTCTTTCGAGTTTAAGCATATATGTTTTTCCGGCGCCACCCCATGATGAGATGCAGTAGCTCAGGAGTGATTGGGCTAAGGCATAGTATGTAGTTTTCAGCGTTTTTTCGTCTGCAGCATTGCGTAAGTTCTTAAATACATAGATTAACTTTCTGATTCTACGTGTAAGGACGCTGATATGTTCTTTAAGAATAAAATATGAGTCAAGTCTCAAGGGTGTTCATTACACCAGGACTAACGAATCTCACCGGAAACAAAACCCACAATAAAACAAGATATCAGCGCATTCGATACGCCTTTTATGAGCGCATAAAAAGAAAATAAAGTTGCGCATTTCACCTGTTTTATTTGGTTATATTTTAAACCTTTGCGATGTGAGCTGTGCAAGTTATAAAAGTAATGTAAACTCACATTTTTACAGTCTTTACTAGACTGCTTTTGTATGCCTCGATTTTACTCAACAAATGACATTTGCTCCATGCTAAATATTGGTATAAAAATACATTTCCAAGCCCATGATAATCAAGTCACTCTGATTTTTTCATCTGATCTGAATCCAATGACGTTTTACAACGTTACAAATACAATAATTGCATTTTTGAAAGATAGAAAAATTTGAAATCCAGACTCAGGAATCGAACCCGAGACTTCCGTAGCCAAACCGGGGTCAGAAGCAGAACCACCTATCTGGACTATGTTACTAGATCTCAAATTGTCTATCCCTTGATGCTCGCGAGTTGGGCCCTTGCAGCGCCATCTAGTCGGTAGTTAAAGAACTACCTATCACGGCTTTTTTATTGCTTCGTTACAGAGAGCATTTTAACAAATTATCATGTCGCAGGCCGAATATTGAAGTAATTTTTATAGGCATTTCTTGCCAATTACTTTACAAATATAATAATTGCATTTTTACAACGTCATTGTCTGAATCACAAATTAACGTTGCTGAAGTTGTTAACGAAAAATTAAGTAATGTTTTAATTTTAAAAAATATAGAATTTGATACACGTACACATTAGGTTGAGTGCATGTTGTGTGGAAGATTAGAAGGGGGCTGACATGTTCCTAGAATAAAATCTCCAAAAATAAAAGATTATAAAAAAAAAAAAGATTAGAAGGCAGCGTAGATGCCCTCTACTCACTTACAAAATTGTGAAAATTTATGTACGCTCCAGTGACATTTTGTGATGTTGAAAAATCATTCAGCCAGTACAAAGAGCATTAATTTGACCAAACAGAAAGAGTAAGAATATTTTGTTTTGGTAGATTTTGCTAGTCTCGTGAGTACCCCTAGTTGAATTACAAGAGGTGATAAAAAAGTAATGATAATGGGTATGAAAAACTACGGTTTAAGTTAAAATATTAATTTATATTTCAACAGAGTCTTATAACAAGTCAATACATTTAGAAAAAATCTTTATCTTGACTCTCCCAAGACAGCGGCCATGACTTCACCATTATCCTCAAATTTCGTGCCCCTGAGATGTTCCTTGAACCGAGGAAATAAATAGAAGTCGCTAGGGGCTAGGTCCAGAGAATACGGGGAGTGATTAAGCAGTTCGAAGCCAAGTTCTTGAATGACGGCCATCGCAACTTCAGCTTTGTGTGCCGGTGTGGTGTCCTGGTGGAACAGGACCTTTGCTTGCAGTTTGTTTGTTTTCTCATTGATAACTTACCGCAATCTTCTTATTTGGTCAGCGGAGTTAGAACCTGTTATAGTAGCTCCCTTTTCCAGGTATTCAACCATAACCATTTCTTACCCGGAGAACAGCTTACCAGTAAAACGGACGCCATAACCTTAACCGCAGAACTTGAAGCATTAAATTTCTTCGGTGTTGGTGAGGATGGCCTCTTCCATGTCATGGGCTGTTGTTTCATTTCAGGATCGAAATGGTGAATCCATGTTTCATCCATAGTCACAAAACGGGTCAAAAAAAATCTTGATCAGCTTGGGACTTGTCAAGATTGACCCTGGAAATGTTTAATCACTTCTTCTATAGCTCGTCGGTTAACATTCTCGGCACCCAACGCGCGGAGACCTTTCTCATCTTCATTTCACTAGTCAAGATCGTCTGAATGCTACCATATCAAATCCCTGTGATCTCAGCTAAATGTCGGATGGTCACTTTTCGATCAGCTAACACGAGATCTTGAACTTTTTTGATATTTTCCTTAGAACAAGACGTCGATGGCCGCCATTTGCGATCTCAAATTCCTTACACCAGCGTGCAACAGTGAAATATGAAGGAGCATTGTCCCCTAGCGTTTTCGATAAGTCAGCATGAATCTCCTTGGTACTCATTTTTTTAAAGCAGAGTTACTTGATGACGCTTCTAACTTCGTGTTCCTCCATATTATCTCTCCGGCTGCTCGTACTCGAATGACTATAACTCTGCGAAATAGTGTACTTTAAGGTGCATTTAATTCATCTTGAATTTAGGTGCTAGCTCACAACCTGTGGTTATTTATCCCCTGAGGGTAAAATAGTTAGTTTTAAACTTAAACGTGAAGGTGATATAATTCCCCCCTCCATTGATATTCATTCGGATCATTGATTCTCTCTTTTTGAGTGCGGTCTGTCAATATATTTCGATTGTTGTATTAGGGGCATTTCCTTACTACTTCAATCGTGGTGATTCACAGATCGAGGGTGGGTGGTGGGATCCCTCCCTTATAATCTACTTAAGATGGATTTCCGCCATGTTACGCCTGATTCAATCGGTTATGAGTCTGAAAATGTTATTAGAACCTACGGAATATTCCTTAGGTCTTAAAACAATTAACCTACAGCCTCCACTCACTTATATACAGATACTAAATCGTTGGCAATAGCCAGTTAAAGTATCCCAAGCGAATATGGTTAATTATAGTATTCCACACTTCAATAAACATGTGTGTAGTGAATGATCAGATTGCCAGCTTATCTGGTTATTCCGCCTGACTTCTCAAATCTAACAACGTTTGTTGGAAAGCTAGATATACACATCAACTGATGTTCTACAGCATCATACATTTATTGGACTCAAAGTTAGTTTACAAATAAGAGTTAATCAAATAGTGTCAAATAAAGCCGTCAAATAGTGAAGAACATAGATTTTTAATATACTTTTAAGTATTATAAAACTGTTTGAACGCGATAATCCAAGGAACTACTGGTCCGAATTAAAAAAAATCTTTAACTTTTGGATAGCCCATTTATCGAGGTAGGTTATAGGCTATATACCATCACGCTACGACCAAAAGGAGCGGAGCAATAATGAAAAATGTTGCAATAACGGGAAAATTTACGCAGACGCAGTTGCGCGGGTCAGCTAGTAGGTAATGTGTTTTTGTCAAGTGTTATACCAAATAAATACTCTTGCAAAATCTGGAGCAGATGTCGCGAGTGGTAGCGTTACCGACTCTTTCAAATACATATATTTCAAAACGAAAATGGAGTAATGGTCAGGTTTAGACTGACTTTAAAATAAAACTTCTTAAACCAACAGGTTGGCCGTACAGCACTCCACGTGGCTTGCGAAGGAGGACACTCCTCGACTGCTGCGCTCCTAATAGCCAAAGGTGCATCGAAGGAAGCCAGTGATAACTCCGGTCGCACCCCGCTGCACCTCGCCGCGGTACACCGACATACGGAGCTGGTCCAAGTGCTGCTTGATGCTGAGTGTCATGTGGATGCTATAGACAGCGTAAGTTTTATGATTGCCTAGTACAATACAGTTGTCAAGGAAAATTGTTTTTATACACAAAGATGATGTAGAGATAACATACGTAGGTTTAGTTTTATGATTTCCTAGTAGGTACACAGTTTTCCCTAAACATAATATTTATTGAGTGGTATTAAAACTTTACTTTAGTCAGTTGCCGTAACTAGAGATGTTACGGATATGACATTTCGGATCTGGATACGGATACGGATATTAGAATAATATTATATCGGTTTCGGTTTCGGTTACGGATATTGGATTTATAAGGAATGTAAGTAAAGTACTAATAAGTAATAAACAAAATACAAGTCATTTACTTATGTCATTATTATAGCTATCTACACATTACATAAGTTATCTACTATATTTAAGAAAATTATTACTATACCTAGTTATTTTCTATTATTATATATTCAACAAAGTCTCTTTATGAACGATTACAACCCATCACCAGTCTGCAAGAGTCACGCGCTCAGGCTCGGCTGGCCAAACCAAAAACCAGGTTTTTGATGAGGAGTATAAATTTCATACTCCGCTCATATCCGAAATTATCCGATACTTTTATGTCAGATTCTGTTACAGTTACGGATAGTTTTTTATTTCGGATATCCGATAGTTTCGGTTTCGGTTACGGAGCTCAATAACATCCCTGCTATACACCGCACTAAAAAAAGAATATAATTAATAGCCAAAAAGTACTTACCAGTAAACCAATAGATAATTCTAGCCTAGTGAGTCTAGTGACAAGTTGTCATAAATTACTCCTAATAATACAAATAGTTTTTATTACGAGGAAAGTGATATTGCTTGGCTACTAATGAGAAGTCTCAGACTGCTTTTTTTTAGCATAGTTTCTCAATACATGGCTTATGTTTGGATGGTCAAAATGAGCGCAGCGCTTACACACCTTTCGACAATCGCTTTGCGATGCCCGGCCCCCGGGATACTACCGCGACACCTCAGGTCGGCGCGCAAAGTTTGGGAAACCCTGGAATCAATTTTTTTAGCCAATTTATTTTTATGAGATGATGAAGGTAGCCATTGTTATAAAGCGTTTTGTTTTGTTTCGGTCTTATCGAGGTATCTACGTAGCTATAATATCAAATATTTTGTAATGTTAATCGCTGAACAGTGTAAATAAATGAAGAGACTTAACTCAGGTTGCCACCATTTTGACAGGTCAAAAGCAGGATAAATAACATGCCCTTGACTCAACTTACCTTAATTCGGGTTCTGCCTAGTTTGGGACCAGATGGCATTGTGTGAATTGTACCAAGATATTAATTTTATTCCTAAATCATTACAACTACTGTCGAATTTTGATAAACCGTTGAACTTGCTGCCAATCCAAAGATTCTCCAGAAACAAAAAAATGTAGAGTTGCTGACGTTTGGGACACAATATGTTAGGACACAGTCACCTTTGACTTTAAAAAAAAAAACAGTGACGTTTCGGAAACTATCAAATTATTGAAGACTAGCGGACGCCTCGTGGTTACACCCGCGTAGTTCCTATTCCTGTGGGAATACAGGGATAAAAAATTACCTGTCACGGGGTTAGTGTAGCTTCACAACGATGAAAGAATTTTTCAAATCCGTCCAGTAGTTTCGGAGCCTATTCAATACAAACAAACAATCAAATCTTTCCTCTTTATAATATTAGTATATACGTATAATACAGTCAGGCAAAAATGTTTTCAAATATATATGTGCAAATTGTTTAGCAACGGAAACTCACAACCTCGTCTAATTCTCTTGACTACAACCAGGCGCTATTCTAACGCAAGCATGTAAGCCGACCTAATCAACACGTTGCAAGCTTACGGCTCAACTCCCTCTGGTCGGTACCAGGGTTGCATAAGTCTGTAGAAGATATAGACGAAGTCTGTGAGATACATAACTGTGTAACTCTAGCACAAAATTAACTCTTACTAACCCTAATGACTTACAAACTAGCGCTCCATTTGTGTGTTTAGAATTTAAATACGACAAGTATTTGATGTACTTTCTCGATAACGTTTTCACCTTAAACTTGACAGTGACAATTCTAGTCGATATCTATAGCCAAATATAGTAAACTGACAATCGTTTATGTCAGATAAAGATTGTCCTAATATTTTAATTTAAAATGCACACGTTGAGTGCTAGTATATATGCCATTCTGAGTTAAGTTGTTGATGGCGCGGTGGGAGTGTATCCGACTGCTACGCATGAGGTCGTGGGTTCGATCCCCACCCAGGATAAAACCTTGTGTGATGAGCACGATGGTTTATTCTGTGTCTGGGTGTTATTTATCTATAATATGTAGTCTGGTTTTCATAGTTCAAGCTCTGCTTAGTTATCAGATAGCGTTGTGCGAGTTGTCCCAAGATATTATTATTATAATAAACTATTGGATTACTATAAAAAGTATATAGGTTTGCGCTCGCTACAGAAATATATCACGCGGTCTGAATGACTCAAATGTGTCAGAAGAAGCCATACGCAAAAGCAAGCTATCCCTAGATACACGTTTGACAAATGAAGCCAGCTAAATTATTGTTTAATTATGTGTTAAAGGTAATTTAGTACAAAGGTATATTAAAACCTATATTAAATTTTAATGTCGTTTACACAAAGGGCGTAATTAATTATTTCAAATATAGAATTAGAATAATAATACAAAATATAACATTTACTAATTTAATTTATTACATGACATAGGCTTTTAAAGGAAAATCCTAACCTCAAAACTAACGTGGGCGAGTACTTGCACCTTAAATTATGACCGCATTAAAACAAGCGTTAGACAATGTTAATAATATAATAATCTAATATTAATAATATCTTGGAACAACTCACACAACGTTATCTGATCCCAAACTAAGCAGAGCTTGTACTATGGAAACCAGACAACTGATAAACATACTATATATTTCTAAATTCATACATATTATAGATAAATAACACCCAGGCACAGAATGAACCATCGTGCTCATCACACGAAGTTTTAGCCTGGGTGAGATCGAACCCACGACCTCTTGGGCAGCAGTCAGATACACTCCTACCGCGCCACAGAGGCAGTCAATATGGGTGTTATTTTTACAGAACAGAGTTTTTTTCTAATTCTTAATCTATTTTATTAGCTGTATCTACTTTAACATGATAAAGAGGAAGTAGTTATTCCTTTAATACGCTGTAGATGTGTGGTTATCCGTGTGGTACCGGTTTTAAAAAAATGTTCTTCCCGAGGGTGTCGTCAAGGCGACTAAGGGATTTCCCGCCGGAGGACGAGCAGCAGCGTCCTCTGAGTACTTGAAAGCCTTGGCAATTATGGCAATTACCCCAAGGATCTAAAAGTAGGCTCTACCGGGGAGACTCGTGCCTAGCAGTGGGACATTAGCTATATATATATACGAGTATATATGGTTCGATATGATGCTGTAGGTTATCTCTTGTTCCCATTTAGATGTAATTTGCCAGTGTGGTGACGACACCATCTACACTGTGGCGACCCGATCCACAGGGGGAAAGCCCCCGAGTATAATAATTAATTTACAAAGGTACCTACATACCAAATCTATATATATAGGTACTAATCTATTCTAATATTATAAAACTGATGAATTTGTTTGTTTGAACGCGAAACGAATTGAAAAAATATTTTACTGTTGGATAGCCCATTCGAGTAAGGCTATAGGATCACGCTATGACCAATAGGAGCAGCAACGAAAAATGTTGCAAAAACGGGGAAAATTGACAAAAGCGAAGTGGCGCGGGTTACCTAGTCCATACTAATATTATAAATGTGAAAGTAACTCTGTCTGTCTGTCTGTCTGTTACGCTTTTACGCTCAAACAGCTAAACCGATTTAGATGACATTTGGTATGGAGATCGTTTGAGTTCCGGGGAAGGACATAGGATAGTTTTTATCGCTATACCCGACATCCATGCGGGCGGAGCCGTGGGCGAAAGCTAGTAATATTATAAATACGAAAGTTTGTATGGGATGATGGATGTTTGTTAATCAATTTTGAGAGATGACTGCCTCTGTGGCAAGAGGTCGTGGGTTCGATTCCCACACGGGACACCACTTTGTGTGATCTACAAATTGTTGTTCCAGGTCTGGGTGTAATTTGTGTCCGTGACTTGTATGTTTGTAAAGTCTCCCGTGACACAGGGCTTGTACCCTACTGCGGGAGTTGTCTTTAAAAAAAAAAAAAAAATTACACCATAATAAACGGATCTAGACGAAATTTGGAACAGAGATAGACTATAGTCTGAAATAACACATAAGGCTACTTTTTATCCCGGAAAATTTTCCTATGGCTATTTTTTTCAACATTTTCACACGTCGTAGTCGCGTCGGTATCTCATAGGTTAATCTTTGAAGATTAACATTTCCAATCAAATAAAGCCTTCAACTCCACACAAAATAGGTTCACTCGAAAACCAAAGACCGCTTCAACTAATTGTCTTTTATGTACAATCTAGAATTAGGTATACCTACGTATGTTTGTTTGCAGAATGGTGTGACGGCATTACAAATGGCGTGCGCTCAAGCCTGTCGCGGCATCGTAGAACATCTGCTTGCATTCGGCGCCAACGTACATTTGCAAAACAATGTGAGTATTCCTGCTTCATTAAGAATCTTTACACATATTTGGCCTATCGTAACGATATAGGTTTATTTTTAATATTTAATTAAAACCCCATGAATCTTATAAGAAGTAGTAGAAAGTAGGTAGGTACCTACTCACCTGGTCAAAGGAGGGTGATTTTTATATTTTGGGTAAATAATGTTTCATTACCTTACTAATTCTACATTCTAGTTCTAACAACAGTCTAATTTGCTTTAATAGTCTTAAAATAGAGTATTTGAAAGAGTATATAGCCTTAAAATAAAGTATTTAAAGGAGTATATAGCCTTAAAATAGAGTATTTAAAAGAAATCTTTTGAATATAATAATAGTTACAAAAGCAAAGAACTACATAGTTCTTTGCTTTTATAACTCTGATACATTAAGTTATTTAAAATTTCAATGTATTGAATCCGGTCCTAATCAAATCAAATAGAAATGTAACAATAAACACAAAAATTTAAATTTTTAGGGTTCCGTACTTCAAAAGGAAAAGATGGAACCCTTATATGATCACTTTGTTGTCAGTCCGTCCGTCTGTCTGCCTGTCAAGACCCTTTATCTCGTGAACGCGTGAAGATAGAAGTTGAAATTAAAACTAGTCCCTTTAAGCTGTAAAAAAATCAAACTTTTTTTTAAAGATAACTAGCAATGTAGGATTGAGTCCCACATTACTAGCAATCTCGTTAACCCCTCCAGGTTCACGTCGGTAGTATAATGAGTAGGATTCGAGCTATTTATTTTTATAACTGCGAGACTCAATTCCTGAACTATTTATATACCTACAAATTGGTGACGGAACCCTCAGTGGGCGAGTCCGAGTCGCACTTGTTCGGTTTTTTTCTTTGATGAAGCTTAAAAGTTTTATGCCTCTGACTGGTTCTGAAAAATGAATAAAAACAAAAATACACACAGCTCAAGGAAAAACCGGTTCATAATGTACGTTCTGCATTGACAATTGCATTGCTAACATGCCAGGGAAAGATATTTAAACAAGGTTATTTTTGGTATAGCTCAGACACCCCAACAAGATTTTTACTATAAATGTTGATAAACTTTCGCGATTTGTACACATTATAAAAATATTTATATTACGGGTCTTAATCGCGTGAATAATTTAACATAAAATACCTTGTTTATTCACGCGATTAAGATGGTTATTATTGAAAAATAACATTTTACATAATATTGTTAACAGGATTTGGATTGTTAGAATGATTAATGAATTAATTAATACCTACAAATTGGTGACGGAACCCTCAGTGGGCGAGTCCGAGTCGCACTTGTTCGGTTTTTTTCTTTGATGAAGCTTAAAAGTTTTATGCCTCTGACTGGTTCTGGAAAATGAATAAAAACAAAAATACACACAGCTTAACATAAAATACCTTGTTTATTCACGCGATTAAGACCCGTAATATATATATTTTCTAAAGATATTTACTTCAAGAAATAAAAAAAGAAAGTTGTCGTGTGTCCTTAGCGCTATCGTGCTCATTGCGCCTCGTAGTACGTAATCCATGGTTATAAATTAATCCAAACATGGCCCAAAAACTACCTATCTGAATTTGTTTCTTTCAAAAATTTTTTTTTTGTTTTCTCACAAACTGCATCGAAAATAATCCGTCCCTCTTCATTTATCAGGTCGGTTCTTCAGCATTACACGCAGCTTGTGCAGCAGACGCCAACGACATCGTAGAACTACTATTAGCACACGGAGCCGACCCCGCCATGACTGATCAGGTAAAACATATCCAAAAATACAAAAAACCATCTCAGGGGACACCCGGGTTTGAACCGGGGACCTCTCGATCTGCAGTCGAATGCTCTACCACTGAGCTATATCCCCACGTGGTTTTTAGTTGAAACAAAGCATCACTTGTTATCTTCTACAACGTATGTATGACGTCACGTAATTACCATTCAAGAAAGGCGAGTTGATAAGCCATATTGTCCTCCCACAGATAATGAGAGTTATTTATTATATCAGCGGTGACTCAATTATCGACATGGGTTATTTTTGCTTACATAGTGATACTATATATGTAGGTAGAATGAGTAGGCTTGCCTCATTCGCTATTTTATTGTTACAGAAACAAAGTTATTTGAAATAATATTGCTAGCCGTGTTTGTTTGTCTGTCTGTAGTATGCATGTTCGCGTTAATCTCAAAAGCTACTAAATGGATTTTGATGTGGATTTTCACATACTTTCTTTCGAATGATTTAGGTATAATTATATTATGTATTATACATGCATATTACCTATGCGAATGAATCGTAGAGAAAAAAACTTCATGCGAAGCCGATGCGAGGCTTTAAAACTCAAACAAAGGTAAATGAAAATATAATTATGACTAGGACTACATGAATTCAAGTACCTACTTAGGTAGAACCTATTTAACCTAGTACACAGAATAAAATATAATGCGCTAATGTTTGCGTAAACATAAATGCACTCTCGTTGTAAACCGATGGGATGGTTAACCGATTCAAGAGAACAAGCGCAAAGCCAACAGCTTAGCGCGCTCTCCAAGGGGAAAAATAACTTAACAAACTTATGCATGAACATTGGATATGCAAGCAGGATAGTTCAGGGCTCGAAGGGGCGGATGATCTTATTTAAATTTTATATGGTATTATATGGTTAGGCTCGAGACGCGAGCCTTTACCAACGCTAAAAATAACAGAAGTACGTACCTAAGTACTCATAACTCTCACAATATCTTCGTTATTGAAAGTCGGAAGGCTCGTCTAATCTCAACGTTCTTTATTTTTATGTGTCCCTAGTACTTTGCAAGAATATTTTAAGGTTTGCTGTGTTTTTAGTCTCATATTCTAAATATTGATTGTGTGTAACCTACTGAGTAAAATTGTACTTAGCTACATACATGGCTAATAAAATTGAAAATTCACGATTCCCGATAGTCAAAAGTATTTCTTCGTTGAACACATTATTTTGCGTCTAATAAATACCAAATACCACAGTTTAACAATCCCAATATGATTCTTTTGCCCCTGTTGCTACTATTGCGGCAAACCCTGACAAATAATAACTATTCAAACTTCGTATCAAAATTTATATTTATATTCATACCTGGCAGCTCCACGTACTAGGCAAGCATAAAATTGAAACACGTCGATATTCGATTACAAACGATCACACGGTACACGCGTCACTGTTATGAAATTTGCATCGAATGTGTAATATTTCATTTGAATCCAGTCGGATTTGCTAAATTATTGACAGCATTCATTTGAAATAATAAAGTTAATGAATGAATTGGTACTCTGTTCCGTCATATTGTTTTTATTTTAGGTATCATAATATTTGGTATAAAAAGGCCTTATTCCGTGCCTGCAAGTACCTAATAAAGTACCTAAATCATAATGTAATTTAGACAACATAGGTAGCATCAGTAAATTTATAATACCAGGCAGTATTATTTATTTATTTCCGATATGGAAGACTAACAATACATTAGTCTACTGAAAGCGTCAATAAAGAATAACCACTCATATCTTGGTATAGGTAGGTACATGATATTTCAATTACATTGAATAACAACTAAAACAATTTAAAAAATGCAATTAGGTATTGACATCAATTATTCTTATAACACATTATGTAAAATGATAAACAGTCTGATCCTTTTCTCAAGTAAATAAATTGTTATTCGGAGAAAAATGTTCACTAAGCAGTTCCAAGAAAAGTTAGATACTATAGGTACTCTTAGTACATTTTCTTCGAAAAAAGTACGCACCGCTTTGTTCGAGGAAAATGTTGACAAAATGGCGTAATAAAAATCACTAATGTATTTATTTAAGGACCTTTTCATATAATAGAGTTTCAGATTATTAACTGTTTAATTTGCTTTTACTCTATTATTTTCGCAATTTACAAAATGTGTTAGTAGAGTAAGGGGAACTCACTTATTTTTCTAAAATATTTCCGTATTCCCACGAGTGGGTATAAGGAAAACATGAAACTAGAGTAAGTATTCAAGTCCGGCCACATAGTTACAGAATCAGGCGGCAGGCTCAGGTCCGCTGAATTATTGAAGCGAACGACCTCCGCGTCGGTTCTCTTCTCCTGGTACCTTCACATCTATTGCATAATACAAATTGCAAACTGCGCGCTGTGTACCTGACAGCCATTTGAGACGAACGCATTTAGAAACCTTGTTGTTATGTAAAACATATACATACAACGTCGATAATATTTTAAGAATCGTAATTTTAGAGAGGAAATATCAATGTATTCGAGCAATACAAGCAAAGCTTAAATTAAATAACCCAGATACAAAAAATAAATTGCTAGGTGGCCTGAATGTCCGTTTACGGGGCACAGAACGACCTGTCTGTTTGGCCTGAGTCTAACTGAGTAGGATAAACCTACTTGTAAAATTTTCACCTGCAAAAATGGTGTAGCTGTCGAAACAACTGAGTACTACGAAGCACCCTCTCAAGAGGTACACATATCATAACCATAAATTCTTGTTTCTAATCTGATTGTACTGTCGTTACTGCGTTTTTAATGATATCACTGTTAATCAGTGATATTGTCAAGAAAATCACATAACTAGCTTCTTCCTAGGGATCCAGCCATTTGGATGTCCGCTATCGAATTAAAATGTACCCTAAATTTTTCATACATATAATGTCTATACCTAAATATCGGCCCATGAGCTTCAGACATTATCCATAACAAATATTTTTAAGCTATTGCATAGCTTTTATCGCGGGCTCGGGCTTTGAGTGCGGCGACCGAATCAAGAAATTCCGTAAATAAAAATTCCGTAACGAAAATAAAACCTAACACCCCCCACTTCGCCTACCATGTAGTTCGCGTAACGTATATGTATATGGTAGGACTGTACGAAGCTCGCACGGATCGAGACGAGCTGCCCCGAAATGTAACGAAAAAAAAAATTAAAAATGTTATATATATTTTTTTTAATTGCATAAGTTGATCAAAAATGCTATGCAATAGCTTTATCGCGGCAGTCCCCGAGTGATATACTTTTTTTTATTCCTAGTAATATTAGTAGAGACAATAACACCAGTAAATTTATAAATACCCTACACGGTACATAGTTAAGCCAAGTATTTTCTTATGTTTCGGGTATATCCACCACATAAGACAAATCTATGTATCTATAGGAGAGATAGGTAGGTACTCTATATTCTGTGGCGAGAGTAATCCAGTAATGACTATTTAATACTACCTTCAGTTACGGTTAATTCCCAATTAGCTAATGGTACCTGATTAGTTGAAATCAAAGTCAGTGATAAGGAGTGATTTGATAACAGCTACATAATTATAAAGTATGTAATAATAATGAGTCATACTTGTAACTAATCTTATCTAATAATTTAAGTGGCACTTATACTTTTCACGTTGATTAGCAACGCAAATTAAGTAACTTTAACCTACAGTTAGAATACCACCTCAGCAGGTAATTATAACTTTTCCAGTCTTTTTTTAGAATATGCCCATTACCCGAATTAGGAAGCTGTATCACTCGAGTTTAGGAACATTTAAATCAAGGATTCCAAGTATAAATGTCGATAAACTTTCGCGATTTGTACTCATTATGAATATATATTTTTATATTGATTCCAAGTATATCGAACTCGGGATAGGAGTTTACCTGATTTGTAGATTCTTGTTTTGATATTATCTATATGTACTAATATTATAAAGCGAAAGAGTTTGTTTGTTTGCTTTGTTTGTTTGTTTGTTTACACGCGCTAATCTCAGGAACTACTGGTCCGATTTGAAAAAATATTTTTTTGTTGGATAGCCCATTTATGGAAGGCTATAGGCTATATAACATCGCGCTACGACTAATAGGAGCGGAGTAACGACGTGAAATGTTGCAAAAACGGGGAAAATTTACGCATACGAAGTTGCGCGGGACAGCAGCTAGTACTACATATTTAAATAAAACATAGGTATTTGAGAAATTGAGAAACAATACACCGGTTTTCCGTTGGTGGTAGGCGACTATGGAAAAAAGTTCGTGATTTGTGTGTTAAGCTCCTGTGTATGGCTGTCATACATTAACCTGTTGGCAATAATTTGATCTTTGCAGTTGTCCAAATCTGACTGCAGTCTTTTATGTTCGTTTGTCAATTTGGTGATCATACCAAATCTGATATATAAAAATCTCGTGACACGGTGTTAGTGGTTGAACTCTTCCGAAACGGCTCTACCGATAATCTTTTTTTGTTTTGTATATTTGGTAGGTATGAGAATAGATCGTTAAGTTTTTTTTTAATATCGGCTTTAGTATTTTTGTATAAATTGATAAAACGGGGGAAACTGATGCAGACGAAGTTATTAAGATTTGGGAAAGGAATCTTAAATTTTGACGGAAAGATAATTTGATTGGATTTAAATTCTATAAAATTGCGAAGATCTGGAATTTGTACGTAAAGAATTGAAAAATGAAAATTGAGCTTAAAAATGAAAAATTATAATAGTATCATATCAGATGTCGGTTACGGCGGCCAATCTCATTAGAGACTAGCCACTACGCAGGAGATATTATAGTGCACGAGTGTATTATGCGCAGACACAAGTGCACTCTTTATTCCCTCACTCTCATAGTCCAATGGGACGGAAATCCGACACGAGCGGAAAAAGATAGAGAAGAAGAAGACAGACGGCTTCACGTGCTCCCCGAGGCACAGATATGTTCGAAAACGGTCACCCATCTATGGACCGACAGTAATAACATTGCTTAACCTTGCCGATATTTTGATTTGCTCGGTGGCCACAGAGTCAGGGAACCCTACATATACTAGGGATAAGTTGGACATCTGTGAATACCTTCTGTCATGAAGTTGTGAGTGCCAAAGAGGCGGCAGAGAGAGAACGGGAGAGGTCCAGCTCATTCCCATCCCGCAGCAGACGAACAGGGTGCCGAAGAGCGTTATATGACCTTCGACCTTCGTGAGCGTCGGCCTGAGGGCGACAGCGGCGACAACCTGTCGTCCTAACAGAAGTAATGCCTAGACGGTGTCGCGACGTATTCTACGAGCGCCTTCTTACACGAAGTGGTAGTAAAGCCGCCAACGTAAACAACACCGATGTTGTCGTTCAACGACGACCGAGCCTGCTCATGGTGGAGGCACCAAATCCGCAAGGGACACCCTCACCCTCGGCCATAGGCTGTTATGAAGGAACACCGTGTGATTTTTAGTCGGTTCGACTCCGACATACCCTCTTCTACGTGCCCTCGTAGGAGTGGGATCCGTGAGGATTTTTGCACACGTAAAAAAAGGATAAGTCGATAATACCAAGTTATTAGGTAGGTACATCTGTTGGCACGTTAAGTACTCCTCTCTAGTCTTATAAATTAAACTGAAATATAATTGGCTGAATTATTACAGCCGGGCTGAAGTTCAGTTTATCTTAAATTATACAAAACAGTTATTAAGCACAATATTGAAACTATCCGTCTGCTAATTTCCCGAGGGAGATCACTGATAGCTAGTCTCGTAAACATTGTTGTTTGTTGTTTAAATCAAACAACAATAACAATTGGGCCAACCTGTGAGTCTGTGACTGAACAAGTCACTGGAAGATATACTTAACTTTAAGGGACGTCTAAACGGGCCATTTTTTACGGCAATTTGTGGCGGCACTATTGGCAATTAATTGCTCGGCCAATAATGGCAATATGTCTGCAATTGTATAGCGCATGATTCGGTCTCTTAAACAGGCTACACAACCCGGCAACAATAAAATAGAGAGCGACTGAAACAACAACAAAATTGTCCGGGCAACATTGCGGAAAATCGATCGTTCAGCGATCGTCTGGCAACTATCATATCAATTTTGGAGAGTACTGCCATGTTACCGGCCACAACATTGCCGCCACAAATTGCCGTAAATAATGGCCCGTTTAGACGCCCCTTTAAATAATAATAACAAAACTTCATCTTTTAAAAAATATTTCGTCATGGAAACCATTTCACTTGGTATGATGGTTGAATGTATCTGGAATAATACAGTCTGCGACGATGTTCTCTCTGAAATTACGAGGGTAACTTGGCTGACAGCCAAAGGTAAGATGAAGTCAACTTCCAATATTCCTAGAGTTCACACCTCAGATTTAGTGAGATTCTAACCATAAGTACTTTTCGTGTATACATTAATGTAGTTAACTCAATCTATAAAGTTTTTGTTTGTTTGTTATAATGTCAAAAACTACTTTCATACACATTTTCACTACATATACATTTATCAAGGAAGGCTATAGGCAATTTAACATCACGCTACAACCAATAGGAGCGGAGAGCATACGAAGTTGCACGGGTGAGCTAATTAGATATAAAAAGATATAAAAACTAGTGCTCCGTATTTTAAATTAAAATAAGTGTCTGTCTGTAGACATATGTATGTTTATTCTAGAACAGTTAGAGGTTATGAGTTTGTGTCCCGTACGGGACAGATCTTTATAAAATCCATTAATGATGATCCCAAGTCTAGGTGCTCAAATTTCATATCCATGTTTGTAAAATCCCCGGCAACTTTCTGTGTCACTTTCCGGATACAGACTCTATGAGTCTGTATCCGGAAAGTGACACAGAAAGTTTACAAAGCAATAGAATCTTGTGGAACATTCCTCAGTCGAATTTAAATCTAATATAATCATACCTGTTATCGCATTTATACTGCTAATAGAGTTTCATGATTATTACTTGGAGCAAACAGCGCAGAGTGTTAGCTTAGGATTTAATTACGCATTCATATGTGAAACTTTGTCAAGCGAACTGAGCTCAACAACACACAGGAAAGGTATATATACAAGTACCTACTTATGCAGATATAGGTGTATCGTTGAGAACAGATTTGTATCTGGGTTTGAAGGCTTTATAACCTATTTAAATACTATAGCCACGCAGCCTGGTTGATTTTTGAACCAAGATACTTACGCATAGATAGAGATAGGAGTCAACATTGTCTACATCTTAGGGCTATATTCACGAACCACTAAAAGGTTCTCAATGTCGTATTGGAGAAGGATTTGATAAGGATAGTGATAATAGCGGCGGTCTCGTTATCATGTGGTCGCGTATTCGAATCCTACTCATTATATTACCGACGTGAACCCACTCCTAACATAAGCAAATTCGCTTAGCTGGAGGGATTATAAGATTGCTAGTAATATGGGACCCTCAATGTCACGTTGCTAGTTACTTTATCTGTAAAGAAACAATCATAATATGGACTCCCTGTTCATATAAGGGAAATCAATGTCAACAAATGTCTACACCATCCTTTCAAAAATGCATCCAGAGAGCTTGGTTGCATGTTGATATGACTTAAGTCACACAAGTCACACCTAAGCGTTTTGGTTAACAAAATATCTTTGTATTCCGCTTAAGGAATCCCTAGATTTGATTGAAATAACTAGGCATCCCCTAAGTGGCCCAATGTGTGCGTGGACTTGCTGTGGATCTCGAAGCCAGCCTTCTAGCTCAGCTCAGCTCTCCTAGCTTTGTATCACGTGATTCCTACATATGTCATGTTTACTTTGCGAAGACTTGCTGTGGATCTCGCAGCCATCCTTCTTGCTCAGCTCAGCTCTCCTAGCTTTGTATCACGTGATTCCTACAAATGTCATGCATACTTTGCGAAGACTTGCTGTGGATCTCGCAGCCAACCTTCTTGCTCAGCTCAGCTCTCCTAGCTATGTATCACGTGATTCCTACATATGTCATGTTTACTCCAGTGGGCGCAGTCACCGGTGAGCGTGGCGGGCGGCGCCGCAGAGTCACCCCCCGAAGGCTTCAGGCGAGCTGCCAGAGGATCATTCTCGGCCATCCTGGATCTACTCACAGCTACTACTAACTTGGACATTCATCAGGTATGTGATTTAAAGAAACAAAAGTACAAAAGTGACACAAGGTCTTTCTGGAATAGGTTTTACCTTCCTTCCTTCCACTTACTCAGTGTTTTGAAATTTTCCCGATTTTTATATGTTGGATAAATAATATGAATTATTTAAAGGTACGAACCTTTTATTTACCCGACGTTTCGATCGAATTGCACCGATCGTGGTCGCGGGTCGAATCTCGATCGGTGCAATTCGATCGAAACGTCGGGTAAATAAAAGGTTCTAAGGAATTATTTAGAGGTACGAACCTTTAAATAATTCACGCGATTAAATCCCGAAATATATCTAATATGTATAAAAATCACGAAAGTTTAAAAAGGATAAATAATAGTGTAGAATAGGGACGAATTGCACCGATCGTGGTCACTGGTCGACTACTTTGACTTTGCTAGTAAAAAGGACGCCCGTATAAAATTCACACCCGGAACGAATATTTTTAACTTGATAGAAACACCAAAAAAAAATTCATTGAAATATATATAGAGTCGGTTTCGCTTCTTGTAAAAACATATTTTTTTGGTAAACAGTTACCGTTTTCTATGCTGTTTGCAACGCAATAAATCACTATACTTCTACATACTGGAACCTAAGAATTAAGTTAATTTATTTAACGCTCTAGGTACCTATTTATGTACCCCAGTAGATGCCTACAGTCCTATGACTGTAGGTAAGTAAGGTACTTACTTGACGCAGTTTTCTAAAAAATCATAATCCATGTAGATAAGCTCACGCAAACACAAACAAAACCACTTTAAATGGCAGGCCTCTTAATTCATTCATAGGTCACGGCTCACAGTCGACTAAAAGCTGAGCCTATGACCCCTCCAAAATAAAAGTGGCCCGTCTATCTTACTTTCACTTTTACCGACCGAATCTTTTTTTTCTATTCGTCGATACAAAGTACTAGGCTAACATAATACAATAAGAGGTAACGGTACAACTCGATCAAAGAGCGCGATAAAACAGTAAACAAGATAACAATATAGGAAACAGTTACAAAGAATCTCGAATAACATTAAAACTAATAGCAAAAGTTTTAAACCTGTTCCGGAGTTAACCGGGGAGCGAGTTTTTATCTCCTGTCTCTTATGTTTTCCTAGTACAAATACATTTTATACGGTAAAAAATAAAATATATAGATGTGTATGTGTACAGTACAATGGTACTGCGTGAGTTTCCTTCCTTATAATGGCTTTAATGTATTCAATAAACAGATATAATAACCAATGTACTTAAAATTCTTTTTTTTCAACTGGCGACGAGAGCACGGGATCTACCTACTATGTTAATCTTTTTTTACCTAAGGTAATTATTTATAAATCATCCAATCAAGTCTTTTCATTAAAAAACTCAGATAGATTTACTGCGTTATGGCATGACATTCTATCCATCATCTACATCATAATACGTAGTATATACATGGATAGATAATAATAAATATAATAATATATAATAATCTTAGGACAACTCATACAACGCCATCTGATCCCTAACTAAGCAGAGCTTGTACTATGGATACCAGATAACTGATAAACATACTTAGGTATATGTATATCTCTAAATGTATACATATTATGGATAAATTACATCCAAACACAGAATAATGCTGCTCATCACACAATTTATTATCCTGGGTGGTGATCGAACCCGACCCGACCTTTGGCAGTAAAGGTCACTAACCACTAGACCAACAGGCCAGATAGTCATTAAAAAATGAGCTGGTTTGCTAAATGGACCCTACAACCTTATGATCAAAGTTTAAATTACCAAATCTGCTCAGTACGTCCTAAAATAAGTTTACCCCATTTTCGCAAACAAGTTTATTGCGCAAAAAAATCGGTTAAGTTAATATCTAGTCTAGATTCTGAAACGCCAGCAAATATTTGCTCCGTCGACTTTGCAAACACGTTGTCGCCGCGTTAATGCGATGTTGTGATACATTGTTAATATTTGTATTGTGGCACAAATAACTGTTCAATAACAGCTCAAAATAATGATAGCAGCATGAACAACAATATATTTGACATCTAATGAAACTTACCAAGGATTTTAGACACTGGAAGGTAGTCCCAGAAAAATATACTGTCGAATTCAATTAGTCTAACAGTTACAGAAACTCTATAAAAAAAACCGGGCCAGAGCATGTCGGACTATGCTTAGTGTAGGGTTCCGCAGCATCGAATAAATGCATCAGCAGAAAAGCGTATGTTCACGGCACATACGCCCTTTATTTGAGAAACGCAGTTTTTTAGCAAAAACTCAATGACGATATATCCGATCATGTCCGAAATAATGTTAGTGTAAAGTATTTATCAAGATATATATTTGTGATTTTTTTCTATATTTTTTGGTCACATACATACATACATATCAACCCATATGATGGCCCACTGCTGGGCACGGGTCTCCCCAGTAGAACCTACTGGTATGTAGATCCTGGGGGTAATTGCCATAATCGCCACGCTTGGCAAGGTTTTTGGTCACACGAGTTAAAATTTAAGGGGGGGAGACACAATATACAAAAAAATTACTCAATCAAAAATTTTTTATTAGAAACCTTAAAATGTTTTTAAAAAATACACGTTGTTTTTAGCTCAAAAATAAATTTTCTGCTTCTGTTACATGTATAAAAATGCTGCCACCAAATTACATCAATATTCATTGCGTAGTCTTTGAGTAAAATGCCTGTGACATACAGACAGACGGACATGATGAAACTATAAGGGTTACATTTTTGCCATTTTGGCTACGGAACCCTAAAAACTGTAGAGACCTTACATAGATACATACATACCAAACATCTCCAAAAATGCATTCTGACGAACTTTACAAGGTCCCAGAGACGAGACACAAGTCACTTACAAATAAGTAGAACACCTTGTCTATACTGCTATACTAATTTTAAATGATAACGAATAAACTCAAAAACTACTGGATCGATTTCAAAAAATATTTCACTTTATATAAAGTTTTATTATCGGCAAGTATCATAGGCTATATTTTATTCTCAAAAAAGTTAAAGATCCTTACGAAAACTGCGTTTAAATATGGTGGAGAAAAGTCCGTGCGAAGCCGGAGCAGGCGAATAAATTTACTTTCCCGCGCTTCATTGGATTCGACGCGTTTGATACCTTCAAAAAACTAGTTATTTAATTTAAATTAATCAAGCTGAGAAGCGTAAATATTATGAAGATTAAATTCAAACAGCTATTTAGTCCATCACAAAGTAAATCTTTTGATGAAAATAAATTCTACTAAATACCTATCTACCTACATAAAAGTTTGAGAGATAGATTTGACATCAAAGAAAATGTCAAGGATAATTTTCTCATAATCTATGTAGCCATAATATTTTATCTGTGTTTCTTAGAAATAAGACCATGGATTGAACAACCTCTGAGTATTTTAAAAGCAAGTAATATTCTCAGAAATGTTCAATTGCGCAGTTTTTTATTTATCTATACTTATAATAAATCTGTAGAGAGGTCAATTCTGTACATGAAATATATTTCCAAAATAACTATCAGGGAGTGATTAGGGATCGATACTGATGCCAAAAATGCAATCAGTAAAATTTTTGTCTGTCTGTCTGTCTGTCTGTATAACCGTTATAGAAACAAAAACTACTCGACGGATTTTAACGAAACTTGGTACAATTATTTTTCATACTCCTGAGTAGGTTATAGTATACTTTTCATCACGCTAAAATCAATAGGAGCAGAGCAGTGAAGGAAAACGGGAGAAGTTACTCCATTTTTTAAGCTTTCGTCGCGTGTGCAACCGTAATGGTTAAAGCTACACAGAAATCATGTATGACGGAAATGTTCTCCTTAAAATTATATAAAAAATAACCCACGACAGCATATGTCTATCTTTTATGGTTGACTCACAATATCACGTGTAACTCCCGATAGCTTAGTAGTTCGAAGCTTTCTGATTATATTTGTCTACTCTTACGTTTATAACACTCTCAGTCATCCCTAATTAAAAAAGTTAACATAATTAACTATTCCATAAAAAATACTAATAGAAAGCGGTATAGAAATACCAAAGTTATACATGAAATACGCTAATAATAAGCCATCGCGCGTGAATACTGAATCATGCTATCTATCTATATCTATACATATAATAAAATTGTAAATTTCACGTGTCTGTACATGGCCGAACATAGTGAAAAAAAAAATTGGGAAATGTTCGAAAAGAGTATTTAAACACATTCCTACATTTTTAGAAATGTCTGTCTGTCTGTCTGTTTGTTTGAACACGCATCACGCAATAACTATTGGACAGATTCGGTTGAAATTTTGTATGCGTATTCTAATAAGTCTGGATTAACATATAGGCTATAATTTATCACGCTATTTCCCATAGGAGCTAAGCAATGACGGATAATGTCTGTAGCTATTTTATCGTTATAAAACAATAACTACTTGACGGATCTTCATGAAAATTTGCAGTTTTATTGTAAATACTATAGGTCATTACTTGCACTATAAATCATTATGCTATCGTCTATGGGGAGTGAGCAGCAACGTATGTTTTGTCGAACCATTATGGTTTTTCACAATTTTTTCCACAATAAGACATTATTTACAATTGTAACCCATGGAAACAATAACTTCACGCTAAAACTATTAGGAGCTAAACACAACATTTTCAATTTTCTTAAGATCAGCTATTTTAACCGTGTTTGCATCAGCTGAGGTGGTCTATTAGCACAAGTAGCGGTATTAAACGAGCGAGGTCGGAGGATCGACTCCCTAATTGCAAGTCTCTTTTTGTGTTGTGTTAAAATTATTTTTATTCTTTTTTTTAAGTATTTTTCTAAATGTATACTTATTTATACCAGCTTTTATTTTCGACTTTAACATGTTTACTTTGTTTAACAAATTTTCATATTAATAATCACTTCCAATAGGCACCTTTAACATTGTTTTGCATGAATAGTGATTATGTTATAAATGTAGAAATGAAAAACAATATTACATTACAAATAAACAGTAATTACTTGATATTTTCTAGAATTTATAAATGTTAATTGCTTAAAAAAAATGAAAGATTAAGTCCGCGTTACATCAAAATAAAACACGTGGCGCCATCTGTGATTCGATTTCTTCTGGGTGCCAAAATTGCTTACCTACAAATGTAAATAAACTTTCGCGATTTGTACACATTATGAAAATATATGTATTACGGGTCTTGATCGCGTGAATAATTTAAGGTTAAATACCTTGCTTACCTACGTTTAATATGCATGATAGTTTAATATAAAATCATCAAGTATAAAAATAAACTTATCCAGTTTTGAAAATAGATGGCGTTTAAATACAAATTAAAAAAGAATCAGGAAAATTGATTTAAAAAAAAAATCTGAAATTCTTACGTAGAGGGATATGAATATATGATGATCTTAATTTGCGACAGGTTAACACACCTATTTTTAAATTCACCAATGTAGACATTATAAAATAATATTTTAATCTTCTAAACTGAGTGAAAAAAAATATTGAAATAAGTTTAGAAATATGTAGTATATAAAACACAAAAAAAGATATCTGAGTATATCTTTTAGAAACGTTTGAATGTTGTTTGTTTGTTTAAACATTGCATTCCCGCGGTACAAACACGGACAGAAAGTAGGGGTACTTTAGACTCGGAAAAGATCGCTCGGGCAGGACATAACCTGCGATCATAGGGAATCTGTAAGAGTTTTTTCCATCATATCTTTATTACCTATGTATAAATTATCTTGAAGGAGCGGCTAGGTACCTCCGATTAAAAGGTCCGATTTAAAAGTGTCGGAGCCGAAGTTGGAGTCGGAGGTTTAAAATCAATCGGAATTTTCGACCTATCGGAGTCAGAATCGCAGCTCCTTAACTCAAAATTTCGCACGAGTAATTGGGCGGTTTCGAGCTTCATTTAACTCGAAACCGCCCCAGTACTCGCGTGGTGGGGGAATTTTTCAATATTAATAGTATTTGATGTGATGCAAATCACTTTTTTGTCGAGGTGTGGTCGTGCGAATTTTAATAATTTGTCTTCTAACCGTCTGGCGCCATAAACTTTGTCGCCCTTCATTTTGCTGCACTGGGCATTTGCTTGGCTTGCCCTGCCATATGTTGGGCCCTGATTAAAGGTAGGCCCAAATATCCATAGATGCCACAGAGCATTGTGGAGCATGTTTACAATATGTTTTACACAGAAGTTGAATTGTAATATAAACTACCTTAATATAAACCCAACTTCCACGCGAACGAAGTCGCGGGCACAGCTAGTGTTTTAATAAAGCTATGAGAAAAGTAGGTATGGTATTATTTTTACGAATGAATTTAATGTCGGTGTTTGTTTTATGTGTTATTATATTTAGAGTATGTCCATATATGTCAAAAGTAGGTAGGTACTGTAGCCACCAGGCCAGCTCTTGAGCAGGTACCGGGGGTGTTCTGGATTGGAAACTTCTGGATTTCCCCAAAGCTAATACAATTTATTAATTAAATCATCATTTATTACATTATCAACATCAATTCACATATTCTATAAAGCACATTTCTTAACCACTTGGTATTACTATTTGATATATATCTAATCACATTTAAACGACCCGAATCGGTCGGCCATGAAACTCGCCATTCTAGAATGACATCTTTCTTTTTATTCTGTTAATGAGTTTCATCTACTACAATGAGGTCTAACGTGAGAGAGGTGGATTATCTTCGACTCACCTGTCACAGTACCCATACGGGAAACCTGACTTATAAATGCCCACTGTAGGTACTGTACTACTAGGTACTACTTGGGCACTTCTGAAGGCATAATAGAATAAGAATTTAGGTAAAGTATAGCCCACTACAGGTCATCGGGAGGTACATGACAATAAACCTGAAAGACCTAGATAGTCTGCACTAGTTAGGTACAATCGGGTACATTTATTAAATTCAATTTACTTCGTATATACACACAAAGTGAATTAGAAAATTGTGAAGTTGACTTGTCGCGGGGTACCTACAAGTACCTAATATATCATTTTAACTTTATTTATATCCTACTTCTATAATTATCTTTATTTACCACTAGCTGTCCGGAGCAACTTCGTCTGCGTAATTTATTCCCCGTTTTTCCAACATTTCTCATTGCTGCTCCGCTCCTATTGGTCGTAGCGTGATACCTATTATATAGCCTATAGCCTTCCTCGATAAATGGGCTATCTAACAATATTTTTTCAATTCGGATCAGTAGTTCCTGAGATTACCGTGTTCAAACAAACAAACAAACAAACTCTTCAGCTTTTTAATATTAGTTTAGACTAGCTGTCCCGCGCTACTTTGTATGCGTAAATTTTTCCCCGTTTCTGCAACATTTTTCATTGCTGCTCCGCTCCTGTTGGTTGTAGCGTAATGTTATATATTCCTCGATAAATGGGCTATCCAACAGTAAAATAATTTTTCGAATCGGACTTGCAGTTCCTGAGATTATCGCATTCAAACAAACAAACTCTTCAGCTTTTTTTATATTCAGTATTTTAACGTCCCACTACAGGGCCTCACCGGTACTTTGTTACATAAATAATAAACCATATTCTCTAAACAACTTCGAGGACGAGGTGAACAGGAGAATTCGGTTGGGTTGGGCAGCGTTTGGTAAGCTACGTCAAGTCTTCTCATCGTCGATCCCACAATGTCTAAAGACTAAAGTCTTTAATCAGTGCGTCCTACCCGTCATGACATACGGAGCCGAAACGTGGACACTGACGGTACGGCTGGTCCACAAGTTCAAAGTCGCTCAGCGGGCTATGGAACGGGCTATGCTCGGAGTTTCTCTTAGGGAAAAAATCAGAAATGAGGTGATCCGGCAGAGAACCAAAGTTATCGACATAGCCCACCGGATTAGCAAGTTGAAGTGGCAGTGGGCTGGCCATATTAGCCGAAGAACCGACAACCGTTGGGGTAAACGAGTTCTTGAGTGGAGACCGCGGCTTGGCAAACGTAGTGTAGGACGCCCTCAAGCCAGGTGGAGTGATGATATACGCAAAACGGCTGGCAGGAGCTGGATGCGAGAAGCCGAAGATAGAACAAAGTGGCGTGCAATTGGAGAGGCCTATGTCCAGCAGTGGACTGCGATAGGCTGATGATGATTCTCTAAACAGGAAACTGTTAACAACTAACAAGATCACCGTCCCCGGATGCAGCACTATGAGCCCAACAAACTATCTCTATTGTAGGTAACTACAGTAACAGGATGTAAAACACATCGCACGAACAATTAGATAACACTGCTACGTAACAGGCGGGATTTTAACTGGAACTATCGAGTTTGTCGCCAACCAGATGTGATCTGAATATCGGATTTACAAATGAACATTTTTGTTCTAAAATAGGTTCAGCCGTGTTTGATGCTATATTGGATTCACTGAAGAATTTTTTGTTCTAAAGTTAATTAAGGCATGTAGACACTGGATCCACAAATGGAAATTGGGGAAGGCACAAGGCGTGAGCATTGGTGGATGTGTTCTAGGAACACACACAAGAGTCGATTTTCATGATGTACCTAATTGTTGACAACAAACAATTGTAAAAACCGGACTATGCATATGATATATTAGATTTTATTATACTTATTTTCAATGATGGTTTAAGTAAAAATGTGTAGATAGGTTACTAGCGCTCAGAAAGCGGCACCTTAAAATCTATACAATTGGCTTAGTTTTTATATGTCAGTGTCGCATCACCAGCGTCAACAGCCTTATATTTACCCGACGTTTCGATCGAATTGCACCGAGTCGATCCGAGACCACGATCGGTGCAATTCGATCGAAACGTCGGGTAAATAAAAGGTTCGTACCTTTAAATAATTCACGCGATTAAGTCCCGAAATATATCTAATTTGTATAAAAATCGCAAAAGTTTAAAAACAATTCATTTCATTCCATTTTGCGCGTTTTGTTACTTAAACAAAACGCGCAAAATGGAAGTTTTAAAACTCCAGAGAAAATATGGACACATCTTTTATTATTTAATCAGAGGCACAGCTCATGGAAAGTTCGATAGACCTGAGGGGTTTTACCACTTATTTTTTCACATTTCATGTGAAGATATTTTCACAAAAGTACGGTAAAGTACAAAGATACCTCGACCCTGGAGTGTTGTCTTGTAAAATAATGCGTCGAAACCCGAACGAAATGAAAATGGACCCAGAAATAAGGTCACATACCTTTTACGTAAAAGGATCTTAAGTCAACATTGTCACAAGTTTCTTAACAAAACATTGTCCAAAAGCTTACTTACCCTGGAACTGAAGAGTGAATATAAATAAGTACCTACAGCCAACGGGATAAGTTGCATAACATTTCTTACAAATATAAGTTTTATTATAAAACCGGGGCATGTCGGGCTAGGCACAATTTAGGGTTCCATAGTCCCCCCCCCCCTTCCTCCATCCAAATAATGCAGCTTAAGAAGTGGGTTTTCTGTGGTTTTTGTTTCATACTTAAACCCTAGAATTTGAACTACCTAGTAGTTAAAATTCTAGAGTATAAAAAATTGTTGTCTTTAAAAATTGTTTAATCATAGTTTTTTATACCTTGAGTTACATTATTGTAATTTTCGTAGGGATCTTTAATTTTTTTGACTATAAAATATAGCCTATGTTACTCCCCGATAATATAGCTTTCTAATGATGATAGAAATAAAATCGGTCCAGTAGTTTTGAAGTTTATTTGTTACATACAAAAATACAAATCTATCCTCTTAATAATTAGTGTAAATAAAATCTGTAGATAAAGGTACTACGCCCGATAATATATGTTATTTTAGAATTAAGGACAAACCATTTTTATCAAAAGAAAATGTCCTCAAGAAATCCTTCAGTACTGACATGTTTTTACAATAGATAAGCACTAAAACATTTTCTGAAACAAAATACACAATCAGGTCCCCAGGCGACAGAACTTGATAATGATCAAAGTATTAACAAAACAAACTGTGGAAGATAGCCATCAAGTAAGTAAAACAACCTCGGGTCATGTCGGGACGAGGCCACTCCACTCTCAGGATTATTTCAAAACATCGCTGAAATGTTTTGTTATTAAAACACAGGTGCTCTTTACGATAGAACAACTGTTTAATAAAAATATGAAGATTTTCCTATTGAAATATACACGTGCCGAAGCTCCGGAGATGATTGTTTGTTCCGGTTTTATTGTTTTTTACACGACTGTAAGGAAGGGTTATGTTTTTCGCGCGTATCTTGTATGTATGTATGTATGTAATATTCTTTATTACCTCATATCTAACAAACCACTAAACGGATTTTAAGACGTCCTTTGATACGCCTTGGCCGCCCAAGTGTTCTTTGATAAGTGACGTTTGAATTTTGAATTTAAGGCTCATCTTAAGCATTTCAAAAAGGTATGACATAATTATGACTGTAATACTAAATAAGTTAGTCAGCAACCATTCTTTTATCAATTTTCAATACTTGATAATAGCTGTGATAAAAGTTAGTTGTTACATTGTACAACTACTCAAAATATTATATAATAACTAAATTGGCACTTTACTAAGTCCATCGAGATTCATTAATGCCTCCAACTGCATGAAATTATATAATTATGTAGGGGATCTTGTTTCCATATTTTTTGTACAGGCGATATTTTTCTTTTTTAAATTTAGTTTTTATTTTCAGGAGTTGAATACCTCTAATCGAATCGACTTTAAGTTTTTTTCTGTCGCTCGATCTAGGTTTGAATTTTAAATCTACAAGTTACACCAGGTCAATAGGTATAGGCAGGTAGTTACTAATTTATTGTCTTAACTGAAGGCAACGGGCTCCAGCGTTTTTCATAGAATTTAGTACGCAGGGGGTTTCGGGGGCGATAAATCGATCTAGCTAGGTTTCATTTTTAGAAAACGTCGTTTAAAAAACCCAAGCGAAACTCGGTTATCCAGGTACTAAACATAACAAGAGAAAAATCCATAACCGTCTGCACAACTCGATTTGAATAAAAAATAACGTTGTTTTGATTTTATTCAGTTTTGGCATAAATTTACATCATCATAAATACGATTATCTACAATAACAGGTACAATCTGTACTTATAAACCTATCTGCTCTTCAAAGTTGAACGTAACAATCCGTTCTTAGGGTTCTGTAGCCAAAATGGCAAAACGGAACCCTTATAGTTTCGCTATGTCCGTCCGTCCGTCCGCAGCTTAACTCAGCGCTAGAAAGCTGTAATTTTGCATGGATACACATATTACTTACGGCAACAAAGTGAAAAAATAAAATCTCAAAAACATCTTATTCTCACATCGTGTGGGGTATCATTTGTTAGGAATTTTAAAACGTTTCGGAGTTGTAAAGACCATTTTTAGATTTAGGGATTCGTTCGTGACTTAATAACTTAATATTAGCTGCATTACTCGGATAGGGGGGGGGGGGACTACGGAACCCTACATTGATGGGTGGCCCGACATGCACTTGCCCGGTTTTTATTTTATGCAGATTCTACGGATACAGATGTACCTACCTAAATACCTGCCTACCATTAAACCATCATCTGGATTCCAGATTCATCCGTCTATAGGTCAACTACCAGTAGCGGAGGGTCTAGAACACCATTACTTTTGGTTTCCCTTTGGATGGTAGTTACTTAGTATTATAGGTACAAAGAATCATGTCCAGCAAGATATATTTTTGTATCGGGTTACCTCAGAAAAAATGTAACCTTTCGTCTCTGTCAACCACTAAGTACTTAACCTTTTTAATACTTTACATGCGGCGAAGGGGCCTTAGAACACCATTACTTTCGGTTTCCCTTTGAATTGTAGTTACTTAGTATTATAGGTACAAACAACCACAACCATATCCAGCAAGGTATATTTTTGTATCGGGTTACCTCAGAAAAAATTTAACCCTTCGTCTCTGTCAACCACTAAGTACTTAACCTTTTTAATACTTTACATTCACAGAATTTGTAAAGAACATTTGACCTTTCAAAAGTTCATTTTTAGACCGTTCACAAAATATAGGTACCTTTATATTGGAAACTTGTCAGTAGGTATCCGATCGTGCAGGCTGACGCCAATTTCCTGGCTTGATATCAATTTCCTGTGTTGGTTCGTTTCATTCAATTTCACAGGTCGCCGTGTTGTTAACAGTTTGTGCCTGCAGACTGCAGTTAAAATTGTTCGGGACGTGAGTTTTCTATTTATTTCTTCGATTACAGAGGGGGTAAGGGTTATGTTTTTCGCGCGTATCTCGTATGTATGTAATATTCTTTATTACCTCATATCTTTCAAACCACTTGACGGATTTAAAGAATCACTTGAAGCATTCTTAATTAGGTGACGTTTGAAAAAAACAAATATGGCGGCTGTCTAATGAAGAGGTGTTTTATCGAATAGGTACCGCAATATGGGTATCAAATTAAAGGGCTCATCGTATGGATTACAAAAAGGTATCAGTACTAAAAAAGTCAATTAGCAATTTTCAATACTTAGTGTGATAAAAGTTAGTTGTTACATCGGTTAAGTACATCCTGAAACCACCAAAAATGATTAAAAAAATACTTTGTTATAATTTAAAAAATAAAAAACCCGCCTCCGCAAAACAGATGCAAACAAGATCCCCTACCTATTAAGCAGTCGAAAGCATTAATTAATCTCGAAAATCAGATGTTGTTTGCATGTTTTTTGCGCAGACGGGTTTTTTTATTCATTAATTTTATCTGTCTATATTTTGTCATTGTCAGGGAGAATTCATTAAAGTATAAATAAAAGGAAAGCATACCTAACCAGTTTAGGCGCTGTAGATATGCTTCAACTTTTGTTCGTACCAGACCGTACTTCGTACCAGAACTTAGTTCTGGGGGGCAATATTTCACTCAACCGGTCAAGTGTGGGTCACTCGCAAGGCTAGGAAAGTGTGGTTTGATTAAACACCGTTATATCATATCATATCCACCACTACCGAAGGGGGCCAAGTAGGCCATTTCCCCCCTCGGTGATAACTTTGACACTGGATTGGAGTGTTTGGCAGACGCAAAAACTCCGATCCAGTGTCAAAATTCTCAAATTCCCCAAGAAAAAGGTCATTCAATCAAGTTTGGGGTGGAGTAACCGGGGCAATTGCCCCCCCCCCCCCCCTCCTCTTATCCGCGCTACCACAGTGGTAACTGTGAAACACTTCTAATCTGCTAGATAGGTATCTATCAGATAAGAATAAGATAGCTAAACTGTTCGGCCATTTAGGTAAATGCCCGAACAATTTAGCAACCTAATCCTATTTTAACATGAATATTTAAGTAAGTAGGTATCAAATCACGTTTTAAGCAAATGAGCACTTAGTTTATTAGTTATTTCGAAACATTAATGCACGTGGATTGCGCGAATGCCGCAGGCAGTCCACGTTCCCATTGACTATAAAAACAAGAAACCCTCACCCACCCTCAACAACATCGCCAAACAATACCGAACAAAATTATTCAAACAGAACCGCTTAATTGGTGGAGCTCAATACTTCGGCTCAAACAATCGGCCTTTTAAAAACTCTCCATCGAATATCGAGTCCGCCTTCCTTTAATTAAAGTCTACCTTTAAGTTTCCTGTTCAATAATGTTTGCTTTTTCAATTGGCTCCCACTTATCATACAATTAAGATCCACGGGTATCTCCATTCTGCCTCACGACGGAGCCCGTGTGAAATTATTCAATTTGCGAGAAACGAGGGCTGTAACTCCAAGCAGTTGCTTATTGGATAGAATGTCAAAGTTTGTTGAAAAGCCTCGTTGATCGCTGACGTTTCAAATTGTATTAGGTTAATTCCTGACCCAGATAACGTTCTAGCGTTTATAAAATTTAAATTAGATTTAAGTAGATTGTTATATCTACCTACTTGCCTAATGAGAATTCAGAGAAAATGAGATAATAGCGGAGCTTACCCAGAAATAGTAGGCATACCTAATAGTAGGTAGAGTATTACCTTACCAAGTAAAACGTATTTGGTAAAACCGCGATTTTAATTTGAATGGGAAGAAAATAGGCATTTACTTAGGTCCTACATAACTACTTACCTACATGCCTAGTAAGGTAGGTATACTAGCTGATGCCCGCGGTTTCGCGCGCGTGGATGTCAGATTGTAACCAAAATATTTTATCGGCAAAGTTTCGTACTAACTTTGCACCCCCGTTTTAACCTCTTAGGGGTTGAATTTTCAAAAATCCTTTCTTAGTGCTCCCCTACGTTATAAAAGGAACCTCTGTGGAAAATTTCAAGTCAGACAGTCAGTCAGCTTCTCCTCTTAGGTATATCTCAGCTTCTTCTATAGATAAGCAGCTATAAAACGTTTCCGAAAAAAAAGGTTTTACATTTGTTGCAACTGGGGCAGTCTAAAGAAACTATATAGGTAAAATCTAAAAGGACAACGTATTTTCAATTCTCGTTTTTTAAGCTTCCGTAGCCGACAATGCAAAATGGAACCCTTATAGCTTCGCTCTGTCCGTCCGTCTGTCTGTCTCCAGGTTAGCTCAGAGACCATTAGTACTAAAAAGCTGTAATTTGGCATGGAAATACATTATACATATTAGTTAAAAGAGTGGCCACGAGTTTTTATTGCCAGTTCTTTTCTCGGGCTTTACCTATTGTTTGCGAACAGGCATTACCAGTAAATGTAGAATCGACTTTTCACAAGTGTAGTATTTTGCTTCCTAAGTGAATAAATGATTTTTATTATTATTATAAAGAGACGAGAGATATACTTGCCCTGTTTTTTGAAAATGACCTAAATTACGCTCACTTTATGAGCCGTCACAAAATATGACGTCATCTTAAAATATTTGCCAACCCTAATCATACTCTGTCGGCGCGGAGTCATTTGATAACGTTTGTCGGTGTTCATGCGTAACCTCATCAAAGCCAAGATAATTCAATTTTCTCGGGTTGAATCGATTTTGATGAAGTTCTGAATAACCAAAATTGGGGTTAAGAATTATGGCGTAGAGAACATTTACCTGCCCCCGTGCAGAGTTTACGAATTTGCCATTCAATATTTCCATTAACGAAGCAAATTGAGCACAATCTAAGATATTCAGAGAGATATCTTCAGCTCTTAAACTAGTTACCAATTTTTGACGTGAAAACCTCTTATAAATCAATGCCGGAGTGCTCGCACGTAAAAGTTTCACGTAGCAACGGTCACGTTATTGATTTTTGTTTAGCAACGGTCACGTTATTGATTGGTTGTTTAGCAACGGTCACGTTATTGATTGGTTGCTAAACAACGGTCACGTTATTGATTGGTTGCTAAGCAACGGTCACGTTATTGATTGGTTGCTAAGCAGCCACGTAGCAATGTGATTAAATAAATTATACTTAATATCAATGTAATTAAATTACTGACGCAATCAGACGACACATGACTGATGCATGTTAAAATTTGAATAAGTTTATGTTTGCATCTTTACTATGTATATATTATTTTCTTTTGTAAATGAATAATAATAATATCACATAAAATTATCTTCTGATAACCGACTATTATTTAAATTTTAGTTTTTTTTTGTGTCCCTGTCACTTGAAGTGAATTGTAACATTGAAACTAAGTACTAAAACTTATCTATTGACAGAAATACCTACATTATTATTTTTTTTAAAGACGACACCCTCATTATGGTACAAGCCATTTGTCGCGGGAGACTTTATAAACATACAAATCGCGGACACAAAGTAAACCCAGACTAGGAACAACAATTTGTGGATCACACAGAGGCAGTCTATACGTTATAAAAGTTTTTCTAAAAATACCTACTTACCTATCTTCGTTTTAACTACAAACAATTTATGCCAGAGTCAAAAATACTAGATACCTACATATAATAGTAATATTGTTCTCCATTATTTCAGGCTCAATCCCTGTCCGGCTCGACGACGCCGCGCGCCGATGATAAGTCCGGCGGCCACTCGCCCGCCGCTAATGAAGGTATTGTACACTGACAGCTTTTGTATCTACACGTAGGTATCTATCTACTCTGAAAGGAAAGTTTTATTTCATTCAGTGACGGCTCTATGGTCCAATGTTCTCCTATTCTATCATGCAAGCGCAGTTATTCAGCGCATCAGGCTTCAGAGCAAAATGTACAAAAAACAAAATGGCAAAGTACCTACTGCATGTACATTTTGTGTATAGGTAGTTACAACCTACACATAAAATGTACAATACGTAGAACGAGCAACACGCACAATAAACGTCACATGCAAAATGTAAAAATGCTACCTTATATCCTACCGTAAACGTGGGACACATTGTGTTATTCTTGATCAATTTTTTTTTTTTTTTTTTCCAACAGACCAAAATAAATGCCTTACATGATAATTTTTAAGACAGGCCGCAGGCGCCTATGAATGAGTAAGGTTTATTATTTTTGTGTGTAAACTATAGATATTATGTCCAAAATAAACAATTTTATTTATTTATTATTATATATTATAATAAAAATTAAAAGTAAATTTAATGAGCTTTGAGAATATTGCTAAACCATTGATCTCCAATGGTGGAAAGAAGAGTAAATTCCTTTATTTATTAAAGAGCAGAATTGACCCTCTGTAGTGAACAATGAATCACCCCCTGGGCCTGGTTAACAGTCAGTCAAGGGATTTTTACAGGTAATTAAAGAATAAAATGAAGTAAAAAACACAAAGGTGGTGAAGGTTTTTAGTATAATAATGACTCAACGGCCATGTGGGAGTCGCTCGCATCACGGAGGGGATTGCATTCGATTCAACACTGGTACACCATCCACCACCACCGATGGCAATAACATTCCGATCCAATGTCAAAATTCTCAAATTCCCCAAAAAAAGGTCATTAAGTCGAGTCTGAGGGGGGTAATTTCCCCCCCCCCCTTGTATCCGCGCCTGCACCCTTCTATAAAAGGGAGTTCAACGATACCAAACGATTAACTAGTTAATTATAACGTCTTCTCAACAGTTCTCAACCATGTCAAATGCCATTTATCATGCCTGCACACCTCCTATCAAGGTATGCAGGCCTTTTTATTGACTTTACTTTTAATTCAATGGACAAACTCCAATGGGGTAAACCCGCATGTAGTCAAGGTAATTGAAAGGTAAAAAAAAACGCTAGTTAGGTACAACATACATATCATTTGGCACACCGGTTTAAATAGATAATATGATTAATAAATTATTTATTAAGGTCCTAGGTATATCGAGGCTGAAAATATCAACGTTTTATCGCTTTACAAAAGTGATAAAACGTTGATATTTTCAGCCTCGATGACTTTGTTTTCATTTTTATCGATAAACCATGAAATCTGTTACTTTTTTTTTCACTTATATTTGGCAATATTTCAATGTAAAACGATGTCCTATATTGAAGCTGTCGCTGTAGCCGAACACGGCTTTGAGGGACCTATCCCACCTAGACGAGAAAGCGAGTAGCAAGGAGCAATTTCATCGCTCAAGAAACGTACCTATAAACTTATGTAGAGCCCATGTAAACGAAAGAGATACAGATAGTTAATCGCGCCATCTCTTTTGTTTACATGGATGGGATCTGCAATATAAATCTACTGTAAGTTGAGCGATAAAATCGCTACTGGCTTCTCGCTCATCGCCGTTGGTGGGACAAGTGCCTGAGGCTATTGTGTTAATTTACGGCTTCTGTAACTCGCCGATAGATGGCGTTTGTAGTTGTAACACTAGTTAGAAGTCTGTACTACTACAGTGAAATTAGTCTCGAGAAATTTTTGCATATGTAGTGGTGTGTATGTTACTTAGATATTAGAGCGCGTTTCCACTATATCGTTCTGGCCCTTACAAAAATGTTTCAATATCCTAACATTACTATTTAATTTAATACTTATCCCTAGCAACACTCTGATTTTTGTTTTCAATAAAAACAAGTTTTTATTTTAAAGAAAAAGGTTTTGACTTTATTAAAAAAAATATGTCATTCAATTTCACGTCCTTGAGCAAACGACAAGGCGACTACCGTGAAACAATAAAATATCGTGTCGTTCTTTAGATGATAGTAGTTTAGCTATAGGTAAAAAGTTTTGACCATAATAATTACGAAACAAAACAAATAAATAAATCGTCACTTGATAGTGGAAAGTGGAAACACGCACAAAACCAGAATAAACCAGTTTACTCTGTCCGCAGGTGCCACGTGCAGTCTGACGTCAGTCGCTTGATACCGTTAGAACATAAAGCACGCATTTCATTAAAAAATTATAATTATTAGATACGTAGTAGTTTCATTGTGAAATTTTGTATTTGTTGATTGTTGTTATTGTTTGTTATTATTGTTAAAATATTTGTTGAAGTGTTTAATTTCAAGTGTGTAAGTGTTGTAACTTTATATTGATAATTCAAAATGGCTCCAGTGTTAAAACATGGTCGAGGCAAGCCTTTGACTTCTCAAACTAAGGAAGTTTTGTACTGTTTGTACAAATATTTCGAAAAGGAGTGTAATAACAACCCGAGCAGTATTATGACCCCCACTCAATTAGTTGCTAAATCAACAGGAATTTCAATAGCATCCGTCAGAAAGGTAGTATCAGAAAGCAAATGTCGTCCTTCAGATCAGGAAGTAACATTTAAATCTCCTAAAAAGAAACCGAATCGTAAACCTACAATAGTAATCGATAACTTTGATCAGCAAGTTATCAGAAGAACAATTCATGACTTCCACATCACAAATAAAGAAGTTCCCACTTTAAAAACTTTGCACTCAAAATTGAAAGAAGATATCGATTATAAAGGTTGTGTCAGCACGTTACGAAAACACGTCATGTCATTAGGTTTTAATTGGAAGCAAACAGAAGATAACCGGAAACTTCTTATGGAAAAACACGAAATTAGATACTTGCGAATTAATTATTTGATGAAAATTGCTGAATATCGTGAACAACGCCGACCAATTGTTTACACCGACGAAACATATATACATACATCACATACCCTCTCGAAATCTTGGTCAGATGGAAGCACTTCAGGTTTGAAGCAACATATATCGAAAGGCAACCGCTTAATCATTGTTCATGCCGGTGGTATCGATGGCTTTATACCAAATGCATTGCTTATGTTTAAAGCCGACCAAAAAAGTGGAGATTACCACAACAATATGAACTATGACAACTATTCAAGGTGGATTCAAACTCAATTAATACCCAACTTACAACCAAATAGTGTTGTTGTTGTTGACAACGCACCATATCATAACTCAATACAAAATCCTGCACCGAATAGTAATTCTAGAAAACAGCAAATGATAGACTGGCTGACATTTCGAAACATTGAGCATTCATCCACGTTGCTTAAGCCTCAATTATATGAACTGATTCTGCAAAACAAGGTGAGATTTATAGAGTACAAGATAGACGAAATATTACGACAGCACGGTCATACTGTGCTGCGTTTACCACCATACCATCCGGAGTTTAATCCTATAGAAAATATATGGGGGATAGTGAAAACATATGTCGCAAAAAAGAATGTCGCAATGAATATGAAGGTTATAATGTCATTAGCTGAAGAAAAAATGAACGCCATAACTGTAGAGGAATGGAGAAAAGTTTGTTTGCATGCTATTGAGGAGGAAAGCAAATATCAGGGTAGAGACGCAGCTTTAGACACAATATCAGAACGAATCATAATTAATTTAAATAATTCATCTGATGAAAGCGAGGATGGGGATGATTGTGATATGCCTGGGGTTGATGAATTATTAGAATAAAACATTTATGGCCGGAGAACACCTAATTCATACACGTCTTCACTGAAGTGAAAACCGGCATTCAATGCTTGTAATGTTTGGAACTGGCTTGTCTGCCTCATACAGTTCCATAGATTACAATGCGGTGGATACACATTTTCACGACCGTATTAGTACGTAGTGCGTATGCGTAGACGTGCACGCATTTGGTGTGCTCCAGCCACAAACGTATATTACCTTTAAAACAATAAAAACTAAAAATTAAATGTTGTTTTTTTTATTTGCTGACCATACACTACTACAAACGCAAAAATTTCTTCAAGCTAATTTACCTGTACTCGTATTGTCCGAACAATTTTGAGAAGAGCTACTTGTTCGACTTCTAACAAAAACAATCTACTTAGCTACAGGTGTAGTATCTATACCTATAACAGATATAAATGCCAAACGGCCGGTCTCTATAACTTAATCTACCATTAACTTCATAATGGCGCCCCTCTCAGGCGCGGACCCTAAACCCTAAAAAAGAGAGGTGTAATAAGAGTTAAGGCCCTAATTCTCTAACAAATTCTCAAGGCCACCTCGATTTAGGGCCCTGATTCAGGGTAGTGTAATAGCCGTTTCAACCGGTCAATTGAGGGCAGGGGCGCTTATGATTCAACACCGGTAACCATATCCACCATCATCCAGTGTCAAAATTCTCAAATTCCCCAAAAAAAGGTCATTATTCAGTCGACTCTGGAGGGAGGCCAAGTGTGAGTCGCACGCACGCGGGAGAAGGGTTTCCAAATCATTTCACCCGACTTTGGCGCCCTTTGATAGAGTTTGGTTTTGATAAAGTTAGCAGCTTGTACCACTTCAATTTGGTGCCCTTAAACTTAACGCCCGGGGCTACCCCGGCTTGGCCTTCCGTAGATCCGGCCCTGTAGTGCGTTTCGATAACCGTCGACAGGAAACTCGAAAGGTACTGGCACAATTAATGTCAGTTTCGCTACTAAAGTTACCTAACTTTTTTAACAGGCAGTTAACGCTAGATAAGTAATTGAGACCGGCCGTAAGTCATTTTTTATAATTTAGTCATATTGTTTGTTATTGTTGTAGGAGTGGAGCACGACAGTGCGCGGTGATGGTCGGCCAGCACTCTCCTCGACAGACTGGCGCAGCGCGGCTTTGCAGCAGATACGAGACTGGCTTTACCACCCACAGGTATCTATGGTACCAAGGATTTATCTAGGAGCCTATATAAATACTTAGTTGAAATTGAGGTTTGCATAACAAAATGGTCGCTTTGTCCTACAATTTGAACGGTCTTTTTTTTCAGTCCCAGTCAGTCAGGCCTGGAAGTTGTAGTATGTACCTACAATGTTTTCAAAATGTTTACTATCGGGCTGAATCCTCCTTTTAGCAAAACGCCCAGAATGAACTCTACGACAGCAAATGTTAAACATGTCGAATGAGTGAAGGTACAAAGTTAATTACTAACAACTATTTCTTTACTTCAATCTTGAGGTAATTTCTAAAAGTACTTGAAAAGCTGTTGTCCTACAAAAATAATGGTTTAAAGAAATTTTCCTCCTAAGAATATAATGTACCTGCAATAGCGCTAAGTAGCATCCAGTAAATCTTAGTACATATTTATCGACATCCATTAGTAAATGTATTTTTTCAGGCTTTTACTTTAAGAATTTAGAACATTATGTTGTTTACCAATAGCCATGTGTAAATGTTGGTTTCGGGAATAAAGCCATGACTACCTACTTATTTTCTAATTACGACACTACCAAGCGACTGCTAGAAACAACAAAAAATATATATTATACTAGCTGGCCCGCGCAACTTCGTCTGCGTAAATGTTCCCCATTTTTGAAACATTTGTAATTGCTGCTCCGCTCCTATTATAGCCTTCCTCGATAAAAGGGCTATTTAACAATGAAAGAATTTATCAATTCGGATCAGTAGTTCCTGACATAACCGCGTTCAAACAAACAAACTCTTCAGCTTTATAATATTAGTAAATATTAAACCAATTCGGTTATTTCTGAAAGCGCTGAAATCTCTGGTAGGTATCAATGTTCTGAGGTTGTAATACAAGTACTAGTAACTAAGCGACGTAACAGTTACATAGCAAAAAAAATATGCGATGAATTAAAATGAAACTTGAAAAACAAATAGTTGAAATATCAAACTATCGAATATTTTCTTTTATACTAGCAATGTAGGATCACATGTCCCAGATGGCTAGTTAAAAAAAAACATAAGATAACTTGACCCAGCTAAGGCATTAGGCATTGGAAAGACGTAGTGCTATTTAGGCATTTCAATTGGTGGTCGAAATAACAATTAGACAATAACACTTTTTAAGCATTGATAGTCAGGCAATTTGCTTGTTAGTCAATTGATGTGATAGGTATAATTGCTGCAGTGGCATCTTTTATTTTAGGTACTCTGCTCATAATCAATAAAATGATGCTATGTCAAATTGTAACATTACAATTCAAGCGACTCAATAGTAAACCCAATGGCTTATTATTAAATTTAATTTTAATGTCATTAACTACCTATTGAATTTAATTTTAATGTTATACCGTAATTCAATAATAACGGTCGAATTATTGGCCACGGGGCAAACCCTACTTAGTACAGGCAAAGTAACCCAATAAAATAAAACAAAATTTAAAGTAAATGTTCTTGAGAAACGTTTATAAAGAAACACTTTTTTAAAGTAGAAGAAGTACTACCACTACTAGTACTACTAATAGATAAAAGGCACTGTTGTTGAAGCATTACAAATTGTAGTTGTTCTATAATTAGTACACGTGTGAAGTAGTACCAGACCTCCTCTCTTAATAGTCTCCTCTCTAGGTAGAGTAGTAGCGGTCCCTCTACTATTGTCTAATTATCATGGCTTTGTAATTTTGTTACTAGATTCTGTAATAAAATTATTTAAATCAATTTAAAATACAACTATTGAATATTTGACTATTATAATATTAAATTATTTTGCACTAACTAAACGTTTTAATTTTAATTTCGCTATGGTAAAGTTTCAATTTTTAGTCCAGAAAAATAAAATGCCCGTTTTCATTAATTCCAAACAAGCTGAGTTTTTGTACAGGCCTTAAATATGTTACTATACATGATATGCACTAGCGGGATTAATGGGGAATTTTGTCGTATAGTATGACAAAATTCCTCGTTGATCTCTCTGGCGCATTGTTTTTTATTTGAGGTATAAGTCATGAATTCTGATTTTTCGTAAAGACAATATTTGTTGGCCTTAAAATTCTCTACAAAAAGGGTTTTGATCTTTTTATTCTTACTATTCTTACAAGTACGATTCTCTAGATATCGCGACATTAGATTATAAAGAAGTTGTATATTTAATTTATACATGCTTAATAAAAAGAAAACTCCATGCTAAGCCATGGCGGCCCGCAATGGCTTCGCATGGAGTTTTCTTTTTTACATGAAAGCGGGGTAGACGGGGACTTCTGTCATATCATTTACTGGCTGACTCGCGCAACTTCGTCTGCGTAACCTTTTTCATTGCCTCTCCGCTCCTATTGGTCGTAGCGTGATGTTATATAGCTTATAGCCTTCCTCGATAAATGGGCTATCCAACAGTAAAAGATTTTTTAAATTCGGGCCAGTAGTTTCTGAGATTCGATTTTCGCTTTCAAACAAACAAACTCTTCAGCTTTATAATTTTAGTCTAGATATTGATGTATTTAAACACAAAAAGGCCTGTACAAAAATGCAGCTTGTTTGGAATTAAGGGGGCATTACACTGAGAGAATTATTTATTTAGCGCTACGTACACAGCGACACGATCGCCGGCCTCGCTCTTCCGCACACAACCATTACTTCACAGTGCGCAGGAGCGCAGGTCAAAATAAAGTAAAATATTCGTTCGTACATATATTAGCTTACGAACGCCATGACAATACGAAAATGCTCGTTTTTGCATTTTTCTCAACTTCAAGATTTATTTGCGGGATCATATTAAGACATATCTTTAAATTTCTTTTACTAGAAAAACTCTTTGACTAGTGACACAATTTTTTTCGTGTCCTAATATTTAGGTTTTCTATATACATTTTTGAGAGAGCCGATGTTTGTATTAAGGGTAGATTACGCGAAACAGGGTGTTTCGCGTAATCTACCCTTAATACAAACACTTATAGACTGCTAAAAAGATTACCTTCATTTTGATACTTACCCACATTACCAATTGGTGTTGTCATTTTATTCTCGCATCCTACGTATATATTTACGGAAATAGGACAATCATAACATGACTTTAAACGTACGGCTACATACTTCTTTAGGAGACCACCTCTTACTATTGTTGCCGTAACACCTCCTCCAAGCCTATCATCAATTTTGAAGTAAGTAATCTGTAAACATATAACTTTGAGTGGTACTCGTATAACTATTAGGAGTATTTAATTATTATGCTTCTCCGATTAGTCAAGATTTTTATGAAAGAAGAATTCTATGAGAGAAATTCAACGTAGAAATCTCTAGTTTCAGTCCGGGTCTAGTACAATCTGTAGATATATAATTATAAAGGTAGGGTCGCCATCTGTTTCCCCGGATTTGAGCGTCCGGGCGAGGTCTCGTTTGCAGTCCGGGTACTTTTAAAATTTTCATGCCATAGGACGCGGCTGACGAGCACATGGCTCGCGCGCTGCGTCTTAAATGTGAAAAAGTGTTGAGTTATCCGAGTAGCTCTAAAATCTAAGGTTTATAAGGACATGCAACATGGCAGTACTCTCCAATATTGATTTGATGGTTGCCGGACGATCGCTGAGCGATCTATTTTCCGCAATATTGCCCGGCCAATTTTGTTGTTGTTTAAGTCGCCCTCTATTTTATTGTTGCCGGGTTGTGTAGTCCGTTTAGGAAACTGGATCATGGTCCATACAATTGTAGACATATTGCCATTATTGCACAAGCAATTAGTTGCCAGTAGTGCCGCCACATATTGCCGTTAAAAATGGCCCGTTTACGCTAATTGTTTTGTCTTATCCTAGTTGCCAGTTTTAGAGATAGCAACTCTATGTAAAGGCAACCCAAAACAAACACACAGGCCCGGTGCCGTAATCAGGGTGATGCCAGTGGTGCAAAGGCACAGGGCGCAGAAGTGACCATTAGGACCAATACCAAGGGCGCAGTTTTGTAAGCTCGCAACGGGCGCATTAAAGGCTAGTTACGGCACTGCACACAACTCAAACCACTGAACGAATTACGCTGAAATTTGACACGAAGATAGCATATAGCATAGCTGTAACAAATAATTTACACATTGATTAATTTTATATTACTATAAAATAATTATTATAACGAACCGGACATTTGAACAATCTTCCATATTCCGCGTGAACGAATGAGTACGGCCGTCTTTCTTTATATAAATTGTCTTGTGCAACCAAAATATCATTTTTTTTAAACATACCCATGTAAAAACCCCAACATTGAAAAGATAAGCATACATATGCTAGTATCCAAAACTTTTTCATATTAATATGAAATTGTGATATTAAACAATTTACTTTTTTTTACTTTTATCTCAATTACTTTATTATTACAAGTGGTGTGTTCTCTACAAAAAAATACGGCTTAATGTAATTAACATTGATTGATTTACCAATAATAATCAATTAATTAACAATAATTTGATTAAGTGTTGCTAAAGGAAAGCAATTTATCGTTCGTGTTTAACCTTTTGAGCGTTAACCGTTTACCCACCAGAATGTTGTCAAATTTAATTTTTATAGTAAGGTAAACGTCCCCTATATCGGGATCTTTGCCTTACTTTAATAATTAAATTCGACTTTAAGATTTTTAAATATGTTAGAGGAAAGTGGCCAAATGTGGAATAGGGTCCCTAATGTGGAATATCGTAATTTCTCGTAATTAAATAGTTCTAGACAATATTATGGAACGTCTTCCAATTCATTTACTCATTATGCATATTTGTTCTACGGTTTTCAAAGTTAATGACTAATTGTGTTTACTGGAAAATATAAATACAAATAAATCTGCTTAAAAGTTTTTAGTTACTTGTAATCAATGTTGTCTGGGAGATCATTGATATATATTAAGAAGAGTAAGGGTCCTAAAATACTACCTTGGGGTACGCCTACATTGTTTTCAGTTAAATTAGACTACTTCTTCCTCACATTCATTAAGGTGGGTTATCTCCACATACTGTTGTCTATATCAAGATAATACTCCGCGTGCCAAAACAAGTAATTTTCCCGTAACACTACTAGGGTCACTGTAGTGCCACGGGAAATTCTGTTTTACCCGTGGCACTACCGGTAGTGTCATGGGTAAAAAAAAATCCCATGACACTAATAATAGTGCCAAGCAGTGTAACGGGCAATCGACGACTCTATCTTCTGAACTAGGTTATGGCCTGTATCTCATAAGATAGCGTTCGACAATCATATTTTAATTTAATTTAGGACGTATTGCATGTCATTATGCCTTTTAGTGCTTTTAAATGTTTGAAAGTGCGCGCGCATATGTGTGTGTGTGTTTGTGTGTGGATGTTTGTTGAACTGATTGTCTGCATTCAGAAATTATTCTATAATAAAATATTTTGCTTATTTCGTTATGCAATAGCTTACTGACATAAAAGGGAAGAAAGGAAAGGGACCAGAATACTGATCTAGTCCGAGAGCCAGTAACAGATTTATATGACCAAGTTCCTCTCAAGTGATAATTAGTAAAATGCATCAGAAAATCGAACCATAAAGTCTCGTGAACATCAGCTGAGGCTCGGTGGGGGGGATGAGGAATTGTAACCTCCCACGCTCGAAGAAAAAAAAATACATTCATTCATTTCCTCTCGGCTAAAAATTTATCAAATTATAGCTGACCCAATGTCTCAACATAAAAAAAAATATCACCTGGCTATAACATAGTGTATTGTACGTCAGCTGATGTCTTGATCATGGAAAAAAAATCTTCACTTTCAGTGATATCCTCTCAAATAAACATTTACGTGATGATAGCTTATATGTAACTATTGATAAATATATACGTCAGCTGGCTGTATCTCGGTGGAAAAATCATCAGCTGATACTTTGAAGGTCGTTACGTAGAAGTTAGTCAGTAGCATTTACTGACTATTTAAATGCATCAGCTGACTAGGTTTCCCTCGACTTACTGCTAGCTGATTTTTTTTATTTATCACAGAAATATATTTAAAATCAGCTCACAAATTTTCATGTGGGAGGAAATGACATCTCTTTAATTATTCGACATAGCACTCCAATATGAGTGTTGAGGTGAAACAAATATTCCTTATCAATATTTTTTAAAGTTATACGTGTATATTCAAAAAATTTTAGTTCTATTCGAATATTTAAATAATCTATTTGCTTAGTAGAAATTAACTAGTTACTTGATAGAAAATATTTATTATAAAAAAATTATGAAAAATTACAATAAGAATGACAATGTTATTTAATCATTTTCATTTTCGCTATGGTTTGAGTCACAACCATCTTCCTCTGATTCATTTTCGGTGTCAGAGCTGTCTGCGGTAATATTTTCATCGTCATCATCTGTACAAAAAAAAAATAATTAGAATGCATATTTTACTTTTTCGGGTTCAGCAGCAAAACCTTCGACATCAGTACCAGGTACATCCAAATTAACCTCGCTTGGGTCGACGTTCTCACCAGGTAAAGCATTGCAGGTATCGGTGATTACACTTGTCCCCGCAATTGGATGTACATTTTCTTGCTGTCTAAAAAATAATAATAATAATTATTATTATTATGATAATAATCGTCATTAATAATTACAATAATATTTTTTTCAAATTTTAAAGTATAGTAATGTTATACACTAGGCACGTAATATACTACTAAATAATGTACAGCACTGTATGATGCTTATAAAAATCATAACCTAAAAAATAAAAGGAAAAAAAAATAATTTATATACATACTGTAATCTCGCAGCAGATGCATCTTCTGGTATGATTTTGCGATACTTTGGGGGCAAAGCCGTAAAGCGTCTATAGCACTCACTGTGGTACAGCTGAAAATTGTTTTTTTCTGTCGGAAGTACAGCCTCGTGTCCACTTAGTTTATTATATTTTCTTATAGTCAATATAGCACTGCACTTAATGAGATTTTCTTCACTGAACGATTTTAAATTAGAAAGAGATTTTGTTTTTTTGCAAAAAAACGCAAAAAGGCGTTACATTAGACATTTTTATAAATTTTTCACAGATAGTACAACAATGTTTCTAAAATATTCTTTTCGCGTGACTACGTTTGCTCGTTTATTCTAAACGTATATTAGTCCCCTTCTTTTCCACTTCTAAAAATGTTTTCCAGTGCCCTCAACAAAAGGGGCCCCCGAGCATGCGTACAACTAACCCCCTCCAAGCGTACCTTAATACTGTCTATGCTATGCTAGCGTGTATTGTTTGAATCTTTAAAAATAACAAGAATAATTAAAAATACGTCATTTCCTCCCACATGAAAATTTGTGAGCTGATTTTAAATATATTTCTGTGATAAATAAAAAAAATCAGGTAGCAGTAAGTCGAGGGAAACCTAGTCAGTTGATGCATTTAAATAGTCAGTAAATGCTACTGACTAACTTCTACGTAACGACCTTCAAAGTATCAGCTGACGATTTTTCCACCGAGATACAGCCAGCTGACGTATATATTTATCAATAGTTACATATAAGCTATCATCACGTAAATTTTTATTTGAGAGAATATCACTGAAAGTGAAGATTTTTTTTTCCATGATCAAGACATCAGCTGACGTACAATACACTATGTTATAGCCAGCTGATATTTTTTTTTGTTGAGACATTGGGTCAGCTATAATTTGATAAATTTTTAGCCGAGAGGAAATGAATGAATGTATTTTTTTTTTCTTCGAGCGTGGGAGGTTACAACTCCTCATCCCCCCCACCGTGCCGCAGCTGACGGTCATAAGGCTTCATGATACTATTGTCTGATGCATATCACCAATTATCTCTCGAGAAGAAATAATTAACCAAATTTTCACCTGGCTCTCAGACTAATCCTTTTTCAACCGACTTCAAAAAGGAGGAGGTTCTCAATTCGTCTGTATGTTTGTTCACCGATTACGCAAAGACGGCTGAACCGATTTGAAAAATTGTTTTTGTGTTTGAAAGGGTATACTTCCAAGTTGGTCCCATTGTCATCAGATCACGATCTGATGATGGGATCTTGGAGAAATCGAGGGAACTCTTAAAATATTAAAGGCACACCTACAGTGATTTAGGTATATTTCATAGTGATTCGTGCATTTACTCTTAAAAAACACCAATTGGTGAAGTGGAACTGATGATGAAGACCACAAACGACGAGCAGACCTATTCAATATTTCACAGTTTGCGATTCAGTTACTTTAATATGGTATTCAGTAGCACTTTATTCTCGTTATACTACTATTCCACAATGTAATAGAGCTGATAGTGAACTCCTCAACAATTAACGGCCCTGCATCGGGGTAAGCAATATTTTGTAAAAGGATTTCAGCAGTTGACATAAGCCTATTGTAACTTAAGTACAAACCAACCCACTAAAAAGTGAGAAATAAAAACTTTTTTACAAAAAAATATCACCGACTTCTAAAATAAATACAAGGCCACTAAAAAGCAATAAATAATGTACCTAGAATAACAAAAACAAATTAAACATTTTGAAGTTGGTGCCGAATAAAACATAAAGACCACTATTTCCTGGCACCAACTTCAAAATGTTTAATTTGTTTTTGTTATTCTGTGTACATTATTTATTGCTTTTTAGTGGCCTTGTATTTATTTTAGAAGTCGGTGATATTTTTTTGTAAAAAAGTTTTCATTAAATCGATCGAGTCAAACTTTTGCCGCCCTACTCTGTCTCCAATGCTAAAACCGGATGGATCATTGGCTCATAGTGCAGCAGACAAAACGCCTAATATATATATATATTATTAGGCGCTACTAATAATATATATATATATATTATTTCCTGCTCTCTTTGCCAATAACTAGCATCTTGACATGTAATGACGGATGTCACCATAGATGTGTCATCAATGAGGTTCCAAGAGTGCTCCGTGATCTTGATGTAAATAAAGCCAGTGGTCCTGGCGGAAACTTGGCGCGAGTCCTAAAATTATGTACGCTTGAGCTGTCTCCTGTGTTGACACGCTTGTACCGCCTCTCTGTAACGACGGGATTGCTGCCGAAATCGTGGAAGCTCGCCAATGTTCCACCAGTACCTAAAAAGGGCAGTCGTATAGACCCTGCTAACTATAGACCAATTGCCACAACGTCGGTACTGTGCAAAGTTCTTGAAAGAGTACGGAGGCATATCTAGAAAAAACTACCTTCTTAGTGACCGCCAATACGGGTTCTGCCAAGGTTGGTCAACTGGTGACCTTCTAATATATGCTACACAGTTCTGGGGTGAGGAGTCTAGCACACAAGGCTGTTGAACAAACTCCCGGCTTCTGCAACTGTATAGCAGACTTTTTGAGTGAGCGGTCGATTAGAGTAGTTGTAGACGGCTGCTCATCTGACCTCATGGCTTTTGACGCCTGTACTCCTCAGGGTTTAGTCCTCACGGCGACTCTGTTTTTGTTCCACATCAACTAAGTATTTGCTAATGCCCGGTATCTTTGCAGATGATAGCACACGGTCAGAGGGGCATCTTTCCAGTTCGGGAGCCGGAATGAATAATGCCTTTTCCCATAGAGTAGCCATGGTAGAGCGTACGAATTTGTTCTGAGGGACGTATGTGACGAAGTGTTATCGTGATGCAGCATGACTCCCCGAAGCCCACTCTTTGGTCTCCTCTCTGGCAGAGCTTGGAAATATCGCTGCGTGGCGCGCCCCCGAGTGAATTAAATTTCGTCATAACTTATTAATAAATTACTTACAGGATTCTAATGTAACTCCGCAAAAATTTCAAGGCCTTATTAAACTACAAAATAGTGTTTTCGAAACATCTTTAAAACTCTCGTGGTATTAGGAGCTACTAATAAGATTATCTATTTACCTACATAGCTTTTGAACTGTTTGTTATTTTTGTATTTTTTTAACTAACTTATTACAGCATATTGTCAAGAAAGAATATACAAAAAACATAAGCCGCCCAACCGTTTCAGAGATTTAGCAAAACCCCAAACGTTCCCCCAGCAAAATATTGAATACCTTGGCAAGCAAAGAGAGAAATTATTCAAATTATGTTGCAACATTTATAACAAATGACAAGACTGTTTCCTCGTGCTCCTACTAGTGGACCACCTGGAAACCTAGTTCCTCGTGGTCCTGCCATTTATAATTTATTTGTCTGCCTCCTGTATATAAATAAGCTATAAAATTCCTGTATAAAAAACTATATACTGTATGGACATTGTTGTGGATTGCATGTTTAATAATTTTCTTTAGTATAAGTATTACTGTAACACATGATGTGTAACTGTTTTTTGTCCCAATAAAGAAAAAAATCATAGTACCTAGGTAGGTACTAGGTTTTTTTCTCGCGAATTTTCTCCCGAATTTTCCATGTAATACCTACATGGGTAGCTAGGTAGCTAGGTACCAACTTATGTAGGTATTAGATGGAAAATTCGGGAGTAGGACTTATCTAGCGATAAGTAACTAAGCTATATAAACATTAGCTGTTGCCCGGGATTTCGGGTGAAACTAATTATGTAGCTAAAATGTATTTGGAACGTTCCTCCAGCAGAAACGGTTTTTGTGAAATAACTTCAAAACTCTCAGCGCAAATAATCTAATAACCGGGCAAGAGCATGTCGGACTATACTCAGTGTAGAGTTCCGGAGCTGTTTCTAAAAATAAATGCACTACATATTCACTTTAATGTCCAGACCAAAATGGCCGTTTTCGCGTGTCCGTCACCTCTGACCTTTACTTGACACTAGCTGTGCCCGCGACTTCGTTCGCGTGAAAGTCGGTTTTAAATTAAGGTAGTTTAGGTAACGAAATAACTTCTGTGTAAATATGTTGGAAACAGTCCTGTTGACTAAATACTTACTAAATAAAAATCGATCTGTTCTATTCTTTTAGATAGTTAGTTTGGTGTGCGGCTTAAGAAGTGGGTTTTCTGTTGTTTTTGTTTCATTCTTTCAACGTTATACCTACTTATTACCTAATAGTTGTTAATAGAATTTGTACGAAAATGTTGTTACTTCTCATGTGATCGTAAACTTGTAAAGGCTAAGTACTTAACTGTGATAGTTTTCCTTATAATTTTAGTATTTATACTACTACCCTGAATTTTTTCACATACCCAACATCAACCATTTATCTGGCAGGGGGACACTTGACTCTAACAAAAATGTTCACTATAAAGCCTAATATTATACACAAAGGAATCCTTAAATCTAAAAATAGTTTTCACAAACCCTAAACGCTTTTTAAAAGACCTATCTAATGATACCATACACGATGGGGTAGGTAGGTGAGAAAAAAATCACATCCCCACTTTACATATAAGAGAGGTAGGTACCCTTAAAAAAATAATGATTTTCAAGATTTTGTTCTTTCACTTTATCGGCGTTAGTAATTTATTCATGCAAAAGTTGCCATTTTGGGGTGTATTTCATATAGTGTTACAACGCAATACTAATAATAAAACTGCTGTAACACAGTAAGTAAGTAAGTTAGTAAGCAAACACAGAGCGTGTCATGTGTGTCATGCCCGCGAAAATGTCAGATATCCCTAAAGGTACGGTTGACAGACAACGACCCCCCTCCTCCCGTCACCCGAACTACTCACACTTGACCGATGTTGAGCCATTCATTATCGTTGAATTGATGAACACGTGATCTCCAACCATAACCCCAAAACATGATCCTCGATGCACCTGTGTGATGCGTGGTCAAACAAACGGACAGACAGACAAACATTTCTAAAAATCATAGCAATGTGTTTCTTTTTAAACCTTCTTTTACTAAGTATAGAACATTATTGAATACAACGCCATCTACTTTCAAGAATGTTGCCACTCAGCAGGAAACAAATCCTTCATCTCAAGCATCTATACCCTAATAAATGTTTTCACAAATAAGGAATTATTTGATCACGGTGAACAATTTGATTTCATAGATGGCGCTACATGTTTCTTTTTTACGTGTGTAATGTCTTTTTTTTAGACGAACACATCATTTCTGCAAAATGTCGAATACTTTTTAATTATAATGTAATATTGTTTTTCATTTCTACTACGATTAATTCATTACTCTCAGCAGTGCATGCAATACCAATAATTAACTAACCTAGGTGCATAATTTACTTGATTTTTAATATAAAAAATAATAACCAAAGTAAATAAGTTACTTACGGTCGAAAAAATAACTAAAACATTGAGAAAAATATTAAAAAAGGATAAAGACAATTTAAAAAAATACAAAAAGAACATAATCAGACATCGGATTCGAGCCCGGGACTTCGTCGTCAAAGTCCGCTAGCATAGCTTCGAGGCTATGCTGTTCGCTACTTACCACGTCAAAATAACTGTTCTTATGAAACTTAACAATGTTGTGTTTAGCTCCTTTTAGTTTTAGCGTGAAGTTATGTATTCCATGGGTTACAATTATAGATAATGTCTAATTGTGGAAAATTTTGTGATAAACCATTATGGTGCGACAAAAAATACGTTGCTACTCGGTCCCCATAGACGTTAGCGTAATGATTTATAGTGTAAATAATGTCCTATAGTATTTACTATAAAACTGCAAATTTTCATAAAGATCCGTCTAGTAGTTACTGTTTTATAACGAAAAATAGCTACAGACATTATCCCTTACTGCTTAGCTTCTATGGGAAAAAGCGTGATAAATGTTAATCCGCGTCTATTAGATAGCACGTGCAAAATTTCAATCGAATCTGTCCAGTAGTTTTTGCGTGATGCGTGTTCAAACAAACAGACAGACAGACAGACAGACAGACATTTCTAAAAATGCAGCAAAGTGTTTAAATACTCTTTTCGAACATTTCCTAATGTTTTTTTTCACTAATTTCGGCCATGTACAGACACGTAAAATTTACAGTTTTATTATATGTATAGATATAGAAGATATAGATAGAAGATTTGACTTCGGCGCGGGAAAGGAAAATGACGAGGGATATGAAAAAAATACGATCTGAAAAAGTGCACCAGCAATAAAACGTATCTTCATGGCACTTACATTATTTAGTTGAGAAGCACAGTTTTTCGCCAATAACTCAAAGACGGTACTTATATCCGATCATGTTGAAAATAATCTTAGTTGAAAGAATTTATTGTGCGTTACCTACTTTTGTACTTTTTTTCAAATTTTTTGTTATGCGGTAAAGGGTATACATTTTTGCAACTTTCGGAGCGATTATTTCCAAAAATATTCACTTAACCAAAAAAGTTTCTTAGGATCCTTCAAATAAAGCATCAAACTAAGCAGCGGTTTATATGATACAGATATACCTACTCCAATTTCATCTACTTACATAGATAAGTAGTTTTCGAGTAAATTGCCTTATTTACGAATGGACAGACAGACCCGACAGACGAACATGACGAAACCGGGTTCCGTTTTGCCATACTGGCTACGGAACCCTAAAAATGCGCAACCTAATATTACTTACACGAGGTGGACAACACATTTTCTTAAACACTTTGATAATTAATTCGAGACAGATTTTTTTATGGCTGGGGGGAAGCTCAGAATGAAATACATTCTAAACTTCTAAAAAAATTACCCACTGTGTTCCAGGTTGCGCTCGCTACCGCGAGCTGTGCTACCGCGCGGCGCAGGCGGCCGGCCCGGCCGACGCCCCGCGGCCGTGCGAATGCGCCAACTGCCGCGCGCGCCGTCACTCCGCCAACGCACCTTGAGATCGCGCCTCGGTGCGACTCACAACCGCACTCACGAGGCCCATACCAACGATTACACCATTGTCCCAAAATAAATAGCGCCTGCTCAAAGTTGACTTCATATTTTTGACTAATCTTTGTCTTTTGAATAGGCTGAAGTTCAGTGATTTTGACAGTAAGATCCTTTTCACACGTTCCGATTACAATCCGGTCATGCGATATACGGTAGCTTTCACATGTTCCAGCGTCCATCTGCTCCGATCGCTATACATTCGCCGCCGGATACCCGGTTTCAATCCGATAAAACCGGAACGTGTGAAATGGACCTAAGGTTATAAACAGTGGCAGATCTTGGTGAGCGTCAAGATAATGTGACCAAGTCTTGGATTTAAAACAAGTATACAAATGCAGTACCTTTTTGCTACTATTTGCTACCTACGCTCAAATTTTAGCTACCTCAATAATTTATTGAGTAATATAACAAAATACGTGGCGCCGGCGCCATCTTGACGGCAAGATGGCGGGACCAAGTTGATAGCCTGCACATGGGCTTATCCAAAGAGTAAGGCTTATCCTTCCTATGCACAAATACAATACCTTAATGCTTCCTTACGGTTATTGCTTTTTAACCATTATAAAAATATCCACTGTAAATACCGCATACGTACCGCCATCTTGAAGATACCTAATCGTCAAGATGGATGCCCTAAGCTATTTTGTAATAAACTTGTAACGAAGGCATTTGCTACCTTTGGATTATGTAAAAAATATCTTGCTTGGATTTTATAAAACTTATCTTAAAAATATTTCTTGCCGCCATATTTTTTTAGAGTTGCCAGATAAAAAATCTATCTATATCTTGTACTGAAAAATGGTTGAAATAAAATTTATTTATGGTTCTACTTTTAGTGAAAAAAATAATATAAAACTTTTTTCTATTTTAGTAACGATAAATACATTCGAAAAAAACGCATCGTCGTTTCTTTTTCAATTATGAAAACAAGAGCATGTCGGATCATAGTCAGTGTAGGGTTCCGCAACCGTTATTACAAATAAATGAATAAATAAATAAATACATATGAAAAAATACGATGTGAAAAATGGCAAGTATGTGGCATGGAGTGTATGTTCAAGGCACTTTCGATTTGGTTAACAAGCGCAATTTTTTGGCAATAACTGAAAGACGAAAATCATTTTAGTTAAAATTATATGGTAAGCGTTACAAACCTTTGTAATTTTTTTCATATTGTTTGGTCACACGGTTTAAAAGATAAGCAACTTTCAAAGCAAATATTAACAGAAATATTCATTTACGTCTGGTCTCAATAATCTAACTGTCGATGGATTTGGCTATTATAGGTATATATTTGACATAACATATACATACATACATATCAACCCATAAGATGGCCCACTGCTGGGCACGGGTCTCCCCAGTAGAACCTACTAGTATGTAGATCCTGGGGGTAATTGCCATAATCGCCACGCTTGGCGAGCGGGTTGGCGATCGCAGTAAGGCTTTAAGTACGCAGAGGACGCTGCTGCCCGTCCTCCGGTGTGAAATCCCTTAGTCGCCTTGACGACACCCACGGGTAGAGATGGGGTGGTACTATTCTTAAGCCGGCACCACACGGCCATTTGACATAAGCTCCATGTAAAATATGTCAAAATTTTACCTCTAGTAGCCAAATTATAGGTTTAATAATGAAACCGGCCGTTAATCAAAAAGTTTCCCTGTAACCTTAGAAAATTTTAAAAGACCAGTCATATGATGAGCCACACGATGTTTGTTGGAAAAAAATGTTAGCCTCTGTTACATGTATGGAGTGGTATAATATATGCTAGGGGTGCTGTCACAGTTGGAGACACCACCTTTCACTAATTGAATTAGATATTTTAGTTACTGCCCTTTTGCGCTTATGCTTTGACGAGCGCTAAGTAGGTACCTACACGTGCTGTTTGACGAAGGCTTAAGTTTTTGAGTACCTAATGATTAACTCTTAATTTGCTAGGCTCTCTAACGTTTTATAACTTTCTTGATCGTTAAAACTAGCCACGGAAAACAGGTTTGTACCTGCAGGCCGCGGGGGCGGCATTTGTGAGGCACAGACACTGTGTCTATGGGTTTTAGGAATATGCTTTCGGTGATAAATAAAAAAAATCGTAAAAGTGTAATAATAAATATTAATATTAAAGATATCGTTATATCACATGATATAATGATGGCAAAACCAAAATAACAAGGACCTACGAGAATACCAGCTTTGTAAACGACAGCTAACATTATTGATGTAGAAACCTAATTTGTGCCGCTCTAGCGCCTATCTTAACGATAAAAATATTTTTCTTGTTTCGGTCAGATAATACCGATATTATTTGAACCTTTGATTTAATTATAGGTGCAAGATTTACTTAGATCATATTTAAATTCTGAAGATTTAGTAAACTTAAGCTATTCACCATTTTTTTCCTGGCAACTCATTGGAAAAAACATGGCGGCCGAGGGAGGGGAGATTGAAATAAAAATATAATTCGTTATTTTACATTGATATATGTAGGTCTCAGCAAGATTTTTTTATACATAATTCAAAGGTAGCAAATAGCTATTTCATGGTAGGTACCTAACTCATCGAAAATTAAAAAGTAAGCTGTCCTTCGGCTCGGAAGTGGTAATACAAAATAGATTAATCGGATCCATCAGAATGGCCAGTCACTACCCATATTTTACATCGAAAAAGTTATATAAAAATGCTACCTAGTTGCATTGAAAAATAAACGGTCTGTTCCACCTAGTTACATGGTAGTTACATTAATTTATCTAAGTAGGAAGTTAGACATCTATAACCCAAGTAGTTACATTTACTTTTTAGGGTGACGGGCCGTTCTGACATCAGGATGCTGAAATGAATTGAACTGCGCAAATGAATTGAGTTTTTTTTTTGTAAATTTATAGTTGCTACTAGACTGCTACCTAAGTACATCGTTTTGGCCTTCATAGTTTTTAAGAATAAATAATTATTATAGATGCTTAACGCCTGTAGAATGAAATGAGCAAATTTGAAATAAATACATAATTCGTATTTTTTAAGCAGGCTCTACCTACCTAATAGCATTTATTTTAAATATTTTAAACAAAATTACAAATGAACGACACAACAGAGCAAAGCAGAGTTCATCAGAAATGTTTTTATGAATCTGCTGTCAGACTCACGTCGGCTAAATGTATGTGACAAAAATTCGCTTAAAGTATTTACACTATTTAGAGTCAGAATTTCTCGCACTATTTATAAAAATAGCATTCTTTAAAAGAAAAGTTCCCTTTCTTTGAGAACTATTGTGTACGCTGCCATAACGCCAGCTCCGAATGTCATTGAAAAGTCTTGTTCAATACCTATCTCTGTTCTTTCAAGAGCAATCGTTATAAAATTTAGCATAGGAGGAGAAGTTTTAGAGCAGTATTTTTGTGTGTAAACTCTGTTGCTGTACAATTAGCCGTTTTCGAGTACGGCCATGTGTACGCTAGCTTGATCGTAATGCCAGCGTACACAGTGAAAATGATGTTTATTTCCTAACTAAAGAGGCAGTTTTTTTTTATTTTTACACTTATTAGTTAGGCAGTATTTAAGCAGAGTATAATAGGATAGTAACCAACTCGATATAGCTCTGGTGTAGCTAGCGCTAGCTGGCACAACTAGGAAGCATCTTAATACAAGTAGGTACATATTTTGATGTAAAAATAGGGGTAGTGACCGGCCATTCTGATGGACACGCTTAATCGTCAAGATGGCGGGATCATAGTTTACGTTGGCTATTTTTGAAACGATTCATGAAAAAGATAATATAAATAAATAATCGTGAGGTACAAGAATAAGGTTTTGTGCAAAAGGATGAGCCTCTGAACAGCCTATCAACTTGGTTCCGCTATCTTGACGTCATGGACGGCAGGACCGCGCATTTTGTTTAATTTATTTAGATAGGTACCTACGTTTAGCTTTCCCGCGCAACTTCGTGTGCGTAAATTTTTGCCGTTTTTGCAACATTTCTCATTGCTGCTCCGCTCCTATTGGTCGTAGCGTGATGTTATATAGCCTTCCTCAATAAATGGGCTATCCAACAATGAAATAATTTTTCAATTCGGATCATTAGTTCCCGAGATTACCGCGTTCAAACAAACTCTTCAGCTTTATATTAGTACATACCTATAGATTATATCGAGGTAGCTAAAATTTGAGCGCAGGTAGCAAAAAGGCACTGTAGGTTATAATTATATTTATATGTAGGTACCTATTTATAAAAATGTAGTTTTGAAATCAAAGACTTGGTCCCGCAATCTAGACGGCTCAAGATTGGGAGATAGGGTCCAAGCTCAAATCCCTTCCCTCCAAATAATGATGGTTATTAAAATAACTTTAGCTGGGGCATGGCCAACAGGATCATGCGCTGGAATCCCTTATTTTTTAAAAGATGACTCGCAGTAGGTTACAAGCCCTGTGTCGCGGGCTGTGTGTATAAACACAAAGTAGGTACATCCAGACTCTGAACAAAATTTGTGGATCACACAAAGTGGCGTCCTATGTGGGAATCGAACCCACGACCTCTTGCGTAGCAGTCGGACACACTCCCACCATGCCACAGAGGCAGTCGAACTTTATAAAAATATACACAGAAGAACTAATAAATCACTTACTTTTTAGAAATTTTAATTGCTCGGCGGGATCAAACCACCCCAAAGCAAAATCCTGGGTCCGCCACTGGTTATAATCACGAAGATGTTACATTTTCTAGTTTAAGTAGGTAGTAAATTATGTAGCTATCCTTTCTATACCATGTGTTTTTAAAAAGTTCGTATTCATACTCACCAAACATTTATTAATAAATTTTAAAAATCTGCTCAAAAGTTCTCAAATGTTACTTTCTGTGTTTTTGTCAAATAGCTTGTAATTTGTGTGCATATTTATTCATCTAAGCTTCTAACCCTAAGTTGACTATGCTTCCTATACGCTTCCTGTATCAGTAATTTGTTACCAAATTGATCGTCACAAAACCAATCCATTTCGAGGCCTTTACTACGAAGGAACAATTTAGTCAATTCCAGTAAGAACATTAGTATCATTAATTAAAATGATGGCTTATTTATCCTAGTGCCTTACCTGTTCCGCTTGTACACCCACATCAAACAATTTTGGCACCAAGTAGCTAATTCATTCAATGTAGGGTTATATTCCTCACAATATAATAAATATGCACATCCAAAATCGCTTTTGTAATTAAGGAAAAAACGCATCACACGCGTTAATTATTAATTCAATATTATGCTAGATTTACACACATTAATATAAAATTTGTCTGTCCATTGTTAATAAGTGTAAACTATCCATAGAATAAGCTTCGAATAAAAAAATGTGGAAATCAAATTTACACAATTTATTTAGACGATTCTCTACATAAGAATTTCCCGTAATACTAATTTATTATAAAGAACACGTTTTATATAAAAAGTTAAGCCAAAATTATATAACTTAGGTGTAAAGTGTAGGTGGCTATCAATATATATTATGATCCAGAGTATAGAACTGCTAAACTATAATTATAATAATGTGTGCTAAAGTATCATGACCTCTTAATTTTAGAGCCTAATATTAAATATTAGATAAGTATATCTAGACGTAATTTCTATATTAAAATCATCTGACCTAATGTATACCTTCCCATCGGTGTAACTTTAAACGATTTATAATAATTATAATAATGTACATTAAATTATATTTTATATTACATCTTTAAAAATTATAAACATTAATTTTAATTACATATATTTTAAACTTCTGATCTATTTTCAATTGTACTTACCCAATGTCATTAAATTTTAATCGTACATTATTTAAATATTAACAAGGCCTACCTACTCGCGTTATAAAATGTAATTTAAAACGATTCAAAAATAAAAACAAGATTATTATAAAAAAACCGTACGTCTATTAATTTATACCTGTAATAGTTTTATATGTAACTAAGTCTATGAGTAACACCAGAGGAGGATATGTAGACAGTCTTGTCAGTTAATTTAAATAAAACTTAAAATAATTAGTATTTTTATTCAGGTAAACAAAAATACACGTGATCAGAGAGAATATTGCGAACAATTGAAACAGTTCAGAGATTGAACGTCAGACATACCAAACTCGTTGTTCTTCTCTCAATAAACAGGTCAACCCAAGTCCATAAGACGTGTACTCAAAACTAATATTACAAATTTAGTCATAAATGCCTCTAACGATAATACCTATGTTATGAACATGATTTCTTCGAGTCACAGACAATTTGTTAACCATGCTGCATGGTTGGCTATACTATCTAAAGTCTATGTAGTAAATATTAGAAAAATAAGTCAATTTATTTAGTTTCTAGTGAGGACAAAATATTTCATACGGACATCGTAACGGTGGTAAATAAATCAAACAATCATGCCTAAAGTAGTTCACCTTTTGTATAAAGTTTAAAACATATCCCGATGACACTTTACGACGCAAAAGTTGATAAAATAGTCACTATTTAAATATTGTTTGTAAATACATCATTAAACTTACATCCATAAAACATTAAAAATTGTATCCCAAAAACTGTCAAGAGAAATGTTGAGCAAATTTATAATACAAGACTTTACATTAAAATGAGTAGATAAGTAACAAAGAGAACACAACACTCGCATATTTCACTATTTGTTCTGGATAAATATATGCTAAAATCATAAGATAATTGTAAATAACAGAATTAGGGAACTATTGTTTCGTTTTGATATGCTCTAAACCTTGTGAATTACAACTGACAATTTCCAAGTTCAAATATAAGGTCACTGGATCGATGCGTCCAATCAACCAACACTACACAAAAATATCCAAAAGAAAAACTATTCTACTAACTTATCAATTCTTAAAACGATTTATAAGTTTCGCCTTTTCCATCCCCATCAAGTAATCGAGTAAACATCGAAATACGTGCATCAAATTTGCCTACTTACAAAAGTTGCGTCACACCACAAGTAAAGTTTATCAAAAAAACCAAATTCAATCACCAGGCAGACGTCCCTTATAAACCGTCTTCGCTAAAAACAATTTACAAACTCAATGATTGCGTTCGTAGAAAAAAGATATAATATTTTACAAGTAAAAAGTACGACAATGTTTGTTAATTAACGGAGTTTCACAAGATTATCATTTTATAACCTAATTTGTATACATAAACTTAAAAAGTTTTAAATAAAGCTGCGATTTAAAATTATGTCAGTCCGCCCAGTAGCGGCATCTCGTGGGGGCGTTCGACTGATGTGCTTACAAGATAAGTTGCTATGCGACTTTCTAAACCTAAATACAGTATAAAAATAATTAACATATTGTAACCGGAATGCAGATAAAAAAAAACCCTCGTACACTAACAAACATTGAGACGTATAGTAACCGAGTTACCAGGCTGGCAGGAGTCGCGAAGAGTCTGCCGCTCGACTCATTCATTAACGCCTATAGGGATGGTAAGAGGATGCGGATGCAGTGCCGGCTGATGATGAGCCATGGTAGCTGCGCTTCGATGACCGTTGGTAACCGTCGCCTGAACCACCGGTGTACTCATAGTCATCACCTGCTGATACAAAACCTGACGTTATTACACGTTCCAACAAGCAACATAATTCAGCAAATATTTCAAGCATTTTCAACTTTATCCATAAGGTTCAAGATGCAAATTCATTCTCTTAATTAGTAATAAAAAATAATGGAACTTACCGCACCACGCACCATTTTCCACACACCAAGTTTGATTACGATTATTATTACCAACCAAGTCTTAGGATATACAGTGATGCAAGATTCTCCTTATACAAAAATTATTAAGAGTTTGAAATAATCGAAATGATCACTGTATATCCCAACAAACTCCAACAATGACCTCTCTAAGTACCTACTTCGTATAGATGCCTCCAAATATCAATCCTAATTTCTATATCGAAATGTCATTATCTATTGTTGATTGTATAGTGACTTTTTCTAATAACGTCTGTCTATGGTTGATTTTATAGTGACTTTTTATAATAATGTATGTCTATGGTATACACTACATGTAGTTAGAATATAATGATGACAGGACTTAGATGGATGGATAGGAAAGGATAAAAACCTGAGACAGAGGCGGATATGTCTGACACGTTACAGAAGGACGGCTGTGGCGACATCATACCTCCACAGTATATCATGGGGACCTGGACAATCATTTCACACTTAACGAACTAAAAAATATATCAAACACAGAAACCTTAAATTTCATTAGCAAAAATCAAGGATCTGCATCTACGCAAAACTATGTAATAAGTCTAAATACCCTATCTAATTTGTGACACGATACCTACGTACAAAAATCGTATCATATTGAATCAAATGCAACTCTCAAATGCACTTGGTCGGTTGACTCAAATGTTGACCCCCTTTCACCTAAAAAGGTTCCGCACCTGCCCTGGGAAACCCACATCGACCCCTTTGGAAATCCCTGGTCTATTGGCATAGAAACAGGCCAGGTAAACTGGATCCTTTCCAACATTCTAATTTTCAATAGAAGGTTGCTCTAACGACTTGTTCTGGGATACAGACTAATCTACGGCAACTAGCAACATTAAATTTAGACAAAAGATCCCTTTAATAACTTTTCCACCCATTAAAGATATTTTTATTTTATATTTCACCTCTAAAACGGGTTAATTTGAGATTGGAAGATTCTAATGAGAAAGGCCTATTTAACATTATAAAAACTAGTATTTGTAAGTTTGTTGTAACGTTTTCGGAAAATCCCCAAGAGATGAAAATTTATTTGAAAATCAGTTCCAGAGCTAACTGATTTGAAGGGAGAACTAATCAATACTTCCTACGAACTTGAATACTACTATGCAATACTTTACTAAAGAGTTCTAATGTTTATTCAACTATTAATGATACCTAATACAGTAAAGTATAAAGGTTTAAAGACCTGTGGCGGTGTCCCTATGGCCTCAGACATCTGTGGCACGTTCATATACTTGGGACTGCCAGCATTACTCCCCACACCGTCGCCCTCTGTCATCAAACCAGACACTCGTTATTGCTATATACAGTAATTAGTGACGTTGATGATCCCAAATAAGTGTTACCATATCTAAGTTAAGCAGGGAAACCTATAATTAGCTGTACTTACTTACTGTAAGGGAGGCTACACATGCAGGATGAACGTCCGGCAAAAAAGCTGTTTAGCTTTGCCGAATGGATTTTTTAGACTACCCCGATGTTAATGACGCCGAACATGTGTAGTTGTTGCTTCGGGGGCGGCTTTGTTCGGTTCGGCAAGTACTGTGCTGACCAGCTTATATGTGTAGCCTCCATAACATACCAAACTGACATTTTTTTTTAATATACCGATTTTGATTTTTTTTTAAATAAATAAAAATGGTCAATAAAACTATAAGAATAGTAAGCGTTTTGCAAGGCTAACATTGAAATTACAAGACAATATCAGTTCTTGTCTAGTTACTTTAATTTATAATTAACTTTTGTATTATTGACATTAAATAATTTCATATAAAGTTTAGAAAGAACTGATGACTCTTTATTTATCAATTTTACTACATTTCAGACTGCCTTGTTCACGCTTTTATCTCAATAATTTAATTTTAACCTAATCTGCTATGTTGTATACTATAACTTAAGAATGTGTACATTAGCAGTTTTTCTTAGTCTTTATTGAAGGGGATCACTTTGTTCTTGTGTTCTAATATGAATATGATTCACTTATTTGGAAGATACAAACAACGTCACTAATACCTCATTGCTCTAGTAAATAGGATGTGGATGGATATATATGTATAAATATGACATACATTACCAAGTTTGATATGTGCAGAGGTATGTGTAGGTATGCAGAAAATGATAGTGTAATGATAAACCGATAATATAATTATTGGAAAACAGCAAAATTATCGTTCCATCATTTCGTGTCAGCTTTATATTTGTTGGTGTAAGACTATTATGGAAGCTACATGTCAGTTTACTGACTATTATGGAAGCTACATGTCAGTTTACTGTAATGTCACTATAAAAACAAAAATTATGATAACTGTATCTATTCTAAACTGGGATACACTATGGGGTAAAGGGGTTTGTGTGTTCGAAACATTAAAAATGCCAGTATTATTTTGAAATTTTTGATTTCTTTTAATTATCTACGTTTTATAATGTCCTTAAAGTAGATATATATTTCATCATAAGATATCTCAAATATTTGCAGTGGTAATATTAATATTTTTATTAATCAACCAGTAGTAATTACTTAATCCATTAAGATAGAAGAAGCTTAATAATAGGAAACTACGACAAAGTGTTTATTTCTTTCCATTACATTATAAACTACATACTTATGTTACCAGTTAAATCTAACACTAAATATATATACCCAAAATACCTAATATGAATAATGCATAATTTCTACTCCGAAAGACCTCAGTGTTATGTGTGATAGCACTTATTACATCAATTAAATCATCGCGTACAAGCTTCTAGTCTTACTTTAGTGCTTCGGTTAAAATTAATAATTAAAACCGTAATTAACTAATTATCATTAGGTAATAATCATCGTAAAAAAGAAACAATAAGGACGAACGTGTTAAGTCTATCATAATTTTCCTTTTTATACGAACATAAAGTAAACTTATTGGAGGCGCGAGCGGCGCGACAGGCGGCGCCCGCGCTCCGTAGCAGATATCTGATACCGACGTTAGGGCTAACTATATAGTTTACACATTACAAGATTACAACAAATCTAGATAATAGTCTTACAATTGTAACATGCTTAGTTTGTGGCTAGGTCGCGGTCGCCGCTTCCAATTAATTACATTTTAGGAAATTAATACAAGTGTGTATAAATATAGCCGTCCCGTATTGGGCCGGGGTAAATTAAACTTATATAGGTACGGTTGTAAGTAAACATTACTTTAAATATTGTACATCAGTCGATAGTTCACCTAACAATTTTGTATCTAATCAATCGAGAATTATGTACTTTTATTTACTATAAAGAAAAAATAGTTTAAAAAATAATCAACATCAAAATTTTAATTAAAACAGAAATAAATAACAACTTGCCCTAGGTTTTTATAATTATTAATGTTATAATTAATTGTAAAGCCCGTTAAATTTATTTTACTCGGGATCAATAATTACATTTATATTAAATTCTAGTATAAATATGAGGTTTTATATTTAATAATACCTGCATTGTTTTTAAAATAAGTTTCGAAAAGACTACAGTTAACAGGGAGGGTTTGCGCCCTGCCCTGCGCTATACATTTAAATGCAAATGAATTAATTTTATAAGACGAGTAGACAGTGAACTTAAACATGAGTCGACTGCTAATCTAACGTTTAACACTAGGGTCTTGTATAATTAGTCAATTACGATGATAAATATATATATTAGTGAATACTCGCGCGGTGCAAGCGCCCGCCCGCCCGCGCGAGCTCCGCGCGACGCTAATAACGTTACTTTATCGTTATACCAAAATACACTTTTACACAAAACATTGTTTCCTTTATATACTACTGAATAAACATACACATATAAAAACCGCGTACACTATAATATAAAGTAATACAAACAAGAGTCGAGAGGTTAACTACGCAACAGTACTACAGTTAAGCCATGATTAAAATATTATTTCATAAACATTATATTTAAGATACAGCTGCATATCTTACGTCGATATTACCGAGTGTGCTACGCAACACAAATGCTTGGCGCAAGTAGTCTCCGCAGGCGAGCGCGCAGACGGTAGCGCGAGGTGGCCACCACACTTGACAGACGAGCCTCTAACGAGTCTTATCGTATTTGTATTTTGCTAACTATTTTTAATTAATAAATTCATCCAATATTTAATGCTCTTCTCCTATATAATAATAATTAAAACCCATATAAATAGTCTCAATTGATTTTTTCACAATAATTTGCACTAAGTTTAATGTTGAGTAAATCTAAAATTTCTAATACATATTATACTTTATTAAATAAATTATATTCTTTATGTTAATAAGAAGATTGCCACGTTGGTTCATTACAAACTAAGTTCTTAAATTGTTCCAAAGGTTTGTGAGTGCGGGGCGAGCCCGGGTCCTATCACCTTAGTGCTAATCATTATCACTGAAAATAACATAATATAAATCATCTCTATATTCACTTAACTTTTTGTAAGGCATCATTTCCTAATATTAAACAGATGTGAACAATTTCGTTCGTATCATCGGTGGTTGTACATTAAACCTACAGTAATAATAATGTAACTGAGAATGGAAGATCATGTATTATATTATTATATTATGCGAACTGAATACCGCTGAGAAAGCGCGAGGACAGGATAGGGGAGCGCGACGTACAACGTACTACGTCACTCGGCCGAGTCGGGCCGAGTGGGGGACCAGCGTGCGGGTTAGTGCGAACAAATGATAATTGTATTAAAGCAACACGAATGATACCGAAACGAACGAACGACTACCTATGTTGAGTACGATAAAATTAACCAGGAATGAATCGAGACAAATTAACCTAACTAACATAGGAACGAAGAGTAAATCAAGCGGTACAAAGCGGCACACCTACACGTAACCTAATGGGCAGTCAGGCACCGACGTCGATTAGTTAATATTATTTCATTATATTGTTATATAAGGTACGAGTTTCACTTTCCTACATACAGTTTGAGTCTCAGTCGAGTCTGTTATTTATTAGAGCTATAAGAAATGTATGCGCGTTAACTATGAACATCACAATGTAAAAAGGCTTTTTTTTTCCACTATGTTTTAACCGTTAATTTGGGACACCGCACCCCTCGCTCCGGACCGCTAGTCACTTATAAAATTTGCTTATACACCTCACAATATTCCTCAATAGATAAATTATACTTTACTTATGGAGCGATCTTAAATAACCCTATTCTAAACGATCAAATTATGCATTCAATGTAATCATCAACAATTCGTCTATTTAAAACATTTATTAACAAATCTTATCGTGCGCGTCGCGGCGCGGTTCTATTATTTAAAATTAAAGGAACAACGTCCCGTGTCCGGGCGTCGGGCAGTCTATCAGTAGGTCCGTAAACTCTAAGTAATTACAACAAATAATGGTCGCGAGCAGACCGTTGGCTCGCGGCCGTAACTCTGCCCCAAGATTAATTACTTAGCTTATCACTAAAATTTTAATCAGTCGATCGGTCAAACGATTGAGCGATATAGTACAGTAAAGGACTAACATTAAATTTAATCTAACAATGTTATTTTAAATTATAACTCACTTTGTAACGGGGCAACACGGCCGCGAGCCCGCGCTCGTCGGGTACATATTATGATACGACTAACATACGGGCCGTAGCGGCCTTCGAAAGCTCTATACAGTTTTAAAAATATTTGGCAATCACATAAATTAAAATCTTTAAAACTATGTGACGAGAGAATCGATTAAAATTATGCTTTACACACAAGTAAGTATATATATGTACAAATGTGTTGTCGGAGCGAGGGGTGAACTAGCGCGGGCGCCGCGTAGTACCGAACGTCTATATCCTAAATGCTTGAGCGTCTTCACTTAACATACGACAATATCGTTTGCTCGTTTACAATTTGGCAGGTAAATTTAATTCATTAAAGTATAAATTCCATATAATAATAGTATCAACTTAAAATTGCGATAAAAAACTAAAATGCATATTAGAAAACAAATTAAAATTACGAATATTTATACAGAATTGTTCCCTTTTTTAAAAACGGGAATAATTAAAAATATTTAAAAATCACGTTCAGTCACTATGTTTTGTTTAATATTAACACATAATTATCTCATTACATGCCTACCGTTTTTCCTAAGTCTAGTGTGTGGTAAATAACCAAAATTCTAACATTAAACATACATACCGATATATATACCAAATATTTATACAAGTTATTAGCTTAAGTTAAGTTCTTTTAGGTCATTTTCCCTAAATTGGCCTTGTTTAACAGTGTCTGTCAAATGTGGTGCACGCGAGCGAGCGAGCGAGCGAGCGAGCGGAGCGTGCGGGCGGTGGGCCGCTCGCCCGGGCCCGCCCGCCGGGACTACACGATATCATTAAATTATTAAAAGAAATCACTACTACAATATATCCGAAACAAATATTAAAACATTCGAAATGTGTCAAGTAAATATTATCTTTCACAAAAAAAACCCACATCCAAATAGATTAAAAGCAAAGTTAATAAAAATGTGTACAAACGATGTACACGCGAATTACAGCGTCGTTTAGCTTTAGAAGAGGGGTCGCGAAAACTTCTGGGCGAGTCGTGCGAGTCGTGCGGGCCACGACCGGGCGAGTCGTGCGAGTCGTGCGAGCTACGACCGGGACATTCGTGCGAGTCGCGGAGCCACGACCCCACGACCGGCTCGCCGACAAGCGACGGTGCCTACTCGACTGTTTTAATATCATTCCTTCACAAATAGCGTTCAGAGACGGCTGAGTGCCAAAACTTGTGAAAAAGTGTGGGAGTACCTTATCAAATTAGTAGACAAAGTGTTTTAACATCTAATAGTTTCAATGTTACTGTTAAACTATTTTAATATTTTTTAATTATTAAAAATAACGCTTACTTACGCGTGTGGGTTTGTGTTAATGTAGTCGTCGGTGACTTTAATTAATTAAATATAAACGCCCAACAAGGCTTTAGATAATCGCATGCAATTATTTTAATTTACTATTATTTTAGTCTGTTATTATTATAAATATTAATTGTTGCATTGTTGTAATTATATTAAGCAAATTTTTCACATTTCATGTCGTTTTGTTCGTGAAATCCAAAAACACACAAAACTACTCTAAATCTTAAGGGAAATTTTACAAATGTTAATTCAACACGTCGCTTTGTTTGGGGAGTACTTTAACGAAAACATTTAAACACTAATTATCCCTACATCCTCTCCTCTTATGTCATATCGACTAAGATAGAATCGATAGATGGAGTCGATCGAACGTCCGACCGGCCGAGCACGCACTTGCGTCGTCGATACGTCAATACGTCAAGCAAATCTACAACTACAGTGATCAAAAACGTCTCGTCCCGTTCACACAAGCGTCAAGATACTAACGCTACATACAAGTGCGCGCTGGAGGCGCTCGGACCGCGTCGCAGCGTCACAAACTACAGGTCTCACTCTACCTACCTCTACGTACCTTCGGAAAAGAATAATGTGTATGTATATGAGTGTGCCTGGGAGCGTGTCCGGCACAGCGGGCGAGCGTGTGGAGCAGCCCGCGGTGCAGGTGTATGGTGGTGGGTTTAGGGGGGCGGAGGGGGCGAGTGGGGCGGGCGGAGCGCGGGTGTGCGTGTCTTGGCGTCTACGCGGCGGGCCACTCCTTGTTAAACTCGTTGTTGAAGTGTTTGGGCGCGTGGTGCGGGTGGTGCACACCTGGCGGCTGCGCGGCGGGCGCGGCGTGGTAGTCGGCGCCCGAGTACCCGCGCGACGCGCCGCCGCCGTACGACGAGCCCTAGCCGCACACACACAACACACGTCATGGAACATACCGCACCTGCAGATGCTCCATGACAACTCATACAATAACATCATAGCGTTAATATATCCTCCTTAACTAAAACTGAACATGACCGACCGACATCTCTGAACACTTAAAGTACAGCTCTTAATATTATCTTTTAAAGTTAAAATTAACTATTAATGAACCTGTAACAATATGAGAAAATCCAAATTTTACTAATTTGTACTTTAAATGCCAATTTACAAGTGTTGAGATGAAACAAGGGGATTGAATCATCTCGCACGGCTACAAAATGCGTATTATATGAATATCGAACGGAACTAAGGGTAAGCTTATATCTAGTGCGGTGCGATGCCTTTATGATGAGCGCGCTATCGTCGCAACGACCGACCGTCCATAGTGAGAAATCCCCAGTGTTTCGCGACATTCCCTCATCCGATACCCGCCCTTATCTCTAATTGTCTTTCTGGAGGAGCCACTCTTGTGGGCCCTGATCGACCAACTGGAAAAGAAGAACAAGACAATAAAGTCCCACTCGCCACAATTCAACTGGATCTTTAGCAGGTTTATGTAAGTAGCGCAGCGCGTGAAGATGGACCGGGCGAAAGCGTGTGACTATCCCCAAGGGCGAGATGAAAGTTTTAGGCGAAAGGAGGACGGGGCGGGAGGGAGGAGGGAGAGAGGAGCCGGGTGGAGGTCGGTGATGAGAGACCTTCAGCGAAACTCGATAACAACACTAATCTTCTTGATTTTTCACTATGGATAGCGGTGCGAGTAAGTGTGCGGCCGAGTACTGCACCGCTTCTAACATTCTCTTTATGAACCGCAGCATAGCTCGGAAAATCAAAAAGACATCGCACATTCTCGCCACTGAAAACATGCAGAGTGGGCTTCCTCGACGCCGCGTATGAAACTATCGTGATATAAACAAGCATTTGGAACACAGCACACGGATGCAAGGGTGGCAAACTAATGGCTCTATGGTATCAACTCATGCTGCTCATAAACGCGATTCCTTTGTTCGCGTCGAGCAATGTTTTCGCTGAATATCACTCGCTCACCAGTTGTCATCGGTCATTGACTTTCATTCATACTCAAATCGCAAACAACTCTATTCAAGTACAACCAAATTGAATAATGAAGTACTAACATCCTTTTAGAGTCTTTCATAATCTCGCGCGTCCAGTCCATTCGTTAGTGGGATATATGAGTCTCTCATGCTATCGAGCACATACCGTACCACGCCATACATATACGAGGTAGATGCGGGATACAAATCATAGAGTAAAGCTTAGGGATATGGAGGTTGGATGGAAGGATGCAAGCCCCGAGGTGATGAGCAACAAAAAAAAATTAACAAAAATGATAAGTCGTCAACTTGGCTGTACTTTAGTAAAGAATTCAAATTAAAAAAAAACAGTATCTTGGATGTTAAAAAAAAAATAAAAAATGAAATTGGAAGGTTCATTCGTCCAAGACAGAGTTAAAAATAATTGTTTGCGACTTAGATATTGGATGATAAATTATGAAAAAGAAAAGAGCTCATCCAATATCTTTGAATCTCACGCAAAAAGGTTGGGCGGTGAGGCAACAAACAATGCTATTCAAATTACAGAATAAAACAAGATAGTCAATTTGTCAACATTTACGACAGTTTATAATCATTTGTCCTATTGAAAAAACTATTGTTGAATACTTACTGATTAGTTTGTACAAGTGTATCAGTATGATTTGAATAACATTGAGCGTCACTTCGCCTTTAGGTTTCAATCTGAACAATAATCGTTAACGTTTCGCGCTACCCACTGACTCAGCTCATGTATCGTAACATTACGGCTTGTTTTGACGGGCCTTACTACTAATTCCAAGACAATAGAATTTTCTATAAAGATGTTGTCTGTCCTTGCAACATCAGGTCAGTCAACTTTAGAAAAAAATGGTATTTATAACAATACCATAATGGTAAATACATAGAATTAGAATAAACTTTCAAATGAGTTGAACCAGTAATTCTATACACGGTTATCGAAAACTAAAACCAGGTGTATTAGAGATTGCTAGTAATATGGAATTCAAATAGCTCAACAATTATCATTTCAAAATAATAAGAAGCCCGCCTAGACAAACCTTTGGTACTATGAAAATCTTGAAAATCTCATCATCGAAAGTCGACGCCTAGTCAGCATGGGCATAGCAAATACTTTAAGCAAGAAGCATGAATATTACACAACAAGAGGGCTGAAAACACATCTTTATTATAACATTGAAGGCAACACAACTTTTTTTATTAATAAAGATAACTAGCAATGTGGGATTGAGTCCCACATTACTAGCAATCTTGTTAACCCCTCCAGCTAAGCTCAAAGGCTTGTTTTAGGAGTGGGTTTACGTCAGTAGTATAATGGGTAGGATTCGAACCCGCGACCTCACGATTGCGAGACCGACGCCTTAGCCATTAGGCTACCGCCGCTTTAAATTGTATATATGTAATATAATTGACAAGATAAAAATGTATTTCTTTACCTCCACCCAATGGTAGCGTGTTGCGTTTTTAGCATACTGGACCAACACCTTAGCTCTTAAGACTAATGATTCATGCTAAAAAAGCGCGAAAGCGCAAAGTAATAAAAGGTGTGTCTATAAACATAATAGGTATTTTATGCTGAACCGATCGAATCACAGCAAATATATGCCATAATTGGAATTGTGGAATTCATCAATGTTCTTTAAAACCAGAAAGAAGCCCACTTCCCTTATACATAGAGGGGTCTATCTTTTCTCTGTGAGAGAAGACCTGCATCTCAGTAGTGAGCATATGCAAAGTTTATTTATGTATTCAAATCAATTGCATTGAATCAAATTGGGCTCTGGATAATAACATGATTTTAATAACTGTAAGAATAAACTGAAATGACGAAAAAAGCCGTATATGGAATAAACACATCTTTTATCATATACATAAAATCCGAACCAAAACTGAGAATAAACGTGAGTAGTGAACATAATTAAAACTTTTCCTGTTGACAATATAAAATGAATTGTGTGAAACCCAGCACGGGGTATCAACATAAATAAAATGAATCTATTCGGCTGTGATTCGGTAGTTTAAATACAAAAAACAAAACAAATATAGATACAAGTCCGTGTGATACAGGCGAGACACATTAACGCAAAATTGTCTGATATTTAAATTGTGAATAACCGGTTTTAACGGTACTGTGGCCAGTATCACACGTACAGACAGAAGCATGTCATTTTTTACTATAGTTTTTATATGGTGAAATAGTTGAGCGTGATCGACATATCGGTTATACCGTTAATTTATCAAGTGAAATGTTAGTGTGTGCTCAAATATTCGAGCACGCTCAGATGTTGTGATTTTATTTGAGCAGTCATTTTGTGCTTGTATTCATTTTTGACATAAAAATCTAGTGAACTTTAACGGAACTTTAAGACTTATTTGCTTGAGTATTTCTTGCATCATTTACTTACAACTATGCTTACACAGCTACGTTACTAAGATGAGAGGCATAAGCATACAAGTAGGGTACATCTAAAGTCGAATGCTGCAAGCTCACTTTTCTACTACAGAGTGTGTAGAAGTGTATGTATAGTTGGTATGTGCACAAAATGAGTGTTCAATATGAAGTATATCTAAATGGAGAACACATTACGAATACATAAATTTTTTTTTGGAGGTTGATCTTTATGAATAAATATTTAGGGTTATACATTGTTTTTTTTTAATGATAACTAGTAATCTTGTTAACTTCTTTAACTATTGTGTTAGGAGTGGGTTTTACATTGGTAGTAAAAATAGGTGGGTATTTTTTATAATCAAATCCTTTCGAACTTCGCTTCATTTATCTCTTATATTGTCCCTTGAAGATAAATAGTAGTGTTTTAAATGGAAAAGGGGACTAAAGACCGACTTCGATAGAAAGTCACTTTTCTATGTTTGCGAATTATAAAAATTAGTAAAATCATTATTGTAATGAACTTAATGATTTTAAAAGAGTGTTTCATGAGTTTCTTGGCAGCTTCATCTCGCGAGTTACAGACGTTTAAGACATTCGAGTTTGAGTAAAACGCGTGGACACAATGCCTAGTAGTTTAACAATCAACATGTGCTCCATTTAGAAATAGACAGTGTGCGTGGCGTGTGGATGTGTTCGTACCTGGTCCTGCTGGTAGGCGGGCGGGTACTGCTGGTACGTGGAGTAGTCCGCGGACGACGACTTGGAGAGCGCGGCCGACGACAGCGCGCCCGTGAGCGCCGGCGCGCCCGCTCCGCCGCCAGCGCCTCCGCCGCGACCGTACATCTCGCCGCCTTCCGACAGCGGCACGTACGAACCTGGGGGTGCAAGCTCGCTCGTACAACTGCCTCTCTGAACGTCGCCTTATATCTTGGGACGACTCACACGACGTCGTCTGATACCAAGCTAAGCGGAGCTTGTACTATGGTAACCGGACAACTTATAAATATACTTATATATTTCTAAATACATACATATTTAAAAAAAAAAGATAACTAATAATGTGGGATTTTCGTCCCACATTACTGACAATCTTATTAACCCCTCCAGCTAAGCTCGATGGCTTGTGTTAGGAGTGGGTTCACGTCGGTAGTATAATTGCTAGGACTAAAACCAGATGCCTTAGCCATTATGCTACCGCCGCTTATATTGTAGATAAATTACACCCAGACACAGAATAAACCATCGTGCTCATCACAAAGTTTTATCCTGGGTGGGAATCGAACCCACGACCTCTTGCGTAACAGTCGTACACACTCCCACCGCGCCACAGAAGCACGTTTGAAACTGGGAGGGATGTTGGTGAGAAGCCTGTTGATACTGCTCGGCCGTAAAAGCCTCGTTAGAACTTGTTACAACTTGTAACTGACTGCCTTTCCTTCCTTCTAACTAATTTCTATTATCTATCTATTTAAGTCTTCACTTGTGTAACGAGCATAACAACAACGGCCATTTGTCATGTGTAAAATACCTGTTCAAACCATTTAAAATTACTATCACTTTGTACGGGGTACCCCCTCCGGCATAATACCTACTATAGAGGTTAGAGGAAAGACCTAAGTAAAAACCTTGCCATTAATTAGAAGATAAAGGCGGATACGAGCAAGTGCAACAAAGACAAAACTATACAACGTGGAAGAGAAAGGTGTGATCAAATTTCAGCAATGGATAGTGAGTGTATTGTAACAAAATGTATCATGTGTGTATGAATAGAAATGCGCTAAATACACATATACGTCAATATAGTGTATATAGCGAGACCTAATTTTGACCACAACTTTCTATTACATGCAAGAATCAAACGATTGTTCTCATTATACAGTAATGCTAGTAACTCGCGTCCATGACCAGAATGAGAAGCCATGAATACACGGAAGAGAAGACAATTACTTTCTTTCAATAAATCATATATCATCAATTATTTTAACATTAGTATTACTATTATACTATTTATTTATTTAACCGTGTATTCATAACTATAAAAACTGACAGGACAATAGAAGAAGAAAACCTATCTAACCCATCAAAAGATGCATTGAATACAATTTGGTTTCATGCAACAAAAAAATAATACCACGCATACAAATCGCCATAAAATACTGAAAGGTGCGTCGCAATGTGTTATTTTAAAAGAATACTGAAGACTATTTTAATACAGGCGTTTCCTTATTATAATTATTTACATAAAACAAACATTATATATTAATAATATTCTAAATGTGTCACTTAACGCCATGGTGACCCGCTTGCAACGTTCGATTCGAAACAAACAACTACGTGTTTCAAGATTAAAACGTGTCGTCATTATTGTTTGCAAACGCATAATGAAATCTATTTATAATATACCTAACCTACCCATACAGTATAGACATTTATTTGTGGCATATCAACAACTAACATTATGTACAGTACAAATTAAAAGTAGAAACACATTAGCTTGACACACCAAAACGTTTTAGGGCGCGTTCCCACTATGTTGTGACGACAGATTATCGTGTCGTTTAAAGCTTCGAGACTTGTGTACCTATTGAAATGGAGTTGTTCACATATACGAAAGACGATTTACTGTTCACGACTTTTTTTGCAGCTGTCAATAGTAACGGCTAACACGACATACGTCACACGATAAAAAAGACGTCACAACTTATCGCGACAGCAAGTCGTGTGTTGCAACTATCTATCGCAGCTACGATAAAAATATCGTTTTTAACGACGAAAAGGTGACTGCCGTGAACCGTACAATTAGATACGACAATCGTTCAACGATAAAATATTTCTACGACACGTTGGCGATATACTGCATATGATGGGAACAGCAGAGACGACAGTCGTCCAACGGTAAATTAATCGTCACGACTCACGACATAGTGGGATTGCGCCCTAACAATTTCAGTAAACCATAATCCGCGATAGGGAAAATCTCGATAACACGCGTCTGGTCGGAACTCGCCCTGTGATATCTTAATCTGCATACACCAGTTCGTCTGATGCACCTATTAATTTCCTAATTTCGCTTACCTTTATGCCTGTATTTTTGTACTAAAAATGAACGTTGACCTACAAGTTTATGTCTCACTTGACATACCGTCACGCCACGCTTCGGTAATGTATTTCTACTTTTACTAAACTCACCGTTATCCATTCTAAAAACGAATTACCTATCTTGGGAAATATTCACATCTAGAGAAGTCAAACCACAAACATCAAGAATATAACAAAACTACACTACACATTTGGATAACTAACACGGGATGACTTGATACGAAATATGAACGTTCCCCGATTATTTGTCTTTTAATGTATTGTGATATCAGTGGTCGGCGTACGTAGTGCCATTCCGCGGGATTCGTTAAAGATTCACCTTGATCAAATATCACCAATATTTAATTATCTAACACGCTTCCTAAAAGTGACCAGTTTCATGAAATAATATACGAATTTATATGCCGTACGACTACTAAAACGCTGTTCTTAAACTTTCGCGATGCATAACTAAAGGTAATTGATCGTAAACAGCACTAGCTACGCCGACCAGCGGTGACGGTGACAATGAAGGTAGTCTAGTAAACTCACCGGAGCCGGTAGAGTTGGAGTTCTGAGGCATATTCCAGTTGGTCCAGCTACCGCCAGCCGACGCGCCCGCCGGCGCCGAGCTGTAGTTAGCTGTACACACACATCGCGGATGTGAGTCCATGTGTATATCTCATTATGAAGGCAACTTTATACAAAATGTATTCGTTACTTTTACTTTACATCGCATACATTTACCAATATATCAATTATTGTAACATATTGGATGTATGGCGTTTGATTTTAAACAGAACCCCATCTCTTCCAGTGGGTGTCTTCCCGTTATCCAAAAGATAGACAATCACCAAACCCTCGCATCCCGAGTGAATAGCGGTAATATTATAATAGAAAAATACTATGTACATAGCCGATCAATGCTGGTGAAATCTTCATCATGCAGAATCCGTAAGAATTTAGTGCAGTGTTCCCTGAACGGTACATGACGTCGAGTACGCGAGTTTTATGTTCCGTTTTTTCATCTATGGCCACGACTTTTGGCTTTTGGCTTACCGATATACGATACGGTTGTACACGTTAGTACATTTGTTTCGACGTGAAACGTCTTATATTTCGGTAGTAGAGAGTCACTTGCTAAAACCTGCATGCAACGAAACCATGTCCCCTCGGCGAGGACTGTAGCTCTGTAAGTACGTGTCATGCACAATTTATTTATATATCGTTGAGTAAAGCAAAGTAGCCGTTACCCAGATCCTCTTGACTTAATGGCGCCAGTGCCGCGTAATACATTGCGCAGTTTGAGCTAAAAAATCAACGTAGCAGAAGCAAATGCATAAGACGTTTCACGTCAAATTTGATCCGTCATACATAACAACCTCACCAGCTATTAACGCCCGTCGCTTCCGTTAACTGTCACGGTTGTGGCCAACCTTTTAGGCGTCAATTATAATAAAAGTATTAACAACGTAGTGCGTGCAGTACGGTTAAGAGAACTTCAAGCATTGTGTGTAGCAGAAAATATATTGGTACAGGTTGGCCGGCTCACAGGTCAGCAACCAGTCCACGCACATAGACTCGCAGTTATGTGTTACGATGTGAACAGTGACGGTCGGGCAAAATCGGAAAAATTTGCGATTCGGTCATCCGAGAAAGAGACAAGAGAAAGAACTAAAGTTACAGACGTAGCTGTGACAATGCTATATTTGCCGAAGAACCGATGGCCTAAAGGAGGTGGCTAGAATGGACAGGATGTGGATGCGGAAGGCGGAGGACTAGGTATTGTAACGTAAAATAGAAAAGACTTGTAAAATAGAATGTCCAGCAGTGGATCGATAAAGGTTTATGTGATGCTGCTTCGGCTGACATCTTAGACATAGATATTGGACTGAGCGATCGCTTCCAGGTATGAAGTAAATAAAATATAGACTGCAAAGCGTGAGAATGTCTTTATGGATGTTGTTCACTGTATTGTTACTACAAACCTACAGAAAAGAAACAGATTTTAGCCGCACAGTCACGTTGTCTCTTACTAAATAGTGGTCAATTTTGCGAGGTTATTGCTCAATTCAGTCTGGTTAACATTCGACCAAGACCTATGTACGGTCTGTGTCTGTGTGCGTGGATCCGTAGCTGCTGTGGTTGTTGTGCTATACCCCCCCTCACCCCCATAGAATAAACTATAATCGAATAGAACGACGTCGCTGCACGCAAAGCTGCGAATCTTATATTAAAACATTTCAATTGGTTTTGCAGTCGCAACGACGTCATTCTATTAAATTAACGTTTATGCCACTTGTCTAGGGGCTCCGGTTTGCCTGTGTTCTATGGCAGCCATTACACGTTCAATCTAGATCGAGATTCCGTGATCGCGACATGTTACAACCAACCGAATCAAGATCAATCTACTAGCTGACCCGCATAACTTCGTCTGCGTCAATTTTCTCGTTTTTGCAACGCTTTTATTGGTAATAACGTAATGTTACAGAGCCTTCAATGGCAATCCAACACTAAAAAAAAATCAATTGATCCAGTACTTCCTGAGATTATCGCATTCAAACAAGCAAACCAACAATCTCAGCCTTATAATCTTTATATATATATATAATTCTTCTGTCAATGATCTCCTAAACGGCTTGACCGATTTTGACGACATTTTTGGCGTATTTCAATGGATTCGAGAATGAATGAAAAATATAAATCGATTCACAAAAATATAGGCGTTACGAAGTTCGTCGGGACAGCTAATATTAGTATAGATGTCGAGCGACTGGACCGTACCGAGCGTGTATCGAGCGTGTACGTACCGTAGCTGCCGTAGCCCTGCGCGGGCGGCTGCGTGTGCTGCGTGTAGTTGTTGGTGGCGGGCCAGGCGGGCGCGTGCGGCGGCGCCTGCGGCGCGGGCGGCGCGCCCCAGCCCTGGTAGTTGCCGGGGCCCGCGCCCGCGCCCGCCGCGCCGTAGCCCGCGTACGACGTCTGCCCGGGCGATGTGCCCCAGCCCTGGTACCTGATATTACAAACGTCCACACTAGATCATTAGTCGACAGTCGAGCCGCTAGTAACCTGCCTACATTCACTATTTCTTTAAAACGAATTTTCTTAAGTTTACGGGAACTATTATAATTTTTTTTTTTGATAAGCGCAAGAAGTTCGAACCCATGTACGATTTTCTGGAACAAGAGGATCAAAAAACTTCGTTTCTCTTTTTTTATTACCACCAAATAAAAACTTCGTTTTCGTTGAATTAGAGTAGGTTCGTTTAGATGGGAGCAGACAGATGTTACACGGTATAATGTAACATGTTACAAAACCAGCATTCGCAATCAGTAAGTAGGCAGTCAAAAGGCTTTTTGCCGATTTTTTCCGCAGTTCAATCAGTACGTCGCTGTCAAAAACCCTGTCATCAGACAAATATGAAGCGCCCGCCCATTCTCTATATTCATATTCGAGCAGCGAACTTGTGACACGGATTTTTAGCACACAGTATAACATAATAATGCTCATTGTGAATGTTACATTAAACCTTGTAACGTTGGTCAGTACCCACCTTTAGCTTCAATAAGTCAAATAGAATACACACATGTTAATTGAATATTTGAATGTCAAGTCAAATCACTATCAATCATCATCTCTATAAATAAAACGTCAAAACGACAGCTCTGTAGATATTTGTATGCAATTTAACGTTATAATATTCTTATGTCAAAGCATTTATTTCTAATGTTTATTTTGATAATTATAAATTCGAAAACATGTTAAATATTTAGTGCAAAATAATTTATTGTCATTGATTGATTTGGCATCCAACTATGTACTATGTCAATTTCAGATTAACACTAAGACACTAAATATGTCGCAAACCAGATGAGCTCTCATATTTACAGAAATAAGGAGTATTACATGTTTGCTATAATTTCCCACAAACATCTGAACGTACTGACAACAGATTGCGTTGAAAGCACTGCCTGGATGTGGTAGACTCGAGACGTATTACAAGTGTTGTTTTGCATCCTAAGTGAATAAAGAATTTTGATCACATTTACATAATATGTATGATCTGTTCATAATTTACAAACTACAATAATTTCTGGATATAATTTTTACTACGTCTAGAAACAATTGTTTGTAGATTGTGCTATAATATAAGTTTTTAAATTTCAGGCACATTCCACTAATGAGGATGTACCCACCCAATGAATGTTTGAAATATGCTCAATGGGTTTTCGTTTTATAAAACTTTACGGTACTGTAGTTTATACTTTAGAATAGCGCATAGACTATAAAAATCAAACATCACACATGCTGCATGGAAAATCTAGTCTGATGTACAACAACAAGACTTGTAATAGTCCTTTGCACATCTATATGTTGTAATACACAGTTAGTGTGTTGTGTGTAGTCACCCTTGCATGATGTTAGGTCCAGCCATAGGCATGTTGATGGGCGGGCCGCCCATCTGGCCGTTGTGGCCCTGGATCATGTTGATGGGCGCCGCGGTGGGCGGCCCCCACTGGCCGGCCTGCGGCGCGTCGCCGGGCGCCGACATGGCGCCGCCGCCCATGCCGCCCGCGCCCGACCCCAGCTTGCCCGACCCGTCGCGGGGCTCGGCGCGCTTGATCTCCACCTACACCAAAATTAACAACTGTTTTGTAATCCCTGGCATCACTCAGTAAAAGGAGTCCGGGTTTTTTCCACATACTGTAAGAATAAACTTTGAAATTTGACTTTTAACAGGCTGATTGTGTCACTATGGCAAGTGTTTATGTGAATAAAAGTTCTTCAATATGAAACTTGGAAAATAACACCATTAAAGCAAGAACCTCACAGTTCTTTCCATACTTCTAAGGTAAGTTTTGTCGCAAACCTTGTAGACTCAGTTGCCTATAGAAACAATGAGTATATGCTAATTTGCATTAATGTCCCACAAACATCTGAACGTACCAACAGCAGGTTCGGCTGAGGGCAATGCCTGGAAATGTGGACAGTTATCCTTGAGGTTAATTCCATCTTCTATTGTGTGATGTTCACTTTTGTAATACATTATACCTTCCCCACAAATTCCACACTTTAAACAAAGTTAACCATCAAGTATGATTTGATCTGATAACATTATAACATTTCGCTCGTCGCGTTTGCATAGCATACAACACATCCAAGTTGGCAATACAAGGCACGACTAATTTAACTCAAATATGCTGAGTTATACTCATGCATCACAGATTAGTGATCAAGAATGTTTTTGTTATAATTTATCACATAGAAAAAAACATGTTTTGAACTTAAGAGATAACATAGTAATAAAAATAGTTTACCTGCTTGCCATTGAGGTTAATGAAATGCTCCTGAGTGACCCTCTCAACTGAAATCTCGTCCTCGAACGACAGGAAACCGAAGCCTATAAAGAACAAAATAATTGTTGTACTTAGTAAATAGTAGGAATTAAATACAAATCAGAATTCCTATGCAAAGGTAAATTATTCAAACATTATTTACTCTGCCGTCACGGTTCTCACAATTGATACGGGCACATGGCAACAGTGCACCATTATTTCTTTTTCTATTTAAGATTAGCCACATTAGAAGTTATTAAAAAATTAAATGTCCTCATACATTTTTCACTACTGTGTGTTAGACTAACTTGTAATTAATATCTGTTAGATGTTTTTTTTAGTTTTATTATAGGCCGACCGCTTAACTCGTATATCGCCTGCGCGGTGAGAAGGGAGCGCGGGGTGATGTTAACGGGTGGGTGAGCGGGGTGCGCGGGACAGAGAACTCACGTCAACCGGTGCAGTGCGTTGTCGGTTACCCGCCCCCGCTCCCCCCTCACCTCGCAGGCGATATACGAGTTAAACGGTCGGCCTATAGATGCATTCGTCTAATTATAAGGTAAGGAAATGACCAACAATTCTGAAACTTTTTTCAGAAATGTATCCAACACTCTAGAAATGCTTGTTTTAATAAAACGAACAAACTACTTTTATTACCCCCCAACCCTATGGACACACGTACCGTCCCGACAGATTAACAAAATCGTAAATTGTTTGATAGAGCCGAAGGGTGACACCTTTCACTCGGAGAGGTCGTATCATTTCGATCGCTTGACTCATGTTACATTGTGGATAGTCCGATGCTCTCGGGTAAGAATAGATTGAAAGTTTTTGCATTCTTAACCCGACAAGAACGTGTTTTTTTCACTTTAATATAATTATCATATTCTTTATACAAGGTGCAACAGAAAGGTGTAGTCATATTCAAGGGTAGGGTTGTTATGTGCCCATGATGAGTGAATAAAGTCTCGCGAAAGTTTATCAACATTTAAAAAGTTTCTATGTCATTATAATCCAATGGAATTTTGAACCAGGGGTGGTATAATACTACGCTATGTTATACGCCTTTCGCTACTGAAATGTGTCGGATGTGGCAGTCACCATGGTAGGTGCTCTATTATTACTGACAACATACACTATCCGTCGCTGAAATTTGACCACACCTTTCTGTTACACGTTGTATAATAATATTAATGATTACAAGTTAATTTAGGCACAAAAACATCCTATAAGTGAGATAAAAACCAGATTATCTTTAACAGATTTTCGTCAAACAAAGCTACGAACTATCGAGATTAAACTAGTTTTCTAATTTAAAAAAGGCATCATAAACCGTCAGATACAGATACACGGTACAACAAGGAAGGAAGAAGGGAACCGAAAACCTATTAATAGACAACCAGTTGCATTCACTTTTTAGATTAATGTAAATCCCATCATAAGGATAAATTCGATACCTTTGGGATTGGCCACGCTCCACTATACCACATGTAAAAATAATAAAAATAAATCCATCCTAACGACCGAATCAATGAATGAATATACCAACTTATGTATCAATTAACCGTCTGCCCATAATTGGGACAAGTTTATAATGAATGGAACAGTAACAGTCGTCTTGTCGCAAACCTTGTAGACTCGGTTGCTCATGGGAACAAAGAGTATATGCTAATTTGCGTGTCAATGTACCACTAACGCTTGAACGCACCGACAGTAGTTAGCACTAACGGCGCTGCCTGGATGTGGACACTTCCTAGTTCAATTTGAACTATTACATTTATCTTTGTTATTACATACGGTGATTTTTTATGTTTAGTTTGAACTGTGTTTGCAGCCGAATTCCTAATACAAATTTTAGTAGAAAAACTAGATATGCGAGTGTGAGCTCTTGGGAAACAATGGGTAACATGGGAAGCATAGCTTGTATCCATATATCAGAGAAAATTCCATCACAGTTCATTCGTTCTGCCTGATATGATTTGTTTCTTGATAATTATCTTGATGATTGGTATTTGATAATCATCTGTTTGATTTACTTGTGTCAATTAAACATGTCTACAAACGCATGAATGAGTCACATTATTAAGAATGATTGACTCAATTCACGAATATGAAATCCGTTGAAATATTTTTTGGCTTTTAGAAGTAATATTTTTTGGCTTCAATAAAAAAGTAGATACGTATATTTGTTCCCATAGCTGAAATGTATTAATATGATACTAGTTGATAAAATTGTATCGGATGGAATGTGCCATTTACATCAGCCAGAGTGCTTACAAATTCGGGGAAACTACCGAAGCCTTTCAACATCCTTAGGGTATAATTGCCAATTGCAATACGTTACTAACAAGTCTAACATAAGATCGTGCGTGTACTTAGGCGCTCACAATTGCTTCCTTTCTACAATCGCTAGAGAAAAGCATGATCCACAATGACAGAGCGTCTTCCGCTCAAATAATGCAATTCATGTACCTACCGTCTATGCTGTTTTTTTATGTCGGTGTCGAATCGACCAAGCACCTCACAAAGTAACCAATTTATTCTTGTTACCGTTGAAAGATCTAATTATAGAAAAATTGGTGACCTTTCTCCAAATTAATGTTTCGCACTGGGCTCTTGGTGGCCACGACATAAAGAACTTATACCAGATGATTGGATAACACAGGGTGCAACCGGGATTGGCACAATATTCAATTGCAATGTCCTGTCATCCCTATGGTCAGTAGTCCGTGAAGCGGGCCTCGTTTTAACTACCTGATGACTTGTTCCGTAGACGTCCTAATGTTATACATAAAAGAATCAACATTTACCTCTAGACTTCTTCTTCTCCTGGTCATACATGATGACAACTTCCATGACCTTGCCGTACCGCCCGAAGAACACTCGCAGATCAGTCTCGGTAACGTTGGATGGAAGACCACCAAGGAACACCTTGGGGTATCCACCTCCACGTTTCGGCTTCTGCAGAGTGCGAGGATTGCACGGCTTTGGGTCAATAGTCCTGTTGACAAGAAAAATTGGCACTTAGGACTTTCATAGAGCTGTTTTTGAAGAACTGTAATTATAAGGTTAGACCAGTATTCCTAAGGATGCGTTCCAGATGGCGCCGAAAACGCTCATATTATACTTTTAGCCGTTCCAGATGATGGTTACGGTCGTTATGGTCGAGATAAAAACGTTACAGACGACATAACTTGCGCTCTAGCCGCGCACACAACGACTCATCTGAATAGGGGGGTCGAATAGGGCGTTGGATGTCACTATTGACACTTTGATACTATTAGAAGCTCCGATTTTTTTCGAAGCTAAAGATGGCTCGTTCTTATCCAGATAACACGTATTTCAAGTATATTTTACACTTTAAACGCGGAGCTGTGAAATAACGACGTTTCAGTTTGCTGTCATTTCACGACGTTTTCTAGTATAACGCTCTGAAGCCAATGGAACGGGTAAAGCTTCGGTCGTAGGCGCCAGCGTTGTGAACGTCAAATGGAACTTAGCCTAAGTCTCTTGCCACTGTCGAGAGCATGACGGGCAAGGTACTTATATCAGATCCGAAGCGATGACAAAATCACGAGATATTCCAAGGTTATGTGGATGTCACTCACGAAATACTGAACTACCACTCTGAATTTCAAACAAATATTATATTTCTTTATTTGGATGTCACTCACGAAATACTGAACTACCACTCTGAATTTCAAACAAATATTATATTTCTTTATTTATTTTTAACTCATACGGTAAATAAAACTAAATGAATTTATTTCCATATCTTCAGACAACCAGGACTACTTCTAAGCACAATGTGACTAGTTTACTTTGAAACTACATTAGTTATGAAACCCATAATATGGTAATCGTTTTATTAAACACAATATTAAAAAAAAAACTTTTTGCGAACTTCACCATGACCCCAACTTTTCAGGATACGCTTACCTTGATAGGACAATTCGACATTATAATCGTTTGGGCACATCAATGACTCAACACTCTTATTAAATAACCCAGTTCTTAACATTTTTAATGAATGAATACGAAAACGAAACTTTTTGGCAAGAAGGTTATAATTAGGTTTATTATGTAAAATATTTTCTGTGAACCTATCACAGAAAATATTTTACATAATAAAACCTAATTATAACAGTCTTGCAAAAAGTTTTGTAATATATAAGTTTCGAAACGCTTTTCGTTTACCTAACAAGGAAACAAGTATAAAAATTACAACTTTTCACGTTTAATATTGTGAATAGAAATATAAGGTCAGTTTTCCTTGTAAGTATAATATAAAAATGTTAATCAAAGTGTATGATGTCAATAAATTATTTAGCTACGGTTCTGCGTGGAGAAATATTTAATGAAGAACAACATTATACGGAGCTGATTATAACAAACAAATACTATAACTAATTGCGTTTAAGTAGGTAGTTATGCTTTTGAGAAAATGCGGGAGAAGAAAGCTCCAGACGGGAAGGTTCAGAAGCTTAGGGGAATGACATTGCCAGAAGTAGAATGAAGCAGGTTAAAAATATTTAGTCATTATAATTATATTATCATCAAAATGAAATTAATTCTAAACTAGTCATTTCAAGCAATATATAACGTACTTTTTTTTTTTTTTTTTTTAATTAATAACTCCCGCAGTAGGGTACAAGCCCAGTGTCGCAGGGGACTTTACAAACATACAAGTCACAAAGCCACAACGTACACCCCCAGACTCGGAACAACAATTTGTAGATCACACAAAGTGGTATCCCGTGTGTGAATCGAGCCCACGACCTCCTGCGTGCAAGAGCTGTAACCATTAAAATTTTACAATAAGCAGTACCTAAGATAAAATAAGACATTGTTGACTGACTATAATAAAATGTTTCATGTTTAGATACTAGAAAATTATAAAACATGGACAAAATTATGATATATTAACAAAGTTTTCTTCTCAATATTGGAAAGACACAAGAAAAATTAGCATTAATAGGCTGTACGATATTAAACTATACAGCATACCTATTATACAGTGACGAACGAAGCAACATTTTATTTAATTTGGCTATGATATCGTAATTGTAAGATTATCAGATAAGAAATGCGACACGGGGAATACCGTTCTCTATGTGGTAAGTGGCACAACTTTCTGATCTTTCGATACACGACATATGCTAAGCCGTTAATATCAATAACCTAGCTTTATCTAGCCCGCGTCTTCGCGTAAAATTTTTCAGATTTAAATCCTTTTAATCCCTAGTCTACAACTAAAATTAATTATGAGCAACATTTATTTATTTAAAGAATGCACAAAAAATGTACTGAGGCGGACTTAATGCTAAAAGCATTCTCTAACTGGGTGATGTAGAGATTATAATTGTGTAGGTGCAGATTGTCAAATACAATTATCATAAAACTTAAGAACAAAATTTTAGTTAAATAAAGTGAATACACTCGATGAAATAAATAAAAATTAATAACATTTCAGTCCGCTAGATCCAAGGCTCCAAAGGCACCCACCCGTCAAGACTGCCTTGACAGGTGAGTCAGGGCTTTCATTTTAATGTGGTTGATAAATTTTGATCACTATTCAATTATTAATTGCATCTGCGAGTGATGTGTCCCTAAATTTGTCACTCCTGTACTTTTCCTGACATGGTCTTTACGCGAAACTTCGGTTAGTAAAATTATTATTAATTTTACAATGACTTTCACTTTTGTAATCATGATTTTACAAATTAATACTGATTATGGTTAAGCTTTTTTGATTATTTTGAATAAGTATTTTTAATATGTAGGTACAGCAAAAACTTTTTTTTTTAAATATTTCTATATAATCTCCGGCATGATATTTCGTACATGAACATTTCTTCTCACAAATTGATAAAATAACAAATTCAAATCACTCGTTTTCATCAAGCGAGAAGAATTACACATTCGATACGTTAACCTTATTGTGTAGAACGTGATTTAACATAACCTACATGACAATATTAGCATTCTGCAAAGCATTTAAATATTTCACATAAGCGATATATTTTTGCTTGCCACTGCACATTTCATATCTTCGTTTACTTAGAAATAAGTAAGAAATATAAGCACGTCCACTTTAGTTCATATTTATTTATGTTAAGTTAGATTATAATAATAATATCTTGGGACAACTCATACACCGCCATGTGATCCCGAACTAGGCAGAGCCTGTACTATGGCAAACACACAACTAATGAACATACTTATAAATTTATAAATACATACATAATATTTTTAAACAATAATTATGAAATAAACATAATACTTTAATTGTGTGAGTTGTCCCAAGATATTATTACTATTATTGATTTTAAAAAGTGCCAAAAACTCATAGGCCTTTCCTCAAAACACTATCAAGTTGTTGAATGAACAAGTATGTTTGAAAAATTAGTCTACGTGGACTATAACATGTATAGTTAACCTCTTAATATTGTATTATAATAAGGATATTAGATGTGAAATATAATATTGAATGTGCGTTTACCTACATGTGCACTGCAAGCTATGCATACAAATAAATGAAGTAATTACATTACAGATAAAGAAATGATAAGACTATCGACAATCACTTTATATAACGATTGTTCTTAACGACTTAAATTCCTATTGTTACTGATGACCCCGATTTTAAAGTGACAGTTAGTTGCTGTGGGTTTTTTATAGTCTGACGTGATTAAAGAATGATAGATAAATTGTCTGTGTCCGTGACGTTTGTAAAGTCCCCGCGACACAGGGCTTGTACTGCAGATGTTGCCTTTTAAAAAAATAAAAAAATGCTTTGAATTGAATGGTTAAAAAGTACATAATTGGGACGCCTTATGTAATATGTATCATAAAAATATAAAATCCGACGACTTACTGTGGTGATGAATGGAACCAGTTAATTTCGTATTCATACTGTGCCTGTTTCCAATGAAAAAAAGATTCAAAATGAATGGGACTTGCCATAGTGCTTATATATTTTTTTCTAAATCTGTTTTTTTTACAAAAATATGTTGTAGTAAATATATTGCTAGTAATGTGCGACCCACATTCCTAGTTATCCAGATTTAATGTTATAAACATATAACCTCAATTCTTAAAACATGAATTCATTAAACCTATCTCTATTTAAAACTGAATAATTGCGGTTTTGTTGCCCTTTGTAGCACAATACAGAACAATTTGACCAAACGTAGCTTTTATTTATATGCAAACACAGTTTTAATGACGAAACCGTTTGTAATGCAAATAAGACCCTTAAGTTTTGAACGAACTTGCACTAGAAAGATATGGTTGTAACATGAATACAGTTTGCAATGATGATGAGTAAATCCATTATAGTATTTGGAAAGCCAACCTTAAATCAAGGGTGGATCCAGACTTTTAGAGACAAGGTTAAAACGTGGTCCGACCAGGTCACACTTTTAACACTAGGAACTGTTAAATCTGTATCTGCAATCTGATCTGCAACTGCCCTATAATTACTCAAATGCTCAGTGCTACGGCCTCGAGTAAGATGCCTAGCCTAAACCGGATATTTTTCATGAATATCAACCGTGAAAGAGTAAAATTAAATCAAGAATAAGTATTTATTCAAACAAGAACAGTAAGGTACTGACAATAAAAAAAAAAGCTTTGAGGCGGTTAAATTTGTCCAATTTCTTGGCATAGAAACAGTGAGAAGGAAGCCAGCGATATTACTCATTTTGTATAATAAACCTATTTACGTTTCAGTGTTTTATTTCTTATTTTGGAGTGGGAGTCTTTCTCTCCATATTTTTAGTGTTTATACAATAGAGCTACGCAACGTGAAAAATAATAAAGCATGATAGGACGTTAGTGCTATCTTTTATGATCTGAATGTATGTTTTCATCGACTTAATACATGTAAAAAATTAAAGTTAGCGTTTTCTGAAGTCTGTCTATACAGTCCAGTTTGCTCTGAGTCCGTACTTGTGACTATGTAATTTAGCTTTTTTAAGTTACTAAACAATTACAAAAATAATAGCAATAATTATTATAGTCTAGAGTTAAAAGTAGGTAATCAGCTAAGACAAATGAGAAGTTTGTTTTGTTATTTATTACTATCATTATGATAAAAAAGATTTGAAAAATAGATATGTAATCATAATATATTACTTCACTGTTGTAAAACAACTGGGATTTACAAGCTGATTACGACAAAAAGTCATCGATGTCTCCTACGTCAAATCGATTTTAACGCCCACGGCCGCCATCTTGTCGTACGCGTGTAAATGTCAATTAAAAAATGCTTTTAAGTTTTTCAGCTACTTATACAGTAATTTCACGCGCTGACGACTGCAAGTCCTAATCATAGTGTTAATAAATGCAAGGAGCCCTGTCGCAAACCTTGTAGACTCAGTTGCCCATGGGAACAATGAGTATATGCTAATTTGCGTTAATGTCCCACAAACATCTGAACGTACCAACAGCAGGTTCGCTGAGGGCACTGCCTGGATGTGGATAGTTTTAGCTTCTATACTAAGATACAGGAATTATGACCACATTTTCAAAGAGAATCAGTTTCAGTAATTTCTTTAAATATTGCAGTCATAGAAATATGCAACTGTCAAAAAAAAACTACCCGAATAAATAGTAAAAGCATTTTTTTTTTTCCTACATTTACATATCCATGATATCCTCAGGTTTTTTTCTACATATTTTCAGAATCAAATGTAAAACAATTTGTTAATTACAAGGGTAGATGGGCCATGAAGCTCACGAAGACTTCTTTGAGTTCCAGACCGCTTTTAACAAGACCTGATTCATTATCCTAAAGCTTCTTGTCCACAGACGTTTTTCTGCCGTGAAAAACCACGGTTGATTCGTAAGTAGACACGGTCGTCAGTGTCGTATGGAAGCACAGTAAAACGTGTATGGACTGTCGTATGGAAGCACAGTAAAACGTGTATGGACAACAGGGTAAAAGCACCAATAATTACTATAAACAATACGGTTATTATAACAATAGTCGCGTAACGGTAGTGTGCTAAAACAATAGAAAAATGTCTTTAGAAACTAATTTCGTAATTGAAGCATTAAAAAAAGAGGTGTTTGTAACCTTATTTTTTTGTTCGGTTTTTACTTTACCAAGGTAAAATAAACTGTCTACAGCGCGGGGGAAGTCGTAAGCTAATCATTTCTGTATCTCGAAGCCAAAAATCCATCTAAGCAAATCTGTTCCTTGCACTTTCATTCCATTAAATATTACACTCCCATCATGTCGAAGTTTTCTATTTTTTTTTTCCATAAGTGGCCTTCGTCTTTCCTTTCTTTAATAACTATATTACTATCTATTATTAACCGAAATAATAAAGTGAAACGTAAAGCATGACAGGTGAACCATATGTATTGGAGTAAGGACATACAAACAGTTTATTTCTGTTACAAGAATTAGGTCACAATTATTTCTAGCTGCAAGATTGTGTATTTTTATAAGATTTTTATGTATTAAAGGTTCATATAATCGGCTGATTTAATCAACGACAAAGTACGTAAGTATAATAATGTATTTTTAAAAGTTCAGAAGTCAAGGGCAGCTTTTTCAACAAACCAATGTTTCCGAGAAGATAAAATATATCATTTTAATTTTTGTATTTCATTAGTACATAAGTTGATACAAAAAGTTGAGTATGATCACCGCAAATTATACAAGTATGAGTAGAAAATACCAGAACCAGCTTAAAAGACGCGAAAAGATTTTAAGCGACTTCTCGCTAAACTTCGGTTTCCATTTTTACCTCTAACTGATAATCAGAATTTATAGCCTTTACGCCAGAATATCCGGCGATCAAACATTCGTTTTTTGGTGGGTACAGGATGCTCATTGGAGTACCTGTGGCCCACTGGTATTTAGTTCTTGGAAGTCCTAATGCATTTTAAACAAAAATGCGTTAAGATTGTGTTAAGCCATCTATTGTCCTTTTTATGGAATTGTTTTCTTTGTTTATTACTACGGAGTTTAAATATTGTATAGATGGATTCGACTGGGTTTTTTACTCGATGCCAATAATGGCTTGGTGTCCAAACCAAGTTGGGGTCCTGGATTTTCTTTTGTGTTTTTTCACCTAAACCTTTATGAAGGTTTAACAATTACATTTCTTCTAAACAAGACAAAGCCAACACAACTACACAAGAATACGACAAGATAACAATTGTATTCAAAACTAAAGACAATGTAACAAAAACTTACCGTAACAAATTGTCGCTATTCGCACGAGTAACGGTATCTTCTTATGTCTGGTAATACTAATAGGATAGAAATCTTCGAGAATGCACGTTAATTTTAGATGCTTACGAGTAACTTGCGATAATTTAGTTATTGCAAGCTCAAACAATATTATTTATTTAAGGAAAAGGTTGGGTTTGGTTCAATTAAAGAACCTGTTATTCCCTCAAGTGTTGTACTTGGCTGAAATATTACTTAGAATTTATTTTCCATTTTCCTGTTAACTTTATTTATAGGTTATTGTGTTCATAAATTTAGAATTACTTAGGATTTTTTCGTGTTAATGTCACTATTTGGCATCGAGACAGCAGACCTCGAGGTATAATATTCGTAAGTTTTAGTATAAAACATAGCAGATTAAGTTAAAATCAAATTATTTATTAGTCTTAAAGTCGATATTGTAATGGAATGACAAACAAAATCAGATTTCAACATTTAAAAAAAATGCAATTGTTTTGTAAATTCACTAAGTATGTTCCGATTAAATACTGAATGTCATCTGCTGCAATCATTTATAAAATTGTGTAAACGTCACGAAAGTATTAAGTTTATATTTTCTTACCTGCCATCAAGTTGATGGGGTCCATTCTGCAGCACCACATTGACGAGCGCAGGCTCAGCGAAGGTGACGAAGCCAAAGCCCCTGGAGCGACCAGACTCGCTGTTCTTCATCACGACGCAGTCAATTACGTCGCCGTACCGCGAGAAGTACCGTTGCAAATTCTCCTGGGATGTCTCCCAAGACAGACCACCGACGAACAGTTTTCTAGATCAAAAGGGGGCATTCAGATATTATACTGGTCTCAAGAAACAAAAAATAAAACTAGGCTCTACAAGTCTAGGCACAATACCGAGAGCACAGAAAGTAGATAATTCATTCGAGCAACTTAACATATAAGTCACGGACGCAAAGTACGCCCAGATTCACAACAACAATTTGTGGATACAGAGTGGTGTGGTGTCCCAGGTGGAAGCCGAAGACGACCTCTAGCTTAGCAGTCAGGGCCACTAACCACTAGGCCAACAGGTCTACATTCTGTACTTTCGGTGTGTGAAGTTCAAATTAACTCAAACCGTAGGGTAATAAGTTACATTTTTATTGAACTGTACATCCAGAATGGGTACATAATTTGGGTGTCATAAAAATGTTGTCCTGGGTAAAAAATCATACGCACATCATTTTGATTCCACTGCTAAGCTACACCACCTGTTAGACTTCAGCTTGTGAGGTAACGTCTTGTTTGTTTTAACCAATTAATTACACTCAGAATTAACAATTTGTCACTGGTATATTAATGAATTGTTAAGGAGGTTTAATCCCGTATTTACATGAATAAGGTCCGCATTACTGCGCACTGTACAGTTGGATCAACGTAACTAGGCCGGACTGAGGTAAGCGACAAGTGGTTGCGCAGATGCATTTTTTGGAAGTAAATGGTGACAGGAAGCGGGGGCGGGGGCGGTAACTAAACCAAGAGGATTAGAGATGCGATTACGCAGTACATTGTCATAATTAGTATTACTAATTCATGTTTTTTTGTGATTATTTTGGTAAAGAAATTGTTTTTCAAAGTTTCTTTATTATTTACTGTAACTGTTCTAAATTTAAACTTTTATGAACTCATTTAAATAGTGTTATTAGTATTTTTAATCGATTAATCGTTTTCTTAAGTAATTTTAGGGTCGCATCTCTATGACATGCGCGAAAGTGATAAAAACCTAACTTCAATCCGGTCAAGATACGTTGGTCGTACTGTAGCTCCCTTTCTCTGCTTGACGTGATCAATAGTGCCTTTTCGTATGGGGAAAATATTATTAAATATTACGTCCGTTGGGAGACCCCGTGTCTAGTAAACACGTCCTGCAATTTGACAGGCTATTTCTATGATAAAGTGATCGCAAATATTTTCTAAACAGGCTCACATAACTTCTATAATTTTCAAGTTACATCGACCGCGTGGAAGGCCAGTCATACCGGAACAGTTATGTTTAACGCATAACGTTTAGAATGTTAATTTAGTATTACTTCAATATTACAGCTAGTGGTTAAAACGCTGATAGTAACCAGTAACCTTTGAACTGTTAAGTTCTGTACTCAATATTATCATTACGGTATTATTCGATAATTTTACTCAAATACGAGTTCAATGTTGAGTGGACCGTTTCCGAACTGTGAATATTGGTGTCGACGCGATAATTTTAAGTCGTTTTTGAATAAATATATCGAGTATTAATACTTCAACAGTATTTTTACTATCGAATGTTTTAACTGTTTTTGAATTTCCACGATTTTTATACATAATTAAGATATATTTCGACAAAACGTCGGGTAAATAGAAGGTTTAGCACCTTTAAATTATTCACGTGATTAAGTCCCGAAATATATCTAATATCAAATGTTTATCTTCTATGTGGAAAATAAGACAATGCATTCGATTTAAAATACTATTATTAACGTATTATGAATGAGGGAGTGACTGCTTTCTTTGACTTATTGGACCTATGAACTTATTATCTAGAATAAAATATTTTTTGTACTATGACTCATTGGTGTGCGTCAATTCGATACCGCAGGAATCTCTTGTTTATTTCAAGTCATTGTATGCTTTCGATTTGCGCTACGCAAGTACTACTCACAGTGTGCCTTATAGGGGTTTGGCGATAGTGAACTTGTAATTTATAACTAGCTTATGTCCGCGGCTACGCGCGTTTTTTCATTTAAGTTTTTTCATCCACTTAGAAGAAGTCCTGTTCAGTTTTTGTCTAAGTCACAAAATAAACTTTCTACAAAATTTAGTTTCCAAGTCTAAGTCCTTGAGCTGGGTGTTGATGGGTGTCAGTGTCAGGTCTTTCACATAAATACATAAATAGATCAAGATTTCTCTGATACAACATTCACTGCAATTCCAGCACTGTTTGGAATCAAAAGTTAATCCATAAATTTAATGATTTTCATCAATATATAATTTTCACATTTCAAAACTAGGCTAAACTCAATAGAATATAATTAACAAATTAAAGAAACTAAAATTTGCAACAAATGAACAAGCTTAACAAAAACATTCTCCAAATCAAATGTATGTTCTGTGTGCCAAACAAACAATAGATCAGTCAGTAACTGAAAATTCATTGCTTGCCTGTCAAAAAGCAAGAAATTGAAGACGTATTATTGCTTATTTTTATTTTGATGTATTAAGAAAATGCTTATATATATTTAGAAAAGAACACAATCACAGTTTGAGCTCAAGAAAAATCAATGAGGAGAAGAGGTAGAAGATACACTCAATACTGCCAAGTGACGCGTGGCAATACACAGATTAAAAAATGCATTAACTGCATACAATTATTCTTTACTAATCTACACGAATATAATAAGGGTGAGTTGCTGGGCCGTTTTACATGAAATTTATGTAACTGTAGCTGCAAAGCAGCGAAGAATAATTAAGAACATAACAATAGGCAAACTTAATCTGTGAAAGATGATGACGTAAAAACTATTTATCATTAAAAATATATGAATTCCCACTACAAAATGTTATCGATAAGTCACAGAATATTATAAAATAAATTACACTAATGTGAATCATATGACATCATAAATGAACATCTTTATCAAACATTTCGATGAAAGTAAACAATATTATGTCCGGTCACATCATAATTTTAATGAACTTACACTCATTTTCACCTACAACTATACTAAAACGAAAAGGATGTAAAATGTTTAATAATGAAGTTGCTTAGCAACCATTCAATCTGATACTTTTGTCAATGGTTGCTTAGCAACTTTGTTAATAAACATTTTACATCCATTTTGGAATCTCTTAAACTGAACAAGAGGTTCCAAGTGAATATCACTTATGGAATTTTTACTCTAATCTAGTTTAAACCAAACATTAAAAGCGATACTAAACTATAATTATAAAGCTTTATCAAAAAGAAAATATCACTAACTTTCGAATTATGATTTATTAGGTAGGATGCAATGAAAGGGCAGTGAGCTGTCAACAAAACAATTTTTAGCAGAGTTTGAGAAATAAAATCATATACAATAGATGTAAATTTGCCTATTATCTTATCAGTATGACATCATTGAAGAAGTTTATGCCTTAACATTGACACAATCCGTCATACACAACTTATCCTTTGTATTCCCAAAGCCAGACAGTAATGTCTTCATTATTGTATTTTTAATGTCTGTCTCTGCAGTTCCCTATGTTTTACATGACTTCACCTTCACTACACAAATCATGATAACCTGGGGCTTAATTAGGGTGATAACTGTCTCTATGTTGTTCAGCTCATTATAACTCAACTGTCTATACTGGACTACATATATAACTCAGGGCCCTTTACGCTATGACTTCTACAGCAAGAGCTAGGGTTGTGACTCTGTAGTCCCCACTCTGCTTGCTTAATGGCTGTGTATAATCCTGTGAGCTAATATGCAAGCAGGTAGAGGGAGGTGTAAGAAGGCTAAGAGGTTGACATCCTCTCTTTCCTTGAATCAAATTTGCCTATATAGTACATTAAGCCCTGATGCCGATAAAATTGAAAGTTCTAACTCACGCATTCACCCATCAACACCATGCCTAAATACCCAGAAAGATGAAATTTTGCAGAGGTTTCTTTTGTACCGTAGTTCAGGGTAGGCACTTGAGCTCTAAGGCTGAGATCTATAAAGCGTACTTTGGATTAGCTCTGATTTTTGATCATAGTACAAGCTTATCATAATCTTAGAACATTATATCAACGAAGCCTACAGTCAGCACATGCTTTGTTATGTTTTTTGTAATGTTTCACCTAAACTAAGCCTAAGTACACTCTAAAGATCTCTGTCCAAGAGTGGCAATCAAAACTTAAGTGTGCAAAGCCACAGGCATAAGCTAGTATTTTAACTAGTTAAGTTGTAAATTGAGAATAAATGACCCAAAAACCTGAATAATGTTCACTAACCTACATAAAAATACCAATAGCCATTTAATTAGTGATAAGAACTGGTTTAAGAACTGATGTAATGTTTTTAACAATTAAAATATAAACTATTTAGTATTGTTTTAATTAACAAGAATGCTGCAATAAAAATTACACTGGGGCATTCAAATGCTATCTTTTGCCGGCTGCTGTGGCTGCATGGATATCAACTGTAAAATGTAGCAACATATGTTTTATTTTGTTGTTTAAGCTACTATGCTAAGAGTAAAGTTTCAACAAAACATGGATAAGTAGTTATTATATCAAAGACAATAACACACAACTATACATGCACAGTCACTAACTTTAATAATTAAAATATTAATAGGATCAATTGATCAGTTGGGTTAAACTGATCCTACAAATAATCTAAATTTGTTTTCATTTCATTAATATTTTAATTATTTTATTTAATTTGTAAACCTCATATTTGTAAACTTTGTTTTATTGTGATAATAAAGATTGGTAAATTTAAAAAAAAAATGTTTGCTAAAAATATACATCAGAACCAAACCAAAACAATTTCAACTCTGTAGTAATTCAAATATATACAGGCCAGATAACTTGATTTCACACTTATACTAAAAATTCCAATATTGTAAATGCAAAAACTTGTTAAGTTGGATAAATGTTTGTTACTCCTTCATGCAAAAACTACACAGATAGATTTCAGTAAAACTCTACAATGTTGAAATATGTACTTGTGACAAATAGAATGAAAAACAAACTTCCCTTTCCCTTGTATGCTAAATGATCATGATATTTACTACTGCATTTGTTCAAATAGGTACATAAAAGAACCTCTAAAGTTCAGGAAAAAGTTAAGCAATGTGTTTAAAATTGAACAAAGCTAAATGCTTGTTTATAATAAATTTTAATGGTGAAATTTATTTCATTTGGTTAAAAATACTGTTTAACAAAAGAAGTAATACTTCTTACATTTTATATCTTGGGACAACTCACACAATGCCATCTGATCCCAAATTAGGCAGAGCCTGTACTATAGCAACCAGACAACTGATAATTTCTAAATACTTATGGTGGTTTCTGTGTATGGGTGACCAGGCACAGATTAAACTACCATACACATCACACAAAGTTTTATCCTGGGCAGTGATTGAACCCACAACCTCAAGTTAAGCAGTAAGGGTCACTAACCAATAGAAAACAGTTCATGATTGAATATTCAGAAAATATGGCTGGTGTGGATCAAAATTATATATTCAAATAAACAATATGAGCAAAGTTAAAGCTGGTGTACTAAGTGAAGTGATTCCAGAACCAAATGTATTATTCAGTACACATGAATAAATGAAAAAAATACTGGTTTAATATCAACCTTGAATTTAATTTCAATATTTTTGTCATTAAATGGAGTAGATCAAAGTCCTTGTGAAAAATAGTTAGTTTCATATAACAACAGTTAGGAAACTTTGTTAACAATATAGTACAAATAAAACTAATGGACATTTCTACATTTATTCCAAGTATAAAGGGAACTAAAAACTTTAAGGAAACATTAAGAAGGTTAACTTAATATTAAAAATACCCATGTGTATACAGGCCGGCTACTACATACTAACATTATCCAAAACTTTCAAATAAAATGACTCATGTTCTGCATTTTGGAATAGGTATGTGGAATTCTTATACTTTTTATCTAATCATTGCCATTTTGTAGTATTAGTCAGCATTATATTCATATATTTACTAGAGTAAAGTTTTGTAAGGTTCTGCATAGATGTGCTTTGCCAAGCACTTGTAAAATTTGGTGAAAGTAACCATTCACTTCAAGTCAGTTTTGCTCATGCTGGCTTTTACAAATTATAACCTCTTTTACTCTTACTTTTAAACAAAATAATGTTAAGACCTTAGCAACCATATTGAATGATGCATATGAGTGCATAGTGCACTCCAAAGGTGATTTATGTTTCATCTCTATTGAAAGAAAGATAATAAAAGTAAGTTTGTATAACGAATTGTGTACTTCCGCTTCGGTATCACATAATTGAGCTGTTATGAATAACTAGAGTAATTGTAGGTGATTGGCGCGTATATTGCGACCGCTTTTTGATTGTTTACGCTAAAACAACACGATTTAAAGCAACCATCGAGTAAATCTGTTTATGAACATAATTCGACGACGCAAGTAACCATATGCAAATGAATCAGCACGTTTCGCGTCTTGTAGGTAAATGAGATCGTGCTACGCGGCACTTCGAACATTGATCTAATAACCTCATTATGAATTCGCCAACCAAAATTTACAATATTTTCTGAAAAATATGCCGCTCGGCAATATCCTACCGCGAAATCACCGATAAGAGAAAGCAACGATTAGTCACAGAAAGGTTAATTTTACATACTGCGACGTATCCACATCAACAGCTAACGTACAAAAAGTACAGTTATATAAACTAATGGTAAGGTGAATTTTGGCAAGCAAATTCAATAATATTCTCAGAAAATATAGCATGGGAAAGTAATAGCTGCCATGATCGTACCACGCAAGTCGCACGGCGAGGCTTGGGGTCGGTGTCCGCTAGCCGGTATAAAGTAAAAGGCTAATTGAAAATTTGCAGCCCGTAACTATTTAATTTTAAGTATACTACTATGTGTCAATGATATCATAACAAAAACTGTGTTACAAACAAAAACAGTTCAACACGTAACGCTACCTCACAAGCCCTGCTGGCTATCCGTGAAATGCGACACACCAAGCGAACATGCCAGTTTGACCTATTATAGTTGGCACGTCGTAGATAGCCTAAATTCACACCAAAAATATATAAAAATACACTCACCCCTTCTCATCATCGTCCATGTCTGGATTCATACGCATAACTTACTACTAATTAAAAATAATGGTTGGCACCGGTAAAGACAACCAAACCACACAAGCACAGACCCACACGAATGATTATGGCGGACCAACCATTTCCGCTTTCTCAAAAAAAAGTCATGGAAAGAGGAAGGGGTAAACACAGCGACTTGTAAATTTTAAAATAAATTTAATAGCAAATAAGTCAACTTTTATAAACAAATAATTACTTTAAATTTATTTCTTATTTTAGTACGTTATAGTTGATACTTTTAATTACTTTTGTAAGCTTAAATCAAATAAATAGTAATTAAATGCAACAAATTTCTTGCAACGTAGGTATGACGCAAGGTGGCAGCACAGGAAAAAATGTTGCTACTTAAAAAATATTACTCTGGATGAAATTTTTAACATTTTATTATATGATATTGTGCAAAAATAGTTATAAATAAAGTAAATATTTATCAAAGCATCTTCTCGATCTATTTTTATGAAATCCTAATTGGATACTTTCATTGTTTAATAAACTTACTTATTTTTAACTCCCTGGCGCCATCTATTGAAATTTATATTAAAGCTCATCAGCCAACCAGCATGCACTTTATTTTTAAAAATGAGCTACATAAAATGAAAAAATAAATGATAAAAACCGGGTAAGAGCATGTCGGACCATGCTCAGTGTAGGGTTCCGCAGCTTTGAATAATTGCATCATGGCACTTACGCCCTTTTGTTGGGATTTTTTTTTTTTTCGGAAATACCTCAATGACTGTATATTCGAATAAGTACAAAAAATATTTAATTTAAAGTATTTATCATGCACTGCCTTTGTGATTTATTCATATTTTTTGGTCAAACGATTCAAAAGTCAAGGGAACTGTTTTTGCCATTTTGGCTACGGAACCCTAAAAACGAATAAAATATTTTATGTTTCCAATAGAAACATTAATTATAAGAAATAGCGGTAGTGTGCAGCATGAATAAATAATATATATTTACTGAATAAATAATATAGTCATGGTGTAATGTTTGCAGCACCTTACTGACTTTACTGTACTTATACAAATGTATAGTAATAAATGGCATTTGAAAAAGTGGCCATGAGTTTTTATTGCCAAGTTCTTTTCTCACGGCTTTACTCTTGCGAACTTGGCAATAAATGTAAAATCATTCAATTCCAAATTTTGTCTGACGTTCTTAAGCGTTGCATTTGTAACCTAAATGAATTATGATTATGAGATAGAATGAGTTTTTTTTTTGTATGAATATTGATACATTTAGACGACAATAAATAATACATATTTATCGTTTTATGTACTTAGCCAGATAATGAGCATTATCATCTTTTTAAACGATACCAAAGACTGAGCACATTCAACAGGCATAGGCAGTACATTCCAAAGTCTTGCTGCCTCAAGTGTAAATGATTTATTAAAACAGTCTTACCTGTACCGGAAGCCTTAGTATGAGAGTGCATTTCCATTTCCGTCTTAAACGGCTATTACACTACCCTGAATCAGGGCCCTAAATCGAGGTGGCCTTGAAAATTTGTTAGAGAATTAGGGCGCTAACTATTATTACACCGCACTTTTTAAGGATTCAGGGTCCCTGATTCAGTGTAGTGTAATAAGCGCATTACCGAATTTTCGAATATTTATGCAACGAGGTCCAGTGGCGCCATCTGGCGGGTGGCGAGGTTTCGTTATTGGTAACGCGCCATTTTGTTTCATTGGCGTTTCGTTTTCCGTCGCAACAACACGTGCACTGGGCCCGGCCCTGACGTTGCTCGTTGTGATAATAAATGACCGTGAGTGTCAGTGTTATTCGTGTTAAAAAGTGTTATACTGTGTTATACATAAATGTAAGTACACTACGTTTATTAAATAATTAGGTATAAAGACTATAGAGGTATAAATTTATTTTTTTATACGGTTTAATTCAAGGACCGTACACAGAATACTGAGTACTTGTACCTACCAAAATTTTTATCAAAATTTAAGCCCCTTTTCAATTCAGTAATGAGATTCAGACGTTTGCTGTTGTAATTTGACGACGTGTTCTGTTACACGTTGAATATAATCTCTTTGAAAATTATTTTTCTTCCATTCTGGTTAAACACAACTTCAAAAACCGAAATTATATTTATGTATTTTATAGCATACTAGACTTGGCCCGCGGCTCTGCACCAAATTTTAGCGCAATCCGTTAAGTGGTTTGAGTTCTGTGTTAATAAATCAGTCGGTTAGTAGCAGTTGGCTTTTTTATATACGTTATGTTATGTGTCTGAATTACAACGAATAAACGTTTTCATTTCTTTCTTTTTCTTTTATACAGATATAATATTCTGATGTACAAGATACATAACTAAAGTTTCATCAAAATTCGTTTAGTAGTTTCTTGTGTGAAAGAGCAACAAACTGCCTTCCATTACATAGCATTGTGTAGCTAAATAAATTGCTCCATAGTGGTCAGTATCTCAGCCGACCGGGGCTCGATTCCCCAATGGAGAGCCACCAGCAGTAACTCTTAAGAATTAGAGATACGGCTGCTAAAAAATTTATTTTCAGGTTTTTTGTTCTACGAGGGAGGCTTCCTCGTCGACAAATGTTGACGTTGAAGCATTACCCAAGTTTAACGCGGAGTTTATACCGCCTACCGCAAGTAAAACTGTCTTAGTCCAATTAATCTGGCAGCTTCAAAACTGTGAATCGAGCACATCTTGTCAGTGTCTTTTTAAGGGACAGTTGCCTCCTACTAAGGTTGGGGTGTTCAAGTGAACAATATACCTAAGCATCTATGGAAGCTGGCTTCGACAAGAGCAAGCTAGTGCCTAGTTGCCATAATAAACACGCTCTTTAGAACAAAGCCCGTATACTGAAGACCAAACCAAAGTTTTTGTCTAAAAGCGATTCAGTTATAGCCGCTATCTAGTCTTGCCGAGATGTTGTCATAAAACTTCTATCTATTTCATACTATTTCAATGCAACAACATGACAGGAAGCAGGGACATACGAAATCACCTAACGAATCAAATTCTTAAGTTTTTAGATGAACATTAAATACGTGACTTTGCCGGTCATATTTTATCCCGTCAACGACCACCTTCAGAATGACACCGGTTACCGGCTGGTGAGGAAATCGTATTAGCAATTTGGAGAATACCGGTGATAGACCTATTCACGTCACTATACGCATGTGAGTCAACACTCCGTGGACCGAAAGCGTGGTGATAAAGATAAACGTGAGTGATTCTCTTAACAGTCATTTTTAACCTTGCTATGTGTTCTGTGGTCCGAGCTCTATCAGCACCACAAAGCCTGACAGGACTACAAATACACTATTCTGCTGTACCTGTTGCCTTGCGAACTTGGCATTGCTTGTACAGGTAGAATAATATCACAAGCAAAGATTGTTTTTCTCGGACATAATACCAATGAAACTAGCATTCCCTAAAGTAAATTTCGAAGTGTGGAAATTTGTAGGTGATCTCAAGCAGTGGAGACAGGAAAAATCTCATTATTAAAAGACTTTGGAGAATGTCGTCTTTATGAACCTAGCATGTAGTTCAGTAACGTGACATAAATGGTTTAGTACCAAAAATTTGGTTATTAAAAATCCTGCAGGTTTTTAATTAGCTCATATTTATCAGATTTGTATTGAAATAGATAAATAAATAAATATGCATATATAAATACAATATTACTATTACAAGTCTGATGTATTTACGTTCTACAATAGCACATCGTCAAGTACCTTACGTTTGCATGTCCTTATTCCACTTGTTTAAAAACAGTTAAAGATCTCGTGTGAGATCAATAGATACAAATCTATCCAAGTGCACGTCATACAACGTCATTATAATTCAGGGAGCTTCTCTCTGTAACTGTCTCTTAACCTCGCGGATAGATCCCAGGAATTGCACCCTATGAAAGTGTTATATTTTGGGCTCAATATGGCTTCAAAAGTGACTGAAAATCGGTCAGGTTGGAAACTACTAGTAGAAATGATAAACTAATTTCAACCCCGTTTGTCTGTTTAGAAAAACTATTACTAAGAGAGTCTTATTTTACAAGTCGTTCAATGTGGTCCAACCAGCATGCTTTACGCACTTTATAGCTATTTTAGTGACCTTTAGAAACACCAGCTTCTTACGATTCGCTGCAGCTTTTCATAAAGGTACAAGCTTTATCTCAAGTGATGAAGTACACACAATTACCTACTTTATAAAATTGATTCACGAAAGTTAATTTTATTTAATTTGAATTAAGTACCTACTATTCTGTTACCTATGGGTACTAATCCTTGGATTGTTCCAGAGGTAACAAGGCTTAATACTATATTTCATTATTTTATCTTAAATTGCAGCTATTTAACTAACTGTTACTAAACTTAATACGTCACATTGGCATACATTCTACGTGGCGTCACCAGGCGTAAAACAAACAGGTCTCATACTAAGGTTTCCAGTACAGGTCAAGTGTTTTAATAGCTGCGTTTTACCTGAAATAAAACGCATATTGAAATACTTACCTTACCGGAAGCCTCTATTTAATTCCTGCCTGGTGGAATTATGATCCAATGAAACAAAATGGCGCGTTACCAATAACGAAACCTCGCCAACCGCCAGATGGCGCCACTGGACCGGAAATCGTTGCATAAATAATCGAAAATTCGGTAAGAAATAGACGGAAACGGAAATGCACTCTCATACTAAGGCTTCCGGTAAGGTAAGTATTTTTATATGCGTTTCATTTCAGGTAAAACGCGGCTATTATAAGATCGTGTGTAATGCACTGGAGTTTCCAATCTCAAATCCTCCGATGACCTCCGGGACCGCGAATGTGTATCATGCAGGAATTTGATTACAATTAGTTCTAATCTATTCGCGAAATAATCCTCTGGCTACCAACTACGATAACCTAAGTCTTCGATGGATTAACTTTCAGACCATAGTTGTTGCTCCGGAACCCTAAAACCGTTCGTTCCATATCCATGTAAATTATTGAAAAGACTAGTGGCAGCTGTCCCAGTGTATGTAGGTTTAAAGATCATCTGCATAAAGGTGGTAGAATGAAACTAATTGGTTACAAATAAAATTTATAAAAATTGCAAAGAGAAGAGGAGAGAAAAAAAAGCCACCCTGCGTTTCACCAACCGTTACACAGACACCAGAAATAAAAATACACTTTAATGCGTAGGTACACATTGTCGTTGACCAGACAGATAATATGAAACCAGTCAATTACCATTGGAGATATGTTGATAGAGCGTAGTATGTCAAGTAGAATATTGAAATGAACAGAATTGAAGGCATTACTGAAATCAAAAGCAAGGAAAATGTTATTAAAAAAAAAATACTGTTAGATTTCCTTCTTCTATCATCTGTTGTTCTATCAATTGAGATAAATTGTGTATGTTTTTATTGTATGTTGTTGTATTGTATGTTTTGTATGTTTGTATAGTCGCCTAATTTATATAAATTTTATTGTGAAAGGATTATAATTCAATAATTTAAAGTATTAGATAATAAATAATTGTAGTGGTATATAATAATGTAATTCAGACACAATGTAAAAATTGTTATTGAATAAAGAATAATAATAATAATAATGTAACATTAACAAGAACTGTAACAGTACTGTGGGCAGAACGTAAACTAGACTAAAAAGGATTGAGAAGACAATTTCGAGACAGAAATGCACTAAGTTGGAAATGCATAAGTCGTTCAATTACTTTGGAAAGGAAAGATAGTAAAAGTATTACTTGACGGGTTTATTAATTGCATTGAAAACTTAGCTGACAGTTCACAAGTACAACAAAATACTATTGTAGTAGGTATTTTGTTTCCTAACTTCCTTTGTGTGCAAAGAACCGTCAGATACAGAGGCTTGCTTTGTATTTACCTCAGAAATGGTGCGGCCATTTTTATATTTTCGCTGTCATAATTTTCTTGAGTTTACTGGGACTATTCCAATTATTTTTTGGGAAAGCACAAGAAGTCTGGAGTCATAGACGATTTTTGGATATGAGTAGATTGTTCCTGTTCCTGGCTCTAATACAGAGCATAGAATTAGAGTAGGCCTCCTGGACGACTCTCTTCCTTTCGTAGTATAAAAAAAAAACTTTTTCGAGTTTTTATTTAATTGTCATGTTTTCAATTAAATCGGCGCAACTTTAATAAAGTGTTTTGACCTCTTGGAGAATATTAATGAATTTTCTGAGGATCAAAGTTTGAAATAAAAAAAGTACCTACTGACTGGGTATTGTGAAAGGATCATACTAAGAAGGTACCTGGAGATAAGTACCTAAATAGAAGATAGGTGAATCTAGATAGTGAATTTGTTGATACCGGCCGTTGGTAAAAAGTAGTTACCTAAACGTGGTATGACGGTGCTCATGAAAACGGATGGAAAAATAGAACGTGGTACTTAAGTATAATTTATTAAACAAAGACAATAAAAAAAAAAATAGTAACTATAGCATAACGGAAATACTAAACCTACATATTTTCAGCGGGCCAATTCACGTATTTAAAGCAGTGCAGTTGCAGTTCAGTTTCGATTAAAACGGCAATTTTCGTATTCTTGTAATTTTGGAATCGATCTTAAAAACGCTGGCGCACCGTTATAGAATCGCTCTCAAGACGCATACTTGACGCAAGCGTATTTGAGATTAATCCCAAAGTTACAAGAATACAAAAATGGCCGTTTTAATCGAAACTTATCTGCAACTGAACTGCATATGCACTGCTTTAAATATGTGAATTGACCCGCAGGTTCTTATGTAGGTATAATAAGGCAAAATTAACTTACGGAACATATTACCTATATTATTTACTAATTTATTAATTTGGTTTGGGCCAAGTACTAATGAGTCGCTCACTTAGGTATATTTGCAATTGAATCTTGCACTTTCGTTCGTATTATTAATACGGCGACGGCGGCGGTAGCTATGCCCCTGTATGTACCCGTATGTTAAGTAAGGTACATAAACCACGTAAATGTAGAGTCATATATATAGTCATAGGTATTTATAAGTATTCTAAAATATTATCTGTAGGTACTTAGTAGTACTTAGGTATATTTTATTATAACGCAGCAGGTACTTCCAATTCTGAATGAATAACTGGCGTCGTAGTTATAATGACGGGTATCTCTTCTTGTAGTGATAAGTGAAAGGGAAATTTGACTTCTATCTGAAATTAAACACAACAACGATTAAGTAGATAAGTACTTACAGCTTTACCGGTTTGGAGAGTTCATAACTCTACCGAATAGACATCTTCACAAAGTAAAATAACTAATTAAACAGAATACTTACTCGAAAACAATAAGAAATATCTATCATTGGATCAGTTAGATGAAGACTAGTGGGTACTGTTTCTGGTATTTCCATGTGAATAAACCAAATTTCGACCAAGTGCTTAGTGAACTTTCTATGTACCAATTTACATATATTTTTCTCTTCATCAGCGTAGCCCGATGATGTGCTGTATCTCCGTTTCTGAAATTATTAATATTTAGTAATAATTACATTTATTTTTGTTTTTTGATTAATCTTCAAAGTATTGTTTTATACCAACCTGTACTAGAGTTATCCGAATTTTGTCAATGGAAACTTTTTTTTCATTTCTAATTGTTATCTCAAAAGGAGCTGTTTGTTTAGGCGCGTATGCTCGATATGTTTTTATAGAAACATGAAAATTGCCCGAATGATTACGAAATGTTTTACTAAACTCATGACAACTGGGAGTCTGTGAATAAAAATAAGTAGAATAATTAATTTAGGACTAACTTATCTGAAATATATGTAGGTATAAAAAAATCTGACATAGAAAACGACTTACTAGCATTTCTTCGATGTGATTTATGTTTACATTTCCTAAAACATGGAATTCTTCGCTTTTTTTAAGTTTATAGTTTGGTTTACTTTTTAATTTTATGAAGTATCTGGTTTTACCTAAAGAGCTTTCAAACGAGGATGGTAAATTGCTCGGCAAAACAAAATGGAATGGAGACCGATGGACACCAGCTGGTATTTTGTTACCTGAAAATTACAAATAAAGTCAGAATTCGTACGCAAAAACGCCGCGCCGCTCCAGCATTATGACTTACCTAGAGTAACATCCCGGAATAAATCGCTTATAACAATGGATAGGATTTTTCTTTTCTCTGAGTAGACTTTAATATATGGAACCGTGGGCGCAGGCCTAGACCATGATATGTTGCATGAACCTGCTACTTCTAAATCAAGTCCTGAAATATTATAAAAGTCATTATTATACTAAGCGTAGCTATGACTCACACTCATATGCCTACACAGTACTATTTGGTCTTACCACCCCTTCCCTTCCCCCCCCCCCCCAATGACGTAAACCTGCCCCGAAAAATCCTGAGTACGCCCATGGTGTGAATGTGTGATCCAAAATAATTTCCCAGTCAAGTGAAGAGGTTTTTCATTAATCTCTGATCCAGCAAACGTGGACATGAGGAGATAATTACAAATTTTGCCCTTGACATGATAAGCGGATTCCCTCTTGCTTTTTTAATAAGCAGGTACCAGCGGTACCAGGACCAGTGTTTTGTGTGTGATACATTCTTAATAATATAAAAAAAAACATGGAAATTATATTAGTATAGTAAAAATAGAAGGTATTACTTTTTATCTTCCGGGCTTTTTTCAATTCCAACACTACCATCCCTGTCACAATATCGCCAGTGTAAAAGCTTCCAGTGGAATCACTGTTTAGAATTATAGTGCAATTTGTCCACGACATGATAAGTACAACACAACTGCTACAACGAAATAAATGCTTAAACTTTATATTCTACATAAAAAAAACAACATAATTACAGTCTATCGGTAGGTTGATAAGTCCGATAACAAGCTAAGATAACAATGATGCAGCTGATTATCTTTCCTAAATTATTGGAGATTAGTAGAGCAGCAAGTATCGTTTTGATTTTTTCAAAGTTATATAATTAAGCTCGGGACGTTTCTTTTCGTAATTGCATGTAAATAATGCTAAATTATCTAAAGCATATTTACTTTGATCTTCAAAGTAATGTGCTGTGAGTGCGTGGCTTATCACTACGAAAACAATTACCAGATCATTATAAATTACATGTTGGTTTTTAAACTAATGTGTAATAAATGAAAGGAGTAACTTGCTTTTTTCAAGCACTAGTAGCTTTAAAAAACTGCCGCAAAAAATATAAACTAATTATATTGCAGCCTGTAGCCAATACTGTTCTATTTGTTACAAACATGGTTTTGTATCAGTAAAGAACCACTTACTTTTCTTTTTTCCGAACGAACAACAAATGACACTGACAACAGTGACAACTGACAATTAATTGACATTTCGCACTATTGAAAATCGGAATTTCGTTCGTGGTAATTTTTCCGATCGGTATTCGGCATGATTCGCTTAATAAAACTGTTCGATCGCTTTAAATAGCTGTAAATTTTATATTCTTGTTATTTTGTAATTTCATTTAGTGTGAACTTTAATAGATTCTTTTGATTTGTGTGTCGTATGTAAAGTAACATAGGTTATGTTATGCCCTTTGCCTTTTCAGGGTGAAAAGTGAGTTTGTTTTCTTTATATCTTTTTAGCAATGTTTGTTTTTTATTTAACTCTTTGTTATTATCATCCATTCGAATTGCGATAATGAATAACAGTCACTTAGTTTACATATAATACGTGTGAACCGCATCATTTTGTTTGCGTTTCGGCGTAGTAGCGAACTTTTTCAATTCGAGGTAATCATCCATTTTAAATTTTGCAAAGGCCTGGCAATGTCAATATTTCCCACATTCTGTTCTAGGTAAACTTGTCACGTTATTCTTTCCATATCTAAATGATTTTTAACTATTGAGTGGTTTTAATTTGTCACCTTATATTGTGGAGTATTCCAATGCTTTTTCTTTGGTGAGCTCATGTCAAAGTAAGTTGCATCGGGTAATTATTCACATTTAATGTTAATTTATTATTTAAAACATTTAGAAAATCAACCAGTCATGTTTTATTGTCAATTTATTATTTATTGTTGTGTTGCAAATCATCATTGGACTATATCATCTTAAAACAGGGTAACAGGAGTCTCAGCCTCAGTTTTTATTTGTATGGCCATAGAAGACTATTATTTTAGCCCATTTCTTGCCTAAATAGTGTTTTGCAATGACATCAAAACATTTATTCAAAGATACTCCACTTCTTGTGCTTAGGTGTTCTAGTAGTTTCAGCTGTACATTGTGTTTTCAATGTAAAATATGGGCTGGTTGACCTATTTATCAAGAGAGCAATAGAATCAAACTATCATGACTTTACATGTAAATGTTTGTATGCCGAAAGGTAGAATGTACAAGGATTCATGAACTGTTGTTACATCTTATTGTTACCTACATTCTGTACAAATAAAATATTCTAAATATCTTTATATGGTTTACTGAACCATATGGAGATATATAGAATATTAATGATTGTTTAAGTGTCAAAAAGTAACAACAGAAATAATGTTAGTTTGGGTGAATTTTTAATGACTTAGACAGATGATATTTGGAATACCAAATAGATGTTGCAATAGATGTATAGCTGTTGGAATACCAACAGCTATACATCTTCTGTACAATAAATTATAACAAAATTATTCCACTTTCATTAAATACCGCCAACAATGCCTGTTTTACCCCTGGGGGGTAAATAACCAAAGATGAGAAGGCCCAAATTCTAGACGAATGAAATGCACCTTAAAGTCCACTTAAAACCGCATAATTCAACTACAGGGACACACAAGGGTCTAAAGTCTATCAAAACAGAATATTCTTTCTCTTTCTGTTTGGTGGAAATAATGCTTTGTATAATATGTCACTAGAGTGTACATAAATTTTCACAATTTTGCAAGTGAGTAGAGGGCTACAGTGCCTTCTAATCTTCCATGAAACTGTCACTTAATGTGTATTAAATTGTTAATATTTTTACCAAAACCTTACTTAATTTTTCTATAATAAACTTCAGCAATAAGGATTTGTGATTTTTATTGTCATTCAGTAAAGTTGAAGAATTTTCTAATGCTTTTATCTTGTGTGGGTGAAAATATGGTAATATTTTTATGGCAAATATGGACTTATCTATAAAATATGGAAAATTAAAATTTGTTTTTCTAGTCCCAATTATAAAAAAATGTATGTAGAAAACAAAGTAAAACATAAAATACTTTAAAATAAAAATATGTATATAAATATTATTCCGAGCCCTTCTTATAATATCTGTCTGTCTGTCCTGGCTAAAACATCTGGACTGATTTAGACAGGACTTTCACTGTCATACAGCTGAGGGTGTAAGGAGTAACTTGGGCTACCTTTTATCATCACACTAACATTTATACTGATTGAGCAGCACTGCAATGGTATAGGTTTTGTTTGCTGATTCTGTACTTGGACGGACATGGTGGCGGCTTCGTAGAGACATCTCATCACTTGGATATATTGCCAATCTACTTGGCATCACTGCAGAGACTCCAGATTTTAATCGAGTCAAAGGCCTTCTCACAGTCCATGAATGCTAGACACAGGGGCTGATTATACTCCTGGGTCTTTTGTATAATCGGCCGCACTGTGTGGATGTGGTCTATGGTGCCATATTATCCGCTCCGAAATCCAGCCTATTCTGGTAGTTGGAATTCGTCAAGTCTTCTCGCAAGGCGGTTCGTGATGACTCTTGAGAACAGCTTATAGACGTGGCTTAGAAGAGAAATAGGTCGGTAGTTCTTCAGCCGGGTCTTATCTCCTTTTTTGAAGAACAAGACGACTAGACTTCTACTCCACGCCTCTGGAGTTCTCCTCTCTCCTAATAGCTCTGTTGTAACGCCATCCTCTCCAGAGGCTTTTCCATTTTTTAGCTGTCTAAGAGCCAGCACGATTTCGTCAATGTTGACTTCTGGCAGGTCTTCGGTGTAGTGGCGTGTTAGAGTCACTCCATGCAGACGAAGTTGAAGCTTGTTTGACATATAATCCTTTTCCTTAATAAGGAATTATCATCTCATTATAACTATATTCTCTGCCAACAGTTAATCACCCACCATGGATCCTAACATCTACGCACTGGTGTTGGACACCTTGAACCGTGCCACCAGCCAGGACACGGAGGTGTTGAAGCCAGCCGAGAAGAAACTCCAAGAATGGGAGATAGAACCTGGCTTTTATTCTGTACTTTTGGTAAGAGTCTTGAATTACGTGTTTATTTTGTTTTTTATTATTTAAAAGTGCTATCCATAAAACAATTTTTTTTTTATGGATAGCTATTTTATCGAGGAAGGCTCTTTAACATCAAGTTATGACCAATAGAAGCTGAGCTTCAATGTTTTTTTTTTGCAAAAACGGGGATATATGACGCGGATGAAGTTGCGCGAGTCAGCTAGTGCTTACTACATGACCTGGGGGCTAGGGCGGCCAAGACTGCAAATCCGCCCCTGCTTACATACATCATCCATCACCACAATGATCTATGTAGATTAAATCTCTATGAAATCAATAATAAACATTTTTTATGTTTTTCATGTGAAATATACAAGCCGTAACTTTTTAAACAGGACATCCTCTCAAACCATTCAATAGACGTGAATGTGCGATGGTTGGCTGTGATGTGCTTCAAGAACGGTGTAGACCGCTACTGGCGTAGGAACGCCCCACACGCGATCAGCGACGCCGAGCGGGTGAAGCTGAAGGAAGGGCTGATTACAAGGAATATTCTTACTGAGCCAGTATCGCAGATCGCCACGCAAGTTGCTGTTTTAATCTCGAAGATTGCTAGGTGAGTGGTTTCAGAAGTAAGAAAACGGGGTATACTTTATGGTATTTGCTTTGTAAGCACATTGTATTGCTTATTTAGCATAATTATAAGAATATATCGAAAGGTCACATAGATGGGGAAGTGAGAATTAGCGTCTACTTGAGTTGAAAAATTTATGTATATTTAATGACACTAATATTAAAAAGGCGAAAGTTTGTGAGTGTGTATATTTGTTACTTATTCACGTCTAAACGGCTGGATCGATTTTAATAAAATTTGGTATGGAGTTAGCTGACACTTTTGATTAACACATAGGCTAATAAATCGCGAGTAACACCGTGGGGCACAGCTATTTATATATATTTAGAATATTTAGTAATTAAATTTGTTCTAGATTATAAATAAGTTTTTGTACATTTTAGCTGGTATTTGATGCATTAGTGCTTAGGTGACAGCGGGAGCAAAAATTAATAAATGGCTTACGAGAATACCAGCGTTGTAGTTTTTGGACTGCAACAATAGCTGTAGGTCCTATTTGTCCCGCACAAAATCAATGTACATACTTTGTTTATGTTTGTTTTATACACTATACGGCGACCATGTGACAAATAAATGTTTTTCTTCTTCTTCCTTTCTTCTAAATGCTAAATTAATTTGATAATTATTATGTCTTAAGAAAAGAATTATATAAAGGGTTGAGTTGAAAACTTGGAAGTGACTGCACTTCCAGAAATGGAATATTGATAACATAGATTTTGCATTAGCATTAAAGTGCAAGGAATAGGAAACTAAAATCTATTGAGATTCAAAAGAGCTGGCACCAATTTTTGGCTAGGTATTTGAGGCAAGCTGAAAACTTGTCACCTGGCTGGTGAGTAGCAGGGCTAAATCAACCCCTAAATTTTTAAAAACGTTTAATACAATAAGCAATTTTTATATCTTGTATTTTAATGTTTTTTGAATAAAAATAAAAATAAGCCAGACGATTTACTGGGGGTTTTAACATTGCCAAATGCATCAATTTTTTACCCAATAATTGGTACCAGCTCAGGGACTACTAGCAATCTAAGCAGATAGTTAGATTTTGGTTTCCTATTCCTTGCACTTTAATGCAAGCAATACTAACTAAAGTTACCTGCTCAAGAGATTTTAACATTTCTTTGATAATGACAATGATAATGGTAAGTCTTGCTACCAATTTTTTTTTCTCCGTCATCAGGTTCGACGCACCAGCGTATTGGTCAAATCTAATACCGTACCTCATCGGTGCAGTAAACGATCCCCAGCCTGTAGTCCAACATAGATCATTGTTAATCTTCCACCATTTAATCAAAGCGCTGGCTTCTAAAAGGCTCGTCGGTGATCGGCGTACATTCCAGGTTTGTGGGGATTGGAAACATCTTAACGAAAGATGCCTTAACTATGTTGCTTTAAAGTGTAGTTTTCAATATTCATAACTATTTGTCATTGTTGTAGTTTTTTTGTTTGTTGGTTTATGCTCAGTTTACATTGTGGTAGGATTGAAGCGAATTCTTTCAATGTTGTGTAGCATATCGTCGACTGTTTGCTACAAAATAGTATACAAACTCGTGAAATGCTTGACGATTCCCACGAATTCAACGAATTTGTAATATGTAATTGAAAATAATGGTCAATATTACAAAACACCGAGAGTACAGAGTAGGGTCGTCCATCAATCACATGAGGCTCGTAAGTCGTAAGGGAGGTTCGGAAAAAATCCCGAAATATCCCCAGAGGGGAGAGGAGATGTAATGAGATAATAATATCATGTGCATTTTTCCTTAAACGCGGTTGACCAGCGTGCAATCAATTGTCTCCTTCGTGCGAGCGACTTCCACTTGACTGACCGGTCTTAAACCAGTCGGTAATGGGTGGGGAGGGTTAGTCTAAAACCTCACCTCTTTCACCAGGGAAAAGAGGGAAGCGGGTTGGTCAAAAAATGTGAAAAAAAAACATCGCGTGATTTATGGTCAACCCTTATTCTTAACACCTTCGGAACAAGTGGCCTGAGATTCCGTATCCAAGAGAGAGAGCTTAGCTTTTGTTATGTGTCAATATTTAATGTAATAATTGCTAATACTGCAGCAATGTAAATGAGCTTTAGGATTTGCATGACATGTTTTGGTATCTAAAAATTGTAGTTAGGTACTGCATGAGTACTGCTTGCTCTAGACCTGTGACATCAAACAACGAAAATGATTACATGCATTTTCCAACAGGACGTAACAAACCACGTATACAATATGATATTAAATCTCTGGCACGAGAACACAGAACGTTTTCTCCGTTATATCCAACAAGGGGCTTCCACTGAACTCATAACAGAGAATTTAGAGAAAGCACTGCTATGTCTCAGAATGCTGAGGAAACTCACCGTGTTTGGTCTGAAAAAGGCACATGAGAGTGAGGATGCGATGGCCTTCTTGAATATTGTGTTTGACCGCGCTAAAACGAGTTTGGAATGCAGTGAGTATTATGAACTTTTAATAAGAACTTTTTAGACTTAGAACATTTGATTTTTTTTTGTATTGTCACCATGTAGCCGTGTAATGTTGAGGCGTGGTCCATCTATGTATACTCAATTTACGAAGTTATTTGGGACATTTTGAGAATGTATCGCTTGTTGTTCCACTTAAATTAAAAAAATATATAATAGTCTTAGTTTATCCCAATTCCAATCAAACGTACTGTAGGTACAATTAATTCACAAATATAATAAAAATACAAAACAAAATACAAGATATGTGACATTTAGTCACGTAACTATTTTCAAAGAGAAAAGTACTATTAGGTATATTATTAGAGTTCCGTAGCCAAAATATCAAAAACGGAACCCTTATAGTTTCGTCATGTCTGTCTGTCTATCTGTTCGTCCGTATGCCACAGGCATTTTACTCAAAGACTACCCAATGAATATTGATTAAATTTGTTGAAAAGGTGTCTTGTAGTAGCCGCTACTTAGTTTGACAGCTCAATAAAAAAATATATGGGGGCACGCCATACATGTACCAGAAGCTGAAAATAAAAAATTGAACATACATCAACGTGTGGCACATCATTTGTTTCATCAGTAGTGTCCGTTTTCTGTGTCATTTTCAGTGTCATTATTATACTGTTATGAGATAGCGTGATGCTTATCGTCAGGTGCACGACCTGCGGGTCAATTCACGTATGTAAAGCAGTGCAGTTGCAGTTAAGTTTCGATTAAAACGGCCATTTTTGATTTCTTGTAACTTTGGGATCGATCTCAAATACGCTTGCGTCAAGTATGCGTGTCGAGAGCGCAATAACCACATTCTAGTACGGTGCGCAAGGGTTTTTAAAATCGATCCCAAAGTTACAAGAATACGAAAATGGCCGTTTTAATCGAAACTTAACTGCAACTGCACTGCGTTAAATACGTGAATTGACCCGCAGCTCTCTTTATTTCGTAGTATAAAAAAAATATTAATTCAATCTTTTCTTTCAGGAAAGTTACTAAAAGGCAGAGGTATATACCCTTTAGAACTTTGCGAAAAATTCATCATACATTTGACCAAAGTGGCTTTAGGCGTTCTAAGCTGCCAGCCATTTTCATACGTGCCGCTAATACGCCCGTCGTTGGAATTCGCCTTGTATTACTGCTTCACGGAGCAAGGGATGGCGTTGGTGTATGAGAGGTTTACGATACAATGTCTTAATATTGTGAAGGGGATTCTACAGTGCATGGAGTACAAGCCGCCTAAAGGAGACCTGGATAATGTTAAAGATCCAAGTAAGTCCTGAATAATGTCTAAAATCCAAGTATTCAGTCGGTGACGATGACTAAGGCTCCGTTGCTACACACATATGCATCATTCAGGCATCATTTGGCACAGGCCAGGTAAATTCGAATATATGTTAATGAACGTTCGGGAAAAAGGAGCTCGGGCATCGAGCAAGTGCTATTAGGCCGGGCGACAGAGGGTCGCCGGGCGACAGAGGGTCGAACAATGGGCTGGCCCGAATGAGCTACCCACCTACCTTTTTTTTTTCTTTTTTTTTTAAATGAAGCCGTACATGTGTTGTAGTTGCTTCGGGTCGTCTTTGTTGTTTGAAATGCTGCCGAACTGTGTGCCGACTCGCTTATGTGTGTAGCCTCCCTTAGATAGAAAAAGCGAGAAAATATCACTATAACTTATGAGAAAGTCGAATCTTTTCTCTTTAATTTCTCACTTAGTGATGTGAAAAAAAATATTGAAGAAGTTATATTAAAAAGTAATAAATTAAGAAAAATATAGCTTAACCGATGTTGACTTTCTTTTAAGGTATCTCGAAAATTAACCAATATCAAAGTTTTAAGTTCGATGATTTCATAGCCATGAACTAAATATTAGCCCTGTAAGCTAATATTTAGTATTCATTTCATCATCATAATCAGCCTATCGCTGTATTATTTTAGTAGAATTTGATCTACGAACTCACGATTTTTACTCACTGACTCTTACGGCCGGTCTATATCTTATCTACTGTTAACTATCTGTTAAATAGCTAACTTTAGTATCGTAACTGACATTTGTGTGTTTCAATAACCATCAAACAATCCATCAACAGCACAAATGTCAGCTTCGCTACTATAATTCTTCTTCTTCTTGTTCCTCCCCAATTGGGTAGATGACTACAATAACAATAAATTATTTTACATATAGCATATGCAAAAATATTCTGCAAAACAATGTTTCTCTACAATTTTACATTGAAACTACATGATTTGACCATACAAAAGAATGACGTCATTGTTTTGTACTTCATATAAATTAGTACGAGGCGCATCGTTTTGACGTTTCTTAAAAAGTTACTGATTTGACTTGACAGTCACCTACCCTATTACTGAATAAAAGTTAGACATCAATTTTGAAAACTCTTTGTCCCTGACGAGGTGAAACAGCTCCGCAGCGCTCTTGATTACTTGACGCTACGATAATAACGGTATCTACAGTTAACTCTCTACTACTAAGGACTGTTTATCCCCAGTAACCCTCCAAGCGCACCAAATAAAGATGCAAGTGCTGGACGAGAATACACTATGTCACATGTGTCGGCACCTCGTCACACACTACTTTCTGCTGAGCGCTGATGACCTCGCGCTGTGGGACGCCGAGCCCGAGAGCTTCGCTACTGATGAGGCGGGCGAGTCATGGAAGTATAGTCTTAGGGTATGATTTGATTTTTGTTCGTTTTAATATGTTTTATTATAGTTATAATCAATTTTCAACCGACTTCAAAAAGGAGGAGGTTCTTAATTCGTCTGTATGTTTGTTCACCGATTACGCAAAGACGGCTCGACCGATTTGAAAAATTGTTTTTGTGTTTGAAAGGGTATACTTCCAAGTTGGTCCCATTGTCAGATCACGTGCTCCGCGCACCTACAGTGATTTAGGTATATTTCATAGTGATTCGTGCATTTACTCTTAAAAAATACCAATTGGTGAAGTGGAACTGATGATGAAGACCACTAATGACGAGCAGACCTATTCAATATTTCACAGTTTGCGATTCAGTTACTTTAATATGGTATTGAGTAGCACTTTATTCTCGTTAAACTACTATTCCACAATTTAATAGAGCTGATAGTGAACTCCTCAACAATTAACGGCCCTGCATCGGGGTAAGCAATATTTTGTAAAAGGATTTCAGCAGTTGACATAAGCCTATTGTAACTTAAGTGAATTACAAACCAACCCACTAAAAAGTAAGAAATAAAACTTTTTTACAAAAAAATATCACCGACTTCTAAAATAAATAAAAGGCAACTAAAAAGCAATAAATAATATACCTAGAATAAACAAATTAAACATTTTGTAGTTGGTGCCACGAAATAGTAGTCTTTATGTTTTATTCGGCACCAACTTCAAAATGTTTAATTTGTTTTTGTTATTCTGGGTATATTATTTATTGCTTTTTAGTTGCCTTGTATTTATTTTAGAAGTCGGTGATATTTTTATGTAAAAAAGTTTTTATTTCCTATTATATTTTCTTATGTGTAATCTGAAAAAGCAATCTTCATTTACACTATAGTTTAAGGATGAACACTGTCTATCATTTTGTATCGTGAAACCGCCTTCAATTCTAGGTATTGATAGTTTTTTTTTTATTGTAACTAGCAATGTGGGATTGGGGATTTTCCCACTGTTAAAGCGTTTCCATACAATTCATCCTGACATCAGTTAAATAAACAGCTGTATGCAATTTGTGATTTTAGTTGCCAAAAATATCGTATAGAACGGACGTGACGAAAAAATCTCGTGCTAATTTGAACCCTAATACCCAAAACATGTGGTCGAATATCGAGCAGAATTATACGCAACTCCAAGGGACCGGCTACCTGCGCCCGGCCGGCGCGAGAACAATAGGACGACACATTCGTGAGCGATAAGCGAGCGGCCTAGTGAAGTTGTTTACCCAAACTAATTAGCACGATTTATAAAAGTTTTATCTTCGTATTATCAAGTGCTTCGGAAGTAAAATAACTTTAAGACTACATAATGACGTCACAAGCAGATCAAGTAATAAGTGAACACACAACCGCCTTACTTTAGAAAATTCAACGAAACCTGAAAAAATGCCCAAAAGAAAAATTATCAAAACCGTGTTATTTACAAGCTCGAATTGATACAATTGAAGATTATTGGAGTACGTACAAGAAGGCTTACTCAAGTGTACCACGCGGGAACAACGCGCAGTGATGCCATATTTCGTCAATGAAGAATTTTGCCTGCAAGATTTATACCTGTACATATTAGGTGACCTTAAGGAATTATTAGCTATGCAACCAACCAAGACACCTCCTCGTGAAGAGACCTCGTGTGAAAGATCTATAAGAATAAAGCTACCAAGTATTAAGTTACCGACATTTTCTGGTAGCTACGAAGAATCGCCTACATATAAGGACTTATTTATGTCACTTATTCACGAATGCACAAAACTAACTAATGTTGAAAATTGCATTACTTAAAAACTAGTATCGCGGGCGAAGCTACATCTTTACTTAAGCATATACAAGTGACCGGGGCAAATTATGTGCAAGCCTGGCAAACGTTAACTCACCGATACAATAAAAAGCGCCTTATAGCTATTACGCTACTCAAAAGATTATTTAGTCTTAAGAAATGTTCCCCTCAATCTGCGACGCAGTTGAAACCACAAGTTATTGGATACCACAAGCGAGATTATTTATTTATTTATTTATTTAAAACTTTATGCACAAAGTTGTACAAAGGTGGACTTAATGCTAAAAGCATTCTCTGCCAGTCTACCTTAGGGTGATGTAGAAATGGAATGTGTGAAAGGTGCAGTAACCTAATTGTAAGAACTTCCTTATTATTCTTACATAATACACAAATAAAACAATATAACTATACAATACTATACATACTTACAAAAATACATATATACATATATACCTACATACATAACTATATCAATAGCTTGAAAAATTTAAAGGTGCCTACAGACTCCTGGGATCATCATCATCATCATCATCATCATCATCAGCCTATCGCAGTCCACTGCTGGACATAGGCCTCTCCAATTGCACGCCACTTTGTTCTATCTTCGGCTTCTCTCATCCAGCTCCTGCCAGCCGTATCCGATCCCTCCTGGGATCCTGTAATTATATTTCTTGTTGTACAGAAGTTGGACCCAGAGTCACATAAAGAGTGGGAACAGGCTGCTTACTCGGTGAAATCAGACGAACTATCCACCTGGAAAGACTTACGTGAGTTTTTAGAAGCTACATTTCTGACACTCGAACTTGTGAATTCTGCCCCTACCAACAAGACTACCAAAGAGCGTGTCTTTCACGTCACCGCCTCTGAAAATGAACGGAAGAAAATATGTGCTTTGTGTAAGGAGGTGCATACACTATGTCACTGCAACAAGTTCAACAAAATGACAATCAATGAACGAAGAGAACACGTCAAAACAAACACACTCTGTTTCAACTGCCTGGCAGTGGGACATTCGGTTTTCAAGTGCCGATGTCCTGCCGCTTTTGTAAGAAACGACACCATACACTTCTGCATCAATCAAGGAACGTAGATGAGTCAACCACCCTCGAAGATTCTAACCAACCGGCCTCATCTCAGCAGATGTAGAAGAAGAGAAAGTATACCAAGCAATTGCAAAAAATTGCGCTATTGGCCACTGCAGTAGTTATTTTAAAGAATGACCAAGGAACCACTACTGTTGTGAAGGCGCTAGATTCAAGATCTCAAGAATGTTTTATTAGTGGGAAGGCAACTCAGATTCTGAAATTAAACAAATCACCTGTAAACGCAGTCGTCTCAGGAATGGAAGCGTTGAAGGTTTGAATGAAGTCGAATTTGTATTGTTATCACGGTGGGAAACCAACTTCAAACTACCTATCAAAGCCTATGTGATGACAAAACACTTAAACCGCAAATGTACCTTCAACCATTATAAAGGAGACTGATTGGCCACATGTATCGAGCATTCAACTAGCAGGTGAAAACTAATTTGCATCGGGAACAGTAGATCTGCTATTAGGCGTAAATGAGTACGCAGCAATTCTGAAACCAGGACACGTTAAGGGAGTACCCGGCAAGCTACCGTTTGCCACAGATCACCCCAGGTCACCTGAAGGAAACACTCGCGAAGTAACAAAGAGAAGATTAGAGCAGCTGGAAAGAAAATTTGAGAAAAAAATGAACTTAAACAAAAATATACAAAGGTTATGGAAGAATACATACAAATGAAGCATAATATGCTTCATTTGTATGTATTATTTTTTATTTCTTCTACAGGTACTTCTTCCATATTATGGAAGAAGTACCTGTAGAAGAAATAAAAAATAAAGCCGTGTACTTACGTGATACGAAGTGACACAGAGACCACGAAGACTCGTGTAGTGCTTGACGCGTCATGCAAAGGCAGCAATGGCATATCCTTAAACGATGAACTCTTGTCAGGTCCAGTTTTGCAAGATAGACAGACTTTCAGAGGATCCTATGGAGAAACAACCCTGCTAAACGTATGAAAGAATACAGACTCTTGACCGTTACCTTTGGAACCGCTTCAGCGCCATATCTCGCCGTGAGAACCTTACTAAGATAAGATGAAGGTGACCAATATCCCGAAGCAGCCAGGACGATATGTTTGTTGACGATGTGGTTGTGATAATCTGGACCAAGCCATAAGAATCAGTCAAGCTTTGAAAAGGATACTGCACCTAGGTGGCTTCCAGTTGAAAAAATGGTCATCTAACAGTCGCGACTTCATGGAAACCATAGATCCAAGCGAGAGAACCTCCAATGCACTCCTGGAATTGCACATTGATGGAGTAGTTAAAGCACTGAGTATACGGTGGAATCTAGGCAAAGATCGTCTAGAATACAAATTAAACTAACCTTCTACGGGCGTCATCACGAAGCGAAGCATCCTCTCCGATATTCAAAAGCTGTTCAACCCACTTGGCTGGATCGCGCCCTGTCTCGTTATGGCCAAGATTCTTATCTGGCAGCTTTGGTTAGAAAAAGTTGATTGGGATGAAACCTTGAACCCGACATTAGTGGACAGATGGACTACAATACGAGCAGACCTTGAAAATGTCAATGGAATTTTTATAAACAGATGGATGGGCACATTCAATGCATACAGATATGATATGGAAATCTATGGATTCAGTGATGCATCTGTGCAGGCATACAGTGCGGTCGTCTATTGCCGTGTTAAGAATCAAGATGGAACTTTACAAATACAATAATTGCATTTTTTTTCTCTGTAACGAAGCTATAACAAAAGCCGTGATAGTTCTTTAACTTCCGACTAGACGGCGCTACGGGGGCCTAACCCGTAAAAGCATTAAGAGATAGAAGAATTTGATATCTAGTAACATAGTCCAGATAGGTGGTTCGCTTCTGGCCCCGGTTGGCTACGGAAGTCTCGGGTTCGATTCCTGAGTCTGGATTCAAATTTTTCTATCTTTCAAAAATGCAATTATTGTATTTGTAAAGTCTTTGGCAAGAAATGCCTATAAAAATTACTTCAAGATGGAACTGTCAAAACCTCGATAATTGCTGCTAAAACAAGAGTCGCTCCATTAAAAACCATATCGTTGCCTCGACTAGAACTATGCGGAGCTTTGCAGTTATCTAGGCTACTAAACCAAATAGGAAAAGCCATGAGAATCCCACACACTCACAGACCTATGCTTGGACAGATTCGTCAATTGTCATTGCCTGGTTATTTGGCGATCCGAACAGATGGAAACCGTTTGTAGCCAACCGCGTTGTTGAGATCATAACCAATCTAAACTATAATCAGTAGCATCACGTCCAATCTAACGATAACCCTGCTGATATTGCTTCAAGAGGAATGTCAGTAGCAAACCTAAAAGGATGCGACCTGTGGTGGAATGGACCACATTGGTGCAACGAAGTGCAACCAAAGATACAGTTCACTAAACCAAACATAATACCGATCGAGTTAAAAAAGAAAAGGAATACTATGAAAGTACTAAAAATAACAAACAATGAAGATGATGAAGAAACTAAATTAAATTCGCAATTTGTCAATTTTGTTACATTAACAGAACTGCTAAAAACAATCGTATACTGCCGAAGATTCCTGAAACAAAAATAATTAAGTTATAACATGGATACGGTTATTACAACTGAAGAACTACATCTATCATTGTAAATATGTTTTCAAAGCGGCGGTAGCCTAATGGCTGAGGCATTGGTCTCGCAATCGTGAGGTCGCGGGTTCGAATCCTGGCCATTATACTACCGACGTGAACCCACTCCTAACACAAGCCAATAGAGCTTAGCTGGAGGGGTTAACAAGATTGCTAGTTATCTTTAAAAAAAAAAAAAATATGTATAAAAAGAGCTGAAGAGGAAGAATTTGAAGGAGATATATATAGACTGAAATTAAAGAAAACAGTTATTATGCAAAATAAAATTCGTCGATCCTTACCTTGATGAAGATGGCATTCTACGGGTAGATGTTCGCCTACGAAACTCGGAGCTAGACGATGAAAGTAAGCACCCAATAATTCTTGTTCGTAATTGAGGGCTAAAGTGAGGACACAAGTAATGGGTGACTTACCGAGAGTGCGAGTGAGACCTGCGCGAGCTGTCTTAAATTCAGGTGTCGACTTCGCTGGACCGAAAGCCATTCATTTGGAGCTAGTCGGCGACCTCAGTTCAGATGCATTTATAGGCGCTTTCAAAAGATTATGCGCACTCAGAGGTAAATGCACAAATATTTGGAGTGATCAAGGACGAAATTTTATAGGTGCCAAAAAGGAATTGGCATAAGCTTGGAAGGAAGCGGGCCTGCAGTTTGATGCAGAAATAGCTGACTTACTAGCGAACGATGGCACTCAATGGCACTTTATACCAGCTTATTCACCGACATTTAGAGGACTTTGGGAGGCCGGAGTCAAGTCTATAAAATTTCATCTAAAAAAGATACTCACCACCAACCTGACATGAAGAGTTGACAACGATTCTCTGCGAAATCGAAGCATGCTTGAACTACCGTCCATTATGACGACGACAACACGGAGGCACTAACACCGGGTCATTTTTTGATAACCGAACCACCAATCATAGTACCAGACCGCAATAAGACACATGCTAAGGTAAGCAACTTAACGCGATGGCAGTACACAAGGAAATTATTAAATGATTTCTGGACACGGTGGCAAAGGGAATACCTGACCAGACTCCAGCAGAGGCCTAAATGGTTAAAACGGAAAGAAGAGTTTAGCATTGGCGATATTGTATTAATTAAACAAGATAATCTTCCTCTTTTTATTTTATTTATTATTAATCTTCCTCCAGGCAAATGGTTCATGGGACGTGTGACTGAGAAACATCCCGGTCCGGATGGTTGTACCAGGGTGTACACCGTTAAAAGTGGAGATAACTTGACAAAGCGATGTATCACGAAGTTATGCGCCCTTCCTATAGATACTACTACAGATTAAGACTTTGTTATATTTAATATCGTAGTTGTCCTCCCATCATTTGTTGATAATATTATAGTTATTTGTTTCATATTCATTTGCTTAATAAGTACGATTTTGCTGATATTTGTTAACCTCCTTGAAAGAACCATAGGTTCTTTGGTACGCTTTAACATAAGCTGCCCATGTTAAAGCGTTTCCATACAATTAATCCACACATCATATAAACAGCTGTATGCAATTTGTGATTTTAGTTGCCAATAAATATCGTAAAGAACGGACGTGTTTCACTACATCAAAAAATCTTGTGCTAATTTGAACCCTAATACCCAGAACATCCACATTACTAGTAACCCCTCCAACTAAGCTCAAAGACTTGTGTTAGGAGTGGGTTCACGTCGGTAGTTTAATGGGTAGTATTCGAACCCCCGACCTCACGTTTGCGAGACCGATGCCTTAGCCATTAGGTTACCGCCGCTATCTTGTATAAATGTTATGAAAAGTTTACTTTTTTAACTACTATCTTATTTTTTAATTTCTGAAATCATACTAATATTGTTAGTAAAAGTATATCACGATGACCGTTTGCTACACTACAAAAGCGGATTTTATTACATCAGTATAGCCTACGTCCAAAATATCAACTATTTTATTTAAGTGCCTTTGAAACCATTAAATCCTGAGCATAAAGAAACGTATTGTTCAACTCCCCAGCCGTGCACAGAGGCATTATTCTCGGAGCTGTTCACATTCCAACACGAAGTTCTGACACCGGAGCTGGTGAGACTGTTGGCATCGCTGCAACAACAGCAGATATCTCCGGATGATCTCAACACCATACTGAAGAAGGATGCCGTTTATAACGCCGTCAGGATTGCTGCCTTTGAGCTCTATGATGAAGTGAGTACGAGTGAAAATCGTCCTCGCTATTTATCTACCTTTCAGCTAATAATTTATCGTCATGTTATCATCACAAGTATAAATTTGTTTAATATAAAGTTTAAATAATATTATATCAAGGTATTTTCTTATTTTTTATTCAGGTTGACTTCGACGAGTGGTTCACAAACGTTTTAAGTCAAGAATTGAAATTTAAAGATAATAATTACAGAATTATAAGGAGACGAGTATGTCAACTTATAGGTGAGTTGATTGAAAACCTATTAAATCTCTTTTTGGAATATTGGAAACACCGTAGTGAAAAGTAAAACCTGTGTTAGCTTTTAATTGCAATAGTTATTTGCCAGTAAATCTTTCTTTTTTGTAGAAGTGCTATTTTAATCAGATATTTTTTGGTTTAAATTCGCGTTTAAACACAAAAATAATCTTAATGTAAATTCACCAGGACAATGGGCTGGTGTGCGTGCCTCACAATCGCTTCGACCGGCCATGTACGAAGCGTTACTCGAACCCCTGACCCGTAAGGACGAAGACGCGGCAGTAAAACTGGCGGCTGCTGAGGCACTCAAGAGCACGATCGACGACTTCAACTTTGACGTGGAGCAGTTCGCTCCTTACGCGCACCATGCAATTGCTGCGCTTTATGAACTCCTGGTAAGTGTAAACTTGTTGTAGTACTGATTATAGTAAAGTGTTTCTAGGGGTCATTATTTTAGCGGGGAGACGAAACTTACATAAATCATTTGTTAAACAAAGTGTTGGGGAAGACCTTGTTAAATTTTTAAAACTACTATACGCGGCCGCAGACGTATACAAAAGCACTATAGACGACTTTAAGTTTGACGTTGAGCAGTGATGCTATTCACGCGCTTCATGCAACTGCTGCGCTTTATGAACTCCTGGTAAGTGGAAAGCTGATTGGACTAGATTGTACTGATTATAATAAATATCTGGGAAGAGGAGTAATAGGGAGGAGGGGTTCTAGCGGGTCGAAATTTCCAGGATGTTATAGACACTATGCAATTGCCGCGCTTTATGAACTCCTGGTAAGTCGAAAGCTGATCGGGTTGTATTGAATATAATGAATGTCGAGTTTATGATAGGGGAGGTTTCTAGGAAGTGGTGAAAGCAGTAGAGGGGGGAAATTGTAGGTCACTCATTAAACAAGCGGAGGACGCAAGCTACCTGAATAATTGGCCGAATAGGAGTTAGTGACATTTTCATTTTTAATTATTTTTTAAGTGAATTTACCAGCATATAGGACTGGCCTGTTGATTTAGTGGTAGTGACCCTGACTACTGAGTCGGAGGTCGTAGGTTCAATCCCCAGCCACGATAAAACTTCGTTTGATGAGTACGATAGTTTATTCTGTGTCTGGGTGTCATTTATCTATAACTAGTGACCCTGGCTACGCTTCGCCGTGCCTTTCTTTTTTGGCCAGTAACATTCGCGGCGTCCCCAGAACACCCTGCCAAAGTTTCATCACAATCTGATTCATTTTTATATACTTAAACAGATATGTATTTAGAAATATTTAAATATATTTATCAATCGTCTAGTTTCCATAGTACAAGCTCTGCTTAGTTTGGGATCAGATGGCGTTGTGTAAGTTGTCCCAAGATATTATTATATGGGTTATGCTTTGTTTAAAATCGATATTAGGTACGTTCTTTGTATAAAGGAAATAAAAGATTTAAACCTGAACTGTAAGGTGGTCATGGCCTAAAGCTAGTAAAGTCAGAAGTGCTACAAGTCAGTTTCCCGTCAGGTGGAGTCGGAGGAATGCGACACGAAGATGCACGTGCTGCACGTGGTGTCGTACGTGATGGAGCGCTGCGGCGCGTGCGTGGCGCGCGGCGGCGGCACGGGCGCGCTGTTCGCGTACCTGCCGCAGCTGTGGGCGCACGCCGCCGCCGCCGCGCACAACATGCTGCAGGCCGCCGCGCTCTCCGCGCTCGTGCATCTGCTCAAGGTATCGTGCCGATGGGATACATGCGTGCGTGGCGCGCGGCGGCGGCACGGGCGCGCTGTTCGCGTACCTGCCGCAGCTGTGGGCGCACGCCGCCGCCGCCGCGCACAACATGCTGCAGGCCGCCGCGCTCTCCGCGCTCGTGCATCTGCTCAAGGTATCGTGCCGATGGGATACATGCGTGCGTGGCGCGCGGCGGCGGCACGGGCGCGCTGTTCGCGTACCTGCCGCAGCTGTGGGCGCACGCCGCCGCCGCCGCGCACAACATGCTGCAGGCCGCCGCGCTCTCCGCGCTCGTGCATCTGCTCAAGGTATCGTGCCGATGGGATACATGCGTGCGTGGCGCGCGGCGGCGGCACGGGCGCGCTGTTCGCGTACCTGCCGCAGCTGTGGGCGCACGCCGCCGCCGCCGCGCACAACATGCTGCAGGCCGCCGCGCTCTCCGCGCTCGTGCATCTGCTCAAGGTATCGTGCCGATGGGATACATGCGTGCGTGGCGCGCGGCGGCGGCACGGGCGCGCTGTTCGCGTACCTGCCGCAGTTGTCATGTTTTAGTAACACTCGTAAAAGTAATACAAAGCTATTGAGTGTCGAGTATCTGACACAACTCGGCGCACTTACTAATGCGCTTAAAAACTCGGGGTTGGTAAACGCTCTGCAATATACAATGAAAATATTTTGTTTAACTTAAGAGTTCCATTGTATTGTTTATCAAAATATATCAACAGTAAATAGCAAGCTTCATTCTTTTCTAGGCTGTCTGCGAATGCCCACCGAACGTGAGGCCATGGATCTTGAGCGTAGTGAACGAATCAACCAAACTATCGGAGCCCGCGCACGTGTACTTGTTAGAAGACGCACTGGAACTTTGGCTCGCGATACTCGAGACTTCTACCACTGCTGACGCGCCTATGTTGCAGTTGGCGGATAATTTGTATCCTCTATTAGGTAAGTAGATGAATGCCGATTTACTTCTAAACATAACAACAACCGGTTAAGATTTGTGTCTTTGTTTATAATGCTATATATAGTTTTAGATATATAGAAGAAAATAAAACATGTCGTGTGGGAAAAGGAACTTTAAATACGTGGGACACTCAGAAAGTTTTGTGAAACTAAAAAACTAACTTCTATAGATAAAATATTTTAATGAAATCTTTTCAAAGAACTCCGTCAGCCTCTATACAAAGTTTCATGCGTCTGCAATCTCCAGTGTATGCTGAATCTCTTCGTATGTAATTCGCCTGTTATCTTGAATTATTTTTTTACTGCCAGCATACTTTCGTCAGTCACAGCCGTCGTAGGACGACCACTCCCTCAGTATAGGTATGTTCAGCTGCCTGAGAGAGTATCAACACAATACTGTCGTACATTTTATTTAAAAAAATTCTGTGTGCGGGGTCATTACACAATTTATCGGCACAGTGCATAAAATCAGCCGGCAAGTCGATGTCCCTAAATTTGATATGACATAAGTCGTTATAAAGATTAATTTGTTGTCTATCACGTTCACCCCATCTAACTTTATTTACAAATTTATCTAACACAGTTACTTTAGGATTTATTAAATCAAAGTTCCATTATAACATAATAGGTATATGGTCAGACCAGCAAGTATCATACAGTATCGAACCATTAATAACTGATTGTTGTGCCGCTTCAGCCAGTACACAGTGATCTAACCAACGCAAGCTACTATGGGCGTCGCTTATAAATGTATGTGTATTGCTAGGTAACAACAACATGTCCATACATAACCACGACTGTTCTGTACAAAAACTTAACAACTCAGTGGAAAATAACTCACCAGGGTGGGCGTTAAAATCACCAATTTCACATTTTGGCTTTCAATAATAGCGATTATCTTATTGAATAATATTAGGTTGTCCCTAGAATCGGTATTAAGACACGATAACTTAATTTGGCTCTCGAAAAAATGGAGAAAAGAAGGGAAATTCGAAATTCGAACAATGGTATTTTTACTTTTAAATAACCATTTTTTTCAAAATAATTTCAAGTGGCCAGTGCCTTATACATAAAATCTTTTTTTTGCGTAACTTTCTGAGTGACCTGGTACCATTCCCACACTACTGCTGAAATCAACGTGGATCTATCTTATTTAAGCATGTCGTTTTGTCATTATATAAAAATAGATTGTTTTGACTATTATTCCTAACTAAACTATGTAATCAAATTAAATTTCAATCCTCATTGAACAGAACAATCATCGGAACACCTCCGAATAGTCGTGTACATAATGCAAGCCTACACTCTACTATGTCCTGAAGAGTTCCTATCAAATGCCGGCGCCAAATGTATGGCTTTATTAGAAGATATGCTGAGTGATATGAGGACCGAGGGAATCATAACTGTGCTGAAAATGGCAGAGATTTGCATCAGCGTTACGTTCCCGGAGAGGAATGCTTTTCTGGGAATTAAGGTCATCTGGCCTATATTGATACGAGTGATACAGTGAGTATAGTATGTCGCCATATTTTTTTTTTTTTTTTTTTAAGACACCTCCCGTATTAGGGTACAAGCCCTGTGTCACAGGGGACTTTACAAACATACAAGTCACGGGCACAAAGTACACCCAGACTCGAGACAACATTTTGTGGATCACAAAGTGGTGTCCCGTGTGGGAATCGAACCTACGACCGCTTGCGTAGCAGTCGGACACACTCCCACCGCGCCAGAGGCAGTCCTATTATTGTGTTGTTATTCATATTACCTGTTGAGCAATGATTTGATTCCTCGGTCGCGTATAGGTTTGCACTGTTGCTTTATTCGCATTGATCAATGCGACCGCGGTCGCGAATAAGGCAAACCCAAATCTTGCCTTGAGAGTATTACGACAACTTAAAACATTATTATATTTGGGAATATGCATGTGACGCAAATATGTATGGAATATTTTTGTTTTATCAACTTTGTCACGTTAGAATTGTCAATATTTAAAAAAAAAAAATATTTATAATTTCGTAAAATTCATATTTTTGCTTATTACGTCGAGAGTGACTTATTAGGTACTAGATAGTTCTAGAAAACTTAAAACATAACTTTATTTTTCCAGTTGCCTTCTAGAAAGCGACGACCTACCAATGGTCCTATCGGTCCAGTTATCTCTAGTATCCCGAGTGATCTTGCTCTCAACGGATCTCTTCTACAAGGCTGTACAAGAGGCCTCAAATGGAGTAACCGATTGCGACTCGGATCCCGCCAAAGTGTTGAATAAGTTGCTGAATGTTTGGACTGAAAAGATGAATTTGATAACGCAAGTGGAAAGGTGGAAAGTTGTTGGTGAGTTTATATATATATATATATATATATTTAAGCTATTGCATAGCTTTTATCGCGGGCTTTTAGCGCGGCGACCGAATCAAGAAATTCTTTTATTATATTTACCGCGGCAGTCCCCGAGTGCAACTCATTTTTTTTGACTTTTTTTTTCTTTTAACGACTCCCGCAGTAGGGTACAAGCCCTATGGTGCGGGGGACTTTACAAACATACAAGTCACGGACACAAAGTACACCCAGACCCGGAACAACATTTTGTGGATTACACAAAGTGGTGTTCCGTGTGGGAATCGAACCCACGACTATTGTCCTATTATAGACTATTGTCTATAAAAGATTAAGATCTTTTATAGACAATAGTCTATAAAAGTATAGTATCCATATATCTTCTACAGAAAGAGTCTGTAGAAGATATATGGATGTCCCATTAATTCTAATATAGACAATAGTGTCAGTTGTCCCATTCAATTCCATCAATATGGTTGCAGAAGTCCTCTTGCGTTCATATCATGAAATAGATGGAATCATTTTTCCTTTTTGTGCTAAATTGTTTGGCTTCTGGAACCAACATGTTAGTTTCAATTGGCTTATGGGACTACTATGACATAACAGTGTCACTTGTCCCATTATGGATGAACAAGATAGGATTAGTGGGACAAATCTTACCCTAGGACACTTGCAAATGTTTCTTTATTATAACAATATTTTAATTGATTTTTTTTTTATTGTAATAAAATACTTAAACAACACCATTGACAAAAAACAATGTATATGTGACAGAGTTGCTATTTTATAAAATAAAGATTTTTTTTTTTTATCCTTTTCTAACCGATAGATTGAGAAATTGGCAAGGTTCAGCAACTTACCCATTGTCAAACCTATAGATGGCTGACCGTTTTTATTTTGTCTTCAGGTTTGGGCTTGGCAGCATTGTTGACAACACAGAACGCTACAGTTTTACAGCGATTCGCAGCTATACTTCTAAACTTGACCGAAGTCTTGAATGATGTTATGAAAGCCGAGGAAAACGGAACGTATATTGAGTGAGTATTTTTAGTAGTTCCTAATTAATTATCTTTTTAAATATATATTTTTTTTATTTGGCTAAGGTATCACGATAACGCAGCCTTTGGATGCATACCAACCTATTGACGTATAGACCTGGACCACGCCATTCCTTTCAATTAAAAAGTAAATATTGACTGCAAAGCCTGAAAGGGAGAAAAATCTCGTGCGGCATTTGACAATTAATGTCCACAAAGTAGCGTTGTCTCTTTCTAGAGAGTGGTCAATTCTGTGAGATTATGGTGCAGCCCTAGTCTCTACGTCAATGTACCAACCATATACCAACAGCCGATCTAGCATGGTCTACCATTTGCAAGTTTTTTTTAAATTAGGCATAGGTATCGTAAATACACATCCTATGAATACTAGCCAACAGATTGAGAAAATTGACTGCAAAGTGTGAAAGAGAGAAATAACTGGTGCGGGCTGTGACAGGTATTGTCCACAAAGTAGCGTATACAAACCAACAGCAGGTTTCGCACCCGTAGGTATGCTTTTAATTAGGCATAGGAAGGTATCGCAGTTAGGCCTCACGAGCGATTTCTTAACGCGCGTTTAAAAAAATCGCTCAAATAGAACTAATGCAGCCATAAATAGCCTGTGAATACTAGCCAACAACCGGTCTCGCACTTAACTTTTTTTTATCGGCAAAGTTATTATATGTATAGTCTTGTAACAGTGCTCGTAACTTTTTTTTTATTAGGCAAAGGTATCCCAGTTATATCTACAGCTTGTGAATACACAAGCCAACAGGAAGTTCCGCTCTCGTAACTTTTTTTTAACTCGGCAAAGGTATCCCATTTATATCTACAGCCTGTGAATACAAGCCAACAGCCGGTCTCACACGTAACTTTTATTTACGACCGGCGGATAGCGGACTGTTATTTTTTTTCCTCTTCCTGCCGATATTATTCGGTAAGGATTATGACTAGCACATTCTGTGCATACGCCAGTTTCAATTTTATTAGTTTAGTTTAGTTTAGTATTTCAAGTAAATTTTACACGTTAAACGCGGAGCTGTGAAAATAGGGACATGTCAGTTTGCCGTCATTTTCAGAACTTCCGGACTGTCTTTGTCTCCTCGTGACACAAAATACATAGGTACAGAAGGCCAGCTCACACGTCAACAACTAATTCACGTACACATTGACACGCACGTACGTACATCGTCAACGTGCGCAGTTTAACATTCGACCGAGATCTGTTTACGCGCCCGTCTGTTTTCGCTTGCTGTAGCCTGTAGGGAGCCAGGTTTATTTACCTGAATTTTGATTTAGTCTGGTCGATATTCGAATGTGTTATGTATTGCAGTGGTTTACTGGCACCGCCTAGTTCCCGACCGGCGTCGCCGTTAGAAGGTCGTGGTGGAGCGGCAAGGTGGGGCACGGGCAGCGGCGAGCAGCGCGACCTGCCGCACGACCAGCGTCGTCGCCGCCTCGTGGCCACCCACCCTGCGCACGCCATCGACCTGCGCGTCGTGGTGCATCACCAGGTGAGAGACAGGCTTTGCCGTACAGTGGTTTACTGATAGCAGTTTTCGACCGGCGTCGCCATTTGAAGGTCGCGGTGGCGTGGAGTTGTGGGACAGTTGAGGGTCTTTACTCTTTACCATGCCTGACATAAAACTTTATTAGTTTGTACAATGTGTAACCGAAAGGTGTGGAAAAATTTCAGCAACGGACAATGTATATAGTACGGGTTCCCAAATACGAACAAATTTTAAAATGATACATAGCAAGCTGGAATTGCCATGGTAGCTTCGTTTTGACGAGACGCCCAACTTTATGTATGACTACTTAATATAGTAGTACGTTAGTTAAAAATAATTGTGTAGCATTCGGGGACCGCCGCGGTAAAGCTATTGCATAGTTTTTTTTATCAACTTCTGCAATTATTTTTTTCTTTTCATTATATTTCGGAGCAGCTCGCCTCGATCCGTGCGAGTTTCGTACAGTCGTACCATATACATATACGTTAAGCGAACGCTCGGCCGAGCTACATGGTAGGCGGAGTGGGGGGTGTTAGATTTTATTTTCGTTACGGAATTTCTTGATTCGGTCGCCGCGCTCAAAGCCCGCGTTAAAAGCTATGCAAAAGCTTAAAACCGGTGTTAAATATGACAAACCTAATTTTGCCGTTGGAAAACTACTATCCCCATACATCAACATAGGCCGCAGTTAGTTTGCAGTCGGAGGCATTATTGATCTGTTGACCTTATATCGTACCTCCGACTGCATGATATTAAATATGAAGGGTATTTTGTTCCTATCTTTTTGCAGGCGGTGTTTTTTAGTTTTGAAATTTATTTTTTATTGTGAACTGTTTATGTAGGTAAGGTGCTGTTACCAATATGTTATACGCCTTATTAAAAAACTGATAGAGATTATACAAGGCTAGAATCTACCAAGGCTGAAATCGGAACATAGTTGTGCTATAACTTAGTCTGTATATTTACAATATTATGTAACTTTAACACTGACAAATCCTCAACGGGCAAATGAAATAAAGAAAAACATTCTTATTGCAGTTGGAGACTCTCAAAAGCCAGGTGGGAGCTGAAAACTTTGAGCGACTGGTTCAGTCTACAGATCAGGAGACGTTGCAACAGATAAGAGAATATATCCCACTGTAAACTTTAGTTATGACATTTTTTTTCATTTTAGGGGCGTTGTAGAAGGGAGTCTTATGAAGATTCGCTTATCGATTCTCGAATCCACGTTTTTTTTCATCGTCAAACGTCATTCCATACAACAGGTTATTTGACTAAAGTCAAATGAGCATCTTTTTAACAAATTTTAAAAACGAACCGTTCCTTACTTGTTCCTTACTTGTACTAGTTTGTATGAAATGCTAGCATGTGACGTCACGTTTTTACGGCCAAATCATTTAGTTTTATTATTTCTTTTCATGATTAAAAATTAATAAACACATTAAATTATTGATGAACATATTTTTTTCCCAACACTTTATGACATATGATTGCATGTTTAATATAAAATATTTTATTTAAATGCACGGAAATATTTTTTTTCCGCTACAATACTAACGTTGCATGATTATAACTATGTATTTATTACACGGGAATTAACGCGCAGCATTAAGGTAAACGATACCTTAAAATTGCTTGACATTTCGACCAGGGGTCAATTCACGTATTTAAAGCAGTGCAGTTGCAGTTAAGTTTCGATTAAAACGCCCATGTTCGTATTCTTGTAAATTTGGGATCGATCTTAAAAACGCTTGCTCACCGTACTAGAATGTCGTTGTCGCTCTCGAGACGCATACTTAACGCAAGCGTATTTGAGATCGATCCCAAGGTTACAAGAATACAAAAATGGCCGTTTTCATCGAAAGTTAACTGCAACTAAACTGCAACTGCACTGCTTTAAATACGTGAATTGACCCCCTGGTTGCACCGGCCGCGGTTTTAAGGTAAACGATGCGCGTTAATTACCGTATAATAAATAGTTATAAATCCTACAATTCCTTGGAAATGTTTTCTGATTATTTCGAATATATCTTTGTAAGACTCTGTTCTAATAACGAGACCTATATGTTTGTATGCTTCAATCCCATCGTGTTATAACGTATTTTAACTACAGCGTTTAACGGCCGGTCTCAATACTCTACATATCGATGGATTTGGCTACTAGAGGTAGAATTTTGACATATTTTGTATGAAGCTTATGTCAAATATATACCTCTAGTAGCCAAATCCATCGATAGATGGATTATTGAGACCGGCCGTTAGCCATTAACCGCCCTACCTTTAACTGATTATTTAAATAGCGTTTTGTTTCATTCTATCGAATTAAGATTTAACTGTCATAGAAAGAGACAAAACACGATTGAGCTAATCAACTTTAATGGAATTTTTAACAAGGATAGCGTTCTGTTCTATTCTCTCTGGTTAAAATAGGGCTTAATGACTAAAGCTCTGTTGTTTTATGATTAAAAGGCTTATTGACAAGAGAAGAAGAGTTTCTAGTGACAGTCTCCGTGCCATCTCTGTTTTTCTTATGAAATCAGATAGAGATAGTACGAGATTGGTTTAAGGTGTGATGTTTTAAAAGCCATAAATGGATACTGTTTATATATATGTACATTTTGTAACACTAATTTTCGTAAGCATTTTAATTAACATTTTTCTGTGTAAAGTTTATCATCACATTGCTTTCATGTCGGCGTAGATATAGCTATAAGAAATAATCAATTCACAATGAGATTGAAGACTTTGACGTTTTTTTGGAACCACTGGTTTACAGCCGGTCTGAATAATCTAACTATCGATGAATTTGGCTACTAGAGGTATATATTTGACATAAGCTCCAAACAAAATATGTCAAAATTGTATCTCTAGTAGCCAAATCCATCGATAGTTAGATTATTGAGACCGGCTGTTAAACACAGCTCGTACACAACTTCAATTAAAGTAATCTAGACATTTTTTAATGAAATCCTACAACCTACTAAACACAAGTATGTACGTCGATACAAAGCAATGTGACTGTTTATATAAAATATTCTAATTTAACATTAACTATGTTATTGGAATGATATTTAAAAACTTATTCAGTAAAATAAACATTATTTGCAAAGAGATAAGTATGTTTTTGCCTTATTATCAGTGGTTGATAGATGCAGGACATAGACTTAGGTACGCGTATATTAAAAGTATACAAAAACAGTACGCAAAGGTCGGGACTGCTCGTGTATAGTTTCAAATTGTAATAAGCGTACTTCTTAAAATATACGCTTTAAGACCGTAATAACCATGTATAGTTTACATGGTTATTACGGTCTTATCGCGTATATTTTCCAATAAGGTACGCTAAAATTTTAAGCAAAAATTATACTGCACTAAATGTTGATAAACTTTCGCGATTTGTACACATTATGAAAATATATATATTACGGGTCTTAATCCCGTGAATAGTTTATGGTAAAATACCTTGTTTATTGCCCGACGTTTCGACCGTATTGCAACGGCCGTGGTCACGGGTAGACTCATCTCGTGGTCACGTCTACTCGTGACCTCGGCCGTTGCAATATGGTCGTATTTAACCTTAAATTATTAACGCGATTAAGACCAATATTTTCATAATATATTGCAATAGTTTCCATTGCGAACTAATAGTGTATATTTTCTAAGCGCTACACGAGGCAATGTTAGAATCTATACGCGACTAATTTCAAAGTAGCCATTTTGATTTATTGCTTTCTCTTTTTTTCACAAGTAATTTTGCATCATCATTCGACATGTCATTGTTTTCGTTAGCTTTTTTTTGTTTATTTTGATTTCAAAAGTAATTAATTTAACTTTATTTAGAACCAAAACTTACCCGTTTAATCAACGGCATTATCCTGAATAGTCACAGGGTCTAAAACAAAATATAAGAACATCTAAAGTACCTAAAACAAACTTGGGAAAGAAAGCATGATTCAGCATTCAATGTCTCGCCAAAACCAAAACAATACTAAATAATAAGTTTTTTAATAAATTGACTGCGCCTTTTGTGAACATCAAAACAAACATTTGTTTCTTTTTTAATAAAAATATTTTTATTTGTCACAAAGAAGTTTATTATTTTGAAAACACCTTTAAATTACCAGTTGAAGAAATAACTACATGATTAGTTGATTACTATTAGGGTATTTGACTGAAGTGAAATCAGCCTCTTTTTAAGAAACGTCAAGAATGATCCGTTTCGTACAAATTTGTATGAAATGCATGTGACGTCACGTTTTCTATGGTCAAATCATTTACTTTTAGTGTTTCTTTTTATGATTAAAAATTAATAAACACGTTTAAGTATAGATAAACATTTTTTTTCAGAACACTTATTATAATAATAATCTTTTTTTCCTCACCACAACAATTACATTTCATCTCATTTTAACAATGTTAATCGTATTGTTTACATGTACATTTTAGTAATTTATTGTGGGAGACTGGTGCCTGTGCTTTCGAGGCTTGTGTTTCAGGACACCAGGCCCCCCTTATTTAAACATGTATGGTTTTATTACTTATTAACTTCTTATTACATAGGTAGTTAGTTTAAAATATTTTTTTAGCTTTTTTTTAAAGACGACTCCGGCAGTAGGGTACAAGCCCTGTGACGCGGGGGACTTTATAAACATACAAGTCACGGACACAAAGACAAACCCAGACTCAGAACAACAATTTGTGAATCACACAAATTAGTGTCCCGTGTGGGAATCGAACCTACAACCTCTTGTGTAGCAGTCGGAGACATTCCCACTGCGCCACAGAAACGTTGATAGTAGTCAAATACCCAACTGCTACATGTTTTTTATCATTAAGACATTATGTAACTTTCTTAGCTTGTATTACTTTACCAATATTTATAACGCGTTTACATCTTAAATTGATACAATGTCAGAACATGTTGGTTCTAGCGTATAATCTCTTACTAATCCACTGAATCTGCGTCAGAAAGCATACGCGACAATTATGCAGAAATCGCGTATATTTTCTGAAAAATTTATTTGAAATCATACAGTGTAACAACACTATGAATGCGTGCCGACCTTGTAAACTTTCAATATACACCGTAAAGACTGGACTGTGCAATAATCTCACAAAATTGACCACTCTAGAGAGAAATAAAGCGATTGTGCGGCCAATACCTGTTCTTTTATGTAGTTCTGTAATGACAACGACCATAATATACCATGACCATGATATAGAGACAACTACTGGCCGTACGATTGTTTTGTCTCTCTCCCGCTGTGCAGCCTGTATTTACTTCATATCTGGAAGAGAACAATCAGTCCAGTTTTAATGTCTATGCTACAGGATGAGTTTTAAGTCATGTACCTACTTACAGGAGCTAAAAAATAAAGACTAATGCAGTGTTATAAATATTTATTTGACGAAATCGTTTAATTCAATGGAAACTTTCAATTTGTTTGTTTTAAAAGTAAATTTAAAAAGTTGTAAGAATAATCCAGTATGTATTCTAAAATATAGCATTCCATTTTTTATGGTGCCAAACGGCATGTTTGACTAAAGTCAAATCAGTGTCTTTTTAAGAAAAGTAAAACGACTCGCTCCGTACATGTTTGTATGGAATACAAGCGTATGACGTCACATTTTCAATAATCAAATCAATACTTTGATGAATAAAATAATAAACACATTGAATTATGAACGAACATATTTATTCAAAATATTTCATAACATATAACTAGCAGTTTAAAATAATTTATTATGATACTAGTGAAATACCAAATTTTGAAAAGTCATCGTTGAACAGCTTGGCATCAAAAACAGCGTAGCATTCCTTCACCGCTATTGGAAGAGGATATAAACATGATCCAACATTATTAGGTAGCTAGGTTACATTTGCTTATGTAGACGCTACGAGAGTACCTAAACTAAATGTAGGTATTAATGTGTAATATTATATAATGTAACAAGTGAGTACTGCTTTCTTCTTAGGAGGAGGAAGTGTACATATAACACCTTTCTGCCTAATCCAGTCTCTGCCTTATACGGAATCTGCCGAACGCTGCGTAAGGTTGATCCTCGTCTACGGTCTTATAGTTAGGATGAAGGGAGATAGTTTTTCAAACAATTGTTGAATACATATATTTATAATGGTTCTAAGTCCTGACCGAAGGGCAAGTAGAAGAGGCAACCATGTTCAATTGTACACAGTTATGGCGTTGTACATAAGCCGAAAAAAATGATGTTCTAAAAACTCTTCGCCACTAATTTTAATTTTTACTTTTGACTGGCCTGTGGTTAGTGACCCTGACTGCTAAGTCAGAGGTTGTGGGTTTACACAATTATTTATTCTGAGTCTGGGTGAAATTTATCTATGTATATATTTAGAAATAAATAAGCATGTTTATCAGTTGTCTGGTTGCCATAGTGCAAGCTCTGCCTAGTTTGAGATCAAGTGCTCATGAGTCAATTCTCCCAAGTTGTAGGTATATTAAGGCGGCAAGTACCCAGTGATCTGCCAGTACACGACTTAAAACTTGTCCTTAAACAACTTCTTTCCATTAAACCTAAATAAGTCTTACAATATTAAAATCATAAATATGTGCAAATGTGATATAACTACTTACATTTTCCTATATTATAGCTTTAAAATATATAAAACGGTATTCTTAATTTCACGAAGTCATTCAATAAATGTTTTTGTTTAAAAAGTGAATATAGACACTAGAGCATTCAGAAGTATATAGTTTCTTTAAAATTACTAACAACCTTTTGTAGAACACTTTAGTACTATTTTTGTTTTTCTTTCATAAAAGAAAAATCTTATTACCTAATATCAGAAATTGATCAAAAAGTGCGAGTCGTTTCTTCTCGTTTTCTTCTGCTTTGCGACACAATGTATCCCTCCGCTGTTGTTACAACTTTAAAGGTTTATTCGTGTTTATCATTAACATTACAATTTCATTATTTTTACTTTTATAAGAAAATGAAGTTTTAATATTGTAAACAAGCTGCCCGCTTGTTTCGTAAAGGTTATTTTTTTACGTCGAATTAAAAACAAATTTTATACAAACCTTGTCCTGACAATAAGGGACAACAAAAAAGAATTATGCCATTTTTGGTGCAGCCGTTCTGAAGTTACGTGCCTATATACATTTCGGTGATAGGTACAGTTCCGATATTAAGTTATTTAACAAATAATCGTAGAAAAGAAATAGTAACAAGTGAGAGGTTGTTAGTATTTTAAAAATAACTATACATATTTTGTATATATTTTGAATTCACGATGAGTTTATATAAGAACTATAATTTTCAACGTGTCCGTCACGATCGCTAGTCTCATAATAATGAATATAAAGGATAACAATAGATAACATAGACTTAGAAACATAGATTAGATTATATTGCACATACTAACTGATAATTTCTTAATATTAGTATATTTTCTATATTCTAATCAATTTTGTAATATTTTGAAGAATATTTACTGATATTTGAATGCTACAATTTTAGAAGATACGGACAATGAGAACATAATTTAAGTACCTACTTACTGTTATCTAGTGCTAATACTTTACCACTTGGTATTGATCAATTAATGGAATAGGCCAATAACGTTCGTGCATTGATCCTAACTATAACACGGGGAAGAATCTTAGATGATAGCAATATTTTAACGATCACCGAGGTCCTACACAAGTGGCATACACGCTAATCGAATGGAATGACAATCGAAGAGAAAGACAATCGAATAGAATGACAATCGAATAGAATGACAATCGAATAGAATGACGTCGTAGCACGTGCTAAACTGCAAATATTTTTTTTAAATATGAGGTTCATGATTTTGCGCGCGAAACGACGTCATTCTATTCGATTAGCATTTATGCCACTTACCTTAGGGCTCTGTTTATTTTAAATTGTTGTGCTTCGTCTCGCCAGGTAAGCCAGGTATGTGTTGAATCTTAGCTTGATGGCAACGCCCCAACGCTAGTCAGAGTGCGGTATGAGGGGCATGGCCACTCTGCTAAGCGCGTTCTCACACTAAAGTGGCACAGAATGTTAGACAAGCATCATATATATCTAAATATGGTACCGTTCAAACATCATTTTTATATCGGCCTTGAATATTTTAAATTATTAAAATTTAATCTAAAAATTAAATGAAAAACAATTGTTTGGTTAAGCTTAAGAAAGTGTGTGTATACGAGTGTGACTAATAAATAAAATAATAATTATTATCTAAAATAATTATATTATTGTTATTATTAAATAAGAATCTGTATGTATCCAGACATTAATAGCATTAAACAAATTTAAAAATGTACCTAAAGATTGCAAATTGAAAATTCCAAATATTTAATAGACCTAAGTAGGTGTACTTCGAATGGCTTGAAATTAGAAGCTCTATAGAAATGATTATCACTATCTTTTAGTTCGGAATGAATTACTTAATTATTGCGAACACTGTTAAATTATATCTGCTTAAAAGTTTGGCATGAAGTATTGAAAAATGTATAAAGATCTTCATCACCTGAAAATTTTACAAATTCAACGATACTAACAGAAACACCTGCCTAATATTATGTATAATGAAACCTTTCTGCTATCCAAGAAAGGATCACTAAATATAACAATAATTAAAATTAGGTGCCAATTAATTTCAAAATTCTTTTAAACTAAATATGTTATTTTATATACCACTCACTTTGTTTAAATGGATTGGTTTGAATGATGCCGACGAGATGACTTTGGCGAGTAAAAAGCTATGGCGAAAGGTGATTGAAGTATCAATCCCAATTTTTGCGGGGTAAAATACACTTACCCTTGCGGGGAAAAAGGTACACCTACCCCACAAATTTGGGATATACGGTTCCCATACTTAGATGTTTCTTATGAAGTCTTTGTTGCCCGACAACGAATCTACCCATAGCGTTCATGCATTGGTCAACAGACTATAACGAGATGAACGATTTCCATGATCGGATAATACTATGTTAGATCATCTGAATGCATTTATAGACTTTGGACCATTTTATGCACAATGTCTATCTAATGGTTGAATTCTAAAAATCAGTAAACAGCTTGAAGATAGGACTTAACACTTACCTCTGGCTGGACATGCAGGCTACCGCCAACAAGACTTCCATTTAACATTTAGACGGTCTCGACACAATCAAATTGAAGTCTATACTTGTGTAACAAGAATAACAACAACGGTCATTTGTCATTTCTCTTGGTCTAGTGGTTAGTGACCCTGACTGCTAAGCCGGAGGTCGTTGGTCCATCCCCACCCAGGATAAAACTTTGTGTGGTGAGCACGATGGTTTATTCTGATCTGGGTGTTATTTATCTATAATATGTATGTATTTATAAATATATAGGGTGTAACAGAAAGGTGTAATCAAATTTCAGCAGCATATTCTTCTTGTCAAAATTCAATAGTGAAAGGCGTATGGTATAAGAATTATACCTCGATTCGATTGGATTATTATGGCATAGAACTTTTTAAGTCATACTTTTTTTAATTAATAACTTTTTCATTCATAAATATACTAATGAAAAAATAATAAATATTTTTTTAGGGTACTCCGATTTTGATTAAATTAGGTATGTGCACTCAGTATCATGGGCACATGCCAACCTTTGAATATGACCACACCTTTCTGTTACACCCTGTATAAGTATGCTACCATAAAACAAGCTCTGCTTAGCAGAGGCGAAATGTTAAAATTTCTCAAAGGTAACCCGATACAAAACTGTATCTTGCTGGATATGGTTCTTTGTACCCATAATACTAAGTAACTATGATTCAAAGGGAAGCTGAAAGTAATGGTGTTGTAAGAACCCTCAACCACTGCTGCTTAGTTTGGGATTGTCTCAAGATATTAGTTATTAAAATTTGATTCGGCATTTTAAATTGCTGTCACTTCGTATGGGGCAGCCAGTCCGGTGGAATTCAAGTACAAGCTATCGGAATACAGAAGGTACTCTTCATACGAACTTACTTGAGCAAAGCTCACGTAGATATACTCGAAGTTCACAGAATATAATGTAGGACCATCTCGAGACACTTTGTTCTGTTTTAATTATTATTATTAATTATTAAGGCGTTTCGAAATTCTGTTTCCATGAGCGATGTCTTTAAGTGAGCGAGTAGCGATTTATCGCTTAAGAAACGTACAACAGATGTATTTTGTAGATCCCGTCCGTGTAAATAAAAGAGATGTAGTATAGAGCGAGTACTCGTGAACAGTGTGATCGGTCAGCGATCAACTACTAATATCTGTACCTATCTTTTGTTTACACGGGATCTACATAAGTATGTACGTTTCTTGAGCGATAAAATCGCTACTCGCTTTCTTGCCGTTGGTGGGACAGGTGCCTTAGGTACTTTATGTATATAGTATATACGAGTAGGTACTAGTAGGTACGCTGAAACTGGCTACCCCATACAAAGCGCTAGCAATTTCTTATGCCGAATCGAATGACCGTTCTGTATCTTTGACACTTATGAAAAATGCGCGTTGTTCTTTTCTATACCATTTGATGATCGTCCAAATGTCGAAATGAAATGAAAATCTTATTGTTGTTGATGGCAGCCCAGTGGTAGATCCAGGATTGTCGTTTGATAGGGACAGTTAGATAGGGACGTTGTTGCATTACTTACACGAATCGAATGGGTGAATGGTGAAAGATTGAGGGGGGAGGGGGCTTGAACAAGACAGGGACGTTGTTGCACCACGTACACGAATCGAATGGGTGAATGGTGAAAGATTTGGGGGAGGGGGGGCTTGAACCAGACAGGGACGTTGTTGCATCACTCTTACACGAATCGAATGGGTGAATGGTGAAAGATTGGGGGGAGGGGGGGCTTGAACCAGACAGAGACGTTGTTGCATCACTTACACGAATCGAATGGGTGAATGGTGAAAGATTGAGGGGGGAGGGGGCTTGAACAAGACAGGGACGTTGTTGCACCACGTACACGAATCGAATGGGTGAATGGTGAAAGATTTGGGGGAGGGGGGGCTTGAACCAGACAGGGACGTTGTTGCATCACTTACACGAATCGAATGGGTGAATGGTGAAAGATTGGGGGGAGGGGGGGCTTGAACCAGACAGAGACGTTGTTGCATCACTTACACGAATCGAATGGGTGAATGGTGAAAGATTGGGGGGGGGGGGGCTTGAGCCCCTAGTCCCCCCTGGATCCGCCACTGTGATAGCCTGACCTGATAAAGGTCAGTGTACGAGCCGCTCGGTACATTCGTAGCGAGCGGTTCGTTTCTCGCGTTTGCGTGTTTGTTTCCACGTACTGACTGCGCGAATGCTCGCCTTGTAACATTATAACATTACGTAACGTTGAGTAGTACGATAACGTTAATTGCTACTGTATTATTGTAAAGTATGTATGTAAAAGAGTGTATGTACCTATGTATCATATTATATAATTAAAGTATAGTATTAACTGATGCATATTTTTTTAACGCTCGAGTATACTTAGCTTCCAAATGTATAGGATATTCTGTTATTTGATTTGATTGGAATAAATTTGAGAACAGGAGCTTTTTAACGTGTTCAGATATACTTTAATCTGCTGGTTTCTAAAAATCTATTGAAGCAATAGCGTGTCCAGGATTCTTGTTTTGAGTAACTAAATATTTTGGTTTGGGAAAAAGGGGCAAGAAAATCCTCCAATGTCCACCAGTTTTAAAGATCGGATCGTATTATTAGGTATCTTCGACAGTCCTTAAGTACAACAAAATGAAACGAAATCACTAACTTTTTTTTGGTGGCAATGAAGACGGACCTTATAAAATATTGTTTGAAATATTATAATAAAGTATGCATGAAACGACTTTCTTGACGAAAACCTATATAGGGCAGGAATATAATCCCGTTTTTGTGTTGTATGTAACAACAACGAATGAACACGTTAAATAACTTCTGAGTAATACAACTTTCGCTCGCTCTATCGCATACCAATGAACATAGATTATTTTGTAGGTGTACAGTAAGTAGAATCTTCTACCTTTCAGTCTAGATTCACTCTTATTGTAATAAGAACAAAGTTTATAATTGGTTACACTTATTAACTATTACCATAACGTATTGGAGTACCTCATGTTTTTAATATTGGCTTACTATCTGTAAAACTCCTATTTAAGTCTGTGTTCCTGGTACTTCACAATGCTGTTCTGTGTTGTCTACCGGTCAATTTTGGTTTATTTTTTAAATTCAAAAAAATCTACGATAAGTGTGTATTTTTTAATGAGTATGCCTTGGACCTAGATAATTCTGATGTATGATGTTGTATTTCAAAATTCCTATTTCACTTTTAGAGTAGACCTTTCAGATTCTGAAGATATACCTATAAGTTAGTTTATGATTGCGATGACTATCTCTACTGTTAGATCTTATGCAAATTATAGACGAAAGAAAATTAAATTGTTTTTCAATGACATTGTTGAGTTTAATTTCATTCGGACCTCCTTCACTTACATTCAGTTCTTGCACTTCCAGAATGTACCAAGTACATACTGGAAGTGCCGATTGCTGATTCTCCCTGACGACCGGCAAAAAAAACATCTTGTGAAGCCGGCGTGTCATGCAAGGATATTAGAACAAAAATCTCGAAGACAACCAATGGGCCTGCGCGGTGGATTGCGGTCCGTATCCTATCTTTGAGAGGTGGCTTCTTGTCTCGCTAAAAAAAAACACTGTCAATGGAACTAGTGTGGTTATAGGGAGTCGCCTGAAAAATAGTTACCTAACTTAATCATAGCGCATCAATGATACCCCACTCGATAGGTTTGAAGTTTTTTTTTTAAACATCTCTCTCACAACTAAGACGTATCTAACCACATACCTCAAGCTAAAATCTATTAAACCGTTCAGGCTGTTGGGGCAGGCCAAAGAAATATACCTACATACAACATACACTCGAATGGAATGCGATTTTTTGCCAAATAGACCGCAGCGTTACAATGTGCAGGGGTTGACCCCTGCACATTGTAACCCCCCGGAATTATCTAAAACCCCACCACGTATCACCAGACGTGTGACGAGGGGGGGGGTGAGGTCAAAAAGTGCTATAAAAACATCACGCGATTAATGCACGACCCTAAGGCAAGGTACCTGTCCCACCAACGACGATGAACGAGAAGCGAGTAGCGATTTATCGCTCAAGAAACGTACCTACAGCAGATGTATTTTGTAGATCCCATCTGTGTAAACAAAAGAGATGCAGTATAGAGCGAGTACTCGCCGGCAGTGGGACCGGTGAGCGATCAATTATTAATATCTGTATCTCTTTTGTTTACACGGGATCTACATAAGCATGTACGTTTCTTGAGCGATAAATCGCTATTCGCTACTCTTTTTCTCGCCGTTGTTGGTCGGACAGGTGCCTTGAGCTATATGCACACACAACCGAATCGTCTCCGTGACATGGACGGACGCTGCTGTACCTACCTACTACTGCCAGATATGATCTGGATGTGGTATTAGAGCTTAATACGGCTTGACACTGAAATTTCGTACTTAATAATATAATCAAATCAATATTTAGCCTGCTAGCCCTATCAAGACATTGTCGCTATATGATATTGTCTCACAGATCACATTGTTGCTCAGTATTTGCAAATGTCGTATACTGGCAAATAGTGTTAGGTAAGTTTAACATAAACAACTAGTTAAATCTACATAGGTGGTTAACTGCAACAGTTACCAGTACAAAACTTTGTACTTAAACTTAACTGATACCTAGTACAAACTCATCTCTTTCATTATATAATCCATTTAAAGTTTTACGATTAGTATGAGTGCTGTTAACAGCTATAATTCAATGGCTATTATTAAAATACTGATAGCAGCGTTCATTGTAATGGTTATAATTTAGGTTTATACCTTCTCCACATAGTACCTATATACCAACTTACACCTTTAAAGGAACCTACTTAAGTACTTAAACCCAAATTAGAATGCGGACAATTTAAGACAATGCACATGTAAGTAAGTACCTTTATCCTTATTTAGACCTATAGCCAGATTAAATTCATACATAGGTAAACACTTTTTGTGATATTGAGATTTAATAAGCTATGTAGAGATTTAATAGCTTCGTACCTTTAAATAATTCACGCGATTAAGTCCCGAAATTTAAAAACAATAATTGACAGCTCACGTTTAAAACAACGCATTTATAGAGTAAAAACAAGAAAGTATTTAAGTACTACTTTTATGATCAACTATCTATTATGAATAATAGCTTTAACACATTTAGTACGCCATTATCTATGGCGTATGGGTAGGTACTAATATTATTTAATAGGTAAATTTTGTGAGTTCGTGAGGTTGTAGTGAAACGATTTGTAAATCTATTTTATTATTATTCCTACTAATACTATCATGGAGTGACCGAATCAGTCTCCCCTTTAAACGCGTCAAGTGATGTCCTAAACACGTTCACTACCAGCTATGCAATTTGGAATAATTCTACGTTCTTTAGAAGTTAGAAATCGTCTAGGGGTTGAATTCGGCTCATGGCTTAACTTCCATAATCATATTCACTCCTTCATTGTTACATGTTTCACGTCTAGGGCTCGTAGGCAATTGCAAAATTTTTGCCAATATAACTAGAGACAAATCTCACTCTTGAGCCACGTCTACAAATTGTTCTCGAGAGTGATCACCAACAGCTTCGCTAGAAAACTCGACGAACTCCAACCCACCCGAACAAGCCGGGCTAAGAAAAGGTTTGAGTACCATAAATCACATCCACCGAAAGGAAACTGAAGAGTACAATAATTGCATTTTTGAAAGATAGAAAAATTTTAAATCCATACTCAGGAATAGTACCCGAGACTTCCGTAGCCAAACCGGGGCCAGAAACGAACCAATACAATTATGGTATTTGTAAAGTAATTGGCAAGAAATGCCTATATAAATTACTTCAAGGAAACTGAAAAGTACAATCAGCCTCTGTATGTGGTTTTTGTGGACTACGAGAAAGCCTCCGCGATGCAAAAGAATTTTTAAGATTTTTTTATAAGAAATGGTACGATTTTTATGTCAGTACCTGGCAAAAACTCCCTTGAAACAACCAAATACACACACACATACACAAAATTTAATTAAATTAGGCCCAGCTCGAGAAGTTTAGTGACATACAAACAGAAGAAATATAAGTAGGTATTTGAGATGGGCGTTAGAGGGGCACATGTCTAGGGCGCTTTGGATATTTAATCTGGCTCTGAGTAGGCTACATCTACTCGAAAATAATTAAATTATCGAGGAGTCTCTCATAAGTCATGAAGTAATAAAAATTACTATAAGAAAACACAGCAAAGGAAACTCCTCTCAAAGTCATTCAATAGTCATATTGCTAACTCGATAGCCGATGAAGTTGCATTTAGTCCGCGTTTTCCAAATAAATGCAACCACGGCATTTATCCAAGCATTTTGTATCAAATTCTAATTGTATTCACTATTTGTACAATTCAATTCAGTTAGAATCGAATGACGGGGCTGAATTCAAATAGCTACACTGTTGGAGATATTTCGATACCTTGTTTGTTATGAGACTTTATTGATTTGTATCTATATAGAGGTGAATTGCGAATTTAAAGTCGGGTACTTTGAGGCCAGCTATTGAGCAAGATATATTAGAATATCCAAGTTCATGTCAATTTTAAGTTCCTTCTTTAGAAGAATATGAACACGGAGGCTTTAATCTTTTTATCTAAGAACTAGCCGACCCGCACAACTTCATTTATTTATTATTTATTGCTGTTCCGCTCTAATTGGTCGTAGTGTAATGTTATAAAGCCTTCCTCGATAAATGGGCTATCCAATAGTAAAATATTTTTTTCAATTCGGACCAGTAGTTTCTGAGACTATCGCGTTCAAACAAACAAACAAACTCTTCAGCTTTATAATATTAGTATAGATAAGTAAATTAATTTAAGTCTTCGTCGGCATCATGCTTCATGTCGGTGGTGACGGCACCAACGGCTCCCTGCACTAGCAAATCTTTGCACAGGAAGTGTGGATCGTTTTGCTGGAACAGGAGCAGGACCACAGCATCCTTCGCAACATATCTATATAAATGGACAAATACAAAGTCCAGTAAGAACCTAAAAAGTTTAGCCGCATCAATTGGTTAAGGACCAACAATCCTAAACCCAAAAAGAGACTTAGCCAGTGGTTGATAAATTTACAGAAAAATATAAATTTAGATAAATATTAAAGATGTGCCGAATAATCGATTGACCGACTAGTCGGCAATATTAGTAGTCGCCGATTAGTCGTCTAAAATAGCTGACTAGTCGGCTAGTTAATTTACTCATCTTTTATGCGAAGGAAAAGAAATCTTAAAAGTTACCAATTTTGACAACATTATTATAACGTAGGTATGTATTAAATGATTATAAATTTTCATTTTCGATTTTGTAACATACCTGAATGAAAAGCCGTAATGCATTATTCATTGAAATTTGAGGCCTTTGCCAGGAACTCTTTATTTGTAGCTAACCATCAAAATGATTACCTCAGAAGACTTTTATTTCAACAAAAAATAGTTCCTAAATAATAATAGTTGGCATTGCCGATTAGTCGGACTTTAGCCGACTAGTCGCCGAAGTCATAGTCATCCCTAATAAAAATCTATGTTTAACGCATTTTATCTAGTTCTTGTGAAAAGTAGGCAAGGTAACTAGCATAGTTTATACGGTCGAAGAAATCTGAAGATACGTCGAGGGCGCCCTAATGGGGATGCATTTTAGAAGTAGAACCTATACGAAGCTGTTGGCAGCTCGCCAGAATTTTACGGCAACTTGTGGAGATCAGAACTTGTACAAAAATTGATTTCATGTTAGTTGATTAAAGTAGATTTTTTATAGGTACTTATGTATCTATACGTAGGCTGGTACCTACGTGCCTGTATTTTTACTGGTACCTGTTTTTGTTTTTTGCCAACGAAAAATATTGGTATTTCAGGTAGATATCAAGCTTATTTGCTATTAGGTACCTTGAAATAATATATAATAACTTTTTTGAAAGTGTGTCTACTTTCTTAACGAAAAAGTATTTTATTTTAAGGTTCCATCTATTTACTTTTTAATAAAAACCTTATTATTATTTTGACAACTTTGACAGGTTAGCGTTATTGTTCCTTGATTGTGTTCAAGGAAAATTTTACTATATGGAGACGAACATTTTCATACCGCGACTGTACAGTGGTAGATAAAGTATAAAATATATCAGGCCACTTAGAATCTTTGGAAAAAAAAAAGTTTTTATGTTTATGGCACTGGCCACTTGTAATTATTAAAAAAAAATTGATTGTTTAGGTTCGAATTTCGAATTTCCCTCCACATTTTTTCGAGAGCCAAATTAAATTATCGTGTCTTATTTAAAAATGGATCTGCATCGAGAAGATCTTCGTGCGATCATTTTCTACGATTTTAAATGTGACCTAAAATGTGATAAGTCAGATGAAAAGATGATTGTCTGTTAGTCGGTTTACGGACGATAATTTTACGTGATAACGTCTTGTGAAAACATTGATGACATATCGCCTTTGGCGTTGCTTAGCAACCAATCAATAACGTTAGTTCAAATTGTATCGCATGTCATGTCGCTGCAATCGCCATTCGCTGTTGCTTAGCAACCAATTAATAACATGTCTTTTTTTTAAGACACTTTTACGTACGTGCACTTGATCCGTGCTCATCGATTTTTAAGACGCTATCACGTCAAAAAATACTTCTCTACAAAATTAAAAGCCTAGCTAGGCCCTTATTTACGGCATTAATAACATAAGGATCGTTGACATTACAGTAATAGAACAGAGGCATTTATAACAACGAGTGGTCATAATGCGAATACAATCAGTGGTAGGCAATAACAACAGCCCGTTAATTTCCAAACTGCCGTCTATTTACCGAGTGGTGAACATGGCCTACACCATAGACAGTATAATTAACGATCTCAAAGGTTTATGCATTATTTGGTCCTCGATTTATGGTACCTATTTACTGCTAAGTCATTTAAGCAGAGAGAGAGTGAGAGAGAGAGAGAGTAAATAAACATTAAATTGAAAGCAAACCTGCGATGCATGGGCGTATCCCGGATTTTTGGGTTTGTGATTTAGGGAAGGATTTGGGAGTTGAAATTGAAACTCCCCTAGAAATATGGGTATGCCAATGCTGTGATGACTGCCCTATTGGTCTAATGGTTAGTGACCCTGACTGCTAAGCTGGAGGTCGTGGGTTCGATCTCCATCTGGGATAAAACTTTGTGTCATAAACACGATGGCTTATTCTGTGTCTGGGTGTTATTTATCATATATTTATGTATTAAGAAATATATACCTAGTCTGGCCATAAATACTGTTACAATTAAAAATAAGAAAGATATTACATTTGAATTTGGAATCTGTCATTTTTATACGATTGTTCATTGTATTTTCTAATTTTGGCGCCAATACATTGTACAATATTTTGCTATATTAAAATGGAGTGGGGTGATAAAGAAAACCGAATCGCTGTGATTGCATTACACAAAGTTGGTATGGAGCCGAATGTAATTTTTAAAACTCTCCATACGCTTGGTATTAGTCAAATGTTTGTGTACCGGGCTATTAATAGGTACAATGAGACCTTCTCTGTTTGTGACAGAAAAAGATCTGGCCGTCCACGTAGTGTTCGTACGAAAATGGTGGTCAAAGCAGTAAGGGAAAGAATTCGAAGAAATCCTGTCCGAAAGCAAAAGATTTTATCTCGGGAGATGAAGATAGCACCCAGAACCATGTCACGCATTTTAAAAGATGACTTAGGACTTGCAGCCTATAAGAGACGCACTGGTCATTTTTTAACTGATAATTTAAAAAAGAATAGGGTGGTAAAATCGAAGCAACTACTGAAGCGGTACGCAAAGGGAGGTCACAGAAAATTTTTGTTTACGGATGAGAAAATCTTTACAGTTGAGCAACATTTTAACAAACAAAATGACCGTATTTATGCTCAAAGCTCTAAGGAAGCTTCCCAATTAGTCGACAGAGTGCAACGTGGGCATTATCCGACTTCAGTGATGGTTTGGTGGGGTGTTAGCTATGAAGGAGTGACTGAGCCATATTTTTGTGAAAAAGGTATCAAAACATCGGCACAAGTGTATCAAGATACCATTCTTGAGAAGGTAGTTAAACCCCTTAACAACACCATGTTCAATAACCAAGTATGGTCCTTCCAACAAGACTCAGCGCCGGGTCATAAAGCTCGGTCCACGCAGTCTTGGTTGGAAGTGAACGTTTCGGACTTCATCAGAGCTGAAGACTGGCCGTCGTCTAGTCCCGATCTTAATCCGCTGGATTATGATTTATGGTCAGTTTTAGAGAGTATGGCTTGCTCTAAACGCCATGATAATTTGGAGTCCCTAAAACAATCCATACGATTGGCAGTGAAGAATTTTCCCATGGAAAGAGTGCGTGCTTCTATTGATAACTGGCCTCAACGTTTAAAGGACTGTGTTGCAGCCAATGGAGACCACTTCGAATAAGCTTTTTATATTTTGAATTGTTTTTTATTTATGTATTAAACTAACACACTGTAAAAGTAATAAATATTATTTGCAATAAAAAAAAATGTTTTTTCTTCGTAACAATATTTATGGCTAGACTAGGTAAGTATGTTTATCAGTTGTCTGGTTGCCATAAAATAAACTCTAAGCTCTCATCCATACTAATATTATAAATGTGAAAGTAACTCTGTCTGTCTGTCTGTCTGTCTGTCTGTCTGTCTGTCTGTTACGCTTTCACGCTCAAACTACAGAACCGATTTAGATGAAATTTGGTATGGATATAGTTTAAGTCCTGGGGAAGGAAATAGGATAGTTTTTATTGCGATAACCGACATTCACGCGGGCGGAGCCGCGGGCGAAAGCTAGTATTATTATAATTTACCTAGTGAATAGAGAAATAATAAACGAAATATCGTCTTTTTATTTTGCTGCTGTTATCCGGCAAGGAACTTTAAAGCAATTTAAATCTCTGCTTTTCAAATTAATTAATTCGTACCAACTACTTCTCTGAATTATTTCCCAGTATAATTTTTTGATTCTTTGGTTATTTTGACTAGCACGTTTAATATACCTTCGCCATGTTTTCACAGTATAGCGCTAAAGTATTTGAAAATAAACTCATAACGTAAATAAAAAGTAATTCCGATAATCTCGTAAGTATTTCTAAGTAGAATATGAGGCGGCGAAGTAAAACAATTTTTGTGAATTTCCCTGTTACAGTCAGGTAGGTACATCTGGGTCGCACTGTTGGAATCCGAGTTGGGAATAAGTTCCAAGTCGCTGCCTGATTGCGAGAGCACCTCTACTTTGAAGATATTCTGTGTATTTTCACTCGTACTTAGATATAGCTATCTGCTTACTACTATGTATTAAACGTATTCTTAAAAAAAATACCGAATTTTACACGTATTAGAATATTAACGCGTGAAATATTTAAAGGCACGAACCCATATTTACTCGTTGTGTAAGTTGCCCCTAGATATTATTGTTAATATTTACCGAATCGAAACCGATCGTGGTCACGGGTGCCCGTGACCACACACACTAAATTATATTTCACGCGATTAAGTCCCGTTAGTATTCTAGTTAGTGAAGATAACTTGGTGTGGTTTTTCTACGAGTATGTAAGGTAGAGAGAAAGAGAAACTAGTGGTCACTGTATGGACATTGGAGGTATCAGCAACTGTTGAACTCAGGTTACTTGGTCCTTGGTCCGAATAGCAGGTAAGTTCTTACAAACGAGTCAGTTATTCCACTCCCAAGTAGGTACCACTCCAGTAAGTACTTGTCAAGACGTTTATAAATACCTACTCATGTATCTAAGAGGCACTTAACTATTTATTTATCTTGAGTAGGTATCGTTAGGAACATATCTAGTATACTTACTAGATATGTTCCAATGTAGTATACTTACTAGGTATGTACTAATTTAATACTAGCTATATACTTATTGTATTAAATCTATACTAATATTAAAAAGCTAAAGAGTCCGAATTGAAAAATTATTTCACTGTTGGATAGCCCATTTATCGAGGAAGGCTATAGGCTATATAACATCACGCTACGACCAATAGGAGCAGAGCAGCAATGAGAAATGTTGCAAAAACGAGGAAAGTTTACGCAGACAAAGTTGCGCGGGTCAATAGCTATACTATACCTTCGTGAAAGACGCGAGTGACGGTTCTTTTTTTTTGCCCGATTTCGAAATGATTGGTCATAGTACAAATTGGCCGAAAAAACTGACCACATCTTTGGAGGTAAGCCTTTTGATTTTGATATATTTTTCCTGGACTTTTGACTAGCTGACCCGCGCAACTTCGTCTGCGTACATTTTTCCCGTTTTGGCAACATTTTTCACTGCTGCTCCACTCCTATTGGTCGTAGCGTAATGTTATATAGCCTATAACCTTCCTCAATAAATGGACTATCTAACAGTAAAATATGTTTTGAACTCAGACCAGTAGATCCTGAAATTATCGCGTTCAAACAAACAAACTCTTCAGCTTAATAATGTTAGTTTAGATTAAAATCTTCCAAAAGTTATTGGAGGAAAACTCAAGCAAATACGGGGCGGTACGTATTAAATGTTTACATTGAATTTTCCCCTAACGATAAACAAAAAAGATATGTGCCATGCAAAATACGCAAACTTTTTTCCATCGAATAGGAAGCGGGAGGTTTAACCATGAGCCATTATTTTCGCATACAAGGCAATCAAAACCTCGTTGGCATATCACTGGTAGCCTTCCACGACTTGTTATCAAGAGCTGGGTGTAAGCCAAGCTTTGAACGTACCTTGGGCAAAATAATCGACACTATGTAGGTCATAGGATAAATGCAATGGATATAAAAATCGGTAAGTTGTTATTGCAGAATGCGGTAGACTCTAGTATCTAGATTTGCGCCATTTTGAATTATAATAAACTAGCTGTCCCGCGCAACTTCGTGTGTGTAAATTTACCCCGTTTCTGCTTCATTTCGCATTGCTGCTCCGTTCCTGTTGGTTGTAGCGTGATGTTATATAACCTATAGCCTTCCTCGATAAATAGGCTATCTAACAGTGAAAGGATTTTCCAATTCGGATCAGTAGTTTCTGAGATTACCGCGTGCAAACAAACAAACTCTTCAGCTTTATAATATTAGTATAGATTAGTCTTTATTATAGTAATCATTATTAAGCACATCAATAAGTACTACTTTAAAGATATATTAGCTACTGTACTTATTGTTTGCTAGTGATTATCGATTGCTGTTAGTAATTCTTGCTAAAACTTAAAAACTGTCTTGTTCACTGAATTTTGTGAATTAAATCGAATTAGGTGGGTACCTAAATTCTATTTTAGAACGAAGTTTCCAAGTCAGCCAGTACCAACCTCATCATATTAACAACATACATTTGCATTAGGAAGTTGCGCGAGTCAGCTAGTTACACGTAAGTGATTCAATATTTTCCAAAACTGATATTACAGAGTTATTTAGTGTTATGTAAAGAAGCCACCAGCAGGTTTTTAGTATATTAAAAATCACCCTGTATATTCAGGAAGAAAATCGCTAAGTTAATGTTAAAGATTAAGTAAAACGACTTCGTTCTAAACCTCATACAGTGTCCGTTCGATCGGTCATCGTGTCCACCAATGAATAATAACAAGAAATTTATCACACCGCTAACATTAATCACGAAATAATATTTATTTCACGGGTTCGTTACGCGCCGGCTAATTGCTGTCCCCGTCCCGGCTTCCGTCCATAAATTATTACGCGACTCAAGTGCTGAAAGTTAGCGAATGTTAGTTTATTTCACTAAAATATATGAAGAGTGACAACATTCACATTTTGTCATATTATACTCCTTGTGTGTAGGTGAAACGTTGAATCAATTCAATGCGACTGAAGAGCGTCGATCGTGGGAATCCAAATATATCAGTAAGATACAATAATTGCATGTTTTTTTTAGTTCAGATGGTGGTTCGATTCCGGCCCCGGTTTGGCTACGGAAGTCTCGGGTTCGATTCCTGAGTCTGGACTTCAAATTTTTCTATATATTTATCAAAAATGAAATTATTGTAAGTATTTGTAAAGTAATTGGCAAGAAATGCCCAAAAAAATTACTTCAATATCAGTAAGATTTAATAGCGTAAGTCCAGTAAGGCAAAAAGTAGATCGGTACTGCATAAGATGTTGTTTGAGTCTTGTTGGATTGTCTTCACGTCTCCTAACTATGAGAGTCACCAAACCTAGAACGTTTCCGCAAATAGAGTACCTATGTTAAATCTCCAGCAAATCTGTTTAGCGGAACTAGGTATCCATCATAATAAATTTTTAAGTTTTTAAGTTATTAATAAGTTTTGGGCATGGATTTAGTACGTGTGTTTAACTATTCACAACGTATTTAGATCATTGTTCCAAGTAGAAATCCAAATAAATCCGCGCCCGCTATTGGTACGTGTCATGGCACACACCCTCGCGACAGCTCCCGGCTCTCGTGTTGCCGACGCCATTAGTTTTGTTTCTTGCAGACTACTCCGGATAACCGGGACTTTCTCAAGAATAAATTAGTTAATGAACCAGAGGAATATTACTCTGTTGGTTATTTGATAAAGGTGTTCTTGTTATTTAGGTACGTCGGACCCTTGTAATGCTTGAATTACCTTATAAGTAACTCAATCATTTCGACGTAAACGTATCGTGTTGTGTGGTGAGATTAACCTTACAGTGTGTTATGTTGGCCTGGTACTTTGAGTGACGTTTAAGAAATTTAATCTACTTCAAATAATCCCTAAGACGTAGATGTTTATTGTAATTTTCGACCCATATGGCCATATACGTACCTAATTCATGTTTGAGTATATGAAGCAGCTACCTAAATATGAGGTCAATTTTAGTTGTACCCATTGCCCGTCAGTCATCAGTAAGTACCTACATTATATCATTTGCAAAATATTAAATCATTTGATTTCGGTGTTTTAAGAAGTTTCTGACTGCCCTCTCCTAAAAATATTCCGTTTCCGAAAATACGGTCTGATCCAATATTATTCTTAATAAGTTGTCAAAGTCAAAGTCAAAATACTTTATTTATTTAGGTTACAAATGCAACGCTTATGAACGTCAGACAAAATTTGGAATAGAATGATTCTACATTTAATGCCAAGTTCGCAAGTGTAAATCCGTGAGAAAAGATCTTGGCAATAAAAACTCATGGCTACTTTTTTTAAATTACATTTTTTACAATATATTTGTGTATATACAGTAAAGCCAGTAAGGTGCTACAACCATTACACCATGAAACTCACGCAAGCAATAACCATAGTACGTAAACTGGTATTCAGTTGCAATCGAGTTGTTTAAATACCTAATAAGTTATTATATTTTATATTTCTTTGTTTCATTTGTTTGTAGTTGGGGATCAAGAGTTTTATAAGTTCGTGTCAAGTTTGTTTTAACGAAGAAAAGTTTGTGTAAATATCAGAAACTGCTGGTTAGTTTCTATTGTACGGCGTTGTATTGAAGGAAAATATTACAGACGCTCATACAAAAGATTATAGCCATAGTATTCTTTAAAAATAAAACTTTTAAGTTTCCAAGAACTATGGAGAAGTTTTTAAAAGACGCAATTCAAGTTCGGTTCTGTTTAAATAAATTTAAAGTTTTGAAAAATGTAGCATGGTAAATGAGTTGTTAATTTTAAGCTGCCGTGCAGAGGAGAATAATAACTAAGATGACGATTATACTGCTTATTACTTTGTACTCGCTTACTTCTAGGTACTTATTATTGTTTTTAAACTTTCGCGATTTTTATACATATTAGATATATATTGGGACTTAATCGCGTGAATTATTTAAAGGTTTTTATTTACCCTTTTATTTACCCGACGTTTTGATCGAATTGCACACATCGTGGTCACGGGTCGACTGATGGCAGCTTAGCGATGTCTCCGTGAGGCGCGGGGTTTTTCAACTACCTGTTGTGAAATGAAAGGGTAAGTTTAGGATAGGACTACATATATTTACAAGAACTTAAAGACTACTTAAAATTAAAGATAATTTAGAACCGATGCTGGCGGAGATGCAGTGCTGGTAGGTAGAGGTACGGCGTCCAGGCGGAGATGCGGCACTCGTAGGTAGAGGCGCGGCACCGATAGGTAGAGGCGCGGCGCCGGTATGTAGGGGCGCGCCGCCGGTAGGTAGAGGCGCGGCGCCGGTAGGTAGAGGCACGGCGTCGGTAGGCAGAGGCACGGCGCTGGTAGGTAGTAGTGGCGCGACGTCGGCAGGTAGAGGTACGACGCGTCGTAGAGGTGTGGCCCGATATGTAAGAGAGGCGGCCCGGTAGGTAGAGAGGCGGCCCGGTAGGTAGAGAGGCGATGCCGGTAAGTAGAGAGGCGACGCCGGTAAGTAGAGAGGCGACGCCGGTAGGTAGAAAGGCGACGCCGGTAGGTAGAAAGGCGACGCCGGTAGGTAGAAAGGCGGCGCCGGTAGGAATGGTCTCTTTCTCTTAATTTCCCACTCCTTCTCTTTTAGAGAGCTCGTTCTTCACTCCTTCTCTTTTAGAAAGCTGGCTCTTCACTGCTTCTCTTTTAGAGAGCTGGTTATTCACTCTTCTTCGGTTTTGTATTCATAAAGAAAACTCTCTAGAAGCAATTTAAAATTTTAAAGCTTAACTTATTTTTAATTTAGAATTTACGCACAGCCAGTTTCACAATGTAGACCATACTTTAGAAAGAACTCTATGCTTATCTTGTTGTCATAGCAACCATAGAAAATATTTGTCGACATGACAGATTTGATTTATGAAAAATAATGTTTACAATAAGTCTTACAGAGATATTTATTATGTTAAAAATGGCGAAATATATAACTAATAAATACAGAAATGCGAACGAAATAACACTACAAGGACATATATACATATACGAGGTAAGAATTATCACTACATACCCTCGCCTGGTCTTCATAATTTTGATAATTTGTACTGTCGGTACTTCTACACACTACACTTAAAACGTCTTTACACTGGTAACGGTTCGTACCTTTAAATAATTCACGCGATTAAGTCCCGAAATATATCTAACTAGCTGTCCCGCGCAACTTCGTATGCGTTAATTTTCCCCGTTTTTGCAACATTTCTCGTCGCTGCTCCGCTCCCATTAGTCGTAGCGCGGTGTTATATAGCCTATAGCCTTCCTCGATAAATAGGCTATCCAACAATAAAATTATTTTTCAAATCGGACCAGTAGTTCCTGAGATTAGCGCGTTTAAACAAACAAACTCTTTCGCTTTATAATATTAGTATAGATAGGTGGAAATTTTCAGTTTCAATTGGACTGGGTTATAGGCTCTTGTATGATTTTATAAGGTTGTGTCTACAGTGGGTAACTGTACACTGTCGTCAGATCCTACGTACGAGTACCTACTAGTGGACTACTGTTAGCCCTCGATACAATTTATCTATTTAAGGTGAAGATATTCAGATTTAGACCATTTTTTGTTTGAAAACTATAGGTACATATGTATTTAAATTCAAATAAATATCCACTCGCACTCTGCACTGATGATCATTGTAGACTTTTTTCTACTGCATTGAATTAAAATTACACCAAGGTAAAGTGTGTAACACATTAAATATACATTTTACCTAATGCCAGAAATGAAGTGGGGATGTGATATTTTTTTCTCACCTACCCCATTGTGTGGGGTATGCAAATTTTTGTTAGAGTCAAGTGTCCCTGCTAGTTAAATGGTTGATGTTGAGTACGTGAACAAAATCACGCCAGTGGTATATATACTTAGTGAAATTGAAGGAAAACTATCACAGTGAAGGTACCTAATGCCGGCCGTCAAAACGTCGAATTCAGTTCTACGTATAGCATCACTGGGACCTTGCGGATTTTAATAGAAGTTACTGACCAACATTCGACTGTCCAACATTTGTTGTTTCTACTATCAGTGCTATAACTTTATTTACTCTGCGCCATAACTCCTTGATTAGCTCTGGCGACATGACTCACTCACAGAAACAAACAAGTATTTAAACATTTCTCTCTAAATTCAAAACAAAAACATTACCAACGACTTTCCGTATCATAAAATCTGCTTTACAACTGCAATCGCAACTTTATCTAAAACAAAAAATAATTAAAATCCTGCTTTTGGGCCAAGAAACTCCTCAGTTAGTAATTATATTGTTCCTTTTACACGAATATTTTACACTGGGGTGACTTAAAAAGTGAAGAGGGCCCAGGAGGACCCTTCTAGGTCTACTTAGTTATCAGGGAAATTGTCTTGTGTAGTTCTAAGCGTTCTGTTTTAAAAATAAACAGTTTTTAGCTTATTTGTGCAGTTAACATTGCGGGGGATTTTTTTTAAAACCACCTTTTGTTTAAATGCTCAAAAGGAAAAAAAAATGTGTGGCACTCGGGGACTGCCGCGGTAAAGTTGTTGCATAGCATTTTTTATCAACTTATGCAATATTTTTTTTTCATTTTCTTCAAATCTTTCTGATGCTGATAATATGCCCTTTGACGTTCACAATTTATTTGTCTTTTTAGCTCTTTAAGTTTTCTTCTCTATAAAACGAAAATAGCTAGGTATAAACAATAAGTATAAATAAATAGCTATAAATAGTGTAATTACATACCAAAAAAAACATTCATTCAAATACGTATTCGTCCGATTTCGGAGCAGCTCGTCTCGATCCGTGCGAGCTTCGTACAGTCGTACCATGTACATATAGGTACGATAAGCGAACGCTCGGCCGAGCTACATGGTAGGCGAAGTGGGGGGTGTTAGGTTTTATTTTCGTTGCGGAATTTCTTGATTCGGTCGCCGCGCTCAAAGCCTGCGATAAACGCTATGCAATAGCTTAACAATTAAATTAAAACAAACCCATCAATTTGTTTGGTTGTGGTTTTGCACTTTCTCCTTTTGTTTCTCTTCTTAAGATTTCCTCTTCTTCTCCTTCCTCGGACTTCAGCAAACAATTATTTTTTGTTTTTGCCGAATGGACGATTCATTTTTATATAGTTTCAGTAGTTTTAAAGCTAAATAAAGTGTGAAGTCGGGGCATATCCTACGTTTATCAACTGAAGACCGTAAAAAGTTTTGACTTTCCTGCTACTGATTCTACATACATACATACAACTTACATACGAATGAATTCACTGGCTATTTCAAAAACCAAATAATCCCATACTCCTAATAACCGAATCTTCAAGAAATACCACATAATATCAGCTAAGGACCCGTCCTTATCCTTGTGTAAGCTCGGTCCATTATTTGTATTTGCATTTATTCTTTGAGTGCTCTGTTCGCGAAGTTATCTCGCCATTTTTGTTGTCAAGCCCCAACCTAATCTATTCATGTTTGTCGGATCTTAATTCTGATGTCTGTTTATGCTACGCTTTGAGAAAGGATTTGATGGTACTCTGATTGTGGACGTAATTTGCTTTTTTTCAATCATCAGATAAAAGTACGAAGGGTGAAAGGACTTAAATAGATTAAATTTGCAGCTTTAATATAGAATATTAAAGCTGAAATTCTATTATTGTACTCAGGGGCCGATCCAGGATTTATTTCTGGGGAGGGGGGGGGGGGCACGGATCTAACATGCTTGTGATGGGGGAGCATTTCGTTTCACCTATCCGAAATCGGTCTGGTGTGAGTTGCAGGCACGACGGGGGGCTGGGAGCCCCAAAAACAATCGTTGAGGGGGCGGGGTTAATTGAAAAAGAAACATAATACAACATAAAAAAATTGGTATTGCAGCTTGTATCTGCGGGATTGATCAATTTCAATCCCGTATAACCTGGTATTCGCGGGGTCCTGCAAAAAAATTAATACTCTTATATGTGATTACGGACAACAGATAGAAAAATAGGCTCATCTGATGTTAAGTGATTATCATTGTACCATTGCCCATGATGTACGTCTGCCACACCAGACGTGTAGCAGATGCGTTGCCGGCCTTTAATTTCTAAAAGGCCGGCAACGCATCTGCTGTACTTCTTGTGTGACAGATTAGGCTCTATATTTGAAGGTCCTATCGCTTTGGAAATACAGTTGATTCCTCAAGATGGTTGTACGTGGCAAACAATGGCGATCTTGCAAAACCGGGATCCCGCAATACAGGTATTGGAAGCCCACATTACAGTCCTGTGTCGGATAGTCATTATACAATTCATAGACTCGAAACCAATATATTGGATCTCAAAATTCTGTCCGTGTAAGAATCGAACCCATAACCTCTTGCTCAACAGTCGTAAGCCATCCCGCTTAGCCACCAAGACAGCAAGAAATTGTTAGGCAGTTAGATGTATGATAAGAGACTGCCTCTGTGGCGCGGTGGGAGCGTATCCGACTGCTACGCAAGAGGCCGTGCGTTCGATCCCCACCCAGGATAAAACTTTGTGTGATGAGCACGATGGTTTATTCTGTGTCTGGGTGTTATTTATCTATAATATGTATGTATTTAGAAATAAATAAGTATGTTTATCAGTTGTCTGGTTTCCATGATACAAGCTCTGCTTAGTTTGGGATCAGATAGCGTTGTGTGAGTTGTCCCAAGATATTATTGTTATTATTATAAGATGATTGAAAAAATGTTCTTATGTAATAAAATAATAAGTGAAGTTAGGTAAGCGTTGCTTCAAAATTCAAAATAATTCAATACTTCAGCCATAAAATAGATTTGATTGACACTAGGAAATGAGCTTTCCCCAACCGTTGACGTCATCGATTTTTTAAAACAAATACATTTGTGAATGAAGTAAGCGAAAAGGGTAGTATTTCCATTAAATATTGGGCATGTGTCAGTGTTGTTTTCAATTAAACTGGTAGTGTTGTGTGGAACAAATGGAGCTTCGTGACAGCTTCCGTCTACTGCGAATCTTCGCTGTCAAATATTGCGGCGAGGTTAAGAGGATGTGTGAAACAGTGTATTTAATATGTATAAAACAGTTTTGATCATTTATGTGAAGCGAAAATTAGGAATCCTATTTCGAAAATAGTTAAACTCCAACTCAAATAACTTTATTTTGTAAAACCATATTAATGATTATTTGAAAACGTGAAATTAATACATACTAAAAAATATATAAAATTATGATGAGTATGAAAAAAAAAAACAAAATGAGGTTAGGCGGCAGTTCCAAGTGTAAAGCTCAAGAGAAGAAGTGAACTTTAGGTGGGCAAAAAGTGTTGAAAGCTGTACATTAGGCGATTTTTAGTAAAAGTAAATAAGCTTCCTAGCAAACAACCTTTATGAATTTGGTAAAACTTATAAATATATTTATATTTCATTTTTTATTTAAAAAGATAACTAGCAATGTGGGATTGTGGTCCCACATTACTGGCAATCCTGTTAACCCCTCCAGCTAAGCTCAATGGTTTGTGTTAAGAATGTGCGACCTCACGATTACGAGACCGATGCCTTAAACATAGGGCTACTGCCGCTTAATTTTATTTATTATCTGTGTTTTAATGATGATTTTATGATTCTCTTTTCAAATAACCTTGTAATTTGTTTTAAATAACATTGTAATAGGTAACTTTGGTCTGTAATATAGTAATCGAGATATGAGGTTTGGTGGGGATAACCAAGACGTTTCCTGACATCTTAGTCTGCACTAGTTCCCGTCAGACGAATTTATTAATTTTAATCTTACTGTGGTTTTAGCCTCAAATAAAAATGAACGCCTTACTTGGCGCGGACTACATGTTGGTAAAATGTAAAATTTTCATTTGTGTCGTGCTTCTCCTTAAGTGAAAATTCCTATGGCGGGAATATAAGAGAACAATCAGCGTCACTAGGGGAGTGTATAACGCCATCGATAAAGTATATATGAATGAACGGAATGAACGTGGTGCTTATATTTTTTTCGAATTTGCACCGCGTTTTCAGAAATAGCTTAGGTATCTACATACTTTGATATTAAGGTTTCTGAAAATCACTTGATATGGATTATAACTATTGTAAAAGTTATTGTTTATATTTATTGTCTCCAATATTTAACACTAGCTGACCCGCGCAACTTCGTATGCGTAAATTTTCCCCGTTTAAGTTTATAGCCTTCCTCGATAAATGGTCTAGTAAAAGTAAACAGTAAAATAATTTATGTTCGTAAACTTTCGCGATTTGTACACATTATAGAATTTTGAGTCTAACTCCGTGACCACGGCCGTTGCAATACGGTCGAAACGTCGAGCAATAAACAAACGTATTTAGCCTTGAAATAAAATATTTACGCGATTAAGAACCGTAGCTTATAAAATTCTATAAAGTAAAATAATTTTTCAATTAGAACCAGTAGTTCCTGAGATTACCGCGTTCAAACAAACAAACTCTTCAGCTTTATAATATTAGTATACATTTGACTATCGTATGTTTTTATTGCTGTGTAACCTGTGTGAGTACTCTTTGGGGCAGTGGTGGTTTTTGAACGAACCTCGCCACCATTGAAGGTATAAAATAGTGCATCTTAACAGACTCAAAATCTACAAAGGAACATTATAGATTTTCGTTTTTATATTGTAAAACTATAAATACAAAAAAGAGCATGAAGGGCTCAATAACATTTACAAACATGCAAAGAGCTACGCTCGACCAGTACCTACTTTAAACAATATTAAAGTCTCCAAACGCGTTGTCACTTCTAGCACTACCCCGCACTCCGTATCCTTGTTGATTAACGAAAGGGAACTAAGTTAGAATGTATTTGTTTTACATAGTTGTATTAACTAGTTGGGGTACCCAGGTAACTTTTAATTGACGCTCATCGTCACGGTTCGATGAGAGATTACCGAAGCTTTCGCTACGATGGAGGAGGCCTTGAGTGACTAATGAAGTTTACGATTTGCGTGCCGTGTTTTATCGAGGATTAGATAATGAATTTGTGCTTTTATTCAGCTCGGCTAAAGTAAATAGTTTTGTTGTTTGGAACAAAAATGTGTGTCTATTTTATTTTTTAGGTACTGTTTATTTTTTAGAATTGTTATTGTTCATAGTTCGGAAGCGTCCTCTGTGTACTTAATGACTTACTGCCATCGTCATCCCGCTCGCCAAGCGTGGCGATTACCCCAGGATCTATAAAAAGTAGGTTCCAATAGGGAGACCCGTGCCCTGCAGTGGGGCATCATATGGGTTGTTATGTAAAAAAGAAATGGTTTTTAAGGTAGAGCCATTGACGTATAGACCAGGACTGTGCCATTCCTTTCAATGTCTGACTGCTACGCAAGAGGTCGTGGGTTCGATTCCCACACGAGACACCAATTTGTGTAATCCACAAATTGTTGTTCCGAGTCTGGGTGTAATTTGTGTCCGTGATTTGTATGTTTGTAAAGTCCCCCGCGACACAGGGCTTGTACCCTAATGCGGGAGTTGTCTTTATAAAAAAAAAAAATATATATATATATTGTCTGTAAAGTGTGAAAGAGAGAAAAAACTCGTGCGGCCTTTGACAGGTATTGTCCATAAAAATGCGTTGTTTTTTTCAAGAGAGTGGTCAATTTTGTGAGGTTATGGCGCAGTCCTGGTCTCTACATCAATGGGTAGAGCACGAATATTTTTAGTCTATGTAGACTATAGGTTTTTATACAGGGTTCCACTATAACATCACAATACGATACGAAACCCCAAAAGACTCTCCAATATTTTCAATAACATTTAACACTTAACCCTCCACACATAATAACCACAAAACTAAAACCCAAAGTGTACTTCGGAATTACTTTTCGATCTTCCACATACATCACAGTTTTAACGTGTTTCCTGCACGTTCCGATTCGCAATACAATAGCTCACGGCTCCAAGGCACAACATACATGAGTACAGGTCGGCCGGCTCACAGGTCAGCAATAAATTCACACACACATATACAGCAATGTACGTATGTCTTCAATTTGCGTTGTTTCGGTTTAGATATGTCCGAGTTCAACTAAGATCTTAGTAAGTGTGTCTATGTGCGCTTGCCACAGGGGATGTAGACAGCCGTCCTCTGTACTTTTGTATGCTGTGTCTAAGGGCTACTTTGATCCAACTTTTATCTCGCGATTGGTGATTCACGTCACGAGTGGCGATTTATCCGTGTGTATCAAGATATTGGGATGGCCGGAGGGGAGAATGCGGTGCTTTTTGCGTTACATGGACACGTGACGGAATGGGGAATGTGGGATCAATTGGGTAACGTAGTTTGATTGCGGTCAAATATTTATATCTAATACGGTGATAGATAAAGCTGTGGTTAATTTTTGTGTGGGAATTGTAGAGTTTTCTTCGTTTCTGCTGTCGAACGTTTGAGTTTTTGTCATCTAATTATTGTGAATAGGTTATTGAAACTTTTCTTATTCTTGAATTTGAAGTTATGAATTATGAAAATATATATATATGACGGGTCTTAATAGCGTGAATAATTTAAGGTAAAATACCTTGTTTTTTACCCGAGGTTTCGACCGTATTGCAACGGCAGTGGTCACGGGTGACTAGTCAGTCTAAGACCCGTAATATATATATTTTCAAAATGTGTACAAATGGCGAAAGATTATCAACATTTAAAGTTATGAATATCTGTAAAAACCTAAAATAAATAGGTATCTGAATATACCAAAAATACGTCTAAAAAATAAAGGTAAACTGAATTGAGTTAGTATGTGCGACATATATGTTATAAGTAAAGCTAAAAATATGTGAAAAATTATACCTAAATTTTTTTTTTTTTTCAAAGGCGACTACAACTCATAACCTCAATATACATTGTGCGAAAACATAGCTAGTTATATTAAACAAGGAGACTTGGAAGAACAATTCGTGAATCACACAAAGTGATGTCCTGGGAATCGAAGGCACAACCTCTTGAACCTCTTCGCTGTACTATGGTGGCAGTCATTGTACCCTTTCTTCCCCTTCAAAATATTTTTAATAACGCTTCTACATAGTGAATTACTGTTTTAAAATCCGTTTTGTTTGAAATGAAATTAATTTAAACAAAAGAGAATGATTCCGTTCTGAAGTTAATGCGACTGGTCGGATAGTTATTGGAAAAATGCTGAGAGTCAACGAGTTGACACTGCTTCATTAAACTGTCAATGGTCACAGGGTGATTCCAACACTGTTTTTTATTCTCTATCGATATGCTATACGGAGTCTCGACATTATTTTTTTAAGAACATAGTCCTTAAAAATATGAATAATTAATTAATTAATGAACTTAATTTTTTAAATAATGAGATATAGAAAAAAAGATAATTTTTAAACACTAAGGTTTTGGGATATCTCAAACACCAATGTTTAAACCGTTATACACGTGGTTATAATATATCGTATGCTTTTTGAATAATTCTACTAATGTTACTTGAATAATTCTACTAATATTACTTGAATAATTCTACTAATATTACTGAATGAATATTTATTCAATCAAGAAAAATGGCTAGACGGATATGAGATAGAGATAAGTAGACTGAGATTAAAGTCTAAAATTCTACATAAAGTATACGATTCCAGCAGGTGATTTGGGGGTAGCTTTGTTGTTTGTGGATGCGTCTTGGAACTACACTAACAAAGTGGTAGGTACTCGTAATTATGATATTAAAATTTCTCAGGTTTTTAAGCAGTAACCGCATAGTTGATTATCACTACTACAGAAAATGATAAATTTTAGTGGAAGAACTTTACATTTGGGGGGTAGGTATATAAACATTTGATGGTAAATATTTAAATTTATTAAGAGTAAAACAAATATATACTTGAGTTTTACTCTTAATAATTTCAAAACATTTTCAGAAACTATAAACCTTTCTCCTGTACACATCGAAATATTATGTACTAACAATGGTATTTGTGATTTTATTCTACCGGATTATATTACCAAATAATTTCAAGTTATAGGGATTTAACTTTTTACATAAAATTTTAAATTATTAAAGAAAAATGTTTGCATAAAGTATCAAAGAAAATGGATGACTATAAAGTCCAGTCTTCTATTTTCTTTGATATTAATATCTTTGCTAAGAAATCTGAATATTTATATCATGCAATACAAATTGCAACGTTCACTAATTGGCTTGAGCCAATTAGTCCTTGGTATTCTGAAAGATATGATTAAAAACCGGGCAAGTGCATGTCGGGTCACGCACAATGTAAGGTTCCGTAGTCCCCCACCCAAATAATGGGGCTTAAGAAGTGGGTGTTCTGTTGTTTTGTTTCATACTACTAACAACGTTACTATATAAGCATTTTTCTTCTAAATCTTTACGAAAATTGTGTTACTTTTCACTCGTTAAGTTGTAGAGCCTACTTAGCTGTGATGGTTTTCCTTTTGATTTCACTATATAAAATTTTTACTATATTATTTAATACACACGGAACCCTAAAAATGAGCAAATAGATCGTTGTGATTAAATTAACAATAAACTAAGGTAGTTGACGTGCGTTATAAGTCTTTCTTCGACAATTTGATTTTCAACGATGGCCCTTAAAGGGATTTTATTATGAGAAAAATGTTTTGGTGACCTAATGCTCGAAGTGTAAGTACGTACAATTTGGCGCGTTGTGAGTCTATAAAATTCCTCTTTACTAAAAGTTTTTGCGAGCCACGCTGATCTACTCTACTTCAATGAAGTATGAAAACGAAGTTTCGATTAAAAAATAAGGTTGTAATATAAAATAATACAGAGCCAGGAATATCCACTCGTTCCGGGAAATTGTCAGTGGGTTCGAACTTCTTCCGCCTTATTACAAAGAGAAGACTAAATCAAGGTTTAGGCCAAGACTTTCAAGTCCAGGATTTAGTACTGTACTATTGGTCTTATTACAAAGCTTAGATAATCCGTGGACCAGCTGATACCAAAGGATCTTGCAATCAGCCACAGATTATAATCAATTTAGTTCATTCATTTTTCTTATCATTCAAAAATAACGTTCCGTTTTAAGCCAATATAATTTGAAAGTATAGTTTTCATTGAGAAAAAAATATTTAGACGTTCTATTAGCTAAATTATTCGCCAGCACTACGTAATTTTCAAAATATAAACCTGACTTATAAGTCCTCGGCCTGCAATTTACGAATATTAAAATAGATTCTGTCAGGATCGGAACGTTACATATATAGCTGTCAGTAGTACTAAAAATGTAAACAAATGATGATAACCTAAATGTAATTAACTCACGACATTATTATGGATGTTATAAGTTTAATCTAAGTAATTATAGCGCCCAAACACTTAAAGGAACTTGGATGCGAGTTTTTATTACAAAGCTAGTTTCATTGGAACAGTTCTTAGCATGGTTGGATGAAAATTCGTTCAATAGTTTAAGGATACTTACTCAATAAGATAATGCTTTTTTAATATACTTACTGTTTTCTTTGTTGCACTCGTTGTTCTGAATGTATTGGGGGAAAGTATGCCTAGATTCAACATAGGTACTGAAGCTTCGGCTGAAGCACAACAAACAATTGAAACAAATTTTATGAATATATTTATTATTTAATATCAGTGAGCTTGCTATGAAATGAAATTGTCAAATAACTACATAGAATCATTATTTATTAGATACCATTTATTCTTCCTAAGAACAGAGTACATTTTCATGAGAATCATAAATATTATTATCTAAACTGTTAGGTAGCACTTATTAGTTATTCCATTTGACAACAAAATGGATGTTAACAATTTCAATAATCTGTAACCAATCTGTACTCTCTGTTCAAACTATGTTTGAAAAGGAATATTGAGTTGATATCCCTATTTCTTTATACATAACTAGCTTTCCCGCACATCTTAGTCTGCATAAATTTTCCCTGTTTTTGCAACATTTCTCATTGCTGCTCCGTTCCTATTGGTTGTAGAGTGATATTATATAGACTTCCTCGACAAATGGGCTATCCAACAGTAAAAAGTTCAAAAGAATTAGTCGTTCATGAGATTACCGCATTCAAACAAACTCTTCAGCTTTATAATATTAGTATAGTTATTTATTTTACAATAAATTTTAAATTGTATGCATTTTTTGATTATTATATAAACAGTGTTAGTTCATTTTCATGAGAATCTTAAATATAATTATCTAAACTGTTAAGTAGTGCATAATAGTTATTACATCACAATTTCAATAACCTGTAACCAATCTGTACTCTCTGTCTATGTTTAAAGGAACATTGTAGCAAAGTATTAACTAGCTGAGCTCCTATAAACATAATATTCAGTTCTTGGTACCTACTTATAACCTAAGTTTACATCTGTTTCTAGTGACAGGTATACCCATGGTTACACTTTACCAACAAAATTTTAAATTGATCAATGTTTATTTAGTTCCACTATATAGTTCACTAGTAAGTTTTGGGTAAGATGTAGTATGATGTTTCTATTACTTTGTTTTGTGCATTTTGAGTATATTCAACATTGGTTTTTGCCGCACTACTCCAGACCACCTATCAGACATTCCAAATGTGATTTTCCAACTTCAATCTAATAATGTGACATATAAGTGGAATGCATCAGTTTGTTTTACATAGAGCACCAGTTAATGATACTATTGTCGAACAAAAATAATCTGTGTGGACCTTCAACTTTCCACACTGCATAGGTACACTTCACGCCGAGTCTGGTTGACCCAAACATTGCACAGACCACTTTAATTTTAGGACATCTCTGAGTTCTGTATGTTAAATCTTCTCTCTCAATTCCAAGCTGTGATAAATGTTTTGAAAAACAATATTATGCATGTATTATTAATCTTTTGTCACACATTGCATTTCACTCGATTTTTGCGTTTATTTTGTTGCCACACCATATTTAGTTAGTTAATAATTTAAAGTCACTAAACACGCATTATTCGTCATTAATATTTGAAACTAAAATACGCAAAATTGTAAATGGTCTAACTTTCAAATTGTTAAGTTTTTGACATTTTAAGGTTATTACCATAGTTAAACTAGGGTGATTGAAAGACTAAGCTATGAACCAAAGATGATCATCGATTAAGCGATGAACCTCGTTTTGTAATAAAGATTTTCGTAGATCCATGGTTTAAACTAGGAACCAGGTTTAGTCCAGCTTCTGGAATAAGGCGGCTTGTGTTTATCCGAAAATTAATTAGAATAGTCGCCTTAAACTTATAAAATTTAAGTAAACGGATATTAATGAGTTTCGCTATATCTAAAGAAAGAGAGTAGGCCTACTGGCACTTTCTTGTACGAGTATATTCTCGCTCAAGAAACGTACAATAAATGTAGTTCTCGTGTAAAACAAAGAGGTACATTTGGCGAAAAATGTTGATAAACTTTCGCGATTTGCTCACATTGTACTGTGGTAACGGCCGTGGTCTGCCCATGACCACGAATACAGGCAATAAAAAATATATTAGACTATATAATTTTAAAAAGTATAGGGCGAGTCCTCGCCGGCAGTGTGAACAAACAGCAATCAACTATTAATATTATGTATCTCTCTCGCAGGGGAACTACACTACGTTTCTTGAGCGAGAAAATAGTTGATAATTGCTCGCTTTCTCTCCGTTTTGGTGGGATAAGTGCCTTATGCGCAGCAGACTCGCACTTATACACAGAGGTCTTTCGCGGACATGTAATTAGAGACGAGTTTGTTAGGAAGGTGTTCTGAGACTCCGTGTCCGTGATCAACGCAGGACGGGCAGCGGCGTTCCAACGTACTTGTTTCTTTTTTTTTTAATTTATAGGTAAACAAATGACTCCATTCCACCTGATGTTAAGTGGAAATATAGTCCAAACGCAAGGCCAGACAGTACAGCACTATGTGCAGCACTGGTTTCAAAGCCTTACTGCGACCCGCCAACCCGCTCGCTCGAGTCCTATGCCCAGCAGTAGGACATCTATGGGTTAATATGAGCTATCTCTATAATATGTGCGTTACTCGAGCGCACATTTTGTAAAGGACTTCAGGGTCTGTACATGGGGGCACACCCATGTATAGACCCTGAAGTTCTAAGGAGGGGATTCCGCCCCCTAAATTGCAAAAAGGTAGGTACATAATAAGCATACATTTGGTCGATGTTTAGTCAATTGTGAAAACTGACTGCTTCTGTGGCGCGGTGGGAGTGTGTCCGGCTGCTACGCAAGAGGTCGTGGGTTCTATTTCCAAACGGGAAACCATTTTGTATGATCCACAAATTGTTGTTCTGAGTCTGGGTGTACTTTGTATCCAATACTTCATTTTTGTAAAGTCTCCTGCAACACAGGGCGTGTACCCTAAGGCGGGATTCGTGTTTTCTCCCAATGTTACGAACTTCCACCCCCGACTAAAAAAAAACTGGGTATAGCTATACCCTCAGCTCATGTATCTTCTCTCGGTATTTTGTGCAAAAAGTCTGTAGTGTAGTTATTCCCTTAAACATGTTTCAAACACCTGAATAGTTTGTAGCCGTTGTACATTTGACAAACGCGTCATATATCGAATAAGCCTTAAATGAGCGATGTAATTTATTACCAAATGTAATTACCGGACGGATTAACCTGCCTAACGTATTTAATATACATATTTCAGTAGTCGCCAATCTCGTTGGTGCACTCGGCAATAATATTGGACGTTATAAACCGCGTGCCGATATTTGTGATCAATTTATTCATTAAATTACAATTTATGGTGGTAATACTATAAAGCATTTGCTTTAAGTTAGCTTGTAGTTTCAAAGCCGATAATCGCTTGACTTTTATTTTCCCTGCTGCCTTTTTACAACGTTAAGCTGCATTCACACGCTCGCGTTCATAACGACATTCAACGGGCCCGAATACTGCTCGGCTGTTTATGAACAGCTTGTTTGGTCCGCCAGCCTGTGCTGGGTTACTTTCCGGGCTGCGTGCCGCGCGTGTGCAAGCATGCAAAGCACTATTAGATTGTTTATACCTATAATAAAAAGAAACAGGTTGCACAGAAGTGAAAACTTGAGTATTTTGGAATGGTTAGGAAATGTATATTTTGTTATCAGTATAGAAGATTAAGAAATTCATCGATTGCGCTATCGTTAACGACATGACAATTAAAAAGTTTATCTCTCAAAAAAAAAAAAAGTAAATCATAAATCAAAAAACCAAAATGAAAAATAAAAATAAAAAAGGGAAATATATGATCGTTACTCGGACTTGAACTGGGGTCTTCTGGTTTCTGGACCGCCCGATTTCCCACCTGAGCTATAATAACATAGTAGATGGTGGCGAAGTTTTTTTTAGGAAAGACGACTCCCGCATTAGGGTACAAGCCCTGTGTCGCGGGGGACTTTGCAAACATACAAGTCACGGACACAAAGTACACCCAGACTCGAAACAACAATTTGTGGATCACACAAAGCGGTGTCCCCTGTGGGCATCGAATCCATGACCTCTTGCGTAGTAGTCGGACACACTCCCATCGCGCCACAGAGGCAGGCAATTTACCTTCGTATTCTAATGATATTGTAGCAGTCATTGCTCTCCCTCCGTTTTACGAATTTTGGATCAGCGTCACGTGATCTACGAATTTTCAAACAGGGTCACGTGATCCTGACGCGAGTTTAACATTTTTACCCCTACCAAAAAAAGTGCACAATCCGGTTTACGGATGATAATTTTACGTCATATGAAAACATTCATGACATTGTAATAAACAACTGCCTGTGACAGCTTTATTTAATTAATTTTATTTTTATTTTTTATTTCCTACTGTATTGCATGTAGCTGCAATCGACAAAATATTGATGCCATTGTAATGAACAACCATGCCTGTGACAGCTTTAGTGGACCCGGGCGCATGAGCGCGCATACATCTAACGGCCACAATACTTTAGCCTATCAGCAGGCGGAATCGCCATTCGCGTTGCTTAGCAACCAGTCAATAACGTGACTTATTTTAGACACTTTTCTAAAATAAGTCAGCTGAGAGTGCAGCTGGTCATCGATTTATAAGACGTTATCACGTCAAAAATATTTCCCACTTGGTTTAGTCAGCGGTTCCGACGACACCTAATGAAGGGTTCACATGCTCGTGTTCAAAGGGACATTCAACGGGCACGAACTCGAGTGCGAGCGTGTGGATCGGCTTGAATGTGCGGCTCGGCTGTTTGTGGACGGCTTATTTGTACCGTCGCGGCGGCCCGTGTTAGGCTGTTTGCCGGGCTGTATGCCGTGCGCCTAAACGCACCATTAGAACTCGAATTTTCTGAAATGCTTTCCCTTGACTATATTACTTTCGCTAAATTTAGACTTTCTGGGTTTGGATTTTTTTAAAGTGACAATTTCTACACTAGGACACAGGCCCTGCGTGTCGGGGACTTTATAAATAAAAAAAATTAAATGCGTTAATTTCAGGTAACTTAGCCTATATACAAGGACAACATTTTAGCATCGTATTGAAATAAAAATTCTATGTGTGGCACTTGGGGACTGCCGCGGTAAAGCTATTGCATAGCATTTTTTATCAACTTATGCAATTATAATTATTTATTTATATTTTATTTATGCATTTTTTATTTTCATTACATTTCGGGGCAGCTCGTCTCGATCCGTGCGAGCTTCGTACAGTCGTACCATATACGTAAAGCGAACGCTCGGTCGAGCTACATGGTAGGCGGAGTGGGGGATGTTAGGTTTTATTTTCGTAAAGGAATTTCTTGATTCGGTCGCCGCTTAAAATAAAATAAACTTTAAAACATGTCAAGAATAAAATTTAAATTAAAATTTCGAAACTATCTAAATAAAAAATATAGTTTAATTTAATTTAACATTTAGGTACCTACTTTACTCCATTAAGCTACGACTTAGACACATTATGTCTAGCACAACAACTTTACAAACATTAAATTAGGACTCGGAACCACATTAAGGAAATATAAATTTAACCCGCGACCTCTTGCGATTCTGTCAAACACACTCTACTACTCCTACAGCGCTACCGAAGCAGTCAATTCAATGAATTACAGTTAAATTTCAACTACTATGGGACCTTTATTTAAAATTAATTCTCTATCGAACGAAATAATTCCTAATAGCTTCAGAATAATCGAATCATTTCCGATTAAGCGAACACTCGTAGTCAAACACAATCGATTCTATATTCAAATTAGAATAGATTTTCAAACGATCATGTCAACTCGATTCTTGTACATAGGTGGGATAGAAACGACCGCTTGATATTTGCGCCACATAATTTATTAACCCTTCAAACGTCACGTAGTCAGGCTCGGATGACCGGGCTGGCTTTAACGACCCAAACTTAGAGTTGTGGAGTCGCCAAACATTTATTATTTAAACACAATCGCGGCCTAGCCCCTACTACAGCCTACTGCGGAGTTTTCTATTGTTTGCTTTCAAGGGTTAAGACTTTGTTATATTGATGAATATGCAGATCGTTACTATGTATTATATATGGCACTGTCGTCTAAGAAACTACATACATTCTTAATTTGGAAGGATTCTCTGTTGAAAATCACAGATGTGTCCTTGCATTTTTTTAATGTAAATGTCCTTTCATACATAAGGGATAGTAGTAGCAGTAATACCTAATACTCTTAAGGGGTATCTAAACGAGCCATGTTTTACGGCAATTTGTGGCAGCAATGCTGTGGCCGGCAACATGGCAGTAATGTCCCGACCATATAGCAAAACATGTTTTGTATGGTCACCTATGGCCAATAATGATTTGTACTAATTAGTAGCTCATTTAATTGTTATTAAAGCTGTCACAGGGTATGGCCCAAGTATGGCAATTGGTCCCGGGCTGTGTAGCTCGTTTAGGAGACTAGATCATGCGCTAAATTATTGCAGACATATTGCCATTATTGACAGAGCAATTAGTTGCCAATAGTGCCGCCACAAATTGTCGTAAAACATGGCCCGTTTATACGCCCCTTTACGTTTCACACGTTCCTGTTGCCATAGGTATCCATGAGAGTGAAGGAATAGATAGCGCACTCGCACGTAACTGCTCATACACTTGTGCACTATAATATCTATCTCCTGTGTAATTGGCTAGTGTCTGCTGAGATGGGCCCCCGTCAGATATCCATGCGGGCAAAGCCGGGGACAAATCTTAGTTCTGAATATTAGCCAAACTCAGGTAAAGTTCCCCTTCCCATATAACACAGATATAGCTGAGAACGTGTGCTACCAGGAGAACATTACAACTAGGAGATGCACTCCAGTGAAATCTATTGCGGCATTTCATTGTAACTCGGGCGATAAAACTGTCTGGGAAACTGCGCACTGTTTTTGTTTCATGAACAATTGATGGATATAGCCATTTTTGTGGCTCAGTTTCTTTAAGTTTTAAGCAAGGTTATATTGGTTTTAATGCTGTTGTTCTTTTATAAATCGATTACGGTCAACGCGGCTAATCTTATCAGAGACTTGCGAACTCGGGAGATATAAAAATGCACTTCCACGGCAATGTCAGCACTCTTTATTCCCTCACTCGAATAGGACACGACTGAAAATATATAACACTAGCTGTCCCGCGCAACTTCGTATGCGTCAATTTCCCCCGTTTTTGCAACATTTTTCAGTGCTGCTCCGCTCCTATTGGTCGCAGCGTAATGTTAAAAAATAAAATAATTTTTCAATTCGAACCAGTAGTTCCTGAGATAACCGCAAACAAACTCTTCAGCTTTATAATATTAGTATAGATTTGATAGTGGTCTTGGAAGACCTATCTTTGAACCGACGAGTAACCTCACTAATATCTCTATCTGTTAGGTCACCACATTCACCTCTATCTATGGTACTATAGAGGTTGTGGTAGTACGCTGGACAGGCCGACAGCCAACAACAAGACTTTCATTTGATTTTGATATTTGGAGACGGTAATTTGACTAAAACAAATATAAGTCAACAGTCCTACAAGAATCTTTTGGCACTTCGATGACATTAAATGGAGGGCGCTTTACAAGATGGCGGTGTTAGTTCGGATTTTAGCCACATGTCAATGCAATATGTTCAATACCGGCCAATGACACAGGACGCTTTACAAAATGGCGGTGTTAGTTCGGATTTCAGCCACGTGTCAATGCAATATGTTCAATATCGGCCAATGACACAGGGCGCTTTACAAAATGGCGGTGTTAGTTTGGATTTCAGCCACGTGTCAATGCAATATGTTCAATACCAGCTAATGACACAGGGCGCTTTACAAAATGGCGGTTTTAGTTCTGATTTCGGCCACGCGTCCAATGATCCTTGTAGCACTGTAGAATATATAAATATATTTGCTTAAACTTTATTGTGTGTCAAAAAAGTTCAAACTCAAACTCAAATATCTTTATTTCGTAAAATCAGGTTAATGATTATCTGAAAACGTCAAATTAATACATACTAAAAAATATATAAAAAAAATTATACTAAAATGAGGTTAGGCGGCAGTTCCAAGTGTAAAGCTCATGAGAAGAAGCTGCCAAGAAATTCGTGGGCCACTCTTTTAAAAATGACGATCATTCGATTCAGCATTTGAAATTACTGTCACTTTGTACGTACGGGGTAGTCATTCCGGCTTACTAGTGTTATAGAAGTCAGTGTGTCACCGTTAGTCGCACTAATATTGATTTTTTAAGCTATTGCATAGCTTCTATCGCGGGCCTTGAGCGCGGGGACCGAATCCAGAAATTCCGTAACGAAAAAACCTCACGCTCCCCCCCCCACTCCGACGGGCACAGCGGTGATACTTTTTAGTTTTGCCATCTATCGATGAATAGCAGAACTTTTAATGACTGTTTTTAAATTAAAAAAAAAAAAAAAATTTAAGGAAAAAAAAAGTTCAAAACATTGTTTTGTTATAATTAAAAAAAAAATAATTTTTTAATTCCTTTTTTGTAATTTAAAAAAAATATTAAAAAAAAAAAAATTAAAAACATTGTTTTTTATAATGAAAAATTGTTTTTTTTTAATTGCTTAATTTGATAAAAATGCTATGCAATAGCTTTACCGCGGCAGTCCCCGAGTGCCACACAATTTTTTTTCTTAAATAAATACTATCAGTAAGGATCTTATTATTTGCATTTTGAAATAAAATTCACAATTTCTACATTAATGCATTAGTATTCGTGTCATAATCGTTTTATTATACAAGGCATAGTTCCAATTCTAAAATGATTTACATTATTTGAGTTATATCTTTGACCTACATCATACATTTTGACATGTTTTCGTCCAAATGTACCCATAGAAGCATTCTTATAGTAAAACTAGCGGGATGCTCCTGCTTTGTGTGGACTTTTCTCTACTATCTATAGGTACACATATTACGGAGTTATTAATACAGTATTATCTTTATATATATTTCTTGTGTGGGTCCAGCCGTTTAAGAGAAGTTCAGTGACATACACACGTATGTCACTGAACTTCTCTTAAACGGCTGGACCGATTTTGAGTTCAAGGGGATTCGAGGATGGTTTAGATTCACAATTGAAACCGATTCAATAAAAAAAAATAGGCGGTACGAAGTTCGCCGGGACAGCTAGTATAAATACCCTTCGGCCGTCTACGAAACCGTAGTTTAGTAACTGGTTTCGATGAAGGAATTATATATATATACTCGTACAACGTTATTCTTGGTATAGTGCAAACCTGAAAGTACTTTGCTCCGAATCAATACAAAGGGGGTAGTTTTTGGACCATGTTAATTATTTATTTAATCATTAATTTGTTAATTAATCATTCTAACAGTCTAAATCTTGTTAACAATGTGATGAGAAATGTAATCGTTTACTTATTTTCAATATTAACCATGGATTACGTACTATGCGACGCAATAAGCATGATACTTCAAAGTACATAAGACCACTTTAATCGCTTAAAACTCTGCAAGTTTTCAATATTTTCATTTACTTTTTTTTTTAAATAAAAAAAAGTAATTTCAATTCTTTAAATTTCATTTTTTTTTAATTCTGTAAAAGATTATCAATATAAAGGTTAAAACATCACGCATCAAAAACTGTGGCCTGGTTTAGCAGGAGGAGAAGGAGTTAGTGGATATAGAGCCCGACACTGAAAGCGAATTACATAATTCAGGAAGTATAGGGTTTGCTTTAAATGTTGATAAACTTCTGCTATTTTTACACTAAATGCAAATTGGCCTTTAAAAATCACATGATTAAGACTACCGGTCCTTTTACGGTTAAACCCTTTTTATTGCATGACGTTTCGGCCGTATTGCAACGGTCGTGGTAATAGAAACTACATAAACCTATATTCACGCGATTAAGACCCTTAATCAATACTTATGTTGAAATCATGACTGACATTACCATATTCATGGAATAGGCATTTCTCACTTCTCGTGAGATATGATTTCCTGGTAGGGCAACATTCCATACAACAAATTTCACAAACAGCGGGGTCCCAAACTTTGTTGTTATTAATTAAGAGTTATACTAAAAATAGTTTAAGCGTTTACTAAACCATTTTTCATGTGCTTGTTTGTTTTAAGCGAATCATGATAAGCATAAAATGGTTGCTAATTTCCTGTGATATTGTTACCACACCGGGGGTCGTGTTCGATCCCCATGCAGGATTATACTTTGATGTGTGATCAGGACGATGGTTTATTCTGTGTCTGGGTGTAATATATATATATATATATATATATATATATATATATATATATATATGTTTATCAGTTGACTGGTTACCATAGTACAAGAGGCAGTCAAATCTGATCCTAAACTAAGCAGAGCTAGTTTAGGATCAGATTTGACTGCCTCTGTGGCGCGGTGGGAGTGTATCCGACTGCTATGTCGTGGGTTCGATCACCGCCCAGGATAAAACCTTGTGTGTGATGAGCACGATGGTTTATTCTGTGTCTGGGTGTTATTGTTATCTATAATATGTATGTATTTAGAAATATATACAGTTGTCTGGTTTCCATAGTTCAAGCTCTGCTTAGTTTGAGATCAGATAGCGTTGTGTGAGTTGTCCCAAGATATTATTATTATTATTTCTGTTTACATAGGCCATTTGACACACAGAGGGTGTACTATAATTGCCGCTATAACAACAAATATTAAAACTAAACCGAGTCCATAACAAAAGGACGTTATAAGAACATGTAACGATAAAATTCTTCCACTGGTGTCGATAGACGATGCTAAGCTTTGATCATTTTCATCGCTCCTCGTTTAACGTGTGAAAATACATGAAATACGTGCAAAGTCTCTAAAGCCAAGTCTGTGTGCAATCAAAGTGTACAAGAAATAGCCTTGACATTGACCGAAATTGGCTGAAAATTCAGCTAGATGTGGGTTCTAAGCCATAGGCCATCTTCGTGGGTACCACCTCTGTCAGGTATTCTTACGTGTGAAATAATGATGTTAACACATCACTGTATTTCGTTTAAAGGCAATGTAGCTAGTGGTATTACTGGGCTAAGGAGATTCAGGTTTTTTTTTAAGATATGATAACTAGTAACGTGGGATTGGGTCCAACATTACTAGCAATCTTGTTAACCCCTCCAAGTAAGCTCAAAGACTTGTGTTAGGAGTGGGTTCACGTCGGTAGTTTAATGGGTAGGATTCGAACCCGCGAGCTCACGATTGCGAGATCGATGCCTTAGCCATTAGGCTACCGCTGCTTGATTTTGAATTCTCAAATGAGGAGTGCGGTGCGGTGACATTCAGATCTTTGCCAAACAAGGATGTTATGGGCTAGCGTGACGCTTACCATCAGCGCTCCATCTGCTCGTCTCTTCATTTCGTATAAAAAAAAGGAGACAACAATACAAATAAGAAGATGTGTATGCTGTATCTGACAAAATTACAATCTAAAATCCTCCGGTTTCCACTGCAGCTGGCATCCGATACACCACTATAAACAAACGAACTTCTTAAAATTACCATGTTTTTATTGGAAACTGGCGAACTTTTACGTGGACGGTTAAACCTCAAGTTTATGCTTCACTGTAATGCGTTTTTTGTTTGTTAAAACTATTACATTTTACTATCGGATCTGTGTATTGGATTCCCGCCAGGAATATGCGCAATCGTTCCCAGAAAGTTAAGGTTGTTTTAAATATTTTCTATCTTATGTAATCTAGGGAATTTTGCATTGGATTTTCTCTTTCCTATTTATTTTTGTTTTGTTTAAGTTATGGTTTTTGTAACAGAAAGAGTGCGCACAGTGTAGTGTAAGGTGTAATTATTTCAACTCTCGTGTTGTTATGTATGTGTTCAATGTGGTTACTTAAAATATTACTAACATTTAAACTTTTGCGTTGCATGATTATAACTATTTATTATAGTATATGTTGTCATTTTATGATGTACGTTTTGATTTTTGTATTAATGTGTAAAATGGTAAATAAGTCGAAATAAATTTCAGAAATAAATTTATATATATAATACATTAACAATAGAAAAATAAAAAAAATGTACTTATATTTATTTAATTATGTCGAAAATAGGACCTAATTCCAGGTTTCAGGCTAACGCCTGACGCTAATTTTCAACTAGGCCCTAAAGTGACTCTTGTTAGTTTATTTTTGAGATGATCTACGAACGTGTGTCAAAAAACTGACTCTAGCTGTCTAAAGTTTTTTTTTAAAGATATATATCAATGTGGGATTGGGTGCCACATTACTAGCAATCCTGTTAACCCCTCCAGCTAAACTTAACGGCCTGTGTTAGAAGTCAGTTCACGTCGATAGTACCTATAATGGGCAGGATTGGAACCCGCGACCTCACGATTGCGAGACTGATGCCTTAGCTTAACGGCTACCGCCGTTCGATTTTAATTTATTGATTGATACAGAACATTAAACTTAATAATCACTGTTAAAGTAATCTGGCTATCACTTGGATTAAACACTTAATCCTACATCTATTCCTAAGTTATCACAGATAATCCCCGAAACGAAATTAAGAATATGTTCTTAGATATTCTGATTCTGAATGGTTACAATTTTACAGTATTCTTCACATTATTAGCCACTTTGGAAATACGGTACGACATTTAAAATAATAAATGGTTACCACTAGGTGCTGATATGAGCTTTAAAATGGCAAGAACATGGCTCACTATAAAATATCTGGATACTTATATATTTACGTAGTAGTTTACACTTTAAATACTTAAGATAAATTCTATTTTGTGACTTACTTATATGGGTGCCCCAAACAAAACCCTTGTGACAAACGGATAAAGAAATTCAATACAATACAACAAATTCGGTACACAAAACAACCGTCTGGGTACACAGAATAAGGGAAGCATGTTCTCCCCCCTTATACTGCTCTTGGGCAGGGGCACCGAATCCCTGCCACCCCTGACCGCTGAACAGCCACTGACCGCCGATTCACACGTAGACACTTCGGCGATCACTACCGCCTCCAAATCCCACGGGGGTGTGCCAGCCAATGCGCACGCCGCCTCTGCAGACATCGAGCGGTATCCGCGTATGGCTCTGACCGCCATGGTCCGCTGGGGTCTCCCGAAGTGGACCCTATTCTCAGCGCGGTCAGGGATACCACCCACACGGGTGCGGGTGGTATCCCTGACCGCTCGGACAGATCGGGGCCGATCTCCTTCAAATGCCGGACGATGCGGGCAGCGAGAATCCTCTTCAGCAACTACCCTGCCTCGTCCAGCACCACGACAGGTCTGTAGGCCGCAATTGAGTCGGGAGGGCGTCCTGGCTTTGGAAGGAGCACCAGCTTCCCTGCCTTTCAGCAGACCCCCTGAGGCGGTCCACCATGTGGTCAAGGGTCAGGACCAACACCCAGGCGAGAATCCCATCCGGTCCGTGGGCGGTGTTCTTCGAACGCACTCGAAGAACAGCCGCGTCGACTTTCATCAACAGGCGGCACAGTTGTGTCGGCCTTCGATCTCATACTCGGAGACCATTTGTTGAGCTTGTTCAGCGCCGCTCGATATGGGTGACCCCAGGGGTCATGGCCGAGACCTTCCGGCATCTCCTCTCTTGCCCTCTCCTTGGCGCGACAGACAGCCAGCTTAAAGGTGTTTCTCGCCTGACGATACGCCTCATAAAGCTGGCTCTCCTCCTGGATATCGCGGTGACGAGTCCGGCTGCGGGTAAAGGACCTCCGCGCACTGATGCAAGCAGCGTGGAGGTCCAAGGGAGGCAAGCTCCTGGGACCACCAATACACCCCCTTCATCGGGTCGCGACGTGCTGAGTGGAGCATGGCAGCATTGCAAATCAGCGAAAACACATCGCGAATGCGGTCAGCCATCACGTCCATCTACTCGGTCGGAAGGAGATACGACCATGATGCCACGATGGCTGCCTCTTCCAGTAGGTCCCTGTTCAATGTACCCATAGCCCATCGTGGAAACCAAGGCCTTCTGCGCGCCGTGTGACCCCTACCCAATCGGGTCCTGGATTCTGGAAGACAGGGAGAGCTCCGATCGTATATATCGGTGATACGAGAGCGTGTCAAACTCATCCAGGATGACCCAGTTCCTTACTCGCGCTTCGACGGCAGGGGTAGCGAACGGAAGGCCCACTATCGCCCCCCTGCCACCGAACGCACGTGTCGAGGGCGCCTCTGTTTAGGAGACAGAGGATAGAAACCCACCGACACCACCCACTCCTCAACCGCCGAACCGCGGACGTCTGTGCTGGTGAATGCACTCCTAAAACAAGCCCTGAAGCTTAGCTGGAGGGGTTAACAGGATTGCTAGTAGTGTGGGACTCAATTCCACAGTGCTAGTTATCTTAAAAAATCTAGTCGATATGACATAGCATAAATTTTTCCGTATTTTTTTTTTTTTTATATAGGTTTTTTAAACCAGTTCTGGGAGTAGAGGGGTTTTGAGACACATCCCAACATGTTGCTACGACTGTAAGTATGAGGTACTAGGAGGTATTATAAAATGAGTACAAATTGTCACCATCTTACTCGGCTGTCTCAGACACCGTTCACGGACTGACGCGTCTCACAAGTCTAAATGAAAAGATCTCCTTTACAAAACGCAACTACAAAGAGATGACACAATTCCAAATGGGTCCGAGGGCGTCCGAAAAGGCAATAGAGTAATTACGTTTGACACAAAACTTTAGTTGCAATTGCTGAAAGAACATCGGAAATGACGCCGCTCGTTTGCCACTTCCTTCCTGCAGGGGCTAACTTTGAAATGTTCTATAATAACGAAAGGGAAGTTTATGTATATAGGGCGTGCTATATGTTATACTGCGAATTTATGCTTGCCTAGTAGGCGCGCTAGGCTACGAGTAGCACATTCCACGCACTTTTTGTTTTGTTTATTTGTATCTGTTACATTTTATGTTTCCCTGGTACAGTATCGGATTAGATAACATTTTATTGGTTGTTTTTATGTGGAAAACTGGAAAGGGTTCCGCGTTATGGGGTAGAAAATCGATGTATTGGGGTTACCAAAATAGTAACTCGGAACAGCATTAGGGGAATATAATGTGTCTCTTTGTCACAGAAATCGTACAGTGGCAAAAAAGGTACAAGTTCCCTTAAGGGATTTCTGTTAGAAGGGAAACACAGTATCTAAACAATCAAATGGCTTTTGATCTATGCTGTCAGGAATACATGTAGGCGCAGTTGGTACTGCAAAAAAATAGTATAAAAATAATTTAAAGTTAAAATATGTACATCTTTCAACGACTGAACCGATAAGCTGTTTATATCTGATTTTTTTCATGCCTAAAACCTACATTTCAAGGTTCAGAAAAATGGGCTAAACAGGTATCGAGCTTACAAATTACTTAAATTGAATATTTAAATGATTTTTAAAAAATATTCTTAAAAATTTACTTTCGCTACTGTTCACGATAAAGCGACAGTGTCAATATCTTTTCTTCTTAAAGAAACCTGCAAGAAAAAACATTTGTAATGTATGTAATAAAACATATAGTAGCAGGAAGTAGATCAATACATACAGCATCTGAAGTCCATTAGCCCGAAGATGAGGTTGACGTACGAAATGGAGGCGAACAGATCGTTGTCCTTCCTGGATGTGAAAATACATGTGAGATCAAATGGGTCCGTATCAAACTGCGTTTGTTGAGGGCAAGGTGTTAAGTCCCTCCAACACAAAGGAGGGATCCTTCGACCAGGCCAGGTGATCATGCCTGGCGGGCCGCGGCCCAACAGTTAACGTTGGGAACTTGTATTTATAGTTAGCAGCTGTGAAAACTTCTATATCGTGATTCAGGATTTGACGCGAGCTGTCAAGTGTCAATTTATTTATATTATTATATGTGGGTACCGCCACAATTTTATTGCAAGCCCACACACACGGACAAATACTTACCATCATCACCCCTGTCACCTGCCATCCGTTACGAATTCACTCATAAACAGAGCCCTGTGTGACCTTAAGCATTTAAAGCAAGAGTTTGTTCATGTTCAGGAGCCACTGAAGAATAACGGATACCAGGTGGTTCGACGACTGAAGCAACCGACTAAGAAATGCAGACATCCGGAAGTAAGTAGACAGCCAGCCTATCTTCCATTTTTTGAAGGTGTGACGGACAAAATTATGAGCGGTATTGAGAAAGTACTGCATACCAACTGTCTTCATGCAAGGAACAAATATTTCCACCATAGTAAGCCCACCGAAGGATATTTTACCATTACAAACACCAGGGGTCTACAAAATAAATTGCAGATGCGGGAGTTCATTTACAGGCCAGACGAAGCGGTCAAGAACTGACAACCCCATAAATCTGCGATTGCCGAACACATACTACACTGATCACTGGATCGAATTTTACTGCACGGAAGTCCTCTCCACTGATCGCCATCGTTAGAAGCGATTGAAATTTAAAAGAAAAAAAATTATCGGGACTTAAATTATTCCCGAACTGGAATCTGGTGATTAAATTAACAACACCTCGCTTTTGTTCGCAATCGAGTAAATACCAGAATAGGCATCCGTCGGTCGACTAACAGAATAGGGAGAGGATTAGGTTTGCGTGGCTACTTGGAAGAAAGAAGAAAATGTGAGGTTGGATAAAGAAACGTCTGCCTCACATACGGAGTTGTGACGCCCGCTCCACCTCCCCAGAAAACTTGTGACTGCGGTCGGTGCAACCTATGGTAAATACTTACTTAAATTAAACGCGGTTATTCTGTGTCAAATTGCCTGCATATGGTGTGAAATACTCTTAGAAAAATAAACCAAAACTTTAAAAAGCTACCTATCTTTTAAAAGAGAATTTCATTAGGCTAACGCAGAATGTATTCAGTGCAGAAGCGAGTCAACTTGTTGAACAAAATATATTTCAATACGATTCAGGCGATACGCATTACTCCGATTGCATCCGAACTGAATACGATTCAAAATATGTCAGACAATTTGCAATAAATGTGCTTATTGCTTATGCACTTCATATTTTTATTATTCGAATTTCGTTGAGTGAATTTCGAGTGAAGGATTAAATACTTGGTTTTATTATAAATACAGGGACACATGTTTGTTGGTAGCATGGACTGATATCAGAAAATTCAAAAGTGACTGAAAATAAGAGAAACAAGTCTACAGTGTGGTCGCTTACTAGAATTCCAAAGCGAAATAGAAGCTTTTTAATGATTTACATTGCTGTACGACTTTTTCACGTAATTTTTCTGAATGACCAGGCTTGTCGGAGTATAAGATGACCTAGAGATTGAATGGTGCTAGTATTCTGAAAATAACCTCTACTTTATCCTCCTCTCAAAACATTTTTGTTCACCCGAATGTCCAAAAACTTTTACCATTAAGAAGACAGAAAGAATTATAATATTACTAGGACATTAATTCAATAAGAAAATGTCCGCAGTTAACATAAAGAAAATACGGTAAGCTCGTAGAACAAAGAATATCTGGTGTAAAAATCACATTACCCTTAAATTATCTGGGTGGAATTCCTTCCACGAGTGCTTAAAAGCGGCTAGATTTCACCAAAGACACAGGGCGGTATTCAGGCATTCAGCGTAAATCTTGCGAGCGCACGGGAATGCGGGCCTGCGTCGACGCCATGACAGTTTTGCAATTAGGCGAACCACAAAATGGCAGAGCGGCGAAATTACCGCGGCACCTTCGTAATACTCCTCTACAAGGATTTGTACCAATATTGGACGTATAAAAACGTATAATATTGGTTTTAGAATTAGGAGATATTGATTCATTTACATACAATTAAACCGGCGTGTATACCACTCAACGAAAATATTGGTTTTGTTTTAAATGAAATCTTGTTTTAGCATAAATTTACTGTTCTATCTATACTTTTATTTAGGTACCATTTAGATCTTTTCCAACAGCTGTATCATGCAATAATACTTCAGCTGCTAATCACAAAATATCCAGGATAATTTTTGTGTCCATATTAGTTACCGGTCTTTAACATATTGACACATTATGCCATTAAATATATTGTCTCAAAAGTTGCGTGTATTTTATAAGTTTTCAAACGAAAATGAAGTAATTTTCAGCCCTAAAACTTCCCAGCTACTTCTGTTACAACCATCAAAGTTAAATCTTTTGCCAAATGACAAACTTTGGACCAACGTTCGCTAGCATGTGGGGCGAGTGTTGCGCCAGTCCGCAGTGACTCGACGTAACTTAGTTTGGCTGAAGTATCTCTGATTAAGTGACTTGCGTTTAAACCGCGGCTGATTTTGTCAAAGCAAATCTCTTGTCAAATATTTGCTTCAGGAGTTTTAAATTAATTGCTGGCTGTGTTTAGGGCTAGTAACTTTGTTCAACCAAATTGTAAGCCTTAAAGGCTTGTTAAGGGAGAAGGCAGACGTAGCGCAATATGTGTTTAGTTGTGTCATGACGCGAGTGTACTTCACTACTATGTATATACCTACAATAAAATTACATGATTGCCAACTTTGTCTCTTCATCATTCACTGGCAATGCTTTTAGCATTAAGTCCGCCTTTGTACAAAAATGTGCATAAAGTGTTAAAATAAATAAGTAGGTAATTAAGGCTACACAAGCTAACGAAGTAGTCTAGAGTTTGCAATAAGATTAATAATCATATCTTTACTCTTTAGACTTTGACAGCTGTCAAAGTAGACAGTTCTGTCTTTTGACAGGATCAAACCATTACTGCTTGAGGGGTTGCCATTCTTGCTAGTAAAGAAACATAGATATACGCAATAACAAGCCTTTCTAATGTAATCTAAATAAAAAGATACTTTGAGTATGAAAACATCGACGACAGTCTGCGTCCCAAATCCTCGGCACACACGATCACAAAATTGTAAATCACAACGCATACGAGAGCGATTTGCAGCTGGCGAATATTGCCCCTTATTCGTTCCAAGTCTATACCGTTACCTCCTAATGGCATCTGAGTGTTGGGTAAACATGGGTAAATATAAGTATAGGTACCAAGGTGGGGTAACTGTGTATATCGCGGAGCTTTTAGCGTATTTGAATAAGATCTGGCGTGTGGGGCAAATAGTTTCGGTTTGGTTCTTTGCTCGCCTTTGATTTAGTGAATTCGTTAAGTAGTGGTTCCTGTTTTCTAATCTGTTTCGATCTTTAGTTAAGTCGAATGTATCTAACCACAATGTGTTTGAAATAGACTGGTATTTCTAGATGTATATTTATTTCTTTAGTTGCTTTTATACTAAGTAGATTCACTATCGTATTTCATTCTAATTAGTAAGACTGAAGCATAGTTCATACCACATGCTGAACATAGTGGGGACATACAAGTTATGACCCATGGTGTAGGCGTACTGAGGATGTGTTCCCTCCTACCTACGACATGGGGTCTTTCATAAGAAGCGTGAAGAAGCACCTTGCAGGTGAGCAAACAAGCACAGTCAGTGCTGCACGTAGTGCTGTACTGTCTGGCTTTCCGTTTGGACTCCATTTCCACTTAACATCAAGTGGAATGGAGTCATTTGCTTGCTTACCTATAAAAAAAATTGTGGGGTCAGTCCACCTGATGTTAAGTGGACTCCATTTCCACTTAACATCAGGTGGAATGGAGTCATTTGCTTGCCTACCTATAAAAAAAATTGTGGGGTCAGTCCACCTGATGTTAAGTGGACTCCATTTCCACTTAACATCAGGTGGAATGGAGTCATTTGCTTGCTTACCTATAAAAATAATTGTGGGGTCAGTCCACATGTCAGACAGACGTACCTACAGGTATCTGTGCCTACACCTGTGCCTGGGTACACAGATACACATTTCTTTTACATCAGGGGTTAAAAAATAACCACTTACGATAAACGCTTACCATAGTACAAAAACTGCAGTAACATAAAAATATCAGTATGCTTCGTTATAATAAAGGCTCCATTTCTTTGTAATAGCGTAGTTTGTATATAAATGAGGTTATGCATCGCTTTAATTGTACCAAAACTCATAAACAGAGTACGAAAATGCGTACTGTGTCCACAAATTTGTTGAATTTCCGGAACATTTTGCAGTTAGGAACAAGCGGCTATAATGCAAATCAACGCGCTACAGTGACAATGCGATGGGACAAAAAACATTAAACGGTTTATTTTAATGTTCCAGTCAAGTATCTTGGGACAAGAAACTTTAGTCTTGGTCACGATAATGTAGTTTTATTGTTCGAGTAGATATTAAGAGATATATTTAGTTGCTGGAAATATTTCCAGTGCGAGTTGCTCGTATTTATTATTAAATTGTATTTATTTTATTCTCTAGTTGTTGCTGTGTAGACTCTCGATTGTGGAGAGCTTTTGAAGACCCTTTTAGAGGTAAATTATGAATATACTTAGCGAGTAAGGCGACAGCGACCATGAGAAATCTATGAAAATGATGGTGCTAAGAAAGTTTCGTGAAGAGAAATAAGTCTTATGTCATAAGTAATTTATTTCATAAACAAAAAATGGAACAAGCATTCTATGGTCTTAGTACATTATCAAAATTGATGAGACGATTCCAAACTGAGAGCGTAGAATTAGTATGAGTACCGGTCAAGGTGTGCCAAAGTGGGTGCACAAAAAATAATCTTTGTTTTAATTTGTCAGTTTGTTTTTATATGTATCTTGATTTAAAGAAAAATATTTTTATTATTAGCTATTTTTAGTACACTCCCTTTACAATGTGGCTGGATTCTGAATGCGGAAGACAGGCTGGTCGTTGTACCATTAATTGTGGAGAGTTCAATGTCCAGTAGTACTTATGAGGCATATTGCTTTAATTCGTCATTATACCGCGACATTTCACATATAAATGAAATAATCTATACTAATATTATAAAGCTGAAGAGTTTGTTAGTTTGTTTGAAATCGGTAATCTCAGGAACTACTGATCCGAATAGAAAAAATCTTTCACTGTTAGATAGTCTATTTATCGAGGCTATCTATAGGCTATATAACATCACGCTACAACCGACAGGAGCGGAGCAGCAATGAAAAATGTTGTAAAAAAAAAGGGAACCTATAACCTTCCTCGATAAATGAGCCATCTAACAGTAAAATATTTTTTTTATTTAGGACCCGCAGTTCCTGAGATTATAGCGTTCAAACAAACAAACAAACTCTTCAGCTTTAAAATATTATAGTATAGTTATAAATGTTAGGGGTGGGCAATGACCCGCGCAACTTCATCTGCGTAAATTTTATTTATTTATTTTTATTTATTTAACTTCTTGCACACAGAAAATTGTACAAAGGCGGACTTAATGCCTTAGGCATTATCTACCAGTCAACCTTAGGGTGATGCAGAGAACTGTTTGAGGTGGGTGCTAAATCGACTTATATTTCTAATGCTAAATAAGCAAGAAAGTGATTAAAAAAAAAAATGTAATAATAATAAATAAATAATTATAAAAACAATACCATACTTAGAAATATATAAATACACATACATACACACACAACATACCAATACATACATTTACATACATAATACATACTCATAACTATACAAATACATACTTATTACATATATAACCATAGATTACTATAATTGTGATGATTCCGCCAATAACTTCGTATAGAAATTACGTACTTGGAACTTAAAGGTGACACGAGATGTAGACATTCTTATTTCGAGAGGGAGCGCATTCCAAAGGAGAATAGATTGAATAGAGAAGGAAGAATGCACCAGAGTGGAGCTGTGAGCAGGACAGAGAAGCAACAGATTATTAGAGGAGCGTAGATTCCGATCATGACTAGAGCAGAGAAATTGAAAGTGAGGTGTTAGATAAGTAGGGGCATGAGGAGAAATTAGGATTGAATATAGCGTTGTAAGTGCACGCAAACTACGGCGCTGCCGGATAGGAAGCCAATTAAGCTGAGTGCGATAGTTGGAGACATGATCGTACTTGCGTAGGTTGAAGACGAATCGAATGCAATTGTTGAGAAGCCGGTCAAGTTTATGGAGCAGATCAGCATTCAGGTCGAAATAGCACACATCACCATAGTCAATGATAGGAAATATTAAAGTCTGCACTAGCGTTACTTTAGTATTAACTGGTAGAAAGTTTTTGAGACGATAAAGACACCGCAAAGTGCCAGTGACCTTCTGACTGACGTTAGCAATTTGAGTCCGCCAGCTAAGGGTGGAATCAATATGCAAACCTAGATCCTTGACATCATGGCTAACAGGAATAGCAGTGCCGTGAAAGATAATAGGTGGTAATGAATCAAAATCTATTCTGCTAACCATGTGAGGACTGCCAACAACGATTGCTTGACATTTTTCAGGATTTACCGAAAGACCAAACTCGTCCGACCAGTTCTTTATCGCCATCAAATCTCGATTCACATTATCGATAGCTTCATTCAAATTGTCTAGTTTTGTCTGAACGTATAGCTGAAGATCGTCGGCATACAAATGATACGTACATCGAAGTTCCTGAGTTAAAAGATTGATAAACAAGGAGAAAAGCAGAGGAGATAGAATACCGCCTTGAGGAACGCCCGCAACGAGATCACGCCAACTAGAGAATGTATCATCGATGCGAACCGACTGCTGGCGCCCCTGAAGATATGAAGAAAACCATTCCAATGCACCCGATGAAATATTATAATACGAGAGTATTGATAGAAGTATATCGTGGCTAACTGTATTAAAGGCGTTTGAGAAGTCCACCAACACCATGACAGAAACTTTTCCATCCTCCACACCGGCTCTGATATCGCCAGTTACTTTTAGCAATGCGGAGATAGTACTATGTCCAGGCCTAAAACCAGATTGGAAAGGACATAAGATGCCATTAAGCTGTACAAATGCGGATAATTGTCGGTGTACACAGGCTTCAAGGACTTTAGACAGAAAAGGAAGAATAGATATTGGACGGAAATGATTAGGAAGAGAAGGGTTTGAGATCTTAGGCAGAGGTCGCACGTATGCTTTACTCCATAAGTCGGGAAAACGTCCTGATTGTAAAGAAAAGTTAATAATATCCGTAATTCCAGGAAGAAGCTGGTCAAGGATGGTAATGATCATACGGCGGCTGATGCCGTCACAACCTACAGCCTTCGACTTGATGGAGAGTATAATTCTCTTGATCTCATCGGGTGCAACAGGAGAAAAATAAAAAGGATCATAAGTGACTTTAGATAAGCTTGATATATAGTTAATTGTACGACATCTGGTTAGATAATCTATCGACACAGACGTGACAAAGTGATCATTTAGATCATCCAAACCAACTGTAGCAGGCAAATCGGATTGTTGCGCTTTACCGATACCTAGGGTTCCTAGGAACTTCCAGATATCGGCAGGAGATGATGAAGAAATATTATCAAGAATATGTCGGCGTTTGGCGTTACGTATCATTTGATTACACCGATTCCTTGCAGCTTTATATGACGACCAGTTGACATCAGATCGATTTGTCTTAAACCTCCTAAAAGCCCCATCACGGCGTCTAATAGCAATCTGAATAATTTTTGACATCCAGGGCGCCGGAGGCCTTCTTACTTTAATTGTGTTAATAGCGTGGACGTTGTATACATTCGTAATGAGTTCATTAAAAATGCGAACCTTATCATCTACTGAACTCGACATCACTAGGTCCCCCCAATCGACAGCAGAAGCATCCTCACGCAGCCTATCAACGTCCATCCGAGCAAAACAACGCATGAGTAAAAGTTTTGGTTTAAGTTTGGGAGGGTTTAAAATATAAGTCAGGAAGATAAGATCATGAAGAGAGAAACCGGGAGCAGAAAGTTGGCCGTGAGAAGAAACAAGAGAAGGAGAAGAAGTAAGCATAATATCCAGCCAGGTGTCAATTCCGTTGATGTTATGATGAGTGGCTTGAAGTGGGAGTATATGGAGACTGGCGGATTCCACGATGTTGCGAAATTTAGTAGAGCGAGGAGAAGTGCGTGCAAGGAGGTCTGTGTTGAAATCACCCATGATGATGTAATGCTCATATTCGGACCCCAAAGATTCTAAAACGGACTCTAAGTCATTGTAATAGTCCACAGAAGGAGGACAGTAGACCACGCCTATAATGGTTTTAACTCTCTTGACCCAAACCTCTAGAAAGAGAAACTCAGCCGACGCTGCGTAGTTAGAAGGAGATGAAGCAATAATTTTAAAGGGAAAATCGCTACGAAGATAAATAGCAACCCCACCTCCACGCTTATCAACCCGATCTTTTCGGATCAAGATAAAACCAGGGAGGGGGTAAGTGGTGGAAGGTAAATGAGGTTTGAGCCAGCTCTCCGAAATCAGAATGGCATGAACGTTGGTACCTGGAAAAGTATTAAGGAGATCACTGTAATGTGATGGAACACTTTGGGCATTTAAGTGACACACATTTAGTAGTAGATAAATTTTCCCTTTTTTCTTCCTTTTTTTTTTACAACATTTATCATTGCTGCTCAGCTCCTATATGTCGTAGCGTGATGTTATATAGCCTATAGCCTTTCTCAATAAATCGGCTATCCAACAATAAAATATTTTTTCAATGCGGCCCAGTAGTTCCTGAGATTATCGCGTTCAAACAAACAAACAAACTCTTAGGGGGATGAAAAATAGATGTTGTCCGATTCTCAGACCTACCCAATATGTACACAAAATTTCATCAAAATCGGTCAAGCCGTTTCGGAGGAGTATGGCAACGAAAACTGTGACACGAGAATTTTATATATTAGATTATCCCTCCCACCGCCACAACAAAGAGATGATTCATATTTTTTAGTAATAAATATAGCTTATGTCATTCTGGAATAACGTAGCATTGTAATGGTGAAAGAATTTCTGAAATCGGTGTAGTCGTTTTTGAGTTTAATCGTTACAAACATACAATAATACAAACCTTTCCTCTTTATAATAAAAGTGTAAATGTAGATTAATGTAGATTAAATTTAATGTTATTCTTTAATTCTGTAACCACTGCCATGGAAGCTACATTAATACAAAGTTTTTTTTTAATGATAACTTGCAATGTGGGCTTGTGGTCCCACATTACTAGCAAACCTGAACCCCTCCAGCTAAACTCAATGGCTTGTGTTAGGAGTGGGTTCACGTCGTTAGTATAATGGGTAGGATTTAACCCGTGACCTCACGATTGCGAGATCGATGCCTTAGCCATTAAGCTATGCTTAGTTGTTAGTATCAGACTTTATTGATTTGCATTTTTCATCACTCATCCACTATCGACATATAACATGGCGACCCTGTTAGGATCAAAAATACTGAAGGCTTGATATATGTTTCATAAACTTAATAAATTTAAAAAAGCTTGACTACGGTTTTAAGTTGAGTTTCTTTCTCCTCTATTAGGTACTTTATATTGAATTTGTTATTGCCTCATTTAAAAACCATACTTAACCATTAAAAAATGTTAGCGGGACTACATTCCCAAGTTAGTAAGGTTTTGTACATTATGGTTAACCTAAAGTGGATTTGTTACATTCAAAACACAGTTCTGTGGCGTTGTATTACTAAGGTATTCGCAGTTTGAGCTAAACTTGCTACCGTGAAGAGAACCTTGGACTAAGTCACGGGCGTAAGCAATTTATTTCAAAGATGCAAGATTTTAATAACGTGGGGAGCCATATTATCAGCAATCTTTTTAACATCTACAGCTAAGCTAGATTGCTTGAGTTAGGAGTGGTTTCACGTCGGTAGTATAATGGGCAGGTTTCGAACCCGCAACATTTCGATTGACCATTTGTCAATAATGGTTAAGGCTCGAGTCCGATGCTTTAACCATTAGGCTACCGCTGCTATTTTAAAACGTACGTCTTGTTCATTTGAGTAAAGAAATAGTGATATCTAAATTACATAAGTTTTTTTACTAGTTACTCGACACATCTGCTCGTTTATCTATCGTTTAGTGAAATCATATAAGAATGTTACAGAAAATTTCATAATTATTTTAATTATCACCCATTTCCCGTCTAAATTTGTGCACATACTTGTAATAATTTTAAACTTTCTACCAAAAATATTTTGTTTTTTTAATTATACAAAAGTTATTATGTGAAATTTAGCCTACTCAACATTTTTGACTCTAATAATGACAATACATTAAATTTAAACTTAGTACAAAAATTTAAATTTAATACAAAAAATATAATACTACGGGTCTTAATCGCGTGAATAATTTAAGGTAAAATACCTTGTTTATTGCCCAACATTTCCACCGTATTGCAACGGCCGTGGTCATGGGTAGTCTACCTGTGACCACGGCTGTTGCAATACGCCGATTTACGAGTATAATTATTCACGCTATTAAGACCCGTAGTATATATAATTTTATTATGTGTACAAATCGCGAAAGTTTATCAATGTTTATAAAGACAATACAAATCGTTGTTCATTCGCTGGAATCTTATCCCTTGTTCCATTGTTCACACATTTGTCACCTGGCACAGTGTGACTATTCGAAGCACTCGGTTTGTAATGAGGTTTGCACCAGCTCGTAGGACGGCCAACACTTCATGCTCACGATGTGTAATATACCGATGTTATAAACGTGGTATGCACGTAATAACGTCAGAAACCTACTGCTTCTTACTCAGCACCTTTAATTTTTCAAAGCAATTGAACGAATTTGCAATTGAAATTCCGTACCCACGCCATCTACGGGCAAAGCCAACTATATTATTATATTCTAGGCTGTGTTGCTAAAAATGTTATAGTGCCTACATGTCATAAAAAATCTGGTACACGAGATAAACAGATGACATTTTTTAAAACGGTTGAATAGATTTTCATTATAGCTAAGAATAATCTATAGTAAACCACCTATAATTAAAAAAAAGTGCATTCAAATCCGATTTCTATTTTTCATTAGTAGCAATGTCACTTATTACATCACTGTTTTTAGTCAAAGTGTGACATTGTGATATACAATGTATGCACCAGTTCATCCCCTCACATTTGTCACCTGGCACCGTATAACTTTTTTTTTAAAGATAACGGGCAATATGGTATGGGTCTCCAATTACTAGCAATTCTATTAATCCCCTCCAGCTAAACTAAATGGTTTGTGTTAGGAGTGGGTTCATATCGGTAGTATAATGCGTAGGATTTGAACCTGTGACCTCAAGATTACAAGTCCGATGTCTTAACCATTAAGCTTCCGCCACTTTAAATTCTTCAGTAATAAAGTTGCAGCTACCAGTGGCACGCGGCAAGTGCGGCATTGCTAACATCGCAGCTCTGAAGTGCTTCTCATAGTTTACGTTCAATAACTGACTGGCCTGTTGGTTTAGAGGTTAGTGATCCTGACTACTAAGTCAGAGGTCGTGGGTTCGATACCCACCCAAGATACAAAACTTTGTATGATGAGTACGATGGTTTATTCTGTCTGGGTGTCAAAAAAAATCTTTAATAATAAAAATATAAGTAGGTACCTATGTTTATCACTTGTCTGGTTGCCATAATAGATGCTCACACACGAAACTAAGCAGTAGTTTCGTGTGTGAATTGTTCCATGATATTATTATTATTATAATAAAACTATGTTTCTTGCTTTGTGACTTCTAGGTCAGCGCATGAGTGCACCTAAAATAAAATAAAACAGACTTAAACAGACTCATAGAACAGCTAAGAAGTTATGATAAAATTACTTTTTATTATTAGAACAATACGCTAGTATATCTTCAGCCTATGGAACGAACTATAATTTATCAGTCCGCTTTTAGTCAATCCCTTGTCCCTCACCTGGTGCACTGTGACTGTTTGAACTACTCACTCGTAATGAGGTTTACAGCTACCAGCGGCTCATGGCAACCGGCAATATGTAACACCCATAGACATAAAGACTGGACTATGCCTTCCCTTTTAGGTATGGAGTAAATACAGACCATAAAGCGTGAGATACACAAATCACTCGTGCGGCCTAGTTGTATCTTTCTAAAATTGTATTTGTCCTACGTCACGGGATTATCTCTTTATCTTTATCATCAAAAAATAGATAGCTATTGGCCGCATAATCGCTTTGTCTCTTTCTAGTGGGTCATTTTGTGAGGTTATAGCGCAGTCTAGTCTTTATGTCTATGGCAACACCGCAGCTCTGAAGTGCTCTACAGTCAACGTTCAATAACGGTGTAATTAGGTGTTATCGATGTGTTACAGTGATCACTGTACGTCATTCATATGAGTTCATGTTCAGTGTTTGCTGGTTAATATGGTTTATTCCACCTTATTCACCTGGTTGATATCACCTGGGTGAACAAAGTAGACATAACTAGTGTCCTCATATCACCTTTTGATAATTGCACCCAGGTGAGTTGAGTGAACGTAAGGGGTGTCCTTTGTTCACCTGTGTACTATAATCACCCAGGTGAACAAACGCGACGTTTTTTAATATTTAATGATATCACCTTGATGAACAAGGTGAAATAAACCGTTAATATGGTTGATCTATAACTAGCTGATGCTGGGTTCCATCCTCGTCGATGCCTTTCTTATTATTCTTTTACATAATTTAATTGAGTACTTGATGAGTAAAAATGATCCATATTATCCAAGTAATTTTGCAAAGTTACTTAGTTAACTTAAAGTAACTCAAACTAAATCCAACGCTTACTTCTTAAACATTTTTAAATTTATTTAGTACTAGCTGTCCCGCGCAACTTCGTATGCGTAAATTTTCCCCGTTTTTGCAACATTTATCATTGCTACTCCGTAATTATTGGTTGTAGCGTGATGTTATATAGCCTTCCTCGATAAATGGGCTATCCAACAGTGAAAGATTTTTTAATTTGGACCAGTAGTTCCTGAGATTACCGCGTTCAAACAAACAAACTCTTCAGCTTATAGTATAGACTAGCTGACCCGCGCAACTTCAGCGTAAATTTTCCCCGTTTTTGCAACATTTTTTGTTGATGCTCCGCTCCTATTGGTCGTAGCGTGATGTTATATAGCCTATAGCCTACCTCGATAAATGGACTATCCAACAGAAAAATATTTTTTTAAATTCGGACCAGTAGTTCCTGAGATTACCGCGTTCAAACAAACAAACAAACTCTTCAGCTTTATAATATTAGTTTAGATTATATCGTAAAAACACACGGACGCACATTTCTTGTAATGCGAATGGTATTAATACTAAAAACTACTATTATAATGTAGGTGATTCAATTTAAACGTAACATAAAATAAAACCTTTTAACTTAAAACCATCTCACATGCCTCAACCTAAGTAGTGTTATTTCTCAAACGCATTCAATATCGCCTCCATTTGTTTGACAATCAAGTTCAGGTTAGTTACAATCTACGGAGTGACCGCACGCCGCACTGCCCTTTGACGTCAAACCTGTGAATGTAGCAATAAACTTTGTGGGGAGCCGTTTGATGGCACTTTGGTACTACGGTCGAACGGGGACTGTTGGACTACTGACTCTATTCTAGATAGATATTGGGTATTATAGGATGCAGGGTTTGGATGCTTACAATAGGGTACATGACTGTCAAGTCATTCAACAATTTCGGACGCCAAACCATGCTTAGTGTAGGGTTGGCAGCTGTTTCTACAAAGAAATGCACTAGGTATGAAAAATACCAGCAAAAGAGCGTGTCTTTATGGCACTTACGTCACGTTATTGAGAAGTGTATTTTTTCGCGACTAATTCAAAGACTGTTTATCCGATCATGTTGAAAATAATTTTAGTTGAGAGTATTTATTAGGCGTTTTGTACTGTTTTTCTTATTTTTTGGCCATGAGTTTAAAAGAGAAAGGGGAGAGGACGCCATTTTTGCAACCATCAGAGCGATTATTTCCAACCAAAAATATTTATAGAAATCTTAAAATGTTTTTAAAATACCTGTCGAATAATGTGCCACTCGTCGCTGAAAAAAAATCTACTTTTGTTACATATATGGAGTGTAGCCCTAGAAAAATTTATTTTTATTATATAACTAAGTAGCGGCTCATACAAGTCATCTATATTTAAAATGTAGTAGTTGTAGTGTAGTTTTTGAGTAACATGCCTGTGTCATATGGACGGATAGATAGACAGACAGACATGATGAAACTATAAGTGTTCCGTTTTAGCCATTTTGGCTACAAAACCACAAAAATCGTAGACACCTCGATACTGCAGTCGAATGGGGAGTTGGAATTGGAGTACTAAATTTGATTTAGATACTACTATTGGGTAATAAAGGATGTACGTTGGATGCTGAGATGTTAAGACGATGGGATGTTCATTACTTGCTCGGTTTCTTTTAATTCATCACGTTTCTGCAGTTGCAATAAATGTAATTGGCCAATGTAAGTGATTGGTCATTACAGGATCGCTGATAGAGCTGACAGCGTCCATCTTTAGTTTTTTATGACAATCTTTGCAGCGCGGGGCACTTTAGAAACATTTAACGGACGAAAATCAAATACCTACATCCAAATTTTAAATTAACATTTATCGATATGCATAATGTTGAATTGTTAATTTCTATTACAAACAGATACCACTTTTTAAACATTTTAATTTTATGTGCCAACCAACATCTTGAAACCAACATCTTGAATTTCTTACATTCTATACGATTTCGACCTAAAACCTATAATGAACAAATCGGCCAAAAAATTATAATTCAGTCTATACATTGCATAAGTATGTTGCTGATGTCTGATTATAGAAAAAGTTGATTCTCTGTGATATTTTACAATTGTTAGGTTTGTGTGATAAATCATTTGTTTTTTTTTACCTGATATAGTTATTATCAGATTGGTAGACTTAAATAATTACGTACCTATCTAATTATAACTATGTCCACGCACTCAGCCACTCGTCGCATCGCCGCGATAAAATCGCCATGTAAGACACGAAGAGAGTGTATAGAAGAATAGGTGGCCACGATTCTTTCGCTCGTGGATTCTTCCCATATGATTTTCTGTGATATTAAGTAAGTTAATAATTGTTTCTCTTTGATATTTTTGTAAAAAAATATTATACAGGTTTAAGGAGGAACTAAATTATAATAAAATAATTTATTATTGAACTAGCCTAAACATTTTTTTTTTAAATTTAATTGGTGTTTCCCATTAAAGGTTTTCTTTTTTAAAGATAACTAGCATTGTTGGATTGTGGTCCCAATTTGGTGGTTTTATAATAACATACAAAGCATTTTTACTGACTGTAATCTTTATACTTGTTTCGATATTCGTTTAAACAATGGTATCCGTTAGGAATAGAAAATAATATTAGTTGAAACCAATACCAGTGGTATTAGTTTTTGGTATTAAGATGGAAAAAATCGATTTTCTTTCTTCTGATATTTTTCTTCTTCTTTAAACTAAAGACGAAAATATATTTATTCAAAAACAACTTATATCACGAAAAGCAATAGATATTATGAATAAATAATATAAAGAACAGTAGGTAATTTTAGAGGAGGAATAAATAATATTATTTTACTTCAATAACATGTTAAATGGGACAGTTATAGGCTGTTATTAGATATTTATCTGTGCCCGCACGTGGAAAGAATACTAATACGTTTACGTACTGTGTAAATTATAGCTTTTTCAATGTTTAATTAAGGTGTATGTATTGGTATGACGAATAAAAAATAAAATAAGCCTTTATTCCTGTTTTCCAATAATTTGTAGGACAATAAACATGTATTACTGACAACCATTTTTTCCAACAACAGCTTGACCTTTGACAAAGACTTCCTCCAGTGACTTCCACCTATCTCTGCCTCTTGCAAATCTAATCCATTCTGGACCGGCAACTGTTTTGAGGGCATCTTCCAAACGTTTCATTGGTCGGACCTTCACTTCGTTTGCCATCCCTGGGGTATCACTCCGATATTACTTTGGTCCATTTCTCCTTTTTCTGTCTCAGCATTTGTCCCGGATATTTCCATTTAAGTGTTTTACAAACTTTATTTACATCTTTAAATTAATTTTGTTACATTTTTAATTTTGTTTAACCTTATTTTATCTAATAAATGTTCGTGAACTTTCGCGATTTGTACACTTTTTTTTTATAAGTAGTTTTAGTAATATTTAATTAAATATTTTATTTTAAGGCTAAATACCTTTGTTTATTGCCCGACGTTTTGACCTTATTACAACGGCCGTGGTCACGAGTAGACCTGGAATTAAGACCCGTAGCTTATAAAATTCTTATGTTATCTTTTCTTTTTATCTAATAGTTGTTGTAGCATTTATTCTAGTGTTTTTGGACATTCTAAAAATAGAATTAGATCATCTGCGAAGCGTAAATGATTCAGGTTTACGCTGTTTATGTTGAGTCCATTTTTATTTCAATCTAGGTTTCTGAGAATCATCTCTTAGGCAGCCGAGAACAATTTGGGTGAAATTATGTCGCCCTGTCTGCCAAACTCCTCTCCTTTTGCTTTCAGCCTGATTTGGGCTGTGCTTTTTGAGTATATTTAAGTATGTACTCGTATGTACTTTTTCTGTATATCTTGAGAACGTAGTGCTTCCCAGATGTATTCATGTTCTAAAGAATCGAAGGCCTTGCTGTAATCTATAAAGTCCAGGTAGTAACTTTAATTGTATTCATTCTACTTCTGTAACACTTGTCATAGAACATGTATATGATCTACTGTTGGTTTTCGTCAAGTGTAGATGTGATTCTACAATAAGCTGTTTTTTCTTTTCTATCTCTTTTTTTATTTAGGAACATTTTCAATCTCTAAAATTTTATTGAAGATATCTTTTAATGTAGGGGCAATGATCGGTAACCTTACCAATCAAATAACGAACGAACTGCTTAAAGCTACCCAGCTTTAATCAATTCGTTCATTATTTAATTGGTTCCTGGAACCGGTATGATGAATATCAAGTAATGATTGAAGTGTTTGTTTGTGGTCATGGTTAAATGAGGTGGGTAATGTTTCTTAACATGAAAATGGCCTTGACACAAGTTAAAATTCAACCGATCCGATTTTAATCAAACAAAGCAAAGATCCCTGATTAAATTAGCATTCAGAAACTTTTTTCAATGCTAACTGACTTCAATTACAAGAGTTCCGTTGTCTACGAAACTAACCATCAGATTTTAACGAAATTTAAATGGGACCGTTTCGGAATAAAACTTTTTCGAATAAAAAAACTATTTTACAAATCCGTCAGAGTATATATGATGGAGTTATGCCCGAACATACTTAAAAAACAATATATAAACCTCCGAATAGGGAACCTCCTCCTTCTTTAAAGTCAGTAAAAATCGTTCTATTCGTTTAGGAGCTACTATGACTCAGAGAGTCACATATACCTATTTGTGACTCGTTAAATTTATAATTCTCGTCATTTTGATTCTTGGATTAATATTTTTAAATTCCAACATAAAAGAAAAGGGTATAAAGAATAGGCATAGGCCCGTAACACTAGGGAAATATAATAATCAATACATTCTATCATATACGCATATCGTGTGATTCAAGATCTTTGCCACTTCATTTATGTGCTTATACAGTTTGAAATATAGGACCCACTTTGCCCTTGAATGTCCATATCGGCACCGCATGTCATAACGGGCCATCAAACCAATCAACCCTTAAGTAATCAACGGAACATTAAGTCTGGCCGTGTTGCCCCAAAGTTTGTGACCTCACAGGGCCAACTTCGTCATTACGTCCAACGAAAGCGCCTAAACAAACTATCCAAAATCTCATCAAAGCCCAGTATGTAAAATACGAAAGAATCGCGACACCTCTATTGAATTTCATTAGAAAACGAAGTCACTAATTACTTCGGTACGCCACTTTAAATAGGGCTTCCAAAGAAAATGCAAACTTAGGATAAGTTTTCAAGATTTATTTTGAAAGTGGAAATAATGTTTGTGATTTTATTACGATTTGATTTCAGAACCATCATCGAAACAGTAGGTACACAGACTTTAACCATAGACAATAAATGTACATCTCACCTGAGACGGGGAAGACTAGAAAATGAAATCAATTCCCCCCTTTGCGCGTGACTTTTTTTTATTACTTTGTTGCCGTAACCAATGTGTATATTCACACCGGACGGACATACCGAAACTATAAGGGTCCCTTGTTTACTACGAAACTCCATTAAGGATTAGATGGGATTGTAATTTTCAGAAGAACATTATAAAATAAGTGGCATTTTGCTTTAAATCATATTAGGATCTCGGTGCGCGAGTACTACTCGCTTTTGATAGGAAGTACCTATATAATTTGATGGAACAAAGTGACATTGGTTGTTCTTTGCCACAAAAAATGCTGCTGCTCACATGTATTTTCATACGTGTAAGCAGAATCAGACGTGCTAGTGCTACACTTACACACACTTTAGAAAACCAAGTCACTAATTATTTCGGTGTAGCATTGGCTGTCAGCAATCGGCACCTATATAATTTGATGTTCCATCACCCAAAGGTTGGCTAGTAAAGAATGGTTTTAGCATTAAGTCCGCCTTTGTACATTATTTTTGTGCATAAATCAATAAATAAATCATATTAATAATATCTTGGGACAACTCACACAAAGCCATCTGACCTCAAACTAACCAGAGCTTGTACTATGGCCACTAGACAGCTGATAAACATACTTATGTATTTCTAAATACATACATATTATAGATATGACACCCAGACACAGAATAAACCATCATGTCATCCACACACAAAGTTTTATCCTGGGTGGGGATCGAACCCACGACCTCCGGCTTAGCAGCCAGGGTCACTAACCACTAGGCCAATAGGCCAGTTGACTCGAATATATTAAAATAGGTATAAATGTAATTGCAGGATATCATATTACGCCCCATATAATATATATACGATACGATGTTTCAAAATTGGTGATATTTCAGTGTTCGGGCGGGACTAATACGTTTCAATATTTCTGAAAATCCAAGGCATCGGGATAATCCATCTAATTCCAAACACTTGGCGACCCTTTACCGAGTAGATTGGGAAAGAATGGGAAAGGGCCAATTCATCGGATTCTAATTAGAAAAAACTTATTCTGATCCTGCTAAGGAAGTTTCTACTTCATTGTTTTAGTCTCAATGTAATAGAGTTTTCACATTGACTGATAAATTCTTTGATACGAGACTGTTAATCTTTTTAAGTAAATTAAAGAAAATGTAGAGACGCTTAGGCGCACTTGGGCGTGTTTTACGTTTTTTTGTATACCTATTTTTTCCACTTTCTTTTTTTTAATAGCTATCAATTTTGAATTTCGCCCGTCCTTTTTACCAGAGGTGTTGCGAATATTCGTATCCGCAATTGCGGAGCTTCCGCATCGATCAGGACATCTGCATCACGCGGATGCCGCCGCAATAATCAATACGAATTTTCATGCGAATGTAGAAGTTAAATGGTCGACAGTTCGTCGAGAAAAATGTAATTTGGGATTGATGTCCGTAGACACAGACACATTAGAGAGCTCAAGTAAACTGTCATAATAATGGACATTCACGTGGGTAAGCTGCGGTGTAGTTATGTATATTCGCACCAGCGTCCGCTGTTGCGGATCTTTCGCATCGATATTTTTTTTTTTAAAGACGCCTCCCGCAATAGTTTTCCCATGTCGCAAGCCCTGTGTCGCGGGGAAAGTCACGGACACAAAGTACACCCAGACTCAGAACAACAAATTGTGGATCACACAAAGTGGTATCCCGTGTGGGAATCGAACCCAAGACCTCTTGCGTAGCAGTCGGACACACTCCCACCACGCCACAGAGGCAGTCTGGACATCTAGATGATGCTGATTTTTTCGCATCCGCGGCTGTACGGATACAGCTGTATCCGTATTCGCAGCCGCGGATGCGAAAAAATCAGCATCTGCAACATCCCCTGCTTTCCACGAGCTTCTTTTGACTTTCTATGACATCCCTTGCATATGCAAAAGAAATTATAGCGTTAAGGCGAGGTTATTCTTTGCAAAGATAAAAATCGTTACGTCCTAACCATTGACGTAGAGACCAGGACTGGGCTATAACCTAACAAAATTGTCCACTCTCTAGAAAGAGACAACGCTACTTTGTGGAAATTACCTGTCAAAGGCCGCAAGAGTTTTTTCTGTCTTTCACACTTTGCAGTTAATATTTACTTTTTAATTTAAAGGGATGGATGCAGTCCTGGTCTATACTAGTTGAGGAGTTCATCAATTTTCAAAATGGACTCTAAGTAGGTCTATTGATAAATAGTTTAGACTCTAAAAATGATTTGTCTCTGGCAGGCATCGTGTCAGTTCCCGTATATCTGCGTACTAGTATTGTACGTGTAGTTTTCAAAATTCAAAATTCTTTATTCACTTATGATGCAAAACAACTCTTGTGATACGTCGGGATTCTACATGTACATGTAATGCCAAGTTCGCAAACAATAGGTAAAGTCGGAGAAAATAATTTTATAAACTACAATGACCGCTTAGGAGCATGGGTATGGCGCGTATGATTGTAGAGAAACAGGTAGTGGGTTCGATTCCCACACGGAACATGACTATGTGTGATCTACAAATTGTTGTTAAGTATCTGAATATAATATGTGTCCGTGATAATGTGTGTAGTTCCCTCACGACTCTACTAGTGCGGGAATTAAAGAAACAAATCAATGTAAAGAGTAGAATATCTGCCTCAACCAATAACAAAGGTTTACGAACGTTATTATAACATGAGGTTTAAGATCTTTATTATTTTCTCAATAGAAAGAATATTCATCATAATTGTCAGCTTGAAAACGTCCACTGCCGAACATAGGCCTCTCCCAAGGACTTCAAAGAAATTATATTAATAATTGAATGTTAATTAGCGCGCGTATAGTCACCAAACCACACTCTTTTAGCACTAGACTAATAATAGTACATTCGTTATGACACATCACTACTAATATATAAATGTGAATGTAAGTTTGTTTGTTACGCTTTCACGCAAAAACTACTAAACCGATCATCATGAAACTTTGTACACATATTCTTGGAGGTATTAGAAGTAACATGGGATACTTTTTATTAAGAAAAAAAAAATATAATTTTTATAAAACCGACATCCACGCGGGCGGAGCCGCGGGCGAAAGCTAGCATTCAAATAAAACACAATCACTACATACTATAGGTACTAATGATTTACATAACAACAAGAAATGGCAATATCATAAATAACAAAAAAAATAGGTCCTAATATAACACCGTTGTAACATTCCGAACAGGTGCGAACAAAAGTATCCACGACAATCAACTAAGTGTAAAATCACCCTAAGCACCCACCAGTCACTCGAAGTGTTTTATTTGTTGCGCAATTATCGCCCTTACCTTATTGGCAATAAGAAAGTTTCAGGTGCCGATAGATTTTATTGGATCACACCATTTTAAATGAGTTGAGATAAAACTAAAGTTAGTTAGAGTTGAACCACAGAATATCGGGAGTACAGAAGGTAACCTTGCTCGAGTAACGCACATATAGGCATCGTGGACGGCACGAAATTACGGACCACTTTTTGACCACGAAATTAGATTGCGTGTCCGTGAGAGTTGCCATTGCTACACACATAAGCGGGCCGACATAAATATATCAGGCAGGACGGTAAAATGTAATATATGGAAATGATTTCATATACCACAATAATATCAGTTATTCGTCCGTGAAATTGTGATGTTAACACATCACTGTGTTTTGATTGAATAGTATAGTATAGATATTGATAAAACCGCTCGGCTTTTGCTTTGACAACGGGCCGCCATCAATCGTCATAGCCGGGCGGTAAAACTGAACATGTCTAGATGAATGTTCGGCTTTGCCGTTCTATCAATATTGCCGAATCGTATGTACCCGATCGGCACTTGTTAATAATGCCAAATATGTGTAATAGTTGCTTTGGGTCGGCTTTCTTGTTGCGAATGTACCACCCCGCTTATGTGTGAAGCAACCCTGAGCGTGTGTTGTTCAAACGCGGGATATATGTTTACCTGAAGTTTACCTTCTGTACTATATATATTTTGTGGTTGAACGTTGACGTGCCTGTACATTGGCGATTTAAACTTTATGTAAACTTAATCAAATGGGATTTGATGAGGTTTTTTAAATCCCGAGCCAAAAGTAGAGGTGTTTGTAGCGTTTGTGGTGGTTCAGTATCACGGTCTGATAACCCCCTAACTAGCATCCGACTGATTAGATCGGCACCCTGTATGTTTTATTACAATCGAACAAGCCGTTTAAAGGCCATCTCTTTCATATCTTAATTGCAGAATTTTGCAATGTAAACACATTATATTGGCATAGACATGTTTTAGGAAATTTTATGAACTGGAGATGTTCTCGCCGAGGCACGAAATAATAATAATAATATGACAATAATATCTTAGGACAAATCACACAACGCCATCTGATCCCAAACTAAGTAGAGCTTGTACTATAAACCTACTTATATATTTTTAAATACAAACATATTTTAGATAAATAACACCCAAATGATTGATGTGAGTTTTCAAAATTTGGTGATTCAATTATGTATCTCATAGATGACACATTATATAATATCACCGATCTATTGACCAAAATTGTAATTGACCTTATATTATGTAATTACACTACACTATCTTACATTGTTTAGCTGTAAGTTTTCCGAAAATGTGAAAATAAATAAAATAAACAGGTCACCACTGCGCCACGGACCTCTTATTAGTACCTACATAAGCGACTCGTGTAAGCAACCAAAATATTTGATTTCAAAATGAAAATTGAGCGTCCCAATAAGACATTTTATTAAAAACAAAAAATAAAATTTGATACAAGTAAATTGAACCTCAATAGCATTTACTTTTATCCAGCAAAAAAATCTTCAAAAGACTTAATAAAACCCATCTCACTAATAAGGTAATATCATAACGATATTATGAAGATAACCGTCGTAGTATCAAGGGTATAACCACAAAACAGCGAGACCGCAGAAGGAAAATTTCATACCTATATATCCGCTCGATGCACGCACACATAGACATAACATAATATGTTGGGCCAACTCACACAACGCTATCTGATCACAAACTAGGCAGAGCCTTTTCTAGGGTAACCAGACAACTGAAAAACATACTTATATATTTCTAAATACATACATAAATAAATTAATAAATTACACCCAGACACATAATAAACCATCGAGCTCATTACACAAAGTTTTATCCTGAGTGGAGATCGAACCCACGACCTCCGGCTTAGCCAGGGCCACTAACCACTAGAAAAACAGGCCTGTCACATCGTTCACGGAGTCTGGTACCATTCTGCTCCGAAAACAGTCTCTAGATTCAATGAATATTCTTAGACATACTAATATGCTTTGTCATATTATTTTGTAAAGTTTTATCTAAGGTAAGCTTGAGCTAAGCCTAAGCTTTGAAAACAGCCACAGATCCAAGGGGGATGGGGGCAACTGCCCCAAGGTCATGATTGAATCACCATTGTGTTGTTCAATTTTAACATTTCTAAGTCTCAGTCCAAAATAAATTCAGTATAAGGCGAGTTTTCGCCGACAGTGTTAATCAGCGATAAACTATTAATATTAATAGTTTATCGCTGATTATCTCTTTTGTTTCGGGATCTATACTATATTCCTTGAGCGAGAAAATTGTCGATAGGTATTCGCCTTCTCGCCGTTGGTGGGACAAGTGCCTTAGGGGCACAGGCAGGTTGTGTCCCCTGAGGCACTAGTGTATCGTTGATTGTTAACACTGTCGGCGAAAACTCGCCCTCTACTGAATTTACATCTATGTATCTGTATGTTTCTTGAGCGACAATATAGTTGATAGTTGTTGGCTACTTGCTGGCTGTGGGACAATCCGCGTCTGTTTCTAGATTTAATTCTCGTGAGCGTCGCCCAAATGACCTTGCATGAAGTTTACCTTCTGCACTCTCAATGTATTGTGGTCCAAGTTAACAGCATGTGTGGTTACTTTCTATATTTCCAGAGAATTCGTCGAGACCTCCTGAATACACAATGAGGCCGAGTTATAAAATAGCTAGTTACACATGCAATAGTCTAAACAAGCTGGCTTTGCGTGAGATCAACTGTGGGAGCTTACTTGGACGATGTAAGAGTTATGAAGAAGTGAATACGGCATCTTGAGCTTTTAAAGTAACGATCGAGTCATTTACCAATAGCGTTCAAGTGCCGGTCATTAAACTATAATCGCGGTCCCTTAGGTATTTGCTTTGAAAAACTGACTCTGTTTGGAAAAGCGTGAATGGACTTTGAACAAAATTATCTTTGACAACTTGCCATGTCAATTTTATTAATGAGTTATCTTATGTGTTTCATTCACATATTTTGAATTGAAAGAAAGATAAAGTACGTTTATTGCCATGGACGTCATATGACGTACAAAAATAAGCAACTTCATAGTAATTCCTATTTTTTTTTTAAATGGTTGTCTGTAAGTTGGTTTACGGACGATAATTTTACGTGATAACGTCATAAGAAAACATTGATGACATTGAATAAACAAACTGCCTGTGACACCTTTTTTTTGTTAATTTCCAATTGTATCGCATGTCGCTGCAATCGCCAAGACATTGATGACGTTGTAATAAACAACCATGTCTATGACAGCCTATCAGCAGGCGAAACGGACGTGAGCTTTCGTGAAAGCAGCCGGTCATCGGTTTATAAGACGTCATCACCTCAAAAATATATAGGTATAATAAAACCTTTTAACAAGTCTTTAATCTTAACCTTAACTTAAACAATAATTTTTGTGTTGGACGTCATAACCATATAATACTTCCTATTACAGTACGTATTGTCATATCTGTGACAATAAATGGTCCCATTCAACATTTATGTTGTGAGATTTGTGACAATCTTGCAACGCTGATTTTTACTTTTGACGTTGATTTCAATTTTAATCAATCGGTCTTCATTATTAGTACAGTAAGCCTAATCATTGGCGAACTTACTACCAAGTTTATAGACATTGACATTTTTTTTTATTAAAATATTATTATTTAAACTCTCGTTAATGTTATCGACATAACCCACCGGATTAGCAAGCTGAAGTGGCATTGGGCTGGCCATATTAGCCGAAGAACCTTGTCGGTTCTCACCGTTGGGGTAAACGAGTTCTTGAGTGGTGACCGCGTCTCGGCAAACGTAGTGTAGGACGCCCTCAGGCCAGTTGGAGTGATGATTTACGCAAAACGGCTGGCAGGAGCTGGATGCGAGAAGCTGAAGATAGAACAAAGTGTCGTGCAGTTGGAGAGGCCTATGTCCAGCAGTGGACTGCGATAGGCTGATGATGATGATCAACTTGGTACTGGAGTAATCGGTGAACGCAAGCTACTTATATTTATTAACAGAAATACAATTAAGGTTGGAAAACCAGTTAGGTCTTATTTAATTCCAATTAGTTTCCAAAACAGGTAGCGTACATTTCGGACTATTTTAAGAAAACCTTTCATGAATATCTGGTAAGCACACGTAACAGTAATAATTACGCTAATGTGTGCTTTTGTAATTACCCCGTCATCGTAATTGTTTATGGCGGCAATTCGTTACTACTTAATGAGTAAATGGCATCACCTATTAACACGTAATACGTTAAGTACGTGTCTTAAATGATTCTTATCTGTAATTATTGCGAACAGTATTTGTGTCTTTGTGAGCAAGAAAAGTTGGCCAGTTTTTGTGGGATTAATTTGGATTTATTCCCTGTGAGTAAGCTCGTATTGTGCCCGATGTAGCCTATGTTATCTGAAGTAAATCTATAAGGATTTTCAAGGTAGGATAATTAATTCGCTTCTGTGATAATATAAGTTGTATTTAATGATCATTATCATATTTTACTGCCTCTGTGGCGCGGTGGGAGTGTATCCGGGGTTCGATCCCCAACCAGGATAAAACTTTGTGTGATGAGCATGATGGTTTAGGTATTCTATGTCTGGGTGTTATTTATCTATAATATGTATGTATTTAGAAATATATAAGTATGTTTATCAGTTGTCTGGTTTCCATAGTACAAGCTCTGTTTAGTTTGGGATTAGATAGCGTTGTGTGAGTCGTCCCAAGATGGGTGTTATTTATCTATAATATGTATGTATTTAGAAATATATAAGTATGTTTATCAGTTGTCTGGTTTCCATAGTACAAGCTCTGTTTAGTTTGGGATCAGATAGCGTTGTGTGAGTTGTCCCAAGATATTATTATTATACTTATTATTATTTTACATAATGTCTCCACTTGCAAATTGATTGGTTTGGAATTGTTGAGGGTATGATCCTAAGTTATGTATGTTAGGTATGGTACCTTCGGCATGCTCATCAATACGATAGCTAATTTGAGATTTAGATTCACGATATGTTATTATGGTAATATTATTTCATGCTGACCTATGTAATTGCGGAAAGACTATGAACAGCGTTTCTCTTAATTCTGCTCTCTCTGAATATTATTAAAGCCGATAGATGAATATTTGTAGATATGTCAAGCAAAATCTTTAAAGAAATGAATTTTATACATATATAGGCAATAAAAAAAACTGGTTGCACTCCGGGAGTGTGGCTTAAGTGTAAACTTTAACATTAACGTTGTGCATGTTTTGGAATGGTTAGCTTTTTTTTTCTATCAGTATAAAAGTGCTATCATTTATGTGGATAAATACAATATTCATCTATTGCGCTATCGTACACAAACATGACAATTTAATAAATGTCAGTGACAATGGCATATAATGAAATATTAAATCACAAATTAAAAAACTAAACCGGGCAAGAATATGTCGGACCATGCTCAATGTAGGGTTCCGCATCCTTGAATAATTGCATCAGCAGAAGAGCGTATGTTCATGGCACTTACGCCCTATTGTTGAGAAACGCAGTTTTTCAGCAATAACTCAATGACGGTATATCCGATCATGTCCAAAATAATTTTAGTTTAAAGTATTTATTAAGCGCTATCTTTGTGGTTTTTTTATAACACGTATTTATATTTAGATAACACGGTTCAAGTTTTTTTTTAACCCCCTTTTTATTTCATCCTTTTTTTTTGTAGTTTACTAGGTAAGTTGTAAATAACGTTATTAGTATGTATATAGTTCGTTCGTAGGGTAATCTAGCTTGTATTTATTTGTAAATATTGTACATTGTAAATTTTCATTTTTAAGCATAAAGTTCAAAAGTTAAATTAAGTTTAAATTATTTCCAAAAAATATCTACTCAATCAAAAAAGTTTCAATAATAAGTTTAAAACCTTATATATGTATGTTTTTGGTTCTAAGATTAAAAATCTCAAATTATTAAACACATTGTTCAATACAATACCATATCCAAAACGTTCCATCATCCATAGTTGTAGCCAGAACACGTAGTGGCCGTTTGTTTTCATACCCTCGCGGCCCGCCACTTTCGACTGCGTCTGAATTGGTGGGGATACCCTACGCCCGATATGGTCACGCGTCGCGGAGCCCTGTCTTAGCGAACTTTGAACGTTTCGTGGATTGTGTTTCCTTCCACTTTAGGTAGTACTAGTAGGTAGGAATAGCACATTCGCTATGCCTACCTACTAGTACTACCGAAAGTGGAATTAATAAATATAATAAATAATAAATAATAAAAGCTTTTTATTTCAGACCACAGAAATCCATTTTGTTAGTAACAATGTTATTACAGACTAGTGTTAGTAATTAATAAGTTGGTTAATTTAAACTTAATACACACTAATCACTGCTGCGCCATTCCGTAAGAAATTGCGCAACAATGATTAATGTAATCACAGTCCAACCTACTTGCGATCATGCGAAGAATGCTGTTGGCGCTGCCGCGTACTCTGCGCACCATAGATGCGCATCGCTTGCGCATTGTGGCGTAAAAGCAATCCACACAATTGGCGGCAAACATACCTGATGCGCTGCAGAATCGCCGCAGCCCCATCAGCACTCTGAACGCATTATTATATTGGACTCGGAGAGCACTGTAGGATCTTTGGGTGTAGTCAGCCCACAGGCTGCACGTGTAGAATGAGGTACAATAAGATCTAAAAAGAGTAATTTTGACGTCCCGTGTACACCGTGCGAACCTGCGAGCTATCATGTTTGCCCTCACTGCCAGTGCCCTCCGCTCCCTCTCCAGGTCTTCATTGTCTCTGAGGTCAGAGGTTAGTACATGCCCTACGTACTTAAACTTACAAATCCGACGTAATATAGTACCATTAAGGGTAACATCAGGAAACATATTACCTGTACTGCAGCCTCCTCTGGCCTCAAAGACCATGACTTCACTTTTCAGTGGATTATATTTTAATCCATGTTGCTCAGTATATGCTACACAGATGGTAAGTAGTTTCTTTAGACCACATACTGACGCACTCAATAGCACCATGTCATCTGCATAGCTAACGTTGTTTACATTGATACCGTCAATGTGACACCCTAGGCGGGTGCTACTGAGTGTCTCAATTAAATCATTCATGTACAGATTAAATAGGGTTGGCGAGGACAATCCCCCCTGCCTCACCCCGCACTCTAGCCTGTACAATTGCGACATGGCTCCCGACCATCGCACGCTGTTGACCTGGTTCCCATACCAATACTTGAAGATGTTGATAAGTTCTTCTGGTAGACTAGTGTTTTCTAACTTTTTCCATAAGATATCATAGGAAACCAGGTCAAAAGCCCTCGACAAATCTAGAAAGCATGCGTGTACTGCAGTTTGACGTTTGATATTCGTTAGGCAAAGATTCGAATAGCAACGACTTTGCTTCATCAATTTGTTCACTATTGAACGAGGACACACATATTTTAATTATACTATCTTCAGTTATAATCGAAATCTTATTTTGCACATAAGACAAGAGCTCGTTAATTACAATATTACAACTAGCACACTTCACTGTTGTCGACATTATTGAAAATAATCGCAGAGTTCGCGACACCGGAATTACGCTCGCTAGCGATCGCTGCGCGCGCGCGACTGAATTAAGTAACGTTATTTAAGCACATTATAGTTAATAATAATACTTTACATATAGGGTAAAGTAGAGATTTTTTTTTGATTTAGGAATCCATGCGTAGCCCGACATGCACTTGCCCGGTTTCTTTTTAAATAATAGTGGCAGCACCTTATCTACATATACAGTGTATAAACAAACAAACATTGTAAACATTAACAATTTGAAAAGGTTGGCTGCGAGTTTTTATTATTGACTTGTTATTTTCTCCGGTTGTTATATTGCCGGTTTTAACAGTCATTACATATACCACAAGTGTAGAATTTTGCTCCCTAAGTGAATAAAGAATTTTTGATTTGATTTGATTTTGCTACCACTGTCTGGTATATATTATGGGTGATCTTTTTCCGGGAAAAGTCAGAGCCCTCCGTGCTTCGGCGAGCATCTTAAACCGATCGTGTTTTAATTCAAAATACCCACATGGACCACTAGTTTTAGTTTTCTAAATTACTATTCGAAAGTTTAGTTTAGCAGATTCGTGTTGCCGCTACGGAAGACCGCAGTAAAACGACTCGATATTCTTTATTTTGAAACTATAACGAAAACATAGAAACAATACTTTTCCATGATCATTTATTTATTTCACCATAACACCATATCTTTACAGGTGACCCTAGTACAATAGTGGCGTAGTGCTTAAAACTAATAATTAATACCTAACTTAAATTTATCTACATTAATAAAATAAACACACTTTCTGGCCTGTTGGTCTAGTGGTTAGTGACCCTGACTGCTAAGCCGTGGGTCATTACGCTACGACCAATAGGAGCGGAAAAATGGGGAAAAATTACGCAGATGAAGTTACGCGGGTCAGCTATTATTTTATATTTATATGGTCCAGAACGCAGCCAAAGCGATATCAGTTCTCATGTTATTTGCTTACGGAAATTCATTAAAATTTATGTACCTAGTTCTGTGTGTTATTTATTTATAATATGTATGTATTGAGAAATATATAAGATTGTTTATCAGTTGTCTGGTTTCCATAGTACAAGCTCGGCTTAGTTTGGGATCAGACGGCGTTATGTGAGTTGTTCTAAGATATATTATTATTATTAATCTTTTAAAATTACCCTTAGGGATAAAAGGCAACAAATAACAGACACTTCGAGCTCACTCTTTATAGTAGCAAATATCAATTTGAGTAACGAAACTAGTAACTCTGTGTATCTTTCACACCTACATAAATTATTATGCACTTTGTCTCTTTTCAACATGTGGTTAGTTTACACATCATTTATCAAATTGTTAATGATTTTACCACTTAACAATATAACTGATCTAGTAAAATTACTAATTAGTTTTATATTCATATTAGTTTTGGTGACCAATAGAAGTACATGACACTTAGGAGTTTTATTTTTGTATTATAGTGACTGTGTAATGAAAAAGCTATTGATTTTTGTATTATATTTAATTGGCGAGTCGTATTATAAGAGTTATTTGACAAAATATCAGGGTACGTAGTGTTCTTATGTTGTCATTTGTGGTTTGAATATTTTATGTAATAAGTGACACAATGTTTTTTTCCTAGAAGAGTTGTATTTCATAATAATACTCTGTACAATAAATATTGTGTTACAGTTTCTCTAATACAATTGACAACCGGACAATGGGGATATTCAATGTTTTTAGAAGTAAGAATTTTTAATACACTGATATTACAGACCCAACCGGTTTATTTGTTGAAGCGGCGGTAGCCTAATGGCTAAGGCATCGGTCTCGCAATCGTGAGGTCGCGGGTTCGAATCCTACCCATCATACTACCGACGAGAACACAAGCCTTTGAGCTTAGCTGGAGGGGTTAACAAGATTGCTAGTAATGTGGGACTCAACCCTACATTGCTAGTTATCTTAAATTGAAAAAAAAAGTTTAAAATTAGGTTAAATTTTTATGAAAGTAGCTTGAAGCTTTAAAAAAACTGTTTTTAGAGATAAACATTAGTAAACATCATCCATCCGATTATTACTATAGTTTTTTTTTTTAGAGATAGTCGGCAATGTGCGATTAGAGGGCCCATATTATTAGCAATTTTGTCATCCTCTAAAGCTAAGCTAAATTGCTAAATAGTATAATGGGTAAGATTCGAATCCGCGACCTCACTATTGCGTGTCCAATGCCTTAACCGTTAGGCTACCGTCGCTTCCATTAATAATGTTTTTTCTGTTTTTAGGACCGAAACGGAACTGGACACGGTCATACTTGATCACTATAACGATGACAAAATAAAGATATTTGAAAAAACAATAAAAACCTATGGCGCTAACCAAATTAGTTTTCTTAGATATTATTATATAATCCTAACCCAAAATCATCTTCATAAAAGGACCATAACTAACTACACATTGTCACACTTCTTTCAAAGTCTGCCTTGAAATAGGTGTGACAACATTCTTTTAGTGCACGTTTTTATAGTTTCAAAGTTAAATTTAAATACATTGTTGTCTAAATAACTTACATTTGATCAACGAGTGTGAAAACATGCATTCCACACGAGTGAACCAGTCTTAAAAATCAACCTTACGGGTTCATCTGAACGTTAAATTCTAGCAGTAATGTAGACAAAGTGTGACACTATTTGGTTGCGGCTGCTTCCACTGCTACTTTTCAAGTTTTATGAAGCCCTCTGCGTTCATTTGCCCTTCTGCGGGGGGTGGAGTCATGCTAATATAAGTTTTGTTTATTCATTGAGTAAATTAGTACAGTACACATACATACGAGTGTAATCTCGATTATTTTCTTCTCCCTTGTCAGCAATGGAACGGAGTCGCAAGAAAATATTTCTAATTTTATCTTATATTTATTTTATAATCTAAACGATGACTACGACTATTAATCGCGCTGATAGAAGGTTAAAACTACCGTTGATTTATTTACCGACATTTCGGAAAAGGGTTAAAATTCAACTTTCAAATTTCGCTGTGGTCACGCAAAATTTTAAGAGCAGCAATTTACAATATTGTCTTTGTTATCATTATCATGCAACACACTGGTCTTATAGCTAACCATTACATAAGGTGTAACAGAAAGGTGTGGTCAAATTTCAGCGGCGGATAGTGTATGTAGAGTATTGCATCTACCATGGTGCCATAGCTGGTTGAATTATTAATATAATTATAGCATATTATTTTTGTCAAAGTTCAGTAGTGAAAGGCATAAGAATTATTCCTCCCCTGTTACAAAATTCTATTGGATTAATATGGCATAGAACTTTTTAAGTCATACTTTTTTTAATTAATACCTAACTTTTTCACTTATAAATAAACTAATGAAAAAAAAATAAAATTAATTACTCCGTTTTTGATAAAATTAGGTATGTGCACTCAGTATCATGGGCACATACATAACCCTTGAATATGACTACATCTTTCTGTTCCACCTCGTACATAGCTATTACAAAATCAATTTCTTCCAACCCGTATCTAATTTAAACAACAACATAAAACAAACCCTCCACCGCTTCGCATCAAGAATGGATCTAAAAATAATTAAAGTTTAAATTATTAACCCTGCTACGACTGCAATTGCATTACATTTGTTCTCCAGTGCAGGTTTAATAAAATCCCAGTTGGTTGGTCGGTCGGTTCACGGCGCTGCGTGGAGCCGACAGCGTCTTGATTTAAGCCCCACTTGGGTAAAGAAAACGTACCGGTATTATGGCGAGCTAAGGGTTGTTTAGTATCCAACTGTCGATATCGGATTCTAGCTGGGTGGATAAAAGTCCTGTTCGATTTTAATGTTTAAGTAATTCATTTGTAAGCGGACGGGTTGAATTTATAGTTTTTATTTTAGTATGAATTTTTTATAAATATATAAATATATCTTGGGACAACTCACACAACGCTATCTGATCCCAAACTAAGCAGAGCTTGTACTATGGAAACCAGACAACTGATAAACATACTTATATATTTCTAAATACATACATATTATAGATAAATAACACCCAGACACAGAATAAACCATCGTGCTCATCACACAAAGTTTTATCCTGGGTGGGGATCGAACCCACGACCTCTTGTGTAGCAGTCGGATACACTCCCACCGCGCCACAGAGGTAGCCGAATTATACTATACTCTCACTGTTTGCAGTTTTTGTGAAAAATATATTTGTTTTACCGTCATTGTTTGTTCATTGTTTTTTAGAGAACTTGACGCTAAAAAGTAAATGTAGGGTTGCAAGTTTAACAACTTTGGATTTCGGCCATGACAGCAGTAGCCAAAAGGTCCAATTAGCAAGTAAATGATACAAGTGTACGCTCAAAGTAAGGACGGAAATCTGACGAGACTCGCTTAGCATAAGCACGAGTGCGGAAATTTCAGAATACAGACACCCTTCTATTGATTTGCCAGCGGTATCGTTGCTTAACGGCAATAATCTGCCCCTAGACAAGTGGCATAAACGCTGATCGTATATAATCTTTCTAAAGACGTATCTCATATTAAAAATAATGTGTGGCACTCGGGGACTGCCGCGGTAAAGCTATTGCATAGCATTTTTATGAAATTAAATTTTTTTTTTTTTTTTTTTAAAGTTTCTTTTTTTTTTAATTATAAAACAACAATGTTATTATTCTTTTTTTTAATTTAATTTTTTTTTTTAAATTATAAAAAACGATGTTTTTTTCTTTAATTTTTTTTTTAAATAAAAAAAAAGTCGTCAAAAGTTCTGCTATTCATCGATAGATGGCAAAACTAAAAAGTATCACCGCTGTGCCGGTCGGAGTGGGGGGGGGGGGGGGGGGGGGTTAGGTTATGTTCGTTATGGAATTTCTGGATTCGGTATCCATTCTTAAGGCCCGCGATAGAAGCTATGCAATAGCTCAAAAAATCATATGCGCGATTTTGCACGCGCAATAACGGCATTCTATTCGATTGTCATTATATTCTATTAGTGTTTATTTCAGCTCTGATCTGATTAGCCTAAATACCACTAAGTGTTAGACCCTCAATATAATAGCATTATTATATTTTGAAGGGCTCTAATTGCAGAGGAAGATTTTCATTATAATTGGTTTAGTTAGCTGCTTCTCAACTTATTACTTAGGATAATTAACTCTTGATTAGAGTCTATTGTTATGGTAATTAGGATTAAATACGACACGTGTACGTTTCAATCTTGATTATAGATACAGGAGTTGGATGTTTTCCTGAGAGGTATGATTGTAAGTGACTCCCGAGTCACTCAATTCAGAAAGGTTTTTTGTAAAAATACTTATTAAACAATTCAAGTGTTAAAACAAATAAATGTTTTGAAGTTAGTGCCCTGAAATAGTAGATTTTTTTTTGTTTTATTTAGCACCAACTTCAAAATATGTTTAATAATTTTTGTTGTTCTCTATTATTTTTGCTGTTTAGTTACCTTGTGCTTATTTATATTTGAAAGCGGTCAAGCGGAAAGGAAATCCGGCATGTCTAGATAGAAATCAGGCACAAACTTCGAATATAACTTTGCGAGGTGAGAGTGTGACATTTTCGAAAACGGTCACCCATTAATGGACCGACAGTGGTAACGATGTTTAACCTCTCAGATCTCTGGATTACTTTCACCACACTACAGAATCAAGGACCACCCTGCCCAGCGGATGGATACCTACTCACAGAGTACATTGTACCTACTGTTTTAAATGTAACAGCATTTTGCAGTGTAGTTTGCAGCATATTGCATTGCAACTGCTTTGTGACATTCTACCACAAGTAATTCTAAATTCAACAGAAAAAAATAACACTAATGAACTGCGAAGGTACATTTAAACGTAAATCGGTAGTTAAGAAAAGTGTAGTCAAAACGTTACTTAAGCTTCTTTCAACAGTTTGTTTGCTTTAAATGATCCTAAGCAAAACAATGTTTCATTTATATGACTGCCTCTGTGGCGCGGTGGGAGTGTATCCGACTGCTACGCAAAAGGTCGTGGGTTCGATCCCATAACTTAACCCACCCAGGATAAAACTTTGTGTGATGAGCACGATGGTTTATTCTGTGTCTGGGTGTTATTTATCTATAATATGTATGTATTTAGAAATATATAAGTATGTTTATCAGTTGTCTGGTTTCCATAGTACAAGCTCTGCTTAGTTTGGGATCAGATAGCGTTGTGTGAGTTGTCCCAAGATATTATTATTATTATTATTATTATTTATTCTTAAACATTCAGAACTTCCAGCTTCTTTAAATCAATTTTAGTTTTATTTGTAATTAAGCTAAATCTAACCCTGGTTCATGAATTTTGATGGCATTGCTTCAGTTTTAAATGCATGATTTATTTTGTTTGAGTGTTTTGGGGTAAACTTTGAGTTATTTAGGTGACTTGGAGATTATTTGTTAATGGACTTTTTGGTACACGAAAGGCTGGTTTTACAGAATAACAAGATAGATACAAGATAAAATATTAGATTAGGAACCGTAGATCTGCGCTTTTTGCAGTTTAATCGATTTATGTGAACAGTCGATTACATATAAGTAATGCAGTAGATAACTGGACGTCATTTAGGTATAAAAATAACAAAAACTTGCTGATATGTATGAAGATGTAAATATTTTTTCATTTTCTTTCGTATTTGTTCTCTAATGGTTAAGACATCCGAATCGCAATCGTTAGGGAGTGGTTTTGAATCCTACCCATTAAACTACCGACGTGAACCCACTCCTAATACAAGCCCTGTGGAGAAGGTGGAGAAGTTAACAGGATTGTTAATAATGTGGAACTCACAATCCCACATTAATACTTAGTTATCTAAAAAAAAGTGCTATAAATCCATCGAAGAATCCAAATGAAATGAAAACAATTATAACTGGGTCCTTATTCATGATCTTTTTTTCGTGTCCACAGCAAGCCCATACAGGACTGTCAAAATCTTGTTTTATTGGTAAATGGACAGCTGCGCTTAGAAATGCATCAACTACGAGCGTTGATCACAAAGTAGGCACATTGCGTTGATGTATTTCTAAGCGCTCTCCATTTACTAATAAGGACCGTAATAATAAAGATCGTGAATAAGGAACCTGGACACATTGGAATTATCCAATTTGTTTTCTTGTTGTTCTTTCTACACATTTTTTTTATAACCAGGGGTTCTTTTTTACGGAACCCACTTTGTGGAAACGCTGAGATATAAACATAACTTAAAACATTATAGCTTTGCAAAACATTAATTTTACATCAAGTACCTACTCTCTAAATTATCAGTTGATAAGATATCAAATATAATATATGTCTGACGGTCAATTTCGTAAATAGCCCACCCTAAGGAAAATCTTTGGAATTTTTACGTAAATAGGTAAATATTATATTCCGAAGTATGATGTATCAGTGTTATGGTTCCAGTTGAGGAAAATTGTGCGGGTAAGCCATGCATGTGACCGCGTCACACACCCTTAAGGAAAATACAACGTGAAAAATATAAGAGAGAAAAGATACATTGGCATAAACAAGAATTGGTGGATACCAAACTATTCATCTAATATCTAACAAAGATTGGTACCTTTACACATGAACAGTGAATGGCAGGAAAGAGCATTTGCAACGCAGTGATGACATGTTAAGCAATAAAACGTATATCTTCTATCCTATACATATAAGCATGTAATCCGATTTGAAAGTAAAAAAAAACCTGTCCGTTTTTGTAACTAACACAAATTTTATTTTTGACGTCATATATATCGATGACTGAGTGCACGCACGAAAGTGTCACGTAGCAATGGTCACGTTATTGATTGGTTGCTAAGCAGTCATGTTATTGATTGATTACTAAGCGTCATCGAATGGCGATTGCAGCGAGATGACGTGATACATTTGGAACTAACATGATTCATAGGTTGCTAAGCAACCAATCAATCATCAATGTTTTCCTAAGACGTTATCACGTGAAATTATCGTCTGTAAACCGACTTTAAAGACAACCATTTTTTTATTTAACAAAAACTAAACCAACGCTCTGTGATTCAAACTAATATAAGTCAAAGTAACTCTGTCTGTTCCGATTTCACGCTCAAACAGCTATACCGATTTAGATGAAATTTGGTATGGAGATAGTTTGAGTCACATACACATATAGGATAGTTTTTATCGCGATAATCAACATCCACGCGGGCGGAGCCGCGGGCTAAAGCTAGTTTTTTATAAATTGGAACATCATATGGATCTCCATTATGATGTTCCGAACAACTGAAAAACTATTCTAGGTCAAGAACTCAACTATCTAGTTGAGTCCTGGACAGACGTTTTTGGTGGAAGCTAGTATTAAAATATATTTTTTGTAATAATTCCTTACTAGATTATTTTCATTTTATAAATAAGTACAAAGCGTTAAAGCCCCATTTAACCGCAAACACATTGAACCTGCAGTTTTACAACAAGCACATAGTTTATCATTACTTAAGCGTAGTTTACAAACATCCACTAACAACACGGCTCAAGTCGCGAACTTACACAAAAGACGACAAGTTTCGACTCAAATCCAAACTTGGAAATCTTAACGTCGGATGCAGCTTGAAATCCGTAGTGTTGTCGCGAGATTCCCATCCTTAGCTGCAGGGGTGACAAACCTATTATCAAAAGATTTTTTTTTTAATAAAGTTAATTAGCAATATCCCACATTACTAGCAATCTTGTTATCGCCTCCAGTTAAGCTCAATGGCTTGTGTTAGGAGTGGGTTTATGTCGGTAGTGTAATCGGTAGGATTCGAACCCGCGACCTCACGACTGCGAGACCGATGCCTTAGCCATTAGGATTAATCCTTAGCCATCTACTTAGCCATCTACTCAAAGAATATTTATTTATTTTAAACTTAATGTATAAATAGTGTACAAAGGCGGACTTAATGCTAAAAGTTCTCTACCAGTCTACCTTTGGGTGATGTGGTGATTTAAAATGTAGGTGTATAATATTGACTGATAACCTAACATTAATACATAAGAAAGATATTAGTGATGATATCTATGCATTTTGGTTATACTTATTACGGTAATTTTTCGAAAGAACTATTAGTATTTTTTTGATGACTTAATTCATTTTAATTAGCATTTACTGAATAATTTGTTTATAAAAGTGACGCGCCAAACGCGACGCTGCATTCTGAGTGCTATTGCCAATTGTAAAACATAATGATCGTTAAATCCCAAAGTAATTACAGGATTAAATAAAAATATTGAATAAAGTATTCTTTAACGAAAAAAATACCCGTCTTTACCACATATTAATATACTTATATTATGATTATGAAAGAGAAAATGTTATCCACCCCTGTTCCAGTTACTCTTGTGGTATTAATATTTGATGTGCTAATATAGATTCTTGTTAGACGGAATGTGGTGCCCGATGATCTTACAATGCTGTCTCTTCGATGAATAAATTAAATCATTGTGTTCCAAATACACGAATATTGCCGGTTTAACGATGAAGATAAAATATGTTTCTTATTTACGGCGTTATTTAAATGTCGCTTTTGTCTATATTCATTTTTCGTTCCCATTTCACGAATATTTTAATTGTATTTTTTTTTATATTTTACTTCTAGAATTTGATATTAATGTAGATACATTATAAAAATTACATAGCTACTTACTAACTATTTAAAACTATATTAAAATAACTAATGACTGCTGACTTGATCAATTTTGGAAAGTTCTTTATATAACTTACTAGCTGACCCGCGCAACTTCGTCTGTGTAAATTTTCCTCGTTTTTGCAACATTTCTTATTGCTGCTTCGCTTCTTATTTCTCCACTATTTAGACCTTCCACTTTAATCAGCCTATCTATTAAAAAAAACAGCATCAAAATCCGTTGCGTAGTTTTAAAGATTTAAGCATACATAGGGATATAGGGACAGAGAAGGCGACTTTATTTTATACTATGTAGTGATGTGCACTGGGAAATTAAATTGTTTTTGGTATCATCACCTTAACCATCTACAGACTATTTTACTGTAAAGAGTAAACTCGTTGTTTATTGTGAGGTTTAGGCCCTAAATCTGACAAAGAAACATCGAATATACTTCTGGATCTCTCAATAATAATAATAATATAAGAAATAAATAATATAAAGAAGCCAAGAGCGAGAGGTATATCGAAAAATAGTTGTCTGTAAAGTCGGTTTACAGACGATGATTTTACGTGATAACGTCATAAGAAAACATTATCAATAACAATGCCTGTGACAGCTTTTTTTTATTTCCAATTGTACCACATGTCGCTGCAATCGCTAAAACATTAATGACATTGTAATATACAACCATGTCTGTGAAAGCTATAGTGATTGTGACACTTTTCCGTGCGTGCGTGGTGATCGATTTATAAGACGTTATCACTTTAAAAATCACCCTGTATACGTATTATGTTTTTTGTCAGGAAGATTCTGGAAGATCTTAGTAAGTCTTTGTATTAGTATAATAAGTTATGGATATATATCAAAGGTTTTGAATTTTTGTAAGTGAAATCTGAAATTAATCTACGTCTATTACAGGCTCGCCTATCGTCTACAATAACATCGTTTTGTGTTAAAAATACGCTAGTATATCCTAAGGTCCTTTTCATACGTTCCAATTTCTATCCGGTTTAAAACCGGGTACCCGGCGCGAAGTGTATGGCGATGTATGGTAACTTTTACATGTTCCCGCGTCCGTCCGATCCGGTCGCTATACATTCGCCACCGAGTAGCCGGCGACCGGGCACCCGGCGCCGGATTGAAATCAGAATGTATGAAAGGACCTTAGTCTTTGGTTAAAAACATCAAGGTATGTTATTAAATTATATATATACTACGGGTCTTAATCGCGTACGCGCAAACCTTGTTTATTGGCAAACGTTTCGACCGTATTGCAACGGCCGTGGTTACGGGTAGACAGTCTACCCGTTACCACGGCCGTTGCAATACAGTCGAAACGTCGAATCGAATTTAATAATGTGTACAAATCGCTAAAGTTTTTAAACATATGTAGGTCGTGACTAGTGTTAGATTTTAAAAGCTTTTGATGTCAACATAAATACGTACCTACACTGAATAATTTGTCAACACTTCCTATCAATACTAATATTATAAAGCTAAAGAGTTTGTTTGTTTGTTTGAACTACTGATCCGAATTTAAAAAATCTTTCACTGTTAGATAGCCCATTTATTGACGAAGGCTATAGGCTATATAACATCACGCTACGACTAATAGGAGCGGAGCAGCAATGATAAATGTTGCAAAAACGGGGAAAATTCACGCAGACGAAGTTGCGTGGGTCAGCTAGTTGCTAATACAGATCGTCACCTTTTCTTGACGTAGACGTAGCATTACGAATAACTTTTGACCCGGTAACACGTTTCCTTTACCTATATCTAAAAGCAAGGGTCAAACCATTCTCGTGACAAGGCATTTCACGGTAAGAATATGTAATTCTTCCCCATCGTGATCCCGAATTTTAATACTGTCTAAAATGTGAGATGTCAACTCGTAATAACTTGTCCCTATCAGGCCCATGTCTAGCCCTCACACACACATACAAACACATACATTATTACATGCGTACATCTTGTATCCCAAATTTCCGGGACCCAGTGACCCGCCGGCTGACATTCTAATCGAGTCTTGAAATAACCGTTTTTTCTTACATTTGCCATTCATCTTTTGTGTTTAAAGAAAAGGGACCAGGAGGACAGATTAGATTAGTTTTGTATGTATTTCGTATGACTTAAATATTTAGTTTGTTGGGTGCTCTTATATTTTATGTTACCCTAGTTTTCACAGAGAATCAATAGATAAAAGTTTGTGTATTATGGATTATGTTTGATGGAAAGATCACACGAGGAAACTTGGATTGAGGGAATTGAGACAAGGATAAATTTACAACTTATAGTCGATATCATCTTATGACTATTACACATTGCACAGTGAAACCACTTGAAAGAAACAAGAGATCTAGAAGATAATCACTACATAGTATAAAACAAAGTCGCTTTCTTTGTCCCTATATCCCTATGTATGCTTAACTTTAAAACTACGCAACGGATTTTGATGCGGTTTTTTTTAATAGATAGAGTGATTGAAGATGAAGGTATTTATGTATAATAACATCCATTATATAGTGGTTATATAGAAATGTTGCAAAAACGGGGAAATTTTACGTAGACGAAGTTGCGCGGGTCAGCTAATGTACTATAAAGACAGGTTGAAGTGTTTTACATACTATAAAACATAATATCTCATAAGGTAAAAAAAACCTCATAGTCAATGACTAATGATTATCGACTTCGATCATGTAAAAGGAGCGGATTCAGGATTGGCACCTTGCAGAGGCAAATGGCAGTGACGCATCTAACATGCTTACGACGAGGGGGGGGGGGGGGAGGGGCTTTAGTTTCACCCTACACCGGCCAAGTGTGAATTGCACGCACGACGGTGTCCCTAAAAAAATGGTTCTGGCGGGGCACAAGAGTCAAATGAGTAGTTTAGTATACAAAAGATTACAAAACAACCGCCTGTGGGGTCACGTGCCCCCGTGCCCAACCCCCTGGATACGCCTATACCTTGTTAACTATTTGTTATACAAGTTGTAGCATAAAAGCTTGTATTAAAGTTAGATTAAACCGAATCGGAGCAAGGCACTCGACATGAACGAAACGTCCTAAGTGGTCCGGCCCTACTCCAAACTTTGAGTACTCGAATAATGGGGACGAATAATTGAATTTTAACCAATTCTCGCGCACGCCTGTATACTGACAACCATCCAGCATACCTAGGCCCCACACCTCTTAATACTGATACAGAAAATATGACAAGGAACGCATTTAGAAGGGACACTCGGGGATCTATCAATTTGGCCGTTGTCCCAGCCGACCCTGGACTCTCTGAAAGGGTCTGTCGAAATAAAATGCACTTAGTTGTGCCTGTTTTGTTCAAAAGAACCTTTGTACAAGAAACAAGATTATTTTACAATATTGATGTGTTGTGTTTAGTACAATGTACATTTTGTGAAGGCAAATTGTCGCGTTGTGTATATTTAAATTTAGATTGTAAAGGTTTTTGTACTAGCCTCAGGTATCCTGATCAAAGAGCTATCGTATTTATAATGTTAAAAAGAGGAAGAAGGTTTGAATACAGGAAGTCAAAACAACAAGATTTTGATGAATTTTCAGCCTATTTAGTCTTCCTTAGCCAAAATGGCAAAACGGTACCTACCCTTATAGTTTCGCTATGTCCGTCCGACCGTTCGTCGGTCATCCATCCGCAGCTAAGCTCAGATACTGTTAGTGCTAGAAGACTGTAATTTTGCATGGATACACATATACTTACAAAGTGGAAGAATAAAAACTTGAAAAACAGTAGGGATGTGATTTTTTTCACATCCCTACTGTTGTGTCCCATCGTGTGGGGTATTATTAAATAGGTGTTTAAAAAATGTTGTGAAGACTATTTTTAGATTTAGGGATCCGTTTGTGAAATATTAAGCTTTAAAGTGAAATTTTTTGTTAGAGGCATGTGTCGCCTATTTTTTTTTAAATAGATAAGCTAGCAATGTGGGATTGAGTCCCCATTACGAGCAATCTTGTTAACTCTTCCAGCTAAGCTTATGTTCGGAGTGGGTTCACGTCGGTAGTATAATGGGTAGGACTCGAACCCGCGACCTCACGACTGCGAGACCGATACCTTAGCCATAAGGCTACCGTCGCTTAAAGTAATATAGTAAAATTAAAGAGAAAACTATTACAGTTAAGTAGGCTTTACAATTTACGAATAAAAGCTGGTGAAATGAGAAGTAACAACATTTTTGTACAAATTCTATTAAAAATTATTATTAAGTAGGTATAACGTTGTAAGTATGAAACAAAAACAATAGAAAACCCACTTCTTAAACCGCATTACTTGAAGGAGGGGGAGGGGGGTCTACGGAACCCTACATTGTGCGTGGTACGACATGAACTTAACCGGTTTTCCGGATCCACGGGAACTATTAATCCATTTTAAATGCGAAAGTTACCTGCCACCTGTGTGTATGGTTATCACGCTCGTCGCCCAAGTTTCTGGTGTGCAATAAAAGTTAATATAGGTATTATGAATATATATTATTATATATAATATAATAATATATATATAATATATATATATATATATTACGGGTCATAATCGCGTGAATAATTTAAGGTAAAATACTGTATTTATTGTCCGATGTTTCAACCGTATTGCAACGGCCGTGGTCACTGGTAGACTGGACTTTAAATTATTCACGCGATTAAGACCCGTAATATATATAAGTATTTTCATAATGTGTACAAATTGCGAACATTATTAACATTTAATATAGGTAATTTAAAACCTAAAAAGAAATATCAGCTTTTTATCAACGATAAGATTGTTTTTAAAGTTTATTATAATTTTATGTTTGTTTTTGTAAAGTTAATACAGAAGTCTACAGCGAAATTAAAGTTTGAATGATTGTTTTATCTCGTGATGAACAGTCGATACCGCGATACAACCTAGTTAATTGTTTCAAGTGTTTGTTGATTGTTCTCGAGCTCGACGATAACCAACAAACTCCTCAATGTTGGATAGGATACGTGCTTCTTTACTTTGCTAACTTTATTTTTGGTTTGTAGTACATTTGTTTTTATTGATACTCGAGATTATCCTACGATGTTCACATTTGTAAATGAGGAATTTTATACACTTGGCAAGCTAACAATTTTTTTTTAAAGACGTCTCCTGCACTAGGGTACATACAAGCCCTGTGTCGCGGGGGACATTACAAACATAATAATCACGGATTTGTGGATCACACAAAGTGGTGTCCCGTGTGGGAATCGAACCCACGACCTCTTGCGTAGCAGTCGAACACACTCCCACCGCGCCACAGAGGCAGTTGACCCAAAAAAATATTAAAGCCACACATGTTCCAGTTAGCATACAATTATTAAACTATGTAACTGAAGAAGGAAGATGAATGTAGTTTTGGTACACAACATCTCGCAATTACTACAGAGGTATGCTTATACTGAAATCACGTAGTTGAAGTGGCCACTTGACAGTTTTCATCGTCTACTTGAATATTGGTTAATTTGTGTTAGTTGTACGCCAAAATTCAAATCCATTCACTTACAAATGTGATAAAGTAACTAACATCCACACACATTCACAATAGGTCTATATTAAAGGTTCATTTCCGTGCATCGCGGCCGATCGCGAGCCGCGCGCGACTTACGACGAACGGCTGACGCGCGCGGCCGATGCGACAATAGTCAGAGTATGAGAATATATGGTACTGTTTCCAAGGTAAGCGACAGACGCGCGCGGCCGACGACTGTCGTAGGCTGCGCGCGCACTCTTGCATGCACAGAAATGAACTTTAAAGGTTCATTTTCGTGCATCGCGGCCGATCGCGAGCCGCGCGCGGCTTATGACAAGCGGCTGACGCTCGGGGCCGATGCGACAATATTCACAGTGCGCGCGCAGCTTACGACAGTCGTCGGCCGCGCGCGTCTGTCGCTTACCTCGGAAACGGCACATACATTCATATACTCTGACTATTGTCGCATCGGCCGCGCGCGTCAGTCTTTCGTCGTAAACCGCGCGCGGCTCGCAATCGGCCGCGATGCACGGAAATGAACCTTAAGGCCGTACCCTGACCAAATAACCTTGAGCATTCGTTCCCTCTTCGTCGCACCGTAGCGAATGCGCTTAGTTTTTGGAATAAAATCTTTATAAAAACATTTTTTTTATTACATTGCCTATCCATTAGTGTAAGTAGCAAATCAAAGAAAATGGTATTTTACGAGGTCATGCATTTTATCAGTATTTATTTCTCATTTCTGTGGTTTCGTTGTAAGGAGATTAAATATACACTAAACTCCTTCAATAAAACAAAATCTATTATTTTAGAGTCAAAATTATGAAGAAATTTAAAGTATTTTTATTAGTTGATATTTCTTTTTGGATAAAGAACAGAAAACGGCTTCAAAAAAGTGCACAAAAAACGGCTAGCGCTGGGTTTTGCACGGGGAAGCGCCCAATAAATTTACCTTCAAAAGAATTCAATTAGTTTTCAAATGACAGTCGCCATTTTTTACCAATCAGTATCTAATTTGATTTTTATCACGTTAATTTATCAAGATGTCCGCTGGTATGATCCGGAGTCATTTTTCATAGCGAATTCTGATTGGACCGGCATATCAGGTGACGTCACAAGGTTGACAGAAGTCATTAGATTGTGAGACGCTGTTGACATGTTTGAACTTTGAATGTTCAGCGATTTAATATCAGTCAGATTGAAGAATATTTTAGTCAGTAATTTTATCTATTGGTCTAGTTTTTGAGATCATTGTCTAGGTGTATTCTGTATTCAGATAATATATTCTGTCTAAATAAAAGAAAACCGTGGCTAGCTGATATATGAATAAGGCACTTGTCCCACCGTCGGCGAGTAGCGAACAACTATCAACTATTTTCCCGCTCAAGAAACTTCAAGAAACTTACAATTTATGTAGATCCCGAGTAAAGTAAGGGCGAATTCTCGCCGGCATAATATATCTAATAATAATAATATCTTGGGACAACTCACACAACGCTATCTGATCCCAAACTAAGCAGAGCTTGTACTATGGAAACCAGACCACTGATAAACTTGCTTATATATTTCTAAATACATACATATTATAGATAAATAACACCCAGACACAGAATAAACCATCGTGCTCATCACACAAAGTTTTATCCTGGGTGGGGATCGAACCCACGACCTTTCGTAGCAGTCGGATACACTCCCACCGCGCCACAGAGGAGTCAAGGCATGTGTGAACAATCAACGATTAATATATGTATTTCTTTTGTTTACACCGGATCTACATCTATTATACGCTTCTTAAAGGTTCATTTCCGTGCATCGCGGCCGATCGCGAGTCGCGCGCGTCTTACGACAAGCGTCTGACGCGCGCGGCCGATGCGACAATAGTCAGAGTATGAGAATGTATGGTGCCGTTTCCGAGGTAAGCGACAGACGCGCGCGGCCGACGACTGTCGTAGGCTGCGCGCGCACTCAGAATATTGTCGAATCGGCCGCGAGCGTCAGCCGCTTGTCGTAAGCCGCGCGCGGCTCGCGATCGGCCGCGATGCACGGAAATGAACCTTAAGCGAAACAATCGTTTAAAGTTGCTAGCGTCCAACATGTGGATCTAGAAAATAGCGTTGGCGCCAACGTTGGGACGAGCGTTATTCTAGATCCACACGTTGGACAAGTGATGTTGGGACTAACGTGTGAAGCCGGCGTCTCGCTGTTGTTGGGATAAGTCAATCAAACATCCTATATAGGTCCACTGCTGGACGTAGGTCAAGTTGAGTTGTCCCAAGAGCCTAATGATAATTATATAAATATTATTTATCGTTTCAGATTGAAATTTGGCACAGAGCTGTTAATAAAACGTCAACGGATTTTTAAAAATGAAATACCTAAACGGCTTAAACGGGGTTCTAAATGTTATTAAAGATTAAACATAACACGGGCGTTTTATTAATTACCTATTTATGGAATATATAAAATTCTACTAATGGCTACCACTACTGTAAATATTTTATTTGAAGGCTAAATACCTTTGCTTTATTGCCCGAAGTTTCGACCGTATTGAAGTACCTATTTTCAAAAATATTGATTTTGTTTTTCAGCGAATGAACAAACACTTTATTTATTTATTTTTATTTATTTATTAACTTTATGCACAAAAATATTGTACAAAGGCGGACTTAATGCTAAAAGCATTCTCTACCAGCCAACCTTTGGGTGATGTGACATAAAATTATATAGGTGCAGATTGTTGACAGCCAATGCTAGTTATTTCAAATGAATACAATAGAATTACAACTTTACAACATTATTGATGTAGTTACATAATGTTGTAGAGCTATTTAAATCTTGAATTAATATTATAAACTATCGCGAGTTGTGAAACTCAACGAGAACATACCGATACCATTTATAAACTTTAAGATATTACGGATTTCTGATTTTACCCCACAACTTTTCAGCTGAATCCTGGATCCATCATGACTTTTTTTTATAACTTACTAGCTGACAATGTTGCCGGGACTTCATCTATGTAAATTTACCCGTTTTTGCAATGGTTTTCATTGCTGCTCTGCTCCTGTTAGTCGTAGCGTAATGTTATATCGCCTATAACCTTCCTCAACATATGGGCTATTAAACCGTAAAATAATTTTTCAATCAGGACCAGTAGTTCTTGAGATTATCGCGTTCAAACAAACAATCTCTTCAGATTAATAATATTAGTATACCTCAGCTATTGAACGAAATGATTTGTCACTAAACAACACGTAGCCGAAGCTAGCCACGTCACGTTTCTTTCTCTATTTATTAAGTCGTCGGTAAATAAAAACTCTCTATGTTTCTTGCAAGTCAGTTACTTCTATAGAATTACGTTGTTATGTTCCTCTGAGAGGCTCAAATAGCCTCATTTTGTTGCGAGAGCGAATTAACGAGCTGCCGCCGAGAAAAAAAAATGAATTATGACGTCACTTGACGCCAAGCGATAATCAGCTCTGTACTTTATCGCGCAGTTTGAAGGATTCCTCGGATATTGTTTTTGTTATTACATTTTTCTTGGTGAAATATTCTCTAAGACTAGGCAATATTTTTAAGGTCAATGTTTTTGTCAGATTAGCGCAATTTGTGCGAGCCGTAAATTGGGTCGAATTGGATTCTTTACGTTGCACCCGGACGAGTACGAGGCGAGACCGGAGCGCGGTGTGGCAGAGTTATGAATGTTAATGCTACAATATATTGTCAATAAATTCAAAATTCTTTATTCACTTAGAATGCAAAACAATACTTGTGATACGTCGGGATTCTACATGTACATGTAATGTTAATTTCGCAAGCAATAAGTAAAGCCTGCCAAGAACCTGGCAATAAAAACTCGCGATCACTCTTTTTAAATTGTCAATTTTACAATGTTTATAAACTTGATATAAAGGTGCTGCGACTAATATACTATACACCATGTTAAAGGACTGATTCAAATTATATTATCGAATGTAATAAACAAAAATCAGCCTTAGTAGGTACAATATAGTTAGTAGGTACTTACAACAAAGGTAAAAACTATATGTGCTTAAATATTAAATAAATGGACGAGAAGAAAATCAAAAGCAGCTGGAATTGGGAATCGAACCTGCCCTGACATTTGAATGTCTATCTATCAGGGCTATTTATGGATGTGACAACAGGATTAAAAATTTTTATCAGCTTGATCTGAGGTTCCAAATGTTTCTTTTTATGTATTTGTAAGTAGGTAGGTAATACATTTTGAAATAAACGCTTAAAACGTACAAACATCTTACATACGAGTAGCTATTGGTCATCATAATATTGACACTTTATATTAGGTATGTTTTTTTTTTTTAAGACAAATCCCGCAGTAGGGTACTAGCCCTGTGTCGCGGGGGACTTTACAAACATACAAGTCACGGACACAAAGTACACCCAGACTAGAAACAAGAATTTACCGAACTCGAACCCACGACCTCTTGGGTATCTACGCTTTATATTAGTTTACTAATACTTACCTACTATGAAGGAACTATTTAAAGACTACTGTAAACGATATTAACACAAGATGTTGAGATAATTTAAAATCTGGATTTCACAAGTCGTTCTCGTCTCGGAGTCGGCTCGGGTTAGCATAAATCATGCTTAATTACATTGCGTTAACTCGGTACAATATTAAAATTTGGGCTCGGTGCGTTAATAAAATTGACTTCTGTAGAAATATTACTGCTTTCTTTAGCAGCCTCATTTCGTTATGGAGCTATATTTTTTTTAATTACAACCAATTATAGGGTTAATTCAAAATTAGATGTTATGAAATGTTGCACAACTGACCTTGGCATATCTGTACTTCTATACTTAATACTTAATAATATTATAAAGAGGAAAGATTTGATTGTTTTGTTTGTATTGAATAGGCTCCGAAACTACTGGACGGATTTGAAAAAATCTTTCAGTGTTGTGAAGCTACACTATTTTTTATCCCTGTATTCTAACGGAAACGGGAACTACGTGGGTGAAACCGCGAGGCGTCCGATAGTGTATTATATTTAATTAATTATATTTTCTAGAGTTTCTTAGACAGATGACATCGGCGCAGTCTAGTAACTGAGATACTGTGATACAGGTACGTAACCAATATGCACAGGGACAATATTACGGCGCTGCTAATCACAGTATGTGAAAGAGAGCACATGTTAACATATTTTCCGAGGTATGAACACGTAAAACGGTGACCCATCGATAGCTCGACAGTGCTAACGTTGCTTACCCACGACAATATCTCAATCTGTTAAGTTTATACAGTACTAGCTTTCGCCCGCGGCTCCGGCCGCGTGGATGTCGGTTATAGCGATAAAAACTATCCTATGTCCTTCCCCTGGACTCAAGCTATCTCCATGCCAAATTTCATCTAAATCGGTTAAGCTGTTTGAGCATGAAAGCGTGTCCTGTCTATTACGCTTTCACACTCAAACAGCTAAACCGATTTATATGAAATTACACAGACAGACAGAGTTACTTTCACATTTATAATATTAGTATGAATTACGGACTCCTAATTATTTATAATGTATAACAAGCTACCTCATCAACTCAAGGATTTTCCGTTAAATACATTTCGAAAACAGTTATATGGATGGTTAACAGAAAACTGTTATTATAGCGTACAGGAATACTTGGCTTCTTTAAAGTAACCTGAATGCAATTGTTATAGGTATACTAGCTGTCCCGCGCAACTTCGTATGCGTAATTTTTCCCCGTTTTTGCAACATTTCTCGTCGCTACTCCGCTCCTATTAGTCGTAGCGTGATGTTATATAGCCTATAGCCTTCCTTGATAAATGGGCTATCCAACAAAAAAAGATTTTTTTAAATCGCACCAGTAGTTCCTGAGATTAGCGCGTTTAAACAAACAAACAAACAAACTCTTCCGCTTTATAATATTAGTATAGATATAGATTATTTTGTCTCAATCTGTGTATACACTTAACGATATTTAATTTGAGTTAGCATGTAAAACAATATGTTGTGATAGTCTAATTTAAATAAGTTTAATGTACTCTGCTCTACCATGTCGTACGCCAGTAATGGCTAATATGTGAATCAAAATTACCTTTCAAAATTAGCTACCTCAAATCAAATCATATAATTTAATCGCCTAATAAGAGTAATACAAGTTGGTACACATGTACTAATCATATTAGGCGATTAAATGATTTGATTTGATTTGAGGAAGCTATTAATAAACGTAAACTGTATCACCATAAGCCATCAAGATACTAGGCAATCATATCATTGAAGATATTGTCGAACCATCCTAACGCAGTACTAAACCAAGCAACTCATAGCTTAGTTTAATAATCTTTGCCGGTTTTAGAGTCATATTTAATAATAACGAAGATAACAAAACCATTCTACGGAGGTCTCAAAACTCAAGTGGAACGTATATTTTTCAAAAACCAGCCCATTTCTACTTAATTCGTTTGGGAAACTTTATGCCGAGAACTCTGGCGATAATTTCCAAAAGTTCTTCTTTACATTTAGGTGCCTACTTTATGAATCATGTTGCAGTCTCTCAAAATTGTCGTATGAATTAAAATGGTTGAGATAATTATACCTGAAATTAATCTTCGAGGAGTTTAAACAATGCTTTATAATTTGCGTCCTTTTCTATAAAATGTGTTGCTTTGTTTGTTTATTAGCTACTTATTTAATTAGTTCGGAACAGCACACTCACACAGACGCGCACATTTACGAGACCCTAAGTGGTTTTCGCGGTGCTCCCAGTAGCGGCTACCGCGTCCAGCGTTTGTCTATCTCACCGAGGATACGACCGTATGCGATCTTTTCAAAAATGCCACAAACGTTTCTAGCGTAGCCGCAGCTTTAATTTTTTAAACTCTAAGCTAATATTGTTAAGTAAGAATTATTGATTCTTTTAATCGATATCAAAATATGCTCCGCGTGATAACTCGGTCTGTCTGTCTGTCTGTTACCTTTTCACATTTAAACCATCAAACCGATTTAGATTGAATTTGGTATGAAGATAGTTTAAGACCCGGAAAGGACATAGGATAGTTATTATCGCGATAAGGGGGCGTGCATAAATTACGTGAGGTGTTTTTGGCAAATTTTGGACCCAGATTTTGAAAAAAAAAATATGTGAGATTTGCCAACCCCCCGCCTTCCCGTGATATGACCTTGCTATTCGTTCTCTCCACTTGCGACGAATTTCCGTCCCATCAGCCTACGAGAGTGAGAGACTGGAGAGTAAATTAGTATCTGCACACAGATTTGTCCACTACGAATATGGTATATCCAAGGGGTATCCTGCGGAGTTGGCTAGTCTATGATAAGATTGACCGCCGTAAAGGCTCATTTCGCTGCATCGCAGCCACTCGTGGCATACGACATACGGCTAACGCGCGCGGCCGATGTGACAATAGTCAGGGTATGAGAATGTATGGCGCCATTTCTGAGGTCTACGACAAACGCGCGCGACTGACATAGGCTGCGTTCTCGCTCTGACTATTGTCGCATCAGCCGCGCGCGGCCGCAATGCACGGAAATGAACCTTTACCGAAGTTCAAAGACCGCTGTTTTTATTAAACAGTAGTAAAATTATGTTTAAAGTTACTTTTAACCCTCTTTTAGGCTATTGCAGTATTTTTGCTCAGTATAATGACCCTACAATACTATAGGTATACATTTACAAGACCTTATAAATGGTTAAATACCCTTTTTACCCTTACGATTTTCTGTATTAACAAACCAGAAACTAGAATGTAGTATAGTAAATATGCGAGAAGTATAAATAAATAGGTGTTTGCAATATCGTTTGGACTGCGCCCTGTGACATGGGTCGACCCCCTGTCCGGCGGCTGTTAATTTCGCTTGTCGGCTCTACATCGCTTAAAGGGAGGGGCTTAAGCGATGAGCGGTACTTATTAGCCACAGAAGGGGGATACCTGACCTATATATTTTATATAGATGAATATCTTAAGATGTTCTGGCGGTTTTCGCTTACGTGCAGTTGTAGTTTCAGTGTTAAGACGTTGAGGGTTTCTGCAACGTCATGTCATGTGGCAAGGACACAATAGAGCATATAGGAGGTCTTTCATACAACGCGCTGTAGGGTTACGCACGCATAGATATCGCGCATTAAAACTCATTCGTCGCCGGTGGTGTGTACAAACTTTAGAACTATTTAGTAGAGAAAAAACGCTTAGTCTCGATAAGTACAGCAAATAGATTAAGTCGTTCATCCGTAAAAAAATGCATAGATATTATTTATACCTTTAAACGAGCAATTCTTGTATATATAAACTAAATCTCGGCAATGGCTCTAGCGATTTTCATGAAATTTAGTATGCAGGGGTTTTCAGGGGCGATAAATCGATCTAGCTAGGTTTGATTTTTAGAAAACGTCGTTTAAAAAAATAACCAAGTGAAGCTCGGTCATCCATGTAGGTACTATCTTATACCTTTAAACGAGCAATTCTTGTATATATATACCAATATATATAATCTTAATCTCGGCAACGGCTCCAGCGATTTTCATGTATTTATCAGGGGGGTTTCGGCGGCGATAAATTGATCAAGTTAGGTTTCATTTTTAGAAAACCTCGTTTAAAAAATGTTTCTTTTAAGCCATCATGTTTTACCTCGGTATATAGTGAATGGGTATGACGTATAACGGGTATGGATATGACGTTAAGATATTTAACTTGGTGCTTAATCGTAGGCTCTAAAAAATATTTTGATGAGCATTAAAATTGTAGCCTATTACAACATGATATGAGTAATGACCTTTATAAATAGTATCTGGATGACCGAGTTTCACTCGCTATATTTTTTAGCGACGTTTTGTAGAAATTAAACCTGACTAGATCGGTTTATCACCCCCGAAACCCCCTGCATACTACATTTCATGAAAATCGTTGGAGCCGTTGCCGAGATTCAGATTATATATATATACAAGAATTGCTCATTTAAAGGTATAAGATATCTCGATAAAACTAGATAGTAGATTAACTAGTTTGCTTATTGGTTACTCTGTACGTACACTTACCTACCTATCACACAAGATTAATTAACGTAACTTTGCCAAACATAGGTAATTGTAGTTCGATTGAGGTCGTGTAGGTATATCCTCAATTAATAGTTGCCAATGTAATTCTTACGGAAGCGATATTTAAGTAGATATTCTTAGAGAGAAAGTGTGTACGTTTTCTTTAACTAGGTAATTAACACTTTACAATTTTTGCAATCTTATTTGGTCGGTTAAAAGTTAGGTTTACGTATGTAGTAAATATATGAGCTGTTAAGATTATTTTAAGAAGGCGATTCGTTTTACTAAGAAAAATACAAATTTTCATATACAGAACTAGCGGACAGCCGCGACTTCGTACGCGTGAATCCCGCTCCGGTGGAATGATGTATTATACATATAAACCTTCGTCTTGATTCACTCTATCAATTGCTGAAAATTACACAGACAACGAGAGCGACTTTATTTGATACTAACTAGTCCGGCCATAAATACTGTTACATAAAAACTTTTCTTTTTTTCAACTTTTTAATTACTTTGAATTTGGAACGCGTTTATTATTTTTAAAAATTCTTTCGATTTCGCGCCATTTCACATATTTTTTTCGTGCTCATTATAAAATTACTATATGGATTGGGGTGTTTAAGAAAATAGGATTGCGGTAGTCGCTTTGCTCAAAGTGGGTATGGAGCGTCGGTCATATTTCAGACACTTCAAAAGCTTGGTATCAGCCGTATGTTCGTATATTGTACTATCAACAGATAAAACAACTCTTCCTCTGTTGGATACCATAAAAGAACGGGGCGGCCGCGTGCTGTTAGAACTACAAAGGCTGTTAATGCTGCCCATTAGGAAGCAAAAAATCTTATCGTGAGAAATTAAGATTCCCGCTACGACTCTGTAGCGTATTATAAAACAAGACCTGAAGCTCGGTGCTTATCGCCGATATACAGGACGTGCCCTAAATCAATCTTTACAATTAAAGAGAGTGGATCGATCAAAACGTATTCTGTCGCGATACGCAGGTGAAGGGCACAGAAATATCCTTTTTACCGATGAAAAAAAACACAATTGAAGAGCATAAGCAAAATGATAAACCGTACGCTCACAGTTCTAAAGAAGCTGCTCAAGTAGTCGGAAAGGTACAGCGTGGTCATCATCCTGCGTCACTAATGGTTTGGTGAGGCATGTCTTCATATCAAGGCGTCACAAAGCTACATTTTTGTGAAAAGGAGTGAAAACTTCAGCCAAAGTGTATTAAGAGACAGTTTTGGATCGTGTTGCAATACAAAACCTCTCAGCAATACACTTTTTAAAAATGTACCCTGGACTTTCCTGCACGACTCTGCACTTGGTCTCAAGGCAAGAACTACCCGTTCCGGACTTTATAAGAGCTGAAGCCTGGCCCTCATTTAGACCAGACCTCAACCCCTTAGATTACAAATTATGGTCAGTTTTAGAGGGCATGGCTTGCTCTAAACGACACGGCGACATTGAGTCTCTTAAAAAATCTCTGGAGCAAGCAGTGGCAAAATTTCCCATGGGAACAGTGCGTAAATCCATAGATTCGTGGCCAGACAGATTAAAGGCTTGTCTAAAAGCCAAAGGTAGCCATTTTAAATAGAATACTATTATTATTTTTTGCTGAGACTTTAATAAATGTGTACATATAAGTTTTAGTAATATTACATTAGTTGATTTAAAAAAAATGCATTTTTATTTGTAACAGAACCTATGGCCGGACTAGGTATGTAAAGATACACATATCACATTCATATCCACACGCAGTTAATAACTTCAGTCCAGCTATCTTAGTACAACGCACACCCGGCCGGCGTAGGCGCAGCGTAGCTGTAGCACTCACATCTGTGTGCTACGCTCCGACATGCTGTGTTTTAATTGAGATGATTAATGACTACAAAAACAAATTAACTATTTATAAATAATCAAGTAATATAATGTGGCGCGGTGGGAGTGTATCCGACTGCTACGCAAGAGGTCGTGGGTTCGATCCCCACCCAGGATAAAACTTTGTGTGATGAGCACGATGGTTTATTCTGTGTCAGGGTGTTATTTATCTATAATATGATGTATTTAGAAATATATAAGTATGTTTATCAGTTGTTTGGTTTCCATAGTACAAGCTCTGCTTAGTTTGGGATCAGATGACGTTGTGTGAGATGTCCCAATATATTATTATATTATGTCAGTCCACAATTTAACGGCTTGGTTTTAAGAATTTATGAACCCTCAGTTATGACGTCATGGCTCAGTATACCATGATACATAATGTATCGTTTTGATGTTTTTTAAAATACACTGATTGATATTACGATCGCTATACCTAAATACAGGGTGGGTTTCTTTACATATCACTAAATAACTTTGTAATATCAGTTTTGGAAAATATTTAATATAAAAAAAACAAGTGTTGGGTGATTAAGGGCTACACCCTTAATCACCCAACACTTGTTTTTTTTTACTACAGGCTATTTTACTTTAGTAAAAATCATAGTTTATTGTGAGGTTTAGGCCCTCAACCTGACTAAGAAACATCGATTTTACTCCAGGGTCTCTCAGATTTGGGTAAATGGTTGTGCGACAAAAGTAGGTGGTAGGTGGTGAAGAGTTCATTTGTATTTTTTTTTCAAAAATTAAATTACGTAGTTCTTTGGTGTAATGTAAAGAAGCCAAAAGCGGGAGGTTAATATATATTTTTTTTTATTTATTAAAATAAAGATAACTAGCAATGTGAGATTGTGGGACATTACTAGCAATCCTGTTAACTCCTCGAGCTAAGCTCAATGGATTGTGTTAGGAGTGGATTCACGACGGTAGTATAATGGGTAGGATTCGAACCCGCGACCTCACGATTTCGAGACCGATGCCCTGAATAGGTACTAAGTTTAATCTAACTGAATACTCAAATTATACTTAACTTTGAGTAGTACTCAACAGTATTTCTATCGCCACTATATACCTTTAAGGGTTCATTTCCGAGCATCGCGGCCGATCGCGAGCCGCTCGCGGCTTACGACAAGCGGCTGACGCTCGCGGCCGATGCGACAATATTCACAGTGCGCGCGCAGCCTACGACAGTCGTCGGCCGCGCGCGTCTGTCACTTACCTCAGCCGCTTGTCGTAAGCCGCGAGCGGCTCGCGATCGGTCGCGATGCACGAAAATGAACCTTTAGGGATTTATAGACGGCCTAAAACAGAGTGGCGTTTGAGAATTCAGCAAATAGTTCATTATACTGAACAGTTTCCGTAGCTAACTATTAATAGTGTACTAGCTTTTGCCCGTGGCTTCGCCCACGGCAAAGTTTCATACTAATTTTGCACCCCCGGTTTATCCCCCTCAGGGGGTGAATTTAAAAAATCCTTTCTTAGTGCTCTTCTACGTTGTAAAGGAACCCTTGTGCAAAATTTCAAGTTTCTAACCCTTATAGTTTAGGCCCTGCGTTGATAAGTCGGTCAGTCTTTTATTTAAATAGAAGACTATCTGTCTCGCGCAACTTCGTCTGCGTAAATTTTCCCCGTTTTTGCAATATTTCTAGTCAATTCACGTATTTATAGCAGTGCAGTTGCAGTCAGTTGCAGTTAAGTTTCGATTAAAACAGCCATTTTCGTATTCTTGTAACTTTGGGATCGATCATAAAAACGCTTGCGCACCGTACTAGAATGTCGTTATTGCGCTCTCGAGACGCATACTTGACGCAAACGTATTTGAGATCGATCCCAAAGTTACAAGAATACAAAAATGGTTGTTTTAATCGAAACTTAACTGCAACTAAACTGCAACTGCACTGCTTTATTTACGTGATTTAACCCCCTGGTCGTGATTTGGTCAAAGTCGCAGATCGGGAACAGATTGATACATCTTCATTTGACTAGTTGTACCATGTCTCCATCCGTCAATCCAACACATTATACAGTCAATCTGGGTCAAGATCACGGATCTCGATCTAGATTGAACGTATAATGGCTGTATAAAGTTATCACAATAATACGCTCGAACAACGCTCATATACTGACTCTCTCAGAGTTACTACACACATAAACGGGCCGGCATCATTCGGCACAGACCAGGCGGTAAAACTGAATTGCAGTGGCTGAATGTTAGGGAACAAAGCCACTCGACTTTGCTGAACATGTACAATAGGCCGGGCGACAGCGGGTCGGCATTAAATCGGATATGTGTAGATAAAAGTGCCGGCCCGAATGAACTACCCGATCGGCATTTTAATAAAGCCGAACATAGTAGTAGTTGCTACTAGTCGGCATTTTCGGTTCGGCAAATTAACAATAAGGCCGAACTGAATGTGCCGACCCGCTTATATAGATATTTATGTGGCTGGCCAGTTGGTCTGATTAGCGAGCCAAACTGCTAGTTAAACCAGAGGTAGTTCGTAAAATTACCACTTAGTACGAACCTTAGAGGGCTTTGATAATAATTTACTTCTGTGTTTGGCTGTAATGTATCTATACTAATTCTATAAAGCTAAAGAGTTTGTTTGTTTGAACTCGATAATCTCAAGAAGTACGAGTCCGAATTGAAAAAATATTTTACTGTTGGATAGCTCATTTATTGAGGAAGGCTATAGGCTATATAACATCACGATACGACCAATAGGAGTGGAGCAGCAAAGAATGTTGCAGAAACGGGTAAAGTTAACGTATACGAATTTGCGCGGATCAACTAGTGTATAATAAATATGTACGTATTTGGAAATGTATTAGTGTTTTTAGTTTTCCGGTTGTCAAGGCTCTGGCTAATTTAGGATCGGATGAGTTCTCGTAAGATATTATAATACAACACATGCTCGATTAACAAGCCGAAGGTATTATATGAATGCGTTGCCGAGCGAAGTAAGCTTGCCTTCTGTACCTTGGGTGTTTTGTGAAAGTAACTTCACAAAAGGTTACCATACGTAGGCAGGGCAGCAACAAGGTTTTTATTATTTCAATTTAGTACAAGCGAACAGCGGGAGTCAATTTATAGGAGGGTAACCAGAATTGAAGGTGTTAAAATGATTTTAAAAACTTTTGTTAAGTAACTTCACACATTGAAAATTTTACGTTAACCTGTTTTAATACGATAGGTAGGTAGTAACAAAAATATTCAATATTACAAACAATCATAGTAGTCAATCTATACTAATATTATAAAGCTGAAGAGTTTGTTTGTTTGTTTGAACGCGGTAATCTCGGGAACTACTGATCCGAATTGAAAAAATATTTCACTGTTGGATAGCACATTTACCGAGGAAAGCTATAGGCTATATAACATTACGCTACAACCAATAGGAGCGGAACAGCAATGAGAAATATTGCAAAAACGGGGAAAATTTACGCAGACGAAGTTGCGCGAGACAGATAGTCTTCTATTTAAATAAAAGACTGACCGACTTATCAACGCAGGGCCTAAACTATAAGGGTTAGAAACTTGAAATTTTGCACAAGGGTTCCTTTACAACGTAGAAGAGCACTAAGAAAGGATTTTTTAAATTCACCCCCTGAGGGGGATAAACCGGGGGTGCAAAATTAGTATGAAACTTTGCCGTGGGCGAAGCCACGGGCAAAAGCTAGTACACTATTAATAGTTAGCTACGGAAACTGTTCAGTATAATGAACTATTTGCTGAATTCTCAAACGCCACTCTGTTTTAGGCCGTCTATAAATCCCTAAAGGTTCATTTTCGTGCATCGCGACCGATCGCGAGCCGCTCGCGGCTTACGACAAGCGGCTGACGCTCGCGGCCGATGCGACAATATTCACAGTGCGCGCGCAGCCTACGACAGTCGTCGGCCGCGCGCGTCTGTCACTTACCTCAGCCGCTTGTCGTAAGCCGCGAGCGGCTCGCGATCGGTCGCGATGCACGAAAATGAACCTTTAGGGATTTATAGACGGCCTAAAACAGAGTGGCGTTTGAGAATTCAGCAAATAGTTCATTATACTGAACAGTTTCCGTAGCTAACTATTAATAGTGTACTAGCTTTTGCCCGTGGCTTCGCCCACGGCAAAGTTTCATACTAATTTTGCACCCCCGGTTTATCCCCCTCAGGGGGTGAATTTAAAAAATCCTTTCTTAGTGCTCTTCTACGTTGTAAAGGAACCCTTGTGCAAAATTTCAAGTTTCTAACCCTTATAGTTTAGGCCCTGCGTTGATAAGTCGGTCAGTCTTTTATTTAAATAGAAGACTATCTGTCTCGCGCAACTTCGTCTGCGTAAATTTTCCCCGTTTTTGCAATATTTCTCATTGCTGTTCCGCTCCTATTGGTTGTAGCGTAATGTTATATAGCCTATAGCTTTCCTCGGTAAATGTGCTATCCAACAGTGAAATATTTTTTCAATTCGGATCAGTAGTTCCCGAGATTACCGCGTTCAAACAAACAAACAAACTCTTCAGCTTTATAATATTAGTATAGATTGACTACTATGATTGTTTGTAATATTGAATATTTTTGTTACTACCTACCTATCGTATTAAAACAGGTTAACGTAAAATTTTCAATGTGTGAAGTTACTTAACAAAAGTTTTTAAAATCATTTTAACACCTTCAATTCTGGTTACCCTCCTATAAATTGACTCCCGCTGTTCGCTTGTACTAAATTGAAATAATAAAAACCTTGTTGCTGCCCTGCCTACGTATGGTAACCTTTTGTGAAGTTACTTTCACAAAACACCCAAGGTACAGAAGGCAAGCTTACTTCGCTCGGCAACGCATTCATATAATACCTTCGGCTTGTTAATCGAGCATGTGTTGTATTATAATATCTTACGAGAACTCATCCGATCCTAAATTAGCCAGAGCCTTGACAACCGGAAAACTAAAAACACTAATACATTTCCAAATACGTACATATTTATTATACACTAGTTGATCCGCGCAAATTCGTATACGTTAACTTTACCCGTTTCTGCAACATTCTTTGCTGCTCCACTCCTATTGGTCGTATCGTGATGTTATATAGCCTATAGCCTTCCTCAATAAATGAGCTATCCAACAGTAAAATATTTTTTCAATTCGGACTCGTACTTCTTGAGATTATCGAGTTCAAACAAACAAACTCTTTAGCTTTATAGAATTAGTATAGATACATTACAGCCAAACACAGAAGTAAATTATTATCAAAGCCCTCTAAGGTTCGTACTAAGTGGTAATTTTACGAACTACCTCTGGTTTAACTAGCAGTTTGGCTCGCTAATCAGACCAACTGGCCAGCCACATAAATATCTATATAAGCGGGTCGGCACATTCAGTTCGGCCTTATTGTTAATTTGCCGAACCGAAAATGCCGACTAGTAGCAACTACTACTATGTTCGGCTTTATTAAAATGCCGATCGGGTAGTTCATTCGGGCCGGCACTTTTATCTACACATATCCGATTTAATGCCGACCCGCTGTCGCCCGGCCTATTGTACATGTTCAGCAAAGTCGAGTGGCTTTGTTCCCTAACATTCAGCCACTGCAATTCAGTTTTACCGCCTGGTCTGTGCCGAATGATGCCGGCCCGTTTATGTGTGTAGTAACTCTGAGAGAGTCAGTATATGAGCGTTGTTCGAGCGTATTATTGTGATAACTTTATACAGCCATTATACGTTCAATCTAGATCGAGATCCGTGATCTTGACCCAGATTGACTGTATAATGTGTTGGATTGACGGATGGAGACATGGTACAACTAGTCAAATGAAGATGTATCAATCTGTTCCCGATCTGCGACTTTGACCAAATCACGACCAGGGGGTTAAATCACGTAAATAAAGCAGTGCAGTTGCAGTTTAGTTGCAGTTAAGTTTCGATTAAAACAACCATTTTTGTATTCTTGTAACTTTGGGATCGATCTCAAATACGTTTGCGTCAAGTATGCGTCTCGAGAGCGCAATAACGACATTCTAGTACGGTGCGCAAGCGTTTTTATGATCGATCCCAAAGTTACAAGAATACGAAAATGGCTGTTTTAATCGAAACTTAACTGCAACTGACTGCAACTGCACTGCTATAAATACGTGAATTGACCCGCTGAATTGAGCGTGTAATGGCTGATACCTTCTTAACTCTCGGTATTTTGTGTAACCTCTATACAATGTATTTCATTCATACTTGTGTTTAGATTTAAGCGACTAAGCTCTACTTTAGAACACAATGGTTCTTACAATATTGTTTTTTTTTCGTATCTTTTGTACAAAATTCGAATAAGGAAATACAAAACACGTTCTTAAAATATTTCTTTTTCCTATTTTTGTTATTCGTAAGTTTAATGGGGTCGGCTGAATATCAGTCTACGGATTGATTGTCTTTTGATCCTTGTGACGTAAATATTCTGTAATACTCTATGGACGGCAGTGGCGGAGGGTGCTTAAAACACCATTACTTACGGTTTCTCTTTGGATTGTAGTTACTTAGTATTATAGGTACAAAGAACCAAGTCCAGCAAGATATATATTTTGTATCGGTTTAACTCTAAAAAAAATTTAGCCTTCGCTACTGATGGATAAAGTATATACCTTTCGCCCTCGGCTTTGCCCGCGTGCTTGTCAGTTATCGCCATAAAAGCAATTATATGTCTTTTCCCGTGACTCAAACTATCTTTATACCAAATTTCATTCGAATCAATTAGCCGTTTTAGAGTGAAAACGTTAAAAACAGACACATTGAGTTACTTTCACAGTTATAATACTAGTTCAAATAATAAATTATTTATTCGGCATATTGAATAACAATCTTATAGGACCGGTCTGTACTAAGTTTTTTCTTAAAGAAACAACCTACATATATCTATCTATACTTATGTATTATATTATTATTAATGATAATTATTACTTCCAACCATGACTCAAATATAATTACGTACAATATCAAATATCATTTTTCCCAGAAAGACATACATGTCCCAAGAAATTTGCTACCTAAGAACTGTCACGAACTTTAATCTTCCTTTCCACACCATTAGGAACTAATCGAGAAAACTGCGGCTCAGCCGACCATTCGACTCAGACCTCTTTAATTATCCCATCATTACCGCCGTGGACGAAAATAGTTAAGATTATGAACGTGATGAGGGGTCTCTTAGAAATGGTCATATAGGTTATATAAGCTGGTCTGGATTGGTTATATGTGCGATGATTATCTTTGTGATTCATGTGTATTTGTTAGGGTTGAAATAAAATATTTATCGTCATATTATCAGTCCAAAGGGAAGAGAGTTGCTTGCAATTTAAGTTCGTATTTCAGAGGTTATCGTAATTTGATTCATAAGAGGAGAAAAATTGCGGAAAAAAATCAACCTTAAGCGATAGAAAGCTCTTTAGAAGGAAATACGATGAAGCCACAATTGATACAGCTCGGTCTATATGTATACAATTAGACACGGGAATAAACGTATTTTTACCCAGTTAGGAAGAAGGGTTATGTTCGAGTGTAAGTATGTACTATGCGTTTCAAATGAGTTGATAACTGTCATGATGATATTTTGTTTCGCAATACGACTGCAACTTCATTGTGTAACGTAAAGTCAGCAATAAAGTGATTTGTAAAAAGGTGTCATTAGTATTACACAGAAGTACCTACCTACTCTAATAAACTATTTATAAGCACTGTATTTTACTATTTATTATGTTTTAGGTAAAAAATATGTCTGACTTAAAGACCACTAAAGTGTAGAATATTTTTATATTATGCCTATTTACTTATTTCTGTTTCGTGTTTATTGATTAATAAAGAATACTAATAATATTATAATAAAAAGGAGAGAGAAAATAAAAATGTTAGGTAGGTACCTACATAGTTCAAAGAAAATAAATATTACGTCCGTTCCATTACCATAATACACATACGTACTTTACCAGACTTGGGAGTTTTTGTTGCTAGTACAATTTTGACAAGTACAGAGTGAAGTTGACGCGATCGCGATTATCTTCTCATTTGAAACGCATAGTATGTAGGTATGTTTGTTTGGCTCGTTCTAAAGCCTAAATGGCTTAGTGGATTTTAGCTTGAGAGATATCGTTAGATTCGTCTCAGGTGTGAGAGTACACTGGGTACATCAAAATTAGAGGAAAAATTTAAGGTAAAATATCTTGTTTATTGCCCGACGTTTCGACTGTATTACAACGGCCGTGGTCACGGGTAGACAAAATACTTTGTTCATTGCCCGACGTTTCGACCGTATTGCAACGGCCGTGGTAACGGGTAGACCACCAGTGACCACGGCCTTTGTATGCGATCATAAAAAAAATAAATCGCGAAAGTTTATCAACAGTTTTTTGTTTTGTTATAATTTAGCTTGTTTACTTTATGTGTTGTTTGAGATTTCGACCAGGTTCCTCCGGCCGCAGTCACAAGCTGTCTAGTTAAATGACCTTGCTCTGTTTATGAACCAGAAGTATAATCTTCATTCTTTAATAATAGTAATATTTATTGTTTTAAAAATCATTATATATTTTACATATCATAATAATTACACAGAAGATTTTTAATAAAGCTTTATGATATGTTGAACGTTGACAGCCGTACTAGTATGAACTGTATTACAGCTGTCCGCGCCTTCCATTCGTAGTACAAATTGGTATTTTATGATACAGAGTTAAACAGGTGATCACACTAATGTAATTTTGAGATTTGCAAAGATTACTGGTGATATAAAGAACAATAACAATAGGTAAAAATTAAAAATAAAATTAAAAAAAACAAATATTCAAAATAAAATGAAATAAAATTACAAAATAGCAGTCAGACAATATAATATATCATGCTTGTATGGTGTGTGAGTAAGATGAGTGTGTGTGTGTGTGTCCTGTGTGTATATGTATTATGATATTAATATTAATGTTTCTGTTTCAAATGTACAGGAGTTTCTTAGTTAACGTACCTAATTACGAGTATAAAATTAAATTTCTCAATTAATCCCTAAGTAGATTTGTTGAAAAGTTTGGCCTTTGCCGATTAGCAAACAGATCTAGGAAAGATAACCAAACAACAGTTAATTGATTAAATTTTACTTAATTTAAGAGTTTATTGTTATAAATGTTGATAAACTTTCGCGATTTGTACACGTTGTGAAAATATATATATCACGGGTCTTAATCGCGTGAATAATTTAAGGTAAAATACCTTGTTTATTGCCCGACGTTTCGACCGTATTGCAACGGCCGTGGTCATAGGTAGACTGTGTAGTTATTGTTATTATACCGTAAGTTCAAATGTACAGCATTGTAACCAGCTAAGAGACCTGAATAAAAGGCTATATTATTATTATTATTATAGATTTGTTGGGCACGAATGACACTGATCCGAAGCTAGCCAATTTTAAAAGGACAATGACACATATGCAACAAAATAAACGTAAAAAAAACACTTCCCATTCTAACGTTTTTGAATGATTCCAGTCCGTTACACAACAGTAAAGCCTATTTGTACTCTGTATAAATAAATTCGTGGATGCAATATTGTGCCAGTGTTTGTTTGTGACGCAGGACAACATCCCACAGCTAAAAACTACATAAATTTGTTTTTTAAAGGGGGCCAAGGCTGTCTGCGTCGGTGTCGCAGTGAGAGTATAATGCGACTGCTGTGTGAAAGGTTGTCAGTTGGATTCCTATACGGAGTAAAATTTAGTATTGCCTGTTGGTCTTGTGGTTAGTGACCCTGACTCCTAAGCCAGAGGTTACCACTTCTCTTTCTCTCTTCTGTGATTCACAAATTGTTATTGCGAGTCTGGTAGTGTGTCCGTGATTTGTATGTTTGCAAAGTCCTTTGTTGACACAGGGCATGTATCGTAATGCGTGAGTTGTCTCTTAAAAAAAAAACAATTGTACCAAGTCTATGTGTGCTTTGAGTACGTTGATTGTCCGTTTGTAAAGTCTCCCGCGATATAAGCCTTTTAACTTAATGTTAATGTTATCATTTAAAAAACAAACAAAAGGATCTTATATATTTTTTGATAGATGTTTACTTCAATATGACTGAAAAGATTTTATTCACATTTCAGATTTCACACATTTCCACTTAGAATGTGAAGTTCGCAGAATGTCCAATGTTCATCATAACATTAAAATGCCTAAAATTAGGCAATATTTAAAAAAATACGTACATAATTAGGCAATTAAAAAAAATATTATTTTTACGCCTTTTTATATAAAGACCTGTTAATTTTTAACGTGATGATGAATGTTGAACATTTTGCGAATTGGACATTCTGCGCCTAAACGATAAAAATGTTTAATGCAATGATGGTGCTATTATTGCATAAGACATATTTATAGTACGCATTCCCTAGAACAAATTTTAAAATGATACATATCAAGCTGGAATTGCCATGGTAGCTTCGTTTTGAGGAGACGCCCAACTTTATGTATACAATGACAACTTTATATAGTGGTACGTTAGTGAAAAAAACAGATGTTAAATATGACAAACTAACTTTGCCGTTATTTGCCTAATATTTATCAGTTGTCTGGTTGCAATAGTACAAGCTCTGCTTGGTTTCAGACCAGATAGGGTTGTGTGAATTGTCCCAAGATATTACTATTACTATTACTATTATTTCAATTCAAAGTTAGGTTGGTCCCAGACTTGCATAACTTTGCTACCTCCTGAACCCCCATCAAACATAATTGATGACTTACCCCCTTTCCTTAGTTAACACAACACCTGAGGCTTTATATTCGCAAAGGGCAATAAAGGGAAAAAGTTGGTGCCATTACAGATATTGATAATGTCCATAACGGAGGTTGGTAATATCGGGGAGGTTTTGTTCGCGGTAAATGTACCGCGAGAGGGCGCCTCGTAATTATGCTATCTGAATAGCTTGAGACGATCAATGATGGAGCTTTGGCTAGCTCTGAAGTGATGATGAGATACAAAACTGTCTAGGCACATCTATAATAGAATAATTTCATTTTTGAAAGATAGAAAAATTTGAAATCCAGACTCAGGAATCGAACCCGAGACTTCCGTAGCCAAACCGGGGCCAGAAGCGAACCACCTATCTGGACTATGTTACTAGATATCAAATCTTTCTATCTCTTAATGCTTGCGGGTTAGGCCCCCGCCTATCTTTCCTGCCTATCTTTCAAAAATGCAATTATTGTATTTGTAAAGTCTTTGGCAAGAAATGCCTATACAAATTACTTCAACATCTATACATAGGTTTAGGTAATGCATTATAACTTTATATTAAAGGTGCCATGTACACACAGCTGCGTCTAAAAATTTCCAAACGAGGCACCGGCATTTCTTATAAAAATTGGTTTACTTTACGCTTGCTTAAATTATTTTTTATTGCAAAAAGTGACATTTTATTTTTGCCAAATTTTGTGATTTCATATTATGTAGATACAAAGCACAGTAATGTATTTCCTTCTATCTCTTATCTAATATATAAAAATCTCATGTCATAGTGTTTGTGGTCAAATTCCTCCGAAATGGCTCGACCGATTTTAAATGTTTTTTTGTAGATTTGACAATAGGTCAAAATTATGTGGGTAGCAGCTAGTTATGTATAAATAGTCATAAAAAAATATTTAAAAATTAAAAAAAGTAATATAATGTCTTCTTCTTTACATAGTACGAAACGAAGTCGCTTCCCGCTGTATGTCTCTATGTATGCTTAGATCTTCCGAACTGCGCAACAGATTTTTGTGTATAATACATGTATATGATGTGTATAGATAATGGAAAAAACTGCGTGCAAAGGCGGGCAGATAGTTAATCATTTTTTAAAATAAATACAAATTAAAGTATAATTCGTCCATCACGTGACGTGTTTTACCAGGAGATAATAAACGTATGAGAGTCATAATTGCTCAAGGTGTTTCATCACCTAAACAAAGTAAGGATGCTAAGAATCCCATTACCTCCTACGTACTAGGTACCAGGCGCGCTGGGGCCGCACAACTTTCGTATGCAAAGGCTTTTAGCCGATGCTGTATAATGTCTACGAAATATGATGACGTACCTTTAGCGGTACAACACATACGGGCGTAGTGAGTGTTGAATAACTAAAACTAGATAATGCGCTGTGTTTTATAGACTAAGTAGCTCATTATTACATTACATATAAAGGTTTTAATGGAACGCAATGACCTTCTTCCCAAGCATTACTTTGTCGTAAAAATTGTGCAAGTATAGTCCACAATAAATCGGGATGATATTCATTATTCAAATATTTTTATAAGCCCTAGCGCAAAAGGAAGGGTGTTAAAAGTCTGCATCACACCACAAATGCAGATGGACTTGCGAAGTACCTCCGGATCAAGACTTAAGACAAGAACGAAAGCGAGATTAAAATGAATTTTCGCATCTGATAGGAACTGGTGCGGACTGGATATAACGGGTTTTTAAGGTAGTAATAATAACTAAAATAATAAGTAAAAATATATATTTAAAAAATGTGTGTCACTCGGGCACTGCCGCGGTAAAGCTATTGCATAGCATTTTTTTATCAACTTAAGCAATTCTAATTATTTATTTTTTATTAATGCATTTTTTTTTCTTTTTTTTTTCATTACATTTCGGAGCAGCTCGTCTCGATCCGTGCGAGCTTCGTACAGTCGTACCATATACATATACGTTAAGCGAACGCTCGGCCGAGCTACATGGTAGGCCGAGTGGGGGTGTTAGGTTTTATTTTCGTTACGGAATTTCTTGATTCGGTCGCCGCGCTCAAAGCCCGCGATAAAAGCTATGCAATAGCTTACTTAACGAAATAACAATTAACACTGATTTCATTAAATTTTCTTGCAATATTTGATTTATATTGCGCAAAGTTGAAGTAGTTTTTTGTAAACAATTCAACATTTAGTGCATATACGATGTAAAAAGTTAGGCTATTAAGTCATACATGCCGTGTGTCCGCATACCAGGGCAATATGTCTTGATAAGTGCAGAGAGCAAAGTTTGGGTCGCGCGGTTGCACATCTTTTATGAGTGTTTCACTAACCACCTCATATTCTCTGTTGTCCTGGTCATGTCACCCCCGTCTTATGTTTATTTGCTCCGTTTTGTGGTAAAGTTTCGGGTGGTGTTGCTATGCACAAAAACCTTAGTTATGTAGAGAAACTTTAAGCATATTTTGATGATAATTTACGAATGTAAGGACGTGCAATTTAAGATTTTAATGCAAAATTTTACAAAGTCGACAAGGAGAACTATATTTGCAATATTTAGTGTCGTTGTTTATAATTTTTTTTAAAGTATTATATACCTCGAACTTTTAATACTATTTTTTTTTGCGTTACTATACTATTGCATTTAGATTATTATTAGTAGGTAGAATAAAACTATTCTTCAGTTGACCAGTTATTATTCCTTCAACAACGATTGTGACATACAATGACAAAATTTCGGCAATAACGAAAAAATTATAAATTATAGTAATTTTTATAGGCATTTCTTGCCAATTACTTTATTAATACAATAATTGCATTATTGAAATATAGAAAAATTTGAAGGCCAGACCCAGGAATTGAACCTGAGACCAGATAGTTGGTTCGATTCTGGGCCCGGTTTGGAATACAGAAGTCTCGGGTTCGATTCGAGTCTGGAGTTCAAATTTTTCTGTCTTTCTAAATTCAATTATTGTATTAATAAAGTAATTGGCAAGAAATGCCCACAAAAAATACTATAATATTCGGCCTGCGAAATCATAATTTGTTGAAATGCTTTCTGAAACGAAGTAATAACTAAAGCCCTGATAGTTCTTTAACTAGCGGCTAGATTTCGCAAACGAGGGCCCAACTCGCGCGCAAGAAAGGATAAAAAAAAATGATGATGTAACATAGTCCAAATAGGTGGTTCGATTCCGGCCCCGGTTTGGCCACGGAAGTCTCGGGTTCGATTCCTGGGTCTGGACTTCAAATTTTTCTATCTTTCAAAAATGCAATTCCCTATTGTATTAATACAATAATAAATTGTTCTAGCTGTGTTTAAAAAATAACAGATAACTACAAGTCACAATTTGGGTCCAACAATTAGCAATTTTAAAACCCCTCCAGGGGTAGGAATGGGTTCACGTCAATAGTATAATGAGTAGGGTGATTCGCACCCTACTCATCTCTCATCATCTGACGCGCAATTCCGAGGTTCGCACCGTGCGAACCTCGGAATTGCGCGTCAGATGCCTTAACTACTAGGCTACCGCCCCGCTTTACTTTCATTGAGGAGTTTTCCGTGTTTTATGATCAGGTAAACCTGTATGAAATTTAATTACGCATGACCGGAGCACAGTAAAAATATGCTTTATCTAGTGTGACCGAAGTGTTCTTCAATAAATCCAAGACATTAGACACTCCATGCCTTTGCGGCTACCAGGAGAACATACTTATACAGGAGATTTAATTTTACTTTTGATTTCAACCACTAGAACGTTCTATTTAACCCGGTGCGTGAAACAGTGGGGTATAAAGATCCCGATTGTGTAAACTGACGAGTGAGCACTTTGCGCTGACTACAAAAGCTCTGTGACAACAACCGTAGCTTTTGATTGTAAACGGTTACTAGGGACAGATTGTGCGATAGAGCAGATTGCCTGCGAGGAATATAATGAGCTGTTTTTGAGTTCAAAGCGATGAGGATCGCTGCGGTACGGTTTGTGTACACCAATCTCATTTATTATCTCGATTTCTGTCTAGTTATGTCAGCTTTTAGATTTTTTGTTGATGAAATAGTTAATTAAAAAAAAAGATTAAAGTCAATCCGTTAAAAAAAATACATTTGGTCACTAAAATTTGACGTCAAATTAGTTTTTCTAATCAGAAAATAATTTAAACCAATGATATTAATAACAATGGTCTCCTAACGGATTTTGGTTCCAGCGGGCGATCTCGTCAGAGACTGCGGAGGAGATAATCATAATTACTATAGTGCACAAGTGTATATGCAAACACAGGTTCACTCTCTATTTTCTCTCTCTTTTAGTGTGATGGTACAGAAATCCGAAACGACTGAAGAAATTAGTCGCAATACCAATTACTTAACGTTCTTTCCGAGGCAAGAAGGGGTGTGACATATTTCAAAAATGGAAACCTATCTGACTCATTATGGTAACGTTGCTTAATAACGTTTATCTCTCGAGTCACATACCGCATATTTAACGATAAAACAGGTAGTTTTTGGTATCTCCAAGATTCTAAGGGCAACATTGAAAATTAAGGCCGTTGAGCAAATATTTAAATAAATAAGGACAAGGGCGCACTACGCCTGCGTTCGTATTACGTAGGTAAATTGTGCGTGTGTGCGGCATTAGCTGTGTAAACAGTGATTGTGTCTTGTCGGCTGCTACGTCAACTAGTATAAATACTGGGAGAAAATAAAAATCAGGAGCTGCTTTGGTTATATTTGTGACGAATGAATACTTCATCTACTGTTCGCTTTATAACCGACTATACTCGACTAAATCGATGTTGCGTTTTCGAACGACGCATCACTACGTCAGGGCATAGACACCTGTCAAAAAATATAGGTAACGTGTCTCTTGGTATTAGGTCAATGCACTTTTGATTAATGGTCCTTGGGATTGCCGCCTCTTGGTTATTTTCGCGCATATGCTTTATTGAAAATTGTTCAAAACTATTGGAATTATTGAAAAATTAGCCTTTGTTCGACGCAGTGAATGTATAAACTTATCAATTCTAATACTCATTAGGTATGTTTCTGCCAAACGAGCGAGTCCGAAGCACAAGTATTCGGAGTAAGCCTAATACTGGATTGACTAAGTTAGTTCTATTTTAGGGTTTCATCATCAGTTTCGGTCTACTGCTGGACAAATTAACGCCACAACTTCCTGGTCCTTCGCCTTCTGTATCCTTGTGACCTTCTTTAGCTCGTAGTATTTGAGATTCATAGACCTAAAGAGAGGGAAAGTCGAGCAATAGGTAGCTAATGAAATTTAGGTCTAATTTCTTGTAGCGGTTTAACCACGAAAACAACCAATACAGAATACTCACAAACGATTTAATTTAAGTATGGAAGTATGGATTACTATCCGTACCTGAGGTTTATCCTTGAGTCAGTACCTGCAATATTGTTTCACTTATAATTAATGGCCCCGCAGACTTTAATCGCGGTCGCATCTCAAAGGAAAATGAACAGGAAATATGTTTTCCTAACGATTTCCTTTCTACCAAGTACCAGGCTATCATAAAAAGATGAAGGTTTTTGTGTCTTTAATAAGATATCATTAGAAATACTTTTATAATAATGAGGATAACTTTTTTATGACAGGAAAAGGGGTGTTCATATGATTAAAGATGATTGAGATTTTAAGATTTTTGAACGTTAACGATGCGCTTTGGGTTTTTTAACTTTATAACCGATTTTAATACAATAAGAACTTTTGAATTTAGTTATGTATTATATGTTTTTAAAATATTTTGGGTTTATCAGATCCTCTCTGTATAGGGTCTGATAAGATAGGTTATACGATGTACGATGATATGATGTACGCTCTACGATGACTATCAATGATTAAAAACATTTTCCCCATAATTTATAACATGTTCGTAACAGAATTTACCTAGCGAATTAATTTTATTTAAAACTAGCTGTTCTACGCAACTTCGCCTGCTTAAAGTTTCCCCGTTTTTGCAATATTTCTCATTGCTGCTCCGCTCCTTTTAATCGTAACGTGATTTTATATAGCCTTCCTCGATAAATGGGCTATCCAACAGTGAATTTTTGAGATTACCGCGTTCAGACAAACAAACTCTTCAGCTTTATAATATTAGTATAGTTATTAATTATGAACAACGGATATCTACCATACGTTTGGGAACAGATGATATAATACTATACTAGTAGTTTGGGAGACATTAGTCATAGAAATGGACCAATTTGTCTTATTTCAATGTAAATAAAATGCTAATCTGTTATGTCTGTGAGAGTAGGTTATATAGATAAGGTAACGTTCTGTAGATACTCTCTGTAATTTGTGCCAAATTTGCCACGTTAGAAATAGACCAAACTTGATGCATCTCAACGTAAATAAAAAGTTAATCTGTGAGTATTATCTATATTCCTCTCAGGTTAATGCCCTGAAGCTGAACATAAAGGTACTTATAGAACATCCTCAAATTTATGCAGGAAGATTGTCCGGTAATAAACTCTCGACTCTTCCGTCCCTTCCCACACTGGCTGTAGAAAAAAGCAATTACCAGCGACAATTAAAATTTTAATTGCTAATTGCCTTACCATAAAGCCATCGTATTTTTCTTTACATTAACCTAACAGGCACAGGTGACTAAGCTTTTAAGAGAAATAAATGATTTTCTGTTTCGTGTTGGCCGTAAAGCGGTTATCTTTGCTTAAGTACGTAGTAGACTTATTTAATCTATGGTAATACGGTTTGAAGAGTGCTTACCATAAACGGCTCGAAGGGAAAGAGACGTTCTTTTTTTGAATTATTTTAGTGTTTGTCCACTGACGTATATACACGGACCGTGCCATCCTTTTCAATTAAAAAGTAAATATTGACTGGAAAGCGTGAAAGAGCAAAAAAACTCGTACGGCCCTGTCTCTTGGGTATGTATTGTCCACAAAGTAACGTTGTCTCTTTCTAGAGAGAGGTCAATTTTGTGAGGTTATGGCGCAGTCCAGGTCTATACGTCAATGGTTTTGTCTTTGATTATATATTGTCAAAGTGTAGCATTCTTTTAGTATATGCTCAGATAATACATTACATTTGTTGTAAGTTTTGACAGGCTTCAACTACATTAAAAAATCAGACGCGAAAATAAGGACAAAGTTTTATACACTTTGCTAGAAAAATAAGCCGTCGTAGAGCAATACTCTATCCAAATCAGATCGATAGTTTTAAAAAATAATAACGAACATTAAACCGGCTAAAAGTGGTTCTTTGTTTACTCATAAGGGTTAAACATTGCACCATTTTTTTCTAAGCCGGTTTTTAATATCATAGACTTATAGACCTGGACTTGCGTTATCCCTTTCAAATAAGCTGTAGGTAAATATTGACTGCAAAGCGCGATAGAGAGAAAAAACTTGTGCGACCTTTGACAGGCATTGTGCACAAAGTAGCGTTGTCTCTTTCTAGAGAGTGGTCAATTTTATGAGGTTATGGCGCAGTCCTGTTCTCTACGTCAATCTAAACAAACAAAAAAAAAAAGTCATTCAAAAAAGCTAAACAGTTTGTTTGTTTGAACGCGGTAATCTCAGGAACTACTGGTCCGAATGAAAAAAATCTTTATCTAATGGGTAGCCCATTTATCGAGGAAGGCTATAGGCTGTATAACATTACGCTACGACCAATAGGAGCGGAGCAGCAATGAAAAATGTTGCAAAATCGGAAAAACTCACGCTGACGAAGTTGCGCGGGTCAGCTAGTAATAAATATACATTACTGCAGAGCCGAGTCGCGCGAGTTCATCATGCACTAACATTTTTTTTACTTTCAATATCATTTTCCACTCAATAATATCAGTTGATCGAAAATAAACAAGCTCCATTTACAATATTTATGCATTAAAACGTAAGGAGTTAAAGGTAGGCACGAAGCGAGCTCTAATCTCCATAGGATTTGCACATGAAAGCCTTTCCGTTCCATTCGCCATCAATCCAGATTGCGTAATAAGATTTTCAAGAGCTTATAAACCTCCAAACTGCAATAGAGTTTTTGCTTTTATTAGAGACTAACTTTTTCAAGTGGTTTCAAACGCTTTAAGTTCGATTTTGAAATTTAGAACCTCTGTTTCGTCCCTTTAAGGGTTGATTTTATAGAAATCCTTTTTCGATTTAATGGCTTCTTACCCCAAATTACAACTACTGTGCAGTGGTTAGAACTGCTCATTATCAGTCAGTTATATTTTTCTTATACAGACTAGCTTATTTTTACCTGACTGTAAGGAAGGGTTATGTTTTTCGCGCGTATCTTGTATGTATGTATGTATCTAATATTTTTTATTAGTAGGTAGGTAGTAGGAGGCACGTCACTAAGTTCATCGAGATTCATTAATGCCTTCGACTGCAAGAAATTATATAATTATGTAGGGGATCTTGTTTCCATCTTTTTTGTGCAGGCGGGTTTTGTCTTTTTATTTTATTTTTTTCATGACTGCCCCAAAAAAAGAGTGTTATGTTTTCAGTCGGGGTACCAATGTTAAGAGAATCATTAACGCCGACTGCAATAACATAGATAGCTGTACTATACAAAATTACCTTTTGGTATTTTCTAAAGTGGTTATGCAGTATATTAAATAATTAATACATACAACAAATTTCTACGGATACATTGACTATGCTGAGGGAACAATGTCTATCTTAGATTTGTACTTAAAACTTATTTTTTTTATACAACTGAATAAAGAGACGAACAGGCCGCAAGGCTGATGGTAACTGTCAAAATAGCATCAGTATCTATTAAGATCCGAGCGTCACAACACCGCGCCCCTGATTCTAATGGTGAGTTAAGACGCGACCACACGGCCGCAAGCAGCTTAACACCGGTTCCACACATTGGGCCCAACGTTGGTCCTAATGCTACTCGTCAAACGTGTGGATCTAGAAAATATTTGGCCTATGGCTTAGACTCACCAATTACCAGTTATAAATGTTGATAAACTTTCGCGATTATGAAAATATATATAAAGGTTGTAACAGAAAGGTGTGGTCATATTCAAGGGTTGGTATGTGCCCATGATATCAGTACCATGATATCAGTATCATTTTTTAGTGTACTCCGATATCAAAATCGGAGTACACTAAAAAAATATTTATTATTTTTTCATTCGTTTATTTATGAATGAAAAAGTTACTAATTAAAAAAAGTATGACATAAAAAGTTCAATGGCAAAATAATCCAATCGAATTTTGTACCAGGGGAGGTATAATTCTTATGCCATACGCCTTTCACTACAGAATTTTGGCAAAAAGAGTATGCTATAACTATGTAATAATAATGCAACCAGCTATGGCACCATGGTAGGTGCAATACTCATAACAAACTCTATCCGCTGCTAAAATTTGACCACACCTTTCCGTTACACCCTGTATATTACGGGTCTTAATCGCGTGAAAAATTTAAGGTTGTTTATTTCCTGACGTTTCGACCGTATTGCAACGGCCGTGGTCACGGCTAGACGGGAACCCGTGACCATGGCTGTTCTCTCGATTCTACTTGTATTAATAATTGCGATGTTAAGTTTCCTAAGTTCTTCACCAAGCTTTTAATTACGGGGTGCTACAGTTATATAGAAGGTCGTAGTTTTATTCCTGGTACAGAACAACAAACTTATTGTCCTGTATATATTTCTTCCGAGTCTGGATTTTAGGTAAGTACTTTATAGAAGAACTAGCTTTTGCCCGCAGCTTCGCCCGCGTGGATGTCGGATATCGCGATAAAAACTATAATATGTCCTTCCCCGGGACTAAAACTATCTCCATAACAAATTTCATCTAAATCGGTTTAGCTGTTTGAGCGTGAAAGCGTAATAGACAGACAGAGTTACTATCACATTTATAATGTTAGTATGGATTAATCTATACTAATATTATAAAGCTGAAGAGTTTGTTTGTTTGAACACAGTAATCTCAGGACTGCTCTACTAGTCCGAATTGAAAACTTCTTTCACTGTTAGATAGCCTATTAATCAAGGTAGTCTATAGGCTATATAACATCACGCTACGACCAATAGGAGGAGCAGCAATGAGAAATGTTCCAAAAACGGGAAAAATTTACGCAGACGAAGGTGCGCGGGACAGCTAGTTACTTATAAGACTTATAACTTTCCTACGACTGGGATACATCTACTCCCTTAGAGAAGGTTATCCACCACGTGGGCCAATTACTGATTGGCGAATTTCATAATACCGATTTCCTCAGGATGTTTTTAATAAGCTGACCCTGTTATTTTTTCAAATCGGACCAGTAGTTCCTGAGATTAGCGCGTTTAAACAAACAAACAAACAAACTCTTTCGCTTTATAATATTAGTATAGATGAGGCAAGTGATGTCAACTAAATGCACATCAAACTCTTCAAGCAATAAACGCGAGTTGGGAACGTCAGTAGGTGACGTTATTGCGTTATCATATGATTTATGAGCGTTTCACAGATTAAAGTTTACGTAAACGCTCGCGTAAAGACACGGTTTTGTCTTCCTTTAAACTTTACAAGTTGGTATTTGTTCAAGCTTACCTATTAGGAAACATGCGGCTTTTGAATCGAATAAAGTAGAAATTAGTTGTAAGTTTAGAAACTTTGAACCGATGCATGTAGAGAGAGATTTAGTTTAAGGTCTTAGATGGGTGTCCGTTTTAGGGTTATGTAGCATGGCATAAACGCAACCCATAAAGTTTCGTCATGCCCATCTGTCTGTCTGTCCGTCTGTATGTCACAGGAATTTTACTCAAAGACTACACAACGAACATTGATTAAATTTGGTGAAAAGGTGTCTTGTAGTAGCGGCTGCTTAATTTGACAGCTAAATTATAAAATACATGATCCTAATGCTGATTTTTTTTTTAACAGACATAAACGTGAAGCACATCGTTCGATAGGTCTATTAAAACATTTTAAGTTTTTTAAAAAAGTTTCTTCATTATGTGAATATTTTTGGAAATAATCGCTATGAAAGTGGCATAAGTTGTGTGTCTCCCCCCGTGTCTTTTGAACAATATGACCAAAAAATATGAAAAAAATAAAAAAAGTAGCGCTTATTAAATCTTTAAATGAATTTATTAATTATTTAATTATTTCGGCCATTGAATTATTGCCGAAAAACTGCGTTTCTCAACAAAAGGGCGTAAGTGCCATGATACGCTCTTCTGCTGGTGCAATTATTCAAATCTACTTTTCTTCATATGGCAACGGCTACGGCTACGGAACCCTACACAAAGCATGGTCCGACATGCTCTTGCCCTGTTTTTAAAAAAAATATATCATTTTTATACAATCGGTATCCTATGGAAATAGAGAGCGCATTTAAACTTGTGCACTAATATCTGTTGTGGGATTAGACTAGGTAAGGACATTATAATAATATCTTGGGACAACTCACACAACGCTATCTGATCCCAGGCTAAGCATAGCTTGTACTATGGAAACTGAAAAATGTTGCAAAAACGGGAAAAATTGACGCAGACGAAGTTGTATGGGTCAGCTAGTAGCTAATATAACTCAACTAAACGCAAAATCCCTTCGGAAAACAATACATTTATTAGCCGGAGAAATATAGCTGGATGTAAGGTCGAGGCACGTCGCAGGACGACCGGACTCTTCCATTTGGTCGGCAAATTGCAAGTTTACGTGACCCACGACAAACTGAACGCGTGACGGACGCTTCGTGCCTGGCCATGGGCTTTATAACCGTAAGTACGTAATGTGGGCTGATAGAGTTGATGATGGTCTTCTAACAGAACGTAAGCTTCATATAAAACGTTCTTGACTCACGCACACATAGATATCGTCCGCTTGTGACTAGATATCGTCACAGATGCGGAGAATCGAAACAAGGAGCACCAGTTCCTAGAGTGCGAGTTGTTTTTAAAAATAGTAATATATTATAACTAGGGCTAAAAAAAATTGGGATCAGATAGCGTTGTGTGAGACAACGCTATCTGATCCCAAATTAAGCAGAGCTTGTACTATAGCAACCAGACAACTGATAAACATACTTATATATTTCTAAATACATACATATTAAAGATAAATAACACCCATACACAGAATAAACCATCGCGCTCATCACATAAAGTTTTATCCTGGGTGGGGACCGAACCCACGACCTCTTGTAGTAGTCGGATACACTCCCGCCACGCCACAAAGGCAGTCATTTTAAGTTAACGCGATCGAAACGTTTACCGCGTTTGATTCTCAGATTGGTTAAGCGCATCCTAAGTAATAAAGAATTTTGAATTTTTGGATTATAGTGTCAGCTGACCTCTCGATGCGTTGTGTTGGCTCTGAACTCCGCATCATAACAGCTCCTAAAGAAATGGTTTTGAACTTACATTGTTCTCTTGTATGAGTGAGCTAAAATCCACAACATCAGAAAAATAATATTTTTTAAAATTCAAATCATACCAAAGGCAGAACTACACAACATTGTAGCTGGACTTTAAGTAAACTCATTGGCCATTTCACCAGTAAATAGCAACACAACTAGGTCGGTAGTTGTCACTGGGAACAAGCCCGAACTTGCCGAGTCAACGCCATCAAGTATTTAACAAGTTTCGTGAAAGAATAGTCAACAGGTGCCCCCTGGGAAAACAGCATCCACGAAATATTAACTAATGGGCTACTTTTGCCGTTTTTCGGAGTTTTGCTAACTTAATATAACTGGCCTGATGGTATAGTGGTTAGTGACCCTGAATGCTTAGTCAGTAGTAATGGGTTCGATTTCTACCCAAGATACATTTTTGTGTGATGAGTATGATAGTTTATTCTGTGTCTGCGTGTAGTCCACTTGTTCGTTATAGATAGATACGCAAACAAACAAACAAACAAAGTAGCCGTCAGGGCAGTAGTACTACCAGTAGTACCAATGGTAATACCATGGCTTAAGACCGGTTTTGACGTAAATTTTGATAAACTTTCGCGTTTGTACACATTATAAAATTATATATACTTACTACGGGTCTGCAATACGGTCGAAACATCGGGCAATAAACAAGGTATTTTACCTTAAATTAATCACGCGATTAAGACCCGTAGTTGATATAATTTTATAACGGTTTTGACGTTTCATAAAAAGTTACCCAATCGCTCCTTTAAGTTCACTGAAACTACAACAGAATTATTATAAACTTAATCCAGACCCATAACTGTACACTTGCTACATCAACTATCACCAGTTTAATTAATTTTATTACACTGTAACTCCACTAACCATATCCTTCGAAGAGCTTTGGTATTTAACCATATCAAACTGGCCCATATATTTTAACAGCTACTGTGTTACTTGGTACAGACAGGAACAGAAGTCTCAAAGTACATACATTTTAAAACACCAATAACCACTAACCACTAGACAAGTGGCATAAACTCTAATCGAATGACGTCGGAATGACGCGCGTAAAACTGTGAATCTCATATAAAAACAATATAATCGTCGCTGTCTTGCAAGCGTAACGACGTCATTCTATTCGATTGTCATTTTATTCGATAAGTGTTTATGCCATTCGTTTAGGGACTGAAACCTCTATTTTTTATGTAATTTTCTAAAGCCATTAAGAAGTTGTCTCCGTACCGTAGCGATTGAGCGCATACGAATTATGTACCTATTCGAATTATGGGTTCGATTACCAAACGGCAAAACCTTTATAAGATCCATAAATATTGGATGTTTTTGCACAAATATGCGCCTGGGGTAAAATTGCATTGCCCGGCGCATATTTAACTAACTAGCTGACCCGCGCAACTTCGTCTAAATTTAACCCGTTTTTGCAATATTTTTCATTGCTGCTCCGCTCTTATTAGTCGTAGCAATATGTTATATAACCTATTGCCTTCCTTGACAAATGGGCTGTCTAACAGTACAATATTTTTTCAATTCGGACCAGTAGTTCCTGAGATCATCGCGTTCAAACAAACAAACAAACTCAACTTTATAATATTATTATAATAATCCTCATTTGAGGATTGTTATTAGTTTAACGTGTATGTCGTTGTCACTGACCTTTAAAGTAAACAGGCCGACTGCCGACAACATCAAGACTTCCATTTGATTTTGACACTTGGACAGTAATTTGACAAAATCTAAAAGTCTATACTTGTGTAATAAGTTTAACAACAATAGTAGTTGTCATAAGTGTCAAAAAAGTTGACAGGACGGTCATTCAATTCGGCATTTGAAATTGCTGTCACTTTGTACAGAGTTGCCAGTCTAGCGTACAAATCTATACTAACATTATAAAGCTGAAGAGTTTGTTTCTTTGTTTGTTTGAATGCGGAAATCTCTGGAACTACTGGTCCGAATTGAAAAATTATTTTTTTGTTGTTTAGCTTATTTATCTAGAAAGGCTATAGGCTATATAACATCACGATACGACCAATAGGAGCGGAGCAACAATGAAAAATGTTGCATAATTCAAAAAATCGAAGTTGCTTGGGTCAGCTAGTACTATATATGGGCTACAGAAGTCAGTGGTCTTTGTATATGCTATAAGCTAGTTAAGTTAAGATGGTATTTAGTTTAATTTGATGAAAATTCGTTCATTCGTTTTGACCTTTTCATTTACGTGCCGGTTTTTATGTTTTTTAGTTACAACATTATAAATTTCAATATTTTCAAAACTTGAATGTGTTGAGCTACTTATGTTATGTTCCAAATATCTTTTTAAAGCTTCATTAATCCAAAAGAAATCCATTGTTTAACAATATGAAATTTTCTGATGAAATTCTATTGTGAAACCTCACGAGCGTGTGATTTGGAACTTTGTAAACGTTAACCGACTTCTGTCGCCGACTGTACATACAAAGTATAACTTTATACGAGAGGTTTTAGTGTTGCCTTGTATAATAAAGGCCGAACACATTCAAAAACTTTTGTCGAGCACTTACCTTAGCTTTGAACGCATGATACGCGTTAAGTAGTAAGTAACTCATTGGCTTGTATGCCGCGTAGTACTCAATTACACCGTATTGGTGTGTTGTATATTTTCAATGTCAAATTAATTAAATTGTAATACAACTCCTCATTACATAATGAATATTGTTTCTCATGCTACACCTAAGCGGAGAACTCAGGTGGAGCACGAGGAAGAACCCTTACAGATGTAATGAGGGTTGCTAAACTAGTATTAGCGGGTCGGCATTGTCGGTTCGGCAGTATTTGTTAACAAAAAAGCCGACCCGAAGCAATTACTACACATGTTTAACTAGTACCGATTGGGTAGTTCATTTGGGTCGGAACATCATTCAATTCAACAGTGTTTGTAATGACAAAGTCAACTCAGGGTAATTACTGCTATTGCCTGGCCTGCTGGTAGGTAGATGTGTGGCAAAGCCTAGCGACATTCTGCATTCATCAGGGTCCTTATTCACTATGTTTTTTTTTCGTTTTCGCGGCAAGCCTGTAAATAAACATATTTTTTAGAATACTTTATGGCATTTTTTTACCTTGTTATTATAAAATATTTTATTTTAATAGTAATTAAGTACCCAATTCTGGCGTTCTTTATTGACACACACACAAATCAGTTACACGTTACAAGCAGTTATATCTCGTGTTTGCAACTAGCATTCAAAAATAACATACGAGTATTTCAGTATTACGTAAATTAATATATTACAATATAAGGTCTAGTAGTATTCACTACTAGACCTTATATTGTATCTCATTATAATTTAGAAGATCCTAATAGGTATTCACCTATTAGGATCTTCTAAATTATAATGACTATCGAATTCGTTTAACCGATTTCGATTAAACGAACGAATAGTCATGGAAGGCGGTTTATCTCATCCGAGCCCAATCATTATTCGTATAAACTATACAAGTGATACTAGGACTGCTTCGGCATTGCTACTTTAGGAAACCGCGACTAATTGGCGAGCGAGTAGACTGAGAGATTAGCGTGAGGTTAAGCAACGTTATTATAGGTGGTTTATAGATAGGTTTTCTTCAAGTGTATGCCCTTAGGCTCTCGTTGAGCAAGTTAGGTCATCGGTAATAATGTGACATGACCAGAGGTACTAACCTTGCGTTTAATCTATCTCTGGTTCTGTAATCGTGTGATTTAGCCGGAATAGAGATTGCACTTATCGCTGATGAGTTTTTTTTTTTAAAGATAACTAGCAATGTGGGATTTCGGTCCCACATTACTAGCAATGCTGTTAACCCCTCCAGCTAAGCTTAATGGCCTGTGTTAGGAGTGGGTTCACGTCGGTGGTATAATAGGATTCGAACCCGCGACCTCACGATTGCTACACCGATGCCATAGCCATTAGGCTACCGCCGCTTTCAAAATCGAAAATGAAATTGAATTTGAAGTCGTGATTGAAATATTGTAGGTAATGTTCATCAAACCGACTTTGGTCACAACTTTAGAAGTTGGTGTGAATTAATGTATCCTAAGTTTGAATATAGTTTCAAAGCGAATAGAAAGATATATAGCATTCAATTAATATTCAACATCATCATCGGTCCACTGCTGGACATAGGCCTCTCCTTATGTAAGCCCGTTCCTCTTTGTTTATTTTTGGTCTTGAAATTTAATATACGACTACAATTTAAGTAGTTAAATTAACACAAAAACTGCTAGCACTGTTGACGTAATCGCAGTGAGTTTTTATTAGATACATAAAATCTTGAATCACACTATTACAATTTCAATTTTTCTTACGCAAATTTGATTTGAAAAGCACACAAACTTAGTCTGACTAAGATGCCAGCGCCATGTATCGAATATCGACCGCTAATGTTGAACATTACACTTCGGTGTGACAGACGGCGCATTTATCCAACCCGTACAGTGCGCCAGTCGTGACGCCGCATACATTAACGCCCCCTGGCGGCATTTGTGCGCAACTCGGATTAAATATTAACTCCCGCTTAACTTTAATAAGCCAACGAACAACATGGATACTGTTTGATCATTCGCAGCTGTATCAATGTGCTTTTTAACCGTGACCTGTATCGTTGATATTGTGGATGAATTGAGGGCAGGCGGGCAAAATAGACTTGAAGGCAATTGGGCAAATTGAATATGTACTAGACTGTTGCATCATTTATGGAATCTTTTTTGTATGCCTTGCAGGACTTATATAATTAATCAGTTTTGCCCCACGATTGTGCCTGCGTCAAATTTGTTTCTAATTATTTTTGAAGCTTTTGTTTCATTCCTTTAGACGCAGAATCTTACATTTGTTCTTAGTGGACGTTTACTTTGTAAGAACTACTCTGTGTGCTAAATTAAGTACATCCGATTCCGTTTAGTGGTTTGAGCTGTGCGTTGATCAGTCAGTCAAGATTTTCTTTTGTACATGTACCTAATAGAGATTTTCGGTTACCTGAACCTAATACTGAGTCAGATTTGGATTAAAGACGAAAACGTAAAGTAGGTAATTAAAAAAAAAACCGGCCAATAAAACTGAGAAATATTATACAATAACTGTTATTTGTGAAGAAAATTAGGTAAGGTTTTTTTTTAATGTTTGCAACCTCTGAACGTTATAAAGGTAGAAGTTTATGGCGGATAAACAGGGAACAAAAGAAAAGACATGGGTAACATTTCTCCGCATTCGTGGGTAAAATACATAATTAGTCCGTAATTAGTAAGGGGCTGTGCAGTCTTTCAGCCTTTGTGTAAGGCTGTGATGCTAAAAAGGTTGAGGAACGGACGTGTCAGACAATTGTTTATGTTTTTGGAGCTATAAAGGAGCTATGTAATTGTAAAATAAATCATTCTTATATCCTACGTGTGCTGTCGGACCGGTCGGACTCTCCGGTGCTGACTCGCTGGATACGGTTGCACGCAGTCGTATAGTTAGTGCCCAACACCATCGGGCTGTCCACCCGGACCTACCACTTAGTTTATTTATTCATTAAGACTAACACTAGTTTGTAAGCTCGCCATTGTACTTTAGTAGTACAATGGCGAGCTTTGGATGCAATTATGGATGTATCGAAATGAATCTAAAATAAAATGATTAAATACCTACCTACAACATGTATCGGCTGGTAGAGAGATAGTGTCATATTCCGTTGCATTACTATGGCATAGATTTTTCTAATCTCTCTCCGGTCGTGTCGGATTTCCATCCCGTCAGAATATGAGACTGGAGAATATAGTACACTTGGGCCTGCACCCACACTTGCGCAGTACCTATACATTTTTCTGTTTAATATTATGTTTTTTATAAGATCGAACACCGTGGCCATCAAAATGTATCTGCTAAATGTTGGGTCCTAATTCACGTTATTTTTTTTCATATTCGCGGCAAGCTCGTGCGAATTGTCAAAATCTTGTCATAATGGTAAATAGAGAGCTGCGCTCAGCATTTCATTTTCATTAAATGCATTAACGCGTATGCGCAGCCGTTCACGAAAATGGAAAAAAGAACATGAATTATTTTATACGCAATTATTACGGCAAGAAAATCTGTTTGATGACTATATAAGAACTCTTTGATTTGCACATGGATATTTATGTCAGGAGAGTTGTACATTTACTTACCCACCTGCATATTGGTTTGTTTTCTCTTAGTTTACCTAAAATGGGCAAGTAAATCTAATAAGAGGTACATCTTACCTCAGAACAACTGGAATAATTTGACTGGCCTGTTGGTCTAGTGCTTAGTGACTCTGTCTGCTTAGCCAGAGGTCATGGGTTCGATCCCCACCTAAGATAAAACTTTGTGAGATAAGCACGATGATTTATTCTGTCTTAGTGTAATTTTATTTATCTATAATAAATGTATATATTTTGAATATTTAAGTATGTTTATCAGTTATCTTGTTGAAATAGTACAGGCTCTACCTAGTTTGGGATCAGATGGCGTCGTATGAGTTACCCTCAGATATACATTATAAGAAACAGGAATCTTACCGCCTCCGCCCTTCACTTGTTAACTTCCAAATCCGTCACCAAATGCCATTTTACGTCTCGCTACAATAAAGAACTTTTCTCTTGTTATTGGCCACGATGTATTGTGTTTTGGACTTGACAGCCAATCAATGGTCCGCTACCAACGAAATATGGCTGAACTGAGATGAAAGAAAAAAGAAAAAACAGTGCTGTTGTGTTATTGCCTTGTTGACGTTTGTTTGATGTCATTTGATGTTTGAATGCAGCGGTTTTTGTTGATCTGAATTAGTTATGGCGTTTATAAAGTGTAACCTTTTTTTTTCTACTGAAGAAGAGACGAGCGTGTCATGAGCCTGATGGTAAGCGTCATGATAGCCCAATAACAGTATCAGTGACATCAGTTTTTTGGCTAAGATCTGATTGTCACTACACTGCGTTTCTCATTTGAAACATTAGTTTGTAAGTTCTCGTAAGAGGCTTATACCCAACAATGAACCGATTCGGGATATTAATCCATATTATGTCCCATTCTGGGGGTAATTGCCATAATCGCCACGCTTGGCGATCGCAGTAAGGCTTTAAAATACGCAGAGGACGCTGCTGCCCGTCCTCCAGTGACCAATCCTTTAGCCGGCTTCACGACACCCATGGAGAGAGATGGGGGGATGATGATGAATACCTTCCTAAGTAAGAAATACCTACAACTGCAAAGTAAACAAAGTAGGGGCTGTTAAAATAATCCTATTTGCTAATTTATAAAAGATACAGAAGAAACAAGCATGTCCTAAATTCGAAGATATGTGATACTCTCCGTACAAGGCTTGTATGGCGTATAGACCATGGTCTGTACCACTGACTTAGACAGTACCAGTACGCTGGACTGGCTACCCCGTACAAAGTGACAGTAATTTCAAATATCGAATCGAATGACCGTCCTGTGAACTTTTTTTACTCTTATGACAAATGGCCGTTGTTGTTATCCTTGTTTCTTAAGTATAGAGTTCCAATTGATTTCGTTAAATGACCGTCCAAATGTCAAAATTAGATTAAATTAGTAAAAAACTAACCAACAACAACCTTTAACAACCTTGTTGTTGACAGCGGTAGCTTGTCCAATGCAATAACACTATAAGAGTCCCTGCAGTGGGACTGAGATATTGGGGCCTGGGATAAGTGGTGCATTTTTGAATATTTTGGAATGGTTAGGGAATATATATATTCATTAGTATAAAAGTACTATCATTTACGTGGTTAAATTCAACATTCATCTGTTGCGCTATCGTACACAAACATGATAATTTAAAAAATGACAATGACAACGACATGAAAAATAAATAAAAAATATGAAATATTAAATCACAAATTAAAAAACACAGCCACCCGATTTCCCACCTGAGCTATTATAACTATGGAGATAGTGGCGAAATTTACCTTCGTATTCTAAAAATCTTACGGCCACGTTATCCTGACGCGAGTTTAACATTTTATACCAAAACAAGTGCACAACGCCGCTAAAGAAGTTTTCACTTAAAAAACGAAGAACATTTTAAAAACGTTCATATTTTGCATCTTTGACTTTAGGTACCTACAAAGTGTGAGTATTTCCTTTAAGACCATTTTACTATTTACGCTTTTCTATAACCATAAAGTCTTACATATTAAAGAATATAGCCTATAAAAGCGGGTGGTACTATCCTACAACATTACAATTGTAACAAGCCGTTTTAAAATCCTTAATCTGAACTTACTAGGTCATTTATTACTTTTACTTTAATCGAAGTGGACTCTTTACGAAGCTCATTACTGAGTCTTTATCACTGTAGGTGGCACATAAAGGAGACTAGCATAAAATAGACGAATTTCAACTCTATGCACTAAGATTTACAGTTGGGTATGTATTTTAAGCATGTTAAGGTGTTCAAGTTGGTAAATTCGACGTTTATTATGTAAGGTGTCTTGATTAGATCGTCACTGGATTGTTATTTTGTTGGATATTTAATTAATAGCCATGTGAAGGTGAAAATGGGCTCGTTAAATGTCTATTATTATGTATTATTTGCATATGAGTGCTGGTTTTAACGAGGAAAGTCGTGAGGGAAGCTTTAAAACGATTATTGTCAGATAGGTAGAAATTACTCGACGAGTTTCTGTGATAAAACTCTTTCGGTAAATCTAATTTTTGCGATTGGTGTATCTGGGCAATATGCCCAAGGAACTTTTGTTATTGTAGGTTACAGTGATCATAGATGATTCAATATAATATTGTTTGACAGTTGAAACCGACCAAACATTCCAGGCGTTTCACTACTACGGAATTTTTTTTTTTTTTTTTTTTTTTAATAATAATATCTTGGGACAACTCACACAACGTCGTCTGATCCCAAACTAAGCAGAGCTTGTACTATGGCAACCAGACAACTGATAAACATACTTATATATTTCTAAATACATACATATTATAGATAAATAACACCCAGACACAGAATAAACCATCGTGCTCATCACACAAAGTTTTATCCTGGGTGGGGATCGAACCCACGACCTCTTGCGTAGCAGTCGGATACACTCCCACCGCGCCACAGAGGCAGTCGAATTATAAATGATATCCATACAATAATAAGTCATTAAGTGTTTAAAATATATATGTTCGTCGACATTTGACGTTAAACATGTTAATGAATTTATAATCATCAAAAGTAATATTAAAAATAAATAAATATACGTCATAGGCTGGGATTTCCACAGATTAAGTAATAGTACTACGTAGTATTTCATAAATAAACGTGTATGAAGCGTGCTCTTTTTGACGTTTCTTTAAAAAATACTGTTTTCACTTACATACAAATACCATCGATCGATTCCATAGATTTATTAGGTACCTATCTATTTCACTGAGTGCAGATATAATTCAAAATACGTAAGATGAGGGTCTCTAGTACTACTGGTAGTACTACAGACACCATGGTTCCATCTCTAGTACTACTGGTGATACAGGGTTGTATCATTTATACCTACTACCAGTAGTTCTACTTGGTAGTACTATTGGTACGGAGGGAACTATCCGTTTTACACGAAGTGCTACTTGGTGGCGATTCTACGACCGTTTGGCTTGTAAGTAAGGGAAGAGTCAACTCTCTACGTAGTCACAAATAGATATACATACATCTACTTTCTAATCACCAAGATAAGTCCTATCAAAGTTGCAAGTACAAGTTACCCAATAACGTTCGAGCTCCCTTACTGCCCTTTAATAACTTAACAGAACTTAATCTAAGTTTGCAACTTGGATCAATTTATTATCTATGGTTTAACTTAACGAGAAAAAATGTGTACTTGACTGGCCGTGGTATTAAATCTCTGTATAATACATTTGTCTTTGTCTATTAGATCTATTAGCCTGGCTCGATGGAAACTGCAATTTTTAAGGCATAGATGATAAAAAAGTGGTTAAATGCTAAATAAGCTTCTGTCATTTACCGGACAAAATCTACATAAATATAAAAAAGAAGCTTCATCATCATCATCAGCCTATCGCAGTCCACTGCTGGACATAGGCCTCTCCAATTGCAAGCCACTTTGTTCTATCTTCGGCTTCTCGCATCCAGCTCCTGCCAGCCATTTTGCGTAGATCATCACTCCACCTGGCCTGAGGGCGTCCTTCACTACGTTTGCCGAGCCGTGGTCTCCACTCAAGACGCTTAAACTTCTTCTTTAAAAGACGACACGCCTTAAAATCACTCTCGCAATCTTGGTAAAATTCGACATGATTTATGTCCTTTACGTCTTGAAGGTTACGAAAGGACATAGGCAAAATTTTATAGCTGAACCTATATACATGCAACAACTAGTGAGGTTATAAGTTCGACGATGTAAGAATTAAATAATAGAGTTTTTATTTTATATATGATTTAAATATATTTTATATATGATTTAAATATATCCAGGCTCCGACCTACTTTGCTCCAAACCATGATAGGATCCGAAGCGTTCCAGTCAAACCTGGATAACCGATTTGCTGCCATGGAAACCACAACAGACGTAAACCAGAAGCTCGTAAATGTGGTTCGGATACTCAGGGAAGAAGGTACGAGATTTTGTGAAATGCAGCGTAAGGGCAAGAAGTCAAAGCTTTCGGAAAAGACTTTAGGGCTAATGAAGGAACGACGTGAAAGCCCACCCGTCACTTCGTCGGAAAAGCGCGCTCTAAACCAAGAGATCAACAGGCTTATACGACACGACCTTCGGTGCTCCAACACTCTTTTGATTAAAAGAGCGATCGAGCAGAACCGGGGGTCAAAAGTGTTCGTACAATCTCTTGGAAGAAGCCACCTGACGAAGTTGACCACAGCAAGTGGAGAAGTCGTTTCTTCGAAGCCGGCAGTCCTCTCCGAAGTGGAAGGCTTCTATGGCCGGTTATACGCTTCGCATGCATCTCGACCTGATCCTGAAAATGAGGGTCCTAGAGCCACTCTAACACGCCACTACACCGAAGACCTGCCAGAAGTCAACATTGACGAAATCGTGCTGGCTCTTAAACAGCTGAAAAATGGAAAAGCCCCTGGAGAGGATGGCGTTACAACAGAGCTGTTAAAAGCTGGAGGTAAACCCGTACTGAGGGAGCTCCAAAAGCTTTTTAATGCTGTCCTGTTTGAAGGGAGAACTCCGGAGGCGTGGAGTAGAAGTGTAGTCGTCTTGTTCTTCAAAAAAGGAGATAAGACCCGGCTGAAGAACTACCGACCTATTTCTCTTCTAAGCCACGTCTATAAGCTGTTTTCAAGAGTCATCACGAACCGCCTTGCGCGAAGACTTGACGAATTCCAACCACCGGAACAGGCTGGATTTCGGAGCGGATATGGCACCATAGACCACATCCACACAGTGCGGCAGATTATACAAAAGACCCAGGAGTATAATCAGCCCCTGTGTCTAGCATTCGTGGACTATGAGAAAGCCTTTGACTCGATTGAAATCTGGTCCGTTCTGGAGTCTCTGCAGCGATGCCAAGTAGATTGGCGATATATCGAAGTGATGAGATGTCTCTACGAAGCCGCCACCATGTCCGTCCAAGTACAGAATCAGCAAACAAAACCTATACCATTGCATCGAGGAGTGAGGCAAGGGGACGTTATTTCCCCGAAACTGTTCACAAATGCAATGGAGGATATGTTCAAGACGCTGCACTGGAAAGGGCGGGGCATCAACGTCAATGGTGAATACATTTCTCACTTGCGATTTGCAGATGACATTGTCATCATGGCGGAAACGCTGCAGGACCTACAACGGATGCTGAATGACCTGGCTGACTCTTCTGTACGCATCGGCCTACGGATGAACTTGGATAAAACCAAGGTCATGTTCAATGAACATGTACTACCGGAACCGACAGCGGTGCACGGCGCCGTTCTCGAAGTTGTTCAAAAATATGTGTACCTCGGGCAGTCATTGCAGTTAGGTAGAAACAACTTCGAGGACGAGGTGAACAGGAGAATTCGGTTGGGTTGGGCAGCGTTTGGTAAGCTACGTCAAGTCTTCTCATCGTCGATCCCACAATGTCTAAAGACTAAAGTCTTTAATCAGTGCGTCCTACCCGTCATGACATACGGAGCCGAAACGTGGACACTGACGGTACGGCTGGTCCACAAGTTCAAAGTCGCTCAGCGGGCTATGGAACGGGCTATGCTCGGAGTTTCTCTTAGGGACAAAATCAGAAATGAGGTGATCCGGCAGAGAACCAAAGTTATCGACATAGCCCACCGGATTAGCAAGTTGAAGTGGCAGTGGGCTGGCCATATTAGCCGAAGAACCGACAACCGTTTGGGTAAACGAGTTCTTGAGTGGAGACCGCGGCTTGGCAAACGTAGTGTAGGACGCCCTCAAGCCAGGTGGAGTGATGATATACGCAAAACGGCTGGCAAGAGCTGGATGCGAGAAGCCGAAGATAGAACAAAGTGGCGTGCAATTGGAGAGGCCTATGTCCAGCAGTGGACTGCGATAGGCTGATGATGAAATATATTGTAGCAAACGAGCAAACTCCCAGCTTTATACTAAATACGAGTACTTACACGAATTCTATGAATGGACGCGGCAAGACCTCGCAGAAAGAAACGTTTAATTTTATTAAAAATTTTGTTTTTGGTTTTTTGATTTGTGATTTATTACTTCATATTTTTTTATTATTATGTTAGTAAAATTGAAAGATATTATACAGTATGTAATTTTTTTTGAGAGATAAACTTTTTAATTCTCATGACGTTGTCATTTTTTAAATGTTCATGTGTGTGTACGATAATGCAATAGATTTAACCACATGAATGATAGCACTTTTATACTGATAAAAAAAAATCTCAATCATTTCAAAAGATTAAAAAAACAACATCAATGTTCAAGTTTTCACTTCTGACGGCAAGTGCAACCCGTTTTTTTAAAACGAAGAACCAAAATCAACAAAATTTAGTAGTAGATAGGTACATCACGTGAAATCCTATTTATTACCCTTGGCCTCTTAAAAAGAACCCTTCTTACATGAATAAACATGTTCAGGGGTCAAAAAATGTCCCGACCCGAACTTTCGCAGCACCATGTGTAATAGCAATGTTTATGTGCCCCAGCTTCACTCGCCTCCCGTAATTTATGAGTTCCCATAAAAACGAGTTTTAGGTCGCCTTACTTACCATGATTTGCATTTTTCCCCGGAACACGTGTTGATGGGTCTATTTGCATATTAGGAAACTTTTTTGATACATTTTTTTTTCATTTTCGCGTCCGCATAATATTAACATATGGTTTTTTGTTTATATGTGGTTAAATTATGTTATTAAAGTAAATAGGATTTAAAAAGCTGGCTGGTAAAGACCTGGCGGCTGGTTGCAGGTTTGATTTCTAATTCGAGTTTCTTATTTAAATGTATTTCCTATAGTTTTGTAAAATATCTACTTTACTACCTATTTTTTTTTTTAAAGATAACTAACTATGTGGGATTGTGGTCCCACATTACTAGCAATCCTGTTAACCCCTTCAGCTAAGCTCTATGGCTTGTGTTAGGAGTAGGTTCACGTCGGCAGTATAATGGCCAGGATTCCAACCCACGACCTCACGATTGCGAGACCGATGCCTTAGCCATTAAGCTACCGCCGCTTATACCTATTAAGTTTTTGTAGTTAGTAGGTACCTAACAATCTTCGCTAAATAATATATTAATAGTAAAATCATCAATTGTACACTTATGTAGTGTTTTGATATGCCAGCATAGACAGCAACCATCAATAGAACCACGGAACAGAAAAAACAAGAATAGAACTGATAGAGGCAGTTTATTAAAATTTTAAAAGTACCGAGTTGCAATTATCAATTAGAATAGAAACGATTATTCCCCACCCTCTGTAACTCAGATGATTTTGAAAAGTGGAACACATTTCACGAGTTCACTGTGCAATTCTCCTTAACAGCGTCAATACACTTTTATAGTAGTACCCTTTCACGAACACCTACCAGGAAAACATAACTTGCGAGGCAATCACCTGGCTCCGACCTACAGTATGTTAAACTAAGGACGTCCCGACTTAAATTACTGTACATTCCACAGTACCATTAGGCCGTACATTCAATAAAATTTCAGTTGATGAAGCAACCCTGTGCGGTGACGTAACGCTAAGGGCGGGTTCCCATTTATTATTCTTTTTTACGACGCATAAATTCCCTTATTCTCTGTAATCGGACCTTGTCTTTCACAGATCTGCATATTTTTTATGTTGCTATCGCATCGATTTGGTTGATGTATGAAGGAGATGTATGATATTTGTTTATTAATGTTATTAGTTTATTGTGTGGGTAGAATGGGTCATGACGCAGTGTCGCCCACTCGGATTGAAAGGTCGGAGTGTTAAGGGGCAGATAAAGTTTATTTGTTACCGAAGCGTATGATATAATTGTTACGAAAATAAACATTTTGGATGTTTAGAAAATGTATGATACTAATAAACGAAGCCAGTTTCATCGTAATGGTTCTTAACTTTGTATGAAACCGGTTAGCCCATAGCCCTTTTGAATATACTAAATGACTGTTATTTATATCATAATACTATAAGCTGACCCGCGCAACTTCGTCTGCGTAAATTTTCCCCGTTTTTGAAACATTTTTCATTGCTGCTCCGCTTCTATTGGTTGTAGCGTGATGTTATATAGTCTAGCCTTCGTCGATTAATGGGCTATCCAACAGTAAAACAAATTTTCAATTCGGACCAGTAGTTCTTGAGATTATCGCGTTCAAACAAACAAGCTCTTCAGCTTTAAAATATTAGTATAGATTATTTATATTTTAAATGTTAAAAGGTACCTTAAAAACTAAAACTTTATCAACCAATTACTCAGTGTAACTGCGGGATCAGTCTTATACACGTTCAAAAACAATTTATTTTGTAAAGTGATTTATTATAGCCGTTTTTTGCAATCGTAACACGAAACTCTTTAAGTTAGTTGGCAATAAAAACTCATTAGAAGAGCAATTGTTCTCAGCAACAAAAATGTTAGTTGTTTGCGTAGTAGCAAAGCAATACAGAGTGCAGCGCTTGGCCGGGAGAGACCGCGCTACTAACTGTCTAGTAGACAAATCGCTCCCTCAAATGGAAGATTACTGTAAAGCTGGCTGCGATTACACCGTACTGCTATTGTATTTGTTTTATATTTCAATAAAATTATTAAGTAATAAACAGAGCAAGTGCTATTGGGCCACGCGTAATGTAGGGTTCTGTAGTCCCCCCCCCCCATCCGAATAATGCGACTTAAGAAGTGGGTTTTCTGTTGTTTTTGTTTCATACTACTAACAACGTTTTAAAAGTATTTTTCAATGGAATCTGTGCAAAAAGTTTGTTACTTCTCACTTGGTCTGCGTTAACTTGTACTTGCAATGTGTTAAAGTTGGGGATCACGTTAGTGAATTTAGTTTGTAATCTTATGGGGTTCCACAGGGAAGTACTTTAGGTCCTATTTTTTTCGTACATAAATGATTTATGTGTATGTCAAACTAAAGGTGCTGAGTTACAAATCTTAGACAACTAGGCAAAGAAGGCTTGTCTGGTTTTATAGCATGGCTTGAACACAGTTTACTATCACTAAACATAAATAAAACTAAATATTATTTGGCCCTCGGCTTTGACCGCGTGGATGACTTTACCCCGTTAAGGGTTCATTTTCGCTTTCAAACAAAACGATAACTTTACCGTTAATTACACGTTTCTTAATTTATAACCAAAAACAAATTTTCAATAAAGTCAAACATCAATTTTCACAGATCTAACTTCAAACTGACAGAGTTTCATACAAACTTGCAAACCTTAGTAATCTACCTCCTTATAGGTTGATTTTAAGTACAAAATTTTACCGACCTAACTTCAAAACTGGCGGAGTTTCATACAAACTTGCGAACCCTATTTTACCCCTTTAGGGGACGAATATTTTTGAAAATCTTCTTTAGTTTTAAGAACACAGCACCAACTGCCAACATTTTAGGTTTGTAACACTAGCGGATTAGGCTTTGCGTTGATGAATCAGTCAGTGAATATATATGTATAGATTTAATCTAACTTATAAAACCAAACAGCTAACTATTTATTAAATTAAAAATGGTTGTCTGTAAAGTCGGTTTACGGACGATAATTTTACGTGATACAAAATCGTAATTACGCCATAAAAAATATTGATGACATATCGCCTTTTGCGTCCAACGTTCAATCAGCCATCGGGCGTTGTGCCATCATGCGCGCGTATGCGCTCGACGACCTCTATACTTCTGTGGCTATTGGTGTGAATTGGGAATCAGGGCTTGTAAACACATTGGACAAATATTTTATTACAATATATATTTATTATGATTATTATTATTACCTATATAAAAAGCAGCAGGTATGAAATAAAATTGACTTTGACTCGATCGAAGCCGTGTGCAGCACACAATCGGATCGCAGTGAGTGTTAGTTCTTTCACGACACTAGGGAAAAATTATAACCCTCCTTCTTACGAGTCGGGTAAAAAACATTTTACTTAATTTAACGGGATCCAGCTTTGGGTATCTGCTAGCAATAGTAACATCGAAATACTCGAACGATTTCAGAATAAAGCACTTAGAACCATGTTTACCATTCCAAAATGTATAAGCAATAAATACATGTATTTAGACATTAATATAAGAACAATTAAGCAGGAAATAAGTCACTACAGCGCTATATACCAAAACAGACTGTCACAGCATGAAAATGAACTTGCATTGGCTTTGAGTGGTGATGGAGGCCTTCATCATACGCGGTTGAAGCGTAGTGACATTCCCTGCTTGAGTACCCGATTCAATAGGGAAGAGCACATTAAAAGGATGGCCCGACCAATGAGTCTCCTTAAAAAAATATATGAATGACACTAGACTGGAAAATCCAAACAGAGAAATGGCTTATTGTTTTCGAACAGATTGCCGTTAAGCAGAAAAAAACAAACAAAAAAAAACTTAATTTAACGGCTATTCTGCCAGTGCCATCAAGTGGCATGTAGGTTGTTGTACCCTTTCACCGCAAAAATATCGTGCCCATCATCTTTTCGCTTCTCTTACAAATAGTGTGGATTTGTGCAAAGATTACGTCACGGTGTAACAGTGAGCCAACCTAAGCCTACATCCTTAGATATCCTCTGTTAGAGCGAGGCTAGTTTTACTGTTTGTACTTCTCATTTTATGAGCTATTCATGAGCAATTTACTTTGAGGCTGAGCAGATCACGGGACGAATACCTGATGATGGCGGCGTGTTGCCATATTTCTTAGAAAGAGTTTGTAGTTAAGGATTGACCAGTTTACCTATTATTAAATACTAACTGTCTCGCGTTACTTCGTCTGCGTATATTTTCCACGTTTTTGTAACATTTGTCATTACTGCTCCGCTTCTGTTGGTCGTAGCATGATGTTATATAGCATATAGCCTTCCTCGATAAATGGGCAACAGTAAAATATTTTTTCAATTCAGATCAGTAGTTCCTAAGATTACCGCGTACAAACAAGCAAACAAACTCTTCAGCTTTATAATATTAGTATAGATGTGAAGGGAATTTGCTCAGTCGGAATTCGTACCCACAAACGTAGTGGTTCCATACCTAAACCGGCACTGTCACGCCCAGAGTTTTCGAAGGTTTTTTTATACATGGTTAAAAATTACATGCGATTGAGACCCCAGTACCTACTAAAATAAGCAATGCTTAGTAATTATATTCAAAATTCTACAAAAGTTTTAACAACATCTTTGAAAATGTCAGGTATCGCGGTTAAAGTTAGCCTACTATTCTGATGCACGTAATAGCTTTAATTTTACTGTGAAATTTTATCAAATAGATTTGCATAAAAATGATAAAAATATACAGGATATTAGATTTATATCGGGACTTAATCGCGTAAATTATTTAAAGGTACGAAACTTTTATTTACCCGACGCGACGTTTCGATCGAATTGCACCAATCGATGGTCCCGGGGTCGTGAGGTGCGGGGTTTTCAACTACCCTCGCCTGGTATTAATAATTTGTACTGTCAACAGTTCTACACACTACACTTACAACGTCTTTACACTGAGGCGCGGTGTCGTTACGGCTACGGTTTCATTTGTTGATAACAGGGTTCCAAGATGAGGTTTATTGAAATTCTTGTTTGTTGCGGTTGAGATTAAGAAGAATCTCAACCGCCTCGCGCTTTAACCTGAAATAATAGTGGCGATCGGTGGAAAGTACCTGTGGCTTATGCAATTATAGAATTGTGCAGTGATTTGGTCCTGATTCCAACAAATGCTCAGTGATAGCAGATTTGTAAACTTGACGATTTTTTATATCATCGATATGTTCCATAACCCTGTCTGCGCATCGTTTTGTTCTTTCCGAAATAGGAACTACCGCAACTGCAATCCACTTTCTACACATCAGGTGTTCTACGTCAGCAGTGACAAATATCCATATATTCGCACAAATTTTCGCATCTATAATATTTGCGATTGCCCGCGACTTCGCTCGCGTAATTTTAGCCTATACTATTTCAGATATAATCTATCTCTGTGCCAATTTTCATTCAGTTTTGGTGTGATGAAGTATTAAAACATCATCCGTTTAAACCTCAACATGTACCTACTTATAATAGTATCAGTGGTAGGTCTAGGCCATAGGCCTTCTGGGTCGGTACCATAACGGTCAGTTATTAATAATAGTAATGTTGTCACATCACTGTGTTCGGTTGAAGGGCACTGTAATTACTGAGCAAATGAGACTTACGAACTAATGGGCTAACGTGACGCTTAGCATCAGGCGCACGACCAGGAAGCCGATTCACGTATTTAAATTAAGACGGCCATTTTCGTATTCTTGTAACTTTGGGATCGATCTCAAAAACGCTTGCGCACCGTACTAGAATGTCGTTATTGCGCTCTCGAGACACATACTTGACGCAAGCGTATTTGAGATCGATCCCAAAGTTACAAGAATACAAAAATGACCGTTGTTATCGAAACTTAACTGCAGCGGAACTGCAACTGCACTACTTTAAATACGTGAATTGACCTCCTGGAGGCCTAGACGAAGTCACATTCGAATAGCGATGTCGTTAATGGAAAAGTAGGTACAAAATGTATGGAATTGAAATATGTCACGTGGTCAATCCAAGTCGATGCGTAGATAAACTGCACTATTGACAGTATCTTCGCTATTTTTTTCCATTCGATTGATCACTAATCTAGCGAACGGTAAGACCATGTAGAAAAACGAAATAAAATGACGATTTTTATTTTTTAAGAATTTGCCGTTTGCGGTGGAGACCATAGACATTTTTTTATTTTTTATCGACCGATCGTTGCGAATCTACCTTGTCTAAACCTCCTACTCGTCTCTTCATTTCGTTGTATCAAAAAAAGTAAATAAGATTAGTAGGATCAGAAGGATCAGTGCCCAAGACAATGCTTTACTAAATAGACACTTTACCCAGCAAAATAATTTGTTCATAAATGATAAACGTCATAGCAAAACGTCACATAATAGATCCACTTGGTACGGGGTAAGCCCGGCAATTTGTCCGCGGAGCGAGAGAGCATTTGTTCGATATCCTATCAAGTCCGGGAATATACGGATATAGCGGTAACAAAGAGAGATTACTTACAATTTCCAGTAAACTGTACGAGTCGATGCTGCTACCCGATTATACCCTTCAATCTATAGTTCGATTTTTGTACTTTTGCATTGTATTTTCAATTCGTCGGAGCGTGTTATGATTTATACGGTATATCTGTGTGTCTGTTTGTGCTATTATAGGTACTGCTTAAACATAACGCCAATTTTGATGAGGATTACATTTTTTTTAAAGATAAATAGCAATGTGGGATTGTGGTTCCACATTACTAGCAATCCTGTTAATCCGTCCAGCTAAGCTCAATGGCTTGTGTTAAGAGTGGGTTCACGTCGGTAGTATAATCGGCAGGATTCGAACCCACGACCGATTGCGAGACCGATGCCTTAGCCATTAGGCTACCGCCGCTTCTAAAATCATTGGAAAGCTAGTGAAAGCTGGTATGTTTTAAGCTTTGTTCTACGAAAACCTGTTCAAACGTCTTGAAGTAATATTTTTTTTTATAGGCACAGAGAGCAGGAAAATGATAACTTAATGCAAAATTTACAAAAGTTATAAACGTTATCATAAAAAAATATAAATTTATCTAGTTGCCGGGAAACCTAGAACAAAGAACTAACGCGTATATGATAAGTACTGCCATAATCATTCATTGGGATAATTACTAGTACCTACGTTAATAGATACTATATTACTTAGGTATCTTTTTATCTTTTTTTTGATCTTGCATTGATCTTTTTAGGGTTCCGTAGCCAAAATGGCAAAACGGAACCCTTATAGTTTCGCCATGTCCGTCTGTCTGTCTGTCTGTCCATCCGTATGTCACAAGCTTCTTACTCAAAGACTACTGAATGCATATTGATGAAATTTGATGAAAATGGGTCTTGTAGTAGCCGCTACTAAGTTTGGTAGTAAAATAATAAAAATAAATATTTTTAAGGGGGGCAATTTTTTTTCAGCTTCTGTTAAATTTTTTTTACGAAAAACTTTTACAAAACATAAAATATACATAAAATTAGACAGCAGATACTTAATAACGTCTAATAATAATATTTTGGTACAACACACATGGTCATCTGATCCCAAATTAGGTTGACCTGTATTATGGCAATCAGACAACTTTTAAACATATAAAATTTTAATAATTACAAATGTATATATTATATTTAGTTCATAAAACATATCATATAAAGGGATAATAACAGGGTAAACCTGTGCCACAGGCGTTAAGGGCACTTGTATTGAACTATAATTTTATCAAATAAAATATGTATAGGTAGGTAACAAATAGTATACAATTTAGAATAAAATAAAAGGAACATGTAACAGAAGCTGAAAAAAAAACACAAAGATAGCGCTTAATAAATACTTAAAACTAAACTTATTTTGGTCATAATCGCATATACCGTCATTTAGTTATTGCCGAAAAACTGCGTTTCTCAACAAAAGGCATAAATGCTATGAACATACGCTCTTCTACTGATGCAATTATTCAAGCTGCGGAACCCTCACTGAGCATGGTCCGACATGCTCTTTCTCGGATTTTTTTTATTTAAGATTAAATATTCATAGTATCTCTAATGATAATAATATAATATTAATAATATCTTGGGACAACTCGCACAACGCTATCTGATCCCAAACTAAGTATAGCTTGTACTATGGAAACCAGACAACTGATAAACATATTTATATATTTCTAAATACACACATATCACACTAATATTATAAAGGCGAAAGTTTGTTAGTGTGTATGTTTGTTACTTCTTCACGTCTAAACGGCTGGAGCGATTTTAATAAAATTTGGTATGGAGTCAGCTGACACCCTGGATTAACACATAGGCTCATAAACCGCGGGTTACACCGCGGGGCACAGCTATTTATAGATAAAACACACCCAAACACAGAATAAACCATCGTGCTCAAAACACAAAGTTTTATCCTGGTCGAACTCACGACCTCTTGCGTATCAGTCAGACACACTCCCACCGCGCCACAGAGGCAATCAAAGGCTAAGCACGGTGTATATCACACTAATATTATAAAAGCGAAAGTTTGTGAGTATGCGAGTGTGTATGTTTGTTACTTCTCCACGTCTAAACGGCTGGAGCGATTTTAATAAAATTTGGTATTGAGTTAGCTGACACCCTGGATTAACACATAGGCTAATAAACTGCGGGTAACACCGCGGGGCACAGCTAGTAGTAAATAAGCTAAAATAGTTATAATTATATTTACCACTTGATACTGAAAACAGTTGCCTACTCAGTAGATAATATTTTTTTTTGGTGATTTCAACTGCTGCCTATACAAAAAATCCGCACGTCAAAATTATAAATAAAAAAAACAATACATCAAAGTACTAGGAGCTCATACCAACAGCAGAGCAGGTGTGTTCAATTATGGAAAGCACTTGTTGCGCTCTCATGAAACCGAGTGGACTGAGTTAAGTGTGGAACTTGGCTTGTAAAGCGTTCATAATGCAGCCAATGTGCCGTGTTAGTTCTTTGAGAACCTGAAGTCCTGGTACCCCGCGATTTAATCAATACTAGATTGAAGACATTGTACTTTTGGTTCAAAGAGTGAACGGGAACTTAGAAGTTGTGTCATGAAATATGTATTACTCCTTAACTACGGGGGTATGTGGAGAGGTAGGGCGGTGCTTATTGATAGATTGAGAAACGTTGTAGTTGGGTGACTCCAATCAGTATTATTTCTATAACAATATTTAGGTACAAGTGGCGTGGTGGGAGTGTGTCCGACTGCTACGCAAGAGGTCGTGGGTTCGATTCTCACACGCGACTACACTTTTTGTGATCCACAAATTGTTGTTCCGAGTCTGGGTGTACTTTGTTCCCGTGACTTGTATGTTTGTACAGTTCCCAGTGATACAGGGCTTTTAAACTACCGCGGAAATCGTCTTTAAAAAAAAAACGTTTTTTTCTATATTTTCTACTAGCTGCCTGCCCCTGCGTCATATTGTAGGTAGTTGTTTATGTCATGAGTTACATTATTTAAATTTTCGTAGGGATCTCTAATTTTTTTGACAGTAAAATATAGCCTCTATTAGGTACTCCCCGATAACGTAGCACTCTAATGAATAAAGATTTTTTTAAATCGGTCCAGTAATTTTTGTGTTAAATCGTAACAAACAAACAATAAAATCTTCCCTCTAACAATATGATTATTAGCATGGATAAACATCAACATGTTGGAAGTGATTCAATAAATGGGTGTTTTTCAAAGTAAATAATTTAAAATACCGGTAGACATCGATAGGGAGGAATTCTTCGACGCCTAACTCCTTTTTTTGACTCCCTTTTTATGTAATCCTTTTTTTTCGTAGTTTACTAGGTAAGTTGTAAATAATGTAAATAGTATGTATATAGTTCGTTCGTAGGGTAATCTAGCTTGTATTTATTAACATTGTAAATTTTCATTAGGCTAATATTAGTTTTAATCAAATGTTGTAAAAATAAATAAGAATTTAAAAAACATATCAAAATCGATTATGTGAGACAAGTGAGGTACACAGTATTGAGCGCATAATCTATACTAATATTATAAAGCGGAAGAGTTTGTTTGTTTGTTTGTTTAAACGCGCTAATCTCAGGATCTACTGGCCCGATTTGAAAAATTCTTTTTTGTTGGATAGCCCATTTATCGAGGAAGGCTATAGGCTATATAACATCACGCTACGACTAATAGGAGAGGAGAAGCGACGAGAAATGTTTCAAAAACGGGGAAAAATTACGCATACGAAGTTGCGCGGGACAGCTAGTCAGTTATATTCTAAAAGTGATTTGACTTTATTATTGTAAATTAAGCAGATCGACTAGTGCAGCACTTGCACGTAGCAAAATACTGTATCAGTAGTAGAACCAGAAAAAAAACAAGATTATTATCTTGTTTTTTTTTCTGGTTAAAACAAGAAAAGCAAGATAATAGTCTTGATTTTTAATAAGATCGACTAGTGCAGTACTTGCACGTAGCAAAATACTGTATCAGTATTAGAACCAGAAAAAAAACAAGATTAATATCTTGTTTTTTTCTGGTTAAAACCAGAAAAAGAACAAGATAATTGTTTTCTAATAAGATAATAATCCGGCTTTATTGTCAGTAGTAAACTACTGATACAAAAAAGCCAGGAGCATAACCTAGTAGAAAAACTTCCAAAATCAGTAACACTTAAAACCTAAACCGACGAACAAACACCAAATATATTTTATTTATTTTGACAATATTTCGTCGCCGAATAACGAGCTCGCCAATTATGACCAATCAGTTATTGGAAAATCGTATATACGGTGTTCGGGGTGCCGGGATTCACTGCGGGATTTTAAATCCCCGGGGATAATCCCGCGAGAAAGTGGACGAGGAAAACTCGTAGAGTTTATTTCCAATCGCTTTAGCTTTCCGATGGTTTTTCTCAGTTTTTAGTGATATCTCAGAGCCGTTGATTGGGGGCTTGAAATCTTTGGGCTTTTAGTTAAAGTTGTTTGGTTTGAATCAGAACTGATAAGAGAATTTGTTTTTATGAATCTGAGTGTCGACTTTTGTAACTATTTTGGCATGAATATGTTAGGACCAAGGTATGTTGTGATATTAATGTGATGTAGTTTGACTATAATACTACATAATTAATACAGACTAACTCTGAAAACTGTTAAAATAATTAATTATATATAAAAAATAAATATTAAAAAATAATTAACATTCTCTAAACGAAACTAAACTGAGAACATAAAAATTTAGTACAATAATTGCTTTTTTGAAAGATAGAAAAATTTGAAGTCCAGACCCAGGAATCGAACCCGAGACTTCCGTAGCCAAACCGGGGCCGGAATCGAACTGGAAATCTGGACTATGTTACTAGACCTCGATTTTATTTTCGATTCCTGGGTCGGGTTTGATTCCTGGGTCTGTCTGTACCTACTTCAAATTTTTCTTTCTTTCAAAAATGCAATTATTGTATTTGTAAAGTAATTGGCAAGAAATGCCTGTAAAAAATACTTTAATAAAAATTGAACTCAGAAAATGTATAGAAGCATTCGAAATGTTGGCTTGAAACAGACGAATGTTAAAAGTTAGTTAGACTCAAAAGGTTACAAATGATAAAATCCTGCGGCGTGTTGGCAATGAACGCGAACTTTGGGATATTCTTGTATCATCAGAGCTAGGAAGGTTGCGTACCTGTGCCCTAGATGATAAGACACGAGATATACGCCTTCTTACAACTTATAATGACGGGCAAAGTTGTTGGAAAATGAGGCGTTGGTTGCAGGAAAAAGTCTTGGCTGAGGAAGCTACGAGAGTGGACTCGAAAGCGAGCGCCGCGGAACTATTCCATCTTGCCAAAGAAAAAGTATGCTCAGCTGACTGCCAACCTTCGTCGTTCGGAGTGGCACTAGAAGAAGAAGAATTAGACTGACTCGGTAGCGTGTGACTGTTGTGTTGACCGTACATAGGTTCGATTTTCAAATGACAGTACTTTGATTAAAAAGTATGTACCATACCTTAATCTATACTAATATTATAAAGCTGAAGAGTTTGTTTGTTTGAACGCGGTAATCTCAGAAACTACTGATCCGAATTGAAAAATTCTTTCACAGTTGGATAGCCCATTTATCGAGGAAGGCTATATAACATTACGCTACGACCAATAGGAGCGGAGCAGCAATGAGAAGTGTTGCAAAAACTGGGAAAAATTACGTAGACGAATTTGCGCGGGATAGCTGGTGTTTAAATATTGGTTCAGAGTCTGAGTGTTCTTGTGCTAGATAAATGTATATTTGTAAACTTCCTGAGGACACTTGGCCATTCCAGCTTAGGATTTGTAGTATATTGGTGGAATTGCTATAATGAAAAGCCAAGTAAAAATACATTTGCATAATACGATAAAGTCACAACTGTTTGATTACAAATCAGTAGTGAAAAACTATGGAAAAATTTGCTATACAGGCCGGAAATGACGCCAGTATTTGTGGAACCATGCCCAGGGGTTACAATTTTTTGGATATTTATTAAAGTATTATTTAGTCTTAGTTCCTAGTTTAAATATAAGTAGTTTTTAATAGAAATTCAGAAGTTATGTTTAAATTTGCATTTTGTCATCTCCATTAACTGAAATAAAACCCAAACCACTGATTTCATAATTTGAAAATAATAAGGAAACATGAAAAAACTTCAGGTCAGGACATGTCTTTGAAAACGCGAGTTACTTTATAAACCTAACAAAATAAAATCTAGGTTATAATGTTTATACGTCAGTAAAGCAAAATGGCAGTGAAACTCTGTGCCTAATAGAGCAGACTAAACTAAAACTAATGTCACAATGCGGCGCGAGATAACTGCGGAACTATGGCGGCGCTCGAGTGCCTACTGTCTTGTGTCTGAGGTACTACTACATGGATATGGCATTCAGGTGTTGAAATGTATTTAGTTGATAGCTTTTGATTATGTATTCGTTCCCGTGGAATAAATCAAGGTAAAAAGTAGGCCATAACTGTTTGGGATACACGCAAACATGCATAATTATAATAATAGTTACAACGTTTAATTTACTCAATAATGTAACTATCGATGGATTTGGCATAAGCTCCATACAAAATATGTCAAAATTCTACCTCTAGGTAGATAGGTAGTTTATTTAGTAAAACGTTAGAAAGTAAAACAATTTGTAACTAAGTCGTTGATGATGATGATTGAGATAGTATTGATACTATCTCCATCGTATCGGTCCGCTGCTGGACATAGACCTCTCCTAATTTTCGCCACAACATCCGGTTCTCTTCGCCTTTTGCATCCATTTCATCGCAGCGACCTTTTTATAGGTCGTCAATCCACCTGGCTAGGAGCCATCCTACCTTACATTTACTAAGTCGCGGTCTCCACTCAAGGACTCGTTTGTTCCAGCGGCCATTGGTCTTGTGGTGCCAGTGTGGTGGCAGATATGGCCATCCTATTGCCACCCCATTGCCACTTCAGCGCGCTTAACCTGCGAGATATATCAGTAACTTTAGTGCTTTGTCGAATTACCTTATTGCCAATTTTAGCCTTCAAAGAAACCCCAATCATAGTTCGCTGGCTTATATTATAGGCAGCTGCGCAACTTTAAATTTATGGGCTGGCATTAGTGTCCACGTCTCGGCACTGTAGGTCATAGCAAGTAGGACGCACTGGTTAAATACCTTGGTCTTCAGGCATTGCTATTGCAAACTTTGTGTGATGAGCACGATGGTTTATTCTGTGTCTGATGAAATATATAAGTATCTTTATCAGTTGTCTGGTTTCCATAGTACAAGCTCTGCTTAGTTTGGTATCAGATAGCGTTGTGAGAGGTAATCCTATTATAAATAAATAACACCCAGACACAGAATAAACCATCGTGCTCATCACACAAAGTTTAATCCTGGGTGGGGATCGAACCCACGACCTCTTGTGTAGCAGTCGGATACACTCCCACCGCGCCACAGAGGCAGTCAATCATTATTTAATTTTATATCAATACCTAATTTCATATACTATCGGTTAAGTTTCTTGTTAGATTGGAAAGGTTCAAACTGATAAACACAAATAGAATATAAAATAATACAGAGGAAACGCTATAAAGCTGATTATAATATGGTAAACAAAACTCGTTTCGGCTTCAAAAGAACTTTTAGTGACTTCCTATAACCATTTTATAAACACCATTATATTACAAACCTTTCGTGAGAAATTCCCAAAATTTTACTGAAAATCGCATAAAAAACCGATTGCGTAGAATTATACTGAAAATCACATAAAAAACCGATTGCGTAGAATTATACTGAAAATCACATAAAAAACCGATTCAGATGAACTAGGTGTATAAAACAGAAACACACGGGAAATTATTTTCATTCTAATAATATTTTTACTGCTGGGATAAAGTTCCCTCTCACACAACAGAAGGTATACATGTTGCAATCGGTAACATTGGATTAGTACATACAACAATAGCTCTTCCTCGGTGGATATCGAGGAAGAGCTAGAGTTGCATGAAATTATATATGGTGTTCAAATGAGCATCCTAATAATTCCTCCAAGATACAAAGTTCCTTCTTACATCTGTAGTCGCCCGCACGTTTAGTTTCGGATATTATAACGACCGAATTCGTGGCAGCGATTATGAGTTTGACGTTGTGAAGATCGTTGTTAGCTCCAACAATTCGTACGCGATGTCGTGGAAATATTTCAATAGTATGACGTCATGTTTGTGATTAATTTGTAGCAACTTGAGACCAATATGGTGCATAGTAACATTCGGTACAAACTTGGTGTGCTGGCAATAAATTAGAGATAATTTGATCGGAATTGACTGAATATTTCAAATATCTCCTGCGGTGGATATCTATATATTTATCTTTAACTAGCTGCTGTCCCGGCTTCGCACGGGTGTCATATCGTAATTTTTTATACTTTAAATTACACTATTGTAATTTTCGTAGGGATCTCAATTGTTTTGACAATAAAATATACCAATTTGCCTATGTTACTCCCCGAGAATGTAGCTTTCTTGAAAGAATTTGAAATCGGTCCAGTAGTTTCGGAGCCTATTCAATGCAAACAAACAATCAGATCTTTCCTCTTTATAATATTAGTATAGATTACAAAGGTTAATCCACTTGCACTTATCTTATTGTGCTGATGTTTTGAGGCTAATTATTATAAGTGTTCCTGACCCATATGTGTGGTATGCGTGCGCGCACAAACTTATTGAGCCAGGCAAACGCGGGCGCTTTGTACTCTCAACGTCACAGCTAATGAAACAGACCTATTTCCTCTGTACTTACATTGAATGAGTTCACTAGGGCATCACTGTTCACCCTATGTTATAAATTGTAAAACTATTTAAGTGCAATGTCGAATTAGGGCTTGTGATGATGGCTATTGTTAATATATGAAATATAAAAATAAAAATTATACTCTTAGAAAATTGTAAGGTATTTTAAAAGTACTAAACTAGATCAACGTATTACTATCGCGATCAAAAGAATCATAAACGTAAACATATACCTACTTCAGGTTAAATACTCACCCCCTTACCATATGTGTAACTAACTACAACTAATAGTGACTCAACTCGAGCGCTCGGCGGGTGTCCGTTGAGATACAGGTAGGTGGTGAGAGCGGAGCGTCCACTTGCCCACAGTACCTCGAGGTTCGCCCGCGTCGAGGTACTCTTCGAGACGGGGTGTTACGTTAACGTAATTCCAGTAGTCGAAATTATTTATTAAATTTTTATGTTTCTCCATTCTCAATAGTATATTATTAAATTTAAATATACGAACCTACTACTAGTGTGTTAAACAGTAGTCTTTTACAAGAACAAAAATAATGAAGAGTTATGATTTCACCGATTTCCGAAAGACGAGAAAAGGTATATCCCAATTTGTTAGTAGGAGACATTTACCAGGCTCTCAGCTAGCTTTGCGAAAAAAGTTTTTATGTATATGGCACTGACCACTAGTAATTTGGAAATTTTGAAAATTTTGGTTATTTATTCAAAGTAAAAATCCCATTGTTTGAATTTCGAATTTACCTCCACATTTTTTCAAGAGCCAAATTAAATTATCGGGTCTTGAAAATGGATTAGCATCAAGAACATTTTCGTGCGATGATTTTCTACGATTTCAAATGTAGCCTAAAACCTGATGAGTCATTTGATCGACTTCAAACGGCTTTTATGGATGAAGGACCTTCAAAAGCAATCATCAACCGTTGGCATTGCAAGTTCAAGCGCGGTCGCCTTTCTTTGGGGGATGAACAAAGGAGTGGTCGCCTGACGACGGCTGTCACAGAAGAAAGTGTGCTAGCAGTAAAAAAAATAATTAAAAAAAATAGACGAATTACATTCGAAGAGATTCAGCATACCCTGCAAATTGGTTCAGGAAGCGTTCACAAAATTCTACACGAGCACCTTCGAAGGCACGACCTCACCGAAGCTCAGAAGCAGGCCCGTGTGGAGTGGTGCCGTAATATGATTCAAAATATTGAAGCAAGCTCGTATCGTGGCGTTTACGAATTAGCGCATGTTGTGTCTTCCATTTTGAAAATAGAATGAAAAAAACAAAGACAACAAAACAAAACATTTGCAAGTTAAAATGCTGTTGAAACGTCTGCTAATTTACTATGAATTATCGGACGCCTCGTGGTTTCACCCTTGTAGTTCCCATTCCCGTGGGAATACAGGGATCAAAAGTCAATGTCACCCGGAGATAGTGTAGCTTCCCAATGATGATAGAATTTTTGAAGTCGGTCCAGGAGTTTATAATAAGTTTATTCGTTACAAACAAAAATATAAATCTATATAAATATATATCTAAAAATAAAATATAAATATATCCTATTTATAATATTAGAATAGATAAAGAGGTACTACCTATATGCAAATACCTACCTATATGCAAATCGTTTAAATCGTTTTTGCGTAATGATTGAAACCGACTTAAGAAAAATAAAGCAAAGTTTCGGATTAAATATTCTTAATCTGAAACTATTCTTTGCTTTTAGCGACGGGAGCGAAGCCGTGAGCATAGCTAGTTTGAGCGAAAGCTAAAGAGAGTTGAAGCTAGTTTTACTATAAAAGGAATTGAAATTCAAAACTGCCATAGATTTTGCACAAATGGAGAGAATGGTCGACAAATCACTTAGAGTAGTTCATATTTTAAAACTCTAAAATACTCACAGTCGTGGTTATCGTGTTGGTTTAGTTTTGGTCAGAGCCAGCAATAAGTCCTATTGCTTTTCTCTAAATCCTTCCAGCACTTTTAAGGGGTTGGGATTGATTGTGTAGGTCCGGCACGTAAAGCAAACTTATAGTTGGTACTTTAGTTAAGCTACACAAAGTAGTGTTCCGTGTGAGAGCCACCGAGTCAGTCAAAATATGAATTTGAAGAACAGATTTTGGAATAGCCATGCTAAACCTACCTATAAGTTGTAGTACCTGCTAAGCATGTAAGTTCACGTACATCTTGAACGATAGTTCTACCCCAAGCAACATTTCTGAGGTCCACAGCCAGCCCCATACATTGTCGTCCAGCTATCTAAACGACACCGTACCGTCTATTGAACTACATACCTGGCGATCGTCTTTCTCTCCGTCATTACGTTTAGCACCTGTATCTGACATCTGGATAATATATACCTTAGTTCACGGTTAATGCTGAGTGGGCAGGATATTCTGAGTAATGCTACCATTGTGGCAAAATTGTAATTATTAAAATTATTAGACTTCATATCTTTCCTGTCGTAGGGTACGAATCCCAGTATATAGTATTTTAGAGATAAGAGTGTTCATTTTTGTATCCATGTCGTATAGTTTTAAATAGTTAAGGTCGTACTGTGTACCAGATGTAAGCAAAAAAGATTTCTGAAGAATTGGTGGCGCCTATGTCAGACAATGGTGGTTTAATAGCGTCCTTATGTATTATTAGGGTTTTAAGTTGGTGAAGTAAGGGTATAGTTAAGTAGGGTGAGAGGCCCAGGTAGCCAGTAGTAATATTCAGATGTTTTATTTGTAACTTAGTTTTAAGTCGACAGTTGAAGACGAGCATCTGCCGAAGATGCACTCAGTTGATTCAGTTGAAGACGAGCATCAGTCGTAGATGCTCACGACGTCTATTAGTTAAAGACGAGTAGTAGTTTAAGATGAACAGTAGTTCTAAGACGTAATGTTGATATAAGACAGTCAACTGCCTATCAAATAAAAGAAGCACACACACTTGTGATATTTCTTTGCCCTGTGATTCCATTTATTAATAGTATCACCACCGCCAATGATACTAATTATGTTTCTCGCTTTTTAAATTGTACGCAAGTTGACGTTCAAGTCTTAATGAGACACGTGTCTAAACAAAAACGAGATAGGGCCAATATGTGTACAAAACCAGACAAGTAGTACTCGGGCTCGCCCGCCGAGTAGTTCAGGAATCGAGTCTCGAAATTTACCTACGGTTTTTGTGGCATATATTTCCGTTTTTTTGCGTTAACTTAGAAGTTTGATTTATTTACAGCTTTAAGGGACTGTAGACCTGAGCATGGTTTTGAATTTCAACTCGATACTCCCACACGTTCGAGATAAAGGGTCTTGACAAACAAACGAACGGATGGATGGACAACAAAGTGATCCTATAAGGGATCCGGTTTTTTTTTCATTTTGAGGTACGGACCCCTAAAACGCTAATTTGGAACAGCTAATAGGGGTAAAACTATCCCAACACAACTTTGTGTTAACCTCGAAACATAATTTTACTCACTTTGTTCAACACACAAAAAGAACCTCGGAATTGTCAGAATTGTCATTAACGCATAGTATTTAACACCCGACAATAACTTGATTAAACGCCATTCAAAATGCCGCAAGTCCTGTATCGAAATGAAATTCCAGAACAGGCCAAAGTATGTGTCCAAAATGATTACAACACACATATTGCGTGTTCGAACTGTTGTTTGTATTCACGTTGTTACATTAGAATTCTGGCAATCGCACTGCCAATGCACGCCGGCCGCCGGCCGCCGGCTCGCGAGACTATACACGTTAATGTTAGCCTGATTTTACTATTGTGGTGATAAATTCAATGATTATGGCTACCCGCCATATTAGCGTTTCAAATCTGTTGTATGTGGCCAATTATGAATGATAATTTTTGGTTTTCGGAGTCTGCTTTGTGGTTGATAAAGGTAATGATGAGTTATTTGGTTTGGTTCGTGACTTTGTATTGGTATATTAGTGGAAAGATTTTACAAGGTCGAATTGAAATGTCTGCATATGCTATATAGTAGTACGGTACTTAAATTTATGAATGTAAGTAATTCAAAAGTTAAATACAACGCTAAACAAAATCAAAACTTAAAACAATTAGCTTGTGCTATCTAATATTAATCGTGTAATTAACAATAATCTTATCATATTCAGGAAAAGGGCCGGACAACGTGCTATCGCGATGTCAACGCGCGATCCGCAACGAAAAAAGGAACAGCCAAAATTGATATCCCAAATAAAAGAAGAGGTAATCTACAGAAATGGCATTGTGGGAGCTTCGTGGAAAGCAAAGAAAACGAATTTATAACCAACACAAAGGACAAAGATAAGCCGCAAGCGAAAACAATTCGAGATGCCCCAAAGATAACGTCGGTACGGGTTTTTGTCGAGATTTTCAAGTTTCGCGCAAAGTGGAAATCTCTATAATCGCGTCGGATTGTGACGGCAGACGACGAACGTGAAATGCAACTACGCTGATGGATTTTTGCTTTTATTGTGATTATTTTGGCAAAGTCAATCGGAGTGATGTGCGCCGCTGAGGAAACAATACAGATATGTGCAAGTGTGAACTGCCTTTATTCCTCTACGTCGTTTTACACGCTCCGCGGTTTTTACTATGTTTAATATTTAGATTTGATTATAATTTATTTGAATAAAGTTAATAATTATATTTTCGAGTATATTTATATTATTATTTTTGCAATGGAAGTTGTAAAAAATCTAAAATTTATATTTTTCGTTAATTTTGCCTGAGTTTCGGACATCATTTGATTGTTATTATATCGACAAGGTAACTTAGCTTTTGATAGAGATAAAAATAATTTAAAAATCACTAATGTTGAATAGAATTTAACTTAGCTTCTAAGTTCAATGCCACTTTATGTGCATATCATGGTTATGTCTCGTCCGTTTTGCGCTACGGAATAGTCATTTGGGGTAACTCAGTAGATCAAATTGTTGCATTTAGAGCTCAAAAGAAATGTGTAAGGGCGATGAGTTGCGCTGAATATACTGATAGCTGTATACCATTGTTTAAAAAGTATAAAATTTTGCCACTTCCCTGTTTGTACATTTATAAAATTTGTATATTTGTTCATAGAAACCCTTTACTTTTTGAAAAACAAACATCTGTCACGAAAACAAATAGCAGATATCCCCATAAATTACACGTACCGAAGCAAAGGACGACAATGTACAGCAGAAATTCGTACTGTATGTCAATTCGAATTTATAATAAATTACCAAATTGTTTTAAAGTATTGAATTTAATTGTGTTTAAGCGTAAATTATTTAATATGTTATTATCCAAATGTTATTATTCAACAGACGAATTTCTTAATGACAAAATAATAATTGTGAATGATGGGTTAGATTGATCGGTATTGCATCACTTATTTTTTTTTCCTGACATTTTATTTATATTCAGACATTGCGTTTTATTTTATTTATCATCACAGTTTATATTTTGACACTTTTATTCTATGCTCACATTGTATTTCTATTATTATTATTATTATAGACATTTAATGTACCCACATAATTATGAGATGCATGTGTAATCAATGATTTCTACACCAGCAATGGTAGTATATGTGTTTCGCTATTAATTATTTTAAGACCATGATGTACCATATACTGAGAAATAAATCATATTCTATTCTATATTCTATTCTATTCTATTCTATTCAAAAGACTAAGCTTACTATTTTCTAAGCTTACTACAACATTTTGGATAAAACTTTTTTAATTACCTATATAAAGTCACTACTATTAATTTGTAAAGTAACCAGGCTATCATGACCACAAAGAAGTCTGTTAAATGTACATACTTGCACAGTTAAGCCTTAACAAGAAAACTTTTGAGTTCAGTGGACTCACAAAGATATACACGAATAACAAGCTGGTTCATATAATGAGATGCATTCAAAATGTTCATAATGTTTCAAAAGGTACAATATAAAGTTTTAATGATGAGAAATATCTTATGGTTTCCCTTCACTTTGTGCGATGCATAGGCGACCGACTAAAATGTTCATATTACTTCCATATTTATAGACGTTTACTTCTTCTATTAAATTATGTGATTTTAAATAAGCTATATTAAGACCAGGCCACCATATTTTAGCAGGAGTTATATAATTCGATGTCAAGTGATCGGCGATTGTACCTTGTATTCTCGTAGAGGTGACACGTCGATATTTTGATAACTATATTATTGTTAGAAAGTCCCACAGAAGTACCAGGATAACATAAACACGAACATGTCGCACCCGTCTTCCTTATTTTGCATACCAAAGTTGAAGAGTAGCGCCATTTCTCAGGTAGGGAAAGTTTTGTGAGGACAGGTTCACACTGTTGTAAGGGGAGTTTCAAGTGTTTCTGCTCGGAATATTTTGTGTGAGTGCCTGTTGTGACTTTGTGTCAGGGTGCCGTTTACTTACCTTTATATTCATACTTTTGTATTTTTCTGAAGCTTATTAGTATATCGTTTTATAAATTAGCTGTAGCTAAAATGTGAGCAGCTCAAATTATCACATTATCCAATAGTAGCGAAAGAAATACTTCTGAATATATTTGGTTTGGTATCTTTTCATTTCATCTGTTTATAAACTATTAACATTATTGGATTTGAAATCCCGTGGTTGAATCTAAATTTTATTATGTTATTTCCACGTAATTGGGGCTTTCGCTAAAATCTGTGCTTTTCAATGAGTTGACAAAACGATATTTCAACTTTAATATTCAGTTTCATTTAATTTTCAATACAAATGTATATTGGTTATAGCAGTATTTGTCATTAACAACATTGAAAGTTCCTGTTTACATGAAAATGACGTTTGCAATTCATATGAAACAATAAAAGCACAACTAAATACGGTCACATAATCACTCAAGGCTCCATTTATATTGACGTGGAACCGAAGGTAATTTTCCAAATTATTTTCGACTATACAGAATGTCCTAAAAATATGCCATACGGAGGGAAAGTACCTTAAATATTGTAGATACATTGATATCTTACATTGACATTTTACTAAAAGATATCTTCATTTTGTTTTTTTTTTAAATCGCGTGATGATTGAAGTAATACGTTTAAATTTAATATAAAACTTAAAATTATCATTAATAGAAGCATAAACGCTGTAACAAAATGTAATAGTTGGGCTTCGCGTCGTGAATTCGTGATTAACTATACAAATTATGTATACAACAATTGCATTTTTGAAACACAATATATTATTAAATGTAAAATTTCATAGCCTTTCCTTTATTTAAGATACTTATTAGGAAATAATATATAGTCCCGGTGACTGACCCATTGGATTGGTCTTTGCTGGTGCTTTTTCATATTAGGTGGATTCGACTCCCAGGCCAGACAGGCTATATTTGAAAAAACTTTGAATGCAGTTCGAATTAGACTTGAAATCAAAATTAAGTCTTCTTTCACTGAAATGTTCTACAGGTATATTTGATTAAATGTACTTTCCCTCCATGTGTCACAGTTTTGGGACATCCTGTATAGGGCAAATTCGTAGAATTCGCATGATTCTAGCGTCGACGTACGAGTTCTCAAGTATGCGGCTTTGTATCTTATTACGAAAAAAATAGAGGATAATATGCTACGCAACATATTTTGGTCTCATTATATTAGTAAGTGTTTGTTTTAAATTTCGTTTTTGGTAGGTTTTATAGTATAAAGAATTCGCTTCGATTCCGATTCAATATAAATTGAGCCAAAATATAAGATGGATGGATTTAATTCGTACAATATGTTTGAAAACTTGTTATAATTGGGTATTTGACTGCTATTAAAATAAAATATTATACTAACCATGTAAAAATATGTCAATAAGTGTTTTGAAAAAATATGTTCATCTATAATTTAACGTGTTTATTTATTTTTAATTATAAAAAGAAGCACTAAAAGTAAATGATTTGACTATAAAAAACGTGACGTCATATGCTAGCATTTCATACAAATTTGTAAGAGACTGATGAAAGAGCCTGATTTGACTTTAGTCAAATAGTCTATTATTGTTGTGCATGTTGCGCTATAGTTAGTTACATAAGTTGCCTAACAAAACGTATATTTAAATAGACCAATACCCTTAAATGAATAAGACAATTATTTAGTGATTTTTGGTTGTAAATAGTGAGAAATAGAGACATAAATTTAAATTTTATGTCTCTATTTCTCACTATTTGAAAGATTTTAAATGTAAAGCGACTTAGATATGTAGTGCACTGTACATCTAATACATATCGACAAACTACAAAGAGCATACCGAATGTTTTTTTTTTAATAATAACTCCCGTAGTAGGTTACAAGTCATGTGTCGCGGGGAACTTTACAAACATACAAATCACGAACAAAATGTTCATCCAGACTCGGATCGACAATTTATGGATCACACAAAGTGGTGTCCCGAGTGGAAATCGAACCCACGACTACTTGCGCAGTTGTCGCACACACTTCTACCTTGCCACTGAGGTATTTTCCACATTTACAGCATCAATCGTCTTGGAGTGTAGGTATCTAATTTACATTGTTAACAAACTGATTTGTGTCAGCTTTTTTGTATGTCAATGTGAAGTGTACCTTTCTTTGAAGCATTAATCTTGAGCACTTGTTACTGTCCCGAGTCCGGCCTTATGGCCAACTTGGTAAGTCATTAAGGGTTGGCGAACTAAAATCACTTCAAGTAATGATCCTGATGGGGCCATAATTGACTTTACTATTAGCAACAGAAACTTTACGAGTTAATACAAAATTAATCTTGTGTTTGAAAAGCTTTTGTGGTCCGTGTTTTGTTAACTTTGTATACTTAGCATTAGTTGATTAATCTGGTAGTATAAATATATTCCTTTTTAATAGTAAATTATCTCTGAAACTATGTGGTTGATTTTGATTACATTCAATTTTAAGCTATGGGTCTTAATCGCGTAATTATTTTATTTTAGGGCTAAATACCTTTGTTTTATTGCCCGACGTTTCGTCCGTATTGCAACGGCCGTGGTCACGGGTTGACTCTAAAATCTTTATAAAAAAATTATAATGTGTACAAATTGCGATAGTTTACGAACATATATTGATGGTATTTGTTATGGAGGTAGCTTGAAACTTGTTTTTTTTATACTACCAAATAGACACGTTAGCCTATAACAGTATCAATGATACCCAAACCTTTGTTTGGCAAAGATCTAAATTCCACCGTACCACGCTTCTCATTTGAGACATTAGTTCATAAGTTTGATTTGCCCAGTTTGATTTGATAGCAGATCTGCTCTTCAACCGAAACACAGTGCTGTATCAACATCACTATTTCACCTCCCCTGATTCTGCCTCTGCAGATCCAAGAATTATTCGATCTAATTTGTAAAGGTGAAGAATATATCGTACCTCAACTATTTTATTGTGTTGATGACGTCATAACTTTCTTAAATCACATGAAGTTACCAAGTTTATTAGAGGTAATTCTACCACACGCAACATTCTAAATCTCTTTAGGTGCATGATACATTACCGCTATAAAAACAGCTCTAAAAAGCTTACAAGTCTCCAATATGTTTACTCATCTCTTAAACGAATAGTGCGATTACGATAACTTATGACGTCATTCATATGGTGGCCATGTTTCATACAAAATGGTCGGACAAATCCTGCTATCAATTTTATGGCTACCGTCAGCTCTAGTCTTGAAATACAACTAAGGAATGTGGGAATTTAGACGTTCTGAAAAAGTATGATAAAATTGTTTCATAAAGAATTTTATTATGATAGATGTGAGCCGTTAACAGCTAGTTTTACAGTCCTTTACTTTCAATAGAGAAAGAGTTTTTAGGTGAAATGTATAGATAAGTTTTCGTAGTTAGAATTTGATATATTGAATACGTTCTAAAGGGTGTATTCTTCGATTGTTCTTAACGCAAAGGAAGGGTCTGATTCTTTACTTCGGTTGAATTTACTTATTACTTTTCTATACTTATATTATAAAGCTGAAGAGTTTGTTTGTTTATTTGTTTGAACGTGGTAATCTCAGAAACTACTGGTTCGAATTAAAAAAAAAAAATCTGTTGGGTAGCCCATTTATAGAGTAAGCATAATAGAAGCAAGAGCAATGAAAAATGTTGCAAAAACGGGAAAATTTTACGCGTACGAAGTTGTGCGGGTCAGCTAGTGAATTTATAAAATAGTATTAAAAAGGGGATGTATCATACAAGATTAGAACATAAACTAAACATGACATCAATTAATTCGTATTTTGGAAAACTATTGTTAATATTTATTGTAAAAGCGGCCAGACATTCTGACGTTTGGTTGCATCATAATTATCGTTCTCAAGTACCTAATCAAATGGATAGATTTAGAAGAGTTTGTAGCCTAATGGCTAAGGCATTGGACTCGCAATCGTGAGGTCGCGGGTTCAAATCCTACCCATTATACTATCGACGTGAACCCACTCCTAACACAAGCCATTGTGCTTATCTGGAGAGGTTATCAGGATTGCTAGTAATGTGGGCGCGTGTCACTTGCATATTATTATTATTATATTCTGTCACATTAAGAAGGAAGCCTGGTTTTCCATAATACAGGTTTTTAACCTAGCTTGGCGACCAGTCTCACATATTTGTGTATAACAATGTTTGTTAAATCCTTGTGTACATTTGATTGTGTGAGAAATAAATAAAAAAATCAAAAATAGTTCTTTTATAGAACTATTTTTGATTTTTTTATTTATTAAGGGAGAAATAAATAAAAAAATCAAAAATAGTTCTTTTATAGAACTATTTTTGATTTTTTTATTTATTTCTCCCTATCTTTAAGACGAAAGGACAGCCCAAACAAATCAGCGTTCAAATACGAGCACATTACACAAAATTGGCATAACATCTATCTAGAACGTCAACTTAAAAACCTTTTCTTCGTATCGTAGCGCGTAGGTACTTCATTTCTTCCACTCCAAAAGTCTATTTATTTCTTCGAACCGTATTATTCAGTAACCAAGTTTCGGCGTCGATACATTTTTCTTTTCACATTCAGTTCATTAGACGTTTCTGATAAAGCATCGCTATTTGGTTCTGCGTCACTGCTGCCTCGCTGGAGGCTGATTGGCGAAGGATTTTCTAAGAAAAAATGCGTATTTCTTGTCGTGGAAGATATATGTAGAAGTTTTTTTTAGTATTGGTTGTGTTACCTAAGATGTTATGTAGGGCTTGTTGTAGCAATGATAGCAACGAGACTTTACTTGTGTCCTGTTTGTGAGTAAACATAGTTCGTGAAAACGTAGTTCGTTTTACAACTATCCAACTAAAAGAAGCACTGAATGTTAGATAACTTGTTACGCTACAGCTGCAGGTTTACCTACATCATATCCAGAATTGTAAAAAGAGCTTCAAATTAAGAAAAAAGAGAGATGTCTGTTTTATTGATACCCAGTTGGAACGTAGTTGCATTCACTGTGTATCTGTTTTGTGTTTGTATTAACTATTAAGTAATGATTTAAAATGGGTTAAAGACGTAACCGAATGGTGTTTTAGACAAAGCAAAAGAAAGAAAGGAAGACAGCGTCTTAAGTGGGAAGACTGAAGAATAGCTGGTGTTACCTGGGCGAGTGAGACCCACGATCGAAACTTGTGACAAACTTCAGGGGAGGCCTTTGCGGAAACGCAAGAAAATCTCATTAAATTCAATTAGACATAAATTTAAGTGTCTAACAATTAAATTTATGTCTAATATAATCAGTAAGTACTTACTTATATTTATACTCATAGCATACTTACTTGTTTAAGATTTGTTTTTATAAGGTTTTTGAAATAAAGGCTATTATTATTATTATAATGATAAAAAAAAAGCTAGAAGAGCCCAACATTGTAAAAATTGTGTGTGTCCTATTTCAAATTATTTTTTTTTATTGGTAAAATAAACATTAAAGTAGTTCTACTGAACATAAGTGGATCCAGCCCTCTCCCCGCCAGAACGATTGTTTTTAGACTCACACTTGGCCAGTGTCGAACGAAACTAAACGCACCCCACCCACTGTCGTGCGTGCGACTCACACTTGGCCGGGGTCGGGCGAAACGAAATGCATCCCTCCTCCCTCCGTCGTAAGGATCTGCCACTGTGTAGTAAAATGTTACACTTTTATTCTGTCTAACCTCTCAGCCTGCAAACAAATAATATCGTGCAATAAGGAACTACGTTCCAAAAAAGTTTACGTCAACCATGCAAAAACACATTTTAAAACACACACATACACACCATGTTTTTAAACGATCACTATGTACCGACTAGTTGTCCAAATGGCAGGTGACATGTCTTTATAAACCATAACTTCAAATTAGAGTAACTCATTAGGACAAGTTTTTAACAAGCTGCCTTCAGTCTCCCCACCTCCTTACATATTTCGAAAAAAAAAATCACATTATATTATAATTTAGTTCAAGGTAAACTCATGATAATATAAACACATTTAAGCAAAAATCCTCGCAATGTCACAGCTTATATTTTGTTCATTATAAACAGAAGCCCTAAGGCAACTTTATAAAGGGAGCTACGGCTCTCTTTGTACGTTCCCCGTGTTATCACTGTTCGTTTACTGGTTCTACCGGCTGTGTACGTCGATGACGTCATTGTTTTAATGCTATTTGCGGGGTAATAGTTCTTTTTACAGAATATTAAGTACTCGGTAACTTGGTTGTAAATTGTTAGAAAGGTAAACTAGTTTTTATTTTTTTGCATTCTTTACGTATATCTATTTAAGTTTATTTTATGTGATACATTGTTATGTTACTTTTATTTTATCACTGTTTAAAATTATGTTGGAAGTCAGAATTAAAGAGTGTTGTTGGATATGAATGGATGTATAAAATCGGTAAACATACATAATAAGGTGGATGTAAAGGAAAATACTAATGATTGTTCTCATGACAAGTCATAAACGAAAATGTAGGTAACCTCAGAAGGACATCAGATGATCATCATGCCTCTGTGGCATGGTGGGAGTGTATCCGACTGCTACGCAAGAGGTCGTGGGTTCGATTCCCACACGGGACACTATTTTGTGTAATCCACAAATTGTTGTTCCGAGTCTGGGTGTACTTGTGTCCGTGACTTATATGTTTGTAAAGTCCCCCGCGACACAGGACTTGTACCCTACTGCGGGAGTCGTCTTTATTAATAAAAAAACTCTTACTTAAAGTGCCATTAAATAATTAAGATCGACCTGTATTACTTAATCATGACATTAAATATACTACGGGTCTTAATCGCGTGATTAATTTAAGGTAAAATACAAAAAATACCCGTGACCACGGCCGTTGAAATACGGTTGAAACGTCGGGCAATAAACAAGGTTTATCAACATGTATTACTTAATGTGAAATAATAATATGACTTATTGTATATTATTAGAAATCAGCAATAAAATTTTACCTTAAACACATACATTTATTTTTAATGGCTAGGTATTTGCCCTCACCAATCCTGAACCGGGATCAAGAAAACCTTACTACAAATACTTCCAAGACCTTCCCTAGACGTAGTAAAATTCCAGACTGCAGTAAGATTAGGTGGTGTGGGAATAAAAAGGGTAATAAAACGGTAATGGTCTGGTCCAGCGCTCCTTACGGCCCGTAGCGGTGCAATGGACAGCTAATTGAGGAAAACAGGCCTCTGTTCATAGATTCTTTCTTTTATTACATAGTTTTGTGTTGGAAATTAGGTTTGTAAATAGTGTCAATGGATGAACGCTTTATTTGGTCGACTCGTGTATCCAACTGCTACGTAAGAGGTCGTGGGTTCGATTCCCACACGGGACACCACTTTGTGTGATCCACAAATTGTTGTTCCGAGTCTGGATGTACTTTGTGTCCGTGACTTGTATGTTTGTAAAGTCCCCCGTGACACAGGGCTTGTACTCTACTACGGGAGTTGTATTTAAAAAAAAAAAAAATTCTCCGTAGTTTCGTTATATTTATCAGCATACTAGCTGGATCAGCTTCGTCGGCAAAAAAAACCTGTTTTTGCAACATTTTTCATTGCTGCTTCCCTCCTATTAGTTGTAGCGTAATGTTATATAACTTATAGCCTTCCTCGATAAATGGGCTATCCAACACTAAAAGATTTTTTCAATTCGGACTAGTAGTTCCTGAGATTATCGCGTTTGAACAAACAAACTCTTCAGCTTTATAATGTTATTATGGATTTTATTGATTTACAAACACGCCTAATAATAGCTTGCTAAACGAAAAGTCTTTATAGCTAATATATTTTTTATAACCTTCACTCTTTTGATAACCGAAGAAATTTTGTTTCAATTAATAATAATATCTTGGGACAACTTACAGAGCGCTATCTGACACAAATTAAGCAGAGCTTGTACTATGGCAACCAGACAACTGATAAACATACTTATATATTTTTAAATACATACATATTTTAGATAAATAGCACTCAGGCACAGAATAAATCATCGTGCTCATCACACAAAGATTTATCCTGGGTGGGGATCGAACCCACGACCTCTTGCGTAGCAGTCGGATACGCTCCCACCGCGCCACAGAGGTAGTCATATTATTGATAGTTTTTTACATGAAGGATATTGTTGGTAGGTTTGCCAACTTATTTTTGTTCATGACTACCTGGCAAGGTATAAACAGGGAAGTCAACATAGATAACTACACTGATCTGAACTAATAAAAATTCGTATCGAAAGAAAGATAATTTAATTACGAAAGTAATCGTATAGGCTTGCCTGTAAAAATCCATTCATGGAATATTATTACCATGCTTTGAAGTTGCAAAATCGAAAAAAAATTGCCATGAACACTTTTTGATTGGCAAGTTATGATAGGCGTGTTAATCTATACTTATATTATAAAGTTGTAGAGTTTATTTGTTTGAACGCTGTAATCTCAGGAACTACACATCCGAATTCTTTCACTGTTGGCCCAACCATCGTTTGTATATCGCCTAACTTAAACTAATTTTATAAAGCTGAAGAGTTTTTTTTTGTTTATTTCAACGCGGTAATCTCAGGAACTACTGATCTGAATTTCGATATTCTTTCACTGTTAGATAGCCCATTTATCGAGGAAGGCTATAGCTTATATAACATAACGCTACTACCAATAGGAGCGGAGCAGCAATGAGAAATGTTGCAAAACGGGGAAAATTTACGCATACGAAGTTGCGCGGATCAGCTAGCAAGTGTGATAAAAATTATACCTCATCTGGATATCAGATGGGCGAAGGTCGATGATCATGATGGCATCTCCCCTACTATGGTCACGTATCGAGGCCTCCACATCGGTGGTACAAACGTAACTCTTCGTAGGATCTGCCGCCATCTCTTCATGTTGGCAAACTGTCTGGCGCAGTCTGATACGTGGTTTCCTATTACATATATACTTTGACCAGGTCACCGTATAGCTGACCTGCCCTGTGATCTGGTACCTGCGATACCACAGATAAGCACACAGATACACAGGCAAACACGTTAAACATAAAACCCCTTCTTTTACGTCGACATTTGAATGGCATTTATTTTTTACTAGCTGTTGCTCGCGACTTCATTCGCGTGAAAATTTTGAATAAAAAAAACCCCACGGGACCATTTTCCGGGATAAAAAACCTATGTGCTATTTCAGACTATAATCTATCTCTCTTCTAAATTTCATTCAGATCCGTTTACCTGGCGTGATTGAATGACAAAGATCCATTCACACATCCATACATGCAAACTTTCACATTTATAATAGTAATAATATAATAATAATATCTTGGGAAAACTCACACAACGCCATCCCAAACTAAGCAGAGCTTGTACTATAGAAACCAGACAATTGATAAAACATACTTAAATGTTTCATAATATTGTTAAATAACACCCACACACAGAATAAACCATTGTGCTCATCACACAAAGTTTTATCCTAGGTGGGGATCGAACCCACGACCTCCGGCTTAGCAGTCAGGGTCACTAACCGCTAGACCAACAGGCCGGTAAAAAAATCTATACAACAGGTATATAGATTACTTTTAATTATTTTATTAGTTTCGTGGTAATAATGTACTCTAAAATAATTTGTTTGAGAAATGTATTTCGAGCGAGAATTTTTGTTGAAAAGACCTGCAAGTACCACTTCAGCATCGTTGATCTTGCTGTTATAATATTATTAACGTAAATAAACCTGTGAAACTATCGACCTAAAGATAATCAAGAAACTATGAGTAAATCATTTTCCTTGTAAACTATGAATATTATGCCAGAGGCGTTGAAGATTCTCTATCCAATTTTAAATTGCTTTGAAACCAGGCTAAAACACTATATGACTATTGTTTTTAAACTTTCGCGATTTTTATACCTATTAGATAAGTATATTTCGGGACTTAATCGCGAGAATTATTTAAAGATACGAACCTTTGACACAAAGTTTTATCCTGGGTGGGGATCGAACCCACGACCTCTTATGGTCCATAAATTGTTGCTACGAGTCTGGGTACTTTGTGTTCGTGAATTCTATGAGTGTAAAGTCCCCGCGACACAGGGCTTTTACCCTACTACGAGAGTTGGCTTAAAAAAATCCCCTAAAAGATTTTCTTAAATTTGACTTACGTGAAAAAACCATTAGCTTTGGTATTTTACGAAATACGTTCACACGCCGTTAGTCTCTATCTCGTATTGTGTTATTTTGCGTATTGATAGAGGATCAGTAATTTTAGCAAGAATCTAATAGTATAGTTATTAGATTCTTGCTTAAATTACTGGTATCATGTATCGTACCTACCCACGACAGGTTAGTGTCAGCAATACTGAAAAAAACCAAGACGAGTGTAAGCTCCATCTAACCACATGTTTCGCCTATTTCCTTGAAAGGTATGTCACGTGTGTTTAATATAAAGAAGGCAGAAAATCGGTTTCCTAATCGAGGGGCTCTAAAGTCATTTCCGACCGAGATGGTGTGAATACGAATACTCTGTGATTAAATTAGGATGTGCCTTGATAGAGATTTCATTTGGATCTCCTTTATTTTTATGCGACCCTGGTATCACGTGATATTTTGTTCATTATAATTGCAAATGCACTTTAGGACGATTTTTGATATTTTATTCAAATAATCTTTTAAAGGTATTTTTTATATAAACTAGCTGTTGCGGCGAACTTAGTACCGCCTCTTTTTTTGTGAATCGGGTTCAATTGTGAATCCAAACTATTCTCGAATCCACTGGAACACACAAAAAAAATCAGTCACACCGGTCCAGCTGTTTAGGAGGAGTTCAGTGACATACACACGTACAATAGAATTATATTACAGAAGATTTACAGAAACAGACTATTTTTTAAAGCCTAAATCTCTTTAAATAAAAATCGTTTTTTTATTTTGATTGTTTTTCGCATCGTTGGGTATATTATATGCCTCACCAATGGATACACCCTCAGCACGGTCGAAGGTCTATCGGTGCCATAGATTGATTAAACCCGCAGTTGCTCTTACATTGTCGGACCATCTGGCAGTGGTCTGCCTGCACTTCGTTTGGCCTCACGGGGTCTCCACTCTAGGAGCTTTTATTCCACGCGGGGCATATGTCTAGCCGAAGTGATGTCAGGTGGAGCCCGGCACGACCATTTAAGGTTTACAAAATATTATTATTATGCTATTTATTAATTGTACTGTCTTGTAATTTACATTTTTAAATATAAATATAAAAACAGATAAACATATTATTAAAAATTTACAAAACAGTGTATTTTTTTTTCTATTTCGTTTATTTATACTTGTTGCTTTAGGTAGGCATACCTACAGCAACAAATATGAATAAAGGAGAAAGACAAAGTAATTAAAGAAATAAAAACACAAACATTTAAACCGAGATCAAAATTTAGCACCGTTACAAATGAACAACTAAGACCCAAAACTATGGTCACTATCCCATGCTTATTATATATATTCGCAAAAGGAACTATTTCAACATAATTCGCTCTAAAATTCAGGGCATTCTGAAAATTTGTCATGCGTTCACATCAAAGAAATAGTCTAAGAGAGCTTCGCAACTTAGCTCGTTTGATATAGGTATTCTTGTGGAACAACGCTCTCGGCTGTACAGCTTATGTTTATTATTTTAAAATGTTACTTACATAGTTTAGTTGAATACTGTTGTGTTTTGTTAAACTGGAAGTCGCTTCAAAGGCTAGTTTTGTGGAAAACGTTTACCTATTTGTGAATTTTTAATTATCTTTTACATTAATTAAGTAAATAATTAATATTAATTTGCTTTTTTAATCTCTAAGATGGAAATAATAAATGTTTTAGTTTTTGAAATGTGGCGGAGTCCATCTGACAATTTTTTATTTTTGTATATTTTTTTATTGCCTATGGTTAGCAGACGAGCCAGCGGCCCACCTGATGGTAAGCGGTAACCGCCGCTCATGGACTACAGGAATGTCAGGGACACCCCCAAGCCGCTGCCTGCTGTGAAGTGAAAACTCTCTTTAAACCTCGTTTGAAGAAAGACATGTCGTAGCGCTCGGAAAACACCGCAGTAGGTAGTTTATTCCAGAATTTACACGTACGTGGAAGAAAAGAACGCCGGAATCGATCCGTACAGAACCGAATTATTTCCAGGTGGAATGAATGAACCCTACTACGATGTCGTGTGGTAGAAAAGTGACGGTGGCACCATGTCAAACAGTTCCTCAAAGTACTCCCCGTAGAACAGACGATATATGACGCAAAGTGCACCAAAGTCACGCCTCTGCTGTAAAGACTCCAGTCTGTTCGTAAGATTGGGGTCATCAACGATCCGAACAGCTCGCTTTTGGAGGGAGTCAAATGGATCGAGCAAGCCCAGAGATGAGAGCCGCACTCCACGTGCGGTCGGACATGCGCTTTATAAAGCACAAGTCGTGACTATGACGTGATGCGATTATATCACATCCACCAATATTCACCACCGAGTTGTAGATCTACGAAAATTCGTATGTGGCTTTGTGATTTACTCGTTTTTTTATGAAGAAGAAGTTGCTTTGGTATATATATATATATATAATATTGTACAGTTAGTTGTAAATAAAGAAACATGTGTATCAGCTTTTAATCGAAACCGAAAATCAACTCTTAAGGGCGGTAAAATCATCCACGCGGAAGGAGCGACGGGTGATAGCCTAGGGTAGTAGTAGTAATAGCTACATAAGTTAATGAATTAATATAAAAACTAGCTGTGCCCCACGGTGTTACCCGCGTTTTATTAGCCTATGTGTTAATCCAGGGTGTCAGCTAATTCCATACCAAATTTTATTAAAATTGCTCCAGGCGTTTAGACGAGAAGAAGTAACAAACATAGGTACACACTCACACACTCATAAACTTTCGCCTTTACAATATTAGTGTGATATCCCTACTAATATATAAATGTGAATGTACCTAAGTTTGTTTGTTACGCTTTCACGCAAAAACTACTCAACCGATCATCATGAAACTTTGTACACATATTCTTTGAGGTATTAGAAGTAACATAGGATACTTTTTATTAAGAAAAAAAAAATGATTTTTATAAATTAAATCCACGCGGGCGGAGCCGCGGGCGAAAGCTAGTAATAATATAAATTCATTAACTTATATAGCTAACTGTTATTGTAGGAGTACTGCCAACGTTTTTTTTGCTACCAGGCTACCATGAACCCAACAGCGTACAAAATCGCCTAGCGGGCAAATGAAAACTTTATATTTTCCTATGAGCTGAAATTAATAGATACAAATTCAGGATCAGATGACGTTGTGTAAACTTGTCCCAAGATATTATTATCATTATGAATGTCTTTCCATTCATTACCATATATTATATTCATGATAAATGTATAGTATTCTAACAATGTTATCATTGATAAATGTGTTTTAAACGGAGGCGAAGACTTGAATACCTGTAAAGATGTCTCGGGTTATTGAAATTTATTAACGTAGGTACAGACGAGAGGTACCGAAGTAAAGTGACAACAAAGATATATAGAACAACATAATTTAATTAAATAAAGTACTAGGACATCAGCGCCCCGAGAAAGTAAACTATCACCAGTTTATACAGGACGCCGCATTGTCTTCTATTGAAAATCAAATTCGTGCCGTCCCGGACAAAATTAAACGCGAAACGCATAAATTAAGAGGAGTTAAGACAAACTTCCGTTCACAAGTTTCATTGAAAGAGGTGAGCTCTTTTGAGGGATTGTTCCTCTTCAACCTCAGAAATTATCTTTGCATATCTTAAAATATACTCTCGACCTTATTTTCGAAAACATTGGGCACTTTATTGTTTGGCAATCTAGTTGTAGAGCCGTAAATCGAATGTTGTATAAGGTGTATGCTAATGCACAGCTCCCATCGGAAAGATTTTGTAGTCAGCCGAATTGGATGGCAAATCATTGGCATATTTATTAGTCTGGGGATTTGATCTTGGTTTGTGCTGGTTTGATTTGATACTATCTTGTAAACCACACTATTACTAAGGTTCGAAGTCAACACCGATGTTTCACACATTAGGTTGACATACATTAGTTTCCAAAGGTTTGGAAAAGTTTCTGAAAGGATACGAAATTCACGAAGCCAGTTAATAAAGCCAGTGGCATAGTATAGTGAATACCGACCAATTGCATCTTAAATTAAACAAAATGGCAAAAACGGAACCCTTATAGTTTCGTCATGTCCGTCTGTCTGCCTGTCCATATGTCACAGGCATTTTATTTAAAGACTACTCAATGAATCTTGATGAAATTTAGTGAAAAGGTGTCTTGTAGTAGCCGCTACTTAGTTCGATATCTAAATAATAATAATACATATTTAGAGGGGGGGGGGGGGGGGCTAAAAATTTAAGCTAAAAATTTTTTTTTAGCAAACATCAATGTGTCTCTGGTATTTTTCAAAAACGTTTTAAGGTTTATGATAACCTTTTGTGATTTAGTGAATATTTTTGGAAATAATCGCTCCGAAAATTGCATGAATTCCCCCCCAAAACTTTTGAAAAGTGTGACAAAAAAATATGGAAATCACAAAGATAGCGATTAATAAATACTATAAACTAAAATTATTTTGGATAACATTGGCTAAAAACTGCGTTTATCAACAAAAGGGCTTAAGTGACATGAACATATGCTTTCCTGCTGATGCATCATTGTTTAAGGCTGCGGAAACCTACACTGAGCATGGTCCAACATGCTCTTGCCAGGTTTTTTCAAAATTCCGCCAATTGTCTGGCACTACTCTTGCGTTCCGTAGAGGCGTTAATTAATATTAAAACAACATTAAACGAAACAAAACAATCATCGAACACTTTACAATAAACACTGATATATTGATCGGAATACGGCACAAAGTAAGAAACTATCACAAAATAAATACCCAACTCGCAACTGAAACGGAGAAATTTATGCATAAATAAATCTGTCATATAATATAGTTTATGGGCAGTTTATAACAGCTGGCAAATTATTCAATGTTGCCACTACAAAGCTAGAAGCAATTTAACTGGAAATTGAATTGAATTGCAGATGTGGTCCCATGTTTGCCACACCACCGGTCCCTAGTTAATCCGTTATAATTTTTGCCCTTCGATGTTTGAAACTACGTATAATTTGAGAGCTGCTGCGCTTTATGGTCTCCTGGTACTACAAGCTTGCAATCGCGGTCTTATTATGACAGTATACTAGCTAAGCATGCTTGGTTTGCTTCTAATGTGTGTCGGTCTTCTCTGTATCATCAAAGACAGGTAATAATGTAGTTTTTTGTTTAAAAGTTGGTTTAATTTAATGCCAAATGATTCAGCTATCTTTAAGATAATCAATGTTATATCCGAGGTATTCAAGCTTGTTTAATTATTATTCCAATGCGTTGTCTGCAACTGGCAGTCACGCAAAGAACACGCAAAGTGAAATCAATTACGTCAGCCTGCGGTATGCTGCTTCTGTCAATCATCTAACATCGTCATTGACATGTCCTTATGTTTACAATATTGTACTAATAAATTATATTAAACTAATGAGGCAATAAAACGTTTTCGATATATTTAGTCGAAGTCCAAATTTAATAATGTATGTGATATGGCCAGAGACTAAGATAAGGACATAGTTTTATATAGAAACGTGATTTTTTGACGTTTCGAGAATATAGAATCCTTGTATTACAAGGATTCTATTGCATCCATGAGTCTAGCTTATGAGTCAGAAATTTTAACGGCTCAACTCCTTAACAATAATCTCAGTAATGTGTGAAGTAGTAGTGTTTCAAGCAATGTTAACAATTGCTGTTTTATCAGTTGATTTTGTAAAACTAAGTCTATGTTAGGCAATGAACTAAAACTTATGAGATTATTCTCGGTCGTGTCTGTCACTCTACGAAGTTTGCCGAAGCGGGCGCTCGAGTTATTCGCACTTTATCGCCAACTTAGCGATAGTGGGTTGTAGACTAGTGTAGACCAGCCGTTGTTTTATGTACTCCTGGTACTTTTTTATAACTAGGGTAGTTTTATCGTTAAGTGTTGTTGTTTGTTTTTGGCTTTCGGCAACTTTTGACTTTCAATCTGACATGGCCTTAGCAATGAAACATTAATAATTTATTTGGATTGTTGAAATATTTCATGGAAAAGGAAATATATAGTAAGAATTTGTTAGCTGAGCTTTTTATAAAATGGTTCCTGTATTAGAAGGCACTGCAAGTCTATATAAGAAATAAATCTAGTTTCAATAGGAAACCCACGCACAATTGAATCTAAGAAATAACATACGTACCTATATCAAATTACTTTGTAAGTTATTTCAAATCAAAATTTCTTTATAGTACCTACCTAACTAGTATTTCTCTACATGTCAAGTCGTTTCGCTAGGAACCTTAAAAATATGCAAATAACGGAGACAAAGTACCTAGGACCCAGACTCAACAGAATTTGCTGTTCATACAAAGTAGTTTCTTCTGTGGGCCTACCTACATAGCAAACATACTTACTTCTACTGTACCGCTGAGGTATATAATAATAATAATAAACATTTATTTCGGACTTAAATCCATATCATCCATTCATAGTATGACAACCTGATATTATACTGACGCACTCTATCGAAGCTTTAAAATTATAGATTCATAATTAAAAGCAGTCGTATATTTGAAAAACCGACACACAAACAAGTCAGCAATAGCGGAACACTTGCTGGATGCGGGAACCAATCACTGGATTGAACTACACAAACCACAGGTCCTCTCCACTGACTGTCACTATTACTCCAGGATGGCGAGGGAAGCGGTTGGAATCAAAAAACATGTCAATTTCAACCGAGAAGATGAATACCGTTTGTCAACATCGTGGAATTCCTTAATCAGCAAGTGTATACACCGCCGAACAAACATAACACGACAGTGTGCAGTTGTCCTTAGTGTTGTGTGTCGAAGTACCGACGGTTCCGTAATAGTGAGTGATAAAAATCAAGCGAGGGTAGTTTATGAAACCCGCGCTTCACGGAGGCGACGCTGAGCCACGGCCGTTGCAATACGGTCGAAACGTCGGGCAATAAACAAGGTGTTTTACCTTATATTATTCACGCGATTAAGACCCGTAATATATATACTTTCATAAGTCGTATATTTCTTACAATATATACAAAATCAATGAGCTTTACCACTGATATTTTAACCTTAAAAGCTGTATACATATTCATAGAGGAGCTTATATTAACATTATCACAGAACTCACGGTATACAATCGTAGGAACAATAACAACAAAAACTTTCGACCTATATAACTTTGAGGTTTGTGAAACAAAAGTTTTAGAGGACTTTGAAATAATATAACATCACTGTATCCCCAAGGATTCAGAAGATATACATCCATACTCATACTATAAATGAATAAGTATAGTATAGTGTATGAGTCGATGGACTATTTTGTTGCGATTAAATTAATAATAATATAATATCTTGGGATAACTCACACAACGCTATCTGATTCCATATTATGCCGAGCTTGTACTATGAAAACCAGACAACATTTTTTTCTAAATACATACATATCACACTAATATTATAAAGGCGAAAGTTTGTGAGTATGTGAGTGAGTATTTTTGTTACTTCTTCACGTCTAAACGGCTGGAGCGATTTTAATAAAACTTGGTGTGGAGTTAGCTGACACCCTAGATTAACACATAGGCTAATAAATCGCGGGTAACACCGCGGGGCACAGCTAGTTATAGATAAATAATACCCAGACACAGAATAAACCATCATACAAAGTTTTATCCTGGGTAGGAATCGGACCCACGACCTCTTGCATAGCAGTCGGATACACTGCCACCGCGCCACAGAGGCAGTCTAGTAATTCATTATAATAACATATTTGAATGAACAAATTTAAGCACACAGTTGATTTACAGTCACTCGACAGTAATTATAGTTTTTGCTTGTACAAATCTTTACAATTTTATATCGAACTTTCTAACATATGTTGTAATTTATTGTTTGTTTGTTTGTTACGATTTAACTGAAAAACTAATCGAATGCTTTTGAAAACTTTTTTAGAACTAGAAAGATTGTCAAAAAATAAGAGACTCACGAAAATTGCAATAATGTAACTCAAGGTATAAAAAAAATGATTATTTGGCGTGCGTTGTGAAAACTGTTAATGATATCAAAATAATGTATTACATATTTATAGTACTTATTAATACCCATTAAAAAGTATATGCCTGACTATATAGTTAACTCACAATAACCACTTTTTGTTCAAATTTGCCCATCGAAATACGGGCAGAATCGAAAAATGTAGATAATAATAATATTTTTTTTATTATTCAAATTGGACCTTCTGTTTAGAAGTTACAACGGGTATAAAAATAGTAAAAGTAATAAAAATGCCGCTGTGTGCTAACTGCTCCAGGTTTAGTTTATCGGTTACCTGTACATTTAATTTATTGTTAATAATCTATACCAAAGTTTAAAAAAAAAAAAAAAAAACTTACAAACAAAAAGTCTAAAACCGCAAGCTATACTAGATGCTGATTTAGTTAGTCGAATCCTCGCGGGTGAGAGATCACACCATGATACTATACCTACCGGAATCACCTTAATTTTTCTAAAAAGCCATTATTACAGTGACTCCGTGCGCAGTATTTGGATTCAAATCATAGTAATATGACTGGCCTATTTACCAGAGGAATCTATTAAATCACACTCAACATGGACGAAGCCACGGAAATCTTACGGACAAATTACAACAGTGCGAAGCCGGGACGGGCAGCTAGTACCTAATAAACTGAAATTACACATAAATTTGTTAAATTACATTAACGCCATACCGTGTCGCTAGTCGGTCGAAGTTCTACCATTGCAGAGATAAAACTTCCAAGATGATCGCACTCCAGAAACTAGTAGAAAATTGCCACCAATCTAACTAGACCTCCCTCGACTCTCTTCACCCTTTAAGTTTTAGAAGATCGAGTGGATTTATTAGTAAGATTGGAAGCTCTAAGTTCTTTGGTGCTCGCAATGTTTATTAACGTCAAGTGGGATGGCAGCTAATTCGCGCTTGGACTGACAAATTTAATAACAAGTAATGAAGTACATAGAATCGAACTTCTAGCTGTCTATGATCCCCTGGTACATCCAGATCAGATAGTTTAAAGAAACATTGTAATTATCTAGTTGTAGCGCCGGTAAGGGAAAAATCTTATCTTATACCTTTAAATGAGCAATTCTTGTTATACAACAATCTTGGGACAACAGACACAACGTCATCTGATTTCAAATTAAACAGAGCTAATAATATGCTAATATATTTCAAAATACATACATATTATAGATAAATTACACCCAAATATAGAATAATCAATAAACCATCGTGCTCATCACACAAAGTTTTATCCTGGGTGGAAATCGTACCTACGTCTTCTTGCTTAGCAGTCGGACACACTCCCACTGCGCCACAAAGTACTGTATATATAATCTGAAGCTCGGCAACGGCTCTATCGAATTTCATGAAATTTAGTATGCAGGGGGTTTCAGGGGCGATAAATCGATCTAGCTAAATTTCATTTTTGAACAACTTCGTATAAATACAGAGCGAAGCTCGGTAATCCAAGTACTATTATTAGAGTACACAGCACAGGCTAAAAAATTGTAACATTACGTTACTTCACTGTAGTACACTATTACTTTTATAAACTTATATCTGTACATATAAAAGAAAACCGTAACAGACTGATATCTTTCATATAAGTAACAGAATTACGATATTTTTTTCCATTGGCATGATGCTATAAAAATATTAGTACCTAGCTACCTATCATTATGATATTGAATTACGTTCCATTTTGTTTAATTTCTTTCCTATCTTAGATCCACTGTAACACAATTCGATCATAAGTATACAAATACAGTCTGTTAAAATCCATAAAAAATGCGTTACGTGATTTCTACACAATCTCTTTCGACAATTGTACATTTAAAAATACTTAGATCCCAACTTAGGATTCCGCACACGTTCCGAGGAGATATTAATGGAGTCTCCCAGTCTGTTTGAACTAGAAGCGGAGTGCGCCATTTAGGAAAAAATAACCACGGAGTACGAACTCTGTGTTCAATTTGATTCAGTTCATTTTCACAATTAGGTATGGAAGTGGTATGGTAATAAATGGTTATGTTTGGCATATAAACGCAGTTTTTTTGGACTAATCTTTCAAATAAATTTTCACTATTTTCTAGGGAATAAATAATTCAGTAATATACAAATATTTGTTCGAAATATGGCTTATAGCTTTGGAGTTCCAATTTTAAATTGAGATTGTTTTTTATACAAAGCTATCAGCAGGTTCTTTCATGGTCAAAATGGTTGATGTCATTTTTTTTTAAGTAAAGATAACAAGAAGTTGTTGTTTTTAAACTTTCGCGATTTTTATACATATTAGATATATTTCGGGACTTAATCGCGTGAATTAATTAATTCAGTCGACCCGTGACCACGATCGGTGCGATTCGATCGAAATGTCAGGTAAATAAAAGGTTCGTACCTTTAATTAATTCACGCGATTAAGTCCCGAAATATATCTAACAAGAAGTAGGGTCGCAATAAGCAAAAGTTAACCCCTCCAGCTCAGGTAAATTGCCTGTGTTAGGCGTGAGTTGACGCTAGGAGTAGTCGATTTGAAATTCTGTATCCGATGCCTTGACCGTGACTTGGCTGTTGCCATTTTAATGTTAGAAATCCGAAAATAATTAATGGATTTATGTTTAAAGAGTTTAAGTCTCTAATAGCTTTAAGTTTAAAGAATTTAAGTCGACCTTGACTTGGCGACCACCTTTTTAATATTAGAAATCCGAAGGTAATTAATGAATTTAAGTATAAAGAATTTAATACTCTAAAAGGCACGCATGAGAAAGTTATGATACTGTATATCAGCTTAAAATGAAGAATACAAGATGTACATAAGCTTAAAATGAAGAATTAAAGATGTTTAAAAGCTTAAAATGAAGAATGCAAGATGTATATAAGCTTAAAATGAAGAATAAAATATGTTTTCGGAAAATCATTCATTATGATAATGCCTTCGAAAGTGGTGAGTGGCTAAGTTAGTCATATATACCATTGCCCTCCTTACTCGAATCTTACCACTAGTCTCTGCACTTTCTATGCAAATTACATCAAGATGTGAAACTATTCCAGTAAGTACTTGTAGAACTTATTCGATTGATTTAATCTTAGATAGAGTCATCTACTACTCTTTATTCGAGCTTTACGAATATCGATTAAAGTCAAACGTATCGATTCGATCGAAATTGATTCCATTAACTAAAGTGGAATGGAATATAAAATTTAAAATTCAATTAAAATTATTTATTTTCTTATGGAGTAAAATCTATATTTGTGATAAGTCTTGCTACGTTTGTCATTCTACATTTACTTTTAATGTCAAGTTCACAAAGCGATAGGTAAAGCTAGCTTACAAAAAAAACTTGCCTTACTGGCCACCCCTTTCAAATTGTGAATTTTAAAAACTAACATTACTTTATACCTACTGAAAACAGGCCATTGTTGATCCGTTCTGTTATACACTTACACTTTTAAGCAATTAAGTAGAGCAACTTAAAATGTATGTAATAAAAAAAGACGTTTTCTTAGCCATAATTCATTTGAGACATAGACAAAAGCCCTTGTGTACAAAAACCATAGAGTAGTCAGCATCAGTTTGGAACCGCGCCAGTCACATGTAGCTAGGAGGCTGTTTTTAATCGCCTTTGCCTAAGACGCGCCGCTGACATTAAATAATATTATTTCTGTTTAGATCTCGTTTAGATTCAACCAAGGTAGGTGTTTAATGGATTCGCTATATAGTTCATTACCTGTCATTAGCCCGTATCGGTCCACGTAATTCCGAGTAAAAAATTGTTTCATAGTTTTTCTGAGAATTGTTGATTTTATAATCACATTATACCTGTTGATAAACTTCCGCGATTTGTACACATTATGCAAATATATATATTACGGGTCTACTATATTAAAGTCTACCCGTGACCGCGGCTGTTGCAATACGGTCGAAACGTCGGCAATTTTACCTTAAATTATTCACGCGAAGACCCGTAATATATAAATTTTCATGACATTATACCTATACATTAACAAGATAATTTGTGATACCTAAATGTTGCAGGATAAAAAAATAATTATCTTAGAAACGGTTAAAAGATTTATATTAAACAAATTGGGTTGTTGGTCTAGTGTTTAGTGACCCTGACTGCTAACGACCTCCGGGTCGTGGGTTCGACCCCCACCCAGGATAAAACTTTATGTGATGAGCACGATGGTTTATTCTTTGTCTGGGTGTTATTTATCTATAATATGCATGTATTTAGAAATATATAAGTATGTTTATCAGTTGTATAGTTACCATAGTGGAAGCTCTGCTTAGTTTGGGTTGAGATGACGATGTGTGAGTTGTCCCAAAATATTATTATTAGATTATATTTATTTCTATTTAGAACCATTCCGATCGCTATCTTAATCCAAATGAAATTCGTCCATAACAAATTCATTTATTGAATTTGTCTATCTGTCGATAGGCAAATAGCATAACACGGCGTTTTACAAACGGCGTAGGCATTGTACTATACACATAAATTGATCTATAATTCAGTTTAGGCATTTTGTAAAACGTATAAAATGCCGACGCCGTCTGTATAAGGCCGTGTTATGCTATTTAACTGCGACATATTCATTTGGACGCTACGATGCTACACAAATATTCCTTATTTAGCGTTGGTTTGGGTTTGCATCAAGCAAAGGCTGTATATATAGAGTGAGTTTTTCCAAAATAATAATAACGTGACCATATGAATTTTATGAAAATATATATATTACGGGTCTTAATTGCATGAATAATTTAAGGTAAAATACCTTGTTTATTACCCGACGTTTCGACCGTATTGCAATTACCTACCTTACCTTACATTATTCACGCGATTAAGACCCGTAATATATTTAATTTCATAATGTGTACAAATCGCGAAAGTTTATCAACATATGAATTTTATTTAAAAAATGTATTATATTCGAATCTGTGCAGCACAACTGCTGAAATAACAATATTGTTGCCGTTGATAACAAAACAAGCGACTTCTTGAAGCCATAACCACACACTTTTGTCCGTACCCACTTTCCATAACGTTGATAAGTGACTAAATGTTTTGATTGATTGCGTTTACACGAGTTAAAAAAATACCATACCGTATGTTTAACGATAGTTTATCACGATTTAAATCTTACACGGACCATATATTTTCATGGCACCCGATTCAGCTGCTGTCCATCACCTAGCTAATGGTCTTAATCACTTGCTGGTACATCCCATCCATTTCCTTTTGTGTCATCCCCATGTCACTACGCCTATTAGATCACGAATCCTAGTAGAATTTGTATATGTAGTCACGATCAAACTATGACAGCTTATGACTTTAGTAAATGAGTTGGCATAGGGTACAGATATCGACATCAAAGTGTGTGATTAGTTCAAGAATTGCAATGACGTTTGACATCTACCAATCTGTTGAATGTGGTGAATTATAGCTGATACAGAGTTGCCAGCATGTAAGACTTATTATAAACCAAACTATAGTTGTAAGGCTTATTATATAAATCCCGACTGCTTAAAATCAATTAACTAAAAAATCATATTGTCCATATCCTTCCCACAATGAAATCCGTTAACCCGTTTGAGCTGTAAGGCATGCCAAAGAAATCGATATATATACGTTTGAAAAACATTACACTCCTTCTGACATAAAAAGATGTAAATTATGGTACTTAAAGCATAGTGTGAATAGTAGCTTCTGATTATCTATTACCTTTTGGCTGATATATTATTACCTATCTATTTTGACATAAACGTATAACTAAGAATAACTGTATAGTACAAGTATAATATCTGGCCAATAAATACTCCCCATTTTCACAATGTAGACAAAAGCTTTCGAGACGATAACAATTTCCTTGAAAATTTAGTTGTGCCATAAGTAGGTTACTGTAAAAGCAAACTGCATTTTCTTCTATTGAGATCGTTAGCGAGGGTACTCCTTGCAAGTTCGATGTAAGGAAAAGGTTTTAAAACGAATTTTGATATTAGTCAATGGAACAACGCTTTTTGTGGACTTGTTTCTGGTGTGACCATAAAATAAACTAAAATGAATGCATATGAAATTTGCGTTGATGTAGGCACAAGCTATTAGACAGATCTTTTTGATATTTTCAATAGATTTTATTAAAATTTTTTGTCCCATTGGTTCGCAAAGGTCTCTCCCGTGATTCAGCTTTTAAATTTTCTTGTCTGAAGACGAAGAAGAACCTTTCAAATTAGATATTTTTTGTAAATTTCTCAGACTAGATGTTTGATCTTTGCGAATATTGCTGACTGTTTATTGTCCGCTCTAACACAAGCCTCGTCTCAAATGTTAATTTTACGACAGGATAAACGCAGCTGAGTCTCGGGACACTTCAAAAGCTGTAATTTTAAAGACTTATAAAACTCAAAGGTAATTGAATTGCTAAATTACTTATTGGGACGTCAGTAGCGGGAATCGAAGGGTGATCGGCCAGCGTGCCCATGAATAATTCAGGCAAAGAATAAATAGCTTCTAAACTGTAGGTATAGCTGACTTCGAGTTCTGTTGATAAATGTCGGAAGATACTTTTTAGCAGGTCATATTTGCAGTGTTGTATAAACATTACAATTTTGTTCTATGAGGTGTTCAGTTTTTCCGACGTCTTTGGATTTTTAAATACGCAAGATCATTATGATGTATAATTGTACAATAGGTATATTTTCTCATATATCGTCGTACCAAGACTGCATAAAATACTTACCTTCAGAGAATAAAGAAGTCACTTACCCTTGATCCACACTCGCACCATAGTCAAATTTATTGTAACAAAACTATGTTCCTAAATAAAATCCTATTATCATCACAGTGCGCCTATCACCCCTTTTATGATCTAAAAATTTGCATATTTTCTATGCGGACTATGCATCTTGCATCTTTTTTACCTTTAAGGTTCTCTCTTACCATGGAACGTTTAACCAATGTAAACATTTCTGAAAAAAAAACTATTAGTGAGTTCTCATGCAGGTGCTGTATTCTGATTTGAAAAATGTTAATGGAAACAAAAATTAAATATTTCATTTATCATATTATGGTTAAAAATATCAATCTGTGAGTGAGGTCTCCAGCATGGTAAGATGAAATCTTATCCGAGGGTAAGACATTTTCCCATTTCTAATTCAAGGGTAAGGTTTGGCCTTGCTACTCGCACAATCACTCTTAACGTGTAAATAGATTGGTCAACGTTAGATGGGATTTATAGCCTTGTCGTTTTGTAAATATTTAAAAGAAAAATAATAATATTAAGATTTTTTTAAATATTAACAAAACTAAAACGTGTTAGATGAAGGAATAAAATTTGAGCTTATGAATAAATTAATTTATAAAAGGATTTAACGCAGAGGTTAAAACAAATATTTATCGTTAACATGGATTCAAATCAAGATTCTTATCAGTTGGGTGCCCAAAACTATTAAAATTTCTAATAATCCTTTCCAAACATGGTTCGTAAGGAATTGAAAATGAATAAAAACATATTTCGGCAATTTATTAATTCAAAGTTTACATGATAAACACGGATTTAGTTTACACAAAACAGCTACAAAGTCCATTAACTAAACTTATACAGAGCTTAAAGACTAATTTCGCTACTTTGTTTATTTTGGAAACGACTTATGGTGACACCGTTTGATAGTGCACAAATTCTGGGACGCTGGGGCCGAGTGATAAGGGTGAGCAGAATTTTAAATAGACCTGAAATGTGTCATGATGGGTTCGAATTATGTAGGTACGTGTTATGAAATAACGCAACTGATGAAATTGTTAACAATACTTTATTGCGGCAACATGGCCAATGCAGTTCTCGATTAACCGTAATATTAAAAAGTTTATGAAATTTTGTGCATTATCAAAACTGGATCCAAAATATATTATGTACAAACACAATAATGCTTGGGTATACACGCAGGTCAGGGATAAGTGCTATTCATTTAAGCACAATATTCTTTTAAACAATTTATTGACTTAAAAATTACTTATATAATTTATTTCTAAATATTAAGATTGAACGAAATTTACCAAAATGCTGCATAAAGAGAATAGATTAAAAGAAGAAACTATCCGTTTCGATATGAATAAGATTATAATAAATCTAGTAAATGGCAATAATGTTACATTTTTATTATCACTTTACCCTAATGAGTTACATGATTATATTATCATCATTGACTACAACAATTTTATTACTAACACAGCCATATTTTAAAAAAAAAAATGTACGTCGTAAACACTTCGCGTACAAACTGTCATTTGGCAACAAACATTACAATACATACACATCGAGCCAAACAATTCTGACCTTTTTCCCTCTACCTTTGTGCTTTCTATTAATTTAAAGTACGAAATTTCAAATTGTGTTACATGAGGCTCCAAGGCTTAGCAAGCGAACCTGTCTTTCTCTTCTCTGACATTTTGACTAGACGCTTCTGTATTTGCATACATTTCGGAAGACTTATTCATTTTGTTTTGCCTCTGCTTCACAAGTGACATTTTCTTGTCACCAGTACATTTCATCATCAAGTAACTTTACTGTGTTTTCGATTTTTTAATGTATCAACATTTCAAGCTATTGAAACTTGTCACACTCATTTTTAAATTCGAGAGACAAATGCATTATTATTCTATGCACTAACTTCGGTTTGAAATATTTAAGCCACATAAAAACATTGGTTTACGAAGCGCTTGAAAACAGACGCTTCTTTTAAAACGTTTATCTAAACTTTTTTTACTAAAAAACCTTTGAGATAAGACAGTAATTTATAAGTGTACCGTATCAAACTGGAAGAAGAACAATTTATTACCCTCTTCTACTTCAACCAACTTTAACACTAACTTATTTCTTGAAACCTTAAGTTACTTACATAACAGCGTTACGATACAATTCACAGCCTACTTTGGCTTTATAACACCTAATCATATTAATGATGAAGTTTCAAAGAATAATTAAATGGAAAAGTCATATTTTATTTCTAGAAGATACTTTGGTGTTATCAACTTTGATGACTTGAACAGTCTTTGAGCAAGTTTAAAAGTTTGAAAAGAGTATCATTACAGTAATCTTTGATGTCATTGTACTATTATCAAAGTTATCATATTCGTCTCGAGACGAAGATGACGGTTACGAATTTTATGTAATTTATAAGTGCCGTCTAGAGTACATTTGGCATTGATATTATTGATACTAGCGTTGTACAAAATAAGCAAGAAGAAATCTGCTAAAATAACTTTGATACCATGATAAATTGTAAAAAAAAACTTTTTTTTTAATTCTGCCCATATTTGAATTAGGCTTTTCTTACCCATTGTTGAATTTCCTGAGCATCATAATTTCACCAAGCCTTAATAGGCCCAAAGATGTGACCTTGAGAAACACCTCTTAAAATCTAAGTGTCGCCGCTGTCTACGGGCAAAAATTGCTGCTGGGCTACCGAAGAAAGCATCATGTCAATAGGTTTAGTGTCGTCGTAAAGTGAAGGTGCTTCGCATAAAATGGCAAAGGTTCCTACGATGGAAGCGATGGTGAAGATCCAGAGGAAAAGACGATCGAGAACCATGGCCACAAAGCCCCAGTCTTGGTCTTCCTGTTACAAGAAATTAAATGGAACAATTAGCCCGCAGTAAGTATTTTAAACTCAGATATGGGTAGCAATTTCCACAATTATTTTTATTATTGTGATCGTAATTTACATTCTAATGGTAAAGGACAACATCGCAGTTGCCATTGGAGTCCGACAAGTCCTTAAAATAATTTTAGGTTGAAGCCGAACGTAGTCTGTGATATTTGATATTATAAAGACGAAAATTTCCAAGCGCAGTTTTGAAGTTATTTAAGTTTAGCTGAAGTTAATTACGCTGCAAGTACCACTCTTCTGTACTGTAACGTAATTAATGAACAGAAGCGGGTTGAAAATTAATCACAAAATATAAATTAGTGTGTCGGTTCGCATTTTGTACTGAATCAAGTAGAGAAGAAATATATCTTGTACCTTTTGAAATATTCATTATGACGATAATAATATCATAATCGATGTTCAGATTGGGGTATACAACAGAAAACTAACTCTTAAGGATTATGGGCTTATAGAAAACTTATGAGCAAACTTACCGCATTAAACTCATCTTGCCTTTGCATGTGATGTTGAATAAACATCACGTTGTGAATCGCCTTCTCCAGTTCAAACGGATACTTTTTACGAGGAGCCACATCACTCAATGAGTCATCGAGACCTGACATGACTGATGGCAGACCATTGTAGCCAGCTCCTAAGCTTCCTAACGCACCTACTAGGCCGCTGAACCTGTTGAAAAAAAATATTGTTTCAAAGTATTATAAAACTTCTTTTGATCATGTTGGTTAAGTTTTCTGAAACTAAATGTTAATAAAATGTAACTGGTGTACGGCTAAAGGTACTTGTACGTTCCGATGCCATAAAATGTGGAGCTACAGATATCTAACGGTTACGTACCTGTTAGTTGCAGTAGTCGTATGCAACCCATTACACCCTCCAGGCAGATGATGACGAAACGAATCAGGACTTGAAGCATTAGAATTTGTCTGTTCAGCTGCCGCTAGAGCATCTTTAAACTTATTCTTTTTCATACTCCTCCCGGCTATCTTCTGCGCAGCCAAATCTCTCAATAAGTCCTTTGGTACCCTCATCAAAAGTAATTTTGGTAATTTCGTTATGAAGAACGTCCGCACCCATGGAGCCATTTTGTGTGTACTTGGCTTGCGGTAATGTACGTTCAGTATTATGATAGTGATGACTACTGACAATCCTACTAACAACATAGTGAAAAGTAGGTACTTGCCCAACAATGGTAAAGCAAGTGAGGTAGATGGGATAATTTCAGAAATTAGCAAGAAGAACATAGTTTGGGACAGCAATATGGAAATACTCAGAGCAATCTTTTCTCCGGAATCAGCTGGTAGATAAAATACTAAGACTGAAAGGTATGAAATGCCTACACAGGGTACGATAAGATTGACAGTGTAGAATAGAGTCTTTCTTCGTAGCGTAATGTTGAAGAATATATCTGTAACAAAAGATTAATTTAAAGATTACATTACTTCTAGGGAGTGTACCGTTATTAAAATTATGGACGCAAAGATTACTGAAATTAAAACAGAAATCTGTGAATTAATTACATTTTTATTGATGTCAATTGCTACCATACATTCGGTGAGCTGATACTGACATATTAACTATTATCATCTTGTTGAAATTAACTATACTTTCAAATTTTATTTTATTTAAAGCAATGTGTGTAATGTAACTAGATGTTCTACTTAAGTTGCTTTACAACAATGTTTCTTGCAACTTCAAAGATATGACTAAGGTGAAACTGATACAAACAACTAAAATTATAAAACGATTTCTTTTTCGGTAAGTCAGTCAAGAAAATTTTGTTTTTTTTAAATCAAGTCACATTTTCATTATGAGGAAAATATGTATTTGTAATTTATTTGCTTTTCCTCATCTTATAATGACGAACGCCTTTGGTTTTAAGCGTTGAAGTACTTACGTCTCGGCAAGTGTTGTTAGATTTATCTTGATGAATGATGAACAAAAAACATTCTTATTGTCTTCTAACTAACAAATTAAAAAATTATATTCAAAAGGAAACTAATAACAAAACGATTAATCATATATTAAAAAAATAGAATAAAAGATTATAAAAATGAAAAACAAGATCTTTATTAAAACTTTCTACTTGTAGCACGTCCAAAAGACACAGAAACAGACAAAGGATTTAATTTCAGTCTTTGTGAAGTATCTTATTGTCTAGACGAGAGCACGTTACGGTCACTTACTGAACTGAATGAGGTTTTCTCTAAGAATGGCGAGTGTTACAGTAAGATAAACTCTTTCGTTCAACGATTTGTTTACGCGCCGAGTTTTTGTTGGTATTGTATCTATATGTAACTGTGATTGTTTAATGGAGTTGTTTATCTTGGAAGGGGATGTTCGATGAAAATAAGGGGAAGTATAACGTAACAGACGTTGCAGGAAAACATTTATCAATACTCATATTAATAAGCTTTAATCGTCACGAAAGCTTTATATCTTCTGAAGACACTCTTATTTTAAACAAATATGAATCATTGAAGTAACATAAGGAAAACGTTAATGTTTAAACAGTAAACCACTTAGAAATGAGATAAATATAACAAGTAAAACATAATATTAAACTAAAAGAAAACTAATTACATAACTGAATCACAGGAAGTCGTTAATTTTCCAACAAAATTTGGTAGTAAAACACCAACAATTATCATCAAAGAATCGAAAGGAGATTTCTAATTTGATGCCGCCGAGTTCTCAGTTAAGAGCCGGTAGTAATTACAGAGAGAGGCTTCGAGCAAATTGCTTAGATTTAACTAGTTATTGAAGATGTTACAATTATGCTGTTAATTGTCATGTAATAATTCTAAAATTACAATTGTAAAATAGAATTTCGTAAGTAAATTATTTAGACGTTAACCTTTGTATTAGACCTTTGGAAGTTACCTGCTCAAATTGAGTGTTCAAAATATGTATCCTTAGAGTAGGAAGGCGGTGAAAGGTAATTTACAAAAAAAAAAAACAATAAACTGAGTACTTCAAAGAATAAACTTTAGTTTTATTGATTTTTTTCCCCTATTCAGTATCTCTTGAGGGAGAAATTATGACAAGAGCGGAGCTTTAGTTCGGAGGTTAGTGGTTGCAAGAAATGTCATGGCGAATAACATTACGCGCGTGTTTAAAAGGGGTGCTGCATTTGTTCGGTACCAGCTTATCTTTGAGATCATTACAGTAGGGGTAGAACCCCTTAAGAAATTGAAAAGTTTATAGATTATGATGTAGTCTACGAAGGCTTGACTTTTTGCAGCAAGAAACTGGCATCACATATATTTTAATAAACGACGAATCACGAAAAAAACGATATTTATTTATTTACTTTATTCCTATAACACGAAGTCAAACTAAAACTATAAAATATTGCTTTGAAAGAAATCTTTGGAAATACGTTCAAGATAAACATGATACGACATGTTTCTGATAAAAAAATAAAAAATGGCTCCACGTTAGTTATGATTTATTCCGGACTAAGAAAGGTTGGCTGTGTGTCCAGAATTTTTATAAGTCCGGCCGGCCCGAGAATGTTCATTGTAGTTACGAAACTATCGTATCAAGCTATCAAGTTTATTAAACAACTATTGACATATAAAAGTTTGGACCCCGCGCGTTGAGTTTAGATTAGGTTCGTTCATAGATCTTTGAATGATGACCCAATTATATTTCGCTTGTAAGGTTTATCAAAGGATTCTGGATATTTGGGAAAAAGAAAAAAAAGTAATTGCCCGTCAAGTTAAATAACTTGGAAAAATAATTTGGAACTGTAGATGAAACAATACAAATATAGCTACATCTACAGAGAACACAATGATAAATTCTACAACTCTTCCGGTATTAACACTTAATCTAAATAATGCCTGACACCTTGGTGTTATGATATATCCATTTAAGAATTTGATACCCATAATTCATCCAAATTAAAACCATTTGACCTCGTAATAAAAAATCTAATTCACAAAATATATCCACGAGAAAAAAGGTACAAAATCTCCGGTGAGTCGTTAAGCAGAAATGAAAGGGGTGTCATTATAGACCCCAAAATGTGTTTATCTAAACGTAAAATATATGGTTGTTAAATGGCAGGTGCTATAAACGAAATTTTACATTCTGCGTCGGGATCACGTTGAATAGATGAGCATCAGTGTCAGAGTATCAACGACTGGACAGGAGAAAAATGTTCTGTGGCGTCGTTTTAAATTTTTTTGTTTGTATATGGATTATACTTATATGTAGATATAACATAATAGTAAGTATACTATTATATTAGATTATTTACTATTACATGTGATCATTATTTTATTAATTTCTTTCAATTTTCATCCAGATGAGATAAAGGTATGATAACTGTGATTATTTATCTTGTGTCTGAGTGAATTTCACCTATAAAGAATATTTATTTAGAAGTACCTATGTTTTTTATTTAATTTATTTGCTTAAGGCATCTAAAGGGTATAAGTGTATAAAATGGCGGTTAGACCCGCCATGCTATATAGTTCCGAGTTGCTGTCGGCACCTGGGGTGTTAAGAAAATACACGAGCAAAAGATGAGTACAACCAAGATGAAAATGCTGTAGTGGGTTGCAGGAGTGACCAGGTTCGATAAAATACGCAATGAGTACATTAGAGGCTCTTTTTAAATAGCACTGTTGAAAAGACTATTGAGATAGTTCAGACTATTGAGGTAATAATGCGAGATAAGGATTACCATGTAAAGAAGGCACTGGCTACATCAGATTAGAAAAATAGGCAGAGGTAGGCTACAAGCCCATGGTGGTCAACTAGCAGAGACATGGAACGGGCCCAGCATGCAACAGACAATCCAAGACAGAGAGTCCTTGCGAATTGGGCGGTTGAAAGTAAAGGGAGTAGGCAAGGAAGTAGAAGAAGGCATCTTTCCCACTGCTGGCGATGAGCGAGGAGCAAATAGCGATTTTATCGCTCAAGAAACGTACAATAGATGTATATTGTAGATCCCGTACGCGTAAACAAAAAAGATGCAGTATAGAGCGAGTACTCGCCGGTAGTAGGTTAATATCTGTATCTCTTTTGTTTACAAGAGATCTGTATAAGCATGTACGTTTCTTGAGATAAAATCCCTACTGCTTTCTCACCTTTGTTGGTGGGACAGGTGTCTTATGGCTAAATCATGAAGTTAAATGTAGCTAATGACCCGTAAGACTAACTAGCCGACACCTATCGTATGATAAGTTGACAAAAATACTATATGGTTCACTCAAAGACGTAATAGACAAGTATAACGTTGCATTAGTCCTATAGTTTTCACAATATCGAGTTTTAAAGCAAAGGAAGCAAATATCTAGCCATTTGATAAACTAGACGAGGAGGGACTTGCCGTAAAATAAACGACATTATTTTATGAACTTTACCGTGAAAAGTTGGATTAACGGGTAAAAGTGATAGATTCACCTTATCGAGTTTTAGCTATAAATCTGAAACTGTTTTAAGTTTACGATGCAAACTCTGTTTAAGACCGTATTTGGCACATTAAATTGACCTGTATTATTACAAAGTAGTGATTTTTGTAATGTCTTTCGATTTAGACTTTAATTCAATGTTTAAATCCGTACGACGCGATTGCGCTATCGTGGATGTTGGTTATCACGATTAAAATCGACCAATTGCCATACAAAGTTTAATTTTTTTTTGCTTATTTTAAAGGTAGAATTTCCAAAAAGTTTTTAGTCCACAAGTTTTAGATTATAGGACAAGTAGTTTTTGATATTTCGAGTTTCGTTAATGAGTGTTACCTTACAATTTTATATAAAGGATGCAACTGCTCATGAAATCTTTCGAAAACTCTCTTCGGTCTATTAATAAAGCTCAAACTTTCAGACTAATATTTTCACAACCCACGCAGCTACCGCCTTAAGCAAAACCATCAAGTTTACTTTACACAACAAATCTTCACCGTTATTTGTAAAGTCTAAAGTATCTATCACTTTTTCAAGAAAGTGGTTACTAAAATAGCTTGGCAAACTGCTTGATTCTCGCCATAACAATTGGCTGGAAGTGCATAAAGACGAGAGTTTCAATAAGCTTTAAGTGGCTACTTGGAAGCCTTTGTGCGGTCAAGCGCTTTATATCATGTAGCTCATGACACTTAGGTTTTTGATGAACTAATATTGAATTTTGAAGTCTGTATATATTTACCTTTTCATTTTTTGAATTCATTAGCTATTACTAGAGCACTATTACTGATCGAATATTTAAAAGATGGTCGGGGTGTACAAGTAAATCTTGGGTATTTAGACCTGATAAAAGTTGATAAACTTTCGCGATTTGTACACATTATAACATTATATATACTACGGGTCTTAATCGCGTGACCACGGCCGTTGCAATACGGTTGAAACGTCGGACAATAAACAAGGTATTTTACTTTAAATTATTCATGCAATTAAGACCCGTAGTATATATAATTTTATAGTTAGACCTGATGATTTATAATAATAGATATTTGCCATCAAGTTGGTTTGAGCTCGATTTTCGTGTAAATGTGTTGTGTCAGCAGGATTTCGTAAAGCTCTACATTTTGGTCATAAACTTTGTATTTGCTAATGACTATGATTGAATTGCTTTAACAAACGTTTAAAATTTACGGAATGTCAAACCAAAATTTAGACCGCTACGTGTCGACAATTTTATTGTTCGATTTCGATTTTAAGTACTTGGGGACTCATAAAATCGAAATGAGACCAGTTAATGATAACATAAAAGTACCTACAAACCTCAAGAGTACCACAAATCAGTCCCTACAGAATATTACTGGTAATTTGTAACTAGTAAACCAAAAGTTCTATGATAATAAATCATCCATTTAACAGCACACGTTATTTGTATATATCACGATTTTTATAAATTACAACGAAAAAAATATAATTTGATAGTCAGAGGCATAGTTTTTGATGATTCTTGTGAAAAAAATACAGTTTTTTCAAAGCTATCAATCTTAACGGACTACCAATTTGAAGTAAAATATAAAATAGTACTTGTTAAGCTTAGAATAGAATAATACAATTAATTTAAATCATAACCTACTTTCACTATCAAAATATTAATTTTGGTCCACAAACAAAACGAAATTGGTATACCAACATGATAAATTAGCCGCGTGAACCGTGATCAGCATTCATGAAACATCTGAGCTAATACCAAAACAACAGTTTAACCTGCTCGGGCTGGCAGTAAAACTCACTAATTTTGCATAGATAAGAGTTTTCGTCGTTTTGTGGTAATTTACAACGTTCCCAGATTAGCTTTGTGTGTTTCAGAGAAAATAAAAGGATTGCCTTGTCTTAAAAGATGGTTCTGAAGACGAGATTTGTGCTTCTGATGCCAAGATCGGCGGTAAATGTGCACTAAAGTAAAAATAGGACGATATTATCTCTTTGTGTGGTTAGAGAACGAATTAAGATGGAACCTTAGTATGATAAGGATAAGAAATTCTGTACAGAGCAATACAAATAGAAACGGAAATCTAAGATATTATGAAAAATGTGCAAAATTAATTATTTACTCAAAGATGTTTCGTAATTTAGAGAGTATATCAATTTGAAAAATTGTATCTTAGCCCTTGATTTAACAAAGTACTTAATTTGTTGCGGAGTTGGTAATACAAGTAAAAAGAAGAACCTTATGGTGAGTATACACTTGAGCATTTGCTAGAGAAAAATACAGGCAAATGCTCAGTTTGCTAAAGCACTTCCTTGTAATGTAACGTTCTTTCGAATGCTTCGATGCTGTGTTCGACATAAATACATATAAATACTGTAAGGCGAGTGAACATTTACGTGTAACATTTCTTTCTGTCTTGCATTGCATCTTTGCTTGATAAAACGTTTTACCAAAACGCTCGTTGGTTTTTAAAATCAGGTTGTACCAGAACAGCGAGCGTCATGTTCGAAGTGTGGTTTGAGTAAATTTTAAAATAGCGAATGCTCAACGTTTTGTTACTAGTAAATGCTCATATTAAGAGGTTATGTACTAGCCTTATCCAAACATTTTTTTTTTATAAAACGATATCAATGATTGTTTGAAAATGTTAAGAATTTAGAAAAAAGACGTTAGGCGATAGTTGTTCAGAGTAGTATTTATATGACATGACGATGTCTCGAAACTTTTTAAGTCAAAATCCTACTAATATTATAAAGCAGATAGCTTGTGCAGATGAATGAGTCAACGAATGTTTGTTGCTCTTTCACACAAAAACAACTGAATTGATTTTAATGAAACTTAACACTAATGTAGTTTATACATCAGAACACCTTATAGGCTATTAAAATCCGAACGTGGGCAAACCCGCGGAGAAAAACTAGTAACTTATACCCAGAGTTGGTACGACTAACTGAACACACCTTAACCGACTTTAATATCAAACCCTTGTAATACTTTCAAGAAGTTGTATTCATAGGAAAAATAACACTTTGTTGAACTCGGTTAACCATATTTGCAAGTTCGTAAGCACATTATCCGATCAAACTTAGTAATTTGTTCCAAACTTTGATTACATTTATATTGGTAAGATTTTCTATTGAGTTGTTTACAGTTCAAACATTTTTATGAGTCAATACTTTGTCCAAGTTATTATCATTTCTTTTTTGGATCTTTTTGCACCGCTAAGCTGGATACAAAAATGGACTACAAAATTCCGATAGTTACAGAAGGTCTGGTTAACAGATTTTTAAAGGCTTGGCCGTGTTGTCACACCCCTTATGTTGCAGGCGTCCATAGGCTAGGGTAACTCGCTGTATGCCTGTTAGCCACTGTATAAAAAAAAAACGTGCGCTCAAGCAACGCGCACATCGACTTCGTTCTTGGACACGTACAAAGTGGTTCGAGCTGGTCTGAGAATCCGTTTTCGTGAGGATTTCTATGCTTGATTAATGCTCGTTGCTCGGACGATTATGTATGAAGCGTTCCTTTTGTACTATCGGTGTTTTGTGGTCTAAAGGTACGCCACTAAAGGAATGTATTTCACAAGAGGCACTGTCACCTCAAGTTGGCAGACCGTACGGTTTTCTTGTCGTGCCCACGAAGAGGTGGAATCTGTGGGGGTTTTATCAATTCCAAAAGGGCAATATTAGTCACGCCTTTTCAACCTGTTTAAGTATAAGCCCCCTGTTTAACTTCTCAAACATAATGTTTGAGAAGTTAAACAGGGGGCTTATACAAAGTCACATTTCAATAGCGATGTCCATAATGGAAAAGTAGGTACAAAATGTATGGAATTGAAATAATCGTGGTCAATCGAAGTCCATACGTAGATGAGCTGTGCTCACTAACAGTATCTTTGCTATTTTTCCATTTGATTGGCTTTAGCAAATGCACCGTGGAACGAATGTACCTTGTCTAAGTCCTCAGTATAGTAATACCCCGACGATTTCACAGAAATAGGCGATCTTTTTCAATTTATTCCTAACCAGCTGTACCTACTTAGATGTTAATTAGCTCATCCATCAACAAAAATTAATGTTTCAGAATAACATCTGCAGAAACTAATTGTGCAAATATAATGTAATATATCATCAGAGCTTCAAATTACAATACGTCAGAGTTAGGATATGAGTCTATTAGAATGTTGGTGGGTAAATCGTAACGTTCATAGCTGGAATATTCTATGTTTGTTTATGTTTTCTTTGCGTATTCAAATTTACAAACAACACAACTTAACGAAACAAATATCCCTCTCTTTAAAGTCACTCAGCTAGTATGTGCTGTTTTGGATAACAAAAATTAGGTTCTTGTAATTCCTAACCAATGTCGGCGCCACTAGCGGTCGTCATCTCATCAGATGAATACTAGTCTTAACGGTTCCATGGTAGGCAGGAGGGAGGCTAAGGAGCTTATGCTTACTCCCCAAAAATGTTTAAACTGTCCTGAGCTATCTACAGCGGTGTCAAGCCTAAACAAACTAAAACCCTGGTTTACCCAGCGGAATCACTGAGTATTATCAAGCATAGAATATATTATTATGTCTTACGGAGCAGAAACCTGGGTCCTGACACAAGAAAACAGTAACAAAATACAAGTCACCCACAGGAAATGAGAAAGAAAGCTGATACGGGTTACACTGGAAGACCACAATACAAACACCTGGCTCAGAGTCGCAGATACGGTGAAACGATTGACAAATCTTAAGTGGCAGTGGGCCGGACAAATAGTCCGAAAACATGGTTCGTAGGTAAGGCCGTCTTGGAATGGAGACCATGGAGTCAAAAAAGACCTCAAAGAAGGCCACAAATGCGTTGGAAAGACGATATCAAGAAAATCGCAGGGACTAATTGGATGCAAATATCGCAAGACCAAGAAAAATGGCGGAATCGGAAGGAGGCCTACACCAATATAAAATAATAAAAATAAATTAATTGTTCTAAAAGTTACAATAAGTAGTAATAAAGCCTTGGATCGTGATCCTGTCTCTTTCATACCTAGCTTTAACAACATAGATGTACCTAATGTTTTAATTTTAGTAACATGAATATTAAGTAATGTATTTCTTACTTCAGTTAAGGGTTAAACAGAGATAACATGTAAGAATGACTGCACGTGTGTGTGTGTGTGTGTGTGTGTGTGTGTGTGTGTGTGTGTGTGTGTGTGTGTGTGTGTGTGAGAGAGGGAGAGAGTGTGTGTGTTTGTGCACACTCACACACACACGCATACACACACACACACACACACATGCGTCCGTGCGTGCGTGAGTGACAAATTATATATTAAGTATTTATTATATGTTCAAAAATGGCTAGAAAGAAAGAAAAGAAAATTATGTGTTAACACAAAGTGCACTCTTCTTAGAGAAAACTTTTAAATAATGTCACTACGCAGAAAGTGTGATAGTGCAAGCCATATGTTGCGATTTCCATCCCGAACAGTGCGTTATACTGTGTGATTTACAAATTGTTTATGATTTCTTACTGCGACACTGATATTATACAATTCGGGTAGTCTTTAAAAAGGAATGTCTTACTAACCTGGGTAGGGCTCTTGGCAGCACGGGTAATACCTCTCGTGTCTCTCCGCTGGCACACCCAGGATGTCCCATTCCACTGAAGGATAGTACTCCCGGAGGTCGATGCCGACATCCACCATGTCGCCTTTCTTTTGGTTGATGTGCTTCAAGTCAATCTGTGAAGAGATAATAGCTTTACCAGGATACCAGAAAGCGGTCATCATATTAGGATACAGTGGTCATTCTTGTTGGACTAGTCAACTACAAGGAGACAGAGATACTAGTCAACTACAGTGCACAAGTGTGTGCGAAAACACATGTATACTCTTTATTCTCCTGGATGGGAAAAACGAATTCCTTTTCTCCCTATCCTACTTTTTATCACCTAGGGTAATATTGGTTATTATACCCATTTCCAAAAAATCTTTGCCGATAAAGTCTAAGTAAAATTAAAAAAGAAAAAACGGGTCTCCTAATTTAAAATGATTATATCGTAAACCGACAGTAAAATAGGTACATTATAACAGCAAGTATAAAGTAAATTATCCTAAAGCCATTAGTTAATTGAAATTACTTCAAATTTATGGCAGATCAAAGAAATTTAATGGCCTACTTTTTCATTTGTTTTGTTAGAGAAAATTCATTACATTAGCAATTCATTTTAGGGAGGCTAAAATAATATTATTTTATTCTAAAACTTATACATTTTATAGAGAAAGACTAAAGAAAAGATGGATTATGATCTGTGTTAAACATGACGAATGGCGAAAAAGGGGGCGAGTATAAAAATGACGTCTGGAAGAAGTGTGTGGAGGCAAACTGCATATTGGGCCGGTCTTAAGTAATAGGGATTATGGGAGGGTAAATAAGGATGATATATATTTTGTATATTTATTTAATTCTAGTTGCATAGACATGCGAAGCGAGGATCGGATTCCTACAAATATTGTAATGAAAGTCTGACCCTTAATGCTAAATCTGCTTGACCGAATGACGTGACATAGTAATTTGAGGTGTGAAAACCGCCGCGTATATCTATTATATTATAAGAAATATGACGTCACACTTACAATGCCGTAAATGAAGTATGACAGGTAAAATAGATATATGCGTCTATCTGTTACACCATTTAAATAATAGCTTATAAAAGATGGTTATTAATAACATACATGCCATCTTTTTTCATGTAATAAGAATGTTGTATGTAAGCGAAAATATAGAATTCTTTAGGAACATTCAGACACGTCAATGTTGATAAACCTGTTGCGATTTGTAGACATTATAAAATTATATATACCACCTTAAATTATTCACGTGATTAAGACCCGTAGGGTGCATAGTTTTATATTGTACCCGTAACTGGAAAAGTTAAAGGAAAGCCGTAGGAAAAGACCTCACTAAGGACTTGACGAAAATGTAACAATTAGAAGTCTCTTCTATACCCACACTTGGTAATGCCGAAGGTAGCCGTGAGAGCACATTCCTTCAGGACATTACTGAGTCGTTCGGTACACCGTAAACCTTGTACTTTCTTACCTGATCACCGTCATAGCTCCAAGAGCCGAACTTCAAGAAGCACGTCTGCTGGTCAAACGGGAAGTATCGCACGTCGATTTCGCAGGACGACTTGAAGATGGCTGGTGGGGTCCACAGCACTTTGCCGGAGTGATGCAGCACTGCCTTTGTCATCGTTGTTACTACGTATTCTCCATCAGCACTGGTGGGGAACAAAGTACATTTTATAATATATTATACCTTTTTTGATTCATTGACAAACAACTGATCAGATAAGTGGGTATCGTCGTCTCAAGTCAATTTCTTTAAAAGAGACGCTAGCCTAGTTCCAAATATTTTCTGAAGCATTACCTATTGCTTTTCGAACTTGGCATAACATGTCCATCTAGAATCATCATTTTTCACAACTGTAGTATTTTGCTTCCTTAGTGATCAAAACATTTTGAATTTGAATATAAGTTATAAGCTCTTAAGCTGGAGGGCAGAACAATATTTCCAGTAGTGTACCTATATAATTAATCTTAGATTTTGGCGTTTCAATATGAAACATTGATCTGTAGAATACCTATGTATCTCGAACGCAGCAAATGGCCATAGGAGAGTTATAGATAACACAAATACTCAAAGAGAAGCTAGTTAATATCCTGCAGCCCATTTACTTCTATACACATAAATTTACATTATATTAGAGACGAATTATATACTACGGCGTAGTGCGTAACGAAATTTACGACAGCTACCATAAACCTATCAAAAGGCAGCTGATACGTGAAGACAGAGTACATTGACCCCAAGACAGGAGAGAATATCGGATACCTAATAATAATTTGAAATTCAAAGTATCAAAAGTGTTTTTTATTGGATCTTTGCCCCCGATAACATACGAGTGGAATTTTATATGATAGCCACTTTTCTTTGAAGGGTTGAGTTACATAATGGAATGTAACTAAACAATTTTCGGGATTGTTATTTGGTTTATGGTTTCCAAGGTGCCAAGTACTTACACCGAATTTTAACCGGGCCTTGTCGACCCTACATTGCGTTATATTCTGTGTGGCTTCAAATGAACAACTAATCTACTCTTAAATCACAATCACGTTTTGTATATTGATACCATTAATACGAGTGAATAGAAGTCAACGTGCGTTCTATTTTCCTGAATGAGGGAGGGGGGGGGGAAGGGGCGTTCAACGTATATTAAATATTATCTCATTTAAATCAATCAAAGAAAATCAATGCCCTTTTGACGTTTTAAAAACGTCAAATGATAGACAATGTTTCGAGGTCTACGTATTTTATTTAATTACTAGCTGTCCCGCGCAACTTCGTCTGCGTAAATTTCCCGTTTTTGCAACAATTCTCAATGCTGCTCCGCTCCTCTTGGTCGTAGCGTGATGTTATATAGCCTATAGCCTTCCTCAATAAATAGGCTATCCAACAGTGAAAAATTTTTTCAATTCGGATCAGTAGTTCCTGAGATTACCGCGTTCAAACAAACAAACTCTTCAGCTTTATAATATTAGTATAGATGTGTTAAAAACGAACTGTTCGGAAAACCGCGTATAGGTTTGCATATGCGTGCAAATCAGAGAGACTGCAATAATGTTTTAGTATTGCTCAGACATCTTGCACCTAAAACTGACTCTGGGATTTTACCTTTGCTTAGTCTTTCGGAAACTAGTCATGCATTCTTTGCATAAAATATCACCAACATGCTCTCCAATTTCTTAATACTTAAGCCACATCACATGCCTTCGACACAGCGTAAGATTAGTCGCACGTGCGTCTCATTCGCTCAATGATTAATCGTCCGCCGGTCTGTTTTGACATAACATGATGTATCATTCCCGAACGCTTTCTTGTCAATATTCAACGCAATCAATTAACTTTGGGTTACGTTTCTAATTTTATCGTATAATCGCGCGTTAAAAATATATTAAATATCTTAACGTTTTATACAATTTTATAAGCTACGGGTCTTAATCACGTAAAAAAAATATTTTAAGGCTAAATACTTTTGTTTATTGCCCGACGTTTCGACCGTATTGCAACGGCCGTGGTCACGGGCTGACTAAAAATACTGTCGAAACGTCAGGCAATAAACAGAGGTATTTAGCCTTAAAATAAAATAATTACGCGATTAAGACCCTTAACTTATAAATTTGTATAATGTGTACAAATCGAAAAAGTTTACAAACATATGTCTTAACGTTGTTTAGTTTTTTAAGTGAAAACTTTTTTAGCGGCGTTGTGCACTTTTTGGGATGAGTAAATGTTAAACTCGCGTCAGGACACGTGACCTGATCGAAAATTCGTAAGACGGAGGGAGTGCAATGAAAAACAGCTACAATATCATTAGAATAAGAAGGTAAATTTCGCCATCATCTACAATAAAACCAGAAGGACCCCAGTTCGAGTCCGGAGTAACGGTTATTTTTTCGATTTTTGATTTGTGATTTATTATTTCATATTTTTTTATTATTTTGTAAGATTGAAAAATATTGTTCAAATTTCGTCAGTATGTGATATAATGTTCAAGTTTTCACTTCTGCCGGCACTCTCGGAGTGCAACCCGTTGTTTTTTTTTAAGACTACTTAGCTCTAGGGCCTAAGGCCTGTATTAAACCATTAACATATACAAAGTACACCCCTCCTCAAAACAAAATTTTATGGACAGCTGTGAATCACGCAAAGTGGTGTCTTATTTGGCTCATATCATCACCGGCGTAATCTATTAAAGTTTAAGTTTTGTTTTGATATAGAAACAAGACTGTCAGATGTATTTATTGCCAGTCTTAAAGTACTGACAATAAATAGTAAAAATTTCGCATGTAGTATTGCATAATTTTAAGTTAATTGTCTGGTAGATCCACTATAGGTCCACTTACGACAGCAAGATAAGTCTAATGCAGTATAAAAAAACTGTTTTCTTAATTAAGCTACAAAACGCGCAGCACCGATATATTAAATTAGCTGTCCCGTTTTTGCAACATTTTTAATTGCTGCTCCTCTCCTATTAGTCGTAGCGTGATGTTATATAGCCTATAGCCTTCCTCGATAAATGGGCTACCCAACAGAATTTTTGTTTAATTTTTTTTTTTAATTCAGTCTAGTACTTCCTGAGATTACCGCGTTCAAACAAACAAACTCTTCAGCTTTACAATATTAGTATAGATAAGCAAAAGTAGTAAACTAAAAGTTGCTCATATAACTTTTGACAAACTGCAAATTATTTCAAAGGCAAAGTAGGATTACATTTTTGGCGCGCATCCACGACTAAACAAACTATGGCAAGGAGCTATCAAGATCCCTGTATCTAAGTAGGACACATGATTTATGTAGCAACCGACAGGAGAAAGGGGGGGGGTGGAGTAAGCTAGGGGGAAGTGGGGCCACCATGCATCATGGCATTCCCGGATGGGAATGTATTGTCCATAACAACTGACTCGTTAAATCTCGGGATATATTCTCGATTTTGGAGCTGTATGACATGGATTTTCGGTATAATAGTTCTGGTGTGATATGAATGTTAAGTTCTTTTGTGTATCCCGTTGAGCTTTATAAACGTATCTTTCATGTTCGTTGGACTCGACGTAAAAGAGGGGTAAGTTTGAATCATTTGTCTATTTATCTGGCTGTGGCTCAGTCGCTAAATTGCATTATTTTACAAATACAACTTTCAAAAACATGAGGAGATTACGACTGTTAAGGAGCGATGTCTAAACATGTTCAATTGCTCACAGAGGCACAGAGGAGTTAAACATTTTTAGAAAATGGTGGCCGAACTACTTTTTTTAGGTCACCATTTTCTAAAAATGTATCGGTATTATTTTAATACTAGCTGTCCCGCGCAACCTCGTTTGCGTAAATTTTCCCCGTTTTTGCAACATTTCTCGTTGCTGCTCCGCTCCTATTGGTCGTAGCGTGATTTTATATAGCCTATAGCCTTTCTCGATAAATGGGCTATCCAACAGAACCTGAGAATAGCGCGTTTAAACAAACAAACAAACTCATCCGCTTTATAAAATTAGTATAGATTAGTATAGATATATATTTCTTCTGTGCGTGTGTATGTCACTGAACTCCTCCTAATCACCTGGACCGATTTCGTTGTTTTTTTTTTGTGTGTGTTCTAGTGGATTAGTGAATAGTTTAGATTCACAAATGAACCCGATTCATAAAAAAGAGGCGAAACGAAGTTCGCCGGGACAGCTAGTATACCTACATATACCTAGTACCTTTGTATGTAGTGTTAAACACTGATTGCCATCTCACCTTTGTGAATATTATAAATTATTCTGACGACAGTGTGAAAAAATATTGAATTTAAAAGAATATAACATGGATTGCCTCAATGGTACAGTCCTGCGTGGGTAAGATTCCCACACGAGTCAACCACTTTGTATGATTCACAAATTGTTGTTCTGAATCTAGGTGAGCTGTATGTCTGTTAGAGTCCCCGCGAGACAGGGCTTGTACCTTAGACCGGGAATTGACTTTTTTACATTCGTACGTACAAATTGGTTTTACAAAATGATTTTGTAAAAGCTTGTAGTTGCTCTATTATACAGGATGTAACAATACGGTGTGGTCATATTCAAGGGTTGGTATGTGCCCATGATACTGATACACACATACCTAAATTTATCAAAATCGGAGTGCCCTAAAAATATTTATTACTTTTTCATTCGTTTATTTATGAATGAAAAAGTTATTAATTAAGAAAATGATGACTTAAAAAGTTCTATGCCATAATAATCCAATCAAATTTTGTACCAGGGGAGATATAATTCTTATGCCACACGCCTTTCACTACTGAATTTTGACAAAATGAATATGCTATAACTATGTAATAATAATGCAACCAGCTACGGCACCATGGTTATAATATAATGTAATAAATGATAACATAATACCCTATCCGCTGGCACACCTTTCACAAATTCACCAATTTCTGTTACACCTTTCTGTTACACCCTGTATATACACAAACTTTAATTATACTATCAAGTGTATAGAGCAGAAGACCACCAATCACACAAGATAGTTCAAAACTAGCCGAGAAACTTATATGCGAACAATAAACAATCTAAGTTAGAACTAATTGTGAACTATAACAACATAACACGTTCGAACGAGCGACATCCGATATGGCGTTTAGCGAATTAATTTCTGCTGTACCTAAAGTTAGCTAATGTTTGGACGTAAGGGCGTATTCAGATGGAGACAGCGCTTTGTTGCTTACGGGCTCAAATTATGCTTGGCTTTTTAGTTTTTAACTATATTCTTTTTGTAAAAGCAGTTATTATAAAATATACTATTTGAAAATCTACCTATTGCTATTGAATTAAAAACAAAATAAAATGTGCCGGGACCACCTTTAATTCCACTTTAATTCTGGTATTTTTAGAGGTCATAGTATTAGTTCTGTTATTTTTTTTAAATTTATTTTTTTAAAGGCGACTCCCGCATTAGGGTACAAACCCTGTGTCGGACACGGGGGACTTTACAAACATACAAGTTACGGACACAAAGAACACCCAGAACTCGGAACAACAATTTGTGGATCACACAAAGTGGTGTCCCGTGTGGGAATCGAACCCACGTCCTCTTGCGTAGCAGTCGGACACACTTCCACCGCGCCACAGAGGCAGTCAATGTTAAAGTATCTATCTAAAAGCAAAATTTGAAGTATCTACCTCTATTTATTTAAATTAAGCTTAAAATGTTTAATTTAAACACTTTCAGTTCGTGCTTCTGACACAGGAAGCACGGACAGACTGCGTGTTAACTATCTGCCGATGCCAGGGTACGAATGGAACTCTGATGGGTTCTGTTGTGTTGTTGTGTTTAACCGGAATTTAAATACTCCAGGTATATTTTTTAAAACGTAAACTCCTGATATGGTGGTATCATTGTAAACGAGCGTTTATGTGCATTTTTGTAACTGTAGATAAAAGTAGTTTATGTACCACACACGTATCTCTACTATTTATTATTTTTATATTATTTATTACTATACGATAACATTTTATGACTGATCCTAACAATTAATAATAGTATTTTAATACGATTTAATTGGGTACTATTTAAACAAGCGAATGTAAATTCAATGGCATACCTACTGAAATACAAGTGGGCGAAAGACTGAAGGGGGCGAAAGCAGGAGTCACAGTTTTAACCTAAACTAACCTAACCGAATCAATTTTGTGTATTAAATTGTAAGTAAAATGTTACGGTTCATAATATTTCGATCCGTATTATTTTCGCCCAATCAATATTTCGCACGATTAATAATTTCACGTTTTAATTGTGCAATTTATTTTACTGGAACGGGATTTTTATGCATTTAATTTTCATAATCACTGCCGTTTTTTCATCTCTAAATTTCTTTACACCCTTTTCTTGACGTCAATATAGTGTCTTATATATATAGTGCGTACCTATTAATAAACTGCACAAGAATAAATTTTCGTTTAGTTTACACAGTCATAGATTTTTTTTTTCGAAATGGTTTATATAATTCAATATGTAAAATAAATTAAGTTTTGATAATTATTTATAATTTTATTTTTAATTATTATATTTTATTTAATTCCGTTGGAAATTCTGTACAATGTACCCGAAAATAAACTACTTTTACAATAATTAGGTAAGTATTTTTTTAACTTTAACATACAAAATTAATTAAAATTAGATATTTTACAATTTCATATTGTTTAATTTGAACATCCTTATATAAAAAAAAATGTAATTTACAACCCAAAAATATAATTATAGGTAGACCTCGTATAGGTTTTATAATCTTCATTTTATTAGCTGTTCACCTAAAATCCCACAACAAGATAATTCCCATTCATGTAAGGGCCAAGTTAAACAAAAGTTTGTAATGAAGCTGTTTCTCAAACTCTTTGCTTAGGCAGGACCACGCCTAACCAGCGGCGAAGTTGTACGAACATTCGGACGTTAGCTCGAACCAAATTGCATTGTACTGCCCGAGTGGTGACTAGTGACCCATAATTGTACGGCTTTACTGGCTTTACTGTCCGCTTGTGCAAGATTATTAATATTTGTGGTTAAATACTTTTGTTTTTTTAAATTTAAGGTTAGGGGCCTTTGAACTCATCCCGCTCGATTCTATCCCGTGGGATCACTCGATGCAATGCGCATTTAAAATCGTTATACTTATCCCGCTAACAAATTTTGTTATATGTACAAATACGGAAAATATTTTATTTATACCTCAATTATTACTTTCCATTAAAAAAAATACAGTGCGAGTCGTACTTTATTTTTTTTATTACATGGTTTTATTTTTATTTATTAAAAACTTACTGCAAATACATTGTAAAAGGCAGATTTAATGCCATATGCAGTCACAAGTTATTTTCACGATTTATTTTCTGTAAACGGCTTATCATTATTATCTAGACTAATACTATAAAGCTGAAGATTTTGTTTGTTTGTTTGTTAGTTTGAACGCGATAATCTCAGGAACTTACAGGTCCGAATTGAATAATTATTTCATTGTGAGATAGTCCATTTATCGAGGAAGACTATAGGCTATATAACATCACGCTACGACTACGACCAATAGGAGTGTAGCAGCAATGAAAAATGTTGCAAAAACGGGGAAAATTTACGCTTAATTTATTTATTTTAGAATATTTAAAATTCTCTATTTATTTATATATTGTACTAGTTGACCCGCGCAACTTCGTATGCGTAGGTAAAGAACCACTAAATACAAAAAATGTAGTGAAAAGCTTCTTTTAAGCTTTTCACTACATTTTTTGTATTTAGTGGTTACGTTTAATGGATCATTGGTAAACTTATCTAGAAGTACGTAAATAAGTTTTTTGACTATGGTACCGTATCAAAGTAGGTAATTGAAATTGGAAATACGCTATAACGCTAGTGGTATCAGATCCCTTGCTACAAAATTCGTACCATTGTGCGAAAACTGTCTTTTTCTTGAAATAGTGATACACAAAGAAACACTTACTTGTTATAAAGCACTATGTCAGGTAACCATATGTGTTCTGAAGGCACGTACAGCTCCTTTTGTCCTCCGTACTCCGAGGGATCCCATTTAAACTTGTGGTCTTCCCATTCCTGTTAGTAAAAAGTAAGAATTTAGTACCTACAAATAATTTATTAGTAACAAAAATCGGCAGTAACCTATTGGTTTTGGTATCGAATTGGCAATCGATAGGTTATAGGTTATTTTTTTTTGTAATAAGTTATCTAGCAATATAGGTTTGTAGTCCCACATTACTAGCAATCCTGTTAACCCCTCCAGCTAAGCACTATGGCTTGTGTTAGGAGTGGGTTCACGGTTTTCAGTTCAGCACACCCTCCAGCATTGTCCAGCTTGGGAGGGGCAACGTCGAGTTCTCACCGCAGTGGTCGGAAGTGACCTCTCGTTGCCGGCCGTGGTTCTGTCCATGGTCCGGGGCGAGGGGTCGTGGAATGCGGTCGCATCCTTCTGCGAGGACGTCATCTCGCAGAAGGAGGCGGGAGCGCGTCAGGGAAGAGAGTTCCCTGGCAGACCCGCTCCGTCGCCGGCGAACCGGGCGGCGTCGGCGCGCATATCTGCGCTTGATGCCGCCTTAGGTGGGGCTGTGGGCGGGCGTACGGGGTAATCTGCCCCACCCGCGGCCTTCCGTGGAGGCGCGGCGCCCTGTGTGTATCCAGGGGCCGCGTAGGTGTGAAATGCCCGGAACGCAACAACATCGCGTCCGGGCATTGCCACTGGGCGGGCCGCCGACGGTATAACGAATTCCGGCGGCCCGTTCGCAAAGGTGGCAAGCGATACACGGCGGGTTTTTTAGTGGGTGCAAACCCCACACTACCTCCATCATCTTCCCCGGATGGTGGGGGTGTTCGTCAGGAATTGTTCCCGCCGAACAAAAAAAAAAAAAAAAGGAGTGGGTTCACGTCGGTAGTATAATGGGTAGGGTTCGAACCCACGACCTCACGATTGCGAGACTGATACCTTAGCTATTAGGCTACCGCCGCTTCATTTCGATTGTTGTACTACCGGCGCTACGTGAACCTACTTCTAACACAATTAAATTAGCTTAGGTGAAGGGGTTATAACAAGATTGTTGTAATGTGCGACCGATATTACGGGCAGAATATTTTTAAATTATGTCAATTGATATGGTATATGGTATGGCAGATCCTTGAAAAATAGGAAGCACTAGTAACAACGGCCCTACATGAACCCAACGCTCGGGCCAACATTGCTATTTACTAGAATCTAGTGTTAATCTAGATCCACACGTTGGGCGAGTGGCGTTGGGACCGACGATGGGGAAAACGTTCAACTGTTTTAGGGTTATTATATATCTATACTATCTATATCTATGTCTATACTAATATTATAAAGAGAAAACATTTGATTGTTTGTTTGTATTGAATAGGCTCCAAAACTACTGGACCGATTGGAAAAATTCTTTAATCGTTGTGAAGCTACACTAACCCCGGATGACAAAGGCTATTTTTTATCCCTGTATTCCCACGGGAACGGGAGCCACGCGGGTGAAACCGCGAAGCGTCCGCTAGTTATATATATATTATAATAAATGGAACCCTTATAGTTTCGCCATGTTCGTCCGTCCGTCTGCACCATTGCTCAGAGACTATTTGTGCTAGTAGGCAGTAATTCTGCATGGATACACAAATTACTTACGCCAATAAAGTAAAAATAAAATCTACAAAAAAAAAATTTTTTTTGGGGTACCTCCTTACATGTAAAATGGGGGTGTAATTTTTTTTTCTCACGTACCCCATCGTGTGGGAGGGGTTGGGAAGACGATTTTTAGGTTTAGGGATCCGTTTGTAAAATATTAAGCTTTCAAGTGCAATTTTTTGTTAGCGTCAAGTGATCCCCCTCCTGTCAGCTAATTGGTTGATGTTGGGGATGTGAAAAAAATCATGGTAGTAGTATATATAGTGAAATTAAAAGGAAAACTAAAGTAACTAAGTAGGCTTTACAACTTAACGAATAATAGCAGGTCAAGTGAGAAGTAACAAAATTTTTGTACGAATTCCATTGAAAAATACTTAAATGACGTTGTAAGTAATATAAAACAAAAACAACGGAAAATCCACTTCTTAAACTGCTTTATTCGGATAAGGGGCTACGGAACCCTACATTGTGCGTGACATGCACTTGCCCGACTTTTACTTTTTTAATTATGAACAGTAATATACGAAAAATACAATGTACGCAGTACACTGCTGATTTTAGTGCAGTAGCTGTAACCAGTTTTATTTCACTACAGTGCAAATTATATTTTTGTTATAAGACAAATATTACATGGCCAGCAGTATTTTGGACTTACAACCAAGTACTAATAATACAATTTAAAACGAACAGTTCCGTAACTCCAATACGAACACTTGCTACTGTTTGCAATACATTGTTAACCCTGCTCTCTAGCATGCAATCTAGTTTGTAAACAGAGCTTTAATGATTAGGTAACTTACGTGCTCGAGCCAGACGTTCGTCGTTAAGATTTGATCTTTGAGATTCTGGAACAAATGAGTTATTAATTAGTGTTTGATACTAACAGAAAAAAAAGAATGGGCTTTTTTTATACTTTTAAATTATGGATATATTTAAAAGTATATAAAAGCATTTAGAAGCGGTAGCCTAATGGCTAAAGCATCGGTCTCGCAATCGTGAGGTCGCGGGTTCAAATCTTACCCATTATATTACCGACGTGAACCCACTCCTAACACAAGCTGGGTGTACTTTGTGTTCGTGACTTGTATGTTTGTAAAGTCCCCTGCGATACAGGACTTTTACCCTAATGCGGGAGTCGTCTTTTCTAAATAAATAAAAAAAAACTCGATTCCCGACTTCAGTCCATATAATTTATATTTAAAGCTTATTAATGACCAATAATAGTACCAGGAGTCCTTAAGTTCACAAGAGTATTTATTACATTTAATGCATCTTCACCTTTGCGAAACACCACATATCGCTTTGAAATAAGGTAACTCAGACGAACGGGCGTGGGCTTAGCAAAGGGTCCCATTGGCGCCCTTTGAGGACGAAACCGCAAAAAGATCTATATCATAATGACCCAACAAAGCTTCCAGATGTATAATACCAGGTACAAAAACGTAGCGATAAAGTCTTTGGCATCTAGAAGCTTTGAAATAGTAGTAGAAGAGCTGGTGATATTATAAAAGCTAAATGAAATGAAAGCTGCATGATTAAAAGTGTTAGAGAATAATCAATTCGACGCTATCATTTGAAGTCATCGTGAAACAAACCTCACAGTCAGAAACACTCTCCAACAAGCTCAAAACTAAGTTTAAATAGATTTTTGATCGTTCATCCAAGTTATGTAAATCGATTGTCGCAACTTGGAGTCGTGCCAACGGTCGGCCCATCACACTGAATAGCTCTGTGGTGCAGAATACCAACTTTACACCGTTTGGCCCCTGATTTACGGCAATGTCGGTGATACCCGCTATTTTGTACGGGAAATTTAGTTTTTACGGCGTATATGCGTGTTTTATGGGCCTATTTCGATTTTTGGACTATCCGTATTCCATAGTTGAGGATTCTTTGCGTCCTTTCCCAGTAATAAATTGTACTATTGAATTGAATAAGTTTTATTTCTATAATGTTGTGCATAATTAATTTTCAATGACAACTCTGGTACCCTTTCTTTTAGGTTATTGTAAGGTTTCTTTCATTGTTTTGTGTACATGATATTTGTACAATCCACTTATTTAAATGGTGAATTACGAAAAATAGTGTCACAGTAACAATGAGCCTAGATTAAGAATTAGATTTAAAAATAGTAATAATAGGAATCTATATTTTGAAGTCGCTATACAAGTACAAATTATCATAATCACCACGCAATTTGCTTTTAAATCACCCAAACGAATTCTATTCTTAAGATCATATCGCCACTAATGGGAAGGAAATTCACACTTGGAGTAAAATCCCTTAGACCAAATTTAGCTAATATTTCAAGATCTAAATCTTTGCGCAGCTTCCCAAAGCCATGTTCACATATCCTACTTTAGGTAATCGTTATAAATGTTATTCTACTAAAGGTTCCGAGTCTTAGGGTATTACGAATAATACGGATAGAGGTACGTACGAAAGGTACGCAGGATATGATAGTATATGACCTGGAAATTTTCGAAATGTTGGATAAATTACATCATCATTCTATCTTTAGAGTTTTAAGGATGTCATCCTTTTTACGTAAATATTTTATGTATTTTTATGACTGAGTTAGGGATGAGACGTATTTACCATATGAGGTTGGTAAACCAGGGCTTTGCTTCGAAGTACGACGCCCTGGCATGGGCGGAAAAAACTTGGAAGTATTAAAGTATTTGCTATGCCTTCTGGTGCACACAGAGCTGGAAAAGGCTTGCATTGGAAATCGATCCATGTCAATTATTTAAATAAGGAGCACAATCGTATTTGCAAATAAACAAAACTTTGAAATTCCAAGTATTTTTTCGCTGATACGATTATGCTCCATAATTGAAAGGGAAACATGAATTATTTCCCTATGTAAGTATTTTGGCGACGCGCCGTAAAACACTGCGAGCCTACGCCAATATCAAAATATTCTTACTTGCATAGAACATTGATTCGTTCTACCTTATAAATAAGGAGCATGAAGCACACAAACAAATCTTTTACTACCTGCTAATACAGTTTTTAAAACTAACTCATTACAAAATACCGTAAAGACATATATTATAAATCTCTTAGCAGACCCTCCTAAGCCGGTGATTAGAGATGTAGGAAGGAAAGATTTCATTTCATTTATAAAAAGCCGTATTCTTGGTTGAGGCACGGTACGAACTAGATTGAAATGCTACCAAATACTTTCAAATATTTTTTATACCTGATTTTCGACTTGCAAGCCCTGGTATTGCATTTTGCAAGTGTAGGTATCACATCCCTAGACCTTATTTTTTTTCTTTGAAAAGGTAACTAGCAATGTGGGATTGAGTCCCACATTACTAGCAATCTTGTTAATCCCTCAAGCTAAGCTCAAAGGCTTGTGTTAGGAGTGGGTTTACGTCGGTAGTATAATGGGTAGGATTCGAACCCGCGACCTCACGTTTGCGAGACCGATGCCTTAGCCATTATAGGCTACCGCCGCTTCAATGAACCAACGGTAAGACGTAGGCATTCTGTAAACTTCGAATGTGTTGGTGCCTCGGTCGTCATCGTCAGGTCAGCCAAATGAGTTCTTTTGTTGGACATTTTGCTCTTTTAAACAATGCGGTATGTATGAGAAACAGATTGACGACACTGCTTATCAGTTATTCCTAATAATGGTGGAGCTCCCAATCAATCATATTTTTCAGAGAAGTCACACGGGTGTCTCGAACCCATTCGCGAAACATCGAAAAACTAAAAAGATTTAAAGTCAAATTGCAACTCATCTATACTAACATTATGAAGCTGAAGAGTTTATTTGTTTGTTTGAACGCGATAATCTCAGGAACAACGGGTCCGAATTGAAAAAAATATTTTTCTGTTGGATAGCCCATTTATGTAGGAAGACGATACGACTAATAGGAGTGGAGCAGCAATGAAAAATGTTGCACAAAATGGGGAAAACTTACGCATACGAAGTTGCAAGAGTCAGCTAGTCGTTGATAAAATTTTAACAAGCAATTGTATTTAGTACCTACATTAACACACGACAACCATTCTATTTCTTTAATGAAAACATTTTCAAGAGTAATCCGTAGAACCAAATCACCAAAATTTAGTGAATACTTACCATTCAAGTTAAGTGGTACTAAAATTCATATGCACATGTCAGGTGACCCTTCAGCACATTACGCAGTTAGGGTTCCATCCAGTTAATTCCATTTAGTTGATAGCTTACGTTAATAGAAATTGTTACTGCTCTCAACGTTTTAGAAGTCGTTGGGGTGTCTTACAAAGACTATAGGAGATACATTAAATGTAATAAGTACTCTTGTGAACTTGTGGGCTCCTGGTACTATCTCGTTATCAACTTTTAATTATTTTCTTATTGAAATGAAATGATTTATTTTGCAAGAATGTGTAGTACAAAGCAGGTAATAATTAAATATAATACAATACATTCTACCATAACAATGGTAGTATAAGCTATGGTAGTATAAGTTTATTATTTATCAAATCGCTTTATACTGAAATTGACATACATGTATTCATTTTGACATTAATTATAATTAATGTCAAAATTGGTAAAAAATATATATATATATCTTAGAACAATTCACACAACCTCATCTGATCCCAAACTAAGCAGGGCTTGTACTATGGTAACCAGATAACTGATAAACTAACTTAAATATTAACTTACAATTGAATTTGGATCGGATCGTCTACAAAGTAAAATGTCTATTGACTAAGACTACCCACAATTTAATAAGACTTGAGAGCAAATGGTCCACATTTTAAAATGTAAACAAAAATTGTTTTAATGACGTCTTGCGAAAATGTCTAACCAGCATATTGGCTACGAAGCAAACCGTCCACAATACATAACTATTGTTGAATTGACAATCTACAAGCGGAAACAGTGTGGAATAGGAGTAATTTTATTACACCTTTCTAACTACATAATGCCTTATGGGTAATGAATGTAAACCTTTACATTGAATTCTGACAATGTTTATCAGTGAAACGTCAGTGGGCTTATAATAATAATGATGATGATGGATGATGATAACTTAACATGAGGGCAAGATGTGTGAAAGAAATCCATTCATTGTAGTATTAGATAATTTCATTTATTTATTAAATGTTTTTAGAACATAACAGCTTACATATTTAGCAAGATTCACAAAAAGAAACTTTATTCTCTAATAAAATTTACAAAAAATAAAATAGACAATAAGTAAATCTACAGCATTTTAGTCAACATTTAAATAATATTTTATTTTAGAAATTCTTTTTAAGAATTCGTAGGGTGAGATCAGATCTTCTTCTAATTTCATTTTCTCCTCATTGTAACGCAAATTGAAACTAATGTCGATTTTTCTTCTTTTACTGCTATGAAACAAACTGTTTTTATATCGGATTTCTTGCCATTTAGCTTCTTTTCTTAAGGCATCCAGAAATAGTAGAAATGTAGGTTTTTTGTTCAATTTTGTGTTAAAACGTCTATTCCACCCCTCAACTGGATTGTTTGTACGAAATTTATCATTAAAACAGCTTATATTCACAGATGCCTTAAGCCATTGATTTTCAAAATAATTCAAAAAGTTACGAGTTTCGTCTGTTAACAAAGCATGTTCTTTAATATGTAACCAGCACTCTGAGTAGTGTGTTGATGGTAGAAGAGGAAAATTATATAATAATAATAATATATAATATAATAATAATTTATTCATGAAAGTAAAGGTACAATAAACTTATATAAAGGTATAATAACAAATAGCACAGTTAAGTATTTGCCTGAACTAGGTTGAAACCTGTGTTTCAGGCTAGAAAGTAAAAAGTATTTTAATAAATACTTTCCGAAACTAAAACTATACTTAATAACTAAAAACAAGAACTGTTAAACTAGAAAACATAGATTAATAAATTAACATTTACAAAAAATAGGTAATTATAAGAGATGTTACAACAATTGGTCTTATTTATTTTAGTACAAGTAATAAGTCCTCCGTCTGTTCGTATGACATATCTTGTAATTGGGTACTTACAGCTTTTTTACAATTAAAATAATTTAGGTGGTATATATTTATAATTCGATTTAATCTATTATACAAAAAAGGGCCAATGAAATTAAAAAATCGGTTTGAGAACATATATCTTGAGGTGGAATCAGATGTGCAGACTATATCTTTTCGTCTCTTATTAGTTAAGTCAGTATTAAAAGTAAGTAGCTCGTGTTGTTTTAAAATTATATTTACTATAAAAAGCTGACGGACAGTCAATACCTTACAGCATTTATACAGGAGGAAGGTGGGAAAAAGGAAATGTCGAAAAGTAGCTACTTTTAGAACGGCTCTCTGTGCTCTTTCAAGTGGCAACATAACAGTTTTTAGTGCTCCTCCCCATGAAGTGATGCAATACTGAATGATGGACTGACACAGGGCCTTATATACTTGTATAATTAATTTCGAATCGGCAATAGAACGCAGTTTTTTAAAGACATATATTAGTTTTCGCACTCTAGTCACTAAAATTTCTATGTGTTTCTTGAATGACAGTGTGTTATCTATATTAATGCCGAGATATTTTATGTTGCTAGTGCTAAGTATAATAGGACAGTTACACGTATTTTCTAATGTGTTATTACAATAGTGTGCAAATAAATGTGGGTCATCGTCGCTGTGGTATGACTGTCGCATAGAAAAGCGGATATATTTTGTCTTATCAGCGTTTAATGTTAGCAAATTATGACTAAGCCAATTATTTATGAAATTAAAACCTTTCTGAGCGTTTTCAAATAGGTCGATCTTGGTTTTGGCCGTAAATATAATTGGCACATATTTTGATTATACTTTGACATTCATTAATATCAGTGATATTCAAAGCTTTCGCTTTCCTCCAAATAGCGTTTTGAAAGTGGTAAAAGCATCCACTTATTAATATATCTGGAAACACTTTTTTCAATGCATTTGTAAGACCAACTTCAAAATCACATTTTATTTTATTTATCGTTATGTCTAAATGTTGCTTTATTAATTGAAACAATCGTTCATAGGTTATTTGTAATTTGTTGGGAAGTAATGCATAAATTATCCCTACCACATTTGATGTCTGATTGTTGCTGTCTATATCGACGTGTATTGATATAACCTGATAAAATGGTTTTGGTGTGCGCGAAAACGTACCATCAATAAAGAATATGTGATCTTTTAAGTGTTTAATATTAGTTCTCAGTGATGTTGTACAAAATATCAATATTTTGTCATTGTTAATTCCATCTTCGCATACAAGAAAATCACGCGCTAGTATTTCTGGTATTTTTATATCATTTAGTGAATCGAATTCAGTTCTTTGTACATTAAGGAAATGTCTCCTAGCGCGACGTAATGTGTCTTTTTTGGATTGAAAATTTGGGACAAAATCTTCATTATATGTTTCTCTAAATTGTTCTTCAAATATTTTTTGGACTGGTTCATAATTCTTGCAAACTATGTCTTTGCACTTATTCATAACGACATCAATATTATTTTTTATATAATTGGGTTTACACGTATGTTCTACTTGACGGAGAATTTTATTTCTTTCTTTATTTATTGTCACCGTAGCACTACAGCAATCACGATTAATACATCTCCACCTTGACGAGCCACCTTTATTTACAAATCCTAAGGTGTGCCTATAACCAGCAATCAACAAAGCCTCCCGATTTTGTTGACTTTTAATAAAAATAATACTGGAATCACTTTTCATCATTGTTATCAACCACAGTTATCAACAAAATAATATTTTTTCAATTAAATAGAACAATTATTTTCTTCTGTATTCAATGTCAATGTCAATTTTAATCGTTAGGTTAACCAAATAGGTACTAAAGAGTTCTGTTGCATGAAGTATTAATTATATTAAATTATAACAGGAAAGTTATATAATATCCTTTTATATAAGCCCATGAAAATGCTTCATGAACGATTTGTCTACAGGCAGTTTTCAATTATAGACTACATGACTTATGGACATAAATAAATTGTGGACGATTTGCTCCCAGGACAATCTCTTCTTGTGGTCAACATTGGTTATACAGACCTTTTGCATGAGAAGACAAAAAGCACATATGACCATTTTACTTTGTAGACGATCCGATCCAAATTCCACGACCTTTGGCTTAGCAGTTAGGGTCACACAAGTATAAGACGTTATCACGTCAAAAAATTTAGTAAACCATCTCTTTGTCTCTATGATCTCCTAGTAAGCCAATACATAGAATGAGAGAAAGGTCAGATTACTATGTTCCTACTATGTTACTAACGAATTTGGATCGGATCGTCTACAAAGTAAAATGTCTATTGACTAAGACTACCCACAATTTAATAAGACTTGAGAGCAAATGGTCCACATTTTAAAATGTAAACAAAAATTGTTTTAATGACGTCTTGCGAAAATGTCTAACCAGCATATTGGCTACGAAGCAAACCGTCCACAATACATAACTATTGTTGAATTGACAATCTACAAGCGGAAACAGTGTGGAATAGGAGTAATTTTATTACACCTTTCTAACTACATAATGCCTTATGGGTAATGAATGTAAACCTTTACATTGAATTCTGACAATGTTTATCAGTGAAACGTCAGTGGGCTTATAATAATAATGATGATGATGGATGATGATAACTTAACATGAGGGCAAGATGTGTGAAAGAAATCCATTCATTGTAGTATTAGATAATTTCATTTATTTATTAAATGTTTTTAGAACATAACAGCTTACATATTTAGCAAGATTCACAAAAAGAAACTTTATTCTCTAATAAAATTTACAAAAAATAAAATAGACAATAAGTAAATCTACAGCATTTTAGTCAACATTTAAATAATATTTTATTTTAGAAATTCTTTTTAAGAATTCGTAGGGTGAGATCAGATCTTCTTCTAATTTCATTTTCTCCTCATTGTAACGCAAATTGAAACTAATGTCGATTTTTCTTCTTTTACTGCTATGAAACAAACTGTTTTTATATCGGATTTCTTGCCATTTAGCTTCTTTTCTTAAGGCATCCAGAAATAGTAGAAATGTAGGTTTTTTGTTCAATTTTGTGTTAAAACGTCTATTCCACCCCTCAACTGGATTGTTTGTACGAAATTTATCATTAAAACAGCTTATATTCACAGATGCCTTAAGCCATTGATTTTCAAAATAATTCAAAAAGTTACGAGTTTCGTCTGTTAACAAAGCATGTTCTTTAATATGTAACCAGCACTCTGAGTAGTGTGTTGATGGTAGAAGAGGAAAATTGGCACATATTTTGATTATACTTTGACATTCATTAATATCAGTGATATTCAAAGCTTTCGCTTTCCTCCAAATAGCGTTTTGAAAGTGGTAAAAGCATCCACTTATTAATATATCTGGAAACACTTTTTTCAATGCATTTGTAAGACCAACTTCAAAATCACATTTTATTTTATTTATCGTTATGTCTAAATGTTGCTTTATTAATTGAAACAATCGTTCATAGGTTATTTGTAATTTGTTGGGAAGTAATGCATAAATTATCCCTACCACATTTGATGTCTGATTGTTGCTGTCTATATCGACGTGTATTGATATAACCTGATAAAATGGTTTTGGTGTGCGCGAAAACGTACCATCAATAAAGAATATGTGATCTTTTAAGTGTTTAATATTAGTTCTCAGTGATGTTGTACAAAATATCAATATTTTGTCATTGTTAATTCCATCTTCGCATACAAGAAAATCACGCGCTAGTATTTCTGGTATTTTTATATCATTTAGTGAATCGAATTCAGTTCTTTGTACATTAAGGAAATGTCTCCTAGCGCGACGTAATGTGTCTTTTTTGGATTGAAAATTTGGGACAAAATCTTCATTATATGTTTCTCTAAATTGTTCTTCAAATATTTTTTGGACTGGTTCATAATTCTTGCAAACTATGTCTTTGCACTTATTCATAACGACATCAATATTATTTTTTATATAATTGGGTTTACACGTATGTTCTACTTGACGGAGAATTTTATTTCTTTCTTTATTTATTGTCACCGTAGCACTACAGCAATCACGATTAATACATCTCCACCTTGACGAGCCACCTTTATTTACAAATCCTAAGGTGTGCCTATAACCAGCAATCAACAAAGCCTCCCGATTTTGTTGACTTTTAATAAAAATAATACTGGAATCACTTTTCATCATTGTTATCAACCACAGTTATCAACAAAATAATATTTTTTCAATTAAATAGAACAATTATTTTCTTCTGTATTCAATGTCAATGTCAATTTTAATCGTTAGGTTAACCAAATAGGTACTAAAGAGTTCTGTTGCATGAAGTATTAATTATATTAAATTATAACAGGAAAGTTATATAATATCCTTTTATATAAGCCCATGAAAATGCTTCATGAACGATTTGTCTACAGGCAGTTTTCAATTATAGACTACATGACTTATGGACATAAATAAATTGTGGACGATTTGCTCCCAGGACAATCTCTTCTTGTGGTCAACATTGGTTATACAGACCTTTTGCATGAGAAGACAAAAAGCACATATGACCATTTTACTTTGTAGACGATCCGATCCAAATTCCACGACCTTTGGCTTAGCAGTTAGGGTCACACAAGTATAAGACGTTATCACGTCAAAAAATTTAGTAAACCATCTCTTTGTCTCTATGATCTCCTAGTAAGCCAATACATAGAATGAGAGAAAGGTCAGATTACTATGTTCCTACTATGTTACTAACTGTCCTACGTACTATGTAGTCAAATTAGTCAATGAATATTCCATTCAGCATTGTCGTAAAGAGATGGACACGTAGATCAGTTGTAGAATCATGCATGAAGTGGACAACTCTGAATGCAAGTGTGTAATCCCACATATAGATCACCAAACCATTATAGACTTTGGGCCTAAGGAATATGGTTGTTTATTATTTGTGGATATTGGCTAGTGGGTTGTTATTTCAGAGGTTTTATTATGCTTGCCACTTGGGTGGTGTAAACATGTTTTGGTGTATTTTAAGGCTTTCGATATCGAGCTTGTGCTCTTCAATAGCGTCCATGTTTGTTAGAATATTGAGTTCTTTTTACTTTGGTATGGTCAGGGTGTCATTAATATACTAAACGTGTTTTTTTGTCAGTAATAGCTCTGCTTAATCTTTCACCTTCCTCTGTACTATTATAAATATACTAGCTGTGCCCCGCGGTGTTACCGCGGTTTTTTAAGCCTATGTGTTAATCCAGGGTGTCAGCTAACTCCATACAAAATTTTATTAAAATCGCTCCAGCCATTTAGACATGAAGAAGTAACAAACATACACACTCACATACTCACTAACTTTCCTTTATAATATTAGTGTGTCCTTGTTAGTATTTTTAGGTCCTAGACAAGGACCTAAAAATACTAACAAGGATCAACTAATTATGTCATTATTTCAAAACGACTGCACTAAATGAGTTTGTTTGTTGTGTTCGTTACTGTTGGGATAAGATTTGTCTATATCTATACTTCTATACTAATATTATAAATAGGAAAGATTTGATTGTTTGTTTGTATCGAATAGACTCCGAAACTACTGAACGGATTTAAAAAAATCTTTCATCGTTGTGAAGCTACATTAACCCCGGGTGACATAGACTATTTTTAATCCCTGTTTTCCAACAGGAACGGGATCTACGCGGGTGAAATCGCGAGGCGTCCGATAGTATATAATATTTTTGTCGGGGTGCGTAGTTAGTAACAAAACACGTTAGTATGTTAAGTAACAAAACGTTTAAAGAAACTGATCTTGAAATATTTGCTAACGGTTAACTCCGTGTTGTTTCGTCTAATATTTCTTCAGAATAAAATAAATAGGGACATATTTCCTTTGGTACTACAAAATGTTTGGTACGAAACGCTAAAAATGCGGCTTCATCTTTTGAGAAACCCAGACTTTTGCTTTTAATCTCCCGGGAAATAAGGCAGCTACAAACGATACCGATTTATTTTCAAATTCTTAAATCACGTAACATGCAACCGAAAAATGTGCTTCAAAGAAGTCGTATGTTCGAAAGAAAATTTTATTTAGGAGAAAAATATTGTATGATGTTCGATTCGCCAATAATGTATCGAGATAATTACAATTTATTTCCAACTCTTTACAAATACAATAATTGCATTTTTGAAAGATAGAAAAATTTGAAGTCCAGACCTAGGAATCGAACCCGAGACTTCCGTAGCCAAACCGGGGCTTGAATCGAACCACCTATCTGGACTATGTTACTAGACCTCAAAATCTTCTATCCCTTGATGCTAGCGAGTTGGGCCCTCGCAGCGCCATCCAGTCGGTAGCTAAAGAACTATGACGGCTATTATTGCTTCGTTACAGAGAGCATTTTAACAAATTATGAAGTAATTGTTGTAAAAAAGTCATTGGCAAGAAAAGCCTGTAAAATTATTTGTAACTCGTTGCTTTAGCTACTTTTGCACTGATTTTAAGGAGAGAGTGGCACTCCACAGGTTATTGCCGAACACAACAAAATTTCAATTTGATTTTGACATTGCAACAGTCATTTGACAAAATTTAAATGGCTGTCTATACTTGTGTAACAAGAATAACCATTGACGTAGAGATCAAGACTGCGCCATAACCTCACAAAATTGACCACCTCTAGAAAGAGACAACGCTACTTTGTGGCCAATACCTGTCCAAGGCCGCACGAGATTTTTCTCTCTTTCACGCTTTGTAGTAAATTTTTACTTTTTAATTGAAAGGGATAGCACGGAACAGGTATATACGTCAATGAGAATAACAACAACGGCATTTGAAAAAAGTGTCAAAAAAGTTGACAGAACGGTCATTCGATTCGGCATTTGAAATTGCTGTCACTTTGTACTGGGCGACCTGTCCAGCGTTGTAGTATAGGGTACATTTTTTTCCGTGTCCGTGGCAAGTCCGTGTGAACGGTCACAAGCTTGTTATAATGGTAAATGGAGTGCTGCGCTTAGAAGTGCATCAACGCGAATGCGCAGCGAACATTTTTGAGCGCATCGCGCTTTCGCCAGTTCACACGGGCTTGCCATGGACACGGAATAAAGATCGTGAAGATTTGTGGGTTTGTGCGTATCAGGAGAGTATTTTCTGTAACTATTTTTTGTCATTATTGTAATAATAACTTTTAATATACAGAATGACTTTTAATTCAGTCAACAAACTTTAAGGCGTAAACCCGCTTGTATTCAAGATGATAAAAAAAAATCGCTTGGTACTTACATAGATACATAATTTTGATTTTATACCACATGTGCACGGATTTAAATGATAATTTGACTATAACTATTTAATATATTTTAAGGTAAAAAATGCACGATAATTCCCGTATAACAAATAGTTGTAATCATGCAACGCGAGAGTTTAAATGTTAGATAATTTAATTACTAATTGTTTTTTTTAGGTATTATACGCTTGAGAAAAGTAATAAAACGACACAATTTTTTTTTTTTTAATTTCAATTGATAAAATTTCAATATAAAACGATCGTATTATAGGTACTGAATGTCTTCTATCAATTTGTCGACTGATTTCAATAATACGAGCTGCAGTCAGTTCGATATGTCACAAAATTAAAAAAAAATATGTCCAATAGCAAATTAGGCCCCGCAAATTTGATTTCCATACGACTTTTTGAAGTACAAATGTTAGTCTAGAGTCTGGGTGCCAATCTGTCTGTTAATTGTCTAAACTTCTATACTAATATTATAAAGAGGTAAAGTTTGTGATGTTGTGAGTTTGTGACGTCGTAGATAGTAATCTCTGAATCTATTCCTATTAAAAAAAATGTTTTACCAATAGAAAGCCACGTTATACAACCAATAGGAGCGGAGCATCGTAATAAAAAATGTTTCAAAAACGGGGGAAAATGACGCTAATGAAGTTTCGCGGGTCAGCTAGACATTTATGTACTTAAACATTTGGAATAATTGTTATATCTTGTTATCTTATGAATATGGAATAAATAAATTGAAATTGAAATTGAAGCTAGTAGGTTTATAAAGTCCTCCGCGACACAATGTACGTATTTTCATCAAACAAGCTAAGATATAGCGTTTTTATTTAAAAAAAAACGCATTAAAATCGCTCTTTTCTTTTGAGAACACCTTCCACAGACACATGTTAAACTGATATAATATATAAAATCTTGGGACAACTCACACAATATCATCTGATCCCAAACTAGGCAGAGCCTGTACTATGGCGACCATATAACTGATAAACACACTTATATATATATATTTCTAAATCATACATATTATAAATAAATTACACCCAGGCACAGAATAAAATATCGTGCTAATCACAAAAAGTTCTATCCTGGGTGGGGATCAAACTCACGACTTCCGGCTTAGCAGTTAGGGTCCCTAACCACTAAACTAATAGGCCAGAACCTAATATGCCTACCCATTATAATGACCGACGTGAACCCACTCCTAACACAAGCCATTGAGCTTAGCTGGATGGGTTAACAGGATTGCTAGTAATGTGAGACCCACAATCCCACATTGCTAGTTATCTTCATTTTAATAAAAAAAAAACTATTAACCTCCCGCTTTTGGTTTCTTTACATTACACCAAAGAATTACGTAATTTTATTTTTGAAAAAAAAAAATACAAATTAACCCTTCACCACCTACCAGCTATTTTTGTCGCACAACCATTTACCACACATCTGAGAGACCCCGGAGTAAAATCGATGTTTCTTTGTCAGGTTGAGGGCCTGAACCTCACAATAAACTATGATTTTACTCCTGTAAACAAAAGCCTGTAGTAAATAAAATTTAAACTTTAAAAAAAAAACTCTTACTCTCGATCACAACATCAGAACAAACGTCACCTCACGATCTCCAAGAGATGATCCGTCAGTAACTAGGTACTTTACAACGCACATCCAGACACCATTTAACGTTTTACTGTTGTCATTTCTGTAAAACGTGCCCCGCTTACACAAAATTGTACGCGACGATTGTATTGTCAACAATTTCGTCTCCTCTGTGTCGAGTGTATACGATAGTTATCCATTTTAGCGCGTGACGTTTGTGTAAGGGCTCTTTTAGACGTCCGGTTTTTTACCGGGCGCCGGATGGGTTTTTTCGCCAGGCTATGCAGTGGTTTAAAATGAGGGCGTTTTCCCATGAGGCAAGACACGACACGATTTACGAAACGCATGACGCACGACATACGAGCTGTCGTTACGGATATATCATACGGATATAAGAATAATATTACGGATATAAAATTATTTCGGATTATCCATTAGTTTCGGATAATCTCAGTTACAGATATTGTATTTTTGAGGAATCTAAGTACTAATAAGTAATAAAAATAATACAATCAGTCGTTTACTTATGTAATTATTATAGCTATCTACACATTTTTTAAGTTATTTACACAATATCTTGGAACAACTCACACAACGCTATCTAATCCTAAACTAAGCAAAGCTTGTACTAAACAGTACAACCTTTGCTTAGTTTAGGATTAGATAGCGTTTAACGATAAACGGAGTTATATATTTCTAAGTACTTATGTATTATAGATAAATAACACCCAGGCACAGAATAAACCAAAGTGCTCATCACACAAAGTTTTATCTTGCCCACGACCTCCAGCTTGGCAGTCAGGGTACAAGTACTACACCAACAACAAAAAATGATATAAGAAAAATTATTACTATACCTAGTTGTTTTCTATTATATTCTTTACAACATACTATCAGTCTGAAAGAGACACGCGCCCCTAAAGCGCTAGTGTGTCGGCGCGGCCGGCAAAACAAAAAACCGTGTTCTTGATGAGGAGTATAAATTTTATACTCCGCCCATATCCGAAATTATCCGAAACTTTTATATCGGACTCAGTTACGGTTTTTATTTCGGATATCCGATAGTTTCGGTTTCGGTTACGGAGCTCCATAACACCCCTGGTTTGGATGTTTTCCCACGAGCGACGATTTCAGCAGTGACTCAGCAGTCGTGTTAACACTTTTCAATCAAAACAAACAAACTAAACTGCCGTGTCTTGCGGTCTGTCACGTCGCGCCGTGTACAAGTTCATACAGGTTCTGGATAGTGGTTATATCGTCATCGAAAAAAAAAACGTAACAACATAGCAGCATTGAACGACATAGAGAATTATCGTTTGAAAAACGTGTGTCTTGCTACGCGGTGTCGTTGAAAACGCCGTGACTGTATTCACGCACCGGACAAATATCTACAGCCAGCCGGCGTCCGGTGAAAAAACCATGTCTAAAAGAGCCTTAAGACTAGTTTTTGCTTGCGACGTCGCCTGCCTTAATTTCCCAAAGGTATTGGAACGTGGAGCAGTCTATTTTTCTATTCAGCCTCTTAACTATTTTTTGCAACTTGATATTTTACTCAATTGCTGGTGTATAAATCAGTTCAAAAGGGTATATTTTACTAATATTATAAAAGCGAAAGTTTGTGAGTGTGTGAGTGTGTATATTTGTTACTTCTTTACGTCTAAACGGCTGAAGTGATTTTAATAAAATTTGGTATGGAGTTAGCTGACACCCTGGATTAACACATAGGCTAATAAACTGCGGGTAACACCGTGGGGCTAGTATTAAATATATTTGATAAACATAAAAATTAACAATATATACTGTTATAAGTTCTATAACTTTTTAACATCTTATATCTTAGGACTATTGAAAAAGACTAATACCGTATAAACATTCAACAAAAGTAATAGTTAAGAGTGCCATACCTTTTAATTACCTCAATTTTCTTTCAATTTTTAAAGACCAAAATACTCTTTTTTATGCTACAAATATAAAGAACGAGGTCCAAACTACGTTTCACCCGTTCCATCTAGTATTCAGCATTCTCCCACGTATTAAAGTTTCACGAAAACCAAAAATACTTCGAACGAGGAGATCCAACCAATTTCCAAAACATTTCAGGCACGCAAACTCCGCTCTGAATGGCTGAGTCATAAAAACGACATAAAACTGGTTTGTACCGGCCACGAGCCGAGAACTGACGAGTATTGCCGAGAATGGCCGAGAAGCGTCCAGAACGATCGAGAAAGGCTTACGTGGCGGACTGCATAGCAATTAAGAATCCCCCGCGTGGCCTGTAAACGTCAATTTTATTTCAATTAAGGACCCTTTACAACTGACGTCGTTAGCGACTAGGTTATGCGCAAATAAAATAGCTCCGTACTTGCGCCGGATATTTGTGCCTACCTTTTTATTGTGATGCTCTTTGTAAGCATACGCTACTCTTTTATCAATGTTGTATTGTAAGTCAGTATTTCTGATTATGTTTGTAGATAGACTAATGCCGCATAAGAAACCACTCATGGATATAAAGTAAGTACAACCAGAGTCGAACTAGTGATAGGATCATGCACAGCAGTTGTATGAACATCATTGCGCTACAGAGGCTTTAGCTCTCCAAAACTATTGATATAATCCAAGCTGCTTACAAAGAGGAACTTTACGATGAATTTCAAGCGCCATACTAAAAACAATAATACATCTTGCGCGACAACCAGCGCTTTGAGCCCATACTTAACATTCCACTAACAAACTCACTAGGTAACGCAAAGGTAACGCAACGTAACGCTAGGAATTCACCCGCCTAACTTCAATGTAATTTAAATGATAATAGTTGTACCTTTTATCCTATTATACTGTAGGATATATTTTTAATGAGATGGTAAAATAATTTTCATTGTAGTCGTAAGAAGGGAAAAATGGATATTTATACTAATATTATAAAACTGAAGAGTTTGTTTATTTGTTTGAAGGCGATAAAATCAGGAACTTCTAGTCCAAATTGAAAAATTATTTTACTGTTGAATAGCCCATTTATCGAGGAAGGCTATAGGCTATATAACATAACGCTACGACCAATAGGAGCGGAGCAGCAATGAAAAATGTTTCAAGAACGGGAAAAATTGACGCATACGAAGTAGCGTGGGTCAGCCAATTGGTTTTACTTGTGTGTTTTACTTGTTTTTTTCTCTCTTCTTTTCTTTCTTTCTTTGGTGTCGTGAATGTGCTGATAGCTATCAGTGAGGATCTTTAATTGGCTGGATGTTGCTAATAATGTTGTAATCATATTGTTGTTGTTGATATTGGTCTTCCAAGTAATTATATAAATAAATAAGGCATGGAGAATGTTTTTGCTGAAAGATGTAAGCATCGGGATAGGTACTGATATCAGACTTTAGCCGAAAAATGTGAAAAGAGACACAGGAGAATAAGGGACACTTCATCGACTTAGTCATCAAACCCTCAGTTTGGGCTGTTTCTTTTGCATCGAATTTTTTTAACTATTAAGATCATTTATTTAAGACGCAAAGGCTTTTATAATATTTAATTATAACTTAGCTTTTCCTAAAGGCTTATTTGTGTGGTGTATAAAAAGTGACGTACACCTTCCAAGCGGTAACATGTAATTTCTAAAGAATATACGCATAACTCCTTAGATCCGTGTACACAATAATTACAAGATAAGAAGACCATGACTGAGCTAAAATAAAACAGTGTTTAAAATATGTTGTTATACGTGTTAATGAACGAGGTAACTGGCTGGAAAATGACATTAACAGCGGACATTATTTACACTACAAATTTATTAAAATTGACTCAACAAGCGTCAATATGCATAGTACATTTTACTTTTTATTCTCCAATGTACGAAGTGATTGGTCATTTATTTGTGTCTCTGTGGTATAGTGGGGTATACGAGTGCTGTGCTAGAGGTTTGAGGTTGATTACCGCACCTAATACCTCTTTGTGTGATTCTCAAATTGTTCTCGAATTGTTCCGAGTCTGAGTGTACTTCTTTTTTGTAAATTAAATGTTTATATAGTCCCCTGCAATACAGGGATTACAATGATAACATATTACTCAAGCCAAAATATAATTGAAAATTACGTTTGATTGTGTGAGGTCTTTAGCTGTCTGCTCTTTTTGTCTTCGCCTAACAAAAGTTAGATTTTCGTTATATATGATAGACCTTTGATTATATAATGTCTAGATGGAGCATTCTCTCAGTAAGCCTATAAAAACTATTTTTGACGTTTGACACTCGTTGAAAATGGCGTGCTAGAATAACTATGGCTAGAACATCTGATAGGAGTCTTCTTACCTCTCAAAAAGTACGTCGATTTGATCGTACTTTACTTCGATTTTAGATGCCGGATTAGGAATCTAGACATTATATAATCAAAGATATAGACATACGGTGAAATGCAAATTATATCAATGATATATAGTTTTTCGTTTTTAGCCAACTTTCATTTTGCACATATCAACCCATATGATGGCCCACTGCTGGGCACGGGTCTCCCCAGTAGAACCTACTGGTATGTAGATCCTGGGGGTAATTGCCATAATCGCCACGCTTGGCGAGCGGGTTGGCGATCGCAGTAAGGCTTTAAGTACGCAGAGGACGCTGCTGCCCGTCTTCCGGGGTGAAGTTTCATTTTGCACATATGTCGTTTATTTTACAACGTAAATTTTTTTTTGGCAACTGCTCCAACGATTTTCATAAAATTTAGTATTCAGGTTTTGGGGGCAATAAATCAATTTATCTAAATAGAAATCGTCGTTTAAAAAAAAAGAGCAAGGCTCGGTCATCTAGATACCTAGTCTTAAATAGCTTCAAAGGTTTTATTACTTTTTGACTATTCGATATTTAAATAGAAGAAAATGGGGCAAAGCGATGTAAAAATAAAAGAAAAAAAGCTGGCACGCGTAACAACTCGTACAGCCTTGTGTTTCAGTACCGCGTCACTAATTAGACGTACCCTATTTATGTTAACTTGCTAACGAACTGCCGCGAATGAGGTGCACGTGAATACTTTGTATAATATTTGCCTCTGTATAATGTATACATGTATCAAAGTAGCTATCATGCTTTAATAACCACTAAAAAAGGTGCACATCCTTTGAGTTAAACTTTTTTAGACATAGACGTATATTTTTGTTCCGTTGTATTTTTTAATCGGGAATCAAATCAAATCACTTTATTTTGATGAACATGGGTTTTACATTGTTTATAGATGAGCTAGGGTTATGAGTGTTTTTAATATTTTTTTAAGCTTTAAAAAGTCTCGGAATGAAAAGGTTTTCACAAACTTTTATTTAATTTGCAATGTGTGTTCGGCACGAATCTTGAAGCTATATTACAGCCACTTTCCGATGTCTGATTGAGCTTAAATTTGGTCTACATATATACTGGAGCTGTTCTCATGGTGGAGCCGAAATTCGGCCATAGGATATTGATAGTTATGCAGTCATTTGTTAAGTCTTGGTGATCGCTTTACTGTTGTATGATATCTAGGGTCTAATGGTGAGTCGGAAGGTGGCCATAAGAACTTCTGAATTAAATAATCTAAATCCATCAAGCTTAGGCTTGATTGTCATTTGAGGAGAACTTTTTTTTAACACCAATTCTACAATTAAAATATTTTTTTTACCTTTGACTTAGTCGTTGAATTTATATTTATAGATTATTATGTGATTATTATTATTACATGACTATAACAGTAATATGAAAAATCATACGCACCAGGATAACATAAGACCAGTATGCGGTATGCTACGCGCGTGCTACGAAAGTTCTACGTGATAATGCTACACGCCCGTTACGCTCGTAGACTCTCCGCAATGCGCTACGCGTTATGTTTAGGCACTGCATATTGTTGTTAGTTGCGAGATATTTATTACCTATACAATAAACTTTACATGACCGAATAATTTATATATAGTTATAAACAGCTGAATGTGAATAATAATTGTTTGTCCATGTCAGGGTATGTTTGTTAATTTTATATTAAGGGACGGGCGGCATATGCCGTAAAAAAATGCTTGATACGACACTACGGCTACTACCGTTATTTGATTTAAATCTTAAAAAAAAAAGTTCGGCTTTCATATGTAAATTTCTTAAGAATATACAAAACTAATACTTTTACTGTCGTATCACATCAAATTTTCTTGTGCGTAAGAGCATTTGAACTCACACAAATACACATTGAAAATGTTTTGTGTGCAAACGATTTCTAGGAAGTATTTAAATGTACACTACGGTTACCATAGAATATTATTGCATGCAAACGGTTCGTGTCACAACAAGTAGTGTCACTCCGCAGGCGCTTGGTACAAAAATCGTAACTCTCGTTGTAAGTCGCGACTTTTTTACCAGTTTTATTTCGTCAAATTTTATATATCACGATAAACAATTTCATTAATTTTGTAGGTAAAATAGCTGATATAGAGTAATTCCCTTATTTTAGATGGATCCCGATGAACTAGTCAAGTCTAGTCATTAATAATATATTAGTACAAATAAATTTAAAAAATAATTACAACGCAATTTTCTTTAATCTAGTATTAATGGTAGCTACAAGTGGTCAATCCCAAACAAACAGGGTTCTTATGCGTCTGTTTGCACGCTTAATCCCTTTTCAAATGTTTAAGTTGGCATATAGGGGTTGTACACATCTAAAGCACCTGTTAAGGGTGCCACCATGAACCCCATGGGATTGTGTGACAAGTGTTTATGGAGTTGCTAGTTTTGTTTTCGGTTTCAGCTACCTGGAGTTTGATTATCGTGAAAAAATATCCAATTTTTAATTGATTTAGAAAATAAGTTTAACTTTATTTTTTTCTGCAATGGACGTTAGTGTTTCCAAAATCAAAAGTAAAATAAAATTAGCTTGTACAAAAAGTCGTCAAATCAAATGATAACAAGTATTTTTGATGTAAAACTTCTAAAGAGGTGGAATAATGTTTAATACGGCAAATGTAATTAAATAGTCTGATGATACAATGCAAGATTTGGTCTCATGGACTTAAACTTGTAACTTTTTTTTTTAATTCGGCAAAGGTACACAAAATATATAGTCTACTAGCTGTTACCTGCGTCTTCATTCATGTGAAAATTTTAAAACGAAATTAATTCCACGGGAAGAATTTTCTGGCATAAAAAGTAGCCTATGTGCTATTCCAGATTATAATTTGTCTCAGTTCCAAATTTCGCCTAGATCCGTTTGCCTGTTGAGGCGTGATTGAATAACAAACATCCATCCACACATCCATATATCGAAACATTCGCATTTAAAATATTAGTATAGAAGTATAGATGAATATATGCCTTCTCGCTTCCTGTAGCTTCAACATTTTTTTTTTAATAATATACCAATTATGCTTATGATACTGTTATATACTGTTTTATTTTTAGTTGACAAAGGTATCCCAGTCATACTGCCGGTGTAAGTGGTTATTTACTAACTTAAAAAAGGTATTTCTATTTATGATTACGATAATACTAACGAAACATTAAATAAATTAAAAAAAAAAATAGATACCGGATTGGAACGTGGTTCCTTTTGCTATATGTTTTCGTTTTTGTATTAACCATTGACATATAGACCTGTACCACGCTATTCCTTTCAATTAAAAAGTAAATATTGACTGCAATGCATGAAAGAGAGAAAAAACTCGTGCGGCCCTGTCTATTTGACAGGAGACCATTTTGTTAGGTTATGGCGCAGTCCAAGTCTATACGTCAATAGTAATAACTTATGATTTGACAAAAATATCTGCATAGCATCTTTAAATTATTGCCTCTCGAACAGACTGTTCAATACAACATATATGGATGTGTATTGCTATAGGACAGGACTGAAGTGACGTAGAGTAATATTTATTATAAATTATTATGACCTATTTATTTTATATTACGTTTGGACTTTAGTATTATTTTTGTTGACTACCGAATTTATAATGTATCTACCTACCAACTTATTGATTGATGATTGATTTTTGATTTTGGTCTTGTGTTGACATTCATTTTTAATTGTTTGCTGACTATTTCTATTGGCAATTTTTGTATGAATTTTATCTGAAATAAATTTATTATTATTATTTTAACATTTCACAAATTGTCCTATTTCAAATTTCATAGCCAGTTTTATATAGGTAAAATAAACATTATAACAATTTACTAAAATAGAAACAACCTTTAAAACACAACCTCCTTATTCTAGCTTAATATAATCATAACTAATAGATTAATGATCGATGACAAAATGTTACGCTTTTTTCCGTCTAGCTTCTCAGCCCGCAAACAAAAACGTGTGAAAAGAAACTACGTTCCAAAAATCCAGTAAGAACCATATTCAAATTTAAAGCTGACCCAGCTTACACTAGATACAAGTCTATAAAGGCCTAGTGAATAGTCACTACTCAGAATGAAAAGAGCTAGCGATGCTGCGCGCGTCTCTAAACGGGCACCTTATGTTTACATATCGAGCTTCCATCTTAAAAGGGCCTGTAGCCCGGCCTGCGTTGTCATGGCAACCCGCGAAATGGCTCTAAGGAAGTCTCTACTTGTATCGAATTTAAATTTCGAATTAGAATTAAATTTAAATTTGCTGCGTAATGAAAGAGTCTAGAATTTTTAGTGGCCTTCCAAATGTTTTTTTTTTTAATTTATATGATAAAAAGTGTACAAAATATCAATATGAGTAACAATTCTTACCTATTTGCAAAAAATATAATGCGTCTATTATAACATCTCCCTTCATAAGATTTCGTTTAAAGCTACAAAACTGCTACGTATTTTCTGTCTGATGTTAATTTTTATTAAAGAAATACTGCATTAGCTAACAGATTTTATACTTATTTTATAAATGAATTTGTTTATGTTTTAAAATTTAAATTATGTTGGTATATTTCCACTAGAAAAAAAAAACAATAGAGGGTTGAAACAAAACGTGACACAAATAAAGCTATTTATGTATTTAAACTATTCAAAATATTCCTAATAATAAAAGTTTCATTAATAATAAAAAGGCCTGCGTTCACAACGACACGGTCATCAATCAAAAAATTTGCCACAAAACAGGTCAAACTTCTTACTCAGTTTGACTGGTTCCAATTGTTCGATATTTACTTCTTAGTACTAGGGGAGCATAAAAGTTAAAGAGGTACTCACCAGATCGATCAGTTGTGACAACCTCAAGCCAAGTTTCACCAACACTGTGTTATTGTTCTTGTCAACAGGCCGTATCAGTCTGTTGTAGTTACTTAATAAGTCGTCGTACAACCTCTTCGCATCAGGGTTGCAGTAACAAACCCCGAAAATAAACAAAAACAAAGCAAAAAATGTCCGAGACATTTTCCAATAACACTCAAATTATTGTCACCATGCACTACCGACGCTCAACAATTAGGTTAGGTTTTAAATTAAAACAAGGATATAAACTTATGCGTTCGAAAGTCAATTTAAAACTTCAATATTCGATCGATCGGTTTCTAATAATAAAATATCTGTAATAGATAAAACAATAGCAATTTTTCGCAAATGTAATTTTGACAGCTCCGCCCGAGAGGCTGCAGCGATCGTGGCGCCCCTACTGGCGGGAAAACGACGAAAACATAGCGTCAGTGCGCCGACTCCGAATAAAATTTTATTGGTGGAATGAAATATTTCGTATCGTTGAAACGACGGCTCATCGACGTTTCTTATTAACACTTTCTTTGTAATATTTCTCCCAAACTCCGAATTTCCCTGTATTTAAAGGTACTCCATCATAAATACATTCCTGTTAATTTATGTGCGTCAAGTTTAGTGATTCTATATTATTATTATAAAACTTAAAAATAATAACATTTTGCATGAAATACGATTTCAAATATTTTTACAGAGCACGAATTTTGTCACGAAATAGATTATTTACAATGTTGGTATATCGGATCGATGTGTAGTACGCATGCGTGCTAGTCCATTCATGTCCCTCACAGGCTTAGTGCTGCCCTGGTAATAATAGATGGCGTTGCGACCAATTAAATTTCAACTGTTAGCGATGAAAACGTGTTCAGATAGGTAGAATTGATGGAAACAACAGAAACTGTAATGAATGTAGGCTTTTTTTGAGAGGATACGAACAATGAGAAGGTTATATATATATTATGTAAACATTGATCTGCGAAATTAATATAAAAGTTCGAATTACGAATATTAATAAGAAAATCTAAAGCGCTTCTCTTTTATTTCCAACGAAGCGTTTAATATTGCTTCATGTCAAATATTAGGTCGACCAGGATCGCAGCATCAAGGAGAGATCTTGAAACGAACCAGTCGCCCTCAAAATTAGAAATTTTATAGTTGAACCGTATAAAATACGTAGTGACTGAAAGTGGGATCGCTTGTAAGTACGTACCGCGTTTCGAGCACGAAAAAGGTTTGTCGGTAATGTGAACATAAAATGCTGGAGTTTGGAAACTTAAACGAAAAAGTTTTCGCATTTTTCAAATGTAGAATTGTCGTTACGTTTTTGTCGCGTCGGAATTGACTCGACAGTGACTTTATAGACTTACGGGGTTTAAGTGTGTTTTCGAATTTCGAGATTATGTTTTGATTGCGTAGTAAAGTATAGGATTTATTTTTATTTGTTGTGGAGAAAGGGATCAAGGCGGCGATTGAAGGACCTGCGTATATACTTTGTATTTATTCCACAGTTCATCCCTATAAATCTTTCAACGAATATCATGATTTATTTGTAATTTTTATGATGTTATTTTGAGCTTTATGGCTGGATGTATTGTACAAACATGAATTTACGACGTATTTTCTCTTTATTATTCTGTGATGATATGCTACGATGAAACTTTTTATAATTCCACTTTAGAATATCAACTTTGAATAAATATTTATGAGAACTATAAATTTGATTAAATTTTGTAGCAATAAAGTTTGTTTTGAATTTTAAATAAGTTAATATTAGAAGAACGATAAACGCTTGCATAAATTTATGAAGATTATTTGATGGGAGGAATTCAGAGCAGCTGTTAACAAGTAAACACTGGTGAAGATGGTACATTTGCCTAATGGCACAATCTAATTATCTGACAAAACGCTTAAAGATATATGATAAATAAAATTTAAAGTAAGAAAATGCATTTCCTTCGCGAGTTTTTCGCTACAAATAACACCATAAAGTTTACCTTAATAAAAGATGTTCATTTATAATCAGAATGCGACCTTAAACTAATATTTATTCTGTACTAGTTTAACCCTAATTTATATTTAAATGTGTGTAATTTTATGACCGGTGCAATATTGTTTAAACGGAAATAGAGCGAGTCAATTAAACTATATCACATTTTATATAAAAAAGCTATCTTTCAAGAAAACTTTCAATAACTATTTACAATTATCAAACCTTGCAAATTTTCAGAAAATTGAGAAAAGAAATCATAGTTTTTCTCAAAATTTGCCTTTTTTATTGAATATTATAGAGCTGAAGAGTTTGTTTGTTTGAACGCGGTAATCTCAGGAAGTACTGGTCCGAATTAAAAATATATTTTGATGTTGGATAGCCCATTTATCGAGAAAGGCTATAGGCTATATAACATCACGCTACGACCAATAGGAACGGAGCAGCAATGAGAAATGTTTCAAAAACGGGGAAAATTTACGCGGAGGAATAATATTTGTCAAAATAATAATAGACAAAGTATAACTAGGAATATTTATACATAAAACGACTACTAAAATTTTTAGCAACACATAGTATAAAACTATCTACTAGCCACTCATTTGTTTGTACGAATGCCATTATCATTTAGGAAATATCTCTCTGAAGGTTTATATATACAGACATATATCATATCAACCCATATGATGGCCCACTGCTGGGCACGGGTCTCCCCAGTAGAACCTACTGGTATGTAGATCCTGGGGGTAATTGCCATAATCGCCACGCTTGGCAAGCGGGTTGGCGATCGCAGTAAGGCTTTAAGTACGCAGAGGACGCTGCTGCCCGTCCTCCGGGGTGAAATCCCTTAGTCGCCTTGACGACACCCACGGGAAGAGATGGGGTGGTACTATTCTTAAGCCGGCACCACACGGCACTTATATTATATATACAGGTTGATGTTTAATATACTAATAACTTCCCGCTCTTGGTTTCTCGACATAACACCAAACTTCGTAATATATATTTAAAAAAAAATACAAATTAACCTTTCACTACCTGCCACCTACTTCAGTCACACAACCATTCACCACACATCTGAGAGACCCTGGAGTAAAATCGATGTTTCTTTGTCAAGTTGCACGCCTAAACCTCACAATAAACAATGATTTTACTAAAGTAAAATAGTATGTAGGTGGTTAAGGTCATAACTCCAAATACAAGTGGTAGGTTATTAAGAGTTAATTTATTAAATATTTTCCAAAACTGATATTACAAAGTTATTTAATGTTCGGTTATTAGTATACTAGCTGTCCAGCGCAACTTCGTCTGTGTAAATTTTCCCCGTTTTTGCAACATTTCTCATTGCTGCTCCGCTCCTGTTGGTCTTAGCGTGATTTTATATAGCCTATAGCCTTCCTTAATAAATGGCCTATCCAACAGTATAAGATTTTTTCAATTCGGATCAGTAGTTCCAAAGATTACCGCGTAAACAAACAAACAAACAAACTCTTCAGCTTTATAATATTAGTATAGATTAAAAATCAACCTGTATAGTTCAAGCATAATACCAATACAAAGTAACGAAAAGTTCGCGCAAAGACGGCTCATGAGTATAATGCCAAGTACCTAAACAAGTTTCTTAACTTATTGCAGCATAGTTAATTCTACTTCAGTTAGTCAACGGTCCCGTGTGCTTCACCTGCTGAAAGCATGCCAGTGGTGCAATGCGGAGGCCGTACTCCGTATGTACATTTTGAATTATGTATATCATGTATATCCTATTTGCGGGCCGTGAGTTTGTATACTGTTGACAGTTGCAGTTGTCTGAATTCGTAACACATTGCAGATCTTTTAACATAATATCATAGAGTTGCGGATGTTTACTTGGATGGAAGTTTAAGTTTCTTTAGAATTTGGGTTTTAGGTGGTCAGCTACATAAGTTTGCAATTATTCACACAGACTAGTAACTCTGTACTGAGTGCTGTGTCTAAGTATCTTATCAAAGTATCAGTAATTCCTTATAAAATTGAAAAATATTTTAATTTAATGTTCAGTCCCATTAATTTTGGAGGTCGTTGGGGGAATAATTACTGTCATGTACTGCTCTTAATAATCGTACAACTATTTATATTTCTCTATTAACGTGTTCTTTTTCTAATCTATACTTATACTGATATTATAAAGAGGAAAGATTTGTATTTTTGTATGTAACGAATAAACTCAAAAACTGCTGAACCGATGTCAAAAATTCTTTCACTTAGAAAACGGTATTATCGGGAAGTAACATAGGCTATACTTATTCTCAAAACAATTAGAGATACTTAGGAAAACTGCGTTTGTATAAGTGGTATTTTAGAGTTAAGAGTGTTCATTTTTGTATCCATGTCATGTCGTTTTAAATAGTTAAGATCTATATGTATGCCAGATGTAGGGTTTATTTTTTTGTAATGACGATGTATAGTTTAGATACTACATAATTGGAGAAAAGTCCATGCGAAGCCGGAGCGGGCCGCTAATAATAAGATATACCTATCAACTAAAAATTTAATTTTGGATATGAGGGATATAAAAAAATGTAGTTAGATATACAAGCACACGGAGCAGCAGGAAACGTTTAGTAAATGTGCTACAATTTACCTTAGACGTTTCTCAATACATACATATTATAGATAAATAACACCCAGATACAGAATAATAATAATACTAATAATAACCGGGCAACACCGAGCAGAGCAAACGTCGTTTCTGAATACAATATTTTTTTCGATTAATTTTAAATAAATCACCTCTAAATCACACATAAATTATTATAACAACCCAGTAAAGTATTTATTACATTCAATAAACCATAAAAAACGCCATAAATCAGAATATCAACAAGAAAACCATACAAAATAGAAAACAGGAAAATGACATTTGTCAAGATGAAACCACACGAACAACAGAATAACACGATTTAAACTATGATAACTCGAAGCAGAGCCCAGTTACATCTACAAGCACACCCTCCACCCCCGGACTCGTCGCTCCGCTCCGCCTCGCAACCACAGGATTCAACACCAGCCGTTGCTGAGGCGTCGAGCTCGTCGAGTGACGAGTATTTCTCTCCGCCTACGTCGCCACCACCTGTACGTCGGCGAGGGAGAGGCCGGCCGCCGACCAGCTTAGGACCCCGAGGCCCACCGGCCTCAAACAGGGCCCCCGCTGTCGGTGGTGATGTGCGCCGCATGCGATGGACGACATCGATGAACGAGAACGTCATGCGGGCATATTATGCGGCTACAGAGGGGGGAACTAACCTTACTGTGTACCGTGAACGGATGCTGCCTCTGTTTCAGGTGCTTGAGCCGACTGTCAACGTTTCGGCACAACGATTATCAGACCAAGTGCGGGCCATTCAGCGCTGTCATCTGCTAGATGAGGCCGCACTTGAGAGACTACGCTCGGAGTACGCCCAGACTAGCCGCGAGATCCCTGCCCCGGTACAGGTTCCTACAAATGTAGTTGACTGTGAAGCTACGGGGCCGGATACCGCGGCTATTGTGGTAAGTACTCAGTGCAATGAGGAGATTAAGGCCGCTTTAGAATTTGCGCTTCGCGAATATCGGTCCACGCCCCACAATATTAGGCCACGCCTGCCTCGGTTACCTATGCATAGACGGAACATTTCGCTGGTGTGTGCTCTTGATTCGTTATTGCCTACTTACCTAGACAATAGCGAAGACCTCGGCGATACCCACTCAATCCTGTATTGTGCAGCTGTTGCGGCATGTCGTATAGGAGGTGTTAAGCTTTTAGCAGAAACCCCTACTATACAACCAAGGTGCGCCGTACCCGCGTGGCAATGCAGGATTGAGCGCCGTATTGCCGGGGCAAGGGCACTCATCGGCAAGTTGTCCTGCTTCAGGACCGGGAACACTCGCCCGAGAGTGATGCGCTTTGTGAAACGGGCATTCTTGGGGACTGACATCAGACCTCAGGATTATATGTCGCGTGTCACAGAGCGCATCGACTTCCTGAAGCAAAAAATCTATGCATGGGCAAACCGAATACGCAGGTACAAAAAACGCGTGGACAGGTATAACGTGAACTGCATGTTCCAAAGGGACCAAAGGTGGGTGTATAGAGACTGGCAGCGAACCGATCAAGGTGTGGATGGCGGGCATCTACCAAATGCTGAAGCGACAAGCTCGTTTTGGCGTAACATTTGGGAGGTGCCTGTCACCCACACAGAGGGGGAATGGATGCGTGACGTTGAACGAGCGTGCGAACTTATTCCGGAAATGGAAGATATTAACATTAACAGCACAGACGTAGCCAGTGCAGTCCGTCCTTTTTCTAATTGGAAATCTCCAGGCCCAGACGGACTGCACAACTTTTGGCTGAAATGGCTACGCAGTTCGCACGCTTGTTTGGCATCGCAATTCCAGTCCGCCCTAGAATCTGCGTCGCTGCCAGCCTTTATGACTAAAGGAGTGACCCACCTGCTCTATAAGACCGGTAGTACCTCGGACCCTAGAAATTATAGACCGATAACTTGTTTACCATCGATCTATAAACTTCTTACATCCATTCTGAGAGCTAAAATAAATAAACATATACACACAAACTCCATCATGTGTACCTCTCAGAATGGATGTAGAAGTGGGGCCCGCGGTACTAAAGAGCTTCTCCTCATTGATATGACTATTAGCCAGCAGGTTCGCCGCAACCGAAAGGATCTATCGGCATGTTGGATAGATTATAAGAAGGCGTATGACTCCGTGCCACATACATGGCTTCTGAGGGTGCTGAAGTTGTATAAAGTTAATACAACTTTATGCACCTTCTTGAAGTCGTGTATGGGACAATGGAATACGGTTCTTACCTATCCAGGGTGCCGAGGGATCCAAGAAAGTGGCGGCGTACCTATAAGGATTGTGCGGGGTATATTCCAGGGTGACACTCTGAGTCCCCTTTGATTCTGCCTAGCACTGAACCCACTTAGTACCTTACTAGAGAGTTCAGGGCTAGGTTGCAGGTTGCGACGTGGTGGTCAGGTCATATCCCACTTGCTGTATATGGATGACTTGAAGCTCTTTGCCCCCACCAGCTCACAGCTAATAGCGTTACTGAAGGTAACTGAAACCTTTCGTAATTCTATTAGAATGGAGTTTGGTGTTGACAAATGTGCAGTCGTTCATATAAAGCGAGGGCGGGTAGTGGAATCCGAAGGGACTCAACTCTCGGATTCCATTCACTTAAGATCACTTCTCGCAACCGAGACCTATAAGTATTTGGGTATATCGCAGGCACTGTGCATTAATGAGGTTGACATGAAACAGCTGTTGCAGGAACGTTTCTTCGGTCGCCTGAAAAAAGTGCTTAATAGCCTTTTGTCAGGTGGCAATAAGATCCGGGCTTGCAACAGTTGGGTCATGCCACTTCTAATGTACTCCTTCGGTATACTCAAGTGGACTCAGACAGAATTAGACACCCTGGATCGAAAAGTCCGTACACTCATGACGTCATACCGAATGCATCACCCGCGTTCATCTGTGATGAGATTGTATATCCCGCGGAAGTGTGGGGGCCGGGGTTTGTTGAACCTCAAGTCCCTTCATAACCGCGAGATATACAATCTCAGAGAATATTTTCTCCATATGGACGTGGGTGTGCATCGAGATGTTGTCGCGGTGGACACCGGGCTTACCCCGCTCTCCTTGGCTAAAGAGAACTGGCGCAGGCCTGTAGTACTTGGAGTCAACGAACGCAGGGAGGTATGGCAGAGCAAGGAGCTTCACGGTAGGTTCTTTCGGGCTCTTCATGGGCCCGATGTGGACCTACTAGCATCTGTGGCCTGGCTACGGTTCGGTGACCTCTTCGGGGAAACCGAGGGTTTTGTCTGTGCAATTGCTGACGAAGTTATCATGACGAATAACTACCGGAAATATATACTGAGGGATGGCACTGTTGACATCTGTCGTGCATGTCACCGACCTGGTGAGTCCCTCAGACATATCGTTTCCGGCTGTTCACGTCTTGCTAACGGCGAGTACTTGCACAGACACAATCAAGTAGCCAGGATAATCCACCAGCAACTTGCTCTGAAATACCACCTTGTGGACGTTGAAGTCCCGTACTACAGGTACGTTGCTGAGCCAGTTCTTGAAAATAGTCGTATCACGTTGTACTGGGATCGCTCTATCATCACAGACAGGACTGTTGTCGCTAACAAGCCTGATATTGTGCTGATAGACCGATCTGAGCGCCGTGCAATGATTGTCGACATCACCATCCCCCATGACGAAAATCTCGTGAAAGCCGAAAAGGATAAACAAATAAAATATCTGGATCTGGCGCACGAGATTGTCGACATGTGGGATGTTGATTCGGCAATCATTGTACCGATAGTCGTCTCCGTTAATGGTTTGATTGCCAAGAGCCTCGACCAACACCTTGAGAGGCTCGCGTTAGACGGTTGGATCAAGCGCTTGATGCAGAAGGCAGTACTTCTGGACACGGCTCGCATTGTGAGGAGGTTCCTTTCTCTGGGGCCGTAACCACCGGTAGCTTGGTCCCTGTACCCGATGCCGGTGGGACACTATTTTTTATATTTTTAAATGTATTTTTTATATATATATTTAAAAATGTAATTTATAAGAAAAAAAACGAAATAAAGAGAATAATAATAATAATAATAATCTTTATTGGCACCAAAGAAAATCCTAATTACAATAATATTTGAGGCTCTGACTACTGATAAACATACTTATATGTTTCTAAATACATACATATTATAGATAAATAACACCCAGACACAGAATAAACCATCGTGCTCATCACACAAAGTTTTATACTGGGTGGGGATCGAACCCACGACCTCTTGTGGAGCAGTCGGATACACTCTCACCGCACTCGATGTAGGCGACACAATAATTATTTAGTAAATGTAGAGAAATGAGCGATGAGTCCACATCGCCCGGGGGACTTTAAGACTTTGTTTATTATATGAATACAATGACTTGTCTTAGTGCAATGTGTTATATATTGTTTATTAATAATTTGTTTCTAAGAAATGTTTTCAAATAAATGAATAAAACAATTTTATTTTATTTTTAGCTAACCCGCGCAACTTCGTTTGCGTCATTTTCAAAGTTTTTGCAACGTTTTTCATTGAGTTTTTGCATCATTTTGGTCGTAGCGTGATGTTATAGAACGTTATTCATGGTATAGTGCAAATCTGAAAGTAGTTTGCTCAGAATCAGTAACGCAATCCATTGAGTTAGTTTTTGGATCACGTTATATTTTTTCAATGAATTAATTAATCAATCATTGATTAATTCAATAATCATTCTAACAGTTCAAATCCTGTTTACAATGTGATGTGACATGTGATATCATCACTTATTTTTTAATGACAACCATGGATTACGTACTACATGAGCACGATAGCGCGAAGAACACAAGATTAATTGAATGGCTTATAACTCCGCAAGTTTTCAATAATATTCATTTTCTTATTTTTTTAAGTGATTTCTTGAAATAAAAATCTTGTTGGGGTATCTGAGCTTACTATATCAAATATAACCTTACATAGCCTACGACACTCAAAAACAGCGTGACTTTATATTGTTAAAAAAAAACAAGATCGGTTAAGTAGATCCGTGGATTACCAACAACCTTACAAACTGACAAACTTCACCTCTTTATAATATTAGTATACATTGATGTAGAGATTAGATACATCATTTTGTTTTTGACTTAATTTTGACTTTTAAGAATAAAACGTAACGTGAATAAAATGCACCCCCTTTGTTGTCATTGAGGTCAAGTAACACTTAAAAGCCAATTACATACATCGCTTTACATTTGTCATATTAACACTAATATAATATAATAATCATAATATTTTGGGACAACTCACACACCGCTATCTGATCCCAAACTAAGCAGAACTTGTACGATGGAAACCAGACAACCGATAAACATACTTATTTGTTTCTAAATACATACATATTATAGATAAATAACACCTAGACACAAAATAAAACATCATGCTCATCATACAATGTTTTATCCTAGGTGTGGGGATCGAACCCACGACCTCTTAGAGGCAGTAATACAACATGTACTTAGTAAATATTGCCTTCTACATAGTCACCAATTCAAACTACAACAAAATAGTCAGCAAAATCCGTGAAATAATCAGTCAAAAGTTTAAAAACCATAAGAAGGTGATTTCTTTAAGCTTGCTTCTGTAAGGACGACAAATTGTCCTCTCTGTCGTCCTCAATAAATGAATGAGTTAAGAAAAATCTGATTAGTAGTAAAAGTAAAAAATAGGACCATGTCCTATTTTTTCCAGGTTTAAATATCAACCATCTATAAAGAAGCCTTAATGGTTTATAATATACCTCTTGTTAAGCGACATATGTATATGTACTTTACTGTAGATAAATATCTCAAAGCTCCACTACATAAAGTATCAAAATTGTACTACTTTAGCCGTCAGAACACGCTCGTCTTGGCGGTATCATATATCTAAGAGTAGGGACAGTACGCGATATCCTCACAGGGAGTCGATTCGGTCTGAAATATTAAACTTAGGTCACAACGACTGGATCTGCTGCTATTTTATTTGTAACGTTTATGTATTTTAAAGTGTTTTGCAAAGATACCTCAGTAGACCACTATTGTGCTTGCCCTCTATAATGTCCACTTTTAATAATCTCCAGTAATGTCAACCCATAGCACTAACCAGAATATTAAGATGAAAAGCAACACTATACCAAAGCTAATTTCACATGATACAAATAAACATATAGAGGTTTATTTGTATCATCAATGTGAAAGTAATTCTGTCTGTCTGTCTGTTATGCTTTCACGCTCGAACAGATAAAGATTTAGATGAAATTTCGTATGGAGATAGTTTGAGTCCCGCGGAAGGACATTGAATAGTTTTTATCGCGATAATCGACATCCACGCGGGTGGAGCCTCGGCTAAAGCTAGTGTGTAATAAGCTTCGTCCCTTTCGTCGCAAAATTGGTATAGATTTTCATACTTAATGATTCCTATTGGTCATCTACTCTTGTTATCTGTTCTTTGTATTTTTGATTGATATCTCATCTGTTCCATATTATGTTTGATTGTAGGCATAGTGCTGTGAATCAAGGTTGGACTGGAAGACATCTGGAACTTATTGTAAAATTAATATATTAAATATTTTCCAAAACTGATATTACAAAGTTATTTAGTATTAGTTAAAGAAGCCAAGAACGGGGGATTATTAGTATATTACAAATCGACATGTATATACTACGGGTCTTAATGGCGTGAATATTTGAAGGTAAATACGGTCGAAACGTGGGGAAATTAAAAAACGGTTTGCACTCCGGGAGTGCCGGCAGAAAACTTGAACATTAACGTTGTGCATTTTTGAATATTTTGGAATGGTTACCGAAAAAATATTTTTTATCAGTATAAAAGTAGGTACTATCATTTATGTTAATAAATATAATATTCATTTATTGCGTTATTACACAAACATGACAATTTAAAAAATGACAATGACAACGATATGACAATTATAAAGTTTGTCTCAGAAAAATTTACATACTGATGAAATTTGAATAACTTTTTTCGATCTTACTGACATAAAAAAATAATATGTAATAATAAATCACAAATAAAAAAATCAAAATCAAAAATTAAAATAAAAAGGGAAAAAATAATCGTTACTCGGACTCGATTATTGTGGTCTTCTGGTTTCTGGACCGCCCGATTTCCCACCTGAGCTATAACAACATTGTAGATGGTGGCGAAATTTACCTTCGTATTCTAATGACATTGTAGCAGTTTTTCATTGCTCCGTCTTACGAATTTTCAACAAACGAGTTTAAGATTTATACCTATCCCAAAACAAGTGCACAAAGTCGCTAAATAAAAAGGTTACCTTAAAATATTAACGCGATTAAGACCCATAGTATATATAATTTTATAATGTGTACTAATCGTGAAAGTTTATCAATATCTGGAACTTCTGCAGTCCGGCAATGAAGAGTCCAAGTCAGGAAGAAACGCTAGTCAAACACAACTTAAATACAATACATACATAAAAGTATTCTTCACCGTTGCATGTTTACCTTCGCGACATCTCAGAGTAAATACAAATAGAACGATATTCAATTTGTACTGAAGACCTGACAACGTAAAATTGCTAGATCGTGGACTGGTTATATTCCTTTTATTGGATAAGTGTATGACTGCACTAAAAAATATTGTGTGCAGTAGCATCGGTAGTAGGACACCCATCATTTGTTATGTTTTGGATTCCTAATAAACGTATGAATGAATCGAATCTGGGTGGTACCATCGTGAGGAGTTCAGCAATAAGGAATGTGCATAAGACGCAAATGACCGATAATTTCTTATGTATACTTTATTGGTGTAGAATACACCAATAAAGTATACATTTACATCAATATATATCTTCTATATATAAAAAAAAAATAAAAAAACCGGCCTGCACAAAAAAGATGGAAACAAAATCCCCTATATAATTAAATAAGTTCATGCAGTCGGAGGCAACCTCAAATCTCGATAACCTCTGTGAAGTGCCTCCTACTGCATTAACTTATTTAATTAGGTATGTAGGGGATCTTGTTTCCATCTTTTTTCTGCAGGAGGGTTTTCTATTTTTATAATTTATTTTTTTGTATAATACTTTTTAGTAGTTGTTGGATGTAACCGATGTAACAACTAACTTTTATCACAGCTATTGTCAAGTATTGATTGCCTCTGTGGCGCGGTGGGAGTGTGTCCGACTGCTACACAAGAGGTCGTGGGTTCGATCCCCACCCAGGATAAAACGTTGTGTGATGAGCACGATGGTTTATTCTGTGTCTGGGTGTTATTTATCTATAATATGTATATATTTAGAAATATATAAGTATGTTTATCAGTTGTCTGGTTTCCATAGTACAAGCTCTGCTTAGTTTCGAATTAGATAGCGTTGTGTGAGTTGTCCCAAGATATTATATTATATTATTGAAAATTGACTAACTAACTTTTTTAGTATTACAGACATAATCATGTTATACCTTTTTGAAATGCCTAAGATGAGCCCTTTAATTTGATAACCATATTGCAGTATTCAAAACAATTTTTTTTACATCTCTTTATTTTGACATCTCACAGCCGCCATGTTTGTTTTTTTTTAACGTCACATATCTAAAAACACTTGGGCGATCAAGACGTCGTTGAATTCGTCTATTGTATAATCTCTACGTTAATTGTATAAATCCGTTCAGTGGATTGTGAGATTGTTGTCTTATTATAAAGAATATTACAAACATACATACTTATATACATACAAGATACACGCGAAAAAAATAACCCTTTCTTACAGTCGGGTAAAAATAAATCGCGATTTCCCTTGGTCACGAGTTAACTAGAGAACGACTTCAGCGATTTAATTATTTTTTTTTTAGTTTTCTAATACTTTGTCAAACGTTCCGATCTAAAAACAGAAGATAACCAAAAAAAAAACGGGGTGGTACAAAGTTCGCAGTATTTTAATAAAATACATCTAAAATTTGAAAATAATGATTAAAAAGGCCAAAAATCAGGCGGAAAATACAAAGTAGTTGAAACGAATGCTATTGATCAGATCAAACTATGACGTTACAGATCATATTATATTAAGATATGCCTTGCCTCCTCATTGGCTGATGTCACACACCATGATTTTTTACGCTCCAAGGTGGTGTGATTTTGAAAATGCTTATATCATTTTGTAATTTTAAATATTTTATTTTCCTAATTGTGATGAACTAATTAGAAATACATGTCTATTCCCTATTGCGATAATAATACTAACAACTCTGAACTCTTTTCTTATTCCTTGTCTACGTAAAAAAAAACCTCGTTACATAAATTTAGCTAAGATTTAAAACTGGGCGTTGATGACTGAATTTATAACTCCTGTTTTTTTTGTCTAATAAAGAAGAATAAATAATGATATATTAAATAAACAACGAAGGACGACACATCATTGATTTATATGTTTGTAATCCCAGGAGATTGGAAGATTATTACCTAGTAGTACATTGAAGCACTCAGTAATGTGTACACCCGAAAAAACTAATGCCAACCCGATCTTGAAAGAAAAAGATACAACATACTGTATAAAGAGTGAGAGATCACATGATGTTTAACGACGTTCTTCCAATGTTTGTCACGTAATAAAATTCGCCAGCAGTTCCAAGGGACACAGAAAGTTAGTACAGTATCTAATGAAGACGTATCCCTAAGGAATGGCCGGAGGTGCACACTGGACATTCCAGTTCATCCTCTCTAAATAGAAGCAATCAAAACCGTATTTGTAGGGAACTGTTTTCGTCCAAGATAATTGGAAATGTTGGTACCTACTTACATGTTGTCAACCGTTTTTAGTGGTTATTAACAGGCATTAATGTAGCCGATTTATTAAAAAAACTAGACAAGTTCGTGAGTTGGACTCGCTCACCAAAGGTTCCGTACAAATTTATAGGTATATAATATGAATAGTTTAGGAATCGAATCTCACAGTTTTTAAAATAAACGGCCATATCTTTTTATTACGTGTACTTAATTTTTTATTACTTAATTTAACTACAATGCAGTGTTAAAACCAACTGCTGGGCAGTTTGGCGGATTGTAAAATAAGTGTACATGTATGTTGTGAATAAATGTTTAAAAAAAAGTTTAAATTTTTTCACAGCTTCGAGGGACTGTATACGGATTAATTTCAACTCAAACTCAAACAGAAAAAAAATATAGGTACAGGACGACGTAACAAACTTTCCGAAGCACTTCCATATCTCTTTGCAATCTTTTTTGGTCACCCATCCATGGACAGAGAGTGGCAACGTTACTTAACATTGCTTTTATCTTGATTTGATCCGTCGCCACTGAGTCGCAGACCCCTAATTTAATTGTAGTTATCTTGTTAAACTAAAATGTGACCTCAATACCCTGAGCTTTATACCCCTGATGTCAAATACGAACTGAGTGAACTATACTTAATATATGTACATACATATGTCACGTATTATGAGCTGGCGATGGTACGTCAATATTCTTATTTATGTCCTCACATCCATTCGTGAAACGTTCTACGATATATTATTCAAGTTTTAATCTTCGCTCGCGATAGTTTCCGACTACAAATATGGGTGGAGTCTTCGAGCCACGAATGTCGAGATATGCTATAGCATTGCCTCGAATTTTCCCTTTAGAAGTATACTTCTAAGGGGAGAATTCGAGGATAAAGAAATGCGTTATAATGGATTTAGATTGTAAGAAAAAGAAGAAATCAATCAATCAGTCAATTGCAGTCCAATGTTGGCGATAAGCCTACCCCAATTCAGTTCATAACGTTAAGGAAATTGGAATTAAATAGATTCATAATAGATACGTAATTATGTACATAATTCAATATGAGTGAAAAATCTGAAAGACTAATTGTAAATAAAACTAACAGTTAAACTACCAATGATTAAGTCCCGATTAAATGTTGTGTTAAATAAGATTTTTTTTGTTTTTAGGGATTGTATCATAAGAAGAGATTTAACAAGAAAAAACTTCGACAAGTGCGAGGTGCGAGTCGGACTTGCCCATCGAGGGTTCTGTACAAATTTGTAGGTACATGTTTTAAATAGTTCAGGAATCAAGTCTCACAGTTTTTTTAAGACTATATTTTTCGTGAATTAAATTACAACTGAATAATTTTCAATCTTTTCCTTATACTTGTAGTATAAGACGGTAAGTGCAGGCACGGCTCATAACCTGCAATTGAGATTACAACTTTCTTTTTTGGCAATCTAGCCATTTTATTGGCAAATTTCTGCCAGTATTTACTGTACACTTATGATTTACCTCGCATTCCGAGTTTTTTTTATGTGTAAAACGTGGAGCTGTGAAAATAATGACAGGTTCGTTTTCCGCCATTTTCAAAACTCCAAGATTATTAAACAACTTCGAAGTAAATGTTAAAATTACAAGATAAAGGTAAGCGTTTTCCGCCATTTTCAAAACTCCAAGAAACAACTTCGAAGTAAATGTTAAAATTACAAGTTAAAGGTAAGCGTAAAGGTAGCGAAGCCTTCAACATTTTTTCTTGTCATTTAAAAAATACTGTTTTTGACGTGATAACGTCTTATATGTCGATGACCGGGTGCACGCACGAAATAGTGTAACGTAATTGACTGGTTGCTAGGCAACAGTCACGTTATTATTTTGTTGCTAAGCAACCTCGAATGGCGATTACAGCAACATGAAATGTGATACAATTGGAAACAACGTTATTGATTGGTTGCTAACCTACGTGAATGGAGATATGTCATCAATGTTTTCTTATGACGTTATCACGTAATATTATTGTCCGTAAGCTGACTACACAGACAATTTTTTTTTTTATTTTTATCTTTATATACGTCAATCACATACGTCAAACTTTAATAAATTATGAGCCGTGGTGTACTTCTACTTTAGTGAACTCCAAGAATTGTAAAAAGGATTCAAGTGCCAGTTCCCCGCCTCACAAACTCCTATAATAGTACCATATCCAAGTCGACACAACTCCTTACGTTTGTTCTAGCCTCTCTACTGACATGGGTGGGCTATTTATCATAATATCACACCCGTTGTCAAGGTACTGACTAAACTCTTATTAGTTTTTGGCCCCTGTTTTATGCATGAAAGAGCATAGGTAATGAACGTATGTTGTCGATTTATTTAGATTATGTACATACCCGTCAAGATGAGGGATTGGGGTGCAAATTACCATCTTTAAGACTTTCGCATGTCATCATATACAACGTTATTTTTCTTATAGTGCAAAACTCAGACACCCAACCAGATTTATACTTTAAGAAATCATATGTAGGTATTGCGAGATGCTATGTAACTTGAGTTAAATAAGAGACGAGATCTTAAGTTAGTTATTGACTAGTTTATTTGCGAGACCGATGGCTAAGGCATCGGTCTCGCAATCATGAGGTCGCGACTTCGAATCCTACCCATTATACTACAGACGTGAACCTACCCCTAACACAAGCCTTTGAGCTTAGCTGGAGGGGTTAACAAGATTGCTAGTAATGTGGGACTCAATCTCACATTGCTAGTTATCTTTATATATAAAAAAAAAAAAAAAAACTATATAATAATCTGTTACTTCCACAATTCTTGCATGTACATGCTTGGGCGTTATGTTAGTGCTGCATTATTTAAAACAATATAATAACTAATCAGGTAAAATACATCACGTTCCTGAGTTTCTTATTTGCTATTTACTTATCGCCAACATATATCTATGGCTATCGCCATAATATGTATAAAAGAAAATGAAAGTATTGAAAACTTGAATAGTTATAAGCCGTTCAAGTTGTCTTGTGTTCTTCACACAATCGTGCTAATTGCGTCTCGTAGTACATAATCCATGGTTATTAATGAAAAATAAGTGATGATTACATTTAGCAGAATGTTAATTCATTAATCATTTTAACAGCCCAAATGCTGTTCACATTGTGATATGTGTAGGTGGTTATGGCCATAACTTCAAAAACAGGTAGGTGGTTTAGAGTTAAAATATTAAATATTTTTCAAAACTTTTTTTTTAATAATAATATATTGTGACACCTCACACAACGCTATCTGATCCCAAACTAAGCAGAGCTTGTACTATGGAAACCGGACAACTGATAAACATACTTATATAATTCTAAATATATACATATTATAGATAAATAACTCCCAGACACAGAATAAACCATCGTGTTCATCACACAAAGTTTTATCTTGGGTGGGAACCCACGACCTCTTGCGTAGCAGTCGGACACACTCCCACCGTGCCACAGAGGCAGTCATATAGTCATGGTCAAACTGATATTACTAAGTTATTTGGGGTAATGTAAATATTAAAAATCAACCTGTATGTCTACGCAATATTAGGTGTACGTGTATTTATGCATAGGTATGCTCGTTGCGCATTCTTCTGGTTGACAGAAAGGGGTGAACATTACCGTCTTAACTGGTGTAATTAAAGTCAAATAACTTTGTATTAATAAGTGAACATTTAAAATTCAGTCACACTTTTTTCAAGTCATATACACATTAATTACATTATAGTGTACCTATACAATTTATGTTAGTTTATAAACCTTAGAATATAAACTGTAGAGCCGTAGTCTAAGTGCTAAAATAGGCGAGTTGACGTATTAAGGCGTTCAATACATTTTTTTTATATAAAGATTCTAGCAATGTGGAATTGGGTCCCACATTACTAGCAATCTTGTTAACCCCTCCAACTAAGCTCAAAGACTTGTGTTACGAGTGGGTTCACGTCGGTAGTTTAATGGGTAGGATGATGTTACTATTAATTAATCATTGAGATAATTAGGTTAGTTTATAATTTATATCGGTGATTAATAGTAAAGCATTTAGTAAGTACCTATTATCCTTAAATCTCTACAGAAGAAACACACGAAAAAACGAAGAAGCACTCTGCTTGTCTCGATAAAAGTGAGACAAGCAGTGTTTCTTCGTTTGTTTTTCGGCAAATGTATGGCACAATGCCATAGATTTACACAAAGAAGGTCTAGGTGTTCAGGGTCCCGCTAGCACCACTCGAATAAAGAATACGCTTCTTTAACCAAACAATGACACCCTTCGCATCTATACTAATATTATAAAGCCGAAGAGTTTGTTTGTTGGAACAGGGTAATCTCAGAAACTACTGGTCCAAATTGAAAAAATCTTTTTTTGTTGGGTAGCCCATTTACCGAGGAAGACTATAGGCTATAAAACATCATGCTACGACTAATAGGAGCGGAGCAGCAATGAAAAATGTTGCAAAACGGGGAAAATTTACGCATACAAAGTTGCGCGAGTCAGTTAGTAACGAATAAGATTCTATATCTAAATCCAAACCGAAAGTTTAAACCAGTAAAATCCTTGCAATCAAATAAATCCACAAAAAAGCTTACTATTCGTATCTATCTCCACAACAACTTATCAGTCCAAATATAAACACAAAACATACGCAATACAAAACAAAATAATACCTCCGTTCATTTAAATACAGCGAAATTACACTTGCGAGCAGGCGTAAAATAAAATTATACATACAAAAAAGTGTAGCACATAGGAGCCACCTGGCTCATGAATAACGCACGAGTCTGCTAAGGAGCTAAGGTATTGAACACACTGTGCGCACTGCTATTATCAGGAATAGATCTTCTTGCAAGTTTTTTTTTTTATTATTTAAAGTTTATGCACAGAATTGTACAGAGGCGAACTTAATGCTAAAAGCATTCTCTGCCAGTCTGCCTTAGGGCGATGTTGAAATGAAGTATGTAGGTGCAGTAAACCTATATAATCAAAGAGAATATATTTCATATAATCAAACAAATAACACTAAAAAAATAATAGTGGAACAAATCACAATTAAACATACTTACATAAATACATATATACATAAATAAATTACATATAAGTAACAAATGTGGAGGTGACTCAACTAGTTCATCAAGGAACAGAGTAAGTACATTGCATTTAATATTAAGACGATTAGGTGTCAGTTTAATATCAGCGGCAGCGAATTCCAGAGTGAAATAGACTGAACAAGAAAACAGGTACCGACGAATCCAGAAGAATCAGAGGGACATAGAAGAAGCAGATTGTTGGTAGATCGTAGAGTTCCAGTACATGCACTCCTCTCACAGTAGAGATCTACTGTGAGAGGAGTGCAAGTATTGGAAGTTAGAAGTCAAGTATAAGGGTGCAGTAGGAGAATTAAGAATTGAATAGAGTGTAGTGAGAGCGCGCAAACGAAGACCTTTGCGAATAGGAACCATTTCAGTTTAGAACGGTAAGAAGAGACATAATCAAACTTGCGAAGATTAAAAAAGAATCTAATGCAGTTATTTAGTTAGTGTTAGAGAGTTTATTCTACATACTGTCTTAAGAACGTGGATTTTCCACAAATTTAAAGCCGTATCGCTACGGCTGTGGTCACGGATTGACGTTTAAAATTGTTGGTATAACGCGTACGTGGGAAATTATCAAATGTCTTCTCCCGCTGTGCGCACGAGCGGGAGGGTGCATCCAGACTCTTACTGACTAAAACCCATCTGTGTTCCTTCTTTTGCCCTGGTGTTCCGGGGGCACGGTCACTTTTTTGAACGATCCCGCACTCCCGGTGGGCGCCGGCCCAATTAGTATAATCTACGTTCATATTTTTGCAGCCAAAAAGAGGCAACAATGACATTGCCTAGACTTACGGTGGGCATCAGAGGCAGATCCAGGAATTTGGTTTGGAAGCTTGACCTTGCTGGGATAAGTTTATCTATGAAAAGCTCGTACACTGTAGAATTTATATTTATTAACTAGCAGTCCCGCACAACTTCGTCTACGTAATTTTTTCCCGTTTATGCAACACTTCTTATTTCTGCTTAGCTCCTATTGGTCGTAGCGAGATGTTATGTGTCCTATAGCCTTTCTCGATAAATGGGCTATCCAACAGTGAAAGAATTTTTCAATTCGGATTAGTAGTTCCTGAGATTACCGCATTCAAACAAACAAAGAAACAAAATTTTAGTAAGTATATGTATATTCGTTATCAGTAGTTACTTTGGACAATATTTAAGCACATATAGTTTTTACCCTTGTTGTAAGTAGATGCTCCTACTATGTTGTACACACTGAGGCTGATATTATAATAATAATAATAATAATAATAATAATAACCGGGCAACACCGAGCAATGCAAACGTCGTTTCTGAATACAATTTTTTTTTTTTCGAGGGGGGAACTAACCTTACTGTGTACCGTGAACGGATGCTGCCTCTGTTTCAGGTGCTTGAGCCGACTGTCAACGTTTCGGCACAACGATTATCGGACCTAGTGCGGGCCATTCAGCGCTGTCATCTGCTAGATGAGGCTGCACTTGAGAGACTACGCTCGGAGTACGCCCAGACTAGCCGCGAGATCCCTGCCCCGGTACAGGTTCCTACAAATGTAGTTGACTGTGAAGCTACGGGGCCGGATACCGCGGCTATTGTGGTAAGTACTCAGTGCAATGAGGAGATTAAGGCCGCTTTGGAATTTGCGCTTCGCGAATATCGGTCCACGCCCCACAATATTAGGCCACGCCTGCCTCGGTTACCTATGCATAGACGGAACATTTCGCTGGTGTGTGCTCTTGATTCGTTATTGCCTACTTACCTAGACAATAGCGAAGACCTCGGCGATACCCACTCAATCCTGTATTGTGCAGCTGTTGCGGCATGTCGTATAGGAGGTGTTAAGCTTTTAGCAGAAACCCCTACTATACGACCAAGGTGCGCCGTACCCGCGTGGCAATGCAGGATTGAGCGCCGTATTGCCGGGGCAAGGGTACTCATCGGCAAGTTGTCCTGCTTCAGGACCGGGAACACTCGCCCGAGAGTGATGCGCTTTGTGAAACGGGCATTCTTGGGGACTGACATCAGACCTCAGGATTATATGTCGCGTGTCACAGAGCGCATCGACTTCCTGAAGCAAAAAATCTATGCATGGGCAAACCGAATACGCAGGTACAAAAAACGCGTGGACAGGTATAACGTGAACTGCATGTTCCAAAGGGACCAAAGGTGGGTGTATAGAGACTGGCAGCGAACGGATCAAGGTGTGGATGGCGGGCATCTACCAAATGCTGAAGCGACAAGCTCGTTTTGGCGTAACATTTGGGCGGTGCCTGTCACCCACACAGAGGGGGAATGGATGCGTGACGTTGAACGAGCGTGCGAACTTATTCCGGAAATGAAAGATATTAACATTAACAGCACAGATGTAGCCAGTGCAGTCCGTCCTTTTTCTAATTGGAAATCTCCAGGCCCAGACGGACTGCACAACTTTTGGCTAAAATGGCTACGCAGTTCGCACGCTTGTTTGGCATCGCAATTCCAGTCCGCCTTAGAATATGCGTCGCTGCCAGCCTTTATGACTAAAGGAGTGACCCACCTGCTCTATAAGACCGGTAGTACCTCGGACCCTAGAAATTATAGACCGATAACTTGTTTACCATCGATCTATAAACTTCTTACATCCATTCTGAGAGCTAAAATAAATAAACATATACACACAAACTCCATCATGTGTACCTCTCAGAATGGATGTAGAAGTGGGGCCCGGGGTACTAAAGAGCTTCTCCTCATTGATATGACTATTAGCCAGCAGGTTCGCCGCAACCGAAAGGATCTATCGGTATGTTGGATAGATTATAAGAAGGCGTATGACTCCGTGCCACATACATGGCTTCTGAGGGTGTGGTGGCTGTGAGTGGAATCCGAAGGGTGAGTCCCTTCGGATTCCACTCACTTTAGATCACTTCTCGCAACCGAGACCTATAAGTATTTAGGTATATCGCAGGCACTGTGCATTGATGAGGTTAACATGAAACAGCTGTTGCAAGAACGTTTCTTCGGTCGCCTGAAAAAAGTGCTTAATAGCCTTTTGTCAGGTGGCAATAAGATCCGGGGTTGCAACAGTTGGGTCATGCCACTTCTAATGTACTCCTTCGGTATACTCAAGTGGACTCAGACAGAATTAGACACCCTGGATCGAAAAGTTCGTACACTCATGACGTCATACCGAATGCATCACCCGCGTTCATCTGTGATGAGATTGTATATCCCGCGGAAGTGTGGGGGCCGGGGTTTGTTGAACCTCAAGTCCCTTCATAACCGCGAGATATACAATCTCAGAGAATATTTTCTCCATATGGACGTGGGTGTGCATCGGGATGTTGTCGCGGTGGACACCGGGCTTACCCCGCTCTCCTTGGCTAAAGAGAACTGGCGCAGGCCTGTAGTACTTGGAGTCAACGAACGCAGGGAGGTATGGCAGAGCAAGGAGCTTCACGGTAGGTTCTTTCGGGCTCTTCATGGGCCCGATGTGGACCTACTAGCATCTGTGGCCACGCTACGGTTCGGTGACCTCTTCGGGGAAACCGAGGGTTTTGTCTGTGCAATTGCTGAGGAAGTTATCATGACGAATAACTACCGGAAATATATACTGAGGGATGGCACTGTTGACATCTGTCGTGCACGTCACCGACCTGGTGAGTCCCTCAGACATATCGTTCCCGGCTGTTCACGTCTTGCTAACGGCGAGTACTTGCACAGACACAATCAAGTAGCCAGGATAATCCACCAGCAACTTGCTCTGAAATACCACCTTGTGGACGTTGAAGTCCCGTTCTACAGGTACGTTGCTAAGCCTGTTCTTGAAAATAGTCGTATCACGTTGTACTGAGATCGCTCTGTCATCACAGACAGGTTGTCGCTAACAAGCCTGATATTGTGCTGATAGACCGATCTGAGCGCCGTGCAATGATTGTCGACATCACCATCCCCCATGACGAAAATCTCGTGAAAGCCGAAAAGGATAAACAAATAAAATATCTGGATCTGGCGCACGAGATTGTCGATATGTGGGATGTTGACGCGGCAATCATTGTACCGATAGTCGTCTCCGTTAATGGTTTGATTGCCAAGAGCCTCGACCAACACCTTGAGAGGCTCGCGTTAGACGGTTGGATCAAGCGCTTGATGCAGAAGGCAGTACTTCTGGACACGGCTCGCATTGTGAGGAAGTTCCTTTCTCTGGGGCCGTAACCACCGGTAGCTTGGTCCCTGTAAATGTATTTTTTATATATATATTTAAAAATGTAATTTATAAGAAAAAAACGAAATAAAGAGAATAATAATAATAATATCTTGGGACAACTCACACAACGCTATCTGATCCCAAACTAAGCAGAGCTTGTACTATGGAAACCAGACAACTGATAAACATACTTATATATTTCTAAATACATACATATTATAGATAAATAACACCCAGACACAGAATAAACCATCGTGCTCATCACACAAAGTTTTATTCTGGGTGGGGATCGAACCCACGACCTCTTGCGTAGCAGTCGGATACACTCCCACCGCGCCACAGAGGCAGTCGCTTATTTTATCTCATGTTCCAACTTTTTAATCATATAATTTGCATCAGTCTTTTTACATGATGTATGGTATATTAATGGCAGCACCTTACCCCCATATCAATTTTATAAACATTCAACCATTGTAAAATTGACAATTTGAAAAGAGTGGCCGCGAGTTTTTATTGCCAGGTTCTTTTTTCCAATTTTACCTATTGTTTGCGAACTTGGCATTACACGTTCATGTAGTCTGTCTGTCTGTTACGTTTTCACGCTCAAACAGCTAAACCGATTTAGATGAAATTTGGTGTGGAGATAGTTTGAGTCCCGAGAAGGACATAGAATAGTTTTTATCGCGATAACCGACTTCCACGCGGGCGGAGCCGGAGTATTTTATACCCCTTTAATGTTTACTATTGAAATGCTATGAAGAAGAAGAAGTTAATTTTAAAATGACAAGGTTGAACTGTGAACTAAATTATATCTTGTCATTTTAAAATTTACTTCAACGCAAATGCTACAAGGTCGTAGTCTTAATTGCGAGTTACATGTTGTGCCGGAGCCGTCATGTTACAAAGATGACCATAACATTCTAACAATTTTGTGTTACATAACATTAAGTTTAAATCATTATGTATTCGAAATTTAGACGCATTCGGCTTCAAATTTCCTCATCTCTTCAGATCTATGTAAAACAGCGGAGATAGAAATAGTCAAGATCAATGACATTACAAGGTGCTTAAAGCCACTACGATGGATGACAAGCGCAGCATAGTACGTCCACAAATTAGAAACATAGAGATTGCCGGCTACCTATAATAAGCAAAAACAGGCTCACTAACACATAGGCAAACACGTACACAAATCTCGGTCTAACTCGGTTGAATCGTCAACCGAGATTTAGCACGTTGAGAGCCCCATACGTGTGTACCTATATATGTGTGCATGAATTTCTTGTTGAGCTTTTAGCCGACCTTCAGTGGCTATGTATGGTGTGGTACGTCCTTCTACTATTTAGACCAGGTCAAGTTGGCAAGAAACCAATATCGGTTGCCAACTTCAATTGGTTTATCTGCAGACAGTACTGTTTGTTGTAGAAATCTATAGACGAATGCTTTATTTGCCAATGAATTGGTTACAACATAAAAAGAATAATAATTTCACTTCTCGGAACTGTATTGAAAATTAAATTGTAAACAAAATTGGTTTTTCTTCGAACTTATTAAGGTTTATACCTTAAGTTGATTGGGGAAACGGACACTAATATATACGACTCTGTTTAAAATGTCACTCTATTGGGTACTTGAGATTGTCAAATTAATAAAATAACAGTAAATTATTTTACGGCTATAAATTATCCTAATAAAAGTATTTGTCCACAATTTAACATGTTTTAGTATCTACACCCATCAAAATAAACACTTAAAGTAAATGATTTGACACCAGAAAATTATGACGTAATTGTTTTGTATAATAAAATCATTTATTTGTTCAAAATCATACATAATTATAGTTACTTTAATAGGCATTTCTTGCCAATTACTTTATTAAAATAAATAATTGCATTTGAAAAGATAAAAAAATTTGTAGTTCCGACCCAGGAATCGAACCCATTCCTGGGTTTGGACTTAAAAAAAAAATATCTTTTAAAAATGCAATTATTGTATTCATACATAATTAGATAAAACCCACCAAATTGCAGAATAGTTTGTCGGCGGGGTTAAAGCTCGTGTTAGTAGGTGCACTATGTTTCTATTAATGATTATAAACAATAGTAACAAATAATATCGATGTACAGCTTAAATAAAAATAAAAAAATATGTTCTTCAGGGTTAAATTTGGAAAAAGTTATATGTAGGTAGGTACTTACAAATCAATTAACAACTTAAATAAAATTAAAATAATTCATTAACAATTGAGTAATAAGTTACTTGTCATTTCTACAAGTAACACATTTCTCAATTGTTTTTTAAGGCTCAAGCTGCCATGGCTCTTTCTGAGCCAGGCAATATTATTAAAAATTGTGGGAGTCAGGGACTTGTTGGTACTTTCTCTGCAGTAGTTCCGCACTGATGGTCGTACTAGTTTAAGCTCTCAAACTCTTCTGGTATTTATATATTGTAAGTGTTATGTATTCGTACTTTAAACTGGTCGTTATAGACTAGCTCTAGAATCACCAAGTACCTGACCTTCTCATGTACGGGAAGTATATTACTTGCAGTAAACAGTCTCTCATAGTTACTTTTGCATTGGAGTTTAACATTAGAACTGTCTATTTTTAAACTAAATTGTGTTGAACTACGTAATTAATTTTGAGATGCGTTTCATTGAAAGGTCAAAAGTCGCTTGAAAGAGAGAGAATCAAGGCGAGTTTCTAGAATAAATAATATTGGATTAGTTTTATCGCCGCATGAATAGTATGCATGTCTGGCCTAAACAAACACATACACAAGATGCGTCTCACCGATACCAATGTTTGCAGATTCTGCCATAAGGATGAGGAAACACCTATACACATCCTCTGTGGCTGCGAGGCAACTCATCACACCAGGAGCCAGCACCTTGGAGGGCACTTCACACAATCACACCTGACGACGTTAAGGCCACTCCACCGAGATACATAGTCGACTACGTAGTCAGATTAAATCTTGGAGATGTCCTTTAAGGAAGAAAGAGGCGACACAATAGATCTTTTAGGTTGCAGCGATTTCCGGGCTATATATCCCGGCCTCTATCAACAATACAAAATGCATGTCTAGCAACAAACTGGCGCAAAACGTATAAAATGTCGCACTGTACACACCAAGCCTTACCTTGCCTAATTACGACTAAGAAGCGGTTCGATCTTCGACTTGCAGAATCGAGTTTAGCAAAATTCCAAGTTAGTAATTGGCGAAACTTTTCCGCGCCAGTGTATTTAAGATGTTTGCCGCGTTCATTTTGCGTGTTACGTTTTATTGCCACTTGCATGCATATAACGGTAATATGCATATTTTAAAAGTTTGAGCAACTGTGAAGGTTTGAAAAGTTAAGGATGTATTTTTATTAATTTTATTAGTGTCGGCATGATTCTGTGCCTATTTATCATCATCATTGGTCTATACCATCGTGATCAGATGATTAAAACAGCATCACAAGAGCCTCAGCATTTTCGCTGGTGATACCTCTTAACGAATGTATCGCGTGAGACGCGATTTAGGTGGCGTAAGCATGCCCAGAACTAATAATAATATCTTTGGACAACTCACACAAAGCTATCTGATCCGAAACTAAGCAGAGCTTGTACTATAGAAACCAGACAACCGATAAATATACTTATATATATCTAAATACATACATATTATAGATAAATAACACCCAGACACAGAATAAACCATCGTGGTCATCACACAAAGTTTTATCCTGGGTGGGGACCGAATCCACGACCTCTTGCGTAGCAGTCGGACACACTCCCACCGCGCCACAGAGGCAGTCAAAAGTCAAACTTGCGTCGCCCACTTAACCTAACTGACAGAACCTACAGGAATTACTAGTCAGTACGTGCGGCGCCAGATCGGTGCTAACTCGTGTCCTACGGGAGGTACCATACCGGGTTTTGTTTCGAGATTACCTCTCTTCGCACTGTTTATGTTTGCGATGTATTGCCGTTAGCCGCCTCTTAATCGCAATATGTACATATTTTAATTTTTAATCATTTTATTAAATAAAACAAAATTACATTTAAATCAACTTCCAATTATTTTTTTAAAATTAATATTCATTTAAATAAATTTATTGTAATCCATTAAAATCTTAAACCCTTAGGATGCGATGGAGTGAAGACTTTCATAATGGTCTCGACTAAAGAAGTAGTTCAACATTAAAAAAAAAGAGCAGTGTCAAGACATGAAGGAAAACATTTTGAGGTGAGGATGTCCTAAAACAAAAATGGTTCAATCAATAACGTGATCGTTGCTTAACAACCAATCAATAACGTGACCGTTGCTTAGCAACCAAGCAATAACGTGTCCATTGCTTAGCAACCAATCAATAACGTGACCGTTGCTTAGCAACCAATCAATAACGTAACCGTTGCTTAGCAACCAATCAATAACGTGACCGTTGCTACGTGACACGTATCGTGCGTGCATCGATTTATAAGACGTTATCACGTTAAAAATGTTTAGTGACATCCACTAATACCGGACTGACCTCTTATGGTGGCCCGTGCCCTCTTCTCTTGTGTCATGTGTCCCTACACTAGAAACATTATGTACAAGGCGTATGTTATAAGAACTCCATAAGGTATTATGTAATAAACCACAGACAAACAAACAGTAAATGGTCATCTATAAAAATATTTGACGTTGAAATTGCTACTATGACTCTTCTAAATCATAATATGTTTACCCTGTCACGATGATATGCACGATCAGCAGTGTATCATAGATCCTTAGTGGTGTGTCACGGATTAATTTAACAATAGACAGTTAATGGAATTGGCAGGATTAACCGTATATTATCTAATTACATATCGCATTAGGTATTCCGTCAACTAGATAAACTTGGTCGGCCCGCTGAAATGTATATCAATTATAAATGGCGTCGAAGATAATTAATTATTTAATGTTACATGTGTATTATGTCGTATTTTGTCGTTTGATATTTGTTTAATGGATAGCGGGCAGATGTTCTATATTAATAAAGTAATTAAATAGCTTAGTATTTATACATGAAATATTGATGGAGAAATTTTGCTTCTATAATAATATCTTGAGACACACACAACGCTATCTGATCCCAAACTAAGCAGAACTTGTACTATGGAACCCTGACACCTAATAAACATAATTATATATTTCTAAATACATACATATTATAGATAGATAACGCCCAGACACAGAATAAACTATCGTGCTCATCACACAAAGTTTTATCCTGGGTGGAGATCGAACCCACGACCTCCGGCTTAGCTGTCAGGGTCACTAACCATTAGACCAACAGGCTCTATGTTTGTTCAATAATAATATAATTTTTATTCGCGTGGTGACGGAGTAACAATACAAAATGTCATCACTCTATCTCATCCTGAGGGTGTCGTAAAAAGCGACTAAGGGAAATACACCACAAACATAAACAGTGCGAAGAGAGGGAAACTCGAAACAAAACCCGGTATTGTACCTTCCGTAAGACACGAGTCAGGTCCTGCAAGAGATCTGGCGCCGCACGTAGTGACTAGTCATTCCTGTGGGTTCTGTAAGTAAGGGGAGAGTGTGACGCAAGTTCTGGACATGCTTGTGCCACCTATATCACGCCCCAGGCGATACAGCGTCCGTGGAGAGGGCAGTCACCAACGAAAATGTTGAGGCTCTTGTGACACCGTTTTAATCATCTGATGGCACAAGATGGTATAGGTCAATGATGGTGATGATGTTTGTTTGTGTGTTATAATTTCAAAGTCAATGAAATTTGGCATGAAGGAGCAATTAATACCTCTGCTTAATACATGTTCCCACAAAAACCTTCCAAAGCAGCAGCAACTATTTCATAATTAAAAGATAGTCTAGATAGGGGAAGCAATAAATTACCTAGTAAAAGTGTTATGCTCAAATTGTCATTTATAATCATAATCATATTTATTTGTTTAAACATAGGTAGTACAATAAAATTGTTACAAATAGTAAAGTATCACTATGTTTCACCTTACAGGTATACAAACATTTTAATTATTACAGCGTGCTTCATAAAACATAATAAAATTGATTAGACTAAGCAAAATAATAATTTAAATCTTGTAATGATAATAATAAATTTATTAAAAATAGTGAATAAATGGCTATAATCATTGTAATTAATTGTTAAAAATTAATTGTCAAATATTTATAAAATCATTAACATGATAAAAACATTTGTCGATCAATTATGATGTCAGTTTTTTTTTGAATAGCTTAAATCTTTAATTTCGTCTGGTATTTTATTAGTTTGAACTGCCTGAGATATAAGATTTTTGTGCAATGGTATAAAAAAATGCTGTTATCCCAAATAATCAAGGCCAAATATAATTCAGCCTAACCAATTTAACCTCATTTTTAAACAGTGTAATGAAGTTTCCCTTAATTTATCCTACTTCATTACAAAACTTGCGTGAAACGAATGTGTTTTTGAAAGCGGAAAATCGCGCATATTCGTCACAGCTCGAATGAATGCTGGTTAATTTTAATACTATTTGAGGTTGAATTTTGCCGCTAGGAATGAAATTAAAAAGCCGAGGGCTGCGGTGAATAATTTCAAAATGCTGTTTAAAAGTTCACGGGATGTACGGCGCTGATGCGTGGCGAACTTGTTGCTTTAATTAGTTGTTAGTAATTAAACATAAAAGAGATCAAAGTTGGTAAAAAAGGTTCAAAGGCTATGTGTGTATACAAGATATGGTATGGAACGATAAAAATCTTATACTTCTTTGTTAGTACCAGCCTCAGGGAGGTAAAAACTTTGCCGCGTTTTGAGGAAATCATTATCCTCTCTCTAACAATGCATTAAGAAAATATCCACAGTCATTGTTAGACATACTCGTATAAATATTTTTTTACGAAAATAATCTGGTATAAGCTATTTTTGTCATGATTTTTATGTACCCATTTCTGCACCTATAATGTTAGATCGAATATACAGTGCAGACTATTAAGAACTTTACACTTATAGAGAAGATAGAATACAAAAAAATGTAGACGATCGTTATCTATTATATTTATCGTGCATATTTGCATATCTAAAAATGGTTATCTGTAGAGTCGGTTTACGGGTGATAATTTTACGTCATAACGTCATAAGAAAACATTGATGACATTATATAAACTACCATGCCTGTGCTGTGACACCTTTTTAAATTTCCAATTGTATCGCATGTCGCTGCAATCACCAAAACATTGACGACATTGTAATAAACACCCATGACTGTGACAGCTTTAGTGGACCCGGGCGCATGCGCCCGATATTGCCATGCGCCACAGGGCAGCAGGATGTCATTTTGACGTAACCGGAACGGCAGCAGTGACGTCACACTTTTTCGTGAGTGCAACCGGGCATCGTTTTATAAGACGTTATCACGTTAAAAAATACCAGGTGGGCATAAAAACGGAGGAGTACTAAATATAGTCTTGAAATAAATAGACTCACATGTTAAACCTTTCCACCCACCCTGCGTTTTCCAATTCGTGACACACGTGTCCAATTTCTTAAATCAATCCGATTGCTTGCTCTGTTTTTCTTACCAAATTAAACAAGGATAGCACGAGATCTTGTTTCGAGGCATTACGCGTGTAAGTCTGTTTGAAAGCTTTTCATTCTAACCAACCGTATGCCCCGCCAGTTAGTTGCATTCTCTTGATGATAATATATATGCAGTGGTACTACTGACACGGTGTATATGTATTTAAGCCGTGTGACCGCAATGCGGGTTCTGCGCCGGTACTTAAAACAACCAGGGATGGTTGCGATGATTTATACTAGCTACGAGTAGTTTTGGCTTTTGAAAATTGTTATTTTTGTGTGTAAGTGTAACAGCTTGTTGAAAAATGGTGAATATGCATTAAAATTTGTTCTGTGTTGTTTATTTTCTTCATAGAAGTGTAGAGTATGACTGCCTCTATGGCGCGGTGGGAGTGTATCCGACCGCTACACAAGAGGTCGTGTGTTCTACTACTCTACCACTTTGTATGATCCACAAATTATTATTCCGAGTCTGGCTGTACTTTACTTACTTTACTTTAGTACTTTGTGTCCGTGACTTGTATGATTGTCTAATCCCCCACGACACAGGGTTTGTACCCTACTGCAGGGGTCGTCTTTAGAAAACAAATAATTCTTAGGAAAACCATATAGACCCACTCTGTACTTATGCTGTCTGCACACAGTAATTATTAACGCAACGTTTAACGGTTATCAGCCTTAGCTGCCATAATTCTGACAAAACCTTATTGATCTTTATGACTTTAGCATTATTAGGCCTTTGCTAAAATACCAAGGTATAGGATGTGAATTATTTGCATATTATTTACAAACTTTTGCTTTCATTGTTTTGTCAGTAACTTTGGCAATAATACAATTACTTTAATAATGTTGTTACTTTTATTAATATTTCTAGATCGATTTAGGATTTCACGGTGGTCAATCTCAGTAGAGATTTGAGAGATAACTATTCAAGTGCTGCCATTTAAGTGGGTTCTTTGTTGTCTCAAATATTCGTCCAGATCGATGAAAGATTAGGCACAAGAACAACGCTTAACGTGCTTTACACGGCTTTAAAGCTAATCTAACTTGAGCACACACACCACTGATTCTGTCGGCTTGGTTGAATACCTATACATCATCATAGTACCTATATATATAACTCCGGCTCTTCAAAAATGGAATTAAATGATTTTTACAGAGTCAGCAACCGAGCAATACTGCTGGTGATGAACGTCCTTATGCTACGGTAACTGCTTACCACCAGAAGGGCCGTAAACTTGTTTGATACCTACGACGAATAAAAAAATAGTTTTGAATAGTTTTACTGGCCTAATGTAAATACATTCTGCAAACTGTAGCTTTCACAAAGCTAGATACAATAAATAAACATATTGACAAAATTGAAAACCCAAACACCAAAGCAGAGTAACGTAAATATTGAAAGTGCAACATAAAAATGTCCAACAAACATTTCATCGCATCTCCGCTAGAGAATAATTCAATTTGTTAAGGATAGGAGCCGTTGGGTCGCGTAATGGCGCTTCGGAAGCAGACGTCGTTGCACCTGCATCCTTCGTTTCTAGGTACAGACGTAGCTCACTGATGTCTCGTGTATTGATGTTGGGATTTTTGATGTTAAATTTTTTTGTTGGGTTTAATGGTACCTAATGTAATAATAATAATAATAAAAATCATTTATTCACTTAGGAAGCAAAATACTACACTTGTGAAAAGTCGATTCTACATTTACTGGTAATGCCTGTTCGCAAACAATAGGTAAAGCCCGAGAAAAGAACAGGCAATAAAAACTCGTGGCCACTCTTTTCAAATTGCCAATGTTTACAATGTTTCTCTGTTTATAAACTGTATATGCAGGTAAGGTGCTGCCACCATTATATTATACACCATATATTAGAGGACTGATGCAAAAAAAGAGGTCACTAATATTAGAAGAGTACACGATAAAAATAAAATAAAATGAAAAATGATAAAAATACTTCTAGATTTTTAAACAAGGGAGTTCATCTTTCTATTCTTATTCTTTACTCAGTGAAGGTTGTGTATAGTCTGAAGACTAAATATTTAAACATTGTAAAATTGGCAATTTGAAAAGAATGGCCGCGAGTTTTTATTACCAGGTTCTTTTCTCTGGCTTTACCTATTGTTTGCGAACTTGGCATTATCCAATCACTTTCTCATTACGCTAGGATGTTCTGTTTGCTGCAGTTCTCATGGCATCTACAACTCGCAAATTTGATCCATCCATTGGATAGGTATCCGTCCGTCAAACAGACTAACCATAATCTGCTTGTTAAAGTTATATAAGTGAGAGTAGTAGCTCCTATTGTATACAATAATTTAGCTGTTAAAAAAATGTTTATTTCGTTATCTCATACATTTATAGAATAGTTTGTAGACGAAGGTATCCTTTTAAGTGTATGAAAACGCTTGTGTTAAGATACCCCCCCCCCCCTTCCATAGCAAAGGTTACACAGAATAATGAAATATGTTTACTGCATCGTTGCGTGCGTGTGTGTGTGCTTGAAAAATTGCGAGCAATCGAGTTTGTGCGGTAATAAGCCCTACTATGTATCAGCTATGTCCTGTTAATCTGTATTAATATTATTAATGCGAAAGTTTGGATGAATGGATGGATTTTTGTTAATCAATCACACCAACATTTGCGTACGAATCTAAATAAAATGTGACACTGAGATAGATTATAGTCCGGAATAAGCAGCGGTAGCCTATTGGCTAAGGCATCGGTCTCGCAATCATGAGGTCGCGGGTTCGAATCCTACCCAATAAACTACTGACGTAAACCCACACTTAACACAAGCCATTGAGCTTAGCTGGAGGGGTTAACAAGATTGCTAGTGATGTGGGACTCCATCCCACATTCTAGTTACCTTTTAAAAAAAAGCTACTTTTTCCGTAAAATGTACGGTTCGTATGAAATAGATTAAAGTTTTTAAATATCCACGCAAACGAATTCGCGGGCAACTGCTAGAACCTATGACTAAAAATCGGTCAAGCCGTCTTTGCGTCATCGGTGAACAAACATACAAAAAAAAAAACTAAAAAAAAAACTGTCCAATTGAGAAACTCCTTCTTTTTAAAGTCGGTTGAAAAGATTTTTACGACATTTAAATGAATCTTACAATTAGCCAGCAGATAATCCCAATATATTCTTAGTAACGCATATTTCCAAACGACTAATAAATTCCTATCACATTATACCTAAATGAATTCGGCTGAATTCAATTATAGGTAGGTACGATTTATAATGGTCGACTGTCACAGTGCTACTAGCAACTAAATTCTGTTTAGTATTCCATAGTTTAATTTTATGCTAAAACAGTCTATCAGCTTGATTTGCAGCCCTGAACCGGGCTTAAATTAATTTAATAATTTGTATGTTTGTATGGTTTCCACATTATTACTTTTTGATAAATATGTCATTAAATTATAGAATTTTATAAGCTACGGGTCTTAATCGCCTAAATATTTTATTTTAAGGCCAAATACCTTTGTTTATTGCCCGACGTTTCAACCGTATTGCAACCGCCGTGGTCACGGGCTTAACTTATAAAATTATATAATGTGTATAAATCGCGAAAGTTTACGAACATTTATATTATAAAATTTCAATAATAGTTTGCTTTTGTAATTGCTTTAATACGATGCCACAAAATCGTATCATGTGGAGGCTCAAATTGACTTTAGCAGACATGTCTCAGTGTCAGAGTTGGTAAAGTTGGTTACCCTAAGGTCGTCGAAAACAAGCCCCGATTGGGAAGATTTCTTTCCTCCATGCATTTAAATCTTATACCTTAAAACGAGCAATTCTTGAATATATGTAACTAGGTATATATGCCATAGGTATATGCCTTTATATACAGGTAATCTGAATCTCGTCATTTCCATGAAATTTAGTATGCAGGTGGTTTCGGGGGCGATAAATCGATCTAGCTAGGTTTCATTCTTAGAAAACGTCGTTTAAAAAAACCGAGCAAAGTTCGATCATCCAGGTACTTCATATAAATACGATTTGGTTATTATTTCTTAAGACTTTTTAAAGAACTACGACTCTGGGGCTGATTCAGATGTTGCTTACAAATATAATACGGTCACAGCACAAAGGCTGAAATCTATAGAGCGTACTATGGCTTTTGATCAAGCCTACCATAATTGAAACTTGAAAAAAATCTTAATATTGCATTTGTTGCAATGGTCACAGCGCAAGCTGAGCATAATCTTAGAAGATTATATCTACAAAATCAAGTTAATCTTTGTCAAGTTTTTTGTAATGTTTAACCTAAGCTAAACTTGTGTTAGACCAAAGTACGCTTTATAGATCATAGCCTAAGACAACATTTTTTATTTAAATATTGAGACAATCACACAACGCCATCTGATCCCAAACTAAGCAGAACTTGTACTATGGAAACCAGACAACTGATAAACATGCTTAAATATTTCTATATACATACATATTATAGATAAATAACACCCAGACACAGAATAAACCATCGAGCTCATCACACAAAGTTTTATCCTGGGATCGTGGGTTATCGAACCCACGATCTCCGGCTTAGCAGTCAGTGTCACTAACCACTATACCAACAGTTTTACCCTGTACGGTATCTGTACCTATAACCTTTTGCACATGTTCATACTTAATTGCCGTATACCTACAAAAGTCGAAATTGTAGTTGTACTATTATAGGTAGTCCGATTGAGAAGTATAATGCTTCTGATTCTGCACACTTTAATATTTCAGCCATAGTTGCCGCCTCTCATCATCTTGCAGCCTGTATGAATTGTGATACATAAAACCTTTTACTTTTAAAAAGCTTTTCACCAAACTCAGTTTACCAGTACTTTACGACTGATCATAAAATGCATGGCCTAGACTGGCGACGGGGACTAAAGTACAACATTTTGCCCTTCATAGCTCTAACCTCACTGAAAATATAAATATTTTGTACTTAAGTATATCCTAAGTGTTTAAAATGAGGCACCGGGTACCAACAACTCCTCAAACAATTTGTGACCACGACTAGTGAATCTGGTGTAAACGTCAAACAATCTACGTAAAATAATAATAATAATAATATATAGCCTTTTATTCAGGTCTCTTAGCTGGTAACAATGCTGTCCATTTGAACCTAAGTTATAATGACAATAAACTCATAAACTAAGTAAAATTTTATCTATTATCTGTTGTTTGGTTATCTTTCCTAGATCTGTTTCCCAATTGGCAAAGGCCTCCTCCAACCTTCTCCATTCCTTTCTTTCGCCACTCTATTCCACGTGACTCTGCCCACTTGTCTAATATCATCGGCCCATCTTTTTTGCGGTCTACCTCTTTTTCTTTTACCTTCTCTAGGGTATTATAAACAATCTACGTATTTCGTTGTAATCATTTAGATCGATGATGTTAGTCCAATATTAAACGTTACCATTAATCAGTTTAAGAATTATGAGTACTTCCACATACAAGCAATTATACCCATCCTTGATACACCAGCTCATAAACACTTATATCTACGGCCAATAGCAGGGATCCGGTGATTCATAGAACAACGCATACATTAAAACGGGAAGGAATTACTCGAATTTCTCAAGATCTTAGATTATGTCGTCGAAAACAGGGTAACATCGGCCTTAGAGGGCCAAGATAAATTATCCTTCAGGACGATTTAACATACTGCAGCAGTGAGCACAATATTTATTACGTTTCCTGAAATGGTCGGTTTTTTCGAAACGCGTATGGCCATATTGTTTTTAGGGTAGGCATAAATTAAAACGTTGTAAAAAGTGGACTGTTTGGGTATTTTTGTTTGTGTTTTATTTCGTTTTCTTGATGATTGAGACTGGTTTTGAGATTGCGTTAGAGTGTATTGGCACTGTTGGAGCGGTTGCAGATTGTAGAGGTTGTGTAAGTTCCATTGCCAAGAGGGGCAGCTTTTTTTTATTTTTTTGTTATAAATCTGGGTGTTCTTTGGTAATTATACACCTATTTGTATAGATCCTAGTGGTACAGTGTTCAGCTCATGACCAAATTCACTACGTCGATAAACTGTTTTAATTTATTTTAAAAACAATTTCCGTACCTGGAAATTGCTTTTAAAATAAATTAAAATAGTTTATCGTCTTTTTAATATTTTATTATCTTTTACTCCTATGGTTAATTACCTATGTAGTTTGTGAAATAACGAATACCAGACCTAACAAATTAAATAAGTTATCGTAGTTGCCTATACACATTTTTTTTCTATGCTAAAACTTGACATAAAGCCATACAATTATAAGCTTATCCGAATTTAAGTCCATTTTCTGGGCCGTTTCCTTAACAAATCTACAACTAATACACGCCAGGCCCTAATGTATATGCGTCCGTTCGTAAGGCCCTGTTTATCATAATTTCGGCCAATACAGCCCTCTGTCAAACAATAGACGATATTATTGGGTTCATAGCGCCACATGTATTATGTATGAGACTTCTGAACGCACTTCTCAGATGTTAGGCACTATGATTGGTGTGACGATGATTTCGACAGTTAGTAGATGGTCTCACCCAGTTGCGCTAGTCTGATTAGGTTTTGTCTATATTTTCATCAATGTTTCTGGGTACCATACAATTCCTAGAACTGAAGAATAAATTTAATGGTAGTGACTCTGATATACATTATTAATTTGATTCTCCTAAGTCAAACTTTATAATTTAAGTAGAAAAAAATACGTATTAGATTGACATATTATGATTTCGTATAACAATCTCAAGTGCTCAGGTTACTTCTTATCTGAATCCCACAACAGTTTAGTTAGATATCGTTTATTCGCTCAAATATTATGGCAACCGAACGGGTCAATGTTTCGTCAACTTTGTGTAACTAAAAAATCACATCCCTACTTTACATATAGGGGAAGTAACCTATTTTTTTTTCAAAATGCTATTCTTTCACTTTGTTAGCACAAGTAATATGTGTATCCATGCAAAATTACAGCCTTCTATCACTGACAGTCTCTTAACTAAGCTGCAGACGGACGGACGGTCATACGGAACGGAACGGAACGGAACTACTGAACCCTAAAAAAAAGATGCGCATATTTTTTCATTAAACCTAGCTGACTTGTTATCCAATCTAACGGGGTAGATTTTTTTAGATTAGAACTTGATCGGAAAATGCAGTAAACGATTTTAATTAAAAGAATCCACCCTTCGATTGTCTACTAAACAATGTTCACATACAATCGTTTGAAATTCCACTGCGTTTTGTTCGTTCATTAGTATTTCCTCGAGTTAACTAGTCAAAGGCAAGTTGAGAAATAAGACTACTTTGGTTGTATTTAATTAAGACGGGTTCTACTAATACGGTGTACATTTTGTTTTGGCAGATTTACCATTTAGTTCAGATATATTATTATTTGTTAGTATAGTGTAGCTTATTTAAGAATTTTGAGTCGTATAACTTGATGTAAAGAAGATACAGTATTATTTTAAGCACGTTGCATTAAATATAAAAAAATATTCTCGTGTCAAATCTATAATAATATTATAAAGCTGAAGAGTTTGTTTGTTTGTTTGAACGCGGTAATCTCAAGAACTACTGATCCGAATTGAAAAATTCTTTCACAGATAGCCCATTTATCGAGGAAGACTATAGATTATATAACATCACGCTACAACCAATAAGAGCGGAGCAACAATGAGAAATGTTGCAAAAACGGGGAAAATTATGCAGACAAAGTTGCACACCTAGTTGTAAATATGTGTAGGTATCTATACGTAATTTTTTTGTAAATTAGTCAATAATTTATTAATATTTTTAAATTGAAATCAGAATTGAACGTTCGATGATAATGACCTACCTATCTCTATTTTAAAGAAGATACCTAGGGTCTTATAGTAAGAATAAAGTAACTGCATCCTTTATCGTAAGTTCAAACTATTCGTATCTACTAACAGATGTAAATCGATGCAATTTTCAAAATTCCACAATCGATGGTCACCTTACACCAGTTCTCGTTACGGCTCACGAGTTGTATGGCCGAGGAATCGATGCCGTCGCATAAACTCGACGATCCACGGACGTTACCCGCGAGTTTAACAGGATCAAACCGCTGAAACTTTGTTGAATATCATGTTTATAGAAATGATGGATTTGAGTAGGGAATGTTTTGGTTGATGCGATTACAAGTCTGCTGGATCAGTCTTGTGGCTTCGTTTGTTATGTTCATATTCATATCTTTATTTGCATTCTACAATGTAAATTAGGTGTTACAGAATGAATACGGGTCGATATGGAGCCTGTGTAGGCACCGCAAAATTTTACAATAATATTGATGAACTTACAAATTATCTTACATAATTATGAATTATTCTATACAATAATTACACATTCACATTATTCATATTTATATATAATTTTTCTTTTAATTATTTTTTATGACATATTATTTTATTATCTTTATTATTATCTATATAACGGTTAGAAAATCATATCAAAACTGCCTCTGCAAGAGGTCATGGGTTCGATTCCCACACGCGACACCACTTTTGTGTGATCCATAAATTGTTGTTCCGGGTCTGGGTGTACTTTGTATCCGTGACTTGTAAGTCGTAGAATCATTCTATTCCAGATTTTGTCTGACGTTCATAAGGGTTACATTTTGTAACCTAAGTAAATAAAGTACTTTGAATTTGATTAGCCTTGGTCATTAAGTCTAGGATAACGACCACATAACTCCTCCACTGTCTTCAAATTCTTTTTTAGGTAATACGTATAATCATTAATTATATCCCAGTTTAATGACTAGTATAATTAATGATTATACAACGTCTATATCTTAAAACTTTATAAATTTTAAAGAAGATTTTCAAAATAGCAACTTAAATTAGGTAACGCAAGTTACGAACCAAAAAATATTTTAATTAGATTTATTACTAAATTAGAAAGAATGAAATTTCCCCTTAATGTAAAACTTTGGAAGGCGTTCGCCCGAGAGCCTTTTCAAACGGTAAGAACTCGAACATTCATCTGTTGTAAAATAAAAAAAAAGTTTCCCTTGGCGTATTAATCTGAAAGCAAATCAGATTCATACCCCGGGAGGCTGAGCCACATCTGGCCAGTTAAAAGTTGCCAGTAAACTGGTATGAATACACCGCATTACTTTGTTAACAATGCGCCCTGAATTACACGCGAAAGCGGAAAATCGTCCTTCTCAATTTTAAAATATAATACTAAATACTAGCTATTGCCCTCGTAATAATAAAAGAAATTGCATAAAGATAGCTCTGTGCAAAATTTCACCCAGACACATTCCGTCGGTGCAAATGGACCTTAATAGATCTTAATGCAATAGAGGGATTAATTAAATAGGGAGTGAAAAACAACACACGCTGATACTAACAGTTGGATAAGTTACTAAATATTAATACTATAATTACATTTTTTTTAAAGATAGAGGTTTAGTAACATAGTCCCGGTTAGATGGTTCGATTCCGGCCAGGTTTGGCATACGAAAGTCTTGGGTTCAATTCCCGGGTCTGGACTTAAAATTAAAGTCATTGGCAAGAAATGCATATAAACTAAATATTGTCAATGATTTTAAGCGAGTTTTACATCGCTTGGGAGTTTTATTACATAATAAAAAATATTAAAATAAAGAATTAAAAAATAGCGTTAGACAAACAAAATAGAAAACGACCTGTTACTGTCCTATCAAGGTAACTAAAACATTGATGTGTTGATGGACAACAATAGTATTTATTAACTTAAACAATAGGTAATAATTAAATCATTATATATTCAATAAATGATTTTTTGAATGATATGTAATGCAACAAAATTATAACTTTTGGCATGTTTTTTATTACTATTATTTTAAATTTTTAATATTGAATAATTTTTATTTCTTAATATAGATGTGATAAATGGACCTACCAATTTGTAACTTTATTATAACAATATATTATTTAATTCGGTAATCTAGAACAATTATTCATATTGTATAATTAATTATTTAAAAATATGTTTTTTTTTCGTGTTATGCGTATGGTAATAAGAAACAAATTCGACAGGTATCATAATTATACGAAATAACATTTGCATGTCACTATTGACTGAAGTTGTGAGCGTTAAATAGTTTTTAAAACCACTGATGTACCAACTTTTATGCACACTCTATTTGCATAAAAGTTAGTACTTTAATATTAATAATATATTCTTTATTATTACACCAATATAAAAAACAAAGTATACATTGTATAATTAAAATATACAATGGGCGGCCTTATCGCTAAGAGCTATCTCTTCCAGGCAACCTTTGGATGGACAGAGACATAAATACACGAATTAGGTAGGGATAGTGTACAGCGTGATAATAATTTATAGTTATCAAGAACTACAACGAAAAGAAAAGATAGGTAATTAATACAATTTTAAAGTTTACTCAGACAGATAGTAGTCCTTCAACATTTTTTAAACGATGCCAACGATAGGGCTCGTCTTGTAGTAAGAGACAGTGCATTCCATAGTTTTGCTGCCTCGACAGTAAACGACCTATCATAGAATTTTGATGAATGCGCTGTAATTACTAACCTCAAATGCTCCGATGACCTTAGGAATCTGGAATGTATGTCATGAAGGAACTTGAAACGTTCTTTAAGGTACAAGGGAGTTAAAGGATTAAAGAGTATACTATACAGTAATGAGAGAATGTTTATGATTTACCGCCGGTCGTTTATAACTTGTTCCAACACTAAAACGTATCCAAGTCCGAGACTTCATACTTTGTACTCGTGGCATCATTTCGCGTTGTTAGTGCGCGCAGGAAATATGAAAATATCTTGTTATTATAAACTTAGTTTGGATATATTTAACCGTGAAATACAGCTGACTTGACATGGTAAATAATTTGGAAGTTTTACTTAGATAGTTTTAAATTTATATAAGAGTTTGTGTTTACAAAAGCTGTTTTGTAAGGCTGGTTATTTATTTGTAGTTTGCATTATAGTTTCTTCGTAAAATGTAATGTTAGGAAAGTTGTGTTTCAGTTTTGATGTAATGCTAATATCAACTTTAAGACGACTATGATATTACTTTTTTTAAAAGACTACTCTCGCACTAGTGAACCATTCCTGTGTTGCTGGTGTTTTACAAAGATACATTATTACAGATACAAATAATTACATCGAGACTCGGAACAACAATTTGTGGGTCACACATAGTGGTGTTCCATGTGCTAATCGAACCTCCACCTCTGATACAGCAGTCATAGACACGTCCACTACGCTACTCTCTCTTGCTTAAGGGGATGACGCAAAACAGGGTTCGGCTCTGTTAAAAATTATAAACAAAAGTTAAATATTACGACCTGAAAAAATAATTGTGTGACTAGCCAAAAAGTTCTTCTACTCGTAAATTATAAAAAGTAGGATATGTCTTAATATTAACTCTTAAAAAAAACAAGTTACGGAAAATGATTAAAACAAGGATTTTTGTGTTGTCATAGTCACGGGTCATAGTTACGGCGTTTGTAATCTACGAACGAATATTCGACTTTATTTTGCCCTGCGCTCTTGCGCAGTGGCAAGTAATGAACGATTTCCACCAAGCGGGTGACGCAAAAGCGCAGAGCAGTGCATCGAAGCGGATACGCGAGCAGCGGACCGCGTCCACCCGATGGTCACAACCTGCTGGAACCCGGGCGATTGAGCGCGCTTGCTTGCGTATCCATCGGCATGCTCTCAGCTACTAGAATATAATATACGAGCGCGTGCGGCGGCAGCCGTGTGGAGCCCACCGGATGCGTCGGCAGCCGTGCGCCGCTGTCCGCGTGCGCGAGAATGCGTGAGGAGAGCTGCGGGAGAGCCGTCCAAGCAGTGTAAATTCCATGCAAATATGGAACTTATTGCTAAGTTTGGAAGTCTGAATTTCCTCCGGCATAGTGTGAAATGCGCAGCGCTGCGCTCCTGCGTCGTCCGGCTGGTGGACATCGTGCATTACTATGCATGATTGCGTGCGAATATTATAATAATTTATTGAGCTAAATTAATAATTCACTAACCCCCCCTTAACAAAATATAACAGTCCAACTTGTTTTTACTGTCACCTTTCTTTAATCTTTGGGCCTAATTGAGACACATTGAGCCTTCGCCTAACCTATATTTTCTAACCAAATTCTTTCTATCCACATTTTCTAATATTCTAATATACTTCAATATTATGATAATATTAATTTAATATTCAGATTTTATAAAAAAAAAATCATTCGGTTTTTTAAATTCGTCAAAAGACGACATTGATAAACCTAAAGTCATCGTCTACACTTCTCAGTATTAAAAATACATAAAAACCACATGATGGCTTACTTTATACATTCGGAAGTTTCAATACGACATATTTTTGATAAAGAACAAAACAAACAGAGGTTACAAATTCCAAATTTAAATCACAAAAAGTTCACCACAATTTCCGTAAACCTATCGGTTTGATGAATGATTACTTTAAAACAAATCCCTATTTATTGGGATTGTTTCCCGAAACTTTGTCTCTTTATTATTGGCGGTGACAGTTTCATACAATTTCATATAGGTAGGTACATAACATAGGAATAGGGTAAACGAACGTGTTGTTAACAACACGTTCGTTTACGTCGTCCATGTGAGTTGAAGTTATATTTGACTGCCTCTGTGGCGCGGTGGGAGTGTATCCGACTGCTACGCAAGAGGTCGTGGGTTCGATCCCCACCCAGGATAAAACTTTGTGTGATGAGCATGATGGTTTATTCTGTGTCTGGGTGTTATTTATCTATAATATGTATGTATTTAGAAATATATAAGTATGTTTATCAGTTTTCAGGTTTCCATAGTACAAGCTCTGCTTAGTTTGGGATCAGATAGCGTTGTGTGAGTTGTCCCAAAATATAAGAAGATATTATATTTATTACTTTTAGTACCCGAATGATTGAAAATAGTACTGACTCTAATTTGACCCAAAAAGGTCAAACTGGAGTCAACACTATTTTCTTACTGAAGACCTCAGATGTCGAACTTAGACTTTTAGAGTAGCCGTCTTTCTCTTTTGCCTCTACCACTACTATACTCACAGAATATGGGCGCTTTAGAGCAGACCACACGAAAAGCCTTAGGCACACTGAGGTACTTTTGTTTTCCAGTCTTCACTATAAGCTTTTTGGTTGTTAGTACAACCAAGAAAGAAGTTATTTTTTTATTGTTTTTAAACTTTCGCGATTTTTAGACATATTAGATGTATTTCAGAACTTAATCCATCCATCCATCAGAAGCGTCAGAGGAAAGAAATAGAGAGTGCACTTGTGTCTGCATACATACTTGTGCACAATAATATCTTCTACTCAGTTGACTAGTCTCTAATGAAGTTGGCCGCCTTGACCGAATTAAGAAAACATTACGCTTATGTTGTCCCACTGATAGACACCTCTTATCCATTTAATAGAACAGTAAATATACAAAAAAAAATGTCTGTCATGACATACGGAACCAAAACGTGGACACTGACGATACAGCTGGTCCACAAGTTCAAAGTCGCTCAGCGGGCTATGGAAAGGGCTATACTTGGAGTTTCTCTTAGGGTCAAAATCAGTCGACCCGTGACCACGATCGGTGCAATTCGATCGAAACGTCGGGTAAATAAAAGGTTCGTACCTTTAAATAATTCACGCGATTAAGTCCCGAAATATATCTAATAAGTTATTTTTTTGTTCTGAAGTTGTAGCCAACAAAAGTAAGTTCTAGTTCAACTGTTTCTTTCTTCTGAGTTCAAAACGCCTATAAGCTTTAGTTACATATAATCAGGACTTATAGGAAGAAATATGTATTCCTATTCGAACTTTTGAAATTACATTAACTTTATCGTCACTCAGAAATTCAGAATATTTTACCAAATTATACCTAACCTCCCGGCCGCCAACAAGTTTACTCACCCTACCTTTTATTTTAACTCCACATAAGTACTTATATCGTTGAAAGTTCCCAACTCATCAAAATTACCAACCGATGCGTAACACACACACACACACATTTTATGCTAAACAAGTATATATAGATATACATATTTAGAAGATATCAGAGCATTACAAACGGTAATGAGTATTAATTTTATGTTCAGTTTTAATGTTCTGTATATTTCCTTTGAATCAATGTATGGGTACGTATTTTGAAAGGCTTTTATATAATGTTGAATGAAGACAATATAAGATTAAAAAGACCATCATTGTGTTTGGTTACTTTGACAACTGCTCAGAGGTGACTTTGGTGGGAAAACATTTATAGTAAAAGTGACGAGATTCATTATTTTAGGTACCACGTGATGATTATTCCACAGACTCCCATTGTTGAGCAAAGGCCTCACCCAACCGTTTCCACTTTGACGATCCTGGGCCACAGTTATCCATTTGGTCCTGGCTGGTTTGACCAGTTCGTCGGCCCATCTAGTGGGAGGTCGGCCCACACTGCGTCTATCAAGTCGTGGTCGCAACTCGGGAACCCTTTTTTCTCCATCAGTTATCGGTTCTTCGAGCTATGAGGCCTGTCCTTCTATATTTTCCCTTTGCAAAAATAGGCAAGATGAGTTTGATACAGAATGTTTCTTATTGGTCTATTTCTATTCTCTGAGTATAAATATCGGTTTTCATTTACTCATGGATGGCTTTAAAATCAATGTTTAAGAATGATCCATGAGTAGTGTTTAAACTGCTACCAAGATTAAACGGCGCGACGGCAGCGTTACTAATTGGTTCATACATGGGAGGTCATTTTCCAAAAATAGTTACCATGGGGAGCACCTATTCACTCTTCTATCGTCTCTTATTTTCATCATAACGGAGTATGAAGCAATTACCCCCAGGATCTAATAAGTAAGTTCTACTGGAGAGACCCGAGCCCAGCAGTAGGACATCACATGGGTTGATATGTGGAGCGTAAGAGGAAAGGAATAGAGAGTGCACTTGTGTCTGCATACATACTTGTGCACAATAATATCTTCTACTCAGTTGACTAGTCTCTAAGGAGGTTGGCCGCCTTGACCGAATTAAGAAAACATTACGCTTATATTGTCCCAATGATAGAGACCTCTCCGACGGAACCAAAACGTGGACACTGACGGTACAGCTGGTCCACAAGTTCAAAATCGCTCAGCGTGCTATGGAAAGGGCTATGCTCGGGGTTTCTCTCAGAGACAAAATGAGGTGATTCGGCAGAGAACCAAAGTTATCGACATAGCCCACCGGATTAGCAAGCAGAAGTGGCAATGGGCCGGCCATATTAGCCGAAGAACCGACAACCGTTGGAGTAAACGAGTTCTTGAGTGGAGACCGCGTCTTGGCAAACGTAGTGTGGGACGCCCTCAGGCCAGGTGGAGTGATGATTTACGCAAAACGGCTGGCAGGAGCTGGATGCGAAAAGCCGAAGATAGAACAAAATGGCATGCAATTGTCTATGTCCAGCAGTGGACTGCGATAGGCTGATGATGAAAAATATCGGATTATTTTTTCGACATAAACAAACTGCGTTCGATTGCTGAACGATTTATTCAGACAACAAGCAATAAACATTTATTGAAACACGTTATCCCATACAAATAAATGTGAAAAAATGTCGCGGGCTTTCACAGAAATTAACGTTACCATAAATCACTTAACAGTATTGTCGTTTTCCATTACAAGTCAGACCACAAAAAATCACACACACACACAAGTTTTCACACGCGCTCATTCGAAAAGCGAAACATATCGTCGCATTTTTCAAACGCTACTGACTACGCACCCGAGATTAACAAATGGATCGCTTGAAAAAGTTTCAGCGATAAATTTCGGTGAAGTCGCAAAACTCGCAACGACACGTTAAATTTTATTACTGCCCGGAGCCTGAAATGTTGCTATTAAACTTGGGATATTATTGAAATGATCTCAGACAAAGGTTGTTATTGCAGGAAAATGTATGCGAAGTGTGAGCGAGAAGTTTAAATGCTCAGCGTTGGATTCGATAATCGAAATTAAGTTGTGCATGTATTAACGATTTATATTGGCTCGCAGTGTAATAAAATATGTACCTACTATGTATATGGTAGTGGTTTAAGCGGCGGCAAACTAGACTACTAGTATTTAAGGAAACGCTCGCAGTTGAGAGGGTTAATATGACTGGGTTCGAACCGAAAACAAGCAATTGAACTTAGCAGGACTGGTTAACAAGATTGCCATTAAAACCAATAAAAAAAATACTACAAATTTAACAATTAAAAAAACCTGCCTACTCAAAATGGAAACAAAAATCTTGTTTCCATTTTAATTGATTCTACGTATATAATATCATGAAGTCGAGGGCACTTTACTAAGTTCATCGAGATTCATTGAGGGCTCCGACGGCTTCATTCCATCTTTTTTGACCACGCGGGTTTTTTTTACCATTTGTCCGGTTTTTTTTTATTACCTTGACTACACGGGTTTACTCCTTAAAGTTGGTCGACTGAATTAAAAGTATTACGGTGAAGGGTGTTCACTTTTCATTGACATAACCAATGTCCACTTGCTCCGACCAGGCGAGATGATCATGACTGTCGAGCGGCGGCTCAACGGTTAATGTTAGGAACTGTTATATCGCGATTTAGGATTTGATATAAGCTGTCACCGTGTAACCATAGCGATTATTTAATTATGTAGATGACACCACAGGCTGTTATTTATTTAACAAGTAGAACTGCGTGTCTGTGAAAGAAAGGAAATAATTTTATTTGTACCACAATACAACGAAAAAAGAAAACACATAGATTAAAATATTACAAAGTAGGTAGGTAGGCTGGCGCAGAACTAATAAGGACTTACGTCAGCTATTGTTGTAGTCTGTGGACCACAACGCAGCGCTGATATTATCGTGCGTATCTGCGGCATCGTAATACCCAAATGAATAGACTGATTTGGATGCAGTTTCGTTTACTATAAAGCTAGTTAATTTTATCTTCGTTTGATGAAAAATTTGTCTCGCGAATCGCAAGTTTTTCAATGTACAGTTGCACACATTATCTTTTAAAAATCCTTATGTCAACTACAAATCACACCCGCTATCTGAATAACTTAGATCATGTTTGGAGAATGTTTTTACAAATCTCTAACGCTTTAAAGGTCGAGGCTACGTGCTACTAATGGTATGTGATTGGAACGGTGCCCGGCAAATGGCTATGGAATTACAATGGTAACTAACACTGTCATCAGCACTGCAATTTGTACGAATATGTGTCCCATATTACTGAGTTCAGTTTACGTTGCCGTAATGTAAAAGCTGCATATTAATTTTGATAAACTTTCGCGATTTGTACACATTATGAAAATATATATATTGCGGGTCTTAATCGCGTGAATAATAAAGGTAAAATATCTTGTTTATTGCCCAACGTTTCGACCGTGCAATACGGTCGAAATGTTAATTTTCATAAGGCGCATATTATGATGAAAGCATAGCATTTTCTGCTTTAACTTACTTTACCTGACTCCGAGCCTACTTCGCGTCCCTCTGCGCGCGAGGTATGTACATACTGGGTGGCGCAAAAGTAAAGACCCTATTTGGTTCAGCTATAACATTTTTTCTAAATTAGAAAACTAGATTTAGATTTTTTAAAATGTATATTTGTGCCATTAAATTTCGTACCATTAGGATTTAAAGATGATGTCTTTTAAATGGTGACCTCCAGAGTTGATACACATTTGAGCCCTATTTATGACATTTTACATAACTTGCCGTAACACTTCCTGCGATATGTTCGTTATTTCTTGACGAATGTTTTCTTTTAGAGCTGCGAGAGTCTGTGGCTTATTCACATACACCCGAGATTTCAAAAAACCCCAAAGAAAGAAGTCTGGACTGGTCAGATCGGGTGATCTTGTAGGCCAAGGCAAATCGCCAAAACGAGAGATAACTCGGCCTGGAAAAGCGTCCCTCACTAAGTCCATAGTGTCGCGCGCTGTGTGTGCCGTAGCGCCGTCTTGTTGAAACCAGATGTGCTCCAGCCCCAATTCGTCCAAACTGGGTATCAAAAAAGAAGTGTTACGGCAAGCGTGGCGATTATGGCAATTACCCCCAGGATCTACATACTTGTAGGTTCTACTGGGGAGACCCGTGCCCAGCAGTGGGCCATCATATGGGTTGATATGTGGGTATCAAAAACTCACGTAACATGGTTCTGTAGCGTTCTCCAGTGACAGTTATCGCATTGCCTCCAGCGTCTTCGAAAAAATAGGGTCCGATCACTCTGTCAACACAGATGCCACACCATACAGTAACTTTTAGTGGGTGTAGAGGTGTTTCTTGAATAATGCGCGGATTATCAGTGCCCCAGAACCGAGTATTCTGCTTATTGACATGCCCTGAGAGATGGAAATGCGCTTCGTCACTCGTAACCAATTTTGAAGGAAAATCATCCTCTTCAAGGTTGAGGTTTATGACGCGCTGGCAGTAATCTAGACGAGCTCGGTGGTCAGCAGGCAGCAGCTGATGAGTCATTTGAGTTTTATACGGGAACATCTTTAAGTCTTTCACCAAAATACGCTGCAGGGTCCATCTGGAAATGCCCAATTGCGTGGCACGTCGCCTCGTTGATGTTTCTGGACACTCTTCCACATCTTCGCACACAGCATCGATATTTTCAGCTGAACGGCCTGTTCTTGGTCTCCCAGACTTAGGTCTATCCAATGTTGAGCCAGTTGCTTCAAGGCGTGTGGCATAGCGTCGAATTGTGCGACCAATCGGTGCCGGACGGTGGGGAAATCGTCGACGAAATTTACGTTGTGTTCTTATCACTGATGAATTATTCCGTAAGAACATTGACACAATTATTCCACGTTCTTGGGGAGTAAAACGGTCCATGTTTATTTTCAGTGTATTTTACATTTGTTCACTACACAATTTTCAACAACAGAATGACAGAAAATGTCATATAAAAAAAAAAAAAGTATTTTCTTTAGTGCCACTACTTTTGCGCCACCCAGTACATAGGCGAGCTTCTCGTTGTTGGGGAGGGGGTCCATTGTGCGGGAGCTGGGGCGGTCGTTACTTCAACAAACTAACCTCCCTCCAGAAGCAGATCAACTTGCCCAAATTTCTCAGGGTATCCGCTAGTGACTTGGTGACCCCAGGGTCTCCTTTCGGATTTGTACGACGCCGGTGCACTTAAGGACCACGAGCGCGACTGTCTCCACAGTTCTTATTGTGTAGAAGTGTTTGTTTAGCCAGCAGTGTAGGCTTCTTCTGTCCAGACGTAGTAGTCGCCTGGTCAGTTTACATTAATGTAGCTTATATAAGAATAGTACAATGCCATCTAGCAAATGGCTTATATAGGTCAATAGATGGTATTAAATAATTACAAATATATTTTATAAAAAAACTATCTTTTGTGAGTGTCCATTATTGCAAAGAAATGCATGTTATGTAATTCTCCAGGAAGCACTACTCGCGAATAGTACGGAGTCTTCTTCTTCCTCCGTGTCTTGAGGCCATCTACCTCTCTTTAAGATAAGATAAGATAAGATATTTTTATTTGTTAAAACATGAGTATTTACGGCAAAAAGCATGCAAGATGGACAATTGTTTTATGAACAAATCATGTTTAGCCTTTACGGCGTACTAATATTCAATATGATAACTTAACAAAGTTACACCTATTTTTAATTAAATCAGATGTTACAGTTACACTCAAATTACATGCCAATATATTATTTTAATAATTAACACTACATTATTATTACATACATCAATTACTTATTTTACTAATATAGGTTTCAAACTCACAAACATAAATTACATACCCACACCTAATAAAAATAAAATTATAGCGTAAATATCGGATTATATTTCAAACGCAAATTTTTAAGTGGTTCAATATTAATTTGAACAGTTAATTTCATATATAAAAATGTAAAGTTATGAAAAGCGTGTTAAAATGTTTATTTTATAGTGGCTCTTGGGACCTTCGCTTTACAGAATACCGCAGTTAAACAGACAACCAGAGGAGACTGTTGTAGGCTGTTTTTATTTCCGGAAAATGCATGAATCCTTTGGGATCTCCACGCGGGAGGAGCCGCGGGCAAAACCTTGTAAGTAAATAAGGAAAAGATTAATATTTGTCAATGTAATGTTGGTGGAGGTCATCGGGGACTTCTGGGGGGCTGCCCCCTTCCCACCTCCTTTCATACAGAAGTCCTAACCTATATATAGGCATAGTCATCTCTTAAAATACCACGAGTAAGTTTTACCTTTAAGGACTGCCTTAGGAGCGCAGTGCGAGTGTGTAAGACTGCCAAGCAAGGGCTTCTGCACGGCATACCTAAGTTTTTTGAGTTCAAGTCTCAGTGTATTTTGCACCCGAGATTTGTATTTTTGTAAAGTCAACAGTTATGACGTCATAACTGAGGGTCCTCAAAATGATTTAATTCGGGTGACTATACATTTCCACTTTAAATAGTGGACGTATTCACATCGATCAGAGCTTTTTAAAATGTACTAACTATTGCAATGATTAGAGAAAAATAATTTCTTCTCATTGTAGCCATCTAGCCAATAGCCAGACATTTTTATAACAACAGAATCGTTTGGTTTACCCTGTAACCATTCAGCTAAATCCCTCAACAAAGCTTTGTACAAATTCCAAACGAAATAATGTTGAAAATTTACTTTTATATGTTTACAATCAAGTGGAAGTTCGTCAACTATTTGTTTGTGAAAAACAAAGAAGAAATGAAGAATTTAATTTTATCGGATCGTCTGTTCCGTTGGCTGTCTTTCTTTAGCTTTATTTGTTGCTTTTAAAATTTATAAAGATGTTTTGGAAATCTCAAACTCAATTTAATTTGTTATTCTTGTTTAGATTGCGGAAAATATTTTGTTCTGCAAGTTACCACCTTTTAGGTACATAAATAAATTGAAAGAGTTTGGGCATCTGCTTTATTTTTTATCCACTAGTATTCCACGTAGTTTTCATGAACTTGCTATCGACCTTTAACCACCATTGATATGATTTTAAAAGAATGAAACATAAAAATATATTTTCACAACTAAAAATTTTCACAAAATAGGTATCAATTTTTGTTTTATGTAAAATCAACAGAGAAAGGTAACTTTTTTTCTAATTTAAACCTTTTCTTTCCAATATTTATTGAAAGCGACATCAACCTAATTATTTATACCTATAAACGAGCACTTCATATAGTGAATATATATAATCTGAATTTCGGAAAGGGCTCTAACGATTTTCATGAAATTTAGTATGCGAGCGTTTCATGGGCGATAAATCGATCTAGCTAGGTTTCATTTCTAGTTTTATCCGTGTTTTCAGACAATTAAAAACAAAAACAAGATACTAAGGGAGGCTCAGATGAGCAATCGGGTTGTCCCCAAAGCAGAAGACCCCGGTTCGAGTCAGGATAATTATTACTTACCCTTTTTCATTAAAATTTTATTTATGTCTCATGATTTATTATTCATATTTCATCAGTATCTAATTCGTATATAAATATAATTTCCGAAAACACGATTTACAAAAAAGAAAAAAAAATACCGGAAAAAAATACTCAGTCATGGTCACTCTCAGTGAAGTGATTAAGAAATTGACAACTTTTCTATAATTCGATTTTTTTAAAGTTATTTAGCAATGTAGGATTGGCCTTAATATGTTCAAAAGTCGGTTTTAACACAATAATCTTGTCAAAAGCCGTTACTGAAGCTATATAATAATATCTAATAATATCTTGGTACAACTCACACAACGTCATCCGATCTCAAACTAAGCATAGCTTGTACTATGGAAACCAGACAACTGATAAACATACTTATATATTTCTAAATACATACATATTATAGATAAATAACACCCAGACACAGAATAAACTATCGTGCTCATCACACAAAGTGTTATCCTGGGTGGGGATCGAACCCACGACCTCCTTCGTAGCAGTCGGATACACTCCCACCGCACCACAGAGGCAGTCAAAATATAGCTATATATCTAAGCATATCTATCAACTATGTCAATATTTTGGCAATCAGGAAACCTGTATGTTTATTTGCTACAACAAGGAAAACTAATCATAAAAATCCACTAGCCATCAGAAATTGAAATTGTAATCCCAGATATTTCGAAGTCTGAAGGTAACATAAATAACAGATACCTAGGTGTGCATTTCAGAATCTATTTTTCCAAACACCGAATCGCCAGCGCAGTAATTTCAAATGTACCAATGTAGGTACGTAGGTAAGGAGTACTTCGAAAATTGGAGGTGGATAACTGAAAACATACGGGGTTGTAATGTCTGACAGTAGACGCCAAAAAGCCTGGTTTAAACTCAAAAATCGTTATTTCGTGAACCAAATAAATATGAAGCGGCGGCAGCCTAATGGCTAAGGCATCGGTCTCGCAATCGTGAGGTCGCGAGGTCGAATCCTACCTATTAAACTACCGACGTGAACCCACTCCTAACACAAGCCCTTGAGCTTAGCTGGAGAGGTTAACAAGATTGCTAGTAATGTGGGACACAATCCCACACTGCACATCTTTAAAAAAAAAAATGATTGTTTGAAAACGGCTGTTTGAAATCAAAATTAATTTAGGCACGAGATTAAACTTTTAAAATCATTATATTACTGTAATAATTTTACTGATCGAACCAGTCCGTTTGTAATACAGAAATAACCATAAAGATACTGAGATGAGACTGTACCATGAGGGGGAGAAACAGTCGAATTCCGAGCAGTTCGACTGTTTCTCCCCCAGTATTTTTTTTGCCAAAATAAAACTTTTTTTTACAAAGAAAACATCTAACCGACTTCAATCATGGTTGATTTGCTGGCATTTATAAAGAAGTTTGGCTGTCTGTCTCCAAAACTCATTATCATTTTTACGAATGTAAAAGGGACCATTTCGAAATAAACCTTTTACGAACAAAAACAAAAGATTTTTTATAATCTGTCTATATATGATAGAGTTATCTCCGAACAAACGTAAAAAAAATATAAACACCCTAATTAAGAACTTCCTCCTTTGTGCAGTCGGTTCAAAATAATGTTGACTTTCAACCGAGGTTCTCAATTCGATTGTATTTTTTAAAATGTTTGTTATCTGATGACTCGATTACAGCTGGATCGATTAGAAAAATCCTTTTTGTGTTTGACAGGTTAAAATTCGAGATTGGTCTTATTGTTATCAAAGTTAGGATATGATGACGAAAGCTTGAAGAAATGAAGGAACTCTTCAAATATTAAAGGCCCACCTATAGTAATTTAAGTAAATTTTGTTATAATTCTTGCATTTACTTTAAAAAAGAACCATTGGGTGAAATGGAACTGATGTTGAAGACCACAGATGACCAGCGGAACTATTTAATAATAAATTTTGCGGGTTGCGATCTGAGTACCGTGTTCGATACCTGATTCTTTGCCTCCGTCAAATCATGTAATGGAACTGATAGTCTAGTATTAAGTGAACTCTTTAAAAATGAACGGCCTCGTATCGCGAAATGCAATATTATGTAAAAATAAATTAGCAGTTTTAAATTATGCTATTGTAACTTATATTAATTACAAAACTGCACACTAAAAAGTAAGAAATAAAAACATTTTTACAAAAAAATAAAAAACTTAAAAAATAATTACGAGGTAAATAAAAAGCAAAAATAAATTAAACATTTTGAAGTTGGTGCCTAAAACTTCAAAATGTTTAATTATTTTTTGTTGTTGTACCTATATTATTTTTACCATTATTATTTGAATAATTAGTGTATGTTTGTTATACCATGTTCTATATTAACCGTACTACAATGTGTGCTAATATTTTAGTAAGTTATCATGTATTGTTAGCCTTAGGAAACTCTCTAAAGATTATGTAAAATGTTATTGTTTCCTAAATAAATAAAAATCACGTTGGGGTCGAAAAATATATATTGTTATTATTATTATGTAAGCGTCGTCATAGAGAATCAAAAGCTAACTAAGTTTTGATTGCGTTTACAAGTTAATCAACAATTCAAAGTAAATACCGTTCGCTGTCCTTCACAAGTTTCAACAGCGAAATTAATGATGTGTCAGTTGTCCTCGCAAGCTGTGATAGTTTATCATACAATCATAATAAATCTTTTAGGTAAGTACCACGAACTATACAAATTGCTAAACATATTATGCAAATATTTCAATCAAATCAGAACAAAAATCTGCATTCATAGTCACGAAAATTTAGCTTAGAAAATATTTAGATATACCTTTGAATAGTTAAACGTTTAAACTAAAAAATAATTTTAAAATGTTGCCTTCGTGCATATAATATACTTATACATCAAATAGTTTAACATGGACGAGGTTTTAAAAATAATTAAGCTTTGTAATTAAACCTTAGCCGTGTATTCAAGGAGTACAACATTGAGAGACACCTATGACTTGCCAATGATAACCTTATTTTTATATACTCGCTATTCATTACGTCATAAACATGATTAACTCGCATCTAGAAATGACTTTTAGCCTGTATAATCTGTACTTAAATTTCAAACTTCGTTCTTAAAAATATATTTGTAGCGAGAGTTAAGCATAAATTTAGGTTGATATAACAACGTCTTGTAAGTGAGTGACGCTTAAGAATTCCACATGTAGCGTTCCAATACGAAATCTACACCTGTATATTCCAGAATACTCTGAAAATTGTCGTCGTAATTCTCAAAAATTCAATTTAAAATCGCTTGGACTCCGGTCAGTTCGGAATATTCCGCGGGGACCGGCCGCGCTAGTAATTGGTACGGCTGTGCACACGATGCATTCAAAAATCGTTTGAGACGACGGCGACGCTCTTGTGGTTGTTACACACTGTGTTGTAACGTTTGGGAATTGGGTTTACTGCTGTAACCTTACTACATAGTTTTGTCTGTTACATTGTAAGTTAATAACTAAAAGTATTGCGGTATTTCGTTAGTGTTCGAGGACTCATTAGTAGCACACAATCAGCAACATAAACCTTAGTGAGCTTTTCTATCTATAAAACAATTAAATAGCAAAATCATAGATAAAACACATTCATATATTTTATTTTGAATCGCCAAGGTATTTTATTTCATAGCATATTATTGAGATTGAACATGATACAGTAATTAAAATAATCTCTGTTCGTGAAACAGATTCACTTGAACCAACCACCTTACTACATTGTATTAAGCGCTATCAATTAACGGTGTAATGTGAGGAACATGAGATAATTCATATTAATTCCATCATTGGCACAAAATATTGGAAAATCAGAAGGTAATCTTCACACGTACCTTGCTCGAGCTACGCACGCATAGACATTGTTCATGAATAAATATTTAAAGACTAATGAAGACTGACCTCTATAGTACTAATACACTAGACCAGACGTCTATTTGATTTTGACATTTGGACGCTCACTTGACAAAAAAAACAAATGAAAGTCTATACATAAGTATCAAGAATATTAACAACTACTTTTTTTTTAAACGACGACTCCCGCAGTAGCCTACAAGCGCTGTGTTGCGGGGGACTACAAACATACAAGTCATGAACAAAAAGTACACCCAGACTCGGAACAACAATTTGTGGATCACACGAAGTGGTGTCCCGAGTGGGAATCGAACCCACGACCTCTTGCGTAGCAGTCGGACACACTCCCACCGCGCCACAGAGGCAGTCACACAGACACGCAGTTCTACAAGTTAAATTAATAACACCTTGTTATTAATTTAATTTAATTTATTGTTGCACATAGTCTTGTAACATAACAACTAACTTTTAACGCACGCAGTCGGAGTTGCGTACACTCCCACCGCGCCACGAAGGCAGGTGCGATTATTTGTCATAAATGTCAAAAAAGTTCACAGGACGATCATTCGATTCGGCATTTAAAATAACTGTCACTTTGTACGGGGTAGCCAGTTCAGTACTAGTACTATAGACAATGATGTTTTAAGTAAAAAGGTGTAGATAGGTTACATAAATAACATTCGATCTTTAAAAGCGGCAAACGAATGCACACATAGATAACTTTTAAATTGCAATGTCGGACTATTATAAAAAAAGTTGTGAAAGTAGGAAAGCATGATTTAATTATCACGAGTAAAAAGAGCCAATGAAATTTCCTGCTTTCATCTGTTGACGTTGGCGATGTGACACTGATATAAAAACTAAGTCAATTGTATAGATTTTAAAATGCGGCTTTCTGAGCGCTTGTAACATATCTACATAATTTTACTTAAAACATCATTGACTAAAGAGGTCACTGCTACTCAAAACCACTTTGTTCGGAAGGCGACGCGAGATTCCATGTCCGTGAACGATGTATGTGTGCGTTGCTATTGCGTGCGTTGTATTAAGGTTACCTTCTGTACTCCCGGTATTTTGTGGTAATTATAACGTGATTCATAAGATAATTGTTACAATTAATCGGTTGGATGTGCACTAAATTGATATCTGTCAAGTGGTATAGCGATCGATTAAATACATTTAAAGGTACCTAATCAGTTTCCTTGTTCAACCAATTATTCAATTAATGATATATATATATACATATCATTAATTGAATAATTGGTTGAACAAAAAAACTGATTAGGTACTTTTAAATCTATTTCATCGATCGCTATACTATTTTTATATATATATTTCTTGTGTGCGTGTGTATGTCACTGAACTCCTCCTAGACGGCTGGACCGATTTTGATGTTTTTTTTTTGTGTCAGTTCAAGGGGATTCGAGGATGGTTTAGATTCACAATTGAACCCGATTTACACAAAAAAGAGTCGAGACGAAGTTCGCCGGGACAGCTAGTATATCTATATATATATATATATATATATATCAATCCCGAAATATTTTTAAAATATCTATTTAACGGTGGGATTTGTTTTTCTCAGGTACTCCAGATTCCGTTTTGCCATTTAAGCACGAAGTCTTTTTTCGACGACAACTTATAAAATTTAATTACTATATATTTTAATTTTCTTTTTATTAAACGAACGTTTTGTTTTTATGAAATTATCAGCAAATCTAGACTCGTCTAACTCGTTAGCATGTTTTTATCATAAAAATACAAAGAGATATTTTCTAAAAGAAACAAGGCAACTGTATCACATTTGAAATCTCTCACAATTCAATCCATTTTCGCATTCGAATATTTTATACCGCACTTTAAAATACGATCCAGTGGACAGTAAGCTTAAAATATATTCACTGCAACGCTGTGGAAAATCTGTTGATTGTTTTGTGAAAGCTGCCCTGTGTTTGAAATACACTTTTTCATACACACGTTAAGCGAATGACAGGTCGATAACCAATTTGGTTCATGGTAGTATGGCAGTTAAACAACTTTTCAACGGAGATGTTCTATTGAAATTACTTCTATTTTTACGAAACTAGAATTTGGTTACAGTGTTAATACTATTACTAGGCTAAAACTCTTATTAATATCACTAGGCCATGTCAGTGTAAGTTCAAACAGTAAATTAAAAGTTTAGTTTACTAGCATTTTCCTTTCTTCGAGGAAGGATAATGCCTAACTATCGTCTGAATACCTATAAGTCAAATCTATACTTACATTATAAAGCTGAAGAGCTTGTTTGTTTAAACGCGCTAAACTCAGGAACAACTGATCCGAATTGAAAAATTCTTTCACTGTTGGATAGCTCATTTATCGATGAAGGCGACTGATATATACAATCGATAGGTTATATAATATCACGCTACGATCAATAGGAGCGAAGCAGCAATGAGAAATGTTGCAAAAACGGGGAAAATTTAAGCAGACGTAGTTGCGCGGGACAGCTAGTACTTCATATTGACTGATTAGATAGTCATAAAAATTACGGCAAGCTTTATAATATTAGTGCAGATATTTTTCTTATTTACAATTATATATAAACCTTTTGAAAAAAACTATATGAATACATATTACAAATAAACCCTGAAGACGACTTTATATTATGGAATAATTAATGTCTATTTCAAAGCCCAAATTAGTTCAAAAGATACGCCATTAGCATAATTTGGTCTTTTTCGTTGTAAGCCTCACAATTGAGTAGAGGAGGTTCATCAAGCGTTTACACACCAGCAAGCATTAGGGTACGTTCCCATTAGACATATCATTTATTGGGCTGACTATGAGACGTCTGTCACAACGACTGGTTTGAATAAACGCTTGATGAATCGTCATGTTTAAAAAGTGCGCTTCAATTAAATTGTTCTTAATATTACATCTACTTATAGTTGGCATATCGGGTATTCCATGCTTCCTGTAGAACCAAACCAAATTTCTATTTATTATTTGGTTAGAACAGTGATGGTAACACACACAGTTTACAGTTCTAACCTAACCGAATCGATTCTGTACAATAGGCACTTATATATATTTTATTGTTATGTACTATTTCTATTCTTGTCTATGGCTAAAAGTTGGAAACCTTACAATAGCTAAAAAATAATTGGAGCCTAATTTCGTTTATATAATAATATAAAGTGTAAGTTAATTCCATAACTAACGAACGACCAATGCTTGTCTTCTCTGATCCCTATATTGTTGAATCCCTAATGAGAGAGCCTGGAGATTCTGTCACACAGGTTTCGTACCTAGTACAAACTCCAGCTCTCACTGAGGTTTAAGTTCTGTATCATTAGCCATATAAGGAACCAATGTACTTACCTTTTTGAGAGAAATAAATATACTATAATTATTATTATTATTATTTCAGAAACCGCTTGTTATGGTGATGACTGTTAATCATACGCAGCTCATCATTAGCCGCACCATAGACGTCAGCCAGCTTCACACAAGCCCTTATAAGGTACATAAAGCTACAAGCAATCAATAAGGCAGTACGTTTAGAGTTAACGAGTAGCTCTGTACGAGGAGTGACGGCAGGCGAACGTAATAGATATTGCATGTTTAAGAGGCAGCTCATATAATATGCAGGTACTTTTTTACTATACGGTTACAGAATCTAGTGAAGTCTCGTGAATTTAGTAATCTAGTCAAGGAAATCTACGTGAGGGAACTATAATGTCTGGGATTAAAAAAAGTGGGGAATTATTAACCGTGCGAATCTATACTAATATTATAAAACTGAAGAGTTTGTTTGTTTGTTTGAACGCTGCAATCTCAGGAACTACTGGTTTGAATTGACAAAAAAACGTTTTCTATTGGGTAGCCCATTTATCAAGGAAGGCTATAGGCTATATAACATTACGCTACAACCAATAGGAGCGGAGCAGTAATGAAAAATGATGTAAAAACGGGGAAAATGTACGTATACGAAGTTGCGCGTGACAGCTAGTAAATAAATAAATAAATATATGGATATACCTAATACGATAACCATGAATCATTAAAAATTCGTAAATTGAGCTACCAGTAGTGGAAAACAGTTAATCTGAGTTAGAAACTATAATTCCAAGTAACCGAATTAAATATTAATGGGCGACAAAAATAATGAGTTGGTAACATGGACTCTGGTGTCGTTAGATTCTACAAAGCGGCCAACGTTAAGCCACAGCTAAGACTAGAAATAGTACAAACCAATAAAATATATGTAAGTATCTATTGCACTAAATCGATTCGGTTAGGTTAGGAATGCGACCCACTGCGCACGAGATGAGCAAACGAAACGAGCGTGCCGCGACAGCGGCTGCCGAGTGTCAGAAACATAAAATTTAAGTTTTATGTGTTATTATTCCTCAACTTCCTAGGAGTTTTTTTTAGATCAGAACGCCGCACTCTTGGAATGAAGTATATGCCAGATATTGAATACATTGTGAGATGAAAAATTATAACTGAAATAGAAATGTGTTCCGTTAAGAATTATAACACTGATCGTTTTGAATAACTCGTATTTGAATTCGTATTTATAAGTCGTCGTTTTCAATATTTGTGTACGCCTTCAGACTTTCACCCACTTAGTATTTCAGTACGCCATAATCAGTAATTTTGACACTCATAATAATAAATTGAAGACATGTTACGTCCATTATTCCCCAGTAGGCCTGAATGGTATATTAAAGTCCGATCTCCTCTAAAAGGATACATGTGCCCTAACAGTGAATGTTATAAGGCGTAGAGCGCGTTTTAATCGCCATTATCCGCTCGGCATAATCATTTGTGGAATCAACAGTCGCCAGCTCTATTTTCGGACCTTCAAAAAATAGCAACGGATTTGCTATACCTTTGGTGTGGCAGATGTCTATGGGCAGTGGTAATCCACTGAGGCTAATAGGTGAGCCGCATGTACGTTTGCTCTTTAGCTTAAAAAAATATAGAATCGTATGCATATTTTTTACCACACATCTTATTGAGACATAGGTAATTTGTTTCTTAATTATACTATTTACTTACTTTTTAAATCACAATTGTTTAAAAACTAAACGTTAATAGACGACAGCTTACACCATAATAAGATATTGTATCTTAGGGTATGCTCCGATATACACTGCGAGCACTAGCCAATGCTATTACTGGGGATAAATTCGTTCCGTTATGACTGAAAGTATACTGCCACAGTATACTAGGGAAATATGTGACGTCATAAATCGTCGCCATTTTTGTACTGTGAGCACTGGCGTTTTCGAGGTAAGGTGCACTCAGTACTTTGATCACGTGATCAAAAACGACCAGAAATTAAAATTAATTCCATGATTCAGACATTATGCAATTAATTCAATTGATATTATACAATGAAATATTCAATTTTTAAATATAACTACATTCATAAAAAAAAAATCTTGTTGATGACAGTATACTGGTCTGCCTTTCGTTTTAAATAGTAACTAAAGGAACGCCTTCGCAGTAAACTAAACTGACGTCACACCTTAAAGTACTTCAGTGCATATTAGAACAGACCCTTAAACTAACGTTTATATGAGAATATTAAGACATTTTAAATTATTATTATTAACAACTCGAAGTAATGATAAATTAATTGTAAACTTTCAATGTATTTACAGTTGAATACATACACAAAAAGATATTAGAAGCCACCTCAAGTAATACAAAGAAACTAAAACACAGTCACCCAAAAGACGCATGATAAGAGTCTCAAAGCGTTATATATTCAAGAATTTGTGCGGTAAAATACATGGGCATAAAGGCAGCTAACAATATTAAAAAAAAACTGTTGAAGGTAGTTATTATTTCTCACTTGAGTGCCCTAAGTGCAAGCTCTATCGAGCTAAAAGCCCTACTCGACGCCGTTAGAAAAAAGATTACTTTTTTCCTATGCTTTCTAGTTAATTATTTTCGTGGCAATTGGTTTAAAGACTTTATTATAGTGATATGATCTATTTTATTGACAAATTCGTTGAATTCTCACGTAGAATCTGGAATCGGTAGAAATCTTACATGCACTCTACAAATTTATATCTACACTATGAACTAGAATATGAAGTTCTTATTAGATATATTTCGAGACTTAATCGCGTGAATTATTTAAAGGTGCGAACCTTTTATTTACCCACGTAATTTTGATAATTTGTACTGTCGGTACTCTCTACCGACAGTACAAATAAACAAAATGATCAAGACCAGGCGAGGGTAGTTGAACCCCGCGCCTCACGGAGACATCGCTAAGCTGCCATCAGTCGACCCGTGACCACGATCGGTGCAATTCGATCGAAACGTCGGGTAAATAAAAGGTTCGTACCTTTAAATAATTCACGTGATTAAGTCCCTAAATATATCTAATATGTATAACAATCGCGAAAGTTTAAAAACAATAATATAAAGTTCATATCTATTACTATAATTATGTAAATAAATACATTTATTAACACTTCTAAACAAAATGCTGTGGTTACTCGTATAATATATACAATACTATTTCTTTAGAATTTAAATGACGCAATGACGGTTGAATACTTAAAAACAACTCATTATTAAGATGTCGGAAATTCTCATGCTATCACTGTCACTTCAAGGTAAATAGTAGTAAAGGAAATATTTTTGAAGAAGTCTAAGAGTTTAGTATTGCTTGAAAATTTTGTGGAGAATACTGTGACGACACGAAGTCTTTCCCTTAACAGAACTCTTTTCCAGGTGTTTAGATCGACAGGTTTAATATCTTGATATCCAGAATACTATACATTGCAACGTATTATACAACATTATTCTTGGTATAGTGCAAATCTGAAAGTAGTTTGCTCAAAATCAGTAACGGAATTAATTGGGGTAGTTTTTGGACCATGTTATATCTTTCAATTAAATAATCAATCATTAACACACGCAATGGGTACGATAGCGCGAAGAACACAAGACAACTTGAATGGCTTATAACTCTGCAAGTTTTCAATATTTTCATTATCTTTTTTTTATATGATTTCTTGAAGTAAAAGTCTTGTTAGGGTGTCTAATATAACCAATTTTTTATAAATCTATTTTGCATTTTTTCGTGATAATCTTACTATAGTTCGACGCAGCTTTGTAGAGGTCAGTAGCTTGTTCGTGAGTAAATATTATTTTTGTTGTGTTGAGAAAACTGGAGAAATATGCATAAGTATGACAGATAAGGATACATTTGGAAAATACCTACATCTGGTGGCTAGTTTAAATAAGATTACTATTTATAGAAGTGTCTGTTTGTAATGTCAAAATATCAGTTTGAAATATGAAATGTATATGAATATGCATTTATTAACACGGCTTTAATTTTTTATTTTGTCTGTCTATTTGTTCCGGCTTATCTTTTAGACTGCCTCTGTGGCGCGGTGGGAGTGTATCCGACTGCTACGCAAGAGGTCGTGGGTTCGATTCCCACACGGGACATCATTTTATGTGATCCACAAATTGTTGCTCCGAGTCTGTGTGTACTTTGTGTCCGTGACTAGTATGTTTTTAACCCAACCGCGACACAGGTCTTGTACCCAAATGCGGATGCAAAAAATTACAAAACGGGTGGATCGATTTTGACGGGACTTTTACTGGCAGGCAACTGATGTTATAAGGAGTAACTTAGGCTACTATTTATCATCACGCTAACGTCTATAGGTAGTGAACAACACTGCGCCATTACGCAAACGAAGTCGCGGGCATAGCTAGTAAATTTTAACAAAAATTAAAGATCGATCTGTGACCAGTTGTAATTTTTTCGACCCCGTCTTAATTGTGCGGATGTTTCAAAATTTTAAAATTCTGCTTGGTGCGTCATTGTTTTACTCAGACAGGTAGTCCTTGGCCCGTGTTCTACCAAAGTACTGGACATAGGCACATTGAGAGTTTCATAGACGTATTTTCAAATATGTCTATGAAATATATATATTACGGGTCTTAATCGCGTGAATAATATAAGGTAAAATACCTTGTTTATTGCCCGACGTTTCGACCGTATTGCAACGGCCGTGGTCACGGAAAGACTGTGTGTGAATGGTATTTTACCTTATATTATTCACGCGATTAAGACCCGTAATATATATATATTAATAATGTGTACAAATCGCGAAAGTTTATCAACATTTATGTCTATGAAACTCTAAATGTTTTATATATGTATTATTATGTAATTTTAAATGAAATATTTTTTTTTAACATCCACTACACATTAAGCTGTACTAGTTAGGACCAGATTTATTTATTACAATGATAAATATACAAATACAAATATTTTTATTTGCCACAAATAAGGTTGATACATAAAGTGATCTTATAAATTATTATCAATAGCATGCAAATATTGATTACATTAAACTAGTACATTAACATGTAAAGTTAAAAATTGTAAAATGCAAAATAAACGTAATTTAAGTCGCTTTCAGTAGTTAAAAACCTAACTAATCATCGATAATACTACGGAACGTCTGCTAGAACGATAAATGTATAAAACAAATGAAATGTTTAAGTACGACAGTCTAAAAAGCATTCGATAAATGTAAATTCGATATCGATAATTCTCAAGGAATAATTATATTGTGTAAGAATGACGAAAGTTTGAAAAACAGTAAAACGTTATAGAATTTTATAAGCTACGACTTAATCGCGTAAATATTTTATTTTAAGGCTAAATACCTTTGTTTATTGCCCGACGTTTTGACCGTATTGCAACGGCCGTAGTCACGGGTAGATTGAATAAAATATTTACGCGAATACGACCGTAGCTTATAAAATTCTATAATGTGTTTAAATCGCGAAAGTTTACGAATATATATTGCAAACAGTAAAACAGTTGAAATACTTCATACACACTCCGTTGCTCAAATTTCACCTCACCTTTCTATTACATGTTATATTAACTAAATGAACGTAATGTAATTTGTAACTAGCTCTACGAATGACCAACACCTGGCCATATAACCAGCAATTGTCTGCACTGTAACAAAATAACGCTTTTAGAAGGTGTTTCACCTTCTTGTAATATGCATAGTGCAATCCTCTGGGGTATATCGAGAACTATTCTGTATTCTCAGACACGTCAATAAACTTATGTAAAAGGAAATTGAATTAGTTTTCCAAATGGTTTTTAAAATGTCTGTGAGTTTATTTTTACTGTTTTTAGGGTTCAAAGGGTATTCGAAAGTCGTTAATAGAACCCCAATACTATGGCTGTATCTTAGGATATCCTAACGATTTTGAATATAATAAAAACTGCCTCTGTGGCGAGGTGGGAGTGTGTCCGACTGTTACGCAAGAGGTCGTGGGTTTCGATTCCCACACGGGACACCACTTTGTGTGATCCACAAATTGTTGTTCCGAGTCTGGGTGTACTTTGTGTCTGTGACTTGTATATTTGTAAAATCCCCCGCGATACAGGGCTTGTACCCTACTGCGGGAGTCGTCTTTAAAAGAAAAAAAATGTAATGTAATAAATAAGCAATGGGAGTTTATACAAATTATATATGACTGTGGCCGCTATAAAATAATAGGTATTTCAATTAATTTAACTGGACTGGCAGTAACATTATTCAAATATACTGGATGCCGATTTAGGTGATTGAATCCCTGTGGGTGAATCAGTAAATTTATATAGAAGCGGCGGTAGCCTAATGGTTAAGGCATCGGATTCGCAATCGTGAGGTCGGGTTCGAATCTTACCGACGTGAGCCCACTCTTAATACAAGTCATTGAGCTTAGCTGGAGGGGTTAACAGCATTGCTAGTAATGTGGGACCCCAATTCCACATTGCTAGTTATCTTTATAAAAAAAAAAACTGCTGTCCCTTCGTACCGCCTAGTTTTTTTCGTCATTTTCTTTTTTATCTTTTTTTGTCAGACCGTCTGTTTGTGCCGATGCGGCTGGTCTGATTTGGACAGAATTTTCACGGGCAGATAGCTTAATTTTTTTTGTCCGCCTTCAAAAAGGTGGTTCTTTATTTGACTCGTATGTATGTAAGTATGTATACAATTTTCCATAATTTATGTTCGCGATTTTCTCGAAAGCCTTAGAGATTGATTGAGATTTAGATGGGGTTTTCGCTATTCGACTGTACATTTTTTTTGGGAAGGAAAACGTTGTCCTAGCTTAGAAAACTAAAACATAGGAGTGAGTCAGCGAAATTTACATTCGGTAATGTGTTTGATATTTTTTTACTCAAAAAAGTGATTTACTAAGTTTTTATTATATAATATGTATATATATTCTGAAAATTAAAGGAGGTCCAATTTAAGAAACATGTTGGTTTCAAACATTTTTATCCGATCTCAATATGTAGTGTTAAAGACAGTATAGTGCTACGGAACCTTCACCTTACATGCCCAACTCGCACTTAGTAAAGTTTTACTTTTATTTATTAAATTCTGTTTATATGAAGTAATAACACTAGCCTATCTTATTTAATAAAATTTTCCGTTCTCTCAACATTCTATTATATATGAGTACTTTTGTAATGTCCTTAAAACTAAACAAAGCAAGCACAAACATGGTCTCAATATATTAAATTTGTCTGTGATTCTAGTCGAACTCTCAGTTGGTACTCGTGGATCAAATCAACTTTTTGAACGTATTATTGGTCTCTTGAACGCTGGGCGCTGTAATTCGAGTAAACCTTTACAATTTTATTCACAACGAACAAAACATTTCAAAACCACCCTTATGGTTAAGGAAATAAAATTGGTTTCAAGTGTATTTTTAAGTTTGTACTTGGCTAGGGAGTTGTATTTTGTCAACAAGAACGCGACAAGGTTGACATACCTATTTTAATAATGTATGAGTAGAGATCTGAGATATTTTTTTTATTTATACGCTGTGAACATGAACGCTTACTGGGATTTATTAAAAAAAAAACTATTTTAAAGCAGTTCAGGTGTTTTTATGGTATAAAGTGAACATTTTTTTTTTCAAGGCGACTCCCACAGTATGTTAAAAGTCCACACAGGGCTTGTACCATACTACGGGAGTCGCCTTATAAATCGGGGACGGCCACGGGGGACTTTACAAACATACAAGTCACGGACACAAAGTGCCCAGACACAGAACAACAATTTGTGGAACACACAAAGTGGTGTCCCGTGTGGGAATCGAACCCACAACCTCTTGCGTAGCACTCGGACACACTCCCACCGTGCCACAGAGGCAGTTTACAGGCCTGCTTTTAAAAAAAATATTTAATAGTTTCAACGACGGACGAAATTTAAGGTTTGTCAGTTATGTGACGTAATTTTCTATGCAGCATTTTCCAAGAGGAGGATATGCTGAATGCAGTGCTTCGTTTTTTGGGTTCCGTAGTAAACAACAAACCCTTACATCGATAGTTATAATATACATGTATGATACATGTATCGATATAAAACCTTGTTTTTATATCGATACATACAAGGGTCGGTCAGAGTATATCAAGTGAAGGGAAGTTGTCTGCACTTGCTTTTTTATGCGGACTAGCTAATTTTTTGGTGCGCTCCTATTGGTCGTAGCGTGGCCTCGATAAACGGCTATCCAACAATAAAATATATTTTCAGTTCCTGAGATTATCGCATTGAAACAAACAAACTATAGGCCGACCGCTTAACTCGTATATCGCCTGCGCGGTGGAAGGGAGCGCGGGGTGATGTTAACGGGTGGGTGAGCGGGGTGCGCGGGACAGAGAACTCAGTCCTTCCACCGCGCAGGCGATATACGAGTTAAGCGGTCGGCCTATAGATAGATGTGCGATGGAGTAACGAGAAATTTTGGATGATTTTTTTATGGAACTGTCTGTTGTTGTACCTGTTTTATGTATGTCGATCTGCTAGTAGTTTTGTCATGCCAAGTGATGAAAATACCGTACAAATGTGTGTGTGTAGCCTCCCTCGATAAATGGGTTATCTACCAGTGAATTGTTCAATTCGGATCAGTAGTTCCTTTACCGCGTTCAAACAAGCATACAAACAAACAAACAAACTCTTCAGCTTTATAATATTAGTATAGATTTTTCGCGATTGTCATCTTATACTTGGGGTCGCGTAATCGCACAAATATAAGTGACTGGTATAAGTTTATCCAACCTTTATGAAAGACATAACTAATAATCTTCAACAAAACCATGCTAATCTAAGGAAAATCTCATTTATCCGTTGCAAACCCCTAGGGTAAGCCTTTTTGTTATTCTATGGGTAAGCCAAACATAATTCCGAATACTACTATAAGCTGTAACTGGAACTCCACTAATTAGTCCCGTATGGAACATATGCGCTTCGGAAGACTATGAAATATGCTGTCTTGTACATTCCAAGTAGTTATTTTATTTTAATTAACTTTAACTGCAATATTCGTATTAATATAATACTTAGTTGCAATCAAAATAAATTATTTAAGTAGGTAGGTTTTTTTATTTTATAATAACTATGCGTTCCTGCAAAGATTACTTCAATACAAAATAAAATATATTAAGCTTAAAAATTGGTTTTAGGGTTCCATAGCCAACTTAAACCTTATAGTTTCACCATGTCCGTTCGTCCGTCCGCAGCGTAGCTCAGAGACTGTTTATGCTAGAAGGATGTAATTTTTCCTAAATAAGAAATTAAAATCTTGAAAAACCATTTTTTTTTTGAGAATATATATCCTAAATGTAAAGTGGGAACGTGATTTAATAACAGAAAACCCACTTCTTAATCCGCTTATTCAGATGCGGGAGGGGGGGAAGGGGTCTACTGAACCCTACATTGTGCGTGGCCCGACATGCCCGGTTTTCATTATAATTCATTTCACTGTTTAAAATCATCTTAAGGTGAGTATACACTTGAGCATTTGCTAGCTAAATCATTTCCATGTAATGTAACGTTCTTGCAAATGCTTGTTGCTGTGTTCGACGTAATAACAGGTAGATACTGTAAGGCAAAGGAACATTTACCTGTAATATTTCTTTCTGTCTTGCATACACTCCCGTCACCCATGCTCGTGCCTTTGATCGTTAAAACATTGCACCAAAATGCTCGTTGTGTGTCATATTCGAAGTGTGGTTCGAGTACATTTTAAAACAGCGAATGCTCGACCATCTGTTACTAGTAAGTGTTCAAGTAGTGTAGTCGCCCTTATGACGAACATAAAGATATTTGCGTTGCATTTATTTTACTCCATTTATTATACAAGAAACGTATAATATTATATATGACTGCCTCTGTGGCGCGGTGGGAGTGTATCCGACTGCTACGTAAGAGGTCGTGGGTTCGATCCCTACCCAGAATAAAACTTTGTATGATGAGCACGATGGTTTAATCTGTGTCTGGGTGTTATTTATCTATAAAATGTATGTATTTAGAAATATATAAGAATGTTTATCAGTTGTCTGGTTTCCATAGTACAAGCTCTGCTTAGTTTGGGATCAGATAGCGTTGTCTGAGTTGTCCCAAGATATTATTATTATTATATTAAGTATGCCTACTGGCTTGATTTAAAAAAGGTTTGCATTTAATTAACCTACCATATTCTGGCTGAATCTTCTAAAATATGTGTATAGATTATTTTAGCAGACCCAATCAACTTCAAACCAACACTACCTATTTAATATTAACGGTTTTAAATGCCGAATAAATTATCTCTATGTCCAGCATTAGGAAGTGGTGAAGTGCAAATAAAATATGCAGCGTTTTATGTCGATAGAACGGCCTTCTCTTTTGACCGAATTGCATCTAGACCTCTACTGATGCAGGTTTACTCAATATATGGGCATTATCTACTTTTAGATGGTATTAAATAAAATAAATCTATTGGCCTCAATATTCTTTTCCTAGCTTTTGTTAGCATCGGCGCTCTAATAGAATTTCAAAACTATTAAGTATTAATACTCACTTAAATGCCCTCAGCTCCATGATTATACTTGAGTTTTCTAATGTATGGCGCTGCTAGTAAAACGTAGATCATGTTGTATCTGCCGTTATAATTAACTAATTTTGATGAAAGTTGTATCAGTATGTACCTACCTGTCTCTGTGGCGCGGTGGGAGTGTATCCGACTGTTACGCAAGAGGTCGTGGGTTCGATCCCCACCCAGGATAAAACTTTGTGTGATGAGCATGATGGTTTATTCTGTGTCTGGGTGTTAGTTATCTATAATATGTATGTATTTAGAAATATATAAGTATGTTTATCAGTTGTCTGGTTTCCATAATACAAGCTATGCTTAGTTTGGGATCAGATAGCGTTGTGTGAGTTGTCCCAAGATATTATTATTATTATAGTTAAAATATAGTCTTTCAAATAGCAATAAAGTAACCTTATAAGATTAGAAACTATTAATTAGTTGATCTGGGTTACCGCCCGCCTCTTGCTCATCCAGCTTCAAAATCGTTAATCATTTTTCTGAGAAAATAATCAAGAGCTTACTGGAAACCAAGTTCTTTCAGGCTTCTGAATCATAGCTCTTGTTGTTCCATGATAAAAGATAACCTAGTTATGGTGTTTCAACCATAATAGCTATTCATTGGCTCACAAAATAAACAAACAGTGCCATTAGCACCACCTTAAACCATTTATAGGTAGCCTAAGCCAGTTGCAACTATAAGACATTTTCTACCGTTTAGTATACTTGAAAATGCAAGTTTTGATCCACGCAAATGAATAAATCCAAGCACAATGTTGGGAATTGTTACAAAATTATCCGACAAAGGTAACAAAACACGCGAAACTTGAAACAAAACCCAAAGCGCAAACTTTTTAATTCAATTAAAGAACCAATCTCCTCTATAAATTCTAAGCCCTTGTATCGGGCTGGTACCCTGGTACCTATCAAAATTTTCGACGTTTACAAGCCGTTGGCGCGCAAGACGCTCGGCTAACACAATTTGCTGAGGACGTTTCAGCAATGTCGCTAAACAGTTTATCGTGAACTTTGTGCTCGTGCCGCAAGAAAGCATACAACTTTGCAGTCTCCGAACCTGATAAATACTTAGTCAACTTGTTTCATAACATTTTGTAGTGTCGTGTTTTGAATAAGCTATGTCCTAAGAGACTGCATCTCGGGAGCCATTTTTCTTGGATGTCAAAAACTGTTTCGCTGGATGATATTTTAAAGTAGCAAGTTTTAACAAATGGACGTGTCGCTGTAGATTGGATTGGTCGTATCTTTAAAGGCTGTAAATGTTTCCATATTACATTTTGTGTTTATTTGTATTACATAATTCTAAAAATCTATACTAATATTATAAATCTAGAGATCTATAAGAGTTTGTTTGTTTGAACGCGGTAATTTCGGGAACTATTGGTCCTAATTGAAAAAATATTTTTCTGTTGAGTAGCCCATGTATCGAGGAAGGCTAGACCAATAGGAGCGGAGCAGCAATGACAAATATTACAAAAACGGGGAAAATTGACGCATACGAAGTTGCGCGGGTCAGCTAGTCTAAAATAAAAATAAATCCTATTAGAGAATGAACCAAATGGGATGCGATAAACGTGGAAATATACTTTTTGTTTTTTTTTGCAACCGCCTTTAAAAGTAACTACTGTAAGTTTGTAAAGAAGAGTGTGTGTGGGCTTTCGTCTGTGATTTGAATATTTGTACTATTATATAAGGCCTTGAACACGCAAAACTATGGAACGCACATTCAGAAGCAGAAAAAAGATAACTAAATGCAGACAGGTTGTGCTTCTAAATATGCCATCTATGAGGCATCTCATCACAGAACATTGTCAACTAGCATCATTCTTAGTTGTGAACCTCGATACAAATATAGTTATCCAGTTCACTTGAAATATCATAGTGATCCATTTTGCTCGGCTGACACGTCACAAAAACACCAATGTCTTAGTTCGTTGTCGGTGCAAGTGAAATATAGCCCGTTCAGCGGTGGTATGCTCCGTTCCTGTTATGAAATAGTCTTGGTGATACAGATGTTTTAAACCACATTTTAAGTGGAGAAATTCTTGAACTGATGCGAATGAAATTTGTTAAGGGGAAGCGTTTGTGCACGTACATTTGCGGGTGACGCTTACCACCACGTATAGTATAAATGTTGATAAACTTTCGCGATTTGTACACATTATAATGTATATACTACGGGTTTTAATCGCGTGAATAATTTAAGGTAAAATTCCTTGTTTATTGCCCGACGTTTCGATCATATTGCAACGGCCGTGGCCACGGGTACCCACGCTTGATTTTTATCAGTCACTATTACGGAACTGTCGGTACTTCGACACACAACAGTAAAAACATTAGCACACTGGCGTCTAATGTTTGTTCGGCGGTGTATACACTTGCTGATCACGGGTTTGCACGATGTTGACAAACGGTATCCATTTTCTCGGTTGATATTGACGTATTTTTTTAATTTTAACCGCTTCTCTCGCCATCCTGGACTAATAGTGACTGTCAGAAGAGAAGACCTGTGGTTTGTGTAGTTCAATCCAGTGATTGATTCCCGCATCCAGAAAGTGTTCCGCTTTAGCTGACTTGTTGTTTGTCGGTTTTTCACAGCCGCGATATGTTCGTTAATAATAAACAAGGTATTTTACCTTAAATTATTCACGCGATTAAGACCCGTAGTATATATAATATTTCATAACGTATAATATACTGGACAATCACTTAATATTTATTGTGTTTACAGCTAGCATGCGTTATTCATTGGCAAATTATAATTAATTTTTATCGAGTTTTCGGCAGCTTCTTCTTATCCGAGGTTATCTTGAAACTATTGCCTGGATTTCACTAAAAAGCTACTCGTACTTATAACTGTTATCAATTTTAAGTAACACTTGATTTTGTTTTATGTAATAAAGCTATTTAGAATTTTAATTTAATAATTGAATTTACTCACAGAAATACTTTATACTTAACCAAATAAATACACATTTGAATAGTGAAACGCTCTTTGCTTCAAACTTAAATTCATTAAGCATAAAATCCAAATAGTAGTTAGTAAACTGTAAGTGAACCATCAAACGAATCAGAAACACAACCAGTGACAGTTTAGTAAATATAACCCAACATTCCCCACATCTAAGCAGTGGTTCTACAATTTTAATGACGTACCGAATTTCTGTAATGGTGAGCGGTCGATTCAGCTCATGCATTATGTACAAAGTACTCGTATATCGGCGAAGTTAAAATATAAGTTAGGTCAACCCTATCTATTACAGTGGCTCGGCAGTTGCAAATCTTCTGAGCAATGATATTTAGGGATGTGCTGAAGAGTTAGCGATTTTTTTACGTACCGACAGGAAACTATCAGGATATAACTATCGATAGTCACCATCTCGTCGTCGTAACAAAAGTGATATGACCACGTTGGTATTTCAGCCATATGTATCGTATTTTCGTATTGACTGCTTCTGTTGCGTGGTGGGAGTGCATCCGACTGCTATGCAAGAGGTCGTGGGTTCGATCCCCACCCAGGATAAAACTTTCATAACATTTGTGTGATGAACACGATGGTTTATTCTGTGTCTGGGTGTTATTTATCTAGTATATATAGTATAGTACAAGCTCTGCTTATTTTGGGATCAGATAGCGTTGTGTGAGTTATCTCAAGATATTTTTTTTCACTCATCATCATCAGCCTATCGCAGTCCACTGCTGGACCTAGGCCTTTTCAATTGCACGCCACTTTGTTCTATCTTCGGCTTCTCGCATCTAGCTCCTGCCAGCCGTTTTGCGTAAATCATCACTCCAACTGGCCTAAGGGCGTCCTACACTACGGTTGCCGAGACGCGTTCCCCACTCAAGAACTCGTTTACCCCAACGGTTTTCAGTTCTTCGGTGGGCTAAGTCGATATCTTTGGTTCTCTGCCGAATCACCTCATTTTCCTCACTGTCATTTTGTCCCTAAGAGAAACTCCGAGCATAGCCCTTTCCACAGCCCGCTGAGCGACTTTGAACTTGTAGACCAGCCGTACCGTCAGTATCCACGTTTCGGCTCCGTATGTCATGACGGGTAGGACGCACTGATTGAAGACCTTAAGGCATTGTGGGATCGTTTTTTTCACTACTACCCCAAAATAGAGTGTAACAAGTATTGTTTGCGTTAAGTATGTATATTTTCCTGCGACTTTCTTTGTTCCAACATAACGTCTAAATACCTGAATTGATTTAAATAATAAGGGTATTTTAATTAAGTATTGCTGTAAGTATTGAAACATACAATTTTATTAAAAGATTCCAATTGATGTCAATGCATGAGTTAATTTCTGACGGCAATGACGATCAGTAAAATGGTAAATTACAGGTCGAGATACTTTTGCAATTTCTGTGAAAATATGTGTATTTTAAAGTAGACATAATTCTATGTTAAACTTACTCAACAATACAGAAACATGTGCTTATTTACTGTTGATCGTGAGTTCAAGGTAGAAAAAAATATCAAATTCTTATCGTTTTTCTATGGATATTAGCTGAGCAGCCTCACTAATCACCAGTCTTGTAAAAACCACCATAGTTTATCCCCGTGTCAGTATCTGTGCTCGCATTACCGTGCAGTCGGGCTGGCTTGGCAAAGCACCCCGTTTTATTGGCGCTCGGCCAGTGAAATCTCCTCTACTGGTATGCGACCCTAGTACATTTTATACAACTTCATATTAAAAATAAATTTTATTACAGCAGTTTATCTGTTGAAGTAGGTCAGTTTCGTTACTATTTAGAATTTTAAATTATCGCTGAATTGATTTGAGACTTTATTTTTTGGTACTTTGGATAAAGGGTGGGTTTTTTCTTCCCTGCATACCTTGCACAAGTCACAATCTATGTAAAAGTTTCATAATATAAATCCATTCAAAATATTTAACTAACAAACATATCGGACTCCCTAGTTATCTTTTTATAAATAAAAAAAAACTTCATCAGAAATTTCTTTTTAATTTACTATTCCACTAGTTTTTTCCACAAGTTTTCCATTCTAAATATCAAATATCATAAAGCACCTACAAAACGTTTGCTAGATCTTAATTCACCCGATATTACAGCCTCGAGGCTTTTCTAAAAACCAATAAATATAATAGCATCGGATTTCCGACGAAATGAAAAGCAATCGGGTGAGTCCTATTTCGTCCAATATTTCGTATCGGACTTAAATTTTCCGGCGAGCTTCGGTTATTTGAGACTGGTTGGAGGTTCGACCTGCTTTGGGTAACGATTTCGGGTTAACTGGGTGTGCGTGGCTTCGCTTAACCTTTCCTACTGATCGTTTACAATTACTGAGGACTCCTAATCTCCTGATTAGGAGTCCACAACAACTATACGAATCTTAAAGCTGTGGTAGTATTTTTTAATTTAAGGATAGGAAAGGTTTTTCGGTAGAGACAGTTGCAACTTGACAACGATTCTCCAAGTATAAGGACAAACCTGGGCTCTAGATAAATAGCATTCTATTCGATTATAGTTTACGCTAATCGAATAGAATTGTGTCCGAATGACATCGTTGCGCGCGCACAGCTGCTAATCTCATGTTAACAATTCAATGTTGCACGCGCAACGACGTCATTCTATTCAATTAACGTAAACTCTAATCGAGTGTAATGGCATTTGTTTAAGGGGGCTGAGTCGTCAAAAACTGTGCGATAATAACATGATCTGTTTTTTTAATTTGATAATTTTGCCAATGTCATTTTAAACAAAGAACGTCGACTGCTGTATTCGATAGCCATTCTTTTATATTAGCATCGTATTCTTTTATTCTTGGTTTCATTTTCTCACTGAGCTGCCAGATTAAAAGACCTCATTCTCGGTATGAAATTTCCGTTCGCGACCCGCCCTGGAAATATTTCTAGCTTAAAACTGGCTTTGTAGTGTAATTTGGTTACTGTAATAGAATTGTGTGGAAAGACTGTCTTACACCCGTATTTATAAACGAGTCATTACTTATTACTTAGCAATTACTTCATTGAGACATGGCTAGTTCTTAAAGTAATTACTTAGAAAAATCTATTTTATAGACAAGAACTATTCTTTACTTCCTTGAGCAAACTAACCAAGTATTACTTATTACTTAGCAACCGGTGAGCCGCAAAAAACGTTCCATTTCATAAACAAGATTTTATTAAATTTGCAAAATAGAGAACCAAAAATATATTACGACTAACTAAAATAACTACAAATTTTAAAACTTTAAAAAAATAATAATATAGAAATTAATCAGACCAAATTTTGATTTTATCGATATTCTTCAATTTTAGTTTTCTGAATGTAACGAAATGCAACATAATTGAATAGTAATGCTACCAAATGAAATAGCCCGTCACACGTATTTAAAGTATTTTTGAAGAACTTATTTTTAATTTAGCATCATAAAACTCGCTTGATGTCACCAAAGAAATGTCACTGAAGATATCACCTGTGTTGTTTTATTTAAAGGAAGTTTTGCTGGTTAAATACGGGCAAAAGTTACTATATTTATGTAGCAACGGTATAATTTTTAATGGTTGTAAGCCCGCAAGCCTGCGACCGCGGTCAGACTCCCCGTTGTGTCGACTGCATTGCTTGTCCCGGTGAAATCTCAAGTACCACAATCAATAGATTTTGTCGGAGTAAGAACTTAGCCAGAAGCCCCTGTCAAGCATTACCCGGATAGGACAACGAACAGAAATAAAGAAGATACAGAAGATGGTTTTGTGACGGTGCAAGGAAAGAAGCGCCAACAGCCAACCGTCAAGAACCGCTGCGGCAAAGCTAAGTTAAGAGGAATATGCGCGCGCGTACGTGCGCCAGAAGTTCCGCTACAAGACGGGGCTGCAGATTCTGGGTCGCGACGCATGGTACTTATGAGGGAGTGAAACGTACCTACTGATATAGTTTTAATATATAAAGGTTTTAAGTTGTATTTACTTTTACTAGCACTTTACATAATGTATTATTGTAAATATGTTAGACGGTAAGGTATAGATTTCTGTGGGCTATTGATGCCTAAAATAAATGGTATATTATTATTATTGTTGTATTATTTATCGACTGGCTGGCATAGCGCCAAATAAATTGTTTTTATTTTCCAAACCTTCCATATTTTTAAAATATCTGTTAAGAAAAATAACCTCTACATAAAATTCTTAATTAAAGCTATTACTCAAGTAACGATATCGGTGACTATTGCTTGGCTAAGTATTCTAACGTTTGACGTTACTTACTTTACTCATTTTCTTAACTATAAAATAGAAACTGTTACTTAAGTAATTACTTTTACTTAAGTAATTGCTATTACTCGTTTATAAATACGGGGGTTAGTGTCACTCCTGAACCATCTAACGACTATAGAAGTGACTATTGAAAACTTTAAAATCTTCTAAAAAATTGATATATAACTATGATTTGTTTTGTTATATTATCGTATAATCAATGACAAATCGCTTAACAGGGCCACGTATTGTTGTATATAAAATGCAACTTTATTCGCATAGTGATTTGCGAATTCATTTGCGATTTTTTTTCATTATATCTTATACACGTTTGCCGAAAAACGTGATGGTTCGGTATTTCTGTCAAAAAATTCTGGACAAAAAACTTCTTGGAAAATTGTGCAAATATATCTAAAACTTTACATATTCATTTGTGAATACCGACTGCTGGTTCCAAGTATTACTGCAAATGTCAGGTACCGAGGTAATAGATCGATTTATAAATTATTTGATATTTTGTTCTCGAAAAATTTCACACTTCCTGTTCAAAACATTTTAGAGCATACCTGTAATAAATTGAAAGGCTCTTTGGCCGTGACAAATATCACCGGTTCTCTTTACACGCCACGGGACAAACGAAAAAGAAATGCATTATGAGTATTGGGACGGACAACGTAATCCTATACTAGCAGTCATTTTTAAAACTTTAAGTGCAACGTCGCTGAAAAGCATAAGTACTGACATAGTTCTAAAATAATGTTGCTTTTAAAGAATTTATAAAGATCTGTCTCTTTGAATATTGAGAATATTTTTATTAACAAGATCAAGAAACTTGGGTTTTAAAATATTATCGTAACCAACGATGTGCGTGGAAACCAGAAGCAAATGCCGAGAGAGTGCCAGGTTTTATGCTGTATATTAACATAAAACCTGGCACTCTCTGAACAGTACAACTCAAATTTGGAACAGTAGGTATTGAAACATTACTCCATTAGACTGTGTCATATCAACCCATTTGATGTCCCACTGCTGGGAACGTGTCTCCCCAGTAGAATCTACTTAATATAGATCCTGGGGGTATTTGCCATAATCGCCACGCTTGGCGAGCGGGTTGGCGATCGCAGTATGATTTTAAAGTACGCAGAGGACGCTGCTGCCCGTCCTCCGGCGTGACATCCCTTAGTCGTCTTGACGACACCCAGGGGAAGAGATGGAGTGGTACTATTCTTGAGCCAGTACCACTCCTAATATTTCTATTCTTCTCCAAACACCAGGCGTATACATGATTGTAGTTGGAACCAGGATCAAACCACAGGTACTTTCCACCGATTGCCACTATTGTTCCAGGATGGTACGTAATCGGTTCAGATCAAGAAGTATAATAATTTCAACCGCGAAGATGGCACCATCGTGGAACCTCGTTATCAATAAATGCAATCGTCGCAGTACCTACAGACAGCACGCCTCAGTGTAAAGACGTAGTAAGTGTAGTGTGTAGAAACCGACAGTAAAATTTATAAAATTATCAAGACCAGGCGAGGGTAGTTGAAAAACTGTGACCACGATCAGAGCAATTTGATTGAAACGTCGGGTAAAAAAAAGACAACCTTTAAATATTTCACGCGATTAAGTCCCGAAATATAACTAATTTTTTTTTTTTTTTTTTTTTGTGGGTGGTTGAACTAGTAGTACACAATTTTAAGAGCTCTGCGTATATTATTTAGAATAAAATAAATTCAAGTATTATTTTAATTATTTAATGTATAATATATACAGCTGAGCATAATTACCTGCCAGTATATTGTTAGTTTCACAATTGGAATAACACAACAACGGACACTGACACTCAAGAGCATGGAAGTTTCTAGCATTCTTGATATGCAAAGATACTTTGAAGACAGGATGTCTAAATTTGAAGCTGAACTGCAAAATAAAGCTGCACCTCCAGCTACCACAGGGACCTTGGTCGACGACTTTGCTGCATTCAAACAATTTGTTCTTCAAAGTCTAAAGCAATTCTCACAGCAATTACACACGGTGGCACGCAGTATTGACAACATGGAGATGCGCAGTCGCCGGAAGATTCTGCTTCTACATGGTGTTGAAGAGCAGAAGGAGGAGGACACTGCGGCTGTTGTCGGTGATGTTGTAAAGCAGAAACTCAAGATGGGCACCTTTACTACTGCTGACATAAGACGATGCCACAGAATGGGTAGGCAATCCTCAGAAAAGCCCAGACCAATCCTCATCAAATTCCAGAGTGTTGCAGTACGGGACAGCGTGTGGTTCTCCAAAGTCAAGCTTAAGAGCTCAGGCATTACTTTATCTGAGTTTTTGACCCGCTTGCGATACAATGCTTTTATGGCAGCGAGAGAGCAGCAGAGAGATTCGGAGTTGATAAATGCTGGACGCGGCAAGGTTATGTCTACGTCTTGGCATCTGACGGTAAACGACACCGCGTTATATCTTTGGGTGACTTGGACAACATTAAGGACACTGATGCGGCAAAGGCAAGTAAAACTGTCCCAACAAGGAGTAGAAGGGCTGCATCCAAGAAATAAGTTGCGTTTCTTGTATTATCAACATTGCCGGGTAATTCACTTTTCTAGTTTTATAAATTATAGCGTACCTTTCATTTTTTTATTTAATAATTTCTTTTATAGTTTATTTAAGACGATAATGACAACTTTTGACTTTGGCAACTGATCCCTGACAATTTTCACTCATTATCTGTCGGGTGTCATCTGTCATTAAAAGATACGTTCCATTTCGTTGTACCATACGCTATAATAATACAAACCGTCCCTTTACACTTATTTTTGTATTGTATTATCATACCTCTAAACTTTATAGCATTTCATTTTAAATAAGTCGTTAATATTTATCTTTATTAATAATATAATAATAATATCTTGGGACAACTCACACAACGCTATCTGGTCCCAAACTAAGCAGAGCTTGTACTATGGAAACCAGACAACTGATAAACATACTTATATATTTCTAAATACATACATATTATAGATAAATAACACCCAGACACAGAATAATCCATCGTGCTCATCACACAAAGTTTTATCCTGGGTGGGGATCGAACCCACGACCTCTTGCGTAGCAGTCGGATACACTCCCACCGCGCCACAGAGGTAGTTTATTATTTTCTACCTTTAGTATATATGCTTTATATAGTTGATGTTAGAGTAAATATTTTTGTTGTCCATTTTTTTAGCTTAGTATTTCGAGATTTTTGCTGTTTGTTTCAGTTGTTGTGTTACCATTTTTCTATATCATTAATTTATTACTGTTATAACAAGCAACTGGCGGGTGAACAGGATGTTAGGGTGTAACTAAGAAAGGTTACTTTATTATACTATATATTATAATTATTTTATATACCATATATATAAATACTTCATTATTTATTTACTTATTTATTGCATAACAGTAAATTTACATTTAATTTATGTCAGATGTAAATACTGACTGTGATAGTGACAGTTTCATATCAGCATGTAGTACTGATGATAGCTTTGTAAGCTTGCCAACCTTCGCTGATACCCTTTGGGCTCAATTTTCTGATGTACCCAAGAACTTCAATGTAGTCCATATAAATGCACAGAGTATTCCGGCTCATTACCCTGATATGCTGGCTAGTTTTGAATGTAAAAATATTCATGCCATACTCGTCTCGGAGTCGTGGTTAAAACCAAGTCTCCCTTCGACCTCTTACTCGCTTCCGGGTTTCCAACTTATTAGGAATGACCGAGTGGCTGGGGTTGGTGGTGGTGTTGCCATATACCTTCGTACTTATATTCCTTTCACAATTATCAATGTGTCAGCACAGCCACCACCACTGAACGCCGGGGAACACCTATTTCTGGAAGTGCAACTTAACCACTCTAAAATATTACTTGGTCTGTATTATTCTCCTTCTTTACGCACAAATTATTTCTCTTCATTTGAGCACATTTTGGAAATCTTAACGCCAAACTATAGACATACTATTATTATGGGAGACTTTAACACATGCCTTTTGAAACAGAATTCTCGCTCTTCATCTCTTCATGCTATTCTAGAATCTTCTAACTTGTCAATTCTGACTCTAGATGCAACTCATCATTTCCCGAATTGTACTCCTTCTCTTCTAGACCTTATCTTTGTATCGTCTCCTTCTCATGTCGCTAAGCATGGTCAATGTTCTGATGTCGCTTTTTCTTACCACGATCTAATCTACATCTCGTACAAGATCCGTCCACCTAAGGCAAAACCAAAAATTGTGCTACAGCGTAATTTTAATGGCATCGACTGCGAGAAGCTTCGAGAGGATGTTGTCAACACGGATTGGAGTTCTCTTTTATCCTCAGAATGTGTTGATACTAAACTACGTGTCCTAACTGATGAGTTGATAAAAATTTATGATATACATGCGCCAATCCGACCAATTAGATTGAAACACGCCCCATCACCTTGGCTAACTGAGGATATAAAACGCATAATGACCAAAAAATCCCTTGCTAAAAGTAAATATAAACGCCAACCTACCGCTTCTAATTTAGATAGATATGTGGAAATCAGAAATCACTGTAACAAGGTGTGTAGGAAAGCACAACGCCAAAATATTCATAAGTCTATCGAGAATGAAGATCCTGCCAAAATCTGGAAGTTCCTCAGAACGTTGGGGGTTGGAAAGTCACGACAAAATTTAGTTCCTAAAGATTTGAATATTGATTCACTTAATGTACATTTCTCCTCTTCTCCCAATTTTGATGGGACCACTAAAGCAATAACTTTAGCAAATCTTTCAGCCATTCCAACGCCCCAATATGCTCCTTTTGTTTTCGAGCAATTCACCGCCTGTGATGTTAAAAAGAGCATACTTGCCATATCATCCAATGCTGTTGGTAACGATTGTATAAGTCGCAATATGATTATCCCAATTCTTGATGAAATTCTTCCTATTTTATGTAATATACTGAATCACTCAATCTCTTCTTGCACCTTTCCCACTGCTTGGAAAGACGCTCAAATAATTCCACTCGCCAAAAATTCCAAACCATCTTCTTTCTCCGACTGCCGTCCAATTTCAATTCTACCCTTTTTGTCTAAAGCCTTAGAACGTTTAGTACACATGCAACTCTCCTCATTTCTGCGTAAAAACACCCTGTTGGATCCCATGCAGTCTGGGTTTCGTCCTGGACATAGTACTACTACTGCATTGGTGCAGATCACTGATGATATACGACAAGGCATGGAAACCGGGAAAGTTACATTACTATCCTTGTTGGATTTCAGCAATGCTTTCAATGCTGTAGATTTCGACATTTTGCTTGGCATACTACGCTCTATTAACATATCTCCAGCGGTGATTCACTGGTTTCATACTTACCTGTATGGTCGCCGTCAGCGTATACGTCTCGAAGAAGCGTATTCTTCTTGGAGCTATACTCCTGCTGGCGTACCGCAGGGTGGCGTTTTATCTCCGTTACTTTTTGCGATTTTCATCAATTCCATCTCTAAGCAGTTCGTTTCATCCTACCACCTTTACGCAGATGATTTGCAAATTTACACACAGGCTACAGTAAATGAACTCACTGAAGGAATCTCAAGACTGAATAAGGACCTGGCGCATGTCTCTAAATGGAGTAAAAACTATGGACTCACGGTTAATCCAGCGAAAACCCAGATCGCCATAGTAGGTAGCCCAGGATTGCTATCAAAAATCAATTGGCCTCTATTGCCACTAGTTCATTTCAACAATGTAATCCTACCCATTGAAAATTGTGTCAAGAACCTGGGGATATACGTAGACAGAACCTTATCATGGGCACAGCAGATGCAAGAAACAAGTCGCAAACTCTTTGCAGCAGCGGGGTCTTTACGCAGGTTGCGTAACTTTTTGCCAATCGCCACTAAAATTACGCTTGCGCAATCCTTACTACTGCCGATCCTTGACTATGCCGATGTCAGCTATCTAGATCTAACCGAGGAACAACTTGATAAACTTGAGCGCCTCCAAAATTTTTGTATAAGATTTATATTTGGTTTACGCAAATATGATCACGTTTCTGAATTTCGCAAAAAACTCAAGTGGTTTCCAATTCGTCTTCGCAGGAATACTCATATTTTGATACTACTTTACAATATTTTGTTCAATCCCAATGCCCCCTCTTATCATAAAGAACGTTTTCAGTTCTTGCATGACACACATATTAGGTCCTTGAGGTCATCAAATGATTTGAGCTTGAAAATGCCAATGCATTCCACAAAATTTATGGATAAATCATTTACCGTAGTAGCTGTTCGGTTGTGGAATGCACTACCCATAGATATCAGACAGGCACAAACAACTAATATGTTTAAAAAAATGGTAAAAGCGCACTACCTGTCCAGCGGTCCAGTTGCAGCTACATATTAATGTACATAAATAAATATATGAATTTTATATTTTATTTTCTTTTCTCTTTTAAATATAACTAGTTTATTGTGTTTATGTAATGTTTGTTTGTTGTATTTATTTATATATTTATTATTATTATTATTATCTATTAATATAGTATATTGTGTATTTATATATCTAACATTTCAATCGTTTTAGTGGAATGTTAGATATATGTTTTTGTGTTTATCTATTGATATTATGTAAAATCGTGTACGTCTTTATTTAATTTACATTCTTCTACACCACGTGGTACTCTTATATACATTCCTGTCCATCCAAAGGTTGCCTGGAAGAGATCGCTCTCAGCGATAAGGCCGCCCATTGTGCATGCGCTTATGTAAGCAATAATGATGTGATATTGTAATTATAATGTAATTTAATAAGTGTGGTGTACAATAAAGAATTTTCTATCTATCTATCTATCTAATATGTATAAAAATCGCGAAAGTTTAAAAACAATAATTACATATAATTGCACCGATCGTGGTCACGGGTCGACTGACAGTCGACCCGTGACCACGATCGGTGCAATTCGATCGAAACGTCGGGTAAATAAAAGGTTCGTACCTTTAAATAATTCACGCGATTAAGTCCCGAAATATAACTAATATGTATGTATGTAATATTCTTTATTACCTCATATCTCACAAACCTAAATTAAGACGTCCTTAGATTTGTCCTGACTGCCCAAGTGTTCTTAGATAGGTGACTTTTGAAAAACAAACATGGCAAGCTGTGAGATGTGATGACAAAATAAAGAGGTGTAAAAAAAAGGAGTTCCGAATACTGCAATATGGGTATCACATTAAAGGGCTCCTCTTAAACATTTCAAAAAGGTATAACATGATTATGACTGTGATGTTAAAAAAGTTAGTTAACAACCATTCTTTTTTCAATTTTCAATACTTGACGATAGCTGTGATAAAAGTTTGTTGTTACATCCTACAACCACACAAAAGTATTAAATAAAAAAAAAATATATAAAAAAACCCGCCTGCAAAAACTTACAGAGTTATATAATTTGATGCAGTTTTTTTGCAGGCGGGATTTTTATTATTTATTATTTTCTTTTTTTTTTGAAAATTTGTTTGTCAATTTTAGTTGCTAACTAGATACCTACTGAAATACTATGTTTCCAACTCGCGTTTCTAATACAAAAAAATGCTGACGTTTCTATGATTGAGACTAAAGGTTACTATTATTTAGGATTGTGACGTATCTTATAATTTAACAGATAATCCAATTCGATCTGAGAAAATAATATTCATAAATTATCTTTCTACCTCGCGATCTTCCGATTGCAAAACCCAACACCTTAACCGCTACCTTACCACCGCACAAAGCTGAAAAAGAAGACGAAGAAATCTTCCATTCATCCAATATCCTGAAAAATCCCAAGTCTGTATACAAGTAGGAGCTTTATCCGAAGCCACTTTTAAATCCACTTCCACCCAATGAAAGATCTCTTGCGGATCCGGACACCACAAAAACGATAATGGAAATATCAAGTTACCGTTGCAATTGAGACGAATTGATTTCACAAATCAAATAACTGCTCATCGGGGACTGTCTTTCACCTACTCACTTTATAAAAAGAAATGAGCGTGGGTACGGGTTATTTATATCGTGTTGTTTATTACTAGCCTTTCACCGTGGCTGAGCCCGTGTTATGTTCGATTTTATAACCTATGTTTAGCACATAGGCTATAAAATCGAACACTAAAGTTGTTGAACTGTTCGGTAGTTTTTGCGTGAAATAGCAACAAACATTCATCATTCCATCTCCCAAACTTTCGGGCTTATAACTTTATTAGCCAAGAATTTGTGCCAATTTAAAAACAACAAAATTGAATCTCAAACCATAAATTAATCTATATATGTTCGTAAACTTTCGCGATTTGTACACATTATAGAATTTTATAAGCTACGGGTCTTAATCGCATATTTTATTTAAAGGCTAAATACCTTTGTATATTGCCCGACGTTTCGACCGTATTGCAACGGCCATGGTCACGGGTAGACTGGTTCAGCTTAGCGTCGCCTCCGAGAAGTTTTTTTTTAATAAAAGAAAATAAAAACATCTATTTCCGGTACTTTTTTAACTTAAAATATAGATTATTGCAGAAATAAAAAGTTGATTATTTTCAAAGAATCTTAAAGGTATATAAGAATGAAAGTCCTGATTCATTCATCGTCTGGCGGACGTACGGTCGTCCGTCCTAAATTCGGGCCCAAATGTCGGTCGGATATACGAGTGTCCGCTCGACAGTGGCGCGGTGATTTGTCGTGAATTTGTTCTCTTAACTCATCAACACTCAGCCCGAACCCTTAAACCTAGAGAGACGCTTCATTTGATTTAGACCCTCTGGTCTAAATCAAATGAAGCGTTTCAGAAAAGTCGAGCTTTGTATCAACGAACTCGAGCAGAACCGTGGGCATAAGCTACTCATTAATTAAGTATTTAATTACTTTCATGAATCATTCCCACCTACCGATGCGAACTGAAAAAAAAACGTAGCTTCCCACCAAAATGGGGATATTTTTTTGTTGGAACCTACAGTACCTTTAACTGCTAAAAAACCCGCAGTTTTAATCATACATTTTGTGTGAAATTGTATGATTAAAACCTTTGAACCTTTTTGAACCCTTGAGCTTAGCTGGAGGGGTTAACAGGATTGCTAGTAATGTAGTACCCACAATCCCATATTGCTAGTTATCTTCTTAAAAGTCAACAAACTAAAGCCCCATTTACAATATTAGCATCACTCCCATCAGTTTCACCTAGTTTGTAAATTCACTTGTCATTCCCTAAAGATGCTGCCAATATCAGTTTTCAACAATAATATGCCACGATCCATTTTATAGTTTTAAGGTTTCAAACGCAAGGAGCCCGGCTAAAAGCCCACTGGGTGACAGAATCCAATCTACGAGTATGCCAGTTAAAGATAGTATAACCATGTTTTTAGATGATAATGGATAGTCTATAGAATAAAACGGGCAAGTGCACAATGTAGGGTTCCGTAGTCCCCGCCCACTATCGGAATAATGCGGCTAAGAAGTGGGTTTTCCGTTGTTTTTGTTTCATACTTACAATGTTATACCTACTTAATAATAACATTTTTAGTAGAATTTGTACGAAAATTTTGTTACTTTTTATTTGATTAGTTGTTACTCGTAAATTTGTTAAGCCTACTTAGCTGTGAAAGTTTTCCTTTAAATTTCGCTATATATACTATTACCGTGAATTATTTCACATACCCAACATCAACCATTTAGCTGGCTGGGGGTGGGGACACTTGACGCTAACAAAAAATTGCACTTGAAAGCTTAATTTTTCACAAACAGATCCCTAAATCTAAAAATGATCTTTCCAACCCCTAAAGGACTTTACATATATGGGAGGTACCCTCAAAAAAAATATTTTCCAAGATTTTATTCTTTTGCTTTGTCGGTGGAAGTATAATGTGTATCCATGCAAAATTACATTTTTCTAGCACTAACAGTCTTTGAACTAAGCTATGAACGGACGGACGGAAGGATGGACATGGCGAAACTATAATGGTTCCGTTCTGCCATTTTGGCTACGTAACCCTAAAAAACGTGATCACTCATACCTCTACAAAAAGTCGGGTTGTTAATTACATTTATTTACTAAACAATTTTTTTGTTGTATTTATAATCATCATCATCAGCCTATATCGGTCCACTACTGAAAATATACCTGTTCTAATTTACAACATAAGGCAAATTTTATTGGCCGCTTTTATTCGTCCGGTTTTTTGGACTTGCAGAGTTGTATGGGTTACTTAACGACAAACGTTCGAAAAAAAGGACGCATAAAAACGGCATTACTGGTTGACATAACTTGCAAATGATTACATTTTTTAGCGACAGTTAAAAAAAGTTTTAAGTTATAAATTGCCTGAGACTAAATCATATTTACCTAGTGATTTTTAATATTAATTGTTATTTCAAACTTGAAATCACTCCTTTTTAAATAACTTCACGATACTAAAAATAATATGTTTTACATATATTACTTTTGTTACACAAACATCTACAAATCTGTGAAACCCCTGAGTAAAATCGATGTTTTTTTATCCATAATAAACAACGATTTCGTCTCCAGAAAAATATATAGGTGAATAAGGTAACCAAAAACAAGTGGTAGATGACTAAGGGTTAATATATGAAATATTTTCCAAAACTGACATCACAAAATTAGTTAGGGTTATGTTAGCTAAGCTTATTAGTATAACACAAATCAACCTGTACGTCTGAGCACGCTAAACTGTCGATCCTGCGTGTAATCTCTTTGCAGTCATGTTGAAATTTCGTCACATCGGGCTATAAGAGGAGGGTATAAGGATTGTGTGATTTGCGTCGGCGCACTCACTTGTGCACTGTAATATCTCCTGCGTAATTGTAATTGATTAGTCACTCGACGGTTACACGTGATTTTGTAATTATTATTAATACAATTATTTTTTCCTTTTTCAAATACAGAAAGAAGATATCCCAATTTATTATTCTCAAAGAATATTCACACTACACAGTAACCCGCTAATGTTTGACAGTGTATTGATGACGCTAACGAGATCTGAATACGATGTGTGGAGTAATGGAATATAAGCTTTATGGAATTGTAATAGGGCATAATCAGATTTAACAGGTTAATGGATTTCTGTGTGACATAGAACAGACATGTTTCAAAGGCAGGATTTAGGTAAAACTGTTTTTTTTTCTGTATTTGGTGAAGGTTTTTGGTATAAACGGGTACGTACCTATTTCAGTAGTCGATAATTAACTGTAACATGATACCGTATATACATTACTAGCTGTCCCGCGTAACTTCGTATGCGTAAATTTTCCCCGTTTTTGCAACATTTCTCGTTGCAGCTCCGCTCCTATTCTTCGTAGCGTGATGTTATATAGCCTATAGCCTTCCTCGATAAAGGGCTATCCAACAGTGAAAAAGAGAATTTTTCAATTCAGATCAGTAGTTCCTGAGATTACCGCGTTCAAACAAACAAACAAACTCTTCAGCTTTATAATATTAGTATAGATGTGTTTTTATTGACATTTTATTAAAAAATATTTCATTATATTATTTTGACTGGCCTGTTGGTCTAGTGATTAGAGACCCTGACGTTCGATCCCCACCCAGTATAAAACTTTGTGTATTGAACACGATGGTTTATTCTGTGTCTAGGTATAATATCTATAATATGTATGCATTTATAGAAATATAAAAGTATGTTTATCAGTTGTCTGGTTGCCATTGTACAAGCTCTGCTTAGTTTGGTATCAGATGGCGTTGTGTGTCCCCAAGATCCGCTCTTTAAAAATATATTGGGAATATTCCAAGATATGTTTAAATAGCGGATTGTCCAATGATTCAAAACCGCCTATGTGCTATTCCAGGCATCTCTCTCTGTGCCGAATTTCAGTCATCCAGATCCGTTCAGTCGGTCTGGCGTGATTGAGTAGCAAACATCCATCCATCCAAACTTTCGCACTTATAATATTAGTTTAGATAATTATAGAATGTCGCTTTCCGCTGTCTATCACCATGAACGCTTAGATCGTTTAAACTAAGCAACGGATTCTGATGCATTTTCTCTATTAGGCAAAACCGACCACTGGACGGGCCGCTAGTTTATAATAAACGTAGCCCAAAGAAATAAACACATCGGATATCAAAGGCAGAAGTACACAATAAATCCATAAAAATAATTAATGGAACCATTAAAAATTGGCAGAACTACGACAATAAATCGTACCTCCCCATGGTAGGTGTGAGGGAACCACCCAATAAAATATAGTTGTAAAACAAAATCTATCTTTTCTACACCAAATCGTTGCGGTTACAATTTTGTTAAACACTAGAATGGAATGCATTGTAAACAAGTCTCGAGAAGTTCCGAGACTAAATTCTCGTCGTAAGAATTTGAAGATCGAAGGATACCGATACATAGGGTTGCTAATGTCAATCGTATTGATAGTTCATTAAAAAAGGTTATTCACTCATGCAAGATTCCACTTATTGTAATATTTTAAGCCTTGAAATCATTATTATACAAAAAAATATTGTAATATTTCAAATTATGCAAGCTATATAAAAATTCAAGGTTTTATTTCATCATAGAACTTTCAATTGGTCCAATACGAGACATATATTTGTTGACCGTGTCAGGACAACATTTACAAGTAGTAAATCGATTGATTAACTTCTTGTAAAATACCGTTTTTCGATTTTTAATTAAAATATAAGAAGAAGTTAAGGTAGTCTAAAATACATTCAAGTTAGCATAGTTTTCAATAGTATCTACCTAAGTATAATCTTGCCAATATCATTACCCTAAATACGAATCATTTGCCACAATACAAAGGTTGAAACTTTTCATAAATCAATAGCATATAATTTATCATCATTTATCACTGAATAATTAGTCATCATACCTATCACCTTCAGGTAGGTATGATGACTAATTATTGAAAATTATCTTGATATATTCGGCTATTTTCAATAGTTAGTTCTTCTGCTTCGTCTTGTGCTTGTCTGAGTACATTTATAAATTGTATTGTTAATTTTTATGACCTTCCTCAAATTTTAGATGCAATATTGATATTTGTTCCTTAAGATTGACCCTTTCAATCAGTGTCATAATCAAACCCAGCATAATTTTTTTGCATGTGTCAGGGTTGACTCTAGGCTCTGGCAAGTGACTTTTAGAAAAACTTAGAATGCCGATCTATATAATTTCAAAAATAAAATAATGTTTCCTTTGGGTAAAATTTGATAACTCAAATATTTATGGTACTTTCGCTTCAGGGGGCATTGGTTTGGTCTACCCTATATATGACGGAGTTATGCTTTAATCTACATAACAAAAATTGAGAACCTCCTTCTTTTTGAAGTCAGTTATAATCAGAAATATCTAAATATATTAAATTGTGAGGTATTAAGACCTAATTTACGTGTGTCAAAATCTCAACGAGTGCAAACTCGTCGAGGACACTATAAAGGGGGATATGTCGGACAAGAACTGACAAAGACACGATCACAATCACACGATATGTCGTCATATAGGCCCATGGCCAGAGGAGGGCAAGAAAAACCCTCACGGAATAGTTTCCTTCAAAATATTTTAAGAACTACTATTTATAAAGCGGTTATAAAAGGGAAGTCGGCAGACCAAAAAGACGGTAAATAGATATTTTGCAAACAGGAAAAGATGGGCTGAAAAAAGGCAAAGACAGAGCAACATGAAGAATTTTTCAGGAGGATCTAAACTGGAGTGCAAAACTCAATACAGAAAAAACTAACCATACTAACATTTATATGATAAGCAAACATACTAACAAACTAACAGTCTATGTAATAAGAGATGTATAAATAAATTTAATTATTATTGCCAGTACAAAATAATTTAGTAATTAATAAATACAATTATAAGTAGTAGATACCTACCCAATTGGCAACCTCACCACGAAATCAATTTACTTATTTCTCTAAAGATTGAGAAACGTTTTATCTCAAGTGGTTCTTCCCAATGAGTTTGATTCACAATTAAGTTTAAATTGAGACTGATTGAACAATAAGAATCTTTAGTCAAATTAATATTTCGATGGAATTAATTAAAGGAAAATTATTTTGGTTAACGAACAGGTATCTATTGGTTTTCGTAGACTTGTGTAACGTATTATTAGGACAACAAGTAACGCACAGTATAATGATTTGTTCACTTCATTTGCTGACTGTACTGTGAGAATTAACTGCAGGGGTTGAAGTACATGTATAAATTTCAGCATCACTTTGATTTAAATCATAATATTGAAAAACTATAGCCGATGCTAATGGGTAATGTTCAAAAAAACACATGAGAGAAAAAGTTGATTATCTTCATAATTACTGAACCGTTTTTTTTTCAATAAAAACTAACAATGGCCACAATTAAACTGGCTTTATAATTATAATCTGATAAAAATACAACTTACTTTTTTACTTAATTACTTTACTTAACTTAACTTTGACTTTGACTACTTTACTTAACTTTGACTGCCACTGTGGCGCGGTGGGAGTGTGTCCGACTGCTACGCAAGAGGTTGTGGGTTTGATCCCCACCCAGGATAAAACTTTGTGTGATGAGCACGATGGTTTATTATGTGTCTGGGTGTTATTTATCTATAATATGTATGTATTTAGAAATATTTAAGTATGTTTATCAGTTGTCTGGTTTCCATAGTACAAGCTCTGCTTAGTTTGGGATCAGATAGCGTTGTGTGAGTTGTCCCAAGATTTATTATTATATTATATAATAAATGTAGTATAAATTACCCTAATCAAAATCGCACAGACAGATAAACACGTTAAATTATAACACTCCATATTCGTAGATTAAAATTGAATTTGTACATCTATCAGTATACACATAAGTACGTAAGCGAGTTGATACTTCCGCAATCTACGTTGAATTAATAAAAGTCTGAATCATCTGCCTAGCCTTTGAAACAATACATGCGTTAATAATTTTAGCAAAATTTTCACCTGCATGAAGGGTGGTAAAGCGCTAGTTGATGGGCGTATGGGGCTATTCACAACCCGTTAGATTTAAAGTGCTCTTCCTATCGTTGGAGACCTAATCCCTTAACTCACAAACGTACCAACATCCATTGTGTTCGTACTTTAATCTACCTATAAATAGAGCGTTTGATAAGGGTATATATAGTCTTGTGGAGTAAAGGTTGCTTTCAAATTAGGATTAATTTGTTGTGGTGGTTCCTCTGTAATGTTTATGTGTGTGAGTATGAAATGTTAACATTTTCAAATGTGTGTGTCTGTACAAAATACAAATTCAGTTCCTATTCAGTCAAGTTCAATATGACGGCGATTAGACAAGACCGGAGAAAAATCAGGGATAGGGTTAAAGGCAAATGCTCTTTCGACGCATTTCATGAGGTTTTGTTGCACAAAAAAAACAATATACTATCGTGAGTGCATTTAATTTCGTATACTTGCATTAATGATCTGATACGCTTGAAGGCAACTGTCTTCAGATTTGATATAAGATGACATTATAATAAGTACAAATTGTAATTAGATAGTCGCACGACATTAATCAAATAAGTACAAATTGAAATTAGATAGTTGCACGACATTATACAAATAAGTACAAATTGTAATTAGATAGTTGCACGACATTATACAAATAAGTACAAATTGTAATTAGATAGTTGCACGACATTATACAAATAAGTACAAATTGTAATTAGATATAATGCATGATAGTAGTAATTTCAAATATCTTTAAAGGTAATTAGAAATGCAGGGGTTGTTCCCCTCCATTACTAGCAATCTAGTTAAACCCTCCAGGTAAGCTCATAGGCTTGTGTTAGGAGTGGGTTTACGTCATTAGTATAATGGCAGTAGGTATTCAAACCCGCGACCTCAGGATTGCGAGTCCGATGCCTTTGCCATTAAGCTATCGCCACTTTTGAACGTAAAATTTGGGAGTATATAATATAAACTTTTTAGTTTGGTTTAATAAATACTAACATTAAGAACAATAATACAGGAACTGGCTTCACCAGTCTAAAGAAAATATTACTTATAGAAAATGAAATTGTCATCATTTTAAATCTCATAATCTAGATCATTCGGTAGTGTACAGTGCTGGACACAATGGCCTACAATATTTCATAGCACTGATACAATATCGTTGGATTATTGAACATGTACACGGATATCGATCACGGCTTACCTTTGGTAGTCCAGGATCTCGCTGCACGTTTTCTACTTTCATCTGTTTTAATAGAATAATAATATCTTGGGACAACTCCCACAACGCCATCTGATCCCAAAATAAGCAGATGTCAACCAGACAACTGATATACTAATACACTTATATATTTCTAAATACATACCTACACATCATAGATAAATTACTCCCTGGCACAGAATAAACCATCATGCACATCACACTAAGTTTTATTCTGGTTGGGGATTGAACCCACGACCTCTGGCTTAGCAGTCAGGATCACTATTATTTAGACCAACAGGTCAGTTTATGACTGCAATGCATTTTTATAAAATACTAGCTTTCGCTCGTGGCTCCGCCTGCGTAAAATGTTAATAAAACTATTCGATGTCCCTCCGGGACTCAAACTATCTTTATACCAAATTTCATCTAAATCGGTCCAGCGGTTTAAGCGTGAAAACGTAACAGACTGACAGACAGAGTTAATTTTATCTTTGACAGGCCTGTTGGTCTACTAGTTAGTGACCCTGACTGCTAAGCCGGAGGTCGTGGGTTCGATCCCCACCCAGGATAAAACTTTGTGTGATGAGCACGATGGTTAATTCTGTGACTGGGTGTTATTTATCGATAATATGTATGTATTTAGAAATATTTAAGTATATTTTATCAGTTGTCTGGTTTCCATAGTACAACCTCAGCTTAGTTTGAAATCAGATAGCGTTGTGTGAGTTGTCCCAAGATATTATTTTTATTATTTTCTTTCAAAATAATATTAGAATGGATAAGTTTCGATGTAAGGTACATGTGTATTAGAAAAATACGTGGGCGGTTTCTAAAAGTGCTAACAATAGAGTCCTTGAAATGTCAAAAGATAGATTCCATCATGAATAAAATATCTAAATCGGGACCATACTATCAATACCTTTTTGAATTCGATTAGACACGTATTATGTTAATATATAAGGATTTAATCGCGTTGTCGTGCCTGTAAATATTTCACGCGTAATATAAAGACGCGAAGTATAGTTGTTTATTAATAGCATAAACAAAAATACCGGTTGCTCTCCAGCTAAGGTGGATTGCAAGTGGGATTCGAACAAGTGACCTCTTGATTGCGAGTCCGATGCCACTAGGCAACCGCTACTTTAAAAACTGACAGCCATTTCCGTCATTATTTCTTAGGGTTCCGTAAAGGATCAATCATTTTCTGTCTGTCCGTCCCTCACAGTCAATTTCCTCCGAATCTACTTAACCGATTGGGTTGAAATTTTGTACACGTATGCATTTTTATCATCCAAACACCGACACATGGTTAATGAATTTTCAACAGGGGGTGCAATTTTGAAGTGCAAAAGCGGAGTTGAAAGAGGTTTGTTAACAGTATTGTGTAAAATACCAAATAAAAGGGCTTGTTGTAAAGGTCTCACCAATGCTTACCATCAGGCATATACAAGGTTATTTTTGGTATAGTTCAAAGCTCTAACACTATAACAAGATATTAACTTCGAGAAATCATATATATATATATATAACAAAAATAGTGAAAACTTGCAGAGTTATAAGCCGTTTATATTGCTAATTGCGTCCCGTAGAACGTAATTTTCTACCGGACAACCTTTGTGTGATGTAAAATAAAATTATGTAGTTGCAGATAGTTGACAGCCATATGTCAATGAGGTCATTTATTTTTTCCTCTATAACTTCCAAAATTGAACATCAAGTAGTTTCATTGTCATTTATTGAATAGGGAAAATACATTTCCTTCTATTATTTTTATATCTAAAATCCATAAAATAGTTTAATTAAAATCGATTAAGGACAGATACAAATATTGCTATGACATCTTGGACTACATCAGATTGAGCAGATTACCAACCGTATAGACCTCTTAAACCCACAACACGTGAAGATTAAATTGCTATTTAATTCCCGTTTTAATCCTTTGAACTTAATGGGAATATGTGGTTCAACCTTTACATGTTTTGATGAACGAAATTACGTAGTTTCGGGGACGATACTGGAAGGTACTTGTAGTTCGCCCGTGAGTTTAATTCTCATGGGGTTTACGTTTTGTGTAACATAGGTTGGATTAAGTGGATTGAGATTTTATAATTGCCGAGAGCAATATCATGTCTTCCTTTTATTTTTTTGAGTTTATGGTTTTTTGCTCTCTCTGTTATCCTTAAAATTGGACCCATAATATGGGTAAATAATAGCCGGTAGTATACTTTAACTTAAAATAGATTTTACAGACCTATTACAATTTGTATTCACACCTTATACCACGATCTTGAAATAAAAAATGATAGGTCAGATTATCTCTAACCCGCGCAACTTCGTCTGTGTAAATTTTCTCCGTTTTAGCAACATTTTTCATTGCTGCTCCGCTCCTATTCGTCGTAGCGGGATGTTATTTTATCGAGAAAGGCCTTTTTCAACAAATGGGTTGTCCAAAAATAAAATATTTTTTCAGTTCGTATCAGTAGTTCTTGAGATTACCGCGGTCAAACAATCAAACAAGCTGAAGAGTTATAATCTCAGAAAGTACTGGTCCGACTTGAAAAATTATTTTACTGTTAGATAGTCCATTAATCGAAAAAGGCTATAGGCTATATAACATTACGCTACGACTAATAGGAGCGGAGCAGCAATTACGAAAAACGAAGAAAGATTAGCTTTAGTAAGTCACAATAAAAAGCAAAATATACCTAATCTCCAAATTATTTAATATGTTAAACTTATTGATTTTTAAGCTGCCATTGTTTTCAAGGAGTTTAATATATTGAATATACACAATGTTTGCTATCCCATTTTCAAAGGTCAATTTAATACGATTTTTAGGGCGAAAAAGGAATAAAAAATAGGACAAACAAGGATTGTTTTTTTATGTGAACCAAAACATCGTGGGACGAATACAAAACTAACAGGCATATCAAAACAGAGGTATTGTAGTAAGCTGTCAACGCTTTATCTGATATTTGACGAATCGGTCAAATGTTGACTGCTTCGGTGGCGTAGCGGGAATGCGTACCAATGTTGTCAAGTCATCTGTACAATTATTGTAGATGGGATGAAACTTCATGTGATCATACATATTTGGTCGTTTCGTGCCTGAATGTACCTAGTTGGTATCAATTAACTGTTTTTTTAGGGTTCCGTAGCCAAAATGGCAAAAACAGATCTTATAGTTTCGTCGTGTCCGTCTGTTTATCTGTATGTCACAGGCATTTTAATCAACGACTACGCGATGAATATTGATGAAAATTGGTAAACAGGTGTCTTGTTGCCGCTTCTTATTTTGGTAGCTAAATAATAAAAATAAATATTTTTATGGTGACATTCCATACATGCAACAGAAGCTTTTTCAGCAAACATCAACGTGTGGCACATCATTCGACAGGTCTTTTAAAACAAACATTTTGAAGTCTCTTACAAACTTTTTTGGTTAAGTGAATATTTTTGGAAATAATCGCTCCGGAAGTAACATAAATTGTGTCTCTCCCCCCCCCTCATCTTTTGAATCCGGAATCCTACACTGCAGCATTGTCCGACATGTTTTTGCCCGGATGCTTTTATCACAAAATTCATTTATTTTCCACTAATCGGGCGAATAGCAGCGTCTTCAAGAGCTGTAAACTATTATTCACCTATAATTTAAGGGTTTTTATGAATTTATAGTCATCAAAAATAATATTTTTTTGTTATCATAAACTGTGAGGTTCACCTTTACAAGTAAAATATAGTCTACAGAGGCTACTTAACCTAAGTATTTTGAGTCTGACGTAAACCAATAAAAATATTATTTTAAATTCATGCCCATTAACACTATTCTTATAGCTTCTATTATCAAGAAGACACTTTGTTCTTTTCATAAACAAATACTTTATTTAAATGATTTGACGACCCTCAGATACGACATCATAACCCGTTGTTTTACATACATTTTCACCCGACTGCGCAAGAAGTAGGATTATCTATCTTTTAAAACTAATATTATAAAACTGGAGAGTTTGTTTGTTTGAACGCAATAATCGCAGGAACTACTGATTCGAATTGAAAAATTATTTTACTGCTGCGTTTATAATTTATCGAGGATATAGGCAGGAGGCTAGGAGCTATTTACAATTACGCTGCAAGCAATAGGAGCAGAGCAGTAAATGTTACAAAAACGGGAAAAATTGACGCATACGAAGTTGCACGGATCAGCTAGTATATTATATATAAGTTATGTATCGTATTGACGTTTCTTAAAATAGTACTAGACATATATTTTGCTAATTGTATATTAACTAAAATATAATTTTCAAGCATAAAAGCCCCATTCAAAAGAAATTAATTCCAGCACATTGAAATCAAGCTACATACTGACAATAAAAGCAATTAAATAAAGCTTTAGACTCAGGGAGCTATAGTACTGAGTACGTATTTACATAAACGTACAAAAAGTCGTTTAAAAGTTCTATTAGCTTCGATATAATTGAACTGCACAATTTTGTTCGAGTTCAAAAGTGAAATAAAGCGACTACAATCGTCTACCATCAATTTACTTAGATTTCTGCTGAACTAATTGATAGGAATCACTGAGTTTTAGCCGACTGCGGAAAAGAAAGTGTATTTTTTCCTTTTGTAGAAGTTGTGCTCGGCTGCTATTTTATTAATTTCTGTATTATTTAACGATGTGTTTAATTGTAAATGTATAATATAAATGGAATTAATTTGTTTTTTAGTTGTTGTAGTTGTAATAAGGTATTTTGTTCATATCGACAGCCCACCAATAGCTGATATGCGTGCCACGCATGCCGCATGGCACTGCCCCAGTATGTTTTTTATAACAAACGTAGGTATTTATTAAAAACAAACAGATGTAGTAAAAACAAACCATTGTTTTATCATATCTGTTTGTTTGTTTTTAATAAAAAAATATATTTTTTGTGTGTCTTATATCTGAAGATTATTTTACAATTTATTTAATATTATGGATGTGAAAGTAACTCTGTCTGTCTGTATGTTGCGTTCTTACGCTTAAACCTCTGAATCTATTTAGATGAAATTTCATGTTTGAGTCCAGGGAAAGGACATATAATAGTTTTTATCGCGATAACCAACATCTACGCAGGCTAAGTCGCGGGTGAAAGCCATTAATAACAGTCGTTAATTTTATCAGAATAAGGCTTCTACCTTGCTGATATGTTGATGTGTTCACGATGGACTGTTACTGTGTCATGGACCCCACTTTATAAACAATAATAATATTAATAATAATAATAAATATCTTAGGACAACTCACACAACATCATCTGATCCCAAACTAAGCAGAGATTGTACTATGCCAACCAGATAACAAACTTTTATATTTCTAAATACATACAAATCAATAATCAATAATAATATTATAAGTGTAAAAGTAACTCTGTCTGTATGTCTGTTACGTTTTCACGCTCAAACAGCTTAACTGATTTAGATGAAGTTTGGAATAGAGATAGTTTAAGTCCCGGGGAAGGACATCGCATAGTTTTTATCGCGATAACCGACATCGACGCGGGCGGAGCCGCAGGCGAAAGCTAGTTATAGATAAATTACACCCAGACACAGAATAAACCAACATGTTCTTTACACAAAGTTTTACCCTGGGTGGGGAACGAACCCACGACCTTCGGCTTAGCGGTCAGGGTCACAAACCACTAGACCATCGATTTATTACTTGATCTAAAGCATAATATAGTAAGCAACCAGTCGTCCAAGAGTAGTGGCATAAACACTGATCGAATACAAAGACAAATCTTCGTTGCATAACCGCGAATATGAAAAGTAGTTGAAAATAATATTTTGTTCATATTCGCGGTTTTACATGTGTAATGACGATTTATTTTTCTATTCAATCAGCGTTTATGCCACTTGTTTAGTGGGGCTTAATACGTACCTCGCTGGAGCAAGACACACTTAAACATCAGCCTCTGTGTGGCGCGGTGGGAGTGTGTCCGACTGCTACGCAATAGGTCGTGGGTTCGATTCCCCCACGGAATTCCACTTTGTGTGATCCACAAATTGTTGTTCTGAGTCTGGGTGTACATTGTGTTCGTGACTTGTATGCTTGTAAAGTTCCCCGCGACACAGGGCTTGTACCCTAATGCGGGAGGCGTATTAAAAAAAAATGAATGAATGAGAAAATAAGTGAGAGCTTACTGGAAACCAAGTTCTTTTAGGCTTCTGAATTATAGCTATTGTTGTTACATGGTAAAAGATAACCTAGTTATGGTGTTTCAACCTTAATAGCTATTCAGTGGCTCACAAAATAACAAACAGTGTGTGGAGGGTAAGGTGTTATGTCCCTTCAACACACAGGGAGGATCTTCCGACCAGGCGTAGTGATCATGCCTGGCGGGCCGCAGCCCAACGATTAACGTTGGAAACTTGTATATATTATAGTTAGCAGCTGTGAAAACTTCTATATCGCGATTCAGGATTTTGACGCAAGCTGTCAAGTGTCAGTTTATATTTTATATTATTATAAGTGGGTACCGCCACAAGTGCCATTAGCACTACCTAGAACCATTTATAGGTAGCCCAAGTCGGTTGCAACTCTGAGACATTTTCTACCGTTTAGTAAACTTGAAAATGCAAGTTTTGATTCACGTAAATGAACAAACCCAAGCACAATGTTGAGAATTGTTACAACCACTATCACAATCTACTGTGAAATTCCTTGTCAAGAGAAATTCCTTGTCAAGAGAAATTCCTTGTCCTGTAGCAATGCTCGTGCACACATTATATAATGCTTACCTTCTGTACTTTTAATATTTTGTAGTAGTACTGAAACAATTAAAGTCCTACCGCGCAGAGTCCTGCGCATGGCCAGGTTCCTAGAAACGGCTGAATGAATGCATCGGTATTACGCCGATTACCCGTGATATCGCAGCCGTAGAAATACACCACGATATTTCCGTTTTCATTTTAATTGAATGAATAAATGAAATGAATGGACGGATAATGGGCTTAGGTTTAAAGGTTTTGTTTGATCAAAAATCATTTTGTTTGAAGTTGTTTAATAAATCATATTTTTTGTAGGTACTTGGGAAAATTGACAGGGTTGACCATCTACAATAATACTTTCATATGTACTAGCTATGCACGCGAATTCTTCAGCGTGAAGTTGTAGGGCTGCTCTCTTCGTATAAACGTTAGCTTGATAATAAAAAGTAGCTTAAGTTACTCCTTACACCCTCAGCTGTCTGACAGTGAAAGTCCCGTAAAAATCCGTCCAGCCGTTTAGTCGGGATAGGCATACAGTCAGACAGACCGACACATAATAATAATATATAATATCTGACCTACACATAGACAGATAGACAAAAAATGGTATTTTTGTTAAAAGTGCCATATACACTTTTATATGCATTTATTGTTTTAAAACTTTCGCGATTTTTAAACATATTATATATATTTCGGGACTTTATCGCGTGAATTACTTAAAGTTACAAACCTTTTATTTACTCGACGTTTCGATCGAATTGCACCGATCGAAATTTTTATCTAATGTGCATGTATTATTTAAAAAACTTTTATTTTTACATTTCAAACAGACACTTCAATTTTATTTATTTATACATATTACATGACTGCCAACTGGTTCAAGTTTGTACGAACTCTAAATGCCTGAACCGATAGAACTAAAGAAGTAAGTAATTATACACTTTCTACATACATATTTAATATAGTAGTAAGCATTAAAATAAACAATATAACTGCCGTCAGGCCTGGTAAAAATCAGGCACAAATATTTTTTTCTTCTGATCGGGTCAAATTGTTTTGATTTGTGTGAAAGTGGGTATCAAAATAAAGGCCAGATTAAACTATTATAAAATACTAGCTGACCCGCGCAACTTCGTATGCGTCAATTTTCCCCGTTTTTGCAACTTTTTTCATTGCTGCTCCGCACCTACTGATCGTAGCGTGATGTTTTATAGCCTATAGCCTTCCTCGGTAAAAGATTTTTTAAATTCGGACCCGTAGTTCCTGAGATTGCTGCGTTCAAACAAACAAACAAATTCTTCAGTTTTATAATATTAGTATAGATAAACACAGCACTTAGCGGGTTTTTATTAGTTACAAAGATAGGGGTGTTTTTTATTTTCTTATTTTTTTCTGTAGTTAATTTGAAAAAACATAAAATAAAAATAGTTACCTTCTTAAGTTTTTGTTGGTCCACTGCTAAAATAAAGTATTCCCGTCACAGCTTTCCGCCTTAAGTCAATCAAAGACAGTCTAGTTCATTTCTAAATTGTCGCTTTAATTTACCCCACACTGTAGCTCTATGGAACTAATGGTTTGTAATTGTAATTCACTCCAGTTTTTACAAAAATATCGAAAACTACACTTAATATTAGAAAAGTAACACGTTACAGTTGGCAATTTTTTTCTGCAATTACCCAACTTGTATCCCTAAAAACTGTCTTAAAAAATCATTGGAAACACGAGTGACCATGTAAAAGTTACGTTATTCATTCAAACGTACGGAACTTTAAGAATTTGAAAATAATAATGTCTTCATCTGCTGCATACTTTCATTTTAATTTTAACACATCTAGCTCACGAGAATTCATTGCCTAATGATAAGAAAATATCAACTAACGATAACGTAAACAAAAATTAAATATCACGTTCTATAGACTCCAGTTATAGGCTCTACGATTCGTATTAAAATCTTTTACAGGTCTTTTTACAATGACTTAAAAAGTAAACGTCATTTCAGAACTGAAGAACTCACAAACATAAAATCCGCAACAGCAAGTCACTTTCAACAATGTAAGATACCAATAGTAGTAATGCATACCAATAAAGTTACAAGTGAAATGTAAATCAACTAGTCAGGATGCCGTCTCACATCTCTATCGCAACATGTCATCAAAACTACTGCGGTAACAACCCATACAACTTAAAGACGTTCACTTGACTCAGTTATCTTACATTGAATACACGCTGTCTTCCTACACAAGACAGTATTAAAATGTAGTCAGATTATGTAGTATTTTTTTGAGTGTTTTTGTCGTAAGGTCAAAGTCAAGCCTCAAAGTATTAAAATAATCAAGTTTGTTACAAGTTTTTCCGGCAAATAGTTAGGTGGCGCTACCGATTCCACGTGTCGACTACACTAAGCATCTCGCACGTATAAAATAATATTCCTTAATCAAGTGCGAAATCTGGCTGGTAAAGCTGCAGCGCGATATGCTTATTATACAAAATAGTCCAGTTATCCTTAATTAAATGTAATTATTATAGGTTAGTGTCTTTGTTCGGCGAGTGGAGACGGCCTTATTGACTGGGCGGCGCCGGTGGCGCGCGCTCGGCCGTGTTCGGCGCCTCTGTTCGGCCTCACTCGGCAAACTTCGCCCTTGTTCGTAACGTTTCACTAGAAATTTAAGGGCTGCGTTAGGGGTATTCCGACAGGCGCGCTGCGTCTGCGGAACGGCCATGGCACCCGCACGGCGTTACATAACACGCCGACCCCGATACATGACTCTAAATAATTCTAATATAATATAACAGATCCAAATCAGATTAAAATATTATTCGAGATGCATTAAGCGTGCCACCTTCGAGCCTCGGTCAAAGAGAAAGCGCCGCCTAAAGCACGGCCAATTGTTGTCACGACAAAAAGACGATAGTAGCAATTTCCCTTTGCCGACAACCCTTTGCGAGGCGAGAGGCTGAGCGCGCTCCGGGCACATGGCGGGCGGGGTGGAGCGGGAGGGAGCCGGGGGGTGCGCGGGCAGGGGCGCGGGGAGGCTTTCCCGGGCCGCCCCGCCTCAGTGGCGGCCTGCAGTGGCAACGACGCGCGTGTCGCCTCCGACACTTCCGCCCCGCGCACCTAATCCGCTCATTTAGCAAGCAAACGCCGCATACGGTGTGGTGGCGGTGGCAGCCCTGCGGCGCCGAGCCCCCGGGGCCGATGCTCTGACGAGCCGGGCGCCTCCGCCCGAGCTCCTTCGATCCGCGTCCGACCGGCATGTGATATCGCGCCGCGCCACTCGACAAAATGATTGTGTGTTCAATTGTTTACGTTAACGATAGTTGATAACCGGGAGGCCGACGCTGGCATGCTAATGTGAGTATACAGAACGACTACGATCAATTTTAACGCTAGCGGACGGCACGCCGCGTCCAAACGCAGTTCCCACCGTGAATAAATAAGCTCGCATGTAAAATAAGAAGACAAAAGCGAGTTAATGTCTCGCTCCGAAGCGTTTTTCTGCAATGCGACAATGTGGGAGCGTTACGAGAAAGTTTTCATACATTATTAACGTAGGAGTGTTTGCTTGAAATTTTAGTTATAGTGAGTTTGTTGTGGCTTGTCAACAGTCGGACTGTTCGGCGTGGGGATACGTGGTCTCGGTGCACGTGGAGCGCGCGGCGCGTGGTGGCGCGAGGTGGCGCGCGCGGGCGGCTGGGCGCGCGAGTCGGCGGCGCGGCGCCATGCGGCGGTAGCGCGGCGGCGCGGCCGAGCGGCGGGCGGCTACTCGTGCGCTCTCGGCTATGTGCCCCCTTTGCGCTACATTGTAAGTACCACACACCATCACATACCACAAACCACACCACGTACCATGCGCCATCAAACCACCACTAGCTCCAAAACGCAAGACCTCCCACGCTTATTTGACGCCGCGCGCCGGCATGACAGATTTTTGACGTCGAATTTGTATGATTTATAAAATTATGACGTCATATTCCCTGTCATCAATTCATCTACTTTTATGTTGAAAACGACGACTACTTGATTTCAGCTATGTGCTGTTTACGCTACATTGTAAGTAACACACAGCGCATCGACGTCACACCACCACTAACTCCAAACCCATAAGTTTATCGCGAACGGCCTTCCACGCTTATTTACGATTACGTCTCCCAACGTAACTTGTTACAGACGTCGTACATAAATTCTGTGCGTAAGCTCGTTGCGATTCGCGTGAACAAGAAAGTAGGTTAAGTCAAAAATTACAAATTTCAGCAAAGTTGTTTCAGACACCCGTTTTAAATTATGGAAATAAGACTTAAGAAAAGACGTTTCAACTGTGTACAGAAATATATATATATATATATATATTTGGTTTTCAGAACTCGTGTACATTTTCTTTTCGTTGTTCGTAATTTATTCAAAATTCTTTTATTTTAATAAATTTACATTAATGGAATTTCACAAGCAATATACAATAAAGTATAAGTCTTGATATGTAAACATTTTAAAAATCTATCCACGAGCCATCCCTGTTTTCTTAATAAAACACACAATTCATCAAAACACGTCATTTTGATGAATAATGTGTTTCAAATACGCATAGAACACTATAGCACTACGTATTGTACGCTAAAAGTACTACGAACACAATTCGTAGAACCAATCAAAGGCATGGTTCGGATCTAATCCCGCGGCGTAGAGAGCACTCACTCTACGCCGTAGAGGCTCTACGAGAGCGATTTTAGCCCTCCTTATTTTATCGGGTTGGCGTTGGCTAAATAACCAAAACCTTTCAGTATTTTAAATTTGATTAAAATTATATATTATTAACCTTATCATTCTTAAGAATTGCTTAAATAAAAGTACAAAAATGATGCTAAAATAAACACGGATCGCAGAACAATTAATAAATTACAAGTTACGTCATAGATATATAAAATCTATCCAAAAAACAGTATTATAGTCAATTTATCACACTATCACTGATTCTTTGTATATTTAGGTAAAATAAGTTTAATAAAGAAACCGATCTAAGCTGTTTTCATTGACAGAACATTCAGGTCTAGGTTTTATTATTTAAATCTTTTTATTACTAGCTGCCTATGGCTTCGGATTCATAGCGTACAATATGGTAATTTTCGTAGGGATCTCCAATTTCTTTGACAATAAAATATAACCTATATTACTCCCCGATAATGTAGCTTTCTAATTGTTAAAGATTTTTTGAAATCGGTCTCATAGTTTTTAAGTTTATTCGTTACATACAAAAATATAAATCTTTCTGTTTTATAATATTAGTAATGTTTTATAATTTTTAAAATATACAATGTGTTACGAGTTCTTGTTAGCCATAAACTAGCTATCAATACTAGGGCACATTCAATTTCACAATAAAATTCATCTTCATCATATTACTATCAAAAAAAATTGTTTCTGAATATGATGATGATGAACTTCGCTTCGTCTAAATTTGTATGAAATAAAAAGTTATAACGTCATAATATCCTGTTATCAATTTTATAAATATAAGTATTTGTTTTGTGGTTATGGATTTTTAAAACGTATTAAATTATTGTTTTTAAACTTTCGCGATTTTTATACATACATATAAGATATCTTTCGGGAATTAGTCGCGTGACTTATTGAAAGATATAAAAGGTACTAACCTTTTATTTACCCGACGTTTCGATCCAATTGCACCTATCGTGGCCACAGGTCGACTAAGACTAGAGTCGTTGACCAGTCGAACCGTGACCACGATCGGTGCATTTCGATCGAAACGTTGGATAAATAAAAGAACCTTTAAATAATTCACGCTATTAGTTCCCAAAATATATTTTATATGTTTATTTGTTTTTCTTCGGAGTATTTTAAGTTTATCGATTTGATTATCTCTTTCCTCTTTTTTATATCCTAACCAACTTATACAAAATTTTGTTGATCAAGTACTCGTAATTTCAATTTGACGATTTTTTATACCTCTATGCACTGCACTGACTAATTGTTTAAGTGATTGATAAGTTTAAGACTACATTCAACGCAATTTCTGTGCGTATTTATTTATTTCATTAATGCTAAAACCAGTTTACGTCAACATAAACCTGCAAACTTATGCATTTACCACTGATCATTGTCACTTTTATTTTTATGAAACCAAATGTTAATACACTTCCACTTAAAATGAGTACTCATGTGTTCTAAATCTAGCAACAATACTGTTTTTAGAAAATGTGCATTGGTCGAAAAAATACACACATTTTTTTTAGTTTTAGGGTCAATGCTTTGAAATCTGTAAAAGCCTTTTACATCGTGAGACAAATACTTGTTCATTTCACAATGTTTTCATTTAAATCGTTTATAAACTTAACTAATAAGTAGTGTAGTGGCCTAAAACATATTGCGCAAGTTTAGATTTAAAAACATTAAATGAGCTAACATTTTTAATATTTGACGGTACTTTATTATAAAGTTGCGCGCCTTCATAGGTGAACATTTTTTTTGCCATAGTTAGTCCTTATCTTGGGTAGCGCGATAAAACTACCTCGACGTGTGCTTCGTATTATTTCATATTTTTCATTCGTAATTATTTCATATTTTAATCATTTTGCAATACTCATATTTTAACACATAAAACGATTTGCGATTTACTTATTTAAAATTGTTACCCACGTAAATCATACTCTCCTATACAGTTTAAAGAAGAACCCAGTCTATTGTAAATTGATCAATACAGTTTAGTTTTATCCATAATTAAGTTTTATCAGTACTTAAAATACTAAACTAACACAGCTGTAGAACCGCTCATAATATCATATAATCAACATTCGAGCAAAAAATACTTAATTATTTCAAAGCTTGCTCGAAACGTTGTTAACTTGTTACACGAAATAAAGCAAAAAAAGCTTCTTTAAAAACGGTAATGAATAAAATTGTTATTATAAGAATCCAGAGGATATTTTACAAAAATTAAAAGTATGAAATATGGGAAGGAAATGTCGGTAGGGTGGTTTTTGAACGCCGAAATGATGTACTGCCTTCTTTATTTAAAATTTAATGTTGAGTTTGAGGTCTTTTAGGCTAAAAAAATGTGATTGATTAGACGTTTAATATTAACCAATTGGTCTTCAAACAATCATATTTAATGCCGTTGAATCCTGCACTTAACTTAGTCTAGAAGAATGCTACTCTAATTCAAAGACAACCGAAGTTTCGATCAATTCATTTACGAATATTGTTAATCTGACATTTTAGAATATTCTTTAAAAACAAACGAAATTCACTGAGTTCATAATTGTGTGTGATGTGCATTAAATATAATATTTTTATAAAAGTTTGACCTATTCATGAGATAAAATACTCTTGGCCTTAACACAATTAGGTTTAAGCAAAACGCCGTGTTGGTGGGCACCAGAACAGTATCAGTTATTCTTTCGTGAAAAAGTGATGTTAACATAACACTATGTTTTGGTTGAAAAGCACTGTAGCAAGGGCACTCTAGTATCTCACTCACACTATAAAATTTTATAAGCTACGGGTCTTAATCGCGTAAATATTTTATTTTAAGGCTAAATACCTTTGTTATTGATGAAACGTTTGTTATCGTTTTTTTTTACGTCGGGCAAAAAAGCAAAGGTATTTAGCCTTAAAATAAAATATTTACGCGATTAAGACCCGTAGCTTATACAATTCTATAATGTGTAAAATTCGCGAAAGTTTACAAACATAAATCTAGCACTCTAGTTCATAACAGTATCAATCTGAAACTGTTATAGAGTAGTAGGACGCTAATCATCAGGCGCACTAATCGCAGTCGACAGAAATTTAATGATAATTAAAACAGATGATGATAACAGAATACGTTTCAGAAAAGAATAATTTTGTGTCATTGGTGTATCTCTTTTTATAGAAAATAAAACCTTAACGGCTGAATACCCAACGGGCTTAAGTTTTGAAAAGTCGTTAATTCTCATTTCTATGACTGTCATTAATATTTAATTATTAGATACTAGCTGACCCGCGCAACTTCGTCTGCGTGAATTTTCCCCGTTTTTTGCAACATTTTTCATTGCTGCTCCGTTCCTATTAGTTGTAGTGTGATGTTATTTAGCCTATATCCTTCCTCGATAAATTAGCTATATAACAGTGAAATAATTTTTCAACTCGTACTAGTAGTTCCTGTGATTATCGCGTTTAAACAAACAAACTCTTCAGCTTTATAATATTAGTATAGATAAATACTTCTAAGCATGAATCAAATATACGTCTCGTTTGACTATTCCGGGTAAAGTTCAAAAATTTTAGTCAAATCAATTTGTGACAAGTCATGCCCATGAACTATGAATTGAATAATAAATTAAATGAATGAAACAATAAATGAGGAAGAGTCAGTATAAAAAAGAATAAAGCTATCAAAACCCATATCTTAAGTTTCAAACCATCGCGAAGCCACACGCATGTTTTCATCAAAAAATATTCTCAAAATATGGACAAAGCGTGTCAATTCAAACGTCAGATAATAAATTTGGTATTGAATGAAAAATGTTATTTGTTTTTAATATTTGACTTGTGAGTGAGGTATCGCTCCGTAAATGTCAAAGCAGTCACCGATACGATGCCAATACCTTGGGGAAATCAAAATCATTCCGAATTTCCGTGACAATATTTTTTCGGCAATACTTAATTTTTGAACAATGCCGAGTATACTAAGTACAAAATTAGCAGGAGGCTTCTTCCTAATTGATCCAAATTTATGGAAATAAATAGTAAAAAAAAAAAATGTGTGGCACTCGGGGACTGCCGCGGTAAAGCTATGGCATAGCATTTTTTATCAACTTATGCAATTATATTTTTTTTTTCTTTTTTTTTTCATTACATTTTGGAGCAGCTCGTGTTGATCCGTGCGAGCTTCGTTCAGTCGTACCATATAAATATACGTTAAGCGAACGCTCGGCCGAGCTACATGGTAGGCGGAGTGGGTGTTAGGTTTCATTTTCGTAACGGAATTTCTTAATTCGGTCGCCGCACTCAAAGCCCGCGATAAAAGCTATGTAATAGCTTAAAAAATTATAGAAATAAAACCACGTAAATAAAGGTCTCCTAACCATGGTCAAATATGGCGGCCAATCCCATTAGAGACTAGCCAACTACGAAGGATGAATGATTGTTGCAATGGCAGTGGTCATCTTTTACCACATCAATTTTTGCACGACATCTTCCACATTTGTCATAAATGAAACGGGAACGACATGGCAGCAAAAGCAGCAGTGTGTTAATAAATGGATTTTTGGAAAAAATACGTTATATTCAACTGTGATATTTTTTAATTGAACGTAGTTTCTAATCAGTCCCGATAAGTCTTTGTGCATTTTTTTCTATTGCTTGTAATTCATGCCTACTTAAAATCGTTTCTTTAATACAATGGGTTAAAAATCCATTCTATGTTTCCGTCTTACCATTTTTTAATATGGATAAAAAGTTATGAAATTTCAACCTCATAAAATGGTTTGCAACAAAATTTTCAATATAAAAATCTGTTGATCCAACATACCATAACAAATACTTCAGGTATTTCGAGTTCTAAATTAAAATTGAGAGATCCCATCGTCTCTTTAGGACCTTTGAATTAAAAACCATTAAAAAAAGTATTTATAAAATATAATTTTATAATATGTATTTTGTTATGAAATTAGTCTTATTTATGACTTGAATGCTGATAGAAACAAGTTCTGTTATCAATCGAGAATTGATAACAGAACTTGTTCCTATCAGCATTCAAGTCAGAAATACTGAGAAAATGTTTCACAGATAATATGTATCATTTTACTAACATATTTGCTTTCATGCTGAACATTAAATAAACCCATATTGTGAGATGAACTGTTTAGACTAAGGTGAGTAGTTGATTGCGAATTATATTATAAGGTGAGTAGTTAATCGCAATACAGTATTTCATAACATATGCTTTTAAGGCGGTAGCCTAGTGGCTAAGGCATCGGACTCGCAATCGTGAGATCGCGGTTTCGAATCCTACCCATTATACTATCGACGTAAAGCCAGTCCTAACATAAGCCTTTGAGCTTAGCTGGAGGGGTTAACAAGATTGCTAGTAATGTGGTCTCAAACCCACTTTACTAGTTGTCTTTAAAAAAAAGAAAAAAAGCTGCGATTGTTAAGTTTCATTTTTATGTCTGCCTCTGTGGCGCGGTGGGAGTTTGTCCGACTGCTACGCAAGAGGTCGTGGGTTCGATTTCCATACGGGACACCACTTGTAAAGTCCCCCGCGACACAGGACTTAAACCATACTGCGGGAGTCGTCTTTTTAAATAATATCAAGAGCCATAACGAAATTATGATTATGTAGTATCTATCATCACACAATCTCGATATCACAAATATTGTCACTCTAGATAACAAAATGTTAAATATAGAACACAAATACCCTAACACAAACCATAATTTTAAACCAGTTAACCACAGCTTATGATATTACAGTGAAGAGCTGTTATGACATCATCGCCTGGTATCAAATATGAGAATTTTTCAACAGGCTATCCCGCAGCTATTGTTTAGTCAGCGTTTAACGCTCATTGTGCCGAAGAGCCTTTGTACTCTTGTATAAGATGCATAAGCCCTGAAGGAATATCGATAAAGTAGATATTGTTTACTTTTCTTTATTTTTTAAAGACTAATTCCGCATTAGGGTACAAGCCCTGTGTCGTGGGGGACTTTACAAACATACAAATCATGGATACAAAGTACACCCAGACTCGGAACAACAATTTGTGGGTCACACAAAGAGGTGTCCCGTGTGGGAATCACACTTCTGGACACACTTCCACCGCGCCTCAGAGTTGAAACCGACCCCGGCTCGGTCCCGGATCGTAGTTTTTTATACTTTGAATGACATTATTGCAATTTTCGTAGAGATTTTTATTATTCGTTTTTTTAACAGTAAAATACGTTACTTCTCGATAATGTATCTTTCTTAAGGTGAAAGAATTTCCGAAATCGATGCTGTAGTTTTTAGTAAATTTGTTACATAACAAATACAATTTTTTCCTCTTTATAATATTATATATAATATACATATAGTATTGATGTGTAAAGAAAATTTAAAACGTAAACAGAACCAAAACAGTTATTCGAAATCAAAGTACCTAAATAAACAATAGAATGACAGAAAAAACCTTTTAGACATGTCAGAACAAGTCAACAGAAGTAAATAAACGTATTATTTGTTTACTAAAGTGAAAATTCGACAGCCCACCGTAAAAAATAATGAACGACCGATTTTTAGTTACAAAACCTCCCGATAGTCATTACAAAAAGAGCCTTATTACAATTCAATTACGACGTGTTTTCGTCTGGCGTCGCCCACGCCGCAGATCGACAGTAATACAGCCTCCTCAGGCCTCGGTTTGCGTCCGTCGTTGGAGCCCAATGGACCTCTTCCTTTATTTGAATATTTATTAAATCATCCCCCTTTACCCCAAAACGATTCAAAGTCTCCCCCTTAGTATTGTGACAACGAGTTTTTCCTTTGCGTTTCATTTGGCTTATCGTGACAATGTTTATAACAAAATGTTGTTTTTTGACTTTCAAAGTTTTCCTTCTGGAGATTAATAAATTATAAATTGGTCATTTTGTTTCGTGTCATGCATTTTCGTAGAAAAATTTCAACAAATAATAATAATTTCTTGAGGCAACTCACCTGTGGCCATTTGATTCCAAACTTCATAGAGCCTGTACAATAGCAACCAGACTACTTGTTACCATATTTATATTGTACTCAATACACATTGTACGTTCGTGACCATCGTGCAAAAAAATTGCAGAAATCAAACCCAGGACTTCTAGCTCATTTTTAAAACTAAACTGAATAAGTGTAGCTTAACATTTTATGAAACACATTGCACGCATCAATTATTTACGTTTAAATTGCTTGACTTTTCGATCAGGTTATACTTGTTGTGGTCACAAGTGCCTTATATATTATAATACAGTATCAAATAGTTATTACCTACCTATCAGGAATTGATATTCTTTAATAATAAATAAACGGTTGAAAATAAAATTAATGAAATTGTAGGCTGCATAGATTTTGATCACGTTAAATGTAGCACTCAGTATTATAACAACCCTTGATTTTTTGAATTTGATCACACTTTTCAGCTGCCCTTTGTATGTGTGACATAATTTGTGTTTATTTACTAAATTAGAATTTCAACTAGCGAATATTTTGTCTTTTTCTAGTCTATTTTAAAAATAGAATGAAATACAAACACAGAACATTCGCTGATTATAATAGTTTTTAACGTCTTATAAATAAGGTAGTTTGTTGCCAAAAACTGAATAAACCATAATTGGTTAATTACCCAAGATATCTACTATAAGAATAGACACAAAGACTGTACTAAAATTAATCAAAACGAAACAAATTCGCAAGTTCAGTCTAGCCGTCAGGTGCTAATCAATTTTCATTTAGGTATTTAGCACAAACCCGTATCGGCTTTATATAGAGACATTTCTCTGCCAGCGGTTAATAGTTTCAGCTTTGAAAGGCATGCTAATCGATGCTGAAAATGATGTTGTTTTACGGTTATGTTCCCTTGGTATATGGACGCAGAAATCAATAGAGAATTAGCTTTGAGAGACGCTTATAACTTTGTTATGAAATCAAATAGTTAGATACAGTCCTGTGTTGAATATTTTTGACAGCAACATTGTGGATTCGACTCTGACAAAAGACGACACTTTGTGTGATCCTAAAATTGTTGTTCCGAGTGTGGGTGTACTTTGACTCTATTATTTGTGACGTACGTTTATTACATATGTTGTTAAAGAAACATAACAAAAAAATAGTATCCGTGGCTCGTTTACGTAAGTTCAACGTACTACGCGATCTTATTAATATGGAAAAGTGGCATTAATAACGGATTACTATTATTAATGCCACTTTTTTTAATTGTCATTTAAATAAGTCACGTAATTTAAATGTATTTCAAAAGTAATAGGTAGGTACTCATAGTAAGGTTCTTTTCACATGTCCGTGAAGTGTATGGCGATGTACGGTAGCTTTGACATGTTTCGGCGTCCGTCCGGTCCGGTCGCCATTAATTCGCCGCCGGGTAGTTGGCGACCGACTTTTCGGTGCTGGATTAAAACCGAGACGTATGAAAATGACATAACTGTTTTAATTACAAAAATAACACAAAAAATAACCCAACACATGAAATATAACCTGAAATATCTCCGAAACTGCGTCAAAAAAGATTTAAAATAAATAAAAAAAAAAGTATTTTTAACACCTTTTCTTTTCTTTCAAGTTCAACTTTGCAGTTTTCAATGAATCTATGCGATAATTACAAATGTCAAAAAAAGCGTAACTCATCCCTCACTCCCCACTCACATAAATGTCCTTTACTTTCAAAATTCATGTACGACATGATATGGCACATATTGATTGACTGCTACTGAATGAATTCCAAACACATAGGTCCCGATAAGGTTGCTGAATGAACGAGAGAATGAATGACGTGGGTGGATAGATATACGGGGGAGAGCAAAGCGCCATGGGATTTAAGGCACCAGAATTTTGGAACGAAATTCGAATGAACTAAGAGGTGGCCGAATTCGGGAATGAAATTTCAACGAACTAAGGACATAGGGCAATTGAAAATTGTTCGGTACTGCACTGTTTGATCAGCTCCTAGGTAGCCACAGAATTTCTATTGGTGTTGAATTTGGTTGGTTTTTGGATAGAATTGAACTACGATACGAGCTTGAATTTTTGTATTGTAGGTACTTTATGACGTACTATGCATATGTGAACAGTCAAAGCATAAAACAATATTTTAATTGGTAACAGTAAATTTCGTCTACGAGGTTGAACGCGGAAGAAACACAAATTGATCAAAATCTTATCGGAAAAACAATTGAATTAGGGTCTTTAATTATTGTTAAAACCATACCTATTTGGAACCTAATTGAATATACTTAGCTAATGTTTGACTAATTCTAGTGTAGGTATAACCGTTAAAGCTGGCATTCCGATGCATCTAGTCGACCATTCGTTAAATAGACAAAACGTTTATTGGCCAAACATTTGAGACCGAATGCAACTGGTTGATGAACAAACCACTAACAAACTTGATGAGTTAAAAGTTAAAGCCCTCTTTATTCTACATTTTCCTGCTTTTTTATCACGATCATGCGCTGTTTACAGATTTCATGTGCTTATGTTAAACCAGGATATATTTGATTATATTTGTGTACTTAATTCCAACCAAATCTGTTCAGTGTACAAACACAAACATTCAAAAATCCCCACGGATCAGAGTGGATGAAATACCAAATATTTAAATTCCTAGATCATATAATTATGAGTAAAAAAATATATACGTGTCAAAATCAGAAACATTTTTTTAGTAATTCAAAAATGTATTAAATCCCATATGAGTATCGTGGAGGGAATTCTTAGAGGATAAAGCATAACATTACATTTAATCATCATCAGTTTCTATTGCTCCAGTGTTGGTCCACGTCACCTGTTCCGTTATTCTTGGCATCCAGTCCATTCCAGCTGTTTCTTTTCAGTCCTTCTAGCTAGATGTTGACCTACCGTTTAGCGAGTCGCGATCTCCACTCTCCGATTAATTTTCTCCATCGGTTATCGGTGCCTAACTATACTTTTTAATAATATTTAAAATCACATGAATAGTTTCATCGCTACGGTAGATACGAACATACGAACTGCCAAAATATAACCCTTTCTTTTAGTTTGACCCTAGTCAAGATAAAAGGCTAATAGTTGGTCAGTAAGCAGAGCGAATATACAAACAACATTTCACTCTATTCAATGGACAGCTGTTTCAATATTAAATCTTGTAAATTGAGGGATAGACATGTGTCAGGGTTAATATCATTAGCCAAACGCCTGTTGTACCAAATTGAATTGATGCCGATTCTAATTAGTGTTTTGTGATCATACAAACAAGCTGTCGATCGGTACAAACTGTTATGTTGTGTTAATTGAATGTTAAATGGTTTTGTTTTTTACTAAGGGCGTATTTGATTAAATTCGTAATACTTCTCTAAAAAGTATATAACCTCATATTATGAACGCGAGAGTAACTCTGTCTTGTTACGTTTTAACGGTTAAACCGCAAATTGAACCGATTCAGATGCAATTTGGTATAAATATAGTTTGAATCCTAGAGAAGGACATATGATTTGAGTTTCATTTTTTTTTTCATTTTTAGGAAAACAATCAGGAAACAAATTCAAAATTAAGTAGGTTTATAATTGAAAATCATTTAAAAAGTTTTAACGTGTTAAGAATCTTATTGATAACCGAAACTCACGCGGATGGAGCCGCACACAAAAGTACAATATGATGCACAACGTAAGTCAGAACTCGTGATTATTAAAAAAAAAACACGTGTCTGTCACGAATCTTTAATCAGGCGATACTGGATTTTGAATATTTATTCGTTGTAAAGGGCTCCTGTAGAAGTTCTAATTTTGAGTACCGTCAAAATGCAATGACGAAGAATTTTGAAGAATACCTCTGATACCAAATACCATAAAATATGGTTACAGTATAATGATCTGAGGAGGTTCAATAATAATATCAATAATAATATCTTGGGACAACTCACACCACGCTATCTGATCCCAAACTAAGCAGAGCTTGTACTATGGCAACCAGACAACTGATAAACATACTTATATATTTCTAAATACATACATAATATAGATAAATAACTCCCAGACACAGAATAAACCATCGTGCTCATCACACAAAGTTTTGTCCTGGGTGGGGATTAAACCCACGACCTCTTGCGTAGCAGTCGGATACATTCCCACCGCGCCACAGAGGCAGTCAATATAATAATAATGAGCAAGAAGACTTTACTGAGATAAGAAATCAGCAAATGAACTTACTTTATGGTACGAGTATATCTAGATCAGAACTTCTTGAAAATAGGATTGCTTACTTGCCTGTTGTAAAAGAGGATAGTTTCTTAAGTAAACAAAAATCCAAAAGACTAATTAGTAAATAAACTGCCAACGATTATTTACTTATAAAATTTAGTTTCAAATAGGATTTTTTATGATTAATCATATGATAAAAAGAATTGATTTGACTCTATAAAAAATGTTGTGATATTTTTTCGTGATAACGTCATATGAGAACATTGATGACATATCGCCATTTGCGTTGCTTAGCAACCAGCCGCCGGGTGCTGCGCGCAAGCGCCCAAGGGCCACAATACTTTAGCTTATCAGCAGGCGGAACGTGAGACTTTTTCGTGAGTGCAGCCGGTCATCGGTTTATAAGACGTTATCACGTCAAAAATAGTGACGTCATAGTCCAGTATAGAGCTACATGAATCTTTTGGCGCGTGGCTGAAATCAGAACTAAAGCCGCCATCTTGTAAAGTGCTCTCATGCCAATGTCATCCAAGTGCCATTGACTAATATTTTTAACTCATTGCATTGGCACGTGGCCGAAATCAGAACTAGCGCCGCCATCTAGCAAAGCGCCCTCATTTTTTGTAGAACTATATTTGTTTAAGATCTGCCTTTTGACATTTCTTATAGAGTTTTGGTATTGACTAGTTAGAAACAAGCCCAATAGATGTTATTAACGTTTTGTTATCTGGTAACCTTTTTGTATGCAGGTAAAAATAAAACAAAAATTAAGGTTAAGTTTTTTAGATTTGTGTGCTTAAAACATATTGGTTAGATAATTTTATAAGGTAAATTATAAATTTCTAACTTTATTCAACGTCTGCTAAACCTACTATTCACAGTCACATATAAAGAGCACAGTAGACTTACAAATCAATTCATTTACTTCTCGTACGAACTCCTTTACAATATCAGTCTTATCTACAATCGAGCTGCTGAGGCATCGAAACGTTAATTGGCGCGAACGAACGAAACTTCCGCTCAACGGTTTACGATTTCCGTTCTCAAATGAACACGGATACGTCATTTCCTAGCTGCCGATTGGTTTGATCGCGGTAACGACTTATCCGGTGTTAATTTGTTCCGACGCTGATCCGTCATCGAAGCATCGAAGCCTCTGTCGTACCTGTTAGTAGGGGAGACGTGGAACATCGACCTCGGATGGATATCTGATAACCAAATGAGACATATTTTTTATCAAATTTTATTGATTTATAAACACGACTATAAAAGTGTTTATGACTATTTTTTCCAATTTTATAACTTCAAAATATGGCAATAATATTCCATGAACAAATTATTGCAGGCAAGCCTATACGATTATTTTCGTAATTAAATTATATTTTTTTCGATACCAATTTTTATTGGTTATCGGATCGGTGTAGTTACCTATATTGACTTATATGTTAATACCATGTTCGGTAGCCATGAACATAAATAAGTTTGGCAAAACCTACTAAAACATAATCTTCATATTAAAAACTATCAATTGAATCTTTTGTTCAATTATCAAAAGAGGTTAGGTCTACCCATGACCACGGCCGTTGCAATACGGTCGAAACGTCGGGCAATGATCAAGGTATTTTACCTTAAATTTTTCCCGCGATTAAGACCCGTAGTATATATAATTTTATAAGGTTATAATAAGTTAAAAAAATAGCCAAAAACACTTTTCGATAGGCAAGCTTTTATAGGTGTGTTTACATATCAGTAAAATTTGATACAAATGTTGTCTCATCTGGTTCTCAGACGGTGGAAGGTCGCTGTACAGCGTCTCATAGGCTATGTTCAGTAATAACTCTAGTAGTTTTGATAGCATTGTTAATAGATCTGTTTTACTTAATAGTGGGACATCGAAAGGACAGATCATCCATTAAAAGTACAACACGGTAACTGTTTTGCTTTAATATCTAGATTTGACTGCAGGGATTGGAACTCTTGGAACTGTTGAACCTTAAGACTGATAAACTTGAGGTACTTATTATAATATACTTATTTACAAAAATAATAATTGTGCAGGTGTCTATTATTGTGAACACAGAATGAGTGAAATTTTAATTTGTTTTAAACTGAAGCCAGTATTGTTTCCAAATAGTATATTTGTAGTTTTTAGTTTAAACTTACACAGTTAAAACAAATTTGGGCTTACATTTTAGAAATAATATTTTTCCTCGAAATGAAAGTTAGTAAACTTTTATTATTTTAAAATTCCTACGGAACTCGTTTATTTTATTCGAATTGATTACTATGGATGTTATCATACTTAATTTTGTTCAGTAATTATACTGAATCATTGCTAGAGACTTTACTCAGAGAAGTACAATATACAAGACAATTCACTACGATGGTCTATTCAATTTTTTTTTTTTCGTAAAGTTGAGTACCGTTCTCGCAATTCCTTTATTTTAAACAAATCAATAAGCTTTGAACATTTTCCTAGAAACAAAGTAAACCATGAGAGAAGCCTATTTGTAATATAATAGTTATCTTTTGAGCGATCAGTGTAAAGATTCTGTGAAATGAAAGGCAGATTATTCTATGAACCAAGACGAAGGGTTGGCCAGGCAAACGTGAGGGAAAATCTCCCCTCTCCTTGTAACATATAAGAGGAAAAGAGAAAGGTATAGGCTTTAAGTCGACGCGTCTTTAAAAATGAATGCGTAATACGCATATTTATGTTCTCAAATTAAGGTAAATGTGTTGTTATAGAACGCGCTTTAGAAAATTGGGTTGTTTTATTTTAATTAACGGGAAATTCGTCTCATATTACAAAAAAGTAAAAAAGGTTGTATTTTTTACGGTCGGGTCCTGGGGTAAACCTGTTTTGTTACTAAAATTGCCACCATATTTAATTTTGTATTTTTCTGTATGAGTTTTTTTTAAATCATTTCTCTTTTACGCTTTTCGCCTTAAGTGTGTTTATTATTGTACTGTTTATTGTTTATAAGCAAAGTAGTAGACACCTTACTTATAAAATTATAGTTCTGACTCATTCGTTCACTTATCAACGCCCATCCTAAAACCCTTGGCTCTAGAAAGCAAATTCTGCAGAAGTTTTTGGTGACGTAGACGAGGGATCTTAGGATACATAAGGTATGTAAGCCATAGTCCATTCATTTTAGAGTTGAACCTCGGAATAAAAAATAGTGGCTGAAAATTTGTACAACTGCTAACTGTACTTCAAAAGCTGATTTTGACCTCAAATATATTAAGATGGACATAAGGGTTTGTACAATTTTTAAGGTTACCTTTTTCATTCTTCGTTTGACCCCCTTTATTAGATTCCGTTGACTGGACTAACATGACTTGCATCTCCCTTGTACCCTAATGTCGGCGTTATTTTAAAAATAAAGTATTACGTTAAGTCACCGCGAGCATCGTACCAGGGCGTACGATCTTTACCGCCTTCCAAACATGCTACTAACCAAAGTTTAACGACGATGATAGCAATATTTACCTATAGTAACGGTTCCGTTGGACGTCCTATCTTTAAACATGCACAGATTATACCGCCCGCAGTGTGTACATAAGACACTTTGATGAGCTTATGAAGTCACTTTAGATGCGAAATTCTGCTACCAAACTGCTTTGCGACGACTACTCTGATCGTGTCATGAATTTGTGCTCAACTGATTGGTAATCTGCGAGTTTTGACTGGACTATTGGTCTAGTGGTTAGTAACTCTGACTGCTAAGCTAGAGGTAATGGGTTCGATTTTCAACTATGATTAATCTTTCTATGATGAATACGATTGTTTATTCTCTGTCTAGGTGTAATTTATCTATAATAAAATGTATTTAGAAATATATAAGTAGTATATTTATCAGTTGTCTGGTTGCCATAGTGCAAGCTTATCCTAGTTTAGGATCAGATATACCGTGTCTCAAGATATTATTATTATTTATATGCATAAACATTAGGTTTCGAACACCTCGCTCACCACACATCTGTGGTAAGGTGTCAAGTCCCTCCAACACAAAGGGAGGATCCTCCCACCAGGCGAGGTGATCGTTAACTTTAAGACCTTTGGCACTGTGATTAGCCCACCAATCAGAGAGCCAAACACGGTAAACTTTTCGATCGCATTAACGTAAAAGCAACTCGCACAGGCACAGAATAAGAAAAAGCAAGTTTTTAATAGATAGATAATTCGGAGCACTCACAGGTACTGTCACCGAAAAAAGAACCACTTAAAAAAGTAATGTATTTAAATACGATATGATGGTCTATATAATTATGAAATGTGAAGTAAGTTACGCTCGTTTAAACACAGTTAGTCCATTAATCGGATCTTTTACCTCGTTATTTCTGAACGAGTAATAATAGTAAGAGATAAATGTTATTGAATGATTGCCTACATGGGTATTCAATTAATCACTCTCCGAAATGTCCTTATTCTTTATACTGAACTAGCTAAACGAATAAATATCTATATATTATTATATTCCACTGGCCTGTTGGTTTAGTGTTGAGTGACCCTGACTGCTAAGCCATAGGTCCGGAACCCACGTTCGATCCCCACCCAGGATAAAACTTTGTGTGATGAGCACGATGTTTTATTCTGTATCTGGGTGTTATTTATGTATTTATTTAGGAATATTTGGGTATGTTTATTAATTGTCTGGTTTCCATAGTAAAAGCTCTGCTTAGTTTTTTTTTATAGCGTTGTGTGAGTTGTCCCAAATATTATTATTATTATAGAAAAATAAATTGCTGTCGTTAAAACTCAAACATAGATTAGCCGTTTTTTCTTTTGTTTCATGCGTTTAAATATAAATAATTCTTAAGATTCTGAGAATTTGGTTTAATGTAATAACATTTTGGGTTAGCTACCACGAGTTCTCCAGTTGTTTATTTTACAGTTTTTATTGTATACAGACCACTGGTGGTATACAGTCACAGCTTTAAGAATATTCCAGAAATCAGAAACCCTCGTTTTATTAGGGCTTTTAATACGGTTATAATTAAATAAAGTAATTCAGAAAAAAAAACACAGCTAAAATTAACTTTAAAACATTATAAGATCCACATTTGTACGCAAAGTAACTCTGTTTAATTTGCCCTGGGTCGGAAGTGTATGCAATGTTCTACTTAGTGGACATTGTCTCTGCATTCGCTAATATTCAAGCCAGCTTCGCTATAATGCGAAAATTATTTTTAAAAAACACCAAACGTAGCATTACGCACATTATTTTTAAACAAAAATATTTTGTTGTAGCATTACGCTACGTTTGGTGTGGAAAAGATATCTACATATTTTTATTAGTAGTTTTTCTGTTATTACATAAAAATGTTTATTTTAAATACGCGTGCTAGATTTTACATAGGGGTCGTAGCGAGTTGTAGCAATATATTAAAGATTTTATTATAGAACTACGTAGAAGTCCTACGACTCCTTCTCGTAGAACTTCTACGACTCATCGTAGGAGTACTACGGCATAATGTAGGCCACTACGACTCATCGTAGAACTACAATATTTACTACTATGTCAGGATATTTATTAATCAGTGAACTGATAGTTGTAGGTAATATAATATACGTCAGGGCGGTAAAAATCACAATTCTACAACCGTGTTATTTAAATAAATGAATAATATTAAAATTGTCACACAGATAAAACACACTACCTTTTAATTTTCAATATGAGAAGTGAAATATCACAACAACATTATTTGACATTTCAATCCGTACAATACATCTGTGATCATCATCATCATCATCATCAGCCTATCGCAGTCCACTGCTGGACATAGGCCTCTCCAATTGCACGCCACTTTGTTCTATCTTCGGCTTCTCGCATCCAGCTCCTGCCAGCCGTTTTGCGTAAATCATCACTCCACCTGGCCTGAGGGCGTCCAACACTACGTTTGCCGTGCCGTGGTCTCCACTCAAGAACTCGTTTACCCCAACGGTTGTCGGTTCTTCGGCAAATATGGCCAGCCCACTGCCACTTCAGCTTGCTAATCCGGTGGGCTATGTCGATAACTTTGGTTCTCTGCCGGATCACCTCATTTCTGATTTTGTCCCTAAGAGAAACTCCGAGCATAGCCCTTTCCATAGCCCGCTGAGCGACTTTGAACTTGTGGACTAGCCGTACCGTCAGTGTCCACGTTTCGGCTCCGTATGTCATGACGGGTAGGACGCACTGATTAAAGACTTTAGTCTTTAGACATTGTGGGATCGACGATGAGAAGACTTGACGTAGCTTACCAAACGCTGCCCAACCCAACCGAATTCTCCTGTTCACCTCGTCCTCGAAGTTGTTTCTACCTAACTGCAATGACTGCCCGAGGTACACATATTTTTGAACAACTTCGAGAACGGCGCCGTGCACCGCTATCGGTTCCGGTAGTACATGTTCATTGAACATGACCTTGGTTTTATCCAAGTTCATCCGTAGGCCGATGCGTACAGAGGAGTCAGCCAGGTCATTCAGCATCAGTTGCAGGTCCTGCAGCGTTTCCGCCATAATGACAATGTCATCTGCAAATCGCAAGTGAGAGATGTATTCACCATTGATGTTGATGCCCCGCCCTTTCCAGTGCAGCGTCTTGAACATATCCTCCATTGCATTTGTGAACAGTTTCGGGGAGATAACGTCCCCTTGCCTCACTCCTCGATGCAATGGTATAGGTTTTGTTTCCTGATTCTGTATTTGGACAGACATTGTTGCGGCTTTGTAGAGACATCTCATCACTTGAATATATCGCCAATCTACTTGGCATCGCTGCAGAGACTCCAGGACGGACCAGATTTCAATCGAGTCAAAGGCCTTCTCATAGTCCACGAATGCTAGACACAGGGGCTGATTATACTCTTGGGTCTTTTGTATAATCTGCCGCACTGTGTGGATGTGGTCTATGGTGCCATATCCGCTCCGAAATCCAGCCTGTTCCGGTGGTTGGAATTCGTCAAGTCTTCGCGCAAGGCGGTTCGTGATGACTCTTGAGAACAGCTTATAGACGTGGCTCAGAAGAGAAATAGGTCGGTAGTTCTTCAGCCGGGTCTTATCTCCTTTTTTGAAGAACAAGGCGACTACGCTTCTACTCCACGCCTCCGGAGTTCTCCCTTCGAACAGGACAGCATTAAAGAGCTTTTGGAGCTCCCTCAGTACGGGTTTACCTCCAGCCTTTAACAGCTCTGTTGTAACGCCATCCTCTCCAGGGGCTTTTCCATTTTTTTAGCTGTCTAAGAGCCAGCACGATTTCGTCAATGTTGACTTCTGGCAGGTCTTCGGTGTAGTGGCGTGTTAGAGTGGCTCTAGGACCCTCATCTTCTGGATCAGGTCGAGATGCATGCGAAGCGTATAGCCGACCATAGAAGCCTTCCACTTCGGAGAGGACTGCCGGCTTCGAAGAAACGACTTCTCCACTTGTTGTGGTCAACTTCGTCAGGTGGCTTCTTCCAAGAGATTGTACGAACACTTTTGACCCCCGGTTCTGCTCGATCGCTCTTTTAATCAAAAGAGTGTTGGAGCACCGAAGGTCGTGTCGTATAAGCTTGTTGATCTCTTGGTTTAGAGCGCGCTTTTCCGACGAAGTGACGGGTGGGTTTTCACGTCGTTCCTTCATTAGCCCTAAAGTCCTTTCCGAAAGCTTTGACTTCTTGCCCTTACGCTGCATTTCACAAAATCTCGTACCTTCTTCCCTGAGTATCCGAACCACATTTCCGAGCTTCTGGTTTACGTCTGTTGTGGTTTCCATGGCAGCAAATCGGTTATCCAGGTTTGACTGGAACGCTTCGGATCCTATCATGGTTTGAAGCAAAGTAGGTCGGAGCCTGGACCTCATCAGACGGGCACGTTCCGCCTTGAAGTCGATATTCAGAGAGCCTCGGACAAGTCGGTGATCACTACCGGTATTAAACCTGTTGATCACGGTGACGTCTCTAAATATATGCTTTTTGTCCGTCATGATGAAGTCGATCTCGTGATCAGTGGATACTTATGTGTTGTTTTAACTCACTTAAAATACTATGTGGTGCTTTTAAAATGTATTATAATCATCTCAAGTAATCTACATGTTAATTACAACATCAAATGTAAGTACTTTTACTTTGTGATAATTGTTCACATTACGACAATGACATACAATTGACATATAGGCATGGCTACTTTCATATCCATGTCTATCATTATAATATAAGCAAGCTGTACCTAAGTGCCTACTTTTATAATATCAATTTACTCTGTCATAACGTATTCTGTTATTCTCATGTACAAATACTGTCACATATTCTACAGTTAAAATTACAGTAGTGTTTAGGAATCTTTTTTATCATTTTGTAAACTTATTTAATAGGCGAAGACACTCGCCCCTTAAATACTGTTGATACTAGTTCGGGGACCAGAGTATTTCACATTCTTTGTAACATTTTTATGTCAATAAACTATTATTATTAAAGTGATCATTATATCAATGATTTATTGACAAGCTAAACATATTCATCCCGTAGTACACAAGTATAATATCTACCTCAATTAATTGTTTTAATGGCTATTTATTTACCTTAATAGCTCTAAATACCCCTTACCAAAAACGCAAGTCGTACGTATTTATTCTTCAAGAGAAAACAAATAACTTCACTTTCATCATCAATTCGATTTGATATTTTTATTTCAGAAAATACGAATTTTAAAATGTTGTGTCCCGATTCATGCGAGCATTGTATCAACCCAATATAATATCAACAAAACGTGAGCCCTTACAAATCCTTCACCGAATTTCACACGAACCTGCACCAAAAAACATACACGGACGTATTTCGATCAACCCCCACAACCTACGGTGGTAAGCGAAACCGTGCGAACGACACAATCGTTTCCAATTTTATTTTTATTAAAACCTTGTTTATCTTTCGACCGGCACTCTTCGGGTTTATCTCCAGGATTACCTTTTGCAGTGAAATTTTTAACACGTGTATACGCCAGACGCCGGAAAATCCAATTGATGCAATTATTCAAAATATTGTCGACTATTTTATATATGTTCAATTTTTTGTGATGTCGTAATTGTAGTTGACAGTTTGAGTGTCCAAGCCGTTAAAGCTGTGACAATAATTATCTTATTCGGGTCAATAAAGGGCATTATAACATTATTGTGTACGTTAGTTTATTATAAATTGTAGATACACATTTTTATTAAGTTCTTTTAGCACCGTGTGTGTGTTCTTTGCTGTTCATTACAAAATGTTCAGAAGTTAACTCTGAAAACATTAGTAAAGGACCCCTTCTGTTTTTATATTATTCTGCCTAATCCAAATCTATGATTCTAAGTACATCAGGTTGTTATTTGGAGACTTCTCATTTGTTGACTCAGTGACCTGGAAAGAATAACCTTCGGGGAAATAATTGAACAACATGTTCTTTTTCGTTTTTTTTCTGCTCTAAGCTACGACGCAGATTAGTTAGGCTAAGTAGCTGAATCATTTCTAATATCCGCACGATTGTTGTGTTATTCGATTAAAAATTACTTCACAGATTACTATTTGAATTTGGCTATCGAGGTGGTATCTAACCAATTCCTTTAAATACTCACTCAGAAAATCACTCGTACATTTGTGGCAGGTATTAGTAGGTATTCAAAAAATAATTTTAATACCTACTATGAAATGAAGAGACGAGCAGGTCATGCGCCTGATGATATGCGTCAAGCTAGCCCATAACAGTAACAGTGTTGGATTCATTCGTTCAACGAAGCCTACCAAGGATTGGGAATTTACCTTAGAACGAGGGAGATAACTGTGTAGAAGATAGACATAATAATGCTCTCATAATTCATTTTGGTCTCGGCGATGTCAAGCCAGATAAAATAACAAAAAAAAATAGTTTATTCACTTAGGAAGCAAAATATCTTGTGAAAAATCGATTCTACATGTAAATGTAATGTCTGTTTACATACAATAGGTAAAGCCGGAGAAAAGTACAGGCAATAAAAACTCGCGGCCACTCTTTATAAATTACTAATGTTTACAATGTTTCTTTGTTTATTAACTGTATATGCAGGTAAGGTGCTGCCACCATTATTTTTTATATATTATTGTAGACCATAAAAGAGGACTGTTGCCAAAAAAAAAACAGATAAAAATATTAAAAGAAGAGTCCATGAAATTAAATAATCATATCATCTTCAATGGGTACAACACAGTAGCAGCATCCACATACAAAGTAAAAACTATATGTGCTTAAATATGACGACGGCTTCTGTGGCGCGGTGGGAGTGTGTCCGACTGCTACGCAAGAGGTCGTGGGTTCGATTCCCACACGGGACACCACTTTGTGTGATCCACAAATTGTTGTTCCGAGTCTGGGTGTACTTTCTGTCAGTGACTTGTATGTTTGTAACGTCCCTGTGACACAAGGCTTGTACCCTACTACGGGAGTCGTCTTTTATAAAAGAAGAAAGAAAGAATATTGGTCAAATTGATGAATAAGTATAAATGTTTTGCAAACGAAAGATAAGTGTAGCCTTAATTTAATTTATATTGCTATATAGGAGACATTGAAAGCAGACACGTTAAATAGGAAATTTGACGTAGAATATGACTGTCAATCCACTCAGTTGCCACAGAGTCGGATACCAATAGTAATTAACACTTATAATAGCTTGTTTATTATCGATTTCCTATAGTGAAAGCAAAGGACATCCAATTGCCTCCCAGACCCATGAAATATTTTATGGCCGTCGTCACATAGTACTATGCCTAAGGTAATAGGTATTGACATTTTGGTAAGTCACTAAAAGTTATTGATATTAGGATATAGCCATCCTAATATATGACACATCCAGACTTTCTGATAGCTACTAAGGATAACTTTTATGGCCAGAGCACGTCGTATGAAGTAATACGCGTATATTATTGTGTGATTACGTAAAAAGGGTCGTCTGTTTAACTGCCTGAAAGAAGTATGAATCATGTAGGTATCATACAGGGTACACATGATGTTTTCGATAAAGTAGTAATACTCTTTGGTTATAATTTATAGTCAACAAGCAGAAATTTTACCAAAAACTTATATCCGATTACGACTATAATTTTAGGCTGCGATTTCCTGCTGTAATTAGATTATAGTTTTTTGAATTTAACTATAATTTCCAGGCTATTGATTTAAAGATGTCTATCAATATGTAGTATTTATAATATCGATAGTTTTATTCTATAAATAGGAACACCTTTTGATAAGGTATCGGAAATAATAGTAATAATAAATAATAATAAAATCATTTATTCAAAAACATACAAATTAAATAAAACCCATCAAAGTGCAGAACAGTTTGTCGGCGGGATTAGCACTCTTATTAGTAGGTACAATGTTTTTGATTAAATATAAAAAACAATAGTAACACATAATAACGATGTACAGCTTAAATTAAATTTGGAAAAGGTTATAAGCAGGTATTTACAAATTAGTTAACAATTTAAATTAAATTAACGAATTTTAAATAATTAATTAACAATTTAGTAATTTAGTAATTTTTTACTTGTCATTTCAACATGTAACACATTTCTTAATTGTTTTCTTAAGGCATTCGTACTCAAGTTGCCATGGCTCTTTCTGAGCTAGGCAATTTTATTAAATATTGTGAGAGTCAGGTATTTGTTAGTTCTTCAGTACTGCACTGATGGTGGTACTAGTTAAAGCTCTCTAACTCTTCTGGTATTTATATATTGTAAGCGTTATGCACTTGTACTTTAAACTGGTCAATATAGAACTGCTTCAGAACCACCAAGTACCTGACCTTCTCATGTACAGGAAATACATATATTACATGCAGTAAACAGTCTCTCATAGTTACTATTACATTCGCGTTTAACATGAGGACTAACAAGATATTTTATAAGTCGTATTTGCAGTGACTTTATAATATCTAACGTACGTTTTAAAGGTTCTACCATACGTAGACAACCCATAACTTAACAGTGGCTCGGCAAGGGCGAAATAAACGATGCCCAGAGTTTTCCTGTTCAATGGGGATTTGAGGGTGTAAAAGTTACTTAGTATCGATCTAAGCTTCGTGCAAACACTGTCAACATGTGTCCTCCAATTCATATTGGTATATATAAATAAAATGAAAGTTACGTAAGACAACTTAGAATATCTTCATAATGTTTAATATTAAAATTCAGGCGAACACACATTATTCTAACATGACACAAAAAACCTTGCAGAAAATAGACAGATGAATAAAAAAACTAGTAAAATCCTTTGTATTTTAACTTTCAGTTATCTAGGTTTACCTTATATTAAAAGGAGAATGTTTCAGGAAGCGGGCCGAGAGAAGTGTTGAAAACTCTGAAAAATCCTGTTTTAAACAAAGACTAGGAAATAAAATATTTTAGTCTGACCATAGGTTGAGGTGTTTGTGAAATGTAGTTCTATGGGGAAAGTTTTAGAACGGAGTTTCATCGTACAGGTTAGCTGGATTTAAGTACAGTTTACATTGTGGAGATATCCTTGTACTTCTAATTTACTAGTACTCTTGGTAGCAAGTTAACATTTGTTGGTACAAAGATTTAAAATTTTACTTTAAGTTTTTGTTTGTATACTTTTTTTTAACTCGAAATAATATTTGAACACTTGCTTTTTTAAATAAGGTAAGAAAGAAATAAAAATAAACTAGTTTTGGTATACATAATGGTATTTTGGTATAAATTACAAAAACATGAAAGATTAAACACGGAAAACAATAGTTAAAAAAAAAACATGGTTAAGAAACAGGTAGATACTGCCAAATCTTTTAAATTTCTATAAAATACAAAGATATGACTCCAGTTTGACCTGACCTGGTTGGATTATTTATTTACAATTAAATTGTAAGCGAGAATTGGAACCTTTCAAATTCACGGGTCCCAAAAATCGGTAACAATTTATCAAAAAGTCACACCCATCGTGCCACAAGGAGCACATTAAACTGCCAGTCCCGTTGTCACGAACACCCACGACAGGCGATGGGGAACCCCTTTTTGTTTATCGTTGGAAAAATCCCTAGCGTGACATTCCATTGAGAGAACGACATTTTTTTGCATTTTAGATAATAACTACTATTGTCTGATTGTAATCGACTACCTAATTAGTTTCTGAGGCAGAACGGTTTTAGTTTCTTGTGTGATAATACAGCGGAAATTAATTATCAGGCACTACAAAACATAGGTACAGACTATTTCTAGATATATTTTTTTAACTTAAGCCATAAACTCATGCCCTTTTATATGTTTACACATATCCTTTGTTTCGTTATCACACCGACAAATAAAATCCCCCTACAAAATAACCACATTTGACAACAATATTGTGACAAGTTACCGTCCATATAGTGACATTTGGCAGTTACAATGGCCGCCCCAAATCATCTATTTGTCAGGCGCTTTGTTAACAAACCCTTTTGATACGACGGACAAGCATGAACAGGTGGGTTAATAGTTACAATTGTTTGTTGACGTTTTTATCTTAAGTATCATCAACAGTACGTAAACTTTAGGTGTTACTTTGTACCGACTTAAACCCTGCAGATGCATTCGTTTTATAGGACTATATAAAGTATGCAATATGTGTGTCGGGACATCCACACGAATTGCTCTTCTACCATAGCACGCAGCAGAGGGTTTGTCGAAGTCGAACCGCCTAAAAATCCCAAGGTTTACAGTGTAGTTTATACGAGGAGAAATTGGTGCCTCCACAAACAGCAGGCATCATAGTTGTTTGATGGGGATTCTTTCTCTCTCACTTCTGAACTAAGGCGCTCGTGGAACACATCGCGACATGCCCAGCGATGTGTTCCACGAGCGTCCCTCTCAGGCCAAAGCTTAGAGAAGTGCAGGGCTTTTTATAACTAAAAGAAACCAACATAATTCGTTTGGCTTCTAGAACATATTTCCTAAGAAGTCAAGACATTAGATTGACTAGTACTTAAAAACCCCTCTTATCTAATTACTTATACTATAAAGATGTAAGCGACGCAACTATAACACACAACTTGATGTGTTTGTCTTACAAAATAAATACACAAAATAACTGCAGCAGTTTGTTTATTTACAATCCCTTTTATATCCTAAGCAAATAAAAACAAAACTACCTTCTTTGTCTAAACAGCAATCAACAGTATTGCTGATATTCGTAATATTGACATGGCTTGACCTCATTTTGTGTCTACTCCACCCCATATTTCGTGCTGTAACTATCTTAACTACATAGGTTATAGCTGGATGGATAGTAAATATGATAAACAGGACATATTTATACAAATGTTTTACAAACAAAGTAAAATTATGTGTACAGATAAGGAGGGATGTATGATTGTGTGCGTGAGTTATGTATGTGTGCGTTTTACAAGGGGCGTTTGTCATCAGTTTTATTTATATATTTCGAAGTTTGTGCGCATGTAAGTAATAAAGATAACTTATTAGTGATCTAAGAATAGTCGTTCTTGGAGTTATATTTGGTTGCCGTCTGTTAAATTCAGATCTAATTTCCTCAGAAGTGCAATAGAAATGCATATGACTGCTGACCAAGAGCTTGTGGATTCGAACCTCTAACGTGACACGGGGCAGATTTTGTGAAATTCATATATTTGATGTTGCTCTCTGTTCTTTATGAAAATATATATATTACGGGTCTTAATCGCGTGAATAATGTTAGGTAAAATACCTTGTTTTTTGCTCGACGTTTAGTCTACCCGTGTCCACGGTCATTGCAATACGGTCGAAACGTCGGGCAATAAACAAGGTATTTTACCTTAAATTATTCACGCGATTAAGACCCGTAATATATTTTCATAATGTGTACAAATCTCTGTTCTTTGTGTCAAATTGGTTGTTTGTAAAGTCTCCGAAATACTTCTAGGGGTCCTCCCCCTCACCAACCGCTTTCTCCGAATCTAGATTCACCCCTGCAAGTCTCTAATAGTCACAATAACTACATACCTACCCTCAAGCAAACAGTATACCTGTTTGCCATTTAAGAAAAATAAATTATGTGTACCTTCCATTCAGGTTTCTCAAAGGTCAAGGTTCATTTCCCGCTTAAGACACAATAAATGTATATTATTCCTGGATGTTTGCGTTAGCGAAGAATGTTTACGTTCCGGTGACTAAAGTAGACAGACAAAAACCAGACAAAATAGAAATTAATGAATGACATCTGTGTCATAAATTAGGTGTGAACGTAGATAAGAAAAATATTTATACGGTGTATTTATATAGTTGTTGATCTATTTAGTAAACTATTAAGTTGATCGCTATAATCCAATTTTATAGAAATGGGTCCCTGACTCAGTGGCGATCGAGCAGATCGAGATATCTGCGAGGTTAAGCAACGGTACCACTGTCGGTACATAGATGGGTCACCGTTTTCGAAATATGTCTCACACATCCGTGCCTCAAAGAACACGTTAAGCCGTCGGTTCTTCGACCAATCTCTCTCCGGTCTTGTCAGATTCCCGTCCCATTTGGCTAAGAGAGTAATAATAAAGAGTGCACTTTTGTCTGCACATACACTTGTGGACAATAATGTCTCTTGCGTAGTTAGCTAGTCTCTGTTGAGATAGGCCACTGTAACTGACATCAGTTAGGAGACCACTAATAGAGAGCATTTAACTATCCAGATTTTTGTAATGTTCACTGTACACATAGCGATGAATGTAGGTAATGAGTTTCTAGGCAATGGGTAAGATCTGGCCCGCACTGCAAAAAAAAATGTAATTTTAATTTGGATTCATAATGGTTTTAAAAAAATGAAAACCGTGCTGTGAGATTTTACCGTATCATGCAGTGTATAGATATCTTAAAAAATGCATAAGGTCTACTTAAATTGTGCTTTTTATTGCTAGGCAGATAGCGTAGCTATATGAAGTATCATTTAATTTTGTAAAACTGCTCTGATTACGTTGCTCTATGGATTTAAAACAATAATAATTTATGTGTTATTTAATGTAATTTACAATAGGGCCAGTATAGATATTTTCGTTATTTAATTACTACCTTAGTCATTTAATTGCAAAGGATTAAAGTTTTACATCATGAACATTTAATAACCTACAGTAAAATTCAATTCCAAGTTAATGTAATAGAATATAATATAAAAATTTTAGTTGGTATAATTTTAGCAACGTTGACAATAAAATAGAGTGGGATGTTTTAAAAATGTACCCGCAAAATGCACGGGCTGGTAATCCTGAAAATAAACTTTAACGTTTAAGGTAATATCGTTAAATTAAATGTGATGTTGCCCCTGCAAATATTCTGTTTGGGCCCAAGAAAATTAACATAAACAGAACACCTACACTCCAAAGATTAGGTACGAAATATCAAACGTAAGCATAATTACTATCTTCGCAATTAGAGGGTAGCGAGGTTAAGCGACGGTCAACGCGGGCGGGAAATCGATCGGTCGTCCTTTCAAAAGTTCGCGTATGTAAAGGAGCGTAGTGTGAATGAAAGAGATGGGGGATGAGGGAGAGGAGCAGAGTAAGAAAGAGAGATGAATACTTTTACGAGGGTGATCTTGGATGTGGGTTTTCGAATACTTGGATTATAAAATTTTGTTCTGCTTCTATTCTTATTGATGAATAAGTATTGATTGAAAGTAAAACCGTAATGTCTGCTGAGATAAATATGAAAAGAAAGTAAGAGAATCAAATTCTTTATCAAGAACCCTAACCGTATCTTTGTCTAGTTAAAGAAATGTGTTTGTGGTTCACGATATCTTCCCATTCTGTGACGTATTTGTAAAGCTGTTTCAAACGTACCTACACGACTCGTTCTTATCTGTCATAGAAAAAATTTGAATGAAATCCATCTCAGTATTTTTTTCCGGGGTAAAGTCAAAGTCTAAATTTCTAAATGTCACGTGGTTACTAATAGGTAAACCAAACTCGTCCCCAAAAAAAACAACAGACGACTTGAGAACCTCCTTCTTTTTGAAGTCGGTTGAACAGCACATCAATGTTTAAAATAGTAATGATAGTTGTAAAAATGGCGGCAAACTGACTAGCCATTATTTTTACAGCTCCGAGTTTAACTAGTATAACTTGTAAAAATGAATTGAACACTGGATAATTGGATAAGAACGAGACTTTGTGCAACTAAAGTGTACAATAAATACTTGATACTAGCAGAAATTGGCATTTAAAACGGCTAGTTTGCCATAAATTCAAAGAAGAAGATAGTTGTCAAATATCAACTTTACATTCATCATCATCACCAGCCTGAAAATGTCCACTGCTGAACATAGGCCTCTCCCAAAGACTTCCACAGTGACCGATTTTGACAGGTCTGCATCCAACGGTTCTTTGCTACCATAATCAGGTCGTCAGTCATCTTTTAGGGGGCCGTCCTGCACTACGTTTTGCAGATTGTGGTCGCCACTCAAGAACCTTCTGTACCCTGCGAGCGATGTGACCTGCACATTGCCACTACTGACATTACGGGTCTAATATTTATCACCCGATATTATAAAAAAAATCTTGAGGCCAAGGACTACAGTGGTCTACTCATATTAATACGTTTTTATTAGCTTCATACGTATGTTAGTATGTAACGGAATCTTTGAACGTGTTTTTCACCCACTTCAAAACGTCGGATTTAATTGAAACTTCGTACACTTATCAAGGACCGATATTAATACAATCTGATAAAAAGGTATTTTTAAAAATTCATCCCCTGAGGGGGTAAAATAGTGGCTGTAAGTTTATATGAAACCGCCAGAAGAATGATTTTGAAAATGTGTGGAATTTCGTATTTGTCTTATTGGTTTAAAAAAAGCATATTTCGGCGTTTTTGAAATATCAACCCCCAAGGGGGTAAAAAAGGAGAGCTGCAAGTGTTTATAAAACTACGTTAGTTTTAAAGTTAGATCTGTGAAAATTTATATTTGGCTTTCTGTTTTAAAAATATAAAAAAAAACACGCTCTGTAATAGCTGTACTAAAAAGTAATAAATAAAGATCAGTTTATTGTAAAAAAGCGTGGGGTGGTTATAAATCAATATCGTCACAAGCACCCCACCCTTTTTTACGATAAACTGATTTTACTATAGTTTATATTGATATATGTAGTTTTTCCACTAAACCTAAACCAATGACAGAAACATCGGCATATGTACAAACCTAGATGTAGTACTGTATATCCGTAGGTATCGGTAGATACCTACTTATAATTTGTAAGGCGGACTGAGAGTTTTAGCTAGTACAAGTAAATACGCGAATAAACATTAATAATTTAAGGTTATATCAGATACATCGGGGCTCGGACGATGCTGGCGTTCGTTTTCTGTAACATAGGTGATGGTGCAAGGTTATAGATGTAGCGAAATTGCTGAATTATTTTATAGCTTGATATCAGATACTGTTTGTTGGTGTAGTGGTTAGTGACCCTGACTGCTAAGCCGGAGGTCGTGAGTTCGATCCCCACCCAGGATAAAACTTTGTGTGATGAGCACGCTGGTTTATTCGGTGTCTGGGTGTCCATATCCATAATATGTATATTTTTAGAAATATATAAGTATGTTTATCAGTTGTCTGGTCACCATAGTAGGTACAAGCTCTGCTTAGTTTGAGGTCAGATGCCGATGTATGAGACAATGATGAGACAATGTGTTAAAAATTAAAAAAAAAACTATCGATAATATAAATACAATTTCAAGAATGCGCATTTTCATTTCACGGTATTTAGTAGAAAATTTATTGGTACGGAACGGAACAACTGAAATTATTCCCCAATGTGTAAGAAAGCTTATTGATAATTTTTATACAAGATTTCTAAAAATAAAATCAACGATAATTAGCCGGTACCGCCACGGATGCCTTATTTAAATGTTAATAAACTTTTACAATTATTAATCAAAATACACCAGCCATTAACAAAAGGTTTTTTAGTTTAAGAATCTATACACTTGTGACCCGTTTTCTAAACAATACTATCATTTGAAGAACAAATGCCTCTGTGGCGCGGTGGGAGTGTCCGACTGCTACACAAGAGGTCGTGGGTTCGGTTCCCACACGGGACGACACCACTTTCTGTGATCCACAAATTGTTGTTCCGAGTCTGGGTGTACTTTGTGTCCGTGACTTGTATGTTTGTAAAGTCCCCCGCGACACAGGGCTTGAACGCTACAGCAGAAGACGTATTTTAAAAAAAATCCTATAACTTACACCATACCCGCACATCGGCGTACGGTCACGAACTACCCCCCATCCCCTTCAACAATGGGCGCCAGAAAATGGGTACAATAAACTGATGGGGGAGAAAGCGGATAAATTTTGTCTTACACAGTTTTCGTGAACACTTTTAAGCGCAAGATACTGTACGCAATATGTAATGCTTCTAGGAAATAGTCTATGGTTTGTTAGTGCCTACTTTATTTATGAAAAACTTTAGACTGTATTGTAACAGAATAAATTGCTACTTATGTTTTTGCATTAGACTGATTTGAGATCAATATTAGTCACATATACAACTTTTTAAAGTATACAAATTGGTTAATCTTAGCCAGAAGGCCGTAAAGCGGCGGTAGCCTAAGGCATTGCACTCGCAATCGTGAGGTCGCGGGCTCAAATCCTACTCATTATACTACAGACGTGAACTCACTCCTAACACTGGAGGGGTTAAGAGGATTACTAGTAATGTAGGTCTCATATCCCACATTGCTAGCTATCTTTTAAAAAAGACAATGGCATAATGTCTCCGTTTTGTAAAATAGTACTATGATCCATCGACTCAGTCGACCCGTGACCACGATCGGTGCAATTCGATCGAAACGTCGGGTAAATAAAAGGTCGTACCTTTAAATAATTCACGCGATTAAGTCCCGAAATATATCTAATAGTACTATGATTACAATATTTTACATTTTTAAATGTAGTAATTCTATTTTTCCAAGGCCGCTTATTGCATAGCTATAACAATACACCTATCAGCGTAAATTAAGTTTGCATGCAATAAACATAATTACAAAGAATAACCACAGCAGAAATCCTTCCAAGCATGTTAACATATTTCATAGTTATTTCATCCACATATTCGTATTAAAAACAAGCTCTCATCACGGTAGCTAAACACACAACACTAACCTACTTTCGACGGTACAACTAGTCATAAAACAATTCCATTTCAACCCTAACTCCTCGACTGATGTGCTCCTACGCCAAGAAAAAATAGAAAAAAAAGAAAACACATTCGCTCATTTATTTACGAGTGTGCCTTTGGCTCGCCTGCCCCAGGCCATTAGCAGGACCACTATATCTGTCTCCCTCTATCTACAGGCGGCTTATATTAAGCTGTTTCGCCAAGATTTTTCCAGCACTATTACTCCGCGGGTTAAAACACTTAAACTTTGAACCAAAGAAAATTGTACGTACGTTTTTATCAGTGTGTTCGGGATTTTTATCGGCTGTTCAATTGTTTTTTTTTTTGTGAATTTAGGGTATGTTTGCGAAGGTTACACCGACAGGCGTTTACCTGCGTTTTAAAAATAGATTTTGCGGTACTAAAGGTTTAAAATGTTTAGTTGACGTCCATAGACGCGTTGTGTATTAAATATTATATAATCTGAACATTGCTGGGTTTTGAACACTGGTGCAATAAGAGCAATATTATGACCTAAGCGTATATTTGTATGTATATAATACTGTAGTACTCACAAAATAAAGAAGTAACTGTCTTGTTTCATCCGTGGTGGTACTTTACAGACATTAGCAAGATCCGCATGTCTGCTATTTTGTAGGTTTCTGTTAAATTTATAAGTTTTGAGGACGTCTATACAAGTCTACTTTAGTAGGAACTGTTTATTGCTAATAAACTATGATTTTATTTATTTTATTTAATACAGTGCCACGAGATTTAAACAATAATAACTTAGGTATTTACTTTGTATCAAAATACAACACTTGTAATTAGTCATTATTCTACATGTACATAATACAATGCCTATTCGCAAGCACGGTAAAAACTCACGGCCACTATTTTCAAATTGCCAATGTTTACAATGTTTGTTTTTAAACTGTATATGTAGATAAGGTGCTGCCACCATTATATTATACACCATATTAAAGGACCGATGCAAGAGATAACAAAAGAAGACATAATATAAAGCATATCAAATTTAATGGATAGAACATAGACATAATATCTTATTATCTATACTAATATTATAAAGCTGAAGAGTTTGTTTGTTTGTTTGTTTGTACGCTGTAATCTCAGGAACTACTGATCCGAATTGAAAAAATCTTTCAATGTTAAATAGCCCATTTATCAAGCAAGGCTATAGCCATATTACATCACGCTACGACTATAGGAGCGGAGCAGCAATGAGAAATGTTTAAAAAATGGAAAAAAAATACGCATACAAAGTTGCGCGGGACAGCTAGTTATGTATAATCGTCAATGGTTGTACTGTTACTCCAAGTTTTATGTTAAAAACAAGTATACACCACCATTTGTTTCTAACATAACTTGTGTGAGTATAAACTACGGCTAAGTCCGGATTACATTTGTCCGGATTTTTCATTTTAACAAATTAGTTGTGCCAGATATGAATTGAGGTTAAGACTACCTATCATAGTATAATGACGAAAGTTTTGAAGACGTCTCCAGACGTTAGAAGATAACAGGAGCTTCTAACTTTTAATTTTCGTTCCTCTCAAGGAGAAAATATATTAAAGATTTAGTTTAGGTCTTTTATAAATCCGTTATTACACAAACACTGGCTAGATAGCCATGAATAATTTTACAGTGCTTTCGATAGTTGACCATTGTAACAATTTGCTACTTAAACCAAAATAATGTAACTAACATGAACTATGACTGCCTCTGTGGCGCGGTGGGAGTGTGTCCGACTGCTACGCAAGAGGTCGTGGGTTCGATTCCCACACGGGACACCACTTTGTGTGATCCACAAATTGTTGTTCCGAGTCTGGGTGTACTTTGTGTCCGTGACTTGTATGTTTGTAAAGTCTCCTGCGACACAGGACTTGTACCCTAATGCAGGAGTCGTCTTTTTTTTTTTTTTTTTTTTAAAAACAATATTTTTTCCAAAATACATATTATGTTAAAATCCCCGTCACCCCTTCCCATTGTCCGACGTGAATCCGACAAGTACTTGGCTGATATTATTCATTGTAGAACCAGATACCCACTTGGCCGTAGCCGGACTGATCCAAAAAAATATCCTGCCTACGCCATATCCATCTAATCAATTTTTCAAAACTCCAAAAATTCTAACTGAATTTGAACCCAAAACCGTTGCCTTTATCAGTACTTAATTAGTTATTTTCGTTCATCCAATATTAAATGTTGCGTGACAAGAAGGTTCGGCGTTTATCAACATACAGGCAGATTCTCGTAAAAGGTCACTGGCACCCATATTTTTCGGGCGGTAAGCGATTTTTGGCGTACGTGACTTTTTTGGGTCAGTATCTTGTACGTGTATACGTTACGTACAATGATTTATAAATGTAAACCCATAGTGAGTCTTTGACGACTACGGGTCTCGCAATCAGTTGTGCAACTGATTTGGGTATAGATCGGACAGTTGTTGATATACTTTATTAAATTTAACTGAGTGACTGTTTTATTAGGTTCTTATTTTTTAATTATCTTTTGGTTTTTGCTCAGTTGGCTCGTATTGATGTTAATTATAGTTATCAAAAGCCTTCTTGTAGTCGATATTAAGACTCTAAAGTGTATAAGATTAAAATAAACAAATGCATACTACAGAAACTAGTGCAGACTAAGATAGGTGCGCAGGTGAAGAACGCCGCGCCATCTTGATTTTTACCTTCTAACCTCAAAGCATGATGGTCATGTCAACATGTCGAGGACTATAATAATCTTAGCTATATTAATAATATTCCTGATTTGATTCAAACTACACAAAGCTTGTACTATGGCAATCAGACAACTGATAAACATTCTAATATGTTTCTAAATACATACATACTTTAGATAAATAACACCCAGACAGAATAAACCATCGTGCTTATACGCAAAGTTTTATCCTGGGTGGGGATCGAACCCACGACCCCCGTCTTAAATTAGGGTCACTAACCACTAGACCAACGGGCCAGTTTAAAAGCAGCCAGAATGAAAGTATCCTGACTGATTCACTTACCTACTCACTGGCGCCCAGCTTACAGACTTGACATTTTGCAAAAAGGTTTATTTTATTATGTAGACAAGAAGATAATATTTGTAAAATAGAGCTCTATGAGAATGACGTAACTGATTTACCCTAGTTAGGTATTATAAAATACAAGATTTAGTGAGGCCGGCACGCGCCGCTAATTCGCGTGATTCACGCTGACAACATTGTGAAATCATCAATGTTCACTGGCCAGAGACAAATTTCCCCTATGCCCTCTCATCGAACAATAGCCAACTCACACAAATTAACTAGAAAACTGACAACAAAACAAGTACCAAACAAACAGACATTATTATTCGTCTGTACGATAAACTATTTATATTACTGTATTACACTAACGTTTTATGTTTCATATTTCATGCTTTCAAAAGTGACTCGTACACAAGTAAAAGGTCAATAAAAACAAGAAATATAGTCTTCGAGACAATGCCTATACGTATGAGTGTCCCAAATAGAAGCCTTCGAACGGCCAGATCAAAGGATTTTGTTGAAAAGAATATATCTAAGTTTTATCGAGATAAAATGTAGGGGTGGTCTAAGTGACAGGCGAATAGCGGTTATGTTATTAATAAATGTTATTGAACGATGTTTTCAGTCTTAAAAGAAAGTCTCAGGCTGAGATCTACTTTGATCTTTAACTTAGTTTGGGTTAAACATTACAAAAAAATTGACAAAGCGCGTGTTGACCGTTGACTTTGTGTATATAATGTTATTTGTTTATTTATGTTCGGAAAACCAACAGCAAATGACAATTAATTTCGAAGAAAATCAAAGGTTTTCATTTATACATAACAAAAAAAAAAATGTGTGCAGACTGGACTAAGCAGTATCAACATTGTAACTATTCAGTGTATACTATTATTGTTTGTAGAAGTTACATACTTATAAGATTATGCAAAACTTTTGCTATGACAAATAATTTTAATGGTAAGCAAATGTTTTGTTAAGATTTTCTTCAAGTGTGACTTATGCTAAGCATGAGCTGAGCCAAGAACGCTTTATAGATTTCAGCCTTAGTTACAATCTGAGTCAGTTTAATGACAACAAAAAGAAATAAATATTACTCCAACTTTTTTTTTTTTAATTAAAAAGCAATGTGGGTTTGGGTCCCACATTACTAGCAATCTTGTTAACCCCTCCAGCTTAGCTCAAAGGCTTGTGTTAGGAGTGGGTTCACGTTTATCTCATGTTCTAACTTTTTAATAATATAATGTGCATCAGTCCTCTAATATGGTGTATAGTATAAATGTTGATAAACTTTCGTTTAGACTCTACCCGTGACCACGGCCGTTGCAATACGGTCGAAACGTCGAGCAATAAACAAGGTATTTTGCCTTAAATTATTCACGCGATTAAGACCCGTAATATATATCTTTTAATAATGGTGTATAGTATATTAGTGGTAGCACCTTACCCCCATATCAAGTTTATCACATTGTAAATTTGGCAATTTGAAAAGAGTGGCCCCGAGTTTTTCTTTTTTCCGGCTTTACCTATTGTTTGTGAACTTGACATTACATGAACATATAGAATCCCGACGTATCACTAGTGTTCTTTTGCATTCTTAGTGAATAAAGAATTTTCTTTTTTATTCTCCTTAGAAATGATCTCAGGAAAAAAAATCTACTTACAATTTTAAAAATCTAAAAATATTTGCAACATACCTAAATTTCTCTTTATGAATTCAAAATTATCACTAATTTCGGAAATTGTAAGAATAAAGTACCTATTCAGTTCAAAAATGTCAGCTACCATTCGACAAAATATTTTTTTCCTAATCTCTGTCCGTTCATGTCTTAATACGTACTTCATTTCCTGTTTGTGTGTTGCGACCCTTACAAAGGATCTACAAGGATAAAATAAATCTTAAATGAAATAGACTTCGATAGTTGTAATTACGGTCAGTAAATTCCTTTTTTAACTTCTTTTGTGGACTTTTTCTAAGCCTTTGTCGGCATTAAAGTATTACAGTTAGTTTCCTTTGCGAGTATAACATTTGTAATTGGAGAGCTTAAGATACATTGGACTTGGATTTTAATGAAACAAGATGATGATTGTGTACACATTGATGGCCGGTGTCAACTTATCTACCATTAACTGTTGGTTAAAATAGCTAACACCAGTAGTGAAACAGACATAATATCACTTAAAAATAATTAATGAAGCGACAGTAGCCGGCTAAAGCATCGGTCTCACAATCGTGAGGTTGCGGGTTCGAATCCTAGTAAAGACTACTATGGAGTGGGTTCACGTCAGTAGTATAATGATAATACTGACGTGAGCCCACTCCTAATACAAGCCATTGAGCTTAGCTGGAGAGTTCAACATGATTGCTATAAATGTAAGACCATAATCCCAAATTGCTTGTAATCTCTTTAAAAAATAAACTAAAATGTCACTTTATAGAATGATGTATACTACGGGTCTTAATCACGTGAAAAATTTAAGGTAAAATACCTTGTCTATTGCCCGACGTTTCAACCGTATTGCAACGGCCGTTGCAATACAGTCGAAACGTCGGGGAGGTAAAAGAAGTCACATTTAATCAACATTTATAAATATCACTTTCGAAAATTAACAGACAGTTAACGATTTATAATAGATATAAATAAACCTGATACTTGAGATAAAACGTTTATTATCATCAAAATGCCTAAACCGATGTTGGTGAAATGAAGCTAAGAGTCAACTCTAATAAACAAGTTTTCAAATAAATAAAAATAAACATACACGTATGAGTATGACATTTCGTACAAATCTTTGTGCGTCGAGAGTGTTAAAAGTATAATCTAACAGAGATTCCTTAAATGCTAACTGATGATGCAACTTGGCATTGTCAAATCGATGAAATGACATTGCAATGGCATGCGAGGCGTGGGAAAATCTCGTGCGTAACATTACTTGTAGTACTCGTAGCACTCGTAGCACATTCCGAGTAATATGCTAGGAGCACTACGGCATAAGACAACGATCATAGCTATGTAGATTGATTTGTACATAATGCTTGTTCAGATGAGGCGAATTACGCGCGAGTGATACGCGCCAGACGATATTTCGTTATTGCGTTTACATAACTAAAATGAATACTCGCATAAGGATTTGGGCCGGTCTTAGCAATGATGTTTTTAGTAAAAAGGTGTAGATAGGTTACAAGCGCTCAAAAAGCAGCACCTTTAAATCTATACGATTGACTTAGTTTTTATATGTCTGTGTCGTATCGCCGGCGTCAACAGATGAAAGCAGCATTACATTTGCATTACTTTTTTCTCTTTTTCACTCGTGTTAATTAAATCATGCTTACCTACTTTTACGACTTTTTTATAATAGTGTCACATTGCAATATATAGGTTATCTATGTGTACATTAGTTTGCCGTTTTTAAGGTTCCGTATTCAAAATGGCAAATCGGAACGCTTATAGTTTCGCCATGTCCGTCCGTCCGACCGTCCGCACCTTTGCTCAGAGACTGTTAGTGCTAGGAGGCTGTTATTTTGCATAGATACACATACTACTTACGCCGACAAAGTGAAAGAATAAAAAGTTTAAGGGAACCTCCCCTATATGTAAAGTGGTAAAGTGGGGTATCATTAGATAGGTCTTATAAAAACGTTTAGGGGTTGGCAAGACGATTTTTAGATTTTTAAAGATCGAATGTTATATATATATATATATATACTGAACGCAACAAGGAACGCTGTGTCGACTTGCGCGCACTACGCGTGTTTCGAGGTTCCGACTAATGACATGCGATTACGCACGAAATTATGATTACGTGAAATCTCTCGCGGAAATCATATGAACGCAATAATTGTACGCCGCGCGAAAGAATTTGCGCGTATACGTGAACATAGAAATAATATGTACAAATCATATACTTAGGATATAACCCTAAGTCTATGGTACAAACGGATTTATACACATAATTAGCATATACTTAAGGTTAATTTTCGTGTATAGCAGCCGATTGTGGCCGCGCGCGGCTTAGGAAGTGCGGCTGACGCGCGCGGCCGATGCGACACAAGTGCCCTATGTTACACTTAATAGAACTCTAGTTGTTGATGAACTGTTCATAAACTTTCGCGATTTGTACACATTATAGAATTTTATAAGCTACGGGTTTTAATCGCGTAAATATTTTGTTAGGCCATGGTCACGGGTAGTTTACCCGTGACCACGGCCGTTGCAATACGGTCGAAACGTCGGGCAATAAACAAAGGTATTTAGCTTTAAAATAAAATATTTACACAATTAAGACCTGTAGCTCATAAAATTATGTTACTAGTGTTTTAGTTTGATCAAATGATTTGCCTCCAACCATCAAAAAACACTTCTGGAGACACGCCTGATTAAACCTTAATATTTAGTGAAAAGTATTAGGGGGTTTTTGTTAAGCCCCTAATACTTTTCACTTATCGCGAAATCAGCAAATCGCGTTAATATTTAAAAAGCCAGTCAACCCGTGACTACGATCAGAACATTTCGATCAAAACATCGGAGAAAAAGCTAACAATATAAAATCCAAATCAAACATCTAATAAAAAATGACTTAACATCGTCCAAAAAATTGTACAAAAAACCTGTATCAACATTAATCTATTTGGTGAGGCCGCAGAGCTACGCAGTCACGTGCCTACCGTAAAACTGCATTTCACATCGGAATTACCTCTCCCGTACAATTTAAAACGAAGGCTGTGCTTTAATATTTATCCAGCGCATTGCGTAAGGGTCCCAAGGGGTCTTAGGGTCACAAAATACGGATTTTGGGGTTTCTTTACACAACGTTGGTTCGGTAATTATAAATGGGATGTTGTATGCCAACACTGATTTATGGATAGACTGTTCAAATGTACGGACCGTTCTTATATGCTGTAAAGAAGCGGAATTCTCAAATATAAATGCCTCTGTTTTAAATATGACGTAATTTCTGTCTAAATTTTAAGCATACAATCAAAAAACTATATTACGAGTATTTAAACCATACGTAATGGAGTTATTTAAAAAAAATATTTTTGTCACTAGTATTCGACTATAGAACTAAGAGCGTAAGGGTTATAGATATTTTATATTTGAATATTGAATCATTATTGTACGTATTTGGTACATACTTCGTCAAACAAGACAAACATGAACGCATACTTTTGAATAATTGTTGAAGCTATTTCCTTCTCTACCAAGATCTACTAATTATGGATATTTTACAATTTGACGATTAATTGGACGTAAAATTGTAAATAGTTTGCTGTTGATAATTTTTTGATAGTTTAGAATAACGCGAGTCAGCTATGTTCACAAGTTTACAATTATACGGTGAAATTACAATCACATTCTCTTAATACACAAAAACATTTACCAAAACACTATTCTATATTTAGAACTGTTCTAAATTTAAAACAAGACATTAATTCTGGGAGGAGTGGCTGGACACCTGACAGGCTCGGCGCCACTGTGACCATTTTGAATCAGTGCCAAAGGCGGCATACGCATGTATTCTCAAAGAGATAGACTCTGTTGCCAATATAGTATGTAAAACTATTCAAGGTTTTATATTGTTTGAGTTAAATATAGAAAAGTAGCTCGATGTTGTAATGATACCCTACGCTAGATGTGAACTTTCGTATGATTTTTTCTGCCCGTATAAAGTCTGTAGAAACCACTTCAATTAATTTGCTCGATACATTGATACACTGCTTAGCTTCCATGTCAAACCAAACAAATAATGTGTGTAAAACATTTCAACTGTTATGATACCAAATAATTTCCAAAGAATTTTTAAGAAGAAAGAAGATACACCTGAAACTTTACACTAAAAGCACAAACACAAAAATTTGCAAAGATGGCTTGTGATCATAACGCGGTAATCTCAGGAACTACTAGTCCAAATTGAAAAAAATATTTACTGTTGGATAGCCCATTTATTGAAGAAGGCTATAAGCTATATAACGTCACGCTATTACCAATAGGAGCGGAGTAGCAATGAAAAATGTTGTTGCAAAAAGGGGGAAAATTTACGCAAATGAAATTGCGGGGGTCAGCTAGTTAGTAATATGGTTTAACTGATTCAATTAGATCTCTATCTCTAGACTCCGCTCCTATTAGTTCCAATGTGATATTATATAGCCTATAACTTTCCTCGATAAATGGGCTATCCAACAGTAAAATAATATTTTAATTTGGACCAGTAGTTCCTGAGAATTAGCTAACAATCTTTTCAGCTTTATAATAATAGTACATATAGATTAAAAGCCACATTAAAATCAATAGTAGTTATTAATAGACAACTCCAAATAAGACTTTTTGCTTCCAGAGTTAAAAAGGCTCATTATGCCAGCTAAGCCAGTTTAGCATCCGGTAGTTTCCGAACGATCTATTTTCCATGACAGTTTTTAGAGTGCTTTCAAAGTCCTTCGTTCAACCCCAACTAATGACTTAAGACAACTTAATGACTACGGAATGAGCAATCTATTTTTATATTTCTTAAGTGACGGTCTTGGTACTTAAAATAAAGAGATACTGTTTATTTATTTACGTTTTTTGATAAATGAAGAGCAATTTGAAAGTTTAATTTAGTAAGTTCGATGATGAAACTGGAATACATTCTATTTCTAGTCAATTTATGAATTCAAAACTACTTATCCGCTGCTGAGCCATGGTTTTCTCTACACCACATCAGTTATTTACTGACTTGTGCCAGTGCTATCCATTGCCAAGAAACCCTTCCTTTCCTTTTTTTAGATGAACCAACCAGACGACACAAACATATAAAGGATATTGAAATTGTTCATATTCAGAAATTAAGCTTTAATGTTAGCTCACCTTGCCTCACCTACAGACCTCGAGTAGTCCTGAATCAATAAGTATTCACGTTTATGATTCTATACAGAAGCCTTTAAACGTTATACTCAATTCAATGGAAAACATTTTAGGCCCCTAATGTGTACACGCACCCTTTTTTCGCACTTCAAAAGTTTCTATTCGATATTTTTGTTCCCTTACTTCAGTACTGACATTTTATTGTTATATCCGTGTCTTGGAATATTTCCCGTTGCCTTGCTCTAGTACCTAAAATGACTAACTCATACCACAGCAAAATAAGGAAAGAAAATACAAGTTAGATATTTATTCAATTAGATATTGTTGCATGTGTCCAAAATATTTAAAAGTGTACTTCTCTCGCCTGGATCTTCAATACTCCTCATAATAAACCTGAGTTGTTCACGAAGTTCATTATTAAATAAAACAGTTTCGTAAGATATCGATCTCTTCACTCGTGGCATAGTATATAATGGTCTCGGGTTTTCTATTACATTTTTGGATTCAGTTGGAATGGCTGTGCTAAGATGTGCAGTGTAAGAAATTAAGCATTGAACTCCATACATTACCACAACGAGGAAAATCGAAAATCCCGCAACAGTATAACATATTTGAGCGTTATGTAGCAGAACCAACTTTTCATATTCTCTGAGACTGGTGGGGTAGACCAGTTTCTTTAAAGGTATATACATGCCAAGGTATACGATGGATGTAAAATATAATATAATGAAAGAAAAGCACTTGCTTCTATGTGTTTTTGTTAAATTGTTGATAAATTTTGTAAGTTTACAGACGTCGTGAATTGGGTTGAGCATGGTTAGAACTAAAATCATTTGAATTAATAATACCACCGATAAAATGAAGTAACCAGGATCCATTTTTGTAGTAATGCTTTACTATTGGTGGTGAGGGTTTAGCCGTTGGGTGTATTTTCCATATTTGATAATTTTAGCTCATTTCAAATTCATTGTTTCGTTGTCCTATTGCTGACAGATTGCTGCAGGTTTGCTGACATTGTGTGATTGTTATGACAAGACATTTTGATACCTATGTGTTTTTTTTTCTCTTTTCTTGTAAATAGAGTATGTAAGAAGAGCTTAAGAACTCTTTGTTATTTTATTTTTTGTTTTCTATGCTCTGACCTCGATTCTATACCTTTAATTTTTTTGATTTCAAGTAAAATTCAAGGTAAAATCAAACACATCACCGATTAAAAACTAAGGGCAAAGTTTTACTTAGACTGCAACCTCCCCAGAAAAAAATCCATCGAAATCGAATCAGTAGTTTTATAAAAAATCGCAAGCATACATACATACCTATTACGAGTAACAAACAGAACCACCTTTTTGGAACCTAATTAAAAATGTCAACCCTCGCTCTATGGTACAGGTTTTGTATTCTGGGAGACTTTACAGGTATATAGACTCGGGACCAACATATTGTAGTTGGATCCATATATTATATGGATCCAAAAAAGCTCTGTTATTTATGATATTATCCCACAGCCTCTTGTGTAGCAATTACAATACCACTGCACCACAAAGGCAGTCAAATGGTTTTTAAATATTGTAGTAAAAAAATCATGTAGGCATGTCACAAGGTTTATTTCCGTGCATCGCGGCAGATTGCAGCCGTACGTGTTCGCTCACGTGCGGCTGATTTGACAATAGTCAGAGTACGAAAATGTAATTTGATACTCTTGACTATTGTCGCATCAGCCGCGCTCGTCAGACTCACGCTGTCGAACGCGCGCTACTGCGATGGGCCGCGATGCACGGATATGAACGTTTAGGTATATGTTACTCACAATATATGGAACCATTTGGATGGTTTAGATAATCTTTTGATTCACAGTTCAACCCGATAGGTGGCGCTGTTACTGAAATGGAAATTTTTTAGCGACTTCACTAGCAGGACAACAATTGCTGCGTTGCAAAGTTGCAAAAAATAAATAAAAATATAAGTATTCATCTGGTAATTTATTAATGCTCCTTTAGATTAACAAATTAAATTTTACAAAGGTTTTGTTGCGTACATGAAATTTAAGATATTTAATATTCTTTTATAGACAATTTGGACTCCTCTTTTACCGGTGGTCTGATAGCTGGCGGACTGGGTAGAAAAAACTGGATCAATTTTGTATTTTGTTGCATCTGACTGCTACTCAATATGGTTGCATTAGACATTTGCGTAGCAATATCTTTTGTTAATATAGCATGTCTGCACATCAACTCAAATTCCAATAATCTAGCCATTTTCATTAAGAAAGAAAATAGCCTTTCAATTATAAACAACATAAATATTGCCATGAACAGACAAGTGTAACATAACGATATTTTACTAGAGTTAAATTCTATCATATTAGATTTAGGAACCTGACTGAGTAGTTTTTGGTGACTTACGTTTTCCCACGTAATATCCATACCTGTGACGATTATTAAATAAGAAAGTGTTATAATAAATATTCTTGTTTGACTTATACATCGTTTTTGAAATAAAGCCCAGTAGTCTCTTATGTTAATTGGTTCTGTTACAGGTTTCAAAAGTGCTATGACTATAAGCAACTCTGTAAAGAGTGAAGTTGCCATAAGTAAACTAAATACATTAAACATTTTAATTTTATTTCTATGTTATTAATAACTGAATTCGTTGATGGATTGTTTTTATACAGGTATATATTAGGATTTTTTATTATGAGTTTTGTCTTTTGAAGATTTTGATTTCTTTACACTTTTTTTTTCGTTTTGAGTCTCAATAGAAATTTCTCCGGGATCATTAGTTGGTGCACTACTAGATGCGTCTCCACTAATGTTTTCTACTGCACCATCTGGCTTTATTTCTTCCACGTTGCCTTTTTTAATTTCACGCTTTACAGGAAAAGTTTTAAAAAAAGTTTTTATCTTTTTGGATTCACTTTTATCTAAGTTGGCTACCGAAGGCCAATATGTAGCGCTACTCAAATCTTTTATCCCTTCTTCCTCTTCGAAATCAAAATCATCATCTACTATTGAAGGTACAACAAGGTCACCAGTTTCTTGAAGGCAGCCCAAATCTATCATTTGATAATTTGACATCAGTTGAGAAAATTCAAAAAGCTTCGCTGAAAATATTATAAAGTCAAACAACCTCCAAATAACTAACGCAAAAAATAATGAGAAACCTGCAAGCAAGTAATTTCTAGTAGCATACGTCGTTTCTATAATACGTGTCAGTGTCTGTTGGGGTGTTTCCGCTGCTTTAGCTGCTTTTGATATGTTGTTTGTATTTAATATTTTCGTTGGAGTTATAATTCCACAACCAACGATTACCATAGCATATATAATAATTATAGTTCGGGCTATATCATTGTCTACTATATAATCTCGGCAATCTTTCACATGTTTAGCCAATGTTATTATATCGATAAATGGTAGAAGCAAGTAAACAATTATTGACACCTGTGTTCCGTTGATTAAAAAGAGAAGGGCCGTAGATTTATCGAACCACATATTATTTTTTCATCTTATTGCTGGTTGCTAAACTTAATATGATATATTCAGTCGCCTGATTTTGAACTATTTATTTACTCTCTCTCATGGTTTAGATTGACATAATCAAATTTGACAAACGAACCATAAATGTTTTTGTCTAGAATTTTAGTTGTAAAATATTTTTTGATATAATAATTAACTCTTTTGTGTTACTTTTTTGGTAGGCTAGTATTGTGGGACAAAAATCCCTTTACGATCGTTTACTTGAGACGCATGAACGCAAATTGCGTCACCTACTTCCCTATGATTGAATTCGTTATCAAACACCACCCCACAATGGCGTATCGAAATCGAAACTTGTAACAGAGGCCTATTTACGTACGTACGTACCTATGAAACAAAATAACGGGACGTTGTGTGGCATATATTTCGATGTGGAACATATGTTGCGCCAGTCTCCTGCCTCGCCACGCATAGCACCCACGCTACCTGTAAGCACACGTATACGTCAGCCATTAGAGTGAAAGAGAGAGGCTTTTGGCATCTCGCTCGCACCGTTTCTGCACGTGGCACCCCCCTTACAGGTGGCAACCCACCTTCCTTTATCACAACCATTACCTATGTCGATTCAATTATGCTGAACTGTTGACTTTGCGGACACCGATATTTTCGACGGCTGCGGTTGTGTAACGAGCTCTCGCCGTGAGACCCAATCTGGTCGATAAAATCTTTTAATTAATTACTAACATGGAACGATGCAATAATTCAAATTTATACACACATACATTTTAAAAAATTGTTTGTTGTAGCGGACAGAATCGATTACAAACCACGTGTAATAATTTATTTGGCTCCAACAAATAATATAAAAGAACCACAAAATCCATTACTATGTAGGCGTATGCCTGAAACTTTAATAGTCAACAAATTTCTCGATACCGAAACCGTACTTTTTTTTGTAGCATTGAGTGAACTTCTTGCATTGGAACTCGGTAAAGTCAACAAACTATTAGACTGTTATCTCAAAAGGCAGCAATTAATTGTATCCGTTTTATATGAAAACTAGCTTATGCCCGCCGTTTCGCCCGCGTGGATGCCAGATTGATACCAAAATATTTTAACGGCAAAGTTTCATACTAACTTTGCACCCCCGTTTTACCCCCTTAGGGGATGAATTTTCAAAAATCCTTTCTTAGTGCTCCCCTATGTTATAAAAGGCAAAATTTAAAGTTTCTAAACCTTATAGTTTAGGCCTACGCATAAGCGTTGATGTGTCACTCAGTCAGTCAGCTTCTCTTTTTATATAAATAGATTTCTACTAATTTAGTTATTGCAAAGCGGACATTTTTAGCTTACTCTTCAATTTAGTTAGATTTTAGAGTTGAATGAGAGATACGGAACGAACATTAACTGCACTTGCGGAATTGTAAATAGATATATCTCGAAGTAGAATGAGTGCAACGGCTTGTTTGATTATTTGAGTTCCGAAGCAATGGGTCCCACCAGAAATGTATTTTTTTAAGAGAACAGAAAATACCAATTTTTTTACGAAAGCGGTTAGTACGAACCTAAGGGCATGTTCCATATAGATTACTTATAATTAACACAATATGATATAAAAGCCGTGGGCAAAAACTAGTTATAAATATATGAACTAATCTGTCATTAAATGAAATGTTTTCAGTGAAAACTGTCAGCCTCAGGAATTATAATACTCCAAAAAAACTTGAAAAACCGAGGAGTAGCTAGTTGGATCATAATTAACAATTACGTAACCCTTTTTATGGGGGCTGATATTCCCTCTGGCTTTCATGTTGTCACCGAAAGCTGGTATTGAGTTGGGTCCAGGAAGAAATATATTAAAGTGGTCCATGATTGAATGACACGCCTTTGAATACTTAAACGATACTTAACTTTGAGCTGTGCTTAAAAGTATTCTTTTTTTTTAAATAAAGATAACAGCAATGTAGGATTATTGGTCCCACATTTATTTTTCTTCAAAAAGACGGCTCCCGCAGTAGGGTACAAGCCCTGTGTCGCGAGGGACTTTAAAAACATACAAGTCACGGACACAAAGTACACCCAGACTTGGAATAACAATTTGTGGCTCACAAAAAGTGGTGTCCCATGTGGGAATCGAACCCACAACCTCTTGCGTAGCAGTCGGACACACTCCCACCGCGCCTCAGAGGCAGTCAATTAACATTAACAGCAATCCTAATAACCCCTACAGCTAAGCACAATGCCTTTGGTAAGGAGTGGGTTCACGTCGGTAGTATTTCTGTCGCTAATATTTAGGGGGCATCCATAAATTACATGAGGTAATTATGGCGGAATTTTGACCCCCTAGTGATATCATGCGATTAGGCTCTCTTTGACCCCTCTCCCCTCTTCGTAATCTCACGTGAAATTTTACACTTTACTGAACGCTCGCATGACATAAAAACTGGTCAAAAATTATGAAAAAAAAAAAATTAAGTTTTTGATTGTTTCTTACAATTATATACTATATATACCAGGCCAGGCGGAATTCGGTGAGATTCGGGTAGGTGCCCCCTCACGTTTAAAAGACAGTGACGGCATGAGAGGTAATTTGTATCAAAACTGTTAGTATGTAAATATTTGTACACTGTTGTTTAATCTCGTAAGGTTCTGCTTCTTGGAGGAGAGATTTTGTCTACCAGGTGGTTTAGATAATATTTTAAGGAGATCGTATTCATTGTAAGAAATATCGTAAATTCTTTTCTCATCTGCTGATGGTGGAGGCACCAAATCCGCAAGGGACAACCTCACCATCAGCCATAGGCTGTTATGAAGTAATGAATATACCCTCTTCTACGTGCCCTCCTAGGAGTGGGATCCGTGGGGATTTTTGCACACCTAAAAAAATAATAATAGATCCTACCTTTTCTCAATATAAGCCTTCCTGCTTGGGACATGGATAATATCAAGCAAAGACCCTATGGCATGTTTAAACTGAGAGTAACTAATATGAGATTATTTTTGAATATATACAGGGTGATTTCTCGCTCGTGCCTTCTTTACATTGCACCAAGAATTTTGTAATATCTATATTAGTATATTTTTAACCCTTAACCACCTATCAAACGTCTGCGAGACCCCGGAGTGAAATCATTGTTTTTTGTCAGGTTTAGAGCCTAAACTTCACAATAAACAACGATTTTACTTTGGTAAAATAGTCTGTAGGTGCTTGTGATTATAATTTCAAAAACAGGTGGATGGTGATTAAGGGTTAACATTTTAAATACTTTTCAAAATTTATAATAATACATTATATAATGTAATGTAAAGTAGCTCCGAGTGAGACCTTATTAGTATATAACAAATCATTTTGTACCTATTACAGGCAAATTCCACTTAGACATAATAAAAAATACTGCTTATCACACAACAAATTACCCTGGGTGTGAATCGAACCCACGACCTCCAGGATAGCAATCAGGATCACTAACTAGACCAATACTCCAGTCAAATTAATGAGCTAGACCAACATGCCTGTCAAATTAATGCGAGGTCATTTTGAACTTTGTAACCAAAGATGTTTGTAACTATGGGTTCAAAACGGCCGCTAACTTTAACACCGGACCTCGGCAGCGTTAAAATGTTTATTATTCTGACGGATCTCCCTGTAACATAACCTGTTTAGATTTAAAACACAACACGAACAAAAAGTACTTTATCGTGAACCCTTTTTCGTAACAAGAAAAAGAAAAATTATCCTTACGTGATACCATAAATTCATTTTAAGATATACGAGACCTTTCAGCTAGGGCTTTAAATTTATAATAAGATAAGGTTTGCACACACGTGCGTCAAATTTGCGCCTACCAGGCGTGACGTCATTATCTTGTAGACGTGACGAGCGGAGTGTACCCCTAACTTTATTTAAAATGTTTTTATAAGGTTACTGTAATCGCAAGAGACTGTTTTAGATTTCTCTTATATTTTATTCTGTATGAAAATTAGTTTTATATAAGCTTTAAACTTATTATTACAAAGCCGAGAAATTTGTTGGTAAATGCCAAAAATTTAATTGACACTGGTAACGTATAACGTAGTTTGTTATATGAACATACTATATTTTGTTTAAAAGATTATAGAAATATGTATCGCACAATACTAGCAATCTTATTAACTCTTCCAAATAAATTAAATTGATTGTGTTAGAAGTGTTTTTACGTCAGTAGTATATTAAGAAGAATGGGAGATTTTCAACTTTAGTATTACACACAATTTTTTAATAATATTAGTCTCATTACTATTTACATTAACGGTACCCAATCTCTTCCAAGATTAGTCAACTACACAGGAAAATAAACTAGTACACAAGTGTATGCGCAAGCAAATGCCTCTTCTATCTTATCAACCTCATAGTCCTATGAGACGGAAATTAGACACTATTGGAAAGAGAATAGGTGCAGGACCGTTAGTTTATTGCGCTCTTCGAGGAACGGAACAATAATAATAATAGTCTCATAACTATTTACATTAACAGCACCCAATCTGTTCCAAGATTAATCAACTACACAGTAAAATAAACTAGTACACAAGTGTGACAAGAAAATGCGTCTTCTATCCCATCAATGTCATAGTCCTATGAGATGAAAATTAGACACTACTGGAAAGAGACTAGGTGCAGCGCCGTTAATTTAATGTGCTGTTCGAGGAACGGACGTATTAAATTTTTAAATACCATCAGCCATCATTGAACCGATGTGGTAACGTAATATAACCTTGATGATTTTGATGATTTTCTTAGTCCGCTCGGTTGCTACTCGTTTTACTGTAACTGATCACTATATGAGATTTTCTAAAATGTATGTGTAAGAAAATCTTTAAGTACTAAGTCCTTTCTTTCTTTGTTTCAGGTAAGTCACCATCTACCCACATATCTACAAGACCTGAATACTTATTGATTTATTGTTACCATTTACATAAAGTTGCTGTTTGTAGGCTTCGACCTTTCTAATCAGGAATAAAGAATTGCCTCGATTTGTAACCAATAGAATGTTGTCATACGAATTCATAAATGGATCCAGGGGAAGCACAGGGGCAAGTGCCCCAGACTTTTGTTTTGTCTATTGTATTTCTAATATTGCATTGAATACCTTTGGCCATTTGTCTCTTTTCTCTTCTCTCCACAAGGATACCCCCCTTTTTTTGGGACACTCCCCCCCCCCGTTGTATGTGCAACTTACACTTGGCGGGGGTCGGGTTATACGAAATTTATTTCTCCCCCCTCGTCGTGAGCATGTTAGATCTGGCACTGCCGGATCAGCACGGCGGCATTTGATCCTGGAACCAGCCATGTTCGAATTGGCGATGTAAGTTATATGAAAAAAGATAAAGGAATTTGGGAATAAATTTACAAATAATCAGGAGAAACAGAATCGACAGTTTTTAAAACGTTTAGTGGAGGACTGTTCAACAATTTGGTTATGTGGTCAGAATCTACTAATTTCAATTCAGTAACAAAAATATAAAAGTGACAACCCAAGACTTAAAATAAAATTTACGGTAGAAATTCTTCAAAATAATAGGTAGTTACGAAGATTGTTCAGTAAGTAACAAAATAACATGAGAAGCAAAAGCAGCAACAATAAATCAATATCATTATTATAATGAATTTTGAACCATGTTTTCGACTCATTGTTTTCACCTTAGACATACAACTGTGAAAATGTGAACCTACATTTTACGAAACAAAGAAGAAAAGTTTACAAAGAATGCGAATCAAAGGTCAATGAGACAAGTCATAGATATGATTCGTATGTACTGTTAAATAAGTTTAATGAGGCAATATGTGAAAAGCGCATCATTTGTGATCTAAATCTTTTGCGGAGTTAGCTGATTTCTGTTGAGAATAACTACTATGTTGAGATTGTTTAGAAGAATACTATAGTTATATCTATAGCCACGGCTATAAAACATAACAGAACGTAGTAAAATTTCGGCGAGAGGGACATCATAGCGATTAGAATAATTAAGAGAGCGTAGGTGTAATACCAACTAGTAATTTTTCATCTAAGCTCTCTCTCGTTGAGCAAATGTAGATTTTTTATAATACTGACTTTCAAAATAATAAAAAAGTCAGTCTTAAGTCTGATAGTTCCAAATTAGATAAGCTCACTGACCACTCTATTTAAAGTCACAACGGAGTCACGAACGTAATAAGTCACGCCATGTTAATTTAAATGATATTTTTTAACATTATTCAAAAATGGGGTAGAAGTACCAATTTGCTAGCAGTTGATGTTTTACTGCCCATTACGGGATCGTGTCGGAGGAAAAGTGGAAAAAATGGTAGAAATTGAACGCGATCGTTATCGGCAATTTGCCTTTTATTGGGCACTCCGGTTTCAAAAAAGTTTTAGCTATAGATTTCTGGTTAGTATAATGTCCTATTGAATGTTGTTTATTACTACAGACATAATAAAGATGACATTTGATATTACAATACTACATACCTTAGCGTCTACGATAGTCTTCACTAGTACCTATAATATTAAGTTAATATTTTATACATTGATTTTACAAATAAAAATTGTCTTCTTTGTAGCTATAATATAGCTTGTAATCACTTTTCTGATAGAGCTGATACTACTGCTGGATACTCCGCAGTAAAGCTGCTTAAAGGACCTATGTCCAGCTAAGCATTCCATGCTGGTTATAGATCTCTAGTAGTTTTATTACAGCTTGCTTTATAATTAGACTTCCAACCCCCATATGTAATTGCCTCGAATACTTCAGAAAAATATAATAAGTAAAACAATTACACGAATAACCGTACTCACTACAAAGACTGCATTGGTTTGAGCTTTTTGTGTTCTTCAATAGCAAAGACAGACATGCAGACACACAATAGACGTCAAAATTAACACACCTTTTTTACTTAGTACCAAAAGGCCAATAATCACACAATTGGCAAAACCAAAAAATCACCAAACAAATCACCTATTTGGTAAACTCACTTTATTTTTGAGAACACCTTTTATGGTTGCTCGAGTCGTCGTGGGCACTAACCGACAATAACAATTAAGCTAAATGGTATGGGTGTCCTTACCTCATTATTCGTGACCAGTGGGTCGATCATGTTCCTCTTTGTAACACACTTTGTACATGGACTCTTGTATGTATGTGTGTAATGTGTGCCCCGTTACAGAACTATTTGTGTTAGACTTTTTATTGTGTTCTAACGCGATTTCTTTGGGATTTGGGTTAGGAGATTCGTGTTTGTGTTTTGATTATTACTTTGTTAGTCTTTGGTAGTATGCACAGTTATCTCTAAATACTCTAACGATAGGCAAAAGTTGCGGAATGAAAATGTTCGTCAGTTTTCAAAAACACTTATTGATTGGTTTGCAAGCACATTGATGGCGTCTCAAAAATGAGTACCTACCTAAGTATAAGTCGTGTAATAAAAGCAATATTTGAAATCATCAAAACTTCTTAAAGTGCTTTTTTCTTTTAACTACCTATGTATTATCATTTATTTTATGGTAACTATCTTATATCTCTCTACGTATCTCAATATTTGTGACTATTCAGTTTGCAAAATTTGTGCTCAGTTGAACATTTGCAAATGTTTAGCGATTTATGTAGATGACGAGCTAATAAAAACATATAAAAAAATAACGTTTTTTATCCATGTGACAAAAATGGTTTTCTCCTTTCACGATCTCAACTCTAAATATTTTTTATGGGTCTTATAGGCCCACGGGCCAAGGTATAGGGGACTGATGTGTCTGAGACCTTTAAATTGTATGTTACATACTAATCGTATGTTACTACAGAGATACAAATACCGGAATCAAACTTCCATTTTAATAATGCTTAATTTTATTACAGACTATTATCATTTCATTGCTTCGTGATTGCATGTAAAAATATATTTGCAGATATGAATACAATTTTATATTATCACGTTTGTGTATCATATAAGTTAAAATACATAAAAATTCGGGAGCAAAAGTATTTCAGTATGCTGTAATAACGAAATATCAGTTACTTCAAACGCAAAAGATGAAAAATTTAATTAAAAAATAACAGTGAGCCTGCGGCCATGGTGCTAGCCGGCGATATCAATTTTATTTTAAAAGTTTTCGCTCCAAATTTTATCTGATTGCGTCTCTCCTTAGCCTCACAAGAGTTTTTAAATGCTCTAAAGGACCCAACATCTTGACAAACTTAATCTTGCTTATATAAAAACAACTTTCACACGATTTCTTACCTTATGTCATAGCTATAAGACGTTTCATTCTGTAATATACGTTCGTCGACAGCATAACGATATTGGGTTGGTTTTATACGAAAACTTTTTGCAGTTTCTGATTATTGAAAGTTAGAATTTTCTTTTTGTCGTAGGCCGATTCGGTCACGCAGGCGTAATTTAAAATGAAAGGGCTGAACTTAGTTTACGATTTTGTTATATTTACCAAATTGCTTGAAAGGATCTCTCTTCGGATACGATATAAGAAGGGTTATTATTTTTGCTGCTTATTTCGAGTGGGGCTTTGTGATTGCCGAAATATGTACCGTCCCTTTTTATGTTTGAGCTTATTACTCATGGGAATCAAGTATAGTAAGTTATCAGTTCTATCGATAAACTATTGAAACATCGTGTCGTCTCTTGTCTATGCTTTGTTTTGGCAATTTATACGTTTAACTATTTCTCTTTCTGAAATTATTCAATAAACATTGGCATTATTATATAAAAGCAGCAACAGGCGAATTGCGAGAAACGCTTTTTACTGCTATATCAGACTGGTCATATTCAATTTTCTTGCAAACGTTTAGTAGCAAATAACCGAATGATTTAATTCATTTTCATCATCGATTGTATTGTATTATATCTAAGCCTCCATTCTACAAATAAATCATGTACAAGAACAAAAACGATTTTTATGATAACATTTACAAAGTAAAATAAATCCACTACAGCTAAACTGTACATCCATAAATTTTGTCGACGCAGCCTTTGGAATCAACATATTTCACGTACTTAACAAATTTTATGTCTGTCACGTTCAAACCGAATTCCAGCGACGAGTTTACAGTGCCTACGAGGCTAATTTAGTTTCAGTTGCTTCCCTTTGCCTACTTCAATTCACTCGGTACATTCGCCTTTCAGAAGCGTCTTTGAAATTTTGTTTAATGTTGCCCGTTTGGTGCAAACGTTGGGCACGTTGGATCCAATTTGGCGACTTTCGTAATGTGTGGTACGAATTGGATCGAATTTAGTTGAATTGTACTTAGAAAACAGAAGTAGGTCAATTCTGAGGTAGGCCTGCGTGGGTGGATAGTTAAATATTTTATGTATTGGGCTTTAGATGAAGTGGTCGTAAGTGAGTAGTTTTTAATCATTTATTGAATGGTCTAATCTTTCTAATGATGGGTTCTGTTTGTATCTGGTGTGCGTTAAAAGGCTTGTAATTGTAAATGGTGGAAAAACCTGAATGGCAAATAATTGCCATATTCGTGTTTCAGTCTCATTGTGTAATATGAACGGCACAGTTTTAAAATAAAATAGATTTGGGTTAAATGTCAGGATGATGATAATGATGATTGGGCTATGTTACAGTACAATATCTTTGTGCTGTATCTACAATCTACATCACAATCTTATGTTCCTTATCGCACGTTCAGTATCTATTAAATGTTTCCACTATCTGTTATCAACACGAAGTCGTTAGTATATAAGATGCACCTTTAGATAATTATAACCAGACTATACTACATCTTTTGTCTCATTTATACCTAATCATATATTGCCAAGTAGTTTGGCAAATTGGTGACCCCGACGAACGAATACGCAGCAAGAAACATGGCACAATCACCGTGCAAGGCGAACATAAATCAGCAAGGAACACTTGAAGTAGCTGCTGGCACCTCGGTTTTATCCCGCATTCCGGAATTTTGGAAAGACCAACCAAGATTATGGTTCACGCAACTAGAAGCCATATTAGCACCACAGAAGCAAGGAGACGAATACAAATACTGTACAGTAATAGCAAAGTTATCCAAGGAAGAAATACTACAGGTTAGTGACCTAATCACTTCACCACCGACTACAGATAAATACAAAAACATCAAGGAACGTTTAATTGATTGTTACGAAGAAACAGAACAGCGACAGTTTCAAAAATTAATATCAGAGACAGAACTCGGTGATCAAAAACCTTCGCAGTTATTACGTCAAATGCGAGTCCTCGGGAGAGGAAAAATCAGTGACGAAACAATTAAACTACTATGGTTCAGGCTTTTACCAACATCAGTTACTACGGTTCTAGCAGTTACGGAAGACATGGAAATTGACAAACTGAGCCAAATTGCAGACAAAATAATAATGAATTCAAAAGTAACCGAAATATCAGCTGTTAGCAACGACACTTCAAACGACAACAATACAGCATGCATTTTAGCCCAGCTAGCAAAATTACAGATAGATATTGACGCAATTCAGCAAGGTCAATATGGCTATCGACCCAACACGCACAATCATTTCAAGAAACGTCAACAATTCCCGATTATGAGGCCGAGAACAAACTATAGAGGAGCAAATCGATTTTGTTACTACCACGAAAGATTCGGAAAATATGCAAAGAACTGCATTAAACCATGCAGTTGGAAACCAATGACTTACGTACGGAACCAGGGAAACGAATAAGAGCACAGACAACGGCGAAACTCTGTGCAATCCACCCATCCAATCGCCTCACCATTACCGACCGAAAAAGTGGTATGAAGTTTTTGATTGACACGGGCGCAAATATTTCAGTCATTAGCAAGCAACAGAGACATTCAGTTTTACAAAATGAACAATACACACTATACGCTGCAAATGGGACTAAAATTAGGACTTACGGCGAGAAGACGCTTACCTTGAATTTAGGACTACAACGATGTTATAAATGGAATTTTGTAATCGCCGATGTTACACAACCAATAATTGGAGCAGATTTTCTAGAGCACTATAAACTATTAGTCGACATAGCAGGTCGCAAACTTATCGACAAAGTTACAGAGCTGACAACGCATGTAACTTCGGAAAAAGCGACACAACAAACAATTCGTAATATCGCAGTGGGAACGAATCCACGTATTACGCAACTTTTAAACAAATACGAAGACATCACGAAAGGGTCCTCTCTCCGCAATGCGCCCAAACATAAGATTGAACATCACATTATCACTACAGGACCACCCGTCGCAGCTCGGGCAAGACCATTACCTCCAGAAAAATACGACATAGCCAAAAAGGAATTTCAAAATATGATAGAACTCGGAATTTGCCGACCGTCAGATAGCCCATGGGCAAGCCCATTACATATGGTAAAAAAGAAAAATGGCGAATGGAGACCATGCGGAGACTATCGAATGCTCAATAGCACGACAGTACCGGACAAATACCCACTACCAAGATTAACTGACTTTACATACATATTAGAAAATAAGAAGATACTAAGCAAGATAGATATACGTAAAGCATACCATTGTATTCCTGTTAAAGATATAGAAAAAACAGCCATCATCACACCTTTTGGACTTTTTGAGTACTTAAGAATGCCTTTCGGATTACGCAATGCGGCACAAACATTTCAACGATTCATGGATTCCTTATTTAGAGATTTAAACTACGTATTTATATTTGTAGACGACTGTCTCATTGCATCGGACAACGAAGATTTGCATTATCAGCATTTAGAAACGGTTTTCAAACGTTTACACGAGAATGGAATAACCATTAATCTCGAAAAATGCGAATTTCTCAGAAGGGAAATAGATTTCTTAGGTTATCATATAACGAGCCAAGGAATACTCCCTACCGAAGAAAATTACAAAGCAATCATGGAATTTCCCAAACCGAAAACAATTCAAGAATTAAGAAGATTTTTGGGCATGGTCAATTTCTACAGAAGTAATATTCCATGCGCAGCGGAAAATCAAAGAATTTTAAACGAATATCTACATGGTTCAAAAAAGAACGATAATTCACCTGTTCCTTGGACAACGGAAGCAGACAAAGCTTACGAAAAATGCAAGGAAAGCATGAAAAACGCAGTGTTAACAGCGCATCCTTCCCGCAACGCATCACTAGCGCTCATGACCGACGCTAGTGCTACTTGCGTTGGTGGAGTTTTACAACAAAAATCCGGACGCAATTGGGAACCATTAGGATTTTTTTCACAAAAATTGAGCGAAACTCAACAAAAATATTCTACGTTTGACAGAGAGCTGTTAGGAATATACATGGCCGTCAAACATTTTCACAGATTAATCGAGGGAAGAGAATTTACAATATTTACGGATCACCGACCTTTGACATACGCATTCTCCCAAAAACCATCATCAAACGATACACCGCGACGGGTCCGGCAGTTAGATTTCATTTCACAATACAGTACCAACATTCAACACATAAGCGGACGTGACAATATTACCGCCGATGCCTTATCTCGAATAGAGGAAATATACGTGCCATCACCTATCGATTACGCTGAATTGGAAAAATGTCAATCAACAGATAATGAACTAAGTAAATTACATGACAATAAAAGATTAAAATTCAAAAACATTACGCTTCCGGGTTCCACAATAAACATCACCTGCGACACCTCTACTGGAAAAAGCCGCCCCTACTTACCAAAGCATTTTCGCAAACAAATTTTCGATACCATTCATGGTATGAGCCATCCAGGAAAAAGAACTACGAGAAAAATGATAACCCAAAGGTATTTATGGCCGTATATGAACAAAGATATCAATAACTGGTGTAGATCATGTATAGCCTGCCAAAAATCAAAAATACAACGACATACGATATCACCTCCTGGTACATTTATGACAGCGCAACGTTTTGAACATTTACATATTGACATCGTCGGACCACTTCCGATTTCACAAGGGAAGAGATATTTAATCACAATCATAGATCGTTGTACGTCATTGCCCGAAATATTTCCGGTAGAAGATATAACTGCAGAAACAGTAGCCAAGACACTTTTCGAGGGATGGATTACTCGTTTTGGATGTCCATTGCGCATTACTACGGATCAAGGCCGACAGTTTGAATCAAGAATATTTGAGTCACTCTCACAATTTTTGGGAATACATAAAATTAGGACAACACCTTATCATCCACAATCCAATGGAATGATAGAGAGATTTCATAGAACTTTAAAGGCGGCGTTAATGACAAGAGAATCCAACGAAAATTGGTTAAAAGAAATTCCAACAGTTTTACTCGGGTTGCGGAGTAGCTTGCGAGAAGACACAGGTTATAGTTCAGCAGAGATGACATATGGAACGCCAATACGACTCCCTGGAGGATTTTTTGAGTCATCAGCAGCACAGTTATCAACGTACGAAGAGTTTGTAAAACAAATTCAAAAGGACATCACACAAATGACATCAATTCCGAAAAGAAAAAAACACAATCAAGCTATATTTGTGCATCCCGAACTCAAAGAATGCTCACACGTATTTGTTCGGTGTGATAGAATTAAGAAAGCCCTGACACCGCCGTATGAAGGACCCTACCCAGTAATTAGTAAAACAGATAAAACATTTTGCATTAGAATTAGGGATAAAGAGACAGTGATATCAATTGATAGATTGAAACCAGCTTTCATGATCAATGACGAATCAAACTACGTGCCAGATTCAAAGGATTGCGACAGGCATTCACACACGTACACTACACGATCGGGACGTAAAGTAAAGCCAGTAGTACGTCTATAAAAAATCGCTGATATAAGCAAGCTATTCGTATATATATTAACATAGATCTTAACATATACCATTAATTCACAACTACTCGTAACAACAAGACATCTAAAATGGGAAATCAAAGTTCTAAGGACCAGATAACATACAATACGGACAATTGCCTCAATCAAAACGAAGCGGACCAACTCCGTAACCTGATCCAGGAGGACTTACGGTGGACAAGAAATGTTGCAATGGGACAGATTATTTTAACAATCGGCGTGATCCTAATTTACGGCATAATGAAAACACTGGACAGAAGAATGAAGAGTTTAACGGAAAAAAATAATAAACACTCGTGCAACAGCTAAGTCAAAATTACAGACGTCAGCAAATCACACCACAACAGGCGTCATCAAATTCCACCGCGTACAATAGCATTATTATTTATATACATCAGCAAATAACTAGTAAGGTCTAGGTCAAATTTATATTGTAAACACTATTACCATATTTTTTTTTTTTAAAGGGGGGTGTACTGTTACAGTACAATATCTTTGTGCTGTATCTACAATCTACATCACAATCTTATGTTCCTTATCGCACGTTCAGTATCTATTAAATGTTTCCACTATCTGTTATCAACACGAAGTCGTTAGTATATAAGATGCACCTTTAGATAATTATAACCAGACTATACTACATCTTTTGTCTCATTTATACCTAATCATATATTGCCAAGTAGTTTGGCAAAGGCTACATGTATCACATTTTTTAAACTGAGTAGTTTATAATTATAATAAAACATCCGTAATCGATATTTATAGCGTTTATCAGCTTTCCAATTTAGGAATGTATAAGTAGTTTACGTACATTTGTTTCGTACTATGTACGATTTTTGTATTTTTTTTTTAAGAGTAAGCAATATTATATGAGACATATTCCTAGTTACGTACAGTACTCCCAAATTAATAATGCACATGCAGATCTTCGCTAATTGTCGTATTCCCGGAAACACTCGAATCATGGAATCGTAAGAGCCCTAAACAAGGCATTTGCATTTTGCACCTTGTTTAAAAGAGATAGGAGTCAATATCATGTGTGCACAATCGAAAACAAATCGGGCGTTCGGCAGCTGTCGCCGGTCAGCGAAATGTCTGTCAGTCGTCTTTATATATTGGTAGTGACTGCACGTGTTCTCTATTTGTGGAAATATATAGAGCTGCTATTACACACCCTTCTTGGTAAATATAATTTCAACATTAATTAGCTTATTCAGATTTAAATAGTATATTTTGAAAAAAGGAAAATAAATAACATATTTCACGTTTTTTTAATATTAAAAAAATAAAATACCTACATTAAATACATATTAAGTACTAGAAAAACATTTAAAAAATGAGATTTATTTAAATTAAATAAATAGATAAACATGCATAAAAAATATATACCTAACTCTGCCCATGCCATTTTCTTTCAGACGAATTCTTCCAAAATGGATAAATTTAAACGTGGAAAACCGCTTAATTCACAAGCACGGCAAATGGTATTTAATGTGTACCTTTATTTCTTAAATGAAGCCAATGTTTTCAACAGAGACCATGATGGTTATTTTAAAAAAATTCAAGACCGTGTTACAAAAGCTACAGGAATTTCGCGACGAACTTTGAGTAATATCTTAAACGAAAAAAAACATAATCAATCAAAGAAATTTTCTACACCGAAAAAAGGAAGACCTAAAAGTAGATTTCGGCTGGTACTTGATGATTTCGACTACTGTGTTATTCGTAATATGATATACAATTTTCAATTGACGCTGAAAGAACTCCCAACTGTAAATAATTTAAGAATAAAGTTGATCGAAGCTATTAATTTCAAAGGCTGTGCCGAGACTTTAAGGTTGATCTTGAAAGACATGGGGTTTAGGTTTCTGAAAACTGATAATAACAGACAATTACTTATGGAAAAACATGATATACGCCTAAAAAGGATCAAATATCTCAGAGAAATACAACAGCTGAGGAGTTCTGGTAGAAACATAGTATTTATGGACGAGTCGTATGTGCACACATCACATACTAAGGGTAAAACTTGGCAAGATAGCAACAAAAAAGGTATCAAACAACCCATTTCCAAAGGAGAGCGAATAATTATTGTACACGCAGGCAATGAAAAAGGCTTCGTCCCAGGGGCTCTAATGTTACATAAATGTGTCGACTCAGAAGGTGACTATCATAAAGAAATAAACGCGGAACGTTATCAAACTTGGCTACGCAATCAATTGATTCCCAACTTGCCTCCTAATAGTGTGTTGGTAATAGACAACGCCCCATATCATAATAAGCTGTCTGTGAAACCACCAAACTCAAACACATCTAAACCACAAATGACAGCTTGGTTACAACAACACAACATTCCGCATGACCCAAAGAAACTGAAACCCGATTTGTATAAAATTATACAAAGATACAAAGAAAATTACACAGAATTTGCCATTGACCGTATAATGGAGGAACATGGGCATAAAATTATACGATTGCCACCATATCATCCCGATTTTAACCCTATTGAAAATATTTGGTCCCAAATAAAGCAACACGTGGCCAAGAGAAATATTGCAATGACTGTGACGTCAGTTAAAGATGCTATATTAGAAAAAATCAATAAAATAGGACCAGAAGAATGGAAAAAAGTTTCTGATCATGCGGTTCAATGCGAAGATGAATATAGAAAATTTGAGCCAAGAATCGATAGTTATTCCGATAAACTGATTATTTACACAGGTGATAGCAGTGAGGAAAGTGTAAATGAACAAGAGCATAATGAAACTTCTGATGAATCTGCGATGTCGGGAATAGAGGTCTTCCTCGATTCTGATTAATTTTTTTATAATTGTATTATTTTTCTGGAATGATTAGTGCTGTAAACAAATTTGAACTGAGATTTTGATTATATTTTATGTAAACCTCTATTTGAAAACGTTTTTTTCTCCTTCTAATAAAACCTTATGTTATTTAAACCTTTTCCTCCATAATTACACCAACTTCGGTAAGACACTTGAAAACTAATCACTCCAACAATGATTGTAGCGTTTTCGCTATTTACTTACATGGAATTATCGAATCAAATTTCGTTACAGGTAAATCAAATCTGTTTTAGCACAAAACACATAATATATAAAATTAGGCATAGAGAAATTGCTCTTAACCACTCTATATAAATATCGTCTTTCGACGCTCGGGTAATACGACCGTTGCCGAACAATGACGAAGATTTCCGAAGATTTCTATGCGCATTATTACTTTTGGAGTACTGTACTTACATTGTAGAGGTGTAAGAGGCCTCTGTGGCGTGGTGGGTCGTGGGTTCGATCCCCACCCAGGATAAAACTTTGTGTGATGAGCACGTTGGTTTATTCTGTGTCTGGGTGTTATTTATCTATAATATGCATTTATGTGTTAGAATTAAGTATGTTTATCAGTTGTCTGGTTTCCATAATACAAGCTCTGCTTAGTTTGGGATCAGATAGCGTTATGTGAATTGTTCCAAGATATTATAAAGAAGAAGAAGATATTATATTATCTGTTTTTAGAGGTTTGGCGTCACGCCTTCTAAGTAAGAGAATGGAATAGACTTCCCCATGATGTATTATGGCACCCACATTGAATAAATTCACAAACAGACTCGACTAAATATCAGCTCAAAGCTGCTAGTAAGGTTTATAGTTTAATAATAATAATACTTAATTTCGTAAATATTAAAATTTATCACTATAAGTTATTGGAATTCTCTTTGAAGTTCACTTGTTAGGAAGAACCTAACTAGATTTTTCCAAAGTTTCCGCTTACTTGAATCGGTAATCCTTTTTGGTGCAAGGTTTACCTTTGTACGAAGTTTTGTGTAGTACCCATCCTTTATGGTTTCCAAGTTTATTTTTGGTAACTTCGGATATTGGACGTCCCTGAGGTATGTGTGTATCGGTAACGCTTACCCTTAAGAGGTAAAGCGAGTCCACCTTTTGAAGCCTCGTATCAGAGGCAAGCCTCGGGCAAATTATATAATGTATATTTAATATTCAGAATATTGAGAATAATAGGTAGTATTTTTAAAGGAAATTATATTTTGCAGGGTGTTTTTGTAAAGGGTGCTCTGTTTGCGTTGTATGTATTATTTTATAGTCTGTTGGTTTAGGAGTAAACGAGGAGTTAATGTTTACGTTTTCGAAAAAGGTGCAAGATGGTCATTCTTTTAAGATATTGTTGTTTTAAAATTAAGTTTGCTTAAGTATTTAATTTTCAAGATACCTTTCAGCTCTAACAATATTTATTGATATTTGTTTTGCGACTACACAATTTCTGTTAATTTTGTTATTCTTCAGTTATTTGTATCAAAAATAAAATGATTATCATAATATGTTGAGTAGGAAGTCATCGATGGATCAATTCACGACTACCATCTCTAAGGCACCATGCAAATTAAAAACTCTTTTATTATCAAAGTAGGTTTACAATATTTGTTTTGTAACTCCAAAGAGGTTTACCAGGTTTTTTCCACAGCAAATATTGAAGCAGCCAAAGTTTCATGGAAAGTAAAAAAACTTCGCAGCAGTCGACATACCTTTGGTAAAATTTGTTGATTTTGATATGTAAACTCCAACCCTTATGGACCAAGGACGGAAGTTTTACTGTGAGGGTATAATTATTAATACCCTGTGTTACGTCCCATGTGATTTCTGCTGTTTAATATGGCCTTGCTTAGAACATAATGGTAATACTGATGGCAGCTACTCATTTGACTTCTTTATCTGTTTGCATAAAAAAAATATTACTATCGTCAAATTTATAAGGGATCTGGCATATTCTAAATTAATTGACATATTATCATTTATTTATTTGTTTTGATATATAATATTTATTATTTTCCTGATGTTCTTTTTCATATGTAATACGATAAAATAAATAAAACTGCGGTTATTTCAATACCAAAGGTCCCTAGAATTATTGACTTCCACGATAAATTCAATTCTAAATGTTTCGCTATCTTCTAAAATCTAACAATCCAATTTAGCCAAAACTTGTCCTGAAATAAATTCATTAATATCGTTATGTGAAATGGATATTTTGTTAGACCCTGCCTCTGTATCTAGTTACTTAAAAGTACCTAAATAAGATAAGCTATTCTTAGTCAAATTACCCAGAAAACTGTTTACCTGGAACTAATCAGAGGCTCGGGAGGGTCTTAAACTCAATAAATGTAGATAAGTTCCAAGGGTTCTGTGCGTGAGTCTAGGCGATGCAAATCGACGAGTAAGACTTAGGCACTAACAATACAAACTTAAATTAAGTTAGACTTCTCTTGTAAATATAATTATTTATGTAGATAAAGCCGTGCTAGAACTAAAAAGGTTAGATAATAGAGCACAGGTGAATGTTAAAACGACACAAACGTATACACTACTATTAAAGTGGACGCTGCAAATGCAATGACACCAACCAAATGAGAACGAAGCAATTTTATCGAAATAAATAAACAACAGATATACGCGCTGGTGTTAAAACTAGTCTGACTGTGATCACCGAAAATGTTTCGCATAGTTTTGAATGTGTTTTATTTCCTATCGATTGTATCCCTTGTAAAATACAAGCCAAAAAGCGAATCGTTTTTATCAAGTTTGCTACAAAAAAACTGAAACTTTGTTGGTTCTATTCTGTGTTGCTAGCACAACCAATTAAGTATTTTTCGCTTCCCGATGTAGCGTGTTAGGTAGGATTTTAAGTGCTCTTGACAACTACTTTTAGTATAAATGTTGATAAACTTTCGCGATTTGTACACATTATGAAAATATACCTAGTCTGGCCATAAGTTCTGTTGCAAATGAAAATGCTATTTTTTTAAGAAGTAATGTAATTTTTTTTTTATGAAGGTATTTCGGAACTTAATCGCGTGAATTATTTAAAGGTACGAACCTTTTATTTACCCTACGTTTCGATCGAATTGCACCGATCGTGGTCATTCGTCGACTGATGGTAGCTTAGCGATGTCTCCGTGAGGCGCAGGGTTTTTCAACTACCCTCACCTGGTCTTGATAGTTTTGATAATTTGTACCGTCGGTACTTCTACACCCTACACTTACAACGTCTTTACACTGAGGCGCGGTATCGTTACGGCTACGATTGCATTTCCTGATAACAGGGTTCCAAGATGGTGAGAGCTGGTATCCATATTCTCGGTTAAAATTCATGTATTTCTTGATCTCAACCGCCTCGCGTACTATCCTGGAATAATAGTGGCGATCGGTGGAAAGTACCTGTGGCTTTTGCAATTCTACCCAGTAATTTGGTCCTGATTCAAACAAATGCTCAGCGATAGCAGACTTGTAAACTTGACGGGTTTCATCGGTAAAGAGGATTTCTATGCCCTGCGTATCGCGACAGAAGGCGTTTTGATCAATCTACTCTCTTTAATTGTAAAGATTGATTTAGAACATGTCCTGTATAAGCACCGAGCTTCAGGTCTTGTTTTATAATACGTGACAGAGTCCTAGCGGGATACTTTATTTCTCGCGATAAGATTTTTTGCTTCACAATTCTGGCTTTAACAGCATTAACAGCCTTTGTTCTAACAGCACAGCAGTTGGCCGCTCCGATCTTTTATGGTCTTCGACAGAGGAAGTGTTGTTGTATCTGACAGTACGATATACGAACATACGGCTGATACCAAGCTTTTGTCTGGAATATGACCGACGGCTCCATACCTCTCAATACGATCGAAACGTCGGACCATAAACAAGGTATTTTACTTTTAGTATACTGTGAAAGTTTATGTAAACTGTGATTACTTCGAAATTATTAAACAAATCGTTATTATACCAATACCCTCCAAAGAATAATAACTCGATTTGTTTTCTCTTCATTAAAGTTTTCTTCAGGCATTCATTCGTTAAGAACACCCGTGTTTTCCTAATTTTCTTCCCCAAAAAACTTTGCTTCTTCCTCGGAAGTAAAGAAAACTACATCTGAATGCTAGGTACGACTCGGCCACAATAATTAATTCAATCTTTCTTGAGGCGGGGTCACGGGCTACTCCAGACAACCAGAAGTCAAGAATTCACTTTGCAACTTTTCCTTCCAAATTCCCGACTAAGTTCACAAAAACGTTTAGAATACAGTAACGAAGAGGAAAGTTTTCGGCTGTATCACATTGATATTCTAACGATACAAGAACTTTGTACATTCGTTACAGACGACAGTCTGTGTTTTCCTCATATTTTTTGTTGGTGAGGTCAATAATGTTCTGAAGATAAAGTTGTTGATGTACTTGTTCAGACGTTACTGAAAGAATAGAATACATCTAATGATTACTCTATATATAAATGAGTTCTTTATTTTAGAGGTAGCCTAAAGACAGTATAAAAGCAGGAGGTATACCTATTTAAAGTATGTTTCGTGGTACGATACCCATTATTTTTCTTACAAAATTTATAAAAAAAATAACAAATTGCGATCAAGGATCGATCAATTATAGATTAGTATTCTCTGATATCGAAATACGGTTTGATAATTACATGGAAGATGTAAAAAATGTTACTCACAGACAAGAAACTGCTGATGAACACGACCATTTTGTGTAAAAATTATGTCCGATTGAGTTCAACTAGTTTATATACTATTTTAAGCGTAGCTGGCAAAACATTAGCATAGAGAGGAAACAGTTGAAAGGTTTTTGTCCATTCCTCTGTAAATATCAGCAATGAATAGTGAAGAATTTTACACTGAAAATGTTTGAAATTGTGTTCGACGCTCGTCAGTAATTGTTGCTGTTATAGATAGCAAGCCCGCATGCCGATATTTTTTTGTGCGTATATCTTTATCACGCTATGTTACTCACTGCTGAATATTTAAATTAAATATAAGTATTATATAGTTAGGAATAATATCATTGTGATCTTTGCCTTTCCTTTGAATAGTAAATTGACTGCGATTATTTTTAATAAAAAATATGCTGGTTGACATTTGTTAATAGTTTTTTTAAATTTGTAGCCAGCTTCTATCTACCTACAATACAATATATACGATAAATCGTTATCAATATCACACACAAGAATATTTAGATTCTCTTAAAAAAGTAAGCAGAAATTAGAATAATATACTGGCACGAACTGAATAGTAGTAGTTACTAATATCTCCAAACACTTACTTGGATGTTTGTATTCCATACCACAGTACGATATTTCGGACATTTTGGTAGGTACAGTTTTTTCTAAACGTACATTCTGCATTGGTACTCAAGCGACAATTTCCTTTTAGACACTTTGCACTTTCACAGTTGCAAGTTCGCACTTCCATTTTGAGGAATTTAAAAACAGAACAAAAAATCAATCCACCGAATTTAAAGGCAAAATACTTGTACAAAGCCGAACTCATAGTGGCACAGAAAGCAGCTTTGTGAAAAAAAATAACGAAAAAATCCCGCAAAAAGCGTACACCGACGAAAATGTCCAAGCCAATGTATTCCATTCCGCCCCACTAGTTATATTCTGATAAATGATTGTGGGTGATATACTGTTTTGTGGGAATTGTGCCTTTTTTGTTTCAACCTTTTCTGTTTTGTGTGACTACGCGTTTTGGTCGGGTAATACGGGTTTTAGTAGTGATTTTCGGCGCGTCGGGCTGCGATATAGCGAAGAAATCGTTATAGTATTATCTTTGTAGTAAAGTTGCGAGAATGCTTTGTAGTAAGTCATGCTATAAAAATTAATAACATGTCTTTTACACGCGGCTTCGCCCACGTGGATGCCGGTTGTTATCACTCTACTTGAGCTCTCTAATGTATGAGGCGTCTATTAAAACGGAGGTCTAGCTGTATCTACCATTATACTTAACCTATTTGATATAAGTTGTATCAGTATTTAAGTCAGAATGTTACCTTTTCAACTGGATTAAAGTAATCGATACGGTATATACGTCAAACTCGAAAAAAAATCAATTCACTTGTTTTTCGGTTTGCCGATGAAAATTTAAGTTTTGGATTCAAAAACAGATTATTGTAACTATATTAATATCTACTAGTGTCCCATTATAACTTTAAAAATAGTTAAAATGATTCGAACAACTTTAATACATTCTTAGTCTGATTTAAAGTTAGAGAGCCCGAACAGCAAACTACATTCAACTCGTATGTCGATTTTATTCCGTATCTCGGATTATCTCATATTTTTGTATTTTAGCCATTACGCTTCGTCTCCTTTCTGGGGCATTAAGCGTCTTGTGAATTTAATGGAGCCCATTAAATTGGTATGCTCAGTATCAGACCTGTATCACGTCCCATTAGAATAATTAAATTAAAAATCCCATCACAAATAATTCGCCCGTTGAACTTGTGACGTAAGCTGCTGTTTCACTTATTCGAAGTCTATTTTTATCTTATTCTAAAATTAACTTAAATGTAATTTTAATGGTGAATATAAGTCCGAAAGTGAGTGAGATTAATTATTTATAATTATTTTTCTTTTTTGAAGTCTTCATTTACCAAAGTAGGTAGACTCTTCCTTGATCAGAGTAATAAGTTAAAATTATTTTGGACGTCTAAAGAGGCAGTAAGTTATAGGACCCGTAAATAGGATGAGTGCACATTCAAAAGTTTTAATAATAGTTTTAACAATTTCTTGGTTCTTTATCTACATCCTGATTCCATCATCAGACCCTTGTTATCAAACGTAATGTATTGTAGTCATTAAAACAAAATAAATTTACTCAAACTGGTGATTTTACTAGTACCTACTACACTATTTACTACTTGGGTTCATCACCAGATCGTCTCAATGAAATCAAATACTGTTGTCCTAATTTCTTACTAAGCTTGTAGTTTATATAACATTATTCTTGGTATAGTGCAAACCTAAAAGTAATTTGCTCAGAATCAGTAACCCAATCCAATTGAATAGTTTTTGAACAATGTTATAGTTTCGATCAATTCATGAATCGATCATTAATCAGTCTAACAGTTCAAATCCTGTTCACAATGTGATGTGAAATTAATCACTTATTTTTCAATAATAAAGAACGATTACGTGCTACGGGACGCAATGAGCACGATAGCGCGAAGAACACAAGACAACTTGAATAAAACTAAATGTAGATAAAACAAAATACATACCTTTCAAAATTAGAAACACTTCTGATGACCTGTTCGATAAGTACTCTATTGTTGCTCATCGTTGCTTACTCAATCAATCATGTACTTGTGATCATATAACTAGGACCACTCACATTAAATATCTTGGTGTCATGATTGATAATTGTCTCAACTTTAACCATCACCTAGACCTTCTCTCTACAAGGGTTCGTAAACTCATCTTTATTTTTAAAACTCTACGTCAAGTTGCTGACAAAAATATCATTAAAATGGTTTATACAGCCCTTTGCCAACCTATATTATCCTATTGCATCTCTGTATGGGGTGGCTCATCTAAAACAGGTATGTTGAGCGTGGAAAGAGCTCAAAGGGCAGTCCTAAAGGTAAGCAATTCCTTACCTTTTCTTTACCCTACAAAAGACCTCTATGTCCTCTCGGATGTGCTGACGGTACGGCAATTATACATTTTAAATTGTGTTTTGAAACAGCACTCATTAATTACGTATGAAAAAAATCATACAAACAAGCGGCTGAAACATAAAGTATGTCCCCTACCAGATAATTGGCAGTCTACGGCTTTTTCTGGCAGATTTTTCGGTTTCTTGGGTAGATATATATATAATATAATAAATGTGAAAGTGCATATTTATTCACTTACAAAATTTCAAAGTAAAAGGGCTGTCACTTCGTGGTTAAAATCTCTTAGCTACGAAGAAACGGAAAATCTTCTTTTTGTTCCTTCGTAGCTGAATTGTACATAACCACAATACAAATATTAATCCAACACACTATAGCTTACACTCAAACACACACACACACACACACACACACACACACACACACACACACACACACACACACACACACACAAATAAAATAACTAAAGTATTACACCTATCAAGCAGATGACACCAAACACCTTCATATCTAGGGTCAGGAGAGGCTGGTAATCTGTCATACAGGTTTACCTAGTACAGATACCAGTCTCTCGCACAGATACACTCCAATTGAATCTGAATCTATTGAAGCTTGTTCGAAACATCTGTTAACTATTTTCTGTGTGAGAGAGGAAAATAAATGATTATTATAAATGATTATTATTATTATTAATAATAATAATATCTTTGGACAACTCACATAACGCTATCTGATCCCAAACCAAGCAGAGCTTGTACTAAGGAAACCAGACAACTGATAAACATACTTATATATTTCTAAATACATACATATTATTGATAAATAACACTCAGACATAGAATAAACCATCGTGCTCATCACACAAAGTTTCATCCTGGGTGGGGATCGAACCCACGACCTCTTGCGTAGCAGTCGGATACACTCCCACCGCGCCACAGAAGCAGTCAAATGGCTTATAACTATGCAAGTTTTCAATATTTTCATTTTCTTTTATATAATTTCTTAAAATAAAAAAATGGTTATAGCGTGCTAAATAAGTTTAACTTTACACAAGGATTTAAAACAAATTCAGTGAAAACTTGTACACCTAAGGTATGACAATGAAGGTGTAATAACTCTAGAATGTAGTTTTAAAAGGTCTGTAACAACCCTGATCTACGAGTAAAGAGTAAATACAAGTAGTAGGTAGTATTTAAGATTGTATACGCAACTCGTACCTACAGCATACGGTCGGCTAACTTCGTGTACACTTTACAAATTCAATTTCCTATTTACGCTGCATCGGAAAAACCGTGTAACTTGAATAATGTAACGAATGTTTGAAGTGTGTGACTTGAAGTCGTGTCGACGTTTGCTCTACAATGTTTGCACAGGTGTGGTGCCGGCTTAAGAATAGTACCACCCCATCTCTTCCCATGGGTGTCGTCAAGGCGACTAAGGGATTTCACCCCGGAGGACGGGCAGCAGCGTCCTCTGCGTACTTAAAGCCTTACTGCGATCGCCAACCCGCTCGCCAAGCGTGGCGATTATGGCAATTACCCCCAGGATCTACATACTAGTAGGTTCTACTGGGGAGACCCGTGCCCAGCAGTGGGCCATCATATGGGTTGATATGTATGTATGTATGTTTGCACAGGAAAATTTAATGTGATCAGAATATTTTGGCGCAATACGTTCACTTGAATGAGTTCTTTTTTATGGTTCGTTCAGTTTTACGAATGAGAATTTCATTTCATTATAAAATGAATGGTATTTTAAAACCGGTTATAAGCAATATATTATCGGAACGAAATGTAAAATGAAGTTGATGTGGGATGTTGGGGATTACAATCTTTTTAAAGGAATTAAATTGGAAAACAAGTTAAATGGTTTTTACTCAATATGGATTCATATAATATACCTTTGCGCAAGTATTACACCTGAGGGTCGCCTATTTGGTATAAGTTAGACCGTAGTTCATTATTTCTATAAATTACAATCTTATTGTTGTATACATACATACGTATATATTACTGTAAATTGTAAATACTGTTTTAATCTATCTCGCGAGATTGTAAACTTTAGAAAGATTGTGAACCGTAATACATGTACTGCTTACAGTTTAACGCATTATTGTAGTAATGATGATGTTTCTACCACTTAGCGGTCGCTGCCGCGGCACTCTCTCTTCGCTCGCTTGCCTAGTGCCTAGGGGGTCACATTTCTAACTTAACTGAATCAATCTAGTGTAGGTATTAAATTGAAAGCAGTATGTTACGGTTCACAATCTTTCGACAGCTTACAATCTTGCGAGATAGAATATAGTCTACCAGTATTTACAATTTTAGTTGAAACATCCTTGTGACATGACATGTAAATAAATTAAATATACATTATTTTGTGACATGTAAGAATCCCATATCAATAATATGAATGTGAGTATATGTGTTTTTCTTTCTATTATAAAACGAAACTCTATTTGCCAAGTCAAATCTGTTTGATATTGGCTGAATTTGTGCGTGATTTTTTATGCTTAAATCTTTAAAACTACGCAACGGATTTTGATACGATTTTTTTTAATAGATAGAGTGATTGAAGAGGAAGGTTTATATGTATAATAAGATCCATTAAATAGTGGAGAAATAAGGAGCGGAGCAGCAATAAGCAAAAAAACGGGAAAAAATTACGCAGACGAAGTTGCACGGGTCAGCTACTGTAAAATATTGCGAAAACGGGGAAAACTGAAAAGGATGTTGGTCTTGATCACGTAGATATTTGAAAAAATACCTTTCATTGTATTATGTGTACAAATCATTAAAATTTAAGTTATAGTGATAATAAGTTTAAGGGTATGGATTCGCTTAAATAGTGCTTGTTTTTGCATAAACGCGTATATGTAAAACGCAATAACTCGAATCGACTTGCAATGTAATATCTACCTGTTGGACAAAACCCATTTGTACTCGTGAATTAAACGCGCGTTGAGGCATTCACGCGAATAAGCACGACATAACCACTCACTAGTAACCGAATCTAGTAAAACATTGCCGGCAAGTAGCAATACATTTTAGCCAACGGTTTACTAAATCGAATCAGTGTTGTATCAAATTAACTGAGAGCTACCCATATTGTCCCACAATCATCAATTTCCATGTATCCGACAGTACTCCATTCTTTCCTACCCATCTGTCAGAGCTTCTGCTTTTGACTTTGCCATCAATTAAAGGGCGAACGATTTGTCAATTAATACCCGTCAGGGAGGACAAAGAAGGCCATTGTAATTGGTAGACGTGTGAAGGACCCTCATATTAATGGATCTTGAACGGACGCCGTGTTTAGGGCTGTCAGGTGATACTTTTAAGAATATCAAACTTAATTTTTATTACTTTTTCCCACACTTCCGCCTTTGCGACTGATTATTGCAACAATGATTATTGAGTACTAGCTGACCCGTGCGACTTCAACTGCGTAATTTTTTCCCGTTTTTACAACATTTTCCATTGCACCTATTGGTCGTAGCGTGATGTTGCGTTGATAGCCTTTGTCGATAAATGGGCTATCCAATAGTAAAATAATTTTTGGACCAGTAGTTCCTGAGATCATCGACGATTTCAACAGACAAATAAACTCTTCAGCTTTATAGTACTAGTATAGATATGTGGATGTAAGTTATCGCTCTAAAAAGTATCTTATATTCTGTCCTAGGATTTCCTTTTTTAAGGTTACCTACTGACACTAAAGAGAATCGCACTCTGTTCCTTTACTGTCTGTGATTCAATATCATTCTCTTAGCAGAGTTCCAGCGCGCAAGTGACACCCCTATTACAATTATTTCCTACATGAAGAGTTGTCACTTGTTGAAGTGTACATTCACTGATCGCGTTGCAATGAGCCACTGACTAACACAGGTTTTGATATTTTGGTATACTACTTAAAATCACAGATATACCAATACAGACAATACCTTTCAAAATTACCTAATTGTTTCTTATAACCGATTTCTGTCACGGTGGCAACGCAGGATTTTTATAATTATATAAATAATTATCATGGTGCACAAATGACTTACTTTCATAGTTAAACGTTTAACATAGTTCATAGTTTTCCAACGACTTACCGTGCTCTCCAAGACAAAGATTTAAGTTAACCTTACATATCTCTCACTCTGCTCGGTTACCATTAAGCCACGGACCCCTTAATATTAATAAATAGATATTTTATAAATCTACAATGTTGTCAACCCGTACGGAAGCAACCCTATCTGAAAGGACCTCGTTCGCTGATGGATAATTGCGTCGAGTGCTGTTATGAGACGTTATAATCAGAGTAGATGGATGGGTTTAGATCATAGACCTAAGGTGTTCGGCTTTCGGTATGTTGAATTCCTTGTCAATTTATGTTGCCATACCAATGGGCCGAATAGATTTAAGCTAAGTAGTCCCCTGTCCTTGTTACATTTGTGTAGAGATTGGCATTTACATTGAAGTGGGATTTTGACAATCCATCTTAGAGTTTAAGTAAGAGTACACATTAGCGTGCGTTGCTAACACCCATTTTAAGAATAAAAATAGCTATACATATAAATTAAAGAATGCTACCAATGCCTAATGTTGATACTGTACAATATGTTAATAGAAAAATAGTTGATAAATCAGGCACTACCGGAGAGAAATAAGGCGTAAGACCTGACTTAACCTGCTCTTCAAATCATTAAGGACTATGACATTTATCAAAAACGGTGACCTGTTTATGGACCAACAGTGGTAACATTCTCGTAGATATCTCTATTGTCACATTGACTCACGAACCTCTCTATAATAAGCTATACACATATTTATACGACTATATTCAGATAAGAAACGCTTGACGCGCCTTTACAATTTCATTTTTATAAGGCGCGGTATTGTGTGAACGCCTAGAACAATACGGACGAACTTGTAAACGCGCTTCTCATCTGAACGTAGGTTGACCTTCCGAAAGAAACTCTGTTGAAAGATGGAGTAAGTAGGTGGATTCACTAAGCACGTAGGTAGCTAGAAAGACTTTCCTTTACAAAATAATGGTACTGATAATATGAAATATGATGCTAATCAGATCTTGATATTATAAAATGCATTTTCTATCTTGGATTTCTTTATTTTTATGCTCGTAGCTTACTCCATGCAAGAACGCAGGCTTGAAACTTCACATTTTGCATTCAAAGGGAACGTCTATTTGATTACAGAAAGTTATTTTTAGTTTCCAGTTTCAACTTCTTTTTTGCGTCGATCGTTTGAAGTTTGCGTGTGTGCGAGGGAGAGGGAAAAAGTTTATGTACACCATAAGAAGGTAGAAAGGGATAGTTTCACTTTTGGTAAAAATAGATTACATTGCGATCCACTCAAACTTCGAAAGGGTTTTCCTCTACTTTTTTCCAAACATAATAATGCATATTTTTCACATACTTGCCAACAAATTTCTAAATGACAGTCATAATTTAAAAAAGGTCGACGTCGAAGACGACTTGTTTTAACATTCATAGTTTAGCACTTTCGTAGCACTAAAATTAGACGCAGGACCAACGGCTTACAGTGCTCTCCAAGACAAAGGTTTTAAAAACGGTCAACCATCTATCATATTCTAAATCACTATAATAATAATGATTTAGAAAAAATATTGATGCATGTGCTTTACAACTTAAAACTTAAGTTTCTTGACAACCTTTCTTAGCTTTTGCTTACGTCACAAAAGAACACATCAACCCATATGATGTCCCAACGCTGGATACGGGTCTTGCTAGTAGGATCTACTTATTATAAGGATCCTGGGAATAATTACCATAATTGCCACGCTTTGCGACCAAGTTGGTGATCACAGTAAGGCTTTAAAATGCAGAGGATGCTGCTGCAGGTCCTCCGGTGTGAAGTACCTTATATAGTCGCCTTGACGACACTCGCGGGAATAGATGGAGTGGCACTATTTTTAAACCGGTACCATACGGCAAAAACTAAAGAAACCTTTTCGAAAAATGAATGGTTGAAATAAACCTTTATTTTTTATATCAATTGAATCTGTTTACCCTCTTAGTCAAAATATAAGTTATGCATTCGGCACTGCCATGGCACATAAAGTTCCAACGCAGCAACATCAAAATTGATTACAAGATTTGAAAAGATCAAAAGTCAATCGACTTTAGCAGATAACTTTTTCAAATACATTTATTTCTGCACATGTTTCCTAAACCAATATACTTCTACGTTAATTTTAGCTGCAGAATATTTCAGGTCAATAATCTTCATACATTCATATGTATTTTATTTGTTCACCTTTTACCCCATAGCACGGCTCAGTAGATTTCTCCGAGAGACTTGTCAAAAGATTGGCTTCAATCTTCAATCCAATCTTACGATTCACGAATCAGAAGGCGTCACTGACTATTGACCCATGATGTGTTTTAGAAAATCCGTACATACTTCAGTAAACACGAATATTCAATGTGAATTAATGTATGAGATTTCATAGTGGTGGAAATGTTTCTAGTTTGGTTTCGTTTCGACCGGTTTTATAATGTTTAATGTATGTTCGTAAACTTTCGCGATTTGTACACATTATAGAATTTTATAAGCAACGGGACTTAATCGCAGAATTAACTACGGGTCTTAATCGCGTAAATATTTTATTTTAAGGCTAAATACCTTTGTTTATTGCCCGACGTTTCGACCGTATTGCAACGGCCGTGGTAAGAGGTAGACTGGTTCAGCTCAGCGTTGCTTGATTTGAAACGTCAGGCAATAAATAAAGGTATTTAGCCGTAGAATATAAAATTCTATAATGTTTAATGTGTCGTTAAATACAACATTTAACAACGAGTCTTGATCGAATCAATGTTTGTCTTACGCCTTTCGAAACCATTGACCTCATTATGATGAGACTTTGGATAGGATATTCTGGGGATACCTGCGAGAGTTTCTGACCCAAAAAGCTACAGCAAAGCGTGGCTGAATTCAGTTAGTAGTTTATAAATCTCACTATATTTTTCTTGTCCATATGTTTGTTTCATTTGAAACATAGGTATTCATCAATTTATCAGAATTGTAATAAAAGATTTTTTTTTTATGAATAAAAACAATTGTTAGGTAATGTTCCGTACTTTCCAAATCACTGCACATTTCCACTGTAACAGTTACTTGTAGAACAGGCTTGCTTGCAGTTGATTTCAAAACCTCTTTGCACATTTCACATTGTTCTAAACTCCAAACATTGAATTATTACTACTTGAAGAGGCTGCTTATATAACCGCTATAGCTATAACTAAAAGCTGTTTTATCGGATAGAGAAGTGCAACTCGGTACAAGTTGGTAATCGATTAAAGTACAAGTAATCTGCGGGGAAGCTTACCCGCGTTCAATGAACAACTGAACTAAACTGTTTCTGTTTCGCATAAACTTTAGTTACGGCACGAATACTATTGTACATGGAACTGGTATTAATTATAACTTACCGTATATTACAACTAATAATAAAAGCTAGGAATATCAGTAATAATAAATATATTGTTAGACTAAGCACCCACATGTATATTTCGACTATAAAAACTTTTTTACAAAAAAATAAAAACTGACTTCCAAAATAAATATAAGGTAACTAAAAAACAAAAAAAAAATAGCTACAACAGCAAAAAATATATTTTAAAAATGTAGTTTTATGTTTTAGGCACCAACTTCAAAATGTTTTATTATTTTTTGTTGTTGTACCTATATTATTTTTTGCTTTTTAGTTACCTTATATTTATTTTGATAGTCGGTTTTTAATTTTTTGTATAAAAGTTTTTATTTCTCACTTTTTAGTGTATTAATTTGTAAATGATTTATATTACAATAGCATAATCCAAGCTGCTCATTTCTTTTTACAAAAAATGTTGCGTATTACGATAGAAGGCCGATGATTTTTGAGGAGTTCAACTGATACTAGACCATCAGTTCCATTACAGAGGCGAAGAATCAGGTATCGAACACGGTACTCAGATCGCATTATTTATTATTGAAAGTTCCGCTGGTCATCTGTGGTCTTCATCATCAGTTCCATTTCACTCAATGGTGTTTTTTAAGAGTAGGTAAATGCACGAATTCCAACAAAATATACCCAAATTAAGTGTACCCTTTAATATTTCAAGAGTTCCCTTGATTTCTCCAAGATCTCATCATCAGATCCGAACTTTGATGACAATATCAAATCGGTCCAGCCGTCTGCGAGTAAACGGTTAACAAACATTAAAAAATAAAACAAAAAATACAGTCGAATTGAGAACCTCCAACTTTTTGAAGCCGGTTGAAAATAGTCTATTATCCAATTTTTGTTACGGCGGCAAATCTCATCGGATATACTATTTAACTAAGCAAGAGGTATTTATAGGTATAGTATACACGTGAATGCCTAAATTATACAAGTAACTCTCTATTTCTTCTTCTGGCGGCCTCCGGGGCGCGGTGGGGTTCGATTCCCACACGGGACACCACTTTGTGTGATCCACGTATTGTTGGTTCGAGTCTGAGTGTACTTTGTGTGTGGAGAATGTTTGTGAAGTTCTCCGCGATACAGGGCTTGAACCCTAATGCGCGAAACGTCTTTTATAAAAAAAAAATACTCATGCTTATAGTCTGATTAGACAGAGATTAGTCACGAGCATGACCGAAGGGACAATGGGCGAAAGACCAACTGTTTATCAAACTGTATATCGAAATAAATTAATTCTTCCTTTCTTCTTTCTTTCATTGTTAGTAACTGTAACTAGCGATCGAACATCATTTAATTATTATATGAGATGTAATGTCAGGGATTGTCATGCTCACTAAAATGTCATTACTTGTGGTGGCGGTGTGGGTCGAGGCGTCTTCCTTCACTCGATGGCGATGGCGAAGGGGTTGATGGCTGACCCATGCGTCAAACTCGTGAACGGGTGCTACTTGGGGTGACTGGTCGGCCTTGTCATTAACATCATAAAGGCTTATTTTTATAATGGTTCAAAAATATTTGTATAATAAGCAGTTTTACTTATGATAATCAAATCCCATCTCCGAACCCTCTTTTGTAGTTTTTGTAAGTTGATGCTCTCATCCACATCATAGGTGGCTAATTCATTTAAAACTTGATTATACCTACTTTACGTACTATGGTTATTGCTTGTATGAGTTTCATGGTATAATGGTTGCAGCACCTAACTGGCTTCACTGTATATATACAAATATATTGTAAAAATTGGGATTTCAAATAAGTAGCCATGAGTTTTTATTGCCAAGTTCTTATTCACGGTTTTACTCTAGCGAACTTGGCATTAAATGTAGAATCATTCTATTTCAAATCTTTTCTGACGTTCATAAGCGGTGCATTTTGTAACCTAAGTGAATAAAGTACTTTGACTTTGACTTTGTTGTGAAGTACGGAGAAGTCCATAGATGATCGATCATCTACGTATTTCCTTAAAATAAAATCAAGTAGGAATGCGATGTTAATAATAATATATAGATAAGCTGAAGTGACGCTACCCATACGAAGAGTTGTTCATTATGGTCTTCGGTAGAGTTCTCCTTAAACATTTTATTTCTACTTAACAAGTACTCTATATTTTAGAGCGGGTACTCTCCAAGCAACTTGTCTGTCTAACAAGGCGTCTATCAGTACGGGCTCTACGTTGGATTATTCTCACGCAGCTCTATGTTGAATCAACTGTTAGACTCTACTGTTTGTGTAAGATTTAAAGGAAATTATTTTAAAGAGTTAAGCGTCGATTGTAATTTCGTGGTAATTTCAATGTGCAGAATTTAGAAGCGTTGATCAAAATTTTTGAATATACCTATATAGGGTGTTATAAAATCCCCCATAAAAAAGGAAGAGGTGGCTTATGGAGACCCGGTGGGAACGTAGCTTTAGCTAATGACTAAAAAAAATCTGGTAGAATTAATAAAAAAATATCCAATTTCGAATTACTTAACTGCCTCTATGGCGCGGTGAGAGTATGTCCGACTGCTACGCAAGAGGTTGTGGGTTCGATTCCCACAAGAGACATCACTGTGTGTGATCCACAAATTGTTACTCCGAGTCTGGGTGTACTTTGGGTCCGTGACTTGTATGTTTGTAAAGTTCCCCGCGACTTATTTTAAGCAATAATAGCCTGTTTTTAACAAAACAAAATACACAGTTCAGCTTGACAACATCATGTAGTTATATGCTTAGCCTTGAGAAGCCATTCACACGTCATGTATATGTATAACACATATAGGGTGTATAAATCGACGTTGTGCCACTAGAACACGTTCGGTCGTTGTTCAAGCGATTGTTGTTGGAAGCCATACACATATGTGTCATCTCGATTTTGTTTCTAACATTGGTGACATTTTTTTCTCAATATTTCGAGAATTTTCTCGATATACATACAGGCAGTTCTTTTATTCAAATATCTGATGGTTTTATAAGAGAAATACGACAATACTTATTTTCTTTTTGTGAATACAAATAAAAGAAGTGTGGTAAAACATTTAAAATATCGCTATAACACCAATTGGCAAGCTTGAGATATAATGTATTTAGGTATCATTAGCTAGTTTGAATTCCAATCAAGGATACTATACATCTTCTTGCCTAACATTAAGATGCGTTCAGCTTTTTAGTCGCGAAAAGGTTAAAAACAGACTATCACACACTCGTGGAATGTTGGCACAGGTCGCTAGTTATCATCTCTTTTAAATTAGATTTCTTCAATGAACTCACGAACTAGCGTACAAGGGACTATATACGATAAACATAAAAAATGTAACGTGTCAAAACTACGTCGTCAACATGAAATAGTGGCAGCACTTATCTTGACGATTGATGAAGAGCTTGGCACCATTGGTTGTATAGACAAACCGTTCCAATGTGCCAATAAACTTAATGGTTGCACACATACGGTAAAGATTAAAATAGACTAGTATTGTGATTGGCCTGAGAACTTCCCCAGGTGCAATCAACATTAGCGGGTTAACGTTATCAACTTTAAGCCAGTAATGTTATTTCAGTTGACATTTTAACAACCACATCACTATCCAAAACATTGCGACGCCTTGGGTTGTCTACAGCATTTATATTTTAAGTGTTATTCCGATGTACTGCGAAGATCGTTGAAATCAATTCACAAAATAAAAAAGTGGCACAAATTAATTAGCCTTTTATTATGCCTACTGTTGGGACAAGTCCCTTTTCTTTTCTAAGAGCACTCTCTTAGAACCACTGAAAACTCAAAATTCTATAAACCACATACTAAACCGTCTCACTGCGAATACTAGTACTCGTATATATCTATCTCAGTTTTCGAATCTTAAAATAAATGTAATGTAAATTAATACAAAATACGTTTAAAAAACCATAAAAATTATAAATTACAGTACGAATTTAAAAATAATTAATAAAAATCAATTATTCTGTATGAAAGCCGTTCAACCGCATTGGTCACAGTTGTGTGCGGCCACATGGGATCATTGCGAGCTTGACGAACATCGATATAGTGCGGTGACGCCGCAAAACGAATAGTGTTTCGACTGTATTGAGGGTAAGATTAGATCGAATGGTGTTGAGTTAGAGTTAGTTCCACTAATGAGTCAATGTTGACTAATGATTGAATCCTATAATCGTCATGAAACTTTAATTTGTTTATAAATTAAACTCTTAATCATTCATTCAAACTTGGACTCAAAATACTTTATAGACGCAGGTTAATTTCGCAACATACAAGTGTTACACTATCACCCTACGAGAAAAAAGTATTTTGAACTTGAGTAGAGAACTATTACTAATATTTTTTTAGATAGGATTGTTGACAGGTTGTTTTCTCCGGCTTTACCTATTGATTGCGAACTTAGCATTACATGTACATGTAGAATCCCGACGTATCACAAGAGTTGTTTTGCATCCTAAGTGAATAAAGAATTTTGAATTAAATGTAAAAAAAAAATGATCCAAAAATCGCTTAGGTGTTTTAAAAATACGAAATAATGTTAAAATGTCTTACAATACATTACATTACAAATTGAAATAAGTCTTTCTGATATTGTTAATACATCTGGTATTTATTGTTTAAATACCAGATGTATTAACAATATGAGAAAGACTTATTTCAATTTCATATTTGGTAGAACGAAGGCAGCTTATACGTATTTTGTTACTCTACGTTGACAACATCTGAACAATAGTATCGATCGTTAACGTTACGACTCACTACGTTCCGGTGAAATTTAATGCCGCATCACTAAACGGCCCGTTTTAGATTTCAATAACACCACAGGTAGGTCAAGGACGTAAATTTCAATGATCTAACACACATACATTAAGAATTTGAAGACTTGGACTTCACCGAAACAAAAAACATTGAAATTTCGATTTTATTCTTCTTGGTTTTCTGTTTAGCAAATTTCAAATGCTATCCGTGAGGTCCACTTTAATTAACATTAGAAATAAAAATCCATAGCTAGCAACCATTAATAATATTTTTTGTTTTAATAATAATAATAATTTCTTTATTTTCGTCTCACAATCACCAATCTATACAATATCAATATATCACATTAACAATGATTAAAAAATAGTAATTGTGAGAGGACTGGTGTCTAAAATAGGCGTGAGCCTGTAGCTCAGATCACCAGGCACTCACCCTGCTGAGATTGCATCATTAATGTAAACTAAGATGACACATAACAATTTGTTAGAAAAGATACTTTTATATGATATATATATATATATATAAATATATATATATATATATATATATATATATATATATATATATATATATATATATATATATATATATATATACATACATATACATACATATCAACCCATAAGATGGCCCACTGCTGGGCACGGGTCTCCCCAGTAGAACCTACTAGTATGTAGATCCTGGGGGTAATTGCCATAATCGCCACGCTTGGCGAGCGGGTTGGCGATCGCAGTAGGGCTTTAAGTACGCAGAGGACGCTGCTGCCCGTCCTCCGGGGTGAAATCCCTTAGTCGCCTTGACGACACCCACGGGTAGGGATGGGGTGGTACTATTCTTAAGCCGGCACCACACGGCAAGATATATTTATATATATATATATAAATATATATTTTACTATGTGATACATCTTCAAACACTTTCTTCGTGATAATATTGTTAACAGATCCAAACTTCTCTTGCTTATACGAAAACAAAAAAATATTATCTCCAAGGAAAATTAAAAACTACGAACGTTTACGATGATTGCTTTGGGGAAAGAATGTATTATCTATGTTCTTATTCTTAAGTCAACCCTCGACCTCGGCTGTTGCAATACGGCCAAAACGTCGGGTCATAAATCAAATATACATTCTTAAAATATATACGTGATTATGATCGTAGTCTACAGAAAGAGAGTATGCAAATTATACAATGACCACAGTCTTCAATGGCCCTTGGAAACGAAACACTCCAATTTCCAGATATTATTGAATTTATTACCACAATAAGAGATATCTATAAAGCTGAAGAGTTTGTTTGTTTGTTTGTTTGAACGCGGTAATCTCAGGAATTACTGGTCCGAATTGAAAAAATATTTCACAGTTGGATAGCCCATTAATCCAAAAAGGCTATAAGCTATAACATCACGCTACGATTAACAGGAACGGAGCAGCAATGAGAAATGTTTGCAAAAACAGGGAAAATTTACGCAAACGAAGTTGCGCGGGACAGCTAGTACTGTATAAAATATTAAAAATAGCCTATATGTTGCTGCTTGTAAGAAACCATACCGCGATTCAGTGGTATACACAGTTCACAGTGAGATCTATTACCTCAGATCAAAAAAAAAATCAGTATATAAAATAATACTGTATAGATTACATTCTACAATGAGCATTTTCCTTTCGACAGATTTTTTCCAGATTGGTCCCACAAGTTGTGGCCATAAGCGTTGAAGCGTCGTTACGTCTCCTTGTCTTAGACCAATGATACTTCATCTACCCTTCGCATAATTTGTTATTTTTATTCAGCTCACTCACGTTTAAGTATTACTCATGTATAATGCATCTATACTTTAGCTATTATTCATCGTTATATTCCAAACTTTGGCTTGTAATATTAAAGATTCGGTTGATATTGGATTACGTAAATCTGATTCTGTTGTTGCTTATACTGTATACGTTATGTATAGAAGCTTATAAGGGTGCGCTGAAAACTGATATGAAGGTAAAAGAGAACAGAGATGACACAGCAGATTAAAGTAACTTGATATTTTATTGAAACAATAACAAAATGAAGATCAGACGAAATTCAACTTGGGCTTGTATGTGAGCTTTACTCTGATATGAAGTAAAAGTGATAAAAGCTTTAAGAATTGAACTGTAAATATCGTATATGTTCGTAAATTTTCGCGATTAGTACACATTATAGAATATCGACTACGGCCGTTGCAATACGGTCGAAACGTCGGGCAATAAACAAAGGTATGTAGACTTAAAATAAAATATTTACGCCATTAAAATCCGTAGCTTATAAAATTCTATAATGTGTAAATTTCATATTGAAATGTAAACGAAAAATTGGTTATGTTTTACATTCAGAACTTATGAAGAAGTGTTACTTTTTTTAAATAAACAGGGTGGAACCTTTAGAGCTATCACTCTTCTCCGTTCCCTGCAGAACACGTTAATCCGCGTTGGTTCCTCCCTTAATCTTTCTCCAGTCGTGTGACTATGTGAGTAAGATAATTGAGAGTGCACTTGAATCTGTGCACATACATAATATAATTTATTACTTAATTTATGTTATCGCTAGTCGTCTCTAATGAGATAAGTGACCGTTATTGAAATAGGAGAGCGTCGTCATTGTAATACTTGTGAACATGTTGTGTCGCAAAATACTCTAAACAAACTCTTCAGCTTTATAATATTAGTATAGATACATACTAATATTATAAAGCTGAAGAGTTTGTTTGTTTGAACGCGGTAATCTCAGAACCTACCGGTCCGAATTGAAAAATTCTTTCAATGTTGGATAGCTCATTTATCGGTGAAGGCTATAGGCTATATAACATCACGCTACGACGAATAGGAGCGGAGCAGCAATGAGAAATGTTGCAAAAACGGTAAATTTACGCGTACGAAGTTGCGCGGTAGCTGTCCCGCGCAACTTCGTAAGGTGTATATCTAGTGCTAGCCAAAGTTTTGACTATCTAGTATGGGATACGATACTGTAATCTATAATTCGTATATTAGTTGTTTCAGTCCATGATTTTTATGTCTGCACTGCTATTTTAATTTAAAATTGCCAAACTACGCTTACAGAAGAAAACAAATACGTACTTACCTAAATGAATAAAAAAACATAGCTGCCTATAATATGAAAACCTTTTCTGTTCAACAAGCTCTAATATCTTTAAAAGAAAATGTACAGTGACAATAAGAACATTAGTTGAAATTCAAATAGCCCTTAATGATACCTGTAGAGGTGTACGCCCAGATGCGACAATAAAATTCAACATAAAAATTCTAACCGTTCGCCAAACTTAAAATACAATAAACAGAAGGGACAAAATCGTTTTCGTTCACCTCACAATAAAAATATCATAGGACAGTCGGAATGGTCCACGTATATAAAATAAACAATGTCAGTAAAGAAGTAAAAAGGTATGAGAAGATATTTAGGTTTCACGTCGAAAGTTTATGGGGTAATATCGTTATTTCTCATGATTGCGAGTAAAATTGCCTTTTTGGGAACGGTTAGTTTCAGTAGGCAACGTTTTTTTCTTTCTTTTTTTCCCAATTATCTTTGGGCCACGGCAAAGAGTTATTTCATAGAAATAATTCAGAGGCTCATGAAGGCTCCAGGGAGTTACGGACAATTCTATCAAGAAAGGGACACGGACACAAAATGATTTTTTTGTGGAACGTAGCTGGTTATCGTTTTACTTTATCGTTCGTCTGGTTACGTGGATCTTGCTCTTGCACGTTTTTGTTCTCCTGGTATTTTCTGTTGGATCACGATACATATTTGCTGTTTGTCTTGAGTACATTCCCTAGTAAGAAATAAAGACCTGCATTACAGTAGTCGAATATTTTGTATTTAAATATTTACAGATTCATATTCATATTCATTTATTTGCATAACACAGGTACAGAACATGGCAAAGCACATACATTTAAATATATAATTTATTTATTTATTTAATTTGCTTACTAAGAAGTCCGAAAGTAATGACTTACCATATGATTTATTAATCATAAATAAATTATTGCACGGTGTTATATCTCCACTTTTCTACTATAATTTCATTTAAAATGTAAAAGAAAATGCATAAGTAATGGCTGCACAGACGCGACGCGGCGGCGCCGTATGAATGATTATAGGATCTTAGAAAAATGAACTTAGTTCTTACTGACATACGGTTTTGATTCAAATGCATTGTAAGGTCAGCGATTTTCCCCGATTTTGATAAAGAAACCACTTGAAATAACGCTTGATTTGCTACTTTGTAGAAGTTTTTATAACAATATTAGTCTTGTGCGTTATGATAAAGAACAGATTATTTGATCTATATTTGATATTTCATCCACTTTTTCATGAATCTCTAAAAAATTGAAAACTAATACTCTGGTTTGTAAAAGTAGGTACGGATGGAAAAGATTTTTAAGAACGAGTATGAACTCTAATGTACTATACGGGCCAAATGCAGATTGGTTACATGGCTTTAGATATTCGGCTCTAGAATATGTGGATTTCTCATCATGTATTTCTTTATCAATTTTTATCAGCGAAGAAACATGTCACATTCGAAAGGCCGTTTAGACTAAACCAACTAGCCATGGTGTCTGCGAAGATGTCCGCGCCGGCCATTCTTGCTTGTGACGTTTTGTTGAAATATACTGTTCAAACTGTTGGCCATAAAGCTTCAAATAATTAAAGAACATTGAATTGATATTAGCTTGATGTAATTACACCGAATGTGACGCCGGGCGGCGCAGGTAAATTGGCTGGCAAAGCTATGATCCAATTATGTACATTATTTAGTGCAATTTACTCTAACAAAATCAATCAACAGAAATCATTTTAAAATAGGTACGGGTGCGTTGTTTAATACAACCAATACAAGCATAACGGTTATAAACTCATTAATCACGCTCAATCTCTATCGCAGATGAAACCGCTTGTAAAACGAGATATTTCTATTAAACAACTATTACTAATGGAATGAGGTTTGTGGCTACCACTCGACAACATTTCAGTGGATCGTTAATTTAATATGTGACGTATTATGTGTGACTGCCTCTGTGGCGCAGTGGGAGTGTATCCGACTGCTACGCAAGAGGTCGTGGGTTCGATCCCCACCCAGGATAAAACTTTGTGTGATGAGCACGATGGTTTATTCTGTGTCTGGGTGTTATTTATCTATAATATGTATGTATTTAGAAATATATAAGTATGTTTATCAGTTGTCTGGTTTCCATAATACAAGCTCTGCTTAGTTTGGGATCAGATAGCGTTGTGTGAGTTGTCCCAAGATATTATTATTATAAAAAAATATTATTATCACGTTCGACGGCTAGGTGAAATGTCAAGCAAGGTCCTTATTCACATTCTTTTTTTTCCGTTTTCGCGGCAACTCCAGCGAACTGGAGCATGCGCGCTGCGCCCAAAGATGTCCGCCGCGCCGGCGCGTTGATACCTTTCTAAGCACAGCTCTTTATTTACTGTTATGACAAAATTTTGATAGTTCGCACGGGCTTGAATGTAGAGTGTATGAAATAGTATAAATGTTCCCACTAACACGTGAACTGACAAGTGTAGGAAAGCATTTTGACACATTCGCTGATTTTCAAGTGGTGTAAGTAATTTAACACATTTACGTTGTTACCCCTACATTCGCCGATCAACTCAAAAACGTCAAAAAGTCGCTTACAAGTATTTTCAAATTGAATTTGATATGCGCTGACCTACCTTCATAAGCGTGCAAACATTAATAAGCGTGAAAAATAATACTGACCGTCTCTCCAAAGAACTTACATATACCTAACAAAAAGGTATTTAGACGCAATACATACATTTGTCATTACATTTTTACAGTAAAAATCCCTGCGTATATACGAGTAGGTACATACAGCGTTGCAATAGATGAGTATGTCTACATATTTTGAAATCATTTTTAGTACGTTATAATGTAGAACCGTTCGGTTTCAGATCAGACAATCTCACTGCCTTTCACGGCCAGCATGAGCCCCCACTACATACTTCAGATAAAAGGGTGACTTTTAATATAATTGTCCCATTATTCCAATTTCTATCAAAGAATATAAAAAAATTCTGAAAAGCGAAATCAATAACGCTTTAATTAGTTAAATTTCGAAGTGTCAAACTTTTGATTTCAGAATTTGAGGTCTAAGCTTATTCTTTAAAAAGATTTTCTCCTTTCTCTAAAAATAATGATTTTCGCAAGTTTCTTCGAACTTTGTTGTGTTGGGTACTTGTTCTATGATTGATGAACTGTCAATCAAGTCATTGATGTGACAAATATTTAGCGATACTTCAGGTTACGCTTAAAAGAATCTTGTTCGCTCCCTTTAGCTAAAAAGATTTGCTGATATTTTTCGTCGCTCCTTTTTTGAGTTAATGGATCGGAGAAAATCAAAGTCTGTGTTCTCGTTATACCAATTTATGTTTACTATGAATAATGTTTAAGATTTAGCTTCTTAGTTATATTTATAGGTATATAAAGGGCCGTCTCCACTGGCGAGAGAATCGCGACGATGTTGTCGTGCCATGTATTTCTATTTACTCACTTAAAACGTGTCTCCACACGGCGATGCGACGAGTGGTCGGATGCGAAAGAAACGTCAAACGCAGGCATTCCGCCTCTTTCAACGAAACTATTGCTCAACGCCTTCTCGCGGAAACGTGGTGACTCCGTTACAAGTGGTCGCGGACAAACGATGATTCCGTTATGAGTCACGGCGATACGCTGGTGGAATAATCACTCGTTCATGGAGACTACCCGACGATAGAAGAGTGGAATACGCTCTAAGGTGTCGACCTTAGAGTGCGTCTCCACGGGCGAGAGAATCACGACGATTCCGCCGGTTTACCCATACAACGTTTTACTTCACTAAGGTAGCAGTCACACATGCGTACTGCTTTTGTGTTAGTACTTATTGTATAAGCCGTATGTTAACCAACTTTAAGATTTATATAGGTATTTTTAGAGGCGTACAAGTACTACGTGCAAGTCACATTTCTCAAACGTATCTGGAAAAAACTCCGATGCATATCCTACGACTACCACACTTCTTAGCAGCCGGTAATAACCAGATATTGATTATGTAGCTATAAGATTTCTTTTAGTCGTCCGGTTTTTTCACCGGGCCCTAGATGCAATTTTGACGTCTTTCGAACATTTATCGCTGATCCGGTGGATGTCAATACTCATTGTAAGCCTTACAACATTGCACAGTCCGGAAAAAAATCAAGCAGTCTGGCGTTCGGTGAAATTCCGTGTGGTACTGTAGCTTAAGAATAGTGCCACCCCATCTCATGCCGTGGGTATCGTCAAGGCGACTAAAGGATTTCACACCGAAGTACGGGCAGCAGCGTTCTCTGTATTTTTAAAGACTTGTTTGTGTGTTTGTTTGTTTTACGGAGCTACAAATACCGCACTTAGCGTCTTGATTGGGACATTGTGTGTTAGATACTTATCCTAAGCCTTCCTTACTGCGATCGCCAACTTGCTCGTCAAGCATGGTGATTTTAGCAATTACACCTAGGATCTATAATAAGTAGGTTCTGCTGGGAAGACTTGTGTCCAGCAGTGGGACTACATATCGGTTGATATGTGTTCGTTGGAAAACCCGGACATCTAAAAGAGACCCTATGTTGGAACAGTAGCCTAAACACAACTATCTAAACCTAAATTTAAATCCACTGGAACAATTTCCTTTAACATTTCTAATATATTTTGTCTCTTTCTTTCAGGTAAGTCTCGATCTGTCGATGACGCAACCAAGGAGGACCCATGTCTTACTGGTAGGCCTCAGTTGTTTTCTAATAAACCTAATGTTATACCGTATACATACATTATGTTTATGTAGCACTTAAATGTTCTAAGCACTTCTAATGTTAACGTACTTTTAGTTATTTTGCTTTATTGGCACCTGTCCCACCAACAGCGAGAAAGCGAGTAGCGATTTTATCGCTCAAGAAACGTACATACTTATGTAGATCCGACCGTTCACACTGCCGGCGAGTACTCGCTCTATATTGCATATCTGACTCTGTGGTGCGATGAGAGTGTGTGCGACTGCTAAGTTAGAGGTCGTGGGTTCGACTCCTACACGCTATACCACTTTGTGTGATCCACAAATTGTTGTGCCGAGTCTGGGTGTACTTTGTTTCCGTGACTTGTATGTTTGTAAAGTCTCCCGCGACACAGGGATTGTACCCTACTGCAAGAGTCGTCTTAAAAATAATCTTTTGTTATCTCGAACGTGATCTACAATAAACATCTGTTTCACGTTTCTTGAGCGATAAAATCGCTAGTCGCTTCTCGCTTATCGCCGGCGGTGGGACAGAAGCTGAGTTCTTTTCAAGATTTTTGGAGTTGTTATTGTACAATGACATAATTTCTACTGTATAATATTTTGATATATGCACTGCAGCACCGTCATTTAAAGATGACCAGTGTTAACCTAGGATAAACCTAGAAATAGATTTTTGATCCAATATGCAAACATACAAGGATTGGGATCCCCAAATACATTTTAAATGCTTATGATAGTACAGAAGTGGTCTTCCAATCAGTATCAGTTTTTTGATACACCACAAAATACGCTATACTCGAACCTAAGCGTAGCGTAGTCTTCTCAAAATTGGTTCGCAAATGGGTTAGCAGATGACTATGCGAATAACATAGTGTTTGATTTACGCTGACAGGCCCCCTCGTGTAAGCGTAAAAGTTCGTAAAATGAACGAATCTTTAAAAAAAGAAAACCAAACCTTTTTTCTTTGTTGACTGAAGCGTTTTGGAATAAGTAGGTTAGTAAGAGGATAAACAAGAGTTTTAAAAATCAATCTTAAACATATTTACCTAAATTATTGGAATTATCTTGAGCCTTCTTCAAGATCCAGAAATCCGAGATTAGTAAATGAGCTTAACTTTTCAAAGTTTATTTTTGTGGAGACCCTGTAAAAATAAACCTTTATTTGTGTAGCCAGATCAGCGGAATATTTTGATATATTTCTTTATAATATTATATATTTCTTTACATATTCTAATTTGGGATCAGATGAAGTTGTGTGAGTTGTCCTATACAACTCACACAACTTCATCTGATCCCAAATTAAGCAGAGCTTATACTATGGCAACCAGCCAACTGAAACAAACCTATTTATATATTTCTAAATACAATAAATTATAGATAAATTACACCCAGACACAGAATAGACTATCGTGCTCATCACACAAAGTTATATCTTGGGTGGGGATTGAACCCAAGACCTCCGCCTTAGCAGTCAGGGTCACGTAAATTTAATAATTAAAAAATCCGGTCTATTTTCTTTCTAACTAATGAGTATTTTGTTTTATTTAACTGTCTACTAGTTGGTAAACTATATAAACGTTGTATTAGAGAGAATAATAAAAACTTTTTATCAACATAACATAATATATTTTAACAATCACTTTACAAAAACAAATTACGACACTATCACAGCACGTCTGCTATAAAAAACGCAGTGTGGAAAAATGGCGAACTTTCGCTGTGACAAGTTGTTAGCTCAACGCTTTATCGACTAAAATAACCGTCATTCTCTCCTGTAGTTGATTTTTATGACTTGCGAAAGTTATAAACAGCTGTTAGTACCTCCTCTGTAGAGTTACTCAGCGAGAATTTAAACATATTTATTTATCCAAAACCGTATCCAATAGGGCTACCCCTGTTGAACGGTTTTACTAGAGCTTATTAAACTATGCTTTTACAACACCAGTTAAATATTACTCATAATTTCAACCCATATGATGTTACATTGCTGGGCATAGGTCTCCCCAGTAGAACTTATTTATTATAGATCCTGGGGGTAATTTCCATAATTGCCACGCTTATTGACGAGCGGGTTGGCGATCGCAGTAAGGTTTAAAGACTACGAGAACGCTACTGCCCATCCTCCGATGTGACTACTTACAATTGAATCACTTAAATGCGTCAAAATAAAATGCCGTAAAATTTCATGCTATCACTTTCACTTCAAGATAAATTGTTGCGACCGAAATATTTTTGAAAACATTTCTAAACTAAATTGTTCGAGGATTCGGAGGTAAATGGAGTATCATTAAAAACCTTTCAGAGATTAAGTAATAAAGATCGAAAAATATCAAAATATATACCATCCAAACTTCAACATTTATAGTAATGGTAGTACTAAAGTAGGAGAAAATGTTTTACTACCCTCTTACCTTCAAAACTTTCTTTAAAATGTGATGACATTTGAACAAGTAATACAAATGTAACATTGGCTCAAAACATTTTTCGTCATATTTTATTGAAACATTATTTAAAGGGCAAACATTGTCAAGAACATCGTTAAGCATAAACTTAATACAATATTACTGAGGGCTTATAATAAAAATTTTGCTACACAAAATTTAAATTAGCAGCTCTTAAGCTATATTCTAATAATTAATTCGAGTAAAACTTAGGGAATTTGGCCTGTTTTAGGAATCATGGGCCCCATAGGTACTGGTTCATCTTACGAGTTACTGGCTAATTACAAGCTAGCTTTCCAGTGAGCCTTTAATAAGTAATACTACGCTACTGCGCCCACGGTTTTTAGGTGACTGCGGCTCACACCGAAATGTAACTTGCTTGTGTTCGGTAGTAATACATTGAATATTTTATTACATTTAATTTTGTATTACGATAATGTCGTTACTGTATAGTGTTGTTTTTTGTAAAAATTGTTACAATGAAGACACCAATGTGTATTAAAGAGGCCATTTCATTTTTAGAAGGAGTTTCTTTATTGTCATCATAATCTGATAATTGTCTTTTGACATTTATGACTATGTAACTAAAAAAGAAAACAAATCGATAAAATAGAATCAAATTTTCAGAGTTTTTTTTTTATAAATGATAACTAGCAATGTGGGATTGTGGTCCCACATTACTATCAATCCTGTTAACCCTTCCAGCTAAGCTCAATGGCTTGTGTTAGGAGTGGATTCGAACCCGCGACCTCACGATTGCGAGACCGATGCCTTAGCCATTAGGCCTCCGCCGCTTTAAAATATGAGGATTTGTTATTGTTTCTAGATTGAAAGTAGGTACCATTTATAAATATTCTTACTACCTATGAAAACAGAATCATACATATCCAACAAGCCAGATAGAGTGGCGATGACCGATTAAAGCACGAACGCGTGAAGATGTGGGATCTGGATTCGATAGTTTTTGTGCTAAACACCAAGAGATAAATTCATAAATATTTTCATTGTTAAATTATAACAATGAAACTAATACTAATTATAAATATGAATATTTGGATCATAGAAATAAAAGGTCGGACGTGATTTTGACCCTACGTTATCTAAAAATGTACTAGAATTTTATCATAAAACACAAAGTATGTCGAAAACACCTAAACGAAAATAGTCGTAACTATTTTAGACTTACATCATAGTAAATAACACTATTATATCAAATTCGAATCAACTATGATTCACTGCACATGTTAGCAGATAGACAGACACTAAATCAAAAAGTTAAGTTATTTATATCTTCCCAACTTCGACACTTAGGCCATAACAACTTTTTAGGTAAAACTAAATACTTTGTGACCTAAATCCAAACGGCAATAAATAAATTCTCACGTTCGTAGCGGTGTGACACCGGATTAACTTTAATATGAATCGAGCCTAAACAACTGGCTTTTAATAAAACAGCAACGCAGCGATAGCTTGACTCATGAAATTTATATTAACACCCGAGATTGTCTCGCAAAACATTCGACTATACAACGGCTTTTTTTGCTTTCAAGTCCTCCGCTTCAAGAACAAATAGAATGATAAGTAGGTTAAATTAAATTCTACAATGACTCTTGCGATTGATGTCAGCCTGGTACTGTCAAGTTGAAGAGTCAGTAATGTTAGTAGTTTAGTAAGGTCAATGAACTGAGTATAATGTAAAAGACGACATCTTAGATGTCAAGTCAAACATGGGATTTGTACCTACTAGAAAGTTTGCGGTTACAATCCCATTTATTACCGATGTGAATATTAACTACTAGTAGAAGTGTTTGTCTTGGTGTAGTTAACAGGGTAAAGTGGGATTGTTCCGTTATCCAATTTTTGTTATTTGTACGTCTACTTCAAAAAGAACGTCATGTTTTCATAAACTCTAAAATAGTTTTAGAGGTTCATTTCCCTGCATCGCGACCGATCGTGGCCGCACCTGTTCGTAGACGTATGGCTGATGCGCGCGGCCGATGATGACAATAGTCAGCGTATGAAAATGTATGGCGCTGTTTCCAAGATCTGCGACAGACCCGCGCGGCCAACTAATGAGATTGGCTGCGCACGTGCTCTGACTATTGTCGCATGAGCCATGTGACCGCGACCGGTCGCGATGCACGGAAATTAACCATAAGGACGTCTCAAACTGAGTATCGTTAAAGAATTAGGGCACAAAAATAAGACGTCAATATGTTTAATATCATAATCATGATATTAAACAGTATTATGCCCTGGCCACATACAAATGAACTATCATTTAATATTTTCCGATCCGACCACAAGCTTTTTAACCCCCCCCCCCTCCATATGTGTACGTAGAGAAAATAAAAATACATTTATCGTCGGATTGAATTATGCAGCTTGCTCTATCCTATGTTTTATTACTGTCTACTACACTATCAGTAAATAGTAAGTAAACAACCAATATTTCAATCACTAAATAGACCTAATCATACCCATACTACAGCACATATATGACAATAATAGGAACAATGTAAAAACTAGTATAAAACACCGACGGCCAGTATCTAACTCTCACTAGTACCCTGCCAAGTTCCTAACTAACTTCTTTGGTAAACTTATATTTTGGTTCGTGCTATCGTTACTGCCGATCGTGACTCTGCTGATTAATTCATTCTTGCGAGTAGGAGGGGGACGGGACTATTGTTTTTTCCCTCTTTTTAGGTTATTTGGCTTTGATAAATGAATAGGGATTTGTCTATTGTGGAGAAGGGAGATAAATTACTGAGCTGTTAGCGCAATGAAGTAACAGGCTATTGATGTCCATTCGAGACAGTTAGCGGTAACTTCAGATAAAATATTGAATAGAAGATCCTCGGATAACCGATGTTTGAATACTGAATATTTTTACTCGGCTTTGTGCTGACGTGAAGATTACTTGCAACTTTTCATACTTTAGCAGGCTTTTGTAAGATCGACGTGTATGCATTACAATACCTCCTAATCGATTTCGGTCACAGTGACTAACCTCATCTAAGGAACATAAACAGTTCGCGCTCCCTTTTTCCGTACTCTTATTTAGAATCTAACCATGCTCTCCTAGGCTTTTTCATAATAATCATTTATTTATTCACTAAAATGTGATTACAAGATGGTAGTAGGGTATTTGTAGGTACCTCACATTTTACCGTAGCAATGGTGCGCAAATAATATGTTAAACTTATAAATACATTTCATTTAGTTAAAGAAATTATTGATTTTATTATGTCCAATTAGAATCAATGTAAAAATTTTCGTTGTTACTTGTTTGTGTTGTTAATTAAAGTATGGAAAGAGGATGGTATTAAAGTCATTATTAATTATAGTGCAATGTCATCAAAGTCAGTATAAAATAAAATAATCAATTTTAACATCAATTGATTACATTATTTTTTTTATTTACACTAATATTATAAAGCTGAAGAGTTTGTTTGTTTGTATGTTTGTTTCAATTTGAAAAGAGTGGCCGCGAGTTTTTATTCTCAGGTTCTTCACCTATTGTTTGCAAGCTTGGCATTACATGAACATGTAGAATCCCGACGTATCACAAATGTGGTTTTGCATTCCAAGTGAATAAAGAATTTTGAATTTGAATTTGATCATGACTCAAAATTAGAAATCGTCTGAAAATTCTGAACATTATATTCAGCAATTTTTTGGTCTACTTTCTGTAACATATTTTACGTTAAAATTCTTATAGCATGAGGAAACAAAGCACTTGTTTCTGATTAACTTTGTTGCTTGTAATCTGCCGCATGCTGAATTTTCTTCGACAAATTTCAATTTTGTTGTATTTGGTAGAGTGCCACGTCACGTACCCATTGAGATAAGAGTTACGTATGTAGCGCTACCGCATAATGTCGCACTGCACTTCGCGATTTGTTACTGACTAGGTTTCTATGTAGTCAAGATGTATGGTGCACTGTTATGTAAGATTTTCGTAGTCTTGCTGGTTAAAGATTTTTCATTTATATTTTAATTCAATTACTTCTGTGCCGCCGAAAACTCAAACGCCGCTGACTTTTGAGACGCTGAACTCTGATGATGAATTAACAAATGAATTAAAAAGATAAATTAAATATAAGAAGTAGCGATAGAAATATTTTTGAGCATGACTCAAAGTTTACAATTGTTTGAGTGTTCAAAGGTTCTAATGAAGTAATTTTATTCAATTTAGTGATTAAAATTATTGTAACTCATTTGCATCTTTAACATTTATTTGTAGACACTAACGCACATTATTTGGATTGAAACCATTCGAGGAGATTAATTATTAATTATAATTAATTAAATTTCATTGTTACATTTCGTGGAGACTATATTAATAATTATAGCCTTCACAAAATCTAACAATGAAAACAGTTTGAGATTGTTTCAATAAATAAAAGTGATAGACGCGAAAAACTGTCAACAGCTATAAATTCCGGCCACATTTTGTAGAACACTAACTTATAATATTCAAATGCTATAAAACAGAAACGGGGCAGTCAGCGTATTTTAAATATAACGCAGTTTACATTGGAGCCGTACGTCATGCCATGATACCAGCTGTTCCCAAGCATGACCATGCGTCATTTTACCCGACGTTTTATAGCCGAAACGTCCATCGACGATATTTGCACTTAGAGGCCACGATTTAATGGTGCTACGCTGACGGATGGTTAATATTTGGATGAAAAATTTTCAGTGCGTATGTTAGACAATGATATTGGACAATGGGTCGTGTTAGGATCGGTATATTTTATCGTTTTTGCTGTGTGATTCTACATCAATAAGCGGCTTATTGTTTTTTGGAACATGAAAAGGATTGCTGTAATAATGGGATTTTGCGATACCAAGACATACTTTTTTAATGTATTAAGTACATTTAAAAATGGGTTCGTAATCGAGTTGATAAATAGCTAATCGATTTGCTAAAAAAAATATTATCCTCACCCTGCCCTCGCGTTGGCTGTATTAGGCTAATATCAATCACAAAAGTCATTGTACAATTAAATTTAATCTGCTCAGCATTCTATTTTGTTTTACATCCTACTGTACTTTTAGAGGCGCGAAGGCTGTAAGTTACATTTATAGTTTGCCTATACAGTGGGTAACAAACATCTAAACACCCAAACTTTTCCATTATAATGTTTGTAGGATGTTCACAGAGAATAGAATTCAAAACTTACAGTCGTTGAACAAGTATTCCCGAAGGGCGGAATATTTGAATAGAAATGTGCAAAAATGCGGAAGATCTCAATAGGGATCTGCTCTAGAGCACCTATTTTTCTAAAGACACTGTTTCTCAAGTTGAGGCATCGCCCACTCTTTACACCCGATGGGCCTTTTTTTAAATGTTTTAATAAAATTCCGTGTTGTCTGACAAATAAATCGGATCATATAATCTGGGGCTTTACTTTAATAAAAACGGTTATCTGTTTAAGTTAAGAAAAGAACGGATCAAATTCAAATCGGACCAAGTCTTTATATGATTTTAACATCAATATTTGTATGATTATTTGTCGATTCATCAGAAATCTTAATTAAATTAAATTTATATAATTACTTTGACGATAAGCAGTCACGTTATTGACTGGTTGTTTAGCAATTACGCCTGCTGGCTTAAGTGTTGTGGCCGGGCTCACTACAGCTATCTCAGGCATGGTTGTTAATTACAATGTCATCAATACTTTCTTATGGCGTTATTACTTAAAATTATAGTCCGTAAATCGACATTTATAAATTTTGATAAACTTTCGCGAATTGAACACATTATAAAATTATATATACTACGGGTCTTAATCGCGAAAATAATTTATAGTAAGATACTTCCTGGATGCGGGATCCAATCGCTGGATTGAACTACAGAAACCACAGGTCCTCTCCATGGACCGTCACTATGACTCCAGGATGACGAGGAAAGCGGTGGAAATAAAAAAACAGGTTAATTTCAACCGAGAAGATGGTTACCGTTTATCAAAGTAGTAGAATCTTGTGATCAGCAAGTGTATACACCGCCAAAAACATTACACGCCAGTGTGCAGATGTCTTTAGTGTATTGTGTAGAAGTAGTCGCGTTTCACGAAGGCGACGCTGAGCTGAACCAGTCTACCGGTGACCACGGCCGTAGCAATACGGTCGAAACGACGGGCAATAAATAAAGTGTTTTACCTTAAATTATTTACGCGATGACCCGTAGCATATTTAATATTATAACCATTTTTATTATACAAAAAAAATATTTTTCATTTAAAAAACAATACGAATAGAAGATGTTACAGATGCCTATAAAAAGGTAGAAGAGAAGTTAAGCACTAGTAAGCACTACTAAGTGATGACCCCACAAAGTTGTGGGGTCATCACATGAAAAAATTGAGAAACAATGTTCAAAAGGAAATCTAACTTTGTATTCCATTCAGCTGTGTGTGCCATAAAACACAGTGTTTAGTGCTTGCCTACATAGGTCGGCAAAATTCTAGCTTTGGTCAAGAAAGTTATAAGAATGAGGCTGTACTAAAATTACGTAACCTTCGTATCAATTGCTTTTATGTAAATGGATCCTGCATTTTTAAATACAGATTAAGAGTTAACCTTCGACATTTCAGACAACATTTAATTATAAGAAGTCCTTAAAAAAACTGCTGTTACTGCTATTCACCTTAGAGTGACAGGGACAGCACAAGAGCTAACGATATCTTTTAATTGTGTTGTGTTTGATTGGTCACCTGTAATTTTAAAGTCTAAATGTAGTGTAATAGTGTTTTATCGGTAAACGATATATACTTATATATTATTAATACTGACTCAGCGACCTAGCAGATCAAGACATCTGCGAGGTTAAGCAACGTTACCATTGCCGTTGTATAGATGGGTGACCATTTTCTAACATTGTCATACCCCTCCGTGCCTCGTTTCTGCGCCTAATCTCTCTCCGGTCGTGTCAGATTTCCGTTCCATCGGGCTATGAGAGTGAGGGAATAGACAGTGCACTATAATATATATTGCACTGTCTATTCCCTCACTCTCATAGCCCGATGGATCCTGAGTAGTTGGTTAGTCTCAAATTATATTGGTCGCCGTAACCGAAATCGGATGAGAGATTATATATATATAGAAGCGCCAAGGTGACCGTATGAGCCATTAGCGGCTCAATATTCACATAAAAATTTTCGTAATCGATCATGACCGCGGATACCTCGAGCAATGGAAAGTCCGCCAACTGTTCTAATCATTTCAATTAAACAAATGCCACTGCATCACTGACCCTATAACCACACTAACACTTTGTGCACACAATTATAAAAATAGACGTCTATCGGAAGACGTGTTGTCGCTACGACCTTGTTGTGTATCACGCCATCATGGCCATGGCCATGTTTAAAATGAGTCAATAGACTTGCTATTTAATCAAACTAGATGTTAAGTTAATCGGAAATCAATTAGCAATCTAATAAATTCTCCGACAGATATAATTATACAACAATTTGTCAAAATATAAGTAGACTATTATACCGTTATTGTTCCATCTAAAACATTGTATAAAGCTTCATTTAAAAAAAAGGAAGGCAAGTTAACAAGCCTAAAACACAATAAAATCTTCCTCAAACATAGCAGTGAACAAAATCTTAAGCAGCCGCTTTTAGTAACCTTTGTCAAAGCAGCTCTTTGAACTCGGCTAAAACCACATCCATCATTTCATTTTGCCTGTATTAGTTGAAATAAACCATCTTTGTAGTGATGTACAACACTGTTTTAGTCGACATTTTGTTTTAAGTATTTATTTTTTTAACGTTGGGTACCTACTTCCCGTACTCCACTTCGGAAAATGACATAAAGTTTTTTTCCTCTTCCTTACCATTACTGTATAGACCAGGCCTGCGCCATCCCTTTTATTTAAAACGTAAATAATGGCCGCAAAGAGTGAAAGAGAGAGAAAACTCGTGCGGTCTTTGACAGGTATTGTCCACAAAGTAGCGTTGTCTCTTTCTAGAGAGTGGTCAATTTTATAAACATTGACGTAGAGACCAGAGACAGCGCCACAACCTCGGCGCTGTCTCTGGTCTCTGCCTCAATGTTTTCTACAATATTATTCGGTAGAGATTATGACTCGTTAATTCTGTGCATACGCCAGTTTCAAGTTTAGTTTTTCTCATGAGGTTTATATTTGAAACTTCCGGCAAGCCTTAATTCGTTTGTTTTTTTTTAATAGTATATGTTACAAATATATTGATTTCACGTCTTCCAAATTTATTGATTTGGTTTTACCAATAAAGATATTTGAGTTTGAGCCTACTTTTAAGCAAATGATTAGCATTAAAAAATCAACATACAAAAAAAGCTATAATCGAAACATTTAATGGATTAAAACCAAAATCGAGAATCAATTCTAAGTTTAAATAATCAGTAATTAGCTGTATCGATTGCTTGGATTACAGGACCACACTCGATACTCGGTATCGGCAATGAACTTCAAACACTAATTGGGGCATCCTTACTGACAGTTGTACGTACGGTGCGTGGGAGGGGGTCGGGAAAATCGTGACGTCATCGGCAACCTTCCCCGGTATAAGGTTCATATTAAATTTATACAGAGTACGATAATATTTTCTTTTTTTATTTAACGAGGTGTTGCCCCGCTGTATATTTTTGTTTTCGAGACGTCATTACTTTAAATGAAAAGTATTTTGAATTTTATGGTGGTCATGGAATTTTATGAGCAAAGGTTTAATTCCTCTTTGGAGACAGGAGACAGGTTTACGTAATGAAAATAAAAAAAAGGTTGACAGTTGCATGTTAAATTGGACGATGAATGTTATGTATTCTGATTCGTTAAATTAGATATTCATTTTATATGTAACTGTTTGAAACAAACAAACATTTTATTTTAATTAAATGGTATTTTTGTTGTATTTTATGTTTAATTTTAGACTTAACGAAGACTATTTATTATATACACTGGTTTACATTAGCACTAAATTTCTAACCAATTCAGACCAAGCTCTGATCCTAGGGAGGATTGTTATCCCCAACTGACCCCCCCCCCCCATCCTAAACTCATGAATTTTTAAACTGATCCCTGACATTTAGGCTGTGTTCCCCCTCTCCAGCTCAGAACATGATTTTTGGCGCCATTATATTTCAATCACTCGGGTCAGCAGTGGGGTTTTGAAAAAATCCGACTGCTTAAAATTTAAAATGAATGTATCAATGTCTAAGCCCAGAAATAATGTGTGCTTCCACATCATACCCTCTGTATAAAGTCAAAGTTCCAAATACATTAATTGTTACAAATTGCAGCACATATTTTTTACATAATACAATATTTCAATAACATATACAGTAAACACATCGACAGCCTTCAGATATATTCCCTAAAGAGTGCCAAGTTATAACGTGCAAGAGTTTGTTCATGACAGCTTCATCCAGGGACGGAATCAGTATTCAATATGAATGAATTTTGACGTATATGGAACCAATAGTATTCGCATTTTTTTCATAAATATGTCAGCATTCCAATAAAGTTGGGAAATATATTCGATTGAATATATTTTGTTTAATGTTAAAGTATAACATTAAAAAAATATTCAATCGAATAATTCCCAACTTCGTTACTAGAGCAGCAAATTTCACAAAAGTTATAAAGCATACAGGCTAGTAGCTTGTTCGTTGTAACCTATCCGTAAAAATAACAAATGAATCTCAATTTGAATTGTTTCTAACCGTCTTACATCCTACGATAATACGAGTACATACAAAAGAAGTCAAGATATGTATTTAGTTAGATACATATAGCGATTAGATATAAACATATTGAGGACTTGTAGAATTGACTAACTCAATCAGCGCGATTGAGTTAGTCAATTCTACAAGTTTTCAATATTTACTCGTAAAATAAACTTTTTCCTTAAAATTGTTCTCAATTACAGTTAGTACTTATCATTTCCAGACGCCTATCAGCAAATTGCAATCAACATCAATTATTCCTTCAGTATTTTATCTCAGCGCATTGCACCACTTTGTAGAATCCGTCCCTGTTCTCTGTTGTACACTCTCTAGTGTCCTTAAATCGAGCCTCTCTGGATTCTTATCTAAAAGTTCGCAACTAAAGGTGTTACTTACTTTAAAAGTGTCTGAAGTGTATAAAAGCCTTTTTATTGTAGAAGGTGCAGCGTCAATATAAGTTTTAGAATTTGTTTCTAGCATGCAATAAAGGACTGTGTTATTGGGAATAATATTTTTGCTATTTAGAATGCTTAAACTTCTTTATCTACCATGTTTGAATGTTCTGAATCTCGTCCTGCGCCTAATCTCTTTCCGGTCGTGTCGAGTTTTCGTCTTATTGGGCAATGAAAATGAAGGAATAGAGAATGGCAAGTCCGCGTGGATGGCAAGTCTCTGATAAGAATGGCCGCCGTGACTGAGGTTCAGTGCCTAGAGTGCAAGTTGTTTTTACCTTAACGCGATCGACACATTTAAGACGTTTGACGCTCTGATTGGTCCGCTACAAGCTCTTAACCAATCAGAGAGCCAAACGTAGTAAACGTTTCGATCGCGTTAATGTAAAAAAAACTCGCACTCTAGGCACACAGATAAAGAAAATTACTATATTTTATTGATTTAGACGTGAAAATTTACTATTTATATTATTTTATTACTTTTATATTATCAATGAAGAATAAATGAAAAAGATCATTTTTAAAATAATATTTGTCCAAAATAAAGATGATGACAATTAAATGTTGAAAACTAAAAAGTAAAATATATTTGTTCAATTCAGCAAAAACATTCTTAGCATTATGTTCGGTCCGATAACTTTGCGACGAACCAAATTTCGTGCAGGGTAAGCCATGCACTTTTGACAGTGTGCCAAATTTGGATACCAGTTAAATTCAAATATAACCAGACCAATTCCATGTAACAATGCAAAACTTTGTGGATATAAAAACTATAAAAAAGGTTTATTTAACTTTTGGAGCCGTTTCAAATTAATTTCTGGTAGTTATTTTTGGCAATGCGTTAAATTTATAGCCAATGTTGTTTAATATTGGCTCGTAATGGAATTGTAAATATCTTGCTGTATTGTAAACCTTTTGTGGCCATTGAATGCCTCGTGGTACACCATTTTTTTTGTTTTCTTCTACGTGTTATGCATCAAACTGATTATGATATTTTTATCGGTTTATTTATAATTGATTTTAATAATAGTATTTCATGCCACTATTGATGACTTGTCGTCTCTAAACTTCTTGCCTGTAAACTAAGTACAGGCAGCATTCTATTTTATTGAAGATCAGCAAAACTCATTTGACCCTTGAGTCTTATATTGACCATAAACGGTTTACGTCTATCGAATTGTATTTCCACAATAACTGCTACTACTAAAACATCGAAAACTTATTAGACCTAAGATCCACTTAAGCTAGAAAGAGACATAAACATAGACTTATTTATTTTAAGTAATATTTAGTAGCAAAAGTAAACAAACTGGAAAGTCCCCAAGAAAATGTTATCCACAAAACTCGATAAATCCAACTTAAGTTTACATTGGCGTTTTTATATGAACACGAGCCTAAAGAGGTCTAATGAAAGTTAACTTTGGCGAACTGAGATAGAACTTTGTTATTGGCCCATACTTCATGATTAGTCCCGGGAACAAACGGGATCAAGGCTGTCACAATAAAGATAAGATTCATCAATTGGCCCTCCCTGAGATTATACCAGGGTTTAAAACAAGCTTTGTTAGGTTTTTCTCTTGATTTTTAAACAGTTTACGCTCGGCAAAGGATATTAAGTAAGCTGGGAAAAAATTAACGTAAATTATCTTTTCTTCGTTTTGAATTTAAATTCATGGAACATGAAATATTAGTGCTTACAAACTGAGTGAGTTTTGTGATCAGAAATTGTTTTGTAACAAGAACATAATTAATAAATAAAAAATTCGACTACTATTGTAAATAATACAAACCCCCAAATGTTATTATTTTTATACCCACCTTAATTAATCAGAAGAAAAAAAAATCAAGTACAACTTTAATGGCGTCTGACGCCAACTATGTTTTTTTTTTTTAAATTAACCAAACATTAGTTGCAAGAACTTTTCTTTTCTCCGGCTTTACCTATTGTTTGCGAACATGCTTTACATGTAAATGTAGAATCGATTTTTCACAAGTCTAGTATTTTGCTTTCTTAGTGAATAATCATAATTAAAAAAATATATGTGAATTTTATATTTTATTTTATTTTCTATTTTAAAATATATCTAGTATATTGTGTTTATGTAAATGTTTGTTTTTTTTTAAATCAATCGTTTTATTATAATGTTAGAAAAATGTTTTTGTTTTTATCTATTGACTTTATGTAAAATCGTGTATGTCTTTATTTAATTAACATTTTTCTACACCACCACCATGAGTTGGTATTCTTATAAACATTTCTGTCCATCCAAAGGTTGTCTGGAAGAGATTGCTCTCAGCGATAAGGCCGCCCATTGTGCATGCGCTTAAGTAATAATTATGTGATCACATAATTACAATGTAATGTTGTCTTTTTTCTATCTGTATTCTTTGAAGAATACCTAAAATACCCCACGCTTTACTGATACGAAATCTATAAAGAAACTTACAGACAGTTACATACATAAACCTTGAAAACATAACACTTCTTTTAAGGACCAACCATGTAAAAAGCATTAAACGGCAACTTTAAAGTATGTTTAATGCTGACATTACAAACTTGGTGATATTTAAACAAATTAAGTTTAAACAAAAGTAACCATCAAATTCACGGTGGAAATTCCACTAATCCCAACTCAAGATAAACGTACCAGTCACTTTGCAGACTTCCGGAAAATAAAACAGCATTACTCTAAAGCTGGGTCCGAATATGGCAAGGTACCTAATTACGTCATCGGGCTGCTATAGCGAAAAGTCAGCGGTGCGTGAACTTCGGACAGCAATTGTATCCATTGGACGAATGCCGGATTTTATTTCGGGTACGTGTCACGAATGTTTTTTTCCTGCTTTTTGTCTCAAGCTATGTTGGATTATATTAAGGATTTTTATTGAAAAAGGTTATTGTTCCCTGGGTGTGAGGTGGCGTTTTGATATTTGATATGAAAGGTGTTTTTTTGGAACCCAAAACATTGGGTTCGACTCTTATAATGCGGTGGTCTTATTTGAAACGAAAAAAAACCTTATAGAATTTTATAAGCTACGGGTCTTAATCGCGTAAATATTTTATTTTAAGGCTAAATGCTTTTGTTTTTTGCCCGACTCTACCCGTCTACCCGTGACCAAGGCCGTTGCAATACGGTCGAAACGTCGGGCAATAAACAAAGGAATTTAGCATTAAAATAAAATATTTACGCGATTAAGACCCGTAGCTTATAAAATTCTATAATGTGTACAAATCGCGATAGTGTACAAACATATATTGAAAAAAAAAAACCATTGACTTTGGTAGCTATAATTCTTCATATTAACTATTCCAATTAGTTGTTTATGTTGCTATAGTATTGTGTAGAAAATAAACGCTTTTATATCAACAAATTTCAACCTTTTCACAGCCGTAATTACTTCCGATTCTGAAACATTTATTGACCTCCCCTCATTTTCAGTAAACGAGTGCCATTTCAATGTTACAAGCTTAGGTCTGTCAACACAATTTATTGAGACATATAGCCTCAAGTGACGATTCGCCAAGACTTATAGTTTGTCGAACATTTTGTGCTCAAAATGTCTTTTTATGCGTCAATCCAAATCTATTTGGGTTTGTAAATGGGTTTTCGACGCCTACCATTTTTTCCGCGCTATATTTTATTTGCGTGCCCGGATTTTGTGTGTTTACTTTGAGAAGAAAGAGTTTCTGTAAGCGGTAGTACCTGCAGAATATTTTATGGCAATCTTTATGACGTCACGATTTTATTTTGAAAACTGCCTCGCTGGTGAAGAAGGACTGCTTGCAAGAGGTTGTGACTACGACTCCCTCACGGGACATTAAACCTTGTGTGATTCAAGAATTATATTCGGGTATACCATATCCCCGTGATAAGTTTATTTCTAAAAATCCCATGACACAAAAATTATTTACTGATACGGGAATTAATTAAAGTACGACGGTAAACTATTTGATAAACCACCGTATTTAAACAAACTGTTATATCGTGCCAAAAAAAAGAAAATGTTTGAAAACTTTTACTAAATAAATTAAATTTTGAAATATCATGAAGTATGTTTACCCCTAAATTATTTCTCAGACTACTTTGTAATCAAATTGATTAAAAGAAACTATGTTGTGTCTGCGAAGTTGTTGAATGTAATAATTTGTGACTTATTCGTGTCAGTGAGCCTAAAAGCTAAATTCTGTTGAAATATGGCTGCGACCTTCTTAATGTTCTACAAATACGGATAGACAACTTTTTGTTTTAATTTAATTATTTTAGAAAGACAGGCCACAATTCTTAATTCATTCAAATTGAACAGGCATTTAAAAATAGTGCCGTGTAACCCTTAACATCGCCAACACTGTTTTTCCTAATAGGAAAAACCAAATTATTTTAATACGTTGAATAAAAATCTCCTATCAAATGCTCACAAGACTTCGTAGTTTAGGAATGATGATAACCAATTAATCAAATAGTTGACAGCTCCATCAAAAATTAAACTATGTTCTTCACTATATCATGATGCCTAATTAAAAAAAAAATAACGGGTTGCACTCCAGGAGTGCCGGCAGAAGTGAAAACTTGAACATTATATTACATACTAATGAAATTTGAATAATATTTTTATCTTACTGACTTAATAATAAAAAAATATGAAATAATAAAATCCAAATCTAAAAATTAAAATAAAAAAGGAAAAAAAATAATCGTTACTCGGGCTCAAACTAGGGTCTTCTGGTTTCTGGACCGCCCGATTTCCCACCTGACCTATAGAAGACTGTAGATGGTGGCGAAATTGTCCTTCGTATTCTAATGATATTGTAGCAGTTTTTCATTGCTCTCCCTCCGTCTTACGAATTTTCGATCAGGTCACGTGTCCTGACGCGAGTTTAACATTATTTAACCATTTCAAAAAGTACACAACGCCGCTAAAGATGTTTTCACTTTAAAAATATTAATATATAAACACTACTACGATACAAACATAACATTTTCTTCTCTTTCCGAATCCAAAACATATTCTAGTCCACATATTTCCCTGGCACATACAATGTTTACGAACACAACCCAAGTGTTACATACATGCAGTCTAACTAAGAATCAGTTTCCACCCCGATATACAGTCACGTATAACAAACAATAGGCACCCCCTCTGCGGATTTTTATACACCTGAGGTCATTGCACTCCGAGCTGAATAAGAATGCCTTCGATACACAGGGGGCGGTAGTTTGAGGTGTTTTAATTAAATCTTTACGCAAATGCTATTTAAAAAAACAATCAACCAAATCATGCTGTTTGAATGAGCCATTTAATAATATAAGGAACTCTGGGTAGCTTCTATTTTAAAGGCCTTTTTGGTCGGTACCACAATAGTGCTGACACAATTTTATAACTGATTATAATTCCCTAAAATAGTAATGTAAAAGCATCACTATGTTTTGGTTAAAGGGCACTGTAGCCAGTGTAATTACTGGGAAAACGAGAATTATGAACTATATCGTACAGTGCCCTCCGTGTCTTGTACAATAATGCTTTCAGAATGCTGTTGGGGCTGCCCCGACGCTGCAGTGCATCAGGGATGTTTGCCGAAGCACGCACAGATTGTTTTTATGCAACGATTCGCAAGAAATGCACATCCCTGGTGCGCAGAGTTAGGGCCAGCTCGAACAGTATTCTGAAAATGATTTCTCTAAGACTGGACTGCCCATACATGAATCGGTGTGACCGTATTCATATGGTGTACATCCGGTAGTATTTTATGATTATGTTTTATTACTAACATTAGTCTTTAAGGTATTTGTTATATTTCAATATTGTTTTACTAACACTAAATGGATCAATGGTCTGAATAAATGATATTATATTATTATTATATATCAAACGAGGAGCGCGGTAAATATTTATGATGTGTGAATGACATTCAGATCTTAGCCAAACAAGGATATGGGTGGCACTGATTCTGTCATGGGCTAGCGTGACGTTCACCATTAGGCGCACGACCTGCTCGTTTCTTCATTACGTTGTATGAAAAAAACTTATAGTTTTACAGTAGGTTATACATGTATCTCGAAGGACTTTACAATTATACAATTAACAAACATAAAATAGAGACAACCAGATTCGGAACAATAATTTTAAGATCACTCAAAGTTGTACCCCTATTTGATTTGCGATCGCTGCACTGATGATTACATAAATTTTATTGTTGATGACTACTTTGATATTTTAAAAAATCTTCTTGATAGGAACCGTTAATTTTTCCAGGATAAAAATTGCCTGTATGCTCCAAGATTCCTGACGATTTCGTTCAGCAACAGAACTCACATCACTCAATACATATTTCATGTGTTCATATAGTCAAGGGAATATAGTGCGCACAAATGTCAAACTTCGGAAATATTTGAGGAAAGCGGAATTTTTCCTTTTATTGGAACCTTCTTTTTATAGTTCTAACCAAAATCCCAAAAGTCCCCATCGATCCGAGTGCCGCTGTGAAAGTTATTACGGGTGAAATTTAAAAAAAAAACTTTTTTCAGGAATATCTTTCTAACGGTCAGTGTAATCAAAAAGTGGTGTTGATCAGATTTGTAGCTTAGAAAATTCAGTTTAATTTCAAATAATTCAGTATGTACCTACTACCTACTGAACTAATTGAACTTAAGCTGCTTGATATCTTAAAGCTTGGGTGAATAATAATAATAATATCTTGGAACAATTCACACAACGCCACCTGATTCCAAACCAAACAGACCTTGTACTATGGTAACCAGACAACTGATATATATATATATATTTATATATTTCTAAATACATACATATTATAGATAAATTCATCACACAAAGTTTTATCCTGGGTGGAAATCGCAATCGGACACACTCCCACCGCGCTACATAGGCAGTCTTAATATTGATTACTGGGTCTTTCAAAAATGCAATTATTGGGCGAATAAGGTACATCACCAATGACATTTGATTACGTAGTCAATATCCTAGAATATTCTAGTTTTTAAGCCATCGGTCCGTGTGTCTCAGCTCTTTGAACGTTGACTGGAGACCAAAATAGGATGTGATGTAACTCGTCTCACTTAGTGCAGTGAACTCGTGTGAATATCTATTTAAATCGCCCGGGTGTAGTTGCTGTAGTGTCTGTGTTATTTTCGTCTCATTAACTGGTATCGAACGAAGTTTTTTTTTGTGTATATTCAGTTACTTCTGTGGATTTTGTTTTGTAATAGTGATGTTTTTATCCGACTGCGCAAGAAGGAGGGTTTATGGTTTTCGAGTGTAAGTATATGTATATTTCTTTGGCATACCCTAGAGCTTAAACGGGTTGATGGATTTTAGCTTGAGAGGTCTTATTAGATTCGTATTAGTACATTAAAATAATAATAAAAAAAATGAACTAAGAAATGCCAAAAAAAAACATAATTAAAAAGAATAATTTTAAATTTACTTTTTCTAAAAAGACCGCCTGTAATACGACGGAAACAAGATACCCTTCACATTTAATATCATGCAGTCAGAGGCACAATTTTTAAGTTTAACAGGATTACATTAATGCCTCCCACCGACTTGTTTCCGTCTTTTGGCAGTCGGGTTTTCTTCAATCTTAATTTTTTTTTATTATTTTGATTGTTATGTATGCCCGTTTGTATCGTATACAATCACTTGTATATACCAAAAAGTAACATACGCCTTATTACACATAGTAGTGTTTGCTACTACAAATCTTGTCCGGCACCGGATACCTGGCGCGAATGTAGGCGACCGGACCGGACGGACGCCGGAACTTTTTTAATATATTTTAGAAGATAGCTAGCACTACTGAAAGCTACCGTACATCGCCTAACACTTCTCACTGGGTACCCAGTCGCCGGCTACCCGGCGCCAGATTGAAACCGGAACATCTGAAAAGAGTGTTACAATAAGTTTTTGTTTTCAGTTGTGCGTTGATATTGACAATAACTGTTATAACAATTTGGTTCACAGTTCAAGACTCAGAATCATCCATAATTAATAGAACTAGATCTGTTTTTAAAACATTTTCAATGTACAGACACATTCATAACAGTATAGATACGAATATAAATTCAAACGAAACATTAAATTTGCATTGAAAGTTTATAGAATTGGTGCTCAACAGTACATAGTAGATAGTATCAACTGCATAATAATATTCAATATGCATAGTGTCTGCCTGGCACGTAATTTGTATCGCGTAGCATACAATTATTTGCGTAGCAGAAGCTACGAATTGTGTAGCAAAATAGTCGCTACAAACGTAGACTGTATTTATAGTCATAAGAAGTGTACCAATGCGAGTTTGAATTTCCATTTTGGTTATAACAAATTTCCTTAAAAAGACTTGAAGTTCGTCTCGAATCATTTTCTAAGTAAGCTTAGTTTATTTTTATACAACATTATCGGTTAAATAATAAATAATCTCTTAAAATCCTTCACTAAAAGACCCGTTATTCATTGAACGAAGTCAAGCTTTGTTCATTATCTTCGGTATGTCGATAATGAACCGAGCGCCATTAATTAGGTCCTAAATCATCATCAACCCTTAAGAATTTTTGCAAACGTTCTCCTTTATTAAATAACTAAGCGATTTGTGATATTTGCCAATTAAAAAACTTCTTGATATCTTTAACCTCGTCTTTACCGACCCTTGATCAATAGTAAAAAGGTTTGCCTTATATAATTAGACTTAAGGCCATCTTGTGGGGTACCATAACAGTCCTCATACTATATTGTACCCACTAAAGCTGATTTTAGTTTATATCATGTTCCAACTTTTTAATAAAATAATTTACATCAGTCTTTTAATATGGTGTATAGTATATTAGTCGCATCACCTTACCCCCATATAAAGTTTATAAACATTCAAACATTGTAAAATTGGCAATTTATAACGAGTGGCCGAGAGTTTTATTGCCAGGTTCCTTTCACCGGCTTGACCTATTGTTTGCGAACTTGGCATTACATGTACATGTAGAATCCCGGCTTATCACAAGTGTTGTTTTGCATCCTAAGTGAATAAAGATTTTGTTTTTTTTTTTTAATTTTAGTGTCAGTTATTCTTCCGTGATATAGTATAGTTAACACATCACTGTGTTTCAGTTGAAACACACTGCAATTACTGCGCAAATTGTAATGTGTTTTTTTATTGTTAAGTTGTTTAAATTTCATTACTTTCAGAATATATATACATATAATAACTGCTGTCCCGTGCAACTTCGTATGCGTCAATTTTCTATGTGTTTGCAACTTTTTCCCTTACTGTATATCGTAGGTAGGTCGTAGCGTGATTGTATATAGCCTATAGCCTTCCTCGATAAATGGGCTACCCAACAGAAAAATATTTTTTCAATTCGAACCAGTAGTTCCTGAGATTATCGCGTTCAAACAAAAAAACTCTTCAGCTTTATAATATTAGTATAGAATAACCCTAAATCACCTAAAACTAGTTTTTGGAGTTATGACCCTAACCACCTACAGTCTATTTTACTGGAGTAAAATAATTGTCTATTGTGAGGTTTAGGCCCTAAACCTGACAAAGAAACATTGATTTTACTCCGGGATCTCTCAGATGTGTACTAAATGGTTATTTAACACAAGTAGGTGGTGAAGGGCTAATTTGCTAATCACCTACCAGTTGTTTTTGGAGTTATGACCCTAACCACCTACAGTCTATTTTACTGGAGTAAAATAACTGTCTATTGTGAGGTTTAGGCCCTAAACCTGACAAAGAAACATTGATTTTACTCGGGGATCTCTCAGATTGTACTTAATGGTTATATAACACAAGTAGATGGAGAGGGCTAATTTGTATTTTTTTCTTTAAATTATATTCCGAAGGTATTAAATGTAATGTAAAAAAGCCAAAAGCGAGAGGTTATTAGTGTAGTAAAAATCAGCCGGTATATAAGAAAATGTAATTGTAAAAGAATATCAGCATTTTACTCGATGGTGTATAGGATGCGACTGCTATACGAGAGATTCCGGATTACCCTAACCGGCAAGATATTATCCAAAATCGCATATAATGTTCACAAGTATATCCACATATTTTTATATTCACAGATTGACCTCTTCAAATCTGAACTCGTAAACATAGAGGAATAAAACCTTGTAAATCATAATGGTCTCATACGCTTTTCAATATTATACCATTATAATTTACGGGATATTTTCTTTCATACAATAATATATAAATACCCTATTCAGTCAACGCTACAGACTCCCAATAAATGACATCTTTGGAATCAGCTATTCATTACAAACACATAAAATACCGGCATTTAAATGAATAGCCGAAAAATATTCCAAAAAGCATACCTAAATGCTCAGACCTTTGACATCAAAGAAAATTAATCTGAAAATCTTTGAAATTAGAGGCAAACGTAACACCAAAGGAAAATCGAATTGACGCGTTTGCTTCAACAAAAGAAAAAAGAACAGGAATACCTATCTACACGAATATATTTCGCGACCACGTAAAGATGTTCAAAGGAAAACATAAAAAACGCACAAAGTGAAAAGAAATTATATTTAATATAAGGAAAATAAAAATAAATTTCGAGAAATGTAGAAAACTGACATACTTGATATATTTTTCTTTTTTGTTTGTTATAAACCTAATTATACTCATTCCAATATATCTCCATGCTATATAGAAGCCTCTGTGTATGAATGTTATAGAATATCATTTTAACAAATTGTTAAAGAAAAGTGTCAATAGAAATAAAGAAGTCGATAAGGAGATATGTAATACTAAATTACAGTAAGTCTATTATTTTTTTCTGAAACGAATTGTAGTTTTTATTTTCCTACCTTAGGAAAACTGTAACAATTTATTTTCGCACAAACACAAAAAAATCACTGTATTGTGAACGCTATAATTAAATAAACATTGTTAGCTCTGGATATTAGCAACTTTCGTGATTTGTACACATTATGAAAATATATATATTACGGGTCTTAATCACGTGAATAATTTAAGGTAAAATACCTTGTTCATTGCCCGACGTTTCGACCGTATTGCAACGGCCGTGATTATGGACTCAAGACTGACCACGGCCGTTATTATACATATATATTTTCATAATTAGCAACTTATTTATGAAATTTTATTTCAAATTGCGTTTTTTGTTAAGTATCGGACCACGCTTTTTGTTGGTTCTTAGTTTCTAAATTTTACTAACCGCTTAAGGCTAAAATATTGAAAATAATAAGAGCTTTCTTAAAACTGGATAAATATAGGTATTAATTTTTTCACAGCACTACATAGTTACTGTTAGCCTGGAAAGCAACATAATATTTTAATTATACCTAATTATGTGGTTCTTAAACAAAACTTTAAATATAGACTCACCTTTATAATTATATCGACTACAGAGATTGTGTTGGTAAATGTATTTAGTTACCTACAAGTACATCGATACTTTTGAAAAAATCAAACGTCATTCAATCTAAGTGTTGTTTTAAAAGCTGATTTGGCCTTGACCGATAGTTCCAAACCTAGAAAGTTAATAAAAAGTATTACGAAAGAAAAGTAATATAAAGGTAGTCAAAGACATGATGTTTTTACTCCACTAGAAGTACCTCCTGGTCTAATATAAAATTTATGAGTCGTAAACGTTGCAGGGCATGCGATGAAGATACCGCCTAAGCGATCGATTGGAAACATACTCTCATTCAATTAAAATAGTTTTATGGGTTAACCGACGAACCTACTAAATTATCTAAAAGAGCAAGATCAAGTGAAATCTTATGCTGTTTTTATACTAATAGGATTCATAAACTGTATTTACAGATCACCTTTTGCCTGCCTGTGGTGCAGTGGAGTTTGAACGACTTCTGCGTTAGAGGTCGTAGGGTTATTTTCTCATACGGACACCACTTTGTGTGATCCACAAATTGTTGTTCCAAGTCTGCGAGTACTTTGTGCCCATTACTTGTATGTTAGTAAAGTCCACCGAGACCAACAGCGACCCTTACTGACCCTACTGCGAAAGTTGTCTATAAACAAAAAATAATTTTCATTAATAAAATATATAGGTAATCAAATGTAAATATTTCTATTCATACATGTCAAGAAGCCGAGCTAACGAGCCTATTTTATATGAAATAAGAACATCAATAATTTTAATTGTAATAAAAATAAGTTTCCTGGATAAGGCTGTATTATTGTTGTAAACTGTTGTTTATTACTCATATCTGACTTGAAATATAATTTGATATACCTATTTATAAAACGAAGCTTTAATATCAAATTTTACGCTCGAATAATGTAAATCAAAGCAATTAAGTACCCCGAACCATATCTCAAAACGTACCGCAATAAAACCTATCGCGAGCAAGAAGGAACGAGAAAATTCAAAGTCAAAGAACACCGTCATTACTTAAACTTTAATGTTACAGTGTGGACTGCGCTCGTGAAACATTGCCACTTAGAAGGGGCTGAGAATTTCAATTTTAGGTCAGGCCGCTCTCGAAAGGGATTAGACAGGCTCCTCAGAGGCGCTATTACTACAACCCTTCACAAACAACGGATTCGTCCTTTTCGCCTATAAAAGTAAAATATGATACGACTGCGTGACCCACTCGACGTTTCTGATCTCCTAGTATTTTGGTCGCGTTAATGCTGGATGATTTACAAGTTTTAATGTCAAAAGAGTTTTAAATGCTATTTACTGTGTCTGATTCCGTATAGACAAATAAAATCTTGCTATTAATAAGATTTGACATAAGTAATTAGTCCTGGACAATAAGTTAAGAATACGCATTGATGGTACTGTAATATGTGTATGGTTGAAGTTACATAAATTCGTTGTAAGATTATGCAGTATTTATATTATGAAAGCATGGGAATTGTGGTACAAATTGGGAGAGGCCTATCCAAAAGTGAACCCATAGAGGATGATTATGATATAACAAAGCTGACATAAGATTATAAATGTTGATTTGTACACGCGATTTGTACACATTCTAAAATTATATATACTACGGGTCTTAATCGCGTGAATAATTTAAGGTTAAATACCTTGTTTATTGCCCGACATTTCGAACGTATTGCAATGGCCGTGATCACGGGTAGTCTACCCGTGACCACGGCCGTTGCGACACCTTGAGCAATAAACAAGCTACTTAAGATTGTCAAAAGTTAAGGGTCAAAACTAATAGCAACTTTTGTTAGCTAACTATTACTTTTATTTTTATTTAATGTCAATAATTGATATTTTAAATACAAGCAAGTAGTTACTTAGTATCTTTTGAAAGTAACGTTCTAAAAATCCAAACACGAGTAGCATGTTATTACCTTATTGACACTTTGGTAATATTTCGAATTTAGTGTGTAAAATGTGTCGGAATAATATCAACATCACGAGAGTCGCAGACAGCGTTCCGGCAGATATTTTAAAAATGTCTGAAGTAAACTGGAAATTCAATTTTCAACAGCGTCGTCCCTTTCATAAGCTCAGATACTATAAGACATTGGAAAAGACACTAAGTCGTAAAGTCGCAACGTGGAATGGTCACGACAAATGTCAACTTTTGGTTTATTTTTTGGAACTGCATTTACTTTGACTTTGCTGCTTTTGCTGTGCTCGGCTTTTAATCAAAAAAACGTAGCAGACTCTATTGGAAAATCTAAATATAAAATTATGGTTGTTCAAATGAGAATAAATTCTATTAACAAACTTGGAGCTAGACCTGAGGCAGTTAGGGGTCTCAAAGGCAGAGAACTTATAAAAAAAAAAGACATCAAACTTATCATTACAATAAAACCAAAAATACACACATTTATATCTCAATAGAACTGTGATACCAATAATAAGGAAGAATGTAGTAGAAGTAATGTTCTTTCATTAAGTATTGCAGAATCAATAATTCAGTCAGACTATGCTCATACGTTTTCGATATTAATTTCGTCCGGCATAAAATAGACCTTATTGCTAAAGAGAAAATAGAACAACAATATTGTTCCAATGCAGCGTGCTCCTAAACATTTAATCAAAAGAAATATCGTAGGCGAAGAACAACTGGCAGAGATATTAGTAGCGTCCACCTTCCTACGCTACATGCCTTCGGAGGGCTCTTGGCCTGAGTTAAGCGCTGTAATTGGCTTTAGTCCAAATCTGGTTCTTAGAAATATACCCACTCGTCTTTTTGTTTTATTAGAAGCGTCTTCTATTGTAGGACTGTCAGGAGATTTAGATTCTCGTACTTTAGTTTTAGATTTAACTATTATTATATAAGATTTTTTTTACTAAACCATCTCTAAATTTGTTGGAAATAAAATCAAAACATCATTATTATTCTTACCCAAATAAACGTCTATAGCAGAACACTGAGCTCCATCGTAGATTGTCATAACGAGCGTCCCTGGAGCAAAAATATGGAAGAATTATGACAAATATTCTTATTTTGCTTGCCTCGGTTCAAAAGAATTACACACATGATTGACGACATCAGTTGTTGTTGTGTTTGAGGGCCCTTATTAGGGTCCAACAAATCCATTGAAACAATGATACAATAAGATATAATGATTAGGTATCTTGAAGGTTCAATTTATATTATGTATTTTTATTATTATAATGTAAGTTAGAATTATGATTAAGGGTGTTGTAATATTTAAGTACTATTTTTAAACTATCATTACCTTTAAAAGGAAGATGCCACCACTATTAGCAGATAATATAAAATCATCTGAACTCCCTTTAGTTCAAATTCAGAATACAGCCGTGTATGTTTTATTAGTTCAAATTTTAGACCCTAACATTTAAAATTAAGAGATTCCAATTCAAAAGCTGAAGTGAATATCCATTAGTCATTTCTTAGAAATTACTTTCAAAGTTTAACTTGCGATTTATGTGTTGGAACGTTTGAAATCGGCGGCGCTTTGTAATAAGGCACAGTGGGTATGAATACTACGATTGTTCCTAATCTTTACTGGAGGTTGATAGTAGTATAAAGAATAATAGATACTGAGTTCGTTGACTATGTCATAAATTCGTATCTGGAATGTTTTGCGAAAAAACTTCAACAGAAGGTTGAAGTTACACATTATGTACACAACAGCAATATACAAATTTAGAAATCCATAACATTTAAAGCCTTTCTTCTATGCAATAACAATTCATTTTCTAAAACTTTTCTTCGGCTATTAATTATATCACATTTCTTTATTCCGCAAAACATTATCAAACAATACTGGTTTTCACAAGCAAGTCAACAACCTTATAAAATGCTGTTAATCTACCAATGAATGAGCGATTTTATCCAGATACGAATTTATGACATAGTCAACGAACTCAGTATGAAGAAATAAATCAAAGTATATGTCTAGAAAAATAGCCGAGAATTCAGCAGAAAATTCGTGCAGCTTTTACTTTGAGTAGTACCATAAAATCCATTCACCTACAAACAGAAAAACAAGGTTAATAAAGTAAAGTCACCTTCAATAATTCGTCACAGATTTTGTTCGAGGCAAAATGCTGAATCGACGTCGACAGCACATGTGGTAGTCGTAAAATGAGCAAGGAGCTCACATTTGCCCTCTCCAATCGCAGATTGCTAAATAGGGTTGCATGCATTTGGAATTGTTTAAAATACCTTTTGGCATGATGATTGCTTGATAGTTGATTTATTTCCTATAATTTTGTAACTTAATTTTATTTGTATGTATTTTGACTTAAAATTTCATTTAGGTCTCAATTTGTCACAGTTGAGACTTTTTAGTAATCGACTAATTTTGGAAAACGATATTCCTTTATTTATAATTTTTTAAAATCGACTACAGCTAATCAGATAAATTTTCAATTTCTTACCATTGACAGCCCTGGGGTAACTGTTCTGGTCACGGCTTCTTTCAGTAATTTATTGCTTTTATTGACCGTTAGCGCTGTTAAGTACGACCCTGACGTTTTCTCAAACGTTTTCTTTGAGTGTTAACTTGTTCTTATTTAGTGGTTGAGTTTTTACGCGAATGGGATTTGTAATAAAACATAATTATCGATTACTGTCCGCTTTTAAGTATTTACAATGTTTTTTTTCAATACACTTTTTTGTTAAGCTTGCAGCCTTTTTACAGAAAAGCTTTAGTGTTTGTTTTAGTTATACAATTTTAAAATACTAAAACGATAGAAGCTAAGTTACCAACAAAGTTAATTGCGTTCATCTTACTATCCAGACTTTTAACAATTTCAGGTAATTCCAATTAATTTTTTGTTTGATCTTAAAAAGTTAAATCTCAAAAGTCAAAAGCATTTCAATATACGTACTTTCTTAATAAACATCAGAAAAAATAAATCAAATATCTATCAAACTTTATCACACGTCCCTAAAAATATTGGGTTGCTCTTTGGTAGGTACCCAAACAAATATTTTGCAGATATGTAGCTAAAGACACCCGATTTCATCACGTTCGCCAACATGTGTTCGAGTCGTAAGCTTCGAAAGTAGCCTTTGTATGGAACGAAGCCTATAAGTCCGAGCGGTCAGCGTCCGCACTATTTATTGTTGCTTCCTAATGGTTTATTGCAGATCGCCTTTTATCGTAATATATTGCTTACTTGGCTAGTTCCGAAACGAAAGTCTTAGTGCTCAATTATATTGGTGAAGAGGCCTTATTAAGGTCAAACATGGCATGAGTGCCAGTCAGTTACTGTTTCTTTTTCCATCTCATTTATTGTTCTAACAAACATTTTAAGACTTACGTCAAGTTCAGTATAATGGCTCATAACAAAGATGAGTGCAGATTAAGATCATTCGGAAAAAGGTTATCTAAAAACAAATAACTTTGGATATCTTTTTAATGTATCATAAACAGTTTAACTTCTTCGAAGTATATCATTTTGTTCTGCGAACTTTAAGTGTATTCCTTTGTAAACGTTCCGAAGATAGTCCAATTACGCATTTACAAAAAAAAGGTCAGAAATTCACAAAAGGATCTTATCTAAGTAACATTCTTGGAGAGTACAAAAGGAATGACGCATTTTAAATCTATTGCTAAAAATTATACACAGAATTATTCATTTAAAAAGGCCCGAGAATGAAATGCTCAAATTTTTTCTTCCCTAAGGGAATCGCTTTTCATCTTTCCTTCTTTTCTTTTAAATATTTAAAATTTGAGGCCTCTCTGAATATTGGTGTTATAGGATTCGGTAGAATAATCTCTTGATATTACATGTCTTGAATTTGATAAAAGAATATTAATATTGCCGTCAGTTCCTGCACAAATAATAGTGGAACGTGATCAACATTTTAATTGCCGCAATGTAGCACACATGAATTAACAGCTTTCTACTTTATTCATTCACAGAAATATAAAATCAATTTGTTTTATTGCGATCTTCTAAATATTATTCGCGTCCTTACCTTTTACTCTTAGTTTCTCTACGTTTTTGGTACTTCTGTTTAAAAAACAGTTTGAAAAAAAAAACATTGTGAGAAACTCAGTCACCCAGTAACACCAAAATATTTAATTGAAAATTGCTAATAAAACTTACTACTGGATTTACCTTAGTTTATGTACTACTTGTAAACATTTGACTAAAGAGGAAGTTATTTGAAAACATAACATAGTTGAGACGAGCTGTGAAAGAACGGGTCGTGTTTGAGCATAGTAGGGGTTAGGAAGGGGACGCTCATCACATAACTTTGTAAGATTTCACGAAAGCACTTCTTTGTGAGTAGCTGCTTTTGTCATCGCGTAGTTCCAAACTATCGTTGAGCACGAATACACTTGTTTTTGTTTTATAGAAATCTTTTGTTACTGAGTCAGCATTTTAGTTGAGATTTAGTTTTGTAATTACACTTTTGTTGAAATAAAATTTTCGCGTTTAAAAATATTGTTTTGATGGCTATTGTAGTTGTTGTAATTGATGAACTTCTTCTTGTTATTGTTCTAAATGAAATTATTGAATAGTACACTTAGTTTAGATAATTGTAAAAGCGAGATTTGGGGTAATTTGAATTACTTTTTTGAAAAAACTATTTCTTAGGATAGAGTGGATAACCCCTAACCATACTTTTATAAGTTCAATAATAAGGTAACCAGAAGCAACCAATATGAAAAATATAAAAGCAATTTAAGTCACAACGGAAGCGACTTCTTACAAAAATGAATTATCTTATTTTTTTCAAGCTATTCAGAGTAAAATATTATTCACTTATTCATTTCAGGAATAGAATCCTCATTTTCACTTGACGATCCTCGTCATCCATCGTCATGTCACAAACAAACTAATTTCATCATTCTATAACATTAAGATTAATGGAAGGTGCTTACATAAATCAAATTTCAAACATTACGCTACAACTCAGAGCGTGACAAGTGAAATGATTTCAGGTTTCAGAGTGGACAATCTAGCTAATTTCACGTTGGCTACTAAAATAGTGTTCATATTTTATGCGACCGCAGCCTGCTTTTAAATGTTGGTGCAAGCCACCGAAATGAAGCGGATTTTGTTATTTTAATGATAATTTCGGTGTAATATTCTGGAATTGCACTAATTTTGTGCAGGACTTGCTTGGTTTCAGCTTGTTTTACAATTAGTACTATTATTCTGCACTTTGTATATTACACTGTACCTTCTGGTAACCATTAAAGGCAGCATCTGTGCCTTTATCAGTGCTTACGGCGGTATGAAATTCAGATTGATTACAATGACGTGTTTGTGTTTCATGTTAATACATCAACGCTCACGGTGTGTGCGGTTATTTATATTTTATTTTTGAAATCACGACATCATCCTTGTCATCGGTAATTTAACTAAAATATATTTGATTCTTGGTCCTATGTTTTTCAACTGATCTAGAACCAGATAAATTTAAGCTTCGAAGAATATATAATAATTAGAATGAAAGAATTCAATTTATTTATCTTACATTACATCTTACATCTATTTATTTATGGCAAGTATCACTTCCAATTTATTTTTAGTTTTGCGATCTGAAATTAACAAAAAACAAAATCATGTTAATAGTTCCTTAGCGGAAGTAGTCCGTATAGTTCTACCGTTCAGTTCTATTAGTAGGACTAATTTAACTCTTTTCTCCAACACAAACAAAAACAAACAATCCACATGACATAAATTAGTATTTGTGCGTACACGACATTATATACATTTTTTACATGTACGAGGCACACGAACAGAGTGAGTAGGCTTTATAATATATGGCGACATGACATAGTAGTCAGTAAAATGTATTCACAAGTAACAAAATTTAAAGTACGTTTTACTTTAATCCTTTCCCGCATTTACTTTTGTACCAAGTCCTAAATATCAGCTTTTAACTCCCAGGTATACAAAGCAAAGTATAATCTACTCTTTTATTCATAGGCTCCAATTTTCCGTAGCTACTCGCTACGTAATATCACTTAACTCTCTTGCAGGTTGCATATTGATATTAAAATGCAACGTGATACTGGTATTACTAAACAAGTATTTTGGAACGGAATATTATATTAAAATTGTACATGAAAGAATAATGACATTGGTATAGATCGTTGGTTGGTCATTATATAATGTTATGTCGTTGGTATAGTGATGGAAGAGGGTACTGTGTTTTTAAGTTTTAAAATGTGATCCTGAAGTTAACTCGAGAAGCGCAATCATACGTAAAATTTACGTGTAATGAATAATTTTATATAGGACACGTACTAGATTTTTGTATTATTCATTTAATATATAGTCTATGAAATAAAAAAGTATTAATTAAACAATGTTTACATTTTATTTATAGTTTCAGAGTTATAAGTATGAGAACATAATGAAATTGAAAATAAAAAGGGATTCTCTAAATTTTTTCTAATATTTTAATAAAGTTAAAAAAATGCACATTATTTAAACTTGTGTTTTTAAAATTAAATCATTTTTTATCAATACTTTGGTATTGATAAAAAATGTTTTAATTTTAGGTCAGTCAAAAAAATCTTTATTCGTCTAGAACATGCGCAAAAGTTATTTAAAGCCCAAACATACGTCAAATAAACGTGCAACTGTTATACCAAAATTAAGGCACCAACCAATTCGGCAGGGTCCTGATAGGTCTCAGTAGCTACTGAGTTGGTTCGGTCTAGGCAATCCAGTCGTACATGCAAAAGATTCGTCGTATTTTCGTCAAAGTATACGTTATAAAGACGTAGATTGGGCTTCTAGGGTTAATTTACTACATATCGTTTTAATAATTAGTAGGAAATACATTAGTTTACCATTCAACCACTTTTTAAACTCATAGATTGAGCGTAGATGGCTTTGTTACACTATTTGAAAGAATGGAGTAAAAAGAAGCTGCGGAAGTCTTCTAGTGGTTAAGGCATTTGTAATCCATAATTACAGGGCAAATGACACTTTTCAACTAATGTCTCAACTAATGAGCGCAGTATATGTGACATTCAGATCTTTGGGTGGCACTGATACTGTTATGGGCGAGCGTGACGCTTACCGTCAGACCCAGGACCTGCTACTCTCCTTATTTTGTAGTATAAAAACAACTCGCAATCGAAAGGTTGTGGTTTCGTATTTCATATATTTTCCAAATAATTCAGCTTAACTTGAGGGGGTATTAAATATTTGGTGTGTTTAAGTAGTAGTCGATTGACGTGTTTGTATTGTAAAATTAATCATTTTAGTGTAGGGCTTCTTATTTAATACAATGAATTATTATTACAAGTTAAATTCGTTCACATATAACTGTTGCGCATGTAAATAAAACCTCAGTTGTCACAATATTATCTTTCACCTTATTTAGCAACAAAAACTCGCGGCACCTTTTAAAAATTGACGATTTGAACAGAGTGGCCGCGAGTTTTTATTGGCTCATTTTTTCTCCGGCTTTAACTATTGTTTGCAAACTTAGCATAACATGTAGAATCATGGAGTTTGCATCCTAACTGAATAACGTTTTTTTTTATTTTTATTTAAATAGAATTTGTGTACCTAAGGATGGTTTGGCAGCAATGACGGTTCATATTGCCAATACAATACGTTACACTGTAACATTATAATTATTATAGCCACATTACGTGGAATTTCATTCCATTATGTGTTTCTGTTTATTTGGTATGTAATTATTGAAAGGATTGAATAGCAGTCATTAAAACTTTCGAATAATTATCGTTACACAAAAATGGAAAACAGAAATGTGTAATCAAATATAAGCAAAGGACAGCATTATGACATAACTATTACATCAGCCATGGTGTCATTTCAGATTTAATTGTTATGGGAAAGACAAAGGCATGGTATAATATAATTGTATGCTGATTCTGAGTTTGATGGTAAGCATTATGGTAGCCCTTATGAGAGCCTGTGCCTCTCAAATCCTTGTTTAGGTATATATATGTCAAATAAATGCACTGGACTGAGCTCTTAGACATTAATTAGCACATAAGTCCAATTTGCCCAGTAATTACATTTGCTACAGTGCCCTTTTACCGAAACATGGTGACGTGTGGCTCCTTTATTTGTAAGTTTCATTACCAAATTAAATCATCATCAGCCTATCGCAGTCCACTGCTGAACATAGGCCTCTCCTATTGCACGCCACTTTGTTATATCTTCGGCTTCTCGCATCCAGCACCAAATTTAATGCCTAGACTTATTTTAAATTATTTGTGATTTTACAAAAAGAAGTTATTTGACTAAATTTACAATTTCGGAGAGTTGAAATGCGAGCGTTTCTCCGGCAACTCCATATTTATACCTACTGATATTATAAAGATAAAGGGTTTGTTAGTTTTTAAGTTTATTTGTTCGTTTGAACGCTATAATCTCTTAGCGCGAGCAAGAATCTAACTAGGTTTTCACGTTCACTTATCAGAGAAACTAGCGTTTCGTGTGCGTACCTATTATAATTTAAAATACGTAAGGTAACGTCTAAAACTATAGTAAACTGACAAACGTTATCTATACCTAATATTAAAAAGCAGAAGAGTTTGTTTGTTTGTTTGAACGCGATCAGGGACTACTGGTTCGAATTGCAAAAATATTTTAGTGTTGGATAGCACATTTACCGACAAAGGCTATAAGGATGTATAAAATAACGCTTTGACCAATAGGAGCGGAGTAGTTTTTTGAAAAATCTTGCAAAAACGGGGAACATTGACGCAAACGCAGTTGCGCTGGTCAGCTAGTAGGCTTATAAATTTCAAAATGATTATTTATTTCAATTATGGCTTTTTACAAGCCTTGTTTATGATAAAATGAATTGATATTAATTTTAAGCTTTGACTTTATACAGAGGGGTAATCACTTATGCGCGTTTGTATGGTAGAATCACCGACTAGGACGCCTTTAAACCAAGAGATATAGAGACATCAAATCAAATCACTTATTGCAACTAATTATACATACTGATGTTACATATTACAGACAGATTAGGTAAATACAGACAGTGCAGTTCTAGGAAACATATAAGTCTTTATTTTTATAAGATTCTTAGCGACAAGACGACCACGACCACTCTGCCAAGAGTGTCGGGGACGGAGAAGAATTAAAAAAAAATAATATCATAAGACAACTAACACAACGCTATCTAATCTAAAAACTAAGCATAGTTTGTACTATGGAAACAAGACAACTAATAAAGATACTTATATATTTTTAAATACATATATAATTATAGATAAATAACACCCAGACACAGAATAAAACCATCGTGCTGATAACACAAAGTTTATCCTGGGTGGGGATCAACCCACGACCTCCGGCTTAGCCGTCAGGGTTAATAACCACAAGACCAAAAACCCAATCAAAAATATGTTTATGAAGTTTAAATTTTACCCATGTTTTGGTTATTTGCATACTACCTTGTTTTAGTTTCCTAGTACAGGAGCCATTTAATTTTAAAATATACAAAATTTTAAAAGTCAAAGCCATAGTCAAAGCCACACTGTACTTTTTCTTTTTGGTTTAAGCATCAGTTTTAACGTTTCCTCAGTAAAACTTTTCCAAACTATTTCCTAAAGAAAAAATGCAAAAAAATAAAGAAAATTCATACTATACCCGTCTGGCGCCCGTTGCACACAATCCGCTTTGGCCAAAACTTGGCCGGATTAATATCTTTCCTTAATCCGCATAAGTACAAAGAAAACTTGGTGAATTTTTTCGTAATGTAACGGGTTCGGTAATTTTGATAAAAGATGACAATAAGAGAAATCAGAGAAGGACGTTAACAATCATAAATAGAATCGAATTGAAATTAACCATATTATATTATAAAAGTGTGGCATACGGAATGTAAATTAATTGGTATGTATTAACTTATGTATCTAATTAGTTAACTTCTACATCATTTTTTTTTTTCAATTTACTAATATCAATTTTATAATAAACTAGACTTTTAAAAAGCCATAATTGAAAACAAGTTATCATTTTGGAATTTGTAAGCCTATAATGTAAAGTTATAGCCCTGAACTATCTGTCGTCCGCGGCATCGCCTGCATGGATGACTTTACTCCAGTTAAGGGTTGATTTATGTTTTCAATCAAAACGCTGAAATACGTGTTTCTTTTTTTACAAGCACAGATTTAACTTCAAACCTGACAAAACTTCATACAAAATTGCAACTCCTATTTTACCTGGTTAGGGGTTGATTTTCCAAAAACGCTGAAACACCTGTTTCTATATTTTAAACCAAAAAACCAAATAAGAAATTTTGCAGACTTAACTTTAAAAGTGACGGAGTTTCATACAAACTTACAACCCCTATTTTACCACTTGGAATTTCCCTTCCTATCCCTTCTTTTTAATAACTTATGAAACACGTCTTTAAAATGTCACGTCTCTACGATCAACGGCTTAGACTTTGATCCGTCAGTCAGTCAGGACAAATAATTTTATATTATATTGTTAAATGAATCCCTAATGTCAATGTCACCGATCTTCACAACAACAAACGCTAAAGCTACACAAGTCAGATATAAAGCCTATAATCTTTCAAAAATAAACTAAAGGGCTGTATCAAAGTACAGTTAAGCGATCGACAAAGTCATTAATATTTATTGAGCACTCCCAGTTCTATCACTGGATTCAATGGAATCATTTCGAAAGAAAACTTAATTGCTTTGAGAAATTGAACCAATTGAACGTTAAGACCTTAGAAACGTGAGGGATTCAAAGACTTGATTGCTAGAATTGGTAGTACAGTGGTGTTTTACAGCAAATTTTAACCCAGTATACTTACGAATGCGAACGTTTAATGTGCTTTGTGACATCTTTCAAGGAACGTTTTATTATTTGAAGAATGGCCTATCGTTTGACTTGAAATTTGGTGTTTAATTAACATGCAACAATAAAAGGTGATGGAGATGTGCTCGTAAATAGTGGTTATGAAGTTACAAGAACATAACTAGACTTTCACGGTCACTTAACAGAGAAACTATAGTAGTCTCGGCGAACCTTGATCCCTATGACACTGACAGTTATTCCCACGACACAACCTTGTAGTAGCGTCACCGTTATATTATAATCGAATTGGCGGTGTCTAAAAATGATATTTATTAATTTTAGGCAGATATATGCAATTACAATAATATCCCGTTAGAATTATAATAATTATTAACACTTACAAGAAATTATCTCAATCAGACTTTACGTTGACGTCCTGCAAAAGTTACTCCGTTTGGAAGATATCGACTAGTGCGGAAAAGTATCGATAAACAAATATCGAAAATGGAAACGAGTGTACAAAATACATCAATAGAGTACCTACGCTCTTAGTGTCAGATTTATAATCATTTAAGTTGTTTGCGATAATAAAATAAAGGAGATTTAACAAATTTATTGTATATACCTACTCAAATAAAACAAAAGCGGTTTATTTATGATTTTTTAATATACATTAATCTGAATCTGACAATGGTGTCACCGATTGCGTCTCAGACTCGGAATCCGAACTGCAGCTGCTTTCTCCTATGTTTATTAAAAACGGCTGGTCTACTATATTGTCGTATCGCACGTCTCGATTCCAATCATCTAAGCATAGTTTTTTCGTCTTTTCAACCACTTTCCTACAATTGTCCGGAGTCAATGTCAATTTTAATTCACATTAAAATTATACAGTCCGACCATGTTACCTCTGCATCGGAATATTGGCAACCCCATATACAAATACACGGATACTTGTAAATATAACAAGCATTATAATTATAGTAATGTAGATTATATTTTAAAAACATGTTTATCGATGTGGCTGAATGCAAGTCACGCCTTTGCCTATAAAAAGTTGCGATATATCGACACGACCCGTCACTAGTATGAACTGTCATAGGGATCAAGGTTCGCCGAGCTGATTATAGCGTTTCGTGTGCGTACCTATTATTATATATTATTATAGATAACGTCTAAAACTCAAGTAAACTGACAAATATTACCTATACTTATAATATTATAAAGTTGAAGAGTTCCTGCGTTTGCGATATTCCCAGGAATTCAGGTTCGAATTGAAAAATAATTTAACTGTTGGATAGCCCATTTATCGAGAAAGGCTCTATAACACCACGCTACGACCAATAGGAGCGGAGCAGCAATGAAAACTGTTGCTGTTGCTGGGTCAGCTACTGTAAAATAAAGGTATTAGCTCTCTTAATTTAATTTCAAATAGGCACCGCTGTACGCTGGTATCTAGTCCCTTGCGAAGGGCAAGGTGTTACGTCCCTCCAACACAAAAGGAGAATACTCCGAACAGGTGAGTTAATCTAACAGGCAACGTTAGGAACGTATAAGTATAGCTAGCAGCTATGAAAACTCCAATATCGCGATTTTGGATTTGACGCGAGCTGTCAAGTGTCAGTTAAATATTATTAAATGCGGGTACCGTCACACCCTTTACTGTTATATATTGGAAAGTATTTCAGTTAGTACAAGTTCTTGCGCTACAAATCGTAAACCATGTCATTAATGTTCTTTTTCTATTTAATCTGATAGGAGTCAAAAGTTGGTACCCATCTTCAATAGATAGCGTTATTTATATGGCTACTGTGTGGCTACAGAAAAACCCCCACAAAGATTATCTACAAACAGGGAACAAACCAGAATATCCCTTTATATATGCAAGTAATCCCATATTGACCTATCGCGATACGCAACCCAATACATCAAAATTGGTGCGGACAATACCAGCGTGAGTAGACCCTTTATGCTTTCATTTTATTACTAAAAAGGTCGATAACGACGGGTCACGTTAACTGGTCAATTTTAGAAAGATAGCCAGATTAAATTGACCCTTCATTTTGTGTATAGTGTTGGTATTTACAGGTCTTTATAAAACAGCCTTTGTAATATGTAGGTCAGACATATTTTCTGTTATAAGTCAGTAGACCGTTTTGCTGAATCGCCTCACTAAGCTTGGGACTGATTTATAGCGGGTAAGAGCAGGCAATGGCTTCGTATGGATTAGTACTCTTTATCCAGTGAATTTCTTTTGTTTAATTGTTTTATATTGTTTTATTAATGCTTTGTACTACTGTACTTTATACCCGTATTATTTTTAATTCATTTTATACAAAAAAAAATTGAATTTAAAGATATTTTTCAAGCCGAAGTATATAGTTATAAATGAACCATCGATCTCTATTTATTTTGGTTTTAATTCTTCATTAGAGCTTTTGATTTTTTATAATATTAAAATCTGTCTCACTATTTTAATTGTTACTATTATCTATTAATTTTAACTTTCATTTTATATTTGTATTGTTTACAAAAATATAGTGACGAATGTAGCTTGCATTGCGAAATTAAAGTTACAATACGAGTAGTTGGCAGTTGAAATTCTCCAGTATCATAAATTCCAATTCTGTCACATTCCAACAGTAATTATGTGCCCCAATGGCCTCTCTTTTAGCCACATACCCCAGAACGATAGTTGGCAGTCAAATATCCTGCCACATAATAACATTAATGATCCTAATAATGCGATGTATGGAACACGTTAGCACGGATTGGCCCGATACACCAAATGCTGTGAATAATGCTAACATTTTGCCAATTTCGTGTCATTAATTATTTGGTATTAAAACTCAAATATTCAACCAATATTCAACACTAAAATGTAGACCGTTGAGTTCAAAATTGATTGCGTGATTTGTTTAGAGTTATGCGATAATAACGCTTGCATTTTGTTGAAGTGTAATTTGTACAACGGAGTTTTTATTACACCCTGTGACAGTATATTAGGTTTTGGTTTATTTGTTTGCTCATTTCGTGTTTTCTCTATAAAATTGGAGCAATAAATTCTGCTTGAAGTGATTTTTATTTGCACTAGTTATTGAAACAACAAACAATATCATCTATGTATCGAATGAAATAGAAACACAAAAAATGAAAACAAAAATTGATTAGTTGTGTTGTAGAGCAGTGGTTTCCCAGTGGTGATGAACCCACGGGTTATAGTTGATCACGCGTTCATGTTTTATGCAAGCAATTTGTGTGATTTGTTTCATCACTACTGCTCAAAACTGATGAAAAAAACATGGCGAGGAGATCATAATGCAATATATGTTCGTAAACTTTCGCGATTTGTACACATTATAGAATTTTATAAGCTACGGGTCTTAATCGCGTAAATATTTTATTTTAAGGCTAAATACCTTTGTTTATTTCCCGACGTTTCAGTTACAGTCTTAACTGAAACGTGAGGCTAAATACCTTTGTTTATTTCCCGACGTTTCAGTTACAGTCTTAACTGAAACGTGAGGCTAAATACCTTTGTTTATTTCCCGACGTTTCAGTTACAGTCTTAACTGAAACGTCGGGAAATAAACAAAGGTATTTAGACTTAAAATAAAATATTTACGCGATTACGACCCGTAGCTTATAAAATTCTATAATGAGATCATAATGTTCTAGAACCAATAATTAAAAATTATGTGACATCTACCATTCCTCAGTGCTCCCGCTTGGTGAATTTTGACTCCTACCCTCTCAGAGAAGTGGCCTAACTGGACACAGTAGATGCCGTAACTGTGCTTCAAAACAAAATAAGGCACGATAATTAAGCTTGTAACAGTGACAAACATTTACATTCGGAATACACAAATACAAAGTATACATAAAAAATCTGAAAAAAGCCTTCGTCAAACAGCGGATGTACTAAACGCGCGTTAAGGCGTCAGCACCAAAGTGTCAAATAATGTGTGTGTTCAGTACATAACAATGCGATACAGCGCGACTGTAACCTGGAACTACAAAATATCGGGAGTACGTTAGTATATATTACTTCAATGCCGAGACAGAAGGTATTATAGAATGCATGCTCGAAACGTAGACATCGCGTATGAACACAGAGTCTCGAAACGCCTTCCGAACCAAGAGGTATGAGATTCTTCTCCGTGAACAATTCATAATTCTTTATTCACTTAGGATACAAAACAACTCTTGTGATACGTCGGGATCTACATGTACATGTAATGCCAAGTTCGCAAACAATAGGTAAAGCCAGAGAAAAGAACTGGCAATAAAAACTCGCGGCCACTCTTTTCAAATTGCCAATTTTACAATGTGTGAATGTTTATTAACTTGATATGGGTGTAAGGTGCTGCGACAAATATACTATACACCATGTTAAAGGACTGATGCAAATTGTATTATCAAAAAGATAAAGCAAAATCAGCGATGATGTCTATGTCTATGTTTGAGCTGCTCGAGTAAGGCACGTATTAAAAACTACCTTCTGTATTCTTGGTATTTTGTGCTGGAACCCTTTAGACGTCTTGACGTGCGCTAAATACGCTTCCCGTTTGACGAAGGCTTAATATCTAAAATGTCTTTATTCTAAAACATTGACTAAGTAATTGCCTACACTTGGATTTTATACTCAACAGTATGATGAACGTGAGCCCAAGGATATTGTTAATAGGGGACAAAAATGGCACAATATATTAGTTTTATATGTGTTTCGCTCCCAAACGGGTCGTATTTACGCGATACTGTGGGAAAATGGGCCTCAATGAGATTGTGTCCACTGGTCTCAAACGATATAACTTTATTTATTACTATTTTTATGTGAGCCTGGATAATATTTTCATTTTAGTGGACTGATGTGCCGTTGTTTTGTGGACTTTTGAGTATTAGACTATAATTATGGACATTCCGAATGGCCTATAACTTACTACTGTTATCTATACTTCCATTTATTTATTAATAGGTATGAAACTTAACAGCTTATTTACAATGTGACATGGAATTATCATAATGACATTATACTCTAAAGCCAATCACAGAGTTTCACAAAACGTAAAGTTTATTACTTAAAAATAGTAATTAAGATATAAAGTAGTAATAAAAATACATAAAAAAGGAAATAGTAGCTTAATATATATAGTGAGTATGTTTGTGATCTGTTTGCGATATGACTCTTCAGGTAATTGATATTATGTCAATGTTTTCGATATGAAAGCGAGGTAGGATTTTTTTCTGTAGTTGGTGCGATGAGATACTAATACTATTTTTGTATGTAACGGAGAAACCTAAAAACGAATGGACCGATTTCAAAAAATATTTCACCATTAGAAAGCTGCAATATCGGAGAGTAACATAGGCTATACTGTCAAAAAATTAGAGATCCCTAGGAAAATTACAATAATGTAACTCAAGGTATAAAAAACTCCGATATCAGACAGTACTAGACCAGCGGATCCACTCGTATGGAAAATGATTTAAAAAGACAAATAACTCCCCTGTATCGCGGGGGTTTTATAAATACGCAATTAATGATCACGAAGTAACTACTTACTTCGTGATCGTTAATTGCGTATTTATAAACATGTGCTATCTAGATTTCCACACATAGGCTTCTCAGGTTTTATTCCAAATAATACCTTTATATTATTAAATAATTATAATAAAATTAAATAGCAAAGGAGCCATGAAATTCGAAAGAGTAATCTCATTTCATCGTTAATTGGGACTTAGTTAAATGCATTACATTAAAATGTGCCTCTGTGCGAATTACAATAAAAGCTTTAAATAAAATATTTAACTTCTTAATAAATTACTGTGGAAAACTAGCAGGAAATTTTAAATAACATTTATTACATTTTATGTACTACATGCAAAACCAACATACTACTAGCGCCATCTAGAGTAAACAACATCACCTCACACATACTTCTTTACCATTTTAATTAATTTCAACGCGTACGCTGTCAACATTTAGTAGAAATAAAGCCGTCTAAATGAAAAGACATTTCACATAGCCTGAATGATATTTCCTTACACTTTGTGCATTGCTGTGAAAATTTTCAATTTTCACGAACAATATAACCGAGCTGAATTGTGTTACAATTTTGTGTGGTGACGTAGCAAACGAAAACACAACGTGTAGCTCTTGTTCTGTCAAATAAATTCTTTTACGAATGAGTGTTAGGAACGGGTGTTTCTTTGTCAACTTGCTTTGTTATTTGACAAGGCAACTTGTGTTCCAATATTATGCATTTATGTTGGCACAAACATTGGCAATAGAAATACATTGGTGGTGTTTGTTTATTGTTTCTTCAAGAGTTTATGTAGTGTTGGCTTTGTTGTTCAAGTGACATATGCCATTAATCTTTCAGTGTAATGGGCCCTTAGAGATTATTGTATCATTGCTTATGCAGGTGATGGATTAAGAAATAGTGTTGTCTTTCTCACCACTTGTGCTTCTTCTATCTATTATTCATCTATTATATTTTATAAGTTATTAAGCCTGTTGTCTTTTTGTCGTATTGCACGGTTATTGCACGAAAGCATTTATTAAAAATCGATTCGGCTCCAGTTCAATAAATAGGCACTACACTGGGATGTATTCGTTTAAGAAGTGAAATACCAATATCTAGCCATTTCTAATCACAAATTGTTGATAATCACTTTTTAACCGATTTCAAAAAGGTTCTCAATTTTTTTATGTATGTTCGGGCATGACTCCGCCATATTTATACGGACTGCCAACATTATTTTTTTAAAGAGATCTGTTCCAAAATAGCACCATATAAATTTCATAAAGATCCGAGGATGAGTTTCGGAGAAAGACAACGGTAGTCCTCAAGAAATGCCAGCAGATCAATCGTGATTGAAGTCGGTTAGTTTACGTTAAACAGACTTGTCTGGTATAACATACCAATATTTAAGAAGAACAAATAACGGTGACGATAGGTAAATCCAGCTACCAATAAACACAACACAATATGTTTGAAAACTCTTACTAACGTACTCTAACCTTTTGTAAATAAGGAATCAAAAACTTTATTCAATATAACTTCTTTTGCAGCAGCACTCAAAGTGCGTCGTCATTAATTTGTGGTGCTCGAAGGACAATTTGTGGTCCTTGAAAGACAATTTCCGTAATAGGAAAAGTTTTGAACCACGGTGAATAGGATTGTTTAAAAATTTATTTCATTTATCTTCGGTGATATCAGGGAAAGTTGAAGGATGTGAAAATTTGAGAGTCAGAGTTCATATCAAGTTTCCTTAATTTCGTCTTTGCCTGTGATGAGCGAAAAGTGAATGTTTGTGGGAATTGTTTGACTTTGGAATGTTTTGTATATCGATATAGGCGCGTGAGGGTTGTTATGGTAAAGTTTCAAATTATATAAGTAGGTATAGTTAGGTTCCTAAACCTAACCTTCAAAACATAAACAATACATGTTTTTGTTTAGAAGGTTAAAGGTCCATTTGATAAGTTATATTCGATGAACTAAATGATCTAATTCAACAAAATAACCCTAAGTAAAAACCTATCTGCTCGATACACACCTCTTTTCTGAAAGAGCAAAGAATCTCAAGAGTAATAAATGTGTCCCGCAAGATACAAAAAAAAAGCGACATAAAATTACCAGTAGCACCAACAATGCGAAAAATCTGGATGTCTCATAATTGATCGTTTTTTTGTATCTGAAATATTATTATAATTATCTCTGTAATTCTTTGATTTATAGTAAGTATAAAACAGCAGGTGAAATTAATTCAAAGTTTCTTTTTGAATACATTTCCCTTTGGTAATATGAAGGATAATAAAAAATACACGATGATCGTCCTTGTTTAATAATTATTCCAGGAAACAGGAATATCCGTCGAGTATTTTTTCAACTCAAAGCATTTTTTAAAGATAAAACGACTTTAACAAAAACAATCAAACTGAATATATTAATATCTAATAAGGCATTGAATGATCTTTTGTAACATAAAAAAACAAAACCTATTTTACTTATTTTACCCAAAGTTGCGAAGCGTGTTACTTTGGAGTTCAAGAAAAATGTATATCTTTCTAGGACGATGGACGTAGAAAAAAGAAGCTAACCCTGTATTGGACCAACAATCTAGCGTATTGTCTTTTCAGTTTTTTTTTAACCCTGACACAAAAGGAACGTTGTTATAAATTGTCATTGTATTATTTCTGTGCAATCGCAGCAGCCAAATGAAATAACGGATTTGGATGCGAAATTACTCATATTTAAAATATACATTAGTTTGATGTAATGTAACCAGCAAACATGATATGAAGTAAACTACATATATACTATAAGTATATACAAAATAGTAGCTTTCACATGCCCCTTACGAATCTCTAAAACTTGTACTAGGATAACAGCAACACCTCAAAGCTTACGCGAAATTAAGTAACTCCCCAAACTGGGCAGTACCGGTGCAGTTAGCGTTAATGGGGAACATTCCTTCCTCGGAATTCCTCGTTCGCCTATTCCCTGGGAATTTCCCCGAGTAACGGAGAGGAATTTTTCTCTTCTTGTGCTTACTAGTAGACATGTTATTGCTCCATTTTATGCGGCTGGATTTTGTTGTAGTGAGTGTGGTGAAACGATTTTCGTACTGTATAAATATTCGAAAGTATTCCAACTCGTTTTTTTAGTTTATATATTATAACATATTTAAGAGTTCCTAGAATGCTTTTTAAGTGATATTAAAATCGTTTCTAAAAAAACCCTTAATACAATCAATCGGTTGCACATTGTGTTGACATTCTGAATCTTTTAATACTAATGCCACTTTTATCACTTTTTAACCTACTTAAAAAATTACCTAATTCTAATTCTTAAAAAAAATGTAGCACAAGACAACATTTTAACCGCAAATTAACTTAAGCACGAATCTAAACTATCTTACTAAATTAAAAACACAAATTGCGAAAAGCCAAAGTAGGAATGAACACACTCATGAGAAAAACATGACATTACAAAACTCATTGCAAAGTATAATTATTATAACTACTTATACATTTTTAATTAAGTTCTGGGAACATAAAAGCCGCATTAAGTAAATCTTACATTTCTTTACGTTCCCCTAGTGGGTGTTACCGCAAAAACTTATATAATTATGGAGCCACGGACTACTGGCTAATACATGTCAGAGTGTTTTAAACATCTACTGTACCACGGCGAGGATCACCTAATTTTATTTATTGCTCGGCACAGTGAAGAAGTATCTAATTCTTCTATTATTTTATACAATATACAATATGTGTGATACTAAATTTTATATTAATAATTTGAAATTGTAAAATCGAGTAATACCTATTATTAATAAAGGCAGGCACCGCGGTGCCTGCCTTTAATAATAATAGGTATCCGGGATTAACAGCCTCCAGAAACATTTAAAGCTTTGAGGATTCTGCAATTATATTTTTCACTGAATTAGAATACTCATTTATGTTACACTGTTCCCACATATTATATATAAAATTTTAAATTCATTGAAAAGCAACAAAGAAAGAATAAAATGTTCTTTTTTGCAGTAAGTGGAGCAAATTAAGGGCATAAAGGGCAAAATGAGGTCGCGATTTCTGTCAATTGTCGCGCACGCTTTGAAACTTGATTCAAATTTTACTGTCGGTAATTTTTTAAATGAAAGAATATTCACTTTGATTGCAGATTTTGTCGATGTTATGTTCGTGACGGCTTATCTCTCAAAAGCTTTTCAATTGATTCATATGAGATTGGGTTTTATTGTTTGGTCTCACGTTTTGTTTATTTTTTTAAAGACGTTTTAGGGTTTCGTAGCCAAAATGACAAAACGGAACCCTTATAGTTTCGCCATGTCCGTCCGTTTATCTGCAGCTTAGCTCAATGACTCTTAGTGCTAGAAGACTGTAATTTTGCATGGTTAAAATATATATAATAAAATCATGAAAAACAGTTTTTTAGGATACCTTCCCAATATGAAAAGTGAAGAAGTGGTTTTCTTTTCTCACCTATACCAACGTGTGAAACGATTTTTAAAAACCTATCTAATGATACCCATCATTAGATAGGTTTTTAAAAAAATCGTTTAGGGATTGTAAAGACCATTTTCCGATTTAGGAATCCGTTTGTGAAATACTAAGCTTTGAAGTGCAATTTTTTCTTAGAGTCAAGTGAGTATTGTGATGTTGAGTATGTGAAAAATTTTACGATAGTAGTATACATAGTGAAGTTAAAAGGAAAATATCACAGTTAAGTAGGCTTTACAATTTTACGAGTAACAGGTGATCAAATGTGTACTTCTCATTTGATCACCTGTTACTCGTAAACAACATTTTCGCTTAAATTCCATTGAAAATTATTGTAAACAATATCTCTCCAGATATCGTTTTGGCAATCGTTAACTTCAATGGTCAACAAGATAAAATTTATTACAATGATATAATTAAGTCATAACAATAAAACATATTATCAACCTCCTAATCAGTGTTTTAAAACGAAACATCTGTCTACCTCTAGGTCACTATGATATTACTACTCGATATCAAAACATTTTTCATGACCAGATCTTACTGGTCGCTGAAATAAGCCGGGACGTAGATGGTCGGAATAAGAATGTCTGGTTTCTATCTACTTACATTTTATGAAAAAAAAAAACCGTACTGTGCCATATGTAGTGTGTAATAACTCAAGGAAAAAATAAGTATTCTTTTCACTTTTAAATTTTAGATCACTTGACGCACACCGAGGCGCTGTTCAAGTTTCCATACAAAATCTTACCGTTACTATTCGATTACGATAACCAGACGAAAGTGATAAATCGTGATCGCAGTACTGGTTAATAAGATGACGTTCCAAAAATGGTCATTTGCTTTGTTTTTATTCCCACGATAATATACGTACAAGAAAAAAATACGAGGAAAAACAGGTAGCAACCTTTAAAAGTCCTGGCTGAAGCCCACATCTCAACTCAAACATTTTTCAGCAACTACAAAAGCAAAGCTAGTGACACAAACACACTTAGTTCACGCACCATTGGAATTTGAAATACCCGCATTTAGAGTCAAGTGGTATAACCGAGATATTTGCTGTGCCCTGTGTTTAGCCTGGGAGGAGAGAGGCAAAAAATGCAAGCATTTTATAAAGGCTGATTTTTTTTTATATTAAGGCACATTAGAGCAGTAAAGAGTAGCCTTCCGTCAGTCAGCTGGATTTCTCAGCGTTTGGCGTACAGGACTTAAATCGGCTACTGACATCATCTGTTACAGAGTTATACTGACTGACTAGTTGTTAAGTGATTCTGTTAATATTCTTCACCGGATATACTAAACTTCAGATCACGCATTCGATAGCATGCGCAGATCAAGCACTATTAATAAATACAAGTTACAAAATTTTGCATGACTGACAAACGTAAAACTTATTTTGAATTAATATACTACTAGTAAACTATTTTTTAAGCTTTAGGAAGCAGTTTTACTATTATATTTAGTTTAATTTAAAAAAATAAAGGAATCCAGCTGACTGAACTAAGGGTTATTTCTGAAAGGCTGTTTTTTTTATATTACGCCTCAACGTAATATCAGAAAATCAGCAGATTTTTTGATATTACGTCAGTACAATGTCAGTACTTTATAAAAAGTACTGACATTTGTTGGCGTTCCTCTCTTGGACTATTTGCTCTGTGTTCGGACATTACAATCGTGGTGTGGAACGCCAGTTTATTATTTGAAATGGAAGTTATTAGCCGGGTTGTAATTGGAAAACCAATTACGGTAGTGTGTTGGGCATTTTTCATAGTTGAAATTAAGTTGGTGGTTAAAATGTTTTCTGTTACTGGTTGATAATTTTGTTTGTGGATAATCTATTTATTGTATTCGTTTAATCTGTTGTGAATTCTTAAACATAAGAACTGTTAGTCCAAATACATTTAATCCATATTTATTACTTTCAAAATTATTTCTTGCAACATGCACTTGAAGGCATAAAACTCACAGGCATAATAACTTAATAATATAAACTATACTACATTTATTTTTACTTAGTGTTGTTGGGTAAGAATAATTTCAGTCTAATAAGTCTGCACAAGCACGTTGATTAATATCACTTACTGCATATTAACTTCTTTTAGGGCTTCTACTTCTCTATAGTTCCAAATTTCTTGAATGCTTTCAAAAAGCACTCAAACGCTACAGGAATATTTTGTCCATGTATTTCTAAGTTTCAAAAGCCATTTTCGAACAAATGTCTGGAAAATCATAAAGACATCAAAAGCACACTCAAAATGAAGTCAAAAATTTCTCACATGACAGCACTTTGGTGTCTTCGTTCGCATCTTACGTCTACATTGTCCCCTCACGAAACTTGGTAGATAACAAACAATGTTGACATTGTTATGAATCACATATTTTTGTGTCGACTCAGTGAAACTGTAAACAGATACCGACATGACTTTTAAATTTCGCTTACCGGCGGTGACAAAGTGAACATTTGTTTTGTGTAAAAATCACACTTTGTGAGTAATGACGGTAGCAGTACTAAAAGTAACACACGGTTCTTGTAGCCAAAATAACTTTTATCAAAAAAGTTGATTGCAATAACACATTTTAGAAGATTTTAGTATAAGGATCACTTTGTACAAAACGATAATTTTCAGTAAGTAGTCTATTCATATCAATTCAGTCAACATTTTATCGCAACTGTTCAATTTGCTGTCTGACAGAATTAAAAACAACAAAAATAGGAATTTTGAATGTTGTACTGTCGGTAGGTATACAGATTACAATAAGTACAGGCAATGTTTGTATAACTATTGTTTTTATTTCAAAATAATTCACAACTGGGATCTAAATAATAGAATATCCTACGTCAAAGGTATCAATCCCTACTTCAATTTTTATAATTTGACAATTATTTTTCTGGTTCTCCGGTTTATTACTCTAAAATGATTTATAAAAAATCAACTCTTCTAATATCATGAAAGCAATAACTTACAAATACGGTTACGTTGCAAGCAGTACACGCTTGGCTTCACACAATTCCGAATGTCAGCAGTAGGAACAAATCATAGTGAAGTTAAGAAATGAAACGTCCTGAACAAAGGCTCGGTCAGTTTAGTAGACGTATTCTGTCTTACTCTACGGCGTGAAGAATTTTTCAAATGTCAACTATATTTACTGAAATACGCCTTGCTTTTTAAGTAATGTTGTTTTTAAAGAAATCAATAGTGTGTTAAGTTATCATTGGCTATGATTGATATAAACGATAGTCATTTTTTTCCTAACGTTATATTTTAATGAATGTTTGTAATATTTTACGCCGCTACATTTAACCTTCAAAACTAAGATATTGTGTATTAATCTAGTCTATCTAGTTTATTTAGAAATAATTCGTCCGTCACTAAAGCTATTAATGCAGTATTGGAAACCATCTTCAAAAAACTAGAATGAAAATTAATATTACTGGCAGATACCTGTAACATCTAAGGTTTGCCGACAACAAAAATGGAAATGGGCATCCCATATTTAAAGAACAACAGTTAATAGATGGCCCCAAACTGTTACAAACTGCTACCCAATATATAAAAGAAGAAGGCAGGGCATACTATCACAAAGATGGAGCGATGATATCACAGAAGTAGCTGAACCATTATGGCCAAGAGCAGCACGGGAAAGAGAATTCTGGTATAAGTTCGAAGAGGCATGTAGTAATTTAAGTAAATACCGACATAAATTTAAAAAATACACAAACACTACGAACAAAATCCAACAAGCTTTTGAATGTGGAAAATACCTTTAAATCAAAATTACACCTAATAGAGGAAACAAATTGAAAATGATCTTTTCTGAAATTTCAAAACTATTTACGAAACAATAAGGTGAGAAAATCAAAACCACCATTTTCATAAAGGCTAGTTTTGACAGTATCAGTTTAGCAAGCTAAGCCTAAACTTAGTTTCAGGCTGCAGTAACTGTCCCGATATAATTAATGTAAGCCAACATCTCACGTCGAAAACGCCATCTGGTGCAGACTATAGAGACGTTAAAGTGAATGCAGTAAAAGGACTATTTCGAAACGTGTATGCGGGTACTAGCGTCAGGGTTGGGTATGTTGGATTTATACTAAATTGTTTTAAATAAATGAATCAAAATTTATATCAAGCTATTGGTATTTCACCAATAGGTAATGGAATGAATTTACGCGACGGTTAAGTTAATAAGTAACAACATGTAAAAATGTGCGATGAGATTGAACTTCTTTAAATTAGGTTAAACTCTTTAATAATAGGTAAATGTCTAAGTTCTATATGATTAAAAAAAACTTTCTAGAAGCGATGCAGTACAGTAGCTATAAAAATTTAGCATACAGAGCTATCTAAATGATTAATAAAACTAGTGTAAGATATATATGAAATTTATTTTAGTGAAGAATTGTAACAGAATCTTTAATTTCGTTTCAACATGTATTAAAACTTTGAATATAAAGATTAATCAACGTAATTAAAATAAATTACATTGTGGAATACATATAATTTCTAAATTATATACAGGCCCTGAGGCAAGTAACGTAACTTTTCTGACATGAAAGCTAAATACACAAAATAGACGAGCTTTGTGTTTCGGAAACAACCAGTGACAGAATATAAGTACCTTTAAATTTTACTTTGAGGAGACTAGGAACTACTACTTAAAATCTATGTAATAATATACTTAGTATTAGTATAAGCTGCACTACATACTATTTTCTGTATTATCGTATGATCATCTTTGTACTTATTGCTAAAAGAATTTTATTGCTTTTATTTTACTGTGTTTGTTCTTTTCTTTTTCTACTCTATTTACTTATTTAACATAAATTACCTAGTAGTAGATATGTTTTTTATATACTCATGTACAGTACTCCAAAAGTAATAATGCGCATAGAAATCTTCGGAAATCTTCGTCATTGTTCGGCAACGGTCGTATTACCCGAGCGTCGAAAGACGATATTTATATAGAGTGGTTAAGAGCAATTTCTCTATGCCTAATTTTATATATTATGTGTTTTGTGCTAAAACAGATTTGATTTACCTGTAACGAAATTTGATTCGATAATTCCATGTAAGTAAATAGCGAAAACGCTACAATCATTGTTGGAGTGATTAGTTTTCAAGTGTCTTACCGAAGTTGGTGTAATTATGGAGGAAAAGGTTTAAATAACATAAGGTTTTATTAGAAGGAGAAAAAAACGTTTTCAAATAGAGGTTTACATAAAATATAATCAAAATCTCAGTTCAAATTTGTTTACAGCACTAATCATTCCAGAAAAATAATACAATTATAAAAAAATTAATCAGAATCGAGGAAGACCTCTATTCCCGACATCGCAGATTCATCAGAAGTTTCATTATGCTCTTGTTCATTTACACTTTCCTCACTGCTATCACCTGTGTAAATAATCAGTTCATCGGAATAACTATCGATTCTTGGCTCAAATTTTCTATATTCATCTTCGCATTGAACCGCATGATCAGAAACTTTTTTCCATTCTTCTGGTCCTATTTTATTGATTTTTTCTAATATAGCATCTTTAACTGACGTCACAGTCATTGCAATATTTCTCTTGGCCACGTGTTGCTTTATTTGGGACCAAATATTTTCAATAGGGTTAAAATCGGGATGATATGGTGGCAATCGTATAATTTTATGCCCATGTTCCTCCATTATACGGTCAATGGCAAATTCTGTGTAATTTTCTTTGTATCTTTGTATAATTTTATACAAATCGGGTTTCAGTTTCTTTGGGTCATGCGGAATGTTGTGTTGTTGTAACCAAGCTGTCATTTGTGGTTTAGATGTGTTTGAGTTTGGTGGTTTCACAGACAGCTTATTATGATATGGGGCGTTGTCTATTACCAACACACTATTAGGAGGCAAGTTGGGAATCAATTGATTGCGTAGCCAAGTTTGATAACGTTCCGCGTTTATTTCTTTATGATAGTCACCTTCTGAGTCGACACATTTATGTAACATTAGAGCCCCTGGGACGAAGCCTTTTTCATTGCCTGCGTGTACAATAATTATTCGCTCTCCTTTGGAAATGGGTTGTTTGATACCTTTTTTGTTGCTATCTTGCCAAGTTTTACCCTTAGTATGTGATGTGTGCACATACGACTCGTCCATAAATACTATGTTTCTACCAGAACTCCTCAGCTGTTGTATTTCTCTGAGATATTTGATCCTTTTTAGGCGTATATCATGTTTTTCCATAAGTAATTGTCTGTTATTATCAGTTTTCAGAAACCTAAACCCCATGTCTTTCAAGATCAACCTTAAAGTCTCGGCACAGCCTTTGAAATTAATAGCTTCGATCAACTTTATTCTTAAATTATTTACAGTTGGGAGTTCTTTCAGCGTCAATTGAAAATTGTATATCATATTACGAATAACACAGTAGTCGAAATCATCAAGTACCAGCCGAAATCTACTTTTAGGTCTTCCTTTTTTCGGTGTAGAAAATTTCTTTGATTGATTATGTTTTTTTTCGTTTAAGATATTACTCAAAGTTCGTCGCGAAATTCCTGTAGCTTTTGTAACACGGTCTTGAATTTTTTTAAAATAACCATCATGGTCTCTGTTGAAAACATTGGCTTCATTTAAGAAATAAAGGTACACATTAAATACCATTTGCCGTGCTTGTGAATTAAGCGGTTTTCCACGTTTAAATTTATCCATTTTGGAAGAATTCGTCTGAAAGAAAATGGCATGGGCAGAGTTAGGTATATATTTTTTATGCATGTTTATCTATTTATTTAATTTAAATAAATCTCATTTTTTAAATGTTTTTCTAGTACTTAATATGTATTTAATGTAGGTATTTTATTTTTTTAATATTAAAAAAACGTGAAATATGTTATTTATTTTCCTTTTTTCAAAATATACTATTTAAATCTGAATAAGCTAATTAATGTTGAAATTATATTTACCAAGAAGGGTGTGTAATAGCAGCTCTATATATTTCCACAAATAGAGAACACGTGCAGTCACTACCAATATATAAAGACGACTGACAGACATTTCGCTGACCGGCGACAGCTGCCGAACGCCCGATTTGTTTTCGATTGTGCACACATGATATTGACTCCTATCTCTTTTAAACAAGGTGCAAAATGCAAATGCCTTGTTTAGGGCTCTTACGATTCCATGATTCGAGTGTTTCCGGGAATACGACAATTAGCGAAGATCTGCATGTGCATTATTAATTTGGGAGTACTGTAATTGTTTTGTCTTTCTCATTCTGTTGTTGTCTTCTATTATTTTTTGCGGCACCGATGGCTTCCAACGACTGCTATCATAATTCACGGTACCTGTATCATAACTCTCAGTCACTATCACTTAAAGGTGCAAAGAAGGGGGCAACAATGCACACCAAAGCAAAGCACTGCTCAAAATTAGGTATCATTTGAACATTCCACGGTAAATTTACTGGCCTCGGGATGAAGTTGCCTTAATATCGACGTGTATCGCCATAAAATAAACTGCAACATCGGTTTGGCACTACGCTGAGGGCATACCCAGTATTCGATGCTGTTTTTCCCACACATCGATACTGTAGACATCGTGTTTCTCTTTCTAAAATTTATCACAGCTATTTTTATGATACGTACGCCAGTTGCAACTACTGTATGCAGATTTTTGGAATGTAGAATTTATTTTCAAAGTATTGGGCAGCACTTGTGTGGGAATAATGTTTGAAAATTTCGCTCATTTTTCTAATTCTATGGTCATTTCATTACTTTTCTTCTCCATGATACAATTTATAAAATCACAACTCTAAATAAATAAGGTTCGTATAAATACTGGGATGTTAATTGGGTGATTACTAAACTAATGAAAACTTAAATTGAAGTTTATAGTTTAATAAAATGTAATATTTTTCAAAAACAAAGCGTGAATACTAAATAAGCTAACTAATTAGGTTCGGGAATGGGTGATTTCTTCCAATTAAAGTAGCAGGAAAATTTGTGATTTGATGGCGGTCCAACGACTACACTTTAAAAAAATAAATTAAATGGCGTCCGTTATATTACGGTAATTATGCAATCATAAATTGGGACCCCAGTGATTTTCTTTTTTCCTTTTGAATTTTTATGAGCAATTGAATTTTAAATTGCATGAAGCGTTTTAAATGCTGTAATCCTATTATAGATGTTTGCATAATATTTGTGGACGATGTTAATGCGACCTTTTTAATTTAATATCGAATAAAAGTGCATATAATTATAACAAATATATATAAAACGATATAGGATAATGATTATAATAATTAAAAACTTGCTTTTCTTGACGAAAGAGCCAAATCAAGTGTAATTAAGACAAAATATATATTTATATGTTATAGACTGCAACTGTGGCGCGGTGGGAGTTTATCCAACTGCTACGCAAGAGGTTCGATCCCTACCCAGGATAAAACTTTGTGTGATGAGCACGATGGTTTATTCTGTGTCTGGGTGTTATTTATCTATAAATGTATGTATTTAGAAATTTAAAAGTATGTTTATCAGTTGTCTGGTTTCCATAATACAATCTCTGCTTAGTTGGGGATCAGATAGCGTTGTGTGAATTGTCCCAAGATATTATTACTATTATTATTATAGAAAACGAAGCATTAAAGGGTAATAACCAAAACAAAAGTTCAAGTACATTTTAAAGGAGTATATCTACTCTAAACGCCAACAAAACATTTGACAACAATCTCTTGTCCAAAACTTCAGGGTTAAGAGTACAAAATTATCGACCATAGTCACTCAGTTTTAACGGTCATAGAATTGATTAAACTTTGCAGTACCCAGCCTCGTTAAGTTCCAACTAAGTTGAGTTTTTATTGTGGAATAAAACGCTAGAAAGTTTAACTTAGGGCGAACTTTTCGCTATTCTATGAAGTTAACGAAGAATCGTTAATGCCGCCCTTCGGTTATATTTATTGTTATTTTTTTATTTTTCAGCTTGAAACTTTGTATGTTTTTGTGTTTTTTGAAGGTTGTTTGCAAATTTAAAACTGTTAGACTTTTAAACTGAATCCTACTAATAAAAAATCCGAAAGTTAATAAGGATGAATGGATGCATAGATGTTTATCGCTTTATAACGCAAATACTACTACACGAATTTTGAATAAAATTTTACAATATAGTACATAATACAGCAGAATAGCATAAATATCATAAAAATGAAATATACAGGAGTAGTAATTGAATATTAAAATATTTTAACATAATTGTTACTTTCATTGGTTTACCAACCACCTCTTCTTCTTTACATAAATATGTGTCTGGCGTTTATTTCTGCTTCCTAAAGACTACCTACAAGACTGTCTGACAAAAAAATAACATGTTACAAAAACAAGTCTACAACAAAGACACATTCTAATAACACTAACCTAGCAACATTTGTCAATAACATTCGGTTTTATTACTGCTACATTACAACGCTAGGTTGCACAAACACCAATGTTATTTTGTAAAGTGCAATAGACAGTTTATTGCTTCGGCTAGATGTGGATGATCGTAAAATTGACATTGTAAGAAGGCGGTTTCGATTTCGATACATAAGATGATGAAGCATTCAAATTATTTGGAACTGAAAATTGTATTGATGTCATTTTTGTGCCTCTATAAGGGGTATAAGTCCAAAAAGAAGTTTATCTAAATATGGTGAAAAAAACGTACAGTGCAATTAAAATTTAGATATTTTTGCTATTAATATTAATAGCTTAGAAATCAAAGTACATTATTGTATTCTAAAGGTAACTTTTATATATTTCTAAACTAATATAAGTAATATTGGTTTTGTGCGTATTATTTTTTTAAGTTTCTATGATAGAAAATAAAACAGAAACAAAAGTTAATAATAAGAGGTTATAAAATAAGTTGTACACTTCTTCACGTAAAATTTCTACATTTCATATACGTTTAAAGAAAAACGCATTTAGAATAAGGTTTATAGTAACATAGCTGTACTTTCTGCAAAATACGTTTCAATGCGCGATATACTGGAAAGAAAAAGTACCAATTTAGCAGCTCCAAACAGTCGTTGAATGAATCAGAAAACAAAACCTAACTACAAAGGTTTGCATTTAAATCGATAAAGTATGAACAATAAAATTTGTACTTCCATAAAAAGATATGGAAGCGACTCAACGCTTTCAAATATTCTATTATTATGTAAAACCCAGGAGCGGCCGTCCTCTGCAAATATAATAAAATCATTAAGTAATGTTAATTCGCTTAGTGACCACGGTAAATATGATGAAAATATGCAAATGTCCAAAGTTGCTGGGTTGCTTTAGTTAAAATAAATTGCGCAGACTGACTGGCTTGAACGTGAGGATTTACTCAGAGATGACAAAAACTCTGATTTATGGGTTAATGCTTGTTTTGTGCGAAAGGGTGGACAGAAGAAATATATGTGTTTGAAGGTAGGTGAGTACAGTAGGTACTATTGTTTTGTTACATATAAATTCAACGCAATGGTTCTCATAGTAAAATAAATAATAGTAACATCTAAATAATGGTTAGTCAATAGCTCACCGTTATAAATGGTAAAAAACGGCAGAATGTATTTGGACGAAAGATAAGACGTGTGTTACTGGGATTACTAAAACATTTGATGCTTTTAATACTTACGAACATCTACTGCCAAATCGATCAATAAAAAAATACCTCAGTACTGGCAAATATACCTATGTATTGTTTTGTCCTTTATAAGTTAATACATGCAAAAGGGTAAGCGTTTTTAATTACTTAATAAACAGCATTTATCGAATTAAAGAATTTAATTCGGGTAGCATTTACAGGAAGAACAATTACAGCTCCAGCAATTACGTCAGTTTGAATCGATGAGGCATTTCGAAAATCTGTTTATCGTCCCTCGATTGTTTTCAGAGTTTATTCATTACAGCTCCTTTGTTTTTGGTGTAAGCTCAGTTTGTGTGAGTAAATTAACAGATTATGCTGGTATAATTAGATCTGAAGAAATAAGTTTTCTGTAATAGAATTTGTCTTTCAGTGAATTGATTGATATTTCGTTTGAATTGCGACTAGTCATAGATTCATAATTCATGTATATATACTATATAAATATTGGAATATAAGAGTAAAATTATTTTAATTGATAAAAGTGAATTTCAAAACGAGAGAGTGAGAGATTAAAAAAATATACTTCTGTACTTAATAACATAAAAATGGAGACTGTGTGTCTGATACCGTGAAGGATGCGAAAATATTGTATAAGATAATATGAATTCAATATCTTCAATGAATTTTACCTTGGCCATAACTCGAGACCATGAGTTTATTAAAGAAGTTATAGCTGTTAAGCTTCCCGTAGTCGACATAAAAGGAGACTTATTTCCTTAATACATCGCCCAAACGGACGTAACAGTTAAAGATAACGTCATAAGACTTTATATTTATGATATGCGAGATGTTACAGAAAATATTCAACATTTAACTTAAAGTAATGTTGATATCAGGCTATATCCCTCCAAATTATCTTCGAGAATATTTATAAGTCTCTAAAAGTGACTATAAAATTTTATATATCCCGCTAAGATACTGTTTAAGTGTATTTTCATTTGAATGTATGTCGTAGGTGGGATTTATATTACACAGAGAGTAATTCACATTGCAATTAAAACCGGAATCTTCATTATTATTGACTCGTGCCTTGTGAAAAAGTGTTGTAAAAAACCGGTCCCTTTCACGTTTTTGAATAAAAATGCAAATCTACCTTTTGCGTCGTTCTAGGGCATTGTAATTGCGAAAAAAACTTTTCCAAAAGGCTACTATGTTGGGTATGGTAGCATGAAATGCTTATGTAGACTCCAGTTTTGCATCACAAACGTGTTGACAACCAATTTATTTTAACTAAGGTCCGAACTAGCGCAACCAACTTTATAATTCACACTTTTTGTACATTTGCATATTTTCACTTTAATGAAAGTTGGAGGTTCTGTAACGTATGTAAATACATTAATATTTATTGTTAATTACAATACAGAGCCTTTGGGAGAGTCCTTTGAAATAATTTGAGTTTGAAATTAAGTTACGATTTGATTATTTGCATATGCGCGGTGTTATAAATGTACGTAAAAGATCAAAAGGGTTCTTTACGTTGCTGGTAATAATTAAGAAATATGTAATGTAAAATTATGTAAAGATATTCAAAAAATTAAAAAGTTTTCTTTATTTTTGACGTCATCTTCCAGATCATTAACATTGCTATAGACGTTAGATTGTTCACGTATTTATGATTAGACAAAGCCCAAATTCACGGCTTTCTCAATGCAAATTGCGAGAACAATAATGAAGCCCTTTTAACACCAGAAAACAATGTTTAAATACAACAACCCAAAGAGCTTGGAAACAAAACAAAACAAAATGGATTTAATTCCAAATGTCTAAAAGTTTTCTACATTTCCTGAAAACTCGTGCTTTATCCTTACCGTCAATTGAAATTTCCGGGGATTATGTCATACCGCTGAGAAGGAATTCAACCGAACATTGAAACAGGACTCGTGAAATATTAAATACCTTTTTTAGGTACACCGAAGACATTGCTGTTTTTTTTTCTTTTTAAACACAAATCTCTTAAAAAATAGAAAATTATTCAAATGATTTACATTACACGCTCCTTGACAGATGGACAAATGCAATTTATTAAATCCATACTAATATTATAAATGTGTCTGTGATGTGTCTCTGTCTGTCTATCTGTTACGCTTTCACGCTCAAACAGCTAAACCAATTTAGATGAAATTTGGTATGGAGATAGTTTGAGTTTCGAGGAAGGACTTAGGATTATTTTTATCGCAATAACCGACATCCACGCGGACGGGGCCGCGGGCGAAAGCTCGTACTTTTATAACTTAGTAATATTTTTTAAAGAAGCTAAGCTTAGTTTGCAAAAAATTGAAAAAAAAACTCCAGGTAAGTCTGATCGAGGGAACAGCAAAAAATACTCATAGTAGGTACTGTAAGTCTGAGTCTAGCTATATCATCAAAATTAGCGATATAACTCAAAAGACCTCATCTTCAGAAAGCATCAAGACGAAAGTAGGCAAATTCAGTTCTTTTTTCTCGTCAAAAATTTTCATTTCATTTATAGCCGAGTGGATCCCGCAAATTACTGAGGATTTCTTTTTTTTTGGCTTTTTGTAAAATTGCCTACGTCCACTTAAAGATATTAAAGGAGGAGACAAAGAAACGAATGTAAGTTAATCGTGAGAGGTAGTCGTTTCTATTTATTTGTGTTTCCTTGGCCTGCTGACGGTTCCATGGTATTTCTAGTAATTATCTTTAGTGGCTGTTTGGATTTTAGCTCTTTAGCTACGTCTTCAAAACTTACCTCTTTATTCTCTTTTGTATTCATATTTGGAAAATGTTCTTTTAATTTAAAAAATAAGGTCAATAACCTGCCTTTGCCAAGAGGTTTTACTACACGCTTCAAATATATGAGAAGTACCCAATTCGACATCGCGACATCCTTAAATTGACTTTATAGTCTCGTATTACTTCATGAATGACAGTTTGATCGCGTTTGTATCCCTATTAAGAATGAAACAGCTACCCACCGTTTTATTTTAATAGCATTCACTTCCGTAGTACATGTCACGAGCCACTTTACTTATGAATTTTGAAAACAACTCTGTATTTTAAAAGGTATGTTTTTGTCGCTTAATTGCGGTGATTTTATACTGAAACTATATTATTGTCATCAGAAAACAGGGGATTATTTTTGGGCTTTAGTATTCAAACATAAATAGAGAATTTTATCCAGAAATATTAGGTCTATAAGGTCATCAGGACAAACAGTAAAACATACTATAAATGTATATATCGGGAGTGGGAGTGGGTAATATGATGATTTTACATTTTCCTATGCTATACTCTCTGACGTGCCAATAACACTTGAAAATTTTTCATATACTGGCAGTTTGATCCAAATGAAACAATATTTATTTGTTTCAATAACAATATTTTACTTTATAACGTCCCTATGTCCTGTTCTGATGATTCAGATTTAATTTTGCGCATCGCAGATTAACGGTAAATAATAATTTTGACGCTCAAACCAATTTCAATGTATACAGCGTGGATAAATTTTCAATTACAACAGATATGGATAATGAATGCTTCGTGACGAAATTGTTTCAATATTAAAATTATATCAACATTGCACACAAAAGGGATTATATTGGATATGAAGTGTGGTATTCGGTGTTTGTGTTGACCGTAATCAATTTAATTGTATACTATCTTTGGATTTCTATGAGGAAATACATTATTTAAATATGTTGATCCGTGCAACTTCGTTGACTTCCTTTTTACCCGGTTTTTTTTTTGGTCGTAGCGTAATGTTATATAGCCTACACACTCACAAATAACGTGGCTTTCGATTGGTAAAATAATTTTCAAAATCGGTTCAGTAGATCCAGAGTGTGAATCAAACCCCCTACAACCTAAAGCTTACCTCTTTATAATATTAGTATAGATAAAGTATAGATGTCTGCGACGTTGGTGGAGTGGTAGTAAATCTACTGCGCAAGAGGTCGGATTACATTCACACACAGGATAAACTTTGTGTGCCTCATAAAAAAATTGTTCCGAGTCTGGGTGTTCTTTGCTTCCATTTCCGTGGAACACAGGGTCTGTACTCTTTTGCAGTAGTTCCACTGACCTCTGTAGCACTAGTACCCTGGATAGGCTTCTGCCAAAAACAACAAGACGTCTATTTGATTTTGACATTTGGTATACCCAGTCTATCCTTGTTCCAAAAAAGTTCACAGAACGGTCATTTGATTCGGTATTTGAAATTGCTGTTACTTTGTACGGGATGGCCAGTCTAGTTTACTGGTACAATATAAGGGAATGTGTAGTTGTCTTTAAAAATGTATTGCTAGGTACTTTGCTACTTATAGAATGTGGCTTCAACAAAATATTAAGAATCAAAACTGGTTTCGTCTATTTTTTTTTTTTGTTAATGCCAACGATGCCGATGTCGACAATTCTGCAGTTCTAGCTCTTGTTATGACAATAAATAAAAAAACGATGATATGACCTAATATTTTTGTGCGTCTTTGATCGTTACGTTGCCTTTTCTAAATAAAATTGAAATATTTTAAAAGTCAAGTATTTGCACAGTCATTTATAGAATTTTATAAGCTACAGGTCCTAATCGCGTAAATATTTCATTTTACGGTTAAAGACATGACAATAGTCCCTTGGCCACGGCCGTTTCAATATGGTCGAAACGTCGGGCAATAAGGTATTTAGCCTAAAAATAAAATAGTTTATTATATTCTATAATGTGTACAAATCGCGAAATTACGAACATATATTGCACAGTCAATTTAAAATTCATTTGTATTAAATAAACACAAGTCTTCATTTGTATGTATCTGTTTTATTAGTGAGAAAAACATTATTCTCATCAAATTCTTTAATAATGAGTAAACAGTATACCTTTATCTATTGTATTTATTATTTCATAAAGAAAGGCCTGTTCGAAAATGACATCCATGATATGATAATACCTATGTTTTTCCTTAATTTTATTTTCCTTTCTGTAGCAATTTATATTTTGTTTCTAGTGAGGTTTGGTGAGATATATTTGGTAAACAGACAGTAAAGAAAATTTAGGGCAAAAAAACATAAATGTCAAATAACTCTTTAAAAAAAACAGCTTCATATACATTTTTTTGAAAATAACAGCAACCTAACTATTGTTTATAAAACAACGTCGATAAAATATTAGCTACAGAGATGTGTATGATTTTTTTTGTTGAAATCCTAAGGAAGATTTGACAGGCAATTTGATATAGACCAACATCGTTAATTAAACCTGTTGATTCTTATCTAAAAACGAAACCTAATTTCAATTTACAAAAACCAGCTCAAACCCAAAATAGAAGTTAAATATGAACTTGCTAGGTTTATCAATGGATTCGAGTCCGCCTCTGACGTCACCCTTGGTGGCGGATGCGGGCGGGTAAACGTTCATTGTACGATGATATGGTGTCATCCGAAGAGATTGAACATTGGAATAGGGACTACGATTAAAATAGGGATGAGTTAGGATTTCTGCAAATCCTCGTTAATATTTTCAAATATGTATTTTTGGTTTGACCTTCTCTGTGTAGCTAGATCTTGTCTGGATCAGTTATTTACTTATTTTACGTAAGTCTAATTTGATTAGTACTATTCTATTGACCACAGAATTCCCGATTCAGCTGAAAAAGATTAATAGAAGGTTTAATCACCCTTAGACCCAGGTGCACTACGTTTTTCTGCCGCGCGCGGTTAACCGCAAATCCGCATAAACACCCACGCCCACATTACGAGTAAAAAGCAGTCGCGGGTACAGACCGCGGTGAGGCCGCTTGTATTCGTTTCCCTGTGTCACAAAATCTCGCGTCAAATCAAAAATGGAACAAATAACAAAGACAAAATATTCCCTAGTTAAAATTCTGTTACTGAAGTATTACGAATAAGAGGGTTTACAATATCCACCATGTATCTACGAACAGAAGGCCAAGAAAGTAATCTACCGGTTTTGCCATAACTTCCCGTTTTTTTTTTTTTTTTTTTACAACTCACACAACGTCATCCGATCCCAAACTAAGCAGAGCTTGTACTATGGAACCAGACAACTGATAAACATACTTATATATTTCTAAATACATACATATTATAGATAAATAACACCCAGACACAGAATAAACCATCGTGCTCATCACACAAAGTTTTATCCTGGGTGGGGATCGAACCCACGACCTCCTGCGTTGCAGTCGGATACACTCCCACCGCGCCACAGAGGCAGTCAAACCAAATTAGCGTTAAAGTTGAAATTAGTAACTGTTAGAATACAAATGCAAATGAAAAATCAACCTTGTTGCTTTGAGACGTGCAAATAAACTTCAACCGTAGGGTGACAGACGACATTTAATTTTTTGGTCCTTTGTGGTATAAACGGTAATTCATAAAGTTGTATGATGTGCAAATGAACATTAACTGTAAGATGAAAGATAACATTTTTGGCCGAATTTTACATTATGGTATAGACTACGATAACTTACGTTATGTATAAAGAAACAAAAAATTGTAAAGAAACAAAACGAAGTCATTTCGAAAAATGTTAAAACCGTTTGATAGACTCGTGTTTGCACAACATTTGGCAAGAAATTGATTCCACGATTTACCTAGAGCTTTACAAATGAACCAACTCTCGAAAGCGATGGATCTGTGAGCCGCGTAAACTTCATTATACGCCTGTATGACATCATTCATCGATGCATCCGCTGCCGGGCCGGATTTAAACACAACATTTGAACATCCAAAATGCCAATCATTGGCGCTTTATGGAATGTAGATGAGTAGGTACCTACTCTTTATTTATTAATGTTTGTTTTGGAGTTAATATACCACTAATTTGTCTAATAAACAATATTTGAATAGGCGAGACTGATTATGCTTCATATGTAGGTACAAACAGTAGAAACAGTACGTATATGTTGCCGTACCAATTTCCCACCACAAATCTTTATCAAGTCTGCAATGTCCTCTCTGTCCGCAAGTTGTTCATCCTACATTCTGTACTTACCATTCATTCCCAACTCACATACGATCCTACCAAATTTAATAGGTACTGTGCGTCGCAAATACTCAGTGTGCCCCCGGATCACAGTACGTACATCTCTTGCCCAACGATGCTTTTACTTTGTTGGCAATTATATAAATAACAAATTAAATAAAATTTTAAACTTATATCCCAAGTCTAAAAGTGAATGCAAGAAAATGGTAACCACTTGGCTACATAATTTAGATTACGAGGAGACCGAAAAGGTAATCCATACATTGACATAAAGTGTAATGCAATGAAAATAATATTGCTTGCAACACATACACAGTTACATTCTTACTCTCATACATTATTTCTAAGACACCCGCTCTACACGCAAACCAAACAAAGACATACACACGCACGCACACGCACACACACACACTCACACGCACACGCACACGCACACGCACACGCACACGCACACACACACACACACACACACACACACACACACACAGACTCACACACACACACACACACTTAAATATATCCTCTATTTTCATTTTCTTTTTTTTAATTGTTTTGCTTTGTTATTATTACGTTTTTTTTTTTTTTTTTTTTTAAAGTACAGGTATTAATTAACTATACATGTCTTCTCAGATTAAAAATTGTTCAATCCCTAATGAGAGAGCCTGGAGATCTGTCACACAGGTTTCGTACCTAGTACAAACTCCAGCTCTCACTAAGGTTTAAGTCGTACACTTCTGTCATTAGTCTTACCTAAATATAGAAACCAATGTACTTACCTTTTTGAGAGAAATAAATATATTATTATTATTATTATTATATACGTTGATCTATTTCTGTAAAGTTAATATGTCCTATATGCCAACATTTTCAAAAGACACAAACCCTGGGCAGGTTTTCTATTAATGATTTTATTTGTAGTTAAAACGGAACATGCCTATTATAATTGACTAGCCTGTTGGTGGTCGTTAGTGACCCTGACTGCTAAAAAGGAGGTCGTGGGTTCAATTCCCATCCAGAATAAAACTTAGTGTGATGAGTACGATGGGTTTTATTTATCTATAATATATATGTATTTAAAAAGATATATATAAGTAAGATTATCAGTTATCTGGTTTCCAGCTCTGCTTAGTTTTATGTAGCGTTGTGTGAGTTGTCTCAAGATATTATTATTATTATGTCTGTCTTTATCATAACTCGGGACTATGGAGTCCCGGACTTTTGGAAGGCGTGTGTGGGGCCGAAGCCAACATCGTATCAAAGCTCCTGTCCACAACCTCTCGCACAACAGTTGTAAGCACTCCCATTGCACCACTAAGGCGGTCAATAATAAGACAGATCAAGATATTTTAAATAAAACAAGTCCAAATATCGAACAAAATCTCAAGACAGTAGTATCCCAGTAGCAGGTGATTCAATTAAGCCAGTGCAGAGTAAACGAACACGGGTGACATCACGGAGCCCAATCAAACACGACGTTCATTTAGCATTGTCGGACTGTATTTGTATTTCACGTTGCTCAGTTTTGATTGCTCTGGTACGTATTATATTTTGGACATTTCGAAGCTTGAGACCGTTGACTTCACTTATAATAGAGGCGAATCCTAACAGGAAATATCCAACAATGCAAAATATAGTATTATTAAGTCATGAGTACTTCTAGTAGTTGTATTATTAGTTGCGCCGCTACATAATCTGGCAAAAAACAGAGCAATACAATTAATTTGTACTTTTCATTCCTAGGTATTTCGAAATTAGAAATACTTTGAATGCCATTTATTACACCGCCATCATTATTTCGCCCAAAAAACAGTAATCACCTTGACCGTAGGAAAATGATAAGAACCTTGAAACTTGTTGATTTTAGGAACAAAAGCCCTTCTAAATATTACTGGAATAGATAATTTGGATTACTTTACTACCTATTTAAATGAAATAAATGAGTCTAATATTTTAATTTCACTTTTTAGAATTAAAGTATTTGAATGCGGGTGTTTTTTGTGTCCGTTAAGTCTTAAATCTTTATTTGTAAAGTCTTCCGTGTTACAGGACTAGCACTGAAATAGCTACGAAGGTTGTCTTACATATTACTTAATAGCTTTGGCGTAAAAGCTTATAAAAACCAAATTACACTAGTCATAATTCACGTAGAAATTTTGGTCAAATATTAATTTCATCTTCAATATAACTGTAATACGTCTGGCATAGAGAATAGGCTACAATTTTTAATAACAATAGTTTGTCGTTATAATACAGAATAAAATTTTAACTAGATTTATCAATATGTCTACAACTCTATTTTGAAACCTTTAGAAAGAATGACTTCGACTGGAGATAAATTTTTGGCAGTATAAAAATTAGATTTATACTTATTGCTGCACATTATTTTTAGAGAAAACATTGTTCGGGGGTCCTTAACACAAATTTTATTGAATTTTGCAAAAATGTCACACTGTCCCTCCGTGTTCGAAGAGCTCATTAAACCACGATCCTTCGCGTAATCTCTCTCCGAACGTGTCACATTTCTATTCCATTGGTCTATGAGATGGAGGAAATAGATAGTAAATTAGTGTCTGCGCATACACACACATTGGTGATGTTGGCCGCCATAACCAAAATCGATTATGAGATTTTAAACAATTACAAAAGTATCGATTGTGTGAATAAATACATTTTTTAGGAGTTAATTTTCCCATTATACTGAGCACGTTGTAATCTAAATAGTTATCGGCAACAGCTTTAAGTAAATTTATTTCTAAACCCAACAGTATTAATCCTTTAATTAATAGACAAATTGGTAAACATTCATAATTTATAAAAGGGACTGTGAAATATAAATTTATTGAGACGTTAACTAATTTAAATCGATTTGTATCGCTAACGAAATTGAAATTTTGACGGTGGGTGTAATTAAATAAATATTTAATTTGATGGCCTCAAGTTTTGAGGGTAGATTGACGGAAAGTGACCGTTCGGGGCAATGGACGACGGTCGAGATTTTGATCTAACTAAAATGTTATAGAATGATTTATCACGTTCGATGATGTTATTAATTTTAACTAGAAATCTACTAATACCAGTATATTACGTAGAGAAACGATTCAGATGAAGTTCGGAATCACGGCGGTAGTTTAGAAGTCCTTGAAAATGATTATAAAATATTATTTCTCGTTAAAGAAATCTCGAGTAATAAATTACCCTTCTAACATGGAACTTAATATCACAATATTCAAGCGGACAAAGTTAAGGAAAAAAACAGTGTTTCTATAACTAGAATTACGAGGTGCTAAACAACAGGAAAGGTCTTTTTTACACGCCTGAGGACATGGCCTATTTTTTCTCGACAAAGAAATCTCGAGGGAGCACCTGCTTTTCATACATTCGTATATTAGTAACTAGAAGTACGAGATGTTAAGCAGGGCTCGCTTATGCGTGGTTGTAATTCCTAGTTTCGTAAGCAGGTTGATGGGCGCAGTAAAATGTTAGTAGCGTTCAGGTGTTTCTGCAGACCCCTATTACAATCTCTTAGTGGTCTGTTACGTTACCCTTAGGGAGTAATAGGCTACTAGACTACACCGACAGCGTCACTTATGTGGTATATTGATAAATAGTAGGTATTCTTCGTGACCTTCGTGATTACGAAGAATTCTTGGATAGAAGTCTGTAGAATAAGTTATAGTATAATTCTGAATTAAAATTAAAAGCGCATAAAATATTAAAGCAGACAACGAGGACGTGACCCTGGTCACCACCGATAAAATATCTTTGTTAGTTCGAGCGAATGTATATTTTTTCGAAAGCGTCAAAAAAATAAAAACCTTTCCTAGTGTGCTCATGAGAAATTAACTGTTTCTATCACAGATTTGGTTGCCAATTTTACTCCGAACACTCAAACGATACAAAATTTGAGTCGTACTCAAAAGTATATAATAATAATATCTTGGGACAACTCATACAACCCTATCGGATCCCAAACTAAGCAGAGCTTGTACTATTTAAACCAGACAACTGATAAACATAGTTATATATTTCTAAATACATACATATTAAAGATAAATAACACCTAGACACGGAATAAATCATCGTGCTCATCACACAAAGTTTTATCCTGGGTGGGAATCGAACGCGCCACAGAGGCAGTCAAATCAATCAAATCAAATTAATCTCTCACTACTATTCTTATTATTTGTGACAGCATCAGAGAAAAGGGCCACCGTCCCAAAACTGACTAACTTTTTAAGTGCTCCACCATCAAACTATGAAAACAACAATTCACAATGAACTTCTTGGTAGAATCACTACTTGTTAGTGTTACACAGAACATTCGTCATGCTCTCTCCATCTTAGATAAGCCATTTAATCGCTCAGTACGTCCGTATATAGCCTATTGCCACAGAACACATACGTACAGAACATCGACTCACAGTTCAACAAAAATTCCAAGCACACATAGACGCTTACTTCCGGCGATCTCCACATGCGCTGTCCTGGTTGATGACCCGACGGAGTTCTACCGAGATTTGTGTACTTGCGCGTTTATGTGTGTGTGAGTCTGTTTTCGTTCGTTATAGGGAACCAACCTTCTGCATCTATCTAATTTGTGCTATTGCTGAATTGGATTTGCAAAACGCTGTCCAGTCTGTGACGTGTTATGAACGTACGGCTGTACAGCCATCTGTCATGTATGGATTTTACGAGCTTAGCTTCGTAGCTTGTGAGTCTTCCATGGTGGTGATAAATAGTGTTGTGCAGTAAGCTATTTTTTGTTAATACATCGTGATGCTTAGGACGTTAGGTTAGGTTAGAAATTCTTTTTAAAAGAACTACCAAAGTGTAAAAGAGCCTACTAACTAAAGGAGAAGCAAATTCTCCTTTTTTTAGTTGATGGTTAGAAATGAAAAAAATATATGATAGATATTAGATGCAAAAATACAAAAACCATACACCACCACAACCACCAAACCTTTTATATTTAATATCCTGCAGTCGGAGGCACGATGTTTAGTTTTACAGAATTCAGTTTAAAAAATCATGAATACCATATAATATATACTTTAAAAGGCGTATTTATATATAGATATATATCTATATATAAATACGCCTTTTAAAGTCCTATATTTTAATATACCACTCAAATGCAGCCCGCACATAATAAAATCCACCATTTTGTTTTTTTTAAGAACTTTGTAAACCCAATGATACTCGCGTCATTGAGATGTATCTAATGCCGTCTCATTTATTAAAATCGATTGAGCTTGTAAGTTATGATCGGCCATAGTAACATTGGAAGAATACATACAAATTCGTCAAACACATAGCCCTCCTCTGCAGTCGAGTGAAAACAGGGTTTTTGTATAAGTACACGTTGGATGGCAAAGCCAAACGATAAAGTTACACGAAGTCATGTTCCTAGAGCGTAGCTTATCTCCTGGTACAGGAGTCACCTACCGTCAGTAAAATTTAACGACTTTGAGACACGATAAGCCGCTGTTTCATTTAGGCCGGCTTCTATGCAAAATAAAAGGAAATCAGTTTGCACTAAAAAGATAAAATTCTTAACCTAACCTTACCTAAAATAAATTAACATGTTACAGATGTGTTTATACTGTATTTATCCTGCTAATTGAATCTACTACTATGACTATATTTAAACTCAACTACAAAAAAGGGCAGAGTGCATCGTGATGACTTTAATTCGAGTTTTTCTAAGATTTAAACATAATCTTCTGATTATTATGTAAAAATTAAAGTCCTTAGTCAATAATTCGCTTATTTATGCCTAGCATATGCCATTAAACAGAAAGGAAGTAAGAATTTCATGACTTCATCACTCTTAAGTTGGTGAACAAACTATAGCAAGGGAAGTCGCAGGCATGAGCTACAACTAAATAATCTGTATTAACTTTTAAAAAGAAATAGTTTATATAATTGAAAAACAATAAAATATTTACAACATTTTGCAAGTTCTGTGGTTCTATGCTCTTACTATAGGTTCTAAAAATTATAAGTCAGAAGGTTCTGCCATTTAAAATTATGCATTAAATCTTTTATTTTTTCAATATCTATTTTGAAGTAATTAACTTAACACTAAACTTGAGTAATTTTATAAATGTTGATAAACTTTCGCGATTTGTACACATTATGAAAATATATTATATTACGGGTCTTAATCGCGTGAATAATTTAAGGTAAAATACCTTGTTTATTGCCCGACGTTTCGACCGTATTGCAATTCTATTATCAGCAATTTTATTCATTCACTCATTATAACATCGTTTATAAACAAATTATCTAGAAAGTCCACGAAAATAGAAAACATGTAAACTTTGCAATAAATTTTCAAGAGAAGAATATGCTGATGACAAAAAAGACTATTTTCAGAACAACAATATTGAACCACACAATATCGGCCTTGATAATATTGCTTGAGCTAAGTACATACATAGGAAGCATTGTTCTTGTTCTTTCAATATTTTCTGCCTATATCCAGATAATCCTATTAACGTAACTGAAAAAAAAATCATATTCTAAACTCAATACAGATTCTTCCACCTTATTATCAAACACGCTGAATGAAAATTGAAAAGAAGCCATGAATGTGAAACCGTCCTTAACTTATTAACCAAGCCCTTTTAGCTTGCACAGCTTTTCATCTTTGACAAATTTATTATTATATTCTTCGCCATGTTTTTCATTTAATTCATATCTTTCCAACGAGATTATTAGGACATTGCAATTTATTTTGTGAACGTCGTGATTTTGCAAGTCTTTTCTATAGTAGCACAAAGTCATGATGGATGATCGCAACTCTTTCAGTTGGCCATTCAGTGACAAGTTCATTAGTGATATCGTTAGCTCTTTCATTTTAGTCAAGTTTTGATGAAAAAAGTTCATTAATTCTAGATTTACTTTCCTTTTTTTAAAGATGATCGTTTGCATTATGATACAAGTCCTGTATTACGGATTTTACAATCATACACTTAATGGATCTAAAATGCAAGCACATTCTAAACAAACACATATAACAACAACAACACAACGTTTTTCTTATTTGGGAATCATACCCTCATTCCTGCTGTGCCTCCACTCCTTAGATTAAAGGCTTATTTTTCAATTTTATGTCGTTTAAAATTTTATATTTTTGATTTTAAAAGTTTAAAATGTAATGTTTTGTTAATTTCAATATATTTGAATTTAATACACTGTTTACTAATACTGTTTCTTTTATTTCAGGTAAGTACTTTCTGATATGAAGATGTTGAGAAGAAGGATATTGAATAACATAAGTAGGTACCTACAGTAAGATGTTGAAATTTCATTTTAATTCATGCTAAAGACCTACAATCCACGTGTTCCAGTTCTAATGGTTAAGAACAACAGCAACATTTTATACCAGTAATCACATCGTTTATGGCACTATTTGCTGTAGATTATTTAAAGTATGAAACGATTTTTAATACCGTTTTCACTTTGTTTTCAACATCATTAATAGATAATTTCTTTCCGGGGTTTTAATGTTAGTATTATTTAAGTAGTATTTTATTTATTAGACTCCATTAAAAGCAAATTTTAATCTAAGATGTAATAAATATAAAACAAAATATTTAAATGCATAAAACCTACCTATTCACTTCGTAAACATTTTTAAAATTCAAATCCCCAAACCTGCAAAGCTTCTTATACTTTCAGGGCTCCTAGTTTGTTGGCTTTTCCTACATGTAGCACGTCAATACCATATTAGGTAAATATTTTACGATGCGAGTAACGTTGGCTAAACTTTATGGACGGGACGTCAGTTCAAAATTTACTATGTGGGCCCAAACCACATCGCTTATAAACTATACTTTATGCCTTTACTTGTTTTTGATGGCTCCACATCGGAATTTTAGTACAGCACTGTTGATTAATTTTGTTGATCATAACCCGCTTATAATGTTATTTCTGGAGTCTATAAATTTCGTGGAGTTTCGTTGGTTGCAAAAACTTTTGTTGTGTGTTCACTGGAAATTGTCTGCTTGCTCTTATTAAAACTTATGTGATACTACAAGTTTAAATAGGCTTATGTAAAATTTATGATTAGGTTGTGGTAATAAGTAGTCAAAGTTTGTTATTTAATTTTCTATATACTTATATTTCTTTCGTGCCTTTCGACATCAAGTAAAAGCTCTTGTTTTATTGTTGAGATCTAGAAGAAAGCTACATTGATTGTACTATTTTTTTTTTTTTTATAGACATTTCTAAGACTTTCATAATATTAACTTATACTAGTGTAACAATTATTTACAGGTAAGCACATCATGCACTATTTATTATTAACAATAATTAACCTACCACATACATTACTATTGATGGAAGCAAATTCAGGTCCTCCTGCGAGCTGTTATCGAAGCACGTAATAATTATGTTCTGGCATCTATTATATATTATATATATAAAAAGGAATCTCTATTCCCTTTGGTCAAGGGGTAACCAGCGAACGACCTTATCGATTTCATTCATTATTTTTTTTTATTTTTGTAATACTCTGTAAAGTTTTTACGTAAAAAAAATGACGAAACAAAAATAACTAGTATTAGTAGTTAGCCGGGATTGCTAGTTTTAGATACAAGTAATTTAATTGTAATGAAGTTTTCTGTTTTAAAAAATCTACATAGACTACGAAAACATGTAACGTTTTTATGATGTTTACATTTCAAAATAAATAAACACATAATCTTAATATTTTCCTCTGTTTTTTTGGTTACAAAGCCAGCGGTTACCACGTATAGTTTACAAAAGAAAATATATAAAAAGAAATTTACAAAAGATAATAGATAGAGACACGTTCGGTATTGCTGAGTCATATTTTATTCGAAATAGTGTTAGAACGCTGACACTACACTTTGTCTCAGAATAAAATATATAATATTTATTCTAAAAATAAAGTAAGTCGAGTCGTCACCTAAGCAGAATTTTCATACTTCTCACGCCTCATCTTTTATTCAGTTGTCGTTTAAAAACTCCATACAATGTTTAAGACAAGCAACGTCGTTTACAATTGTTTAGCAACCTTGCAAGTAATATAATCACTAGTATATTCTGATACCGGGAGTCGTTAAGGAGCTGAAGGTACACTCCATTATGGCACTCGTCGCAACCCCGTTACGGTTATAATAGAATATTAGATTCTGCCATAAACAGTCATGGCAATGCGACCGATAAAAGTTGATCTTTAAAATTTCCTGTCTCACTCCTTTTCATTCCTGGTCGAACTGGTTCAGAGAGGAACGAGATAGGTCATCTCAATTTGGTGGTATTAGGCAATGTGTTTGCCGACGTAAATACCGTTGTTGAAGGGAAATTGCCGAAAGTTGTTTGCTTCCACCGAAGTGTTGTTGAGACTCAAGGGGGCGTGAGTAATTGGAAAATTCAATCTAAATTCGTTCAGATTTTGTTACCAATCAAACATTGAGGAAAGGGCTTCCGTTTGATAGGATCAGATGTTTTTGAAAATGGAATCAGAGGAACGGAGAGTAGTGACAATTAGATTACCGGTGCTGACTGGGTAGACAGATCGGTAGTGAAAATTGAACTGTAAGGAGCTGATTATGCTCAACTTTATGTACCATAACCTGATTTCCTTTTGATATTTAACTTTCATAATAATTCTTACCGAAATGTTATGCGACGTGAAGAAGGAAATAAGTCTTTTATTACAAAACCCAATTGGCTGTAGTTTTTTTTGTTAGTTGTGAACTCGTGGTGTTGTTAAACACTTATTTCGGTTTCTAAATATACCTACACTTTTTTAGACTTTATAAAAGCGAAGTTAAGAAGAATACAAGGAAAATAGGCTTCTCTTTTTTTAAAAATCTATTACGTTTTTTTATACTACGACGGTGGCAAACTGGCATACGGCCCATCTGATTTTAAGTGGTTAGCGTTTTCTAATCATACGGTGCGTATCCATAAAAAAAATTGATAAATACACAATTTATTTTGAACTAAAAGTTTTTAACTGTTTTAATTAATGTTAACTGTCGTTTAAATTATCATAGAAATACAATTTTTAACTATGTAATCGGTTACATACAGTAACATGAATCGTGTGTAGCCGATTTCATCGTTGGAATTAGTAAAGGGTTATAATAAAGGTTTGTTAATCCATAACCACTAACTCGTTGAATTATTTTAGACATTTCGCATATCGCATATTTAAGTAGGTTTTGTCTATTGACAAAGTGTAACATACCACATAGTGACATAACCCAAAATGTTAATGTTGCTTGAAGCGCAAATTGACACGTAAACAGAAATTGACGCAAAGAAAGCATCTCGTGCCAAAAGAATCTGATGTTAAAGTTAATGTTTGAAATGTTATGAAGACGTACCAGTTTAATGGTATCACTGTTGGCAAGAATTTAGCTCACATGCAAGAAAAAGAGAATATAAAAAACGGAAATTCGCTAAACCAAATCGCAGCTTTAAACATCAGCCTCTTTATTTGCACAGTGCTCTTTATTCACACTTGGAAAAAATATATTTTTAAGAAACCACGGAACAAACCCCATTTACATTCCCGTGCAAATCTCTTAAGCCGATGGCCCAGTATGCGCATATTTTTTTCATAATTTATGACTGTATATATGCTGGTCTTGAGTAATCCCATACATTCTAGGACACGCTGTAACTTAGTACAGTGTTATTTATGTACTTGTCATTGCGTGCGTATGAGTTATGTTCGGGTTTCCTTACTTTTAGTTTATTTCCTTCCTCTGTTACTGAACCGGTCTTATTAAGATTTTCCTGAAGGACTTTAGGCATTTTCCGTTTTCGTTTGCCTACTTATAATTCACCCTGAACGCGGAAGCCAGAATGATAAAATATATTTTTGTATTCTGAATGGGATATTTGGTAAATGCTTTGCTATAACCTTTAATGTAATGTTCGTAATCCAATATAACATTTTTTTTTGTCGCCTATGAAAGCGTCTTACGCCAAAACGTTAATCTACCTAACAAAACAAATTATATTTACGAATGTGAATGTGTTTAACAAATTGTCTGTAGTTATATATATAGAGTGTTATTTATATATTATTTGTCGGCAAACACATTGCCTAATACCACCAAATTGAGATGACCTATCTCGTTCCTCTCTGAACCAGTTCGACCAGGAATAAAAAGGAGTGAGACAAGAAATTTTAAAGATCAATTTTTATCGGTCGCATTGCATTAGTATTGTTATTACTTAACGTAATTTAGAAATTATCATTTTTATCTAAGTTTAAAATCAAATCAAGCTTTATTTGCTACAAGTCAATTACAACATTGATATCAGCCTTTTTAGGGTTCCGTAGCCAAAATGGCAAAAAAACGGAACCCTTATAGTTTTGTCATGTTTATCTGTCTATCTGTCCGTATGTCACAGGCATTTCACTCAAAGACTGCTCAATGCATATTGATGAAAGGTGGAAAGGTGTCTTGTAGTAGCCGTTACTTAGTTTGATAGTTATATAATAAAAATAAATATTTCTTGAGGGGGCACTCCATACGTGTGACAGAAGCTGATTTTTTTTTTCAACTATCATCGACATGTGGCACATCATTCGACAGGTTTTTTAAAAACATTTTATGGTTTCAAATAAACATCTCTGATTAAGTAAGTATTTTTGAAAATAATCGCTCCGAAAAGTGCACAAATTGTGTCCGTTCCAAACGGGGGCCCTTATCTTTTGAACCGTGTGAAGCCGTGGTTTCGTAAAAAGAAAAAATATTCGTCCATCGAAACTAGTTACGTACAAGGAAGAATAATTCCTTCATCGAAACCAGTTACTAAACTACGGTTTCGTAGACGGCCGAAGGGGACCAAAAATATGAAAAAAATCAAAAAACACTTAATAAATACTTTAAACTAAAATTATTTGGGACATGATCAGATATACCGTCATCGAGTTATAGCCGAAAATATGCTTTTCTCAACAAATAGGCGTAAGTGCCATTAACATACGCTCTTCTGTTGATGTAATTATTTAAAGCTGCAACATACAGATGCTCTTGCCCGGTTTTAAGTCAGATACGGTGAAGACTTGATTTATGTAGATAACCACAATAAAGTCCTTTTTTATTTAATTTTATGTGCTTTCATAATCAAGCTAGTCTACTTACAAGCGTTCACTCTCTACTTAACCGTATAATAAACTGCACCTGTACGCATTGACCCATTTTCTTCCTCGACGGTAATTATCAACTCCATCATTATTATCCTTCCATCCTCGCTGAGCATGCCAGCGGTATAAACAGCATTTGCATGTTGTCTTTTAAAACAAGTGGGTACGGTTCATTGTAAACATCTACTCGAAGATACGAGTATGAAGTACTCGTATTGTACCTTCTTTTGGCTTGTTTTCTTTTTTGTGTAACGTGACTTTATAAATTAAAGAACGCATTCTTATTTTAAATTGGGTAATACGACTACAAGAATATGATTCTACGAAATTCTACGTAGCCAAAATGGCAAAACGGAACGGTTTTTTGCCCCGTCCGTCCGCAGCTTTGCTACTATTAGTGCTAGAAGGCTGTAATTTTGCATGGATACACATATTACTTACGCCGACAAAGTGAATAAAATGTTGAAAAAAAATTTTTTTAGAGTACCTACACCTATATGTAAAGTGGGGATGTCATTATTTTTTCTCACCTACCACATCATATCGTTAGGTAGGTCTTTTAAAAACGTTTAGGGTTTAAAACGACTATTTTGAGATTTAGGGATCTGTTTGCGAAATATTAAGATTAAAAACCTTAATATTTCACAAAGGGATCCAAACTGCAAAACTATAAGGGTTTCGTTTTGCCATTTTGGCTACGGAACCCTAAAAAATGAAGTCTGTTAAGACCGCTGTTTACTTGATTTTTTCTTTAACGGGTTTCCCTTAACTCTTTTCGTGTAATAGTAAGAAGCCCAACGAGCGATACTTTTTACGGTTCCGTACCAAACGTAGGATAAAAACGAGACCCTATTACTACTCCACTGCCCGTCTGTCAGTAACTAGGCTGTATTTTGTTAACCGTGATAGGTACAGTTGAAATTTTCACAGATGTATGTATTTCTATTGCTGCTATAAACAAATAACAACAAAATAAAATAAATATTTAAGTGGGGCTCTTATACAATAAACGTAATTTTTTTAGCTTTTTTTTTTCGATATTAGAATATAGTGTCTAATATTGTATATACAGGGTGTAACAGAAAGGTGTGATCAAATTTCAGTAAAGTATAGGGTATGTTGTCAGTATTGCACCTACCATGGTGCCATAGCTGGTTGCATTATTATTACATAGTTATAGCATATTCTTTTTGTCAAAATTTAGTAGTGAAAGGCGTATGGCATAAGAATTATACCTCTCCTGGTACAAAATTCGATTGGATTATTATGGCATAGAACTTTTTAAGTCACAATTTTTTTAATTAATAACATTTTCATTCATAAATAAACGAATGAAAAATTAGTAAATATTTTTAGGGTACTCCGATTTTGATGAAATTAGGTTGAACATGCACAACCCTTGAATATGACCACACCTTTCTGTTACATTCTGTATAATGGTACGGAACTCTTCGTGCGCGAGTCAGACTAAGACTTGGCAGTTTTTTACTAACTGTTCTACCAGATCTACCAAGAAATAATTATATTTTGGCCTAGGGCACAATTTCATAATTATCATCAACTTTAGTTTTTATCAGTTTAATACTGGATAATGGTTTACTGTTTACAAATGCAATATTACGAGATACAAATAACACAGATGGTAAAGATCAATATTTGATATATCACTACATAGTATAAAACAAAGTCGCTTTCTCTGTCCCTATATCCCTATTTATGTTAAAATCTGTAAAACTACGCAACGGATTTTGATGCGGTTTTTTGTAATAGATAGATTGATTGAAGAGGAAGGTTTATATGTATAATAACATCCATTAAATAGTGGAGAAATAAGGAGCGGAGCAGCAATAAGAAATGTTGCAAAATCGAGGAAAATTTACGCAGACGAAATTATAAATTATAAAGCTGAAGAGTTTGTTTGTTCGTTTGAACGCGGTAATCTCGGGAAATACTGGTCCGAATTCAAAAAAATATTTTTCTGTTGGGTAGCCCATTTATTGAGGAAGGCTATAGGCTATATAACATTAAGCTACGACCAATAGTGAAGCAGCAATGCAAAATGTTACAAAAACGGGGAAAATTTACCCATACGAAGTTGCGCGGGACAGCGAGTTTTAAAATAAATCAGATAAAAATGACCACACTCGTTACCACTATTTCCATTAAAGAGATCAAGGTCAAAGATGCCGTAAATCGTATTTTATTTTTCTCTGTAACTGTCTCTGATATAATTAAACTTAATTGGAGAGACCTAAACGTCCTTACAGAACATCGACGTCCTGTTAACTGCTACAATTAACGGCCCGAGAGCAATAATTAACAGTACATTGCTGGGTATGTTGCTTACAGGTGAATTGGTTACGATGCTTTTAATGGCAATGGTTAGAATTCTGTGCATGTAGCACTCACACCCGTATTTATAAACGAGTCATTACTTATTACTTAGCAATTACTTCATTGAGACATGGCTAGTTCTTAAAGCAATTACTTAGAAAAATCTATTTTATAGACAAGAAATATTCTTTACTTCCTTGAGCAAACTAACCAAGTATTACTTATTACTTAGCAACCGGTGAGCCGCAAAAAACGTTCCATTTCATAAACAAGATTTTATTAAATTTGCAAAATAGAGAGCCAAAAATATATTACGACAAGCTAAAATAGCTAAAAATTTTAAAACTTTAATAATTAGATAATAATACAGAAATTAATCAGGCCAAATTTTGATTTTATCGATATTCTTTAATTTTAGTTTTCTGAATGTAACGAAATGCAACATAATTGAATAGTAAGGCTACCAAATGAAATAGTCCGTCACACGTATATAAAGTATTTTTGAAGAACTTATTTTTAATTTAGTGTCATAAAACTCGCTTGACGTCGCCCTAAATGTCACTAATATTAATTATTATTTATTGTAGATAGATTCTCGAATTTAGGAGAGATAATTAATTATAAAAGTTATTGTTATAACAATATTTTAAATAATTTATTTGAAATGAAATGTTAATCACTGAAGACATCACCTGTGTTTTACTGTTTTATTTAAAGGAAGTTTTGTTGGCAGTTTTGTTTTGTTGTTAAATACGGGCACTATAATTTAAGTAGCAAGGGTGTATTTTATAATGTTTGAAAGCTCGCAAGCCTAAGGCCGGGGTCAGCCACCCCGTTGTGTCGACTGCATTGCTTGTCCCGGTGAAATCTCAAGTACTACAATCAATAGATTTTGTCAGTGTAGCTAGAAGCCCCTGTCAAGCATTACCCGGATAGTACAACGAACAGAGATAAAGAAGATACAAAAGATGGTTTTGTGACGGTGCAAGGAAAGAAGCGCCGACAGCCAACCATCAAGAACGGCTGCGGCAAAGCTAAGCGTACGGGCACTCTGTGCGCCGCGGCGCCGAACACGCCGGTGTACATCTCGCGCCGGCACGTACCAGAAGTTCCGCTACAAGACGAGGGTGCAGATTCTGGAGTCGCGACGCATAGTACTTATGAGGGAGTGAAGCGTTCCTACTGATATAGTTTTAATATATAGTGGTTTTAAGTTGTATTTACTTTTACTAGCACTTTATTGTATTATACTGACAAGTATGTTAGTCGGCAAGGCATAGATTTCTGTGGGCCAAAGATGACTAAAATAAATGTTATATTATTATTATTATTGTATTATTTACCCACTGGCTGGCATAGCGCCAAATAAATTATTTTTATTTTCCAAACCTTACATATTTTTAAAATACCTCTTAAGAAAAATAACCTCTTCATATAATTCTTAAATAAAGCTATTACTCAAGTAACGATATCGGTGACTATTGCTTGGCTAAGTATTCTAACGTTTGACGTTTCTTACTTCACTCATTTTTTTGACTATAAAATAGAAACTGTTGCTTAAGTAATTACTTTTACTTAAGTAACTGCTATTACTCGTTTATAAATACGGGGGTAAGACTCTAAATGGCTAACTTTTGATTTATATTGAGGTAAAGATACCTATATCAAGAGTTTGAATGGTTTGTGACTTGGTGGTATTTTTTTATTAAATCTTAATATTTCACAAATGAGAAGTAACAAAAGTTCTTTTTACTAATTCTATTGAAAATTAATAATAAGTAGATGTAACGTTGTAAGTATGAAACAAAAACAACAGAAAACCCACTTCATAAGCCGCATTATTCGGATGGAGGGGAGGGGGGTAACTAAGGAACCCTACATTGTGCGTGGACCGACATGGACTTTCCGGGTTTTTATTTCTTTGATCTTTTAACCCTAATTCAACGATAGATTTTATAGCTAATTGCTGAATTTTTTCATATCATGCCTTTAATATAATAATAAAGCTTACTTCTTACACATAGTCAATATATTGCATTGGGTTACACCAGTATCATTGAATACTGACTATTATTTCAATTCTTATTTTTCAAATTTCAATATCCAAATATGACTTCACGATCTCCATCTATTATAAGTGCCTGAACAAAATTAATACGCCTGAACGAAGTCTCATAACTGTCAATATCATTACCACACAGGACAAACAGAAATAGCATCTATAAAAACACATTATGGTCCATAAACTCATTTTATTCGATTCTTACTCATTTATGACATGTCTTAGAACCTCCATACATACATTAGTTTATCTACTTTAACAACATATACTTTATTTTACCGCTCGAAGATATTATGGTGGGAATGACCGATGAACGAAAGGGAGGGTCAACTTATATCAGTTCATATTTCTTTTATATAATAACCAGTATAGTTGGAGCCACCAGGTCGCGAATTTTGTGCCCTTTTCAAGTTGTTTCTAATCTTATTGCTTGTTTTGAATAACAATAGTGGCGCCTTTGAAAATCATTTACATAAAATGGGTATTATTTCTTTTGCATGATATGAATTCAAGTTCTAATTAGATTTTTATCAAAAGGTAATATACTAATTTAATATACAGTTTCAATTTAATATACAGTTGCCTTTTTATTTATTCAATACATCTAAAGTAAGATTATAAAGCTGAAGAGTTTGTTTGTTTGATTGTTTGTACACGGTAATCTCAAGAAGAACTGGTCCAAATTGAAAAAATCTTAGAATGTTGGATAGCCCATTTATCTAGGAAGGCCATAGGCCATAACATCACACAACGACCAATAAAATCGGAGCAGCAATAAAAAATGTTGCTAAAACGGGGAAAATTTACGCAAATGAAGTTGCGCGGGACAGCTAGTATCTATATAATATACAAAAGGAGAAGCAAACTGACTGACTGACATATGAACGCAGGGCCTAAACTATAAGGGTTACAAACCTAAAATTTTGCATAGGGGTTCCTTTTATAACGTAAAGGAGAACTAAGAAAGGATTTTTGAAAATTCACCCCCTAAGGGGCAAAACCGGGGTGCAAAGTTAGTATGAAACTTTGGCGTAAATTGCTGATATTGCATTTGTAATCATATCTACCGAAACAGTTACATCAATTTCGCTGATAAAATTTGCAGTAGTGTTTTGGATCAACAAACGGTGATAGGCATTCTAGGTCCCTCTGGTAAAGCATGTTTTCTTCAAATTCATTTCATACATTGGTCTAACAGAATTACAAAATGAAACGTGTTAGTTTAAAGAAACTAACACGCAGAGCATCAACATCCACACAAAAGGTAGAACACAAACATCGTGTACTAAAAAACGGCAAAAACATCCATGAGTCCTTTTTATCTCGTTTCGTATCACAGTTAGTATATCACAGAGATTAACGGTTCTCGCGAAGGCTGGCTGCACAAAATACGTACGTACGGTCGGCTCACAGCTCAATAAAAAATCTACTCATACATATACGCCAATCTCAACGTGCGCTTTCTCGGTTGGCAATTCTACCAAGTTCAACCGAGATCTGTGTACGTGTGCATTTGTGTGCGAGTGAGTCTATTTTCGCTCGTTATAGGTAGCCGGTCATGTTCTGTATCTATCTAATTTGTTGACTGTTTCTCGCTTACCTTTGATACCATTTACATGTCAGCACACTTTTTCAGCTATTCAGGAAGTCGTTCGAGTAAATTAAGGACTCTCAGCTGGTAATGTGTTTGCGTCCTGTCTTTCATTCTTTATTAGCGTCGTCCTCTATATTCCATAAAATATCATACAAAGCCATAAAAGATCGTTTGAGGGAAGTACCAGTATATAGTTCAAAATCAAGAACTTTTTGTCATTTTATTGCGATCTTTTAGTTTTTGAGATTGTGTTGGGATTTTGTTTTTGATAAAGCCTTAGACTACAATAGGCTTGTTTCCTAGATAAACAATAAAATCTGAAAGTCTAATTAGTAAATAAAACTAGCATTTAAACTACCGACGATTAATTCCTGATTAAATTTTGCATAAATATAGGTGTTTTTATCATTAATCATATCATAAAAAGAAGTGATTTGACTAGAAAAAATAGTGACGTCATAGTCCAGTATTTGTATGAAATCTCCTTATAAAATCTGCGTTTTGACATTTCTTAAAGAGTTGTTGTATTGACTAGTTGAAAACAAGCCCATTCCTTTATTTCAAAATTATTGAGGTTTCCAACAGTCAAGTTGTGACCAAGACCAGTCAGTCATGGTGATTTTATTCCAGTATCCAAATTCCTAAAAGTTATAAACATTGCTCCGATTTAAAGATCTATACCTAAACATAATAATAATAATAATATCCTGGAACAACTCACACAACGTCATCTGATCTCAAACTAAGCAGAGCTTGTACTATGACAACCAGACAACTGATAAACATACTTATATATTTCTAAATACATACATATTATAGATAAATAACACCCAGACACAGAATAAACCATCGTGCTCATCACACAAAGTTTTATCCTGGGTGGGGATCGAACCCACGACCTCTTGCGTAGCAGTCGGATACACTCCCACCGCGCCACAGAGGCAGTCATAACTAATATATAATATCCACAATTAATATGCTTTTACATTTATCATAACGCCCTACTTAGACTACATTGTTTCATTACAAAACGGGATAATGTCAATATAATTATAATTAAGAGGATGTATAATGGAATTATATGAGGCGACAACATATTCTGTGTGACGTCACAAAATTAATACTTCCGACAGACTGAACACCAAAATCAAACATCAAAACGCTTATTAACTTTACCCATATTAATTTTCCACACCAAGGAGATTTTAGCAAATAAACAGCAATTAGCTGGATATCTTCCTATCTGTACCTACCGTACTACAAACATTACCATTGAAATTAGAATCTGCGAGACCACGTCTCATTGAAACCACACGTTACATTATCCTTTCATTTTAAACTCAACCCTAATTCTGTCAAGCTTGAGTCCAATTTAGCATGTCAACATAACAAAGGACACTTCAAGCAAAAGTGACACGTGACGTCTTGAGAATAGGGTAGGAAACTGTATGGATTTGATTTATAAAGGAGTTCTGCTTCGCAGTGACATTTGTAATGAATTCGTCGCCGGTGAAACAGGGCCGCAATCAGTTGTTGGAATGCAAAATGTTAATAAGATATGGTAACATTAATTGGATTTGAATAGATTATGTCTGTCATTGAGTAGGAATGGAGACAAGTAGGCATGCTTTTTATGACGATTCTTTAAGAAAATAAGAGATTCCAGGTTATTTGCTAAAACAAGCGTCGTTCAATAATAAAATAGAAAAGAATATTACTTTTAAGACGATTGTAATAAACGGTTATTTATGGAACGATAAAATTGTATTAAAAGTTTCTTTTTGTTTATGATCATATTTGCGGAAAGGTAATATAAAGAAATAGATATTTACTTCTCCTAACTAACAAACCGATAGATGAAGTAAGTATAAAGTAGTTACAATTTTACCTATCGAGAGAATTCTCGAACAACACTAAGCTACTTATACTTGTCTACTTTACTGCAACTGTAAATACCTGCTTTCATTATTATAAATTGTTGAAAATAAATTCGAGTAGGCTTAAGCTGACCTGTTGGTCTAGTGGTTAGTGACCCGGAATGCTAAGCTAGAGGTTGTGGGTTCAATTGCCATAGGTAAGTGAATAAATGATAGAAACCTATGCTTTAGTTAGCTGTTCAAATATCATTATTTGTTTTTACAAATAACTTGGTGAGAGAGAGTATAACACTGTTATTGATAACTATAACTTACTACTTATTATTTACTTTAATTGTGTGCCTTATAACAATATCACATGGAGGGAAAGTACCTTAAATATTGTAGGTAGAACATTTTACAGAAAGAAGACTTTGCGTTTTAAAAATAAATCGAACTGTATTCAAAGATTTTTAACCCGCCTAATGTGAAAAAGCAACATTCTGTGTTTCTATGACACCAATTCAAAGCGTGCATCATAGGCATTAGTTTTTCTAATTATCAAAGTTTCATATATAAAAGAAAGGCTATGAAATATGAGGCATTTTTTAGTGTTTCTGCTTCTATTTATGATGATTTCAACTTACAAACTGAATTTTTCGTATTATTTTAAACATTCATCACGAAAGTATTTGTAAAACACATCACGTTTTGAGCATTTGATAATTTAAATTTGTTGGAAGTTACAAGTCAGTGTAATTATTTTAACTTAAATGTTAAATTTGATGGTTTTATTTCCATTTATGATACTATATTAGACAAGGGTCATTCATTAGAAAAAATAATCTTAATGATTGACCTTTTCTATTGGTGTCGTAAAAATATAGGATGTTACTTTTTCATATTTTGCGGATTCTATTCGCGATCCAGACAGGCGAATTATTTTTAAAAATTAAGTCTTTTTTGAGTAAAATGTTTTATCTGCAACATTCAAGGTACTTTCCCTTCCTGTGGCATAGTTTTGGGACACCTTTAATTTATTTGCAAATTAATTAAAATATACAGTTATGTTTGTTCTTTACACTTATTTAGAAGTTGAGCTGAAGCAATCTCGATTAAAAGTCTTCTTCTTCGAACTACTGTTGAAACGGTAAGAAGAAGATGAATTTCTTCTTTATGTCAGATTTGTCAAAAAGTTAGGATTGCGAGCAGTTAAAGTTCCGCCATATTTGTAGCATCTTCTAGATGTGTAAGTGACGTAATTGCGAATCGATGCATTTATTAACAAGGAGTGTCAATTATCAAATAAAAGGAATAAACGCACTATAAATACTCGTTGAAGTCGTTAAACCGTCAGCTACAAATTACAAAAAATACACTTAGCGCGTTTTGTAGCATTATTTAAAACCGCAACTAATACAAAACCGATGCCAAAGAGGGTCATTATTATGAAACTAAGTACGTAGTTATATATTATACTTCCAGCCATCCAAAGCTCCAAGTGTAACTAGCTCAACATTTGGCAGACATTTACGCATTCCCAAATGCGTCTCTGCGCAGCTGCAGTGTTCATTTAGAACATATCGTGATCAAGTGTTTCACTAGCAGTAATGACTACATCTGAATCTGTCTTCTCCCTCTTGTAATTTTTTTTATTCTTATTAATTTATTTGTTTAGTTAAAACGATGGAAGATTCATAGCTACATACATGTGCATTAACAGTACATATACCTATCTACTAAAACTCTTGAATGTTGTTATCTCGTTTATATAGGGTCTTTCAACAAAGACGGGTCGATGTTAAAATTGAATAAAACTAGATGTGTGTGAGATATTAACGAAATTTATTTTTTATTTGAAAGGCCCGTTTATGCCATTATGCATGAAATATGACATCGTTCAAATGTCCGCCGCGGCTTCGCATGGTGGCACAAATCCGAGAGGTCCAATTTTTAATGACTCTGCTGCATAGATCCGGCTGAATCTGAGCGATGGCCTGCATTATGTTGGCTTTCAGGGCAACGGTCGAATGTGGTTTATTGGCATAGACCTGCGACTTCAGAAAACCCCACAAGAAAAAGTCTAGCGGAGTCAAATCACACGATCTTGGTGGCCAATTCACGTCACCTCTGCGAGAGATAACCCTACCCGCAAACCGTTCATGCAGAATGTCGATTGTGTCGTTCGCTGTGTGGCAAGTAGCGCCATCTTGCTGGAACCACATGTCATTCACGTCCATATTGTTCAATTTAAGCCAAAAGAAATTGTTTATCATTGATCTGTAGCGCTCACCGTTGACGGTGCTGGCCTCGCCAACTTCGTTTTCGAAGAAGTACTGACCAATGACGCCGCCAGACCAAAATCCGCACCAAACAGTTACTTTTTGTGGATGCATTGCTATCTGGTGAACCTCATGTGGGTTGTGGTCATCCCATATACGGCAATTTTGCTTATTAACAAAACCATTCATCCAAAAATGTGCCTCGTCGCTAAAGATTATTTTTTGGCCAAAATCGGGGTCCTCTTCCAAGCGTTCCGACGCCCATTCAGCGAACACACGGCGTTGTCTATGGTCATTAACTTTGAGCTCCTGGGTCAGTTGGATCTTGTATGGATGCAGACCCAAGTCCCGACGCAAAATTCTCCAAGTTGAAGTCTGCGAAAGGCCGAGTTCTTGTGCACGGCGAGAAATCGACTGCTTCGGAGTCTCCTGAACACTCTCACGTACAGCGGCGATGTTCTCGGCCGATCTGGCGTTCCTTTGACGTAAAGGTGTTGGTTGGTTGTTTACCGAACCGGTCGTCTCGAATTTAGTCACCAATCGTTGGAGAGTAGACTTTGAAGGGCCACCGCGTCTGCCGTAAAATGGGCGCAATGCGCGCAACGTTTTCACTAACGAACACTCATTTTGATAATAAAGTTTTATCATTTGCACATGCTGCTCAACCGTGTAACTTGCCATGGTGATTTGGCATCAGTGACTGAATAAGAAAAAACAGATTTGACAGATGCCGCCAAATCAAAATGGCCGCCACAGATTATTAATATCGACCCGCTCTATTTGAAAGACCCTTTATAACTAAGATGTGTATTTTAATTGTCAACTTTTGGAACGAAGTTCCTTATCACGCGTTGTAAAAGGGGACTAGACGAAAAAAATCTCACGAAAAGTTGTAACGACACATTTTGACACACACAAGCCGTGCGGCGTGCGCGTAAGATATGAACATCTAATTTGACGAAGAAGTCACCTGTCGATTTGGTCTAGAGGCATAAATTCGGTACACAGTATTGGTGACAATTGTGTAGTTGTGGGTTCGAGCCTTCGGTATCAACATTCGGTACAATCGTCTTTTTGTAAATTATTTCCGTTTCGTCTTTCTATTTCGCATTGAACAGTGCAGAATACACCTCTCAAGTTTTTTTTTTCTAAATTGATCTGCAGATATACTCAAATTATATGAAATCAGATCCATTTTGATTATAAGAGCAAGACGTAGCAATACCCATTTGTTCACGATAATTGTCGAAGGATTCGAACTTCTAATGCATAAATGAAAATAAATTATGATAGCTTTCGTAAACTAAGTCGATTTAAGACTGCGAAAGTTAACAAATTTCATTTCAGGGAAAGAAAGTAGACCTACACGCCATGAATACCTACATTAAACAGAGATTTGCCGACTTTCGTAAAGCTATTGTATTTTCCTTTTCAATTTCACTAATATTGATCTATATTTTTATGATTATTAGTATTTAGTTCCTTTGTATAGCTAGTACACTTAATAATTTCTACTAATGCAAGCCGACGGACATTGGACAAGACGCCGGTACAAATTAATTCATACTAGTGATATGAAATTATGTTCAAAGTAGGTTTACTAATGAGTAGCTGACCCGCGCAACTTCGTCTGCGTAATATATATATATATATATATATATATATATATATAAATAACCGTTCTATGTAAAGGTTGATCCAGTAAGATTTTAAAATAAATGTTGATCCACCTTTTTGCAGTGTATAATTGGCTCTTTACAAATATAACTGATATACTTTGATCCGAATTTGAAATGGAAAGGTTGTTTGGGGATCTGCATCGGTCGCTTTGCAACATACTTGCCATCAAAAAATACATTAACAAAATGTTTTTGTTGATCCGTAACGGTCGCAAAAATTATACCGACGAGTCAAATGTGGATCCGTTTTATATTTATACTCATGCGCAATCTTACTAACTAACGTTGATCCGAGGTCATATTTCGACCTTGAACCCGTCGACGCCCGCGCGGTGGCTCCGGTCGACGGTCATTTGGGTGCAAAATGTGATTGTGTTTAGACGTGTGGTTACTGTCAGACAAGAAATCTGTTTGTAGAGGATTATTGTGATGGTTGGTAAGTATTTTTAAATATTTCTTTATATATACGAAATTACCAGTAACGTTTATTATAAAATTTACGAGTCAGAAAAGTAGATGCCTACTTGATCCCTTTTATTATCTACTTTGTTACTACTTACCTACCTATGCCTAGTATGTTAATATTATGTATAAGCCACGCACGTTGATAACAAAGTAAATAAACTGGGGTTGAAAAAAGTTAATGCCTATAAGGTGCTATAAGTTAACTTACTTTTTTGTTATATATTTGTTTGAAATCTGAAATTTTTGCGGTGGAGGACGGCACTCAGCTGTTATTGTGACAAGGTTTCATCGCAATATCAACGTATAATTATATATTGTATAATTTTTATGTTTTTTTGCAGAAAATATGTCACATCTTAATTTGCCTGGATTAGATTCTGGGTCTGAGAATACATCCGGTAGCTCAGTTATTTCTTTAATACCTACTATAAAAATTTGTCAAAATGATCGAATAAGATATGATGGAATGATGGCTCTTTCTGATAACTCAAACGATAGTCTTAATGAAAATTCTGAGCTGTTTAATCCTAGTGAGCAAATTCAGACTAGTGTAAGTACCTACCTACTTTATTCTATTAGTATTCATACTGAGACCTTATAATAAACTAGCTGCGCCCCGCGGTTTCACCCGCGTAGCTCACAATTGTGTTGGGTACAAAACTGAGTAGATAATTATTATTTGCAAAAATAGCATGACTGACTTCACCCGTGTACAGAATTTGCGAATATTACGCACGGATCGATGTAACATTTTCACAATATTGTAGATTTATCAAAAATGGGTCAGCGGATTTCGATAACATTTAAAAAGGGCCATTTTTGAACTATATTCTTTCCAATAAAAAAAAATGATTATTGAAATCGGACTACTACTAAAGAACATTGGACATTTCCTAGATTTCCTAACAGAATGATAATTTTTAGAGCAAATAAAGCGCGTATTTGTAGTTTTTGAGATTTCGTGTTAGATGAGTCAGTGATGCACGATTTTATATATATAGATATATTTAATTTTTTTTTAATTTCAGAATGCAATTGAAAATGAAAAAGAAACTGAAGTTGCACTATTGACCAGAAGTAAATGCCATATTGATGATGATAATCACCGGAATAAATATGGACCTAACCAAAAACATTCTGTTGACGTATCGGGAATATCGTCACTTATGAATATGTCTAATCTGTCTGAAAACATACCTTCAGACATCTCTATAGATGTTCAACAATTGTTTCCTGATGATACTACTCAACACATACAGGTATTTATTTTATATGTCCTAATTGCTATTGACGAGACACTAGCAAAATTAAAATGATAACATACCTACATACATACATGTACCGAATAAATATTCGGGCTTTTTTTGCAGGTTGCGGCAGCGCTGACTGACTCTGAAGTGGGAGATTTTTCACCTAGTGATGAATCGGACTTTGATCCAAAAAAAGCGGGCTATAATAGCGATGATAGCTTAAATAAGGTGATACCACTTAACTATCACACAGCATATTGTTATTATGAGAAATATGTACGCGATAGTAGATTCTTTTTAATGCGTACCGAATATTAAGTTGACACTTGTAATTGTTGAAAACTCCGACTCCATTTTACAAGTTTATTTTAAGTTAATTAATTAAAAATTAAAAAAAACTAAGTTTATATAATATTTAATTTTTTGTTTTAGTCTTTTGACGATGAATATTATGATGACCCAGTAATCGTTCAGTTGAAAAAAAATTGCAATAGAAAAGTAAAAAAGTTACAAGAAAGAAACACAGAAGACAATAGTGGGGAAAGGAGCCAGAACTTATCAACTAATGAGGGCGTAAGTGTACTGATAGAAGGAAATCCGGATTTTGAAGGAGGTAATGTTGAAAAAGACGTTAATAATATGGCGAAAAAACGAAAGTGGGACCGAAGAAATGCGTGTTTCTACTGTCAAGCAATTATAACAAATTATTCTAGACATCTTTTACGTAACCACGCAGATGAAATCGAAGTTCTTCAGTATAAAGCTATCAATGATAAAGACCCTAAAATACGAAATCTAAAACGACAAAAAATTACAGATAAATTGAGAAACAAGGGAAATTTTTTACACAATTCTAAAGTGAGCTTTGATCGGGACGCTCATTTAACCTTATTACCATCAAAACGAAGCAACCAGGGTACCTCTAGCCCGTCAACTTACGCTACTTGTAAAACATGCTTGGGCACATTTAAAAGATCTTCATTTTTCAGACATTTAAGAAATTGTAAAGCTTCTGAACATGTTATTCCGTCACTTAAAAGAAAAGCATTGTTTAATCACACCTTAACAATAGTTCCCAATATGGTGAACGCTTCCTTTGAGCTAAAAGAAAAAATATTGTCGCATCTTCGTTCTGATGAAATTTCATTAGTAGTTAAAAATGATCCATTAATCATAGCATACGGTGCTCGTCTCTTGAAAAAGAAAAAAGAACGACGTAGTCGTAAAGCGATTTGCTCCAAACTGAGGGATTTAGCTACTCTTTTAATTTTATTGCGGAAAAAAGACACAACTATTGAAAGTCTCACTGATGCGATTGATCCTGAAAAATATGAAACATTTGTAAGTGCCATAAAAGAAATGTGTGGCTTTAATGAACAAACAGGCATGGTCAAAATTATAAGCATACCCGCACGTATGCGTCCCGCTGTCTTGGGATGTGTTGAAATACTATACACACAGTCTATTATGTGTCAAAATGAATCCACAGCTTATAAGGAAGCATATAAAAAAAAACTAGATGACTTCAAATATTTAATTGAAACCAATTGGGAGTGGGAGATTTCGTCGAATGCTGAGAAAAGTAGAAAACGAAATCACTTAACCAAAGAAAAAGTGATGCCGTTGGACAGTGACATTAATACCGTTATGCAAAAAATCCATAAATTAGAAATTAAATATGCGAGCAGATTGAGAAAAGATAGATGTGTTTTAAATTATGAATTATTGTGCATGGTAACAATAGCTCATATTATAATGTTGGATCGAAAACGATCAGGTGATGTAGCTGAAGCTGAACTTACGTTTTACGTGAATAGAAAGAATGAAGAAGTGCCCGAAAAGGTTTTGGAAAGTTTAACAGTAGAGCAGAGGAAGTGTATTAAAGAATTAGACGTATTTCAGATTCCCGGTAAAAGAACAAGGGGTGTGCCTATTTTGCTAACAAAAATAATGAGAGAAAACATAGATTTAATAATAGCTTGCCGTGAAGATTTAAAAATTCAAAGCTCCAACCAATATTTATTTGCAAGACCTGGTACACAAGAACCTTTTGAGGGCGGTAAGTGTTTAGATATGATAAAAAAACAGTGCAATTTGAAACGCCCCGAAATGATTACATCCACCGGAATGAGACATCATATTGCTACGATGTCCCAAATTCATTCTAAGCAAAATGATCGTTATACTGAGCAATTGGCAGGATTTCTAGGGCATAATATATCGGTTCATGCACAAAATTATAGATTGCCTATGCAGGTACTCCAAAAAGCTGTTGTAGGAGCTCAACTCCTAGAATATGAAAATACATTAATGGAGAAGAAGGGTCACAGGAGAGAAACAGAAACGATTACATCTCAATCATACCAAGAAACTAAAAACTTTGAGGAACAGACGCCATCTTCAAAAAGTCCGGCAATAGAAAGCGACCAATCTAACACCTTACTTACAAACCCCGAAATATCTACCAAAACATCAGAAACTACAGTCAATAATAACATGAAAGAAATAGAAATTGGAGACTATAATGAAGTAAACGATAACAAACAAGACAATCAGTACAACCAAGATCCTAATAATAAAGACCCCAAAATTAAGCCAAACAGAAGCATGACAGAAACAAAATGGTCAAGTAGTACAAGTGAAAGCGATATTGATGATGATAAACAGATTCAGAAACGAAGTAAAACTAGACGAACAAAAGTAAAAAATATATATCATAAAGATTCTAAAAATAAAAATATCAATATTAAACCAAAGAACAGAAAGACAAAAATAAAATGCTCAAGTTCAAGCGATAGTGATAGTGATAATCCAATTAAGAAACGAAAAAAAATCAGGTATAGAAAGTGGTCGGATGAAGAGATAAAATTAGTAAAAACATATTTCCAATCATACATAAATAAAAAGATAAATCCAGGCAAAAGCAAATGTATGGAAGTTATAAATAAAGAACCTATTCTTCAAAATAGGACTTGGATGCAACTTAACACGTATGTTAACAATATTTATAAGAAAAAGTAAACATATTTTAATGAAGATTCTGTGTGATACATCAAGTTCCTCTTAATATTAATAGTAATTGTATTGATCTCATAACAAGGGCACATGTAAATGTCTCCTAAATGTTAGACTGATTCATTTAGTTAGTAGTTTAGTGATAGTACTTACCTATTGAATGAGTAGTAAGAATATTTGCTATGTGATTTTTTTTTCTATCTGTTAATGATTATAATTTTTGACTGATTGATTATAAATATTTTAACGATGTTTTTCAAGTTATGTAATTAATAAAAATATTGAGAACATATTTTTTCTTAATATCTGGCTAATAATAATGTTTGTTACATATGTTAGAATTGTCGATTCAAGCTGGGAACATACTATCGGACGCGGCTGACGGACGCGACTGACAGCCGCAACTTAACAGTGTTAAAACATTTGGCGCGCCAGATCTCTCTCAGACAAGGTCAGCGTCCGCGAATTATGTCCGACTAGCTGCGCCCCGCGGTTTCACCCGCGTAGTACCCGTTCCCGTGGGAATACGGGGATAAAATATAGACTATGTGTTATTCTGATTTATAAGCTATATTCCTGTAAAGTTTCATTAAAATCCGTTCAGTAGTTTTTGCGTGAAAGAGGAACAAACATACATACATCCATACATCCTTACATCCATACATCCTCACAAACTTTCGCATTTATAATATTTGTAGGATTAGTAGGATAGTGTGCACGGCTCACTGGACATTCACTATCTAGATCGCGGCTGTCAGTCGCGTCCGATAATATGTTTCCGGCTTAAGTAGGTACCTATAAACGAAATGTTATTTATGTTATTTTTTTTCAAAATAATTATGTCTTTTTTATTTTCTAAATGTTAGTAATGTGTAACGAATTAAAGATGTTCATGTAATGTCTCCTACATGTTAGACTGATTCATTTAGTTAGTAGTTTAGATAGTACTTACCTATTGAATGAGTAGTTAGAATATTTGCTATGTGATTTTTTTCTACCTCTTAATAATTATAATCTTTGACTGATTATAAATATTTTGAAGATGTTTTTTATCTGATATGATCTTTATCAGATCTGATATTATGATAATTTCTAACGGATTAAAGATGTTATATAATAAAAAAAATATGATTGATAACAATTGTTTTTTTCTACATGTCACCCAAACTCAACTGTGATATGATGCGATAAGATCATTTTTTGCCTTTCAATTATCAATTTAATTAATGTATGTATCCATACTACTTAAACATTATAATAACAATTAGAAATTGTCCTTATATACGACTATATCTAGTATTGGTTGGACTCTTGCGAGGGCTAGTCTGAGGAATGGCCAGACCTTTGTCAGTTACCCAACGTCCAAGCAGTAGCTAATCAACGATACGGTGTTCCGGGTTGAAGGGCATTGTTTGCAATAACGGGGCTTCGAGACTCTAGATCTTATATCTCAGGGTACTGAGTGCGATACAATGTCACATACAGTACTCCAAAAGTAATAATGCGCATAGAAATCTTCGGAAATCTTCGTCATTGTTCGGCAACGGTCGTATTACCCGAGCGTCGAAAGACGATATTTATATAGAGTGGTTAAGAGCAATTTCTCTATGCCTAATTTTATATATTATGTGTTTTGTGCTAAAACAGATTTGATTTACCTGTAACGAAATTTGATTCGATAATTCCATGTAAGTAAATAGCGAAAACGCTACAATCATTGTTGGAGTGATTAGTTTTCAAGTGTCTTACCGAAGTTGGTGTAATTATGGAGGAAAAGGTTTAAATAACATAAGGTTTTATTAGAAGGAGAAAAAAACGTTTTCAAATAGAGGTTTACATAAAATATAATCAAAATCTCAGTTCAAATTTGTTTACAGCACTAATCATTCCAGAAAAATAATACAATTATAAAAAAATTAATCAGAATCGAGGAAGACCTCTATTCCCGACATCGCAGATTCATCAGAAGTTTCATTATGCTCTTGTTCATTTACACTTTCCTCACTGCTATCACCTGTGTAAATAATCAGTTTATCGGAATAACTATCGATTCTTGGCTCAAATTTTCTATATTCATCTTCGCATTGAACCGCATGATCAGAAACTTTTTTCCATTCTTCTGGTCCTATTTTATTGATTTTTTCTAATATAGCATCTTTAACTGACGTCACAGTCATTGCAATATTTCTCTTGGCCACGTGTTGCTTTATTTGGGACCAAATATTTTCAATAGGGTTAAAATCGGGATGATATGGTGGCAATCGTATAATTTTATGCCCATGTTCCTCCATTATACGGTCAATGGCAAATTCTGTGTAATTTTCTTTGTATCTTTGTATAATTTTATACAAATCGGGTTTCAGTTTCTTTGGGTCATGCGGAATGTTGTGTTGTTGTAACCAAGCTGTCATTTGTGGTTTAGATGTGTTTGAGTTTGGTGGTTTCACAGACAGCTTATTATGATATGGGGCGTTGTCTATTACCAACACACTATTAGGAGGCAAGTTGGGAATCAATTGATTGCGTAGCCAAGTTTGATAACGTTCCGCGTTTATTTCTTTATGATAGTCACCTTCTGAGTCGACACATTTATGTAACATTAGAGCCCCTGGGACGAAGCCTTTTTCATTGCCTGCGTGTACAATAATTATTCGCTCTCCTTTGGAAATGGGTTGTTTGATACCTTTTTTGTTGCTATCTTGCCAAGTTTTACCCTTAGTATGTGATGTGTGCACATACGACTCGTCCATAAATACTATGTTTCTACCAGAACTCCTCAGCTGTTGTATTTCTCTGAGATATTTGATCCTTTTTAGGCGTATATCATGTTTTTCCATAAGTAATTGTCTGTTATTATCAGTTTTCAGAAACCTAAACCCCATGTCTTTCAAGATCAACCTTAAAGTCTCGGCACAGCCTTTGAAATTAATAGCTTCGATCAACTTTATTCTTAAATTATTTACAGTTGGGAGTTCTTTCAGCGTCAATTGAAAATTGTATATCATATTACGAATAACACAGTAGTCGAAATCATCAAGTACCAGCCGAAATCTACTTTTAGGTCTTCCTTTTTTCGGTGTAGAAAATTTCTTTGATTGATTATGTTTTTTTTCGTTTAAGATATTACTCAAAGTTCGTCGCGAAATTCCTGTAGCTTTTGTAACACGGTCTTGAATTTTTTTAAAATAACCATCATGGTCTCTGTTGAAAACATTGGCTTCATTTAAGAAATAAAGGTACACATTAAATACCATTTGCCGTGCTTGTGAATTAAGCGGTTTTCCACGTTTAAATTTATCCATTTTGGAAGAATTCGTCTGAAAGAAAATGGCATGGGCAGAGTTAGGTATATATTTTTTATGCATGTTTATCTATTTATTTAATTTAAATAAATCTCATTTTTTAAATGTTTTTCTAGTACTTAATATGTATTTAATGTAGGTATTTTATTTTTTTAATATTAAAAAAACGTGAAATATGTTATTTATTTTCCTTTTTTCAAAATATACTATTTAAATCTGAATAAGCTAATTAATGTTGAAATTATATTTACCAAGAAGGGTGTGTAATAGCAGCTCTATATATTTCCACAAATAGAGAACACGTGCAGTCACTACCAATATATAAAGACGACTGACAGACATTTCGCTGACCGGCGACAGCTGCCGAACGCCCGATTTGTTTTCGATTGTGCACACATGATATTGACTCCTATCTCTTTTAAACAAGGTGCAAAATGCAAATGCCTTGTTTAGGGCTCTTACGATTCCATGATTCGAGTGTTTCCGGGAATACGACAATTAGCGAAGATCTGCATGTGCATTATTAATTTGGGAGTACTGTACTCTGTATGACATTGAGCTGCTGGCATGCATGCAGCTGGGCACGAAGCTTAAAATCGGCTAAGCGACAAACTCGTGTCGTCAACAAATTTACTTACATTACATATATCATAGATAAAAACACAAAAACTTAATAAATAAAGAAAAGTTAATGATTAGGTGGTCTTGCAATAAATTATAGGAATTAAACCATCCATATACATTGGGTATGTCCAGTAGGAGGACTTGCTGCCTTCTGATTGGCCCATTTGAATCGGATCAACAACTATCGGAGTGGATTTGTATATTGGATCAACATTTCGGTTGCGTTTCCTAAACTTCAACGGAGTAAATCGTTGATCCGGCCGGAACCACATTTGTATGAAAAATATTACATTGGATCAACAAAAACCACCCGGATCAACATAGGTTTTCGGATCAACAAAGTGCTCGCGATATAGCACGCATGATCAACAATTGACGGATTGATATAACTATATATATATATATATATATATATATATATATATATATATATATATATATACGGGTCTTAATCGCGTGAATAATTTAAGGTAAAATGTCCCCTTTTTTGCAACATTTTTCATTGCTGCTCTGCTATAGCCTATAGCCTTCCTCGATAAATGGGCTATTCAACAGTAAAATATTTTTTCAATTCGGGCCAGTTGTTCCTGAGATTATTGCGTTCAAACAAACAAACCAACAAACAAACTCTTCAGCATTATAATATTAGTATAGATAAGAGTACTATCCAATGGGGTACCATACTACATATACCCTAGGTATGATGGAGCTACATTGTCTATTATCTGTACTTTATAAAACAATAGAAATACTTTAGATAATTATTGCTAGCGATAAAACAGTGCAATGCTATTAAATTATGTTACCTCACTTATTCCACAATATATCGATGACATTATCGCAGGCACATTTACCTATACAGCACCCTGTTGACAGTTGTAACAAATTATACCGTAAACAAAACTTATTCATAAATTCTCTCGACATGTATACTTGCGAACATACCAATTGCCTCACAAAGATCTAAAATAGCAACTCTCAATCAAATACAGGGGGAAGTTTCCTGATTATCGTCAACTTATCTCGAACTAAGTTTCCCTTCGCCATTATCTTTCGAGGAGTTTTCGGGGCAAACAAGCTTATCAATATCATCATTTGAAGTTGACCGTTATTCGTGATGAATGACTGTAATTATTTTTATAGACTTTTTTTCGATATTACCGAGGGAGAAGTTTGGAGTGCTGTATTCGCGAGTATTTAATGTTCAATTTTTGTGATGTAACGTTCATAGTTTACTTATTGATTTGACAATGCTGTTGATAGTTTGTTAGGTATTAAAGATTCATAATATGGCGTAGTATTGTGCCAGTAGGGAAATGAAATTGTCGGATGCGCAGGTATATTATTATGATGATGAACGGTTATAATAATAGGAGGTTGTGTAAAAAATTTTAAGCCCGTTATTGGTGAGTTACATAAGCGGAGTATTTAGTAGGTATCAATGTTCCGTGGGCAGAATGAAGTCAGGAGCCAGTCCAGTTTTTGAAACATTTTTCAGTGATGCTCCATAACTGAAAAATTTTGCAAAAACTGGAAAAAAGACGCAAACGAAGTGCGCGGGTCAGGTATAATATATTTATTAAATATTAATATATAGATACTTGTACAAATAATATAATACCGACACCACAAGTTATTATAACAATGATTATTGTTTAGGAGCTATGTGCTTACATCACAGTATCATATGAGCAATGATGGCACAACGGTAACGGCCCCTACCTCAGAACAAAAGAAAGTGGTATGTTCTGTGACCAAGATTTTGGTTAAACGGACACATGACTGTTTGCACGATTGATCGCGTGTCAGTCGACCAATGATTCCAAGAAAATAAAAAATAGATTGCTGGCAGCATACATAGGTGATTTATCAAACATCGGTTTTAGTCGGCAACGTATGTTAAACAAATAACAGGTCCATTTACTATGGGAAAATATAACTATCAATAGTTTATTGTTTTTAAACGTTGGATTTTTATACATAATAGATATAATTTGGGAATAAATCGAAAAATTATTTAAAGGTACGAACCTTTTATTACCGCGATGCCTTAAGTTAAATGTGATGTTTGACATAACTCCTTGCACCTGTATCGCACAATGTGTAACAAAATGTATATCCAAGTGCTTGCGCATGTGTGTGGGTATCTGAACGTGTATGCGTAATAGCGTGTGTACGAGTACCAACCAAAACAGACGTAAGTTTTGGAAAACTTTTTTTTTCTGAAACCAGCCAGCAATTTCAATCAGAGAAATCGTATAACTGAATTCGTTAGCTACGGTTTTTTAAATTATTCTGAAAGATAATATTAAGTAGTAGGTAGGATTTTCTTTTATATAAAACAGACTTATTAGGTATAATAAAAAAAATGTATATCACATTATGTTCTGTCCCGAGTGGTAAACGAACTTACAACTTCTTGCACAACAGCTATCGTTCTTCTACGTCAGCTAGGCAGTTTGGCAGTCAAAGACGAAGAAGGTATCATATGAATAGGAAAGATAGGAAAATCTTCATTAAGCTACCTTCATATCATCTAAACTCTCTACCATCTAAATCAGCTCATGTTTGGAGTTTAGCGCATTCAAACTATTATACAAACCCTTCGACCATTACTAAGGACAGAGAAAGATGTTATAAATTATTTTGATTTTTCGAAGTTATCGACAATGAATCCTTCCTATTGGTAACAAATGATACTAGCATAAGAAAATTGTAATGATTAGGTAACAATGTTTAAAATAATAAATAATTGGTAAATGAATAATACATTTATTTTTTCTATAAAATAAGTAAGGCTACCTGCTCAGTTTTCGTGCAGATTTGATAATATTTATTGTTGTAGAAATTATTGTTGTTTGAAGTGTGGACGCGACAAAACTATGTTGATGCAAATAAAAATATTTATGCATTTGTAATATTATCTAACAATCGTATTTTTTTAATGAAAAACACTTTGCTAAAATTTTGCACTACAATAATATGTTCACATTATCCGTTCCTGGTAACCCTGTAATATGACATAATGGCAAATAGTATAAGTACTCTGTAAATAAAATGACCCTTACGTGCTTAGGATAAAGTTTATATTTGCTGCTGTGATTTGCAAAATTAAACCAATCGCGTCTTTGTGTTTCGTATGATTAAATTTCTAATCACTTACTTTTGTTATGAGGTGCCGACCAACACAAGACACAGGTACAAAATCCATGTGCAAACGCGCATTTTGTGTGATTTGTTTTATCGAAGACTAGCTGTCCCGCGCAACTTCGTATGCGTAAATTTTCCCCGTTTTTGCAACCTTTCTCGTGGCTGCTCCGCTCCTATTAGTCGTAGCGCAATGTTATATAGCCTATAGCCTTCCTCGATAAATGGGCTATCCAACAATAAAATAATTTTTCAAATCGGACCAGTAGTTCCTGTTTAAACAAACAAACAAACTCTTCCGCTTTATAATATTAGTATAGATATCCAGCGATCCGCACTCATTAATTCATGATTAGAATTGCTTATGGCGATCCATCGTGTTTATTTCATAGAATTTTGTTTTTTAACTGTCTATGAATCCAACGAACAACAATACTACGTTGTATTCTTCTGAAGAAAATAATTATTTTCAACCGTTTTGCATAAAATTGATTTTATTAACCGTCGACCCAATAAATTTGATGCTTTCTTTACATGAATATTCTTTTGAGAAAGCTCTCTTTGATTAAGTTTTCTAAGAAAGCATACCGCTCCGGAAATTTTATAAAGTAAGAAAAATCTCAGACAATGATACAAACATTGAATAAGTGTATATTCCAAGCGTTGTCATTTCTTCCCCCAGCATATACCTGGCTAGATGAAATAATGATCGAATGATATTCATATTACATTTTCCAATTTTATGCTATTTTTAGATATCGTTAGCAAGATTAATAGTGAGAATGTAAATAGTTGGGACGTCTATCATCTGCAAAATGTCGCACGACACTTAATTTGTCCAAATTTATTCACTGAAATATATCACTCATAAAAAACTGCTTTTACCAATTCTGTCACAATATCATTTACAGCTATCACTCAGTTTCACAAAAAAGCAACAATAAAAATAATAGCTGTAAAAATCGCGTTGAAAAACATCCATCATAAAAAAAAACAAACAACAACAAATCATTTTGTATCTTTTCACTTTCATCGAGAAACTTTTTAAAACGATGAAAGACATCCGAAAAGTAGGGTGAGGAACACAAAAACCTGCCGTTCAGTTTGAAATACAAATAAGCGGAATTAACTACATGTCGGCATTCGACCGACAATTATTCTCTGTCTGACGGCTACATGCCGTTATTTTTCCCCACTGTAATTTCGACGTCTGCTGTTTGCATTCAACGTACATATTGCGAAGTTCTGATAATTTATTGCACCGTATCCACATTTATTGATAAACGACAGCGCGAATCGTGACGCGTTCGTGCAATACCGATTTAAAGCCGGCGCCTTTTGTTCGTAGTGAATTTATTGTATTGTGAACTGTACGGATTTGTGCGAAGCTAAAAATTTTCGACCCTGAAGTTGAAGTACGGTAGTTCAGTTCTTTTATTTATGAGATTTGAAACTTATGAACACATGCTCGTGCTAGCTGAAATTTGTAGACCTTAACTTTATGATTCTTGGCGCTTTTATGGCTACACGGGACCCTTGAGTAATGGAATTGCATGAATTGTCATAACCCATAAACGTCTCAGTGCTGGCCACGAGCCATTTATAAGGTTTTGGAGGGTTTTATTGTAATTGTGAAGACTTGGAGATGAGTAGACGATCAGTTCGGTAGTTTATTTTACACAGACACGGAAAATAAAACGTACGGTCTGTCTAACCCATGGAATCTATTCAGACACACAAGAACACCGAAAAAAAAAACTAAAACTATATAAATACAACGATCATACACCTAAAAGCCGTCGTTAACAATCAAACCCACCTTTTGAAATACCGTACAGCCTCAGAACCAAATTCGAAATATGAAACTGACAGTCGAACACACCGCATTGTGTTCAAATCGTGGATAGAATCGATGGATCGTTCCACCGCAAATCTGGTCAATGCACAGCACAGAGCTGTCTAATGCATACCCCGGTTATACTCACTAAGAACATTGGCTTTATCCATTCGCTCCATTTAGTGTTCCGGTATTCCACACTAACGTCATAGGCCTTATACAATTATTCAGCGGTTTGTTGAACGTAAGCCACCATCACGATTGTGTGTTTTAAACGGTCGATATTCTACTATATTGACAGTTTCAGCTTTATTGCGCTATCTGTTTTGGTATTTTTTGTGACGCCAAACATACAGGTTTGGAGCATTCTAGCTGGCTAAAACTATTTTTGGTTTAAATTCGATTGAAAACAATTATAATTTAATTATATATGGCCAAATAAAACATGCAAACGTATTGTCAATTGAAATATACGTCATTTAACTCAAAAAAATTGCATTAAAAATATCAAAGAATAAAAAAGGAATAGACACAACAACAAAGTTGCAGATTAAGCTTAGCATATAGGTTTTTTATTAAAATGTAAAATCATTATAAAATGGTTAGAATATTATCGAGACTTAATCGCGTGAAATATAATTTGTGTATAAAAATCGTGAAAGTTTAAACATAGACAATTTATAACTGTTTTCAATTTTCCTCCTTACAACTGTTCTTTTTTCTATATATTTATCTGTCTACTGAAATTTAGAGGTAATCATAGTATATATTCATAGAGAATCACATTAGTATAGCAATAGATTCTGCTAAGCTTACCGAAACTTGGAGAATTTTTGTAAAAATTGCCAAAAATGTGTAATCCTCGCTTTCCTCTCTACTGCCTTCATTGATTACTTCTAGCCGTAAATTTAATATTTCAACAAATTGCTTTTATAATATATTTACTAGGACAATCCCTTTTTTCTGTGATATCTTTAAGATACCGTGATATCTTAAGGACTGAGAAGTACGCGATAAAGAGAAGTGAGAAGTGTGACGAAAATAAAATGAAGGCGATCAGTGTGATTTTCTTGGCACAAATTGGATACAGTATCGTCATTTTTGACCAATGAACAGTAGCCACTGCGGTGATACGGGTAATTCCCGGAAACCTAGTATAAAAACAAAGAGCAAAATTAGAGAAATAAGACGTCGACGCACTTTTAAATACTGTTTTACCAATTTTAATACATTTTGTTTTACTAGTAGCACAACCACAATATCGGACGATAAAACTCAAGTATGGACACGGGATGGATTATCGGCATAATGCAGCGGTATTACCGATCGTTAATAACGCACCTGTCTGAGATAGCCTTAAATCTGACACCGACCTTTATTAACATTGGTTCTTGTTACAAATGTCCTTAGTTTTAATTGAGTTTCGTACCGAAGGAGCTTTTGAGCTGAACAATTTGTAATGGATGTTAACTATGTAATAGTGTTCCGTTTACGAGGTCAAGTTTGCAGTTGGCTTGAATGTTGATTGAGATCTGAATACAGAAGTATTAATTATGATTCCAATGCAGACTGAGTTGTGTTTTGCTTTGATAAGCTAAGCTGAGGCCTTGTCTGGGTAAAAAAGCTGAAGCAAAAGATTTTTTTTGTTTGAACGTGAATCTAAGAAAACTAATAAGCCAATTATAGTTTTTAAACTTTCACGATTTTTATATTCACGGTGTCACGTGACCACAATCGGTGCAATTCGATCGAAACGTCGGGTAAATAAAAGGTTCGCACCTTTAAATAATTCACGCGATTAAGTCCCGAAATATATCCAATAATAAACCATTTCGATGATATAGCTTCTTACTATATTCGAATACTATCGGGATTTCATCGCGTGAAAAATTTAAAGTCACGAACCTTTTATTTAGCCGAAGTCGATCCGTGACCTAGATCGTGGCAATTTGATCGAAACGTCGGGTAAATAAAAGGTTCGTGCCTTTGAATTTTTCACGCGATTAAGTCCCAATAGTATTGTAATATGTGTAAACATCACAAGTTTAAAAACAATTATAGCTTCTTACTAGGTACAAGGTATTTTTGTTTCCAGGCAAACGACTTATAATGCATACTTACAAACGGAGTAGGGAACAGCCAGTTTTAGTAACTTTAATTTACTTTGAATTTACTTTCATCAAAAAGAAAATAATATTTAATACTTACAATACAATACGTACACCTACATTCGTTTCTCTGAAAAAATACCGTTACAAAAATATTTTCGTTATTGACAGACATCAACAGGTGTTGCCACCCTAAATCTATCACATATTTGACAACATCGAGTAAATATTAAGTTATCAATACAAAGGAATATCAAGGTACCGTTTGTATTCAATATTTTTCTTATAGCTTTGTACATACTATTTGTATAAATATGTAATTTGCATATAGTATTAAAAAGTAAATATTTACAGATTCTTACTATTCAATATCTTTTAATTTTTTATGGCCAAATCTCTCCAGTCGTGTTGGATTTCCTTCTCATAGGAATTGAGAGAAGATCAGAGTGAACGTTTGATGTACAGTTCATATTAACACACACTACCAAAATCTTTTTGTAGTCACACCGATTTTGTAGTCGTTGTGGAGCCGAAATATTTTAATTTTTTCAATGACCTAGTCCATAAAAAATATCAGTTTAATATATTATTATTATATAAATGAAGAGAAGAGAGAGAGAGAGATTATATAGATATATATATCTCTCTCTCTCGCGGCGCGTGGGGCACTATGGGTGGTAGAAAACTTAGAATGACATCTATTTTATGATTGTAGTACCTATTCTTCTCTGAAATCGAGTAGCGTTACCCCAAGTGCCCGTTTATTTTCGGCAAACGACATTATTTCAATTTTTATAAAAAAAATATGTTAATGTTTTCATAAACTGATATTTTTATAGACTAGGTTATTGATAAGGAGTTCAAAACGTTTGGCTCCAAAACGACTACAAATTTACGGTGTATTTTAGGACTAAATCGCGTGAAAAATTCAAATGTATAAACCTTTTATACCATAACTACGATCGGTGCAATTCGATCGAAACGTCTGGTAAATAAAAGCTTCGTACCTTTATAATATTTCACACGATTAAGTCTATTTTATATTTAACTTGGCAAAACGATTACTATTGTTATAAAATTGTAGCCATCTACAATTTTATAACAAAATCTTAACAATCCGGACACTACACACAACAATTTATCCTAAATGGGAATCGAAAACACCACCTCTAGTTTAACAGTCGGGGTCACTAACCACTAGAACAACACATCATTTTTGTAATTTTCATTTTCATATATGAAAATATACTTAATAGAAATTGGTTCCATATACTCAATGATGAAATGATAGAGCATGTAGCTAATTTATATGCAAATGTGGTAATTGTAAGCCAAGCAAAACGTGCCATATGTTTACCATCAGCACGCACGGGAGGGTTACCTCGAGGCGGTTTTGAAGAAATTTGTGAGAAACTCGTTTAAAAACAAATGAGAAAAAAATGTTTGATATTTGAATGTTGGATCAAAGTTAACCTGTAATTAAAAGGTCTTTTTGTGCTTTAAGAGCGAATGTTATGGTGACTTACAAGTCACCATAACATTTTCCCTCAAAGCACTAAAAAACCTTGAACCTTTAAAAGCTACAACTTTAGAATGAATTTAGCTAAATCTTTGTACCTATATTTAATGCAAAATAGCATAGAACGGGTGTGTATTTCGAATGAAGAAATGAAAACGAATGCTGTTATTTTTATGTAGTGGACTATAGAGCAGGTGTAAAAGACATTTTTAGGTTGTCACGGTTTCATCGCTGTAGCTATCGAAAGCTAATGTCAAATACAAATTTAAGCTCCTGTTATTCAATTCAAAATGCGCACGCCAGTGTCTTATCCTCAGATGCACACTGCACTCACCGAATCCAGTCATAACACTTAAAAAGCTTCTCGAAACTCGAAGCTCGTGCTCAATATTTCATCAAAAATAAAACACAAATCAAATCCAACATGCACTCTGATCTAAATTTCATAACTAAAAATCCAATCACTCAAATCCTATAACCCTACCGTGCCGCCGGTTGTCGGTTCTTATACCGATGGGAAAATCCAGCGAAAAACTATTTCCTTAGTAAAATCATCCTGGCGGGTATCGTTAGCTCACGTACTAGTTGTGTAAATAACGGTTTAATGGAAATTCTGGTTTGAGGCGGATATGCGGATACACAGAGATGTATTAGGAACATTAATTTTAATAATATAGATACGCGTTTTACGTAAGTGAGGGTTGTTGTTGGATTGATTGAATCGATCTTATTATGTATACCTATGTGTTGAGAAAGTATATAAGTAAAATAGGATACTGTTTTATCATATATGACTTGATTGAAATTAATTATTAATAAAATATATTTATTTCCGCCTCGAACCTACTATTACTAACAAGGTAATAAAAAATTAAACAATAAATTAAAGACACAAGTAGGCAGAGTATGCGCTCCACCAGCCTTTAATGAAAATGACACCCTCTCAGCATAAATTTGTTATATTTCTTTGAGTACTAACAACGAGTATGAACGTAATGAGTTATCTTCATGGAAGTTATTTTCTTGAAATATTCTTCATCCATGCTGTTGACTACGTTTAATGTAGCCAAGAATCTTGCTATTTTAGAGCTATTATTGTTTTAAAATCAATTATTCGCAATAAACAACTTTTAACAAGTTTTACCCGTGAATCTTGTTTCTCCATACAAACTTTGCACACCTGTCTCATCCGCTTAGGAGGTAAATTTTGGAAAATCCTTTTATAACGAGTCCCTACGTTATAATAAATAATTAACTGCGTGCCAAATTTTATCTGTTCCTGTGTATCGATAGATCAGTTAGTTAGCCACGATTTAACAAAAATAATATAAATGTAACTACCGATCAGATACATTTCAATTCAAAACAATATAAATCCACATGCCGTGCATCTTCCATGCACCCATTCGTCCCTGTCCTATAAATATCCGTATTCGCGTATCCGCACTGACTCGGATACGTGACACGCAGCCAACACGTCTCCAAATTCGTATTGGGAAAATTCGAATGGGAATTTCAATTGGTTTTGCGTATTAACGTCACTTGTCTTCCCAGCACTACACATGTTTATTAAATTAAGAACAAGGGCTTAGACTCTATCGATTCGTGTTATTGAGTAGATTACAGAGGATAGGATAGGTTGTAATCTTTGCTTTGATGGTATTAGTTTGAAGTATAGATAGTGCTGAAGTAACGTAGGTATCTATTTGCTATATTGGTACCTTCATATACACGTGTACGGTACGGTGTACTCTTATTGAATTACTGGGCCTTTTGTGTTCGTCTTAGGGGTTAAGTGGTCGACGGAACATGCTTAAATGTTTCAGAAACACTTATTTATCTCAACTTATCGTATTTATTTAAAGCATTTCAAATGTCGAATTAAGTTATTTAGTTTCTCCTTGGACAATTACGAAGATACAGCTTTTATACACAATTTTAATGAACGCGTTTAAACTAGGTAAAATATTTACCTTATGCTTGACATTTCGACCGGGTTACACCAACCGTGGTCACAAGCTGACTGACCTCGGTCGGTGTAACCCGGTCAAAACGTCAAACAGGTCCCTATACAACATATTCTTAGTATAGTGCAAATGTGTACAAACTGAGTGTAGTAAAAAATAAGTACGCTAGCGTGAAGATCTTAAGACCACTTGAATGGCTTATAAATCTGCAAGTTTTCAATATTTCCATTTTCTTTTCTTTATCTGATTTCCTGAAGTAAAAATCTTGTAGGGGTTTCTAAGCTTTGCACTACACCAAAATAACCTTGTATATAATGTAACGCGAAAGTTAAAAAGTTATATATAAAGCTTTTGTTTAGAAGAATTAAATTAATTTATAGGTAGGTAGGTAAATACCTTCCTATGCTAATATAAAGCGTCTTCTGGACGGTTGGAAACAAGCCTTCCCGACAAGGTGACTTTGCTGGTTTTCAACAATGTAGACGGATGTTGTAAACCAAATAACTTGGTACTTCCAACCGTCTGGAAGACGCCTAACTCTGTCTAGTGACAAGAATGATAATAAATAAAACAAACACGCTGCACACAGAAATGTATTTTGATAATGCAACTGCACTTTAAATACAGAAATAAATGTTTAAAAGCATACCTCATTAGCAAGTAAATACATCAAAATACAAGACTATTCTTCAAAGGTAATGTGCTGACTATAAATAAGAGAAAATAACGCAAAGTTTTAATGCAAAAAATCCGAATATCTGAGTATTCGACGTAAAGCAACTTTTACTTGAAGACAGTCGTTACAGTGTTGAATAATACATACGAATGTATTTCATTTCAACATTTCATCAGAAGGGGTGAAAGAACTGAATCAGGCCTGAAGTTTTTGCTAGTTTTGTCGAATGCAATAAAATGGGAGCTGTGCGGAATAAAAATATATACTATAGTGTGAATTCTTAACGAGTTGGAGAAAAAAAAATGGTTTTGATTGCAGTAAAATATGCTCATAGAAGTGATCAAGCGCTATATCAACCCATATTTATGATATCCCACTGCTGGGCACGGGACTTCCCAGTAGAACCTACGTATTATAGATCCTGTGGGTATTTGCCATAATCGCCACGCTTGGCGAGCGGGTCGGCGATCGCAGTAGGCTTTAAAGTGTTATTTATCAATAATATGTAGGTATTTAGAAATATTTAAGTATGTTTATCAATTGTCTGGTTTCCATAGTACAAGCTCTGCTTAGTTTGGGATCAGATGGCGTTGTGTGAGTTGTCCCAAGATATTATTATTTATTTAGAAGCCAATGCTTTAAATGAAATTTTATTTTTAAGTATTTTTCGAGATAGAGCAGCTGCTTAATTTGCATAAATATTTTTTTGTACTGACTTGATTGCCTCTGTGGTTCGGTGGGAGTGTTACCCAAGAGGTCGTGGGTTCAATTCCCAAACCACGGGACACCACTTTGTGTGATCCACAAATTGTTGTTCCGGGTCTGGTGGTGTACTTTGTATTCGTGACTTGAATGTTTGTAAAGTCCCCCGTGACACAAGGATTATATACGACTGCGGAAGCCATCTTAAAAAAAAATCTTGTTCTTGGTTTTGACTCTAGTCTGCTTGGTTCGTGTTTATAAGAGTTTCAATATTATCTTTACTTTTTTTAAACCTTTTCTTTTGCAACGATCTGAAAAATACAGATTAAGTAACTTAGACTTTCAAAGCACTCCAAAACCCGGTAACTCCAAGATGCCAATTCGAAATATTTATAATTTTGTGTGGGTACGTCAAAAGAAACCTTTGCAAGGGCTTACATATTTATCAGAGCACTTCGCGAGTCTCGGGAATTCAATTTGGCAGGACGGTGACTCACGTTCGTCGACCAATTTAAATTTTTGAGACACCCGACACGTTGAAGAGGGTTATCGTGGTCACTGCATGACTTGCGTATATAATGTGGCCATCATGCCTGATGCCACCTTATTTTTTGTGTTTTAATATCAGCTGTACCGCTAGTAAAAGTGTTTAGAAATTTTGCAAATAGACTCGCAAACTACACACGAACTCAGAAAAAAAGTATTATTATTTTCGTCAAATTTGAATAATTGGATTACTGCCTCTGTGGCGCGGTGGGAGTGTGCCCGACTGCTACGCAAGAGGTCGTGGGTTCGATTCCCACACGGGACAACACTTTGTGTGATCCACAAATTGTTGTTCCGTGTCTCAGTGTACTTTGTGTCCGTGACTTCTATGTTTGTAAAGTCCCTCGTGACACAGGGCTTGTACCCTACTGCGGGAGTCGTATTTTATTTACAAAAAAAAAAAATAGTAATTCTTAAGGAGTTCTGAATAAAGACAAAGACCTTCGTACTTAATTTAAAATGATTAATATTGTGTAGTCATCAAATTCTCAGTTATGACGTCAAAACTGTGTTTACCGTTTTAATTTTAATGATTTGACTTTATGGACATAAGAACCTAGCGTTCGCGGTTTGTTCTATTTTATCTGAAATGATTACTCTCCTTCCAGTACACAGAATCATACAAATTCCGTGACTGTATGGAATGTGTTATAATTACTCTTTACTATGAAGTTGAGCAGTGGCGAACCTGACGGGTACGTCATCATCACTGTGTTATCATCGGTGACTTTTTTCCGACGATGCGATGCCAGCCGTACTCACGTACCGAGGGTTTCATACATGTTCAACAGGGATAATTGCACATGAACGGAACCCTCAATGCGTGACTACCACTCGCACTTGGTCGAATTTTGTTATAATCAGTGAATTTTTCACCACTGTAGTTGAGTAGTGCTTTTAAAGATGTTATCGGATACCAAATACGAAATCATGTAGTAAAGCCTACACTGATTTCTTCCTAAAGAACTTAAGGACGACATTAGGTCGTTTTGCACAAACACAATCACTTTTAACTACCTCGTAGTCTTTTACAATAACACTTTAGTATCAGGCCAATGAAAAACCTAACCGCACAATGACACAAAGCAATTCCCACTTATCTCCATTATAGGATTCACTAAAGTGATCCTCTAATACTCCAGACCCGAATTTTAAAAGCACTTAGTCTAAATATATTGAACCAATTACAAAGTGGTGCGTACAGAATAGGAAAATTAATCGGCTTGAAAGAATTCATGTGAACAAACAAAAACAATTATGGGATTCTGCGTTCCCAGAGTTCTTTTTCGGTTTTAGAGTGAAAGTTTTTCCATTATAGACGTTCTAGTAATAGATTTTAAGTATGTATTATAAATTTATTTTTGATTCATTCAATTATTTATTGAATAGTGGATCATAGATCATCATATTTCACGAACAATAAGAGAACTTCCTACCAGCAAGTTTAGGACACAACTTAGACATTGGCTAATAAATGCTTTTATACCATGAACCAATGTTTGAATTATTAACATGTAAAATTTCGAATCTATTGTTATTATTGTGGTAGTAGTGGTAGTATATTCTACTTTTTTTGTAAACATTAAATTATTATTCAATATTTCAATTTTTTTGTGATATTAATATTAATTTTAACTACTTCGCGTTTAACATTCACACTATTAATTAATTCTTATTTATGACATTACTATATTTATTGAATTGACTCTAAAATACTTATAATAACGTACTTTCAATCTCAATTTGGGTACCTACTTATTTAATTTTCGCGTGCCTACTAAAGGTGAGTTGTGTCAAAGCACTAATTAAAATTTAAACACCTTTTGTAAAACCACATCTCTTGCGAATAAATAATCATTTAATTTCATAGGTAAGTTACTGATGGTATTAGTTACATGTTGCAGTGCACTACCAGATATGGTATACAAAATTAAATGATTTACATTTATCTAAGAATGTCATAATTGAATAGGCATACTAAAATTTCAATTTTTACAATATTTCAAAAGATGAAATAAATAAATAATAGAAAAAGGTTAAATAATATTTCATCATCCAAAATAAATAATATTACTTGCTGAAATTATTATCTGACAGATATGTCTTAACTGTATTTTATGCCTTATTTAGTAAAAGATTAATTACATTATTCTTAATAATAAAGGAATGTAAATATTAAAATAGTATTGCGTGTACGTTAAAAAAACAACATATGCCATTGGCTGAGCCAAGGACATAAATTGTTGTTGTTGGTTATCTACAGACTGGTTAAACAGATTTTCATAATGGGCTAATTTCAATATACCCACTTACAAATAATAAAAAAAAACACATTTACTTTCCTATGTGGAAGTGGACTAGTTAGCAATGTGGTCAACTTAGGAAGTAGACGAGTTAGGAAAGTAGTCAACTTAGGAAGTGGACTAGTTAGCAATGTGGTCAACTTAGGAAGTGGACTAGTTAGCAATGTGGTCAACTTAGGAAGTAGACGAGTTAGGAAAGTAGTCAACTTAGGAAGTAGACGAGTTAAGGAAAGTGGACGGAGTCGTCCAGAGGGTATTCATCGTCCATTCCTTTGGATGCTACGTATTCTTCTATACTTTTTAGTGTTTTGTGATGCTATCTACGTCATCAATAATACGAACCAGGGGTGTAGCCTGCCTTAGGCCGCATCTGTATCAAAATGAGTTGAGCCCAAACGGCCAAGGATTAGTGTAACTCGCTCGCACTACTTTGCAGTTGACTCTTTAGTATCCAACACTACGTCGCTAGCACAGGAAGGGGGGGGGGGGTACATACGGAACCCCATATAATTGATACGTATATTGGGCGGCAGTTACGCCCCTGATGAATCGTTTATAGCAAATATTTGTCGGATACAAATATATGAATTCTTGTATTGACGTGAGTCGATGATAGGATTTATTTGTACAGCAAAAATTGTCCTTTAACAGCTTTACTTGCGTCCTACACGTATTAAATTCAGTTACTTTGTCACTTGTGTACTTTTATTACGTTGCGTAATTGGGTTTTCAATATTTTCTTCTACGTCTGACGAGATTTCCCTAAACCGGTTTTCTGAAAAAAATATGCATAAGCCGCTTTATGGTTTAAGATAGCAGGGTAAGTAGATATAAGAATCGTAAAAATATTACGCCGTCGAGACTGGCCAATGAAACTCTAACATAACTATCTTGATGGTTTTGTTAATATGCAGAAATTTGAGAAAGCTACAAACAAGAAGGTTGGTAGTGTATGAAAGAAACCTTTGCGCAGCAAATGTGAGATAAGTACAGATTACATTTTTAAACAGTATTTATGTGTTCAATAGATTCATCCAACCGCCTCATCCAACTGATTAAGTTCACCCAATTTGGAACACTCCTGATAAAAATGTTGCCAGAAGCGAGTCCTGGTTACAAATAAAATAATCGCACAATTTTATTCCGCATTCACGTCAGACCTTATTGGCATCAACGTTAATGATTCTGAACGAAACAATTACAGAACGTCATTAATTAAATTTAATATTGCATCTATTTGCGAAGTTCGTACCGTGACTGTTAATTTAAATCGTGGTACGTCATATTTATGTTATTGCCGTTTGCATATGAAGGGTTTTTGAAATTACATTTATAACTATTTGCTTAATTGAGTTTGGTTTTACATCGGAGGAAGAGCAGCGGCTTCCTCTGTGTACTTACAGTCTTACTGCGCTTGCCAACCCCCTCGCAAAGCGTGGTGATTATGACAATTAACCCCAGGATCTAAATGAAGGAGGATCTACTAAAGAGACCCGTGCTTCCCCGCAGTGGGACATCATATGAGTTCATATGTATGAGTTTGGTGTCTGTTGACTGCATTGTGTTCATTTTCTAGCCTGCACAGCTAGTAGCGTTAATTTACTCAGCTTCAGTTAATCCTGTGTGTAAAAGGTTTGCTATCAATACCTCTTCGATGAGTTTTTGATTAGAAACTTACAGAAAACATTTCAATAGTTGAGTTGACTGACAGATAAATATAAGTCAGGTAGACTGTTAAAACTAAGAGTTTAAATAGACGTGTACATGTACACAGCTTATGCATAAATGTTTTCGTTTTTGTCAGTTATACATACTTCTCCTTATTAGCAATGCTCAACAATTAAATTTAAGTACCGGCGAACATAAATCCAAAAAATACAACACACCTCTGTATGTAGAGGATATTTAAAAAAATAAGCCTCGTCGAGAAACATTTATTACAACCTCTTTTTATTTTTCATTTAACCCGTAAAAACCATTCGTATTTTTTTGCGGGCATGAGTATACATATGGGCGTTTGACCCCTCCCCTCAACCCGTTTCAACCCTATCGATACAGATAAAAGCTACTTTGACCCGTAAAGATTTGTGGTGGGTATTATCTCTTTTATCACAGGGCTCGGGAAATCAATTTTCCTAGAATCCGTTTAACATGAGTGCTAAAATGCTGTTCGGTAAGATTTATTTTTATGTAGAGAAATTAAAATTATGAACCCTTTAATTTTTTTTATTACCGGGGATAAGTCATTAGCCTCTTTTTTGTACTTGTAGCTGTAGTAGCTTGTGTAAAAAAAAAGTGATACTGAGTTACAGATAATTTGTACAATGCTTACAGAAAACTTGAAGTGTAGGTATATGCGTGAAATGTGTTCATTAAGTAAGGTTTAAAGACTGTATCTTGCTTACATTTCATAAAAACCCATAAATATAAAATTAAAAAGAAACAGCTGTGGTAAATTGTTTAGAAATTCTATTAAAACTTGGGAGTTTTAAAAACAAAAATCAACATTACGTTCTCATGAACCATAACAAACAACACTATCTCCATTTTGACGCTGTTTTTGGTAATAAATACAGAATATACAGTGCGTGAATAAAAAAGTAAAAATAAAAAACCATTTTCGGAGCAGCCATTATCCTCGGCTAGCATGCTGACGTAAGCTCGAATTAACTGGCGGCCCTAGTCAACAAGCGTATAGAAAAACCGCGGGAATAAAAATGGCGTCCGCTGTATATTTTTACCCGATTCGCCTCTAATGGGGCGTACTGGATTTTTATTAATGTTTGTGTGTTTATCTTGGTTTTATTGTGAGTATTATGTTAATATGCAGTAGTTAGTTTCATGTTTGATTGCTTTTATTTGCGTTATGTTGATACTATTTACTTTGATACAAATTAATTACTCTTATATTCTGGACCTAAACTAGACTAGACCTACACTTTAGATCTTTATTTACAGTTGGCACTGTAATGTCTGTAATGGCACTGTGTGTCAATGGTAAAACTGAATGAGTCTTTGAACACAATTTTTTAGAACAAATAAAATTTATAGGTTATTTTATTTATATGTCAACAAGTGTGACATCACATCCCTTCAAACGGCATGTTGCAGATTATAGATTTTTGCGTTACCTCAAGCAATAACTCAAATTTTGTCGAGCGGCAACACTGCGCTTTTTATATGCAGATCCTAATAAACTGGACCATGTTTCGTGGTACTGAACAACTAACAGTATCCATCATTTTTGCAGTCCTGTCCCCAATACTCCACTTGGTTAACTCAACATGATAACAAAACTACGTTATCAAGTTATAAACGTCAGCTATTTCTATTGTGCTGGCGTTTTATGTCATATTCTTTTGTGGTTTATTGTATAGCCTCATTTTATCGTGTTCCCACAACAGTTTTATGTACACTAATCCAGTTAAGTTACTGCTTGTTGGTCATTTATGATTAAAAGAAGTAACTTTGAATTTTGTACTTTAAAATGCTTTGTTTAAGTGCATTTTTGCTTGGAGGTAACGTAGTCACCGCGTTTCTGTTACGTCGGCTTAGAGGTATATGAAACGGAAAACGTAAACATTAGTGTAGTATGTGCTACACCTACATTTTGCCAATTTATATTTTACCACTGGGAATGTTAACGTTAATTTCATACTTTTTTCATAATAGTATTTTATCCAGTAAATGTTCTGTCTTTTTTTATTCTATATTGTCATTATCTATATTTATAGGAAGTCTCGTCAAACTGCTATGACGTTAATACGATTGAAAACCTGTATTCATGAAACGAAAATTAACACCTGAAAAGCACCTGAGACGGCACCCGTTAAAACTATATCTGATGCCGTCGAAACTCAACCTTTCACACACTTCCTGCCAAACCGTGTTGTTGCAGAATCGAACAACCAAACTTTCCCATGATGTTGTTATGGCACCCACTTTAAATACCCTAAAAAAACTCGACCAAAAATACAAATCACTGGATACGCATCAGCTCAAAGCTGCCAGTGTAGTTTATAGTTTAATAATAATAATTTTAATAATATTGAAAATTGCTTGAAATCGAGGACAGAATATATTACATTAATAACAGCAGTTTTAGTTAAACAGGGATTAATGCTGGGAGCAATGCTCCGGGATTTGCTTGTCATCCAAGTATCAAAATTGTAATTGAAATCGAACGTTTTACAGAAGAACAACATACATTATTCTTTCCACAAAAAATCAACCCAAGGTTTTTCTCCCTACTTTCCTTCTTTATTTACTCCCAATTTAAAAATCTATTTAAATCTGAACGAAAGAATGAAAGTCCAATTTTTACGCAATTTAAATGAGTGCCCGTCTCCTACTAAAATAAATTGGCAACATTTTAACGGTCCTTGGGCTCAAACGCGATAAATTCTAAATGAACCTGTAAATTATCTTGTTTAAACTCAAAAAAGGTAAAAGGAAATTAATTTCCATACCAACCACACATTGCAAAGGTGTGTTATGGGTAATTGAGCAATTTTTTACAATGTTCATGTTTTTATAGATAATACAACAAGGTTATAGGGTTACGTACAGGATTGGGTTACAGTTACGTTTAGGGTTAAAATGCCTCATTTATCTCGTTTGAGTGAAGTTGTTCTGTAATTAAACATTATTCATTATTTTGTGTTAGAAAATTATCTTCTAATAACAGTAAATAAAATCTGTAGGAGGGTTCATTGTATTTTTTTATATCTAATAATATGTATATCGCTTATACATCATACTGTGAGTTCAATTAATTATTTAGGTTTTAATATCAGAAAAAAGTAAAGTTAGTGACCCTGACGGTTAAGTCAGAGTCGTGGTCGTGGGTTCGATCCCCACCCAGCATTAAACTTTGTGTGATGAGCACGATAGTTTAATCTGTGTCTGGGTGGTAGATACTATAGAGCAGTCTCTATCCCCTTTCTTCCCTCTATACTTTTATAGTAAGATAGGACTAGAGAGTGCTAATGCACAGAACCGACGACTTAACATGCCCTTCAAGACATGGAGACGAGCGAATTTTTTCGAAAACGGAAAATTAACCTCGTAGATTTCTCGATCGGTTCTATCGGCGTTGAGTCACAGTTATTATTATACATACTAGCTGACCCGCGCAACTTCGTTTGTGTCAGTTTTCCCCGTTTTTGTAACATTTTTCATTGATGCTCCGCTCTTATTGATCGTAGCGTTATGTAATATAAGCTTCTTCGATAAATGGAGTATCCAACACTAAAATATTTTTTCAATTCGAACCAGTAATTCCTGAGATTATCGCGTCTAACCAACCAAATAAACAAAAAACTATTCTGCTTTATAATATAATATCTTGGTACAACTCAAACAATATAATAAAAAATCTTTATTCACTTAGGAAGCAAAGTACTATTCTTGTAAAAAAACGATTCTACATGTAAATGTAATGCCTGTTCACAAACAATTAGTAAAACCAGAGAAAAGAACGAGGCAATAAAAACTCGCGGCCACACTTTTCAAATTGCCAATGTTTACTATGTTTCTTTGTTTATAAACTGTATATGCAGTTAAGGAGCTGCCACCATTATATTATACACCATATTAGAGAACTAATAAAAACAAAAGTTAACAAATATTAAAAGAAGAGTACTTGAGATTGGACATATCATTCTCAATGGGTAAAACATAGTAGGAGCATCCACTTCCAATGTGAAAACTATATGTGTGGCCAAATATATTAGAATAAATTAGTTAATCAAATGAATATATTGGTGTAGCGATTACTGTGTAGACTACTTCTGCGTAACTGATCCACTTATACAATGAGTATGTTATCAGTATTGTACCTATCATGGTTCCATATCCTATTTCATAATTATTAAATAGTTATAGCATTTTCTTTTTTATCAAATTTCAAAAGGTGGTAGCATACTTCCCTTAAGTTTGAAGGTGAATTATGGCACAGAACATTTTAGGTTTTTTTTTTAAATTAATAACTTTCATTACTGTGGTAACAAACATTCAAATTTAAGGTAGTCCGATTATGAAAAAAAAATAGATAAGTGCACTCCATATAATGGGCACATAACAACGCTTAGATTTGTCCACACTTTTCTGTTACACTTTGTATACATCTCTTGTAATTTTCAAAAAAAGAGATATCTATACTAATATTATACAGCTGAAGAGTTTGAACGCGATAATCTGAGGAACTACCAGTTAGAATTTAAAATAATTTTACTGTTCGATAGAAGGCTACATAACGTCACACCACGACTAATAGGAACGTAACAGCAACGAAAAATTTTGCAGAAAACAAGGAAAATTTACGCAGACGAAGTTGCGCGAGTCAGCTATAATATACAAACTAACAAATTTACTACGGAGTTATTGCAAACCACGATTGTAAAATGGATTTAACCATTTAAAATCTGTAACTGCGTGTACTCAGTAAATACATATAGACTCATCCACATTTTCAATTGAATCCATCCCAATCCATCAACCTAAAACCGTATAAGGTGGATTTTAAAATGCGCTATACCAGTTTCAATCGGCACAGCGGTTTCAGCATCAATCCATTTTGTGGTAACAAGCATTCAAATTCAACTGGGTAAAGTTTGATTGATTTTTTTACCTCCGATCCAAACACTGGAGTTATATTTTTTATTTTAGGTGTATCTGTCAGCCGGTATTTGGCATCGTAGCACCACACAAACAAGTAATTTGTACTTAAAGGTGCCGCTTTCTAAGCACTTGTAACCTATCTACACCTTTTTACTTACAACATCATTGGGTGGACCACGGGCAACAAAAGACAAAAAAACTGGGAGAGCTTTTAAGCCCATGGTCTTGCCTCTAATGATTTCGAAGACCATTATTATTATTTAACTCGAAACTATTAGGATATGAAAAGATTTTCGTAAAGATTTATAAAAAGGAAACTGATTTATAGATAAAAAATATTAGCTGTTCCTTTGCGTGTTGCATCTGTTATTTAGAAGGTACAAAATAATATATCATTCTTTCTTATTCTCGTGTAAATAGTAAGGATTAATTGAGGAAAACGTCGGTTAACGGACCAAGGAGGCGACGAACTTGTGCATTATGATCCAATGATCTGTAAAAGGAAAATAACATAAAAGTTCCAATAACTATGAGTTGTTTTATGTAGATATATAGAGAGATAAGAAATAATTGTCAATATTATATCTGTTCATATAATAATTGTACATAGGTGTTATTTATGTACTGCCTCTGTGGCGTGGTGGGAATGTATCCGACTGCAACGCAAGAGGTCGTGGGTTCGATCCCCACCCAGAATAAAACTTTGTGTGATGAACACGATGGTTTATTCTGTGTCTGGGTGTTATTTATTTATAACATGTATGTATTTAGAAATATATAAGTATGTTTATCAGTCGTCTGGTTTCCATAGTACAAGCTCTGCTTAGTTTGGGATCAGATAGCGTTGTGTGAGATGTCCCAAGATATTATTATTATTATTTATGAAAAGTTTGAATGAGGGGTCATTCTTACAGTAAAGTTGGAGGCAAAACAATATTGTATTATTTTTATTAATCATAATCATAATCATTTATTCTTGCGATACATGGGTCTTAAATATAGTTGTTACATTGTTATTGTGTTTCACCATGCTCCACCGTGTCGGTATGCAGGATTGGTTTATCATAATCGTTTTATAAAAAAATACAAAAATAAAATATAAAATATTACATGCAATTTACACTTACATTTTCAAAATAATATCAATACTATAATTACAGACTATGAATAAATGTCAAATTGATAACAATAAAATAATAACATTAATAATAAATTATTTTTGTTTAATTGTTTCGTCTGACGAATTTTGTCTGTCTGCTTATCTGCTGTGTTATGGTCTAACTCAAAATGTGGTATTTCTTATCATTTTTATACCCACCTAGAAGCTAAATTATATTTTTTGACTGCATATGTGGCGCGGTAGGAGTGTGTCCGACTGCTACGCAAGAGGTCATGGGTTCGATTCCCACACGGGGCGCCACTTTTTGTGCTCTACAAATTGTTGTTCCGAGTTTAGGTGTAGGTACTTTGTGTCCGTAAATTGTATGTTTGTGAAGTCTCCCGCGACACAAGGCTTGTACCCTACTGCGGGAGCCATCTTTTAAAAAAGTTTTTTTTATATTAACAAAATGTTGTGTTACTAATGTGACTGGAATCGGTGAGGCGGACTATAAATAGGTATCATATTTTGTAAGTAGGCACCTGCTAAGTAGTCTTTAATTTTAAGTAAGAAACTCTAAACACCTCGCTTCTACAGGCTGCGGGAATAATGCCCATTTCCATAAATATATAATTACAAAATAATATTGCGCTGCTCCTCGTCGAGACTCAAGACGCTGATCATAAATAAACAATCTCCTAAATATGTAAGTACTGGCGGTAAATCATTGTCAAAATCCCCCACTACGTATCTCTTAGAACCATTCAGAGGAAACAAAGATGTTTTTTTATCATGTTTTTGTAAAAGAATGGGTATTTTTTATTGTCTTATCACCGGCTTTTAATTATTTATATGATTGGCATGTTGGTTAACTAACTGCTAAGCCGGAGGTTGTGGGTTCGATCCTCACCCAGGATAAAACTTTGTGTGATGAGCACGATAGTTTATTCTGTGTCTGGGTGTAGTTTATCTATAACTAGCCGTCCCTGCCCCGTTTTTTTTTTTACGTAAGAATCTTCGATAGATTATTAGAAAACTAAAGAAAAATAATGAGTGAAATATTTAAGTCGTTCTTTATTTATATGAGTTGTCCCAAGATATAAGAATATTATTTTAGTTTTTGTTAAGTACGTTAAAGTTAAGTTAATGCTTTTAATGGAAGTAAAATAAACAATAGTACACATGCTTATTTGAATTAAAATTGTTGGTAACCAATGTAATTAAACATTTACTTTATTATATTTACACTAAGCAAATCGCGGTGCCAGGGAAAATCGTGTTTTTTTTGTGCTGAGATGATTTCATAATTGCTTGCTATATGTATATATTATGCGGGCTTGTGCAAGATTATTGAACGCGCCCGGCAAACATAATCATAATCACAAAAGTTATAATCATAATTACAAAGATTATGCTCCAGTTTGTATGCGACGGCAACACATTGCTGCCGTTGATTTCCTTTCATTGATTATATGAAGACACATATAGAGGTCAAAACCTTACGGAAATCACGCGTCATTTCATGAAACCACACATCATACAATATCCAATCACAAGATTGGCCCTACCAGCAAACACAATAGTTAAACGTCTTATTGTATAATGTAACTAGGTGTATAATTCGATCATTTGCTTGAAGCGACAGCGATAATGTCGATATTATTGGACAAGATATACCTACTAATTGAACTGATATCGAAAGGTTTATTATCTATTTTTGGGTCTAAAATAGGCGAATACAATTCAAATTTAGTTTACAGCAATTAAAGTGTTTTTGGAACCTTCTACAGAGTATTAGAAAATTAAAAAATTAAAAAGAAAGAATGAAATCGGTAAAGTCGTTCTCTAGTTATCTCGTGAATAAGGATTCATTTTTATTTAAATAGGATTTAAAAAAAAATAGGCACGGTTATGGTCAAACTACATATGGCCGTACCGAATCGCACTTTTCTATGCTTCTATCTTTTTCTGTCACTAAGAACCGTTATTTATTAGAGCAAGAAAGAGACCAGGAGTGCGACCGCACGCGGCGGAATCAACGAGGTGACAAAATCACGGTACTAAGATTATATAGTAAAATGTTTATAGCAAAATAAAAACATGTTTTATTTGGAAAGTTATCACAAAATTCACTTTTAAAACAAGTCATTACTTTCACAATGTACCTTGAAGCTAACTAAGTAACTTATATGTACACGTATGGACATTAAATTATAATCCAAGACAGCAAACAAAACATAAACAAACCTTGGGGAGATTTTTATCAAACAAACCTGAGAAAAAGAAACTACGTAGCTTTCGAATAAAAAAAAACGATTTAAAATTGGTCCCTTCTTTGGGGACCTACAAGTAGATTTGTTATAGGTATACTAATAACCTCCCGCTCGTGGCTTCTTTACATAACACTAAATAACTTTGTAATATCAGTTTTGAAAAATATTTAATAAATTAATCCTTAATCACCTACCAGTTGTTTTTGCAGTTATGACCTTAATCACCTACAGCCTATTTACTGCAGTAAAATCATTGTTTATTGTGAGGCTTAGGCCCTCAACCTGTAAAAGAAACATCGATTTTACTCCAGGGTCTATCAGATGTGTGACAAAAGTAGGTGGTGATGGGTTAATTTGTTGTTTTTTTTTTAAATTATATTATAACTATAAAACTAACGTTATTCTTGGTATAGTGCAAACCTGAAATTAGTTTCAGTAACACAAGAATCAGTAACACAATCCATTGGGGTAGTTTTTGGAACATGTTAAATATTTTAATTAAATAATTAATTAATCATTCTAACAGTCCAAATCCTGTTCACAATATGATGTAAAATGTGATCATCACTTATTTTTATAAATAACAATCATGGATTACGTACTACGAGACGCTTTGAGCACGATAGCGCGAAGAACACAAGACAACTTGAATGGCTTGTAACTCTGCAAGTTTCCAAGATTTTTATTTTCTGTTTTTTTTATGTGATTTCTTGAAGAAAAAATCTTGTTGGGGTGTCTGAACTTTGCTCTATACCAAAAATAATATTGTATAAACGCGTTAAACTCTCATCATCTTCTTTAAACATCTCCTTTTCAAAGTCGAGGTCTAAAAACCAACTTTTCTGAAATCTACAAATACGAGTCAGCTCTACAAAATACTTTACAATATTCCAAAGTCAACACAGAACATTCTAATTATACAATATATTTCTCATATCACGTATTATTAGTCAAGGCAGTATAGTAGGTACCTACTTGGATAATCGCGAAAGTGCTTCTAGGTAATAAGCCAGCATATTGCCTCTTGTAGCCACCTCAATAAGCTCTAGCGCACTTAGACCAATATTGACGACCTGTGTTTGTGTTAGCGGGTAATTAGAAACCTCTACAATAAAACTATGTACCTATACTAATTTGATCGAATAAATAAATAGATTAGCTACATGACTGGTAATAAGCAGCGGTAGCCTAATGGTTATGGCATCGGACTCGCAATTGAAAGGTCATGGATTCAAATCCCATTATACTACCGATGTGAACCCACTCCTAACACAAGCAATTCAGCTTAGTTGGAGGGGTTAACAAGATTGCTAGTAATGCACGACCCACATTGCTAGATATCTAAAAAAAAAAATGGTTGTCTATTCAGTCGGTTTACGGATGATAGTTTTACATAACAACGTGATAAAAAACATTGATGACGTATGGTCATTCACGTTGCAACCAGTCAATAACGTTAGTTCCAATTTTATCGCACGTTGCTATAATCGTCATTCGCTGTTGCTTAGCAACCAATCAATAACGTGAAAAGAAAGTTGTCATACCAGCCTTATTTTATGAAACCTGAAATACACTCCGTAAGAGTTTATGAATGACTTATTAATGTTTTTATAATCATGCTCCTGTAAACTCAAATAACAATTTGAGCCGTGCTCAAAAGTATTTCTTTCACTACTTTTCACTTTTAACTGACAGTGACTGTTAACTGCATCAAAACTAAGTGATTTTGGATATTCTTGAAGAAAAAAAAGAGGAGGACAAAAAAAGCTCTTAAACGACGAATATAATTTTTTCAGGATGTCTGATTGGTGTAACATTAATTTCACTGTCGTCATTAATCTAATTCTCCAATTTCGCTAAGTTTGTACATAATGTCGACAAATTAGAATCATAATTGGAAATATATCGAGTTACATCAGAATTGGTCTAATTCCAAATTTAATTGGACGCTTTCACAAAGTTGGGGACTGAACAAATACGTAACTTTCATGGCTAGAGTATTACGTTAAAGTGTCTCACAGCTCGCCACTTGCTGACCTATAATTGTGTTATCTTCGGGTGAATCGCTCAACGTGACTTAGTTTCCCTTACTAATATGCAAAGGGGTTCAAAGAAAAACCTCGCATCGGATGGAGTAGGGCGTGGAACGATCACTCGGTTCGACGTACTTTGTTGTATTACGCTCAAACGACACACGTCAGTCGCAAGCTTTACATCGTGTGAAAACTAAAAGCCTAAAATGTAAAAGCTGTTGTAGATTGGCATGTTTGAAGTGGGTTTTAGAAACGACCAGCAAAAGGTGTCGGGGGCACAGTTATGTCACGTACAGTTAAATACGTAAGTCACATAACAAATTCAACTTTTCAAAGCGTAAAAGCTCGAGAACATACGAAAAAATATATAGATGTATGAAGAAATAGAGATAATTATATAACATTTTTCTAATTAAAAACAATACAAGACGGCTTAAGTAGAGTCAGTTTTTTGACAGATCAAAACGTGCGAATCTCGAACCTTTTCGTAAATAATTTCGCAAATAACTATACGCATAACACTGTATTACCGATACGTTGATTGCTCCTCATTCGCAGAATGTACGAATGTGTTCACGTATATTAAGCGGGTACAGTAAGAATTTATCTTCCCATACCTGCGACAGTGTTTGCATTGATCAAAATGAATGAGAGGTTTGAGAGACCGCTCGATCGATAAAACAGGAGGCGATAGTCGATAATATCGATAATGTACCAATCGAATGGTGATCACGGGTGGATGAACGGTAAGCAAATCTCGATTAACGTATGAGGTTAATATTCTATTAATCTGATATCTCTTGATTAAGGGTTCATACCCAAACGCCTTTGTTTGATATAACTAACCCACTTATTAGTCTGTCAAATGATGTGAAATGTTAGCCAATATTTGACATGTGTCTTGACGTAGTATCAACTAAATGTTTTATTAGAAAATTAATAATTTAGAAACAGTCATTACTTTCACAATGTATATTTTTTAATTTAATAGGGAGCTAGTAAAAGCAAACGGTGTGCTACTAGCTTACTTTTACACAATTTAGTCTTTTTGTTGTTAAATCTATCTAATTCAAATTCTAACTCAACTAACTAAATCACTACTTTATTATTCTATTTATATCAAAATTATTAAAAGCTTATAGTACATAAATCCAAAACTATAAACCGGTAATATTTAATTTCAGTCACGAGTTTTTCAAATCACATCCTCCTCGAATGAAAGAACCTGGTCTCCTCCATTTAGCAAGCGATAAAACTTTACTGTTTTAGTGAAATAAAAAAGTACCATATTACGGAGCGTAATAGCGGTCGGCCTGCCCGAAGGATTACATAGTACTATTGCAGGAGATAAATTAGATACTGCTGGGATAGGATGTAAATGACTTTATGTTTTTTTCTTCTTCTTTTGTATTGCGATGGGACTTTAAGATGATTATATCCTTGATGGGTGGGTAGTAGTAAGATTGGAAGATGCGGTTTTAATTTTTAATGGTTGTGTTGTTGACATTCATTTTAAGACATTTTATTTGGATTTTGGTGAAAGATTACCAGCCAAATACTCGCTGTCACTGTCAGTTTAAGGTGAATAGTGGAGATAGAAATACATACTTAACTTAACACTGGGTCCTATACATTACCAGTCCACCTGCAGTCTGTTCCCCTGTCGGGGCTAGGGTCTCCTATCGTCCTGGGTTGGCATAGTTCACACACTGCAGCAATTATTGCTTGTCGGCAATGGTTGAAAACTCGTTCTAGGTCTGCACAATAGCAGTCGACAACCGGCAGTTTCAGCCTTTTAGGGACCCCCATTTGCCCCTATTAAGCGTTTGTCGTCTTGCCAGCGCTCGCGCGACGTTTCCAACGCTGAGCAGCTGCCTAGTGGGGCGAAGAGGTTGCGAAAACCCGGCGTTCGGGAGCCGCTAAGCTTTGGCATCGCGGTACCGGTGCGGTCGTTGGCAAGACAACAATGCTCGAAAGGCGCTAGTGTGGGGGGTCCCTTATAGAAAACTGTAAGTCCGTGCAAAGTTCTGATTAACGGACAGGTTGATCTTCTTCAGCGGACTGGTAGTGTGTGAGACCCTTTAGAGCACCCAAAGTTAAGTCGCTTTTGAATATTTCAGTGTTAGTTTCTTGTAATCGTATAAGGAAGGTTGCTAGTACAGATAATGCCTTTTGAAGGATAATCCGTTGTCTTGTCTACATTTTCAATAGTATGAAAATCGTGTTAGAATTTTAGTATAGTTAGTATTGTTTAACGCATTTTTAGGTTAAAAACAATAGTAGTTAGATTGCATTGTAACCATGCAATCTAAGTATCAATTTGATTGAGATTATGACAGATTTATTATGGCTAAAATTTTTAAAATTGTTAATACATATTTTTATTTACAAATTACGCCGCCAGAATTGACAAAAATAAGACAAAATTAATATTGATACGAGTAATACTTGTAATTTCTGATATTCGAATGATCTCAACCAGCGTTGTTTCGGTTGAGATTCGACCAAGATATGTGTACTGTCCGCGTCCATGTGTGGGTGAGCCTGTTTTAGCTTGTTGGAGTCGGAATTCTGTACTTACATATTTATTCTCTGCTACAAGTAAAATAAATAATCTTATGAACGCTAAAGTGATATCGTCTGATATTCATACGAACACGCTTTGCCCTCGGGAAATAAGTGAATAGTTTCTATGAGACAGTTTTTTTTTCAAATAAAGGAATGGACACTTCGCTTTGACGTAGACCTATGTGATCTATCTTTAACAAAGGCTATATGCTCATGTGGGTAGATATTTTGTACACATTATGCTACGTATAGTTGTTGGAAAGGGTTTTGCATTATCATCATGCTGGGTGGAAATTGTAATAAGATGTTTCATTACAGAAGTGAATTTAAATATGATAGATAACCGACAATTTAACTTAGTATGAAATAAACCAACGGCGTTCGCAAATACTAACATTTACGTTGAAATACACCATCACTGTCGGCAAAGCAAAACTACCAGGCTACCATAACACTATAAGAACTTCAAACACAATTGAAAATAATAATCGTAACAAAGGCTAATTATTGACCAGTGGTGCGCTGATATCGTATAAAGGTTTGAAAAAAAAAACAACTAGGGAAGGCTAGCCTACAAATTACATGCGTATTCGTTTATTGTTTACATGTGAAAGTTGGCACGTTTGTATAACTGAATTAACACAGATACATGCTCGTAGTCGAGGGTTTTATGATATACAGATTTTTTATTCATTTCAATCATCTAGCATTGTTGTCAAAGCAGATGTACCAGGCTATTATAATACTACCAGAAGTTCACATACAATTGAAACAGTAATTAGATATATGCCATCACAACCGCCAAAGCAACACTACCAGGCTATCATAACACTACAAGAACCTCTCACATAATTGAAATACTCGTAACCATAGATAGACTTAGCATATATCCTACTCGTAACAAAGAATAACAGCATTTGGCTGCCTCCGTGGTGCAGTAGGAGTGTGTCCGACTGCTATGCATGAGGGGGTCGTGGATTTGATTCCCACAAGGGACACCACTTATTGTGATCCACAACTTCTTGTTTCGAGTCTAGGTGTACTTTGTGTCCGTGACTTGTATGTTCGCAAAGTCCCCCGCGACACAGGGCTGGTAACATATTGCGGTACACGTCTTTAAAAAAATAAAAATAGGTTACTTATGGAAATTCGAACGTACCTACTCGTAGTAATATTGAATACTGTATGTATATCTAATCAACCACTACTATTGCCAAAGTACAAGTACCAGGCTATCATAATACTACAAGAAGTTCACACACAATTGAAATGAATCTTATAATCCGTAGATTGAAATCGTCCAATGTAACCCTCATATGATGCCCCCGGGAAATAAGTGAACAGTTTCCTGTTTAATTTACTACAGGCCGGACTTCACACAACAGTGACTTCGGTATATTAGTGGCCCGCATACACCACAGATCTCTAAATACGTTTTGTGATAACAGAATATCTTTTGTGTTACGATATTACATGGTTTATTTTTGTCTGAAATATAGTGAAAGGGAGATTGCGAGTAGAATTAATTCGCCAATAACTGATATTTATAAATCGAATAGCATTTTCTGTTTGTTTATTTGTTAATCTGTTACGTTGAAAATATTAGTTGCTGTTATTTTTTTGGGCATTTTCTTATGAGTAATGAATACACCGTACTCATGTAGAATATGAAATGTGTTTAAAACATACGGGCCACTTTATCGACCATAGTTTCCTTAATTCAAATATAATTTTTGGTAGTATTTTCTAACAAAAATCAGACTAATCAGATATATCAGCACAAAGCGTTGTTGTGTCATTCCTGGCTTAACTTTTTTAGTTTATGTCATATTTATTACCTGTTAACTGTGATGGTTGTATATAAAAAATTCAAAACATACGTCTTTCGTATTTTCTAAAGCTTCAAGTTACTTGAAAACTTTTATGTACTTTTGCAGACCAGAGCATTTAATTCATGAGATGATTTCAATTATGAGAATTAAAACAAGGACCGTACTATTTACCCGCCAGCGTCATCTAAAAGGAGACGAAATAATGATTATACGATTCGATAACAAAATAAATCAGATTATATTCCGAGTGATATTTGTACCTCGATACCTAACTTGTTAATCCCGTGTAAGGGAAAATATCCTACGCACACACACACACACACACACATAAGATCGACTAATACCCCACGAGAATGTATAACTACTGTCACAATAGCCGAAACGACTCGGGGTACGGATGCGACGTACATTAGCGGTTATAAACGATGTAAGTTGAGAATTTATTCGGAGACCACGCAATGGTTGCTACGGACTGCATTTAAACTGTCAAAGACAAGGTACGAGTACAGTTCTACTGAAGGGTTGGGCTCATTTCCTGCGAAGACTTGAGATGTGTTCACGATTAAAGGAAATATATGGGAGTAATTCGATATCGCTTGAAGAATTGTGTAAGAAACAAACTCATCGAACCTACTATGTATACCTACCGTAATTTTCAGTAGTAGAAGTGAAGATATATATAGCTGTTTCCCGTATCTATGTCAACGTTATGTTAGTATTATGTGTTTTTTTGTGATGATGTGACACACATGTTACAATTTATGTAATTAGGCTCAAAAACGACTTCCAATACAATATGAATATGTTTTATTTTGTTAGCTGTAATGCTGGTGAGTCGTTTTAAGTAATAAGTTAATTGCTAAAAACATGAAATTTTGTATAGGAATTGCTATTTCGGCTCAAACTCAAATTGAGAAAGTATGATATGGTCAACTTGTCTTCTATACTATACTATACTGAATCTTTTAGGAATTCTTGTCATTTTACTCACTTCTTCATTCTCCGAATGCTAAATCCTACATGTCTTTCCTCTCACTTTCAATATCTGTGCTCTAATCATGTAAAAAAAACGATTTTCTGATACCCTTTTACTTCTCTGCCCGTCTCACAGCTCAGGCATTATACATTTTTCTTTCCCAGTGCAGGCTTCTCATCTTTAGAATGCGCTTGCTGTGGAAATCAGATTGTCCACCAGCCGTTTCTTTTACTCTTACTTACTCTGCTGCAGCTTCCAGAAGTTATCTGGAAGCTGCACCAGAGTAATCGTTTGACCTTGGCATGTTACCTATATATATATACTTATGTTATATTGTATATTATATTAAATGAGATTTATTCCTTAATATGTATATGTTTTGTGTTTATTTAGTTTCGTTTTGTTTTAATGTAATAATTTAAATACTGTGCACCTGCCACTCTCTTCTCGCCACCACCCAAAGGTTGACTGGTAGAATGCCTACGGCATTAAGTCCGCCTTTTGCAATGTATTTGCAGAAAGTGTTAAATAAATAAATAAAATGTTCGCCTTCTTCCTTTACTGCACTAAAAATAAACCTAATATCTATTACACTGACTATTTACACATAGTATAGTACCACCACTTTGTTGTGCGTTCATGTGCAGCACTAGAGTTCAATGCACACATTAAAGTACCTTCTAGGCGTTTGTACTCCCCGTAGAGACGAGCTCGTTATGTTAATAAAATAGTTTGCGATAACCATCTAGTGTAGACATAGGTGTTCATGTTCATAGTATTAATTCCTGCAGTACTGGATTACATGGCTACACTCTAATGCCCTCTGCATTCCCAAAGATTAACATAACGGAACACCCACCAATTACCTTTTATTTCATGGAACCCCAAGTTCATGATGAGGGTGGAGGAGGAATAATCTGATAAAGTTCTCAGGGCATTTACCAAATATAATTTTCATTTTGTTGGATAGCCCAAAATCCAAATTAAATGAGAATGTTTCGCAGCACCTTGTAGTGTACATGGTTTTGTCACATAAAATCGAGAGTGCACAGTACATTCAGACGTACTCCGTTCCAGCGACGCACATATAGATATCATTCAGTGACAAGAATCTTAGAATACTACGAACTACTTCATTGTCTGTGGACAATCTCTACGTGAGCGTCCGTCGAACGAGCTTTCCATAAAGGTCCCCCCAACACTTTCCCCTAAAACTATGTTTAAAATTATTTACAATCAAAACCGCTACACTACCTCGACATTTACCTAAATACACGATTAGTACGATTACCCTAGTCCCTTTAAATCACACCGGGCCAAAGATAAACGCCTGAATTCTAATTCACGTCAGCTTAAAGGCTTCTAAAGGCTAAAATCAGTTAACGTTAACGCACCTGTGAATGGCCTTCTAAAATTTAACGAACATTAAAAAATATTTTTAAAGACCTCTGTCAGAGTGCAGATTAAGTACCGTAAGAGTTATCTGTCAGATAAAGCGGTAGGACCTTTTTGGAAAATTTTCATCTGCTTTTGTAAATCTGGACCATTTAAGCCATTGTTTTGAGTATTGTTTTATTTTCAAGGGATTATTTTATTCGTTCAAAATTATACTTTTTAAACCGACCAAAAGAAAGGCTCTTAGAAGCTTTACGTTTGTTTAAGTTTATCTATCTATCAGTTTGTTTACTCAAATGGATTTGATTACGGTTTTCTTGCTTCATCGTAATTAGCTTGTATTGGTCCACTGCTGGCCAGCTACGCTACGACACCCAGTCCTTCACGTTTGTACGCATCCAAGCCATCCCATCTTTACGTTATTAAGCGGATTTTATCAGATGGTCCACATTGAATATTCAGTATTTTATCCAACGGCTTTCGAAATAAAACCTACTTTTAAGTGTAAGTTCCTGACTTTTGACTGCAATCTGTTTTCTAACGTTGAATTTTCTTTTGTTTCAGGTAAGATTGTCCAGAAATACAAGAATTTCAATACATTCTCCGTTGAAACGTCAGCGTCTTACGAGAACCCGAAATCTATAAGCGAATTCTCGAGCGTTGACCAGAAACTTATTTTCACATTTTGTTTGCAAGTAGTTACATATACCGGTACAAGAATTACATTTCAAATTCGAACACATACCGGCATTCGGCACGTCCGTGCAGAATTTCAATTCAGTATGTTTCGCCTTTAGTCGGCTTTGCCACGTACGGCAACGAGTTAAGGATGAATTTTAAATTAGAATTCTAAAATTTAAAAGCTAACGCTTAGTTTTCTCGAAGTTAATGAAATTAGTGTTGCCTTTTTAAAGAAAAAGTGGCTTCTTTACGTACAAAATTCGAACGTTCTTTTCGGCATGTCGCGGCTCGTTTTTCCCACAAAGAAATAAAATTGTATTTTCGAACGATTTTTTTTTTCTCTGGCACTTTAAATCATGAACATATTTATACCACAGACAAGGAATATACTTAGAACACAAATAAGATTGAGGATGTCTTAAAATTAAATATTGATGAATATTGTTAACGAGTTAAGATACATATACGAGTATAAATAGTAGCTATGAATTGGTTTATTAATAACTAATTTTAAGTAACTTGTAAGCCACACGAAACTACTATCGTAGCACCAATGACTTTTTAAATTTTAATATTGCTAATGGCATCCTAGTTTTAGAATATTTTGTCTGGTGTGCAATAGATATTTCCAATTTAACTAGCAATTGGAATATTTTACCGCGTTTCAACGGCAGACCAGCAGTATTTTATGACGACTCGCAGAACGGTTTCGGAACTAGATTTATTTTATAAAGTCAGAACCGGCTGGTTTTTATATCTGTTGGAGTTGATTCCAAATGCTTATACACTTTTTATTTTTTTAGCTGTACTATTTGAATCTTAATTTTTGACTCTGATGTATATGCTTAATAGGAAGATGAGTTCTTGTAGTAGTAAGTTTACTGAAATTTTATGCCAGACAAGCTTTTGCTCGCAGCTTCTCCCGCGTGGTTGCCAGATTGTTACCAAAGTATTTTGACGGCAAAGTTTCCTAACTTTGCAACACCATCTTACCCCCTTAGGGAGTAAATTTTCAAAAATCTTTTTTAGTGCTCCCCTACGTTATAAAAGGAATCCTTGTGCAAAATTTCAAGTTTCTAACCCTTATAGTTTAGGCCCTGCAATAATATGTAAGCCAGTTAGTTGGCTTCGAATCCTGTCAATTATACTATCGACATGAACCCAATTCTAACAAAGTCATAGAGCTTAGTACAGAACAGGATTGCTAGTAATGTGGGACCACAATCCCACATTGCTAGTCATCATTATTAAAAAATATCGTTATTATAGATAGATCATCAATTAAATACCTACAATACATAATACTTTAAAAAGTCAAATTTTACCCCATGGGAGTCACACGTATAAACTTAAGCAGTCAGAATATACTAATGCATATTATCACTCAATTACGATGATAAAACAAACACACTCACACTACCAACAATCTCACTAAACTCCATCTGATAAAAACAACACTACAAATCCAGAATCCAGAACTATAAAAAGTACAACAAACTTACACCAAGATTTATATTAAACTAGTGGTAATAATATCCAGTTTACTGTGAGGTAGATCGCAGGCAACGTGAGGTAAGCTCACAATCCTTAGGTAATGGAACTACTATCGGTCGCCGCAGCGTGTTCGATAGTGATATTGTCGTAATTTGAGGAATTCTGCTGATGATGGTATGGCCTGTAAGGTTATATGCATACTGTATGCATTGGTATAGCGATATTATAGCCAAATAAGTTCCGTTGCCGAACTATCGTAAGTTTTACTATCGATTTTATTATATCGATAGTATCAATATAATCGATAGTGGGTTGACATTGTGTGAGCGGCAATATTATTAATAGTGTCGACTATATTGCGTACGTCAATATATTTGTCACATTTTGAGACAGTATCGACACAACTATCAATATCTAACAGTCGGTTGGCTATGGATAGACTACCAATCGATTGACAACACTACTAATAAACTATCTTACTCCCAAACAATTTTATAAATGCCAATATAGGTAATTATATTTACTGCGCTTTTTTAATTTAACGAATCATCATAAAATTTTGCATACACTTAGTCAGAGGTTTAGAAAAAGACATGGGGAAAATACATTACATATTTATCCAGAAAAAAGTACTGTTTCCTAGGGAAATAAAAATCTATATTAATGCGAGCAAAGCCGTCGGCAGGCTAGTCAATGATGAAGCAAACTGTTTGATCTACATCTTTATCATCATTTACGAGACAAGGCATAGCGAGAAATTGCTCAAATTGAGTATACCGACTACCAAAGTACTTGCACCATAAGGGTCTTCAAACGGTCAATCAAGTTTGAGCAAATTCTCATTTGCACAAGCAAACATGCATCACTGTGGTGTCGATACATGCAGCTTCTGAGCAAGTTTTTGCACATCTAAGATTGAACATGTAGCCACGCCTTTAAGAACTTCGCTTTGTGTTTCTATGTGTGATTAATGTCATCAGAACTCTGGAGAAATGGCTACACTAAGATAGTGTTACATTTTTATTTCATTAGATCAACTATAAGTAAAAAATATGTCTGTCTCTGCCATCGTAATTTTTTACTCTTAAATTTTCAATTGTTCTTTGATCCCAAATCATACTGAATATTTTTCACCATCCGTACTCGCTACATCCAAACCATTTACTCAAATTGGATGAAGCTAATATGTATCAAAATTAACATACCCGACCAAGTAATACCATTTAACTTTAAACTATTCTGGAATCCATTCTAGAATTGGAATTCATTTTGGAACAAAGGTTCATATTTGGAAATCAGTTCTCTGTTTCCATTATGGTCGTAACTGTAGATACAAATGGCGGTACGGAGTCGTAACAGATACTCGGGCGGAAAATCGGAATTTCCTTATCTGTGAGGTGAAGCGAGAGGCGAGAGCGGCGTTCAGACTGTTCCAACATTGACTTCAATGTATTTGTTGTTGTTTGGTCTAGAATCCTAGATTAGTGGGGATGTTGTTTTAGTTGTTGCGTGATGTTGGATTTAGATGCATGGATCTCGTAGGTAAAAATATTAAGCGAGCGAACTTCAAAACTCATGAATGTTTAGGTCCCAAAAACTCTACTACATAACTAAATTATAATATATCTAACAAATACCCTACTCATTTGCCTATAGCATTAGACTACAGCTTCGATGGAGTAGTAGAGTGTTTTATAATAAATAATTTCTAGAATTTCTGTGCATAGGGTGTAGTTATATGCTCTATAAGAGAAGGCCTTTAAGCCAATCAATCCTCTAAAATGTTTCACATATCTGTGAAAATGAAAAATAGGTTCTGTTTGGTTTTTATGAAACCGAGAACCACTTATATTTTGTATTGATTGTTTAAAAAAATAGCCTTTAGTAAATTTTACAACACTCTTTACAATGAAATCACTGTATTTTATTAAATAAAAAATAATCTTAATTGTGACGTCATGACTTGAAATATCGTTTGATGCTACAACTTCAAAATCAACGTTTAGAGTTATTTTCACTAACAATACTAGGTGAACCGAGCCAATACAATTTTTGGATCCATTGGCATCATTCCAATTCTAAGTTGACATGCTGTCTTTTTCGTTGTACCGTGTAATCGGTGTTTTTTTTCCTTTGAACTGTTTTATTTTCTGTTCTTATAGATTGCGGTTGACTTTCTAAGAAGATAGTTGGCATGCCATCTCGGAAAACAAATTGAATTATCATTTCTGGAAACATGTTGGTTTTTTCGTTACTCAAAAAAAAAACCTTGAGAAAGATGATAAGATGACAGTATATCTGTACCTACGTTCTGTGAAAAAATATGCCACATTTCCTTGACAGGCACCATACATCGGAGGAATGCCTAGAATTGCATGTAATTTAGCTGTAGCTAACATGATGAATGCTTAGGCCGATCTGCCAAGGTAACCCAATGACTAATTTAGTTGAGTCTGATCACGGTATGTATTAACTAATGCCGTGTGTGAAGGAAATGAAATTAAAACCTACGGTTATGTAATATTTATATGAATAATGCACATTGTTAAAAGATTTATGTAAAATAATAAAAAAGCATAAAGTTTTTTTAGTTTATGATATTATATTGGTGGAATATAATCAAGCTTCATTCTAACTACAAAATGTGAACCAAAGTTCAGAGATTTTTCACTGAAAATTGACGTAACAATTGCTTAGGCTATTTTATCCCGTAAAATTAGATGGTTCTTGTAGGAAATTTAAATTATTAAGCGTAACTGTGAACAAGAACTAATACTAATATAAGTTAATAGAAAGATAAGAATCACAATCACGGTTGGTACCTTTCCGGTGAGATAAAGACCTAAATTATTGAAAACGATTGCCTACATTAATTAAAGATAGGCTGATCGGGCACGATGATATTAATTATGAATTGTTTCCACAACAGAATCTATAGGTATTAAACTGTTACCTGTGTATTTGGTTCAATTTAAACATCTCTTCTTATTTTTGAGTTGAAAGCAATCTAGCATATTTTTCATATTTTGCCCGCGGCTTCGCCCTCGTTGATGATCTTACTCCCTTAAGGGTTGATTTTCGTTTTCGATCAAAACATTGAAACATGAGTTTCTTTATTTTAAATCAAAAGGACAAATACGAAATTTCATCGATCTTACTCAAAATTGGCAGAGTTTCATACAAACTTGCAACCCCTATTCTATCATCTCAGGGGTTAATTTTCCGAAAACACTGAAACACGTATTTCTTTATTTTAAATAAATACAAAATGTAAGTTTTAATTTTCTGTATTTTGTATCAAAAATCTACGTGCGAAATTTCATAGACCTAACTTTAAATCTTGCGACGGAGTTTCACACAAACCCGCAACCTCTAATTCGCTCTTAGGGATTAATTGTCCAAAAACATTGAAAAACGTGTTTTTTTTTATTTTAAGCAAAAATACTAAATACAGAATTTCACCGATCTAATTTCAAAACTGACGGAGTTTCATACAAACTTGCAAACCCTATTTTACTCACTTAGGGTACGAATTTCTAAAAAAATTATTATACATTTCATGGTCTAAAACTTAAAAGGCATCAACTGCCAACATTTTAGGTTTGTAACCCTAGCGGTTAAAGCTCTGCGTTGATGAATCAGTCAGCCGGTCAGGACAAGTGTATAGATTTATTGACATATTGTATAGACAAGTGTATAGTAATATGTATAGATTTATTGTACCCTTTAATTACACAAAGCCTCAATCTTACAGATTTTGTAAGTATTTCATGTATATACACAAACAGAGCTTTTAAAATGATGACACAGATGACAGCTCAGCTAGCCACCATTTTTAAAACTCTCATTTAACCTATATGGTCTTAGTACTTGTTTAGTCTTCATCTGATAGTATGTCGTATACGTTTGGATTTGTAGGACTAACTTTTTGTAGGATCACATTAGTAGTAAGGGTTCCTAAATCTCATACAATAAGACTTATTGTATGAATTGTGCTATGCAAACTAATCACTAATTTATCCTTGCCTTTACTTTAGTCATCTAATATGTTGTACAATGAAGTAGTACGTAATATTGAAGTATTATTGATTTGACTAGCCTGTTGGTATAGTGTTTCTGTGTCTGGGTGTAATTTATCTATAATAATGTATATATTTAAAAATATTTAAGTATGTTTATCAGTTGTCTGGTTGCCATAGTACAAGCTCTGCCTAGTTTAGGATCAGATGACGTTGTGTGAATTGTCCCAAGATATTAAATTATTTTTACGTCTCAATCAAAAAGTCTTCTTTAAAACATTTTAATGAGTATGAAGTTCTGATAATACAAAAGAAGGGCTTGCGTGTTTAATCCAAGTTCTACCATCCATTCATACTCATCGACTGTTGTGTAAGAGGTTAAGTTTGATTACTCAATAGAGGACAGAGCTTCGTGAGACGCAAAGATATTTGGAGCTATCTTTATCAATAATCTGACGTAGACTATTTCTTATTTACAACTGACTGTTTCGCTTAAGGGGTCTAGCGGAACAGTGGACAAAAACTCGTATATAATTGTAGCTCTAATGCACATACATAATTAATAGAGTGAGAGAGAGAGGTAATTACCGGAGATAATCGGTAAATACTGAACTCTAATGTGCACATCCTAAGCTTCCAAAAACATTAGGAATCCAATACGCCTTGTTGACTAACCGATGTAATGAAAATCTGACTACATGATTAATAGACCCATATTTGCTGTATTTCAAACCTAGAAGCTAGTAATTACATGTCGGCCAATCAAAGTTGAGCGATACATGTGTGTGTAAACGATACACGCTTGTTTGCGTTTGTTGAACTGTCAGTCGCTTTGAAATTGGAATTCGAAATCGGAGATTGCAACGGTTTTTACATGACAGGTGCGTTTGCAGTTTGGTTTGAAATTCTAATGGACCAATACTGAAATGTAATGAGTAATCGTCAAGTTTAGTGCTAACGCTGTCACAAGTGAATAGACACGACAAAAATACTTTTTAGAACTAAAATTGCGATAGCGTGGGGCAAATGTGTTCCTTTGTAGATAGCTGTTTTCTTTTTAACCTTAAATTTATGAATTAGTACCGTCAAAAAACTATTCTTATGATATTCAGAAATCTCTAAGATTGTTGGTTACGTATCAATTCACAATAAAACAAATAGATACTAACCATAACTCTAGAGAAGTAAGGTAACGTCAACAGCTCGACACAACCATATAGGCACTCACACATAAAAAATATTTTTCCCAAAAATTACATGTCAATAAAAAGGTTGGTCAGCTCGAGACTATGACACCATACCACATACCACGCAATGTCAAGTTAAAAAAATACAACTTAATAATAAAATGATAATACAAAACTTAATCAGCAAATGTTTTCATAATCACCTTACAACCGTCCAATCATTCATTTCACTCCCAAATTGAATTCCAACAAAATAATAATTCAATTATGTACCTTGCAATTCCGTTTTACGTAATACCAGCGGAAAGTTTACCACGATATATGCCGTGCTAACGAATTCACGTATATTTCTCTCTGAAATTATAACACTCCACTGAAGTTTGGCGAAGGGTTAACTCGATAAGGAACTGATAGCCTTACTATTGGTTCGTTTATTAAGACTAGTTCCATATCGAATTTGGCTCGAGTTTATGAAAAAGCGATTGATAAAAACGTTGTTCCAAGAAGAATAATTTAATTACCGACAGAAAAAAAATCAACAAAGATAGACTTTGTTAGAAACAAAGTCTATCTTTGTTGATTTTTTTAACAGCGTAGACGTCGATTATGTTTTAAACTGACTTTTAATAGTTGTGCGCAACATGCTCGAGGTATGTTTAAATCTACACTTTCCTATTACTCGTATCTGTTTGTGAAACTTTATGAATTCGTACAGTTTAGTTATTAGTGACTACATTATTATCATATCTTTTTGAAATCAAATTAATATTATAGATAGATAGAAAGTCTTATATGACTGTAATTAGTTTTATCCATGTAGTAATCATTGTGCCTCGCATCGACAGTTCGCACGACAAGTTCAAGGAAATTATGTTGGAATTTTAATGCCATCGACTCAAGGGTCTTAATTGAAAAAGTTTTGTTCCTCCGCGGGAGAATGTGCTAGGCGATGTGTTGAATTAATAAAGAGCTCTGTCAAACATTCCGATTGAATAATTGACGTGTGACATGAGTTCGGAGCGAGTTTTAAATGAGTTTTCTTAGTAGGCCCTTGTATTATATGATTATTTAAATAAGAAATGTTTGCGTAGTTTTGTTGATTGCGTTTATCATAATTTAGATGTAAGGAGAGATTTGTTTTAACGGCAGTCTTTGTATTTCATTTGTTTGTAGATTACTGTGAGTTATATGCCGTAGCGTGGGCATTATCGTAAGCCTTCTGCTGTTTAAGCCCATATGTTGATGGAAGGGATTTTCTAATCTGTCTCTTCGTATTTTACTCAGCCTTCGACAATCTTGACAAACGAATTGCACATCTATTGAATATGTGAAGGGATTGTACGGGCGTCAATACTTTTCAGTTTAACTTTTTTCTTTATTCACTGAAAGTTGAAAATTTAATCCATCACTCTTGTTGTCAGTTCCGAAGATAATACTTCACAGCCACAGATAGATAAGTGTATAGTTACCTCATATGAAATGGTCACCTATCTAAATAACAAGAACAAAAACATACGACGAACACACAAATTTAAAAGTTTTTTTGCTAAGAACGTGTATGTTCGTTAAAAATGCAAAAGATTATGAATATACCGTAATCAAATATCCATAATCATAATTAATCAAATTACTTACAAACAAGATCGTAGATAAAAACATTAGCAACATGGAAACAATAAAAATTTACTTTATCGGCCAAATTATCCGGATATTCGCGTTGCAAGCCTACAAATAATCCCGGCTTTGACAAATCTGCTTTTTGATTAATTGGGTTCATTTGTTTAATAAAATTACTTTTGTTTTGATCCTCGGTGTTTTGGCGAAGACTTGTGAATGGTAAGGAAACGTCTCGACTTTTTCTTTATTTGGAAACATGTAAAGGTTTTTGTAAAGTACTAATGTGATAAATGTAAATCTGTGTTAGTTATTTGCGGTCGCAACAACTAAATCGTAGCAGGCTTCGGTCTAGCAATCGTGAGGTCGCGTGTTACTAGTCGCGAGCTACACTACCGACGTGAACCCACTCCTAACACAAGCCATTGAACTTAGCTGGAGGGGTTAGCTGGATTGTAAGTAATGTAGGACCACAATCTCACATGTTATATTTCAAAAAAAAACTTTTTACGGGGTTAGTGTACGGGAATAGTGATCAATTGTGGAATGTTTTCATTTATTTATTTTCTTTGAAGATTACGCTTAGCTATGTAATGTGATTATTTACATTATTACATAATATGCTAAGAGTAGATGAGATTTTGGAAATCAATTTTTAGAACGCTAGAAATGGTTTGAGAAGAGAGCGAGAACTCAAAAGTTTATCTTATCATTAGGTTAAGTTGTCATCGTGGTTGTGTGTTTTGTTGGATTATGTGAAAAAACGTGCCCATGAAACACAATTAAACTAGCGATTCTAAACTGTGTAAAACACTTTTATTAACTGCTATTAGTCAAATATCAGTAAAAAAATATAATATATAATCATATCAATAACTCTTCGTAAGTCCATATTGACCTATTGCGGATTTTATTAGGTACCGATTTATCAATCCTGATTAATTTGTCTCCCGATAAAATCCGCAATAGGTCAACTAAGATGATATATCTTGAAGCACCCATGGGTTCTGCTCTTTACGTACCAGCCCTTGGCTTGGCAGTGTGGTACCGGCTTAAGAACATTACCACCCCATCTCTTCCCTTGGGTGTCGTCAAGGCTTCTAAGGGATTTCACACCGAGGAACGGGCAGCAGCGTCATCTGCGTACTTTTAAGCCTTACTACGAACGCCAACCTGCTCGCCAAGCGTGGCGAATATGACAATTACCCCCCGTATCTATATTAAGAAGGTTCTTTTTAAGGGAGACCCGTACCTAGGAGTAGTCATGGTTAATATGGTAACGTTTTTTTACGAAGAATGAGTTGGAAAATTGCCACGACGAGCGTCAGCGCACTATACTTTAACTTTACAGCTCGCTTGATCTGCGTCACCTCTATTCACGATACCAACTAAAACCATCCAACAAAAGTCACACAGAACAACTGTCCGCAATTTCCCCACTACATAATATAACATAATATTCCGTATCCTACGTCACAGTACGTGACGTCATGAGTTATGGGCCTCGCTCTAATTAAAGTTTGTCTAATTAATCAGTTGGTGCGAAGTTGGCACGAATATTTCTTGTTTTACATTTGCTGCGTAAAATCTCTCCCTGGCAGGGTTGTTTTTAGAGCTAGAAAAAATGTTTTGTTTGGTTAATGTTACCTTTGGCTAGATAAGCTTTGACCGCTATCATTAATAGCTAGCAAGTATTTATGCTAGTCATAATGGAATACGAATCAAGTTAAATCTGCTAGTCAAAACTATAGGCACAACCAACATAAAAGTTAGAGAACAATAATTTAGAGAATTTCTTTAAGACGCTTATACGAACATTCATTTATGTTGTAGAGTTATGTGGTATTATTCCTGGTCTACTGTTCACATGGGATTTTCTCAAGAATAGCCTAAGTAAAGTTTTGGAAATTTAGTCCTTTAGGAATTTAAGATAAAAACTAAATAATTGACTTAGCTATGTTATCATAATTGCTGAAGGAACTTCATCTTACTATTACGTAACCATATTTCTAAATTAATGGTGCATTTTGAAACATATTTTTATGTACGGTCAACGAAAAAAGCCGTTTTTCAAAACTAATTTTCCAAAGGATGGAGAATTATCTATTTAAGTAAGATAATTATTTTTTGACATGATAACGTCTTATATATCGATGACCGGGTGCACGCACGAAAAAGTGTCACGTTATTGATTGGTTGCTAAGCATGGAACGTTATTGATTGGTTTGTAAGCAACAGCGAATGAATGCGTTGCGAAGCAACGGCATGGTTGTTTTTTTACAATGTTTTCTTATGACGTTATCACGCAAAATTATCGTCCGTAAATCGACTTTACAGACAACCGTTTTTAAATATTTTAGTCGTATACTGTCTCTTTATGAGTAACTAGCTGTCCCGCGCAACTTCGTATGCGTAAATTTTCCCAGTTTTTGCAACATTTCTCGTCGCTACTCTGCTCCTATTAGTGGTAGCGTGATGTTATATAGCCTATAGCCTTCCTCGATAAATGGGCTATCCAACAAAAAAAGTTTTTTTTTAAATCGGACCAGTAGTTCCTGAGATTAGCGCGTTTAAACAAACAAACAAACAATCAAACAAACAAACTCTTCTGCTTTATAATATTAGTATAGATAACTACACTGCACAATTTTTAGCTCTTTGAGTAACATGTTGCTATAATCAGAAGTTGCGTGAGTGTATCACGGTAAGTTTTTGTGTTGAAATGATTTAAACTAACATTTAAACTTTCGTGTTGCATGATTATAACTATTTATTAAACGGGAATTAACGCGCATTGTTTACCTTAAAATTGCTGCCGTGGTCACAAGCGGACTGAAACTGGAGTCCGCTTGTGACCACGGCCGGTGCAACCTGGTCGAAACGTCAAGCAATTTTAAGGTAAACAATGCGCGTTAATTCCCGTATAATAACTATTTATGATTTAAACTTTTAAAAACGTCAAGCTACTTTTACCGTTGACTTTACCTACGTCGTAATACACCTAACTTTAGCAATGCAGTTGACTTAACGCCAATAAAACGACACAAAATAAAAAAACTCCTACAGACAAAATGAACAAACAACTCGAATAACTGTTAACGTTAAAATTTAAACAAAAAATGGCGACGACAACAAAATAAAACGTAAAAACAAACTCAGTTAACTCAACTGTTGTAAATCAAATGTAATTTTTGTGCGGAATAAACACTGTTGAAGCTTTTGTAAAGGTTTGAATGTACTGAAAGCATTAGTTTACAGTTAAGTATTAAACGTTGACGTCATGAACAATCATATTGTTTCAAAACCATCCCATAATTATATTTGTAGGGCAATATTTATGGATGTCAGTTATGGCTATGAAAATTTGCGAAAAGTAAAACTTTAAATAGGCACATTGAGAAACTATCATCACACCAATTATAATAAGCACTTTCACAAAAAGGATAAAATTGGATAGATGAATTCAATGAAAATATAAAATTTTCACTAATCAGGCAATAGTACAAACACAGTCAACAACTAATATTATTAGACTGTGGTACTATAATATGTCTAATAGTATGTCTTACGACCGGCCTCAACAACCTACCTATCGATGGATTTGGTTACTAGAGGTAGAATTTTGTTATATTTTGGATGGAGCTTATGTCAAATACTGGGTGGCGCAAAAGTACTGGCACTAAAGAAAATACTTTTTTTTTTATATGACATTTTCTGTCATTCTGTTGTTGAAAATTGTGTAGTGAACAAATGTAAAATACACTGAAAATAAACATAGACCGTTTTACTCCCCAAGAACGTGGAATAATTGTGTCAATGTTCTTACGGAATAATTCATCAGTGATAAGAACACAACGTGAATTTCGTCGACGATTTCCCCACCGTCCGGCACCGATTGGTCGCACAATTCGACGCTTTGCCACACGCCTAGAAGCAACTGGCTCAACATTGGATAGACCTAAGCCTGGGAGACCAAGAACAGGCCGTTCAGCTGAAAATATCGATGCTGTGCGCGAAGATGTGGAAGAGTGTCCAGAAACATCAACGAGGCGACGTGCCACGCAATTGGGCATTTCCAGACGGACCCTGCAGCGTATTTTGGTGAAAGACTTAAAGATGTTCCCGTATAAAACTCAAATGACTCATCAGCTGCTGCCTGCTGACCACCGAGCTCGTCTAGATTACTGCCAGCGCGTCATAAACCTCAACCTTGAAGAGGATGATTTTCCTTCAAAATTGGTTATGAGTGACGAAGCGCATTTCCATCTCTCAGGGCATGTCAATAAGCAGAATACTCGGTTCTGGGGCACTGATAATCCGCGCATTATTCAAGAAACACCTCTACACCCACTAAAAGTTACTGTATGGTGTGGCATCTGTGTTGACAGAGTGATCGGACCCTATTTTTTCGAAGACGCTGGAGGCAATGCGATAACTGTCACTGGAGAACGCTACAGAACCATGTTACGTGAGTTTTTGATACCCAGTTTGGACGAATTGGGGCTGGAGCACATCTGGTTTCAACAAGACGGCGCTACGGCACACACAGCGCGCGACACTATGGACTTAGTGAGGGACGCTTTTCCAGGCCGAGTTATCTCTCGTTTTGGCGATTTGCCTTGGCCTGCAAGATCACCCGATCTGACCAGTCCAGACTTCTTTCTTTGGGGTTTTTTGAAATCTCGGGTGTATGTGAACAAGCCACAGACTCTCGCAGCTCTAAAAGAAAACATTCGTCAAGAAATAACGAACATATCGCAGGAAGTGTTACGGCAAGTTATGCAAAATGTCATAAATAGGGCTCAAATGTGTATCAACTCTGGAGGTCACCATTTAAAAGACATCATCTTTAAATCCTAATGGTACGAAATTTAATGGCACAAATATACATTTAAAAAAATCTAAATCTAGTTTTCTAATTTAGAAAAAATGTTATAGCTGAACCAAATAGGGTCTTTACTTTTGCGCCACCCAGTATATACCTCTAGTAGCCAAATCGATAGTTAGATTATTGAGACCAAACGTTAAAGAGTTATGAGTTCACAATTCCTTCCCAATTCATTAAAACAAATACTTAAACTAATACACTTATTCCACCAACAGCGAGATAGCTAGTAGCGATTTTACGCTCAAGAAACGTACATACTTATGTAGATCCCGTGTAAACAAAAGAGATATAGTAATAGTTGATCGCTAAACGTTCACACTGCCGGCGAGTACTCGCTCTATACTGCATCTCTTTTGTTATTTCGGACGGGATCAACAATATACATCTATTGTACGTTACTTGAGCGATAAAACCGCTAATCGCTTCTCGTCGTTGGTGAGACAGGTGCCTTCATCATTTGACGACTCTTTGTTATGACGTCATTTACAAATGTACGGAATGTATCATTTGGATGTTTATTAATATGACAGTGATTAAAATTGATTTTTCATCTAGCAACTTCTTCTCCTTCTTTAGCTTCTTTAGCATTGTTTTATATCTTCGGACCATCTTGCTGGTGGTGTACCTACATATTACTATATAGTATTTGAAATAAAATAACGATAGATAATTATATTTATAACTAGCTGTACCGCGGAACTTTGTTGCGTAATTTTTTCCCGTTTTTGCAACATTTCTCATTGCTGCTCCACTCCCATTGGTCGAAGCGTGATGTTATATAGCCTATAGCCTTCATCGATAATTGGACTATGTAAAAGAAAAATATTTTTTTAATTCGGACCAGTAGCTCCTGAGATTACCGCGTTATAATATTAGTATAGATTAACTGAATTCATTTTAATAAAGTATTTGTTTAATATTATATGTACTTCATTTTGTGGGTAAGAATCAAATAGACTTTTTAATGTTAAACCAATTTTCAAAATCTAACTTCTAAGGAGGTCACATACCAAAATATAACATTCAAAATATTAGTACCCTCAGTTAACACCCATTCTAACATTGTTTAAGCCTTCTAACTCGGCTACCTATATAACTGTCAGACAGTACATTTCATTGTAACTTTTATGGTCGTCTCGTGAAGTATGGTCTAGTTATATTAAAACTATTTTGATTTATAAGTCTGCGAGCCAGTTTATGAAATATAGTTTCAATATAATTTTGGTAATATTTACCTTGTGTATGTTGTGATAAAGAACAACCGTAAATAACTGTTATGAAAAATAATATAACGAAATAACTTTTGTTTTCTCTTTAAATTTTAAGGAACAAATATTTAGTGTATCAATACATTATGATAACATAATGATTGCTTTATTTTCTCATTTTCTGTACATTTTTTGGTTGTATTGAATAAATTTCATTGGTTAAATAGAAACTCCCGTAAAACTTGGACAGGCAAATATTACGAGTCTGCTCTAACTTGCTACGCCGTAGCACCGCCGTAGCTCTATGAGCAAACAACAGCAAGTGATTTTTTACGATTAGGGCTACGTACATATGCTTTTCATTATACATAGGTCTAAGGAGAACGCATAACACGAGTAATAATTTCATTTTAACTAAAACTAGTCAACTCTTTTATACGCCGCCATTATAACCTGATAAAAATACTATAAGGCCGACGGTCTTAATAGTAAGGTATAATCGATAGTCTTACGATATGTCAGAGTACTAGTTCGTGGTTGATACCGTGAGTTGAACAGTACCTGCTATGGTTGGCAAAATAAGAGAGAGAGAGAGAGAGAGAGAGAGAGAGAGAGAGAGAGAGAGAGAGAGAGATAGAGAGAGAGAGAGAGAGAGAGAGGGGGAGGAGTATACATTTATCACAAACTACTGATAATTGTTATTCGGTACCGCACTTTATGTACATTGTTGTAACGATTTGTAGAATCATATATATGTATTAATAAGCGGGGCCTGGTGTCCTGAAACATAAGCCTCGAGCTTAGCTTAGACACCAGTCTTCCACAATAAATTACTGAAATATACATCTACTATAAGATTAAGATTGTTAAAATGAGACTAAAATATAATTGTTGTGTTGAGAAAATTATTATTATTGTTACTTAAAATAAGAAACAGATAAATTTAATTACTAATTATTAATCCGTGAGAAGGCGCGTCTTGAACTGTTACAAGGATATGTGCGGGAGAGCAAAATGTTCACGACATTTTATCGTATTTTTAATTAAGGTGCATATTAAATTTTAATAATAAAATAATTGTGTTAAGTGAAATGTATTTGGTTTCATAATAATAGCATTTAATTAGAAGTAAGTAACAAAAATGCAGTCTTATACCTGATTTAATAAATATTTTTAATTTTGACTTTATCTTTGGGACACACAACGAAAGAAAAAATAATTTATATTAAAACAGTCTAAATACAAATGATTTAGTCTTCCAAATTATCAGCAGAAGTGTGTCTCTCGTAATACTCACTACGCATTAATGTCACATGCTCAGTTGAGAATGATTCCTTGCGCAAAATACATATTTTTTAGATTGTTAATTTCTTTTTTTTGGGCACTAAATGGTATACAACCACTTGGTTCCTGTAACTCATCATTTACTGTTTCATCCAAAGATTGTTCTATATCAGTCTCATGAAGTGTATCAATGTTACAGCAGATGCTTTCAGGACTGTCCACATGATCATCGTTCATATCGTCCGCAGTCAATGTAAATTCCTCATCTGAATTAGGTTCTTTCATGCTGATATGGGATCTATCTCAATTTTTTACACTGTAAATAATTAACAAAATAAGTTCTTACAATTAAATTACTTCAAAGTATTTAAAGGTAATAAAAACAGTGTAAACATTTTAAAACCTAACATGAAAAAAATACTTACGCGGATAGGCGCAAAATGCCGCATTTTACGTCGCGTTCGCACAATTCGCTGTGCAGTCGCAATGGCACTGAACGAAGGGAGAGTAAGATGCGTGGAGAGAAAACGAGTATTTGGGAAGGTATTGAAACACTCTCTCTCACACACTAACATAGGAAACAATCGCGTCAAATTGTTGTGTAAGAGAAATACTCATAGCTATAAATTCAAAATTCTTTATTCACTTAAGATGCAAAACAACACTTGTCAACACGTCGGGATTCTACATGTATGTTTTGCAAACAATAAAAAACTCACGGCCACTCTTTTCAAATTACCAATTTGACAATGTTCGAATGTTTATAAACTTGATATACGGGTAAGGTGCTTCGACTATTATACTATACACCATGTTTAAGGACTGATGCAAATTGTATTGTAAAAAAGGTGAAACATGAGATAAACTAAAATCAGCCTTAGTGGGTACAATATAGTAACATACAACAAAGGTAAAAACTAAATGTGCTTAAATATTGGCCAAAGTATTTGTAACGAATGATTTAATATAAAATATTAATTCTGATATCAAAAAGAAGAAAAGAATGGCCTTTATTCGTCACGCAGAATCTTTACTACAAAAGTCACATCATGCTCTTAATCTATGTGACAATTAAAACAAAGTGACAACAAATTTCACCCAAGCATAATAAAGTGATTGAAGCGTCGGTAGTCGAATGGCATAGGCATCGGACTCGCAATCGTGAGGTCGTGGGTTCAAATCCTGGCCATTATACTACCGACGTGAACCCACTCCTAACACAAGCCAAAGAGCTAAGCTGGAGGGGTTAACAGGATTGCTAGTAATGTGGGACCACAATCCCGCAAAAAAGTGACATCTCTAAAGTCACTATTACGAGATACGACACATCCAAGTTTTATACAACCACATGTATCAGCTTATTATAACTATTATTTAATATTTAAAAAGTTTTATTTATTTAAAAGTAAAAAGCATTGTTATAACAAACGAAAGTATCTATGTTGTAAATGAAACTGAACCTTATCAATAAATATTAAAGTCTTCTAATTGCATGAAATTTGGTAACAAAATTGACACTTAACGCCCTTCAGACATAATTGAATAAAGGACTCAAGTCGTTCAAAGTCATAACTTAATAATGAATGCTTTCTAATAAGAATTCTATGTATAACTTGTAAGTTAGAACCGGCTATAAACCTACTCTTGGAGGGTATATTCGATTTAGTATGGATACTCGTAGAGCCTCTAGGGTACAATCGATTCAAAGATTCAAAACCGTTCGTAGTTTAAACGTTAGGATTTGGTACATTCGACCGTGAATGTGTTTTACCACTTAAAAATATTTGTAGGTGTTTGTTTTATGGTTCTTATCACTTACGTTATTAGTTATCTATTGAAAAAACAACAACCGTGTAAAACTTAGTATACTAAACATACATATTATACTAAATTATACACAAGACTAAAAATTTTACTTATCACGGAAATCGAACCCAATACCTCTGGCTTAACAGTCAGGGTCTCTAGACGAACAGCCCAGTCAAACAATTCATATTAGTCTTTTTACAAAAGCAACCTTCAATAACTGGCCAAATAGATATTTTCCAATGCTGCCAAAACCTTCAAAGTTCCAATTTTAAAAATAAATTCGCCAGTCAAAGACCGCACGGTAACCGCATTCGAGTTTCGAAATTGATGCAAAAAGTATTCTGTAAATAGGCGGTCTGTCTCCCCCTGATTGAAAGGATGCGGTGAACGAACATCGCCTAAGCTTTTTAGTAACGTTGGTGGACAAAATTGTCCGTTTTGTTACTTTGACTTTGTGAAAAGTATGAACTGTGTGTTACTATGTGGTTCAACAAATATTTAGTACTGGCCTCAACCCAAGTATGTGTTAGATATCAGAATATAATTTATTCTTAAGCTATGTTTTACTGTTGTAAGGGTTTAATGAATTCCATTCGGCAATTTATGAAAAAAAAAGTAACAAATATGAATCGATTTGCAAAACTTTCACCTTTATTAGTACATAGTAGCGCCATGCGATATTTTTTTAATAAATGTCCGTAGCTATATTTGTACTACATACAGACTTAGTGCCAGCATAAACCTGGCAATAAGACTGAGACGAAAATAATTTAAATTAAACTCTAACATTTATTACAAACGGTTGATATTGCAAAGTTATTTGTAGGTACGTAGCTGCTATAACGCTTGTCATTTTGAATCTTACGTCACGTAGCATAGAGTTTTGTTTTAATTGTTATCTCGGTTTGAGCTGTACGTAATTCTGAATTCAGAATTAACCTGTATCTACAAAGTCCTTTCAGTTACATGAATCAGAGTGAAATATACTGTTTCCTATCCGTAGTTCCGGAGGTACAAAGAACCCTTACAATTTCCTCGTGTCCGTTCGGCATTGTCGGTCCTACCGACCGTCCGTTCTTGACCTTAGTACGTTGTGATTGTTATCACACTTCTGCATTCACGATGCTAAATAGTACACTACAATAAATTTTCAAAAGATAATGTTCTTGAAATTGGTAGATAGCTTTCGAAATGTTGAAGAAAACAAACGCAGTTGACTAACGCTGAGTTTTCCCAACGAGGTTTTGTGGTGGCAATACAGTGTTGTGACCATCTCACTTTTTCTGCAAACATGCTGACTTCTGCTTCATATTTAATCTTATTAAAATAAGTACTTAAACATTAGTTATATCTTACGTGTTATATTCCTACCTAAGCATTATAATTTTCGGTAGTAGCGGTTCTAGAAACAAAACGTTTTTTTATCAAACATTCGACCGGTCCTCGACGGCGATAGAAATATTCGCATGTGTTTGTAATGTACCAGTATTAAGTTAGATTATGTAGACTTTATATCAAAAGCAAAAAGAGATTTTTTGGTGAAAAATTCTTTGTATTTGACCTTAACATTTTTTGTTTTACGTTCACAAGTTGCAATACGTGTTAAATAGTGATATAACACCTAAAAATATAAGCGATAGCTCATTCGATTTATAATAAGCTATAAAATATATTTGCAGTACAGCAGATAAAAACTTGCGATTTTTATTTAAAAAAAATGGGAAAAACGAGGCATTTATTTTTTTGCTAATAACACATAAATTAACATAAAAACTAAATAGTTATGTATTTCTAAAAAAAAAATTGTCCTGGTATCGTACCTTCATTAATTATACTTTTAATTTAATATCGAAAACAGGGCTCCGAACGCTCGTTTTATCACAGACGCATTGCCGCTGGCGCGTATTATCGAAGATATTTTTAATGGTAGTAAATGGCAATTCACCAATTTTAAAAAGTAGGTATATGGTGTAATTAAAATACTATAAAGAATGTACTAAAAAAAAACATTTTTCCCAAAGTATTCTTGCTATTGCGTAAGCTTTCAAATTTTTTAAATAGTTTACTTTGCTTTTATAAATAGTTCAATAAAAGTTTAAATAATTTACGTAAACAAAAATTGCCTCGTGAAGCTATTGATAGAAGCTTAACAAATCTAAATTAAAACTACATTGCCACAAATAAACCCATACAGCCTGCTACCGTTCCATTTTTCATATCACAAAAAAAAAAACTAAGTAATTTCAAATATCGAACAAATGTGCATTTAACAGAACGTTATGCAAATGAAAACCCCGTCGACGTATCGAGCGATTTAAAATTTAAAATGTATTCAGTGAATTTTATCTGTCGTAAAATCTATCGTATTTCATAACGGAATTCCATAGTTAGAAAATGGAATTTTTGAAATTTGAATTTACGCATTCGGCCGAGAGCCGCGTGTCGATTCGATGTATTTTGACATTGAATTAATTGGAAAACTTTACTGTCAGAAGTTATCTTGTCGGCCATGCCGTTCCTGAATTTTTAATTTGAATACTTGAGTTTTACTTCGTTTGATCCATGCCTGTAGGCTCGAGGGCACGTTTGTATTCCAAAGAGTGTACGTAGAATTTAGTTAAATAGATTCTTAGAATAATGTATTACTGAGATACTCGCTACTAAACAATTTATTAAGATAAGTGTTGAGCATAATTAAAGTACTCTGTCGATGTCTCGTATTGCAATGTTTTATGTATACTTAATATTTAGAAGTAGACACCTATACCTAATTTATATGTAACAAAAAAGCGTGTAAAATTTATTTATTCGTAAAAATACAAGTAAGGTACCAAGAGATGTACAATACTTATGCCATTCACAGTGCGCTATAGAAATTTGACCACTCATTTCTGTTACACGTTGTATTTTGAATTCTATTCTTGTTAACTTTAATGTCATTATTAAATTAACACTCAATTCTCTCTTTATAATGTCAACAACTGTAACTCAAATTGCCAAACAAACTTGAACAACAACCTTTAGAAAACTACCGCGAAAACAAATCAAAAATCAATTCAAAAACAATTTGTTTAAACAATAGCTCAGAAATAGGGTAACATAGGTCCGGAGTTAATTCGCGTTACGTGGTCCAAAATGACATTTAATTAAAATCACAAGTAGCTCAAGAGCTTGACAAATTACCCTCCATGTCGGGAACAGCTGAGTTTAAACAAGCCCGGTTTAAGAGTTAAGACTAACTACCAAAGGTTGGAGTTTAGAATATTTTTGGGTGATGAGAATCCTGTGGAAATTCTTTGTAAGATTATTTGGTAGATATATTGGTAAAACTACATATGTGGGAAACCAAAGTAAAACGAACAGATAGATGCACTAATGTCATCATTTTAAAAAAAAATATTATATAAAAAAAAATGATGATTTTTATTTAAAAATATGTCAAGAATTGACAACGTTATGTATAACAGGAAGGTATAAATTCAAGGGTTACAGTCACATAACACGAACTGAATATATTTTAATCTAATATTATTAAAATCAAAGAACTTAAAAGTACAGCGATATTTTCCATTAGTCGTTAATTTATCAATTCAATTAAAGATATGCATTAAAACCGCTTCAAATATGCGCTGATTTTCATAGTATTATTACAATTGAGGAGTGTCTAATCAAAAACCAATAATTCCATTCTCTAAAAAAAAACTTTATTCGGATCTTGACGAAAATATTGAAATCTGTGTATTTAGGGTTGTTGATATGATATTGTAGGATGCGTACATTACGACCAATTATTGTCACTATCACTACCAATGACAGTGTACATATTTAATTGTAATTATATACACTGCTGTATACAATTACAATTATATATGTATCCATACAAAAAATAAAATAAGACGCGACATTAATGAAAATATTGGTTTCGATCAGACACTCCTCAATTGTAGTAGCAATATATCATGGTTCTTAATAAAATAGATATCTTCTTCTAAATATATTCTATCAGGAATAGGAGACCATAAAAACAACAAAGTACGTGATATCGTTCAAGGCACATCTATCTTATCCATTCTTTTTTCCCAACTTCAGTCATATTCAACCTTATCTTTATTTTTAGCTCGAAGTTTGTTAATACAAGGGAAATTCTATTCAAAGCAAAATTTTAATTATACCAGGCATGTTTACTGCCGTTCTTTGACAACACATCATTTCGCGGAGCGTAGTCATTATTTCGTGCTAAGATGTGTTTATGTGACGTATGAATGCATTAATTTAATTAAAATTATGTCGTATTTGATGAGAATGTGAGAAAGTGTGAATTAATGACTGTCAATGACGTACACTTTGCTATATGGTAGCATAAGGCAGTACGTAGGGGATTATTTTTGTGAAGACGATATGATAAATTATGCACTTGCTATGAAACGCTATGTCCAAAGTAGTATTACAGAAATATCAGTAGTTTTATGATCGATAACGGATAATAATCGATACAGGATCTCCTAACACTGGTATTCCTTACTTAAAAAGTGTATCCCGTACAAGCACTTAAGAGAACTTAAAATAAACTATCATTATTATAACAAAACCCAAAATCATGTAGCTAATCGTTAAGCCCATCGATACTATCGTTTTTGCAAAAACAGTCAATAGCCTATTGATAGTAGACAATCGATCGAAAAGCCTAGTTTGGACTAGGGTCAGTGTAATACACAACTTTGGAGTTTTTTGGAATTGTGTCCAATCCAATCTCGATCATTCTCGTCTGCCAACATTGTTTGAAAACCAATCAGAATCAGATCCAGCAGATTTTCCAAGATATCAGTTTCATGGTAGAACTACTACAGACTTTTTTATACTACTCTTCTTGTCTGACAAAAAACAAAAGTTACATTTTAATTATTTAATAATAGTTTACTGTGGTGCAATAAAAAGGCAAAGTCTTAAACTACAACTAGTTGTGAAACTACATAAACAACATCAACATTAACTCGCAGTAGAAGAATGAAACGAACCAAACAATAGTAAAGTCTGTAGAAAGCTAAACGTCAACCGTATTAAATATTCAGAGGCAACGCTCGTCCAACGGTCGAGTCGAGAATGTTCGGCAAGCTTTACTCAATTTATGATTCCCTGGTACTAAGAGAATGAGCTGATCACACTTACAATAATAAAAGTCGTGTTTATTCTAAAAACTTCGACGTCGACTGATGCAAATTCCTTTTCAGAATATGATACCCTGGTACTGAGAGATTGAAAGGATTCATTTCATACGATTAATAAAAGTGTTATTAATGACAAAAAAAACAGGCAAGAGAGCGTATGTTCATGGCAGATACACCCTTTTGTTGAGAAACGCAGTTTTTTGGCAATAACTCAATGACGGTATATCCGATCTTATCCGAAATAATTTTAGTTTAAAGTAATTATTAAGCGCTATTTTTGAGATTTTTTTCATATTTTGGACACGGAACAAGGGTTCCGTTTTTGCCATTTTGGCTACGGACCCCTAAAAATAGCTGTCGCACTCGGACTCATATAAAACTTATAAAATCATTCATTAGTAAATATTTTATATGACACACTCTGAAAAAGGGATAATTTGAGTAAGCATAAAATGACTGTGAGTACGGCAGTAAGTGATGTTAAATGATTTCTATACTAACTCATTTTTTTTTAATGTTAGTCAAAATAAATATCAATCTTCTACTCTGCGACATTTAATAAATCTGGTTAACGTTTTACTCAGACCGCGAAGCTTAAACGAATCCCGAAAATGCTGTAGCATCGGCCGAATTCATGGCTCACTGACTAGAAGTCTTGAAACTGGGGTAAACTTAAGTTATTCTTGAGAAATTACTTTGTATTTTAATTTGCAAGAATCTTGAAACAAGTTTGTAAATGTTGTGGTGTAAAAATGGAACTATGAAAAAGGAAGATTGCTTCTCTGGATCAAACTCTTTCTTGGTGAAAATTAAAACAAAATGTTCTTTGACTCTCATAATTTTTGGATCTCTTTTTTAATCTTTTTTTTAATGACCCATCTTAAATCACCTCCATCTATTCAATTCAATTAAAATTTATTTATTCACTAAGGATAAAAAACCACACTTGTGATACGTCGGGATTGACAAGTAAGTACATGTAAGTTTGTGTTTCTTGTCACCAACTATTTTTGTTCCATGAACGCCGTTGTTTTTTTTATGTCTGACATCACTTACATTTATTTCTACATCAGATATCTCATCCACTAAACTGTTCGTCCAACCACAAAACTAGAAATATCAGGGAACATTTACAGCAAATTCTTCAACAAACATAAAATCGGAACCGCACGATAACTCTTTGCTGGAATCGAGCTCCATTCTACAAACATTCGGCGATAAAATCCTAAATCCCATGTTCTCTTGATTGGTTCATACAATGTAATTCCGTACGGTTGGTAGCTCCGTGTCCGTAAGATAACTGCCAACTGCATAAACTTCCTCGGTATTGCTCTGTTTTAACAAAGATTTATACTACCCTTGTCGTCCGACATGTCTGACTGTGTATATTTTAAAGTTGGATGTGTTTTGCGCTGGTAAGAGATTGTGTAGTATTCATGGTGGCTTCATTTTGAAGAGAGGATTTTGTAATATCCTGATGTATTTATGTTGCTGGGAGGGACTGCATGAGGGAGGCGGAGTACTGGTTGTTCGGGCCTATATTAGGAGAGACCTATGTCTAAACAGTGGACTGAAACAAAAGGGATGATAAAGATGTTCATTTGAAGATCAGTTTTAATTTTATCCAGTATCTTTTGCTTTATTATAATTATCTTGTATAACATCATCATTTACTACTATTACGTCAAAATTATTAAGAAGATGACTAGGAACTTTGTCGAAGTAAAACTGATGAGCCAAATATTTTAGTGTATGAACATTGCTCCACTCATAATAATTCTTCGGTTCCATTCGGTGACTTATTTTCGGTCGTTGCCCTAGCGTTGCTGACGTGGTTGTGCATAATTTTGCCAGAAATATTTTTCGGATGGTTCTGATTTTCTATTCACGCTCCTTCCCTTTATTTTTCTATTTGTGATAAATGGAATAAAATATGAACTGTCAATATTGAATTGTTGGGTAGAATATAAATTCTTGAATAAGTTTCCTTATGACAGAAAAAGAAAGAAAATACACAAGTAGTACTAGAGTAGAAAAAATATTCAGAAGACAGACGTCGTTTTGATCGAAGCTGTATATACATAGTAATTGTGTGTGTTTTAGCTGAGGTTTGATATAGTCAACATGTACAAAGGTGCTCTTAAATATCGTTAACAGTCTTAAAGTACTACAGAGTTTTATAAGCCACGTGGTCTCAATCGCGAACATATTTTATTTTAAGGCTAAATACCTTTGTTTTGTTTCATCTTAAAGTATTGCTTTTTTTGTTTTATAAACATGATACCACAGATGAATAATCGAAACGGGCCATAATATATACACTTATATATCAGTTAAAACAATAATATTCCTTCAATGACTTCCCAAACTTACTATTATCAACTATCTCAATTCAGTTCACCTTATCAAATAACATAAACAAATTCATATTGCCTAAGTATGTACAAGCTATCATGTATAATATCGGATAGGCATCGGTCCAGTCGTATATCTTACGAGTAGTTATCATACATGTGAGTAGTTCTTTGAAATGCCTTGAGATTTGGGAGAGGAGTTGTTTTGCAAAACTAGCAAATTTTTTTTTTTTGTTATTGTAAGGCTGATTTACAAAAATCTTTGAATTAATTCTAAAGATTTTTGTAAATCAGCCACACAAAACCCAAAAAAATCTCATAATTCTTTGCATTTTTATGTGACATTAGGTACCCTTTTTTAAAAGAGCTATCCAAAACGTCGTGGAGACTCACAAAGTACGACCAGACTTGGGACTAACATTTATGGATCTCACAGAGAAAGAGAATTAAACAGGTTGTTTTAAATTATTTGATGATTTCAAAATTATCTGCCACTCTCTTTGCCGCATAAAAATCGGTTGTCGTTGTTATTATTTAACAATAATAATAATAATAATATATTTTAAAATTACAACGCGGTAGACATCGTCAAATAAATCTAAAATTCCTTCAATTTCAGTAAGTGATGGACCTGAGGATCCCGCGCGGCAGCCGCTCTGGACTTAGTTAGTTCCCATTTCTACTATGTATTTCATAATTCCCGATTTGGTAAAGTTATATTGGACACTACTAGGCAATGATTGGCAATCAAAACTCTTTTCTGGATAACATCTGACTACCACTTTGGTGCTAACTGTGACTTATTCTATAGCTTAGATTTTATAAATGAAACTATTGATAGAATGTAGCCTAAGTGTTTTTCTGACTATACATTAAATATATTCAATATTTTTTGGACGAAACAATAAATGTCAATTTATTAATTCGTCCTTACAAAGTTTCACGTTTATTTATATTACCGTAATAAAATAAACAGAATATATTTGAAACATTAATTAGACTACTGGGAAATGGACTTTCCAGAAATTGGTTAAAGCAAGCATTGAATAGACTAGACCGAACGGTTGCCAGTCTCAATAGACCGGCTGGCAATAAATCACTTAGGTTTTAAGTTAGTAATATAAACTAGCGAGCGATTCCGTCCATGTTGATACTGGTTATTGCGACCATTCTACTTGAGCTCTCAAATGTATGATGCGGTTTTGAAAACGGAAATTAAGTTGCATTCACCATTGTATTTAATATTTTGTAGTTCAAAACACAAAATACATACCATTTCAAAACATATTTCTCCAAATGTTATTATTATTTAACTATACTCCGTTGGAAAAAGTAGCGCCAAAGGATTAATTAATAAAATGCCTATCACAGAAGACTACTGCCAAATATCGGATTCCAAAATTGGTGCCACTTGAATGAATTGAAGGTAATCCAGTACTCAGAGGGCTAAAAAACAATTTTATTAACAAAACCTCATTGCAGCAAATGGGTCATAAAGCCTGTATCCTATATCAGAAAGGTAAGACAAATTCTAACAGGGTTAAACGGTCCCGACCTGTGACGTCCAACCTTTTCTCCTCGATTGGATTGCTATTGGACAAATATGGATATTTTTTTCCTTCTCCTCTTTCCAATAAAGTATTGCTCTTTACGACATCTTGCTATCAAAAAAGATATTGAAATTATGAATATTTTTGTCAAAGAATTTCGAAATGAGAATCTTTGGTTTCGTCTTTGATATGTTTTCATATAATTTTCCATATTGCATATTATGTGCGATATAAAAGAACGTAATATGAGATATTAAAATAGGTAAGATTTAATATCGGTGTATCAATCACGATTTATTTTTTTATGTAATGCTTATAATAACGATGCGTGTATTTTATATTAGTGTTCATTGAACTGCTATTTGAAAAAAAATCAATTTAAATTCTCATTTTTGTTCATAAACCAAATATGATATATTGTTTTTCTTCTATAATTGTATATTTTGGGTCGAGCATATTTTGGGGTCGTAAAAACGTAGATCTCATTTAGGGACTTTTAAGTATTTGGGATATATACGAAAACAACGGGTTTGTAAAAGTCAAAAATAACACAACTACAGGTCTCTGTAGGTGCTGACGTGCAAGTTTTTTTCGAAGAACCTACAGCAGAAACACACAACCTTATGATAACAACAACACAGGAACAGAAAACTGACAATGCATAAATAACAAAACCAGTATTATATTCCCCTACACCAGTCGAAGGACCGATGGCGGAAATCAAATGAACCGATCCTCGGATCTGCCTCAAAGCGGATCTTCGAAGATGATGTCGTTGCCAGACTTCCTGGGAACTACGACGACGTCTTGAATACGGATAGAAGGATAATGTTTTGTTATTCATATAAGTGTATACATAGTGAGTGCATTCTATTCCACGAGTTCGTATAAGATGTTTTAGGGTCTGTGTATCATTAGTTATAATTCTGGAGCTATTTCAGATGGTAATTTTATCATTGACAGTCATCGTTTCTTCCCTTTGTTATTGCAATCTGTTCCGTCAGAATATTCAGCAGAAATTCAGAAAGACAGTCAGTCAAGTGACGTACACACACCATTCCTTAAACTTTTTTCATTGGTAGTCGTATAGCTTTTTTCTTTTTCCCATTTTTGTCTTGTAACTTCATTTGGCACATCAGCATACAATTTCGAAAGTACAGAAGGCAAGCTTTAAACACACTTCGCTGACTTCATTGATACATACATCAATCACAGACATACCTTCGGAGAATATGTGAGTGGTGGGATAAATATGTGAAGTAATTGGGGTTTAAATTACAAAATATTGTACTTGAATACTTGAAGAAACCCCTCAGATAATAATTTCTCATGAATCTTTTATTAGTACAGTTCCTGTACATACTTTAATTTGTACCTTCTTACAAGTTGAATCGCTTTTTAGTGAATCGGTTGTCTCACTATTGTCAATATTGTTGTTTAGTAGAAATCAGTTCAAACATTCATCTTCGTCCAAAATAATTGTTTCCGTTGCTTCACTTTCAATAATAACTAATTCTGTTCCCTAAAGGAATATTTTAGGTTCAGCAATCGTTTCTGCAATCAAACGTCAAAAAAATAACGTCACGGTCACGACGGGCAATTTCAAAGGACACGTGACGTACCTAGTCTGTGTTTAAAAACGTGTACACTCTCTATTCTCTTACTGTGCTGAATCTTATTCGCACAAATTCTTGTTTGTGCAAGCAAACATGTGCGTTAAGATGGCAAAACGGTGTGCCGCACAAATGGCTTGCATAAAACTACAATCTCAATCTAATTTGCACAAATTATTGTCAGACGGCAATGGGCTCTGTTACTGTACTGTTCGTGCATGTAACATGCACGTGTAAACATCGTGTAGCTTTTGCGCCAATCATCGCACAAACTGTTTTCACATGCAAGGCCTTAACGTGCTCTCCGAGGCACATGACATTTTTTCGAAAGTGGTTATCCATCCACAAACCGACGGTGGCAACGTATCTCAACTTCACTTACGATTCTCGATCGCTATTGGTTAACCTACTATAGTATAGTAGTCGTATTAAAAGCTGTAAAACTTTACATTTTTAATCTTTATTGTAAAAAGCTTTTTGGCATTCGATAAAGGGTTCGATAGAATGTATACAAAATTCGCGATTCCTTTGTGGAGTATTTGAGGCGTAAGAATCCAATATAAATCGGTCGACAGTCCTCTGTCGCCGTAGATACACATCAGTAACACAATTCCATATAAAAAACTATTGGGAAATCAGATAAAATTGGATATTCGAGTATTTTTATATGAATTCTTCGTTTTATTAGCTATGTAGCTTTTAGTAGGAAATAAGGAAGAAAGCTCTAAGTGCGAGTCCAGATGTGAGAAAGACAAGGTTTTATTTGATTAGAGGTTTTGAAGGGGAACAAATTACCCAAGAAATGCTAAAAAAAGTTTTGTAAACAATTATTTAGATATCAATAAGATCTAATATGAGAAGATAAAAAACAAAGTAAAAAATGACTCGATACGAAATAATATCAAACAAAATAGAAATTTAAAAAATTGGTTAATCAGAAATAATCATAACTAGAAAGTAAATTATCCATAGAATGATTTCAACGGTGCCAATTTCAAAGATGTCCCGTTGTTTATACAAACTAATTAAATAAAAGGCCCATTCAAATTTGTTGGTTTACTTGGAAATGTGCGTCAAAACAGCGGCCTTAATTAAACAAAGAGGGTGGAAATTCAAATGTTGTTTTAAATAAATTATTTTGTGTATAGGCCTGGCTCGCTTTCAATATTAAAGTGTAGAGATCAGCAAAAATAGTCAGAACTTTGTACTTAGATTCTTAGCCTCAATTTACTTTTACAGGAGCGATACTTTTTTCTTTATATTAAAGTAATTATACTAGCTTATTTTTTATATACTGCAAAGCCCAGAAAATCTAACAAAATTTATACAAAAAATTATTTATAAAGTAAATGAAAATATTGAAAACTTGCATAGTTATAAGCCATTCAAGTTGTCTTGTGTTCTTCGCGCTATCGCTCATTGCGTCACGTAGTACGTAATCCATGCTTATTATTGAAAAAAACATTTCACATCACATTGTGAACAGGATTTGGACTGGATAATTAATTGATGATTCATTATTTAATTAATTTAAAAATATAACATGGTCCAAAAACTACCCCATTGGATTGTGTTACTGATTCTGAGCAAACGACTTTCAGGTTTGCACTATACCAAGAATAACGTTGTATAAAAGTCTTATGTCTAGTTTTATTTAGAACCAGTTTATAATTCTCAACAAACAATCTTGTAGGTAAACAAACCTTGTCCAAGCAACTACCACAACCAAAAAAATAATCAAATTTGTATAGCGATATAATGGTAAGCGAAAATATAATAGCTAAATAGAGTCTACGTTACTTGAACTATGATATAGAACACTATCTATCTCTTTCTATGATAACCAGATATACGTACTGACAAGAGAGATGGATAGATACGAGCATCTTCATGATGGTAAACATAATAGTTATTATCGGAAGGTTGGCAACATCTGGAAAATCACTCTCCGTCAGAATGTACGTCCAATAAATCGACTACAACATATAATGTAAAACACAAACAATTGATTAACTATGCAAATGAACAAATTACTCTTTACAGCGCCGAAGTAACATTATAGGCACCATTGCACGATGGAAATTCAATTTACAGGCTATAAATTACCATCATGCTCTTAGAAAAGCTATTTCAATGAAATATCGAAGTGCCTCAAACACTTGATTGTTTCAATGATACGATGTTGTAGATAGGAATACTCCCAATTCCGAGTACATTCAAGGCTATCCTAATGTATGTAATCTACGTTTTAGAGAAACAAGAACATAATTTAGAAAATTTAAAAAGAAAATGAAAAGGAGCGCGCTCAAAAATTAGGCTATCTAATCTTACACTGAAATTATTACAACACACTTTGTTCTTAGCCAAAAGGCCGGAATTATATCTCTGTAAGTATATTCTGTTCGCTCTGGGGTTCTTAACGGATTTTAAAAAAGTATGTTATCAATTCGATATGTAATATTATTGTTTGATAATTAAAATTTAAGCGGCGGTAGCCTAATGGTTAAGGCATCGGAGGAGGCGCGGGTTTGAATCCTATCCATTATAGGTAATACGACGTGAACCCACTCCTAATACAAGTCTTTGAGCTTAGTTAAAAGGATAACAGATTTGCTAGTAATGTGGGACCCAATCCCGGATTGCTAATTATCTGAAAAAAAAATTGTTATACATGTTTGAAAACATCGCAATGTCACCTGATCATGAGTAAAAATAAATCGAACGTGATTTTAATCCATATCGCTTTAAAAAAAATGGTTAATTAAACACATTTTTTTACCATATCCCAATCTTCTAGATCAGTTCAGATGTTTAAAAATTCATAGACATAATGTATTCATACATACATGAACCCTGAAAACAATAAGGCAGTCATATAAAATACTAGCTGTCCCGTGCAACTTCGTATGCGTAAATTTTCCCCGTTATTGCAACATTTTCATTACTGCTCCGCTTCTTTTGGCCGTAGCGTGATGTTATATAGCTTATAGCTTCCTCGATAAATGGGCTATCCAACAGTTTTTTTTTAAATCGGACCAGTAGTTCTTGAGATTAGCGCGTTTAAACAAACAAACAAACCAACTCTTCAGCTTAGTAATATTAGTATAGATAAGTGTGACATTCTAATTGACACCAAAGATTTAGGTGTACAAAACTTTAACAATAATTTGATTAACGAGCCATAATTATCACGTGTTGGTAGCGAAGGCCGACCCTCCTATCGGGTATTTTAATTCTAAACGAGGGATTATAAGGTCTCAAGGCACTTTCGGCTCCAATTACTGACGTACTCTAGGACTGTGGCTTAAGAAATAAGCGCCCGCGACTTAAGTCTATTTTATAGCATTTTTGAAACCGCTGCTGATTGGCCTTTTAATTTACTAAGAGCTTCAAGCTGTCACTTTTTGAAAGCCCAAAACTCTTAGTGAAATATTTAGTTTAGATGTTAAGTGCCCGTGATTATGGCGCTTAATGCTAATTTTATGAAGAAAAATTGTTATTTATTTTGTAATGATGCTTTTGGTTTAGGCGTGACTTTTGTAAGGGGCAGACTTAATTTCTTCGCTTATATTAAGTAACATGATTGGCAATTAAAAGAAAGATTTGAAACAGAATGTTTATTTATTTTAGGAGATTACAGTAGGTATATAATAGGCTAGAATAGATGATAGTCATATTAATACAGTGTCTTTTTAAAAAAATATTAAAAAAGTTATGTTCCGTACATTTTTTTTACGAAATATAGAAATGTGTCGTCTTGATTGAAGGTCGCAAAATCACGTGAAAATACGCTAAAAGCCCTAAATACGTTCATATTCAGATCTTTTTAAGGCATAGGCATCTTTTTTAGGCTATTGGGTGTCATCTACTCCATCTTTTAAAAACTAATCTCTGATTTCGCACGAACTTTGTCTACTTTCTTTAAATGCTAGTAAGATTGTTAACAGGGGCTTAATGTTTCAAATAATTGTTTAAATCTATTACGTAGTTTACTAAGCTCACGAAAAAAAGCTGCAGTACATTATATGTAATCATAATAAAAGTTGGTAGGAGTGAACTTATTTGCTCTATAAAAGTTTTAAGTATTATACAAATAATGATTCAGCCATGATTTGCTAATTAGTGTCCAGCTGGTATGTCTCTAACCGACTTCAAAAAAGGAAGTTCTCTGTTTCACCTGTATGTATGTATGGTCGCAATTTTTTCGAAAACTACTTAACCAATTTTGATAGGGTTTCGTTGTTCGACTGTATATTTTTTCTGGAAGGTTTTAGTGTATAAAACATTATCCTAGGTTCGAATACACCACAGTTAAAAACTAAAACCTAAGAGTACGACAGCGAAATTTTCCATTAATCGGTGACATGTATGATTTTGCTCCCATCATTTTTACTTATTTAACTTTTCTTAGTAAAATGAACAGAATTCAAGGAAAAAAATAATGAACACACACCGAATGCTAATTTTGTTGACTCACTCCTTTGTTTTATTCTACATTTCTGATGTTTTGTAAACTAAGACACCGTTTCATACACTAAAACCGTCAAAGAAAAATAAGCAGTGAAATAGCAAAAACCTCATCTAAATCGGTTCACTAGATTTCGAGAAATTTGCTAACATACATACATACGGGTCAAACAGAGAACTACCTTTTTGAAGGCGGTTAAATAGTTTTTGTTATTCTGTATGGATAATATTATGTCATACAATAAATAACAAGAGCCCGCCCCGGCTTCACACGGAGTTTTCTCAACTATATATTTACATCAAATACATGTATTATACGTGTAAACCATACAGATAAAATTGTCTAACTAATGATGAAAACCGTATAAAAATCTGTTTCTTAGATTCGTCTTAACCGCCCAAGTGTTCTTAGATAGGTGACGTTTGAAAAAAACAAACATGGCGGCTATGAGATGTCTTAAAGAGGTGTGAAAAAAAAAGTTGTTTCGAATACTGCATTAATGGTATCAAATTAAAGAGCTGGTGCTAAGCATTTCAAAGAGGTATAACATAAATAAGACTGTAATAGTAAAAAAGTTAGTGAGCAACCATTCTTTTTTCGATTTTCAATACAAAGTTTCATGCAGTCGGAGGCACTTTACTAAGTTTATCGAGATTCATTAATTTATTTTTAGATTTTTTTCATATTTTTAGGTCACGCGGTTCGAAGATAAGAGGGTGGTCAATTTATGCAACTTTCACGTCTTCTAATTAAATACATTTTATTGATATATTACATTTACACGTAGAATAAACGGCCATGTTAATCACATCAAAATTTACCTAGGACTAAACCAATAAGACTAGGTCTTAAAACTGAATGCGACGTTTGAGTATCCAGTCGTTTGTCCTTCAAAATTAACTTAATCTGTTTTTATATGTCTAGGTACTTCTCAAACAAAAATACATGCATGAATCCAATAATCAAGTTTCCCTCACTTGGCTAATCTTCCCGCTATGTCCCGTAAACCAGGGCTGCTCTCAAAGCCTGCGGAACGTCTATTCATATTTAATCTTTACTAAGCCGATTTTCATTTTAGTAATCCCCGAATTCCAACGATTGTACTTGCTAACCTAACAAGGGGAGTAATTAACAATAATTTATAAGGGTTACTGGACTTATTTTGAGGTCTGATCTATGAACTCGAGCGCTCGAACGCAAGACCCTTGGAATTGAGCACCGGAGATAGTAAATTATTCTGCGCTGATTAATCTTAGTTTTAATGGAAACAGTTACCTGATTTTGAAGGATAAGGTTTATGTGTGAGCCGGTAGTAACCTTAATAACTAGTTTTTGACCACGGTTCTACCCGCAAGCGATTGGCTTTTCTCGTCGTTCTCTCCCTTCAAAATCTGTCTAATTTCGAGTGATGCAATCTACATCTACACCTCCACAATCCATATAATATACTAATATTATAAATATGAAAGTAACTCTGTCTGTTACGCTTTCACGCTCAAACAGCTAAACCGATTTAGATAAAATTTGGTATAGAGATAGTTTGAGTCCCGGGGAAGGACATAGGATAGTTTTTATCGCGATAACCGACGTTAAAGCGGGCGGAGCCGCGGGCGAAAGCTAGTAATATTATAAAGAGGAAATATTTGTATTTAAGTATATTTGTAACAATTAAACTCAAAAGTACTGGACCGATTTCAAAAAAATCTTTCACCAGTTTGCTACATTATATCTGTTATTCAGGGATTATTTAGTTAAATTTATTACTAGAAAAAATGGATCCCTATGTCCAACCGTGCGAAGCCGTCGCGGCTTTGGTTGGTGCCACTGGTCTAGAATAAAGACTGATTGGAATTTTATATAAAATAACAATATTATTATTCATTTTATTTCAAGCAACATTACACCTCTCACATACATTTTTTTTTTTTACCCATGTGAATGGTATTCCAGTGTCGTACTATCGGGCTATCTGGAGAGGCTACTCGTTTTCTTATTAGAGTATAAATACAATCTGTCCAAGCATCTCCAAACATTCCTGATGCGCTACAGAAACGGGTCAGCCCTATCAGCATCCTAAACCCATTATTTTACTGCACACAGAGTGTTCAGTAATCTGCTCGTACGCTTGACCTGCACGTGTAAAATGTTTGACAATAGGTCTTTAATAAAACCTCTTTTCTACTAGTCTTGACCTCTTTTGTACACTTTGCAAACCTGCTAGCCACATATTGCACCTCACCGCTAGTGCACTGCGCACCCTTTCTATATCAAGGTCATCAGGGAGATCCTCTGTAATCCAATGCCCTAATGGTACATGAATTTAGTGATTCGTAACTATATAAAACATTGACGACTATAAAGTCGTCAATGTTTCATTCTCATAACAACCATTTTTTTTTTTTAAAAACGACTTTTGCATTAGTGTACAAGCCTTTACAAGCATACAAGTCCGACTTTACAAACATACAAGTCACGGACACAAAGTACACCCAGACTCGGAACAAGAATTATTTGATCACACAAAGTGGTATCCCGTGTGGAATTCAAACCCACGACCTCTCGCGTAGCAGTCGGGCAGACTCCCACTGCGCCACAGAGGCAGTCAATATCATGTCCCACTGCAGGGCACGGGCCTCCCCAGTAAAACTTACTTATTGTAGTTCCTGGGGGTAATTGCTGCCCATCCTCCGGTGTGACATCCCTTAGACTTCGCCTTGACGACACCCACAGGAAGAGATGGGATGGTGCTATTTTTAAGCCGACAAAAAATATTCTGCCGGCTTTCAGGCGTGAAGGCATTATTCTTACCAGCCTCTATTAAATGTTTTCAGTAAGTATATATTGCTCAAAAAGATTGGTAAACGGCTAACATATTATGAACTCGGTATTATCTGACCAATGAAGAGGCTTTGCACCTAAAAAGGCATGTACATATGTTTTTTTAGCAGATCTAGGGGATACTTGAACTGATCTTCTATATTTTTTTTATATTTGATTATGAGAATGGCGCTTTATCTACATAAACATTATCGCTAAAATATATTACACCACGTTAAAGTGCAGAGGTGCTTTGGTGCCGACAAAGTTAGAAACTCCCTTTTGATTCCCTCTAAATTGAGTTGCGTGTAACTTTTTAAATTTCATTAAACATGCCGACTGCACTAATTAGAAAATGTTGATGATATTGCAGCTTTTATGATATTAATAATTGCCGTAATACATTACAGGACATTATACAAATATTTAAGAAAAAGGGGGTGTTTTTTTTACTTTGTTAACCCCAAATATTCAAACGACATAAAATATAACTCACTCAAAACTGAGTCACGGACAAGTATTCTGTCATTAGTGTGATATAGTTTTACCTGAAGAAAGATACTCATGTTTTATGGCAAATTCAAAAAAAGCATACTATAGTGAGGAACACTAGTTCACATGTTCTCCTTGGCATATAATTTAAAACAATGTTTAGACCAAAACCTAAAAGATAAATTAATTTAAATTAACCAATGTTAGAGATAAAAAGAGCACTTTAAAACGCAAAGCAATTTTATAGTGTTCAACATTTTTCTTGACTTATTTAAGTCATTCTTAAGCCCCAGTCAGTTGAGGCAAGAAAAAGAATTCAAATACATGAACTGGGAAACACTAATGGAATCCGGATTGCTCGTGATTAAATAAAAATATTTTTTTCCTCTACCCAGAGGCTAAAACCTAAAAAAAAAGAACAAGAACGCAGACCGCAATCCAAATAGAATTTGGTTTTAGTTCGTCTCGTAAAAATAAATCAAACGACTTTAAAATCAGGATTCCACGTAATCTCTCTTTCTATTACCTCGAACAGAACCCAGTCTATTTAAAAATAAGCCTTAAATATATAGCATTTAGAATGAAAATGGCCTTACATGAGACCAATTCAATTTCACTTCATGGCTAATACTTAATCGCAAACAAGTCCTTATTTTGTAGGTGACAAAGTTTACATTGAAGATATGTCTATTCATATTTTTTCTATCATAACTTTATTAAAACTGATAGTACTACCGCATATATTTACGGAAAATAGAAAGGCTTGACCATGCGGACACTATTCAAAAACGGTTTAATGGTTATGAGTATTGCTTCTTAAGCCACTTAAGAGATCTTAAGGCCTATCTCTCCGTTATATAACAGACATACAAGATGTGAACAGAAAGGTGTGACCAAATTACAAAAGCAGATAATTACATTTGATATGATACCAAATCTCATATCATTATTTTACAGCATAGTTACCTAAATGTATAATAATATTATTGCCGTATTATTATAGCATAGGTACCTTTATGTAATAGTAGTCATTTTAGTCAAATTTCCGCACCGGACTTAATACAAAAATTGCAAGATTTTTGACTTGACAACGTCATAAATCGATGATCTCCACTCACGAAAAAGTGTCTAAAAAAACAGCGAAAGGCGATTGCAGCGACATGACATGCGATACAATTGGAACCAGCGTTACTGATTGGTTGCCAAGCAACGCGTCCATGTTTTCTTATGACGTTATCACATAAAATTATCGTCCGTAAATGGACTTTACAGACAGTTTTTTTAATACCTACATAAACGAGTAATATAAATATCACGATTAAAAGTATGTTAGTTAGTAGGTTAGCTACTAAGTAGGTTACCTACTTAGATTTTGGTAAAAAAAAATACAAATACGTACTCAGTATTATGTGTACCAACATTATGATCATTAAATTTAATCATAACTTTCTGTTACTAGTTGTTTTAGTCACAAATTACATTGACAAAATCACCAAAAAAAAATCCCTTTCAAATGTCATTTAACAGCCTGTATAATTACAACATCGAACAAGGTAAAATAAAAATAAGCTCCTTACAAGAAATATGTACACGAGATCCTCAGTTATATATGGTGTTCAGTAACGGTTTTTGCTAAGAATAAAAACATATAAAAAACTGTTTATTTGTGCGAGATACAGGGTGTTTCTGTGTTATAACGGCCTGACGCGGTCGTTAGCAAGATCCCACGGTACGATATGCTTAACGTAAATAAAATTACTTAAACATACCACGTTGCGCTTAATAATGTGTTCAGAACATGAGAAATGTTGTTTGAATGTGCTTAGTTTTACTTTATTTCTTGTACTTTTTATTGCATATTGTGTTTCGAAGTTGCCCCTGTTGTGTGATTTTATTAATCCTCTATATTTTTAATTTAAAAAGTGTATCTTTATTTATTATACAATAATATGATGTCTTTATCTAAACTTAAACGCTAAGCATACACGCTAAAAATCAGTGTTTTATATTTTCGCCTTATCAACACCATAACTAGTAGTATTTTGTAAATTTTTGGCAATTTTAGGTTGTAGGTATATAAAAATGTTAGCTATGCCACGGTATCATAGCGTCTAAAAGAGTGTATGAATTTAGATGCCACTTTTTTATTTAAAGCCATCATACTATCTTTAGGCAACTCGCGAACGAAGTCACGGGAAAGTCCATGTTTTTTTTTAAGTTATGTAAATTAAAATTTCAAAAAAACATTAGCTCATGGTAGCTGATGATTTTTTGAAATTTTAATTTACTTCGTTTGTGTGAAAATTTTGAAACCCAATTCATCTCGTGGGATTTTTTTTCCAGCATGAAAAGTAGGTACTACTTAAGTATTCTTTGTTCAAAATTTTAAATGAAACTGTTCACCGATTGTGGCGCGATTGAATAACAAACATCCATCAATACATCCAAGCTTGCACTTATAGTATAGATTATTTAGAACCTGTCAAATAATTTGGTTGTCAACGCCATCTACCCCATTTGTACTATAAATATCACATATAAAGCCTCCTTTTTTACAATCCTCTCTCGCGACTCCCGGGGCAGCAGCCGACCTCTTTAGTTTTATCTAAGTTCCAACAGATTGATTTATAGAGGTACGTTTTATTGTGGCTTATCCTCCCTTATCCAGTAATTAAGTCCGACTTTGACCGTAATCTGGGTCCGACTGACCCAACCTGCCTCTTACGAATACCAATGACATTGAAAACGGAAATAAATAGTGACCTTTAAATAATCCTTTTAAAATTATTAAAGGTTTACAGAAAAAAACATCTTAGGACAACTCGCACTACGTCATTTGATCCCAAACTAAGCAGAGCTTGTACTATGGTAACCAGACAATATATTAAAGATAAATTACACATAGACACAGAATAAACCATCACCAAAGTCATCGTGCTCATCACACAAAGTTATAACTTATGTGAAGATCGAACACACGACTTCCAGCTTAGCAATCAGGATCACTAAGCACTAGACCAAAAGGCCATTGGTCATTTTAAAGGGATAGAAAGGTGTGTCTTCTTTTATCATATTTTCACATCGTAAGAGAGACGAGATCGTAAAAAAGAATGATGCATTTTGATACTTGCATTTTGTAATAAAAACGATGTGAATTTTACCAAACATGTTGCAAATATATTATTTATTAATGCTTTCTTATCCATTTTCATTTTAGCATTGACAAAAGTCATTGCCCTTACGTGACTAAAATCTTAAAACATTTATCGATCAAACATTACATCGAAACATGAACAACAAACTTTTTACTACTTCTACATTAAAATTACAAAGTTTAAAATGGAGGCCCTAAAAGCACTTTTAGAATTTCTTCAGTATTACTTTGATTATAATCTCAAATTGAAGTTTCGAAATGGCTCCCAAATCGGAAATACCTGTTAATTAATGATAGGAAACTCTTTGTAAAAGCTTGAATATTTACAATTAAATAATAAGTTGAGAACGATGCTGAAAGCTGCCTAATAAACGAGTTTATTTGAAATGAATTGGCGGAACTTGAAACGATTGTTCGCTGAACACAATACATTAATTATTGCCAAAACTGCTTTACCACGTTTTAAATTACCGTTTTGTGCATACTACTAAATAACAAGGAAGAAAATGATTATCTATTGTATAACAAATAAAATTAACGTTGATAATAGTGATCGGTGTATTGCAACGAAAATTTTAGAATGGTGTGTGCAAACGTGTTACAGCCCAAACCCATTCTCAGGAAAGATATTTTAATCCATGGATAAGAAATGTTACATGTAACATTCCATAACCAGGGATTAAAATAGGTATCTCTCTGTAAGAAAGAATATGACACCACTAGCTGTCCCGCGCAACTTCGTATGCGTAATTTACTCCCTGTTTTTGAAACATTTCTCGTCGCTTCTCCGCTCCTATTAGTCGTAGCGCGATGTTATATAGCCTATAGCCTTCCTCGATAAATGGGCTATCCAACAAAAAAAGATTTTTTCAAATCGGACCAGTAGATCCTGAGATTAGCGCGTTTAAACAAACAAACAAACAAACTCTTCCGCTTTATAATATTAGTATAGATTGGCGTGGGGACACCAGTGTCACTCAGTGATACTGTTTTGATCATGTCTTAAATGAATATAAATTTAACTCGTTCTTATGTACCACATCACTTACGAGAGAAGGCAGTAGCACTTTTAGTCATCGTGTTGGCATAACATTTTTCTCAATCTTTTTATATTCGAAACTTACAAAACTTTACACCGCCTTGGTTGCGCGTACAACTAAAAATCTTTTATTTAAATAAAAACTTTTTTGACTTCAGTCACGGTTAAATGGGTGGCATTTATTGAGGAGTTTCGTTGTATATCTCAGAAATTCATTATCAGATCTTTACGAAATGTATATGGAACAATTTCGGTTAAACTTCTTTCGAACAAAAAAAGAATTTAAAAATCCGTCTTTAAATGACAGAATTCTGCCGATACATACATAAAAAAAAACATCCGAATTTAGAACCTTTTACTTTTTGAAGTGGATTAAACAATAAACATTCAATATTCTACGTATATAGTCAATCAGCGATTTACATAAAACTACAAAAAAGAAAAAAATATCATACGCATTCTATCTTACACTTGATATTGTTCCAACAGCGCACCTACAGACATTGACATTATTTCTTTTGTTCCAGGGGTGGTGTTAGCCTAAGATGGTGTTGGCGCTGGTGGTCGGAGTCCTGTGCGTGTGGGGCCGCCTGAGCGTCGCAAACCCTGAAGCGAAGCGGCTATATGACGACTTGCTGTCCAACTACAACCGCCTGATCCGCCCTGTGGGGAACAACTCTGATCGGCTCACGGTCAAGATGGGACTTAGGCTGAGTCAGCTCATCGACGTTGTGAGTACACATTTTTTGTTTCCTCTTTTTTATCAAAAAATATGAGATAAACAAGCTAATATCTTACGAATAAAAGTTTATATGTGAAGCGTCTACATATTTGGAGAATGCAGCACATAGGCGTTTTTGGAACGTCATGTAAATAAATTGATTACCTATTATTTATCTTGCGTTACAGAAAATAAGCCTAATTAGATTTCAAGCATAAATTGAATAAATGAGTCTTTTTGTTATTTACACTGTAATTTTTACGTTCTTCAAAATGTACATTCTGTGGTTCTTGGTAAAATGTTTAAACGTAGAAGCACTGTAAAGGATAAGTCCGGCTTTAATCCCGGTATTATTTAAATTGTCAGGGTAGGAAGACTCAAGTAGGCTCATTTGTTTTACATAATTATAACTTATTTATATTTTGTTTTCAATCGTAATACCGATAGGTACTTACACTTTTATTTATCCATGTTTTTACACTTCTGATTTCAATCTAGCTTTTGAATTTTTGTCATAAACGTAATAATGTTTCAAGAAACAAATTAGAATATTATCGGGAATTTATTGCGTGAAGTATTAAAAGGTATACACAGTATTTATTACCTAACGTTTCGATCAAAATGGCACCGATCGTGGTCACAGGCCACAGGTCGAATGGCTCAGTCGACTGTGATTTCACGCGATTAAATCTCGATAATATTCTAATATGAGTAAACATCGCGAAAGGTTAAAAACAATTATATCAAGAAACTAATTTTAAATTCCATCGAATTATAAAAATAATAATATTTATAAACCTTAAGACTATGAGTAAAAAGTGCAATTGTAAAGTAAAATAGTGCGAATCAGAGTGTAATGATTACCTGGTTGTGTGCGTACGTATTTATAAGTGCCTGTAAATGTATGAGTTTGTGGGTATGTGTGCATGTTTGTGAGCGCGTGTGAGTGTATGAGTATTTGTGTCAAGCCTGTACAAGTACTGTGATTATATGTTATATCGATATTTCGACACTCAACTCGATGCCTTAACCCAACCTACAATATAAATAGATATCTTTGTATTGTAAACTTAATGTTAAAACACTGTTCTCAATTACACGCAATCCTTTTTAAGTTGTATAATTCCCTCACGTTTCCACAAGTAAATAGTTTTCAGAACGAAATAGAAGGCTTAACTAGACATGTTCGTCAAATCCTTTCATTTAAAACGGGCTTTGGGTTTCTATCTTGTTTTATTTAAATCTTGCATTAAACGTTATTTCGTTCTTCATAACGTTTTTTTTTTTCAGAATGCATTGTTAAATAATAATTAAAATAGAGGTATATTTCTTTTAACTAAAAAATGGTTGTCTGTAATGTCGGTTTACGGACGATCATTTTACGTGATAACGTCATAAGAAAATATTGATGACATTGTCATAAGCAACCATGCCTCTAAGAGCTTTTTTCATTAGATTTCCAATTGTATCGCATGTCACTGCAATCGCCAAAACATTGATGAAATTGTAATAAGCCTGAGACGCATTCGCCCGACGGCCACAATACTTCAGCCTATCAGCAAACGGAACGTGACTTTTTCGTGCGTGTCATCAATTCATCGGTCATCAATTTATAAGATGTTATCACGTCAAAAGTACATTCATACTTGAATACTGTAAATATTATTTTATCATTACACATGCTATCATTGTCACTTATAGGTGAATAGTGGGTTATTCGTAATTATCGGAATGTCACAATTACTATTAACCAATTAACAATATTATTCGCACTCAGTAATTAAACACTAAAAATAACAATTCTATTTTCACTGTTTCATTATTTCAACATTTTCGTACTTTGCCTTATCGGAAAACGTTGGGGGCAAATTTTCATTTAGTTTGTAAACTTTCGTCACCAGAAAAGTTGTAACGTTTGAGTAGAACTAGTTCCTGGCGCGAATTTTGTTTATTTTTGGTTTTGAATTTTATAATCAAGAACTTTTTGTGGTTAGGTATTTGCCAACTTCAAATTTTTAAACTTATGTGCCGCTGGTTATTTTTACATATTGCAATATTTAGAAGTTTGTTAATTTGTTTTATTTTAGTCATACTATTATTATGCTAATTTTACCCGTACAGAAACAGTTACTTTACATTTTTCAGACGCTGTGTAACCCCTTAGACAAAAAAAAAACAAAAAAAATCTGGCCTTGGTAGACGCCTACGCCAAATTAAAAAAAAATCATCCTTTCGGTTTTTTCGATGAATCTGTCTACAGTACGAAGGTTAGGTTCTTTCATATATGTGGAAGACCGGACATTTAACTTGTTCTGGAGGTGTTGTGTTTGCTACTGGATTTTCGCTAAGAAATCTTGTAAAAATAAAACCAATAAAAAAATGGTTGTCTATAAAGTCCGTTTAGGGATGATAATTTTACGTGATAATGTCTTAAGAAAAAATGATTACATATAGCCATTCGCGTTACTTAGCCGCCAATCAATAACGTTAGTTCCAATTATATCGCATGTCATGTCGCTGCAATCGCCATTCGCGTTGCTTAGCAACTAGTCATTAACGTGACTGCTTAGCAACCAATCAATAACGTGACCGTTGCCACGTAATACTTTTTCGTGCATGCACCTGGTCATCGATTTATAAGACGTTATCACGTCTAAATATTCCTTGAAATAATAACATTTGTAGAAAAATGCAGATGTAAAATTTTCTTTTGCTCTATGACCGTTTCGATTGCATTTTCTTTTCAAACAAACCTTTACACTGATTGGGGCGCTTTTCAAAGGTGTACTCTGATTGGTTATATATTTTTCTGACGTTCTAGAATTTAGTTTGAATTTTTTATTCGAAACGGTTTTCTGACGACGAAATGGATTCTGTTACACGGTTCTTTGTAAACAAAAATGTTTGCTCTCTTATTTTTTCCTCAAAGAAATTGTTTTTATTATTAAAAGTGCCTCAAGCTGTTGATGAAGTTTAGCGAGTAAAAGCTAATACCCAATTTCTTTTTTCTCATCACGAAAATAATAACAATAATTTTGTTACCATTTGACAATGTGAATATTACTCGTATATTTAAAATAGGAAAATATTGACTGTAGGTAAAAGAGTTAATATGGTTGCAATATTGAGGTTAAAACGTAAAATGTTTAATTGTTATGCATCTAATGGCAAACAAACTTTTATATTTCAATATTCCAACAAGATTGAATAAAAAAACAAAAGCTCAAAAAGACATTCCTAATTCCAAATTTAATATCATGTTACTTTTTTCTTCCTTCAGCATGAATGGATCGGCTCTGATTCGTCAATTTGAATATCGATTTCTTATCGAAGCCGCGATATTCGAATTTTAAAATTCATCACCCTCTCCCCCTCTCCCTTTGTCTCGGGCCCATGTCTTTGTCTTTTTTCTTCTTGGTATTTTATTACGGCCATGCATATTTTATAGATATGACACTTCTTGGCAGTAATTGATCGATTTTCTGTTATGTGTCATATTTTTAACCTACGATAAAACGGGATTTATTATAAATTTCGTTTCCTGCCCGTGTTAATACCAATGCATTCCTTTTACGTATGTATATAACTATCTTTAGAGTAGTTTTTACTATAAAAAAATACCTTCTTATTAAATTGTATAATTTTGAAGATAAATACATTTTAAACAAAGCCATGTTATTTGTAATTCAACGTAAACTTAAATAATATTTACCCAAAATGAAATGTCGTAAGAATGTAAATGAATGGCGCTCATTACAAGTCCAGGACAGTGAAACAAAAACGGGGAATGTTACTTACAAAATCTTAACAAAGGAGTGCACAATTTAGTTTTAAGCACTGCGCCAATTATATTTCACCATAACTGTGTGGCCATGAAGCGTTTTATTCCTAAGCCGGGTTGAGCAATGAACAGAGTTGTTGTAGGAACAATAGATCGAAATTACTCGCGTAACTTAAATTTGACTCATCATGAGGTTCGGGTAAGATTTGCTCAGAACATAGAAAAGCTGATGATCCAACTTGGTATTCTTGCAATGGACGGTTGTGCGCGATCTTTGTGTGCTAGGTCGGTTTTAGGGTTCCGTAGTTAAAATTGCAAAAACGGAATCCTTATAGTTTTGTCATGTCTGTTTGTCTGTTTATCTGTCGGTCTGTCCGTATGTCACAGGCATTTTACTCAAAGACTACTCCATGAATATTGATGGAATTTGGTGAAAAAGGTGTCTTATAGTAGCCGCTACTTAGTTTGATAGCTTAATAATGAAAATAAATATTTTTAGAGGGGGCACTCCATACATGTAACAGTAGTTGACTTTAAGTTATAGGTCGATGTAATTGAATAAACAATACCATATTGGTTATTCTGTTTTCATTTTTGCCCGACTGCGGACGAGGAATAACCGCTAAATAATACGTCATTAGATTTATCTTGATGATGCGACTGTCACTGGGTACATACAATTCTTGAAAAAATCCGATAAGATTTTATGCGCTTTAATATGCGAGCTTTTTTCTAAGGGCCTCGAGTGATGTATTAAATCAAAGGGCTTTAAAAGGCGAGTACGAAAATAAATTAATTTTATATGTTAAAAAAATTTTTGAAGTTGCAAATTATAGAAAAAACAACGTGAAAACACATATTTCTTATTTTTGCACCTTGGTTTTTACTATATATTACAACGACTAAAAAGCACTTAATAAAAATACATTGGAGTCATGCAGGCGGGTTTTTTATTTCTAAAATGTATTTTTTTTTAAATATAATTTTAGATAGAATAAAGAAAATTATAGCTTACTGTTGGGCTGAACGTTGAACTTAAACTGACATAATATTACGGCTTACCAAATATGGACTAGTTTTTTTAACGTCATCTAAAGAAAATGGCTAGAAGTTGGTTTGACAAATACTCTCAGTCAAAACAAATTTGCTTTTACTCTTAAAATATTAAAGAACGTTATTACTGATATTTGACACGTAATATCTATAGTGCATTTTGCTGTTTTATTTCGATCATGTTGGAATTCTAATGCATGCTTAACATGCACAATGCGATCTCAACTACCGCCTCGCTACTTCTCATGGGAGTCGTGAGAAAAGAATAAGACGTTACACGTTCGTTATATACTTTTACTGTCACTTAGTATGTATTCAGTATCGCGCCTCACCACGATGTCTGCTAATAAAAGATTTTTATGTCTTATTTTATTATCTCGTGTATCAAGTATGCATGTATTTTACAATAACTGTAATGTCTAACACATGTTACCGCACCAATTGTTGGCTAGAAAGACAGTCTGAAATGTATATCTAACCTACAAAAATACGCTCGTTATATTCGTACACTCAGTGTTTTGTTGCACATAGCAACTCTCGATAAAGCAATTAATTAATTTAATGAACTATCATACATCACAGTACAAGTACAAAATACGCGTAAAAATACTACGATACTCGGAACGCAATTTCACCAGCAACATGGTGACTCTTTGCGTTACTAATTGTTCGCTAATTTCGCGGCTCCACAGTGGACGAACACTAACCTTTCATTTTCACGTTGACGTTGGCAGTGGGACGTTTTGTGATTATTGCTGAACGGGCGAAATTCACACTCACTTTAAAACTGCCACCAGTGGATTAAAAGAGAACATTTTTATTGTAGCAATAATAGCGGACATGTTGACGCGTTATTGTTTTATGAATTTTATTTACATATGTATTATTATTTAAATTGTTTGTATCATATTTGTCAGGTACACAATAACGCTTGAATTGATGAACAGATTTGATATTATCGAAGAATTTACCTCATATCGATATTTTTTAGAATTTTGTATTGTTACATAGTTGATTAAAATGCTACTAGTTAATATTGAATTTACAAATAAAGCCGAACTTGTTGACAAATAAGTTTTCATACCTCTGCGAAACTATACAGTAAATTTATATTGCATTGAAATTCATAGATACGCTTTACTAAACGCTTAATGTAATGTGCAACACCAAACAATCAATTTCATTTATTTCTTAAACACGATTTCCACTTTTTGGTAATAGAAAATGTAAGCAAGCAAGTATAAATAAAATAAGCTGGCCATGAAGTACCTTGGGGTTGGCTCTGAATAAGATATCTCTTTTAAGCAGAGTGCATCCTTTACTATTCAAGAAACCAACCGCAGCCCCGCAGTGCAATAAGTGGAAGATATCAGCAAAGCAACAGATTCGATAAGATGCATCGATTTTGTTATTGTTCGTCTGTCTTCATTCTTTGGCAGGATTACTGTGAGCCTTTTTTGTGACTTACAGGTTATAAAAAATCCATAAAATATTTGGCTTACGCGTTTAGCTAACATTTTAAAAGCTGAAGTGGTCTATTGAAAGCTTAGACGACAAAACACAATCTCTGGTTATTATATTTCCCACGTAAAAGGCGAAATATTATTACGTCATCATATAACATTGTCAGCCACAAGACTTGAAACCCATTACGAGACTGTGAGCCACTCTTTCCCTCACACGAATTGGATAATCCAATAAGCTGGTAGCTAAAAGATATTTTTTTTCTCAGTAACTTCCTCCATTACAATGTTTATGTCAGAAGCTGAGAGAAATTAGATTTAAAAGAACATTAAGATATTCGGGTGATGTTTTTAAAAAGTCAATTAAGCACCTAATTAGAATTGTTTTGCTTTTAAGTCAGAATTTTTAACAAGAGAAGAAATGTCACCTTTGTTACTTTATCGTCGTTTGAACAAAAGAGAATTTCACGAATGCGAGTGGCGGGGAAATCGTATTTATCTGATTATCCTCTCGCTTTTTTGTAATCGTTAATGCTTGTATAATTTTTACGTGAACAGGCTTCTATAACTGTACTTTGGAAATCACTATTTTTTTCGTAACATAATTTTGCATAACAATGATGAATGAAAATAGTATTTTGTATCAAAACGAGTTTAACAAAATGCCAAAAATGTTATTTCCTTCACATACAAATATAATGTTTACTCAAGTTTACGTACCTTCTCAAACTACAGAAAGTGAAACACTCCAAAGCATTGAAGAAAAATACCCGCCTTAAGAAATAAATCTATCGTTCAGTACTTAAGATCTGGTTCCAGCCTTTGATCCGTACTTTAAGAATATTATATGTTTGGAGAGGACAATATCAGTTTGTGGATTATTTTTCTGTTCTCCTTGTTTATTTTTGGTTATATTGGTATTGTTGCCACATTTTTCTTATAAGAACACGTTGTAGATTTATTTATTCGAGCAACGAGATAAAAAATATTAACGTCAGTTTTATCCCCAGTTACTATGTTAAATTCAGGTTTTAATATACGATTTTACGTTGAATGTTTTTCATTAGAACTATAACATTAGAAGAGAAAACATTAAATTCTAGATTTCATAACGTAGTAACAATACTATTGTAAACTCTCATATTGTCTAAGGCTACAACTCAAAGCTAAAATATGTAACAGCCCGATTCTATTCCGACCGCATTTCTACTACTAACGAAAAGCTTTCTTCGGGTACGCGCGTGACTTCGAATAGCAATGTATTCATTGGTTCTGGGGCTAGGAAAACCACTAATTCGTCCAACTTTAAGTCTACACTATTTAACTGGGCTACTATTTTGGTGTTTCAAAAAGGTTAGTCCAACATTTTCGAACAATAAAAAAACAATTTTAATGTGTAAATATGTAAATACAACAGTACTAGCTCAGCATGAACAAAATTCATGAGAAGAATAAAGTTATAACATTTAAGTTATTTCGGGGGCCAATAACGAAAATAAAGTAGATAAGATTAAAGTAAAATATCGATAAAAGAATCGCCAATTTACTAGCCAAAACAAATTCACATGCATTTCCTTATCGGAATTCGCAAGAGTGGCGTGTGAAAAACTACCTTCAGTTAACTGAGTAATGGCTCTGTACATAATGTGGCATACGTTTTCTCGCAGATAGATGAGTAAGTCTTTGGAGGGGTTACTGCAAGATGTAGTGATGTTTTCTTCAGTTTGTACAGTATGTTGGGTGTTTTCTACTTTTATTTCCAACCGACTTCAAAAAAGGAAGAGGTTCTCAATCCGACGCTGTATTGTTTTTTTATCCTTTGATCTCTCTTCTCATTTGTAATGCAGAAAAAGGATAATTTAACCGAATCTATTTTATTTCTTCTCTTCTACAAAATTTATTCGCCTAAGTTATTTATAATGTTGTTGTTTTCCCAATTGAGATTTAAAACAACACATTTATTGCTTGCCCTATGCAAGCATTACGTGTGTTGTTTTAAATCTCAATTGGGAAAACATATGTTTACTTTATTGCTTGGAATTCACGTGCAAGCTGTTCAAATTTTACGTAGTAGTTAAAACCAGACTAAATGGTGAAGCATTAGATTTCTGACGTCATTGTTTGTCTAGACATTGTCGTCAAATAGATGAAGCTTTGTTTGTATTGAAATGTTTCTGTGTCTCGGTATATGGTAATTTGAATAATGGACCTTATTCACGTTTACCAACGCGAGCGTAGTCGCGTGGACGGTTCAGCCAAATCTTAACTTTTTGACAGCACGACCCCTTAAAAGGTTATTCTGTTTGCTATTACGCCCTTGTAACGAATTTGAGAGAATGATATTTAAAATTTTGGCCGTAATTATTTGCAGTGGATCATATAAAGGCAAGATTTGGCAACCACATGACTACATGAACGCCAATAAGCCCTTTTACAATAGGTGTTTCTTTTTCTCGATATTTTGGCTTGAGTATGTAGTTTTATATTTAAGCGATGCTTCCTAATTTCTTTCTCTCAGCTATAAAACCAAATTACATGTTGGCTTATAAATGTATGCAATTATGTAAATCGGTTTCGGCTGCACGATAATAATAACAGTAATATATAGAATTTAATACGCAGCAGTATTGGATACCATCTGGTACCAGGCTCTTACAGATATAGATTATACGATTCTCTTGGAAATAGGAAAGACTGTACTAAAACACGTTATGTATACGTGTTGTATAGATCTGTAAGGAGACATGTGTTGTTGCACGAGTTTCTTACTTGTTTCGTAATATTATTATTTTAAGGAAAAGATTCTGTATCATGATATATGCAAAGATATGATGACAAAGATGACGCAATTTTAAAAGAGAGATTTTCCTTCATCAAGACCTAGATATAAATCAAAGGATTTGTGAGTTTACATCCTTTGAAATACATATTTTTATAGTAAACTTCAAATTGGAAGTAGTCCAAAATAGTTTTACTTAAAAAGTTGGTTCAAAATGTTAACTTTTAAAGTACCTATCTGAGAGAAATACATGAAAGAATCTATTCTAGGTCTTTCTTAGGGAAATACTTTTAATAGCATTAAACGACAACGTAGCATAAGCGTAGAGACTCTGTCGCCAAAATATTCAGAGCCAACATTATGCAAAATGCAGGAACTCTACACCTATTCTGGTAGCAGCGTGAATAGCTATTGAATTTTCCATTGAAAGCACTTAAGATACTACTGCTATTGAATTCTTATACCAGAGTATTTGTGCCATCATTTTATTAGGAATCTCCAAAATATCAAGTAACTTGGTAACAGTGACATCAATATTTAGTAAGAGTATTTGAATTTTAGAACGCTTCCGGATGATAAGGTATCTACAAAAATAAATATGTACCTAAAATATTATTGTTATTTTCGCTTGACCTAAAAGTATTTTCGGCATGTATAATGCGGCATTTTAATTGTGAAATTTAATTCATTTAATCGTCAATAAAAATATTATAGTGAACAACAATTCCTTGAACTAAAACATTAAAAGAATACTTGGCACTTACGGAGATCGCCTTCCGTCGAGGGACACTTACGAACTTGAAACGAGACTTGAGACATTTTAGTATTTCATGGTACAAACACAAGTGAGGAGAAGTGGTGAATATGACATGACACAATTTCGCGAAAGAGCACCGAGTAAATGTGCACTGTGAGATATATTGTGTGGTGAAGTTAAGAATAATTTAAAAAGGTTGGTGAAATCAAGAACAATGAAATAAAGATAAAAAGTGCTGGATTTCATTACTAAATCATTTTGGAAATGTAGACTGTTGAGATTTAAACTACTGCTCTTTACATTGAAACCAACTTAAAAGTATTTTCAAATTCCAAAAAAATTACGGTCATTTGTCCGAGTCTTTCGCCTATAACATATTACCTGTCTTCTAAAGCAATTTCAGAGACTAGATGAAAAATACGCTGTAAAGCTTTGGTAAATTTTCTGCTATCAGTGTGTGGTGTAATGTATATTACTTTGTAAAATGCAGCTGGTGCCCAAGATACTTGCATCATCTTTGAGGGTAGATGTTCTAAACTTGGCTGCTGGCTGAAGATGCAAATGTGTTAATAGGTACATCGATCTTGTAGCTAGCTGGTCTTGGGAATTGCCTCGGTAGGATTTATTAGAGGGAAACTTCCCCTTCGGATTATATCTTGCATTACTGGTTATGGGAAGAAAAAAATTGCTTAGCACACATAGAATAATTAGTTTTTTTGTTGTTTCTAGAAAATGTTAAATGTAATCCTGTGATTGTGTTTTACTAATTTTCCTACTTCGGTTGGAAATAAACATAAAGATTTTTCAATATGTTGTTTAATATTACCATAAAATGAATCTACATGTAGTTTACTTTACCAAAATAGAAAATTAGAAAAAACACAATTTTGACAGAAAATAAAAATAATAAAGAAAACAAATTTCATAGCACCAAAGAGGATGTCTGTAACGTAAACAACTACAAACTTTGTGCACATTTTGTAATAGAAAGGAACAAGGCAGAATAAACTATAGGTATTCTTGTGTTGTCCACAAAAATCATTGGAGAATTTCTTTGTCCTTGATTCTAAAATAAAAAGCATGCATTTGTTAGGAGATGTAAATAAGATTGCGAGAATTGGCGGAAAATCTTCACGCTTCAAATATAAAGAACGGGCGAACAATAAGAATTTTATACTCCTGAAGACGAGAAACTCCGACTGATGTAGGAAAATGAATTAAAACAAAAGCTGAATTACCATCACATCATAAAAAGTGTAGGTAATATAATATTCAAATGCTTTTTGCTGCCACCGCCCAGCCAGGGTATGAATGAAGAAGAAATAATCAATGCTTTAGGATCATATTTTGAATTTAAAGTAAAATGTCTACCTACTTACTGACACAATCACTGTAAATGTTGTTGTCAGCAATAATTACACGCATTGCCTTAATTATGATATTTGTCATCATTATCAGTAATCGCCTCAATCTTGCATGAGTGTATACCAATAATTTCATTATTATAAAATTATCAGTGTTAAAAAATTTATAGTAAAATTCTGAATTCATTTATTAAAACTCCTTTTACACTAGGTCACGTAAAAAAAGTTTTACTGTGTCAATTTAGTATTAGTAAAAAGCGTGTGACAGACAAAACGAATATAAATCAAAAGTAAAAAAACGCAAAAAAAAAGTCAATCAATCTGAGCATACATTGGAGGCATCGATAGGATAATGGCAAGCTCGACCAAAATTAACTTTAGTCATTAAACAGGGCATCATCGCATTTGTCACACTCAATTTACCACTGAAAGGCAACGCAGGAAATGGATCTATCGATTGACGTCGGTACTGGACTACTACCTGTAGGTTTCCAATTTAATTAGGACAAGTGTTCCGTAGAATAAGGTGAGGATTTAAATTTTCAAGAGAAACGAACCAGAAACATTAGTTTGGGACCAAAAGATTGCTAACAATGTTTAGGGACTAAAATCCAATGACCCGTAAATAGATACAGTTGGGAATTAATTGAGAAATTAGTTTGATGGTCATTAAGAGTAGATAAACAATATATTACGTCCGGATGTTAGGGACAAGATTAATGATGCGTAGTGTGGCTCTTCAGATTTAGTTGACAATATAAGCCGTTTAATATGCTTATATATGTACCGTAAAGATACTAAATAAGCAATACAAGGGAAAACAAGTACGATTCAAAATAAAGTTCAAAATGAAATCGACGTCTAACTTAATTTTGAGAGATTGTGTCGATTGATGAACCTTAAAATACTAATAACGATCCAGCTAGATATATTTGTTTGGTACATGGGTTATATTATTACAGATGCAAAAGTGACTCTGTTAGTTTATCTGTCTGTCTGTTGTAAAAATGAAGTTTGGTTACAGTAGCTGTAAACTTTAAAAAAAAGAATACTTACTTTTATCGCGATAACGAGCATTAAGCTAGTACCTACTCGTAACTGTAGCGATGATGTATCATGAAAATATAATTGGTCCCATTCATCGGATAATAGTCTTATCAGCTAATAAAGTATATAAAGCTAATGAGAGGAAATATTCCCCCTAAACTATAAAGATAAGATAAAGAGGATAAGATTTTACTTTAAAACTTTGCATATACTTACTAATTTATTAAACGTTAATATCAGCATCGAGAGTTTTATTTTCTTCTATTCTATTTAGAAAACAGATTGAAAAACAAAACCAAAACATTCGCTTTACCTTATGAATAATGGGGGATATAATTGCTAAACCATATTTAACCGAATTTTCAATACTTATGTATTGAAAATTTCTTTTCTCCAGTATAATCATTCACGTTTACTTAAACTAACTCTATTATAATATTCCTCAAAACTTCAGTAACAATTTCAATTATTACTTTATAGTTTGTACACATACAAACAACTTTCCGTCGTTTACTTCACATCAAAACAATGTCATTTATCTTCCCATTATTAAAGTTAGTTCGGTAAGTATCTACGAAATTAATTTAAAGGTACTGACACTGACGATGATATATAAGTTCAGGAGTCAATCGAGTTTCATTATAGTGTGTAATTTTGTAGTCTTGATGATTGACAGCATCTAAAACTTAAATGTTCTTAAGTTTAATTACAATTCGAAACGGGAATAAACGCGTCAATGCTTGTAACTATTTAGATATAGATGGATTGACTACTGTAACGATTTTAAAGGTTATATCAATGATTTTAAGAGATAAATGAAAGATAGATATTGTCCTGGTTATTGTATTAGTAAAGTGCTTGGCAAGAAATGTCTTTTAAAATTACTATTAGATTTTAATGATAACCATATTTAACATTAAATGGTAAACTTCAAAAGAGGGTTCGATTGAAAGTGATTGTCAGGGTCGCAAATAAGGCAGGTGTGCAAGGAGATCTGATAGGTCAGTTTATTATAATATAATATCTTAATAATAATAATAATATCTTGGAACAACTCACACAACGTCATCTGATCCCAAACTAAGCAGAGCTTGTACTATGGCAACCAGACAACTGATATACATACTTATATATTTCTAAATACATACATATTATAGATAAATTACACCCAGACACAGAATAAACCATCGTGCTCATCACACAAAGTTTTATCCTGGGTGGGGATCGAACCCACGACCTCTTGCGTAGCAGTCGGATACATTCCCACCGCGCCACAGAGGCAGTCATCTATGTATGCGTGCGTCAAGAGCGTTTTGTATGAAGCTTTCGTTCTGTACATTATTCTGTGATGCAATCATAAAATTCAGTGAGAGCAGAAACACATATACATACATCGTTCACGGATACAGAAACTTTGAAATCGGACCATATTGTTTCGAGGATGTTCCAACATTCCGTGTTAGTAGACTGTGTCTATTTGTGCATGTCTCGAGCGTGGTACGTGTTTTGTTGTGTATCAGTACTCTGTATGAAGTCAATAAAACGTCAAAGGAGCCCTAAAGTGGAGACCGCGACTTGGTAAACATAAGGTAGGTCGGCCCCAAGACAGGTCGACTGATGACCTAAAGAATAAACGAGAAGAAGAAAAACGCTGGGATGGACTTGATGCAGAAGGCAAAGGACCGGATGTTGTGGTGAAAATTAGAAGGAGCCTTATTCCAGCAGTGAACCGATACGGGCGGATGATGATGGTGACGATGAGTACTCTGTAGCACGATCTAGCATATTTATCTAGGGGCTTAGATAAGTCAGCGGCAAGCGCTTGCAAACCAAGCCAAATATCCTATCTACACGATTCAATTTGTTGATGCGAGACGAGGATTGGTAAGCATGTGGTGCTGGCATTAAACATGCTGCAAGTGGCACATGCTTACCAATCCTCTTCTATTGGACCCTAATTTATTATGGTGTAATACAAGCATTACTACTATGCTTGGTAGAAAATATAGAAACAAAATATTTAATATTTTTTATTTGTTTTTGTTTGTAAATTGGTTGCTTAGTACAAAGTAAAGTTTCCACCTAACAGTATAACAAAATTTGTTCAATATTTAATTCCAGATAAGCATTGTTTTACAAAGTTAGAGTACTTATTCAAAACTTCTGTTTCATTCGCATTAATATCCAAAATATCTCTTTGATCTGGTATTTGACGCTGTAAAAAGGCTTTGTTTAATTTATATTCAACACAGAAACCGTTATCGTTAGGAAAGTAATGCTGAACAATTTTTTAATTTCCTCGTTCCATTGATGTAAAATATTTTTGGCTCAAAATATTCCGCTATTTCTCACGCATTGAGCTTAGGCATAAAAGCTTACTGCGTAATAAACAAGACTATCTCTTTAGTTAGTAATTGGCTCAAAAGACTATCTCTTTAGTTTTTCTGTGGGCTCAATTACTACGTTTATGTATTCTTACAAAAGTTGTTATAGTTTATTGACTGACTAAAGACGACTACCAACGGAATAAAGAATAGTGTTTGTTTTATTTTTAAGTTGGGAAACATGTTTTTGTATTTTGTATGACAAGTAGAGGTAGGTACCACCTTTTATTATTGAATTGAATTTTCCCAAAAGGAATAAATGAAAAAATATTTACGATATGCAAATTGAACGAAAGCCAACGGTGATTTTTTCATTTAAAGTTTGCTTTATATTCATTTATTCGAAGTAATACGGAATGGTAAAAGGTATGTTATAGTATTCTCTGTTGAAAATTATATAAAATAATCTTATTTGGTTCTCGTAATAATATAATATTGAATACTCTTTTATCATCAAGGTAGACCTTGCTTTGTTTGCGTTATTTTTTTTAGGTTTAATTACTTTAGTTATTCCCATAATTGTATTTATTCACATAATAAATGTCAAAAATTAATAGGTTTAAAAAAAAAATAGTTCAATTTCTTCCCAGAATCTAATCATAATATAAGTTAATAACAGTATTTTAGTTAGCGAAAAAATAAAAGAAAAAAAAATGCTGTTTACTTTTATGCTAATTTAAAAATAACTTAAAAAAAAAGACAAAACATTCGATAGTTAAAATCCATCCATAAATCATTAACGTATATTAAGAATGTAAAAGTATAAACCACACGTTTAAACATTATTTCTGCCAGGGGATCATAAAATGTACATAAGTAAGAATTTAAGCGCTTTAACTGATCATAACATACTAAACTCCAGTCAGTTTCGATAGGTAAACGTATTCCCAAGCAGGACATGTTAGTCGTCGTTAACAACGTCTGCCATCTCTCACGAGACATGTTTGCCTGGTACATGTTTGACATGTGCCATTCATAGCTTCAGTTTGGTACTTGTGCAACAGTATTCAGGCTAAAGGAGACACTTCTCTTTCTTTATTGTGGCGTTTTAATCAATGATTTTTAGTTCGTGTCTTTAAATGGGAATATTTAAAGACACGAACTAAAAATCATTGATTAAACGTTATTCAAATAAAAACACGATTTTGGAACATAGTTCGTTATGGCACAATATCATTTATTTGCGGGCTAAGATGCTAGTTTAAAAAAAGCGTAACATTTTGACATCGATCAAAAATCTATTATTTATGATTTTGTGAAGCTAGATTAAGTAAGTTGTGTTATATAGGTTGTTTGTAAAAGGTTGAAATATTTATTTGACCTTTGTCAAACTAGCTATCTGTAATATATGTGTGAGAATTCTCATTTTGAATTATGTTCTTCCATTTTTTTTTACCTTACTGTCTTATCTCGTATGTATACATGTAGGTATGTAATATTCTTTATTACTTCATATATTTTAAACCACTGACCGGATTTATACAATTAAGATGTCGTTTGATTCGCCATGACCATGGACGAATAGACCAGGACGGCGCCATCATTTTCCTTGACCACCCAAGTGTTCTTAGATAGGCAAAAAAATAAACATGGCGGCTGTGAGATGTCAAAATAAACAGGAGTGAAAAAAAAATTGTTCCGAATACTGCAATATGGGTATCAAATTCAAGGGCACTTAAATACGTTAGCATTTCAAAAATATATAAATTGATTATGATTGTAATACTAAAAAAGTTAGTTAAAAAACCAAACCTTTTTTTAAATTTTCAATAGTTGGCAATAGCTGTGATAACAGTTAGTTGTTACATCCCACAACCACTCAAAAGTATTAAATAAAATAATAAATAAAAAAATATATAAAATCCCACCAGTACACAAGATCAATACGTGTATAATTTCATGCAGTCATTTTACTAAGATCATCGGGGTTCATGAATGCCTCCAACTACATGATATAATACAATACCAGGCCACTCAATAAGTTTTGCGAAATATTTTATGATAAGGCACTGGCCACTTGTGATTATTTAAAAAAAAATGGTTATTTCAAAGTAAAAATACCATTGGTCAAATTTCGAATTTCCATCCACATTTGTTCGAGAGCCAAAATAAATTATCGTGTGAGACACGATAGTTTAATTTGGCTCTCGAAAAATTGTATAAAAATGGATCTGCATCGAGAACATTTGCGTACGTTGATTCTCTACGATTTTAAATGTGGCCATTGATCGTCTTCAAATGGCTTTTATGAATGAAGGACTTTCAAAAGCAACCATCTACCACTGGCATAGCGAGTTCACGAGCAGTCGCTCTCCTTGGGCCATGAACAAAGGAGTGGTCGTCCTACAATGGCTGTCACAGAAAAAAATGAGCTGGCAGTAAGAAATGTAATTCAAGAAAACAAGCGAATTACATACGAATAGATTCTGATATTCATACACTGCAGATTGGTTCGGGATGCGTTCACTAGATTTTATACGAGCACCTTTGCATAAGGAGGATAGTTTCGCGCTGGGTGGCGCACAACCTCACCGAAGTTCAGAAGCAGGCCCGTGTGGAGTAGTGCCATGATATGATTCAAAAACCTGAAGCAGCCTCGTCTCGGCGTATTTACGACATTTTGACCGGCGGTGACGAATCCTGGGTTTATCAAAACGATCCAGAAATAAAGCGTCACCGTGTGACTTCTTTTTATTCCCTAAAATAAAAAAAACAGTTGAAAGGTTTATCGCCGGAAAACGCGCTAGCAGCGTTCGAGAAGGCCGTGGAAGAGGTGTCTGCGGCGGACTGGAATAAATGTTTTAAAATTTGTTTAGATACATGAAACTTTGTGTAGAGGCTGATGTAGAGTTCTTTGAAAAGATTTAATTAATATTTTTATCAATAGAAGTGATTTTTTTAGTTTAACTTTCTGAGTGTCTTACGTATTATGTAGGGAATCATTTTTCCACCTTTTTTGTGGAGGCAGGATTTTTTTTTATTATCTCCTTTAAATAACTGAGTGTAACTTTAATCGTATCTGACGGCATACATATTGCATTTAATGATATTAACACTATCCTAACTTAATTTAAAAGTTATGTGATGAAACTTACAGACATACATAAACCTGAAAACATATAGGTACACTCCTTTTTAGGGTACCTACCTAGAATACCATAAAAAGACAATGTTTCACAGTGGAGACGATGTTGAGTTTATATACACATAGTCGGGAATTTAAATATTCGTCATTTCAAATACACTCATTTAACCTTATCAATCTATGTTCCTATTTTCTATACGGTATGGGTATAAAATGTTAAACTTGCGTCAGGATCACGTGACTGAAAGCTTTGTGGATTGGTGGGAAGACAAGTGGGAAATCGGCGGTCTAGAAACCAGAAGACCCCGGTTTGAGTCCAAACGATTGTTTCTTCCCTTTATAATTTTTGTTTTTTAATTAGTGATTGAATATTTATATTTTTTATTTAATTGTCTTGTCGTTGGAATTGTCATTTTTTAAATAGTCATGTTTGTGTACGATAGCGCAATAGATGAGTATTGTATTCAGCCACATAAATGATAAAAAAAAATCCCTAACCATTTCAAAATATTAAAAAATGCACAACGTTAATGTTCAAGTTTTCACTTCTGCCAGCACTTATGAAGTGCAACCCATTTTTTTATAATAAGAATGAGGAGACGAGCAGCTCGTAACACCCAAATCCTTGTTTGGCAAAGATCTGAAGGTCATTAGTTCATAAGTCTCATTTGCTTAGTAATTACATTTGCTACAGTGCCCTTTCATCGAAACGCAGTGATGTGTTAACATCGCTATTTCCCGAAAGAATAACTGACCTGAGCCTTTGGCTTAGAGCTACCACTGGTAAAACGTATACTAGTATGTTGTAAATGCTTAACTATTTGACAAAAGAGTTTAAATTCATTCAGACCAATATTTTGTTTTGACAACGTTGGCGTAACTGCTCTTTGATCCGGTTAAAGCAAAAGTTAACTTTTTGGTGACGAAGCTTTTCATTCCGCGACTGTAGTACTCAACGTGTGAAAAATCTTTAGGTACTACCTAGTAGCGCGACGATAAGTAATAAGCGTGTCGGTACTAAATGCGTTCCTAATGCCCTTATTATGCGTGAATGTTATTTATAAATTGTAAATCATACGGCTCGGCGGCAATTCGGAGAATTCTCCAATTAACACGAATATAATTGGATGGCAAAATAATGCTGGATAGTTGGTAGCAGTAAACATATTTTAATTTATTGACAAGATTGGTTGTCAATTAATCAAATTATTTCAATTAATCTGGCCTGTGTACACATTAAAATTGAATAATTACAAAATAGATTTCGTTTCTGACAGTATTTATTAAAAGTTTACCAATTGCATTAATTTCATTTATATCATTACTGTTATTGTTTTTTACACGACGTCCCCAAAAAGGAGAATTATTTGTTTCAGGATTCATGTAGTAAGTACATCTGTAGGTTTCTTTCTGCTATAACTTCTAAATGCCTCAACAGACTTAGATTGTAAGGGTTAGAATAGTTAAATGAGACCGGATAAAAAAGGATAAAAAGTTCCCACCGCAGAAATACAAACCGTCTTAGATATATTTCGGGACTTAATCGCGTCAATTATTTTAAAGGTACGAACATTTTATTTACCCGACGTTTCGATCGATTTGCACCGATCGTGGTCACGGGTCGACTCAACTCGACCTTTCAATAATTCAAGTCCCGAAATATATCTAATATGTGTAAAAATCACGAAAGTTATTAACAATAATTACAAACCATCTCTTTGAGAGAGAAAAAAGAGCATCAACTCGTAAGTTCTGCTTGTAAATCATCAATTGCATGTGACATTATTTATAAAAAAAACAGTAATAAAAATATACATTTATATGGCCAAAAATCTATAGGTATTCGTTATGTTTTTTCGCTATCTTGTTTCATACTTCTTCCTCACATTCTTAGGTCTTTTTTCATTCATCAAACTTACCATTTCCACAGAAAATATATTCCTGACGTTCAGAAAAATCCAAATCAAAACAGGCAATGTTAAGATACTGTCGCAAACGGTTTACCCGACGCCAATATTGAGACCGCAGCGCAATTTACTATGTATGAGACGACACCCAGTTCAAATGTGTGTAGTCACTTTAAAGTGAAAACTCTTAGAGTTCTCTACGACTCTCTCAGATGGGATTTTTATTACCTTTTATTTATCATTGATATATCCACCGATTGCAATAACTTTGGTACTTGTAACTGCTTTTATTTGTTCAACTTGGTCTACATCACGTTTATTTGTTATACTGTTTGTTTTCTAGTAGTAGTTTTAATTGATGGCACTACGACCACATTTTTATGCATTCGCTAGTTATAATGCTTTTAATAACGTGTTATATTTTTTTCTGTTTTGTTAGACTTTTTCGATTTACAGAAGGTTTTGCAGATCAGTTCGAACAGCATATTATTTCATAAATGATACCGTTACTCAATATTATTAAAAAAAATAACTTCTGGAGATTATTTTTTTCACAATTATACACATTATTTATCTTTGTACAGATTCAAAATCTTTTAATCAATCGGTCAATTGTATCTTAAAATGTTACCTTGCTATTTGACAGTAAAAAAATAGTCCATTTTACAATATTGCACACTTTTTATTCAAACTACTCAATAATCATCATTAGCCCTCCCGTCCTTTCCAATCTATTCCATGAACTTTAATAAACTAAAAAACTACCTTATAAACCAAAGTATATTTTTTTTACGATGCAAAACAACTATTGTGATACGTTGGGATTCTACATGTACAAGTTTGCAAACAATAGGTTAAGCCAGTGAAAAGAACATAACAATAAAAACTCGTGGCCACTCTTTTCAAATCGATATTTTTTACAATATTTGAATGCTGATAAAACTTGATAAAGGTGCTGCCACTAATATACTATACACCATGTCAGAGGACTGAAGCAAATTATATTTATTACAAATTGGAACATGAGATAAAATAAAATTAGCATCAGTGGGTACAACATAGTACTACATCTACTTACAACAAAGGTACAGATGTCGCCACATAAGTTTGCGTGTCTGATGTTGGCGCGTTAGCTGCGCTCAACTCGAATTCAGAGGGGATGAAGGAGGCGGGCGTGAAACGATGTCCCTGCGCAGAACTACATTCGAATACAACATCACAGACGCAAACTTAGCTGGCGCGAATTGTAAAAACTTACGTATTTAACTGGCAACGAATTATTAAATACAAAATTTTAATTCTGATATCAAAAGAGAGGAAAAAATGGCCTGAGGTTTACCGAGTCGTGATCTCTACTCTAGGATTCGCTTGCGCCCAAGAGGTTCGGCAGAATAAATAGATGTAGCTAGCGTATTGCCACTTCAGAGTGCTTAACCAGCGAGCTATGTCGCCAACTTTGGTTATTTTTCCCAATTCAAAAATAATGCTAATAATAATATCTTGACACAACTCACACAACGCTATTATGGATAAATAACACCCACATACAAAATAAACCATCGTGCTCATCACACAAAGTTTTATTCTGAGGTGGGATCGAAACCACGACCTCCGGCTTATCAGTCAGGGTCACTAACCACTTGACCAATAGGCCAGTCAAAACAACATTGCAATTCACATGAATTTGATTTTTTAGTTCGTACAAACTTACTAACTTAACATAATCTGTATAATCTCAGACAGAAATTCTCAGAAAGCCAAACAGCAACTTGAGATTAGTAGCACAGTTCTAGAAATAATCCCACCGTGTTCACACACGTACGAGGATCTTTGTTCTAACATAATAAATCACATTTACCCACTTAAGTAGGAACTTACGCGTGCTCTTGGACTTTCTCATACAACTAATCAAAACAAACATTCTCTATATTGTTATATTGTAGTGTTTGCACAACGTCTGTAAGTTATGCCACCTGTATTTGTTTGACAAACTGTTTACTGTACTTACTGAGAAATAGTAATAACTTGCAACTGTATTTACTTATGGTGTATTAGTTTTGGGTGCTGTTGTTTATTTGTCTCTTTCAATATAGATTTTAATAAATCATGTAAAGAATACTCAATTACCGAAAGTGTTTCTGAATCTATTTACATTGTTGGTTTACAGCCTCTTTCATGAAGAAATCATGATTTCCAATAGTGTAAAGTTATACCTAAGGTAAAGTTATACATAAGGGGTCGTGACTCAGTGGTTTCCGAGCAAAATCAGCGATGCTAAGCAATGTTTCTACTGTTGTATAAATAGATTTTTGAAAAATGTCATACCTACCCCTCCGCGCCTATGAGAGCACCTTGAGCTGTCGGTCCTGGGCCTAATCCCTCTCCAGTCGCAAAATAGTTCCGTTGTATATTTGGCTAATTAGTGATGAGATTGGCAACTGTTTGGCAAAATTGTCTAGAAAAACATTATTATTATGAAACTGGTAGATCTTATTCGTATAGTTTAAAATCTGTAGGTAATTTAAACTTGAAGTAATAGTCCAATTCAATATATTTTCAAACAAAAACTCTTTAAAAGGATCGTATACTCTTAAAGAACAAGTTTTCTCATACCACGATACTTTCTTTGTAGTTTACAGGAGTAGGTATTATTAGATTCTACTATGACCACTTGTTGGTAGAAACGTTCTGCGGTTGAAGTTTTCTCACCTAATGTCTAAGTAATTAAGAAATAAAAATAAACAGTTATGGTCTGTGAGATGTTTGTTTAGATCTTTATTTATTTGTTGAGTTGTTGTAGCGTTTTATAAATATTGTTATTAGAAATATCCATTTTGAAATCTTGAAAACGACTGGACCGATTTGGATCAATAACTGTTTTTTTTTTTCTTTAAATTGACTCGAGAGAATGATATGCTGGGTACTTATCTTAGGTTATGAGGCTTTCGTAATGACAAATTCACTGACGCTAAATTTATTAAAATCGTATAATTGGTTTAGGCGTTATGTATTTTAGGCACTTAAGTCCAAACTAATCTTTAAATTAATTGTTTACCTTTTTGTTTTTTGAATACCTTCAGCGACAGTTGAACTGGTTTTAGTGGAATTTTCATAAAAATAGGAAATGTTTATCACATTGTAAGTCTATAACAAGCAAATTTTGATTTCCAAAAAATTTGGCTAAGTATTCTGTGGCATTTTCCGAAGAACGAGCGTGTTGTATCACTAGTCCAGAATATAGTGTACCTAAATCCATTTAGCAGGTTTTGTATGCAACCACAATGCGACTTAAAAATGCGACTTCAGCTAATTATAAAACAACAGTTTTCACACGAGCCTTCCGCAATCTTAATCCATTAACGTCACATAATAAGACTAGAGACGTTCCATTATCATCAAGCCGGTATACGAAAGTCCCGGCAACTTTCCCTCAGTGATAAAAAGCAACGCAACACTTAGTTTCTCAACTTAATGAGAAAATGTGCGCACCGGCAACTTTACCATTCTACTGTTTTATAGTTTTAAACGACTTAGCTGACTTCGTAATTATGACTAAACAAGCACCCTTCGCTGCTTCGTCTACATTAGCGTTAGAATTTAAGTTAGGAACTTTATACAAACGTTTTTAAAAGCAAGTTTTATAAAGAATAGAATTTATCTAACGCTGTTGTTGTGTATTTTTTCAGATGATGCTCTTTTTTAAGTTAACTTGATCGTTTCTGTTACGTTTTAACGCTTAAATCGCTAAACCGATTTAAATTAAATTTGGTATGGGGTATGAGTTTCGGAAAAGGTCGAAGGATAGTTTTTATCGCGATAACCGACATCCACGCAGAAGGTGATGAATGCGTTGAAAGCCAATTTTAAAATCGGCTTTCGGATATATAATTTAGAATACCGAGAGAATAATTTTCCACTCTCCTTTGAAGGAGAGTGGCAAAATTATACACTCGATATAATTATAGTAAACAAGTATGTGAGTACACAATTTGACTCATCTCATTATAAAATTTTGTACTATAGGTTTTAATTGCGCGAATATTTTAAGGTATGGTTAAATTGTTAGGTTAAATTATTAGGTATTTTCATTTATTATTTAAAATACAGATTATCATAATACATAAACGAGTTCTTGAGTGGAGACCACGTCTCAGGAAACGTAGTGTAGGGCCCTCAGGCCAGGTGGAGTGATAATTTACGCAAAACGGCTGGCAGGAACTGCATGCGAGAAGCCGAAGGTAGAACAAAGTGGCGTGCAGTTGGAGATGCATATGTCCAGCAGTGTATTGCGATAATCTGATGATGATGATGATTATAATACTTATTAAGGCACGAGATTTGTACTTTACATTACATTTTTTTACATTTTTTTGATAGCCCGATGTTTCCGTCTCAGTTTCAGTCCGTTAAGACCCGTAGTATGTATATATTATTTTATAATGTGTACAAATCGCGAATATAGTATTTATCAATATTGATTCGTCTCGTCTGGAAAAAAGTAAACTTTGGATGAAGTTTTCTCTCCTTTTTCACAAAAATGTAGCTTTGTGACGCCTTGATAACATATGCCCCACCAAACTATCACTGACGCAGAATGATGACCATGCTGTACCTTACCGACCACTTAAGCAGCTTCTTTAGAACTGTGAGCGTACACTTTATCATTTTGCTTATTGTAGTGCTCTTCAATCGTGAAATTTTTTGCACCGGTAAAAAGGACATTTCTGTGCCCTTCACCTGCGTATCGCGACAGAAGGCGTTTTGATCAATCTACTCTCTTTAATAGTAAAGATTGATTTAGGGCATGTCCTGTATATCAACGAGAAGCATCGAGCTTCAGGTCTGGTTTTATAAAATGCAACGTTAGTCCTAGCGAGAACCTTCATTTCTCGCGATAAGAATTTTTGCTAATGGGATTTCGACGAATTCTGGCTTTAACAGCGTTATCAGCCTTTGTAGTTCTAATAGCACGCGGCCACCCCGATCTTTTACGGTCTTCGACAGAGTGTTGTTGTATCTGTTGATAGTACGATATACGAAGATACGGCTGATACCAAGATTTTGAAGTGTTTGGAATATGACCGACAGCTCCATACCCACTTTGTGCAAGGCGATCACCGCAATCCTATTTTCTTTAACACCCCAATCCATATTGTAATTTGATAATGAACACGAAAAAATATGTGAAATGGCGCGAAACAAAAAGAGCTTTTAAAAATAATGAACGCGTTCTAAATTCAAAGTAATTAAAAAGTTGAAAAAAGAAAACTTTCATGTAACAGTATTTATAGCCGGACTAGTTACAACTATACTGTATTAATTGGCATTTTAAAAAGCGACCACTAGTTTTTAAATACCAAGTTCTTTTCTCACGGTTTAACTTTTGCGAAAAGTTCGCATTTAATGTCAAATCGCGCATTAAATGTAGAATCATTTTATTTCAAATTTTGTGTGACGTTCATAAGCGTTTCATTCTGTAACCTAAGTGAATCAAGTACTTTGACTTTTTAGGCAGAAAGAATTACATCTGTTTTATCTTTTACTTTACCGTCCGTCCTTTCAGTACTGTAACTCTCTTTGTTCCCTGATATCAGTAATTACATTGGAGTAAATTACAGCTGAAGGTGCATACATCTTCTGGTACTAATTAAGACAAGTCCCGAGTAATATGAACGATGTCTGCTGGAAAATAATTCACAGCACCCATCTAGCTCGCAGAGGTAGATTATATAACATCTTGAAGTTTGCAGCTGATATTGTGCAAGTATTTGTTTAATGAAAACATACGTTAGCTATTTCGATTACTTACCGTTGCGTTTGTGTGTTTGTTTACTGAAGTTTGATTAAATGAAATGTTATATTGAAACAAGCTCGGAATATGTAAGTTACCTTTTTTGAAAATAGATCAATAAATACTAACGGTTGTTGTTGTGGTGTTGGTTGACTACCAGGGTCTCTATTCACTATCTTTATTTCGTTGTCCGCGCATGCGCGTTGATGCATTTCTAAGCGCTACTCTCTACCGAACATGCGCGGTAGACATATTTGAGCGCACCGCGCATGAGTAAGTTTTCACGGGCTTGTCATAACAACGAAATAAAGATAGTGAATAAGGACAGAATAAGATTCCAATCTTCAAACGCTTCGACAATATTGCTTGAACACGTGGAAAGAATATACGATAAATAAATATTATTTGTCTTTTTATTAATTAATCAAAAATAAAACATAATGAAATATTACTTTATTATATAATTAGATACATCATCACAAATCAAATCGTTCTAACTTACCATGAATCAATTTAATTACTAGAAATACTCTCTGATACATTAAATAAAAAAAATCGCGACTACCTTAATAACAATGCCTATTGGTATTATTAGACTACTTGCTGCTAAATAGTTTTATACAGGGTGTAACAGAAAGGTGTGGTCATATTCAAGGGTTGGTATGTGCCCATGATACTGAGTGCATATACCAAATTTTATCAAAATCGGAGGACCCTAAAAAAATATTAATTACTTTTTCATTCCTTTATTTTTAAGTGAAAAAGTTATTAGTTAAAAAAATTATGACTTAAAAAGTTCTAAGCCATAATAATCCAATCGAATTTTATGCCAGGAGAGGTATAACTCTTATGCCATACGCCTTTCACTACTGAATTTTGACAAAAAGAATATGCTATAACTATGTAACAATAATGCAACCAGCCATGGCACCATGGTAGGTGCAATACTGACAACGTACACTATCCGCTGCTGAAATTTGACCACACCTTTCTGTTACACCCTGTATACTATTCTGTACTCACAAATAGTGTCCATGCTTGTGCAAATCTCCTCCATTATGTACATGAAAATGTGTGGATATAATGGAGAAGATTTGCACAAGCATGGACACTATTGAATATTTTAATAGGAGAATATTATAATCATAATATTTTCCTATTAAAATCAACTTCAGTACATGTTTATTAATGATAATATAGTTTCAACTAAACCCTCGTATTATAGCGCATCTAATTTTAATACACCGCTGTCAATATTTGCAGTCGCCAAAATTGGTGTTCGTCGCATAAACGCGCCGGCAGCGTACACAAAATGTAGCTGTGTATTTCGTTCCACATTTCTGCCCTTCGGCGTTTCTATACGGGCGTTTCAAACTTGCGATGCATTCCTCATTTTGCAATGTTGATACTATTCAAATTAGGAATGCCGGTTTTAATAAAGACGAAGAAGAAGATCTCGCATTATGCAAGTGTTTATAGTGACGTCATTTGCATCCCAGAAATGAGTTTTTATGCTACCTTTTTATGGTAATTCGTTAGGAATAAATTGATGAGATTTTAATTAAGGAATGGTGAAGGAAGAAATTCTTTTATAATTTCATTTTTGTTATTTTTACTGAATAATATTATGTTTGTAATTTACATAGTTTATTGGTGATTATTTAAAGGCTATTTTTAGCTTGCTTCTGATACAATAAATACGAAAATGCTAAACACCTGCTACCTGCACAACAAACCGTTACACAATACACATAAGAGAATATTTGATTGAAAATATTACACAAACTTTTGTCACATGTTAATAGTAAATAGCAGATCACATAAATTATAGTATTTTGAAACATTTTCAATTTAATTTTCCAGTCCTAATGATCATTATATCGGGCGTAATGACTATTGTTAACACCTCGTTGACATCAAACGATGCACACTTAATTACGAGAATGATGTATTTTAATATATCTGCATGTAATATTTGTTTGGCTGTCTCGGTAGTATTGTGAAAGTAAATTTGACTACTATATAAGAAGTTGTCATTTCGATTCCCCGACTGGACGAGACTTGTGTCATTAATATTTGTTCTGAGTGTATATAGTAATATGGAAAGTTTTCCGCAAAAAACGACAAAAAACAAAAACGACTCTACCCTATTGCAAGAGTATTTTTTTTTCAAGAAAGGTAACGTGGCTCTGATAAGTATTAAAACTGCCATAGAAAAGTTGCAGCAGATGTAGTTTTGAGAAAGTCTAAAAGTTATGACGGTAGAGGAAACATACAATGCACAGACACAAGTAAAAACTCTTAAAAGTAACACGAGATAAAAGCAAACGTTATTTTACTTCACTTATCTCCCGATCTGCTTGATTAACTCCACATCGTACTTAATATGACCCCATTTACCCACATAGTTAAAGCAACATTCAAGCGTAACGACCCTTCCGCATCTAATTCAAAACACCTTTTTTAAACCATTCAGCATTTCAAAAGATGTGCCAACTAAGTATCTTCTCGGTCCATTACTTTTCTTATCATTAATTCCAATGCAAGCTGCTTATCTAATCTCGTAACAGATTCCTGCCTCATTCTACTTAATTTGTGCTTTTTACAAAAAGGGCTCAATGTTAAATTAGATTAATCCTACCACATAAATCCCTGTTAAGGTCAAAGTAAATTGGTTTGTCGATGCAAAAGATTGAATTGTCCATTTTGTGTAGAACCGCCACCCTTTTGGCTTCGTAATCCGGGTAATGTAGAGAGTACACTTGTTTGACTCGATATTTGTTATTCCGAAAGCCTCGTTAGATAAGTATATAGATTTTGGAATTAATGCAAAGGCCTAAAATTTATTCCAAATTAATTAATCATGTTGTTTATGACATTAAAAGCTTAATATTTACCAATTTGTTTCCAAATACTGCTTTAATAGAGCAAAAAGTAAAGTAATCAGCTGTAAAATCATTGTGTCAGAACAATTACTAAAGCATGTACATAGAGCGATTGACTATGTTTTTAGACATTAATATTTTTTAAATTTAATAGCTACTCTATTGCCAACATAGGTACCCTGAGAATTTGGACTTTATACTGTCCAGATCAAATCTATAGGGGTACAAAAATACGACGAAATGCTTCGAGAAACGGTAAGTAGTGCCCTACGCTTTCGTTCTCTCGTCTTGGCGGAGTCACTACCGTGCTCAATGATTTGTAGTAAACAACTAACATGAGTGGTCTTCAACCATTATTTTTTATTTTGTCCTTTGCAGTTACGATCGTGTACGGTAGTGAATATTAGAAAGGAAGTATCCGATTAAAACTGTTATATTTACTGTTATTTTTACATTTCTTATTTTTGAATGAAAAATTAGTGTTAGGGACCCTGACTGCTAAACCGGAGGTCGTGGGTTCGATCCCCACCCAGGATAAAACTTTGTGTGTTGAGCACGATCGTTTATTCTGTGTCTGGGTATAATTTATGTATATTAAGTATATATTTAGAAATATATTAGTATGTATATCAGTTGTCTGGTTGTCAAAGTCTTGTATTTTGACAACCAGACAACTGCTCAGCTTAGTTTGGGATCAGATGACGTTGTGTGAATTGTCCCAATATTTTATTATTATGTCTATACTAATATCATAAAGAGGAAAGATTTGAATGTTTATTTGTATTGAATAGGCTTCGAAACTACTGGTTGCAAAGCTACACTAACCCCGAGTGACATAAGCTATTTCCTATCCTTATATTCCCACGGGAACGGGAACTACGCGGGTAAAACCGCGAGGCCTCCGCTAGTTATTTATAATATAGCTTAGCCGACGAACCATAAACTGAAATATTTACAGAATGATATCATTTTTTATATATATACAAAAACAAGATGTAGCAAAGAATGTTAGTGTTCTATCTTGTTTTTGTACGCACTGAATTTAAAAAAAATAATCGTTAGCAAAAATATGTCCGCTGTTATATGTCATCCCTTACAAAATTTATTTGTACAGAATAAAAAAAAGCTAAGTACTCGAATTCAATAAATCCGTAGTCGTGAAAAGGTTCCTTCTCACAATGGGTCGGAAATCAATGGGACGATACCCTGGCTCGTTGACGTCGATCCCATATACGTACCCTAATTAAATCTGATGGTCCCTGTTATACTGTTATATAACGTTTGTAATTGTTTCACTATATTACATTCTGTTATATTCCGTCTTAATGTAGCTCTCTTGTTCTGGGTAATTATGTTTGCTAGATATGACGGTTTCGGTGTTGGCAAAATTGGGATGGATTGTATATTATTATGAGTGTTTATCAGTCCTGATGAATTACGTTCTTGTTCTGTTATAATTTGTGTTATTCACCCCGTTTTCAAAATGGAGCGAATAAATAATGTACGTGGGGATTAAGAAAAAAAGAAAAGGGTATAATTTATGATATTATGCGTGGGGATTAACAGAGATTACAGGGAGACCCATACTACCCAATAAGCCTTTAGATTACAATACAGTGTTACCTAGCTGTTTCTGTATGACACACCTGTCTATTCATTTTAACCAGCTTTAAAAAGTAGTTGCCGTGTGGTGCCGGCTTAAGAATAGTACCACCCCATCTCTCCCCGTGGGTGTCGTCAAGGCGACTAAGGGATTTCACTCCGGAGGACGGGCAGCAGCGTCCTCTGCGTACTTAAAGCCTTACTGCGATCGCCAACCCGCTCGCCAAGCGTGGCGATTATGGCAATTACCCCCAGGATCTACTGGGGAGACCCGTGCCCAGCAGTGGGCCATCATATGGGTTGATATGTATGTATGTATATGTAAAAAGTAGTAGTTTGTATTTTTATATATTGTTTTTCAAAATTATTTTTTTGGTCGTAAGAGGTTTATACCAAAATGGTCCCGTATAAATTTCGTAGACCTGATTTTGTCAGGAAATCAACCATGATTCAAGTCGGTTAGGTTTTTTTTTATAAAAATATATTTCTGTATCATATACATTAGTACAGTGGTTGCATTGCATATAATAGATTACCAAGAAAAACTTACGTTCTAATAAAAAAATGTTACTGAACCTCAGACTACATTTTTTCTAAAAAAGTGTCGTTTTCTAAAAAAGTTTTTATCATTTCTGTAGTAAAGTTGCCATGATTTAAAATAGTTACACATTCTACTAGCGCAATAGTTTCAATGCCGAATTTATAACTGCTTGTAAATGACAAAGATATTATACAGTTTTCGACTGTATAATCTTTTTTCTATCTACAAGAAGTTATATAAATAATAGGTTATTATTGTTTATTCCATATACAGAGCCACGTTGAACTGCTACTAGATGAAAAACTAACAACAAAAATCAACTTTGCAAACGCATCACAAATCTCATTTTAACTTACGACTAGTACTAAACATATAAAATGGCTACATGTTTATCGGAATACGAAACAACCTCCATTTCCAGATCAGAATAAAAACTTCGCCAACGGAACTCTAAGAATGTATATTTTCATACAAAAAAAAACTAGGCAAGGTAAAACTAGAAGCTAAACTAAAGAGGCGAATTACCTTGTTGCCCTTCGGCATACAAGGACCTACAATATTATTCTCTTTGGATATTTTAATCAAGTGTATCAGAAAGAGAAAATATATTTAGAAGTCGATGATGAGACAAACAATGGATCTTTTTCTTAAGTGGAAATGTTTACCTTATTTCGGTTCGATATTAAGAACCATTTGTAAAATTACACTTGATTTTTGATGTGGTTGACATTGAGTATTTGTCATTCTGAGACATTGTTTACGTATCTATAGATGACCTATGTACACAACAATACTTGTCAAGGCATTCTGATTACACTGTTTAGGTAGATGCGTAATTTTCCAACCGAAACATGCAACAAAAGAACCAAAATATGGAACACAAATGTTTTGCCATGGGAAGAATTTTGCTAGTGTTGTCCTCAAAACAATAACCGATTTTCAATCAATCAATTTGTCTGTATCGGTCCACTGTTGGACATTATTAGACATTATTATTCTCTAACTAAGAAGATGTTATATAATATTTCGCTATTTGCTTGGCTTAAGTTGTGAAAACTTGACGGCCTATTCATTGCTAATGACCATGACTTTCATTTTTCCGTTAATTAGGATTATGCTCCCACATTGCTTTTATAAAGATAATATCAATGAAACTCATTCCTAGTGTGTCGACAAGTTCGGCATTCGGTGATCGAGTAATCTTAGCAGTAACCTCTGTTGTATCGACAGTAATGTACCGACGTCTTTCCTTGCCTCGGAGTGCACGTTTAATTGTCGACCTTGCGCCATAATTTCCTCTTCATGACTAATCTTTGTTGAGACCGAAAGCGTTTATGAAATTATTATAATTATAAATTAGTATTTGCTTTTAACTGAAATCAAATAATCTTTATAAGTAGGTAAGTACTCGTATTTTATAATGTAGACACTTATGTAGACATCAGTTCCCGTACACCTATATCCAGAGTTGGGTCTACGTCTGTTATTAATTTCATCTAAATCCTTCCAGCGCTTCGGGAATGATTTAGGAACAAATGCCTAAACCTTCACATTTATAATATTTGGAATTACCAATATTTGAATAGAACAGATACGACTACTTATTATTGAATAAGTGAAAATGAGTTTTGTCTTAAATTACGATATTATACAATAACTAGATATGCAACTAAACAACCAAATTTCCGTCTATTCTGGTGAATTTCAAAATAAAATTATCATACAAACCTCCTTCTGACAATTAAAAAAATTAAAAATCAACCAAATCGGCGTCATTCTCATTTGTACCTAATATTGGATTTTTATTTAAGTATAATCATTATCACATTGTTCCTAATTTGCCATCAAATGTTCACAAAGCATCGAATACTCTATGTATATGCCTAAAACCTTGTGAAATAAAGCCATATTAAGTTAAATTTGTTCAGTATTCCCATGAGAAAACACACGACCCTTTCATGTGAAGCTAATAGGTGTAAGTTACAGTCTTTTACCCCGCCTTAACTAAAAATATCGATGTCTCAAGACGCCCGTATATTTTAACAAGATTCTCAAATAAAATTAGTACTTAGACCTTGTAGGTGTTAGATGAGATAGCACCAGTATATACTATCTCTCTTCTGCCTCGTCCGTTGGTAATGTTGGCTGTGGCCAATTTATTACTATTTTAATATGAGTGCGAAAAGGACAGTATAAACAAATATACAGGGTGTTTGGAAGATCGATGCAAAGCTGTAAAGCGGAGTTAGTATAACCATTTGTACTAAACTTGTCTTTATATGGCTTTAATTTCAACTTGATAAAAATGGTCTTGACAGACAGACAGATGGACAACAATGGGATCCTATAGGGGTTCCGTTTTATTCCTTTTGAGATACAGAACCCAAAATTTTGTTGATTTTAAAAATTTCACGACGAAATAATTAACGACGATTCCTAGAACGATAACCCAGATTTATTAACGTTTGTGCTAAAATCGAAGATTACTCATTATTATAAGATAGTACCTATATTCTTCGAGTCTTACATAAAAAAAAATTTATTGCAAAGCAGGCAAGTATGAAAAAATGCTTCCACAAACCCCAGTACATAAATACGAAGGTACAACAAAGGTAAAAGTTACAACAGTCGTAAACAAACAAATGTTCTACTTTGAATCATTCTTAGTATTTTTATTCCACGATTGAATCCTAAAAACTTCAAAAGAAACACTCCTTTGCCATTTAAAGTTCGAAATCACCCTAACGCCGCATTCTAAGAATTCTAGGTCTGCATTTTGCATGCATATTCAATATTGAAGAACAAAAATAGAAAAAGGGGACTCGGAATAAAAATTTCCTTTCAAACAAATCGTTTCTCGATTCAAGACTATGTAATGAGGGAAAGGTTGTACAATAGTGCAATTCTGGCCCGACACTGCGTTTCGCTAGACCAGGCTGTCGGCTTGTATACCTAAATTGTAGTATGCTCTCCTAGTATCTCGGCAAATCTTTTATTTATTACAGGGGAGAAATTCACGTGTAAGGTAGTCGTTCAAAGCTTTTTAGATAGTATAATCTTCATTCGAAAATACTTCGGAAATTCGACGGATAAAACTATTATTATTTGCAGTGTATATTCATAGAGTACCTAGTTAATAGAAATTGTTAGTAACGGCAACTAGCGATCGTACTTCATTAAATTATTTAAGGCTATTTTTCTTTCTATGAGATGTAATGTCAGAGATCGTCATGCTCACTAAAATGTCATTTCTTGTGGTGGCGGTGTGGGTTCGGTCATCTTTCTTCCTGATATGGCGAAGGGGGTGATGGCTGGTCTATGCGTCAAAGTCGTGAACGGTTGTTACATGGGGTGATTAGTCGGGCTTGTCATTATCATCTAATAGGTTTATTTTTAATTAGTGGTTAATAAATATTTGTATAATAAGTATTTTTTCTTATGATAATCAAACCGCATGTTGCCTTTACCCTCTTCTGTAATTTTTGTAAGTTGATGCTTACATCCACAGCATAGGAGACTAATTAATTCAAAACTTGATTATACCCACTTTAAGTACTATGATTATTGTTTGCGTGAGTTTCATGGTATAATAGTTGCAGCACCTTACTGACATAACTGTATTATTATACAAATATATTGTAAAAATTGGCATTTTAAAAAAGTGTCTTTCTTTTCTGACAGCTTTACTCTTGCAGACTTGGCGTTAAATGTAGAATCATTCTATTCCAAATTTTGTTTGACGTTCATAAGCGTTGCATTTTATAATCTAAGTGAATAAAGTACTTTGACTTGACTTTGTCTTTATTCATTTTCTACCTATTGCTATTATAGCTGTTTCATTTTGATGGAGTGATTAGCTTTATGAATATGGCTTTTGTTTTTGACAATAAATTATATTTTTTTCAATATACAATTTTATATTTAGTAGAGACCTTTGACAACTCTTATTATTTATAAACCCTGTCATGGTGGAATTTACGAACATTCAAGTAAGGGACACAAAATACAATGGATTTCACTAAGATATATCCATTTTTAGGAAATAGAAATCATAACCTCGAAAGTGCAGCGGCTTGGTGCTCACCAACCGGTTGCGTTTCCGTTGTAAAATAATTTTATATAAAGCATTTACAGGTATTTTATACGCTACATTTGTTGCCCAATGTTGTCGAACTGCCCTCAAAATTAATTGAGATTCAAATCGTTCCAAATCATTGTAGTCAATCTCACCTGCGTCAAGGGTTTCAAAGGTCAGATTAGACGTCCATGAATCAACTCTATATCTATCAATATTTGAATGTTGCTGACTAATATTGGCTGTCATAGGTGTTCATTGGAATATACTGCTCACAACAGGAGACCGACAGTTTAATTAACGATGTTATCCCATGTTAGATATATACGAAGTCTATATTTCAAAGGATTATAGATAGGTACAGAACAAAATATGCGGGTATTGGACATTGTGCATATCAAACACGTTTACTCTTTAGTTTTTGTAACGAACACAAAAAGCTTTTTGTTTTGCAACATTTATATCCTTTAACAAATTTGTACATGTGAGATTGAGGCGAAATGATTGTGTAAAGTTTTATTAAGTTATATATAGTTTATGAAACATATTTATCAAATCATATCATTTATTTTTATCAGAAGTATGCTGCTTGTGTTTTATTCCAATTATCAACCATGAGTTATCCGGAATAAACCATGTTTCTGATGAAGAAAATAGCGCTCAAATCATCGTCATTCATTGGTATGTGAGATGGTGTCACAGACAAACTGTGCTGTGGCTACATCGGATATTAAAACAAAAGAAATTAAATTGTTTAATTTTTATAAAGAATTTATCTCGTAGCAGCACCACAGAATATTGATAACACACTCACTGAAGCAATCGTCATAATAGGAGTAAATTGCTACAAATTTAATTTTAATATAATACAAATCCGTTAGTAATCTATATTACTGCTGCAATTGCAAAGCCTCTCATTTAAGTTGTTTACGAGCCGATAGCAACATTGCTTACATTAGTAACTTAATCATGAATTGTCATACAATTAAATTGATAAAAAACTTTTTTTACAAGAAAACATCAAACCGGTTGATTTGCTGGCATTTATTGAGGAGTTTCATTGTCTGTCTCCGAAACTCATTATCAGATGTTTGTGAAATTTTTAACGGATCATTTTGGAATAGGTAGTCTTCCACGAACAAAAAATGTTGAAATCCATATAGATATGACGCAACATACATAAAACAAAATAAACATCCAATTGAAAATCTCTTCCTTTTTGAAGTCGGTTACAAACCAAAACTTTTTAATTCAATCCAATACGAAATAATAACCAAAAAATATTACTTAACACATCCTCAATAATTCTAGAGATGGTGAACGTTATCCCTTGCCAATTCTTTAGTCGTATATATGACTAATGGTCCTGGAAACAAGCCAGGCTATTCTAACAATGAAAAATCTCTTTACTGTACCAGTTTTATATGTATTGTACTTAGTATAAATTTTGCCTGCTGTAATGTGCCGTTTTGTAAACGAATTCTATCTTTTTATGGGAATTCGGATGTTGTTTTTGGAAAAATGTACGTAGAAAATTCACCAAATAAGTACATTTTGGTGGATTTGCTGCCTGTTCACCAGCCATATCGTATAATAATAATATTTTGGGACAACTCACACAACGCTATCTGATCCCAAACTAGGCAGAGCCTATGGCAACCAGACAACTGATAAACATATAATTCTAAATACTTACATATTAAAGATAAATTACACCCGGACCTAGAATAACCAATCGTGTTAGGTAGGGATCGAACCCACGACCTCTGACTTAGCAGTCACATTGAGACTAATACAGATTTTAAAAGATGTAAATATTTAAATCAAAGATTCATCTGAAGAAAAGCTTTTGTTTCACCTTTTTATGTAAAACTCCTAAAGCCATTATCAGTACCAAAAGTTCAATTCAGAAAAATACCATCACCTCGTTTAAACCATACTCCAGTATTGTATTTTGTCATTTAGACCCAAAATACTAAAAAAGGGCCGAGTCTTTTGTCAGGGTCCTTTTTATATCCAACATAGGCAGACCTCTGCCGTTAACGCTACTCCTTAAACTATTAAGGGAAGTTAGAGGTCTTGTTAATCTGGCAGCTTTAAACTACCCTCGGTCACGTATGCAACAAAGGAACTATGATGGAGGTTCCGTTTTTATTAAAACGTCCAGTGCTCTTGAGCCGATTTTATTTATGCCCGTCCTTACCAAGTTACTTGGGTAAAGTTTTTGGCAAAATGTGCGTGGTATGTATTGTTTTATTATTTGGACTGTTTGAAACGTGTCCGTTTTTTTATCTGATAACAGGGTTCATAGAGAAATATTAGACCGCTGTCAGTGTGAAAACTTTGTACTGGCAGCTATTCACAAGCGGAACACTGATATACAAAACACGTACAAGCAAGCGTAAGTGATACTTTGATGTTGTTAGCCTCATGTTACGAACTGGTTACAAAAAACTTTATCATAAAATGGCCTCTGGTGTTCTTTAGCTATTGATTTTTTTACAAGTAAATAATAAAAAGGTGTCATACTAGACATTTTTACCAAAACCTTGTAATTTCTTAGAAAATATGTATTTCCTAATACGAGTCCTACTATTAATCCCAGCTTAACCATAACACCAACATGTACCAACATAATCTTGAATGCTAAACTCAGATTTGTTTGTTGTCCTCCATAAAGCCCTATATACCATCCAAATACTGCTATATTTTGCGACGTTGTATTTCATTAAGTACGGCTGTATAACTTACATTTATACCTCAAGGCTTTTGAGGAAAATAAGCATTTCCGTGGAGGAATATGAGCTGAATAAATACTAGTGTAAATATACTCAAGATTTGCGTATTTGGAAAATGGGGATATAGAAAAATATTTCCGTATTTACACTTGTTATATACCTAAATGGAGAACATAACCATCTATTAGCAATAATAGAATTGAATCGACTTACTAAATATTGCGTATTGGTTGAAGGATACTACAGCAACTACAAATACTTACAGGGCAAAAAGACAATGACACGGTATCAAAATTGGTTACATTTTTTCTTTAAAATTATTGCAATTTGAAAAACATCTGGATGTTGAAGTACACTGTCATTGGAACAGTTCGTTTTTAGGAAAAGTTTGAGACATCTCTGCTCTTTTTTATTTAGTTTCCATTTTTTTATTTTTGTTTTCTATGCTAACATATGTGAATGGCAATAGAATAAAAACACCAAATACCCAGACAAAATAACAACAGATAGATTCGCACTCAATTAAAAATCACAGCTGAATCTCACGAACTAAAAATAAACCGGAATAAATTCTGAACAATAAGCAATCAACTGGCTCAAAATCAAATAAAACAAGCTAGACTGTAACTCGAAATGTATGAATCGTAAAATGCTAGTGGATTTACTACCGTATCGAACAACGTAATTCGTTAGTTCATTTTAGAGTTCATTGTTTATGAAAGCAACAATCATTGTTACAACTCTTGTAGTGGGATTTTACAGCTTGAAGGTTTTGTCATCAATGTAAATAAATGTTGATAAACTTTCACGATTTGTACACATTATGAAAAAATATATTAAGGGTCTTAATCGCATGAATAATTTAAGGGAAAATACCCAGTGACCACGGTCGTTGCAATAAGGTCGAAACGTCGGGCATTAAACAAGGTATACATAGATATATATATTTTCATAATCAATGTAAATATTGATGAATTTGTTGTTGCTTTGACAGGCATACATCCATTGCCAGTTGTTTTAGATTTAGAAATATTTTCAACTGCCATAGATCTACTCCCAGACAGCCTACCTATAATTTTGGTTCCAGTTAACGATATCATAAGGAATCTATATTTGATAAAAAAAACCTACTAGTAATCTTTGAATTTCTGTTTCGATTTTCGACATCAAAAATATTTTAACTCCAGTTCTTTATCTTCATTTTTGATCCTTGACCACTGTGTGTATTTCTAGTTTAATACATAAACAAAATAAATTACTATTTATGTATTAAATATAATAAATTATATCTTGAGTCTTGAGTTACGCGATAGTTATTTTGCGTGTAATATAGATCACTTTTTGACTTCGTTCGCACCTTTTCTTTTAGTAACAATACGTGTCTAGTTGTTATATTATTATGCCAAATGTATTTATGCCTATTTTGCAAAACTTTCTTCTTCATTCTTAATATATTTTTTTTCTTTTGAGTCTTTCATCAAATTGGATGATTGTAAGAATTTTCACAACATTGCTTTTAAACTGTAATTGTAAAGGTATTGTTATGAAGTTTACTGTATTAGCCATGTGCATAATATAGTAAACTTCCGAAACACCTGATCCGGAAACACCATGATTCTAAGTAAGTATATCTATGTAGATATACTTACTTAGAACCATGGTGTTTCCGGATCAGGTGTTTGTTGTATTTAGGCCACAATAATCTTACTGTTATGTTACAAACAATGGAGAAGACGCTATCCATAGAGGAAGGTGGATGTGCTATCTAGGTTTATACAATAACGGTGGTTAAGATTTGGTAAACAAGGAGTAACATACGGGTAATACTATTATGTATGAAGGATGCATTATCTAAAGGCGTTAATAATTCATACAAATTGGTATTCTATAACTGATGAAATCGATCAATTGCCTTAGTACATTTTTAGATTTTTGAGATTGACCATCCGCAAACGCCTTTAGTGTTTTCCGATAAAAACAAATAGAATTATCTGTTGCAACCTAAACAACTATAGGTGTAATTATTCATTAGGATATTTTAAAACTAACATCAAAAAATTAAACTTACAAAATATAACAAACCAACTTATATTCATAACATAACATTAACAATAAATACTACGTCGATACATTTTAATCATACATCGTTATATCGACGTACCCCTGTCACCTGCTTAAACCTTCCTTAACAAAGAACGCTCAAAGACCGATACAGATCCACAGCTTATTCGCAATAACAAAACCAACAAAAGATGCCCTCTATTGTCATTAAAAATGACATCAATGTGATGTCAACTTATACTGTCTGATGATTTATAATATGCTTTTGCGGCTGGTCTGTGTTATATAACGGCTAAGAGCTTATTACGGAGGAGTAATATTAACCTTTCTAAAAGCACTTTAAGACGGCTTTATTTCTATTTACCGTATCGGTAAGGGCTTTTGAATGATAGCTACAACTACATTTATTCTCGCCAATTAATAATTTTGTGTGCTGTTTTTCTTTTTTTTTGTGTTGTCTGTTTTTACCCGACTGCAATAAGGAGCGTTATGTTTTTCGAGTGTGTGTATGTGTGTTTATTTCTTTGGCACGCCCTAGAGCCGACGGGCTTGATGGATTTTAGCTTGAGTGGTGTCGTTGAATTTGTCCTAATTGTGAAAGTGACACTGAGTAATAAATTAAGCAGTCGAGTTTTTTATTACTATTAGTAATTTTTATTTTTACTAATTTTTTTTTTTGAACAAGTACCAGTGTTATTGTGTGTGTATGTGACAATGTAGCGTCCAAACGTTTAGTTGCATTTAATCTTTGTTTGACAAATATATTTTCCGCCGTTTTAGAATAATCAATCTTTTTATCTGTTTAACGTATCGGGTTTTTTATAGGTAGAAACAATTTCCATACAAAATACCTACCCAGTTGCCCAGATAACTATGATTACGCTTACAAAACATCCAAAAAAGTGTTCCAAACTAAGTACTTGGATTTTTTTAATAACATTGAATACAATCAACAAATTCCAGAATACAAAACTCGTTAATTACAAAAACTAAATCAAAGTCGCGAGGCGTCATTCCTCTGCAAAATCGCAAAATGACTTCGTACTTGTAACTGGGAGTTGTGTGTCCTTGCCCAAACCAATTATAAAGTTTAATTACTCATAGCCACGCAGACTAGTTTACAGCAAACAACAGATGTCGCTGCTTATGTTCGTTATTCGCTACGTTGCTACTGAGCTATACCTACCAACCTACCAGAGTTGTGTTAAAACTGCTTAATTTATTATCACGTGTAGGTACTTAAATAAAGACTTGATAAATTTAGCTTATATTTTAGAAATATGACGCCAAGAAAAACTTAAAGCGTCTACAACATAATAAATAGAGCCTTGCTTTTGATCAAAACTTAAACATCAATCAACCTCATCATCAATGCGATCTGGTTTCAACAAGAATTTTAGTTTTTAAATTGTGAAAGTCATGCCATTTAAATTGTAATCTCAGTAGAGATTAGTCAAATACGAAAAATATTATATTTTTTTTTAATAGGTAGGAACAAGTGTTTATCTAAACACAAACTCTATTCCTCCTATCAATTTTCCTTTTCGTTTATTCTCATAATCTAATGAAGTAGAAATCCGGCACTACCGATGAGAGATTAGACGCACAATAATAATAATAATATATTGGGACAACTCACACAACGCTATCTGATCCCAAACTAAGCAGAGCTTGTAGTATGGAAACCAGACAACTGATAAACATACTTATATATTTCTAAATACATACATATTATATATAAATAACACCCAGACACAGAATAAACCATCGTGCTCATCACACAAAGTTTTATCCTGGGTGGGGATCACAATGCGCACAGTGATGTGATATTTTAGAAAATTGTCGCTTGTTCATAGTCCTGATAGTTGTAATTCTGAAGGCTTATACACCACTGAAATGGAGGCCCACATAAAATGTAATATGTACATAAATAGTAAAACTTCGAAAACAGGACAGTTGGTACTGCAATAAATTATAAGTGGCCAAAGTCTGATCGAAAAACATGATAAATAGTTGAGAGTCTGCCGAAACACCCTCCACACCGTATTCACACGCACGCTTATGATAAACTAAAATTCACTCGAATCCAGTTATACGCTGAAGGATTTTATGAGGTCATATATAACCACGGCCTAAATCTCCCCTGATCTCGACGCAAGAATTGAGTAGGGTGTGTGACAGTTAGGATTATGGGAAACGTCAATGTGTAGTTGACGGTGCGCTACCACGACTTAGGAATTCTTAATGGTTTACACTCGCTTTATTAAAATAATCGTATTGTCCACTTCAATTCAAGCATATAGTGTCGGTAATGTCATCTATGCTGGCATAAGACAATATATCCATTATTATATTCCGAGAAGACTAGGTGCGCTACTTGCGCATTTTTCCGCCACTATTAGTATGACAGTTTCAAAGACAGGAGTGACAGAGGACAGCGAGTTGGGTTTTGACTATCCAAAAATATCAATGAGAGATCATGGTTTATGACTCGAAATTGAAATATCTAAGTTTATTTCTACATAAATTTAGTATTTATTGTTTACTACCGAAAGTACCCTATTGTAGTACAAATAATAAAAAAAAATGTTTAAAGACCCGATGTTGTTAAAAGCTTAAACCTTTCTAAATAAATAATTAACATAGTTTATTGAAGCGCAGCAGATGTCGACAAAATAAAATTTACCAAAATTGTCAAAAATGGTAAACAACCTCTACTGCTCTACTCGATAGTCTACTATGAATGCAAATAACCGAGACTTGAAACGCTTTTAACCTTTAGGATTCATTTCAGAACCTGCTATTATTTTAACACAAGATATCGACCTTCCATAAACAGTCACCGCCACAGTAATTACAAAACCTCATTTACTAACATCCTAAATTGTTATAACTCAATGCTTTCGTGAAGTATTTTCTAGTTCGTCGCCTCTACGTCGCTCTGAAGCCAATTATAAAGTTTAATGAAGCATCAGCTTGTCCCTTTTACAGTTGCTCACTTACTTACATTATACGAATAGTTAAGGTTCTGAAATTAATGGTGGCTGGTATATGAAAACTCACTGATATGCAGCTACCCTGAGCTACTCTTGATGTGATTATGTACAATACAGTGTATGGAGGTGGCGATTTTGATAATCTACATTTAGGTGTATGAATTATTGTTACAGTTTTGGATCAAGATTATGATTTTGACTAGTTAAGATAACTAATGACAACGCTAATGACAATGTTTTAGAATAATTAATGAACTGTTGATGAAACAGACAAAAATAAGTAAGAATAAGAAAAATTAGTCGTAAGAGCGACGGATTTACAAGCTTTCCGAGGCACGGTACATTAATAATTTAGTTAAAAAGACTGATAATCACACTAATATTATAAAGGCGAAAGTTTGTGAGTATGTGAGTGTGTATGTTTGTTACTTCTTCACGTCTATACGGCTGGAGCGATTTTAATAAAATTAGGTATGGAGTTAGCTGACACCCTGGATTAACACATAGGCTAATAAAACGCGGGTAAAACCGCGGGGCACAGCTAGTGATTTATATTTATTGTTTTTTTGTTTTAAATTTTACGTGTTAATTATTATACATAGCTACAGTATAAAAAAAACAATGTGATGAAATAAATTGTGCGAAAAGAGGTCAGAGTCGTACTCAAAATTGTTTACAGCACAATGACAAGATAACAGGCAACAAAAGGCTTTACCAGAAGACAATTTCATGACACTTAACCATTCAAAATAAGTCCTTTATAAACGGTTTTACATCAACAGAACAGGTCACAACAATTTTATGTGTCGTTCATTTTACGACTCGTGGCAACCCTATAATAGTCGCAAATCCTATCACACAGTAAGGGCTGCCTATTACGGTAAATTGGTAATAAAATTATACGGGTATTATTAATTTGTTTGTGTACCTATCGTGTTTGTATATTTGTGATAATGGGATAACAACCAGTAATATACTCGTATAAGTTTGGAATTCGATTGGCTGATTGATTGATGTAATGAATTTGGGCGTATGAAATCCATTGTCCTCACGAGACAATGCACTTGAGAGTAGGAAATACAAAAATGAAACTCGGATAGAAACAAATGGTTTTTTTCTTCAATTATACCTAATTGAAGAATTATGGCCAATAGGGAAGTTGACTGTCAAGTCAAATCAGTCTCTTTTTATGAAATGTCAAAACGAGAAGTTCTATAGAAATGTGTATAGTATATCAACCTATGACGTCATAAGTTCCTATCGTCCGTCAAATCATTACTTTTAGTATTCCTTTTCATGCTTTTTAATTAAAAAACATGTTAAATTGTAAAATAACAGTTATTTTCAGAGAATTTTAAGATCTACTACCTAATACCTGATTAGTATAAAATAATTTAATTTTATTGTAGTCAACTGCCCAATGTAGTCACAAATATCATTATATTGGGATTAACTTAAATAACTCGACCATGAGTTAAATTTCTAGGTTCAAGTTCCACCAATAACATTACATCAGTCCTCAAACGTAAAGTTTATATGCTACGCTGCTCGTGTTTAGCAAAACAAAAGGTGAGGCCAAAGTTCTGCATCACATTTTGTATGTACTTAACTGTTTGTGTACAACTCTGCACAGGTGCACAATTTTACTAACACAGTCGTACCTTCTTTGAATATTCCAAATAGAGCATTTTGTAAATTTAGGCGAACTTACCCAGTCATCGCTATGGTTCAAAACAACTTTTAACTAAATGGTTTTGAATTGCTATTATACATACAATAGTTATGTCTTACAGGATATATCAACGTTTGAAGTGCATGAGTAAATTTTGTTAACCATTCATTGATATCTACGCGATGGGACTGTGTCCGACTGCTACGCGAGTGGTCGTAGGTTTGATTCCCACCCAGGATAAAACTTTGTGTGATGTGCACGATAGTTTATTCTGTGTCTGGGTGTACTTTATCTATAATATGTTTGTATTTAGAAATATATAAATATATTTATCAGTTGTCTGGTTACCATAGTACAAGCTCTGCTTAGTGTGGAATCAGATGACGTTGTGGGAGTTGCCCCAAGATATTATTAAAAAAATATTATTTCCAAAATGTATTAATAAAAAGTTTTCAAAGTGAAGATACATTAAAAAATAATGTTTGTAGCTTTATTTTAAACTTTCACATCTATATTAATGATGCTAATGTTTACCTACATAAGATAATGGGTAGATTTTTATCAAATGGTGACTTCGTTAGCTTAAATGTTACTAGTGGTAATACTAATAACCAAACAGTATTAGAACTAACAGCAATAATTTCACATAATGACAAAGCAAAGTTAGACGAATGTAAGAAAGTTTTAAATAACGTGCAGCCTGGGAGTGAACGGATAGACGAATAAGCAAACATAATTCGGATTCCTCTCCCAGAACTGAAACGTTCGACTTTAAAGGAATGCAATTTTATCAGATACTGTCTGAACTAAGGCTAATTAAAGTTAAAAGGAATCCCAAAGTTTAGTGAGTGCAACGAACAATGAAACTTTAAGTTGGAACTCGGTGTTTCACACAGTCTTTGTAAGACTACGAGTAAGTATACTAAGTTAAACGTTAGAATTATTTAAAAGAATTCACATTCTATTTTGAATCATAAAAAGTATTTTTTATGGGAAACTATCTTTACATTTTCACCTTAAAATTCCTTTAAAGGATTACTATATTTTATCTTATTTTAAATTTTACTTAACTTTTTACAATTTGACACTAGCATGAAATAATGTTCAGAATAATAATATATTTAAAAATAAACTCAAGACATTATTAAAAATGCTAGTATTCTATTGATTTAGGTATTATGATATTTGTATTTAGTTAGTATTCCATAAGTGGATATTTAATATTATTGGAACTGCGTAGTTTCCACATATGATGATCAAGTAGGGCTTCTAAACAGATTTATGAAATAAACAAAATCTTGGATGTTTGTCGCTACGCAAGATCGCATTGTGATCATTCTTTTTATTAATTCATATTTATTCTAATTTAGGGAACAATTAAGTAGTTTGGAAGATACATTTTTTTGAAGGTCAGTGTCAGCACAAATCAACAGAAGATGGTACCTATCAAATTAAACAAAAAGAGAATTCGTAATCTCGACAAACATCAATAGTTCAAACATGTTTGTCAGAATTTTAGTACTAATCTTATATGTAGGGCAATTTCGTATTTAAAAAAGTATTATTTTATTATTTTCAATAAAATTTTTTATGCCTGTTTTTTTTAATTCACTTTTCCCTTATATTTCACGAAGTAAATGAAATGAATTGATCCTGTGCTGTCTTACTGCTGAGGAGAGGTTACCTCCATTCTTTTCCAAATCTTCCTGTCTGGAGATTTCTCTTCCCACATCTTCTCAAAGACATCCAGATCGTTACGTTTCTTAAGCGTACCTCGACGGCGACGGCCATCATTTGGCGTCCAATGCGTTGATCTGTGCCCACCTGTCCGGGTGCATTCTACTTATCATGTCCCGCCTACTCCTATTTCAATTTAGCTGACAGTTTTATATTTAGTTTGCTACGTTTCATCGTTCTTGGCATTTTATTTTTTTTAAATCATGTCAAAACTTTGACTGGTTTGAAACCATTACCTACGTTCTGAAATATGTAATGCCTAACTGACATCGTATAATTGAAGTTAAATCACAGACGTTCCAACAGGCGAGGCGATGATCAGATCGCCTCGCCTGTTGGAACGCCTGTGATTTAGCTTTCGAGCTACAGAGCAGTATTAGGTTAACGTCGCACGTGCTGTCACAAAGTAAATGAAAATGTTCTATAAATATCGAGTTATTAAAAGAGAAGAAGACGGAAAAACTTACTTTTCTACTAACGTTACAGTTATGGAACATTTAAAACTGAATTTTAAAATTAAAACGATAAAATTAATAGTCTACAAATTAAATAATCTCTCTAATTCAAAAATGCAGTGGGCCAGGCTGGTAGCAATTGTTGACTATTAATTTTGTCGTTTTAATTTTAAAATTCAGTTTTAAATGATCCATAACTGTAACGTTAGTAGAAAAGTAAGTTTTTCCGTCTTCTTCTCTTTTAATAACTCGATATTTATAGAACATTTTCATCCACTTTCTGATGTAAGAACAATTTGATTTTCTAAATCTTTCATACTATTGTTTTACATTTTTAAATAAAATACATGTGAAAGCATTTACATAATAATATATACTCACATAATTGTGATGTAACTATTTAAAAAAAAAATACATGAAATGTGACATTTTAAAAGATCCATTTCAAATAAAACGCGATTTGTCGCCAAAAGCTTCGTAATACAAGCTTAAAATCGAATTAAACAAACGTAGAATAGAAACTGGGTCGCACGATCTAACAGAAACGTTCTCGTAATATGCAGATTGGGATATCATCGCGGTGGATTAGATGGTATTACTAATACAAATTTCGTCTGCGTTTGTTAGACTAAATGTATGAGATGGTTTTCAGAAGCATTGTGTGTTTTCCTATGGGTTAACTCAAATTTTGGATGGTCGATATCGTTTGTAGGATTTGCTTAGTGCGCCATTTATAGTTAAGTTTTAGTATTCATTACACGGGCAAGTCTAATATAGGTATACATTCTTGTTACCTGTCATTATTACCGTTGTGCATGTACTTAAAGCCTATATTGAAAATAATCACGTTCCTGTATATTCTATTAGTCTCTATTCTAAAAGAGTACTAGATTTGAAAAGACATTTGTAAGTTTGTATGTGCAATACACTAGTTTGTATGTATTTCTGAAACTACTAAAATTTGGCATGTTAGTAACTTTTCAGTTTGTTGTTCAGTTTAGAACAAAAGTAAATTTTCACTCCTATTGTTGACAATATGTTACATGTTCCTGTATATGTTATATTACATTACTAGCTGACCCGCGCAACTTCGTCTGCGTAAATTTTCCTCGTTTCGGCCACATTTCTTATTACTGTTCCGCTCCTTATTTCTTCACTATTGAATGGATGTTATTATACATATAAACCTTCCTCTTCAATCACTCTATCTATTAAAAAACCGCATTAAAATCCGTTGCGTAGTTTTAAAGATTTAAGCATACATAGGGATATAGAGACAGAGAAAGCGACTTTGTTTTTACTATGTAGTGATTAGGATTAGATTTCGAGCATTACGTTACAATACTAGGTAGACTGACTGACGACCATGCGCCTGTAATGTAATATTTATGAGTCGATTTTCGAACCGGTCGTTTAATTTTTTTGATGTTACAAGTTATTTCAAAATATTACAGATTGTATGATTACAGGTTGCGCATTGTAATACTTGGTTCTCCTTCCTCACTGCTGTAATGCTCGGAATGCACTGATCGAATGCTCGCGGTGACGGAGCACCCTTATGATTACGAACATAGAAATAGGGATCAACTATATAAATATTTTTATTATAATCGCGACAACGAATGAATAAAGTAAAATCAAAGTATAAAATGCGAACAGAATGGAATAATATCAATACCAAAATATTTTATCGTAGTATTAGAGTTATTAGAACGTTGGCAACCAATTAGGTAATGTTGACAGTTATCCGGCAGTTACAAATTTGCAGCGTTTGTATTAATCCGATATTGGTAATAAACATACTCGAGTTTCCGATTTCAATTATGATAATATTATTAGTATTTACAATTTCATAATTTCCTACTATTACGTCCATAATTTACTAGGTATTTCCTCTAGTTTTATATCCATAAATTACAAAGTTATTGTCATCAAAATAGGTACATGTATTCGGATGTATTTGAAGTCAGCCTCAATGATTCTGTGGAGAATAATGTCCCGCCAATAATGATAAGAGGGAATCAGAGACTAACCAACAACTCAGGAGATAATAATATTACAATGCAAGTGTTTTCGATGACACAACAACATTCTCTATTTCAAAGGCTTAGGGCGATGGTTTAACGAGCTGTCCTGGGCACGGCATGTCCATGCGTCAAACTCGTGAACGGGTGCTACTTGGGGTGACTGGTTGGCCTTGTCATTATCATTTTATAGGTCTATTATAACTATATTTTTAATTAGTGGTTCATAAATAAGTATGACCGAATCACATGTTGCCTTTACCCTCTTCTGTATTTTTGTAAGTTGATACTCCTATCCACACCGCAGGAGGCTAATTCATTTAAAAATTGATTATACCAGTTTACGTACTATAGTTATTGCTTGCGTGAGTTTCATGGTGTAGTGATTGCAGCATCTTACTGGCTTTACTGTATGTATACAAATATATTGTAAAAAATGGCATTTAGTAAAAATGGCCATGAGTTTTTATTGCCAAGTTCTTTTCTCACGGCTTTACTCTTGCGAACTGGGCATTAAATGTAGAATCATTCTATTCCAAATTTTGTCTGACGTTCATAAGCGTTGCATTATTGCCAAGTTCTTTTCTCACGGCTTTACTCTTGCGAACGGGGCATTAAATGTAGAATCATTCTGTTCCAAATTTTGTCTGACGTTCATAAGCGTTGCATTTGTAACCTAAATGAATTAAGTATTTTGACTTTTTGGCACTGTTGAAAAATGTCATACCCCATGACATTTTTCAACAGTCGCCAATCTATGGACCGATAATAGTAATGTTGCCACTGATTCACAGACTTCTCATCCATAGGGGTGGATGAGAAGTCTGTGAATCAGTGGCGACACCATACTTGATCTACTAATCTATTATCATGTAGATATTTTAAAACATTCCTTCGCTAACTCACAAGACAATATTTACATATACGGAACTCATGTTCTGTACATAAGCTCGTCTAAGTAGTTCGTCAAACTTACCAGTAAGCACGAGTTTCAAACCTAATACAGTTTACATATTAATAACGTATTATTAACAAACTTTCAATAAACTATTTGTGAAACTACAGTATAATTAGAATGTTGATATAAACTTGAATGAGGCCTGTTTTGATAACAGCGAAGGCGTAATGATACTGTTAAGTGTAATGAAGCACTGAAAACTAATTCCCTTAGTTATAGTTGCACTGTTATACAATATGCCAAAAGTCGATGAAGGAAGCTAGTTGACAAAATCAGGAGTCACGATATTCAGGAAGAAGTAAAAGAAAAGAAAGAGAAGACTGAAAGATACACAAGATGAGGCAACAACTGCGCTTCTAATATAAAAATTAAATAAACAAGAAAATAATAACTTTAAAAAGACGCCTGCCTTTGTAAAACCCACTAATTCATACTTGAAATTGTCCTAATGTGGCCTTTATTTTAATTATCAGACAAAAAATAAATCAAAATCTTTAATGATACTTCTAAAGTTACATTTTCGTGCATGGCGACCGATCGCGGCCGCGCGTGGCTTACGACAAGCAGCTGACGCGCGCGGCCGATGCGACAATAGAGTATGAGAATGTATGGCGCCATTTCCAAGGACTGCGGCCGCGATGCACGGAAATGTACCATAAATGTACCACAAGCATCCAGAGTTGGTTTTTACCTATGTTACCCAGACTCATTATCAATTCTAACAACTCTTCAAGTAACCCAATGGGTTCCAACGTTTATAAGTTGAATAAAGAGACTTACAAACGTATACGCCTACACAAATGAACCCAAACTCTACACAAAGTAACCCGATTATTTTTAAATCTCTGCCGAATTTTAAAACAAGAAATACAAAGGAATACTTATATTTGAAGTCTTACCTAAAATATTCCCGTTTGCTTAAAACGGATTCAGTGTAACTGACAAGGTTATCAACAAACTTATGTAGGTATATGCAAATTTATCAGCCCTGTCAACCCACTTAATATGGAGTTATGCATGCAAGACAGTACATATTATTTGAACTAGAAGCCAAATTCAGTAATTGAGACTTTGGTAGCCAAGTGTGAATTTGTTAAAGCTATATCGTACTAATATTTTAAATCCGAAAGTTTATGAGAACAGATTGATGGATCTATTTCATTCAAAAACTTCTGAATGGATTTTTATGAAACTTTACATTAATTTAGAAGATCCAATGTTCCAAGATCTCAGTCGTGCCAGACCTATTTTATTTTCTGACAGATAAAATGTGGAGCTTCGGGTAGTGTTTATATTACATTGTAAAGTTAAGATTTATAATGGTAAAATACAATGTCAAATATGTCAAATGATTTATGTAAATAAACATTCACATCTATATTACATAATTGTTTAAGAAATATGTCACTTTTAAGAGGCATTTCCAACGACACTTAACAGCAGATTTGATAGCTAATCAGTTGATTCTTAATGGAATAAGAAAATATATAACTCAATAAAATTAACATGTGGCTTTGTTGCAAGTTAAACGAAGCACAAACCACCAAACACACTTCCATTACACTAGAATGATTTATAAAATAGACTTGGCGAATTGCCTTGTAGATTTACGCCTCAGAATAGTAACAAGTTCAACTACTTCCGATAAACTGCTATTGTCGTTTGAAATATGTGGTGATTCTAAGTGATTGTGGTAGCCGATGGCCCGTACATCGTAAACCTGGCTCTGAGAGGTGCTAACTCAAATTTTATTGTACGGCTTCAGAGTCAGCTCGACTTGTGAGTTGAAATGGAATTCTTAGTGGCTCCTTTCGTTATTTGTGGACGTGTACTCTTCTGGTGAATATGAAATATTGATACTGTGATATTTTTTTCACTGTTTTAAATAAGTATCCAATATTGTCTGCGCTAATGCGCTGAACGATTTCAATCAGTATTCAAGTTAACTTAAACTTATTTATGTTCTCATAAGTATTAAATATGACAGCTGATTATATCATGTGGTTTCTAAAAGACTTGTTCTAAAGATTTTGTTTAATCGACAGCGATGTCAAATCAAATCAATCTGAAACAATAATTAGACCAAAATTTGATAATATTGGATCGTGCTTTTACATAATTATGACGTTTTCTCTATATAATTAGTTAGTCTTCAATCTAATTGCCGCTTGACAACATGTTTGATTGATTTTTGTTTATCAAGTTTTGGACAACATTTTATCACTGGGTCCGTATTCACTAAGTTTTTTTATGCGTAGCTGTCTGTAGACCAATAAGACAAGATTTTGACAGTTAAAAGCGCGGGCTTGATGTGAAAACGAAAAAAAAGATAGTGAATAAGGTTGACCGTCGCATACGTCATTTGATATGTAATATTCTGGGAACAAAAGAAACGTTTTATCGATGGCGGCCTCAAGTAAGTAAACTAAGAACCTCCAAGCTCCCATATTTACAACTATTAACAAGGTAGCCTGAAATTGACCAGTGAAGTGTGTTAATTTTAAAGAAGGTTATGTTTTTAAACTACTTACGGTTGAGTAAACATTGTGCCTCTTCGTAATATAAGTGATTTATAGATATAGGTACTCGTTCAATGTTATTAAAAAAGACAATATCAGAATAAATAAAACATTATACCTTAAATGGACTTATCTGACAAAAAATTACTAAAGATACTGTTACTGGAATTAATCAAACCAGCCTCAAACTAAGCTGTAAAAGGGTACGAACAAAAAGTTTACGCGTTTGCTACTCAATCATGGCTGAACAGGTGAATGCCAAATAAAATTTTGACTGCATCAGTAGCGCACTGGGATTGCGTAATGGCTGTGTTGTACAAGAGGTTGTAGGTTTGGTTGACTTGTGTGGGAACCACGGATTGTTTTACCAAGTCTGGGTATACCATGTATGTATGTAAAGTCTGCGGAAATTGTCTATTTAAGAAAAAAGGAAGATATAATAACAAAAAATGTAAAAGCAAACTAATAAGTTATTAACAAAAACGAAGGCAAACTAAACAAGGAAAGGCACGAAAAAGCGACGCCTGACTGTCTACTATCATTGATTTATGAACAGTTTTAGTGTTGGTTGTTTTGTAAATTTGTGTACATTCATGGATTTTTATTGCCGACTGTATCATGAGAGTCATTACAGGGAAAACGTCTTAGCTGTTTACTATCATAATATTATCTACTATGGACTCTGTCACGAAGTTAATATCGTTGTTTGCTGGTTATGACTATCATCAAAAGAAATAATGAAGCTAATGTGTAACCTATACTTTAAAAATCCCCAAAATGTGAACTGATTTTTATAAATGAAACATATATAAGGATCATTGTAAGGAAATCAGCTTTTAATTTAAAAAAATACAGCGTTTTAGACAGAAACACACAGACTTGAACCTTATAACTCTCTTTCTGTGTTGCTAAAAAAACAGTTGCAATTTTTCAATTATTCTTAAATTATGCTTACCTTTTAGACATGTTTAAAAATATTTCTGTCGCCACTGCTCCTTTTTTTAAAGTGACAGTGATGGCTTGGTAAATTACAGCGTCTTATAATTCAGTTTAATTTAAGTATTCGGCTTTTGTATGATTGTAAGATATTATTGGTTGACATAACTAACATCTTTTTCTCTTTCTTTGCAGAATCTTAAGAATCAAATCATGACAACGAACGTGTGGGTAGAACAGGTGAGTGAATGAAGTATTTTTCCTAGTATTACATGCTAAAAGATCTCGTATTTTTTTAAACATTAGTTTCGAAAAACAACTTGGTACATTTGTCAATCGCCGATGTCTAAAGTACTTTAAATACTTTGGCTTCTCGGGCCACAAACATTCGACTAAATAAAAATACATACAATATGAATAATAACATTTGTTTTTTACCACAGTTGTTTGTGAGGTCTTCAATCGAATTTTTCAAATTGTGCAAAGAAACTCAATGTATCAATGTTGAGTACATTGATACATTGAGTTTCTTTGTTAATTTAATTATTAACCTAAAAATTCAAAATTCTTTATTCACTAAGGATGTAAAACAACTCTTGTGATACGTCAGGATTCTAAATGTACATACATGTAATGCCAAGTTCGTAAACAATAGGTAAAGCCGGAGAAAAGAACCTGGCAATAATACATGTATCTAAACCACTTGCCAATCATACCTAAGGTAGGATCTAAATAGAGACTACGAATATTTGCTTGAAGTCAAAATATTTAGGTACTAACTTTCGTCCGCGGCTCCATCCGAAAGTCAAAAAAAAGAAGGAAGGAGCTGGAATTCATTAATGACGATAAAATATGACTCCGGGACTCAAATTATCTTCATACTAAATTATCTTCATTCATCTAAATCAGTTCAGCGGTTTAAGCGTGAAAATGTAATGGTCTCCTAACCGATGTCGGCGGCCAATCTTGTTAGAGACTAGCTAACTACGCAGGAGATATAATAGTGCACTCTCTATTCTCTCACTCTCATAGTCCGATGGGACGGAAATCCGACACAACTGGAGAGAGATTAGGCACAGGACCGACGGCTTAACGTACTCTACGAACCACGGAGATACCCATCTATGGACCGCCAGTGGTACTATGTACCCGACAGTGATCAGTCGATCTGTTAAATCACCACTGAGTCAGAAACTACTGTGAAAACGTAACCAAAAGACAGACAAACAGCGTTACTTTCACATTTACAATATACAATATCGCTGTCAACGAAATTGAAGAAGTAGTCATATAATTGGAAAAGTACAGAATCAGTTTAAGGTGTGTACTTTTTAGTATAAGTAAACCTTCACGTTGCCAATGTAAAACAAACCGACCACGCGAGATCATAACTGAAGTGAAAACGTTACAAACAGGACGCGTCTCATTTCCGTCTCAACACAGCAGGCTGTATATCATTGACAAATGGCTTACCCGGAAGGGACAGCGACTTGTCGACAAGTAGGGATTGTCATTCTTTCAACGGACACCCGCCTGTCAATTTGAACGTGATTAATGGAATACCCGCATTTGTTTCCTTTTAAAAGTCTTGTGAATAATTGTTGAGGAAAGTTGAGAAGTAGAAGGAATTGAAGGGATTAGGGTGTGTGGTTTTCTGGCCATATTTAGGACCTTTTGTGTGGGTCAATAATAATTTTATTGAATAATGAACCGACATTTGTATCACTCTAAGATGCTGCCGTACATAGAGCAAAAGCTATGCCATGGAATGGGCTACAAATTCCGGCGTTATGTCTTCAGACTTTTACGGCCGTTTAAAAAACTTTATCTATCGATCGATTTTGCTGCTAGAGATATATATTTGACATAAGCTCCATACAAAATATGCCAAAATTCTAGCTCCAGTAGTCAAATCTATTGACATAATTATTGACTATTGAAAACAGCCATAAGAAGAAAAAACCGAAAAAGCTGTAGATAACGTTCATACAATGTACGCTTGATGCATCCACACAATAAGCCTGTGAACCACGACACCTTATCTCGGAACACCTTTCGATCAAAGTGGTCTGAGTGTCCGTAAACGATGTCTATTTTAACTAATGTTCTGATTTTTATTATTATTATCTCCATTAGTTTTTTAATATGATGTATAATATATTGGCAGCAGCACCTTACCTGCGTATACAGAGTATAAAAAACATTGACAATTTGAAAATTATGGCCGTGAGTTTATATTTCCCTGTTTTTAGGGTTGCGTACCTAAAAAGAATAAAACGGAACCCTTATACGATCGCTTTGTTGTCCGTCCGTACGTCCGTCTGTCTATCAAGACGCTTTATCTCGGGAACGTGTGAAGGTATCAAATTAAAACCATATAATTAGGCTTACAGCCCCTTGAAACAGTGAAGGAAACTTCTCAGTTAACATAAAAAAAATACGGCCTATTAACTATAAGATCTATTTATAATATTTACCTTCAAATTTGTACAGAACCTTCGGTGTGCAAGTACGACTCGCGTTTGTACGTTTTTTTTTTTCGTTTTCCCCGGCTTTAACAATGCCTTTGCGAACTTGGCATTACATGTACAATCATGACTTTTCACAGGCGTCGCTTTTGCATTCTAAGTGAATAAAGAGTTTGGATTTGATTGATTATAGATACACAATATGCAAACAGCATTGGTCGACCAAAGTACGTGTGAAGGCCACCTTCTATACTTTCGATATTTTATAGTCACTCTTAGTTCAATCGTACACTCAGATCCGACTAATATTATAAATCCGAAAGTTTGAAAAGATGAATGGACATTTGTTGCTCTTTCAAAAACTGCTTAACGGATTTTGATGCAACTTTACAATAACGTAGGTTATACATCGGAATATCTCATAAGCTACAAAAAGAAAACATAACATTGAAAAAATCGCGGGAAAACGCTTGTAATTCATATGTTAAAGCTTAACACTAGTCGTCAGATATGAATTATTTTACAAAATCTGTAGACATACTCACGTTAAGTATACTTAACTACCAACAAACATCTGTTTATTTAATACATATTATCAGGCATCATTTATTTCATATTTATCCATGTTATTTATTTTACGTATTCGTTGTGTAAAATAACAAACAAAGTTCTCGGTATTATGAATAAAATAATAACGTTCTGAACTTGGTTGAACATTCCAAGAAATCATTTGATTTACATTTGTATCACAATTTTGACAATAAACTGATTCCTCTTACCAATACAAAAGCTTTATTGGTTTTTAGAACTGGATCATAAATAATATTTCTGATATTGTGAGCTTATTTAATGGTGTTTCAAAGTTAACCGCTCGTTATGTGGTGATTATATCTAAAAGATAAATAAAATAAAATAGCTGTTATTGATTCCTTACGACATGCTAACAATATTTAAAAACAAACTTAGAAATTAATAATAATATGTATACTATGTAGTATCGTTTTTAAGCGTCTATGGCGGTAAGTTCTCCCCTTCTTTCAACCTTGCTCTGTCTCTTACGAGTCTGTTCCAGATATTTCCCATTATCTTGGTTATTTTTTATGGCCATTTTTTATTTATCGGGTACCAGTTTGTGGTTATCTTTGTCAATCCTTCGTCATTATATCATTGAACACCCTATATTAATATGCCCCCTGCCATTTCTGTCATGTTAAACACTTCTTAAGTGGAAAGTTACGTCAGAAGTATGGTATGCCTCTGTGACAGATCATCAAAATGACTTAATCATTCTTAATTATTTATGAATGATGGTGCTACAGTCTCGGGCCAACTTCTACAAAGTAAAAGATACCGGTTCGATGCCTAAACAATTTGCAGGTTCGATTATAAGACAAAATAACGTTACTTTGTTTATTTATGACCGTGAATTGTGTTTGGTGTCAAAAATACTATTTTCAACTGGAGTCTTCAAAAATATTAATTTTAATGAGTAAAATATAGACTTGCTTGCCATGTTATAGAGTGATTGGTCTCCTCTCCTAGAATTTTAAACCAAGTTGCAGAAAATCTTTGTTCTACATGACGTCGTAAAATCAAAATGTTTCACCGTAAACATTTTGTACAGAAACTGTGTATATTTAGATAAACGCAAATTACACCAAGGTTTTGCTAAACAAGGAAACATGTCTGTAAATATTATTTTCCACTCCATTTGGCGTGGAACAAACATACAAGATTTATATTAGGAACACTAAAAACTTTTGTTTTATCGTACGCATAAATTCTGTTGTTTGGTATGGTTATTTTAGTATTAACTGTAATAGTAAAATATGAAAATGAAAGTGTTGGTAGTCATTATCCACTTTCAATTTTGCTCTAGATTTTTTTCATGCATAAATTGAATTACCTATTGAATTCATGTTGCATAAAAGTTAAAACATGAATTCAATAATATGTAGGTACACTATTGCAATCATTCCAGTTCCTCCTTCAACTGAGTATTTAAACAACCTTACTCTAATCTCAATCCTAGCCTCTCTAAGGTCATCCATCTTACAAACTGGGACAGATCCTTGAAAACTTGGAGATTTGTCAACCCTTAACAAAATATATTCGGACTCACAAACTATAGCATTCCAACAAATAAATCGTAAACTTAGTTGTGTGATCATAACATTTTTATTATCGCGGGACCAACTTGTTTGGAGGAAAACTTTGGATTGTCAGAATGAGATGCGAAATGGCTGTCGCAGAAATAAGGGAGACAAAAATAGTTTTAGAAGGACGTGATAGGAGTATATAATAATCTGTATAGATATACGAATAGAAGTCAAAATTGTCAAACAGAACTGTATCTAGTTCTGATAAGAAACATAAAAATTAGGATCACTATAACCACACAGTTTTTTTGCCGCTCTGAATAATCTATCTAACGATGGATTTGGCAACTAAATGTAAATTTTTGTGATAATTATATTGTATGGAGTTTATGTGAAATATATAGCTCTAGTAACCAAATCCATCGATAGATAGGTTATTAACACAAGCCGTTAGTAACACTAAGAAGGGATAATCTTTTGAATGTATAATTTTGTATGCCCATAGAATTAGGGGATTAAAGAAGGGATCAAAGTTTATTTATGAATATGTCATATTTTTAAAGTTGACGTAAATGCTGACAGAGCCCCAGGAATGAGCTTTCTTCATAATTTTCTGCTGTTAATCAGTCTCATAATAAGTATGGATACAAAATAGTTAAATGTATCCGGCGAACGAGCAAAGTTCAGTTTGTTTTCAAGATGTCCAAATTCAGAATGGAAGTCGATTTTTGACAAATTATTACTTATTAATCAACATTTATTACTGACTTAGCGTATAGGTAGTACATTACGTGTTCCACTAACTACTAGATCATTAAGTATCACTGTTTTAGTACCAACACTGACTTATCTAGATTGGAAAACACTAAAATATTAAAATCACCAGTACACAACATATGGCCTTAGGTTACTGTCAACTTACCAAAACTATCGATTTCAATCAATCCAAAGCAATCATGGAACTTTCAGAAACCTCTCACTCCGCACTCGTTCCGTCCTTAATATTTTCAATAACGACGAGCGAACTTAGCAAGAAACATATCCGACGAAATAATATTTTCAGATATAAAAACAAGTTTTAGATGTGTATCGAAACAGACCGGCGGGCGAAGGGTTTTTACCCAACCGTCTCCTGCAGGGTATCATAAATCAACCCCCGTTTACCTCACCTACCAGTTAACACACTTTTCAACTACCCCCTGGATATATCTTTCTGCTTCATATATATTTTATGCGGCCTCATATTTATTATGTACGTGCTTATTGTGATTATCGTGGGTGTTGCACTATTAAATATTAAATTATGATAAAAGTTTAATGTCATTTTCGACGTGAACTGCTACTCGTGTGTTCTGAAAGTGTTTTTAATGAATATGTTGTTTTCTGTTTTCTGATAAAAATAGGTATTGATAAATAAGAAGTTTATGTATTCAGCGCTCGCTTAAAATACCGTCTCTAACCATGGTCTCTTAAAATAAGCGGTCAGCGTATATCAACTGCAATGTTATTCGTATAGTAATCTGCAAATTCCATTTTGACGTTTTTCAGATAATTTACCATTGTGTGGAAGACTACGCGAAGGCTCTCGCGTTTTGATGTGTGTCAGAAAACTAACAACATTTGGAAAAACATGAAAATCTCAAAAACTTTGCGAATGTCTCCCTACGCTTATGCTACTCGTGTATTCGTATGAATATGGAGAACCGATATAAGACAGTCAACACATTCTCATATTTCTTCCATTCGTGGAATATTATTAACAAAGTAAATTAGAATAAGTAATTATTGTGTATGTTGGTTAAATATTCCCCTAGATTTAAACTACGTTACGAGTTATAAACAAACTTCACCATTTGATGACGCATTGTGTAAAGGTCTCTTATGTTATTCAAGTTCAGATAGCAATAGAGGGATGAAGAAAAATAAAGACGAGCATAGATGCAACCAAATTAACCTCTGGCATCTTTACAAAATTATCGTTAAAATGTGAAACTATAAAGCACAAGAAAAATGGGTAACAGTATAATGTTGTAAATAAAAAAACTTTTAATTTATTTGACATGTACTTTAATATGATAAATAATTATTCAGTTAATCACTTGACACTCAGGTCATTTATAAATACCTAGTTTCTCTCACCACTGCCCTATCCAACGGAAAGTAAGAATTATTAAAATATATATATTACGGGTCTTAATCGCGTGAATAATTTAAGGTAAAATACCTTGTTTATTGCCCGACGTTTCGACCGTATTGCAACGGCCGTGGTCACGGGTCAAATTATTCACGCGATTAAGACCCGTAATATATATATTTTAACTAGCTGTCCCGCGCAACTTCGTCTGCGTAAATTTTCCCCATTTTTGCAAACATTTTTACTTGCTGCTCCGCTCCCATTAGTTGTAGCGCGATGTTTTATAGCCTATAGCATTCCTCGATAAATGGGCTATCTAAAAGTAAAATATTTTTTTCAATTTGGACCCGTAGTTTCTGATATTATCGCGTTCAAACAAACAAACAAACTCTTCTCTCTCTTCTAATATTATAGTATAGTTATAAATGTTAGGGGTGGATAACCCTTATCACTTAGGGGCATGAATAATAGATTGTAATTTTCCCTTTTTTCTTCCTTTTTTTTATAACATTTTTCATTGCTGCTCCGCTCCTATTGGTCGTAGCGTGATGTTATAACCTATAGCCTTCCTCGATAAATGGGCTATCCAACAATAAAATATTTTTTTCAGTGCAGCCTAGTTGTTCCTGAGATTATCGCATTCAAACAAACAAACAAACTCTTAGGGGTATGAAAAATAGATGTTGGCCGATTCTCATAGATACCGGATAAGCACAAAAAAATTCATCAAAATCGGTCAAGCCGTTTCGGAGAAGTATGGCAACGAAAACTGTGACACGAGAATTTTATATATTAGATAATGTGTACAAATCGCGAAAGTTTATCAACATAGGAAAGGAAAGTAAGAATCCATAAAAACGTTACCAAAACAATTGATATCTATACTAATATTATAAAGCTGAAGAGTTTGTTTGTTTGTTTGTTTGAACGCGATAATCTCAGGAACTACTGATCCGAATTGAAAAATTCTCTCACTGTTGGATAGCCCATTTATCGAGAAAGGCTATAGGTAACAACACGTTACGACTAATATGAGCGGAGCAGCAATGAGAAATGTTGGAAAAACGGGAAAAATTGACGCATACGAAGTTGCGCGGGACAGCTAGTATTATATATATTTCGGGACTAAATCGCGTGAATTATTTAAAGGTACCTTTAAAATAACCTTTTATTTACCCGAAATATATCTAATATGTATACAAATCGCGAAAGTTTAAAAACAATAATTAAAACCATTGATATTGCCAAAAGTGCATTTGAATTGTTCTAGCGGTCTATCTCAGCAAGTTCAGATAGACAACTTTAATTAATCTATTAAAATGTCACAGAACATTCTAGTCCTGGACAGGTGACCACAATTCACGCACTCGCAGGTTCCACCGTCAGCTGTTCTATCCGTTCCATACAACATCCCAACCAGTGTCAGTGTCACACACATATGATACTCGTTCCGATGAAGTCTGGAACAGGTAGTTTTCAATATGTTAACGACACTATTTAAAATGAAAATTTAAATGAAATCAATTAATGAAAACAGTTTCAACAGGTAACGCCAAAGGAGGTGTATTAAAAGTTTGCGAACTGGTCATTAAAAACTCATGCGGTATTTTGCTTCAGAAGTTAATAAGGAATTTATAAAATATTTTTATGTATCTGCATGTGGCATTTTAGCGGGTAGGCATTAAACATTAATTATATTGGGACAACTAACATATCGCCATCTGATCCCAAACTAAGCAAAGCCTGTATTGGCAACCAGACAACAGATAGACATAAAAAAACTGTGTAACCGTGTGTTATAAAAAGTATTCAACTTTTTGTCTCACGCTTCGACAGGTGTGTAATATGTATACATACACATTATACTTAGTATAAGAGACGTAGGAATTAGGAGATTAAATATTTTTTTTATGATAGTAAGTAGCGAATAATAAGAAATATATAAGTACCTATATAGTTTTCTGTCCCGGCTCTCTAACTAATACACATATTATTTTAGATATTGTAGTATATAATTACTGTTTTTATTATAATAAAAAAAGTAGATGATCAAATAGACGACGACGGATGGCTTATAAAAAATATTTTTGGGAATCTTAAAATTATATTAAATTGATATTGTATTTTTTCTAAGCCTCTCCGGGTTTATATCAAACTTAAACAAGATTTTGATGTAGGTAAGTTTAATGTCAAAATGTACTCGCACAATAAATCATTCTGGAACCGCTTTGATGTCGGTCAGAAGTTTTAAATGGAATCCAACTCGCCGGTCAAAGTTCGCCCAGTTTAAGGTGAAATTGGCTTCAAGAGATTTTCTATAATTAAAAGTTCTTCAAATTTTTTTCTCCATCTCCCTCTTTCATTGTGCTAGCGATCTTTGTTCTTTTGTGTCCATAAATGAATTTCCTTTTGGAAACTTTGTCGGTTTTATACAAAAAGCAAGGTTTATTAGATGCATAAGAATGATCCTAAAATAGATTAAAGATAAGAGACTATCAAGATGTCTCTTGGAGTTCCGTCAACTTTTGAAATAGATACTCAGAATTTTGTGTGATTTACGAATACCTTTAATATGTTCATCTATCAAGATGTCTCTTGGAGTTCCGTCAACTTTTGAAATAGATACCCTGAATTTTGTGTGATTTACGAATACCTTTAATATGTTCATAAGTTCTAATGAATTTGGTTATAGGACTGGATATCTGTCAGTCTTTGAATTGGATGATTGGTTTTTATTGATGGACCATTAAAGAAACTAATTCGATTACAGGTCCAGAACAAAAAGTTTTTAAATCCAATGAGCTCACCTGAAATAAATAACCGATTACCTTCTAACATTCTCTTTAAAAATTAATTAAATAAATGTTTTAAAAACACCACATCTAACGCATACTTGAGTCGAATTCTTGCCGAGTTACCGGCGAGGGCCTCCTACAACATTCCAACATTTTTGTTACCAACAATCTCCCGTATTATCGTTTGTTTTTCGCTTTGTTGATGATATTTTGGCTTATTCGCATTGGGAGTTATTTCATTACTTCGTTATTCATCGTTCGAATTGTTTTCGTGAACAGAAAACAACACTTGGTTTGAACTTTTTCATTTCGCTCATTCTGTTTCTGTTATTAGTTTGAAAATAAATGAGCAAACTTGCTACATTTTATTCTCTTAATTACGACTTTATTGTAGGGTAATATTCAGAATAAACTCATTTATAATTATTTTAAATCATTGCTAAAAGCCGTCTCAATTTTTTTTAAATACCATTCAAATTTAAATAAGATTACTCGCAACATTACAAATAACATTGAGGGGACTGAAAATAAACTGTAGCTTCCCATTACAAAAGTGTCCACAACCCAAAAGATCCGATGAAAAAAGCCGAGCTACCAGGAAATGGCTGGCGCGGTCAATTGAAACTCTTGACAATTTGCTCGCCCCACGGGCGCGTTAAAAACCCTGAATTTTTAATATTAGACACCATTTTTTTGACAAAAAAATTACAAAGCTTTTCATATTGCGTCCGTTTCGATTATCCAGAAGTATTTCGTAAGCGTGACAACAATGGATTTCAAGGTTTTGTTGAACTGAAAATATTACAGTTCTTCATATTTACACACTCACATGAATTTTAAGTTTAAAAACAAATTCTGTCAATGTTATCTAGCGAGCAGACTACTTCGATCAGTGGGATAGCGATTTTCATTTTTTTAATCATAGTTCGTCTACTCTTTTAATACCGAAATTAAACAAACAATTTTAGTTGAATAATTTGTTAATAAAAAACACAAAAATGTCGATTTATGATTGTCGTCAGACCTTTGATTCTGAGTAACGACAATTTAAGAACGTTCAAAGTCATAACACAAACGCAAGGCCGCAATGTGCGTAAATTAAATTTCGTTTTAATGAATCATAAACTTAAGGTATTTTGGTTGAATCTCGTAAAGCAAACATCGACCCTTAAGCAAACAGTGAATTGCGTTGTACGCGAATATAGTCCTATAATAATATGATACAGAACAATGCTGAGTGATCATTTTTAATGTGTTATGTTTCATATTTCGTTATGAGTTATAGTATAGAGGGGAGTAATACAAGAACTGTTTTAAATCTCCTTGAAATATTTTATCCAGTATATTATGAATTCCGTATTTTTAAAGAGTAAGACGAACAACTAGCTGACAGAGTAAAGTAAGGTTACCGATGCTATAAAACGAGTAGCTAGTCTGAAATGGCAGTGGTCAGAACACATGGCCCGGAAACTTCGGGCAGGGCCTTGGGGTGAGAAAAGACCTACACGTAGACCATAAATGCGATAGAAGGGTTACAATAAGAAAATTGCAGGATAAAACAGCAAAAAATTAGATTGAAGTAGCGCAAGGGCGAGTTAGATGGCGCAATCTGAAGGAGCCTACACCAAACTGGTTGAGAACAGCTGAAAAAAATAAGATGAATTTACTTGGCTTGATTATCATATATATGTATACAACGCAGTATAATTTAGTTCAGTTTAGTAATTTAAATTCATATACATAATTTTATGCTATATGCCTCAGAGGCGCAGTGGTATTGCGTTTGAATGACTGCTGTGTAAGCAGCATTAACGGTTTGATAGCAATATAGGACACGAGTCGAGTTTTTTCTTATTTTACAGTATGTAATAATTCATTAATTCAATTAATCAATTACCTACCATGTGTTCGTCCTCTGCTGTTCATTAATTGTTTTATAATTATTATTAATAAATAGCTCTACCATTTAATAATCACATTCTGTATTACCCTCCAAAGGAATTTGCTACTCGACAACATAGCTACTAAACCAGGAACCTGTTGCTAATTGCACATTATTGCAATATTGGAGTCCAACTATTGGTGTAATTGGTTCGTGTGACAAACACCCGCTTGATGTTATCAAAAGCTGAATCAATTAATAACTAATCAATGGTTCCTTTGATATGAAATTATGCTGGACGTCTTATCGAGCTGGCAATTTGGGGGTAGTAAATGAATTGGATATACTCTGTTTTGTCAACAATTACAATATTTGTACTTTCTGTATTTGACTAAGGCAGCTAATCTCCAAAACGGCTGTAAGGAAGGATTTTGACGGGACTTTCACTGTCAGACAGCTGAGGATGTAAGGAGTAGCTTAAGCTATTTTTTAACATCACGCTAACGTCTTTAAGGAAAGAACAGTACTGAAACTTCACGCGGACGAAGTCGCGGGTATATCTAGTGTAATTATAAAGTTATGCATCAGCCTAGACCACATATATCGTAAATAAAATAAATTATTATATTTTTATTGATAACTGGAATGAAAATCTTACTTCGAATTATTGAACTTAATTTTCATAGCTTTAAACGAAACATACACAAGCAAAGACGCTTTCAAATTAAGGCTACATAGACAAATTTAAATTGAGTTTTGCAACAGTAATTCTGCCTAACAGAGACTACGAAGCCCGCCAAAATAATAATTGAGTTCAGTACTACACAGAATGTATCATTCTTGTGCCAATGTTTTGGTTAGAAAGTTCAGTCGCTAGAAATATTTTGAGAATATTTTGAGCGCTATCGATATTGTTTAGGGACTTTTAATGTGACTTCAGTGTCGTGTTTCGTCCTGTCAAATTGTATTCCATCCTTTTGAGTGCCAATTTATATAATTTGAAATTATCCTATTAGTCGCTTTTGAAGACATCATGGAGAATTCTTAATGTAAAATTCTTCACGGTACTCAACTTGAGTTAACTCTTATAATTTTAGTAGCGACACTTTTCGCCTTCGTACAGTATTTCTCCACTTTCTTTTTATGCAGTAAATGTTATTGAAGTACATTACTTTTTATCAATGATAGTATAAACATCTAAACGTACAAACAAATAGCACAACAGCAGTGGCAGTTCTTACGAGCACCTTGTGAATAAAAAATCATTTTCGATTAGATGAACCATCACAACAGAAAAAGAACCATTTTTGATTAGTTAAACCATCCCCAATTTATTCGGTTTGAGTCATTTCACATTGATAAATATTGTGAAAATATGTCACGTGATATATACCTTGCGGATCTCAATATTTATCCAATTTCAAAACACAAAATAATGCAGAAAAAGTTGGTAAGTAATATAATATCCCCTGAGATTGTGAAAGGTTCGCCATCTGTCGCTTTGTGATAATAAAATTGTGTCTAAAAGTACGCAGCGAGTTCTAATAAAATATTTTTGCAGATGAATCATACATTCAACACACGAAACGAGATAAAAGGATTAATTTAAGATTTATCAATTTAGGACCGCTATAAAATAATTACATCGAACTACCGTCTAGCTTTATGCTAACCTGACAGTTCTTTTGGAAAGCTTGTCGTACAAAATTTGCAAATATTCAAATGAACTCTTAACAATAATCACAATAACCACTTATCGTAAAGTCACCCAAATTCGAATTAAAACAAGGTAAAAAAAATAAATACCATGGTTTATACCATTTGCTATAACTATATAAGCGAATCATGTAGTTGACTCAACGTTATTAAATCTTATCAGAGGCAAACTGAACTACAAAAAATATAAAACCGTAAACTCATGAAAGTGGCCTATATACAACCTTTTATTAGTAATATAAAAATCTAATATCGTTGTTATTGGCGCCCAACGTGGGCCACAAAAATATTTCAATGCCCACAAATGAAGCGACTCCTCCGAGGCTCAAAGTCTCCGTTCAGATCACTACACAAACCTCCTTTGGGAAATCAGATCTATATTCATTTACTTGTTTTATAGCATTACTTAGTTAAAAAAATAATAATAAGAATCTTGTACACTACGTGATACAATATTTATGACATCTTAACAGATCTTAAAGTTATTTCAGAACAAATAGTTCAAAATACTACAGTCAAATTGTTTTTCGAAAAATAAAAGAAATACCCGTAACTTGTTACACTTTCGTTAGGCGTTTAATTTTGAAATTCTGCCAATTTAGTTGGAAAGAAGGGCCTTGGCAAACTGTAGTAAAGGCTGTAATTCAGAGAGAAATCCGTATTTGCTCCACTGGACACTAAGTGAGAGGTGGCCAAGTCGATTTTCGCTCACAGTTCCAGATATTCAATAGACCCGCCCCACGGCCGGAACCTAATAAGCCACCGCAATTTCCGACGCCCAGCAACGGGTCTCAGTCAACAACACTGTTTTATGCCATCTTGAACGAAAATACTTTCAAGGAGATCTTCAAGAAAACTTTGACTTTTGGAAAAAAACTTCTCAAATTGCTCTCTTTATTTCTTAGTTTAGATTTCATTTGAACTTCAACGATAACCTACGTTTGATCATCTGGTACAAGTATTTTTATGAAACTTTCATATTTTACTAGCATATATATATCTAATATATATATATATATATATATAAATATCTTAATAGTTAGTTTAGATCAGCGGCACAATCTAAATCATTGGCAAGCGTGGTAATTTACATGCAAGGTAATTTTACGATGAAAACACGACAACTAAATGTAACGTATGTTTTGTTACAGGAATGGAATGACTACAAGCTAAAGTGGAATCCCGATGACTACGGCGGTGTGGAGACTTTGCATGTGCCTTCAGAACACATATGGCTGCCCGACATCGTATTATATAATAAGTAAGTATTGCTTATTTCTTTCTATTTTTATGTAAAACACACATGTCAATAAAATTGTTCAGAAGGCTATGTGGCATAATAGTAGTTCCACCCCTAATTTAGGATATTATAAGTATCATTTTAGTCCCCTTTAACCAACAAGTGAAAATTCCGGCTCAAAAGGAAAATCATTTTAAAAATAATGGTTTAATCATTCATCGCAAATAGGTATTTTAAGACGACAGAATAAATATTCAGAGGAATAACATTTTTTGCTAAACGTCTATTATTAATTGCTCCTAAACTCTCAAAAACAATAAAATTTATCTTAAAAAGAAAATAAAGAATACTTCAAAACTCATTATTCTTCTAATATGACAATAAAATGAATACCCGTAAGTTCTTATAAACGCCAACGATAAACATTAATCTCACTCCAAGAGCTATTTACGGGGAAATCAATTTAAGAAACTTTGAACAAACCTGTGTCCCCAAGTTTGACACTAGACCCATTCCTTCCAATGAAAGTTAACTTTCTTTTCTCTTGTTATAAACTCTTCTTTTAAGAGCCTTATCTCTTCATTTCCGGTGTGCGGACAAAATTCCCATTACTTTGTATTATCAAGACATCTTGACGAGACACTGCGGGGTAAATTCAGATGTTGAGACAAAAAGTATGTAACTAATCTTAACTTGGTGACGCAGGAACGTAAATTTTGGTGACTGAAGACCAAAATCTTTCTCTCTTTTCGTATCGTGAACATAATATACACACCGCATTAAGGGTAAAGACCGTATTTTTTTTACATTCCATATTATCAGGTAAAACATTTTTTCCAGAAAATGTCCTTTAAGGTAGTACTGAAAATATTCACAAACAGTTTCATATAGACACAACATCATTCAAAATTCCATTCACGTAATTGAAAACTGCAATTTAAGAAAGTCACTAAATATGCAATCTATATCCGCACTTTTGGCAAACACTCAAGATACCAAATCGATTCCTATGCCCTCCAATCGCATAGCGCGACCGCTCTAAAAATCCTTATACAGCAACGCTAACCATTATCAGTGGCAGTTCACCGCATTTATATGCATTAACGCCACGTAAACTTACTGACATATTAGAGTTAGGACCTTATGCGCTTTGAAATAAAGCTGAAATTTAAATGTTTAGTACGTATCTAGGTGAAGCAGAGAATGCGCCCGAAGTTGGCCAGGCGGAAGGCACGATAAGTGCGGGCTTTAATCTAAATAGCATCAAGGTAGCGTCGAACCGAACACGCTACGGTAAGCATTCATTATTAACAAACGTTTAGACATAGAAGTCTCTTTGATGCAGTTACTTTTAATTTATATCAAAGGAACGAAGTTTTAAATTAAATCAGAGTGGCGCAGCTTAAAGCCATTTAACTTTATCTAACACTGGCATCTTTCAAAGATCTTTTGAAAATGTTTGTAAACATTAGTAGTAATTACAACTACTCCTTTCAAACCGGGGTTTAAAAAATAAGCTTTCTACATTCTTTAAGATGAAGGCATCGCAACTGTTAAGAACAAAGAGTGTGGAGATATTGAGTCGTTGTTTATATAAACTAGATTTTCATTATAACAGCAATCGAATACAGACAAGTTTCACTCTGCTCGAAAGTTTTATTAAATTGCAAGTCTTTCAGTTAGTTCATCAATATCAATTTGTTAATATTTAAACGTTCTCCCTAAAATGTCAAACATTGTACCTATTTAATTTGGTATTTCGTTCTTAATTTAGTGTTAAAGGACTTCAACGAGAGGACTATAAAAGTTCTATCTATAACTTTGCTCATTCCGTCCGTCTCATTGTCACTTAAATATTCCACTACTAGAAGCATTGCCCTAATTTCTAAATTGACTGACACGGTTGATTGCTCCATTCCATCTATTTTATTGGGAGTTTTTGTCGCAATTCGAGTATATTAGTATTTTGTGGTTCATTAATTTTGAAAGTTTTAATTAATATTTAATCTGAAAGACAGAAATAATTTATTTGTTGAATTTAGTTACATATTTGAATCTTCATTGTTTTTCAAGTGTACTTCCGTCATCGACTTCTCCGATGTACCAGACAACAGCCAAACTACGCAAATGTATTTATTTTTTAAATTACACTGGCGCTACCTTTTATATACAACCGTTACTACAACTTACTATATTTTTGAAAAAAAAGTACCAAGGCAATTCTGCAAACTAATTCACGCAAAAACTGGCCATGATTCATCTGTCGAGATACATATACCTGTTTATACCTGTTATTTGTTCTGTTTGTTGTCACGTTTAATCCTTCATTAATATTGATATGTTTACCGTAAAGACAATTTAATAATGGTTTCATCAGCATTCCCAGAATCATGTACTGTTTGACAAAGTTTGATAATAAGCATTCAAATTACGCGAATTGGGTTCAATTCCCGCTTGACACAAGTTGGCAATTGGATTAATTTTGGATTATCTAAGTTTGATACCAGGAACTGTTGTACTACCATGCCAAGTTATTTTAACTTTATAGTTTATTGCAAATGGTTTCGGTTTTGATATCTACAGTACAATTTGGTCGATAAATAAGAGTTAAGTCTACTTGTTCAGGTGCTAGAACTAGGATTTGCTAATTACCTAAAGCTAGGAACCGATTTCTAGGCAAAACTTTTTGATTATGATTATTTGAGCTGTTAGTTTATTTGTTAATTTCTGGTGGAATCTAAAGTTTTTGAAGGTAATAAAAAAGCGTGGGTGAACTCTGCACAGGGTTACAGCTTTCCTTTCTAAGAAAATGTATAAATTGAATATACTACAAGAGCCGTGAGCAGATTGATGGATGCCATATGTCTTCAAATTCAATTTTTGGTTTTAGTTTTTTGTTTCACCTATTTTGAGCATTAGTGACACAGCTTCTTTTATATTTGTAAAAACAACCTGCATAAAACAGGACGCACTATATACGTGATAAACTAAGCAACTATTAAATTGTACCATTTAGTGCCTCTATTCATATATTAAGGTTGTTAGAAGCTCTCAGTTGACGTGACTGTAATATTTTTAAATTTAACCAAATAGAGGTAACGCTTTAATGCACCTGTGACTTCCCCTAAAAGCCCACTCCGCGAATATTCAGTGCTAACTTTATTTTTAATGGTACAGCGTTAGCTTAATGGAAGACAAGGTGACCTATTTTACGGGACAATTTTCATGAATGCGCAAAAGTTGGTTATGACAAAGCTTTTAGAGGTTTCAACGTCAATTTTGTACCGACAACGAATGGCGGGATCAAAAGGAAGAGTGACAATTTTTATAGGCTTTTGTAAATTTTGCATATTAATTAGAAATTTGATCGATTTATCTAATCTAAATTATGTTTCATCTTTTTGGATGGTAATTGGTGTTATAACATTGAATATTTATAATGAAAACTCGTATATTTTTAAATAATAATTTTGTATTATTCTTGTCAAGTTTTGTACATGGCAAGTGACTTGCGTATGATACCTGGTGTTGCTGAAATATTAGCTATTAAAATATAATTTAATATTTAATGTACCTATTAATATAAAAATACCTATTAATATTATATGATATTTTAATTTAAGGTCGATTTTCTCTTTGTCGATTTAGCGAATAATCTTAACATAAACGAGATATTGGGTTGCGTTTTAGTGTATATAATACTATTTTTTCACTTTTAAAGTCAGGGTGGACATAAATCCCATAAATCACGGGAATCCCGGTATAGTTAAGTATAGAATAAGGAGCTCTCTGAGGCATGGAGTATTGAATTTTTAGGAAATGGTAACTCATGTTTGTCTTTATGGTAGTGAAAACGTTATTTAATGTTGACTAACCGCTGAGTCACGAATCCCTCTAAGCAAAAAAATTAAACTTATTGTTTACAACGCTGATTTTTACAAAATCGTTATATTAATAGTAATGTTACGTGTAAACGCAATCTAATTACATTCGTCGTCTAATTAACTGTGTTACACTAAATCAACCACTTAGGTTAGTCGAGTCACAATTTATATGATTGATTTCGGCAAATGATTAGAGGTTAAAAGACTTCTTGTGGGCGCTTTTAGAACGTCATAATGTTTTTAATTATAGTAACATAGACTTCCTAAAAATTACAAAGGCCTGGGCGTATTGAATCCGTGTCCCCACATAGGCCGCCCAAAAATCAGTGCTCTCCTAATAGAGTCAAGGAGATAGCCGAGAAAGAGACTTTTAATTAAAAATCACCCACAAAATTAGCCGACTTCTGATAGGTTGACTCTATTTCCATAGAAGAATAAGATGAAAGAGCTCCTACTAAATCATTCTGTTATTTTTCAGCGCCGACGGTAACTACGAAGTGACCATTATGACGAAAGCGATCCTGCATCACGACGGAAAAGTGGTGTGGAAACCGCCAGCCATTTACAAATCGTTTTGTGAAATTGACGTAGAATACTTTCCATTTGATGAGCAAACTTGCTTCATGAAGTTTGGCTCTTGGAGCTACGATGGCTATATGGTATGTATGACATCGATATAATCGTTGATTCGATTCCATCGATCGGATTAGTCGATAAATCAATTTATGTAATCTTATTCTTTTAACTTTGAATTCAATAAGTACCTATATTATCATCTATTGATAAACATGCGGAGAGATGATGTTATGAAAATAGGATAGAGTATTCTTTTGAAAATCGAATGTAATTGTTTATTGACTTCAAATTTGAATCGTCCTGCTGACTATCAAATTCTAACGATGCTATTAAGTTAAAAGGCTATCCAGTGTTTAATCCTTAAAAAAGAAATCTAAGTAATTCTTTCATTCTAGCTAAAAGAAAAATCTGTCATCGAAAAATTTTATTCACTTAAGAATCAAATTTTTTCACAAAGTCGCCGACCGTAATAAAATTGTATGAAACAAAAAAAGAGCCTTAAAAGAATTTGTAACGAAATGTTTAAAGGGAATGTAATCGAATTCCATGCAAAAAGCCTTTTCCAATTCTTAGTGTAAGAGAAATATTTATACTGCTATTTGTAAAATAGTAAGAACTTTGCATTGAGGTAACTCAAGTATAATTAAAAATACATAAATAACTACTTGGTTTCCCCCATGGTAATCCCCCATACCGAACGTAAAATCATTTCAATACTGCGGTAGCAAAAAGGTAATTTTCAAAAAAATATTCTCTAATTGCAATGTAACTGTGTAAAAATAATAGTACAAACTAGTAGCAAAATAGTACGGGAACCTAATATAACATCATTTAGATGTTACAAACACGAGGCAAACATTAAATAGATCTCCTAAGATACAAACAAGTTTGTCTTCAAGAATTGGATAACAAGAGTGAAAAACGGGCAGTGATAAACAGTATCAAAGACTTTGCAACTATAGGCTCAAAACAGGCGCATTCATCTATCGCAGTAAGGAACCTAATAAATCTGTGGTCGCCTACTTTCACATAAATAAAGTTGGAGCTTACATATACGCCTTAAATCGCCTGTGTTAAGGTTCACGTGGGAATTTAGATGTTATCTTTCTCCCTTTCACCTTGGGGCTTGTATGAGATAACAATAACAGCTATTTGTAAAGCTCCGCGTGAATGGTTTGATTCTTTAATAACGGATTGCTCTACTCGGGTTGTTTTGTTGTATATTGAGTGAATCACAGTTTTCAAACAAACTGTAAAGGTATTGCATTTCGTTGGCAAACTGTGATTCAGTAAATTTTAAAGATCTTTTTAAATGTCTCTCTTTGAAATATTTAACTTGCTTAATAAGTTTTTGAGGTTATTTTATATTGATCTAATAAATAAATTTACTATAAAATAACAACATTGTTTTACAATTTATAAGGTTTGCTTATCTGAATTTCTTTTCTAGGTGGACTTGAGGCACTTGAAACAGACACCAGACTCCGATCGTATAGGAATGGGAATTGATCTCTCCGAGTATTACATCTCTGTAGAATGGGACATCATGCGGGTTCCCGCCACGAGAAATGAAAAGTTTTACTCCTGCTGTGAAGAACCGTATCCTGACATCATCTTCAATATCACACTTAGGAGAAAGACTCTTTTCTACACGGTCAACCTTATCATCCCCTGCGTTGGGATCTCATTTCTATCAGTTCTCGTATTCTACCTACCTTCAGATTCTGGAGAAAAAATATCACTTTGTATCTCTATTCTTCTGTCGTTGACCGTGTTCTTCTTACTGTTAGCCGAAATTATTCCACCTACATCGCTGACAGTTCCCTTGTTAGGAAAATATTTGTTGTTCACTATGATGCTAGTTACATTATCAGTAGTTGTCACTATCGTGGTGCTAAACATAAATTTTAGGTCGCCAGTCACCCACCATATGGCTCCGTGGGTGCGGAAAGTCTTTATAGATTTTTTACCCAAAATATTGTGTATACAGAGGCCGGAGAAGCCACCAGATGACGATGACGATAACGATAAACCGACCGAGGTAAGATATCATACCATAAATCACCGACATCACGAAATAAGAACTGAACTGGAACATATCCCTCGGTAAATCATTAATCATCCGTAAAGGCATCGGCGTTTATCTTACACCGATTCTGAAAATAAACCTCGCAACCTTGTTGCGTTTTAATTAAATTTGTAAAATAAAAGCGCTCACAAATGAAGTTCTTTGGAAGGAATCTATTTCAGCACAAAAAACAACACCGCGCCTTTTCTCATTGAGTTTCCTCCATTCAAAACATTTTCCATCGGAACGGATTCAATACAAACAGAACAGAACGCTATTACAGCGGAGTCGAAGCCGCCCTCAACAATAACCATTTTAATTGTCCTCAGCCGCGGGACTCTTCTGGGGAAACGCTCCTTTCAACGATATTCTAAATCCATTGTACTCTGTGTGTATCGCGAAAATATCGCTTCCAGCCCAATTTCATTCCATTTCGATTTTCCTTTATTACTCAACGCCGGGCGGGCTTAACGAGCGCGCGCGGCCTCCGTTATTTATGTTCCCCTGGTGGCTGCGGACGGATCGCGCGATATATACGATGCCAGCAGGCACGGCCCGAACCGAAACCTCCACTCTGGCCTAATTGTGTGCCGGCTTAAGCTGCGTCGATACACTGCCCCTCACGAAACGCGCACTGACGTTTTAATCTCCTGGCATTTCATCCGACATCCATTATTGTACTCAACTAGTCTCTACATCTATTTTAAGTTCTTTGATTAACCTAGATCGGTTCATTATTATTCTAAAATTGAATTTGGTTTTCAGATTCTCACTGATGTCTTCGGTCCGGATGATGACGGGAAGTTCAAGGAATGGGGTTGCGAGGAATATGAACTGCCAGGAATGCCTCCCTCGCCACCGCCCCCTCCGGGGGGCGACGATGAACTGTTTTCCCCACCTCCTGGATCCCCCTGTCGCTTGGATCTTGACGACGGTAGTCCATCTCTAGAAAAACCTTACGTAAGAGAGATGGAAAAGACTATAGAAGGTTCTAGATTTATTGCACAGCATGTCAAAAATAAGGATAAGTTTGAAAGTGTAAGTATGACTTTCATAAATCAAATTTTGAATGATTCCTTAATAAGGAAGTTACTTCTATTAATTTATATCCAAAGTAACAACATTTATGGCGGTAAAATGTTTATCATCGTCAGTATTCATTTGAATCTGTAGATCACAATTACGTACATACAAGTGTATTTACATACAACATAGTTCAATATCAAGTCCGCGATAACCGTTGAACCACTTTTGGTATAAGGTAGAGCTTATCTAACAGCATCTAAACAATCGTATTACATTTTAGGTGGAGGATGACTGGAAGTACGTGGCGATGGTTTTGGATAGGATCTTCCTGTTCGCTTTCACGATAGCCTGCGTGCTTGGTACAGCGCTAATCATCTTCAGAGCGCCAACGTTTTACGACAACACAAAGCCCATCGACATTCTATACTCGAAGATTGCCAAGAAGAAATTGGAACTGCTAAAGATGGGCTCCGAAGGGGACCCGGGTCTCTGAAATTCGTCTTACGTCTTCGGCCACTCGCCGCCGAAGACGTTCTGGGAGCTGATCGTCATGTGGTGGCACGGATGATCTGTGTAAAGCTCCCAGTTGGGAACTGTTAGGCGAGAACAATGTGTTTTTGTGCTCAGTGTGGTGCCAAGCGCCCGGTGCGCTGAAGGACGTATACACGCCTTAGCGTATCCAAAGCCGTCTTTTTATATAGAAAAATAATAAACTCGATGTCGAGACAGTGTCCGTCGATGTTCGAATGTCGCAGCGACCTCAAGCAACGGCCGTTTTGTGTTGAAGCCGAATCCGCCGCAACTATTTTTATATTAGAATCGCTGTATTGAACGTTTATACTTTAAGCGAACGTATTTATTTAAATTATTAACGAAACATTTCTTTTTCAGGTAATAATTTGATATGAGCGCACAAACATTGTACAGTTTATCTTTAGGTGTTTGTATTTATTTCTCGCGATAGTACGTATTCATTTTCAAAATGTTAAGGGCATAATAATGTAATAGATAATTACTATTAAGGTTTACTTCGAATAAATCGAGCTCAAATTCGTAATGTATAAGTATTGTAAAGTGGTAATATTCAATCAAAAGTCGATTAGCATCAAACATTTATAATAATAGTTACGAGCAAACGTCCTCGATGAGAGCCGGACTATTTAGATTATGTATTTAATTATGATGTAATAAATTTGAATTATACATTATATAATATTTGATAAACTGCGTACTCGCGTAAAAATCATAAGGACAATATCGATTACTGACGAATGTAATAATTCCACTCTAGTAGTAATGTCATAAGGGATTGTAGATACAATTAGGTTAAAAGCCTAGTCATCAGTACATCGTAAGATACACTTATCATAATGCCAAAAATAGATAATAGTCACATCGCGAAGGTGGGATATTAATTTACTAGATATATTTGTGTAACACAATTGACTGCCAATTGTAAAAAACATTTTTATAAAAGTCGGGTATTCTTAGGTAGTTTGATAACTTGTTTTATTAGATTTTTTAATACGGAGTGCCAAATCCATCAGCGTGATGTCATAGTTCCGAAGTTTGCCAAAACTGACTACGTTGTTTTTCTATGCGCGCTAATTTAATTGTCGTTAGATATATCTTTTCGAATTCGCTTGAATATATTCTGAAGTATTTGTAAGGAGTAAAACGAATGCTTGCCCAAAAATGTAATGACTGATAAATTCACAACTTAAAGCTTAAGTTTTGTGCGCGCCCGTGCATCTGCGGTAGACGGTCGGGCGCTGCATTACACTTCTTCCGTAATGTTAATGTTAACAGTAATTTCACTATAAATCCTAGAGTACAGGGTAAATTTAGTACACGAATGTCTCCTGATTTATATTTCTCACAAATTTTCACCGAATGTAAAGTCTTTACTCACTTATCGGCACTTTACCACTAACACTATTAGATAATAAATCATTGTTGAGGTTTGTGACTTTAGTAAGTAAATTAGATAACATTATGTTAATTTGTACCTAGATTAGAATCATATTAGATATTACCTTGCGTTTCTTGAAGTCATGACTCACTGTTTGTTTCTAGTTGATATTATTTGTGACGGACGCATGAAGCGTTTTTACTTCACTTCAACCCATTCTGTAGGATATTTGTAGCAGTCTAAAGTAATAAAAAAAAATATTTCGAGCCGCGTATTTGATATGTCAAAGTAAATCATGATAATGTTTATTAGATAATTACTTAGATAAACTCAAAGTTATTGATATTAATGATGAAAAAAATCCACAGCGAGCAGTTAGGAAAACAGGGATGGATATTGTAAAATAAATTAAAAAATCAAATTGTTTTGTGTGGTTCGTCTTCGTAATTATAAGTGTTATTGAATGTGTATAGCTGTTCGTCTCGGAGGTAACGCATAAAAATGGCTAGTCTAGTATTAGATTATACGTAAATAAAACTAGAAAAAAAAAACGGTCTAACATATTAGACGTCGCGGAAAGCTCGCTAAAGGTTGAACGATGTTTAATGGTAGCGAAAGTTACGATAAATGCTGTATCACTTACGAACTGGCTCTAATATAAAAACTCTTCGAAGGAATTCTTGGATGGAATTGTAATGTAACCTCAAAACTAAGTATTAATTTTTCTAATTTACACATTCACGTCGGATAAAATAAAAAGTAGGAACGTGCTATTGCACCACCGAAACACACCAATTTAGTATTATGAACTATTTATCAATAAATTAGTTAGGTCCACAGGCTTCCCACACTATTCCGTAATCATCCGAACTTTTATTGTAGATATTTGCTAGATAAAACGGTCTGTTGTTATTTTTATATGACTGCAAATTAATCATAGTTAGATTTTCTAAAACACTATAGGATAATGTGTTTAAAAGTGACATTCAGAATGAAATGTTAGAAGTTAAGCCAAGAACATTGTATATACTTACTTCAAGCATGAATTTTGGAGCTAAGTGTAGTTTGAGTAACGGTGACTTAGGCCTACGGGCTATACTTTGCAACGACACAATTTATTAATTTGTAATTTACCTCCACATGTCGCTGTCATGTTATAAGAATGTAAACTATGGCTATACAACGATGAACAACCCATTGCCTTAGTGGTTTCAAGATTTTTGTTTTGGCTCCTTGTTTACTGTAAAACTTTCCAAAGTCAACTCTGAATTTTGCATCTTGTTGCGGACACAACAGCCTAACTGCCAAAAACAAGCTTTCCGACACATAAATATAATATTTATTAAAATATTTATTATTATAATAATAATATTTATTGTGAATTTATAAGACATAGATATGATGGAAATAATAGTTTCAAAATGTTTTTTTTCACATTACATTTAAATGAACACGTTTTTCAATTACTCCAGAGCATCTTGACGTTAAACGGACTTGTAAATAGAAAAATCCTGAGTTTTCTCATGTAATATTTATCCAGCACTTCATTACGACGCTGTAAAATTCTTTAATTCTGAACGTTTTTGCAGCGTTGCTTTAAATATTTAACCAGTGTTACTCAATGTAGATACATTTAGCTCAATAGAACTCTTGCGTTGAAACGATCCCAGATCTAACTCTGTTACTACGTCTAAAAGACCTTTTGCGTTAATTTCTCTAATATAAATGTGTCACATTTTATCTTTTAAAATTGTTAGTCACGGACAAAACGTCTGTTTAATTACTATAATATTTCGGGTGATAAACGGGTAAGCGAAGTAGAGAATTTTGTCAAATGATTGACATTAGATAGGTAATAAATACAATAAACTCAAATGCTAGAACACTCGTCAATAAGATTAAAAATGGGTATTGTATATTAATATTAGGTGGTATATTATTATAATAAATGATTAGCTTCTCAGTGTTTTTAGAGTTAGTCGACGAATGAGTCAACTTGCCGACGCGGTGTCAGATAAATTTGTTATTTATCGTCGACAATTTGTTCTTTAATTTTGAATTATTAACCAAAGATAGTTGGATATGTGCCAAATACGTGTTATTTATAAGAATACAATAGATTTATTGTTATGTTTATTAATGAATTATGTATCATTCGTTCAATGTTACAATTGTATATTTTATAAACAAGTTTGTCTACATCGGGTACAAGAGTTGTGACCTCATAGTCAGCTATCACATGGCTGTCAATAATTTTAAGAATCAACTTAACCGAAATGTTGACGTGTAAATATAGCAGATCAACATAGAAATTTAAATAATATTTATAATTGACAAGTTATTTTTCTACGTTCCTTTCACGTTACCTTTAGTGCTAAAGTAGAAGTAGTTGATGGACGCTGTAGTGTTGTCGACCATTGCTTTGTCAGTAAATGTTGATACAGCAATAAGATCTTCACTTTAGTTCATAAAGCATTTCATTTCTCGTACATGTAAATTAAATATTATTTGGAAGGAAATCAGTATAATAATCCGTAACGCTTTATAATTAGGTTCATCGAAATCTAGAATTTCGCATAGTCATTTCTTCTACACTTTTGGGATATGCTTTACTGCACAGTTCTTTTCTTTTGCTTTTGAAATCGTTTATGTATATCTTTACATATATAAAGTACCTATAAATATCCACGTAAGTTAGGCATATTTGCATGTTTAATCGAACGTCTTCCAAAGTGACGTAAGGTATTATTTGTCTCTTATATTTGTTGCTATAATTTGTTCATTTTATTACCTTCATTCTTTACGTCAGTTTTCTTTATCTAAAGTAATTTTATCTCTACCTTTTCCTCTATCATTACTTTTACTAATGTGTACAGTGGTCCGATTTGGCAGATACCAATGATGGCAATAATGCGTAGAAGTAGCATATGTTAGAATTTAATGTTAAACAAATCAAATAATTAAAAAAGTAATGATGACACTGTAATGGAATACCAACCTCCGTAAACAGTATACTTTTGATATTAATCAAAACCGTACTAAGTAACATGATATCTAACTCATAACAATTGCGGAATTTTAAGCAAGAAATATATTGCCAGATATTTGTATAATCGTGTCAATTCATTACTAGCCTTAATACCTATTTCTACAAAAACCAATAATAGTCATATAATAATTTAAATGGGCAATTATCTATGTAAGACAAAGTAAATAATAGTTTATCGTCAGTATTGCCACAGTAGCAAAGTTTTAAAAATCGTAAATAACAGAAGCTCGAATATTAAAAACATCAAAATTTGAGGCGAAAAACTTTCACCACGGACCACTGCTAACACAATTTTATAAACCTACTTGCATAAGCTATCATATTATTATACTCTACAATTTCTTTCTTGTTACCTTAATAGTTTACACATATAAAATAAATAATAGAATAATAATAAATGTGTATTAAATAAGTAGTTGAAACCACACGAAATTTGCGTTGAGCTTCCAACACGATTAGATGTAAATACAGAAATATAATATTAAAACCACTTTCACTATATTTAACACTTCCTTCTTTCATGTATACAAAAAAAAAACATATATACTATCGTTACCTATAGATGCTGACTATATATATCTTATAGATAAAGACGCGAACTGAAATAATGAATATTCTTATTAGATAAGAATATTCATTACACTAATTGAATAACCATATAATCGTATTAATAATTATAACTGACGACTATTTGATTTTTTTGCGATTGCCAGTTTAAATGATGATACAATATCGTCCCCGTAATAATTTCAAATACAGTTGATACAAATGCAATCTAAAATTGATTTTGAACCAAAATACCTATAATGATTCCATTGGTACATTTCAATTTATCCAAATTTTTGCAATGTATCTTTGATAAATAAGTGATTGTTAGAATTATCGGGACTTTATCACGTGAAATAGTTAAAGGTACGAACCTTTTATTTACCCGACCATTCGATCGAATTGCATCGATCGTGGTCGATCCTTGACCACGATCGGTGCAATTCGATAATATGTGTAGACATCGCTAAATTTAAAAAAAAAAAATTGATTGTCAGCATCTGTAGATTTTTTGTATTTGCAATTAATGTTATATTAAATTTAACGATTAAGTTTTGTGTGCCTTATTTTATTAGTTTTGATTGGTTTTACGCTTTTATCATGGTAAAGATAGGATCTAATATGCAAATTACTAATGTATTTGATACGAATGTAGGGGTTTCCATCCAATCTATACACTTAGTCCCATGTTTTATTGCCACAAGATGGTAACTTGAATATAATAATTAATATATTAAAGAAGTGGGCGCCTTTTGAGTACCTATATACCTAACATATACGAAGAGCAAAGTCATGGTACTGTTTGCCATATGAATGACAAGCGTCCTCTTCAATTCCCATTAGGGCCACATTTAAAAAAAATTATGCCAAATGAATCAGAAATTCATTTTCTTTCTTTATTAAGCATAAGATGCAATTGAGGAACCTCCTTAGCTCGTATTTTATCTATATCTTTACCACGGTAATAAGTAGATTATTTTTTTTTAATGACATTTCCCGCTGTAGGGTGCAAGCCCTGTTCCTTATTATTGTAATATTTATTGTATGCTTCAAATAGCTTAGTTGACTAACACAAATTAGTTCATCATTTTATCATTATCAATCAACAGTCAATCATTGATTGATTTATTGATTTAATCGTATGTCTACGGACATGATTATATATAAGGTATTTGTGTATTATTACTTTATATTGAAAGCAATCGTAACTGGTATATAAGGTATTTTGTAATAATTTGATGTCGTTATGACATAGGTTAAGTGTATCGAAATTTTCGTATCTCAATATTAATTGTTAAGTGTAATTAATGTCCTCTATTACTAGTAATATATTGTAATTTTTTGTTAGTTATTGAATTATTTTTCACCTTTCTAGTCACGAGTAACGGTGGTTGGGTGTGTGGATAATGAAGAAATTTCTCTAAAATATATATATTTAATATTATATATATTTATGTAGTTATAACTAAATGTTTTATTTGTGTATTTATTTAAGTGATTATTATATTATTATATTACCTGTACATTATTATAATGAATATATTAAATGAAGAGCCGTGATCTTATTATGAATATACTGTACGAATAAACAGTATAATGAGGTTCGAAAACAATAATTGTGTAGATTGCGTGTTTAGTACACATAGTTGTACGTAGTTTAAAATCACATAATTATAATTGTTGTTTATTAAAAATAATTTATTATTAAATATAAATTTTGGAGCATTCTACAATATCCACAAACACAATCTGACTGGTGAAAATGACATTATGCAAACGAACACCACACTAATAATACAAAATATAGATATAGATAGTTACATGAGAGTGAATTCCTAAATAATAATTTATTTTAATAATAAGGTATTGTAATATTATGTCATACAATAATAGACTTCTATGAGAATGATCTCAATAGTCACTTATAGTGTTAGAAAAATAGTCGACTATAAGATCAGACACATTGACGTAACCGCTTTATATAATTCGCGATACTTAGACAGCTGACTTGTATATACTTTTCGGAATGAAACGGTTAGATAATTAAGTCGTTTAGAAAAAAAAAGAGTAAATTAGGTATGTGTGTTTTTTTTTAATTGTGACGAAGGAGTAGTTAAGGATACAGTCAGCTAAATATTCTTAATATTGAATATTGTGTTGATCGCACATTGCGTCGCGTCAATGTGTACGGACCTTAACTGTTCAGTCACTTGTATCACGAAATCATTGCCACTTAATACTTTTAAGATTTATGCACTATGCTATAATATACATATATAAATAAACTATTATTCGATTAGTACTCTAAGTCATAATAGCTCAATAATTTATGGAACTCTATGAAATTGTAATAAATAGTTTTTAAGCAACTATTATAAATAAACTTTAGGTGATTGCAAAGATATTGTAAGGCGAAATAATATACATGATAAAAAAATAAATAATTTAGTTGTTAAGGTTTAAAGTTTAAGTCCCATTTTGTAATGTTAATTAAAAGTCAAAAATCAAGCACTCCCATTACCATTATGAATACACTCATGACTTCTTACTGCTAACATTGAAATGTATTATAAATATGAACTATAAATATTAAATGTTATGCGTTAATAATAAATTCGTGCGTTTTATTCATTTATAGACACTCCTTTGTATGACACACTTGTGGTTACACGCGGCATCGCCGTTTATTTTATTTTCATAACCTACTACAGTTGGATCAACGTAACTTGACCGGATTGAAGTTAGGTTCTTATCACGCATGTCATAGAGATGCGACCCTAAAATTACTTACGAAAACGATTAATTATGTTTAATCGATTAAAATTACTAACTAAAGTTTAATTCAACAATATACAAAAAACTTTTTTACAAAAAAAAATTACCGACTTCAAAAAAGTATTCCATTACAGTGTCATTATTACTTTTTTAATTATTTAATTTGTTTAACATTAAACTCTAGTTTAACATATGCTACTTCTACGCATTATTGCCATCATTGGTATCTGCCAAATCGGACCACTGTACACATTAGTGAAAGTAATGATAGAGGAAAATACAAGGCAACTAAAAAGAAAACAATAATATCTACCTAGTATAACAACAACAAATTAATATTTTGAAGTTGGTGCCATGAAATAGTTGCTTTTGTTTAATTGAAAAAAGCTTTTTATTTCTCACTTTTTAGTGGTTGGTTTGTAATTCACTTATGTTACAATAGGCTGATGTCAACTGCTCAAATCCCTTCACAAAATATTGCTTGCCTCGATGCAGGGCCGTTAATTGTTGAGGAGTTCACATGGTAGTTCACTATCAGCTCTATTACATTGTGTAATGGTACTATTACAAGAATAAAATGCTATTCAATATCATTTTAAAGTAATTCAATCGCAAACAGGGAAATATTGAATAGGTCTGCTCGTAATTTGTGGTCTTCATCATCAGTTCTACTTCACCAATGGGTGCTTTTGGAGAGTAAATGCACGAATCACTATGAAATGTACCTAAATCACTGTAGGTGTTTTTAAGACTGTATATAGTCCGCACTCCAAGGTTTCGAAGCTTTTACGAACGGCAAAGGATGTTATTCCGCTCCAAACACACATCACATCGCTAAGCTGCCATCAGTCGACCCGTGACCACGATCGGTGCAATTCGATCGAAACGTCGGGTACATAAAAGGTTCGTACCTTTAAATAATTCACGCGATTAAGTCCCAAAATATAAATAACACGATAGGTGTGCCTTTAATATTTGAAGAGTTCCCTCGATTTCTCTGAGATCCCATCATCAGATCGTGATCTGATGAGAATGGGACTAACTTGGAAGTATACCCTTTCAAACACAAAAATATTTTTTCAAATCGGGCCAGCCGTCTTTGCGTAATCGGTGAACAAACATACAATAAAAAAAAACATACAGTGGAATTGAGAACCTCCTCCTTTTTGAAGTCGGATGAAAATACTATATAAATTTAGAACAGTTACAGTAAATATTAAAGAAAGTTTGAAAAACAATTTCTTTACGAAAAAAATCACAATGTGATGCGTAATAACATCTCTAAATCTCTTGGTTTAGTTACCGCCCCTGCCCCAGCTTCTTGTCATTTACTACTAAAAAATGCACTTTTCGCCAACTTCAATACGGTCAAGTTACGTTGATCCTACTGTAGCTGACCCGCGCATGCGTCTATCATTGCGGAATTTCCCCCGCTATTGCAACATTTTTCATTGATGCTCCGCTCCTATTAGTCGTAGCGTGATTTTATGTAACCTATAACACTCACAAATACGGTGCTTTCTATTAGTGAAACAATTTTCAAAATCGGTTCCGTAGATCCACAGATTACACCCAACAACCTCACAAACTAACAAACTTTACCTCCTTACAATATTAGTAACTATAGAAGTATAGATGTGCTATTCTGATGTATAAGCTACATTGCTGTGAAGTTTGGTCAACATCCCTTTAGTATTTTTTGCGTGATAAAGAAACAAACATCGATCCTCACAAACTTCTAGATTTATAATATCAGTAGAATAACACCAGTACCTCTGCTAAGGGTGCGTTTCCATCGACGTGAAGTAGAGCGGACGTCAATAGACCAATCACAGTGCTGGAAATCTTACCAATGATTATTTCGAGAACTCTCATTGGTCAATTCACGGTCTGCGTGGAAATGCATCATAGACTGAGCTCACATAGCACTTTTAATTGCAAAGTTATTGAAAAATTTTGATATTTTGAATTAAAACATAAGTAAATTCGTTATTTTAAACTTTGGAAATACCTGTCATATTTATAATGTGCCAAATTAACACCAATATCAATATGATATGATGTGATTAATATTAAATTAGTTACTTACACTAAACGTAATATATTTTTGCAGTTTTTTAAAGATACTACTAGCAATGTGAGATTGTGGTCCCACATTACTAGACATCATGACCATCATGTTAACCCCACCAGCTAAGCTTAATTTCATGTGTTAGGAGTGAGTTCATGTCGGTAGTATAATGGTAGGATTCGAACCCGCGACCTCACGATTGCGAGACCGATGCTTTAGCCATTAGGCCATCGCCGCTTTTTTTATGATAATGAAAGAAATATAAATTTACCAAAACCATTTTTATTTTAACCAAAACTACTGCTAAACAATGCCCAAGGATTGAGCCCTGTGTCCAATTTCGGTGCCGGCGCATTATAATACCCTTTTACTAAGTCTATCAAAGAGATAGGACACTTGAACCTATCACAGTTGTCTAGAATTTGACCGAGGCGATGAGCTGAGTCATACATCGCGTGCTCCAATGGCTCTGTCGATATAACTTTGGTTACAGGCAACCTGGAAATATAGAATATGATTAATAACTACATAAACGATACCTGTATTGCAAAGGCATAAATTAGCTGTCTCGCTCACGTCGCCCTTGCTTTGTCATTCTGAAGATCAGTAAAATATATTTAAAAAAACCTATGACTCTTTTTAGTATTAGAAATGAGACAAAGGAGACAGCTAGACTTTTTCATTCTAATGGGTTCCGTAGCCAAAATCGCAAAAAACGGAACCCTTATAGTTTCGTAATGTCCGTCCGTCTGTCTGTCTGTCCGTCCGCATGTCACAGGCATTTTATTCGGAGACTTCTTATTGAATATTGATGAAATTTGGTGAATAGGTGTCTTATAGTGGCCACTACTTGGTTTGATAGCTAAATAATAAATATAAATATTTTTAGGGGGGGGGGGACACTAACATCAACGTGTGGTACATCATTCGACAGGTCTCAAAACATTTTAAGGTTTGTAACTTTTGAATTGAATTAATTGATTTTTGGAAATAATCGCTCCGAATGTTGCGTAAATTGTGTCCCCCTGATCTTTTGAACCGTGTGACCAAAAATCATTTAAAAAGTCACAAAGATAGCGCATTTTTTCGGACATGATCGGATATACTGTCATTGAGATAGAGCCGAGCTTTTTTGCTCAACAAAAGGGCGTAAGTTCCATGAACATAAGCTCTTCTGCTGATGCAATTATTCAAGGTTGCGCAACCCTACACTGAGCATGGTCCGACAAGCTCTTGCCCGGTTTATGACAATCTTACCGATATTAGTCAATTTCTGCCAGTGAGTTTATGCGTGCCCTTGAACTGCAGATAATGTGGAATTTACACAAATTTTACGTGTTTTCGAGAAGGGAAAAGGAACTCAGCTCAGTTTTCTACCATCTTTAAAACTCATATGGTAGTAGTTATGAAACAATCGGATAGATCGCTATCCGCTCAAACAGGTTAAGAGGCTGGTAGAGGAGTCAGTGATGTGGTAGGTGTAAAACAGGGAAGCTTATTCAATGTAAAAATTAATAGTATATCATTTAGGTACGCGACACAGGTTCTAATATTCTTTTGGTAATACAAGGTAGGATTTGATAATGAAGATACATACGTAAACAAAGTCCTAAACATTTCTTCTATCATGTTGCCTCCATGAGGGACTAGACGTTGCGTCGACTCACACAGCGTCCTTAAAATGCACTCTCTGCCGTTGTACCCCATACTGAAAATTAATAAACAGGAACAAACATTTAAATCGTCATAAAGTGAAAACCTTCAAGAGGATAGACACAGACATGGTTAAAGACATGACTTATCAATAAATTACCTATAAAAATACCGCCTGCACAAAAAAGATGGACACAAGATCCCCAACATACTCGTTATTGTATAATTTCATGCAGCCGCATTTGAATCTCGATATACTTAGTCAAGTGCCTCCGACAGCATGAAATTATATATTTATGTAGGGGATCTTGTTTCTATACTTTTTGTGAAGGCGAGTTTTTTTTTATTTAATATTTTTTAGTGGTTGTAGGATGTAACCGAAGTAACAACTACCTTTTATCACAGCTATTGTCAAGTATAAACATTGAAATAAGAATGGTAGCTAACTAAGTTTTTTAGTATTACAGTCATAAGCGTGTTATATATTTTTGAAATGTTTAAGATGAGCCCTTTAATTTGATACCCATATTGCAGTATTCAAATTTCATCATCATCATCATCATCATCAGCCTATCGCAGTCCACAGCTGGACATAGGCCTCTCCAATTGCACGCCACTTTGTTCTATCAACTTTTTTATTCACACTTCTTTAGTTTGACGTCTCACAGCTGCCATGTTTGTTTTTTCATTTCAAATTTGAGATATCAGGTAATAAAGAATATACGCGCGAAAAACATTACCCTTCCTTACAGTCGGCTAAAAACAGCTTTATGCAATTTTCTGGAACAACCTTTAGCTTCATTTTGTACACACCTAACACCTAAATATGTTCTTTCTTTGAATATTATACATACAAATACAGGTTGCCGATTTCGAATCAGACCATGATACAGAACCGAAATTTGAAAAAAGTAACTTTATTAATAAAAAGAAAGATGACCGTTTTCGCGGGACTTTACCAAAAGAGTAGTTACTACTCTTTCGGTAAAGTCCCGCGAAAAGGGTCACCTTGTACCTACTTTACTGAGTGAAAAAGTAACTTATATACAAAACATGTACTATTTTGATAAATAATTACTGTTTCGGTAAAGTACAAAGTCAGGGTCACACGTACAATTTTGATTAACATTTATAAGAAAAAAAAAAATAAGATACTTTTTACTAACAGAAATTTTTGCCCCTGCATTCGACTGACTAAATCGGCACCCTGTTTAAGCACATTTATACTTAATGAAATATATTTTTTTAAATTAATACATTTTCAAATTTAAATATAAGGTGGAACAGCTTCAATGAATCTTACGTCCAGACGCAATAACTTATCTACCGTTAACTGTCTGTTAAAATAGCTTAATCTAGTAGCAAAATTGAAGTCAATCCGCAGATGGTGCCTGTGTTGAAACGTCGGAGGTCACGTCACGTCAGCTTCCGTGATCTTTATGTTTATGGCTCTCCTGTTTGACAAAGACATTTGCGTGTCTCCTTTTTCCCTGATTAGTACGAGAGTCTCGAGTGAGTTTGGACTTCCTGTTTTCGCTTTTTTCAGGAAACAACTTCCGAGATACGTCTATAGTGTTTTGACTACTGTGTCGGGTTTCTCGTCCACTGTGCTATTGGTTTCCAGCGATGCGAAACGGCTCTAAAGCTCCAAGTGAAACTTTTCGGAGATTACGGCTATCTGTGGGGCAGCAGGTCAGAGAGTACGCCTCATTATTAGAAGTAGGTATTTCAGTATTCTTTTTTATTATGGATATTTACTGCTAAAGAAATCATAGTATATCGGTTAGTGATATAATCTGTCAGCCAATTACAAATCTTCACGTATAAGAAGCTTGATCCAGTCTGTGATCGCTCCCGGTATTGAGCCTGTTGATCACCGAGACGTATCTAAATATATGCCGCTAATCCGTAATGATGAAATCTATCTCATTCCTTGTTACATCATCGGGGCTTTGCCATGTCCACTTTCTGTGGGACTTATTCATAAAGAAGGAAATTATAAAGAAAAGCCCCAGTTAGGTCCAATTTTCTTTACGATACGTTCTTAAACTCCCACTTAAGCATCGAAATCCCCCATAACAACATTGTAGTGAGCTTTCCTGGTGCCATGTAATGCCTTGGCTATGTCTTCACAAATGATTAAAACTATCTCGTCGGAGTAAGTCGAAGTCGGCGCTTATGCCTGTACTACCTTAAGAGAATATCTATTGATGATCTTTAGTACTAGGTACGCAATCAAAGTTGACACACTATCGATTTTCACAACGCTGCTTGTGAGGTTTTTGTTGACATCGGCACAGGAAACCGGTTCCACCCTGGGACGGCCGATCACCTTCTCGAAAGTAGAATAGGTCGTCTACCTCAAGGGTTAGTGTGTCTTCTACCTGTTCGCGGACATCTCGTAATCCCAGTCCCTACATAGCAGATCAAGCGACCTACTTCTACCTTAATTTTGGTGAGGTGCTAACCTAGAAAAAGACTAAGTAAGTTGTACATCGCGAGTGTCAAGTTTTTATGCTGGCCTGCCATAGCCCGGAGATTGTTTGCACCCCTGTCTAGCGATAGATAGATAGCAAGACTACCGGGAACTGGAGACCGTCTTTCATGGTGTTGCTCTATTAAGAGGTTTAGACCTACTATACTACGCTGGCCAGACGGGTTGGTATAGGGTTAAATTTCACGTTTTCTTTTCTAGACATTGGTTACCCATGTTCGAATTTTCGAAGGTCTTAATTAGATAAAGTATTGTAAGGATGCTTTGAATTGAGACGAAAACATGCTGGTTTTGTAGTTTCTCTGGATCTATATCCGGATCTGATAGTCACTAGCACTCAATGAAGATTTTTTATTGATACTTACTTTTCCATAATTGTTTCCAACTTCTCGTAAAGCTCGCGTCTACTTCTTCTCTGTTCAATCGGCTTCATTCTAGCCATATTTCTTCTGAAGAACCTGGAAGTCTCCGTGGAGTTCGGCAACTCGTAAGCAATGCCCCAATTCAAGCCCCAGGTGAAAGTGCCAGGACTTGTGGATACAGCTGGTTGACCAATCACGCCGACAGTGACGCAGCCGGCACACTGCAATCGAGTTTTGGAAATTTAGAAGATTAAAAATGGCAAATTCAGCTTTGGATGTATATAAGAATGCTAAAATGGCAGACTATATGAAGAATTATCCAATAATACTGTTCTATGTTTAGGTTTTATGTTGGTTTTTTCTAGATATATATTGTTATTTTAATGTTTTGGTATAGCTGTATTTCATTTCAGTGACATTCATGTCACTGAAATGAATTCCAAATGTTTCCTAATAATGGAAAAGATTTAGGTTCCAAACTGACGCAGAGAGGTTTAATTCAATAGATGTAGAAAGAAGAAAAAAATTAATAAATTTCACATTGCATCGGCAGTGGTAAAAAAACCTTTCGTGGTTTTTGCATTATGCCTGATGCAGGAAGTCCCATAAAATACATTTCCGGATAAAGAGAAATGATATGTGAGAAAAAAATATGAATATACGACAGTCGTAAATCGTGTGTAAAGCATAAAACTGCTCTTAAATTTTTTGGAATATAAAATTCTGTAAAGTAAGTAATCTACCAAGTTTTATGAGTCTTGGAGCTGCGTTCTTTATCTTGAAGCTTTTCTGAAAGTGTGTACTTATGTGCTTCTAACTCCATAGGGTATAAAATTTCCAATTACATTTTTATTGCATCTAATCAAACAATATAATGTAATATTGGATATAACTCCCAAAGGGTAAGAAGTGCTTCCTTTATTTAAACGTAATAAAAGCAAGAGTTAAAACAAAGTCTGCAATCGACAAATAACTTTTTTTTAATGTTTAAATTCAGGATGCTGATTTTGTCAGTCGAATTGTTGATGATGAAATCACCAGGCGATGATCAGAAGATGATACTAAGCCAATTTTTTTGAAAAGAAAGTACCTTAATTTTTAATTTTTCGTAGGGACCGGACCACACCGGACACCACTTTGTTTAGTGGCAGGGTACGGTGGGTACCCAGCCACCAAAAAAAATTGGCAGCACATGATTGTATTATGTTGATGTATAACAACTATTTTCGCTCGGTAAAGGTTTAGGTCACACCTTGAAGTGCGGTAACCGTTGTCAAGGGTTGCAGAGCGAGTCTTTTGAGTATTCGAATTTTGATTAACATATTTATGAAAAAACAATAAGGTCCTGTTTTTTTATTATCTGATCACCCCCCTGCAAGGATTCGACTGACAAAATCGGCACCCTGTGTATGATACCACAATTATTAACTTAGTAGAAGAGAAGAGAAGATTAAGAGTAAAACATAGATAGTTAAAAGTCCAAAACACTCGTTCCTACTTAGTACACAAGTTTCTAACATTTATTGCAGTTAAAAATGTTCACAACAACAAAAGCCTTCATAAGTATATTGTTTGGTGAAATTGGTCTCAAAATCCAAACAGATTAATTGAATTATCCCTAAGATTTTCAGTTTTAATTCGCGTTTGATTTCAAATATGTTAATAAAACAAATGATCGAATGTTAACTACAAAACATTATTTTAGGCATCAATTATTTAGGTATCAATTACCCATTCTAAACAGTAACAATGTAAATATTATATGAAAATTGAAAGCATAAATCTATTTATAATTAAATCATAATAAACAATCCACCCCTGATATCAAAAATTAAGATTATAATTAGTTATTAAGCTATTAGAGGTAAATACAATCAATAAGCAATATTTTATAATACGTAAGCTTCGAATGTTATCATTAAGGAATAATATTTCTATTAAATTCAGATAAATTTAACACATGGAAGTACTCGTATATTCATACTCTTTCACAATCGTGGATTATAAATAAAACAATACCTTACCGAAAAACTGGATCCTTCTGGGAACGCGACATAACGCTTTCTTCTTGATAGAACCTTAGGACCATGTTTCCCCGCGCTGACGACACAGATGCATACTAATATCAAAACATTCAGAATATTAGAACCGAAATACATTTTAAAGAATCGTGTACTACTATTCAAAGACGGACGTAGGAATGGAGTTAAGATTAAGATGTTAAACTGGGTTAGTTTAAGTAACGGTATTGGTGATTTTCATGTTGTACAGCTAATCGTCATGACACGAAATGTTTGACACATTAGTCTGAATTCTGTAGGCGCTAGCTACCTAGTAAGTAAAGCTTAAAATTGTAAAAATATTTATGTAAGTACTTATTGTAACATGTGGAATTGGTCTTAAATTGCACATCTCTTTCTGTGAGTTGTAATGTCCGGGATCGTCATGCTCACTAAAATGTCATTGTGGTGGCGGTGCGGGCCGGGTCGTCTGCCTTCGCGTCATACTCGTGGACGGGTACTACTCAGGGTACTGGTTGGAATTGCCATTGATAACTAATGGAGTTTTAGCAACGATTCAAATGTTTTTTCGATTAAGTAGTTTTTATTGTCCAAATCATACGATTAGATTTGGACAATAAAAACTTTATGTTGACTTTACCTTTTTTTTCTAATAGGAGTCTAATGTATTTCACAATATAAATATTATTGCTTGAGTGAGTTTCATGGTTATAGTAGCAGCACCCTACTTGCTGGCATAAGTGTATACAAACGAATATTATAACAAAATGTATTTAAAAAAGTTGCCATGAGTATTTATTGTTAAGTTTTTTTCTCGCTGGCTTTATTTTTGGCGAACTCTGCATAAAATGTAGACTAAATTGTTGTCAGACGTTTACAAGAGTTGCATTTTGTAACCTATGTAAATAAACTATTTTGACTTTTGACTCATGTTCCAATTTTTAATTATAATAATGTGCCTCAGTCCCCGTACTTGCACTAGTACCACATATTAGTGGCAGTACCTTAGCTTATTTCAAGTTTATAAACAATCAAACATTGTAAAAATTGGCGATTTAAAAAAAATGGCTGCGAGTTTTTATTGCCTTATTCTTTTCTACGGTTTTACCCATTGTTTGCGAACTTGGCATTACATGTATGTAGGTACATGTAGAATCAAGACATTACAAGTGCTGTTCTTAATCCTAAGTGAATAAAGAATTCTGTTTTTTTTTCTTAGGTATATAGGTAAATGCACTATAGAAGCACGGCATACAAAAAAAACTTGCAGCCTAATCCGTCCATTCGTCTGGGCTCCATAATGCCGCAGACCTTCGACAGAGTTTAAAAATAATGAGTATTTTAATGTAAAATACCACCCTATTAATTCCAACTAACGATTGATAACTGCTCGTGGTGCAGCGGTCAAATCAGCGACTGCGAATCAAAGTGTTATAGGTTCAATTCCCGCAAGGTACAGTACTTTGTATGATCCAAGATTACTTTCCCTAGTCTTATTAAGATATTGTCCTCACGATGTTGGTCTACATTTGCAGTTACTAGTAGGAGAGACGCTGTACATCGACCTTTATCCATCTGATACCCATGTACACTTTCGATAGGCAAGCTATCTTAGGCGTGTTCATAAGGGGCGTCTAAACAGACCATTTTTTACGGCAATTTGTGGCGGCAATGCTGTGGCCGGCAACATGGCAATACTCTCCAATATTGATTCGGTGGTTGCCGGACGATCGCTGAGCGATCGATTTTTCACAATGTTGCCCACACAATTTTGTTGTTATTTCAGTCGCTCTCTATTTTATCGTTGCCGGGTTGTGTAGCCCGTTAAGGAGACTGGATCATGCGCCACACAAATGCAGACATATTACCATTATTGGCCGAGCAATTAGTTGCCAATAGTGCCGCCACAAATTGCCGTAAAAAATGACCCGTTTAGATGCCCCTATAACTCAATAAAATTTGATAAAAAATATGTCTCATCCGGTAATCAGATAGGGGAAGACCATACCGCAAATCACAGAAATACCTTTCCTATTCTATTGCAATAATACACTAATTGCTTTCGAAAGCCCCACACCCAAAAAATTAAGTCATAACTCATCATGACAACATTTTATGCACAATATTGTCAACTGAGTGAACCATATTTTCAAAAGGGCACCCTTTTAATTCTTCTCATTCAACCCTTTCATTCGTCGTGTCATTTAATACGAATGAATGAACTTACACTTTCAGTACGGCGCGTTCTTGTGGAAAAATTCAATGAAATCAAGAAAAGTGTCATTGAGTAAGTAGATACAAATAATAATGGACAGTGTGAGTAGTTGATTCTTTACCTGTGGGGCGCCGCAACCTGTTCCTCCAAATCACAGGCAATTTCTTAGCCAAGCTAGGAGCACAGTATGCATTCATCCAACCATCTTTCCATCCACTCTTTTATTTAGACCTTAAGAATTTACTTTAATGTTTTAATTGTAATGTATTTTTAATTCTTAAATCCTGACAATTTAAATTATGTAACCTATGACTATTGATGATGAACCTATGACTATTGATGATGAACCTATGACTATTTATTGGGTGTTACTTTTATTTCGTTTATATACTTTAGTTGATGGCACGCGATGAGGCGTAAGAATGACTTATATACTTAGCTACCTATTATGTTAAAAAAGCCTTGCTTACAGTAATTTATGAAAGTCAATGGAATATGCTAAATAAAACGATATTTGCTCGAAGTTTTTTAACATTTTAGTAAAGTGAACCCACTAAATTATAACTCTAACGCTAAAAAATTCTTGACTGGTTCTCGGATGTACGAGTATTTCTGTGACGACAGTTACCTATATATTGAGAGTACAGAAAGAAGTTTTGTCCAATTCGTGCTCCAGCAACGCACTGACATCCTTGACGGAGTCGGAATCTCAGACAACATCTTCTAAATATGAATTGAGATTCTATGTCGCTAATGAGCAAGAGCGTTCGTTCGATGAAACTTTCTAAAAGTTTTAAGGTGGATGCATTATAATTACATTGCACTTTGACCATCAAACTCTATTGTCCAGACCAAACCGGTCTGGACAATAGAGCTTGATGGTCAAAGTATAATATAATAATATCTTGGGACAACTCACATAACGTCATCTGATTCCAAACTAAGCAGAGCTTGTACTTATGGTAACCAAAACTGATAAATATACTTATATATCTAAATACATACATATTATAGATATAACAAGGATGATTGCACAATTTTACACAAATGGTATCATATTATATACCTGATTTATATCAGACAAAAATGGAAACCATATGAAGTTCAGTGTTCCAACGCAGATGTAACTTAAAAAGTCGCTCCGGCTAACAAAACGAATAGGTCTTCAAACGATCTGATTAGTTGTATAAAAAAGTCAATTGATCAATCAAACACAATCTGAAAAGACTTACTTACCTACGTATTTATTAAGGCAGTGGACTATTAGTTAGTATTTTACCAACATTTGGTAACTTTACCGCCGTCAGATCCATAAACGATTGACTTCTAAAAAGTTATACTCCACCGCGGGTCGTTAGCAATTGATTTTGACTTACCACGCCGTCGTCCTCCAACAAAAAACATAGGCCAGGGTGCATTGAATGGTTCTAGCTATTAAAGGCACATTGATACATACTCGCTTCTCACATTGTACGACCTCTGCGACCCACACACACTGTAATTAGGTATAACACACACTATAATTGTGAATGAAATAGAATCAGGACACGAAGAAATGTAACTTAATACGTATAATGTTCCCTTACCAATTCTGAGCAATCAGTCTGGTAATAAATCGCTCAAAGTGTACGCCCGCCATCTTGATTTTTGAACCAACTGCTCTCTAAACCATTGGCTTGCTGAAAAATCACTCTAGAAAATTGGCTAGTTGCTTTGGTAGTCGACTATAGTAGCAGTAAATTACTTGAAACGAGTCAGGCAATAGTAGGTTTTAAAATGCTTTGAAAATTATTAAAATAAAATGAATACTAAAAGTAAATAATTTGTTGTCACGGATTGCAATACGGTCGAAACGTCGGGCAATTAGCAAGTTATTTTACCTTAAATTATTCCCGATTTAATATTGTAATGTGTAAAAATCGCGAACGTTTGACGATAGTAACTTGTGACGTTATATAGCAGGCAAACGTTTCTGGTTGACTGATCTATCAATACACCGCTGAAAAAGTTTTAGGTTATTATGACGTAGGCATTATTAATTTTTTATAAGCTACGGGTTACGGCTTAATATTGAGTGATAAAAATCAAGCGAGGGTAGTTTCCGAAACCCGCGCTTCACGAAGGCAACGCTGAGCTAAACCAGTCTACCCGTGACCACGGCCATTGCAATACGGTCGAAACGTTGAGCAATAAAACAAGGGTATTTAGCCTTAAATTAAAACATTTACGCGATTAAGTCCCGTAGCTTATAAAAAAATAATAATGTGTACAAATCGCAAAAGTTTACGAACATACATATATTACGAAGGCATGCGCTAAAAAAGGATTTTACAAAATTCACCGTCTAAGGGGATGAAACTGGGGTTCAAAATTACATGCGAAAGCTCGTTTTCCAGAGCGTGTCGTTTTAACATTTTTCTCATAAAACTAAACTATTTTGACTTGACAGTCAAGTACCCTACTCTATCAAAAATATCACATAAGAAAGTTGTTAGTGGGACAGCGCCCTTTGTGTAACAGTAAATAAACAGTGTCAGCTGCTATCTTCAAGTATATCGTAAAACTGAACTGAGACTAACAGGTGCTAACTTCATAAGTAAGGCGAAGAGAATGCAACTTTGTTTGCTTTGCATTAACATATCATGTTTTCATGCATATTTCTATTAAATATGTTACCAATCTGTGGAAAATATGGTGATTATTGCATTTATTGCTAACAAAAAAAAATTGTTTAAGATTACCTAATGTGTCGTGAAACACAAGCCTTGAGCTTAGCTTAGGCACCAGTCTCCCACAATAATACTGTAATGTACAATACCTAATATAAGATTAAGACTGTTAAAGTGAGACTATAATGTAATTTATGTATAAAAAAATGAAAATGTAATGATGTTTTTTTCCCTAATAAAGAAAATAAATAAAATCATTAGTATCAAAGCCTGGTTTTTGAAATAAATAAATTAACAGTTAGGATAGCTGTTGGAAAACTGCATGATATTCCTATAATGGTAGTATGTATACAATCAAAAGACTACATGATAAATGTTTAAAAGTAAAAAGTACCTTCTATAAACCTATGGTATATACACCGTGAATTTTTAGTCGTTTTGGAGCTGATAATTTTAAACTTCATATCAATAACCTAGTCTTTAAAAAATATCAGCTTAGGATTTTTTTTTAATAAAAATTGATAATTAATGTAGTTTGTGGAAAATATAAAAGCACATCATTCGATAGGTCCTTCAAAAATATTTTAAGGTTTTTAATAAACTTTTTGATTAAGTGAAAATTTTTGAAAATAATCGCTCCGTAAGTTGCATAAATTGTGCCCGGGGAGGGGAGCCCAATTATAGCCCTTAACTTTTAAATTGTGTGACCAAAAAATATAAAAAAAAATTACAAAGGTTGCAAAAAAATTTAAACATCAAATTATTTTGGATAAGATCGGATATACCGTCATTAAATTATTGCCGAAAACCTGCTTTTCTTAACAAAAGGGCGTAAGTGCCATGAACATACGCTTTTCTGCTGATGCAATTATTCAAGGCTGCGGAAACCTACACAGAGTATGGTCTGATATGCTCTTGCCGATTCTTTAACTATTATTTTTTTATGAAAATATATATATTACGGGTCTCAATCGTGAATAATTGAAGATTAAATACCTTGTTTATTGCCCGACGTATTGTATTAAACTGATATTTTTGTGGACTATGTTATTAATATGGAGTTCAATATTTTCGGTTTCAAAACGACTATAAAATCGTTGTATGTATGTGTAACAACACAAAACATAGAAGAATAATGTTAGGTTTCACATCGAAATTTAGGCTACACGATTAAGACAACAGTAGTCTATTAACTTGCATAAAAATAGAATTATCTAATATTTAACAATAACCAAGAAAAGTATAAACTGTCCTTTTTAGAAAGTCCTTTTTATCAACCCCGCATTTTCAAGGAGCTCGCCTTGCAGACACATTATTGAAAATAATAAATCTCTACAACCGGCGAGTAGCACTGAGCTCTGTCTAGTAAAACATAGAAAATAGGAAATATTAACCAACACTTTCTGGTCCCTAAGTGTTTTTAAAATTTTTATTAAACGCTGAAACGATAACATTAGAAACAATCATATTATCATCTCTAAAAAGCAATCAAAATCAGACAGTAAAAACTGGGTTCCAAAAAGATCAAGTTTAAGCGTACAGTACGATCAACGTAACTTGACCGGATTGAAGTTAGGTTTTTATCACTTTCACGAATGTCATAGAGATGCGACCCTAAAATTACTTTCGAAAACGGTTAATTATGTTTAATCGATAAAAAATACTAACAACATTTTAATTCAACAATATAAAAACACTATTTAAATGAGTTCATAAAAGTTTAAATTTAGAACAGTTACAGTAAATATTAAAGAAACTTTGAAATAGCAATTTCTTTACGAAAATAATCACAAAAAAACATGAGTTAGTAATACTAAATATGACAATGTAATGCGTAATCGCATCTCTAATTCTCTTGGTTTAGTTACCGCCCCCGCCCCCCGCTTCCTGTCACCATTTACTTCCAAAAAATGGATCTGCGCAACCACTTGTCGCCTACTTCAGTCCGGCCTAGTTACGTTGATCCAACTGTAGTTTTAAATACAACTTGCTCCCAGTATGCTAATAATCATAATGTTTAACCAATTTGAATAAGTTCTTGATCAGTCATAGGTTTAAATCCTACCAACTACTGTAATGTCCGATTCAATACAAATTTTGACATTTTCAATAATCTATAAATTGTAACTAGTACCGCTGCTCACGCTCGTACACCCTCCCGCTGCCAAAGTCAAATATAATTTTGTGATCATCGTGAATCCTTCAAATAAAACACCACATTTTGAATGCTTAATAAGTATTTAATACGTAATTTAATCAATATGTTACCAGACCTAAAACACCGTTCTAACCAAAAGTACTGCTAAACAGCGTCCAAGGACTTCTTTCTTCTTCCACGTTAGTAGAAGGTGCATTGTAGTATCCTTTCATCAGATCTATGAGGGATATTGCACATTTGTACCTGTCGCAACTGTCCAAGATACGGCCCAGACGATGCGCTGCGTCATACATGGAATGCTCCAAAGGTTCTATGGGAAGCACTTTGGTTGGTGGCATTCTGTAAAAAGTTTTAAGAAGGGTTTTGTTGAAAGGTTAGAATAGGAGTGAGTCGTCAAACGTTTTTGAAACATTTATTGTGGATAATTTTGTTGAATTTATATTAAAATGACGTTTATTTTTATCTATTTATTTATGTCTATATTACTTGTACTCTGCACTGCACAACTGAGTTGGAAGTTACTCAATTTACTATTATAGTACTTAATTGTAAGTGAAATAATTTTAATTAATCTTTGAATAATTAAATTAAAATAATAATCTTTACAAATTAGCATTCTGTGTTTCATTCCAGGTTTAACAGATACACAAATAAATATAACCACACTAGCGTAGGTATTCTCGCGGCTTCGCTCACTTAAAGTTTGTTAACTCTAGAGTTTCTGAAATTCTTATCTCATGTGTAGTAAAAGCAAAGAACAATATTATACTAATTAAATTTAGTGATAACACAAATACTGTTAGAAAAAAAAGACGTTACTGACAGCACAATGTAGATTGAATTCTCGTTGATCCCAGCTTTAATTACAAAACTGCCCTTATAAATAACTTTGACGACATTAATATAAAAATTAAAAAACAGCAAGTCATCCTCCGTTATTGTTAACTGAAGCCGAGAAGTATTTCCTTTACAAGGAAACTTTTTCTAAAGGTAGATGGCACTTACGTGAACAAAGTTCGGAACATTTCCTCGATCATGTTGTCGCCGCGAGGTATCAATCTCTGGCCAGTTTCGCATATAGTTTTCAGAATACATTCTCTTCCAGTGTATCCCATACTGAAAAAGTTTAGTTTGTTAAATCATTTTTACGGGTAGATTAACCGCACGTCTATACTGCTGTCCTAGCAACACCAGAGATATAAACTAAAACATAGGAGTTAGTCAGCAAAATTTTCATTCGGTGATGAGTTAGTTTTTCTTAAACATTTCTATATGGCTTTCCTATATGGATTTGTATTTTGGTTAGGTTTTTATTTATGAAGACAACTCCCCGTCCCGCATTACACTCACGGTACAAGCCCTGTGTTGCCACGGACCTTACAAACATACAAGTCGCAGACAGAAAGAACACCCAGGCTCGGATCACACAAAGAGGTGTCCTCTGTGAGAATCAAACCCACGACCTCTGGCTTAACAGTACTGTCACTAACCTATTCTTTAACAAACCAGTTATTTAGTTTGATTTGGTAGCCGCAACACTATAAGGGGCTTTGTCCACGGGCGGCGTTTTTTACCGCGCTCACGACGCGTGTTTTTGTGAGCGCATTCTCTGAGCGTTATCAACACATTTTTGCACATTTTACACTATTGTATTACTCGTATTACAAACGTAAATGAAATGCGCTTAAAGTGAATTTGTACCATTGTTGGTGCAACCACTGTTTATGTTCTATACATGGTCGTCGATGTAAAAGCAGCACGAAGGCTAGGGTAAGCAGAGTTGTCTCAAGCAACTCATAACTTGCTTTGTTTACTGTGGTAAAACTATGGTTCCAAATGGCGGAAGCTTTCTGCGCGATGCATCGCCACAAACGTGCGTTTACAGCGCGTTTGTATCGATGTACCAGAGCGTTAGTAGCGATACAAACGCAAGTATTGTATGCAAAGGCAACAACGTGACTTCAGTCTTCTTTTTCTGAGCGTCCTGATTGCGTTCTACGAGCGTCGTCAGAGCGTTAAGAAACGTCGTGTGCAACGGTCCTTAGATTCTACTTGTAATTAATGTAAAGCTACTCCACGTGCTTGAGTAAACAAACATTCACATTTTCAAATATTAAAAAAAATATTATTGACATAATAAAATTGTAAAATGTAAGAGTTTGTTTAAATAATAATGTCATGAAAAGACTAAAAGAGAAAAGTTGATAAACTTACACTGCATAATGTTAGTAGGTACTAAAATAATTCTCAAAGAACTTTTACGACATTCACTTATGATAAGCAGCTGCCGCTTTTCTGTTTCTAGGTCCTAACTTACAGGCGTTCATCAAACATGAATAAAATTTTGTGAAATTACCAAGTTATTCGCGTAACTTTGTAAATTTACAATACTTTATACCAGATAAGCGAACGGCTAAGCGTCAGGATTACTGAGAACTGAAGTACAAGACTAAAATGGTATTTTTTAAATCTAGCAATGGACGCACTTTAACCAATATTGCTTGTGTTTTAGTGGGTTCTCGGCAGTAGTAAAATGGACGTAATTCCAACCTTCCATTAATCACGTTTTCGATGCATTAACAGCTCGCATTATTATACTGTCTACCTGTCTACCAGTGACCACGAACGTTGCAATACGGTCGAAACGTCGGGCAATAAAACAAAGGTATTTAGACTTTACATAAAATTTACGCGATTAAGGCCCGTAGCTTATAAAATTCCATAGTGTGTAAATGTGTAAATGTAATTGCGAAAGTTTACGAACATACATTGCTCGCATTATGATTAACTAACTTTCGCCCGTGTCTCCGCTGGCTTAGATGTTAGTTAACTAGATAAAATCTATCCTATGTCCTTATCCTGGACTCAAACTATCTACATATTAGTTTTTATTTAAATCGGTTCAGCGGTCAGCAACTCAAAATATCAGAAAGACAGACAGAGTCAGTTTCACATTTAGAATTGTATTCGAACTTTGTGTGATCATTCGCAAATTGAAGTCGGAGTTTTAGACTTTGTGTGTAGGTACACTTATGCGAATCATATGTTAGTAAAGTCTAAAGCGGGAGATGTCCTTTAAAAATACATAATATAATCACTCCTCACTCCCGCTCACAGTTGAAGCCTAGGTGCCTGCTGAGAAGTGCATGACTATATTCTTATCTTACTCACACAAGAATGGTAAGCTTTCAGCACCAGGAACTTACTACTGTGTGCGTAATAGATTAATGGAACGCCTTTGTTTCATAAATTTTGGCGAGTGTCCGAGTTGCCAAAATAGTGAAATTCCCAAATTGCTTTTGCTAGTCTAAATGTGCTTTGTCTATATCGTTTGACGTTTGTTCAATTTATTCGCCACGCAGATATTCATTACATTACAATTATATTCTACTGTATCGCCTAAATGACTCATTAGATATTAATGTTATAGTCGAGGTGTTAATTGATTTGTTATTATATTTTATGTAGAGTTTAATATATGAACTCAAAATAAATATTAAATATGAAGGACTCTCAAAATAAACACTTCTCTTTGGCTCTGTCGTAAGGTTATTGAAGTTTAGTATTAAATTAAGAATGTTTTTGACGTCAATATTGTCTTATAAATCGATGACCGGATACACGCTCGAAACAGTGTATCGTTATTGATTTGCTAAGCAACAGCAAATGGCGATTGTATCGACATAACATGCGATACAACTAGAACTAACATAACGCTATTGAGTAGCACTTTATTCTTGTCACACTACTATTACACAATGTAGAGGTGATGGTGAACTATCATGTTATTTCCATAACAATTAACGGCCCTGCATCGAGAAAAGCAATATTTTGTTAACAAATTTGAGCCAGTTGACATAGGCCTATAATAACTTAAGTGTATTACAAACCACTAAAAAGTGAGAAATAAAAAAACTTTTTTACAAAAAGTATTACCGACTTCAAAAATAAATACAAGGCAACTAAAAAGCAAATTTTGAAGTCGGTAATATTTTATGTTGTTGTTAATTTTGTGAAGATATTGCTTAGCACCAGTCTTTATGTATGGTCAAGCCAGAATTTTTTTTTTGATGTTAACTAGCAATGTGGGATTGTGGTCCCGCATTACTAGCAATCACGTTAACCCCTCCAGCTAAGCTCAATGGCTTGTGTTAGGAGTGGGTTCACGTCGGTAGTATAATGGGTAAGATTCGAACCCATGACCTCACGATTGCGACGACCGATGCCTTAGCCATTAGGCTACCGTTGCTTAGGGCTTACATTAGGCCTGCCTTGAAGGCGACGTACATCATAAGGCATTCATTACGTGGTGATCAGTGCCCACCTATCTGGGTGCATTCTATATTATGTCCCACCCGCTGGAGTCTATCTGACTTATAGCCTACATCAGTTACAGCACATATAACCGAGTTTCATAATTCAGTTTTCAGAGTTTAGTAGATGTTACACTTACTTATCCAAAATGGTTTCCAGTTTTTGATACAAGTCTCGTCTGTACTTCCTCTTCAGCATATGTTGTTGTTTGTATATCTTGCGTTTATATATGTGGTAGTATGCGGCTGTTTCGGTGCTGTTTGGCAACTCATATGCTATCGCCCAGTTCATGCCCCAAGTGAATGTTCCGGGGCTGGTGTGTGGGGCTGGCTGACCAATTACACCCACTGTCATACAACCAGCGCACTGAAAATAGTATACTAACGATATAAATATACATCAACTTAAACTGTAGCGATTTTTGATATATTAATGACAATGTAAGAATATTAAATTTATGATGGAACCATTTGATTCAGACTCTCGATCTTGTGAAATCCTTCCCTACGATGTTAAGTACTCCAGCAGCAAGACCAGACCTTCACATGGATACAGTGAGATATCTCCGAGCTTATTAGTTAGCTCTGTGTGATAGGCTGGTAATCGTTTTCGAACATTGTCACAGTGGCTTGTAGAGCACGTTAATTTGTTTCCAGTCGTGTTGAATTTCCAACTCATTGGACAAGAGAGTGAGGAAATAGACAATGCACTTTCTAAATGTTAAAAAACGGGCCCAATATTGCAATGGTTTTACAAGAAGTTCTCTTCGAGCCAAATAACAACTTTTTAGAATACTGAATGAACTACAGCGGGACGTATAATATTACTCTAAACAGGACCCCTAAACAAATGGCATTCTATTCGATTAGAGTTTACGCTAATCGAATAGAATGACGTTATTGCTTGCGCAACACTGTAAAAACGATAATTGCTATTATGAGATTAGCAGTTATACGCGCGGAACGACGTTTACATTCTATTCGATTAGCGTAAACTCAAATCGAATAGAATGCCATTTGTCTAGGGGCCCAGGTCAGACTCAGTCTCTCAAGCGATATAAGTTGCAACAATACCCAACTAAACAATACTAATTCACAACAATTTATACCTAAACAATCGCACAGGTCGATAACATATTATTCTACGTCATTAATTTCAAAGTAATTCATGTAACCATTCTTGTAGCCAAAAATGCATTTTTAGTGACAATACCCAATTAAATAATTGGGTATGGTCACCTAAAATACATTTTTATTAATTACTATAGACAAATAATTTGATATTAATTATTACAATAATCTAAAACTTAAATTAAAAGTAACTATTTACAACAAATCTACAAAAAAAACTTCTGTTAATTAATGTACACATTTCAACTTACCGAAAAACTTGATCCTTCAGGAAAAGCAACATATCGTCTGCTTCTAGACAAAATCTTCGACTTGCCATTACTAACAGCGTTAGTTTCCAACAATACACAAAAATTTAAACAACTTAACAACACTAAAGTAAAAAGATTAGAATTACAAAACATTTTTTGGACAACAATCTGTCAACTGCCCGTTATAACTCAAGACAAAGAAATGGTCACCAATTACTGCTAAAAATGTGACTGTTTTTTCAATCTTTGGATCACCGTTACTTATTAGCGAGATTTTTATTGAAACAACCGCGTGTCTCCCAAAAACTAGTACAAAGTGGTACTGTTAGAAAAATTAGAACCTTTTTTGTTTTACATGTTACACACTTTTGTGTTTTACGATGGCCTGATAACTCGCGTTTAAAGCGTCATTCAACGGACACGAGCACGGGCACGGGCGTGTGAATGTGGGGTAAATGTGTTGCTCAGCTGTTTGTAAACGGCTCGATTGGACCGCCTACCGGTCCGTGCCGGGCTAGTTGCTGATCTGTCGGTCTTGCTCCGTGCCGCGCGTCTAAACGCACCGTAATGTTCAGCTCGGTTGTTTGTACCACCGGCCCGTGTCAGACTGCTGGCTGGGCTGCGTGCCATGCGTCTAAATGCACCATTAGAGAGTAGATTAGTGAATTCACCTTATATTTGTACTAGCTGTCCCGCACAACTTCGTCTGCGTAAAATTTCCCGTTTTTGCAACATTTCTCATTGCTGCTCCGCTCCTATTAGTCGTAGCGTGATACTATATAGCCTAAAGCCTTCCACGATAAATGGGCTATCCAACAGTGTTTTTTTTAATTATATATATATATATATATATATATATATATATATATATATATATATATATATATATCACAACATATATATCCAAGGATTTTTTTAATTCGGATCAGTTGTTCCTGAGATTACCGCGTTCAAACAAACTAACTCTTCAGTTTTATAATATTTGTATAGATGTGTAATCTTCTTTCATTCTCTCATAAGTGGCCTGTCGAAACCTTTGGAATTACGACGTTGAAGTTTTGCAAAGGTTTCTTCTGTGATGGAGACAAGGCATGAGAAAGGATCAGAGGCAGCTCGAGCTCTAACAACCAAAAAAAACACAAACCGTTCACTTTTTTAGCATTACCAAAACAGTAGTTTGACCGTTTCACTATATTCGTACTGTTCACTACGAATATAGTAAAACGGTCAAACGGTATTACTATTGCGGCTTTAATATCCACACAGGATATTATTTTATAATACAAAGTATTGTTCCGAAGCGCGCGGTACTTTATGTCCGTGATTTGTGTTACAACGGGTAACAGATGTGGTTAAATTTCAACAGCTATTGTACGTCATAAGTAGCATCCTATCTCCAATGGTGTCGGAATCAATAAGTTGCATTTAGCTAAAATAAAACATTTTCTTTTTATGGCTTTTTAAACGTTTTTTATAGTGATTTGTAGCTACATATTAAAAGTATTAAGGAAAAATTCGTCTCAAGCGGGACTCGAACCCGCGACCTTATGTGTTCCGTAGGTACCAAAACCTCCTCTTTTACCAAAATTTTGCTTTATCTTCTAAACTAAACGGCAGCGCGGCCATTACAAAATCAGTATCTATCTGACTGCCTCTGTGGCGCGGTGGGAGTGTGTCCGACTGCTACGGAAGATGTCGTGGGTACGATTCCGACCCAGGATAAAATTTTGTGTGATGAGCACGATGGTTTATTCTGTGTCTGGGTGTTATTTATCTATAATATGTATGTATTTAGAAATATATAAGTATATTTATCAGTTGTCTGGTTGCCATAGTACAAGCTACTTATGCTTAGTTTTTTTTTTTTTAGTATTTTTTTTTTAAAGATAACTAGCAATGTGAGATTGCGTCCCACATTACTAGCAATCTTATTAACCCCTCCAGCTAAGCTCAAAGGCTTGTGTTAGGAGTGGGTTCACTCCGTTTGGAGTTTGGAATCAGATGACGTTGTGTAAGTTGCCCTAAGATATTTATTAATCATTTATTTATCAATGGCAACTAAAGGAAAATTTCGCCAAAAAAATCACCAAAAATTCTACTTAAACAAAAAGATACAAATATCAGCATCAGGTTGCTCGCAGCTGCCTACTAATACCATTAACCCACCCACTACAATTTACATCCCATCATGAAAACGACTATGCAAATACGTCCACATTCAACTCAAAAATAGGTTCAGTTTGCATATTGGCGTTAGGGTAAAAAAAACTCACGATGACAGATCGCAGACATTCCATTAGGCGCGTTACTCACGAGGGGGAATATGTGAGCACCATTACCCCAAATCCGTTTGTATACAAATCATGCCTGTATTGCTTTTGCGGGTAAAATCGATCAAGCGGGCATGGTGTTATGTGACGGTAGGTTTGGAAGTTCATTGATGGCTTGAAGTTTTTTTTGAACATGCTTAAAAACTATGAGTAATTTTACAAATGCAATAATTGCATTTTTGAAAGATAGAAAAATTTGAATCCAGACTCAGGAATCGCTTCTGGCCCCGGTTTGGCTACGGAAGTCTCGGGTTCGATTCCTGAGTCTGGATTCAAATTTTTCTATCTTTCAAAAATGCAATTATTGTATTTGTAAAGTCTTTGGCAAGAAATGCCTATAAAAATTACTTCAACTATGAGTAATTTCAAGCTAACACAATAAATTTCAGGAGAACTATTAATAGCCTAAACGATTACTTTTAAAACATAAAGAGGATGAATATTAGATACAATTAACCACGATATATGGAGATATCAAAATCTAAGGGAAATCATTATTGGGCCAGGCGAAAATGACGGACTGAATGACTCTACTTCTACATGATAGATTTGTTAATGTTTACTCAAGACGAAGAAACATAAAAGAGAGCTGCATTCAGACAACCCAGGTTGAAATTATAAATCTAACTAGTGTTAAAACTGTTACATAATTACTTTTCTTGTTTTCAACTTTATTTTGAATTTGGAACGCTTTGGAGTCTCTTAAAAAATCTCTGGAGCAAGCAGTGGCAAAATTTCCCATGGAAACAGTGCGTAAATCCATAGATTCGTGGCTAGACAGATTAAAGGCCTGTATAAAAGCCAAAGGTGGCCATTTTGAATAGAATATTGTTTTTATTTCTAGCTGAGACTTTAATAAATATGTATGTACAAATAAGTTTTAGTAATATTATATTACTTGATTTAAAAAAATGTATTTTCATTTGTAACAGAACTTATGGCCGTACTAGGTATACTTACTAATATTATAAAGAGGTAAAGATTGTAAGGTTGTAGGGGGTAATCTCTAGATTAACTAAATCGATTTTGAAAGTCCTTTTTTCAATAGATAGCAACGTTATTTGTGAATGTCATAGGCTTAGGCCTATGACATCATCACGAAGTGGGCACAGGTCAATAGGCATACTCTCTTTCTTTAAAATGAAATTCACTAATTTTCGTTTATTTAAATTTCTAAATTTATAGATAATAAATTTCATAATAAACTGATGTTGCTGGTTCTGTATATCACCAATTCACTTTTGATCGAAACTTCGTTTCCATCGATTAATTCGATGGAAACGAAGTTTCGATCAAAAGTAGTAGGCCTCCAGATAGTGAACTATAAATTCGTTTCTTACGTTAGCGAACTTACATTTCGTCTTATTTTTTAGGAAACATTTAACCGAAGTTACCTATATCAGGCCAGATTCAACCAACGCGTCGCCTAAGGGAACAGGAAGGGGCTAGATAATCGAAATTCCTTAAATATTTATTTTTCCGTACACGGGCTGGATAGAGTATAGGTCTAGCCCAGGGCTATAGCTTTTAGCGTGTATGAATCTTACTTGCTTGGACGGGATAATCAGAACAGAAAATGTAACCTTAAAATTATTATAAACGCTATAATTTGTCAAAATATTCAAGATTCATTCTTGAGATTTACTGGAATTTTAACCGTCAAAAGCGCTCGATATAGTAGTTTAATTTCATGGAATTTAGGCAAAATAGTAGATACTTATTTCTCTTAACAATAATACGCCTAATTATTTTATTTCTACATCAACCTAAGGTAGCTAAGTAAGCCCACATTATTGCATATACAGATTTAAATAAATAAATAAAATCCTGTCAAATTCGACGTAGATAAATTTTAACTTTTAGACGACTGACTGTCGCATGTCGTCTAAAAGCACTGCATACTGCAGAAAAGTTATTCGTACACAAAATAACACTGAATTTATACAGATGGGTAACACACAAGATTAAAAGTCGCAAATTCAGCAAATTCCCTGACTAAGGTCGTTCCTCTTACCCTTAGTTTGAGCTCAAAAGATTTATGAAAACATACATCACGTCAACTTGACCTCCCCTACTAATGGCTAACGAACGATACTTATAGCCACCATCATTTTGCCGCAAGCATGCCAGAGGAAAAAGTTGATAAATTATTGGCATGTTTATTGGATTGTGTGGATTGTATATGTGATACTAGCTGTCCCGCGCAACTTCATTTGCGTAAATTTTCCTCGTTTTTGCAACATTTCTCATTGTTGCTCTGCTGCTATTGGTCGTAACGTGATGTTATATAGCCTATAGCCTTCCTCGATAAATGGGCTATCCAACAAAAAAAGATTTTTTCAAATCGGACCAGTAGTGCCTGAGATTAGCGCGTTTAAACAAACAAACAAACTCTTCCGCTTTATAATATTAGTATAGATTGAACACTATTAGGTATTTCTGGATTTATTCCTATATTGGGTTACCGCAAACTATTCGAAACAGCGGTATTGATGGATAGTTTTATTTCTGACACACGTTTAATAGCACAAATTTGCTTGCAAAGTCATTTTCGACATGAATAATAATATTGAAGTATGTTATGTCAAAATTATACTTTATTGAAATTAATTTGAAATAGCAAATCACATCATGTCGTTAATAACTATTTATCGATGGTTCACGAAATTAGATATAGATTGGAGAACCGGGTCCTTATTCACCATCTTTTTTTTTATTTTCATATTATTAGGTTTTTTTAATCATATAAAAAATCGACTTGAACTCAAATTTCGGTCGGACACTAATAAAAATACAAATGGTAAGGCCCTTAAAAGGCACCGGTGTGTAAAGCGATAAACGTTTTCGGTATTCTGCACTAAGCAGCGGTCGATTGGTGAGCGTGTACGAATTAACTCCGAACTTAATCTAACGTAGAATTGCAGACATTTTTTAAAATATTATGTATGGAATTCTCAATTACATTATACCTATTAATATAATGTTTAATGCCTCGCTGTAGAAGAGTATCTTGGCTTCCCAATACAATTACAAGGTAGGTATCGCTACATTACCCTTTAGGCAATTGTTTGTGAGGATTCTGTTTTTGAAGCTTTTTATACATTATATTTTAGAATTTGAATAAAAGTTTAAAACTTTTTCAATTTCTTGAACGTCTTTGTTGTGAATGTAGAAATATAATGTTTACCTATTTACCATATATATTAATATAATAATATATTATCTTGAGACAACTCATACAACGCTGTCCGATCCCAAACTAAGCATAGCTTGTACTATAGAAATAAGACAATTGATAAACATACTTATTTATTTCTAAGTAAATACATATTTTTTTTTTTCTCAGCCCAATAAATTTTATTAAAAGTAAATAAATGAAATATTTTACAATTCACATTAAAACTAGATTAGGTACCCTACGAAATAACTTTGTTAAAAATGATTTAAAATAAAACTAAAATTTACTAGTTTTTTACAACTTACCAGAAAAAACTACGAAAAAGGGTTAGATAAAAAGGTGATGCACAACCAGTTTAGGCGTCGAAGAATTCTTCCCCATCGATGTTAACCGGTATACTGCCCAGAAAGCTGGCAGCATTGCCACGTTGTATGGCAATGCTTATTCTTTGTGCAAAGAAAAGGCCAGCCTTCTGGTCACGAGATGCACTGACGAGCCGCTGGGAAATATCTTTAAATAAGAGACGAGCACTTAAACCCCATGGTCCTAGCGTCTCGACACCAAACAGCTCAAATATGTAATCTTCGACTAGATTACTATATTTGCGCCGTTTAAGAGTCTCAGCAGAGGCCGCAGCAGTGCAGACACAGCTTGCCATGTTTGGTAGATGGGAAGGCGCAAGGGTGTCGACGCAGGTTGCATCCCACACCAAAGGTCTGCCCATCTTTCAAGGTAATAAAGACATGCCATCCGGTCTCAATATTATAGATAGATCTCTCTATTTTATCAATGCGTAGTATAGATAAATAACACCCAGACACGGGTTAAACCATTGTGCTCATCACACAAAGTTTTATCCTGGGTGGGGATCGAACCCACGACCTCTTGCTTAGCAGTCGGACACACTCCCACCGCGCCACAGAGGCAGATCTACTAATTTCATAGTGTATTAAATACTTAATAATTATGTATCGGAAAAATAAAAAGAACTAACTGATCAAGGAATACCTATCACATCAAATACGAAAGGGAGATACAATTTTACAGCAAATAGTTTTAACCTGAGATGAGATGTACAGTCGGTCAAGAAAGTGGTCTATCAGTTTTCACAAAATTTCCTGTGTAGCTAAAATAGCGTTCAAATTGAGCTTAGCTACTATCAAGATATTATTTTAAGGAAACGTGCAAATGGTCTGGAACCGTAGGGGGTATATTTTTGGCCGACTTCATAATAACAATAATAATTTTATTTGCATAGAATGTTGGTACATAAAACGGGTTGACATATTGTTGAACCCTGTACAATCTACCTTATTATAGGCATGCAAACACAGAAGATTATTTTGAGTGAAAAAAAGAAAAAAAGACATCCAATGCTTAATCACGCTTAGTCAAATTAAAATTACTTATAAATTAAAAATGTCAAGAGTTAAATACAGTTTAAAATACTAGTCGGGCCATAAATACTGTTACATAAAAAGTTTTCCTTTTTTCAACTATTTAATTATTTTGAATTTGGAACGCGATAATTATTTTTAAAAGTTCTTTCGATTTCGCGCCATTTTACATATTTTTTCGTGTTCATTATCAAATTACAATATGGATTGGGATGTTAAAGAATATAGCATTGCGATGATCGTCATGCACAAAGTGGGTATGGAACCGTCGGTCATATTCCAGACACTTCAAAAGCTTGGTATCAGCCGTATATTTGTATATCGTACTATCGACAGATACAACAACACTGTCGAAGACCATAAAAGATCGGGCAGGCCTCGTGCTGTTAGAGCTACAAAGCTATTAATGCTGTTAAAGCCAGAATTCGTCGTCTAAATCCCATTAGGAAGCAAAAAATCTTAGAGAGAAATGAAGATTCCCACTAGGACTGTCGCTTATTATAAAACAAGACCTGAAGCTCGATGCTTATCATATATACCTATTTACGGACCATGCCCTAAATCAATCTTTACAATTAAAGAGAGTGGATCGATCAAAACGCCTTCGGTTATACGCAGGTGAAAGGCAAAGAAATATCCTCTTTACCGATAAAAAAAAAATCACGGTTGAAGAGCACTACAATAAGCAAAATGATAAAGTGTACGCTCAGAGTTCTAAAGAAGCTGCTCAAGTAGTCGGAAAGGTACAGCGGGGTCATCAGTCAGTGATGGTTTGGAGACGCGTGTCTTATCAAGGCGTCACAAAGCTACATTTTTGTGAAAAAGGAGTGAAAATTTCAGCCAAAGTGTATCGTGTATCATCATCTAGCCCAGACCTCAACCCTTTAGACTACAAATTATGGTCAGTTTAAGAGGACATGGCTTGCTCTAAACGACACATCGACATCGAGTCTCTTAACAAATCTCTGGAGCAAGCAGTGGCAAAATTTCCCATAGAAACAGTGCGTAAATCCATAGCTTGGTGGCCAGACAGATTAAAGGCCTGTATAGAAGCCAAAGGTGGCCGTTTTAAATAGAATATTGTTTTTATTTTTTTGTTAAGACTTTAATAAATATGTACATATAAGTTTTAGTAATATTACATTACTTCATTAATAGAAAATTGCATTTTCATTTGTAACAGAACTTATGGCCGGACTAGGTAAATATGTAATGTGAGTAAATTAAATTGATACAATTCATAAATATTTAGATCCATTACATACATTTATAATTCCTGCGTTGAAATTGAAATAAAAATATAATTTTGAATGTCAATTTGTAATAATTCTATTAATTAAATATTCCCAATCATAATAACATTTATTGATTAGCATATTATGATGACGACCGCCTCTGTGGCGCTGTGAGAGTGTATCCAAATGCTACGCAAGAGGTCGTGGGTTCGATTCCCACACGGGACAACGCTTTTTGTATATAACATCACGCTACGACCAAAAGGAGCGGAGCAGCAATTAGAAATGTTGCAAAAACGGGGAAAATATACGCGCGGGACAGCTATTATGTTTATCTAATATATAAAATTCTCGCGTCACAGTTTTCGTTGCCATACTCCTCCGAAACGGCTTGACCGATTTTGGTGAAATTTTGTGTGCATATTGGGTAGGTCTGAGAATTGGACAACATCTATTTTTCATCCCCCTAAGAGTTTGTTTGTTTGTTTGAACGCGATAATCTCAGGAACTACTGGGCCGCATTGAAAAAATATTTTATTGTTGGATAGCCCATTTATCGAGGAAAGCTATAGGTTATAACATCACGCTACGACCAATAGGAGCGGAGCAGCAATGAAAAATGTTGTAAAAAAAAAGGGAAAATTTACGCAGACGAAGTTGCGCGGGTCAGCTATCTATGAGAATCGGCCAACATCTATTTTTCATACCCCTAAGAGTTTGTTTGTTTGTTTGAACACGATAATCTCAGGAACTACTGGGCGGCATTGAAAAAATATTTTATTGTTGGATAGCTCATTTATCGAGGAAGGCTATAGGTTATAACATCACGCTACGACTAATAGGAGCGGAGCAGCAATGAAAATAGGTTATAACATCACGCTACGACTAATAGGAGCGGAGCAGCAATGAAAAATGTTGTAAAAAAAAAAAGAAAAAAAAAGAAAAAAGGGAAAATTTACGCAGACGAAGTTGCGCGGGTCAGCTAGTATTAAAATAAAATGCTTTAAAATCACTTTAACGCACTATATGTACTAAAATTTATTGACAGCTTAAATGTTCCATACATAACAGTCTAAAATTTAATGGTTACTTTATGACCTAATTATCCAAGCTAATCGATCTAAAACTTAAAGTGAATAATAAAAAGTCAATTATAAGAAAGAGGGGGGCACTGATGGATATTTAATGCAAATGTGCGGTGTAGCAAATATGATCGATCCTAATTGATGACCGATTGGAAGGGCTGCTGTCTTACGTGTGTTTGTGTAGGCTGAGGGTGAAGATTATAGAGGTTATACCTCCTGGAAGTTGACTGAAAATTGAGTATTTTGATAGACATAATCTCTCTCTATAAAAAAAAAAAAACTTATATCTTGACTATTATGAAGTTCAGCGTCAGTAGGTAAATTCAACTACATAAATTATGGGTATGAGAAGCATTGCTTTTCTCACACATAGTTAAACAATTAGCGTGCGTTTTAAATGTATGGAGGAAAAAATCGTCCAGGCAAGACTTCAACCGACCTTAGGGGTACTGGTCCTACGCCGTTACCAACTCCGGCACCGAGACATGTCCTACAAAATGATTTATAAAAGAATTTAGCCTCCATATGATACAGGTCCTTATTCACTGTCTGTATTTCGTTGTCGTGGCAAGCCCGTGCGAACTGACGCACGCGCGGTACGCTCAAATATGTCCACCGCACGCCAGTTCGCACGGGCTTGTCACTACTACAAAATAAAGATAGTCATAGGGACTACGATTAGCATAAAAAATGCTTTAAAAAATTACAAAAAGTAATTTATCATGTAGTTAATGACAAAACGCTCTAAATTGTTGGCGGCTTTCCTCCTCTCATTTACTGTCATATTGGCGTAGTAAAACTTTACATCTAAAATTACAGGCAACATTAGAATTAGGAAAAAATATAGCCAATAAATACAATCAGTAAAGAACATAACAATGTTATCTATATTTATTCAAATCTAATATCGAACGTAAGAACGAAAACGGACAATCGTTTGGTTGCTCACAGAACTTTGACTCTAATAAATCGTTGTATCGACCTCCTAATTCTTCCATAAAATCCCTTTCGTGTAGATGTGCCCTGAAACAAGTACATAAATAAAACTTTAAACGACGAACAAAATAAAACAAATTGCAGCAACAAAGATAGTAGGTAAATATAATTAATTTTAATGTGTTCGATTTCCTACTTATAAGATTTTTTTTTAGTTTAAGGTACTTAATTAGTTAATTTGTAGATTAAGGAAAGGTTAAACGGCTATTACACTACCCTGAATTAGGGCCCTAAAGCTTTAAAGACAACTCCCGCAGTCGGGTAATAGCTCTGTGTCGCGGGAAACTTTACAAACATACAAGTCACGGACACAAAGTACACCCAGACTCGGAACAACAATTGTGGATTACAAATAGTAAAAGTGCCATAAAAAGAAATTAAAAAAAATTAAACCTCCTTTAAAAGATAACTGAAAATAATGATATAAAACTTTTATACACACGAAATTAACTTAAATTTTTACAAAGTCGTTGCCTGAAATTCTGACAAACATATTGTATTTGTCAACATTACGAATTCTCTTTTTAGGGTTCCGTTGTTAAATTGGTAAAAACAGAACCCTTATAGTTTCGTTATGTCCATCCGTCTGTCTATCTGTCTGTCCGTCCGTATGTCATACGCATTTTACTCAAAAACTACACAATGGATATAATTTGAATTTATATGGATGAAATTTGAAACATAGGTGTTTTGTTTATGCCGCTACTTAGTTCGATAGTTAAATTACAAAAATAAATATTTCTAGGGGGCATTTTATAGGTACATGTTTAACAGAAGATGATTTTTTTTTTGGCTAACATCTTCTTGAGGCATATTATTCGACAGGTCTTTTAAAAACATTTAAAGGTTTTTAAAAAACTTTTATTAATTAAGTCAATATTTTCGAAAATAATCGCTCCGAAAGTTAAACTGTAAAATTGTGTGTTTATCATATGTAAAAATCATACAATTCCAATAAAATTACTTATACATATCGAATACATAACATACTTTTTAGAAGATGATTAATTGATGTAAAATGTTTAGCAACCACTGTCAAAAGTATTAAAAATATTATCAATAGAAATTAAATAAAATTTTGTAGGTAGATAGTAAGTATGAACCTAATATTTTACCATACATTTAGTAATACGTTCTACTCGTATTTTAAACTTTATTGTAAAATACCATTTAAAGCAAGCAGGTATATAATATGACAGTAACTCCTTCCCTTACAAAACGTTTTATCACATAATTTATCTTTCTCACAGTAAACGGTACGAAGTTAACACCAATAGAAATGCTCATAAAGAATAGAAATACATGACGTGTAATTTTACGCCACCAAAATTTCTGTGTGAGTATCAGTTGTGCGCGCTTTACGCATTTGCCGGTTCGATGCGCTCCGACCACGCGACGATGTGTACTGCGTTTCCCCGTTTATGCATGCTATAGTGGGAAAATGCCAGAAATACAGACACTGGCAAATTGTGGCGTGACTGCACATAGTGTAATAACTGATTTCATGTCATGGTGGTCAATTGAACTATGCAGAAGCTATTACGATATAATAATAAAAATATGTACAACAGATAAATATACTTATATATTTCTAAATACATACTCTCGTAAATTTAGTCTATAAACCATCGTGCTCATCACACAAAGTTTTATTCTGGATGGGGATCGAACCCATGACCTCCGGCTTAGCAGTCAGGGTCACTAACCACTAGACCAACAGGCCAGTCATATATACAAGGATGTGCTCATCTGATGAGACTTTTAGTACTTGTAACAATACATGATTTTTTTTTTTGATGGCACACATCGTGTGATAAGTTTAAAATTAAATTTATTTTTTTTCTTTAAAAATGATTTCAGGGGGTGTGTCTTCCTTATGATAATGGTCGGCATCGATATGATCGTGAGTTCAAACCTATTTCCAAGTCCATTTATTTTGTAACAACAATTAGTATGGCCATTGGTTTATTAAAAAAGCTAATAGATCCAATTGGTAAATTCAAACTGCTTTCAAACCGACCAATGATATTCATGCATTGTGTATGACGTCATCGTTTCATAAACGATATTTGAACTCTATTGGTGGATAGAGGAGGCGGGAAAAAAGTAGGATCATTGAAAGGCAATGTTGTGTTAATCTTTAGCTGGTTTAAATTTGCTGTTTAAACAAATAATATTCCGGTTTGTGACGCTTTTTTGTGTTAATTAAATATTATAGAAGTGTTATCCAAACTATTATTATAAATATGAAACTAGTCTAATACTATTACATAAAAACTTATCTTTTTTTCAACTTTTTAATAGCTTTGAATTTGGAACGCGTTTATTATTTTATAAAAGCTCTTATGATTTCGCGCCATTTCACACTTTTTTTCGTGTTCATGTGTATCCAGAGACAATCTTGGATCGTGTTGTAAAACCTCTTAGCAGTACACTTTTTAAAAATGTACCGTGGACTTTTCAGCAGGAAAAGTGACACCTGGTCACAAGGCACGAACTACCCAAGCCTGGCTTGAAACCAACGTTTCGGACTTTACAAGAGCTCAAGACTGGCCCTCGTCTAGCCGAGTCCTCAACCCTTTAGACTAACAATTATGGTAATTTTAAAAGACATGGCTTGCTCTAAACGACACAGCGACATTGAGTCTATTAAAAAATCTCTGGAGCAAGCAGTGGCGAAATTTCCCATGGAAACAGTGCGTAAATCCATAGATTCGTGGCCAGATAGGTTAAAGGCCTGTATAAAAGCCCAATGTCGCCATTTTGAATAGAATATTGTTTATATTTTTTGCTGAGACGTTAAAAATATGTACATTTAAATTTTAGTAATATTTCATAACTTCATTTAAAAAAAAAGCATTTTCATTTGTAATAGAACTTATGGCCGGACTAGGTACATGTCTGTATCGTTCACGCCTAAACTGCTTACTCAGTTTAGATGAAATGTGGTATGGAGATAGTTTGAATCCCGGGGTATAGGATAGTTTCATTGCGATAATCGACATCCAAGCTAGCGGAGCAACGGGCTAAAACTAGTATAAAGTATAGGATCTACGAAAAAAATATTCTATATTTGTGTAATATTTAAGTAAATAATTTCAATTCAGCAGCCATGACAATCCAATATTAAATTTCACAACAACGACCTGATATTCTCATTAAATTTATCAATTTGTTTGTCACTAATTGGACATTATTCTTTAGGAATATTATTACAGTACAATTAATGGTAGCCACTGTTATTATCAGCCAAAAATATGTTACAAAAGTTGTATTTACCAAAATAAAACCTTGAATATATTTTATTTTTAAAGTAGATTATAAATAGGATAAAAAACATTAAACCGATTAAACCATTTTGTATAGGCCGATGAATCGGTTATCAGTTGTCTGGTTGCTATATTACAGGCTCTGCCTAGTTTGGGATCAAATGGTGCTGTGTGATTTTTCCAAGATATTATAATATTATAGTAAGAAACTTCCAAATAAGTCTTCCCGTTTCAGCGTTACGACACACCTTATGTATAAAAAACCTTTCCTATTGTATCGGGGGTAATATGATTCAAAAATCCTTATTACAAGGACTAAAGCAATCCACATAATTCGAACAATCGGATGAAACGATCGAACTATGCGCATTGAAATATAAACTCGTAGGTATTCAAATCGGTCTTGCATTTCGGACGTTACGATAATTAACGAATAAACACTTCAATTAGAATATTAAAATTTAAAATTACCACTAATATTGTTTACTAGCTGACCCGCGCAACTTCGTATGCGTCAATTTTCCCCGTTTTTGTAACATTTTTATTGCTGCTCCGTTCCTATTGATCGTAGCGTGATGATGTATAGCCTATAGCCTTCCTCGGTAAATGGGTTACCCAACACAAAAATATTTTTTTAATTCGGACCTATACTTCTTGAGATTGCCGCGTTCAAACAAACAAACAAATTCTTCAGCTTTATAATATTAGTACCTATAGATTAAGGAACCACTACCAGCTCTCGATCTTTGAATCACACAGATCGAGTAGTAAGGAAATGCCAATATGTAGGCCAAAACAATCTATCCTAGCTCAAACTCACTATCGATCGATAGTATAGTCACGCGTCACAACCTTCTCCTAGTACATTTTAGCTACAAAATTAAATAATAAAACAAGAAACGTACCGGGGTGTATCACCATCTGTTCATAATACGGGCCATGAATAGTTTATAGGCGATTATTCTATCGTTGCTTGCTAGTCGGGTACACAGCTGCGAACTTCGCGAGCATGCCCGATTTATTTTCCTTTTGTTACTCAATGTTTCTTTAAAGTTCGATGCTTTCTGCATTTATAAATAACAGTAACTCTGGTAGTGCACAATTTAATGGCGCTCAGAGTAAAGAACAACACTTGGTTTCTGTGAGGAATAAATTCGGAATCTGGCAAAGAAAGTACTTAAGCCACATATATACGAATAGATACAGAAGTGATGGGCACTAGAGCAAATAATCTTTGACATTAACGGCGAACGCTTGCATGTCGTCGAGCTTGCATAGAGTTATAGTGTAATGATTTCTTCAAATTGTACATTTGCTTATCAGATCCATCTTTTCAAAGCGCTAAAGCAGGAAGTCGTTAAAATCTGTTTTGGATTTATTCAATTATCTATAGGTATGTTATAAAGCATAAGAGTTTCTTTGTTTGTTTGCATGCGATAATCACAGGAACTACAGGTCCGAATTGAAAAATTCACACTATAATTAAAACTTTTATATTATATTAACCCTTAATCACCAACCACTTGTTTTTGAAATGATGACCTTAACCGCGAGTAAAATCGTTGTTTATTATAAGGTTTAGGCCCTAAACCGTACAAAGAAACATCGATTTTACTCCAGGGCCTCTCAGATGTGTGGTAAATGGTTGTGTAACAAAAGTAGGTGGTAGGTGATGAAGGGTTATTTTGTATTTCTTTTTTCAAAAATTATATAACTAAGTTATTTGGTGTAATGTAAAGAAGCCAAGAGTAGGAGGTTCTTAGAATCATTATGAAAGATACCTCAAAATGAGGACCCATAGATGGCATGCGAAAGCTAGTGTATTGTAAAATAGTGTATTGTTTCGTAAAATATATAAAATTTTAATAAGTAACTATACTTTATGATAGTCCTTTCTTATACTTTTAATAGGTGCGTACGGTAGACCATATCTACAATAAATTTTCATCGTAGCGGGACATGGCGCCTCTCAAGCGGATAACTGTTGGAATGATAAATAGTGAAGTCCGATTTTCATAAAACATTATTACTAAGTTTAAGTTTACCTATCCTTTTAAAATGTTCTACCCTGTTGGGAGGAATAGAAAATACTACAGATTAAAAATGTAAAGATAAAAAAATATTTCACCTGAGTGAAAAGGAAATTTGTATTTATTTGTGCTATCGTATCTCAGGAGATTTTGTTTTTAAAAGTACATGCATAGGTAATTAATAGGGTAAATCTACGTCGAAATATTTAAGCTACAAACACTTTGAAACATTTATTTTCCACAGAAATCAACATAAAAATATAAGCATTCTTGCAGCACCTGAAAAAGGTACGTTTGATTTTTATAAGTAAAGATTCTGCGTGACGAATGAAGGTCATTCTTTTCTTTCTTTTGATATCAGAATTAATAGTTCATAATTCGTTACCAGTACTTTGACCAATATTTAAGCATATATAGTTTTTACCCTAGCTGTAAGTATAAGGCTAATTTTATTTTATCTCATGTTCCAGTTTTTTACTTATATAATTTGCATTATTCCTTTAACATGGTGTAAAGTATATTAGTGGCAGCACCTTACCCCCATATCAAGTTTATAAACATTCAAACATTGTAAAATTGGCAATTTGAAAAGTGTGGCCGCAAGTTTTTATTGCAAAGTTCTTTTCTAGCTTTAGCTATTGATTGCGAACTTGGAATTACATGTACATGTACAATATCGAGGTATCACAAGTGTTGTTTTGCATCCTAAGTGAATAAAGTCTTATGTCATACTGTCTATGTACTAAGTCTTGTACTTTCATATTTTAAGACCAGGCTCAGTGACTCAGTGTTATTTTTAATGACTCCAGTATACATTGCACTTATGTTCAATGTATATGTATGCTGTATACTGTATATGTACAAAATGACTAATGTATTTTTTTTGTCAAGATAACTAGCTACAGTGTCCACCCGTGACTACGATCGGTGCAATTCGATTGAAACGTCGGGTAAATAAAAGGTTTGTACCTTTAAATAATTCACGCGATTAAGTCCCGAAATATATCTAAGATAACTAGCAATGTGGAATTGTGGTCCCACATTACTAACAATCCTGTTAACCCCACCAGCTAAGCTCTATGGCTTGTATTAGGAGTGGGTTCACGTCGGTAGTATAATGACCACAGATACTATTTTTTATTTAAAATACCAAGTCTGAAAACAAAGAGAATATTGTACTGTCTAATACTACTGTAGCCTCTAAGAGAACAGCGACAAAATATCATCGCAAAACGACATTCATTGCGCGCAAAACACTTTAAAGATTACAAAGTGCGGGTACGAAATTCTCGATGAATTCTAAATAGGTTTTACTTGGGTAATATGCTTTAGTGATTCCATCCCCCTTTTCCCAGAACACTTGAGGGTTATGACGTAATCCTGCCTCGTATAAATGTCACGTACTCGGATTATAAGGCAATTAGAGGGATCTGAAATTCAGCAATGACGCGTGTTATCTTACAGCAATTATTATCTATGAGTTTGAATAATGTATAAATATTTAAAGGCAGTTTATATAATTTATTGTTATGACGGAAGGGTACGGGGTAGCTTTGATGTATGACAGCGATGGTAACTAATGACAAAGTTATATTTGTTTAAGGCAAAAGGTTCTATAAATGCTTTGGTCAAATAGCCGATGAACGTGGGTAGCAACGCAAACGTGACTGCGGAGTAAAAACATGAAGATTGAGTTTGAGAATACAGATGCAGTAGGTAAAGCTTCTTATATGAAGTGCAATAAACGCACGCGAAACAATGTCTTTGTGTTTTTGCACTGTTTAATATTATAAAGACAGAAACACACAGGCAGATGGGGTACAGACGGTAAATCAAAGTACCTAGTTATGGTTGTGGCCAAAACGAACAAACAGGCTAGTAACAGTCAGAGGTCCTATATAAATTTACCCTATTTCTTGCAGTGGGTTGATCTGATGTGATGGTAGTGATATAAATAAAATGGGACACACAGAAAACCGATATTATTCTAAGTAAATTCGAGGACAATGCTAGATATACAACGCTATTTTTGGTATAGTTCAAACCTGAAAGTAGTTTGCTCAGAATCAGTAACACATTCCAATGGGATAGTTTTATATTTTAATTATTTAATTAATTATTTCATTAATCATTCAAACAGTTCAAACCAGTCCAAGTTCAGGTACTATCATTTCTTGAAGTAAAAATCCGGTTGAGGTATCTGAGCTTTGCACTATACAAAAAAAACCTTGTATACAATTATATTTGTGATACTTACGTAAACAGAGATCTTAAGATATCGTGGACTAGTGATTTTCCTTTCGGGACCAGATACATTTGAGCTTCACACACTATCCTCAACACGCACGCGCGTCCATTCATGTTACGTCTGAAATAAAACAAAAGCAATCGTCCATGTGATACACAGTTCATACTAGTACGGTTGATGTTCAAACATATCAGGGCCCTTATTCAATATGTTTTTTTTTTCGATTTTGTGGCAAGCCCGCGCGAATTGGCGCATGCACGACGCGCACAAAGATGTCCGCGCGCATGCGCGATGCAATTGTAAGCCCAGCTTTACCATTATGTCAAGATTTTGACAGTTCTGTTAAAAGCGCGGGCTTGACGTGAAAACGAAAAAAAAAGATAGTGAATAAGGACAGGGTCCTTATTCACTATCTTTTTTTTCGTTTGTAGTAGGTACCTATGTACATACTATGTATGTACATAGGTACCTACTTGTAATATAGTTACAATCTGAGATGTAATTTATTAAATACCTAGTGTTTTTGGTTAGTAAAAAAATAGGTATGTATAATTAAAAAAGTATTTTTGTATTGTATTTTTTTCATATCATACGAATCTAGCGTTATTACAATGGTGGTTAAATCCTAAATTACCTGCTACTATTTTCAAGCTTTGAGTAGTATGTGGGTCAAACAAGCTTTTTACAAATATGAGTATCCCTATTTTATGGCATTTTTCAAAGCAGTGGCTGATCCAGGATTTTGTTTTAGGAAGAAACGTCTTAAATGTTCGTAAACTTTCGCGATTTGTACACAGTATAGAATTTTATAAGGTACGAGTCTTAATCGCGTAAATAGTTTATTTTGTTTTATTGCCCGACGTTTCGACAGTATTGCAATGGCCGTGCCGTAATATAAAATATTGACGCGGCTTAGACCGTAGGTAACTTCTAAAACGTTACCTCGTTAATAAACTCAAAGTTTTGTTTCGGAGGAGGTTTAACCCCGCTGCGGGTATATAAGTTTTATTCCTTTGAAAAGCACACGTACCTAACCTACGCACAGGAGGACTTGGATATTTGAGAAGAGGGAGGAGCTTGACCCCATTGCCGCCTCCCCCAAGTTCAGGGTCAAAAAATGCGCTTACAGTATTCAACTTACGCTTCAAAAGCAGTCTCTAGTAATTCCCAGGCATCTCTTTTCTGTTTATGGTGGAGTTTTCTTCTCCTGCTAGCAGCTACCATTTCCGCATCAGGCAAATGGTACACCAGTTCAACTTCAGAAACCCAAAACCATCCAGATGGTACGTGCGTCATAAAAGTCTTGACTGCAGATGAAGCTATCTGAAATATATATATATTTTTGACTAATGAGACAAACAAGCATCTGATAAAACCCGTGTGGAAAGCCATCTGATAAAACACCGTGTGGAATATTGACGATTTTACCATAGATTTATGTTTGATTGTTTTATATTGGTATTATTTTATTACATACTAGCTGTTGCCCGCGACGTAATTTGCGTGAAAATTTAAAAAAACAAATTTATCCGATTATTCCTTCGATATTCGAAGATTCCTTTATGCTATTTCAGGCTATAATCTATCTATGATTAAAATTTCATCCGGATCCTTTGACACGTTGTGGCATGATTGTATAACAATCTTAGATCCAAACTTTTGCATTTTTATATATAAGTATAGATACCAAAGGTATACTCCTGATGTTTTCTACAATAAATCAAGAGTATACGTTTCACCCACCATCATTTAAGCATGTTCTCGACGAGCCGTAGCGATCATCTTTGAGGAAACACAAGCATGGTCCTCACAGAAAAGACACTAAAAAATCTATTAAGAATGACTAACAGCCTCTACCTGCGCAAAATTGTTAACTGGGGATGGGTAATTTACTCTTCAATAAGAATTCAAACACGAATAAAAAAAAATCTGTATACCATTGTAACCAAGCCTTTTCAACTAGAGAAGAGGCTTTCTGCAGTAAAAGTGTTATAACGACAATAAATTCGTATCTGTGTAACAAAAATAACTAGAAATTCAATATCGAACAAATTTACTTGACACGAGAACTTGTCAAAACAATGTTAGAACTTACGAGTGCAAAAGACAAGTTTTCGGGAGAAATGAACTCTACGCAACTTAGAAGTACGTAAGTGAAGATGGTTCGTTAGTCTCCAAGATTTGTTCAATGTTTTGGTGTGTAAGTTCAATTTGGGTTTGCAGCAATTAGATTTACTAGATCGTTTCTCGTGGATACGTAAGTGTTCTCAAATTTAGACTTGAGGTCGTTTAACCTTTAACTTTTCATAACAAACACAGGTAATGATAGACAATACATAAACCATTGTAAAATGGCGACTGTTTTCGCAAAAATTGACTGCAGTTTTTATATTTTTACTATTTAATGTAATGATTTTTTTTTAAATGTGGTACATTATGTGTCAACAAATTTATATATCTGATGTATTGATGATTTTTTAAGGTCTGTTTAAAGAGGTTTAATTAAAGAAATTGCCCTTTGAAAACAAGTACACATGTACTTTCCTTAAAACAGGGTGTGGGAAATTGATCAATAAAGCAGAATGTGGTACATTAACTGTCAATATTAAAGATTGGTAAATTTTTAACATGTATTGGATAGTGTAAAAGTATTTCATAAGAGGGTAAATTAAGCGCTTGAAAATGCAGATTACTGACATGTAAATGTGAAATGCCTCATAAGGCAGATCGACAGTACTACACTGCATTTTGTACAAATTGATGAGTTTGTTTTAATTTCACATTTGTTGTCTTTAATTTAGGAGCATTTAAATTAAAAGTTGTGTAAAAGTTTTTTTTTTAACTATTTATTCATCAAGCACTTGTCAAGACGAATCCAACGACGGTGTTTGAGCTAGTTGGATCAGTTTGGGGAGGGAAGCGCAGATACATTACATGACTGTTGAGTACCTACCACCGTTTTACCATCAAACCCCGGAAATTATCTAGAATCGTAGTATTTGTCAAGACGAATCAGATGAGTCCAAACATGATAGGTTTCTTTATTTTTGTTAAGGAGGTCCTATGGCACTTTCCGATATTATTATCAGATCAGGTCTATGGTACCATAATAGCATTGTCATCAATGATACATTAGCGTATTAAATGTGAACCAAATTTAATGTCAGGAAGTGAAAGAAGAACACAAACTAACCAACAATTTGTTGGTGTGTCAGTTTGTGTTCTTATTTCAACTAACAGGGCAAGTTAAATAAAAGCTTGTTAAAAAATAAACGCCAAAATGTAGGAAAAAATATTGTGAAATACATTATTTTAAGTCAAATGCAGATAAATGTATAAAACGACAGTTGAAATTACACATTGGGCAGTTTATTGCCAAAATATTTTTTCTTAACAAAAATTGAGGTGACTTTTTTTTTTCTAACATTACTAACATTATATTCTAGGGATAACTATGTCCTAGAATGAAATATTACAGTTAGTGTGAACAAAAAAAAAAAGAATTATGCTACTACATCAAACAAAATATTAATATTCTACACTGCAACACATTTTAAATAAATTTCGCCAATTGAAATATAATTCTATATTCTAAAAGTTTCAAAAATTAACATTCTGTTAGTTTATAAATTGTGAAGTTATATTAGATATATCTACGTAAGTATATTTGAAATATAGAAAAATTATAATAAGTAAACGGAGTTAAAATCACTTACTGAAACTAAAGCACCAGGAGGAAAAGCCAAGTGTCGCCTCTTCCTGACTGACCCCAACGAAGTCTTCACGTTGGGACAATTCTTGAATCCCGTTGAATTAGAAACATTTTCACTCAAAACTGTTGACATCAACATAATAATTATAATCAACAAAAACGACTTAAAATCCATTATTATAAAAAAATACAATTTTTATTTTTTTATGTTTTTATCTTTGTTACTTTTGAAGCTAATTATTTATATTTTAAGTTACATAAAAAGTTAATTGTTTATAATTGTAAGTATATGATCTAATATCAAGCATAGGCTTATATTGATGAAATGAATATGATACACAAATGTAGTGTCAGGTACGCAAAGGAACGTGACGTTAAGTTTTTTTTTCATTACACGCGATAGCAGCATGGATTAACTTGAGTGACGACACAAATATGGAAGGCATTTTTGGTGTGACGTCATATAACTGAGGCTACGGAAGTGTCCCTGTCAAGCCGAGTGAGAATAAGCCAACAAAAGAACTATGTACTAGTGTATTTTTTAACGTTTAGAGCTTCGGTTTAAATAAAGCTTTCTGTTCCTAGAGATCTATTTGGTTATTTTTTAGAGTTCCGTGGCAAGGGTACCGAAAAAGCTTTTAAATTTCATATTTAATGAAATTCATCCCTTGTTTCAGTCATTTATGAAGTCGGATTTTTTTATTGTATTTCAGAATAATAGCAAACAACACTATGCCCATGTGGGGACGTAGAGACGTAGAGAGGCCCATGAATCAGGAGCGACATGGCAAATCGAGAGATTAGCGAGGTTAATCAACGTCAACAGATCCTACTTCCTTCTGTTACAGTAACTATAATAAGATTTTAGATGCTTTTAGTTACCTGCAGGCGTAAGACATCTAATTTAAGGAAGTGCTCCCTGAGCTACCCGGAACCTACTGTTCACGAGCTTTGCTCTTAGAATGAATTACTGTTTCAAAGGGTTTGGTCTTAGGAAATCAAGATATTTTAATTCGAAGAAACTTGCTTTACAATCACAAACACCCAAATCACTTACGAATATTCAATTACGTAGCTTATGCAAAATCCACTCTTCTATGGTAAAGATTTTGCATTATGATTTAGTAATTGGTTAATAGGATGGTTTTCTAAAAATAACCGATGAAGTTGATATATTAAAAGTAGAAATTAATTGAATTCCTTTTTTTATGAAATATACGAGGTACGAACGAAAAAATAAAGAAATAATTATAATTTTAAAACAAATTACAACGAAAAGCTAAGTTGCGATTGACTTGGCATCTTTTACTGCAATGATACAGCATTTTATTTTCAAAGATATATTTTTCTGGTTGTGTTTGCTGTATCTATTTAATGTATATCGTTTATCGCCTATTATCTATTTATATACTAAAGTATTTAGTATAACTGTGTGGAAGAAAGAGGAGCCGACGGATTATCTCTATTGCTTATTTATCGCACCAGCGTGTGCCCAGAAAGTACGCTCGGAATCTAATCAGACTAAACAGGGATAAACTGCGAAAAGTAATAGGCATCCTGACGAGCCATTGCCCCATCAACAAGCACCTGCGCACCATCAGGATCACAGATAGCCCACTGTGCAGAGGGTGCATGGAACATGAGGAAACGCCCAAGCACGTACTTAAGGAATGTACCAGTGTGGCCGAACACCGAGCACAGTTCCTAAAGACTCCGTCATCCCTCCCTGAAGCCTGTAGCAACCTACTGGGAATGCTGGGCTTCTGGGAGTGTTTGGGCTGGCTGGAGTGAAAAGAACTGACACAAAACAACGTACACAAATTGGCCCAATCAACAAGCTAAGTGCGACATTGCAGCCCCGTTAAAACAAACAAACAAACAACAAACAATCTTACCAGCGTTAAAAATGTTGTGTGCAAATAAAAATGTGTAGTTTTCAAAACAGTATTATTTTTTTTATATCTATATTCACTTCGATTTTCGGAAGAGACTAACGTCTTGGATGAATCTGATCATTATGAAATAATCAGACTTCCTCATTATTAAGGTTTCAGGAAACCTGAATAGTCAGTCGCTGTATGATGCCAATCTTTTTCCAAGGAGTCTAACTCATCTCGCCACCTGCGGCGAAGTCTACTGCGTTGTCTCTTGACATTGAAAGAAAGGTGTAGAAAGAGAGAGAGAGAGAGAGAGAGAGAGAGAGAGAGAGAGAGAGAGAGTACGGAGGCCTTAGATCTATTTTCTTCTAATTTTTTCAAGTAATTTCAAGGCTAATATCCTCCATGCAACGGCTTTTAGTACAGTTTTCACTATTAATCAGAGATTTTTTTTTAGAAGGAATAAATCTTGCATGAAGTGTGTACGGATAGTGGAAAAAACTCTATGTGAAGGATCGCTAGTAGATCGCAATATAAATAAAATAAAATAAACACAACATCCTAATCAGTGACGGTGTACCACCAATTATATCTCATATTCACACCACCTAAAAATTGTAACACGAGTTCACGTTTTTGGCATTTCCGTTACTAATTTGAAGACTTTTCATCACTACTCATCATTTTAACTTTGTTTTTAGGTTGCTTCACAATTGAAATGACCTATAACTACTATATATACTGCTAGATAGCCGACAATCTACAGAAGATTCTAGATTCTAAAAAATAATATATACCTACTTCTAAGTTCTTGGTGGAATTAAGCACAGTACAATTTTACTGAAATGCTTCGATATTAACGAGCTTTTTCAGTCAAGCCCTTATAGATAAATTTAATTCACCTACTATTCTTATTCGAAATTAAATAAGAATAGTAGCTATCAGGGATGTTACGGAGGACAGGACTTCGGCTCCGACATTTTTAAATCGGACTTTTTAATCAGAGGTAAATGTATGAAAGTAAAATTCTCTCGGATACCCTATGATCGCGGGTTCGAGTCCCGCCCAAGCAATTTTTTTCTGATACATATAATATGACTAAATAATGTTTCATTTCTTATCTTATTTTCTTAGCCTATCTTAACATATTTGTCTTCCCCACCACCTCCTGCTCCGATTACGACTCCGACAAATTAAATTTAGAAACTCCGACTCCGACTTAGGTTCTGCTAAAATCACCTTCGTAACATCCCTAGTAGGTAGGTAGGTAGGTATGTGATAACAAACGAAATTTTCGGAAACTTACGAAGTTTCGATTATGAGCTTAGCGATACTTACTCTAAATCACAACTATTGCAGCAATTGCTATCCTGCCCAAATTGTAAAGATACCAATTGCAATCTTTAAAAAATAACTTAATATTTTTCTGCGGTTAATGGTATCTTGTACCTATTTATACCCAATTATTGCTTTTTAATTTAGCTACTTATCTATTTATTTATTACAAGAAAGACCAACAGCTTATAAAAATACAATGTAAAATAAGGCTATGCAACAAAAAGCCAAATTACTGGTCATCGAAATAACAAGATAGAATAGGCACAATAATACAATAACATGATTGTGAATATTGCTTACAAACAGGTGTTTACAGCGTTAACACATTGTAATGTAATACTTTGAATAAACAGGCGATAAACAACGAGGTATAAAGATTACCCGCAGTTTGCGTCGTATGATAGCATCTTGTATCATTTATGTTTTCGTTTAAGCCTTTATACAAATAGAAATAACATTTAATCAGTTTTTCAATTCATTTTTACGTACTTATAAAAAGGGGGAATTATAAACCGTGCGATTAAATAATATATTGACCAAAAAATACTGAGTGGGGGAAAATAATACGGATTAAAAGATTGTGAACCGTAACATACTGCTTAAATTTAATGCATTAAATTGATTCGGTTTGATTAAGCTAGAACTGTGACCCCTGCGCACGAGGGGAGCGAGCGAAGCGAGCGTGCCGCGGCGGCAGCCGCGAAGTGCTTTCTTCGCCCACTTCTGTATTTCAGTTTACTATAATCAGTAATTTTGACACCCATAGATTGAATTTATATTCAGTTTATTAATATAATAATTACATTTGAAAGATAAATCTGAAGTTTAGACCCAGAAATCGCACCTAAGACTTCCAATCGTTTTACTGGAGTACGAAAGCTAAACCACGTGACCCGAACTATCTTACTAAACTTGAAATTTTTCTTCTATTGTTGCACACGAGTTGGGCCCTCGCTATTTTTGCTTTTTTCGCTCCTATAATCGCTGTTTTATATACCACCTATACAAAAATATTATGTGCAAAGATAAATGTTTTGGGCATTGACGCTGATACCTGATAGTAATGAGATTGATAGTGTCGACTTGAGTTAACCTTACTATTATCTTGGCCACTACCTCTACCAGCCTGTAGACTATAGATAGCCGGTTAAGTGTTAGGCTTAGAATAATATCTCGTATTAAATACTCTAGTACGTGTATATCGATGCGCTGTTTCGCGTCGCATCACATTCATCCGTCTACGGTGCCTGCAAATTATTATTGCGAATATTGTACTGCATTCATTATTGCAGAATTAAGGCGCATTGTTTGAGAAATGTATGTTTTTTCAAGACGTGTGAATTCATGTATGTCATGAATTCAAACTTATTTCCTGAAAAAAAAAAAACCAGTACAATTGCGAAAGAAGAAAATTCCAAAAGAGTCTATATCAAATGCAAAGCAAAGTTTCATCTGCCTTTCTTTATCTCATTCAAGGTCCAATGACTATCAGGTTGCTGCCGAATGTAAGCCATGTAGTGTCAGTTTAAAGTACTAGATCACTCAACTTCAACGGCTCGCGAACTCGGCGATCGGGAACCTACATTGAAAAGCATTTTTCGGACTTGGGACAAATACTATATTATGGACCAAGGGCGGAGGGGCTACGCCCATATTAATTGAAGTCAAATCAGTGACAATTGTCGTCACTCACTCGGCTCTAAAATAAGTGAAGTAGCGCTTATACAAGTATAGCAATGGTTCAGAATATATTGATACATAAAAGTGTAAGTTCAAAGGCACCCTTATCCTAAGCCTAAATTTACTCTTCCTTAATCCTAATTATAGCTACCAACACATATATTATCCTAATTGGTACAGATAAAGATGAAAAAGCAAATCGGCAAAACCAACACAAAATCATCGTAACACGTTGTATGTGTGCGTACCGACCGTGTTCACTGACCCGGGATGTTGGATCAAAGAATTAGAGCCCCGCTGTCTCCTCTCATTAGCTCAGTCACGAATCACACCTCCAAGGAATCTTGTTCATCCATCATACCAAAATAAACCTTATATTCGGAAACTTTAGAGTCTATTTCTACCGGATAATATCCTTCAGTAACATCATCGACTACAAATTTCACGTCAATGGAGCAGCGCGGAAGTGTTTATAAAGGTTGACCGTTGCCTGTTTAGGAAACTGGACTGTGCACATTACAGTTACATACACGCAAGTAATAATAGTATTAACACTAATGTGATAATGGTGATGGTGTGACAGCCCGTGACGTAAAGATTAATGAGTTTCAAAAACGTCACTCTCACGTGCATATATAGGTTCTATAAATCACACTATAAGTGCTTTACAGCGCATCTGTATTTGTTGATTTTGTGTCTTAGTTCACTTTAGTTACATTGTCACATTTCATCCTATTCTTCTTCTGCTAGCAATTAATAGAGGATGAAAAGTAGATATTTGATCAGAGCAATATTAGAATTCTGAGATTGCCTTTGAATTCAGCTGACAAACTTAAGAGGGTTTAATCCTATAAAGAAATTTAAAAAAAGTGTGTACTGTCACTAGAAACATTTATATCGTATGCGCATCGCACCGGATCAATTTGATACTTCCTACTAATATTATGAATACTAAAGTTTGTGTGGATAGATGTAGATGGATGAATGTTTGTTGCTTTCACGTAAAAACTACTTTACGGTACTTGATAAAACTTTACAATAATGTTTACATATCAAAACAGCACTTAAGCTACAAATGAAACATAAAAAAACGGCTGGAGGAAATCTCAATACTTATAAATTTATTGTTTTAGATTTCAGACATTTTAAAATAAAAAAGTCACACCGTAAATTATTATAATTTCATGATAGTCAAAGACTAAATAACCATAATACTCAAAATGTTGATAAACTTTCGCGATTTGTACACATTATGAATATATATATATATATATATATATATATATATATATATATATATATATATATATATATATATATTACGGGTCTTAATCGCGTGAAAAATTTAAGGTAAAATACCTTGTTTATTTTACCTTGACTCTAGACTGTGTCAGTCTACCCGTGACCACGGCCGTTGCAATACGGTCGACCCGTAATATATATATTTTCATAACATATTACTCAGCTAAGTCTTCGATAGGATCAATTAAATCAATCAGTACTACAAACAAAATACCTTATCAAGGACTCTATGTTTATGACACACAAATACTTGAAGTAATTCTGGAAAAGTTTACTTTTAATAAAACTAAAACCAGTGACGTTTTATTCAGAGGTTTAACGATTTTTATTAAATGCCAAGATAGTTTCAAGAAGTGAAATGGGACAATCGTGAGTTCTTTCGCAAAAATTTGGCTGCAATAGGTCCTCGTATGTGTCGTTTATCTCTTCTCTAAATTCTGCCTCATGAACAGGTGCACTGAAATAATAAAAGTAATATTCTGTTAAGTTTAGAAAAAAAACAAGGTATGCGTGTTATAAAATTATGTATACTACGGGTTACGGTTTATTGCCCGACGTGTCGACCGTATTGCAACAGCTGTGGTCACGGGTAGACTCGGCCGTTGCAATACGGTCGAAACGTCGGGCAATAAACAAGGTATTTTACCTTAAATTATTCACGCGATTAAGACCTGTAGTATATATAATTTTATAATGTGTACAAATCGCGAAAGTTTATCAACATTTATTGCAAAAATGCATGGTACAGTAATGCAATTTTCGAAGACTTAGTTGTATAATTGTACATTGTTTTAAACTTTAAGATGTCATTCCGTGAGAGATACGAAAAATATTTCAATAGGACGAAATATTGCTCTTTTACAATTTCGATAATACAAATGGACTATCAAAACAGTAATCTTATCATTATGATTCGTATAGCTTGGTATTTTTAGATCCCTAAAATAAGTCAAATTGACTACAAAAATTTATATCATACAAAAAACTTTTTTATAGATCACGGCGGTCAAACAGTCCACAAACACAAAACTTTCCTAAAGTATTCTGTGACGAATTCCCCCTTACTTCTCCCAGTCGTGACGTCTCGTATAAGGAAATCCCAACTGATTTACCGATCGGCATTCAATTAGAATCACTCACTAAATGCAATAAAGAAAACATCTCGCCTCTCACATTAATCAAATCTACCATCTGTAATGTTCCTGGAATGGCAATAAGACTCCAGTGGCTGTACTTGATGTTAATCGTTCGTCCAGATTACTATTGCAAAGTGATGTAGTAAGTATAAATATCGATTAACCAGTAACATTACTTAGAACCGGAAGATATTTGAATTTAGGACGATTTCATTAGAGATTAATTAATAGTTTTCAGTAAGGCAAAATCTCACCTTTATGTAAAGAAAATCTCTAGGTATATAAATAGAGATATTCTTTACATAAAGGTGAGATTTTGCCTTGTTGAAAACTATTATTACTATATTGACAACATAGACTATTTGCAACACAGTTTTTTTTTATGTTTTCATGTACCTATTAAAAATAGTTCACTGTTCAAATTTTTGACGGTTTTTAGTCATTCGTTAATATACTAAAGTGAATTGAAAATGTTTAATATTCCACCGGCCATGAAGCAAGGTTATTGCTTCTAACACAGTCGTAGAGTAATGTATCAAAATTGTAACCTTCCTACCAACGCATTTAGTGCTATAAATGTGGCATGGTTGACAGATAAACTTTGAAAGAGTTTAAACATTTACGAGTGTAATAAAGTTGAAATTTTTACTTTTATATTTTTAAGTTAGACTTTTTGAAAACTCTTTTCCAGCAGCTGAATTCGCTCCACACATAATTTAAATTTACTACCTTTTGGCAATATAAATAAGATATAATTCTTTGAAGATATGCAAATATCATGAAAGCAAAAATACTTACGAAAATATACTCCTTAGTATATCATGCACCAGTGACCTTCCCGGAGGAGCCAAGTGCATCGTTGCTTCACATATGCTTCGATAAACGCAGGATCGGCCATTCATGTTGTAGCTGGGAACAGATGTTTATTATATATCGTAGTTGTTTTATTTGTCTTTTCTTATCTATATTTTTCGAAATATTTTACATGTAATAAGTTGTACAGGTGGTAGGTTCAATCGATAGGCCTTTTGGGTACTACAACTGTGTCACTAATTTTTCCGTGAAATTGTTAAGGGCGCTGTAGCAAGTGAAATTACAGGGCAAATGTTAAGCTTTTTAAGCACTTATAGTCATTAAACTTCTTGAGTGCCAGATGACTGTGTTCATTATTGTGTTACTTAGGTAAACAGCGAAAACTGGTCCCTGGTAATGCTGCTGCTAGCTTTCTCAAAAATTATGTTTATCTTTTTTTTAAATACAAATCGTATTTAGGAAAACAAAAAACTTAATTTTGCTATTCCCTACTGCATGGGTAAGGGATCAATTCTGAGCTAGTCAAGATTGACTATATCCTTATCTATTAATTAGTAGTCTTTATTTTAATGCGATTAGTAAAAAAGAACACATACAAAATAATAATAAAATAATCCCTATAACAATAATAATATATTATTATTAGCCTTTATTGCTGATACTAAACAATAGCTTAAAATGTAACAAAGTGTTTTAACTTAAATCTAATATATCGGGATTCCCGGTTCAGTGATCAGCGTGTCCTGTGACACATAGGCCTCTTCCAGCAGCTTCCATTCTTTTCTATTGTTAGCTTTTCTGGACCAGATTGTTCCTCCAATCATCTTGATATCATCTGTCCATCTTCTAGCTTGCCTACCTCTATTTCTTTTGCCATCACGTGGCTGCCATTCTGTTATAATTTTTGTCCATTTCAGTCTGCTTTCCCTTGTCATATGTCCTGTCCATCGCCATTTTAACCGTCTTATTTTCTCTATTACGTCTTCCACCTTTGTTGTAGATCTAATGTCTACTGCTCTTTTGCGGTCTTTTAGCGTCACGCCCACCATACTCCTTTCCATTCCCCTTTGACACGATCTTAGTTTCAAAAGATGTTTTTGAGTCAATGCCCATGTTTGGCACCCATACGTAAGGTATGGCAAAATGCAAGAATTAAATACTTTTTTCTTAGCTGCCACAGGGAAGTATTTGCTTTTAAATACCTCTTTAAGGGACCAGTATCTTTTCCAAGCACAGGCTACTCGGCTTTCTATTTCTATGTCCGTCCGGTTTCTAAAAGATAGTAATTGCCCTAAGTATGTATAGTTTTTAACATATTCAATAACTTCATTGTCCACTTTTATGAATATTTCTTCTCTGTTTGTCATTAATTTTGTTTTTGATTTATTTATAGTAAGGCCAACTACTCTGCTTGCCTCAGTCAGCTGTTGTAGCATATGTTGAAGGGTCTTCGCGTTGTCAGTTATTAGGACTAAATCATCAGCGAATCTTAAGTGGCTAAGTTGTCTGCCGTTGATATTAATGCCAAAATTGTCCCATTCAAGATCTCTGAATATGCTTTCTAAGATTGCTGAGAAAAGTTTTGGCGATAGCGGATCTCCTTGCCTCACACCTCTGGCTATTGGGAACTCTTCACCTGTTGATTCCAGTTTTATTTGCGCTGTGCTATTTGCATATATATTTTTAATTATACGTATATATTTTTTTGGTACTCCCTGCTGGATTAGAGCCCTCCAAAGCGAGTCGTGTTCTATAGAATCAAAAGCTTTACTGTAGTCCACAAATGCGATGTACAAGGCTTTACCGTATTCTTGACATTTTTCTATTAGCTGTTTGATGACATGCATGTGATCAGTAGTTGAAAACCCCGCTCTGTAACCAGCTTGTTCTATAGGTTGTTGTTCATCCATTACTCCTGTTATTCTGTTCAATATTAATTTGGAGAACACTTTATAAATATTTGACATGAGGCTTATAGGCCTGTAGTTTTCTATAATGTTCCTATCCCCTTTTTTGTGTAATAATATAATTGTGCTTTTGGTCCATTGCGATGGTATACATTCTGAGCTTAAAATAGAATTGTATATTTCTATGAGTTTTCTTAGCTTTTCCGGTCCTCTAATTGACGTTTTGATCATTTCGTTTGAAATCTGATCTAGTCCAGGAGCTTTGTTGTTCTTTTGACTGTTGACAGCTTTTTCTATCTCTGATTGTAGGAAAACTGGTATGCTTTCGTCCATGTCGTCATTATCGAGATTTATAGTTAAGTCTCCAGTATTTCGTTCTTTTGCATAAAGTTTTCTATAGAAGTCAGTTGCTGTCTGTATTATAGCTTTTCTTGTCGTTTGCTGTGTTCCTACTTCATTTTTAATATTTGGGATCCATTTTTTCGCCTCTATCAGTTCTTTCAAAGCTTTTTTAACTCCTCCGGTCTTGTTTATATGGTAATAAAGTATATTCGTTCTTCTTTTAGTTCTGTCTTTTTTGATGCTTTTACTTATTTTTTTACTTATTTTTGATATGGCCTTTAGATTATCTTTGTCTTTTCCAAGTTTTAAGAGTTTTCTTCTTTCTTCTATTAATGTTTTAGTGTCATTTTCTGTATGGGTTGTCTCAGGCTTTGCGGATTTGTTGAACAGTGGACCATATATTTCTTTTATCACATTGTTATATTTATCTTCTATTTCGTTTTTAGGTGTATTTATGAGACATTGTTGTTGTGTATTTATAAAGTTAGTCTTTGCACTGTATTTTTATCTACTCTTTTTAGGTTCAGCGATATTTATTACTGCTCTCACTATCCGGTGGTTGGTATTGAAGTTAAATTGGTTTAAAATGTTTATATCATGAAAATACATTTTATTGTTCGTTGCTATGTAGTCTATTTCGTTTCTGTAAGATCCATCTGGGGATAACCAGGTCCACTTTTTCTTCGGATTTTTTCTAAAAAAACTGTTCATGAATGCAAGATTGTTTTCCAGTGCCATTTTAATCATTCTTTCTCCATTTTTACTTCTTCTACCGTGGCCAAATTTACCTAGTATATTTTCTTCACCAGTTCGTTGAGACCCTATTCTACCATTAAAATCTCCCATAACCATAATGTTTTTGTGTGCATCTTGTAAGACTGATGACAGCTGGTCATAGAAGATGTCTTTAACCCGTTCGTCTTGTTGTTCAGTGGGAGCATATACTTGAATAATCGACCATTTGTGTTTGTAGCCCGGCAAACGCATATTGAGTACAGCTATTCTCTCTGATATACCTATAAATTCTTCTATATTTTTTTCCAAGTATTTTTTAATCATAAAGCCGACACCGTAACTTCCCTTTGTTTCCCCTTTATAGTATAAGACATATTCATTTCTATCTTCAATGCTTTCACCTAATCTTCTTAATAATCACCTAATAATAATATAATATAATAATAATATATTGGGATAACTCACACAAAGCTATCTGAACCCAAACTAAGCAGAGCTTGTACTATGGAAACCAGACAACCGATAAACATACTTATATATTTCTAAATACAAACATATCATAGATAAAAACATCCAGACACAGAATAAACAATCGTGCTCATCACACATACACACATCAAAAGTGTCTAGGGATCAACATATATTTTTGCAATAACTTTTCTCCTGATTGATTTTTTTTTTTTATTTCTTTAAGGATTCATCAAATAAAGTGTTTTCGTTTGTCACAGTAACGATAAACCAAGTCACCTTTGCATTAATAAAGAAATTTGCCATTTTCCTAATAAAGGGATTTTTGACATTTGAACCACTAACATTAAAGTTCGAAAAAAAGACTGAAATAACAGTTTTCTTTAAAATTTTATTGGGTAACTTAAACAATTAATAATCCGTGTTTCTACCGCGAACACTAACAACACAAGAACATCGGTTTGGCATACTCAAAATGAGTTCATCCAAATCACGCTGTGGAATGGCCGCCCATGTTCGTTGCAACAACAAAAAAAGGTCTTCTTGCGACTGGATACCCTCCATATTCGGCAGAGCTCTTCTCTGTAGCATATCCCATGCATGCGCAATCGGGTTCAAGTCTGGCGACTGAGCAGGCCAGGGCAGGACATTGATGTTAGCTGCGGCGAGAGTCTGTCTTACAACTCTTGCGGTGTGCGGTCGTGCATTATCATGCATTAACTGAAATAAGGGACCGATTTGCACTTGTAGAGGAACGACGACGTCTGATACAATCGTCTCAGCATAAATTTGAGCGTTGAGGTTGCCTCTGATCCAAATCAACTGAGTTCTTCCGCCGATCCAAATACCCGCCCATACCATGATGGTTCCACCACTATAAGGATGGACTTCCTGGCAGGATTTTAATCGCTGTTGGCGTCCAGGGGTTCTCCAGTGTCGTATACGTCTTGTATCCGGTCTCATACCAAAACGAGACTCATCAAAAAAGCACACGAAACGCCATTGTTCTTCTGCCCAATTTCTGTGTTCAAGAGCCCATTGATATCGAATCCTACGATTGTGCATTGCTATAGGTGGTACCCGTAGCGGTCTTCGGGAATGAAGGTTCACTTCATGCAAGCGGTTTCTGACTGTTTGGTCGCTAATTAAGTTCCCTGAAGAGTGATGAAGCCTCACGGCTAACATCATGGCGGTTATTGTTGGACCTCTTCGAGTTAAGATTTGAATGTATCGGTCTTGTCTCCGTGTGGTGCAGCGATACCGTCCTCCATGGCGCTCAGCCACGGTACCAGTGCTTCGGTAACGTGTCCAAAGTCGACTGATAACACTCTGACTTGTATTCAGAGCTAAAGCCACAGTACGTTGCCGGGAACCAGCTTCTATAATTCCCACGCTCTGAGCATTTCTTCCCTGCTTAAATGACGTCGCCGATCCATAATAACGTTGGTTTTAATCAGAAGTAGGGAAACAGTAGCACTAATAATGTCTTCAATGCGTTGTATGTTTTTATAGGGAAAATATTGACAGCTGATTTTCATCTTTTACTCGAATTTGATTCACAGTTCCTGATTCAAATTATGAAATGCACCAAAAAGGATCCATATAAATTTATAAAATCATAAATTTATTACAAAGCCACATCTCAATCTCAAGAAATCCGCATAAAAATGCTTGATCCCTAGACACTTTTGATGTGTGTAGTTTTATCCTGGGTGGGGATCGAACCCACGACCTCTTGCGTAGCAGTCGGATGCACTCCCACGGCGCCACAAAGGCAATCATTACCTTGCAAAAGCCTTGTCTATAATCTCCCAAAATTCTCTCTTCTGTCTATGGTGCAGCTTTTTTCTGAAGAGAGCAGTCATCATCTCAGGACTAAGTAGAGGATATATCACGTCGATTTCTATTGCGACGTTCCAACCAGACGGGGCGTGCGTCATTAGTGCCTTCAGCAATGACAGTGTTAACTGGAAACAAAGCATCACATTTATTAATTCTCCAATCAGAGAGATGTTCAAAGAATCGCATAATTCTTAAGATTTTAATTTCATTCAGGGTACCCCATTTAACCCCCTTAGGCGATACATTTCCAAAAATCATTTTTTGTGGTTGCCTACCATACACAACCACATAAATGGCATCAACTGTCGAAACTTCAGGTCTATAGTTCCAGTGTTTTAAGCTCTGCATTAATCATGTGTATTGTATTATAATCATATTGTGTAACGATAGTAGTGAGACAACTTTACTGATGTGTTTCTGTAAGTAAGACCACTAGAACTTTTTTGAATAATTGAATTTTGAATTAAAGCGGCGGTAGCTTTATGGCTAAGGCATCTGTCTCGCAATCGTGAGGTAGCGGGTTGAAATCCTACCCATTATACTACCGACGTGAACCCACTCCTAACACAAAACTTTGATCTTAGCTGGAGGGGTTAACAAGATTGCTAATAATGTGGGACTCATTCCCACATTGCTAGATACCTTTTAAAAAAATAACCTTGTGGAGATCGTTCTGATACTGAAAATACTGATTAGTATCGAGTTATAAATGTTGATAAACTTTTGCGATTTGTACACATTATGAAATTATTTAAACTACGGGTCTTAATCACATGATCACGGCCGTTGCTATACGGTCGAAACGTCTGGCAATAAACAAGGTATTTTACCTTAAATTATTCACGCGATTAAGACCCGTAATATAATATATGTTAATAATAGTATCGAGTTCATAACTTTACGCTTTGTTTTAAGGAGTAACTTTTAAGCCTTTAAGGTGCAGGTCTTTTATATAATTACTAGCTGTCCCGCGCAACTTCGTCTGCGTAAATTTTCCCCTTTTTTTTTTAAATCCTATGTTACTTCTAATACCTCCAAGAATATGTGTACAAAGTTTCATGATGATCAGTGAAAGTTTTCGCGTGAAAGAGTAACAAACAAACTTACATTCACATTTATATATTAGTAGGGATGTAACACAACAATAATAACAATAATAATATCTTAATATTTTTGGACAACCACCAGTTGTCTGGTTGCCATAGTATTCACTCACTTGTACTAGGGCTACCAGACAACTGATAAACATACTTATATATTTCTAAATACGTCTTTTTTTTTTTCTGTCAAAACTCTTTCTACGAAGCAGACGCGTTTGTGTACATCTAGTGTTTAGAAAATAAAAAAGACAGTAAAACCTTAACTACTTGGACAGTGCTATGTACCATACTGTGCGTTGAAACAACAGTTTTTATCAGTGAAAAAACTACAACAGTGTACATAATAAGTGAAGTACAATTGTGAAATAACTAAAGATATATATTGTGAGCAAACTATTGTTGTGGGTAAATGTGATTATCGTTCAGTTGTTTTGTCAATCTACTTATGAGTTTACCCTCCTATGCAACATTCGCTAACTATACCATACTGAACTGTTTATTAAGCCAAAAGTTCGTAGACGCCGTGGCTTGGATGCTATAGTGTGGGCCTCTTGTTCAAGCGACTCGAGTTCGATTCCTGGTCTCGACTATTTGTTTTTGAGCTTTTCAATCGAGCCTACAATAACGTCAACTAAAGACGTACACAAAATTCACCAAAAAATCGTAAATTTTTTGGCAAATTTTTTTATTCCTTCTTTTTTTATTTTTTATTTGGAAATATTTGCTTTTACTACCACACCCAAGATGCGTTGCCAGGGATGCACAAAAGATACTAATGGGTCTAAATTCCTGAAATGTAATACTTGCTCCTCGAAGTACTGTTATGAATGCTTAAATTTAACAGCCGAAGACTGCAGCAACTTAACTACTAAACAGGCAGCTTCTTTAAGATGCCCTTATTGCCAATATGTGACAGAAAGAAAATCCAGCGATAGCACACAGCGTCGACAACACCGAGATGTTGATCTATCGGACGAATCGATGAACATGTCGCCGCCGTCTCAAACCATTGAGCCCGCAGTTCTTAACGCAAGCGTTGCTAACACTATTTCATCAGGCGCTGACTTAGCAAATGAACCGGTCACTATGGAGAGTATTAGTAAACTTTTTGACATTAAACTGGCCCCCGACTCTGCAATCATGGTTAACCTTAGATCTGCGCTCAAGAAGGATGTGGAGAAAATGGTATCGGTGGAGGTCAACAGAGCGGTGGAGAAACTCAAAAGTGAATTTACCGCTACAACTGATTTTATCTCTGCGGAACATTTGGATTTAAAATCTGATTTTAATAAACGGGACACTCAAATTAAACACCTGGAAGAGGAAGTTTCCAAGTCTAAACGTACCATACAAAAGTTAGAGGCCAAATTGTCTAATATGGAAAGAATTTCCCGAAATTTAAACTTGGAGATACACGAAGTTCCCGAAAATAGAAATGAAAATTTGATGGTTATGTTTAAAAAGCTTTGTGAAAGTCTGCAAGTTGATGTTCCCGACAGCGATGTGAGATCCTGTCGCCGCGTTGCCAAAATGGATCCGTCATCAAAGCGCCCACGCAATATTTTGATTAATCTTTCCTCACAAAGACTTCGTGATCTCATATTGTCGTCTGCAACGCGCTTTAATAAAGCTCATCCTAACGAAAAACTTGCAGCAATACATATTGGGTCAACAGGCGATACTCAGCGAATCTACTTGTCGGAACATCTATCTCCCGAAATCAAAGAATTACATAGCAGCGCTCGCAAGTTTTGCAAGGATATGAAATTCATGTTTGTCTGGGTACGCTTTGGGCAAATTTATATACGTAAAGATGAGAAAAGCTCTGCAATACTTGTAAAAAACATTGATGATTTGAATAAACTAAAGTAATCCACCTCATTATACAAATTTTATGTTTTGTTTACTTTTAAACTAAAAATGATTAGCTTCTATTACCAAAACGTTAATAGAATACGTAGTAAACTTACACAGTTCTATATAAATGTATTAAACAGTAACTATGATATTATTTGTCTAACGGAAACTAATCTTAATTCGGGTGTTTTCGACGGAGAGGTTATTGATGGTCGCTATAACGTTTTTAGACGAGATCGCGAGAGCACAACTTCATCCAAATGTGAGGGGGGCGGCGTGCTCATCGCTACCCTAAAAAGTTTTAAAATTATTCACCAATTGTCGTGGCAATCTGGTATGGAGGATATCTGGCTCACAATAGTGTCAGATGAGAGCGGTGTACCGAATACGAATGTTTGTGTCTGCTACTTGCCTCCTAATATTGATGTTGCTAAGATTGATGAATTCTATTCTAATTGTCAAAAAATTATGTTACACGATCATCCCGATGACAGCTTCTTACTTATAGGCGATTTTAATACCCCTGAACTACTTACAGACTCTTCGGTTGACTCAAGCGCGGTTAAAAATTCTAAAAAGCTACAGTTACTGAAGGAGTTAATTGCACTTTGCAGTTTTAAACAATACAATAGTGTCATAAACGAGAACGGGCGAATCTTAGACTTAGTTCTATCAAATTTGGACTCCGTCTCTGTAAGCGATACGTTTCCCCTGAGTTTAGTTGATAAGCACCACCCGGCTCTAGCAATTGAGGTAACATTTCCCCATAAAACAAAAGGTCTCGCTAAATGCCCACGTGAAGTGCTGTTATTTTCAAAATGTAATTTGGAGTGCATTAAGACGGAGTTAGATTCGACTCCTTGGCACGAACTTTTATGTGCCGTGGATGTTGACATATGTACAGATGTTTTTTATAAAGTTTTGTTTGATATTATATATAAACACACACCGTTGAGGAAGCTTAAACACCAAACGTTCCCAAGTTGGTACAGTAAAAGTTTAATCAAATGTCACCAGGAGAAGAAAAAATATCACAAGCTTTTTAAAAGATACAATAATCCTCGTGACTATGATACTTTCTCATTACTTCGCTCAAGGTGTCATAAATTAGCTAATGAGTGTTATAAACAATATTTAGCCTCCACGGAAGACTCTATCAATAAGAACATTAAATTGTTTTGGAAATATGTAAACAATAGGAAGGGCAACCATACCTCAATGCCTCGAGTAATGTCTATGGGTGAGTCATCTTCAACAGGTGGTCAGGGAATTTGCGAACTCTTTTCTGCGTACTTTGGATCTGTCTTCGAGACACCGAACTGTAATGATTCTTCTTCTTCCTCAGTAAATGGTTCGGATTTTAATGTCACCAACACATGCCTGGACACTGTGTTGTCCTGTATCTCATTTACTGACAATGATATCCTACACAAAATTCAGCAATTGGATATAAGCAAGGGTGCGGGCCCCGACATGCTGCCGCCTTCTTTTATTAAGTTATGTGCCAAACAACTCTCGATTCCTCTCTGTATTATATTTAATAAGTCAGTTTGTCGCGGTATCTTCCCACAACGATGGAAAACTGCGTATATAACCCCTATCTTCAAAAATGGTGACAAGTCGCGTTGCGAAAACTACAGACCTATAAGTATATTGTCTTGTTTTGCCAAATTATTTGAGTCCTTAGTATACCACTCTCTGTACAGTCACGTTAAGCCCATTCTCTCGGAGCAACAACACGGCTTCGTAAAAAACAGATCTACAGTCACGAATCTTTTGGAATACAAGAATTATCTTTGCAGGAATTTTGCGGTGGGCGGTCAGGTGGACGCCATCTACACTGACTTTTCAAAAGCTTTTGACAAAGTGAATCATAATTTGCTTTGCAAGAAACTTGTGTCTTACGGCATTCAGGGTAATTTACTTCGTTGGCTGTCCTCATATCTCAGTAACCGAAGTCAATTAGTTGCGTTAAAAGGATATTTTTCTCAACCTGTGATAGTATCCTCTGGGGTGCCACAAGGGTCCCATTTAGGTCCTTTATTTTTCATTCTATTTATTAATGACCTAATCGAGCGTCTGTCCTGCCAATGTCTCTTGTACGCCGACGACCTCAAAATATTTACCAGAATCATATCACTCAATGACTGCTTGTGTTTGCAGAAAGACTTGCACACTGTCTCTGAGTGGTGTAAATCAAATAAAATGTATCTTAATGTGAGTAAATGTTTCACTATATCTTTCTCAAATAAACGTAACAAAATTGTTAACAATTACATCATCGATGGACAGATTCTTCAGAGGGCCACAGTCGTCAAAGACCTGGGCATTCTATTTGACGATAAGCTCTCTTTCAGACCTCATTACCAGTATATTATAACGAAAGCTAACAAACTGCTTGGCTTTGTTCTACGTTCAACTAAGGATTTTAAGAAACCTCGTAGCGTTCTTTATCCCTATTTTGCTCTGGTGCGGAGTGTTTTAGAATATGGTTCTCCAATTTGGTCTCCGTTTTACAAGGTCCACACTGGCGATATAGAACGGATTCAAAGAAAGTGCTTAAGGGTTTTATGTTATCGTCAGCAAGAAGTTCGCTCGTGCCCTAGTTATGATTTAAGACTGTTAAAATTTGGAGTAAACTCGCTAGATACGCGTCGTAAATACTTTGACTTTGTTTACTTGTATAAAATAATTCATTCCATAATTGACTCCCCTACACTGCTTTCAAATATTTCCTTGAATATTAAATATAGTGCACGTAGATCTAACCATATTAATCTTTTCGCTTTACAAATTTTCAAAAACAACATATCATATTTTAACCCACTAGTAAGGATGGCGCGACAATACAATGAACTGGCAACAAGCAATCTAAATCTGGATATTTTTAATCCCAGATTTATTTCGTACATGAAAATTGTCAAAGATATCCTCTATCCCAAGCCACAACTTTCTGCGTCGGACTGAACTCCCTAAATAGCACCCACCAATACCCACTTGTAAGCTTGTATTTAATTTACTTTTCTTGTTATCATTATGTATGTACACATAATTTCATACTCAATCTAATTTAAGTTACCTATATTATAATGTATAGTAGATATATTTGTGTTTACTGTATGCACATATGTTGAGTTTCAATTTAGACTTAAGATAGCGATTTATATATTTGATACCTACAAAATTGTAACTTGTTTTGTGCAATAAATAAATAAAAAATAAAATAAAAAATAAAATACGTACATATTATAGATAAATTACACCCAGACACAGAATAAACCGTCGTGCTCATCACACAAAGTTTTATCCTGGGTTGGGATCGAACCCTCGATCTTAGCGGCTTAGCAGTCGGGGCCCCTTAGACCACGAGGCCAGGCTTATATAAATCTATTTAATATATCACAACTATATTTCTATCCTTACTCGAGATACTTTCAAAGCTATTTTGAATGCAAAACAATTTAAAAAATGCAGAAATACTTACAACCATAGAAGTTCCAGGTGGAAAAGTCAAATGCCTCTTTTTCCTTAAACCGACCAAAGGAGCTTTCACATTGGCACAATGACCCTTAGATTCAGCATTCACCGCGGAGTCGAGCACACTCATCACAAGTATTATTACGAGAAAATTTATTAAATTCATATTTCTTGTTCAATGCTCCAACTAGACGCACTGGTTTAAACAATGTACGAGCCGAAGTTGTGTTCGCCGCACCATTCGATATTTGAACGTTGCAATTGTGAGGAGTGCGCGTTTATTATTTCTTCTTTCAACTTATTTCTTCATCTGTATCACAAGATTACACTTAAAGATAATTGTCTTTTGTGTTTGTTTTTTTCTTTGCTTGAAGTTTTGCTTTGTTTTACGTCTTTTATAATAAATTAAAATTAAATAATCACAGACGTCTTACAATTGTGTCAACTCTACAATTGGTTACGTGATGTATTGAATCCGTTTAGGTTAAATATGTTATCACGTGATTTTCTCGGTTACCGTGGGTTTTTTAGAGTTCCCCAGTAAAATATTAAGAAAACGTAATAATCCTTTACAATATCGTCAGCATATCAACAATTTATTCATAAATGAAGGCCAACTACGAATTAAATATTTTAACTTACCACTCACGCTAAACATAAATTGATTTTGCTTAGTATTTTAATTAATCAAAAGCGTTTGAAATTATAACAATGTCTGCAGAACATGGGCTAAGAACAAATCCGATTTCAACTTCACTGAGAGTTTGTAAACAAGCCGCAAATTGAAGCAGACCTTCAAATTAGTATTACAAATAGATACCTTATTTGTACGCTGTTATGTCTACCTATTATACAGTAAACACTTACATTTCAGAAGACTATTTCTTGTGAACTAGTGAGTCCATTTTCCTATATAATTAATCCTATGAATTACCATCATTGGTGGTACTATCTAGATTCTAGACGACTTCAAAGATGACTTTATTTTACATATTAATGCCAAAAGTAACTCAGTCTTTGGCCTGATACAGAAAACATAAACTGCTGATTTCACGTGGTCTAATTAAGGTTTGAATTCATACATACCAACAATTTAAATAGCTATTTATAACTAAAGCCGAAGGGATTATAAAGTCGTACTCTATAGTATGGCACAATAGACATACGATACCGAACGCTACGAAGATATTTTAAATGAAAATCCGATTCTATGTTAACCCAACTACATACGGAACATCTTCAAGTTAAGTGTTTGATCATGTAATTAGAGATGCTACATCTGTCGTCTGCACTTTTGAACGCCTTGACGCCAAGAACTCCAGTTGTGCAATGTAATTAGTAGGTACTATCAATGCAAGCAGAGTGTTAAACTTTAAGATTATTTGTGAGTTCTGGCAGAGAGAAGATTTGATTTAGAGTTTAGGCTGAAAAGTTATGATCCGCTATTTCTCTCTTCTTTCATTTCTACTACTTCTACTTTCTATCGATTGTATTTGTTGCCTTATAATAGAAGTCAATGTGTTGTCCATTGTAAATTCTATAACAATATAGCCTAAGAATAGGTTTGTGTAACTTCAGGGTCTGTTTCCAATGCCTGGGGGTTACAGATGTGTCAAACGCAAGCAACCATCTGCACGCTCGAAATTATGCATGCTATGTGCTGTGTGTCCTGAATTCTCTTCATTGTTAATACACTTTGGGACAAAGCGTCCTCGTGTGCCGTTTATTTATATCGTTAAATAAACATTGTGGATAAAGTTACAAGTTTATCGAAACCTGTAAAAATGATCATATTTAATAGTCGGATATAGAATTAACATAGCTTATTAAATATTGTTGATATCAAAAACAGTCTTAACACGCAAACACGGAAAACTTCGTACCGTCTAATAATATGATACGAATTGAAAAATGATCATCATATTTTGTAGATTTTCCATATTTTTAAACTAATCCTGGATTAGAGCCAACAAACAAAAAAGACCAAATCCATTTGCCGTTTTTGAGTTTTAGTGACATTACGAGTTTAATAAAAAATCCGAGATTCTCTCAAAATAACAACTAATACAAATATTTTATGGGTGTCTTTTTAATGAAATATAAAAGCAGACGTCAATAAAACAACGACTATATTAACTTTATTGCCACCACAAAACATAAAACAAAATTGAAAACGATACAATATGAGTAGATACTATATAACTTACTACCTATATTATGGAATAGTATTCACAATTCGGGTACAAGTGTGCGCAGTCTCCATTGGCCCCGTGGGCGTCATCGTATTGGTTATGAACTTCGGACAGGACGTGGACTTTGGGTAATCTGAAATTATGTTGCAAGTTTATGGTTGGTGTTTCACAGGGAACTTATATCGGGCTCTTTGCTCGAATACTCTAAAGTCATCTAATTAGATTAAACATAGAAGCTGAAGAGAAAAAGATAAATTATACATTGTAGAGTGGCCGAAGCAACAACTACGAATCGAAACGTGGTTTGGGTTCGACATTCATTTGTGTTCACGTATTAATTTGTGTGATCGGAGTCTGGATGTACTTTATGTTAATATTTTTTGTATGATTGTAAAGTTTTTATAGTACAGGGATAATTCGGAACTACGATATTTATCTTTATTAAACAAACAAAATATTTAAATAGAGATACAGGTAGGTACGCACCTAATTTGGAATTTGATGATGTAAGTTGCTTGACTTGATAAAATTACAAAACTGTGTTTGTTAAGCTCAATACAATCAGAGAGTGGGAGTTACTTACGTAAATATAGCTCTAAGTATTTCTTCTACAAAATTTCCTTGCATTGCTTTATTGGTTTTGGCTGTGAGACATAGCATTTTCAGGATACACTCTTTGCCATTCCATCCAAGCCTTGGTTGGAAATAAATTAAGATGGTAATAAAAACGGTTATTATTTCATACATATTTCAATTCATCTGAGCGGATTTGAATTAAATTTACCATACAAATGGGTCGTATTTCGAATTAATATAAGCTTGTGGAAATCGAAATCCCTGCGGGTGGAACCAAAGTTTTACATATAAAAGGAGAAACTGACTCACTGATTGACTAATAAAGCAGGAGAAAACATTGAGAAAGAAAATTTCAAAATTCCACGACTAAGGTATTTTTTTTTAATTTTTACGCATGCGACAGCTAGTCCATTATGAATAAGCAAATAACTTCTATTAAGTACAAATACTACTTACGCTTGCAAAAACTTTTCCAACTTTACATAAAGTTTTTGCTTTTCTTTCCTATGCAAGGTAATTTTTTTGGCATCTAATTCGTCCAAGAGATTTATATTCTTTTGCATATCGTGCATTTTCTTTATAGTTACCCTTTTGGTTATTGTGTCAACACTCCTTTTGGCAAAAGCCGGATTTATAATGATTTTTCTGAAACGAGAGTACCATTTATTTTTCTTTTTACCGGCTTTGCGATAGCGATGAGATCTATACGAGGATTACCTTTTATATTCTTTTTTATCAACAACTCTTCCTTCTTCGTCTACATAATAGATAACATCATTCCTCCTATTCGCTTCGTAAACTTTGTATTTGTCTCGAAACATGTCATATACTTCAGGATCTGTGGGTAATTCCCAAGCCAATGCAGCTGTATTACCAAACCAAACGATGTTGCCAATTTGAAGGTAGCCGTGATTCTGAGTGCAGAAAACTGGAAGAAATATTGGTGCTTCAAAATATGCCTCATCTTTTATTAAGATTGCGGTGTAGCATGCTCGGCTCTTTTTAGGGGATCTTAAAATTAGAAGAAAGAATTGATGGACATAAAGTAAATACTAGAGACAGTTTTGGCCGCTGTCTGTTTCCAAGAAGAAGATGATCCCATTTTAGATTATGTGAAAACATGGTGTAATACAATATAAAATGCACTGTAAAATCAGCCAGTGTTACCGCGCCCAGTGCAATGTTTTAGAGATATATAATTTAAGATAATTCGACCACCTTATCTTCCTTACGCTCTAGTAAACCTTCGCTTTTAATATCACCTACCCAATTGAGCTGAGCTGCCGTCAGGAAAAATTAAAAATCTTTTTCTTCTTGATAATATTTTTGAAACAGTTTCACTATCGCTTTTGACAAATGCAGGAGACATTGTCGAGTTAGGTTCTGCTGCTGTTATTTCAAGTACAGCCGTTAGTAAAGTAGTGTAGAATATGAACATCATTTTTATTATCTGAAACAGATATATCAGTTTTTACCCAGTGTTTTATTCATGTTGACATTGCGAACAGTTACGTTTGTCTAGACCAATTTGATCTTTACTTATTAAGAACGTAAGTCTATTTATCATTACGACAGATATGTTTATTTATTTATTTTACACTTATTGTACAAATAGTGTACTAAGGCGGACTTAATGCTAGAAGCATTATGTGCCAGTCTACCTTTGGGTGGTGTAAATTTATGTTGGAAGTTAATGTAAGAAGGAACTAACAATCCTGGGTTTAAGATTAAGATTAGGCGGTACAAGTCAAAGCTCCTGCTGATATAATACTACGATAAATCTAAATTTGAGATAGACATTCAGACACAAGAGAAGAATAATTTATCGTGAGTTATCGTAGTTGTAGCCAAAAACATGACATTGTCAAACAATTTAAATTTAAGATACAAGATGTAAAAGGAAGTATAGAAGGTATTTCATTTAAAGAACCGTACATATATAAATTTATACTTACATTGCTACATATAGTACACCAAGAATGTCAACCCTTGCAAATTCCAAGAAGCGACTGGCATGCAGTTCTGAACAATGGTCCCGTTTGTAAATGAGTTTGCATAAAATTTGCACGACCGTGCAAATAATGACAAGTTGTTTTGAGTCAAACGCTAATGAAAACTCAACGCGCGTATTATTTTACTGTACAATTTTAGTTAAAATTGTAGCTGTGTTTGTTTGTTTGGGAATTTGTTTATTATCATAATTATATAGAGCTGAGATACGACGAGTTTCTTCGTTTAAACCGAGCATTCCGACAGGGAATGTATACAGAATATCGTAGTGAAACCACTTGCTATTCTGTTTTTGCATGTGAATAAGTCCTTCAGAATCTATCAGTGAATGTTAAACCTAAACTTACTTAAAACGAGGGTTATTTTTTTTTCTTACAAAACTCTTTAACGACTTTTAAAAAATAGAAGTAATATCGCTCTCTGGTAGTTTAAGGATCGCGCAGGATTGCGCACTTTTATAAAGTCGCGGCCGTATACTCTTTTTCTTTCCACCTCCTTCTCTACATAGACGAGTCGAGTAGGACGACTCGTCGCGTGGCGCGACGCGTCACGCGTTTATAAAGAAGTGGTGTGTGAAACATAGCGATTAATTTTTAGAAGCAGTCTAAAATCGATGTAAACTTGACCTCATAGTTTATTTATTATAGGTATGGGTAAAGTTCGTAGACAGATAAGAAACTAAATATACTCCTTGAATATTTATTCAAGAAGTTTCTACATCTATACTAATATTGTACAGCTGAAGAGTTTGTTTGCTTGACCGCGGTAATCTCAGGAACTCCTGGTCCGAATTGAAAGATTCTTTTTCTCGGGTAGCCCATTTGTCGAGGAAGGCTATAGGCTATAAGACATCACGCTACGACCAATAGGAGCGGAAAAGCAATGAAAAATGTTGCAAAAACGGGGAAAATTTACACATACGAAGTTGCATGGGTCAGCTAGTTTACTATATTTGTAGTACATACTCATGAAGATAATAATTATCAACAAATGCCTACTTAAAATCAAAATATTTGACATTGATATACTTTAGAGGTCCATTGATCTCTGTACCAACGTCAGGATAACCAACGAAAGAGATCCAACAAATATTTTGAATTTAAATTGGTAGCACAAAATAAGATGAGTACAGAAGGTAACATAATTAATGTTAATCCATAGACATCATTCACGGATACGGAATCTCTCATCATCATACTCATATCAACCCATATGATGTCCAACTGCTGAGCACGGGTCTTCCCAGTAGAACTTACAGATTACAGATCCTGGGAGTGATTGCCATGCCATAATCGCTATGTTTTGCGTCGCATAAAGTATACAGAGGACGCCGCTTCCCGTCCTCCAGTGAACGGAATCTCTCGCCGCCTTCCAAGTGATGAGATAAGTGGTCTTTAATTTTGTACTCGAGCAAAACATGTAAAAAAAAATCCTTTTACACTCTCGGTATCTTTGATATACCTACAGTAATAATGCAGAACAGACAAAACGGTTGGTACAATGAGGATTTGACAGTAATGAGGTTGTAATTCTAAAACAAATGGCGCCACAAATGAATCATGGAGTATGACACAAATGTGCCAATTAACACCTCGTCCGTCAAAACAGGCCTCTAGCTTTAAGGCTAAAACTGGAGTTATGCAAACATTTACTGGAAAGCTTTTTAGGTGTTCATGGTTCGTTGGATACCTTCGATTTTAATATGTCAAGATTAGTTCACCTGCCAACACTTAAAGCTACCGAAAGCAGACTTATCAAACGGTAAAAGTCCTGTGTCACTGAGGATTTTATATAAACTTGCCATGGACACAAAGTACATCCTGATTCAGAGCAACAATTCACCAACCTTTTATACGCAGTCCTAGACAGTCCGACTGTGCCACCGAGGCAGTCTATATTTAACAGCTATATTTTGAGGGAATGCTGTATCTAGACAATATGGTTAATATTGAAACACTGTAATTAATAACTGGCCTATTGGTCTAGTGGTAAGTGACGCTGACTGCTAAGCCGGAGGTCGTAGGTTTGATCCCCACCCAGGATAAAAGTTTGTGTGATGAGCACGATGGTTTATTCTGTGTCTGGGTGTTATTTATCTACAATATTTATGTATTTAGAAATATCTTTATACCTATATATATTTTTTCTATACATGTGTATGTCTCTGAACTCCTCAACGGCTGGACCGATTTTAAGGATTTTATTGTGTGTGTTCCAGTGGATTCGAAAATGGTTTTGATTTACAATTGAACCCGATTCACTTAAAAAAAAATAGGCGCTACGAACTTCGCCGGAACAGCTAATATAACTGTATTTATCAGTTGTCTGATTTCCATAGTTCAAGCTCTGCTTAGTTTGGGATCCGATAGCGTTGTGTAAGTTGTCCCAAGATATTGTTATTATAAAAAAACACTCTTGGTACACTTCGTCCAGTTTGGGTTTAGGTTTACTTTTGGGTTACTGTCACACCTTAACTTCAGTTTTTTTCTTCATCTATACTTATAATAAATCTGTAGAGAGGTCAATTCTGTACATGAAATATATTTCCAAAATAACTATCAGGGGGTGATTAGGGATCGATACTGATGCCAAAAATGCAATCAGTAAAATTTTTGTCTGTCTGTCTGTCTGTATAACCGTTATAGAAACAAAAACTACTCGACGGATTTTAACGAAACTTGATACAATTATTTTTCATACTCCTGAGTAGGTTATAGTATACTTTTCATCACGCTACAATCAATAGGAGCAGAGCAGTGAAGAGAAATGTTGGGAAAACGGGAGAAGTTACTCCATTTTTTAAGCTTTCGTCGCGTGTGCAACTGTAATGGTTAAAGCTACACAGAAATCATGTATGACGGAAATGTTTTCCTTAAAATTATATAAAAATTATCCCACGACAGCATATGTCTATCTTTTATGGTTGACTCACAATATCACGTGTAACTCCCGATAGCTTATTAGTTCGAAGCTTTCTGATTATATTTGTCTACTCTTACGTTTATAACACTCTCAGTCATCCCTAATTAAAAAAGTTAACATAATTAACTATTCCATAAAAAAAAATCATAGTAATCGGTATAGAAACACCAAAGTTATACATAAAATACGCTAATAATAAGCCATCGCGCGTGAATACTGAATCATGCTATCTATATCTATACATATAATAAAATTGTAAATTTCACGTGTCTGTACATGGCCGAACTTAGGAAAAAAAAATAGGAAATGATCGAAAAGAGTATTAAAACACTTTGCTGCATTTTTAGGAATGTCTGTCTGTTTGTTTGAACACGCATCACGCAAAAACTACCGGAATGATTCGGTTGAAATTTTGCACGTGCAATCTAATAGATACGGATTAGCATTTACGCTTTTTCCCATAGGAGCTAAGCAGTAAGGGATAATGTCTGTAGCTATTTTTCGTTATGAAACAGTAACTACTTGACGGATCTTTATGAAAATTTACAGTTTTATAGTTATATAGGACATTATTTACACTGTGAATCATTACGCTAACGTCTATGGGGAACAAGTAGCAACCTATTTTTTGTCGCACCATAATGGTTTATCACAATTTTTTCTACAATTAGAGATTATCTTTAATTGTAACCCATGGAATACGTAACTTCACGCTAAAACTATAAGGAGCTATACACAACATTTTTAAGTTTCATAAGAACAGTTATTTTGACGTGGTATGTAGCGAACAGTATAGCCTCGAAGCTATGCTTGCGGTCTTACACCCGTATTTATAAACGAGTCATTACTTATTACTTAGCCACTACTTCATTGAGACACGGCTAGTTCTTAAAGTAATTACTTAGAAAAACCTATTTTATAGACGAGTAATATTCCTTACTTCCTTGAGCAAACTAACCAAGTATTACTTAATGCTTAGCAACCGGTGAGCCGCGAAAAACGTTCCTTTACATAAACAAGATTTTATTAAAGTTGCAAAATAGAGAGCCAAAAATATATTACGACAAGCTAAACAAGCTAAAAATTTTAAAACTTTAAAAATTAATGATACAGAAATTAATCAGACCAAATTTTGATTTTATCGATATTCTTCAATTTTAGTTTTCTGAATGTAACGAAATGCAACATAATTGAATAGTAATGCTACCAAATGAAATAGTCCGTCACACGTATATAAAGTATTTTTGAAAAACTTATTTTTAATTTAGCGACATAAAACTCGCTTGACGTCGCCCTAGAAATGTCACTAATAATAATTTATTATTTATTGATAATTTAAAGATTCTCGAATTTAAAGATAATAATTTATAAAAGTTATTGTTATAACAATATTTTAAATAATTTATTTGAAATAAAATGTTAATCACTGAAGACATCACCAGTGTTTTACTGTTTTATCTAAAGGAAGTTTTGTTGGATAAATACGGGCACAGGGTGTATTGTATAATGGTTGAAAGCCCGCAAGCCTAAGGCCGGGGTCACTGCATTGCTTGTCCCCGTGAAATCTCAAGTACCACAATCAATAGATTTTGTCAGTTTAGCTAGAAGCCCCTGTCAAGCATTACCCGGATAGTACAACGAACAGAGATAAAGAAGATACAAAAGATGGTTTTGTGACAGTGCAAGGAAAGAAGCGCCGACAGCCAACCATCAAGAACTGCTGCGGCAAAGCTAAGCTAAGGAAACTGTGTGCGCCGCGGCGCCGAACACGCCGGTGTAAATCTCGCGCCGGCACGTACCAGAAGTTCCGCTACAAGACGAGGGTGCAGATTCTGGAGTCGCGACGCATGGTACTTATGAGGGAGTGAAGCGTACCTACTGATATAGAGATATATTTTAATATATAGTGGTTTTAAGTTGTATTTACCACTTATTGTATTATACTGACAAGTATGTTAGTCGACAAGCTATAGATTTCTGTGGGCCAAAGATGACTAAAATAAATGTTATATTATTATTATTATTATTGTATTATTTACCATTTAGCGCCAAATAAATTGTTTTTATTTTCCAAACCCTACATATTTTTAGAATATCTGTTAAGAAAAATAACCTCTCCATAAAATTCTTAATTAAAGCTATTACTCAAGTAACGATATCGGTGACTATTGCTTGGCTAAGTATTCTAACGTTTGACGTTTCTTACTTCACTCATTTTCTTGACTATAAAATAGAAACTGTTACTTAAGTAATTACTTTTACTTAAGTAACTGCTATTACTCGTTTATAAATACGGGGGTTAGACGACGAAGTCTCAGGCTCGAGCCTGATATCGGATTATGTTCCTTTTGTATTTTTTTAAAATTGTCTTTGTCCTTTTTTAATATTTTTCTCAATATTATAGTTATTTTTTCGACCATAGGTATTTGCTTTGGTTAATATCTTTTATATTAAAAATCAAGTGAAATATGCACTTATGTAAGATATTTATAGGTATTGCATGCACTGCTGAGAGTAATGAATTAATCGTAGTAGAAATGAAAAACAGTATTACATTACAATTTAACAAGTATTCGATATTTCCCAAAATTGATGTGTTCGTGCTCAAAAAAATACATTACACACGTAAAAAAAAACACGTAGCGCCATCTATGAAATCAAATTGGTCACCGTGATCAAACAATTCCTTATTTGTGAAAACATTTATTAGGGTATAGGTGCTTGCGATGACGGATTCGTTTCTTGCTGAGTGGCAACATTCTCCTATTTATTTAATTAAATTGCTTAAATTAATAAAAAAACATTAAGTATCGGAAGAAACTTCACTGGTTTTGAAAGTAGATGGCGTTGTATTCAATAATGTTCTATACTTAGTAAAAGAAGTTTTAAAATAGTATTAAAAAGAAACATATTGCTATCATTTTTAGAAATGTTTGTCTGTCTGTCAGTTTGTTTGACCACGCATCACACAGGTGCATCGAGGATCATGTTTTGGGGTTATGGTTGGATATCAAGTGTTCATCAATTCAACGATAATGAATGACTTATCGGCCAAGTGTGAGTAGTTCGGGTGACGGGAGGAGGGGGGTGGGGGGTCATTGTCTGTTAACTCGGAGTCTGGGGGAGGGAGAGTCCATGTCTTTTTTCTTACTTGCATCATTGTAACATATAAGAGAGGTACTCTCTTTTATTTAATTTTCTAAGGGGATTTTCTAAGTGGGAATGTGATTTTTTTCTCACCTACCCCATCGTGTGGGGTATCATTAGATAGGTCTTTTAAAAAGCGTTTAGGGTTTGTGAAGACTATTTTTAGATTTAAGGATTTCTTTGTGTAATATTAGGCTTTATAGTGAACATTTTTGTTAGAGTCAAGTGTTCCCCTGCCAACTAAATGGTTAATGTTGGGTATGTGAAAAAAATCACGGTAGTAGTATAAATACTAAAAATTATAAGGAAAACTATCACAGTAAAGTACAACTTTACAAGTGTACGATAAACATCTGATCAAATGGGAAGTACCAAAATTTTTGTACAAATTCTATTGAAAATTATTAGGTATTATGTAGGTATAACGTTGAAAGAATGAAACAAAAACAACAGAAAACCCACTTCTTAAGTCGCACACCAAATTAACTATATCAAATAATAGAATAAAACGATTTTTATTTAGTTAATAGAAGATACATGTATTGACATTATTATAATTTAACAGGAAAAGTCATGCAGAAGATAAAAAAAGCAATAAATAAAACAGTAAAATAATAAAAATAACAATAGACAAAAAGAAAAGAGACAAATAACACACATTAATGACAGAAAAACACAGTAAACGAATACCTAAAGAGTCTGTATTTGGTACTTATTTATTTTCACAAAGCTTTTGGGTGTTGAAGCTATCAATAGATGACTATATGATGATTCTCCGCTGCTGAATCTTAACGCGGCTCACCCAACAGGACAGTTTCCAACATATTTACACAGAAGTTATTTCGTAACATAAACTTCCTTAATTTAAACCCGAGTTTCACACGAACGAAGTCGCGGGCACAGCTAGTATATAATAACACTGGTTTCGTATTCACTATCTGTTGCTCGCGGCTTTACAAAAACGCTGAAACAATTGTTTCTTTATTTAAAATAAAAAGCCAAATGCAAAACTTCACAGGTAATAATCTAAAACGGCGTTAGTCTAACGGTTAAGGCGGACTCGCAATCACTAAATTAAATTCGTAAGAGTTCTGTCTTCGGCTACAGAAATAGAATATTATTCACAATAATAAAAAAACCTTCAAAAAACTAAAATATAGCACTCGTCAAATTCTGGCGTTAGACTGTTTCCAGGGATGGAAAACTCTCAAACTGAAACTAAATACAAACTTATTATAAATAAATTAATATTCCTGATATAGAATAAACAATCTTGTTTATCTCACAAATATTTATCTTGGGTGGGAATTTCGACCTTTGGCATAACAGTCAGGATCACTAACTACTAAACCAAGAGGTACACGAACTACAGTTATAGGGAATTCCCCTCTGTATAATGCATGTTGAAAGTACCCTCATAATGTTATATAATGTTTACCTTTCACCACTACAGCAGATAACAGGATGCTATTGAACAGAACAATGAATTGAACATTTGAACAACGAATTAATTAACCAAATTAATTACGTACTGAGATTACTAATCCGCTCGTCAATTTATGGCGTTGACGAGACATAATTACAACGTTTCTAGATTTGTATATTGTGTTATTTGTTAGTTCTATTTATACCGCTGTCCCTGAAAATCCACAATTATTTCTATTTTCATGCCTAAATGGGCTACGAGTGTCGTATTGTTGGAATCGTTCACCGGCGGAGGGTCCTATACAACACAATTATTTTCGGCTTCCTTTTAAATTCTAGCTACTTAATATTATAAGTTCAAAGAACCGTGTCCAACAAGATATCTCGATGGCTCCTATGCATAAGGTCGTATGTCAAAAAATGCATTTTTCATTAAAGCCTTTTTTGTATTAGCATTTGTACGGAATCTCATTACTTTTTTAAGATAATTATGTTCTAATTTGATGAGCGTATAGGATAGGAGAATGTTGTTCTTTTAAGGTAAAAACTGACGTCCGACCCTATGCGTGGGAGCCGTTTATATACTTGTATTGACTTTGACTGCCTCTGTGGCGCGGTGGGACAGTATCCGACTGCTACGCAAGAGGTCGTGGTTCGATCCCCACCCAGGATAAAACTTTGTGTGATGAGCACGATGGTTTATTCTGTGTCTGGGTGTAGTTTATCTATAATATGTATGTATTTAGAAATATATAAGTATGTTTATCAGTTGTCTGGTTGCCATAGTACAAGCTCTGCTTAGTTTGGAATCAGATGACGTTGTGTGAGTTGTCCCAAGATATTATTATTATTATTATTGAGTTACCATTTAAAAATCTTAAACCTTCGTCATTCTTAACGAATTGTTAAATTACTCTAAGTAACATAGCCTATTAAACATAGAAGAGGCATTGATTTGGAGGTTTAAGAGCCCACTCCCTAAAACTTAGGTATATCTTATTTTGGAATATCACCTCCTTTCAAGCTAGTCTGCTGACTGTAAGTATTTACCTACATCTGTTAACTCCCTCCAAAAGAACATCCCGAGTCACAAGTAACAAAGGATTATTCAAAAAAATTGTCGGTGAAGTCGGTTTACGGACGATAATTTCACGTGATAATGTCATAAGAAAACATTGTTGACATTGTAATAAACAACCATATGCATGTGACTCGTTTAAAAAAAAAAAAAAAAATATTTTTATTCAAATTGTATCGAATTTCGCTGCAATCGCCAAGGCATTGATGGCATTGTAATATACAACTAAGCCTGTGACAGTTTTATTACGAGGACAAGTTTTTTTTATTATGTTGCTATGTGAGACTTTTTCGTGAGTGCACCCCGTCATCGATTTATAAGACGTTATCACGTCTAATACAAATATGACTGTGGCAGAGCAAAATAAAAACAACACTCGAAAACTTAAACGATACTTAACTTTGAGTTTTGCTCAAAATAATTTCTGTCTCTACTATTTACCTATAAGTGATCTTGACAGCATGAGACGACTCAAAAGTGAGTAACGCTTAAGTTTTCTGGCGTAAGCCAAATCTTTTTAATAAGTCTTTATTAGATCTGATCTTCGAAACAACCAGGGTATCGGATTCGACAGTCTTCGGTGGGAGTGTGCGCAGCGTCGTATTCTTTATGTTCATCTAGTTCGAACTCCTCGCCTTTGGGTAGACTGAAATATTAAGTTTAAAAAGTAAGTAATATAAAAGTGAATAAATTGTGTAATACTGATCTACTATTCAGATACCTTTTATCAGTTTAAAATACTTTTAAGACAATAATGTTTGGTTTATGAAAGACTTGCTTAAGCTTACATAATATATCTATACTAATATTATAAAGCTGAAGAGTTTGTTTGTTTTTTTGAACGCGGTTATCTCAGGAACTACTAATCTGAATTAAAACAAAAACTCTTTCAATGTTGGAAATCCCATATATCGAGGAAGGCTATAGGCATCATAGGTATCATAGGTATCACGCTGTGACCAATAGCTGCGGAGCAGCAATGAGAAATGTTCCAAAATGGGGAAAATTTATGCAGACGAAGTTACGCGGGACAGCTAGTATATTATATACATACGCTTAATTGCTTAATATTTCTAAAAACGCTATCTAAATACGCCGAATCTGTATGGCTTTCTGCAGTAAGTTAAAAATTTACTGCAGAACTTCGTAACTTACAAAATATGGAGTCATTTCATTGCTATAAGGCAAATAAAATATAACCAACATTAACCAGACGCTACATAACATAATAATATTGGTAAGTAGGTAGACATAAATTCTCAGAATCTAGCACAGTACGCTAAGCAACAAAGGTCTTGAACAAAATCGATACCCACGTGAAGACAACAGTGAGGAATTCTTCAAGGAATGTCCCTTGCCCCCGGCGTCGCTGCGCGGCCTCGCATAGTTTGTAAAGAACGCACTGCCTCCCATCTCGCCCGAGCCTGCACAGATTATAGACGCTGTTTAGAAATGCTTGGACTATCTTAGAGATATTATTATGCTGGTGTTTGAGACTGAAAATCATTTCATTATGTTAGTTAAGGGTTATTAAATACAACGGCTTCGTAGTGTAGGGAGAACAAAATAGGTAATTTGAAAAATGGGGTTAGGTTTTGTTGTTGTGTTCTTTTCTGTGGTTTAAGTAGATGCCTATTACTTTTAACTTAGCATTAATGTAAATATGGAGTCATTTCAATAGTTGTCTCGATAAAAGACATCATAGATTTGAATAAAGACAAAAAGTACTTAGGTATATGTAGAAGAGATTTTCTTCCTCATTTGCCGCTACTACTATATTTTCTTCATGAAAATTCGTTTGATTTCATTAGACCTAGCACCTATTCACTGGCCTGTTAGTCTAGTGATAAGTGACCCTGACTGCTCAACCGTAGGTCGTGGGTTCGATCTCCACCCAGAGTAAATCTGTTTGATGAGCACGATGATTTATTTTGTGTCTGGGATTCATTTGTCCGTAATATGTATGTATTTAGAAATATAAAAGTATGTTTATCAGTTGTCTGGTTGCCATAGTACAAGCTCTGGGTCCATATTCACTATGTTTTTTTCGTTTTCGCGGCAAGCCCGCGCGAATTGGCGTGTGCGCGTTGTGCTCGAATATGTCGCTGCTCTCTATATACATTATGACAAGATTTTGACAGTTAAAAGCGCGGGCTTGACGCGAAAACGAAAAAAAGATAGTGAATAAGGATCCTGCTTAGTTTGGGATCAGACGAAGTTATGTTAGTTGTCCCAATATTATTATTATCCCTAAATAATATCAACCCAAAAAATGGCCACAATCATGTGCTTATAGACCGTTAGACACTGTAGATGACCTTTAGTGAAGACAGCAAATTATCAAATGAAAATAGGCTGCCGCTTCCATCTTTAACTCATGACATATACTCAAACAACTCATATGATGTCCTACTGCTGGGCACGGGTCTCTCTAGTAGAACCTATTTATTGTAGATCCTGGCGGTAATTGTTATAATCGCCACGCTTGGCGAGCGAGAATGGCGATCGCAGTAAGGCTTTAAAGTACTCTGAGGACGCTGCTGCCTGTCCTCAGGTGTGACAACCCTTAGTCGCCTTGACGAAACTCACGGGAAGAGTTAAGAGATGGGGTGGTACTATTCTTAAGCCTAATATTGTTGGAGACCAAGATGTAAGATATTTTGTGTTAGCTTAGTTCAATTGGGTATTTAACTACTATCAAAATAAAATATATAATACTAACCATGTAAAAATATGTTAATAAGTGTTCTGAACAAATATGTTCATCTATAATTTAATGTATTTATTCATTTTTAATCCTAAAAATAACACTAAATGGATATGATTTGACCATAGAAAACGTGACGTCACATGCTAGCATTTCATACTAATTTGTACGGAACGGAATCTTTTATGACGTTTACGATGATAAAGAGGCTGATTTGACTTCAGTTAAATACCCCATTAGCTGAGATATTTCTTCAGTTTGTGTCCTAGCCGCAAGCTATATAAAAATAATGAAAAATGACATGAAATATATATATTATGGGTCTTAATCGCTTGAATAACTTAAGGTAAAATACCTTGGTCACGGGTAGACCGTAATATATATATATTTTCATAATGTGTACAAATCGCGAAAGTTTATCAACATTTATGTATATCTAAACTGATTTTTAAACGAAGTTTGTACAGAAATAGTCTCACATACATTTCGTAAAGATCTGATAATGAGTTTTTGAGACAGGCAACAAAATTTCTCAATAAATACCAGCAAATCAACCGCGGTAAAGTTTTAATAATATATATTACTTATCCATGATTATTATGATGATGCTTACCCAGTAACAAGCGCCTCCACTTTCTGATACAACTCCAATCTGTTACTTCTATGAAATTCTATCGCATCCTCGTCCATATATTCTGTTTTCAGGTAATCCCTGTTCATTTGTCGTTCGTGCATTTTCTGCCTGTCGATTTTTATCTTTAACTTCTCTTTGAAAGTCAGTTCGTTGTCGTCTATACTTCTTTTTGCAAATGCTGGGCTAACTATTAATCGCCTGAAATGGGCAAAAATTATACATTAGAACGTTTATCCGACTGCTATGCAAGAGGTCGTGGGTTCGATTCCCACCCAGGATAAAACTTTGTGTGATGAGCACGATGGTTTATTCTGTGTCTGGGTGTTATTTATCTATAATATGTATGTATTTAGAAATATATAAGTATGTTTATCAGTTGTCTGGTTTCCATAGTACAAGCTCTGCTTAGTTTGGGATCAGATAGCGTTGTGTGAGTTGTCCCAAGATATTATATTATTATTATCCTGCTTCATTTCATGCCTTAGAGCAGTGTTTCCCAAACTTTTTGAACTCTTAACCATTTTGGGTACCTACTGTAAAACACTCACCTTTACACTCCCAAGGGACAACAGGAAGGTTGGGGCAGATTGAACTTCAAACTTCAAATATCTTTATTTCGTAAAAACAATTCAATGATTATTTGAAAACGTCAAATTAATACATTATGATTAGTTTGAAAAAAAAAATACAATGAAGTTAGGCAGTTCCAAGTGCTTATGAGAAAAGGCTGCCAAGAAACTCATGGACCACCATCTTTCAAAATCGTCAAAATAAATTACAAAATGATTTTATTGTGCGAACCATTGCGTTTGGTAGATGTCAAAGTTGATAATAGTAGTATAATTCAAAACAAAACAAATAATACTATTAATTTCATTATTGCGGCCAGTGGGAGTAGTTTTACAATGGGGAGGATTTATACTACCTTCATGACCCCCCAAAGAATAGCTGTTTTACTCCGATGTGGGTAGATATACCCACAAGTTGAACACAATAGTAAATTAAATTATTTAATCGCGATATTAAATCAGTTGGGGTTTCAGTGATGACCGAGCAAATGGAGAGATCTATGAAGATAAGCTCGGTTATCATTATCGGTACATAGATTAGGGGGCGTCAAATAATGTGAGGCATTTGCCCAGCTTTCACTCCCCCTAGACCCTGGGAAAGGCAGGTAGGTCAAAACCGGTAAAAAAATGTTAAGTATACCTTTTGTAATTTTTTAAAGCATTTTTATGTTAATTTGTTTATATATAATAAGGTCGGGGCTTCAAGTCCCGCCTGAGACGATTTTTTCCTCCATACATTTAAAATTAAATATTAGGTGACCCCACGTGACCCACATGAGATTTGGTTCGACTCCCACGTCGTTATTAAATCAACGCCATCTTAGCGGCGGTAGCCTAGTGATTAAAGCATAGGACTTGCAATCGGGATAAAGTCAATTTGAATCCCATCCAACATCAACTTACTTCCAAGAAATAGTTTCTACACTCTTGAACACTAGATATAAGAAAACGTTGTCCTTACTTTTTATAAGGCACCTTTGCAATAATTTTGCCGTCTTCATCCAAGTAGTTGATGGTTTTCTTCTCATCACTTCTTCGTAAAGGTCTTTCGTACTCCTTAAGCATGTAAAAGAGCTTAGGGTCTGAAGGTAATGCCCAAGCCAAAGCTATAGTGCTACCGAACAAGAAAATATCTCCTATGGGAATCAGGGCTGCCTGTTGTGTGCAGAAGACTGGAAATAGTAAAGAAAAAATATATTAAAATCACCTTTGAATAGCGATATTAACCCTTACGAAATCTCTTTAATAGTTGGTTTGGTTGTCGGTAATCCTAATAACATTATCTTACTATTGCTCTTTCACGCAAATCCTACATAACGAATTTTGTTGAAACTACAATAATTAGATCATTCTCACTAGTTTCATCGGAATGAGTAGTGAGAATTTCTTTTTTCCTGCTAGTTCCATTGTTCATATTTGTAACATGAATGTAACAATAAATACTCATAGGTATTTCGGTATTTGTTGTGATGATAGTTACATTGTTTTTATGTGTTTCATCGCCACTATTTGAAAAATCTGATGCAGATTTTAGTTACCAAATTATCACCATCTTTGTTTAAAGTCTAACTTATCATCCGTTCATTATTACTCAAAAAATCACGTTTACTTTGACAATATAACATAAAAGTTATTATCACTTTTTCAAGAACTTAACCTAAAAACTCAAGCGTAATGTCACCGTCGCATTTACAACGTGGACATAACCTTAATTAATAAATTCCAACTAACAGTAATTAACACTAGAAACATGAATAACAAACTTGCCTTGTGCTACTTACGGCGACACAATAAAAAAGACACCTCCAAGAAAAATAAACATTTTAAGAGGAAAACTTCAAAGAAAATTATCTCATTACGCTTCAAATATTTAACATATTCAACTATTCACCTACCGAGTTGAAAAGAGCTTCCTTCTGGAAATAAGACAAATCTTTTTCGCCTCGACAATGTTCTTGATCCTTCATTCTCGCCGGGAAATTCATTTACCGTAATATTTCCATTGTCCCTTACATTTTCACTAATTACTGTATTAAGTATTAAAAGTTTTAATGTAAGTGTCAACCAACTGTTCATATTTGTAACAGTTCACTATTCATTCGAAATTAGAACGCGATTTGTAACGTATTTTTTTCAGGGACCGGCCACAGATAACGCACTAATTCAAAATGTAAATTTAAAAATGGAAGGCAGAGTTGCCAGTAGTAAATCATAAAACGTACTGTCCCGTTTTTTCAAAAGTTGAATACCTTAAGTTGCAAATGAAACATAATTTAACACTGTGTGAATTGATTTACTGTTATTTTGTGTGACAAATTTGTGAACGTTAAAAAGTTGAATTGTCTGAGTGAGGAAACAAAGAAATTCGTAGTCATTAGAGCTGTCCTGTTCTTTAGTTGAAATATTTATAGAATAAGGTAGTCATCACGCAATAAATAAAACAAATTAACCTATTTATATTCAAATGTTTATTTATTTTTTCTTAAAATCATTACTAATTTAAATCTTATTCTAGTGAGGTTCTTTAATTAATATAATTATATAAAGCTGCAGGTCCCTCATTTTAATAGGTATACAATTGTATTTAATCTGTTTTCATTTGATTTTGCTAATGACACATAAGACTAAAATATACAATAATTGAAAAATATATAATAAATACAAAATATTGCATGTAGCAAAACAAAATTCTAAATTATAACACCCGACCTGAATCTACTAAACTGATTTTGATAAATTTGATGTACTTAGATATGATTTTATGTAGGCGTATACTATTCATTATTTACGTATACCTAGACTACAGAAATCTATTTCGTCTTTTTAAAAATATCATATTTTCAAAATACAAACGGATTTTGTGAGTTTCAAATATTAGTTTTAGATTTATCGCCATAGGATCAGAGCAAGATTAATTATTCTGGAAATCGTACAGCGCCCATACTATTATAATTCATACTAATATATGGGAGTTCATATTTCACGATCAATTTTACAATTTCAAGTGTAATTTATCATATCGCGAGACTTATATGGTAGGTACATGACAATTCATTGAAAGTTCCTTCTTTTAAAACATATTTCTAAAAGGAATTTGCTATTTATGAACCTGGGAAACATAAATAAATTTACTCAATACTATAAAATAATAATTAGAAATCGTTTACAAGCTAATAGAGTCGTGCACGATTAGAAATAGGATTTTATACAAAATGTAACATTTTTAAAGTTAAACTAGTAGACTCGGGCAACTTCGCCTGCATAAATGTTCCACGTTTTTGGAACATTTTTCAATGATAACGTACGTACGTACGTAGCGTGATGTAGCCTGCCTTCATCGATAATTAGGCTATCCAACACTAAACGAATTTTTCAATTCGAACCAGTAGTTCCTGAGATTAGTGCGTTCAATGAAACAAATTCTTCAGCTTTATATTAATAAAGATTAAAAAATAATTCACTATTATGCTGCTTATACTGCTATCCCCAATCTGTTTACCAATCGTAGTGCTTGTGTAGAGTATCCGGCTAGATTTGTCCGGATTTTCCGAGTTGTATTCGGATTATAGTTTTCTCCGGCATCTCGATATCACATAATGTATTCATTTAATTTATATGTATATTTAAATCCATTGGAATAATTCAAAGTATCCCTCTTTTTAACCGACAGCGCAAGAAGGAGGGTTATGTTTTTCGAGTGTACGTATGTATATTTCTTTGCCACGTTCTAGAGCCTAAATGGCTTGATAGATTTTAGCTTGAGAGGTATCGTTAAATTCGTCTCAGTTGTGAGAATGACACTAGGTACATCAATATTAGAAAAAAAACGGGATTTTTGGCGCCAAAATATTTCTGTTATTAATTTTAAGCAGTCAGGTTTCTTGTCTTGTAATAATTTAGCTTGTCTCTTTAATTTATTGTTAGGGCTTTACAATTTTAAAATTCTAGGAGGATAGAAATTATACCTGTACATTTGTTTTCTAAAATATATCCAATAAATACTAATCAGTAACAAAAATGTCCAGTGTAACATAAGCTATACGACTCAGTACTTAGTATGTGACACTGGCGTATTCAGGATTTAGAGCCGTCTCATTACATTCTGGATACATCTCTTCACAGGAGTCGGTTGCCGTGTGAGCTACGTCGTAATCGCTGTGTTGGTCTTCAATCGAATTCTTTGGTAATCTATAAAAGAGAATATAAAGATTTAGACATAAAGTGCAGGCTTAAATTTTTTTAAATAACTAGGAATTTACAAATGAGATACACCCCTAAAAAAAGCACAATTGTTAATTCTATTTCTGCATAGAATTAACAATTGTGATCATCACATAAAAATTGATATGGTGGAAATCGAACCCAGGACCTCTGATTTAGCAGTCAGGGTTACTAACCACTGGACCAACAGGTCAGCTGTAGATATAGATATATATCTATCTCTATCTAATCGCTTGTTCGTGCATAATAAACATATATATTTGGGGAGGAATTCTTCATCGCCTAAACTGGTTGTGACTCCCTTTTTATGTAATCTTTTTTTTTTGTAGTTTACAAGGTAAGTTATTATTGTTAATAGTTTGTATATAATTAGTTCGTAGGGTAATCTAGCTTAATTCCTCTTAGATTTTCTGTATTTCCATTTTTTTTTCTGTATTCTTAATTTTTTTTTCTGTTATTTTAATTATTTTTTTTGTTATTAAATTGTTATTTCTGTGATCTGCTTTTGTGTTGAATTGTGTAATCTATAAAATGCATCTGTGAAAGCTTGTTATTAGCAACATGTTTATCAAGTAACTGTATAAATACTAAAATTTTATTAGTCTGTAAGCTTTCCTAAGAGAGAATAAAAAATATATATAATAAAGGAATAAAAGAAATCCAATGATAAATCCAGCAAACAGAACACTTTTTACTGTAACAGCTGTTTTACCGTCAATAAACTGGCACGTAAACTAATTAATATGCTCAACTACAGAAAGTTTTAATAGGTGCTAACTGCATGCTGACAACGTTGCGCTAACTACATAACTTCTGTTTATTCGTGTCAATCGTAAAGCGAATATATCTATCAGATTCATGGAATTACTAACTTTTTAATAAGTAAAGATAATCAAAGGGTATTCAAACTCAAAGTACTTTATTCATTTAGGTTACAAATCCAATGCTTATGAACGTCAGACAAAATTTGGAATATAATGATTCTACTTTGCCAAGTTCGCAAGAGTAAAGCCGTGAGAAAAGAACTTGGCAATAAAAACGAATGGCCACTTTTTTAAATGCCAATTTTTACAATATATTTGTATATATACAGTTATGCCAGTAAGGTGCTGCAACCATTACACCATGAAACTCACGCAAGCAATAAGCATAGTACGTAAAGTAGATATAGTCAAGTTTTAAATGAATTAGCCTCCTAGGGTGTGGATGGGAGCATCAACTTCCAAAAATACAGAAGAAGGTAAAGACAACATGCGATTCAATTATTTTAAGAAAAACTACTTATTTTACACATTTTTATAAATCACTAATTAAAAATATATGTATACATATATAATATTAACCTTGTATACATATATTATAGTTATCAATACCATATTTTGACATCCTCGGTGGCGCGGTGAGACTGTAGAAGTGAAAAGGACGTGGGTTCGGTACCCACACGGGACACCACTTTGGGTGACAAATTGTTGTTCCGAGTCTAGGTGTACTTTGTGTCCGTGACTTGTATGTTTGTAAAGTCCCTCGCGAGTCTACTGCGAGAGTTGATTTTTTTTTTAACTCTATAATAATCTAGTTAGTTTAGTAGCTAGTGAGCCTGACTGTTATGTCAAAGAGCATAGGTTCGATCCACATTTAAGAATTCAGTGGGTTTTTTTCTTTGTATGTTTTTTTGGAGCAAGGAAAAGCCATTGTTTAACTGACATAGACTTTCGAGTTGCACTTAAAATTTGGGGATTACCGTTGAGGGTTGTGCGTTGACGTTTTGACCAGGTTGCATCCACCGTGGTCACAATGAGTCCGCTTGTGACCTCAACTTGTCCAACATGGTCATATACCTTGTATTTGTAACTATTATATTCATGGACGCCGTTATTTTACACAAAATACCTTTTAAAGTACCTAATAACTTTCACGTTTCAGTTCTTCCAATGAATTCTTCAGCGAGTAAGTTTGCGGTGGTGTTTACTCAATATTTCTTGTTGTAATTACAAAATAATGGAGCCGGTTGAGAGCAGCCAGTTTCAAATATCTCCCTATAAAATCCGGCCACTTGTAAAGGAATCGCTTTAATTATATTCGTAATTATTCAGTTTCGTGGTTCTTGATTAATTGTACTTGAATTTAAATTCTAACACAACTTTATACTGGGTTAAATTTTGGTCGTTTGAATTGATAGATACTTTAGCTGCATTTTAACAAGCGAACGCTTTGTATATGTATGTTTATTCCCTGTCCGATTCGTAAATATTCCCATTCGAATTACGTCATATTTTGCAAAATTAATGACGATAAAAGTAACCTATTTTTTTGCTTAATATGGGAAAACATGAGGAGGCGGAAAATATTGTTCTGATTTGGATAAAAAACGTGACAATGACTAATCAATTGAAATATATAAAATACAAAAGAATGTAGACGTTTTGATGTACAAGGGTATATATACTTATTACTTACGTGAAGACCGTCCTCATAAGTTCCTGGAAAAACGTCCCTTGAGGTTGCTCCTTTGCTTGGCCGATGAGGCATAGGGATTTCTTCACACAATCTTTACCATTTACACCCATACTGCAAATAAAAATAAATAAAGATTATATAATATAATAATATCAACGCTATCTGATCCCAAACTAAGCAGAGCTTTTACTCTGGAAACCAGACAACTGATAAACATACTTACATTTCTAACACTAACACAACTAACACCCAGACACAGAATGAACCAACGTGCTTATTACACTACGTTTTGTCCTGGGTGGGGATCGAACCCACGACCTCTGGCTTAGCAGTCAGGGTCGTGAACCACTAGACCAACAGGTCTGTCTTAGAACTTTCTTTTTATACAGGTACATCATCGTTTAGTCTTGATCTCGGTAGTTACTCAGTTCATGTTATGATTGTTTTTGTCTAGGATTTAGACTCGATAAATGTTATCCTAGATTAAAAAAGTATTTCGCCAATTTCATAATAGTTTAGGAACAATATATTTTTTTAAAGATAACTAGCAGTGTGGGATTGAGTCCCACATTACTAGCAATCTTGTTAACCCCTCCAGCTAAGCTCTAAGGCTTGTGTTAGGAGTGGGTTCACGTCAGTTTCTATAGCAAATGCTTTGTATTCTTCTACAAAGGTAAATATTTGTAAATGATAATTCTGTTATTGATGTATTAATAAATAGGTGGTAAGTTTAGTAAATTGTAATACTTCTTATCTAAATAAATTTTGACGTAATTAGATGTTTCTCTAATTTAAGTTCTATGCATTGTAAATTTGTATTTGCTTTCAAAAAGAAAATGCAAAGAAATATGTTTCACTCTGTTTTAAGCTTTTAATGCAATCTAAATAAAGAAAATAGTTTTCTACAAAACATTGCCATCAAGAAAATCAAAATAAAGAAACGCGGCGTTCCAGAATAACCTATTACAAGACATAAGACCGACCTGTGAAGCATCGTCTCTATTTTCTGGTAGAACGAAGCGCGACTGCTCCTGTGAAATTCGACGCTACGTTGCTCCATGCTTTTCAAATATTCCCGTTTGTTTTCCGAGGCATGCATCTGTTTCCTGTCTATTTTGAATTTCTCTAAAGTTCCTTTTTTGTAAAGCTCGTCGACGCTCCGCTTTGCAAACGCTGGATTCACTATGGGTTTTCTGAAAGTTTTTTAACGGGCTGTTAATTCCACCACCGGTTATATATTTCAATGTAGTATTTTAATATAGAAACCATCTGTTTTTCGGACAACAAAAATTCTGTTTCACCAACCAAGCTTACTTGGAAAACATAGGTTAAAAATTGCTTGGTTAGGTCAATGAGGTTTTTAAAAGCAAAATAATTATATTTTTAAAACAAGTCCATTCCTAATTAGAAAATTATAAGACACGCCTACACTTAGCGGGTTTGTATCAAACAAACCCGCTAAGTGGGACAGACAAAGGCTTTATTTTGCCTATAATTATTCCGATGTAAAGATAAAATCGAGTGTGACTTTAATTACGTCTGACGAAAATCTTAAATTGATAATATTTAGAGTATATATACTCTGGATATAATCAATTATCGATTCACTGAAGCGGCGGTAGCCGAATGGTTAATGGACTCGCAATACAAACAATTAAGCATAGTTGGAGAGGTTAGCGGTTAAAAAAACCGTTTAGGTGTTTAGAAGTTATAGTCAAAGACCATACATGCATCCTGAAAAGAAGAGAGTTTTTTAGATCAGTCGTGTAGAATGACTAATTACTTCGCTAACACCTAGACTAAAAGATGACTTTTTATTCAGTCGACAAACTTCAAGAAGTTGCGTGTATATAAAGGTAATCCAAAAAATAGAAAAAACCGAACATAACTTCTTACATACATTTAGGTTTTTATACCGCAAAATCACCGGTTAAATGGATAATTTGATTAGTTATTAGTTTTATCACTTTTGTCAAGTGTAATAAACCTATTAATACACTTTACAAAAATAATAAAACGTTGATATTTTTAATTTATTTGTTATATTTAACCATGAAATTAGTTAAATATTTTATAACAATATGAAACGATTGTATAACAGGTACGGAATCTCCCCTATCAATTTGTAGACAGATTTCAAAGTCACCCTAATAGTTTATTCTTTGCTTTAGGTATACTTCCACAATGCAGTTATAATCGTTGTCAGTCATAGTCCACATCCGAATTTAAAATGATATTACTATGTCTAAGTTTCTGCTCTTTAGCAGTTTGCTAATTGGATATTAATTATTTCACAAAGTTGACTGTTGCATGTTAAAGCACTGCGTTAGAGAGAATTTACGACGTTAGTTATAACTTTGTTGCAAATACAATTTGTAACTTCAAATTAGATTTTTATTATATTTTTTTATAGTTTTATTTTTGAATGACAAAGTGGTTAACTTAACCGCAGCTGTCAACGTCATTAGCATTGTATTATAACCTAAAATATCTATACGATTAAGTTCTAAATACTAATTCCTGGACTTAAACGCAACTCAGTTTTAATTCAACAGTAAAAATCTACTTCTGCCTTTGTGGCACGGTGGGAGTGTGTCCGACTGCTATGCAAGAGGTCGTGGGTTCGATTCCCACATGGTTCCCCCCGATTCACACACCACTTTTTGTGATCCACAAATTGTTGTTCCGAGTCTGGGTATACTTTGTGTCCGTGACTTGTATGCTTCTAAAGTCCACCGCGATACAGGGCTTGTACCCAAATGCGAAAGTCAAAAAAATGAAGACTTCTGAGAGCGTGTCAAAGTGAAGTAATTAAAGAGTTGTCATAGTATCATGGTTAGTCGAAAACTTACACAAAAAGAAGTCTTATTACGCCCTACACTTAAAAAAAAATCTCCAACAAAATAAAGAAATTCAAATGAAGATAATCTTTCCGCCGATCCAATCTATTTTCCGAAATCCATTTATCTAAAAACCTGTCACTGTTAAGACAACACAATTACATTCGGGAATAATTTCAGTATTAGATGTACTGTCAGCACAGAAGTTAATGAGAACTGCAACTAATCGATTTTTATTGAGTCATGAAGAAAATGTGATCGCCTTTCACCGGTTTATACTTGCTTACTTTCCCTTATAAAGCAATGCCTGTACTAGGGTACTAGATCGGTGTTTTTTTTTAATAGTCGTAAGGAAGTACAACAAATATATGCTTGCAACCAATATTACTACCAAATAACTCGGAACCAATATTTATAGGTCTTACAAAGCTCGTGTGGGGATCGAATCCATATTCTCGTGCATTGCAATAGCCGCTGAGCATTAGAGAGTTGAGTTTATAAATAATTTTCTCTTTTTCTCTTCTCATCTCTTTGTACTACAGTCTCTATTGCCTTCACATCTAGGACCATATCAAATAATTTACAAGAATACATTTATTTTACCTATGATATGGCTTTTTGTCAATAATCTTCCCGTCCTCATCAGTATAGTAGATGGTCTTCATATCTCCTCTTCGATGGAGTGGATCTGCTTTATGCCTGAATGGGGAATAAGGGTCTTGAGGCAGTTCCCATGCCAACGCCACGGTGCTACCAAATAGTAAAATATCTCCAATCACGATTACCATGTCGTAGGTGGTGCAGAATACTGTGAAAGAAATTGCATAAAATGTTTACGAATATGTTTAGAATTGCTTTTAGCTATAAAACGAAAAACTAGATTACCAAAAATGATAGAACTTATTGTACATAAACTTCTGTAAATCTACAAAATAATATTATGCACGAATATGAAAAGCGATCTTGTTTATTTTGACATTTTGACATTTGATTTTGTAAAATGGCCATCTACTTGTGTAACAAGGATAACAACAACAGCCATTTGTCAAAAGTACCAAAAGTTGACAGGACGGTCATTCGATTCGGCATTTGATTGCTTTGATTTTGTACGAGGTAGCAGCGCACGATGGTCAGTGGATCCAGTTATAACTGCTATAAAATCTTGTTGAGATGTAGTCAGTGCATCTATTCCCATAGCGCGCCTAAACATTATACCTACCCACTATACTAAACATTTTGGCCACATGCATACCAAATTTCAACAAAATTGATTCAACGACAGAGCCCTCAAATCAAAATCGCTAGGCAAATATGGGTACGTTTGAATTTTTAATATTAAGTATAAAAAAGGTAAAATTGTAAAAACGTCAAAATGTAATTTAAACAACCGTCAATCGGACGATTTTCCTCGTTTAGGAAATTACATTTTCCTGGAAAAGGGTTCGCCGAGAAGAAAAAAGGCACTGACTTATACATAACAAGAGTAAATTATTAAACATGCAGACGCACATGTATACATTACACTAGAGAAGGTATTGTAAGGATGCATGTTCTTAAGAAATTTATTTTTTAACCTCCAGCCACGTCAATAACGAAATCCGTGTTCCCCACGGTACGTTATGTATTTTTGACGTATCATACACATCCCTGAGGGTCAAAATGTTATTATCTAATACTAGTAGCAATACTTTGTTGTAAAGGTCTCACATACCTATATATTAACATTATTGAGTGGGGCTACAATTTAGTAAAAAATATTGATCACTTACCTAACTGAAACGAACTGCCTTCAGGAAATATAAGAAACCTCTTCTTTCTAGACAATATTTCACTTTTCTTATTTATTTCTAATTCACTGGTAATATTGACATCTATTTGTGCTTGAGTACCTATAACTAGATACAGCAATATAGATTTTAATATTAAATTCATTTTTTAAACGGTTTTTTAATATATTGCTTCTATTTTGATAAATTGTTCTATATTGTTAATTTGTTTATCATTGGTGTTCAATTCAACTTTGTCTATAGTTTTTGTATTGTTGTTTTTTGTCTTGTTTTTTCTTTTATCGTGTGAAAGAGCAACAAGTGTTACATTCGGTTGTAAGTTCACAGTGTAGAGATTATCCTCGTATACCGTTCACTCAATCACGACTAGCAAATAGTGGTTTACCGTTAGGAAATCTTCTACAGGCTGTGTTATATTGTAACTCCCTTTTTTGGAGATATACCTACAGTAAATCCACCTTTTATTCTACTTAGAATGTGTTAAAATTGTAAAGGCATTTTTTCAAGTATTGTTTCGACAGTATAATTCTAACTTAATAAAAAATAAGATCTCAGTTTTGAGGGCAAAATTTAACCTACATTTTTAAGTTTAGTTAGTAAATACTTTGCAATCGCTACCTTAAATTTGTATTCTAAATTTTAATCATCAATATAATTTTCTTTATTGTCTTCATAAAATTAACATATTTTGAAATAAGGTTTTCAAACATTCTGTATAAAAATCATACCATGTTTAATAATAATGTGTAGTCACACTTATTTTTATCAGAAATATGAAACTATTGTGTTTGTTACTATTTACAAACCATACAAGATGCAAAACACATTAAGTTTATTTATTTTTTTATTTTGTTTTTTAATTAGCCTGTGAGTCTCTTTGTTAATTCAAAATACAATACCTATGTAGTTAAATTAGGTAAATGTATAAAATGAAATATAGTTCAAGACATAAAGAATTGGATATTTTTTTAATTACCTTATTATACCATAGTTATGCTCGTCTGCCTAATGAGGGATTATATAAACAATAGAAGTTTAATTAACATGCTTGGCGAGGAAATGAAGATACTTACCTAATATTAAAAAAAAACCCGACAAATTATATTAAAAGTTTATTATCTTCAAAGGGCTGAACAGATTTTCAAACAAGCTAAGAATTTAGGTCAAGATAAATTTAAGTTTTGTATATACTACTAAATGAAGAGTTGTCTCTTCATTTAGTAGTATATGTATAAGGTCGCGCGCTTCATGGTAAGCGTCACGCTAGCCCATAACAGTATCTATGCCACCCAAATCTTTGTTTGGTAAAGATCTGAATGTCACCGCACCGCGCTCCGCATTTGAGACATTAGTTCAAATGTCTCATATGTCCAGTATTTACACTTGCTGCAGTGCCCTTTAACCGAAACACAGTGATGTGTTAATATCACTATTTCACTTGTGTTGTGGTACCCACCTAGACCTATCACCAGTAACAATTAATTCTATGACATTACAGTGCCACAGACAGTCAGACAAATGCACACATAAAACTCAGAACACCTATCCTTTTACATCAGGTGTTAAAAATAACTGCGTTAATATTACAGTAATCTGGTCACCATACTGGTTATTTTGTCGCATACTGTATTACTCAGAAAAAATCTCGGTCAAAAAGTAGTATATGTTTAAATTTCTCATAAGCAGATTACAAAAGATAAAATCAAATATAGCCTACTTTCGTTAATTTAAGTACCTAGAAATAAGTACAGTGAAGTATCATTCGGAAACTTATCTACATCACATGTATGTTTTTAAGTAAACGCAAAATAATTTATATTATATTTAAATTTTTCGAAAGTAAGTTTAGAAGTGTGGTTATTTATAAGAAAAATATTAGGTTATTTGATTTTAAAATGAATATTATTTTTGTTAAGGTTTGTACATACATATATTATATCTAAAAGTAATATTTTCAGTATAATATTTATAAAAATTCTTAAATATTTATATAATACGTATTTTCAATGTATGTGTGTAGTATTTACAGTAAAAAAAACTGCTGAATATTGCTATATAACAAATGGTTGGGCCATAAAATGAATGATATGATACCATGTATGTTATGAGAAATGGCCAAATTATATTAACAGATAGTGCATGGTACAAAGTGTCTACATTGATGACCAATCCGAATGTATTGCAGGGGCATAGATGAAGTTTTTCTTTCATAGACATATTAACATTGTATCCATATTTTAGTATAAAAGAGTGAGAAATCATAATATGACTGACTGGCCTGTTGGTCTAGTGGTTAGTAGTGACCCTGACCGCTAAGCCGGTGGTCGTGGGTTCGATTCCCATCCAGGATAAAACTTTGTATGATGAGCGTGATGGTTTATTCTGTGTCTAGGTGTTATTTATATAGAATATGTATGTATTTAGAAATTTATAAATATGTTTATCAGTTGTCTGGTTTCCATAGTACAAGCTCTGCTTTGTTTGGCATCAGATAGTATTGTGTGAGTTGTCCCAAGATATTATTATCATATCTTGAAATATTAGGGTACCTATTTAGATTTGATAAGTTAATGCATCTAAGCAGCCATTATCATTAATTTTAACACACTTTTTAGTTACAGAGTGCACATTCGTATTAACCCACAATTTTAACCTCATTATTATTATTTTTTTAGACTCAAAATCTCGACTTACAAAATGGACTTGGTATAAACTTTTAACACTTTGGCAAAGAATCATCTACGAATATGTACAAACTAATACCGGCTGTCTGCATATGCTACATGTGTTTTGTGGCCTTCGTGCTCATACAATCAGGGGAGGCTAATGACAAATCTTATAGATACAAAAGGGCACTGGCGTTTTTAAATTCAAGCAGGTTTTATGTAAGTATTGTTTTAACTGTCTAAGTATATCTATATAGTTGTTTACAACACTGTTATGAGCTTATTACACTACACTGAATCAGAGACCCTAAGCCCTTAATAAGAGAGGGGTAATAAGAGTTAGGTCCCTAATTCTCTAACAAATTTTCAAGGCCACCTCGATTTAGGGCCCTGATTTAGGGTAGTGTAATAGCCATTTAAGACCTAAATTGGTAACAGTAAAAACATTATTTCTCATCCGTAGCTATCCAAATATATATTTTTTACCATTTTTAAAGTCATAACTCTTTTTGTGTCTTATATAAAGACACCAGGATAAATTAATAAAGGCAATGTGTACCTACCTAACAAAAATACGAGTTGACAGGAATCGGTCGTTGATCATTTAATGCATCCAGTTGAAATAAAACCTAAAAATACTTAGATCAGATGTAAATTCGGTCAGTATTCAACACCTGTGACTTTCTTACGGAACGATTTCCTAAAAGCTTTTGTCATTTCAGCTCAAATTTAACTTCAAATCGAATATTATACCATGGAATCAGCTCTTTGCGCAGGCTATAGGATTCCGTATGAATTGGGATGCACCACCGATGACTCATATTCCATTTACCAAGTTTCGCAGAAGAGATGTCTATGACTACGCCGAGTCTCTGCTGGATAAGTATGTATTTGTACTTTTATTTTACTAGCTGTCCCGCGCAACTTCATCTACGTAAATTTTCCCCGTTTTTGCAACATTTCTTATTGTTGCTTCGCTCCTATTGGTCGTAGCGTGATGTTATATAGCCTATATCCTTCCTTGATAAACGGGCTATCTAATAGTGAAAGATTTTTTCAATTCAGATCAGTAGTTCCTGAGATTACCGCGTTCAAACAAACAAACAATTTCTTCAGCTTTATAATATTAGTATAGAATTAAAATGTTCACACGTCTACTTCATATACCTACGTACGTATTAAAATGTAAAGACGACGTATAAGATTTGGTTTGACTGATGCCTTGTGCATCAGTCAAACCAAAGTGTCGTTGTGGGCTCGATTCCCACTGACACAGGATACCACATCGGTCTCTCACTCTTTTATGCCAACAAACTGTTAAACAGTTTTGCAGAAGTAACGAGTGCAGATTGTAAATTCTTTCGGTGAATAAATTTTATTTCAATCCATTTCACATTGTGTGATTCACAAATTATTGTTGGTGAAATTTGTACATGTTAATCATTCTCAAGTAAAAGCCTAAGCTATTGGAGGTGGTTTATTTTTTCAAGAGTAAATTTGTCTGGTTGTACGTACATTTTATCATATACTAGCTGTTCCGCGCAACTTCGTATGCGTAAATTTTCCCCGTTTTTGCAACATTTCACGTCGCTACTCCGCTCCTATTAGTCGTAGCGCGATGTTATATAGCCTATAGCCTTCCTCGATAAATGGGCTATCCAACAAAAAAAGATTTTTTCAAATCGGACCAGTAGTTCCTGAGATTAGCGCGTTTAAACAAACAAACAAACAAACAAAGCAAACAAACAAACTCTTCCGCTTTATAATATTAGTATAGATTTGTAGAGAAGATCATTATAAAAAAAAATAGATATGAAGCAAAACGGATCTAGGTGTTCTCTCTGCCTGTATCGATTCGATAGTATTCCAGAATGCTAGACTAAATAAAACTCAAAATATTTATATTTTTTCCAGAAACGGTTTGAGCGGATACCACTGTGTACGTCGCGCCATCTGTGAAATGCAAATGATTGCGGAACCAAATAAAATGTACCATAAACTGTTGAAAATGGTGTTCGGGTAAAGTTTTTTTTATTTTCCAGTCAAGTTCTTCATAATTTTATCAAAAAACATAAATGCAACGTATGTTACACATTATATTTATGTATTTTTATAACAGAATATTGGGTAAAATTGACGGACGAAATGTAATTTTTATCAACAACTCCTTTAGCAGACATGTCACTTATTTGCACATACGCTATAAAAAATCAAACTCTATACGAGGAAAGCCGTGGGTAAGGGATAGTATAACAACAATTATTCTTAAAAACTATTTCTCTATTTCAGAAAACAATCAGCGGCGACAGAACGATGGTACAACTCATCAGTTCACGAATGCGACGAGTCTATTTCGTCTTGTCCTTTTTCACTACTCGAAGTATCGCCCTACACTGATCTTGGTTGACTTTTTTGTAAATAATATTACATCGTTAAAGAAAAATGCATTTTATTTCTTTATCAATTTGTACTACAATATTCGGATTTACTGATACTACTTTCATTCGATTGAGAGTCTTCTTTAGACACAGTTTACCATCATTTTATTATAGCGAGTATAAAAATGTTAATTGGTATCAGCAAACTACTTCAAAAACACATAAATATTCATTATACAACAAATATGTTGACTATTGTATGTATTTATATTGTATGTATAAATTAAGTTAGAAGAAATATTTTTCATATTTTATTTTAAAAGCTTTCCTGTCAAAAAAACAAATCAATTGTAATTTAGTTGCACTACGTAAAACTGAGTTTATCATTGCTACGTTAAAATGTATTTGTATTTTGTTTGGTAATGAAAAAATAAAATAAAAAAAGTTATCTCTAATGTCTTAAATATGTTTAAAGTAGAAAAATCTATACTTATATTATAAAGTTTGATTGTTAGAACGCGGTAATCTCAGGAACAGGCTACTGGTCCGAATCGATTTTTTATTTTGTTGGGTAGCCCATTTATCGAGGAAGGCTATAGGCTATATAACCTTACGCTACGACCAATAGGAGAGGAGCAGCAATTAAAAATGTTGCAAAAACGGAGAAAATTGACGCATACGAAGTTGCGCGGGTCAGGTAGTGCTTAATATTAGTGTTATTATACCAGTGAAATACTTCCAGTTCGAGATACGAAACAAATTTTGCTCTGAAGTCATCAGTAAATCACATGTTAGGTATCTATACTCTGGTTTTAACTTATTCTTACCAAAGCGACTGCGTCACCTTAGAACATCACACCGTATTTAGTACAGTTATTAAATTAAAACATCTACAGCAATCATGCTTTATCTATCAGTTTGACTGGCATGTTGGTCTAGTGGTTAGTGACCCTGACTGCTAAGCCGGAGGTCGTGTGTTCGATCCCCACCCAGAATAAAATTTTGTGTGATGCGCACGATGATTTATTCTGTGCCTGGGTGTTATTTATCTGTAATAAATTGCCTGGTTTCCATAGTACAAGCGCTGCTTAGTTTGGGATCAGATAGCGTCTGTAATGAGTTGTCCTAAATTATTATTATTATTAATATTAGTATTTTGTAATTGTTTCACGTTTCACATCCTGAAACGGGTATGTAGAGATCTCACAGCTCCAAGTCATACCATTTCCCAACGTTGGTCATTTAGCTGCGTCAGCTAGGCATGATTACTGCGCCTGGTCAAACAATCCTCCCTTTGCGTTGAACACCTTGTCTTCCATAGTAGTCGACATGGGTTTAACCTAATTCTACATAGTAGGAAACGATTACTGTAACCTGTAGTCGCTAGCATATTAGCGTAGCAATAGTATATTAGTGGCAGCACCTTACCCCCATATCAAGTTTTATAAACAATCGATTAAAAATATCGATTTGAAAAGAGTGGCCTCAAGTTTTTATTGCCATGTTCTTTTCTCCGGCTTTACCGATTGTTTGCAACCTTAGCTTTATATGTAAGTATATGTAGAATCCCGACGAAAATTGTTTAGTAAAAGATTAGTAGTAAAAAATATTTGATTTTGATTTTCTGAAAATACTAGTAGTATAGTGATAGTTTTCATGTATCATTAGGAAGTTCTTAAAAAGCATTTAGTCAGAGGAAGTATCTAAAGGAATTGTTTTCACCAAACCTATGATACCTTGGTATGACATACGTACTTAATCTGAGACCCGTGTCTCTAGACCAAATTTCCAATGGTTGAAAAAACTACTTTGATTCCCTAAATGATCCCTAGATGTTTGGCGATCCTTATGTGTTGGTAAAAATTACCATTATGGTCAGGACCAGCTGTGCCCGCGACCCCGTTCACGTTATGTCGCAGTGCTGCTCACTCCCTATAAACGTTAGCGTGATAATAAAATTAAGTCTCTCTCCTTAAAACATTAGTTGTCTTCTAATGAAAGTCCCGTCAAGATCGCTCCACCCGTGTCGAAGATTAGCCGTCACAAACAGATAGCCAAAAAATATTTTTATATGTTATAAGTATCATAAATATACTCCTAAAAAGCTATTTTTTTACATTACAAATAGATACTTCAATTTTATTTATTTGTATAGATATAGATCATATAGATGTCATCCCTAAGTTTCTTGACCACTACCCTTAAAACCTTGTTCATAAACTCCGAGCAAATCTTTTTACTTTATTCTTGGGTTTGCGAAATGGAATTTCAGTTTTAGTTCTGAATTTGGCAAAGTGCCAGATAAAAAGCATTCAAATCATAACATTTTTATACCAGTCAAAAGTAATATTAAAATTAGTTTTGAAGATAGGGACAGGTTAGAACCGTATAAACATTTCATGGTGATATAAAATATGAATGTTAAACAAAATAAACCAATAAAACTAGCTTCCTTCCGTTTGTCTTCGATCAGATCACGTAAGACTTATAAAATCGGCAATCTGCACCTTACGACAATAAACAACTTTATGGTGTTTCTGCAAAAGCTTTAGGACGCCAGAGTTCGTCACCGAGTTACTATTCTGGCTGACTCGGACTACCAAGACGTTGGTCTTGGTAGTTCGAGTCAGCCAGAATAGTACCTGAAACAAGTGGAGAGAAAAGTCTGTAGAGTAGTATTGTACTCGTATTTTCATTGCCACGTTGGATGGCAATGCTAATTCTTTGTGGAAAGAAAAGGCCAGCCTTCTGGTCACGGGAGGCACTCGGAAAGGAAAAGGAAATTTCCTTATATAATAGGCGCGCACTTGGGCCCCACGTCCGTAGAGTCTCAACCCCAAACGGCTCAAATACATAATCTCCAACCAGATTACTGTATTTACGTTTGAGGTTCTCAGCGGATGCAGCAGCAGCGCAGGCGTAATTCGCCGTGCTTGGGAGATGGGTAGGCGCCAAGGTATCGACGCAAGTTGCATCCCATACTAAGGGCTGACCCATCCTCCAAGGCAACAAAGACATACCGTCCGGCCTCTTATTATCACTGCACGTCAAACCATTTGGTTCGATCACAGCTGGCACGCCAGCGGTGACCAACGTATTGGCAAACAGCCATGTGTTCTATTGCCTTAGGTATTAACGGCAATGACCACCAACGTCACTATCCTGTCTTCGCATCATATGTCGATATACGATAGTGTGCATTGCAGGCTACATGGCGAACAGTCAGGTCTCAATGGCAAGTTGGAAAAGATCATCCATGATATTTAGATCATTCGCTTGCGGTAATACACACGGTGTTTATGTGTATCGTTTCGAAACTTATGCTGCTGAGGTAAAAAAAAACTAAATTCTATGATTGATGTAGATTTGTTTGGGATGTTGTGATATCAACTTCTTATCGTAGTTTCCTAACGGGTAGAAGTTGACATTCACACAAAAATGATGATGTTATATTTTACTTTCCTACTTGTAATCCATATCTACACTTAATATTATAAAGAGGAAAGATTTGATTGTTTGTTTGCATTGAATAGGTCCCGAAACTACTGGATCCATTTGAAAAATTCTTTCACCGTCAGAAAATTACATTATTGGGGAGTAACATATGCTATATTTTATTGTCAAAAAAATTAGAGATCCCTATGAAAATTATAATAATGTAACTCAGGGTATAAACAACTTCAGTGTGGTATAAAACAAAGGCACATGTAATTCGGTATTTTTGTTAAAAAGTTTATCTAATCGAGTTTTTATCTATGTTTGATGTAAATCTAATTGCATAGTACAGTAGTATCGCAATATTTATTACAGTAAACACATTTACTGGTCTGTTAAAAAAGCAAAAAAACCTCCACGTGCCAAAGTCAGTATTCTAGAAAGGATAATAATTAACACCTTCTCGTGAAGGAGATTTTGGTCATTTGCTTATAAACATTACACATGAAATATCGTTGTCACATGACAATGTTTTGAGGCCAATATTTTTTAGCGTGTCACAAGTCTTACAAAGTAAACGCTTTCTTTTATAACAGCAGAATGTAGCGCTACCATTTCTTGAACTAGTTCAGACCATCCAAACAATATAATTGTTCATAAGGTACAGAGTAAACATAGCCTACATTAGTATGACCGTCGTTACTGTATTCGTCTTGTCGCTTTCGATATACCTTAGTATATTACTTGGCTTGGGCGTTGTGATGAAATTAGTGAATACAAACTAAAAAAAATTAAATATTTGGTGTGATTTCAAAAATAAAAAAATGTGTTAATTTATAATAATGTGATATTTTAGTAATACAGTATGATCTAATTTAGAATAGGCACCATTTACTTCACAGAAAGTGATTCACTTTAAAAAATCAGTTACTGTAAAGTGAACAATCTAATACCTAATAACCTACCTGTTATTTTAAGGGTATTATAAGTTTTAAACGTGAAAATAATGTACAAATATATACAAGTATGTTGCTTGTGCTATATCAGTTTCATAGCATTCATTCTAATAGATATGAGTAATGCTAATGGGAGCTCACATCATCTGCAGAGAAGATACATCAGTTTGAGGAATATGTCTCATTTCTTCGTAAGTATCTCATGACATTGATAACCTGTCAATAATGTTTGACATTGACGTCATCGTATCCACAATTCCCCTCTTCCTATTTTGAGAAATGTTCCCTCAAAAACGTATTTATGATAAGTAGGTACTTTAAATTGGTTACACATGAAATTAATGTCAGATTTTTAATTTATATGTTTAATAACATTGTATTTTTTTTAATAATAATATCTCATAAAATAATATTTTATTAAAATACTACAAATAATTTAATACTACTAATTAATCATCATCAGCCTATCGCAGTCCACTGCTGGACATAGACCTCTCCAATTGCACGACACTTTGTTCTATCTTCGGCTTCTCGCATCCAGCTCCTACTACTAATTAGTATTTACGTAATATTTTAATAAATATCTTATATTTATGGGATTGCCTGCAAACACTTAACAAATACACCCTGTATGTTTTAAGATATTTATGTAAATAATAGGTTTTTAAATCATCCATACACGGTAGTATCATTAGAATATACGTTATATCAGTAGAATGTATGTTTTTTTAAAGGCGATACCCGCAGTAGGGTACAAGCCCTGTGTCGTGGGATACTTTACAAACATACAAGTCACGGACACAAAGTACACCCAGACTCGGAACAACAATTTGTGGATCACACAAAGTGGTGCCCCGTGTGGGAATCAAACCCACGACCTCTTTCGTAGCAGTCACTCCCACTGCTCCAAAGAGGCAGTCATTTTCATCATGTCATTCTTATCTTATTAGTCATTTTAATAAATTATTATTTTAGTTGCGCTTCAACTTTAAAGCAAACATGGTGCCATGGACCCAAATCTTCGCTCAAGCCCTTGGATTTCGTATGAACTGGGACGATCCTCCAGACACTTTTCATCCGTACAGAAACCATTTTATACATAGAAGAACTATCTATAGTCATATAGAAACCTTACTGGACAAGTAAGTTCACATTGATTTGATATTGTAATAAGCAGAAGGTTCCTTGAAAATATAACGAGGTCTAAAGCACTACGAAAACTGATTTTGACTATGATCTTCTAGGACTATTTTAAAAGGTTATACTGCCTGCATCACCTCAGTAAATAATGAAGACAATTTCAAGTTTCCTAAGGAATGTTGAAAATATATGTTCGTAAACTTTCGCGATTTGCATACATTATAGAATATTATAGAATACCTTTGATTATTGCCCGACGTTTCGATCGTATTGCAACGACCATGGTCACGGGTAGACTTGTTGTAGAGTCTACCCATCACCACGGCCGTTGCAATACGGTCGAAACGTCGGGCAATAAACAAAGGTATTTAGCCTAAAAATAAAATATTAACGCGATTAAGACCCGTAGCTTATTAAAAATCGATAATGAATGTTGAAAATGTCTATAATTTTCAATGAATCACTACTCACCTGCTAAACTTTAACAGAACATGTAGCAATACTCCAAAACATAACCCCATATTCGTATAAACAGAAACATTTATGAAGGAAACGGGCAACTTGATAACAGTTTTAGAGGCATTCATTCAATATGCCTTTACTAAGGAAGTGGTAGGTATAAATCCTAGAATATATATCTCGTTTCTCCAATACCAAGACAATTGTCAAATGGATGAGCATTACTAACGTGAACCCATTCTTATATGAAGGTCAATAAACATCAATTTACTTTTGGGTCGTGACCGCATCCAAAAGACCGATGCTAAGTAATATGAATAGCTTAGACCAATACGTAACTTTCTTTTACACCCCAAACGATCCTTTTATTTATTTTGACCTAAACAATCTCACTAATTAGATATATTTCGGGCCTTAATCGCGTGAATTATTTAAAGGTACGTACACAAAAGGTACCTTTAAATAATCCACGCGATTAAGTTCCGAAATATATCTATATGCATAAAAGTCGCGAAAGTTTAAAAACAATAATCCCACTAATATTATAAAATACATACTAGCTGTGTCCACGACTTTGCCTGCATGAAGTTTCAGTGCTGCTTACTCCGCGATGCTAAAGCGTGATGATGAAAAGTTACTCTTCACAGCATCAGCTGTCTGATAGTGAAAGTCCTGTCGAAATCCGTCCAGCCGTTTCGAAGATTAGCCGGAACAAACAGTCAGACGAACAATAAAATAAAAATTGTGTATTTGTTTTATACTTACATATGAATTTAGTAAGAAACTGTTATTTTGACATTACAAATTGAGACTTCAATTTTATTTGTTTGTATGTAGTATATAGATATCATGTAAATTTGTTCATCATTCATTTTCAGTTGGTTCATGTTCCTTAAAAAAAAAAAATATGGATCTGCTTTTGTTGTTACTATGGATGGATCTGACAATGGCGGGGTCAGAAGATGATGATGTTGCCCCTTCACCTTCAAAGAACGTGATTACGATAGAGAGGAGGGTGCAAATCATTTTTTTCCGCTTTCAAAAAAGTTGTTTGGCCCGTATGTATCTAAATTCACGATTTTTTAGAAACTACTGAACCGATTTTGATGCAGTATTCACAATTCGATTTCATATTTTTCTGGGAAGGTTTCAATGTATAAAACGTTGTCCTAACTTATAAAATACCAGAGATATAGATTTAAACATAGGAGTAAGTCAGCGATTTGCATTCGATGATGTGCTTCATTTTTTTTTCCTTGGATGCGGATCATTTTTCTTTAAAATGTTATTACTAAATACAAATAAAATAGTACAAATTATTTCTGATATATGAATTTGGCACCCCCTTTAACATAGCATTTGGTACCCCATAAACATGCTATTTGGCGCTCCTTCAACGTCTTGCCCGGGGCGGCCCTGGTTTGCAGTTTTTCCTCTGATATCTGCTGCTGCTGGCCCCCTCCCACCCCAAACTAAAATCCTGGATCTACCACAGTTGCTTGCACTTACCTATATTATCTATGATAACATTTTTATTTTTATTTTTTATTTCTTTAGGGGAGCTTACGGCTACACAAAAATAAATAAAAACATAGCGTATAAAATGCCAATTACAAGCTTTTAACGTAGAGATGACCACATAGTTAAAATTATTTACTTCTAAACATAGATTTCTATTGACATATAATATTCTAAACAAATTTTCTATTTTTATTATACCTTTACTACCCTCCATCAATATTAAACCAGAAAAAATAATTAACACCAAAAACATAACCACATTGATTGCTTCAGAAACGGCCTGAACGGATTCCAGTGCGTACGACGAGCCATTTGCGAAATGGAAGCGATTCGCGAACCACGAAATATATACCACAAACTTTTAAAAATGGTGTTCAGGTAATATAAAATGACATTTTTAATAAAATTACGATCATAGCTGACGTCCGGTGAAACGTTGAAATGAAATTATGAGCAATTTTTACGTGAAAATGGACGTTTGGTTTTTTAAATTACTTTCAGCTTGGCACGTTCTAGGCCGTTCTGTTTTACAATGTACCTACCTACCTATAGGCGATAAGAGTTCCTTTTCCGGAATAAGGTTCTTAAATTTGAAGTAGGTTTTGTGATTTAGTTTATGAAGATTGTGTTTGACTCTCAAATGTAACTCAATTATCTAAGAACCTACTTAATTAAAGTCAAAATATTTTGATTTACTTTGACGATATTTCTTTCTCATTAGGACAGATGTGCAATTATTTTGAAAGAGATAAATAAACCTCAAAAGATAACCTTTCGATAAAGTTTACTTTAAGTAGGTCTTTAAAGTATGTAGTCCGGTTAACAAGTGTTTTTAATTTTCTTCCATAGTCTCCGAAAACTATGAACGAGGTGTCATTCGATTCGGAATATAATGTAGATGATTTTGTAAGATAAACAAACTCCACTCGCAAAAATTGCAGAAGTTACAAACAAATAACTAAAAAATAAAAAAGGGGTTTGGTTTATGCAAATGTCCCACTAACAACTTCAAATTTGAAAAAAGATTCATAAAGAAGAGACATTTTCAAAAGAGATAATTTTTTCAAAAGAGGTAAAATACGAACGAAAACGGAAAGGTTTGAGCAAGCTCGCTTTAACAAAAACAATTATTTAAACACATTAAATATGAAAAATAAAACACCGACTCTTAGGGAATAGATTAGTGAATGATAATACGCCTTCAAAACTTATTTATTGCTATTTTTATATTAGATATGCTTTATTTAATTACCATTTTTTGCTGCAACATTGCAAGTAAGTTAATTCTCAAACTAAAAATCTGTTATTGTTTTACTTTATTGGAGCTATACTTAAAAGGCTTCAGAAAAGATAATTGTTAAAAAAAAAATTACTGTTAACGTAGTTGTAAAATTAAAAGCTTTAATTACTTTAACTGCAGAAGAAAGTTAAGGAAAAAACACTTGTTAACCAGAATAATGGACTTTATTGTTTATAAACTTTCGCGACTTTTATACATATTAGTTACATCGGATCAATTCGATCGAAACGTCGGGTAAATAAAGAATCGTACCTTTAAATAATTCACGCGATTAAGTCTCGAAATATAACTAATATAATGGACTTTATTTAGAAACAAGCTACATATTTTCGTGATATAAGTAATACGTCTGTATGGTGCCCGTATCATTTTAAGTCTTTAAGGAGCTCTTTGAAACTTTGGTAACTAGATTTAAAAAAGGATGCACGTCTTTTTAAAATTTTGTAGTAACCATCTCGATGTAATCTAAATTTTGAGTCATGTTGTACCAAGTTTGTTATGACTTACCTAGTTGTTTGTACATCGGTTTTCGAACCTATGTTAGAACTTATTATTTCAATTTTATGACGTGAACATGCATCATAAAGAGTTTTTTTATTAATTTGCAGGCAACAGTCGCCATCAACTACCAAATGGCACAACCATACTTCGGAAGAATGCCAGTCTTCTATATCAACATGCCAGTTCTCTGTACTTGATATATCGCTATTTACGGATACTTTATAATTGATATTACTTTTAATTTAATGTCAGAAACGAGTCAAATAAATAATAAATCTATAAATTGTTCCTTTATTTTTATCTTGGTCACAAATGAAAATTCTGAGGCTCCTGTTACGCTGTTTTAATCATCTGATCAAAATGGTAAAGGCGAATGATGATTGTGATTTGTCAAGGAAAGTTGACGTTAAATTATTGACTACGCAGAAATTGGTCTCCCAGTAATAATCCGATCTTCTCTACCTAAAATTTATGAGTGTGATTTCCTAGATATAGTTAAATTATAACTTTTTAACCGAATTAAATAAGCAGCGATCTCAATTTGGCGTTTAGCACGCTTGTATTAAACGAAACTATTTAATAGAATCTTGTAACAAAATTTTCGCCCACTTCCGGTAATCCTTGCTCACATATTAAAAACCGACGACGACCCAATAATTCCGGCTTAAGAATAGTGCCACCCCATCTTTTCCCGTGGGTGTCGTCAGGTGGCTAAGGGATTTGACTCCGCAGGATTGGCAGCAGCGTCCTCTGTACTCGTACTTTAAGCCTTACTGCGATCGCCAACCCGCTTGGCAAGCGTGTCGATTATGGCAGTAGGTTCTACTGGGCAGACCCGTGCCCATTTATTATTATTATTATATTTCAGCACCAATCAATTATAAAGCATCAGTACACTCCCTGTGCCCTATTGACACCCCCAACGAATTCCTAAGGACAATTGCTACTTATATTTTTCCAGGTTTGCCCCTTTTTAGGGTTCTGTAGCCAAAATTCTTCCTTATAGTTTCGTCATGTCCGTCTGTCTGTCTGTTCGTCCGTATGTAACAGGCATTTTACTCAAAGCCTACTCAATGAAAATTGATGAAATTTAGTGCAAAGGTGTCTTGTAGTAGCCGATACTTAGTTTGATAGCACCACTTAAATGTAACAGGAGCTGATTTTTTTTCAGCAAACATCATGTCATTCAAAAATATTTTTAAGGTTTCTAATAAACGTTTTTGATTAAGTGATTATTTCTGAAAATAATTGCTCCGAAAGGTAAATTGTGTAACTTTTGAACCGTGTGACCAAAAAATATAAAAAAATGTTTTGGACATGATCGGATATACTGTCATTGAGTTATTGCCGAAAAACTGCGTTTCTCAACGAAAGGGCGTAAGGCGTAAGTGCCATGAACATACGCTCTTCTGCTGATGCGGAACACTACACTAAGCATGGTCCTACACCTGGTTTTGTTTTACAATAATTGGACACTCTCTTTAATAGATAACTAGAACTAGATTTAACGACATCACAAAACGGTACTTAGTAGACTGCTAACAAGCGTCTACCGAATGCCTGCCGCGCTATTTTTAATTAAATTATACTCCGGACTTCTAGTCTACATTCTAGTTGTGTCAGGGATCTAGGGATTTAGTGTACATTATGCAAGTTGTGAGTTCTGTAGAACGACGAACATGTAGTGCTGTTTCATGTTGAGATCAGTTTATATTGTATGAGCTGCGCCCGCGACTTCGTCCGCATGATGTTGCAGTGCTGCTCAATCCCTATAGACGTTAGCGTAATGATAAAAGCAGCCTATTATCTACATCATCAGCTATCTAATAGTAAAAGTTCTTTCAAAATCCATTTAGCCGTTTCGGAGATAAGCTGGAATAAATAGACAGTCAAAAATTAAAAACGGTGTTTTTCTTATAAGTAACTGTTATTTAGACATTATAAAATTGTATTTATTTGTAAAGGTCGATGAATGACTTCAGGTTAACGACCAATCTCATCAGTGACTAGCCAACTACATAATTATGCAGACTGCATAAGTATCTCAATCTAGTAATGCTGCGCAAGAGGTTGCGGGTTCAATTCCCATACAAGACACCATTTTGTGTGATCCACAAATTGTTGTTCCGGGTGTTAAAAAATAGTCTGTTAAACAAAGAAGAATACAAATTTTGTCTTTGGAAAAAAGGCTTTACTGTGCATTTTGCTCACGTTTAATTAATAAATGCAAATTTATTTGTTTTTCTCATTTTCATAGTTTCAGAACATATACCTACATAATTATTTAATCAAAATGCTCCATTATTAGAAAACACAATAATACACGTTATAATACTTAAATCGTTTAATTAACATGACAAAATCATTACTACTCCTAAACCGCATAACATTTTATTTCTCTGTCTTACACTCTAGAGGATTATATCTGCATCTCTGTCTCCAAGGACGGTAATGAAACCTCAGCGCTTGGTAAGCACAAAATAAATCCAGTTAGTTACTATAGGACCACTCAATAAATTCTCGAGGCGTCTAAATCGGCTACTATCCAACTGATTGCCCATCGGGGCCTATAGGGTACAACCATTTGTACTCGAATCGGATATAGTAAGATGTAAGTTACTACTGAAAGAAAATGCTTTGTAATGTTTGTCGGTATTTGTTAAAGCGCTTATAGACGATCCGATTCTTTTCCATCAATGAAAATTATCGAACCAAATTTATTGTCAATTTAAGTTTTGTTGTACATTAAACTAAATTTGGCATGATGAAATGAATACGGATCGTTCTAGTCCAAAATTGAGATCCCAATGACATGGTTCAACAAAGTTTACTATCTAAATTTTATAAACATTCTGTCAAGCTTGTCTAGACATTGGCAATGACAATGCCTTTAATGACAAAGTGGAATAAAATAACTGTATTAAAAGTAACCTGTAATTATGAATACCAAAAGTAGATTTTTGCAAGGTAGCAGCAAGTGAGACACGACACGAATACTAAAACTATCGTAACTACAAGATATTTTTTTACAATTTCTGATTTTCCTATTAGGAACCTTATTTCTTTTGTCAATAAAAATAATCTAATTTAGGTACAACAACAAAAAATAATTAAACATTTTGAAGTTGGTGCCTAAAACATAAAACTACTTTTCCAGGCACCAACTTCAAAATGTTTAATTATTTTTTATTGTTGTACCTATATTATTTTTTGCTTTTTATTTACCTTATATTTATTTTGGAAGTCGGTTTATATTTTTTTGTAAAAAAGTTTTTATGTATGCATGAGTAGCTGCTTTTATGCCGAATAGTAGTTACTCGTCCATCCGCAAGACGCCGTCGATGGCCTGTTGTATCGTAGAAAGCAAGTAACAAATTATTACGCCAGATGGAGCAGCTAAAGCCGAGCTAAGCCAAACCAAAATCTTGGAGCTACTACCGATTTGCGTGACGAATGTGTTCTTTAACACGTTTGCGTGGAGACTATGCGTATGCTAAAGTAAGAATAAGTTACAATGAAATATCAAATAAGTAGTTGGGAAGACAGACATCTTTAGCAACTCTGTCTTAAAAATTAAAAAATATGTTGTTACGTCTCTTAATCTCTAAACCCCTTAATTAGTTTTATAAGTACAATTAATACTTATTTTATATTCGATTTTATTTTGTTTTTCAATTACAATAGGTTTTTTTTTAAATTGTTCATTTGCTATATATGTTCGTAAACTTTCGCAATTTGTACTCATTATAGAATTTTATAAGCTACGGGTCTTAATCGCGTAAATAGTCTACCCGTGACCACGGCCGTTGCAATACGGTCGAAACGTCGGGCAATAAACAAAGGTATTTAGCCTTAAAATAAAATATTTACGCGATTAAGACCCGTAGCTTATAAAATTCTATAATGTTAATTTGCTGTTCAGTTCTATAGTTATTGCATGTTGTGATCTTTGTAGTCGAAAAACTCTGGACCCCAATAATGTCACTCTTGTTTTACTTGTATGTTATGTGTTTTTCTGTTTGAGATCCAAATCAATAAACAATGAAAAGTCAGGTCTATGCTGAATTTAATCGAGAACCAATAGTAGTACCAGCTTTAAGTCAATGTAAATATTCTAAGGAAAAGATAGCTTGCACGTGATCGGGTACATATATGAGATTTACTTAATTTGTCGCGGGAAGACCGTACCAAAGCAAACATCCAAGCAATCCTTCACTTTATAACCCAGACGCTGGTGGATTAGGTAGTACTACTTTCCGTCGTCTCGTTTGGTAATTTCTAGAAGCTTGTCGCAAATTTTATATGATTTTGGGATTTTCTGGTGTGGATGTTTAGGTGAAATATTTTGTTTATGGGATATTGTTTTTGAACAATTTATTTAATTTGACATGTAATTAAGTACCTGTACGTAGTTCTAAAAATATTCATTAGGTAGGTGAACTCTCATGTAAAAACTATTTATCACAGAATTACTGTTAAAAACATAATTTTTAATACTTGGATTTATTAGATGACCTGCTCTGAATTCGTACAAACTTTTTTCCATTTTATATTATTAAATAGCCATATTTAGTACATAATAAAGACGGCAGACAAAATGATAAAAGCTGTGTCTACATTCTTTGCATAGTTTAAATAAACTAAGGAATAAATAATACGAAGGCGATTTATGCCATTTGGTTTTTTGTTTCTAGAGCAAGCGTAGTTCGTAAGAAATCAAATCCAATTTAAAAAAAAAACGGAAAAAATCTGTACTACTACACATTTCCTAAATTGCGCCCTTTATTCTTCTCTGAGTACACTGAACATCTCCATGAGGCCTTGGCCTTCAGGACAGCCAGGGTATATGGAGGGACAGTTGAACATCTGCCTACCAGCCACTGCTGCATCTGTATATGGCGACATTAGGTCTTCTAACTCACGATCCTTATCCTCAAAGGGATCTGCGCCGTAGTCTGGCCTGGAATTGCAGACATTGATGTTTTAGTAGGTAAGAATTTTCTAGTTACCATAGCAATGGCATCGATTGCGCTTTTTACGAAATGTACTAGCAATCGGCAAGATTTGTGATTGCGATTGAACATGACTATAGTTGTGGCAGCTACCTAAGAATTTCGGTAAAAATATTTTTAGCTGCGTTCTTTTTAAATGGTTTTAATGTATAGGTTTATTTTAATTGGGTACCCTTATCAACTGCTTTCATGATGCACTTCGTTGAATGTTTATTATTATTCTCCTTGTTTTTTCTTTCTACCTCCCTCCTTTTTCTTTAATATAGGGACATAATATAACTTAGGGATTATACTTTTACAGTTTTACCTGACTGCAAGGAAGGGTTATATTTTTCGAATGTATTTTGTATGAATATTTGTAACATAATTTATTACGTCAAACTGATAAAAAGATTAAACAATTAAGACATCGTTTAATTCCACCTCGACTACCCAAGTGTTCTTAAATTTGTGAAATTAAAAAAAAAACATGGTGGTAGTGAGATGTCAAAAACAAGTGACGTGAAAAAACTATTGTTTAAAATACTGCAACTATGGGTATCAAATTAAACGGCTCTTCGTAAGCATTTAAAAAAGGTATAACGTGATCATGACCGTAATCCCACAACTACTAAAAAGTATAAAAAAAAACCAGTTACTTACGTAAGTAGTATGTGAATAATTTCTCCGACCAAACCTTCTTCTTCTACTGGATACTGTGCAGCTTCACAAATCGCACGCAGCAAGCACTCGTCACCGTCTATACCTTTTCTGAAAATCAAAATTACATATTCAGTTATTTAATTAATATTTTTTTACAATGATGTATTTTTTTTGAGCTTTGTCATGTAGTGATACATTACAATACAGGATGAACCCTCAATGCCTCCTGAAGGGAAAGTACCCTAAATATGTGAGTTAGCAAATGTTACTTATAGAAAACATTTTTTTTTTAAGTAACGGCATTTAAAGATTTTTTTAAATTCACTTATCAGAGCTGGGAATCGAACCCGCTAAATGTAGAAAACAAACATTCTATATTTTAATAATGTAAATTAAAAGAGTCAATCAAATAACAAATCTCTCTAAATAAAAATTGCATTTAAATTCTAAAAGAGATAATGTAAAAGTCAACGTTAAAACAAGTTTGCGTAGTTTTTCAATAGTATCTAAGTATAATTTTGTTATCTACAATTTTAATTATTAAGTAGCCATCGTCTTCTACAAGACACCTCCGTGTGTTCGTTCTCACACTGCGGTTAATCGTATTTTCAAATTTAAGAATAAGAGAGTAGTGTAGGCATTTTCATTTGCATACACTTCTTGTACGCTGTAAAATTCCTTGGATAGAGAGAGAACACAGTAACAGTTATTGCCTTCACTATGCTGCTGCTATTCCTAAGGCAGTCTCCGCTAATCTCAGTAGGTACGGATGGTTCTTTTGTCTACCTATGCCTCTCTTTAGAATCATGCCGACATAACAAAAATATGTTGATGAAAAACAATACATACGACCGAAGCATTTCAGTGACAGACTGATAGAAGGTCAATCTCTCATTCCGTCTTGCTGATATATCGGCTTCTCTTTGTTCCCTGGACACCGTCTTTATGAAGTAGTACTGGGAGAGCTGAGTGATATTGGTAAACTGCACATATTGATACTGGAAGTTAGCAGCGAATGCCAGACTTATATAGTCTTCTGCCTTTATTGGGGCAGAAACCCCAATGATTAACTGGAAATAGAACATTGAAGCATTTAGACATATTGAAGCCAATAGGCTTATTTTTGATATATTAAATAAATGGCTTACCACATTTGAGATTATGAGTATGAATATTAAAAAAAGGGTGTTTATGGACACCTGATTGGGACGTTTTTCTTTTTGCTATATATTTTTTGGTGTTTGTATCATTGAAATAGAGACCAGGACTGCGACATAACCTAACAAAATTGACCACTCTCTAGAAAGAGACAACGCTACTTTTTGGACAATACCTGTCAAAGGCCGCACGAGTTTTTTCTCTCTTTCACGCTTTGCATTGAATACTTACTTTTTAATTGTAAGGAATGGCACGGTCTAGCTATAAATGTTGATAAACTTTCGCGATTTGTACACATTATGAAAGTATATATATTACGGGTCTTAATCGCGTGAATAATTTAAAGTAAAATACCTTGTTTATTGCCCGACGTTTCGACCGTATTAACGGCCGTGGTCACGGGCAGACTGTCAGACTACCCGTGGATTAAGACCCGTGATATATATATTTCCATAATGGGCACGGTCTAGATCTATGGTCATCAATGTGAAAATACGTATAGCTATCCCGTTGAGGCATTTTTAATAAAGTTAACATTTTTGAGTGCAACCATTAGCTTGTGTCATTTAAGATTAAATATTAGCAATTTCATTCTTTGGATATAGAATGTACCAAATGTACCACTATATTATTTCTTACTGAATAAAATCATGCGTTATAAGTTATCTACCTTATAAGTTCCACCGTAAGGATAGATGAGGGGTAGAGTATTGATTTGTCTTTTCACCATCGCTTTGTGTTCTTCTTCGTCATTCGCAATCGATCTCATGACTAACCAGGATAGCGTTAACAAAATCCAGCAGCGCCTGCAATGAGACAGTGACCAAAATTAGCACCATTTAGAAGCAACGTTTTATAATATTGATAATTCTTTCGAGAATTTTAAATATCACTTAATAGATCTAGATATCATGAAAGAATACATGCCAATATATTGCTTCCAAATTACTTAATCTACAGGGTGATTTTTAATATACTAATAACCTCATTGATTTTTTTAATCCCACAGGATCATTTTTTAAATATCATAATTTAAATATACGGGATAAAACGTATGTGTTATTCCAGACTATAATTTGTATCTGTTCGCAATTCCGTTGAGGTCTGTTTACCCGTTGTTGCTTGATTTAATGTTAAACATTCGTCCATCCATCCATACATGCAAACTTTCATCTTTTTGATACTAGTATAGATTTTTTGTCCCGACTGACAGATGGATCAACGCACAGCCTTAAATGGTGATCGTGGAGGCGTAAAATTTTGATCACGTATTCTTCATACAATGTAATGTGGGCCTCCCAGAGTAAGACAGTGAAAAGAGGTGTCAAAGTTTGTATAGGCATTCCTATTTTTCTCAGATTTACTTGAAACTTAATAATTAAGGTTTGTCAACATAATTAAAAAAACACGTTAAAGTAATTTTTATAGGTATTTTTTGCCAATTACTTTACAAGTCTCGGGTTCGATTTTTTTATAATCTAGACTAATATTATAAAACGGAAGAGTTTGTTTGTTTGTTTGTTTAAACGCGCTAATCTCAGAATCTACTGGTCCGATATAAAAAAAATCTTTTTTTGTTGGATAGCCCATTTATCGAGAAAGGCTATAGGCTATATTTTATAACATTGCGCTACGACTAATAGGAGCGGAGAAGCGACGAGAAATGTTTCAAAAACGGGGAAAAATTACGCATACGAAGTTGCGCGGGACAGCTAGTTTATAATACAGACTAACTTATTACATAATATTGCATTTATAAACCACGAGGTTTGTACTTAATTCTACACTTAATCTGAAATTCCTGGGTCTGGACTTCCTCCTCCCTCGAAAAATGGGTTATCCAACACTTATTTGAACCAGTGGTTCCTGAGATTATCGCGTTCAAACAAATGAACAAACAAACTCTTCAGCTTTATAATATCGGTATAGGTAAGGGTTGAAATTTTGTACGTAACATTAAAACCGCTGAGGCTACAAACCTCAAAATTTATATTGAAGGTTCTCATTTAAAGCCGAGGCATCTCAAAGCTTAAACAACTGAACCTAGAAACGTAAAAGTTGGACAATTGTTATTTTTTTTTTTGCATTATAAGTACGTAGGTACCTCTAATGATCCTAACTCATTAATTTATTCACTCTTAACGCCCCATCCAAACGCTTGGATCTAAAACGCTGAAATTTTGCAAAGAAGTTCCATTTGTGATGAAACAAGGGTGAAAAGTAATTTCTACTTTCTATAGCTCGATCTCCAAGGGGGCTCAAACTTAACGCGGGCGAAGCCGCGGGCTTAAGCTAGTAGGTACATAGCTAGTAGAGGTGCTAGTAGGTATATATATATATATATAATTGCTGTCCCGCTTAACTTCCGTCTGCGTAAATTTTGCCCGTTTTTACAACACTTCTCATTGCTGTTCACCACCACTCCTATTGGTCGTAGCGAGATGTTATATAGCCTATAGCCTTCTTCGATAAATGGGCTATCCAACAAAAAAATATTTTTTCAATTCGGACTCGTAGTTCCTGAGATTACCGCGTTCAATCAAAAAAACAAACAAACTCTTCAGCTTTATAATATTAGTATAGATTACAAGTGAAGTTTTGAGACAAAAAAATAAGTAGATGCCATTTTCATTTCTGGCATTTTTGATACTATATATTCTTTGTTTTAACTGAATAATACAGTTATTTACAACTCGCGTGACGAATGTCGCTAGAGACTCTACAAACACACAATTAAGGAACAAAAAATGTACACAGAGTCGGAACAAATATTTTTGAATCGCACAAAGGTTCGTCCAGTGGTGTACAACTACAAATTTGTGCAGTCACAAGACTACAAAATACTGCTGACATTCTACTGCTTTAATAAATACTTACACTAATAACTAATCTACATTTATTTTACAGATTTAAAACCATTAGAATGTAATCGTAGTAGTTTTTTTCAACATTTGTTTTACACATAACTTTAAACTTAAACAACAATCATACAATCTTACCCCATAGTGCGATAATTATCCATTTTATGCACCAAAATCACTTATTTATGAATTACATCCTGTACCAGTAAAGCTACCAATAACGGCCGAGTGTGGCAAGTCAATGCACTGGACAGTACTACATTGATAGTAAAGCAGTGTCCACTATACGTCAATCACAGACACCATAATTGTCCTTTACTGAATATGGTCCATTCACGTGAAGGCAGAACAGGATATTGTAATATTCGTGACGTGTGGCTGGGCAGATTAAGGTTACCTACAAATGTACTATAGCTATTGCTACCGGTATGTTGTGTGTTGTAGACAGTATCGGGTGTTGTGTGTCTAAGCTCAGAAATGAACCACGTATTGTGGTTTAGTAAAGGTAGTGTTAGTTTTGAGGAAAAAACGGGCAAGAGCATGTCGGACCATGCTTAGTGTAGGGTTCCGCAGCCTTGAATAATTGCATCAACAGAAGAGCGTATATTCATGGCACTTATGCCCTTTTGTGAGAAACGCAGTTTTCAGCAATAACTCAATGACAGTATATCCGATCGTGTCCGAAATAATTTTAGTTTAAAGTACTTATTACGCGCTATCTTTGTGATTTTTTTTCATATTTTTGGTCACACGGTTCAAAAGTTGAAGGAAGGGCCACAATTTATGCAACTTTCGGAGCGATTATTTCCAAAAATATTCCCCTAATCAAAAAAGTTTATTAAAAACCTTATTTTTTTTATTAAAGATCTGTCGAATCAGGTGCTTCACGTTGATGTTTGCTGAAAAAAACCCCCCTAAAAATATTGATTTTTATTATTTAGCTATCAAACTAAGTAGCCGCTACTACAAGACACATTTTTATCAAATTTCATCAATTTTCATTGAGTACCTAGTCCGGCCATAAGTTCTGTTACAAATAAAAATGCATCTTTTTAATATAAAACTTGTATGTACATATTTATTATAGTCTCAGCAAAAAATAAAAACAATATTCTATTCTAAATGGCCACCTTTGGCTTATATACAGGCCTTTAATCTGTCTGGCCACGAAACCAAGGATTTACGCACGGTTTCCATGGGAAATTTCGCCACTCCTTGCTCCAGAGATTCTTTAGGAGACTCAAAGTCGCCGTGTCGTTTAAAGCAAGCCATATAGTCTAAAGGGTTGAGGTCTGGGCTAGATGAGGATCAGTCTTCAGCTCTTATAAAGTCTGGAACGTTGGTTTTAAGCCAGGCTTGGATAGTTCGTGCCTTGTGACCAGGTGTAGAGTCCTGCTGGAAAGTCCACGGTACATTTTTGAAAAGTGTATTGTTGAGAGGTTTCACAACACGATCCAAGACTGTCTCTTGGTACACTTTGGCTGAAGTTTTCACTCCTTTTTCAGAAAAATGAAGCTTTGTGACGCCTTGATAAGACACGCCCCACCAAACCATCACTGACGCAGGATGATGACCACGCTGTACCTTTCCGACCATTTGAGCAGCTTCTTTAGGACTACACTATGTCATTTTGCTTATTGTAGTGCTCTTCAATCGTGATTTTTTTTTTCTCGGTAAAGAGGATATTTCTCCTGCGTATCGCGTCAGAAGGCGTTATGATCGATCCACTCTTTTTAATTGTAAAAAAATATTTGGGGCATGTCCTGTATATCGACGATAAGCACCGAGCTTCAGGTCTTGTTTTATAATAATACGCTACAGAGTCCTAGCGATAATCTTCATTTCTCGCGATAAGATTTTTGCTTCCTAATGGGATTTCGACGAATTCTGACAGCATTCTTTGTAGTTCTAGTAGGACGCGGCCGCCCCGATCTTTTATGGTCTTAGATAGAGGAAATGTTGTTGTATCTATTGATAGTACGATATACGAACATACGGCTGATACCAAGCTTTTGAAGTGTCTGGAATATGACCGACGGCTCCATACCCACTTTGTGCAAGGCAATCACCGAAATCCTATTTTCTTAAACACCCCAATCCATCTTGTCATTTAAAGTAATTAACAAGTTAAAACAATCAGTATTTATGACTAGACTAGTTAGTCTTTGAGTAAAATGCCTGTGACATACGGACATACAGACAGACAGGCAGAGAGACGGACATGACGAAACTATAAGGGTTCCGTTTTTGCCATTTTGGCTACGGACCCCTAAAAGGACCAGTAAGTCACTCTTGCCGGGTTTTTTCAGTCAAGGATGATTGTGCCTGAATACAAATTTCCCGCGTCCATGTATGTCCAAAGTAAATGGCTATCTATTTGCATGTCCATGCAGGTTATAATAGTATGTGTTCCGATTAACATCTTTAATCATTTACGTAGTCAAACACCACAATCAAAAATCGTGTCTGATACATCTGAACGGTATTCCACGCTCTTCGTACGACACTAACTTCTGAGTGTTGTTTCCAAATTTAAGTTAAGGAACGGGGCAAATACGTCATGATGACAACCCCTACCCCCACCGGGGCACGCACAAAAAAGTGTCACGGTCCGTCACGTTCCGCCTGCTGATAGGCTGAAGTATTGTGGCCGCATGCGTCCGGATCGACTAAAGCTGCCACAGACATGGTTGTTAATTACACTGTCGTCAATGTTTTCGCGATTGTAGCGACATGCTATACAATTGGAAATAAAATAAAAATGTAATAAATTTCTTATGAAGTTATCACTAAATAAAATTATCGTCCGTTATCAGACTTTACAGACAACCATTTTTCATTTTAATTAAACTATCACATATTTTTGTTCCAGTGTAAACTATCCCTTGTTTGTAAAACCTGCGTAGTCATTTGACACTCCCGCCCACTCATACAAATAAGTCACGTTTAAATAAATGTAGTATCACGAGACTGTATGATGACTGCCGCCTTTTTAGAGTTCCTTTAGAAAAAATACCAGAAGCTACGTTTGAAAGTAGGTACGTCATCTATACAATGTACTCGCATAAAAGTAAAATGGTCACATTAAAAGGTTGTTATGTACCTATGATACTGAGTGTCATTAAGAAACGGTCATCTTTCAGACATATCGCACTACAAAATTACAACCCATATAGTCCTTCTTCAGGTTATTTATTCCTTGTCCATGGCAAACCCGTGCGAACTGTCAAAATGCTGTCATAATGGGAAATGGGGAGGTGTGCTCACAAATGCATCAAGGCGTATGTGCGGCGCGCTAAAAAATGTCTAATATATACTAATGCTTTTCTAAGCGCAGCACTCTATTTACCATTATAACAAGATTTTGATAGTTCGCACGGGCTTGCCGTGGACACGGAAAAAATATCGTGATTATGGCCCTGGTAGTGTCATTGGGAATATTTTTCTCTTCGACACTACTAATGACTGCATCTGTGATGCGGTGGGAGTGTGTCCGACTGCTACGCAAGAGGTTGTGGATTCGATGCCCACACGGGACACCACTTTGTGCGATCCACAAATTATTGTTCCGAGTCTGGGTGTACTTTGTGTACGGACACAAAGGACTTGAATGTTTGTAAAGTCCTCCACGACACAGGGCTTGTACACTACTGCGGGAGTCGTTTAAAAGAAAGTTGTGTAATGGTTAATTTAAAAATTGTCATATATCTTCCTTACCTTTGATACTTCTTCAGTATTTGTATTAACTGAATGGTTAACATAAGCTTATACTGAAACAGTATATAGACAGATATTTCAGACTAAAATCAAATAAAAAATCATTTAAGTGCGAGTCGCACTCGCACAAGGAGGGTTCTGTACCATCGTACACGTTTAGAAATAGTTCGTAAAAAAAACTTAATAAATTGAGGTAAGCACCACGGGTGATGCAATACCCATGCCATACTTAAATTAATAGAAATATTTAATTTCGACGCGCTATGCACTTTAATAAATGTTGTTTCTCACCATGAAGAAAGTGGTTAGTAAAAACAGATAGACGGACCCTCCAAAGTAAATTAAACTAAAATATTAGACTTCTCACTCTTAGTACAGATTCCTTAAAGATGTCCTTGTCCGCTTCTCAACCAAAAATAAAATCTAAAACAAAAATAAACAAATAATGCGATGAGATTTGGCGTAAGCGTAGACCTCCGTTGCTAATTTTGTTACAAGTACATTTTGAATCGTGATACATATTTACAGAATAAGAGTCAGTGTGAATAGTGGGATTTACATTTGTAGTAAACTTAAATCCAACTGTTCATGTACATATTAGAATAATAATATCTTGGGACAACTCACACAACGTCATCTGATTCCAAACTAAGCAGAGCTTGTACTATGGCAACCAGACCACTGATAAATATGCTTATATGTTTCTAAATACATACATATAAATAATGTGATAAATAATGTGTATGTATATAAATAATATAATGTACCTAAATTATTTTGTTCTGATTTTCAATACGATTTCCACACGGGACTAAATTTTGTGTTCATATTAGTACCACGTCTCAGTATAGGTACTTTGTGTCACTTCACTTGGTGTAATTGTATGTTTGAAAAGCAGCCTGCGGCTCAGAGGTGCAACCTTGTGTTATATTTTTATTATAAAAAAAACTATTGATAATCGAAATATAAATACATATGTAACTAAGATTTAGGTTTTTTCGGTGTTACGGAACCCTGGCTATTTCTTTAAATTATACCAACTTTTAGTTTTTATGAGCGCGTTGCAAAATGATCACTAAACAAATCAATAGATCAGTGAGGTTAAGGGACTTCATAATTTTCAAATCCGAAAATGGGTTACCGTTAACTCTATTTTCCATAAAAAAAGTGTTACTGGTCCTATGTAATGAAAAATTTGAGAATTTTTTTAATAATTCCAAACGCAAACGGTAGTATCACCGGTTCAAATCCCGTTAGGATGATGACATGCACTACCGTCTCATTTTGAACAGATTCGTAGCTTTAACACGATGTTTTCCAATAAGCATTTTTTGGTATTTAGTATAGTATTTAATTTAATATTATTCACAATTAGTGCAAAAGAGATGGAGCTATTGAGTGAGACGCTACACAGAAGTAGGAGGCAGCTGTTGTTTCCAAACAGTACTCTTCTACAGGTATGATATTTTATTATGTAACCAACTTTAGTCAAGTCGAAAAATATCTTGAGATGAAATTTAAAATGCAGTTTTAAAATGTATGGAGGAAAAAATCGTCTCAGGCGGGACTTGAACCCGCGACCTTAGGGGTACCGGCCCTAAACCGTTACCAACTCCGGCACCAACACATTTCTGCCTTGTACCTATGCCATAATTTTCGTTAGATATAATTATAGCGACTAAGCAAAATTTAGATCTAGCAGTTACAGATGTAGTTTGATCAAATCATTATTAGTCTTTTAAAAAATAAGTTAGTTTTTCTTTATGTCCGTACTCACGAGCGATGTAGCGTATGTCCTTTCCCAATGAAAGCTATCTCTGTACGAAATTTCATCAAAATCGGATAAGTGCTTCATAGCAAACCATTTCTTATAAATACATACCTTTAAATATAAAGATATATTTTAAGATATAGACTACCTACCTACTGATAAGTGTAAAACCCATCTTCTGTCCACAACTTTGCAAAAATGGAAGATTTAATCAAGGTTTCTTATTTCTTTCAAACTCAAAAGTTGTAGGTAATTAAAACTTCCAAATTTGAAATCGGTATCAAAAACTATAAAGTCATCTACGAGGGGTTCCAATATTTTTTTTTTTTAAAGATGCAATGTGGGATTGGGTCCCACATTACTAGCAATCCTGTTAACCCCTCCGGCTAAATACAAATACAAATAAACTTTATTCGCAGTAAATGCACTCTAACAAGTAACTCAGAAAACTTTATTCGCAACAGGTGTTGAAGTATAATAATGTCAGTTCAAGCCTATTTAACTATTGAACATAGCATGCAAATCAATATCATTAATAAATTACTTTAGTTTATCTCTCATTACATTGCTATAAATTAATATATTTGACTGCCTCTATGGCGCGGTGGGAATGTGTCCGACTGCTACGCAAGAGGTCGTGGGTTCGAATCCCACAGGGGACACCACTTTGTGTGATCCACAAATTGTTGTTCCGAGTCTGGGTGTACTTTGTGTCTGTGACTTGTTTATTTATAAAGTCCCCCGCGACACAGGGCTTGTACCATAATGTGGGGGTCGTCTTATTAAAAAAAAAATAAGAATATATTGTCATTTGTTTAATATTGTTTAAAAAATGTATATGTATTTATAATGTAATAAATTCTTCAATATTATTAAATACATTAGCTGATCTCTCTTTAACTAACAATACATTAATAGACACATTGTACATTTTTATAGTATTACATAGATTTTCGTGTTACTGAACTTGTGTCATCCTTAACAAAGTTACAGGTATTTTCTATGAATATGAAACACAAACTGCATATTTGCATTAGGCAGGCTCCGTATCGTAAAGTAAGTACCCAATGCGCCTAAACGTAAACAAGTCATTCTACTGAACAGTAACCTCACTTAGCCATGGTTTTTAAAGAAAGTCTTTTAATTTTAAATACTGTTCTCAATGTCGTATTAAACAATATAAGTGCGAAAGAGACATCATTAGTCAGTGAAATCAATCATAGAGGCAAGAGACAGCTACAGCTGCTATATTTGAACAGTTCTGTTCTTCAGGTAGGTATTAATTATTGTTTAACTTTAGACTGTGGCTGGAACAAAATTTAGAGTTTTTAATTTTAAATAAACAAGCAAACTGTGAACTAAACTTTGGCAGGTAAATCCAAACTAGTATTATAAATGTGATACCTAACTCAGTTACGTTTGCATTCTTAAAACACTGAACCTATTTAGGTATTTTTTTTGTATGGAGATAGCTTGAATCCCAGTAAGGATATAGGATACCTAGTTTTTATCGCGATAACCGACATACACGCGTTAGTAATAAATATTATAGTCATTTTTATAGGCATTTCTCGCCAATTACCTCATAAATACAATAATTGCATTTTGAATAGAAAAAAAAATAAGTTCAGACCCAGGCTTTAACTACAGGCTAGATGGCGCATATGAGGGCCCAACTCGCGAGCATGAAAGGATGGAGAAATTTGAGGTCTAGTAGAATAGTCCAGATAGCTGGTTCGATTCCGGTCCCGATTTGGCTTACGGTAGTCTCGGGTTCGATTCCTGGGTCTGAACTTCAAATGTTTCTATCTTTCAAAGTAATTTTACTAGTAATAAATATGTTTGTATTGTATTACATAACTTACTTAAATATCATCAGAATTTACATCGTTATGCTACCGGAGCACAGGCCTTCTTCTTGAGTTCTTTCTCTTGCTTCTGTAACAGCCATAACTCATCACTCGGGCCCAGTGCAGAAGGTTTTTTTTGTTTTTTTTTTTTTAAATTTAAGTCATAGATTTCTCCAACATCATCGGAGCCTGTGTTTGCCTTTTTTGTTTTTTATTGAGGTTGGGATTTTGTTTTTTATTGAGGTCGGGACTGACCATATTATTTCATATAATTTACCTATTCATATTTATTTTACTTTACTATCTATATTTATCTGTCTACTTATTTTACATATTTATATTTTCTACTTTTTATTTTACTATTAGTATGAATTCTTAATATATAGTTTAATATAAACAGATTCATACTTTTCTTACTTCTATTTTTATTGTTTACTATATTTGCATCTTTTAAATTAATTTTACCGGGTAACTTTCTATTTTTCTATTTTGCATGACTTCGTTGGACCATCTATTGCTTTAGTGCAGAAGGTTGGATAGTCTTACAAAATGCCTACCTACATTTAACATGATGGACCAGACCCCAACTTCTTTGTACCTACCCTAAATATTTGGGTTAACAAATTTTACTTTAAAAAATCTTTGAATGCAATTATTTTTATTTCAAAAAAATAATTGCATTCAAACATTTTTTATAAGTCACTAAATACAGAAAATAAACATTCTTTATTTTTATAATGCATATTGTTACTGATAACTGCAGATTTGTTACTTATGATTGACCCTTTTAGGGTTAATCATAAGTAACAAATCTCTCTAATAAACATTGCATCTAAAATCTAAAGTAGATAAGGCAGTATAAATAAATACAAGTTAGCGTAGTTTTTCAATAGTAAGTATATTTTTCTATCTACAATTTCAATTAATTAATTTAAAATCTAATCACAAATGACAGGTATTGTCCACAAAGTAGCGTTGTCTCTTTCTAGAGAGTAGTCAAGTCCTGGTCATCACAAATTATCTAGGAACAATACACAGGTTATTTTTTTTTAAAATCAATTGCGTATTACGTTGCCGAAGGTGATAGTTATGATGACTGATTGTTTAAATGCACGTCTTATTCTATTTGACTATTTCCAATAGTTTGTGTTTCTGCTTCGTCTTGCGCTTGTCTGAGTACATTTATAAATTTTATTGTTTTACACATGGATTTTCTCAAATTTTAGTATAATTTTCTTTAGAGAGATTTTTTCTTATTTTATATGTATATGCCAGTGCCGATTCCCGGTTCTGGCAAGTGACTTTTAGATAAATATTGAATGCAGTTCTTTATAATTTTAAAAATAAAATAATCTTTCCTTTGAGAAAAATTTGCTAACTCAAATATTTGGAGTACTTTCCCTCCAGGGGGCATTGGTTTGGTCCACTATGTATAGGCGTGATCTGATATAAAAACATGACTTCTATAAAAGCAAAAATCCCCTAGATCCATCCTCTCAGTGTTAAGACAACTAGGTCACTACATCAACAGAAATATTAAACTTTGCTGACCTATTCATAATATTATTATCAAAAGTTTTCAATAAAATATCGCACCGTGAATTTAGCACCAGTTTCTCTACTTCACCAACTTTGTTTTAAAATATCTTAAAGATAGACACGTGTAGATACAAATTGTTGAACAGTTTGTTTCAATGTCAAGGACAAAGATAGTGACTTGACACATTTCAAAACCGTAAGCTCAGATTGTACCCCAATATTTATACATTGGCAAATTGACCAGCGATCACTTAACACATGAAATCTGCCTTACAAAAGGGCGATTGAAGATTGGTGAAGTTTAACTGTTTGGAAATTATTTTGTTGAATGTTCAAACAATAAAAAAAAACATTTTTTGGTCTCAGGTGAATTGACCATAGTTACTGCTGATCTATATAGATACTAATCTAGGAACAATATAGATTCACAGAAACTTTCCATGTGCAAATTAAAATTATAGGCAACTTCAGTTGAATTTAGAATCCACATTTTTTTCGGAGATTATTATTAACGATCAATATTTTTACATTATTGGTTAGTATACGTTTTTTGTGAACTATTTCTAGAATATAAAAAACTTTTATTTACTTTACTTTTATTATCATCTTAAAAAACCTTGCAACATTTCAAGCCAGTGATTTACCACAAAAATTGAATTCCTCTAATAAATAAACACAATCAGTTTACCTCTAATACTTTGCTAAAAGTCTTTGAGAAAGAAAGTGCCATTTCCGCTCTCGAGAGAGACGAGAAATTCAGTTAGACGCCCCTTTTGCAACGGGATATGGCAATATAATATCTATTAATTTCATTTTCGCTCATAAATAAAGCACTGCCACGCTCTGGGCTTGAGAGGAACATGGCTTACCCTTTGTTTATAGTCCTGTAGGAATTATAAATTTGGTTCTAGAAATATTATTTGAATTCGGTTCCCTTATTGTTTAAGCAAACGTCCAGATTTCATAAATTAAGTATGATTTAAGTTTGCCTCTTTCAGAGCTTTTCTATGGTTTCTCAAAAATCTTACTCATTCGTGCCTCCGGAGCTCCTCTGACATATTAAATTATAATAAAATTCTGCACTTATTACAGTTTCTATTAGAAAACCTAGGAAACAAAAATGCATATGCATTCGAAAGTCTCATCAAAATAAATGAGGTCCAATAATATTATTACTTTTAACTCTTTTTTCAGTTCAACGCAGGTATAGGCTTCCCCAGTGCAGCCAAGAACATCAACGTGAATTATGCCTTCCAAGCCAATTTCCAACTACCGTGGAACAGGACGCAGATTCCCGTCGACATACTCCATGCAAATTCTGGATACGTAGGCTCTGCTAGGAAGAAGAGAGAAACTGGGATCAAAGAAGACGGAGACTACCACGATGATGCTAAGCTGTACCATTTTTATAAACACATTGAAGTTGTGTTAGATGGGTAAGTATACGTCAGTAATCAAAATGCAACTCATGACTTTTTCTCCTTTTTAAATGAATGTTATTATGATATTGAAATAACATAAAGTGTTAATAGATCATCCAACTTAGACATTTGGTGTACACTTTGTAATAAACATGCAAATGCTGTTAGTTGATTTCTGCTTGTATTTAAAGTAATCCTTTTTTTAAAAACCTTTTTTTATTCTTTTGAGATTATCTTACCTCTTTTACAATCGTATCTCGCGGGTAAATGCCTATGGAACTGCAAGATATACATTTTCGCATATTTTCGCTATGCCGATTCAGGTAAAGCTTTAAGCAAAAAATCATATTCGCGATATCCACGTAGATGGTCGTACCATCTATGTGGATATCGCGAATATGATTCGCAGTTGATATTCCAAGTATTCTTTGAATTTCAACTGCAAATGACACCATGCATCATAGATACATCAAGAAAGTCTTTACTACTTCTGAAACTTCAAAACAGAAGTACCTTCATTTTTACTACTCAGCTATGTGGGAATTTTCTACAAAGGCGACAAAGGACGTGTGACGAAGCGAGTGAGCTATCGTTATGATGCATGTTACTTTGAGCTCTATATTTTCTTTAAAGCACTCGAGTAAAATGTCTCTAGAGGAAGGCTTTATCTCAATATGTGCATCGTTAATAAATAAAGCTTGTTACTTGCTAGCTTTGAAACGGTAATAACTGGATAAAATTTATAAAGTAAGTGAATCACTCTAACTGGTTAACTGTTGTAGTATATATTTTTGTATTGAATAGTTATATCGTTTTTAATAAACAGATAAAATTAAATTGTAGAGGTGTTCGTAACTCAGAGGCATCCAACAAATCGAGAGATCAGCGAGGTTAAACAACGTTACCATTAACGGTTAATAGATAGTTGATCATTTTGGAGAATACCTATTACACCCTTTCATGACTTGGAAAGACGTTAAGTCGTCAGTCCTACTCCTAATCTCTTTCCGATTCTTTCTGACTTTCTTATAAAAGACGACTCCCGCAGTAGGGTACAAGCCATGTGTCGGGGGATTTTACATACATACAAATCACGGACACAAAGTACACCCAGACTCGGAACAACATTTTATGGATCACACAAAGTGGTGTCCCGTGTGGGAATAGAACCCACAACCTCTTGCATAGCAATCGGACACACTCCCACCGCACCACAGAGGCAGTCAATTTCAGTCCCTTTAGATTTATAAGAGTTAGGAAGTAGAGTGTATTTGCCTGTGCACACACTTGTGTATAATATCTCCTGTGTGAGTGAGTGTATTTAGCCTCTGGTGAGAATAACCGCCATAATCTAAGTTGGCTACGAGGCGAAGCCATTATCAATAACGTCGAACAAACCAAAACGTAAAATTAGCTATAAAACTGACTTTTAATCTAGTTAACCGTGTAATACTCTTTCATTTAGTTAAAGAAAACGTATTTAAAGTAAAGTTTAAGTAAACCCCAGCTCGGTTTCTCGTCGCTAATCAGTGTAGTTAAGAGTGGTACAATTTGTTATCCAAGTTAACACTCGGTGTGGCACGTTGGTTCTAACGAAGTATTGACGTCACAAGATCACGACTTTGAAATATTTGTGGGCGCTTTTTTGTTTGCACTTAGGGTTATCGTGTATTATTTTATGTCGCCTAAATGTATATTCTTGTTGCATTGTTTTAAGATACTGTACCGTTATTTTGTGAAGGCTGCTAGTTTGGGTTTTTAAAGTTTTGAAGCAATTATAATTTGATTTTAATTTAAAAAAACATATCATAGTGATGGATTTAATCTATTTAAGTTTTTAAAATTTGTCAAGTTACATAACTTTTACTTATTTTGCTCCAATACAAAATTTAACAATAAAACATTATTGAATGTGGTACTTTGTACATGAATATATGATTTAAAAAAAATGATTGTCTGTTTAGTCGATTTACGGACGATAATTTTACGTGGTAACGTCGTAAGAAAACATTGATGATTTTAATAACAAACAACCATGCCTGTGAGATTTTTTTATTTTAATTTTATTTTGTTATTATTTTTTTCCAATTGATACAATTGCAATGCAATTGCAAAAATACATGCCGTTGCAATAGCAAAACATTGATGACATTGTAATAAACATCCATGCCTGTGACAGCTTTAGTGGACCCGGGCGCAATATTTCAGACCATTCGCGTTGTCCTGTCAATAACGTGACTGCTAAGCTACCAATCAATTACGTAACCGTTGCTACGTGACTGCTTAGTAACAAATCAATAACGTGACCGTTGCCACGTGACACTTTTTCGTGCGTGCACCCCATATAAGACATTATGACCTCAAAACCCGATAAATAAAAAGTATGATAGTAACTGACTGAAGCTATAAAGATATTTCATTTTAAGTATTTATTTATCGTAATATTCAGTTGTAAGAAAAAGATTTTATTGTTTTATTATTGCTATTAGCAAATGAATATAACTTTTATCTTAATATAAAAAAAAAGGTATGAGCAATAAAAAATATTAACAAAATGATAATGTCAACCCTAGTAACTAGTGCTCTAAATAAATACAACAAACTAAATTATCTGGACTTAACTCTAATTTGCTTACCACACATTCAGAAATTAACGGGTTTTACCTACACACCATAAGTAATCAATGACGCTCAAAATGTACAGTCAGAAGCCTCTTAACACTTACAAACTTTCAAATCATTCCTGCTCAAATAGCTGCTTCAATTGCGCAAGAATTTTATGATCATGACTATGATTTTTTATTTAAGATAATAAGCAATGTGGGATTCTGGGTCCCACATTACTAGCAATCCTGTGAACCCCTACAGTTAAGCTCAATAGCTTGTATTAGGAGTGGGTTCACACCGGTATTGTAATGGGTAGGATTTGATATATTCAATACCAATATTTTGTTATAGAAATAATAGAACATTATATAATATTATGTTCGAATATGACTACTTGATACGCAATCAAGGGAATCGCAAAAGTACCTTATTTTGAAGATGTTATTTCGTACATACTGGTCTATGCATGTGACACCAAAAGAATACCAAATATTGTTATATATTTATTATTATAATTAACAGTACAGTAATAGAGTACAGAATATAGAGACTAACAGTAGTTAACTGTTAGTCTCTATATTCTACTAAGAAAATAGAGACTAACAGTTAATAAGTAAAATATTGTTCTTATTTAATTTTTTTTTCATAAATTTTCTTCAAGAACGCAATAAAATTAAATAAAAGAGTACCTATAACATAAACGTCACTGGTCGTCTGTCTGTTTGTTTATTCAACTGCCGAATGATCGGAAGTATTCCAACCAAGATATCAAAATCATGATTTATTTCTCACCATACATCGTTACTTTTCAGAACCAATTTTCACATAAATTGCTTTCGTCAATACCAATTTTGCGAATGTCAAAAATGTTATTTATCGTTGTTTACCGTTTCGCGGCTATTTTAATAAACAGCCGCTTATATTTTAATCTGGCTGTATGCGAAACTTTGATTTACATATTTATAAAAAGATTTCTTGATACTATACTTATTTATGTTGATTAAAAATCTCTCAACAAAAATCTGAAAAAAAATTGAAACTAAAAAACCCACCTGCAAAAAGACAGAGGCAACAAAAGCATTCGGAAATCCAATATAAAGATTCAATATAATTAATTCATGCCTCTGACTGCATGATTTAAGAATTTAAAGGGTATCTTGTTTCTAGGTTTCTGCAGGCTTGTTTTTTTATTTTTTAATCTTTTTTTATTGATTGTACTTTTAAGTCATCGTAAGATAAATAAAATACGATTTAATAAGAACTATTTAATTTTTATTTATTACGTTGTTTTTTCAATTAATTGAAAGTGCATAAGACGCCGCATTTTTTTTTTTTAATAATTTTATTTACCTAGAAACATCGAGTCATCGAGATGAATCTAATGATGTATCAATTATGTAAAATCGGTTGAGCTGTTAAGGAGTTATGAGCAGACATAGGAACATTCAAAGGATACATACGAATACGCATTAAACACATAACCTGTATCAAAATGATAAGCTTTTTATAGAACAACTACGTCCACTAACAGACAAATATTTCATTTTTGAAAGATAGAAAATTTTTAAGTACAGACTCAGGTATCGAAACCGTGAACAGCTCTATCACAGAGCTTTGACTACCGGCTAGATGGCGCATGCGAGGGCCCAACTCGCGAGCATCAAAGGATAGAAAAAAATGAGGTCTAGTAACATAGTCCAGATAGGTGGTTCGATTTCGGTCCCAGTTTGGCTACGGAAGTCTCGGGTTCGATTCCTGGGTCTGGACTTCAAATTGTTCTATCTTTCAAAAAAGCAGTTATTATTGGAAAGAACTTGGCAAGAAATGCCTATAAAAATTACTTCAAGACAAATATTTATTTTATACTATGTATTGATTTCAGTTTTGGGTACAATGGCCATCCATGCGTGCTTCAAACCCTCTGCCAGCTTGGAGCTGAACCATTACACTCTGATGATGAAGAGGACCTCCTACACGAGATGGCTGTATTTGTACTTAAGTAAGTATTATCTTCACTTATTTCTAATACTGACCTCCGAATACTCAAACGATACTTAATTTTGAGTAAGTATTTCTGTCGCTGCTATTCACCTTTTAGTAATAACGACTGCTCGAAAGTTAACTGTGTCTTAAATCTTAATGAGATTTGAGTACTTCTAGTTGTTGTTGTTGGTCTAGTGCTTAGTGACCCTAACTGCTAAGCCGTAGGTCGTGGGTTTGATCCCCACCCAGGGTAAAACTGTTAGTGATGAGCACAATGGTTTATTCTGTGTTTGGGTGTATTACCTACAAGGTGTAACAGAAAGATGTGGTCATATTCAAGGGTTGGTATTTGCCCATGATACTGAGTGCATATACCTAATATTATTATATATTATTTTTTCATTCGTCTACTTATGAGTGAAAAAGTTATTCATTAAAAAAAGTTTAATTAAGGGAGTTATAATTCTTATGCCGTACGCCTTTCACTACTGAATTTTGATAAATATGCTATAACTATGTAATAATAGTGCAACCAGCTATGGCACCATGCTAGGTGCAATACTGACCACATACCCTATCCCCTGCTGAAATTTGACCACACCTTTCTGTTACAACCTGTAAAATAAAAATATCCAAGTATGTTTATCAGTTGTCCGGTTGCCATAGTACAAGCTCTGCTTAGTTTGGGATCAGAGGACGTTGTGTGAGTTGTCCCAAGATATTATTATCATTAAATAAAAATGAGTCATATTATCTCTCTTACTGAATAAATTTTACCGTTTTGTTCCATTTATTAGTAAGTCCTTAATACTAACTAACAAGACAAGTTCCAAACGGAAAGTTCAACGACCTATCGTGACAGCAAAGTTACGTCACATGATCTCGGCAACTGTGCCCAACTGGTTCTGAATTAGTCGCCTGAACTTGAAAATTACTTTGGTACACATACAGTTCGACGGTACCATGGCCCTTTGCAGGCGTTAACCAAACTTAAGGTAGTCAAGAGCCGCCTTCTTAAGCCGCTAATACAGAAAGACGGAACGTGCAGTAGAGCGTTTTAGCGAGCTATCACAAAATACCAAGGCTGCAGAATTATAACACATAGAATCTCGGAACAACTTTCGATAAAAGTGGTCCGAAGTTGTCTGTAATTCTCCGTCCGTGAGATTACCATCTGTACTCTCGGTATTTTGAGGTGCTATTGAGTGTGAATTATCGCGTGCTGCGTACACTTTCCAAGTTTTCACTCAAGCACGGCGTTATAGCGTACTAATCGGAGGCCGACAATCAAAGGGTGAGCCATCACATCAAAAAATGGGACACACCGCTCTTCCACTGATCATGCCGCCTTGCACCCTGTAAACGGTACTACAAAGACATCAGACGGAGAAGCACAAAATAGATAGGTGCAGAAGGCGGCTCCTAATAACGAGCGAAAACAGTCAGACACATAGACGCGCACGTACGAAATCTCGATCTTAACTCAGTCGAATGTGAACCGAAACTACGCAGACGCACGTTGAGAGCTCCGTCCGTACATACGCATTTATGTGTGTGGACTTCATGTTGATCTGTGAGCCGGCATTAAACGCCCCGCTGCACGCATTGCCTTTCCCAATTTGTGGCCTTAGGTATATTTGTTAGGATTGGGTCGGGGTAAGTCGGATGTTTTGATGTATTGCCTTCATAAGTTGAAAAGGAGTTAGTATATTGCGATAAGAAATTTGATTTGTTCCATAAAGATTAGACGAAATTATGAAAGAGTTGACACATAAAGATCTGTCACTGAAAATTTCTTCAGGGTCCAACAGGTTCTTTTTTCCGTTTTTGCGGGAAACCTGTGCAAACTGTCAAAATCTTGTCATTATGGTCAATAGAGAGCTGCGCTTAGAAATGCATCATGCGCGGCGGACATCTTTGAAAACGGAAAAAAGAATGTAAATAAGAACCCAAGTTTACAAACGTATTGTCAAATATTTTCGAACTTCAATGTAATCAAAAGATACTAGTAATAATACCTATAATAATCTAAAGTGTTTAAAAATTCTATAATTCTACTACGTGTCAATGGAAGACCCATCAAAATCCATTTAGCGTTTGCTGAGATATCTGACATAAACTGACAGCCACAATAAATGTTTATTTTAAAATGGATTTTTCCCATGACTTTGTCCATATAATAATGATTACGATATTTGTTCCAGCCCAATAAACGACGCTTCACACGCTATGTCAGAAGGTGACGAAACCTATCCTTACATCAAAGCGTACAAGGACGGTCAGGCCCATCAACCTTGCACCAAGTTGTATGAAGGCTGCTCTATCTCACTCATCGATGTTTTCACCAGGCTACATGATATATCGTGAAGACTGATTAATAAATGTTATTTGTACTTTTAAAGCGTTTTTTTTAGCATAAGTATTACAGGCGCCCTTAGTGTGAATTTCGATTACATTATGTTGCATTGATCTTTTTAAGTCTTAATATTTTTTATTCATAACTTTTAATTCATTTAAATTGCTCGATATTTTAGGGCAATTAGATAAAGCAGTTAGGCACTCAATATGAGGAGGTATTGAACCTAATGACCCTTGAATTTAATCGCACCTTTTTGGGATTCTGTAGTGGGAACCCTTACAGTTTCACCATATTTGTCCGTCCGCACCTTAGCTCTTGGTACTAGAAAGCTGTAATTTGGCATAAATATACAAATCAATTTAAATGTATGGAAGAAATCTTCGTCTCAGGCGGAACTTGAACCCGCGACCTTAGGGGTACCAGCTCTAAGCTGTTACCTATTCCGGCACCGAGACATGTCAAAGTCAAATGTAGCCTCCACGTGATACGATTTTATGGCAATCGTGATGTCATTCACCGTTTTCCTAAGGAACTTGTGCGGCTCTAACACAGATTTTTGATAATGCTGGACCTGAATATTACTTTTTGTATACCTTTTTGACCGTTTCTGTATACCTACCTGTCCATCTTATAAAGCACTCAGTCAAATGCTTTTGACAGGTCCAGGAAGCATGCATACACCATGCTCTTCCTGTCAACGTAATATCTGATAATCTACTTAAGACCTAGAATTGCACTGTCTGTGCAAAGCCCAGCTCGAAAACCAAACTGAGCATCATGCAGCGTGATGTGACGAATTAGAGTGCTATTAAGCAGACCATCAAGCACCTTGGCTATTATGGTTGGTAGGGAAATTGGTCGATAGTTTTTAATGTCTTATCTCCTTGCCTATTTTGGATAGTAGGAACCACTATGGTTTCAGTTAGCCCCTCGGGTAAGTGCCAATGACATAAGCATTAATTTAAAAAACATGAAGAGTACGCGCGTTTTTGTGCTGATATTGCAACGCAGTTCTACCAATCTATTCTACCTAATTCTATCAAATCTACATATATGTTTGAGTATCAAATGCTGAAGGCAGAGTTTAAAGTCGTGACTTGCTTAGATTTTGTACCTATATGAATACCAAACGCATAAAACGCAATAGAAAGTTCGTGTGAGCTCTAATTTTTCAGTAGTGTAAATACTGAAAAATTTGAGCCCACATGAACTTTCTATATAGTCGGGATAATGAAACACAAACTCATATTTATTTTCATAACATTATTTATATTTATCTGAATATTCCAACTGTCAAGCTTAATGGTCGACATTTGAAAATATCGTAGATCTATTACAAAGTAGTAGTACCTATAGAGGTACTCGTACCATCATAATACCTACCTACACACTTATATAATATTCTTATTCCATCTAGTTAAAAGAGGTAAAAGCCGGATATTTGCCCCACTTTTCAAAAAAGCTCTACAATAAAAAATATGAACATTTTAGGAATAAATAAATATATATCAAACTTCGTCTGCATAATTTTTTCCGGTTTTTGAAACACTATTTTTTTCATTGTTGCTCCGCTCCTATTGGTTGTAGCGTGATGTTATATCATATAGCCTGCTTCGATAAATGGGCTATCCAACAGTAAAATAATTTTTCATCAATCAATAATTTTATCTTTACTATCAGCCTAATTTTGTTAACATAATTATATATATTTAGGGAACTAATATTATTAAAAGGCTAAACCTATAAAAGGCAGCGAGCGCGGCCATCTTTTTTTAGTCGTTCGTTAGCTCTCGTTGAGGACGGTAGTGTTTGACGTGACTTGTGAGTGTTATTTTTGGTAAAGGTGTGATTAAGTTTGTAAGTACATAGATGTATTTTGTTTATTTAAGTGATTGGTGTTTTGTTTAGTATTTTTAATAATTTATTTGATTAATTGATTTCATTTTTATTGTAATAAATCATAATTATAATAGGGCGTAAGAGTGTTGTTTTTTTTTAACTATTTCCACTGTAGAATCCTAAATTCAGAAGTGGGATGTCTACCCACATAGCCCACTAATTTTCGTTTCATTTTTTCGTTGTTGACTGCTTGAATAAAACACCAAACACCCGTTATTTTTCAAATCTAAATCTTTTGCCCGTTATTTTTGTTTGTGTGTAAATATGGCTGATAGACAGCAAAGATCTCTTAACAAGTCGCGTCAACACGAAAGGGACCGTCGATCTCGCGACAGGTCTCGTTCTTGGAGTAGGCCTCGCTCTAGAAATAGGTCTCGTTCTCCGTATAGATCTAGACCGAGAAGTAGATCGCGATCGGATCGCTACCCTCGTAATCGAAACTCTGTAATGCAACATACGTTACAATCGATTTTGTCTCGTTTAAATACACTCGAAACCGAACGTTCCGCGTTACATAGCGCGTCTGATGGCCATCTAGTTCAAAATAGTGCGTCATTAAGGTCAAATACACCTCCCATGGCCACTTCAGAGAGACAACAGGCCCTTCAGGCTAAAGAATCAATGTCTGAAATTCCGTTATCAAGTTGCACCCACACGTCAAATATACCCGCGTTTGACAACACAGCAGTTGAAAGTCAAAGCATTAATGCGCGCGATCATGACGAACATTTAATGACAGCGTCTGCGCGAATGCTAGCCGAAGCCATTAGGTCAGTAAATTCGGAAAGAAGTCAAAGGTATTTCGTGTCTAACTTCGACCCCGCTATTCACGACATAGACGTGTGGTGCGAAGAGGTTGAAAGGGCTAGGTCTTCCAATAATTGGGGTGATTCGGAATGCCTATCACGCGTATCAATATGTCTTAAGGGCGATGCACGAAGTTGGTTAAACGAATGGGTGACTAATGACCGAACGTGGACCAATTTCATTAAGGAATTTAAACCCTTGTGTCCACGGAAGCTAGATTACGCAAACATCCTCTACGACGCGATGCGTGAAACATCCGATAAGTATAGTACTTACGCCGAATATGCGCGGAGGACGTTGTTACGCCTTAAAATAGTTAAAGGACTGAGTGACGAACTGAGTACTCTGATAGTTATTCGCGGCATCACAGATCCCCAAGTTAAAGCCTCTGCAGCTAATGCCAACCTACAAGCTAACGACTTAGTTTCTTTTCTATCAGTTTACGCCAAGCCTACCCGCACCAAAACAGATCGTCAACATTCTATTTCTAAGCCAAGCTCTAGTAGGCCTTTTAATACGAAGTGTTTTAACTGCGGACGGCAGGGACATAAATCCAGGCACTGTACCATGAGGCCCAAAACAGATCAGACTTCAAATCAGGCTAACAGTAGCGCCAATAAGTTAGTTTGCAATTTTTGTAAGAAACCGGGACATAGTGAAGACGTCTGTTTCGCTAAGGATAGGTCAGGCTCTCGTAATAAGCGAAACATAAACTTATGTAATCCACCTGTAGTCGATTCTTGGCGAAGTAACGATCTTAAAACTGCAATAGTGCAGGGTATCCCCGTCGATGTTCTTATTGATAGTGGCGCATTGAACATCTCATTAGTTTCCTCTGATGTGTTGAAATACTTCACATGTGAACGTAAACCTAGGTCTTGTATTTTAAAGGGAATCAGTGACGCGGTTGTCCAGGCGGACTCTTATGTTACATTGACGATCGAGTTCGACGAAATATCCATTGAAGCCGATTTTGTCGTGGTACCGCAACTGAAAACCCCCTTTATTATAGGGACCGACATTCTCAACCGTGACGGTATCACATACATCCGCACCAAGGATAGACAGTATCTGACCCGAGCCATTGACAAGGTTGTCCATGCTGCATCCCTTGATGAGATTTCACAGATTAACACACCCCTTACAGGCACGGAGCTTGAATGCCTCCTAGGCTTAATTAAACAGTTTTCATGTTACTTTATCTCGGAAACTGCATCAACAACTGTGACGACTGGCAAAATGTCAATCAAGGTTACGGACGATACACCTGTCGCTTACCGACCATATAAACTATCACACTCAGAGAAACTCAAAGTCCGCGAAATCATACGCGATCTTAAAGATAAGGGCATTATCCGCGAGTCCAATTCTGAGTATGTTAGTCCTATTATATTAGTTAAGAAAAAAGACGGAAGCGACAGGATGTGCGTCGATTATAGGGCACTCAATCGTCTGACTGTTAGAGATCGGTACTCTTTGCCACTCATACACGACCACATAGATAGATTGGGCAACTTTAAATACTTAAGCAGCCTTGACATGGCCACTGGATTCCATCAAATGTGCTTTGTATGAGTTATAGTATCGATGAGGGTATTCAGTTACTGGAAAAAGTGTTGCGAACGTTGACAAGATCAGGTTTTTCTTTAAACTTGCGAAAGTGCTCGTTTTTGTCAACTGAGGTGGAATACCTAAGCCGTGTCGTTAGTCAGGGTCAGGTAAGGCCGAGTCCCCGTAAAATTCAAGCTCTAGTAGTCGCACCGGCCCCCCGGAATATCAAACAAAAGACGACGCAGACTTCAGCCCTGAAGCTTCTGGTGGGCGCAGACACTACGTCTGTCATCTGTACGCTGATCCGTGACGTCGCAAAAGTACGGCGAGAGTTGAGCAGAAGTAGAGCTTCCCAACTGCTGACACCGACAGCGACGGGCACCACGCACGTTTAGTGTCGGCGACATGGCCTTCGTAATTAAATATTCTCAGTCCACAGGAAAACTAGACCCCGGCATGCGCGGTCCCTATCGTGTGATTAAAGTGCTACCCAGCGGCTGTTACCAGTTGAAACTTATTAGTGGCTCGTATGGCAAAACCACACAGGCAGCCGCTGAGTACATGATACCCTGGAACGGCGAGTGGTGTCCAGAGTCATGTGCAGCCTTCTTTGACGGTGAGACTAGAGTTACGTTATGCGTGCCGATTTGGTGAGTTACTTTACTGTTAAACATTTAATTGTCTCATTCTCATAACCCTAATCCCTTTTATTTATTTACTAAATTCACTAGTAGATTAGCTTCCTGATCGGCGCATATATCCAAAGCTCGAATATACGTGTTGGACGTGCGATTCAGTGATGCCTCCGTCCACACACGTAATGGACGTGCGATTCAGTGATGCCTACGTCCACACATGTTATGGACGTGCGATTCAGTGATGCCTCCGTCCACACATGTAAAGGACGTGCGATTCAGTGATGCCTCCGTCCACACATGTAAAGGACGTGCGATTCAGTGATGCCTCCGTCCACACATGTAAAGGACGTGCGATTCAGTGATGCCTCCGTCCACACATGTAAAGGACGTGCGATTCAGTGATGCCTCCGTCCACACATGTAAAGGACGTGCGATTCAGTGATGCCTCCGTCCACACATGTAAAGGACGTGCGATTCAGTGATGCCTCCGTCCGCGTAGACATACCTATAATGAGAGGTTATGGTCTATGGAGTGTTGACGTGCGATTCAGAGATGCCTCCGTCAACCCCAGTCAGTGGGGACGCCTACTGGCTGGTCTGTTCACAGATGCAGTGCTACATCACCAGAAGCTCGCTACGCCGGTTGCGAAAACTATGGGATCCGATGAGAGCTCTCATTAAATGAAATGCCTATTTTTATAGATCGCATGAGTTTTGCATGTGTATTTATTATGCCAGCAGTCTCTTAAATGCAGTAATATTTCAGATGACGAAGCATGTGCCGTCATCGCAGGACCATCATCCATGCTTGACCGAGCCGAACCTGAGGCAACTGTCTCCACCGACGCAGATGAGCATCCAGTACGCGCCGAGGACGACGCATCGTCAGGATAGGCCGATTTAGGGAACTAATATTATTAAAAGGCTAAACCTATAAAAGGCAGCGAGCGCGGCCATCTTTTTTTAGTCGTTCGTTAGCTCTCGTTGAGGACGGTAGTGTTTGACGTGACTTGTGAGTGTTATTTTTGGTAAAGGTGTGATTAAGTTTGTAAGTACATAGATGTATTTTGTTTATTTAAGTGATTGGTGTTTTGTTTAGTATTTTTAATAATTTATTTGATTAATTGATTTCATTTTTATTGTAATAAATCATAATTATAATAGGGCGTAAGAGTGTTGTTTTTTTTTAACTATTTCCACTGTAGAATCCTAAATATATATTATTTATTTGTTATTATATTCAAGAAAGGGATAGGTGTCTACTGTGGCGGATAGTTAACTAACGATGAAATCGGTTGCGGGGATACTTGCCTGATGCAGGGATATACTCTTCACAGTGATTTTTTAAAGGAGAAGCTAAATTTTAATCATATTTCTAAAAATTGTATTGTTTTTATTGTTTTAATACTTAAAACGGTATACCCGTTTTAAGTATTAAAACAACAAAAACACAACAAAAAGAGTCTTCCAAATTTTAAGTTAGATAAGTTTAGATGACTTACTAAGTTCAACTTATTTATACCTACTCACAAAAAACATTACGAAACCCTGTGGGTCAGTCTGATATGTTGATAGTTATAGTCACAAGAGGTTGGGAAACACCTAAAAAATAATTCTATACTTGCTTGCCAAAAAAATTATGCTTATGGGGCAAGTATATAATTAGGCATTATATACTTGCCCCCTAGAGAATAGAGCATGAAACAGTAGGGTACTATCCGCCTAAGTAAATAGGGTGACTATCGATACTGATAAGTATCAGTAGGCCTTGTAATTCGCGAAAAACTCTTTAACAATACAACGTAATTAACAATGTAATTTAAACTGTAATGCATGCAAGGAAACAAACAAATGTCTGAAACCGCAGTCAGAAAAAAAAAATATGTGTGGCACTCGGGGACTGCCGCGGTAAAGCTATTGCATAGCATTTTTATCAACTTAAGCAATTAAAAAAAAAAAAAAAAGTTATAAATGTTTTTTTTATTTTGAAATAAAAAAAAACAATGTTTTTAATTTTTTTTTCTTTCATTATTTTTTTTCAAAAAGAATAAAAAAAAATTTAAAGGTTTTTTTTATTATAAAATATTTTTTTTTTCTTTTAAAATATTTTTATTTTTTATTTTTTTAAATTTAAAAAATGTTTTTACTTTTTTTTTCTTTAATTTTTTTTTTAAAAAAAGCATAAAAAAAATTTTAAAGTTTTTTTTTTATTATAAATTTTTTTTTTTTCTTTTTAAATTAAAAAAAAAAGTAATTAAAAGTTCTGCTATTCTGTTCTGTCACCGCTGTGCCCGTCGGAGCATGACGTTTTTTCGTTACGGAATTTCTGGATTCGGTCCCCGCGCTCAAGGCCCGCGATAGAAGCTATGCAATAAGCTTAATAAAAAAATATACAATATAAATTACTCATCAATATAATTTCGACGCCCGTCAAAGTATCGCCGCAATAGATTTTTGCTCACACCGACAAGACAATTGCGCTTTCTCTGAGTCCGTATTCACTATGTTTTTTTTTGTTTTCGCGACAAGCCCGCCAAAATTGGCGCATGCGCGGTGCGTTCAAAGATGTCTGCGCGCATGGGCGATGCATTTCTAAGCGCAGCTCTATATACCATTATGACAGTTAAAAGCGCGGGCTTGACGCGAAAACAAAAAAAAAAACATAGTGAATAAGGTCCCCGCTGGTTTGCATGGCAATAAGATCTTCTAGAGGGATACTTCTAACCATAGTAAAGCTCTTTCACCACCGACATCCCTAACATAGTCTATTCAAAACTGGGGCAACTATCCCACTGGGGCATCTATCCAGGTTTTACCCTACCGTACACTTAAGAGCTATTTACACGATGCAAGTCTTTTACCTGTTACATTTATTTAAATTGAAGTAATAAAAACTTGTATGATCTAAACAACATGTTGGCATCGTGTAAACGATCTTTTCATTAATTGCATTCAATTATGCATTTCAAATGTACAAAAAAATGGCATCGTTGGAGTCGTTTGGAGTTCGAGTTTTCAGTTTCTACATTTTTAAAGTACTATTTATGCTTTTACACAAGACCACTACTGCAATGTTGTAAAATATACTTCCTGTCCTCTTCCATTCAACTCTTTACTTTGTATGTACTGTCTAAGAAACTGGAGTTTTATAAGCACTAGAATACTTTTTATTATCGAACTCTTTTTGGTACTTTGTTAAAAACAATTGCGATCAAAAACTCTTCCGTAGTAAAACGTGTACTTTTCCTTTTTGAAGGTAAAAAAGGTCTTTAATCGCAACTGTTTAATGCGAAACAAACCCTTCTGTGAATATTACAAAATGCCAAACGAATGTAGCGTCTGCTCTCCGATGTGAGTAAAGGTGTCCAGCACTGAACCTTCGCACTCCGGGAACAACTCCTCACAATCGATGCCTATCTCTCGGCCGAGGCGCTCAGCTGCGTGATACTCGTTATCAGTATGATGAGACAGAGCATCTGTAGTTGTTGATGGCCTGGAAGTTTAAGTTAGGAGATTAACAACCAAATACAAATGCCACTAACTTATAAGACCCTGTTTTTTCTCATGCTGTCACTGTCACTTTTAGGCGGATAGTGGAGACATAGATACTTATCCACTGAAAGTTTAATATAAACAAAATCGAATTGCACCGATCGTGGTCACGAGTCGACCCTTGACCACGATCGGTGCAATTCGATCGAAACGGAGGGTAAATAAAAGTTTTGTACCTTTAAATAATTCACGCGATTAAGTCCCGAAATAATGTATCTAATATGTATAAAAATCGCGAAAGTTTAAAAACAAAGTTTAATATAGCTTGAGTTTACGGGGGTAAGAAACGCACCAATATACTACTAACGTCATACCAGCCAAAACCAATGGAGATTATACAATAAAAGCAACAGCAGCCGTAGCCTAGCTCGCAATTGTGAGGTCACGGGTTCGAATCCTACCCATTATACTACCGACGTGAACCCACTCCTAACACAAGCCTGTGAGCTTACCTAGAGGGGTTAACAAGATTGCTAGTAAATGGGACGCAATCCCACAGTGCTAGTTATCTTTAAAAAAAAATCAAAAGCAGAAGACATTAGTGTGTAGAGACAAGAGCTGTACTTTCTCTGTCTCCTCTATTGCCATAGTCTTAAAGTCATATCATAGGGAAATCATACACGATCGAGAAGATTTTTATACTATTCGTTCCTAAACCGACGTCTTTGCAACTTTATTTTATTATTTATTTTTTATTAAAACTTTATGCAAAGAATTGTACAGAGGCGGATTTAATGCTAAAAGCATTATCTGTCAGTCTACCGCAAGGCGATGTTAACATGACGTTACATTTAACCATACCAATAAAACTAAAAACAGAATAGTATAACAAATCCTTATTAAAGATATTTACATAAACATATAATACACTGACGGACTTATAAACTGCATCAAAGTAATAGACGACTTTGAAATAAATATTTTAACCAAGTATGCAAACTTTCTATACAGATTTAAATTGAAACCTCTAGATTGGTTCGTGAACTTTAAAACAGCGTAGGATCATATCTTTAAGTTTAAGTTTATGTACTGGAAAGGACCTTAAGACCTTTTTTGAAGAAAAAACAGAAGTTTAAGGAAAAATTGTTTAATTAAAAAATTGGTTTTAACAATAGACACAAACTTTATGCAAGGGTTTATTTGTGTTTTAATAAGGTGTATTACCCCCACGTGCCCTTATTACGGATTCTAATCGGTTCCGCATAGATTTTATAAGGGTTTTTAAAAGATCTTGCGGAATATTGTCCCATTCTTCTGAAAGTGCTGTTCTTAGTGCTGCCACTGTCGTAGGCGAAGGGTTTCTCGCATATACAGCTCTTTTTAAATTGTCCCAAACATGCTCGATGGGATTAAGATCCGGGCTGCGTGCTGGCCAATTCATTGTACGTATCCCAACCTCTTCGCAATAATGTTGAACTTGTGCAGCTGCATGCGGCCGGGCATTATCCTGCATTAAAGTAAAATTTTCGCCTATGAATCCCATGTAAGGCACCACGTGATCTTCTAATATCTCTGTTATGTAGCGATGTGCTGTCAAACCCCCTCTATTACCGTTTTGACGGACCATGTCTATGAACACAAGTTCTGTTCGCCCGTTCATCGATATGCCACCCCAGACCATACATGAACCGCCTCCAAAAGGAACACGCTCCTCAATGCAACTTTGAGCATATCGCTCCCCACGTCGACGATAGACTCTTCTGCGACCATCTGCACCATATAAACATGTCCTACACTCGTCCGTGAACAATACAGAGGCCCACTGCTCTTCTGTCCAATTCAGGTGATGACGCGCAAATCTTAAGCGAGCTTGTCTGTGAGCTGCAGACAACTTTGGACCATTTGCTGGTCTAAAAGGGGTGATAGCCGCTTCCTTTAACCTTCTTCTTATTGTTCGTGCACACACGTTTTTTCCACGCACTTCATTAAGCTCGGTTTTGATGTTAACTGACGTGAGGAAACGATTTCGCAGGGAAGTTGTAACAATAAATCGGTCATCACGACCTGTGGTTGCTCGAGTTCTGCCTGTACCACGTCTCCTACTGTAAGAACCTGTCTCTACAAACCTTCTGTATATTCTACAAACCGTAGACTGGTTTAAATTTAAATTTCTACCAATCGTTCGTTGATCCAAGCCCTCCCGCACCAATGCTACAATTTGTGCCGCTTGTTCGGACGAAGTATCCATATTATGGTTCAAAAACTCTCGATGTGTTAAAAAACTAACCCAACAATTATGCTGGTAACAATAATTCAATTGACCAAACAAAAAAAATCAATGAGAATTAATTTAAAACTTTGCTATAAATAACACGCAAATCTGATACTACGAGTAAATTTTCTTTTCCCGGCTATATTCATTTGTTTTACCGCAGTTCTATTTTTAAATTTAATTTTTTTTTAAGATTAAGAGCCAGTCTTTCCATATTTATATAATTTAATCTAAAAAGTTTGCATACTTATTATAAAAAAATCCTTTTAGAGTAAACCTGAACTTTGATGCAGTTTATGAGTCCGTCAGTGTACATGCATACCATAAATACATATATACCTTCATATATTACAAATAGGTTACAAATGTTGTGGGGATTCAAACAGTTCATCGAGGAACAGAGTACGTACTTTCCATATAAAATTAAGGCGATTAGGTGCCAATCTTATTTCGGATCGCAGCGCATTCTAGAGGGAAACAAACTGAACAAGGAAAGAGGTACCAAGTAATGTTGTATAACCTCGAGATATTATATGGATCTGCTCGATCGCCACTGAGTCAGAGACCACAAAATACCAATCTGAAGAATATAGAATACGGTTGAAGTCGTAAGAGGTTAATGACCGCTTCTTTTACTGTTCTTAGATATATCTAATGATGTAGACAAAACCAAACCTTTAGAAAACTTCCGAGCAAAAGGGAGCTCAGGTATTTAGTAACCAAAATCTTATTTCATTAAGGAGATTTAATAACTTAAGACCCAATTAGAGTGTTTATCGATATTTTAAGCGTAATTAATTAACTAGAGTGTAGTACCCTTGTTAAGGATTAATTTGCAAACAAAGACGATGTTTTAAAGCGTTAGAATGTCGTAACCTTGTCGGTTTATATACAACATATTTTCAAACTTATATCAGTACCCTGAATTCTCAAAGGATAAGGACTTGGAGATGGTTTCCAAGATATTTCTGGTTTCCAAAATATTTCTGTCGTCACTATCGATGTTTCAGTAAAAACACCGGAGAGTTCAATGTCATGACAAATCAAATTTCTCGCTCTAAATCCATAGCATGTATGTGACACGGTTAGTTAGTTTTTGATAATTACGGTGCAATTAACAGCAATTATCCTTATGATTAGGCTACTAAGTGCCTTCGGTATCCGTTATCCATAAGCGCATAAACAACGGCTAAAGTAGGTACTTAAAATATTATGAAAATATACATATATATTACGGGTCTTAATCGCGTGAATAATTCAAGGTAAAATACCTAGTTTATTGCTCGACGTTTCGACCGTATTGCAACGGCCGTGGTCACGACAAAAGTCGGCCATAAACAACGTAAAACAACCATAAAACAACAAGACCCGTAATATTATATTTTCATAATGTGTACAAATTGCGAAAGTTTACCAAAACTTAAAATATTAATAAGAATGAACAATCATGCTCATCACACACAGATGGGAATCGAACCCACGACCTTTCGCTTAGCACTCCGAATTAACTAAACAAAATGAACACTAACTACTACCTTTCCTGGTGCTGAACCAAGCTGCACCCTTAACCCTATATAACACCTTCGTTTTATAATGCTATACAAATAGCTAACATGAAAATCTAGGAATACTATTTCTTGAATTCTTATGTTAGCTTAGCTATTTGTTAAGTTATAATAATATAACTTAACAAATAGCTAAGCTAACATGGCCATACTGATGTTGTATTAATACTTTGCAATAATGCAAGGTATTAATACAACATCAGCATGGCCAAAGTACAAAACCTTAATCTTAACCCGTCAACACCATGCACAAATAAATGATATATCATTCATAAATAAAACGGTACCTAAATCCTTTCATTCCGTTAGTGACTTACGTGAATAGTATATGTCCAATTTCGCCGAGCAACCCGTTTTCATGGGTGAATGGTACCTCGGCAGCCTCACAGATTGTTCGAAGCAAGCACGGCCGGCCTGAATACCCGTACCTGAAGTTTCAATAGGCAACCTTAGTAAAATATTATACTTTCAGAGCGATTCTTGTTAACTCTTTATAAAGGTTTCACTTATAGTAAATTATGTTTTCATTCGGCTTTTGGTGAAAAAGCGACGGTTATTTTAGTTGTGTCACTCTGGGTCGAATTCTTTCGCTATAAATTTAGAAAAAGCGGTATTAACACTAAATAATTCATTTCTTCTGTTATTTTTATTAGTGGAAAATTTGCTTTTTGGTAATTTAAGGAAACAACTTTTTTTTGCCTTTACCTGTTATAATAGTAATGATAGAGGTTGCAAATATAGATTTGATATAAGTAGCCAGTTTTGACAAACATTTGGTTAACTATGCTAATACTAGCTGACCCGCGTGAACTTCGTATGCGTGAATTTTCCCCGTTTTTACAACATTTTCATTGCTGCTCCGCTCCTATTGATCATAGCGTGATGTTTCTTCTCTCTCTCTCTCTTCTTGAGCCTTTCTCGATAAATGGGCTATCCAACAGACTAAAAAAAAATCAATTCGAACCAGTTGTTCCTGAGATAAATTTGATCAAAAAAACAAATAAACAAACTTTTCAGCTTTATAATATTAGTATTTCTTTTTTTTTTTTTAAATGATAACTAGCAATGTGGGATTGAGTCCCACATTACTAGCAATCTTGTTAACCCCTCCAGCTAAGCTCAAAGGCTTGGGTTAGGAGTGGGTTCACGTCAGTAGTATAATGGATAGGATTCGAACCCGTGACCTCACGATTGCGAGACCGATGCCTTAGCCATTAGGCTACCGCCGCTTTGTCTAGTATTAGTATAGACATGCGATGATCTCAGGCAATACTGGTCCGAATTGAAAAAATATTCTACTGTTGGATAGCCCATTTCTCGAGGAAGGCTATAGGCTATATAACATCACGCTACGACCAACAGGGGCAGAAAATTAACGCAGCCAAAGTTGCGCGGGCTAGTAACCTGATAAAATATCAAGCCATGTATTCAAATTTTGATTCTGATATTTGGATATAACTAAACATTTACAAAGGTTTGTGACCTACTATGACGATAAGAAAAAAAACAGTAATGAAAATAACTTTATGCTGACCTATTATATGATGGGGGCGTACAAATAAATAAGGCTCAATTGCATTGAATCGGAAATGCAACATTTTTTTTATTAGTTAGAACGCAAAATAATCAGTGTTTTATTTAGGTTCTGGGCTAGAAAACTCGCCTGAATACGAGCGAAAACAGCATTCCACCAATCTGTGGCCTACTTCATAGAACTTTCAAATCGTTACAACGAAATTGAACCAAAGTTCTCTGATATTGTATATTTATTTCATCTTATCTAGTTTATTACGATATGTTTAGTATTTCTAGAAAAATAATAAAGTTAAATTAATAGTTACTAATAATTATAATTACCTTTCAGCCATACGCTCAATGATCTTATAAAAGTCCCATCTATTCATTCTCTGTGGTTCTTCCTCTTCCATGGCATTCTGATCAATCATTTCTTGTCGTTTAATAGCTTCATCCAAAGACAATTCGCTTTCTGTTCCTACTTCTGCAGTAAGACCACCCTCAGCATAAGCCAAAGATCGCTTTCTTCTATGTTCATCAAACGTCAGATCAACTAAAGTATTGTTATCTCTTTCTAGCTCATCATTAACAGCATCTTCATTATCTTCTCTCGCATCTAACCGTCTAGAATCATCTGAGTCGATTTCATTTGAAACATCTTTAGGCGAGTCGCTATTGTCCATATCCCTGGAGACTGTTTCAGCGAAGCCGTATATTCTGCTTGTATATTCTGAACTATTCGTAGGTAGGTCATACTGGAATTTTATTACTGTACCTACTGTGACTGAAGCTTCTTTCAAATCTACGGGAATACCCAGACCAATGATGAACTGAAAAATAAATGTGTAGTTTAAATAATTGAATGCTGGTCAAATAATAACTTGCAAATCATTTATATCAATATGTCCTACTAACGGAATTTGTAATTTCATTGGTAGCATTAACACCAATTTTGTGATTCGATAATTGTTGAATATTTCTGATGCTTTCACAGTCAAGTCAATGAACTAATTTTAATAATTTTCGCTAGCGTTACGGGTGGACACTAGGTATAATGCTGAACATTAAAAAAAAACTATTAGATCTTCACATATAGGTATGAAACGTTATCCAGTAAAGTTATAAGATATGTAAGTGAAACGAATTCTATTTTTCTCTACTCACTTATAATCAGAAATTAAAACACAACAGACAACAGATGTAGACTAAAAAGACATTCAGATCGAAACAAAATAAGCGTGTTAAAAATCTCCTAGAGCTTAATTAAAAATCTCAGCACAAATTTTGGACTCTAAAGTATAAAAATCCAACGTTGAACTCATGCAAATTTCAACGCACACTTTAGAAGAATAGAGACAAAACATGTCAGGCGAAACAGAAAATAAATTTAAAACAAAAACTCTCATGGCACGCTTCAAAAGGCAGACAGAAGCTTAATTGCATTTAAATTCACGAACAAAAAAGACACTGCTTCGTTAAGCCCTATCCGTTGTGCAAAGAAAACATCATTTACTTAAGTTAAATCAGGTACGCTATGTAAATTTGGATGGATTTGTTCTAATAAGATAGGAAGACGTACCTGTGCTCGCGCTGGGCCGCCGTCGGGGTACACGAGGTAGCGTTTCTGCCTTCCCGCGTCCACGCCAAATAGCGAGAACAAATTGAACAGAATTAAAGCGAGCAACATCGTACTTCGTTTTTACGTCGATTTGGAGCGCACCAGCACCGTCAAAGTGTAAATACTGTATAAGATAAAATGTTAGAATGTTTACACAGAGCCTACAGCCGTGTCTGTCTAATGAACCGTTATGTTTTCCCAGTGATTTGCCTGTACCGAACGGCCCAGATGCTGCTAAAGTCGAGGTCGAGTTTTACCTCTAAAACTTACATACCTTTCCTTAACAAAACATTACACATAACGATCGTTCTAGGTGTGCGTATATTATGATGCTGAAAATTCTTAGCTTGAAATTCGTAGTATTTATAATCAAACGACAAACAGGAAATGAAATTACAAACATGCAGTTTATTTGAAATAGGTCAAGAACCTTTTTTATCGTCTGGCTCGTTATTTTAATAGGATCAAAATGATTCTGAAGTGATTTTTATAGTTGTAGTTAAGAAAACGATTTACTTTTGTAAGTAATCAATTGAGGCCATTCTTTTCTTTCTTTTTCACAACATTTATACTTATTCATTAATTAGCAGTAATTTGGCCAATATTTAAGCACATATAGTTTTTACATTGTAAGTGGATGATTCTACTATGACCCATTGAGGTGGATATATTCAATCTCATGTATTCTTTACAAATACAATAATTGCATTTTTAAAAGATAGAAAAATTTGAAGTCTAGACCCAGGAATCGAACCCGAGACTTCCGTAGCCAAACCGGGGCCAGAAGCGAACCACCTATCTGGACTATGTTACTAGATCTCAAATTTTTCTATCCCTTGAAGTAATTGGCAGATAAAAAAAGAAAGAAATGCCTATAAAAATTATTCATGTATTCTTGTTTTAATACATTTACCCGACTGTTTATCTCTTGTTTTTGCATCAGTCCTATAACATGGTGTATTTTATAATGGTGGCAGCTCCTTACCTACATATACAGTTTATAAACAAAGAAGCATTGTAAACATTGGCAATTTGAAAAGTGGACGCGAGTTTTTATTACCTCGGTCTTTTCTCCGGCTTTACCTATTGTTTGCGAACAGGTATTACTTTTATATAAGTTACAAATAGATAGTTTAAGATGACTTCATCATCAGATCATACAGTTGGACGTCGTGGAATCTTTGAGTCGTCGTCCGAATTTCACGGTTTAAAACTATAAGAGTAACTAAGTAAAAAAACGATTTTATCACACAATTACAAGTGTAACTTACACGGGTATAAGCGCGATACATCGCCATGGATAACACATTACACTATTTTTTAATTGATTTATTTTTTATTATATTCTGTTATTTCTTTTTGTTTTAATATTTTATGTAATTCTTTATTGCTGTGACTTATGTGGTTCAACAAATAAATGTTTCTTTTCTTTTCTTTTCACATTGCTAAGAATACAACTAATTTACTGAAATTATAATAATATATCTCGGGACAACTCACACAACGCTATCTGATACCAAACTAAGCAGTGTTTGTATTATGGCAACCAGACAACTGATAAACATACTTATATATTTCTAAATACGTACATATTATAGATAAATAACACCCAGACACAGAATAAACCATCGTGTTCATCACACAAAGTTTTATCCTGGGTGGGGATCGAACCCACGACCTCTTACTATATACACTCTATACACTCACACCGCGCCACAGAGGCTGTCAAACGTGGGTACAGTGTTACCATGTCCTAAATTTGATTTACAGTGATTTTGCCCAAAAACTACGGTAGATTCTAGTGGATTGCTAAAAATTACGGTGACTATACTAAATACGAATTTTTAATAACAAAGTTGCTTGGCAACCATTGACAAAAGTATTAAAGATTGGATGGTTGCTAAGCAACTTTGTTGGTAAACATGTCATATATATTCGGCTTTAGTACAGGCTCTGAAAAAACGAAGGGACTACTTTCAATTAAACATCCATTTTAGCACACAAATGACTGTTCAAAATACGGAAAATAAACATTACATTTATGAAAAAGTGAACACAGAAAAAAAACACAGAAGTTACGTAAATGTTAAGAATCAACGAACTTCTTTTGATACGGTAATTTACCTGCTTTAAAAAATGATCCGAATCAGACTAACATTTTCTCATTTTTGTAAGTATTCTTATTCAATTTTTTATCAGGCCTTAAGTTGACGCAGCTTTGTTCACGCCACTTGATAGACTGTTGTCTTAGAACATTCCCTTTTTTATAAAGCAACTTATTATTAGTCTGTTACGTTTTTTTTATAAAGCTCACTTTGCTGTAGATACCTACATAAAAATGTGAACTTAAAATTAACTGTCTACAGAGATTGAAAGAGTTAGAAAATTATATAACTCACATACAAAAAAACCCTGCATCGTTCGCACTATTTTTTGTAACATTATGTATTTAAGATAAAATGAACAAAAAAGTATCGAAGCTACCAGAATTTTTGACGTCATTTTGTGAAAGGCTAACCATTGGACTGGACAGTTCGTGATAAGTATCCACCAGTGTTAACGCATGACCTTAATAGGTAACTAATATTTCAATTCTGCATATTTAATGTAATATCATGTTGAAAGTGTTTCAATTCCTGCTAATAAGCAGTACCTTAAATACCTGCGAGTCGTATTCAATAGAATACGACTTGCAGGTATTTAGCTATCAGCAAAATATCTGGCCTAATAAAGGCCCGTCGATGTTGGATAAAATACAAAAGGACCACACACCACATCTATATTAAATGTTATCAAAATACTACAAGAGATTATCGCAAACAATTACATTTATGCCCGGTTCAAAATTAATAAATAAAAAACCACAGTGAAAAAGTTAAACTCCCAACATTTTAAATACATGCCAGTGTGAATACACCAACATAGAAATTATTCTATCACCATAAACTCTCATAAAGCAATCTAAAGACCAAACCACACGACACGACTACACAAGGGAATTTTCATCCCAGCTTTCCGCATTAGAATTTTCTCCTCATTTTTATAAGTTACCAGTGCCCGGTGCATTTCTCCTGCAAACATTTGCCCCGACTATGTACTGAAGCCACCGCATCAAAGTTAAGACCCCTTTGCACTGTGCGAGCCAATTTATTGAAATGAAGGGTTAAAATAGGATTCTGCGGTTGCATACGGCCGCTGCAATATGTTCAACACATGTTCTGCTTGCTTGTTATAATTGGAGAGTATCTATTAATACAAACAATTTTTTTTCAATACAATAATTGCATTTTTGAAAGATAGAATTTTTTTAAGTCCAGACCCAAGAATCGAACCCGAGACTTTCGTATGCCAAATCGGGTCCAATTACTTAATTTATACTTAATAATTAATGCATTTTTTAAAGATAGAAAAAGAAAATCTAGCCGATGGTTTAAGAACTATTACGACTTTTGTTATTGCTTCTTTACAGAGAGCATTTAACAAATTATGAAATTTGCGGTTTAGTAACATAGCCCTCGATAGATGGTTCGATTCCGGCCCAAATTTGGCATAAGGAAGCCTCGGTTTCGATTCCTGGGTATGGACTTCAAATTTTTCTATCTTTCAAAAATGCAATTGTTATTAACTAAGTATAAATAAAGTAATTGGCAAGAAATGCCTATAAAAATTCCTTTACATTTTTTTCATTTAATTATGATGATGCATTTGCATCATCTAGAGAAAATTTTGATTGGTTAGGCTGTTTTTTTTATTTTGTGGCATTATTCCTTCTTAGAAAAATATTTTTATGATATGTATTTTTAAGCAAGTCACCAGATACGACGGAAAATTTAACGGTACTTTGTTCAAAAGTCTAGAGAAAAATATGTTAAATTGAGGGACAGGATACTAGTTTATCTATAAATTATAAAATCTCGGCTTCTCGCGGATTCTACACACTGGTTTTTTCCACATTCTGTAAACATAATATGCATGTTGACAAGAATTTTTCGGCCAAAAAACTCTAAATTCAAGTAAACATCATATACAAATCCCTACCATAAAAATTAGGAATACGACTTTACTTCTATTTAATGACAAGACTCTTTCCAATAAATATAAAACATAATAAAGTAACACAAAATCTCCTTAATCTATCTTCATTCAAAAAATACGGAGCTCTCCCATAAAAATCATGAACAGTGTCAACATATTTATTTTCCAGAGCTGATTTCCATTACAAATTATACACCTCAAAGCAAATTGGCTTTTATGAGTTATGTCGACAGTAATTAAATTATTCTTAATTTTTTCCCCCGTCTTTCAAATTGGGTAGCAGATTGCTTAACAATCTGTTTAATTAGCACATCCTTCGTAATCTAATTATGGCGGCATAAGTGCTTCTTTATTGTTTGATTTCTTTTCTTTTGAATTTTCTTTGTAATTCCTACTTTATAAGGTATCTACGGTAAGGAATTTGTGTTTTTACTCTCGCTTTGTAGTACATGTTTTGTCATATAAAAGTGTCCTGAAAAAGTAGTCAAACAAATTGTGAGAGACATATTTCCAGCTGTGGATTGATAAACACTGATTATGATGTACCATCATAATCGTCTACTGCTGGACATACACCTTTCCGAATTTTCGCCACAACTTCCGGTCCTTAGCCTTCCGCATTCAGTCCATCCCAGCGACCTTCTTTAGGTCGTCGGTCCATCTGGCTGGGGGCCACCCTACCCTAAGTTTACCAAGCCACGCTCTCCGCTCTAGGACTCATTTGATCGATCCCTGCGTAGATATGGCCTGTCCATTGCCACTTTAGCGTGCTTAGCCTGCAAGCTATGTCAGTAACTCTAGTTCTTTTTCGGATCAACTCATTGCTTATCCATTGTTTTATCCTTCAGATAAATCGCACCGCAGGTCATAACAGGTAGGACGCACTGATTATATACCTTGGTCTTCAGGCATTTCCGTAGAAGCCAAGAAAACTATTTGTCGCCCAATGCAATTGGATCCTTCTGTCGACTTCTCTCTCCAAGTTGTTTTTACCAAGCTGGATTAATTGCCTTGATATATTTTTGGACAACTTCGAGTATCGACCCTTCGACATAAATTGGTCTCCAAATTCATGTTAAGACCCACATGTCCCGAGGCTCAATTTAGGATGATAGTATTTAAATTTGAAACCGACTTTTCAACGTAAAAATATTGACAGCCTTCTGAAAACCTTACCAGTCAATGGTGAGAATTTATTGACTATTAATTGAGTGTTGATGTTTTATACCGTAATCATTGGTAGTAGTTGCAAAAAAAGAAAAAGGCTTACATGTACATTGTAAGTTTTGTAAGTAGAGATTCTGGGTGACGAATAAAAAACATTATTTTTATTCTTTTGATATTGGAATTAATATTTTATACTTATTCATTCGTATGTGTGCCATAACACCAAGTTATCATGTATACTGATTAAAATTATGATATTCGAAAAGTAAGATATTAGTAGACAATTGTGAGGGAGGGCCTAGGGGAGACCTCTAGGAGATTTTTAATGACAAAGAGCTTTTTTTAATTTCACAGAAGAAGGCAAAAAGGGGGGGTGTTGAAAGTGAAAGCTTGAATGGTAAATACGTAGGCGAAGTTGCAGGAAAACGTTTGTTTAGCGATGTTACTAAAAATAATAATAATAATAATAATATTTATTTATTTCTCCCTTCACAAAGGCATTTCTTACACATCTATAGTATCACATTTCTTTAGGAAACTTTATGATCCTTTGTGAGAGGCTGGTGTCCATACTAGGAAACCCTGTGTGACGGATCACCAGGCCCTCACCTCGGAAATACAATTAGAATTAGGATACATATTACAAATAATTAAAATACAAATTATTGTACAAGTGTCAGAACAGTTTGACATTGCAATAGGTATGAAACTGTATGAATGAAAGCTTGATTTACTGTTTTAAATCACTATTGAGGAGTGTATATATGAGCAAAGGAAAAGTACATAATAAATTTATGGGGTGTGTGAAGTGTGTTTGTGTGTGTGTGTGTGTGTGTGTGTGTGTGTGTGTGTGTGTGTGTGTGTGTATGTGGTATGCGTTAGCGAGGGACGATGATGAATTGTTCAGTTTCGTCATAACTTAGCTTTTTTAACCAATTGTAGAGTGTCGTTTTACATGGATTTTTGGTTAGCTTGTAGATTGTTAGAATTTTATTTAATTTGTTGTAAAGGTACGGTCCAAGAAAATTAAATTGGTGATGTGAAAAACCTGTATTCAAACGAGTCGTGGTACAGACCGCATGCTTACGTCGCTTATTTGCAAGTAGATAGGGATTGTAAGAAAGTAGGGAGTGTTGCCTGAGAACTGCATGCTGGATATAGAGTTGTCGAACAGTCAGCATTTCGGTGAGTTCATACACTAATTTTGTGGGATGAAGAAATGGTAGAAAATTGCTTACTTTTAGTACAGCTCTTTGAGCTCTTTCTAATTTCAATAAGCATGTCTTTGAAGTGCCACCCCACACTGTGATACAATATGTTATAGCTGACTGACAGAGACTTCGATATACCATATTTATAACTTTTTTATCCGCAGCCAGCCGAAGATTCTTAAACAGATAAATAAATTTTCTTGTCCTTGCTACAAGAAGATCAATATGGGCATTATAGTTAAGCGCTCGGTCCAGAACAACACCTAGATATTTTACTGTAGTAGCATTTTGTAGAATTGGACAAAAACAGGCTTCAGTACCGGACAGACACGAGCTACTATGTGCTACAATGTTTAGATCTTTTGTGGGATGGGCGGAATTTTTTATGGAAAAACCAATATATTTGGTCTTATCAACATTTAGGGCGAGTCTATTCTTATATAGCCAAGTCATAACCACGTCAAACCCCGTTTGTGCGTAACCGTACGCTTGCTCCCATGTGTCTGTCTCAAATAAAAGCGCGGTGTCATCCGCAAAACTAATAATTCTTCCGTTAGGCATTTTCAGGTCGCAGAGTTCATTGATAAATGCAAGAAATAGGGTAGGACCGAGAATGCTTCCCTGCGGTACACCGTGATCCGTAAGAAGGTCAGTGCTAACATATTCTCCTATTTTGACTCGTTGACAGCGGTTAGAGAGGTAATCGGAAAACAAATCGAGTTGGGTTCCTCTGACTCCCAAGCATTCCAGCTTCTTAATCAGAGATGGGACGGAGACCGTATCAAATGCCTTAGCCAAGTCCATAAAGACAACTATTACTTTTTTGTGTACGTCTAAATTTTTTGAGACAAACCCTGTCAGTTCATGAATAGCATCACTAGTAGACAACCTCGATCGAAATCCAAACTGGGAAGAGGAGAGAAGCTTATTATCCTCTAGGTATTTTACCAAGGACCCATTCATAATTCTCTCTAGTATCTTCGAGAACGCTGGTAATATAGAAATCGGTCTATAATTATTGACACGGGCTCCGTCACCACTCTTAAAGATCGGATGTACTTCCGCTAACTTCCATGCATTAGGGAATCTACCGGTTGTTATAGCTAAGTTACAGATAAAGGTGATCGCTGGAATTAGAGTTTGCTTGTATCTTTTTATAAATGTAGTAGGTATTTTATCACAACCAACGGCGCAATCTGTTTTCATGCCAGTGATTAGGTTCTCAATATCTTTTGCATCTGTAGGAAGGAGAACTAATGAGTGTGTGTATGATTTTTTTGGAGGCGACGGAGGGTTATTTTTGTGGGTACCTAGGCTATCTGCAATACCTCTACCTATACTTACAAAAAATTGATTTACTTGATTAACAGATGCAGATGGGTCTAGTGCATTAATTAATTGAAAGGCTTCGTTTTTTTTTTTTTTTAGTGTGTGTGATGTCTTTTACCGCATTCCATAAAGTTTTATTACCTGTTCTTGTGGCAGTTGCAAGTTTATTTCTGTTGTGTTGTGTCTTAATGTTTTTTATTAGCCCATTGCAGAAATTTCTATATCGCTTATATGTTAGCATTAAGTCTTTATTATTTGGGTATTTCTTAGCCTTTTGATGTAGTTTGTCGCGATTCCTCATGCATCTCAAAAGCCCCGTGGTCATCCACGATTTAAAGATTCTTTTGCGGTTAGGTGGTCTAATAGTGTTGGTGTTTTTTGATATTTTGTCATTCAGTGCACGCGTAAAGAGTGATACTGCTACATCTACATCTGTGCTTGCGAAGACTGCGGAAAGATCAATGCTAGCCATGTCATTGTCTAGTTTGTCATAGTCGAGTGTTTTGATAATTTTGCGTGATGTGTTTAGAGGGTAGTTAAGCTCCAGAATAAGTATTATGGCATCATGATCTGTGATAGATGTTTCAGCTACATAGCTCGCAGCTGGAAGTCGTGTTTTAATTATTATGTGGTCTAAGCAGGTTTTACCATGGGTAGGTATCACATGGGTGGGTAACATAGCATGTGATGCTAATAGGTTTAGGTATAGGTGCGAGTATAAGTCTGTAGAATGCTCCGCAATGTCGATATTAAGATCACCTACCAGTAAAATATTAGAGAAATTTGATAGTGTTTTTATGTAAACATCTAGTGACGATAAAAAGTTGTTTAGATTTCTGTAGCCTGCCGGTTTGTAAGCCGCTAAAATAATTGTTTTGCTGTTTACTTTTATGGCGAGAATATTACAGTCTAAGACTACGGGTTCTTCTATCGAAGCGCTGATGGTGTCTTTGTAAAAGACAACAACACCTTCATTTTGGGTTATATTATTGCTAGTCTTGCAGGAATTATAGCCTTTAAGTGTGGGGATGTAATGAGAACGCGTTAACCAGCATTCAGTTAGAATGATAAAATCCCAATCTATCTGTGACCGTGCTAAGAGTGTTAGTAAACTAGGAGTGTTACGTGATATGCTTCGTATATTTTGGTGTATTATTTTTAGCGAAAATATAACGCAATAGTGATGAAATCAGATCAGATAATAATCACGAGTAGCAAAATCGACATCAGATACTAGATTTTAACTATCTCTTTGAGATTCGTTTATCTATTCGTGTTTATGGCTATATTTATAATTTTATGATCGAATAAAGCTCAAATAAGCGAGAAATTTATAAATTAAAAGTTCGCACAGACAATTGAGTTTCAGAACTTTTCAACGTTGTCGGTAACAGATCCACTTCTGTATTTCAGAATGGAATATTTTTAATAGATCTGAAGTACTTTTGAATTAAAGTTAAATAAATAGTTAAACTTTGCGTACCTATATCACTTTGTTGATCAGCTCAAAAATAAATTGAAATTATATTATCTTCGCTGTTTGTAATCTTATCAACAAAATGATTGACGTTCAACTACATTTGCGGTTGTAGGTTACTTACACGCGAAAGTTTGCATGTAACCTAATTCTTTTGGTGAGTGATTGAATATTAAACATCTATTTGCTATATATCCAAAAACAATGACTAATTATAACATATTGAAGCACCTTAACCCTACGGATATATTAACCCCATTCAGATCTAAAATTAAATAAACACAAATATCCCAATTTAATCATAGAAACAAACCCGCAGACTCACCGAACAATAGCTGAGGGAAGCCCAATAAAGTTTGTCCAACCTTTTAATGTTGGTCCCAACTCCGAAACTTGTAAGATACTCGACCAACTATCACGATAACTATGTTTCTGTGAATTATTAAACAAGAACCTTTCAGACCTCGTATTACAAGATTTTGCACTTAATTAATCGACAGATTTCGATATCGGATAAATGACAAGCTTGTTTGACGGTAACAATCCTGTAGAATTCTTGTACGAATTTAGGGAAAAAATTATCTTCTTAATTATTTTTGTTTTTAAAGATTTTGTTTTTGTTTAGGAAGTATTAACTTGGTCAATTTATTAAAAGTAACAGATGAATAAAATACTACTTACATCTGTAGATATAGTCATAAAAATTCTGTCAAGTATTTAAATCACAAGTGTTGCATTTGCTCGTAAGCGAATTAGGAATTTCGAGATTGAGAATCACACTTATTAACTACTATTTTTATCTACTAATTCTACAATTTAGAATCACAACAGGGTAATTAATCAATATACAAAATTATGTCGATAAGTAAATGACACAAATAAAAGGTGTTTTGTTAAGCGCTAAAAGGTCCATCATTCAAAATTAATCTTAATAAAAACACTACTAAAATTATTCTAGATCTTAAACTGTTTAACAAACATATTGCCAAAGAAGCCAACAATAAACTGCACAAGTCCCTTACTACGAATCTTAACAAGCTTTCCTAGGATAAGGAAACTGACGCCAGTTATTCATAAACGCTAGTTACATTTAGCAAACGAAAGCTCTTTGTGAATACAAAGTAGATACAATTCTGGGAAATAGAAATTCTAGAATCTAACTAATATAATCGAATTTGTACGATGCAACACTCTACATTCAAGTTTATTTTCCAAAATATACTTCTTGAATCTCTCAATATTTAAGAAGCAACAGAACTCTTGATTAGGCCGTAAAGTTCTATATTATGATACTAATGAAATTCACAGAACATATTGTTATGTTGAAATTTTAATGAATAATCTTATGACATGATCAAAGCAGTTGACGTATGTTTCGTCGTCCTCATAATTGCTAAAACAAACTTTTTTAATTATATGACGTCAATATTCATTAACCAACATAATTTCCTATTTGTACAAAAAGAGAAATCATGTAATTTTGGTGTTTCATTTTGGAAACTATGACCTAAATAGAATTTATAGATAAACAAAAAAAAAACATTATTAAATTAGTCATTTTTGTCAAAAGTATTAGGCACAATATTCACTGTTTATGTGCCTTACTTAACCAACAATTTTTGATAACAACGTTGCGGCAACAGCTAGTAAAATATAAAAAAAAAACCAAAGATCCCATTTACTGTTAAATACTTTATGTGTACAAAGTAAATCAGCTTCACAAATTACTAGATTAAATAACTCGAGTCAGTTTGTCAAGTGCGACCATGCGACAGTGTTTGTCCAGAACTAATTTCTTTGGCTTAAAGCCTTAAGATCTTCGTTTGACGTCAAGAGAATTCAGTTTAAACCACGATGTTGATGGGCGTTTATATTTTTGTGTAAGTTTTATTTTCGAGTGTTCTGTGTTTGTTATATTCAGTGACTACGAATTGACCTACTTCGCTTGTAACTGGACATATGGAAGGACTACAGTAATGGTAATCAGTCATAATCAAAATTGTTTTCCAAAAATTATGTATTATACAAGACAAATCGTCTTGTATAATACATAATTTTAACATAATTAGAACCAAAATAAAGCCCTTAAACTGCAGAAGTACTACGGGGCAGTTCTATGGTTGTTTATACTCCATCGCTGCTTGTTTTGCGTTTTTTGATGCACTGGTTACAGTAGATGGATTGAATTTGGAATGTGGTTAAGTAGAAATCTGATGAAAGATATCCCTACACATGTCTCTTTGACTATCTCCAACGCATCTGATCTCACAAAACTTCCCACAGTGCTTTGGCTATCATTGACCATTTTCATCGGTCCCATTAGGTGGGATAAGCAGAGAGCTGTTAAACATACGAGAAGGTTTTCCGGTCCCAGAACTGATCCCTGACCTTTCGAGAGTGATTTTATGATCTTAACATACAAATACTATTTATTGACTTAAACTTCTTTCTGAACTTTTTTTCTATATTGTTCGGTGAAAAAGCATTTTGTATTTTAGTAAAATAGCCTTAACATGAAAGGGTGATTAGAGCTTTAGTTCAAAGTTGACATGGGGGATATTATGACGTACCTAAAATTGACAATTTATAAATACGACTTAAAATTAAAAGCGATATATTCTCTTTGTTTCAGTTTCATATTGTCATTAAGCATATACTGTGAGAAAACAGAGACAAAAAATCGTCAAAAACGATATTTATTGTTTACCACAGATACACAGTGGGGTGTAAGTATACCTATATACGTATATTTGCGTCTACTAGTCTGTATGATAAAGACCTTTCCTTATTCATTTAACCACGGCGTTCACTAGAATGAAAGCGCAGAAGGAACGCTTCTTACACACTGCTCGAGCAGCTCACACAAAGCCATTTTTACTGATATAGCGGACCAAAATTCCATGTCCGTGTGCGTTTATGAAGATTTTTTCTTCTTCTGTTCTTGTCGCTTCTTGGTGCTTCGTTATTCAGTGTTTATTGAATTAACTATAATGAAATATTTCAATTCGCTTCAAATCATGACTGATTCATATATGATCATAAATATATGTGACGTCATTAAGAGTTTAATGTACCTAGAAGCACGAATCACGTAGGTGGGCTATTCGTCACTATGTATAATTGATTCATCATTTCATCATAAGTTTACATAAAAATAAATTGTAATTTCGAATTTTCTAGAAAAACTGAAATATTACTTGCCCTAGAACTTGACTAAGGTTTTGAGATGTTTTTCTCTTTTATACTACATCGATAGCTTGTTTATCACACCTTGATAATACCACACTACACCAGATCAAATTTTACACACATACACACACATAATCTCATTTATTTATATTGCAATGATTAATTTTGCACTTTTTCCTAACTTGGCGTAAATGTAAGCCAATGAAAAAAACATTACTATCCAATCAATTCTTTCGGAAAAATGCGTGGACAAACATGCATAACTACTCCCATAAAAAGTTGTAAATTTGTTTGGAAGCCTTAATAGATCATACCATGTAAATAAAATGAAATTATACTATTTTCCTATGTTATGTATGTTTCAAATATTGGTGAATTTGAACAGATATATGGTACAGTGTCCGTACCACTGGAAACGGACTCATACATAAGTGTGGCTTGGTTCTTCGAAGCAAGTTACTACGATGTGGACAATGCCACATGGTTCGAGCCGCTACTTGGAGATATTTATACAGTTAGTACAATTTTATAATTCTAATATTATTCAATTGTAATTTGCAAGTTTGTAAGGACGGAGAATGAATTTCTGATACTCGCAAAATCTACGGTATTACAGTTTATAGATATAACAGAATAACATAAAGGCTGTAATATCCAACACGACAAGAGAGGCATTAGGCTCAAGACCATCTTCTAAGAGATAAACGGCACCTATCTATGAACCGGTCACCCATCTACAATACTTACAGTGATAACGTTACTTACCTCGTTTATTTCTCGATTTGCTCAGTCACTATTAAGTAACGGACCCTCATTGTTGATTAAATTAGATATAGAAAATTCTTACGTGCTGCCTGAAACTCGTTGTCAGAACGTAGAAAATATTTTATTATGGGCCATTCAGGAAAATATTACACAATACCTACCTCGTATACGGTCAAGTCAGTTACTAGTTTCATTTCTGGCATTAAAGCTTCATTTGTTGGAAGTAAAAATAAAGTCTTGTTAATAAAACCAGCTCGTTACAGTACTTCTGAAGAAACTGCTAACTTAATAGAGAGAGGTCTAACTCAATGATGCGATGTAAGTTAGACGAGGAACGAAATGTGTCTAGATGTACTTAGGTGCTAATGGCAATTTATATAGACACTAGCGACGCGCTTCGGCTTCGTTTGGACTTTTATGTACCTTTAAGTAATTAAATGAAAGTTAATGATGATAGATAGGTAGAAGTTCATAGCCCTATCACGCAAAAACTACTTAGTGATAGAATTTAGATTGTAGTTTATTCGTCAAAATAGCACATAAGCCGCGGAGAGGAGCTAAATAAGAAGTGAAATGAGAAGAGGACTCCTCTTCTCATTTCACTACAATAAAAAAAAAATATTGAGTAAGTATACTCATTTACCACCTAAAGGACCTAGCTTCGCTTACCTAGAGATTTTCTAGTTGAAGAATAAAAACAATGCAAATATGTATCAAAGATTTAAAAGATGGGCTCGTAAACAAAAATTAAATTTCAAAAACATATATATTTCTGAAACATCATAGCATTGCATCTACTGTCAGTCTTACCTATAAACCGACTACTTTATAAAGTGTATCATCTTGCAGGGATCCCTGATTCAGTGGCGACCGGGCAGATCGAGATATCTGCGAGGTCAAGCATAACCACTGCCAGTTCATAGATGGGTGACCGTTTTCGAAATATGTCACACAACTCCGTGCCTCTGCGCACGTTAAGCCATCGGTCGTGTGCCCAGTGCCAAGTCTCTCTCCAGTCGTGTCAGATTTTTGCATCATCGGGCTATGAGAGTGAGGGAATAGATAGTGCACTTGTGTCTGCGCATACACTTGTGCACTTTAATATCTCCTGCGTAGTTGGCAAGTCTCTAATGAGATTGGACGCCGTAACCGAGATCATTTAGGAGACCATTATCATCTTGTTTAAGATTTAGAATTTAGTCAGTGAGAGTGTGAGCCTTACCCCTACCTTTTTTATATTAATATACACGTATTTGTTTTATTTTGATTCTAGACGTCCAGAAGGGAGCATCGAAGTATTGGCGCTCCAAAAGATCTAGTGACACGAAAATCTCTTTATATTTTCGTTGAATCTATGTTGGAAAGGTAAAATATAATTATAAACATGTATATTATTGACTAATGTATACTTAGAATATCCAAAGGGCCATATAGGTATCATGTTTATATGGGCTTATATTTAAAAACTTCTTCGACATTTGAAAAACAAATACATTCCCGCCTTCACAACAGAAAAAAAGAATATCAAAAACTGTGTATTATAATTAAATAAAATACCACAAAATCAAAGTATTACTATTCAATTACAAGACGCAATTCTTATGAACGTCTGAAAGAATTTGGAATAGAATCAATTTGCATTTAATTCGAAGTTCGCAAACCACAGTAAGGAAAGGACTCGGCAATAAAATTCATGATTACTCTTTTCCAATGTAATATTATAATGTTACTTTGTATACACTTATGTCAGTAAGTTGCTACGACCGTTACATTATGTTACCTATCTAAAAACTCTAATTCAGCTTTCGAATAGTTTCTATTCGAAAGCTGAATTATATACAACAAAAATACATTTAAATCCGACCGAAACCCCAAATTAGGAGTACGAAAAACTGATAGACAATCCACCAAAACCTATTTAGCATTTGAGCATAAAATGTATGACTAAATAGAACAAATTAAGAGAAATAAACATTTTATTTTAAGAAATGGATATCCAGGGCGAGCGTGCATGTTGAGAGCCATTTGTGAGAACGCAGACGCCCATTTCCTGCACAACGGTCTGATGGGAGATTTGCTTTACTTTATTCTTACGTAAGTATCACTTCTTAGTAGAAGCTGCTTATTATTTGTAATAACGGGAAAGAAAATGTACATATTTTTGATTTTCCAGAAGTGAACAAGAAATTTAAGACTTGTTTAGACAGTCAATGTTGCTTAAGGAACGTGTAACAAAAAGGTGTAGTCAAGTTTAAAAGTGATGAAATTTAGCATATTCTTTAGTTATTAAGTCGTAATTATTTATATGGTATAGATCCACTGCTGAAATTTATTCACATCTTTCTGTTACATATTGTAGGATAATTTAGGAAGAATAAAATTATTTGAACATAAACACACGGCAATAAGGAAGCGTACCGTTCCACCAAAAGCAAATGGCTTTAGATAATGTTCTCAACACAAAAAGATACAATAATTTTTAAACATCATCAAATTTATTGGACCTCTGCTTGACATAGGCCTCTCAATTTACTTCACAACACCTGATTTCACTCTTCGCAAATAAGCCCCTACCAGCGACCTTCTTTAGTAAACCCTAGTAGCCAAAGCTTGTCTCACCTTACGTGAGATAAGCCTTGGCTACTAGGCCAAACTAGGAACGACAACTAGAATGTACCTAAATATCTTTTTTTTTCTTTTTTAGACCATCAACATCAATGTCAGAAGACGACATAGAGGATTGTTTCTATGAAGCGGAATACTACGGTTTAGAGAAGAATTGTGTAGGCTACAATGAAAAATGTCCATCAAATCCTCTAGAATACATTACTGTATACGCTGACAAAACCTCAATACCAAATAATATTTTATAAACATCAATATAAAGAACTGTTATAATGACTTCTTTAATTTTCTACTTTAAAATTAGGCCTGCCATGAAATCCAAACAGATTAAAATCACAAATTTTCAAATTGCACTCTTGTAAAAAAAGAGGCATAAACCTAACTACTTATTATTGGGACGAAAAATTTCTGGAATACTATTCCATCTTCGTATACCTACCTACCAACAACTAAATCCCAGAGTATAAAGTCTTAAATTCTGTATTGCCTCAGAGAATGATGATAGCTACCCATTCCCTATTGCTGGGACTTTTGTGTGAGTCATGCACAACTTATTAAGTATAATGAAACCCGTTTGTCTGTTTTGGAAGTATGTTTTAGCACTTATATTTATGGGGAATTTTGGGTCCAATGCATGACATCAGAACACAAATCCCTTTTTCTCTACACCATTACTGTTGCTGTGTTGAAATTAAAAATAATTTGATAAATATAGCAAAATAAGATTTAAAGATATGCTTACAAAAATACTCCTTGTCGCCAAAGATCAAACTAAATTTCACTAAAATTTCTAAAATGCTATCGAAAAAAGCGATATAAATAATAATAGGTATTATCTCTTTCATATAACTTGCAAAATATATGTTTTAAACGTACCTCATAACTCGTAAATAGATTATTTTCAGTTATTATTGATAGCAACTGACAGCATCACGTATGAAAAAAAAAACAAAGAACCCATTTACTGTTAAATGCTTTACGTATACACTTCTAAATCAGCTTGACAAATTATTAGATCAAATAGCGTCAGTCAGTTTGTTAAGAGCGACCATGCTACAGTGTTTGTCCAAAACTAATTTCTTTTGTTCAAGGCATTTGTTTTATGCCAAGAAAATATTGTGAAAAGCAAGATGTTGATGGGCATTTACATTCTAGTGTAAGTTTCATTTTTGAGTGTTTTGTGTTTGTTAAATTTCTATAGTTCGATCGATATCGCATAGGTGTTAAAAACGATAGATGATAATGATCATCAGTGACAGTTGTTTTTTCCAAAATGAAAAGTACTGGTACTTGTAATAAATGATTTAAGACTAAAATGCTTCTAAACCGCCTGTGGTTGTTTTGAAGTTGCACTTCATTGGGACCAGTTCAAAGCCAACATACTAGTTACATCTAGTATTTGGTCAGTTGGCCAACTTCTCATGGTGCGTTGACTAACTAGCTTCCACTATTGTTACCGGATCTATCAGAGTTTGACAAATAGCGATCAAGCAGAGGACATAAAGGTTTTCTGACGCCAAATCCTTACCTCGTGTCTGCTTTGGTGTGATTTATTTAAGTGCTTATATAAATACTTAGCATTTTGAGAGGAGAGAACCGATGTCCTCAATCCCACCAATATCCAATTAGCCATATATTTTATATTTTTTCTGGAATAATTGGTTCGACCACATTTTTATTATAAATAACTTGTAGTGTTAGTGGTTTGGCCTTCTAGATTTCAGACATTTGTTTGATTTATAAAAGACAGTTTAAAACAGTTTTATTTGTTTTATTTTTTTCAGTTTCATGTTAACATTAAGTATATATTGTGAGGAGTCAATTACAAAAAAGCGACAAAGACGATATTTATTATTTACCAGAGGTACACAGTGGGGTGTAAGTATTACTGCTTTTAATCAATCAAGAATAGTCCACTGTTGGACTTAGTTCTCTCCCAATCCACGACTTAGAAGATTCACAGAGACACATCTACAAAGACGAGTTGAAGGCCTTTTCAATTAGATTTTACTCATGACTGATTCATAAACAATCTGACTACGTTAACATCTTCATAGTGAGGCCGCTCACACCGATTCGTCACTTGTTTCTAGGCTCAAAAATACTTAAGGTCTAATTTTGTTCGAAATAAACATGTTCCAATTTGAAAAAAATACCTATGTATACTATTATCAGATAAAAATATTGTTCAATACAGCATTGGTAAATAGTTACCAGGACAATAGTTAAATTTCCATAACGTTATTGTTTGGAGTTGTTCATCATTAAACATAATTATGTACTTTTTGAACCTATAATCTCAATTTTTATCATGAAGGTGGATGGTTGATGATTAAATATGTTTAAAACTATTTGACATTAGCCAATTCATTTTAAAAATGTAAATTCAAACTTTATTAGTCATTGCTGATACGAACGCCGTATTAAATACAAAATATAAAGTTCTAGTAATTTGCAACAGGTGTACGGGACAGTGTCGATTCCAGTTGAATTGGACTCGTATGTAAGTATGGGGTGGTTCTTCGAAGCAAACTACAACACCGTTTACAATGCCACATGGTTCGACCCTCTACTTGGTGATATTTATAGTGTTAGTATACTCTCCGTAAAGATTCCAAATAATTGGAAATACCTTTAATAGTTTTGGATAGAATTATTATTAATTAAGAATTATTATTAATTATTCTATAATAATATAGTGTATTCTATAATAATAATAGTAATAATAATATCTTGGGACAACTTATACAAAGCTATCTGATCCCAAACTAAGCAGAGCTTGTACGAGTACTATGGGAACCAGGCAACCAATAAACATACTTATATATTTCTGAATACATACATATAATAGATAAATAACACCCAGACACAGAATAAACCATCGTGCTCATCATACAAAGTTTTATCCTGGGTGGGGATCGAACGCACGACCTCTTGAGTAGTAGTCGGATACACTCCCACCGCGCCACCGAGGTATAATATATATAAAACTAGCGGACACCTTACGGTTTCACCCGCGTAGTTCCCGTTCCCGTGGGAATACAGGGATAAAAAATAGCCTATGTCACCCGGGGTTGGTGTAGCTTCACAACGAAGAAAGAATTTTTCAAATCCATCTAGTAGTTTCGGAGCCTATTCAATACAAACAAACAATCAAATCTTTCATCTTTATAATATTAAGTATAGATAGCACTCACAACGATAGATGTACACAAATATGATATCTTTGATTAGGTTCTGATTCCTCAAAATGTACATAAACGTAGACATTTTGAAAGACTAAGATAAGATAAGATTTTTGTACATTTGCTTATAGTCTGGTCTGGGGGTAGTTGCTTTTACCAACGCGCTTCCCATTTGCATTTGTAGGCAGAGTAACCAGCCAGTGATCATAACTACTGAGAACGTCACAGGCAGTGTTTTAGATAGCATTGTGTAAAATAGGTTCATAAATTGTATTAACATCGAAACTTTCGCATTTACACTATTAGTATATCAACCATTCGAGAACATGACTGGTTTTAATACGAAGATCGACAACACAACCAAGTTTCATAACCTTCTAACGTGTGAACTAGAGTAAACTACTGCAATTATAGGCATTAGTCTTAAAACGGTCCATAAATGTTATGGTGAATTATTATATCATGTTTATTGTTTTATTCTAGACATCCAGATCAGAACGTCGAAGTATTGGCTCTTCGAAAGACATCGTGACTCGCAAAATTCTGTACATCTTCATCGAATCTATGTTAGAAAGGTAACAATATAAATATCAGTAGCAGTATTATGAGACTAGACTGAAGACGTCATTTGTTATTAATGGAACGAAAAAGCAAATAATCTTACTCCTATTGTATCGACGTCGTCAGTGTCGACTTCATTACATACGAATATATATAATATATACAGGAGCGCTCAACGTTCCATGTGACGTCGCGTCGTGTTATGTGACCGAGACGATACATTACTGCAAAGACGGTTCCCGCGTCGAAACCGTTTTTAAGCGACCTACGGCCACGGCACGGTCGCGGTGCCTTTTGAAAATTGTACATGAATCATCATACTTTGCTACTTTAAACGGCACGGTGACCGTACCGTGAACAGGCCCTAACAGCCGGATATTCAAACAGCACTTAAGGCGCTCTCAAAAGTATTTCAGCAACAAAAATGCAGTTTAGTGTGTCAATGTAACACCTAACGACCTATCTTAGAATTCAGTTGCATTTGGGAATTTGACAGTAACCACTATACTTTCATTTTATACTTTTTTGACAAAACATTTTATTGAAAATGTCTACCAAATTTTAAAAGAGCCCTTTATGTTACTTGACACTGCAGATACATTTTGCAGGACATTTCTTTCGCTCATTTAGAATAAGCAGTAAATACTTATGAGCCAAAGAAACATTACAATTTTCTAGCATCATGTAAACTTTGAATACGCTAATTACGGAGAAGACGAATCAAATAAGTTCAATTTCGACATGAACTCTGTCGGTCTGTCCTGAGTGCGACTTGACATCGAATTTGTTACAGATACACAACTTACAGAATGCACTAGCCGTTTAAAGTTTGTTGTAGTTTTCAGTACAATCATAATAATTGTGTTTTGTTGATTTTATATATTCTTTGTGTCTTGGTGTAGGTAACCATCATAGATGTCGATAGGCTTAAGTAAAGCTGAGGCTGTGTTATTCTTGTGGTTATTCAAAAAACATCAACTTTGATTTAGCCTTGGAAAAAACTAAATCAGATAAAAACTGTTTCCAGAAATGGATACCCAGGCCGAGCGTGCATGTTGAGAGCCATTTGTGAAAACGCAGACTCCCATTTCTTGCACAACGGATTGGTGGGAGATTTGCTCTACTTTATCCTAACGTAAGTACTATGTTTTACTATAAACTGGTCATTTCCACTAATAAACTAATGGAACTTAAAATGACATTCAACTACAACAACACTGCATATGATCAGTGAGGTAACTTAACGTAACCCCATACTTCTTGTCAACATGTTACAGTTTGGGGATACTTCACCGATACACTTATCGTGTTTTAAAACTTGTGTTTAGTTACACGGTTCGTCTACAGAACGGATCGAACCTTAATAGATTGAGATTGACCCCCAAATCCTGAAATTTGACTGCCTCTGTGGCGCGGTGGGAGTGTGTCCGACTGCTACGTAAGAGGTCGTGAGTTCGATTTCCGCACGGGACACGACTTTTTGTGATCCACAAATTGTTGTCTCGAGTCTGGGTGTACTTTGTGTCCGTGACTTGTATGTTTGTAAAGTCCTCCGCGACACAGGGCTTGTACGTTAACGCGGGAGTCGTTTTAAAAAAAAAAAAATAAGACTCAAAAATGCAATTTAACATTGCAAATGTGAAAGTAATATTTGTCTATTACGCTTTCATGTTTAAACCTCTGAATCAATTAGGTGAAATTTGGACAGTTTCATCGCGATAATAGACATTAATGCGCGCGGAGACTCGCGCGAAAGCTAGTATATTTATAAAAACGATGTAAATCTAGTAAAATTACTAGGATTACAGAAAATATTATTATTTTACATGTGGTGGGATGGAAAGGATCGAAGTTTTCAGCGATTTTTTTTAAAGACTATTTCCGCAATACTAGCCCTAAGTAGCGGGGGACTTAACAAACATACAAGTCACGGACACAAAGTACACTCAGACTCGGAACAATAATTTGTGGATCACACATAGTAGTGTCCCGTATGGGAATCGAACCCACGAATGCGTAGCAGTCGGACACACTCCCACCACAAGATTAAATACCGTAGCAATCGCGACGATAGACATAAACAGTAAAGAGACAGTTTTTTCTTTTCATTTCTAGACCGTCAACATCAACGTCTGAAGGCGATGTGGAAGAGTGCTTCTACGAAGCGGAATACGACGGCTTACAGAATAATTGCGGAGGTTATAATGAAGAATGTCCATCAAATCCTCTAGAACGCATTACTCTTTACGCTGACAAAACTTCAATACCAAATAATATTTTATAAACAATAAAAATGTGCTATTATTTTTTATGACACATTTCATTCTTCTTTCACATTAAAGGGATTTACCAACATATCCAGAAGAATAATGCATTGTTATAATTATTTTAAATCCCGAATTTAAAATATTTATAACGATTATTCAACCAGGTAGATAATGTTTTATAAAACATAAAATCGAACATGCCCTTTTTACCCGACTACGGAAGAGCGTTATGTATTTGACTTGTTCGTATGTATGTATGTATCCTTATAATGTTTCTATGTCAGCTAACTTACTCCTGAAGGGTTCAACCAATTTCAATAATTATAAAAATAAAAAAACCCGCCTGCACAAAAAACATGGCAACAAGATCTCATATATAATGATATAATTTCATGCAGTCGGAGGCATTAATTAATCTCGATGAACTTAATAAAGTTGCTAACTACCTTTTTCAGTATTAGAGTCATAAACATGTTTTACCTTTTTGAATTGCTTAAGAACTTTAGCTTTAATTTGATACCCATATTGCAGTATTCAAAACAACCATTTTTCACGCCTCTTTATTTTGACATGTCACAGCCGCCGTGTTGTTTTTTTTCAAACGTCACACGTCTAAGAACACTTGGGCGATCAAGACAAATCTAACGACGTCTTAATTGTGTAAATCCGTTCAATGGATTGTGAGATATCAGGTAATAAAGAATATTACATACAAACATACAAGATACGCGCGAAAAACATAACCCTTCTTTACATTCGGGTAAAAAGATACATAAAATTCTTAAAAACTCCAAATAGTGGATTTCGATGACCTTCATGTGAGATATTAAATTAAAGGACTTTAAATTGCTAAATAAAAACTATTTGAATTGCCACTTCAAATATTTTCTAAACATATATGTTGAAAAATAACGTAAATAAAATGAAACAAATGGTTGTTTTTAAATCACCTTGTAATTATCTTACAACGACTAAAAAGCACTGGCAATCAAATTAGTTCGAAAAAGGGGCAACCCCATAAAAAAAAATTGTAGCAATTTATTTTCCTTAGGAATTCGTTGGTGGTGTCACTCGCAGTCTAAAAATTGTTTTGCTTAATATTCGATGCGTTGCTTCATCCGCCATCTTAAATTTAAAGGTCCTTTTTCGTTTAATGAATAACTTGTTTATTTTCAATTTTACATGAAATGTGGTAATTACAAAAAAATGTTTAGAATTAAATTTCCTACAATTTGGATTCTAATAAATTTTTCCTAGGATCAATATTTTCCGATTGATACTTCAAAAGAGGGATTCAAATTTCGTTTGATTGATAACTCATTTATAATTTTACATAAAAAATTGTAAAGTAAATAAAATTATCTATTAGCAATTTTAAAAGTTGTTTAAAATAAAAAATATTATTCCATTTTATTATTTTTTAATTAATCATCGATCTCGTTTTGGAGAGAGGATCATAGTAAAAAACCATGGTAGAAGACGATGACATGACGACACGGAGCGAGTATTTGCAGTCAATTGAAAAAACTCGCTTGGTGTCTATACACTTCTAAAACTGTTTGAGAACACGCTTTTCGCTCACTTCGCTGCAAGCTCGGAAAACTTTCACATTTCCCTTTAGTCTAAATGCCCGTTAAATTAAAACAAATAACAGAAACCTCAAAACTATACACGAAGAAGCAGAATAAATAACAATCACAATGACAAATTTATTTATTTTTAAACCGCCAAATTTATCCAGCTAGAAACTTGGTAATATATAGGGGCTCTTTTGGTTCTTCTAAAATCATATCCTCGAATTCGCTTTTTGATATAAAATTGGTAATGTTTCCATAGAAGGCTGACATTTTGATGCGCATATTAAGATAATTTTCAATTGCTCTGAAAACCAAATTTTGAAGAAAAAATATGTTTTTTCTCTGAAACTATTACAGATAGAATAACACATTAAATTATAAAATCTCGTAAATTTAATCGGTCTATTAAATTTACAATATCAGAAGTTACACTTCATTAAAAAAAAAAAAAAAATATTTCGTTTTTGATGACCTGAAAAATTCTCAACTTCGACATTCTTTTTATCATAACTAACAAATACTTGAAATAGGAGATTTCATAGATCCGTGGAATAAAAGATCCGATTTTAGGGCTTTATAAAACACTGTGCGTGGCCACAAGCGATGTTAAGACTCCATTTCGAAGGCCGAAATGGTGTCCGCTTTTAACCACGGCCGGTGCAACCTGCTCGAAACATCAAGCAATTTTAATTTACTATGCAAATTTAAGCAACTTATCTAAACTATTTATAAAGATGAAATGTTAAAATAATAACATCGAATTGGACTTTTGCAACTCTCGCAATAAGATAGAACAAGCTCTGTGGCGCGGGGTAGATGACTACAATAACAATAAATCAGGCAATAGCACTTCTCAAAATATTTTAAAAACCCACACACCCACAATTTAACGTGTTCATGAATGTATAACAATTTAACAAATACAGAAGTAAATGATGACAGAAAATTATGACGTCACCGGTTAGTATTTCATACAAATTGTACAAAGCGTATTGTATTAAAGATTTTTAAAAATATACCGCATTGATTTCTACAGCCAGACTTCGAACCAGAATTACACAAAGCACTATTTCATGTGGGAATTAAAACCACTACCTCTTGCACACACACAACAATCGAAATTGCAATTTAATATTTCCATTGCAAAAGAAATCAAGAGACTACGGTAGTTTAAAAAATCACAGTATACAGCCACACAATCTGTTTTCAATCACAATATCGTTATTGGAGAACACCGTCATAGTCAGCCCCGCGTCCCTGATGTAAATATTTGCGAGCTACTAAATTGCCAATGTTGTCATACTATCTAACCAAAGTACTACAATCAGACAATTTTCTAATACTCATTTTTGGTATATAAAATATGAAACTCTTAAAGGCCAAATATTCAAAAAGACTTAAAACTTCGTCTTTAAGTATATGTTGAGTGCGACAGATATTTTGATAGACTCTTTAAGTTAAGTATCGCTAGAGTATTCGTAGTTATATTTCCCAAGCCTTATTAAGTTTAAACTTTCATATTATAGACCAAACTGACTGCCTCTGTGGCGCGGTGGGAGTGTGTCCAACTGCTACGCATGAGGTCGTGGGTTCGATTCCCACACGAGACACTACTTTGTGTGATCCATAAATTGTTGTTCCGAGTCTGGGTGTACTTTGTGTCCGTGACTTGTATGTTTGTAAAGTCCCCGCGATACAGGGTTTATACCCTACAGCGGGAGTCGTCTTTTTAAAGAAAATAAAAAAACTTTTTGTAAGTCACCTTCTAAAGTAGTTATTATATTACCCAAAGCATTAAGACCACTATTATTCTATATTCCATAAAGCGCACAATAAACATTGAATTACCGCTACAATAAATCATAATAATAACAACTTATTTACAAGTCCATAGCAATTCCACGAAGATCGGAGAGTGAAAATCCACAGCAATGCAGCTGAAAGCAAACAATCGCGACCTACAAATACTACTGAACCGACAATCAGCAGAACTTGTTTATATAGATTGTGTAAGCAGATGAATAAACTGATTGAGGAATGCATTTTTCATTTTACATGGAAAACTGAGATAATACTCGACTTGCTAACTGTGTTAATGTTATTGTAGCGTATATTTGTAAAATTTAATTTTTAAGTTAATAATAAAATATGTACTCGCGGACGAAACAATATTTTTTGTTATTAGTTAATTCACTCGCTGCGCGGCGACGCGCGCTGAGCTGGGTGACTTGTTGTCCTGCTCCCGCGCACCGGGAGTGGGCTACGCCCATCTGCATTCCTCAGAGCGCGCCGCCGGCCAGTCGGTATAATACCTGCTACCGCGCTGACGTGCTACTCGCATGCTTTCTCGCTTGACCTATTTTATTGCGTTTATGTATCCTAGACTTTCGCCTATTCTATATTTCATCCTTCCGAACTGTATCCTGTTGCTTTCGTGTAAATGTAAAAACTGTGTAATAAACAAACTATCGTGCAAGTGAAACACTCGTTTTCTTCATCATCCTGATTTGGAGGGACATATCACCCTGTCCCCCACATTGGTGACCCCGACGTGATCGCAGGATGTCAGACTACGAGAACGAGGAACCCAAGACCACTCAGCGAGTAGAAACCGAGAACATTCGAGAAACATGCCGCGTGGGCGTACGCATACCGCCATTTTACCCAGAAAAACCGGCGTTGTGGTTCTCGCAATTGGAGGCGCAGTTCGTACTGGCGAATATTTCCACGGATGCCACGAAATATTTCTACGCTATCGGCCATTTAGATCCCCAGTACGCAAGTGAGGTAGAAGACATAATCACATCTCCGCCCGCCACCAACAAATATGAAAAATTGAAAGCAGAACTCGTCAAACGCCTCTCCGCGTCGAGGGAGAGGAAGGTGAAACAACTGCTCATGCACGAGGAGCTTGGAGACCGCAAACCGTCCCAATTTTACCGGCACTTGTCGAATCTAGCCGGCCCAGGCGTCCCGGATGATTTTTTGCGAACCATATGGGCAAGTCGCTTGCCGAGTGGTACGCAGACCATTATTGCTTCGCAACCGAAGGCCAACCTTGAAGAATTGGCAGAGCTAGCCGACCGGATTCACGATGTGGTGACACCTCAAGTAGCGTCTGCAGCGGTGACATGTGCTCCGTACCCGAGCGGACCCGCCGACAGTCTACACATTATCGCCGAATTAACCAAACAGGTGGAATGTTTAGCATCAAAGGTAGAAAGATTATCACGACGTCGTTCAAGACCGGATCGACGTGGCAGCCGCGAACGCGGCCGTTCAAATTCCTCACGGTCGCACTCCAGCTACCGAAAACAACCTGTGTGCTGGTACCATGGCAGATTCGGCGACCAGGCGAAGCGTTGTGTTCGCCCCTGTGACTATCAATCGTCGGGAAAAGGCGTGGGCAGTCAGTAAGCGCGACCGACGACTGCCCAAACATCGGTCGTGTATTCGTCACCGACCAAAAGACAAAACTACGGTTCCTGGTGGACACCGGAAGTGATTTGTGTGTATTTCCACGGTCTGTCTTGCCAAGACCGCAGCAAGTAACGAACTATAAACTCAGTGCAGCTAACGGTACCTTAATAAACACGTACGGGTATATTAATTTAATATTAAATATAGGTTTGCGTCGGGATTTCTGTTGGCAGTTTGTCGTAGCCGATGTAAACAAACCAATCATTGGTATAGATTTTTTGTCTCACTATAATTTAATTGTCGATTGCAGGAACCAGTGCCTACGGGATGGTAATACTACGCTTGTCACCCCGGCTTCACCTGTTCGTTCGACCGACGCCGCACCCTCAGTAAAGGTAATATTTGGTGATTCTACATACCACAACATACTACGCGAATACCCCGACATCACACGACCACCAGGCATACACCGTACCCCCACACACAATACACTTCATCACATAAATACAACACCAGGCCCACCCGTTTCGTGTACGCCACGTAGGTTAGCCCCTGACAAGCTAAAGATAGCGAAAGCCGAATTTAACACTATGCTGAGAGATGGCATAGCCAGACCGTCGGATTCAGCGTGGTCTTCTCCATTACACCTAGTACCGAAGAAGGATAACGGATGGAGACCATGCGGCGATTACCGTCTACTAAATTCCAGGACAATACCCGATAAATACCCCATACGACATATACACGATTTTTCTCAAAGTCTTGCAGGATCTACAATTTTTTCAAAGATTGATTTAGTTAAGGCGTACCATTTTATACCTGTCAGTTCAGAGGATATCCATAAGACTGCAATAACTACCCCTTTTGGGCTTTATGAATTTCCATATATGACATTTGGTCTCAGAAACGCTGGTCAGACCTTTCAAAGATTTGTAGATGAAATGTTACGAGGCTTAGAGTTTTGCTATGCTTTTCTTGATGATTTTTTAGTCCACTCGAAGGATAGAAAGTCTCACGAACAACACTTACGTCTCCTTTTCAAAAGACTTCAGGATTACGGAGTAGTAATCAATACTTCAAAGTGCATTTTTGGAGCAGATGAAGTTACATTTCTGGGCTACAGTGTCTCAGCCGAGGGCACCAAGCCGCTACCCGAGAAAGTGCAGGCTATTAGGAAATTTCCCGTACCGAGAACTATTAGGGAACTTCGTCGATTTCTTGGTATGATAAATTTCTATAGGCGCTTCATACCAGATGCAGCACAACATCAAGCCCCGTTGAACGAATTGCTGACCGGTGCCGTGAAAGGTTCACATCCAGTTAGCTTTACACCCAATGAACTCGACGCTTTTAACGCTTGCAAAGACAGCCTTTGCAAAGCCACCATGCTTGTACATCCTGACTGCGGAGCAAGGCTAGCGCTGGTAACGGACGCATCGGACACAGCCATAGGCGCGGTGTTGCAGCAGTGCAAGGACAAGCAGCCATGGCAACCTCTCGCATTTTACTCACGGAAGTTAAGCCCAAGTCAGAGTAAATATTCACCTTATGATCGAGAACTTCTAGCCATTTACGAAGCCATCAAACATTTCCGACATATGGTCGAAGCACGAGACTTTGTAGTCTACACAGACCACAAACCTCTTTGTTTCGCATTTCATTCAAGAAAGGAGAATTGCTCACCGAGACAGTTTCGGCACCTAGACTTTATTTCTCAATTCACAACGGACATAAAGCATATCTCAGGCAAGGATAACGTCGTTGCTGACAGTCTTTCTCGTATTGAAGAAGTAAGCCTACCGATAGACTTAAAGAAATTAGCCAAGTCTCAAGAAGGGGATCTAGAGCTTCAACAGCTTTTGAACAGCAACACCTCGTTACGCCTGAAGATATTCAAAGTCCCGGGATCAAACACCGAACTGTACTGCGACGAGAGTAGCAAGAACCTCAGGCCATACGTCACAAAGGAGTATCGTCGTCAAGTTTTCGAAAGCTTACATTCTTTCAGCCACCCAGGTGCTACCGCAACTGTCAAATTGGTAACAGAGAGATACATCTGGCCCGGCATAAAAAAGGATTGTCGAGAATGGAGCCGTTGCTGTATACCTTGTCAGCGAGCAAAAATCACTCGGCATGTGTCTTCACGACCCGGTTCTTTTCAACTACCTAAAGCCAGGTTTATGCATATACACATAGACCTTATAGGACCTTTACCACCATCTCACGGTTTTCGATATTGCCTCACTGCCATTGACAGGTTCACGCGATGGCCTGAGGCGATACCCATACAAGACATCACAGCTGAAACAGTGGCCCGAGCACTAGTAGGCGGTTGGTTCGCACGATTTGGCTGTCCCAAAAGCATCGTAACTGACCGCGGCAGACAATTCGAGTCAACACTTTTCAGACACCTGTCAGAGATAGTTGGATCTCAGCATAGGCGCACTACAGCTTACCATCCTTCGTGTAACGGGCTCATAGAAAGGTTCCACAGGCAGCTGAAAGCGGCTATACTGTGTCACACAAATGAAAGCTGGGTGGAGTCCCTTCCATTAGTACTATTAGGTATAAGAACCGCATACAAGGAAGACCTCAGAGCTACACCTGCCGAGCTTTTATATGGCGAGACGCTCAGGTTACCAGGGGAGATGTTACACCCAGAAGTTGAAGACAATATGGACATCACAAATTACGTAGAACGCCTAAGGATGTATGCCAGGAGACTACAACCTGTACCTACGTCACGCCACGGAAGCAAATCAATATTCGTCTTCAAAGATCTAAGCTCAACAAGTCACGTGTTCCTCAGGGACGAGACGACTGGTTCACTCAAGCCGGCGTACACGGGACCCTTCGAAGTCATACAACGCGGTGACAAGACTTTCATCTTACTCGTCAAAGGTAATAAAGTGTCAGTTTCGATCGATAGACTCAAACCAGCATACATATTTCATGATACACAAACAAGCACAAACACATCACAAACAAACACTCACAAACCCACACCAATCACCAAATTAACCGATACTGGGGACAAAGTTACCGATCGGACGACCAGGTCCGGTCGTAGGGTTAATTTTCCCGATTATTATCGCCCGTAGACACGGTCTCTGGGGGTGGGTGATGTAGCGTATATTTGTAAAATTTAATTTTTAAGTTAATAATAAAATATGTACTCGCGGACGAAACAATATTTTTTGTTATTAGTTAATTCACTCGCTGCGCGGCGACGCGCGCTGAGCTGGGTGACTTGTTGTCCTGCTCCCGCGCACCGGGAGTGGGCTACGCCCATCTGCATTCCTCAGAGCGCGCCGCCGGCCAGTCGGTATAATACCTGCTACCGCGCTGACGTGCTACTCGCATGCTTTCTCGCTTGACCTATTTTATTGCGTTTATGTATCCTAGACTTTCGCCTATTCTATATTTCATCCTTCCGAACTGTATCCTGTTGCTTTCGTGTAAATGTAAAAACTGTGTAATAAACAAACTATCGTGCAAGTGAAACACTCGTTTTCTTCATCATCCTGATTTGGAGGGACATATCACCCTGTCCCCCACATTATTAAACATATTATTAAATTTTGCATGACGGTAGGCAGGTAGAATGTGAATATATGAAACATAACGAATGTGGTTTAGAAGCGTTAAGATGGGTAACCAGTTCACTACCGATCATTTATAATAATAATAATATCTTGGGACAACTCACACTACGTTATCTGATCCCAAACTAGGCAGTGCCTGTACTATGGTGAGGTAACTAGAGAACTGATAAACATACTTTTAGATTTCTAAATAAATATTAGCGGAAGATGAGAATAGGCTAACGGACGCCTCGCGGTGTACACACGCATAGTTCATATTCCCGTGGGAATACAGGAATAAAAAAGTAGCCTATGTCACCCGGGGATAGTATAGCTTCCCAATGGTGAAAGATTTTTTAAAATCGGTCCAGAAGTTTTTAGGTTTATTCGTTACATAAAAAAATACAAATGTTTCATCTTTATCTTCTAAGCGTTTCGATAGCAAACATTATTAATAAAAAACAAATGAAATATATTTTATTGTAGAGGCCCAGAACGTGGGCACGTCAACTACATTATCTACGGCAGTCATCAAGTGGTCAGGCACACAGGGTACCATTGTCGTATTGTACCTCATAAACAGCTCAGATTGGTGCCTACTGTGAATCCCCACCTCAGCATGTTTTCTTTGCGCCGGTCAACCTGAGTCCGAAGCCTCTTTAAAGACTTCCAAATCGGCTATGGTAATTAAGGTTCAGGAGCGGTATACTCAGCAATTTGCACAAAAGGGATTGGTTGGGGTACTCCGTCTCGCCACAAATTGCATCTCGCCGTTGATAGCTCCACTATCAGAGGGTCAACACTACTGGCGCAGCTCTTACGGGTCTTTCCTTTTTATAATATTAGTATAGAAGTATAGATAAATAACAGCGTGCTCATCACGCAAAAAATTATCCTGGGTGGGGATCGAACCCACGACCTCTGGCTTAGCAGTCAGATCCACTAACCATTAGACCAACAGGACAGTATTTCCAATAAACGATCGGCACTGAACTAGTTACCCTGTGCAACTTGGTGGATACATATTTTCTTATTTAGCAAGACAACTCTCAATAGGTACACGATTAGGTACAATCCCTGTGTAGTGGGCCTTACAAATATGCAAATCACGAACTAAAAGTACACTGAGAATCGGAACAATAATTTCTAAATCTCACAATGGTATCCCGGGTAGAAATCCGAAACCTCTTGCGGGGCAAAGCCCTAATCTACCACCGAAGCAGTCGTCATCGTCGTCGTCATTACATCTACCGCCTTTATCTGTGTCTAGTTCTCTCAAGCAAACTTTGACTTAGATTTGGATTAGACTACTTATTTAGACCATTCTTCCTGAGCTAAATGTATATGACGTAATATTAAGGTTATTGTTTATTTGCTAAATATTTTTAGGGTTTCTACTGTATACCAAATATGGTCTACTATTGTCCTACATACCATAATACAGAATGTCCTTGAAAAAAATATGTCAAAATAACAACCAATTATTCTTAGGGATGACAACTCGATTTTCTACATCAAAATAGAAATGGAAATAAGGAAAATGTTACTTAAGTATTGACGCAACGACTGCTTTTGACATTTGAAGGGAAATTCAACTCTATTATGTAGATTCTATAGATATTTTCAGTTTGTGAACCGTTCACACCGAACTTTGCAAGCAAACAAATTCTCTAAGGATCTTAGAACGCATCAGTGAATCCACTAAACCGATTGCATCGGATACTTCGCCGATCGTTTCTAACAAAATTATTGATATCTGGACCTTGTGCATTCGAAGTAACAGTTGATATAACTATGTACTTACAGGGTTTATAAGCTTGTTATTTTTAACTTTTGATGCAAACGTGTCAAAAGTTTAATGTGTGTATCTGTAATAAGATTTTTGGTTGTAGCATCGTAGAGCTTTAACAGATGAACATATTTAAATGCTGTTTGTTAGTAAAAAGCTAGCTTCAAAAAACCCATTTAGTCGTTTCGATGGTAATAAACTATTTTTTAATGGTTTTTAATGACACATTGTACATTGGCTTGTTATATCTGCTGTAAAAAGCAATTAATTCCGACAAGATTTGGTATTCAGATTCACACAAATAAGTGAACCCATAAATGTAGCATTCGCGAATTATAAAAATAGACATTCATGGTCCAATCCAAATATCGAAGAATGGGACACTACGCGACATCAAAATTTGCGTAGTTCGAAACTTCGAACTGCGAAAGTTCGATATATTTCCATAGAATAGTTGATCATTTCAAAAACATCAAAAAGGTATTTGCACAAGTTACCTATGCGATAAACGTTGCATTTCATATGTATGCTAACGGCCACGTTGCCCTTCATGGTCATTTCTTCAACCAAATAAGAGGAGAACTGGTAAGGAAATTTTAAATAAACTGAGGCTGCGTCCAAGTAGAAAAAAAAATAGAAAAGACATCATCTGGTGTAGGAAAGGAGAACCTACAGAAAATAAAGGAAAAGCTGAAAACAGAGAGCGGTCACCTCGTAGTAGAGGAGGTTAAGAACAAGGACCCACTATTAATCATGAGGGACGCTCTCCTCATTCACATTGATGAGGACGTCCTTATGGCAATTAGGAACCAAAACCGAGGAATCTTTCATGACCTCCAGTCAAATACGGATACAAGGCTAGGAATCGCATTGGTAATTCCTAGCCTTGCGCCCATTATTATGTTTATATTGTACTAGCTGTCCCGCGCAACTTCGTATGCGTAAATTTTCCCCGTTTTTGCAACATTTCACGTCGCGACTCCGCTCCTATTAGTCGTAGCGCGATGTTATATAGCCTATAGCCTTCCTCGATAAATGGGCTATCCAACAAAAAAATATTTTTTCAAATCGGACCAGTAGTTCCTGAGATTAGCGCGTTTAAACAAACAAACAAAGCAAACAAACAAACTCTTCCGCTTTATAATATTAGTATAGATTAATAATATAATTAAGATAGTGAGTGCAACATAGTTCTGAGCGCGGCGCCTATTATCTGGATAAAAGATGCGTAGAGGCCAGAACACTCAGGATAGACCTACAGCGGATCCAAGTAGAGAACCTATCACCTCTATAGCTAATCTATATCTATACATTTTCTATGAGCTGTATCTTAAAGCTTGAAGAAGTCATTAACTAAAACCGAAATACAGACCAATTTAGGCCAAATTTCTTGTATTCAAACAATGGACATTCACCACAAATTCCACGTTGTATTCGTTACATTCGCTTCTCAAATATATCAGAGCTCACCTAGCTACATGACTAATGTGTCTATTAAGGCTAAAGTCATGTAAACACCCCTCAATAATGTCTGGTGGAGCTTTTGTCACGTAAATTCCACGATTACATCTGTCAAGACGACATAAAGCCAATTTGCGAGGCACTGACAAGATAAATTTTACTCCGTTGGTACGGAATGGTGGTGTGTTGTTGTCTGTTTATGCTCCTGTGGTCTTATGGACACCCATCTATGTCTAAAACCTTATAGTATTATGTATTACTTATGTATAGCAATGAGGCAGCGATGTTATAATGTACATCATCGTAAGGAAAATCTATTTGTATTTTTACATAGTATGAAACAAAGTCACTTCCCGTTGCAGTTTATGTACGCTAGATCTCAATGGACTTTTATGTGGCTTTCACTATCTATCAGATATTTTCCGGATGATTTATAGATATAACTAGCGGACCCGTGCAACTTCGTCTGCGTAAATATCTTGCGTAATCATTTTGGTCGCAGCGTGATGTTATATAGTCTATAGCCCTCATCGATAAATGGGCTATTCAACTGTAAAATAATTTGCAATTCGGACCAGTAGATCCTGAACTTATTACGTTCAATGAAACAAACAAACTCTTCAGCTTTATAATATAAATAAATGCAAGTCGGTGCGAAGCCGGAGTAGGCCGCTAGTACTAGGTATTATAAAATTGTAAAGTAGCTATATTTACCAATTGGTGATAGTTAAAAACTAACTTAAATGAAATAATTAAAGATTACTGAATTTAAAACAATGGTATCGTTGACGCAAAATTCCGTAAATATATTTTGGTCACTATATCGACAAACGTTTTTTTTTCAATATTTGTCAATTTTGAGATAATATCATAATTAAATGCAAAATTGAATTTTCTTTCTACCATAAAATAGACTTTTACTTTTATATTTACTTTTTTATAAAAAAAATAGGGCAAAAAATCAATATTTTTTAAATCATTGTTTTTAGCAATACTTTAAATAATAATATAAATAAATACTGATACTGATTATTTTTTAAATCTGTAATTTTAAAAATAAGTCGTTTAATTTTATCGATAAACTTAACTGAAAACAGAAACTACGTAAACAGTTTTTCGTCTTTTCTGAAAACAGTAACATTTTTAGTTAAAACAGACACACTTGTAATGCAATATTGTTTTAAAGGTTATAAGTTTCATCGGTTAAGTATAGAACAGCTAGATCTTCATTTACTAACAAGATTATCATGAATCACATTTGTAAACATAAATATTAGACTAGAAGAAAGTATGGAAATCTCCACAACTCAGTCGCCATGCGTTGATATTTGGTCTCTTGGAAACATTCTAGGCCACTTTCGTTGTGTTCTGGGACAATTAGGGCCTAATTTAGCCCATTTTCCTTCAGGTAAACATATTGTCACATAGCGGCACTGGTAAAATAGTTCACACACAAGTTTAGAGTCCATCTTTTTAAAAATTAACATTTCAATAATCCAAAACAAAAGTGCAATTGCTAACTGTTACCATCAATAAATAAACAATATTTTTTTTTTCTAAATTATATATTTTCACATAGAATGTGATAAAACAATAATCTTGAATAGCTATAAATGATTTGTTACTTTAATTGTTACTCCACAGAGCAACTTAGCAAGTGTTATGGGTCGCGCATTATAGGAATCACTATCGTAGTTGCAATAATATATGTAGTTGTAAGTAAAAAATATATTATTTTTTAACTTGGCTGACACAGAATGCAACAACAGAATATAAAAAAGTGAACTAATTGAAAAGAGGTTTATCTAATATATCTATGATCCTGAAAAATCTGAACATCTACTTATTATGAAATGAAGGACGGGTGACGGGCAAGACGATCCCGTCTTGTCCGCCCTTACCGGTCCTAATTCAAAAACCAATTAACCAATCATAATTGTTTTTGCGCTTGACACAGCGCCGCACTGACAGTTTTTTGTCAGCGAAGTCACAGAGCGACAATAGCAGTTATTTTATTTAAAAATTTAAAAGAACTTATTTTGCTGATTTTATTAACGTTTTTATACTTTTTTTTTGAAAGTGATTGTTCTATATACGGCAACACTTCGTAATACAAGTAAAGACAATAATTACACTAACAGGTAAGCACTTGTTTATTTGTGAATTTTAACATTTTTTTTTTGAGTGTTTATTAAACTCTATCGGGCACGCAAACATTTTGGTATGCCCCAAACAACTCTGGAATGAAAAGTAAAGGTAATGCATAAAAATGAAGGTACTGCAGCAAAAACAAAGTTACAGTTAGGCTCTACAAAAGCTGTTTTTTCTGATGATGAAGAAAAATAGGCTAGCTACTAAGATAGCTAAGATTTAAAGGAATAAATTTTAAAAATAATAAACTACATCGATTTAAAAGAAGCTGCGCGTGCTGCCGGATTCAATCAATAAACAGGATTTATAATGGCGACGAACCCTGAATGTCTTGTGTGCCTAAAACAAAGTTTAAAATAGCTAAAAAAGTGTGTCGTGTCGTGTGTCGAAAGCAAAATGTTACAGTAGACTAGTAGTCAATAAATGCCGCCTATGGTGGTTTCCAAAAAAGCGGGTGAATCCGCAACGAATGCTAAATTCTGCACCTGGAGCTTGGAGAGTTTTATTGCTGTTGGATGGCCATCCATAGTACCCACACGCAAAACATCGATCTTATAAATGAAGATCGATCCCATTGAGTTAACATTTTATGTTTTTCCTCACATAATACACACTGCCTTCAGGTCACTGACGTTGCTTATATGAGACCGTTGAGCACCTATTATAAAAATCAAATAACAGCATGGCTTCGCAGCAATCCTGGCGGGGTCGTTACAGATTGGCGAGTTGCTGAAATACTATTTTAAAAGCTTTCATACAGGCGTGTTTGATCGTTGTCAACGGCTGTAAACGGGTTTAAAAAATGTGACGTTTGGCCATATGACACATCAGCTTTCTTTGAAAGTGACTTTGCTGATTTGTTGATGTAGGAAATGCTGCAAACAGGGAGAGAGTTGACTACTAAAGTAGTAATTCCAACAACTGGAACACCTCATATCAAATTTGCAGTAAACAAACCAAAAGTAATTACTCCCGTGAATATTAATATCTATAGCACTTCTAAAATGTAATAATAAACACAAAAATGATATATTGAGCTTCAAACGTTAAGCACTCCGTCTGGTTCCATTCTTCCCTATTGGTGAACTGTCTCTGCGCTTAGTTACAATTTATTTCTGAATACGCTAAATAAAAAAAATACAGTTATTTTGCCGATATTTAAATGTTTAAAAACAAACAAAAAAGTTAGTTTCCTATTTCCTGCCTAGTTTGTTATGTTTTCGAAAACTCAATCACTAACGTCTAATAAAATAGAAATATACTACACATACTTATTTACTGAAATAAAATGAAAGCGTTGAAGTCCAAGTAACATTATCTATAGACGCACTCTATTTTAGCATACGTATGATAATTTTCTACAGTAAAAAGTAGAACAGTTAGTTGGCGACGGTCATAAAAAATACTAGTACGAGATTATACTTGGTTGTGTCCGTGTGTATTTTATACATAAAATAACAATGTACCCATCGTCATCGAAAATAAAGTGCGTTCACATCTTATTTATATTGTAAGTACAGTTTAATTTTTTATTTTTCTGCTTAAGTTTTTAATAAATAGGTAATTGATTGTCTTGTCCATCGGTGACAGTGAGTTTTTTTTTTTATAATTTCCCCTTGGGGATAAATCCTCCCCAAAAGGGAGTTTATTGTGAAAATACAATACGCTCAGATACAGAGTGGTTGCTTGTTACAATCTTATTTATTTATTATTTAATCAACATATTTTCAATTTGGTTGGACTTGTTTGTGTGTATGTGTGTGCGTGTGTTTGTGTGTATGTGTGTGTTTTAGGTGTTGTTGAATTGGTGACAGTGAGTAGTGAGTATAATTATAGCACAAGAAGTTATGACTTCGATTCCAAAAGGCGTTGTGGGATCTATAAGTTTTGGTACCGAAGGGTAAAAACTACAGTGTTTAGACTTAGCTCAATGTTAGTTTTTTTTATTATTTTCCTTATAGATAAAACTTAGCAAAACAAATGACAAAGCATGAAATTATTGGTCTTACTGTAAGGATTAACGTAATCTTATATATACTATTAATATTAAAAAGAGGTAACGTTTGCGAATTTGTGATATTGTAGGGGGTTATATCTGGATCTACTAAACCGATTTTGAAAATTATTTTATTAATAGAAAGCCATGTTGTTTGTGAGTGTCATAGGCTCACCGCCATCACGCTACAACTAATACGAGCGGAGCATCAATGGAAACATGTTGCAAAAACGGGGAAACGACGCAAACGAAGTTGCGCGGGTCAGCTAGTACAATAGTAAAATAACTAGCTTTCGCCCGCGGCTCCGCCCGCATGGATGTCGGTTATCGCGATAAATACTATGTCCTTCCCCGGGACTCAAACTATCTCCATACCAAATTTCATCTTAATCGGTTTAGCTGTTTGAGCGTGAAAGTGTAACAGACAGACAGACAGAGTTACGTTCACATTTATCATATTAGTATATGGATATGGATTTACTTATTTACTTCACGGCTTAGTCAAGTTTTCTGATTTGTTTTACCTAAGAGGAGCTAAGCTTATGCACTATATATAGATTTCAGCCTAGGTATTCTTCGTGTTCGTCAACACCGTCATCCTTGCCTAAGGCCTGCAGCAATTTGCTGAAACCGCTTGACTTCTGAGAGTGATAAGGCTGGCTAGAATGAGGAGAACAGACATGACCCAAATGTATGCACAATGGCTCAATCAAGAGGCTAGTGCGGTATTACAGTCCCGTTAAAACAAACAACAAACAAATGTCCGTCAATTGTATGTTTGTGGAGTCCACATAGCTAGATATTTTTCTAAAGTAAATAATATAGGTACTTAAGCAGAATGATTTGTAATATAACTAATAATATTTGGACTGCCTCTGTGGCGCGGTGGGAGTGTATCCGACTGCTACGCAAGAGGTTGTGGGTTCGATCCCCACCCAGGATAAAACTTTGTGTGATGAGCACGATGGTTTATTCTGTGTCTGGGTGTTATTTATCTATAATATGTATGTATTTAGAAATATTTAAGTATGTTTATCAGTTGTCTGGTTGCCATTGTACAAGCTTTGCTTAGTTTGGGATCAGATAGCTTTATGTGAGTTGTCCGAAGATATTATGTTAGATATATTATTATCCCGCTCGTGGCTTCCTTAAATTACACTAGATAACTTTATAATTTAATATTTGAACCCTTAACCACCTGCCATCTGTTTTTGGTGAGGAACCACCACGTTGTTTTTTGTTAGGTTTAGGCCTTAAGCCTGACATAAAACAATGATTTTACTCCTGGGTCTCACAGACCACGGAGAAATATATATTTATCGGGTTGATTTATATTTATTTTCAAAACTAATATTACAAAATTATCTGTTGTAATATAAAGAACCGACGAGTGGGAGGTTATTAGTATATCACAATATTAAATCACCCTGTATACTAAAAATAAATTTCTGGAACATAAAAACTTTTGATTTACTCTTTATTTACAAGACACGCCAAAAATATCTTCCTTACTATCATGATTGACGTAAAGCCTATTTAGAACCTTATTATGGAGAGATTGTAACTTATATCGAACAGAATTCTCAAGGGGTCTCCCAAATCAAACCTCAAGTGTACCCAAAGGTTTCTATTTAAAACCCTCTATAACATTACTGTTACAGGAGCCTCATACTAACCAGTACTTCGGGGAAATCGGAACAAAAACGAGCACTTATATTCACTCCTACTAGCCTTTACGGGGTAAGATATATCTATACTAATATTATAAAGCTGAAGAGTTTGTTTGTTTAAACGCGGTAATCTCAGAAACTACTGGTCCGAATTGAAAAATTCTCTCACTGTTGGATAGCTCATTTATCGAGGAAGGTTATAGGCTATATAACACTACGCTACGACCAATAGGATCGGAGCAGCAATGAGAAATGTTGCAAAAACGGGGAAAATTTACGCAGACGAAGTTGAGCGGGACAGCTAGTTTTATTTAAAGATAAAGCATAATATAGTTTTGATAAAGGTCTTAGATATATTTTTTTACCCAATCATGGTGCTTTTGTCATACATGCAGGATGACTTTTGTATCGCATGCGTATCTTATTAAATTGATAATTTTGATTATGAATTGATTTGTTAAGGTATTATACGTTTGACAACAATAATAAAACGTGGATACGATTGATATTTTCAGTTTATTTGTTCATTTAACCTCCTTAATGACCTTGTTTTTTTTTATAAAAAGACGACTCCCGTAGTCGACGAAAATCCAGTGTCGCTGGGGCTTTACAAACATACAAGTCACGAACACAAAGTATACCCAGACTCGGAACAACAATTTGTGGATTATACAAAGTGGGGTTCACAAAGTGGTGCGTAGTAGTCGGGCACACTCCCACCGCGCCACAGAGGCAGTTAACTTACATTATTATTATATATATGTTTACATTATTATTAATGGACCACACAACCTGTCTATTTTTTTACAATTTTAATAAGCAATATTTTAATGTAAACTTCATATCACCCCATAAATAAAATTACGTAATCTGATGTCATAATCTTAATAACGTTACTAGTATAGAAGTATATTTATCAGTGATATCGGTTAAGTCACTCACACTGCTGCAGTATTGATGACAGAGCGCGGAATTTCTGTAAAACGTGAGTTTTACATAAATTCCGCGTTTAGCTCTACACATGCTGGCTGTCATGTAAATGAATTTCTCTAAAATATGATCACCAGTAGTCCGGTACCGACATTTTGCAAATCCAAAAACATACGGTCGAATACTCAATCAATTTTTGGACGTATTTTACTGTAATGCTGTGACTGTCAACGACAGAAATACTTTTGTAATTTTTTTAATTTTTTTTTAGTTATCGGCGGCTAGTTTATTTTATTTATTTACTTACAATTGTTACACTTGTTGTAATATGTACATGCAAAGTAAAAAAATCAGTGTGTATAATATCAAGTGGCAAACACAGTTAGCTTAGAAGTACCTAATTACATTTTTGAATTTGATGTAACATTTTTTTTTTTTTTAAAGATAACTAGCAATGTGGGATTGATTCCCACATTACTAGCAATCTTATTAACCCCTCCAGCTAAGCTCAAAGGCTTGTGTTAGGAGGGGGTTCACGTCGGTAGTATAATGGGTAGGATTCGAACCCGCGACCTCACAATTGCGAGACCGATGCCTTAGCCATTAAGCTACCGCCGCTTTTACATTACAGTAGTTAGTTGAATGTTAAACAAAACACAGGTACTTATTGTTTAATTATGTGTTTTAGATAATTCTAACCATTAGCAGTATTTAATTGTAGTTTGTGATGATACCTCTATGCGAAGTAGTAGTCATAGTATGTAGTAACGAGACACAGCGCGGGTGCAACTATGGTTTGTTCAGTGATGGAATATACTATTTGCATAATTTCAGACGTTCGTGGCGATAGCGGTGCCGATCGATCTTCCGAACAAGAACGTGTTTGTATCATACAACTTCGAGGCGAACTATGCTGTAGTAACAAATATCACAGAGATCGATGAAGTTATATTCCCTAATCTTCCAGTAAGTATTTACGCATATGTAATTTAAACAGCTTCATACTAGTATGTAATTAAAGAGTTTGAGTAATAGCAATATACCCGCGAAGACTTTCAACGCTTTCTTTTTTGTTTGATTATTTGTATTTGGAAAATTTCGACTATTTAAATATTGAATTTCGTAAAAACTAGCATTAAACCACGACTTCGTACAAGTGAAATAAAAAATATTTTGAATATTTAAAATACAATATGTAACTCTTTACCATATCAGTTATATGTTAGTGGCAGTCTCGTCAACTTTTCTTCTTTTACAGGTGATAAGTTCACGTCAAAGCCGTAGTATCACAAGAGAGCTCGCTTACACGGTCCTGGAGAGCCGATTCAGTGAGTGAGTGATAGTTCTATGATTGTTCCTATGTTTTTTCATATTACATGTTCATAAACGTTTACGATTTATACATATAATACAAAAATATTAAAACATGGCTCTTAGTCATGTAGTGGAAACGAAATTCGACAAAAATAAAACTATGGCCTAGTGGTCTAGCCAGAAGTCGTGGGTTCAATCCCCACCCAGGATAAATTTATCCACCCAGCACAAGTTTATCAGTTTTCAGGTTGCCAAAGTTTGGGATCAGATGGCGTTCTGTGAGTCGTTCCCAGGTATTATTATTAAATATAATAATGCAATCCGATAAAGTACCATGGTGGATTTAATACTTGGAATATACACTGCCCGCTGATGAAATTTGACACATTACTATTAATGGTCTCCTAACTGATTTCAGATACGGTAGCCAAACTCATCAGAGACTAACCAATTACGCAGGAGATATTAAAGTTCACAAGTGTATGCGCAGACACAAGTGCACTCTCTATCCCCTGACTCTCTTAGTCCGATGGGATGGAAAATCCGACACGATCAGAGAGAAATTAGGCTAACGTGCTCTCCGAGGCACGGAGGGGTTTTGACAATGTTCGAAAACGGTCACCCATCTATGGACTGACAGTGGTAACGTTGCTTTACCTCGCAGATTTCTCGATTTGCTCGGCCCCCACTGAGTCAGAGACCTCTCAAACAACATAACAACATTTCTATTATATGTTCTACGTACAACTAAAAGTGTAGCATGATTAGTGAATTAACAATATTAATATACATTACAGATATGGCATGAAGGGTAGAGAGTGCATGCTCCGCAACATCTGCGAGGCAGCTGAAACTCCGTTGCATCACAACGGCATCCTGGGACATTTAATGCATGTTATATTTACGTAAGTACACACTTAAGGTTGGTATAGTGTTACATTGTGTTGTTACCAACGTCGACATAACACACTCCAAGTATAACAGCTTAGGTTCATGGACGTACCCATATATAGTATCATTTTTAGGTAAAGGTTCTCGTAATTTTCGTATTTCGTATTTCGAGACTGCCTCTGTGGCGCGGTGGGAGTGTGTCCGACTGCTACGCAAGAGGTCGTGTTCCTACTCGGGATAAAACTTTGTGTGATGAGCACGATGGTTTATTCTGTGTCTGGGTGTAATTTATCTATTAGATGTATGTATTTAGAAATATTTAAATATGTACGAGTATATCAGTTGTCTGGTTTCCATGGTACAAGCTATGCTTAGTTTGGGATCAGATAGCGTTGTGCGAGTTGTCCCAAGATATTATAAAAAATTCGGGGTGGTTTTAGTTGGTACAATTGATTAAACACCGGCCAAATTTGTTGTGTACTCTTTGCAATTTCGGAGGGTTTCGACCCCCAAATCTGGGTGCGCCCATACATAGCAAGCTCAAAGCATGCACATCTGAAATGGAATCTCGGACCACTTTGGTCCGAGGTTCCATGTCCTTCAGCGATGTTGCTCTAGCGTGCATTTTAAGATGGTTTCGTGACGGAGACGTCAGCGTAATGACGGCTCCACACGTTGACCCTAACGTCGGTCAGAATGCCACTCGTCCAACGAGTGGATCTAGAATAACGCTCGTTCCAATATTGGTGCTAATGCTATTTTCTCGTAAGTAACCGAAGAAACTCCGTCGGGGTCTGCCCTGAATTGAACTTAAATATTTTTAAGCATGTGACAGGTCAGCGAATAGCAGACCCCGACCGATTTTCTTCAGTTACTTACCTCCTGTTAGTCAGGGGGTTTTAAAATGTTATTTGATTCTTTTTTAAGTCCGTCGGAGGTTTTTCCAAATTTTTAATTTTGTTTTTGAAAAAAAAATGTAATTCACCATTTTGTGGGGGCGGCCATCTTGGATTTGAAACTTATCATAGTGTATTCTAATCGTCAAGCCTTTATAATTGATATCCATATTGAGGGAGCTGTGAAAAAATATGTAATCCGCCATTTTGTGGCAGCGGCCATCTTGGACCGATTAACATCAAACGTAGCTAATAACACTCCTGACTAATTCAACTTTCAAACCAAAAAGACAAGATCAAAATCGGGACAGACACGTCAAACATAGAAGACCACGTGGTTTTAGCGTCATTTTGGTTTAAAAAAGAATATTCAATACATCTTCACGAAATGACCGTTCACAATACGATGTTTATGGAATTTCGCTACTTACAGCTTACCGTGACTTACTTACTCGAGTTCCTTAGCCAAACCAGTCGGTCGAAATAAATTTCTTGTAGGACCGAAAATCATTCTCCTCCAAAAATCTTTGTAATACAAACCAAGTATGAAAAATCATGTAAATTCAAATTCATACATGACGTGTTCCGAACTGTGTTGGAAATTATGTGAGTGGAAAAAATCCAATACGGGTAGATGGGCCAAAGGAAAATCGACGTTCTTTTGAATTTTTATACAAAGCTGAATCTATTTTTGTATCTGGTTGTAACAATAGATACCTACTTGATAGATAATAGGTGGTGGTTCAGAGAATATGGCCCAATTCACGAGGTTCAAAACCCGGCAAGCATCGCACACAGTGGAATTAAATTTCTGGAACCAATAATTCGAAGACATGCGACATCACCAATCGGCACTAAACTGAAATGGTGGAGGCGAATTTTTGCCTAAATTTACCGTCTTGCCATAAATAATATTCTGTTTTTGAACGTGACCGTAGCAAAATCTCAAATTATGACGTAAAACCGGGTAGTTCACGAAAGTGTTAAGTTATTAATTCATAATTATGACCGTAATAAGATTATTACGGTCATGATATCCAGAAAATGAGGGATAGAAAAAACTCCAAATTAAAGGAAAAATCAATATTTTTATTTCAAATAAGTTTTTATTCTTTGGACTCCATTTACGTAACTTCTATTTTTGTGGTTCCTACATCAAGCCATAATAGAACTAAATCAATTTCAACGCAGCTAAAAAACTCAGCTAGAAATAATAGTACCGAATTGTGTATCTCTTATTAGAATATTATCGGGATAATCGCGTGAAATATTTAAAGGGTTTACCTTTAATTTACCGAGTTGCGAATCTCTTGCTTTTATTGTATTCAAAATCAATATTTTCTTGTACTGAAAGATGTATCTATCGTTACCAAAGTAACTTAGCGTGGGTATCCTAAGAAGCTTATAGATTATACCACGCGAATGGACAGTTGCTTCCAATGTAGGTATACCACAATACCGTAAGCCAAACTTATTCAGTGAGGAAAATGTTCGAGCGGATTTTTAAGCCCTATCTTAAGCCACTTCTGCGAGAAAAGGAAAAGGTTTGGTACTTAATCATACCTGAATCATTGAATGAAAATATTTAGAGGAAGTTAGCACAAACATGAACAATAGAAAACATAACATAAGAAAATCATTATGAATTTATTTTGAATCTAAAAGGTTAGGAGCTGTGGCCCCAAATACCCAACTGAGTCATCATTATTTTAACATTGTTTAATGTGTAGATTGGTAGAGTGTATAATAAAATTACTTGACAATGAATCATTGATTAGTGACCCTGACTGCTAAGCTTGCGATCGTGGATTATATAATATCTTGGAACAACTCATACAACGCTCACAAAATAGGCCAACACATAACTTATAAACATACTTATAAATTTCTAAATACATACATAATAGATAAATTACACCTGGACACAGAATAAACCACCATGCTCCTCACACAAAGTTTTATCGAACCTACGACCTCCAGAACCTAAACTACACTAGACCAACAGGCTAGTTAGAGCTTTTGATGCCCAATCAGGATAAATATTTGTGTGATGATTATTCAGTGTCTGGGTATCAAATTTTCAAACACGATATAAGTTGAGTCGAGGCTTTGCACAGGAGTCATATCGTAGTTTTTTATACCTTGAGTTACGTTTTTGTAATTTTTGTAGAGATCTCTAATTTTTTTACTATAAAGTATAGCCTATGTTATTCCCCGTTATTGTAGCTTTCGAATGGTAAAAGAATTTTTGAAATCGCTCCAGTAGTTTTTAAGTTTATTTTTAACATATAAAAATACAAATATTTCCTGTTTATAATATTAGTATAGATGATTATCAGTTGTCTGGTTGCCATACCTGTCAGCGGACAAGTCCTATTTCAGAATTTTTTGCAACATTTTTCATTGCTGCTCCGCTCCTATTGGTCGTAGCGTGATGTTATATAGCCTATAGGCCTCGATAAATGGGCTACCCAACAGAAAAAAAACAATTCCAACCAGTAGTTCCTGATATTACCGCGTTCAAACAAACAAAAAAAAAACTCCTCAGCTTTATAATATTAGTATATATATTATTGATATTAAGAATGTGTAAAAATAACTCTAAAAATAAGAAGAGTTTATCTACTTAATAGTTATTTTTCCTTCTTATAAGATTTCTTGGAATATGGGTCACAATAAACTTCATCATATTTTAAATTCACAGAATTGTAAAGTTGACTTAAAGTTTGTATTCTGCAACATTCATGCTAAGAGTTGTGCATTTAATATTGAAATGCTTGGAGATGGTCAGCTTATATACTTAAAAGGGAATGGATGCATTTAACTTTTTATAACCACGATAGGTATTTTTAGAGATTTTGTTGCTATAATATTACTTGATTAACTATTTACGGTAGAGAAATAAAATACAGAATAAATAGCGGCGGTAGCCTAATGTCTTAGGCATCGGTCTAGCAAACTTGAGGTCGCGGGTTGGAATCCTACCGACACTACCGACATAAACCCACTCCTAAAAAACCCGCCGTGTATCGCTCGCCACCTTCGCGGACGGGCCGCCGGAATTTGTTATACCGTCGGCGGCCCGCCCAGTGGCAATGCCCGGACGCGATGCTGTTGCGTTCCGGGCATTTCACACCCACGCGGCCCCTGGATACACACAGAGCGCCGCGCCTCCACGGAAGGCCGCGGGCGGGGCAGATTACCCCGTACGCCCGCCCGCAGCCCCACCTAAGGCGGCATCAGGCGCAGATATGCGCGCCGACGCCGCGCCGCCCGGTTCGCCGGCGACGGTGCGGATCCGCCAGGGAGCTCTCTTCCCTGAAGCGCTCCGCCGCCTCCTTCTGTGAGATGATGTCCTCACAGAAGGATGCGACCGCATTCCACGACCCCTCGCTCCGGAGCATGGAGAGAACCACGGCCGGCAGCGAGAGGTCACTTCCGACCACTGCGGTGAGAACTCGACGTTGCCCCTCCCAAGCTGGACAATGCTGGAGGGTGTGCTGCGCCGAGTCCTCACCGCAGTCGCAGTGATGGCAGGCGGGACTCGGTTCCCTCCTAGCGACCGCGTGCAGGTACTTCCCGAAGCACCCGTGCCCGGAAAGGACCTGCACCAGCCGGAAGGAAAGGGTCCCGTGCTGCCGCCCTGCCCACTCCTCCAGGACCGGCTGGAGCGCCTCCACGGTTCGAACACCTGCCCGTGGAGCCTCCAGCCGGCCCTGCCACCGGGCCATGATTGCCCGGTGGGCCTCATAGCGCCAAGCGTGTAGCTCCTCGGACAGGGGCACCGAACCCCCTGCCCGAACAGCCACCGCCCGCCGATACACTTCGGCGAGCACTTCCGCCTCCAAATCCCACGGGGGTGTGCCGGCCAATGCGCACGCCGCTTCTGCAGACACCGTGCGGTATCCACGTATGGCCCTGACCGCCATGGTCCGCTGGGGTCTCCCTAAACGGACCCTATTCTGGGCGGTCAGGGACGCCGCCCACACGGGTGCGCCGTACAGAGCCATTGACCGCACCACCCCCGTGTACAACCGTCTGCTCAAGGCACTAGGCCCGCCCAGGTTCGGCAACAGCCTCCCCAGTGCGGACGCAGTAGCCTCGAGCTTAGGTGCCAAAATGCGGAAGTGCTCGTCAAAGAGCCACCGCCCGTCTACCACTAGGCCCAGATATTTAATCTGGGCCCGGACCTGTACGAGGACCGAGCCGACGGCAATCGAGGCGCCATCCCGGTGGGGAAACCACACCGCAGGGCCCAGTCGTAGCCAATGTTCCACAAGATGGGCCCCAAGACAGAGCCCTGTGGAACACCGCACGAGACGTCCCTGCGGATTACCTCACCCTCTCGGTCCTCGTACAGGATCCTCCTGCCTTCGAGGTAGTCTGCCACTAGCTGCCTCAGGTACGCGGGCACTCCATGATACCGGAGCGCCTCTCTGATGCAACTGAATGGCAGAGACCCGAAGAGGAGTGATGTTGGCGATATCGAGTGATATCGCCAACATCACTCCTCCACCGGCGACGGCCTCCTCCGATGCAGCCCTCAGGCGCAGAATGGCCCCAATGGTCGAGCGCCCAGCACGAAAGCCGTACTGAGCGTCCGACAAATCGGGACCGACCTAGTTCAAATGCCGGACGATGCGGGTAGCGAGAATCCTCTCCAGCAACTTCCCCGCCTCGTCCAGCTCTGCCTGCAGCGGGAATAAACCCTCGACCACTTCCGCAAGGAAGCTGGGCTGGAGAGTCTCGGTAAGGGGGGGGGGCCGGTGAGCGGAGCTTGTTTAGCGCCGCTCGATATGGGCGACCCCAGGGGTCACGGTCGAGACCCTCCAGCATCTTCTCTCTCGCCCTCTCCTTGGCGCGACAGATAGCCAGCTTAAAGGCGTCCCTCGCCTGGCGATACGCCTCATAAAGCTGGCTCTCCTCCTGGACATTGCGGTGACGAGTCCGGCTGCGGGTATAGGACCTCCGTGCACTGATGCAAGCGGCGCGGAGGGAGGCAAGCTCCTGGGACCACCAATATACCCCCTTCCTCGGGGGGCACATAAACCCACTCCTAACACAAGTCATTGAGCTTAGCTGGAGGGGTTAAAAGGATTGCTAGTAATGTGGGACCACAATCTCACATTGCTGGTTATCTTTAAAAAAAAAAAAAAAAAAAAAAAAAAAACTTTTTTCAATAATCAGGATTTAAATCACATTAACTGTACCATATAACTTCTTCCAAATTGTTCTACGCGTTCACGTGGTTACAACTTTAAAATTATAAACGGGGCTTAGAAACGTATGTTCAGCCATCTTTTTTTAAACTACGAAATGAGAAGACGAGCAGTTCGTACGCCTGGTGGTAGGCGTCACGCTAGCCCACAACAGTATCAATGCCACCCAAATCCTCGTTTGGCAAAGATCTGAATGTCACTGTACCGAGCTATTTTTTTAAAATTTAATATACAAATTCATATGTCTCACTTGCCCAGTAATACAACACTTGCTACAAGTACCCATGTGTTAAAATCACTGTTTCACGGACGAATAAATGCTACTATTGTGGTACCAACCGTACGTAATCATTTCGTAATTTTATAAGCTACGGGTCTTAATCGCGTATAATTTTATTTTAAGGCTTAATACCTTTGTTTATACAGTCTACCCGTGACCATGGCCGTTGCAATACGGTCGAAACGTCAAATATAAAATATTTACGCGACTAAGACCCGTAGCTTATAAAATTATATAATGTGTACAAATCGCGAAAGTTTACGAACATATATTGTAATCATTTCAGACTGAGATAGTAGGAGAGCCACATTATTTTGATGATACCGTAGCCATCCTGATACAATTTTCTCACATGTGTCATTATTTAAAAGAACCACAGCATTCGACAATATTTTTAAGCAATATTATTTTGATAGCGCTAATAGGCGACCCTCGTTTAAAATGAAGGTTTCCAGCTACCTTTTCAGTCGATCAGAATCAGATAATTTTAGTTAAATTTTAACCTCCAACCAGGGCTTCTGTGTATATGTTATTGTTGCACCACTGACGGTCTCTTTAAGGTGGCGATGTTTTTACACCTAACCATAATCTAACAACAAAAGCAATCAATATACTTACCATAAATGTTGATAAACTTTCATGATGAACTTGAATATTTATTAACTACGGGTTTGAATCGCGTTAATAATTTAAGATAAAATACCTTGTTTATTGCCCGACGTTTCTACCATATTGCAATGGCCGTGCTCACGGGAAGATTGGTTCAGCTCTGCGTCGCCTCCGTGAAGCGCGGGTTTTAACCTTAAATTATTCACGCGAATAAGACCCGTAGTGTATATAATTTTATAAAATACTAGCTGTCCCGCGCAACTTCGTCCGCGTAAATTTTCCCCCTTTTTTTATAATCCTATGTTACTTCTAATACCTCCAAGAATATGTGTGTACAAAGTTTCATGATGATCGGTTGAGTAGTTTTCGCGTGAAAGCGTAACAAACAAACTTACATTCACATTTATATATTAGTAGGGATACTTACCGACTTGGAAATCTTAAGCCTCAACTTCTATGTCCTTCTTCTTCCAGGCCGTCAGCATCTCGTGAGGAGGGTCTAGACGATGAATACTACGAAGCTGAAGCGTCAGGCTATAGAGGAGACTGCGACAAATACGTAGAAGAGTGCCCCACCAGTCTGTTCGACTACATCACGCGACTCGTCGAGTTCCCACACAAGACATAGCCTCGAACTAATAAACGAACGATAGCACTTGGTTTTCTATACTTCATGATATTTTATTCTATAAATCCAACCCAACAGATCCGTTGTTAGATGAAGGTTAAATTTACCTTAATTAGATATTATTTTATTAAGATATTATTTTTCTTATAAAAAAGACGACTCCCGCATTAGGGTACAAGCCCTGTGTCGCGGGGAATTTGCAAACATACAAGTCACGGACACAAAGTACACCCAGACTCGGAACAACAATTTGTGGATCACACAAAGTGGTGGCCCGTGTGGGAATCGAACCCACCACCTTTTGCGTAGCAGTCGGACACACTCCCACCGCGCCACAGAGGCAGTCGAAAGATTATTCTTACTCATGAAATGTTTTCAACAATTCGAAGGTGTTTACAAACCGCTGCTGGTAGGTTGGAACATTGGATCCTGCGTCTTATCCATATGGTTTAGGACCTATAGACTAGTAAACAAGTGTTTTATTGCTAACTTCGTTCAGCAGTCTCCGAAAGCCATGTGCGGGTGTCATTCGATTCGGAATAGAATGTGATTTTTGTGTGATTTTTTAAGATAATCAAATTCCGCACGCTTAAATACAAAAGTTACAGACAATCATAAAAAAATAAATAAGGGGTTTGGCTTTTTACAAATGTCTCAATAACCACTACAGATTTGTCAAATTTGAAATAAGACTTAAAAAGAAGAGGAAATTTCCTAAAAAAAATTATATCTCCCGGAACTGTAGAACGAACATTTATAATTTTAAAACAAGATATCTGACTTGCTCAAGCCATGCCTGCTTTAATAAAAACAATTATTTAAACAAATTAATCATGAAAATAAAGAAATCAGGCACTTATGGGATAGATTAATGAATTAATGAAATAAACCGCATTTTAAAATAAAATATCGCGATTGTGCTTTGTTTTGTGATTGTTGTTTGCAAAGTTAGCAGAAAAAGCACTTGATTACTAGTCTACTATGCATACACACGATGATCCAGACAATCTGTTTCTTCTTGCAGAAAATAAAAGAGGAAAAACGTAGATACAAATAAAAAGATAAACACAGAATTTAATTCATTAATAATCATTTATTCACTTTGTTATTAGGCTCTAATAATAGTATGGTAACAATGTACAATATTGCACAGTACTCATTTATTACAATTATTAAACTTGTCAGTTTATAAAATTTAAAAATTATCGTTCACAGCCGTTACATTTAAATATTTATTTAATCCTCATTAAATACTTAATATTAGTGTTATCATTAATCTACGTTCAAACAGAATTATTAAAACGTAAATACTCGAAAGAGCTGTTTTTAAAATCATGCTTTTTTTAAATTTACCTGTTGCCCAGGTTAATGTTTTTTTTTTACAAACTGAGTTTTACATTACTTTAAATTGCTTATTTTATCATTTTTACCAACAAATAAAAATAGTGCACCGACTCCAAAATTAATTATTTCATAACAATGCTGAAATAGTACATGCTACGAACACTGTTTTTGTTATCGCCTTTATTTGTAATATTCCTATTCAGCGATTGCAATTATAAACTTACGCGTTCCTTTTTTCATTTCATTTGTGGCCGCATGTGTTTTTAAACCGTGTGCACTTTCACAATCTTCAGTATCCTAACCATTCATACCGTCACCACGACCTGTGTTCTTATTCGCATTCCATTTAATCTTTACATTTCCTGACTTGTATATTAGGAAATGTATACTAAATGGCAGTGGCGAAGGGTCCTCTTACAATACCATTATTTTCGGTTTCCCTTTGAATTATAATTACATAAATGTAAACCCTTCGGTTCTGATAAATGGAATGTGTATCAGAATACTTAAGTATTAAATGGAATGCATACGATTAGAACTTTTCCTAAATACACGTGCAGACAAAACCTACTTGAAAGTAAGAAACCATTATACCCATAGACTTATAATATGTATATCCCAAGTCCATGATTATACCAATAAATTTAAAATCAATCAATTTTTGCTACCGTTCAAAATGATATTGGAACACTGATGTGCAAATGAATCGTATTAATTTAGAATACTTAAATTTAACTAATGATACCTATAGTTTCAATATCCTTGGGGTAGAAGAAGTTATTCTTTTTCATGGGAATGGAGGATATTTGCTGATCGACAGGAGTCCTCGTGTCGTAAAGGGAAGGAGACTGGAATATGATGCCGAAGGTGCCAACGAAGCAGGCAATGGTGAAAAGCCAGAGAAAGAAGCGATCTAACACCATCGACATGAACTTCCAGTCTTCGACGACCTGTGAACAAAGAAATATAAAAACTAAGTAATAATCACTCAGAATCACAATTCCTAATAGGTACCTACCTAAAGTGTGCACATAAAAAAATATCCAATACGTCGGATTTTTCAAAACAACTAAAAAAATGTTAGCTAAGAATCGTCGTGGTTAAGCCAGATTTCTAAAAATACTTCTACAGTCCTACTTTACAAATTATTTAAAGAAAGTTGTGAATATATAACTAACACACGAACAAATGGAGTTAAAATATAATCAAATAATGCTAAAATATCAATTTTCCATTGGGAGTTCAAATTATTTTTAAGCTTGTTGGCAACAGCAAGTTATACGAATGTACCAGTAGTACATGATAATTATGTAATGGAAGTACTTCGCTCATGTATTTTTGGTCCACGACTGCGTGGCAACTTAACGGACTTGCCCGGGGCCTACATCCAGTTTAATTACAATTTATGAATCGTCAAAATGGTAAACTTACTATACACAGATGATGAAGTTAATGACAATATTCTGGTACTTTGATGGCGACTACCAATTTAATTACTGTTTATTTTTGCGATCTCTGATATTACTTCGTTTGGTTCAAAGGACATAGAGAAAGATTTTGCAAAGAATATACATTCCAAGAATCCATCACAAAAACTTTCAAGAAAACGAATTATATCAACTTTTTAAACAACAAACAACGGCATCGTCTGCACCTTATCGTGTAAACAAAGTTTCCGTACTTTTTTCATTATTTCCTCTCGTAACAGGCCTCTTGAGTTCTGAATGAGGGGAAGCGTATCAAGGGACAATTTCCCCTTTGAGATTAACCGTTTCTGAACGATTATGTATACAATACGACACGCCTGTGATAAGCACTTGCCTTTCAAAGAAGTGACGAAAGCTGATTATGACGACAATTTTGCAATTTCTCGCGGTCCGGTTGAGTTTGTTTCAATTTTTGAGATAAGCTGAAGGGTAATAAATGAGCAGTTTCCTCGTCTATTATACGACCTACTATCTTTAGCTTCTGTTTTTTATTCACTATAGTATATATAGTACGGGATGAAATTTAAGAATATTTTTAAAAATTGGTATATACTACCTACACAATAACTTCGTGAGAAAGTTTGAAAGGTGCACAAATATTCATCAGATATTAAAATATTTTGTTTATTTATCACGCTTACGCGAATGGAATATGATACAACACGCTACATACTCATTCAGTAACCAATATTCACAAGACCGATCCTTTATCTAAAAATTAGTTTTGTCATATTATCTATTGAAGAGGCCTATGTCCAGCAGTGGACTGCGATAGGCTGATGATGATGATGATGATCTATTGAAGTAACTTGCGATGGTACTTTATCGTCAACTGGCCTCTTGGCTTCGCAAAAACTTTTTTCTACCATCTATAGACGTAATATGTATACAGGTGAACCACCCGGAAGAAATTATCTAAATGTTTTGAAAACCGCATCAAAATCCATTGTGTAGTTTCTCTATTAATAATCTAAGCGTATATTTTACACCTTAGCACACGCCTAACACACAGAAGCACGCGCGCGAGCACGTACATGCATACATACACTCTCCACGCACACTTAACACACACACACACACACACACACACATAACTCACAACTCACACTAATTAATACAACACACTTATGTATTACAAAATTGTTTGAGGGATCGGGGACCGTTACTCCTTAATACAGGGTAATTATTAGCCTAGCTAGGAAAACAGCGCTTCATCCACTTGATTGTAAATTGTAAATGATGAATGTTGCATATTCTGCAATCTGCCTTTTTTTGCAAATAAAGGTTACTATGACTATTTGGACAAACAGCGGGAGGCAATTCTATTTAATATTATGTATGTACCTAGTGATTCAAAAACCTCATCCATACGCAAATATCAGCAAAAACCACAGTTCAAGTAGCCCCCGTTTAAAAATTAAGGCCTTATTCCGCGAAAAATGCTTTCCAAGCAGCTAGTATACATCACATGCAGTATGATAATGAGAACTGGGTATACGGGCGCCTCGAGCGGCTGTCCGACCACTATTTATTTTAACCAGAATTTTTCACAGGAAGCTCTTCATATATTCCACCCTGATAGCGTTGGTGGAACTTGTTTAAGATATTATGTTGGTTTATAATTTGACGCAGGTCGTGTTGGCTCCGGTTATTTAGAAAATGTTTGTTAACAAATTTTAAAGTACATTTGGTACGTTATAAAGGGTCTTTCAACAAAGACGGGTCGATGTTAAAATTGAATAAAACTAGATGTGTGTGAGATATTAACGAAATTTATTTTTTATTTGAAAGGCCCGTTTATGCCATTATGCATGAAATATGACATCGTTCAAATGTCCGCCGCGGCTTCGCATGGTGGCACAAATCCGAGAGGTCCAATTTTTAATGACTCTGCTGCATAGATCCGGCTGAATCTGAGCGATGGCCTGCGTTATGTTGGCTTTCAGGGCAACGGTCGAATGTGGTTTATTGGCATAGACCTGCGACTTCAGAAAACCCCACAAGAAAAAGTCTAGCGGAGTCAAATCACACGATCTTGGTGGCCAATTCACGTTACCTCTGCGAGAGATAACCCTACCCGCAAACCGTTCATGCAGAATGTCGATTGTGTCGTTCGCTGTGTGGCAAGTAGCGCCATCTTGCTGGAACCACATGTCATTCACGTCCATATTGTTCAATTTAAGCCAAAAGAAATTGTTTATCATTGATCTGTAGCGCTCGCCGTTGACGGTGCTGGCCTCGCCAACTTCGTTTTCGAAGAAGTACGGACCAATGACGCCGCCAGACCAAAATCCGCACCAAACAGTTACTTTTTGTGGATGCATTGCTATCTGGTGAACCTCATGTGGGTTGTGGTCATCCCATATACGGCAATTTTGCTTATTAACAAAACCATTCATCCAAAAATGTGCCTCGTCGCTAAAGATTATTTTTTGGCCAAAATCGGGGTCCTCTTCCAAGCGTTCCGACGCCCATTCAGCGAACACACGGCGTTGTCTATGGTCATTAACTTTGAGCTCCTGGGTCAGTTGGATCTTGTATGGATGCAGACCCAAGTCCCGACGCAAAATTCTCCAAGTTGAAGTCTGCGAAAGGCCGAGTTCTTGTGCACGGCGAGAAATCGACTGCTTCGGAGTCTCCTGAACACTGTCACGTACAGCGGCGATGTTCTCGGCCGATCTGGCGTTCCTTTGACGTAAAGGTGTTGGTTGGTTGTTTACCGAACCGGTCGTCTCGAATTTAGTCACCAATCGTTGAAGAGTAGACTTTGAAGGGCCACCGCGTCTGCCGTAAAATGGGCGCAATGCGCGCAACGTTTTCACTAACGAACACTCATTTTGATAATAAAGTTTTATCATTTGCACATGCTGCTCAACCGTGTAACTTGCCATGGTGATTTGGCATCAGTGACTGAATAAGAAAAAACAGATTTGACAGATGCCGCCAAATCAAAATGGCCGCCACAGATTATTAATATCGACCCGCTCTATTTGAAAGACCCTTTATAAGTTAAAGTATGTAAGAAAGTAAGTATGCCTAATTTAGGAAATGGGCAAGAAATAAGTCATTAGGGCCGATAAAAAATGTTATAATAACTTTCATTGAGAAGGAATCCTACTGGATTTGAGCGCTTATTGCATTTAAACGTCAAAAAAAAAGATGATAAAATTTTAAAAATGTTTGTATTTTCACCAGACAAGGGACCATTCTGTTGAAACTAGTAATCTAATAAAGAAACCATCTCTCCATCCCCAATCTCTCCATTCAGCTTTGCACTTAATACCACAGAGAAACAAACAGATGCACACGATTAACTTAAGGACCCACAACCGCTACCAACTACAAACCATACATCATATACACGCTAGGGATGTTACGGAGGTAGTTTTATCGGAACCGAAGTCGGATTCGGAGTTTTTAAATTTTGTTTGTCGGAGTCGGAAACGACGTCGGAGGTGCTGAGAGAAGATACAAATATGCTGAGAGAAGGCTTAATGCGCTTCCTCGTGCTAAACCAAGCGTTATCGTAACCGTTTTTTTTAAACGACCAAATTTTTACTTTATAAAGATTTTATTCTAAAAACTGAGCGCATCCGCTGCGGTGCAGCGAAGAGGGAACGAATGCTCAAGGTTATTTGGTCAGGCCTTAAGAAAATTAAATAAAAAAAGAAACGTTATTCGGTCATATTACATGTTTAAAGGAAAAATTCGAACCCGCGATCATATGGAATCTGTGAAAACTTTTCCTATAGACATTTATCAACACACATATAATCACTTGTCCTGACTGACTGACTGATTTATCAACAGTAGTTGATAAATCATCAATTCATAACCTAAACCGCTACGGTTACAAACCCGAATTTTCGGCAGTTGATGCCTTTTGTAGTAGGCATCCACTAAGAAAGGATTTTTAAAAAATCGTCCCATAAGGAGTTGCAAGTTTGTATGAAACTCTGTCAGTTTTGAAGTTAGAACGGTGAACGTATTGAGATTTTTCGTTTAAAATAAAGAAACACGTGTTTTAGGCTTTTTGGACAATTAATCCTTAAACTCTTGCAACTCGGGGTAATACAGTAGGTAATACGGGTTGCAAGACAGTGTGAAACTCCATCAGTTTTAAAGTTAGTTGTGTAAAATTTCACGTTTGGATTTTTGTTTTAAAATAAACAACACGAATTTCAGCGTTTTTGGTAATTCAACCCCTAAGGGGGTAAAATAGGAATTGTAAGTTTGTATGAAACTCTGTCAGTAATGACGGAGAATATCGCATTTGGTCTTTTCATAAAAATTACAAAAAAAACATGTTTTAGCGTTTTTGGAAAATCCACCCCTAAGAGGGTAAAATAGGAGTCACAAGTTTGCATGAAACTCCGTTAGTATGAAGTTTTATTTAATTTAAGGCTTTTCGACATAAAATAAAGAAACACGTGATTCGGAATTTTTGAAAAATCGACCACTAACGGGGTAAAATAGGGGTTGCATGTTTATGTAAAACTTCGTCAAAAGATTGTATAAACTCTGGCGGTTTTGAAATTAGATGTGTGAAATTTCATACTTGGGTTTTTGGTTTGAAATAAAGTCATACGATTTTAGCGTTTTTGGAAAATCATTTCCTTAAGGGGGAGGGGTGGGTGGGTAATTAAGGAGTTGCAACTTTTTATGAAACTCCCTCAGCTATGAAGTTGGATCTGTAAAATTTCGGATATAACGTTTTGATTTTAATTAAAGAAACACGTTTTTTAGCGTTTGTGAAATATGAACCCTAAAGGGGTAGAGTAGTGGTAGCAAGTTTGTATGGAACTCCATCAGTTTTTAAGTTAGAACTGTGAAATTTTGTATTTGGCTTTTTAGTTTAAATTAAATAAACAAATCTTTTAGCGTTTTGAAAAATCTACCTTTAAGGGGTAAAATAGGCAAGTTAAAGTTGCAAGTTGGTGTGAAACTTAAAGTTAGTTATGTAAAATTTCTTATTTACTTTTAAATATTAAGAAAGAAACTTGTTTTTTAGCGTTATTTGAAAATCAACTTATAAGGGGCTGTAATAGGGATTGCAAATTTGTATAGATTTCCATCAGTTTTGAGGTTATATCTGCGGAGTTTAGCTTCGTAGCTATAAATACAGAAACACGGATTTCAGCGTTTTCACCGAAAGTTATAAATCAACCCATCAGGGGGTAAAGTCAATTTCGCGGGCGTAGCCGCGGGCTACAGCTAGTTAAGTATAAACTATCTTATAGGAGCGGCCGATGCACGCTGGGTAGCTGTGATTAAAACGTCCGATTTAAATTGTGTTACATCACTAATACACGCCCCCTTTTGCGTCGTGTTAAAAACAATACGGAACCCCAAAAATGTCTAAGTGTGAATCTCTATTAATTACTGTATTTTTAAACATATTGCGGCATCACGCTGAGCGCCTGATTCAAGATAACAAATTGTTTGAACTTCTCTGAAACATTTATCCCAAAAGTAGCACCATCATACCTCTATTTATCACTCTAAATACGCTATTATACGTCAAAGGAGCAAGCACGTATGTCACACATACACCCACACACGGTGACACAGTGTCGCAAACAGGAAAACACCGCAACACAGTGTCAGTCCCGAGAGAACCGTGCACTCACAGCAATTTCGTAGACGCTTGTTGGTTCATTTGACAGTACTTTGACCTCTAATACAGAATTTTGTATCAAAATGGATGTGTAAGGTAAGTTTTGATGGCAAAAGTAAAAGCTTTTATATAGTTTCGTACTGTCGTTATGTTGAATGAACATGTTGAACCGCAGTGCGACGTGTATTTGCGGTTTGAGGTTACCGAAACATAATTTTGTATTGTTATTTTAGATATTATTACTGTGACGCAGTTTTCACCGAGCAGATCGATAGGTTGCGGAGATTAAACAATGTTGCCCATTTCCAGGTGGGTAACCACACCACCACTAATTGTGTCTTGCAACAACAATTTCTTATAGTATTTTTGAGTTACGGCCTTATGTATTTGCTAGAGAGAATATAATTTGATTAAAACGTAGATGGACTGAAGACTGGATTGATTTTAAGCTTTAATGTGAATGAAATGAAATGAATATGTTTTCTCTTACATGTTAATTATTTATAGATGTAGTTACAAATTTACTCAGGGTAAATTTGTAACTACATCCATAAATAATTACTTTGGAGGAAAAACCCTTAGACGTAGACTCCCTTTGTCATATAACGAAATGCCACAAGAGTTAAGATTAGAGAAAAACAAAAATAAATTTTCTAAATGTTATAAGACGTATTTGCTGGACACATATAACGTAAACGACTAATGTATATATTTGTTAAATGTGCAGAGCCAAAGTGTATGTAACGTACTTAATTATAAAACCACATAGTTACTATGTTATGCCTAAGAAATTTTGTAACTAGGTAACCTGAGTGCAATGGATTTCCACAGACAAACCGATTATTTGGTTTTTGTGGAGTTATGCTAAAATGTATGTATGGTTTTTAATAAAGTTTTTTATCTATCTATCTATCTTGATAAGTTTGAAGATGTTAACCGCACGATTTCTACACTTTTGGTGCTATATAAAGTGACTACCTTCCTACTTATCTTCAAGCGAAGCATAAAATACTTCTGCATTTCAAAGGACACTTCATTAACATTCATTGGTATAAATCAATTTGTCTTGTCAGTCTTACTGATTCACAATCAGACCGCATTGAAACCATCCGCAGAACATTGATAGAAATCACTCTCCTGACCGAGGGCTACGGTAAGATCGTGTTAGTCATATTTTAAGACCAAATTACAATATTTTAAGGTATTTCTATTTAATTTGTTATCTTCCACTGAAGGAGATTTAATTCAAAGAAGTTGTTTTGCAGGTCTTCTATAAATATAATAAATGTACCGCCAATTGGAAGAAGGGAATAAACGGAAAAATCTGTGGCGCGGTGGGAGTGTATCCGACTGCTACGCAAGAGGTCGTGGGTTCGATCCCCACCCAAGATAAAACTTTGTGTGATGAGCACGGTGGTTTATTCTGTGTCTGGGTGGTATTCATCTATAAAATGTATGTATTTAGAAACATATGAGTATGTTTATCGGTTGTCTGGTTTCCATAGCACAAGCTCTGCGTAGTTAGGGATCAGATAGCTTTGTGTGAGTTGTCCCAAGATATTATTATATTTATTACTAGCTTTCGCCCGCGGCTCCGCCCGCGTGGATGTCGGTTATCGCGATAAAAACTATCCTATGTCCTTCCCCGGGACTCAAACTATCTCTATACCAAATTTCATCTAAATCGGTTCAGTAGTTTGAGCGTGAAAGCGTAACAGACAGACAGACAGACAGACAGACAGACAGAGTTACTTTCACATTTATAATATTAGTATGGATTTTATTCAGTTTTCTACACTTTTATATTCTTTAGACGTAGCGCGTATTTATGAGTTCGAAGAAAGGAACAATATTCTTTCACAAACATAATTGTACGTTATTTTGACCTAAGCTGAAATTTGTAGATTAGAGAAGGTCAACCAAAAACAAATTTATTGAAATTTCATATCAAAAGGCGCCAAAAGGACATGCAAGCGTGCGAAACCTAGTCAACCATAAAATTTAAAATTCAACACACAAAATGCTGATATTTTTCCATGTACAACATAGCTTGCTTACTTATCTCGGGCCAAAGACTCACGTAACAAAATAAACTCGCAATGTATATGTACTCGTAATGTAGGAAATCCTCGCGAAGAGGATCGTAGGATTTTAGGATAGGATCCGTGTTTACATCGGTATAGAGCCTCTTGGGATGCCTAAGCTTTTAAAGGAAATGTGCAGCATTGCAGCTGATGCAGTTTTTCTTGAAAATGTGGATGCATTAATCTTAATAAATTTCGAATAGGGTATATTCCATATGTATACTAATCGTATTTTACAAAACTGAAAGTTTGTTAGGATGTTTGTTGCTCTTTCATGCAAAAACTAACAACTACTGCAATATATGTTCGTAAACTTTCGCGATTTGTACACATTATAGAATTTTATAAGTGACAGGTCTTAATAGTGTAAATATTTTATTTTAAGGCGTGGTCACGGGTAGACTAGACCATGGCCGTTGCAATACGGTCGAAACGTCGGGCAATAAAATAAAGGTATTTAGCCTTAAAATAAGACATTTACGTGATTAAGACCCGTAGCTTATAAAATTCTATAATAACGACTACTACACGGATTTTGTTATAACTTTACAGTAAATTAAACCTACACTATACACACACATCTATAGGTACTCAAGATTTTATGGAGGTAAAGTTTTTGATATTTGAGGTTGTAGGGGTTAATCTCGGGATCTCCAAAACCGATGTTAAAAATTCTTTTACCAATTGAAAACCACGTTATTTGTGAGTGTCACAGGCTATATAACATCACGCTACGACCAATAGGAGTGGAGCGTCAATGAAAAATGTTGTAAAAACAGGGAAAAAGGACAGAAACTAACTTGCGCGGGCCAGCTAGTCTATATCTATACTTCTATACTATCCATACTTATACTTATATAATATTATAAATCTGAAAGTAACTCTGTCTGTCTGTTACGCTTACACGCTCAAACAGCTGAACTGATTTAGATGAAATTTGGTATGGAGATAGTTTGAGTCACGGGAAAGGACATAGGATAGTTTTTATTGCGATAACCGACATCCAAGCGGGCGAAGCCGCGGGCGAAAGCTAGTAATATTATAAAGAGAAAAGATTTGATTGTTTGTTTGTATTGAATGAGGCTCCGAAACTAATGGAAGGATTTGAAAAATTCTTTAATCGTTGTGAAGCTACACTAACCCCGGGTGACATAGGCTATTTTTTATCCCTGTATTCCCACGGGAACGGGAACTACGCGGGTAAAACCGCGAGACGTCCGCTAGTAGGTAATAAAAATAAATCCAAGACGAAAGGTTCGTTGACAATATATTTTAGAAAATATGCCACGTAATCAAAATTCCAAAACAAATACGTAGTTAGTGTAAATACGAAATATAATACATAATAGCTTTTACATAATAATCCGGGTTAGGCGATAGACGATGTTGGTAATAGTCGGGGAGCTCGCTAATTTACTTATGTACTACGTGATGTAAGTTACCTTCGTTAATTTAATTGTGTATTTTTTTTGACATTTTTTTATCACTTAAAGTAGGTATTACCAATCTCTAACGCTTCTTCATACTAATACTCCGAGTGTTTTCCAATATTATGCAGCCAGAGTTATATAAGAGAATTATAGAAGAAGGATTTGACAAGTTTTTAGCGAGCCTCAAATACCTACACAATGGTTTGTTGACTATATATTATAAAAATATGAAAATATGCCACGTAATCGAAATCCCAGACAAATACAGTTAGTGTAAATACGAAGCATAATACATAATAGCTTTTATATTGGTTTTGTTTTTTCTAAAGCATTAGATGATATCGTTTCACACAATCCGTTTTATCCTACACTTTTTCTATGAAAAAATATAACACCAAATCCTTCAGTATAAAGATTACCCAACTGTTTTGGTAGTCAAATAACCTAACATGCTTCGAACCCTGTTATCTTTGAGAAGAAAAATCTACGCAAAAAATATATAAATTCATAAAAAGCACAACAAACACTATCCGAAAACATTCAACATTTCAACACGAGTCCCGAAAAAAACCCGTAGAAACGCTTCAGCATTACATATTTCATCCTATTTCGCATTCAGGGCCTGTCCGTTGCGTTAAGATAAGGGCGGCTACCATTAATATAGGGTCCAGATGGCAAACAAAGTGAATAGACCATTTTTACGCCTTCGGCTCATCGGCGACGGATTTTCACATAGACGACAAGACACCGACACGACGACAGTGCGACGACAAATCAAACAATATCAATACTGGTATACCATACAGTGAAAACTAAAAGTCAAAAGCTTCAGTTATTGTTTACTTATCATAGCGTACTTCAGTAAAACCTTTTAAGTTGTCTGTAAAAGAACTGATCAAAAAATAGGGTTGGCAAGTCGCTAGCAAAACTGGCGTTGTCCTTAGCTATGCTTGCTTATCAACTTAATGGTTTAAGTGGTATAAGATAACAATTCACGCTCTAAGGCTTGTTTAACTGATGTAAAAATTCGCCATTCCTGATTATTGCGATAAAGAATCGACCAAATTTCCACAAAAACTATTGAGTCTCTTAGAGCCTAAAGAACAATTTTTAGTGTTGATAAACTTTCGCGATTTGTGCACATTATACATGATATTACGGGTCTTAATCGGGTGAATAATTTAAGGTAATATACCCGACCTGAATGTTGATTGCCCGACGTTTCGACAGTATTGGTCGTAGCACGGCCGTTGCAATACGATATTTCGTATTTAGTCAATGAGTGATCTTTTATTTTTATGTATTGAATCATCATTTGGTTACCTACCCACAACTGGATATTTTTGTGTTCACATTCTGATAGAATTCCTTAAAAAAAAAATATGACAACCCTATTCTCAATTCTATCCACACGGCAATTACGAATCTAACCTAGTTTCCAACAATGCAAACTAAGATTCGAAACCTCAATCAATTCCACAGATCAAACACGAAAAATTGGGTCACTTGGATTGGAATTATAACCCGTCCCTTCGGGTCCAAGCGCCAAACAGAAAAGAAATATCAATAACAAAACGAATATCTATTTACACGAATAAAAAGAAACGTGATATTAATCCGCGAACAAAAATGGATGGACGAAGTAATCTTTGGGATGCTTTTTAAAATTTATTCGGCCTCCGGGTGCTATTTATATCATCGTTTCAAAAATGAAGTGCGGTTATCTGAGAGACGTAAAGACGTGTTCGGAATAACAATCCGGGTTTGGCGATAGATGATGTTGGCAATAGTCGGGGAGCTTGCTAATTTACTTATGTACTACGTGATGTAAGTTGCCTTTGTTAATTTTATTTTGTATTTTTGGTGGCATTTTTTATCACTGTAAGTAGGTATTACCAATCTCTCACGATTTTTCATACCAATATTGCGTAGTATTCTGCAGCCAGGTCTACGGTTCTGTGTTTAGGAATTATAGAAGAGGTATTTGACAAGTTTTCGGCGTGCCTCAAAATATAGTTTCAGTTGCTAATTTACTTACGTACTACGTGATGTAAGTTGCCTTTGTTAATTTTATTGTGTATTTTTGGTGGCATTTTTTTATCACTGTAAGTAGGTATTACCAATTTCTCACGCTTTTTCATACCAATATTGCGTAGTATTCTGCAGCCAGGTCTACGGTTCTGTGTTTGGGAATTATAGAAGAAGTATTTGACAAGTTTTCGGCGTGCCTCAAAATATAGTTTCAGCCAGCTCTTGGTCTACAAATAGTAAACCAAAAGAAACTGTCCGTTAACAATCAATATTCAAATAAAAGTTAAGATTGAACTTTTTGATTATATTAGGTTCTAATTAAATAGCTCTCATAAGATGAAAAGCATGACAGGTAAATCTCGTAATTTGTAACTAAATTGACCTTGCATGCACTTGTACGTTCTTGTCTTTACTTTATTTTTTTGCATTTATAAGTTTTATGTCTACTAATATGGTAGATAGTGCTTACAGATTCATTTCTTACGACGCTACATTCAATACTCAACTAGTTACACACTACAAAATGTCAAAGTACCTATAAAATTTCTAGTTTCGTTTATCTAAAATGAAATTCATAACCGTTCAGGAGCGCAGCATCAGTCACACTGTAATACCGCTGTCGTGTGACGCCCTGTGGATCGTGGCTCATCGTTAAATTTAATGATTTTCGCCATTTACTTAATCCAACTTACAGGATGGATTCGGTTTTATTGTGGATTGGTTTAAATTTAAAAAGAGAACTGACTGATGACAGCTGATCAAGTCGCAACAAGACCAAATAAGTAATTTTGTAACGTATGAGATGATCACAATTAAAAATTATATTTTAATATTTCACTACTAATAGTAAATGTTTGACTTATCTTGAAACTAAACATTATTTATTCAATTTGGTATAAATATGGAAATGTCCAAAGTTATGGACATTTACAATCGCGCCAAATTCACATGGCAAGTTATTGTATCGGTCACTACCTACATGCCCTTTTTTAAAATTACCACTTTTTTTAATATTGCTTTACAAACTATACCTATTAACAGGATAGATGCTGCCACTAATATGTCATACTCCATATGAAATGATGGCAGTTAGACTACTAATAATATTGAAAATTGAAAAAAAAAAAATAATATGAAAGAGAGCAAGTCTGTACAAAGTAAAAATATTTTACATAACTCACTCGTCCACAAACTGTTCCTGAGGTACAAATTGGGTCGAATAAAATTCCCCTTCGGTAGACAATCGACAACATACAATATACACACATATACTCGTAGATAGACATATATATGTATCTGTTTACTTAGAAATGATGATTGAGGCGTGTTTCATATATGGCGCGTCTTTTTATAGGTGTTCATGGAGGACTATAGGAAGTTTGACAATAAACAAGATCTTATTTTTGCTCAACGGTAGCCCATGGAATAAAAATAAAGTTGTGATCAAAATGGCGGTCGTGATAATAAACATAAAGATAGTATTTATATGGAATCTACGCTATGAATATCTACTTGAAGTCAAAACCTTGACTTACTTTGGAGGTTCAGCTATCTCCGTCTACTACGCTTAGAAATGCGTCCTTACGAGGGAGATAAATAGATATAAATGTGAAATATTTAGTCATAAAGTACACTGACGGACTCATAAACTGCATCAAAGTTCAGGTTTACTCTAAAAGGATTTTTTTATAATAAGTATGCAAACTTTTTAGATTAAATTATATAAATATGGAAAGACTGGCTCTTAATCTTAAAAAAAAATTAAATTTAAAAATAGAACTGCGGTAAAACAAATGAATATAGCCGGGAAAAGAAAATTTACTCGTAGTATCAGATTTGCGTGTTATTTATAGCAAAGTTTTAAATTAATTCTCATTGATTTTTTTTGTTTGGTCAATTGAATTATTGTTACCAGCATAATTGTTGGGTTAGTTTTTTAACACATCGAGAGTTTTTGAACCATAATATGGATACTTCGTCCGAACAAGCGGCACAAATTGTAGCATTGGTGCGGGAGGGCTTGGATCAACGAACGATTGGTAGAAATTTAAATTTAAACCAGTCTACGGTTTGTAGAATATACAGAAGGTTTGTAGAGACAGGTTCTTACAGGAGGAGACGTGGTACAGGCAGAACTCGAGCAACCACAGGTCGTGATGACCGATTTATTGTTACAACTTCCCTGCGAAATCGTTTCCTCACGTCAGTTAACATCAAAACCGAGCTTAATGAAGTGCGTGGAAAAAACGTGTGTGCACGAACAATAAGAAGAAGGTTAAAGGAAGCGGCTATCACCCCTTTTAGACCAGCAAATGGTCCAAAGTTGTCTGCAGCTCACAGACAAGCTCGCTTAAGATTTGCGCGTCATCACCTGAATTGGACAGAAGAGCAGTGGGCCTCTGTATTGTTCACGGACGAGTGTAGGACATGTTTATATGGTGCAGATGGTCGCAGAAGAGTCTATCGTCGACGTGGGGAGCGATATGCTCAAAGTTGCATTGAGGAGCGTGTTCCTTTTGGAGGCGGTTCATGTATGGTCTGGGGTGGCATATCGATGAACGGGCGAACAGAACTTGTGTTCATAGACATGGTCCGTCAAAACGGTAATAGAGGGGGTTTGACAGCACATCGCTACATAACAGAGATATTAGAAGATCACGTGGTGCCTTACATGGGATTCATAGGCGAAAATTTTACTTTAATGCAGGATAATGCCCGGCCGCATGCAGCTGCACAAGTTCAACATTATTGCGAAGAGGTTGGGATACGTACAATGAATTGGCCAGCACGCAGCCCGGATCTTAATCCCATCGAGCATGTTTGGGACAATTTAAAAAGAGCTGTATATGCGAGAAACCCTTCGCCTACGACAGTGGCAGCACTAAGAACAGCACTTTCAGAAGAATGGGACAATATTCCGCAAGATCTTTTAAAAACCCTTATAAAATCTATGCGGAACCGATTAGAATCCGTAATAAGGGCACGTGGGGGTAATACACCTTATTAAAACACAAATAAACCCTTGCATAAAGTTTGTGTCTATTGTTAAAACCAATTTTTTAATTAAACAATTTTTCCTTAAACTTCTGTTTTTTCTTCAAAAAAGGTCTTAAGGTCCTTTCCAGTACATAAACTTAAACTTAAAGATATGATCCTACGCTGTTTTAAAGTTCACGAACCAATCTAGAGGTTTCAATTTAAATCTGTATAGAAAGTTTGCATACTTGGTTAAAATATTTATTTCAAAGTCGTCTATTACTTTGATGCAGTTTATAAGTCCGTCAGTGTAGTTCATAGTCTGAACTCATTTTCACATATAACATGATAATGGATCTTTTTGTAATATCCATGTTAAAGCTGAGCTTTTCTGGAAGCTAATATTGGTAAATATCTGAAGGAGGAATTAAATTAGATAAAGCAGCACTTTAGTAAATATCTTCGAACATGTTGAACTCCTTCAGGAGCATGCATTTTCTATTTTGATGTCAATGAGTACTATTTAAAGTTAGATAATATACCTAAAAGCCTCCTCGATGAAGCAGTTTTGTATTATCTCGTGGTTAGCGAGCCCTCTGAAGATTTGTGACGAGATTTTCCTATTTGTGCAGAACTGCAGATGATCGTCATCCATTCTCCTTTTTAATCTCAAAAAACAGACTACAGTCATTTCTTTAACAAACCAGTCTCATTACTATTTTAACTTGAACATTAAACATTTCAGAACACTTAGACTAAAATAAAAATGTGACTTTTTCCAAATCGTTTGAAATTCATCTCGGCTTTCGCAGTCTCGTTCCCAGGGGACAGGCTACCCGAGGACAAAACTGCTCTTCAGGGAAAAAGATCAATAACCATTTAAATGTGCTGATTTCTTCTACCCTACACGTAATGATACGTAATTACGTTTAGTCCCAAATTCTTTAGCCCATTGTGGTGATGTAACCACGTTAGTAAACGCTGCGTTTCGAGTTTAGTAATTGAGTTTAGGTTGAAATTTAATGTTCTCTTAAACGATTTTGGTCACGGCAGTCAATCTAAAAGTAGACGAGAGAACTACGCAGGCACTATTACTGGCTGGGGAGCCCAAGTGGCTATCTTGGATTTACTCGAGCGTTGTGGGGATCTATATAAAATTGCGGTTCAAACGTTAAAAAAAATCTTTCGCATGAAACGGGTATGTTAAGTGAACCCACAAGGAGCTCCCATTTAAATAACTTACGATTCGGACAGGCCACAAGATCGTGGTGACTTTTTGAAAATTAAAAAAATCATCGTCAGAATATGTGAACCCTTGCACATAATCGTTGAAATATTAGATCGGCGTGACTAGGATACCAAGCCAAACCATCTGCATCATAATCTAATGCGCTTGAGAATCTGCAATAATCAATATTATTACTAAATATTTTGATCGGCTGCCCAAGACGCGCGTCACTATATAAAGAGCTAATATTCAGTAGGGGTACTCAACAGGGTATGAGGTATTCCCCTTATGTTAATCTGCCGCGTTCGAGTTAATCCAAGTTAGCTACTTGGTCTCCCCATCTTTACCATCTTTACGTATATGCGTTAACAAATGTTTTTAACTTTCGCCTATGACTCCGCCCGCGTAGATGTTCGTTATCGCGAATGTACTTTTTCGGGACTCGAACTATAATTTTTTTTATTATTATAGCTTTATTTATCCACACAATTATTTATTTCTAAATTATATATGTAGTGACAGTTAAACTTATATGTCCGCCGCGCAATTGCGTTGATGCATTTCTAAGCGCAGCTCTCTTTTTACCACTATGACGAGATTTTAACAGATTGCACGGGCTTGCCGCGAAAACGGGAAAAAAGAAAATGAATAAAGTGCCATCCAAGGCACGGAGTGTGTGTAATTTGAAGAAAAGCTGTTGCGTGGTTCTGCGAGCTGCGAGCGTTCTTGCGAGCCGATGTGTGGTTCTGTACAATATTCACCATTACCTAATGGAATCAATAAGGTTTCTGGTTTTGTAAAAGACAACTCCCGCAGTTGCACAAGCCCTGTGTCGCAGGGGATTTTACAAACATACAAATCACGGACACAAAGTACACCCAGACTCGTAACAACAATTTGTGAAACACACAAAGTGATGTTCCATGAGAGAATCGAACCCACGATCACCGACATAGGTTTAGCTAAATGATTTTTCTTCAGTCTTTCAGCTCCTTTACTATACTTACTGCAATAGGCGTTTTAATACAGTTATTTCTACTGTCCTAAGGAGGATTAAGTTTCTAGTTCTTAGAAGAAAGTTGAGTATATTCATCTAATAATAATTTGGTTTCATTATTAAATATCTTCCTCACATACGTCACAGCGAGCAGCTAAGTAGACGCTCAGCACTCGTCACCCAAGGGACCGATTCGAGAACCGAAGCCATTAAGTTTATTAATCTGTCTCCTGTACCCGAAATTGGTATTCTAAGAGTAGTTCTAATTAAGTGGCATCGAGATTGAGAGACTACGTCGAGAGTCGAGATTTTATGTCGATCAATTAATACTTTAATCGCCTTGTCATGTACATTTACGCTCGGCAGAGCACGTAGTCGGTGTCTGCTACATACGGCTGTGGCAATCGATTAGGATAATCGATATTGAGTAACGATTCTCTGTGAAATTATGACGGAGGGAAACGTTTAAGTCTAAAGGTGGAGGACTTCTTTGAACATGTAAAGACTGTCGATTTTTGTTAACCATTAGATCTACGGTGACGTCACACGTTAGGTTTCAGTAACTTGCAGTAATACACCGCTTTCGTATATTTTTTATAGCATAAACCTTCCAGAAATTATATTCTAAACGAAATTGAAAATATATCTAATAGTATAAAAAATTTGATCAATAGTTGAATTAGATGAACAGACGTAAAAGTTGACCCTATCTTACTTATGGGGTAGACAAACCGAAGAAAGGAAGGAAGTATATTCCGCCGCGGAACTTCTTCCACGGAACTACTGAGAATAAAGGAATGATGTTTGGTAGGTATGGCAAAGCACCTCTCCAATAAGACGATAAAACCGCCATCAAACACTTTTGAAACAATTCCATAAGAAACCGCAACTGCTAACCAAAAACATAGCGACACTCTTTCCACAACTTCCATCATTGTATAATAAACTTTAACAAAATACACAGGTAGTAAGTAATGACAAGAATATACTCAGCGCACGTTCCCACTTCGTCCTGTCTTCGAATAAGAAGCTCGGCATTATCGAGTTTTTGTGAGCATTAGAGGTAAATTAACGCCACAGAGAACCAAAGAAAAACTTTGTACGTTGTGTACCTGATATAGTACTTGAGATAAATTTGTAAGTGTAGGCACGTAGGCAATTATAATATACAACCTTTATTTTAAACACGTTAATAGTATATGTAGGTAAGATGAAAGCTCTAAAATATGGATGACACTTTATTTTGAACCATCAGTCCTTTATTTTTAACCTTTTATTTTTTAAATTATTTTTTATATAATGTACAGCTGTATTTTTTTTTTATATTTTAAATAAGATTTCCTTATATTGTGTAAAAAATAAACGTTTTTTCTTTCTTCTTTCTTTCTTTGAATCGCAGAAGAATTAAAAGATCTCACTAGGTATTTTTTTAATATGATGAAACTTGCTTTAGCCTCACTAGGTTAACGCAAGTTTTATTAGACAGTGACCTAATCTTTATTCCCAAAAATTAAAGCCCTAACTAATTCATTTCCTTATCGAAACGCCTAGTTCAAGCTGCTTAATTTATATAAAGTGTTTTTAAAAACTAAAGCTAGCAAGTAATAGATATAATCATCTGCTCTGTACTAAAAACGTAGTTTATCAGAACGATTAAATCATGAATGAAGACCCAATTATAAAACACTCAATATAATATTTTACGAAGTTTTAAATCTGGGCTAAAAACATAATCATTCATTCATATAGTTCACCTTTCTCAACATATTCTACTACGTAAATGTTACACGATGACCTGGAAATGCTTCTTAATATTTAGTAAAATTAAGATAACACCTTCCATTGCAACATTTCAAAGCAAACACACACACACACACACACACACATACACACACACTCACACACACCACACACACCCATATATAGATATAATAATAATATGTTAAATATGTTAAATGAACAAAAAGAAACTTTATATTGTATATTGGATCTCAGCACCCTCTCCGGAGGTGGGCGTTAATAGCTGCGACACAGTTTTTAACTACTGCAGTTATTATCGTACACTACTGTAACCTGTATACTCTGTATTCTGTTCCAATAAAAATATTTTTGATTTTGATTTTGATTTTTGATTCCACCCCAAAAACATATTCGTATATTTCGTCACCGAGACACACCTGCAGCGCGGAGGTAATAAAACATTCATTCGTTCATCACGCTAACGTCCCCTGAGATCGTTCATTCATTCACTCGCGAAGAAGATCTCGTTTATTAGGTACGTAAGTTTGTTATTGTGGCAGCTTATTAATTGCTATTATATTTCTATTTGATGTATGAGCTGACAGATTGCCGCAAACTCTGTAGTCATTCAGGACCTTCAGGACTATAAATAAGTAGCATGGCGAAGGTTACTTCGAATATCACTCTCTCCGGCTTTCCTTTAAATTTTAATTACATTATTATAGGTACCAAGAATAGTAAAGTGTCCTGTAAATTTTTGTATCGGTGTAAATCAGGAATATTGTAACCCTACCTCTGAAAAGTATTTAAATAAGATTTGTTTTTCAGAAAATCACAATGGTTTTACTGTGAAATATTCTGAGTCGATAATGAGATAAACAAAGCAAATTATGTAGTTACAGAAAGACTGACGAATTTTAAACTTACATTCTATGTAGTTTATTCACTGTGATCTCCTCAAAAAATGAGCACAAAACACTTGCACAAAGATCAAAAAGATTATCCGATAAAAACAAGGCAGTGAACAACTTCAAACACTACGCTCCAATACCTTTGAAACATGAGACACATTAAGGAATTAAGTGTATAAAAAAGCTAATATTGGGAGAGAATTTATCGAACAGATCGGCCCCACGGGACCAACGAATAGATCGTAGACTCTCTTAAGTGTCGATAATGAGACTTGCGAGGAAAGGTATCAATTTTATAAGCACTTAAGTAGATTTAAAAAATTGCTAAGTACTGCGTGGTAAGATAGAAAACCAAAATGGGTGAAGTTTACGAATAAGAATAAGACGAGCATTTTAAAGATCTTATACGACTAAATTGCATAAGATCTTTAAAATGCTCGTCTTGTTCTCGTCTTACTCATGTATGTAAAAAGAGTCGAAAATGATAGATGGCCAAAGATCACCCTTTGTAAAACGTACCTATGATTAACAGAATGACTTATAATAATAATAATATCTATCACACAAAGCTATCTGATCCCAAACTAAGCAGAGCTTGTACAGCTCTGCTTGGATGGAAACCAGACAACCAATAAACATACTTATATATTTCTAAATACATACATATTATAGATAAATAACACCCAGACCCACAGAATAAACCATCGTGCTCATCACGAGAAGTTTTATCCTGGTTGGGGATCGAACCCACGACCTCTTGCGTACCAGTCGGATACACTCCCACCGCCTAATAGCCTAACATTGATGAGCAATAATTTAGTTTAAAAACGTTTTTATACGAAATCTCACAAGTCAACATGGCAAGGGGACAGAAAATAAGGAGTCCTAAGAAAGTGCCTTGAGGAATCTATGAAAAGACTTTCAATCGGCATTCTACTTAATCAAACTTCTACATGATTAATACTGTAACTTTGAATAGATATTAATTCAGTAATCTATGTTATCAAACACGTTCATAAAACCGTCCAGGGTACACAATTACATTAACGGGGATTTGAGGGATTTTCTACAAACGAACGGCGAAATTTTAATGCCTCATCCAATACCTATTGAATATTTAAATTGGAATTAACGATCAAAGACGATTTGTCGATTGCTTGGGATAAGTTCACTAAACGAGAGAAGCGGAGATGATCTGTGTAAGGAATATTGAAATTGGTAGATAAAATCCCATCGAAGAACAGTAAAAATATTTTTCGGGATAGAAACGCCTTTGACAAGTCCAAGACCTAAGAACCTTTTTCAGGATTGTAATAATAATCCCTATAAAATTACTTGTCCTACGGGATTGCCTCAATCCCTAGACTGAATCGCTGGATTTAATATAGTTGAATTTTGATTGTTTAAGCTGAAGGATTAGTGTTCATGTCATTATAGTTTAAATATTTATTCGTCAATTCTATCGTGCATTGGTCAGGCAATATCAAGATCAATCGTCTTTAAGTACTTTTTGGCAATTATTGGACTAAGATTTAAAACAACACACATTTCTTTAAATTAGACAAACTAATCCTAGATTCTTGCAACAATACTGACAACTCAAGCGAGTATGCTCTGACAATAGAAACTATTTAACGAACAATTTTAATACCAACTTTCATATGGCTCTATAGCTTTTAATGTGTACATTACAGCACTAAGTTTCAAAACATAAGTTTAAAACAAACAACTTTACGAAAACGTGCATCGCCATATTAACTGCACAAACACAAGAAGAACTCCTTAGTATTGCACGTATAGCAATTCTTTTATTTTCAACGTATTTTTGTTGGCTGTTTACAGTAGACTTCAGTTCGCACGCGAACCGGCAATGTACCGCCAACCAACTTATGAGCAATACATTGCTACAGCAAGGAAATGCACGAAACTTCACAAAAATATAACTAAATAAAGGAATTTAATGTAAACTTTGTGTTTGTAATGGTTATTTTCTTTGAGTTACGAAGTGTATGAATCTACAACACAAGAAATAAACTGAGAAGATTTGTTTGAATCTGTTGTCTTTTGTATGAATTACTTGTTTTTATGATAATATTTCTAAATAAAAGGGCGATTGTAGACCTACTAGACGATTTTCGGGATCAAAACATTTATATGTAATCATCTTCAAGTGAAAATAACAGCAGTATCTATGTTTTAAACTGCGGTGTCTCAAAATGAGTATTCAGCCGTTAAAAAAGCTGGTTCTGAGCTCGACGTTTAATAAAAATCTATTAACTTGTTTTGAAAATTAACATCTAATTTATCTCACACGGCATGTAGATATCGATAGTTTTCTTTATGTGCACACACTTCATTAGCCTATACCAATTGGTTTTATCAAATCCTGTAACAAAATTCACATGAATAGCTATACTATAATGAGCTTGCTAGCAGTTTACTTTTTAATCATGATTTCGATCTTATGCAAATCTGCTATTAAGTTCATTTTGATTTAATGAAAGACACTAACCTCATTGTCCTTGTCAGCATCCTTTATGTGTTGTGCGATGAATCGTACACTCTGCAGGGCTGCAGCCACTTCGGGAGACAGGTGGCGAGGCAGCATGTTCTCTGATTCTGTCACTATGATCACCAAAAAAAGTAAATTGAGTTAGGACTTCTGTCAAACTTTTTAAAGCCTAAACGTGTCTCAAAGCCTAAATATCTAATAACTAGCTGGCCCGCGTAACTTCGTCTGCGTAAAGTTTCTCCGTTTTTGCAATATTTCTCATTGCTGCTTCGCTCCTGTTGGTCGTAGCGTTATGCTATATAGCCTATAGCCTTTCTCGATAAATGGGCTCTCCAACAGTGAAAGAATTTTTCAATTCGGATCAGTAGTTTCTGAGATTACCGCGTTCAAACAAACAAACTCTTCAGCTTTATAATATTAATAAAGATAAAGTAATTACACTTCGCTATTTGACTATTGTTTTAACAATACGACGCAATAGTTGCCTATGATCGTCAAACTACATTGACACTCTATATACCTATAGAAATAATTTAATTTATATGAAGTAAGCAGTATGTACTTAAATGATATTGTTGTCGTGCACCTTACCTACATATACAGTTTATAAACAAAAAAACATTGTAAACATTGGCAGTTTGAAAAGAGTGGCTACGAGTTTTTATTGCCTCGTTCTTTTCTTCGGCTTTATTTTACGTTTGTGAACATGCATTACATGCACATACGTGTAGAATCGACTTTAACAAGCGTAGTATTTTGCTTCGTGAATAAAGATGATTTTGATAATGATTTTGACAAACACGTTCATCTGACGTAACGCTATTTGAATGAAATGTCTATCTTCGCCACTTATAATTTTCTAGCATTAGGTTTAAAAGTAAAACCTATCAAGTTAGTGTCCTATTTGGTATTACAGGCAGACGGTAATTGTTAATAATTAGGTGCACAACAATATTATAAGGCTGAAAAGTTGTGCTTTTTTTTAAAATGTACAGGGTTGACTTTTAAGAAGCTCAGTGTATGGCGAAATCTTTGTTTATTGTGGTAAGCAAAACGATTGTTTGAATCTTAATTTAGGAAGAAGGCAGTGGCTAGGTGGCGGAGTGGTATACGTCGTTGGGACGGTACCTCGACGTTCCTTCATACACTCAGATAAACCAAGATCAATACTTGTAGAGAAGAGAAAACGGTTAGGTTGGTTAGATAAATAATCAAATTTGGAATAAACTTATTAATTACTCACCTGAAGGTCTTTGATGTGCACTACCTGCAAGCATGTCGTCTTCAGGTCCTGGCGATTTGCGATAATCACCATTATCGCCTTTGGAATCACCAAACGCGTCAGTCAAGCTGTCCCGACTATAGACAAAACAAAGTGGTTAAAATGAAATGCACTGGGCCGCAAAGAAAAAGAGTTGGTTAGAAAATCTTTATTATCTTCAAAAGTAGCTTTATGAAATAAAGACTAAAATAAAGAATATTTTAATGTGCTAAAATGAATGTAAAATGAATTCAAGATAAACGTAAAATAAATAAAAATGCGCAGTTTTTCCAGTATTTTCGTAAATGTACATAGATTGGTTACAGATGTGACGTTTTCACGCATTTAAGTACTTTGTGTTGCCTCCGCGACCTCGCAATATTGCTGTTATGCCATTTGGCATACTTTCTACAAGATTTTTGAGGCGATTACTGCAGAATATTCTGCCATTACGTTAAAAAAAATGTGAACTAGATAAGTAGCAAAAGCAATATTCTCTATTTCATTCATCAGTATTCTAAATGGATAAGACATACCTGTACTTTTTTAAATTGTACAGTAATATAAAATTTTCGTATCTACGCGATAAGAGATATTTGGGCTACCACAGAACATAGAGGGTGCTACACGATGTAAATACGAGTACTTTTAATTGTTAAGCGACTTATACAGCAGTAAGTAAGGCATTTGGTTAGCGTCGCTATGCTACCTGCAGGCTGCTTTAAAAATATTTCCATTACATCATAATGAGAAATTATCGATATCGAATCGAGAGCGACATGGCACAATTACAGAGTTCAAATTCGAATAGGCAGTATGGTCGAGATTTGATACCGAGATAGGAATGCGATTACAACAGGAATCTGAATCACGTGGCTCTGAACACGCTGCTTTGCAAAATTATTAAAAATCGTTTCGTGTAAGTATATAAGTATCTAGTATTTTCTTTGACCCATACAGTACTTTATTTTATCTATACTAAAGAGGAAAGATTTGATTGTTATTTTTTATTGAATAGGCTTCGAAACTACTGGACGAATTTGAAAAATTCTTTCATCGTTGTGAAGCTACACTAACCCCGGGTGATATAGGCTATTTTTTATCCTTTTATTCCCACGGGAACGGCAACTACGCGGGTGAAACTGAAACCGTGAGGCGTCCGCTAGTATTCTATATACTTCGTCTGCGTAAATTTTACCCGTTTTTGCAACATTTATCGTTGCTGCTCAGCTCCTATATGTCGTAGCGTGATTTTATATAGCCTCAATAAATCGGCTCTATTCAACAGTAAAATATTTTTTCAGTGCAGCCCAGTAGTTCCTGAGATGATCGCGTTCAAACAAACAAACAAACTCTTAGGGATATGAAAAATAGATGTTGTCCGATTCTCAGACCTACCCAATATGCACACAAAATTTCATCAAAATCGGTCAAGCCGTTTCGGAGGAGTATGTCAACGAAAACTGTGACACGAGAATTTTATATATTAGATAACGATCGGTATTGCCGCTTAGAACAAACACGAAATGGTGATATCGGGGAATCCCGTGAGAGAGTTTGCCATTATTTTTTAAAAACCGTTAGGTATTTTATTAACAATTCATAATATTGAGCACAATTGAAAAAAAAAACCTAAACTATGAGTTTTTATTTAGTACTAAAGTTCAAAGATTCAATAAGAACAAATGGGTTAGCTTACCTCATTTCCAACTCATTGGTGTATCCATTAGACACGAAGGTATCATCGTAGTCCGGCAAGGAGTACTTGGTTCTCCTCATCATGAGGAGTTTGGGCATGAGCTGAAGGAACAGTTTCTTCATCCACGGAGACATGGTGTGGGTTGAAGGTGACCTGGCAGGGTAAAATACTTTAAAATTGTTTTTTTTTTAATTTGAAAGCGTTCAAGTGTTACGTATGCTGGCTTTGAGAACATTTTTTTGTTTTATTTGGATACATTCTTTTAGTCTGGATACGTCATGAGACTATACTCGTATACGGAAGGAAGGTAAGGTTTAAAAAAAAAAAATATTGTTAAGCTATTGCATAGCTTTTATCGCGGGCTTTGAGCGCGGCGAACGAATCAAGAAATTCCGTTACGAAAATAAAACCTAACACGGGGCGTGTTAGGTTAGGTTAGATTTATTGATAGATTGGTTACATTGCCTACCATGTAGCTCGGCCGAGCGTTCGCTTAACGTATATGTATATGGTACGACTGTAAGAAGCTCGCACGGATCGAGACGAGCTACTCCGAAATGTAATGAAAAAAAAAAACTGTAAAAAAATACAAAATAAATAAATAATTTTATTTGCTTAAGTTGATTTTTTTCGCAATTTTTACACGTACTAATAAAAAGATTACATTGTATTTTTATACCTTTCTTTGATTATAAATAAAATAGAAACAACTAATTACTGATCCATTAGTGAATTTGTCCAGTCAAATAATGTAATAGATACTCTAATAATCAGAACAAAACAAAAAGAAATCAATATAAATAATATAAAATATGGAATTTTGTAAAGGGGTTTTTTTTAACAAGGGTAGCTACTACAGTAAATATCCAATTACGTAATTCTTAAACGCCTTCTTTCAAAATTTAGTTTTTATGTTTTATTTTATACATTTTTATTTACTTTTTTATTATATTTTAACTTTTTAATGATGCCTTATGTTAGGATTATATTAAATAGCAATTCAGTAGTTTAGAATATAAGCTGAAATTGGCTGAAATTAAAACACCGTCAAATTGCTCAATTGATGACGGTTAGGCTTGCTACATTCGCCTAATATACCTACATATAAATATGTGTCACATAAGTGTATAGGTATATATAATATTACTAATAGTGAATGGTGCTGACATAGCTGTGTTTTGGAAGCAAGAATACACTATTACAAACTGTAACGTAGATACGATTTATTTTGTCAGTTCGTTGGTTCAACTTGAATCCTATCGAATAAAACCAAAAAACAATAGAAATATTAAAAATAATTGCTTGGTACTTATTACCTACGCGTTGGTCCAAAGTCCTCACTAGGTAGTACAATCAACTAAGTAACTCTCTTAACATTAGCAAATATTCAAACCAACTCAGTACAAATACCTCCAACAAGATCGTCACTCAAAAATTTAAAAAATAGGTAAACTTCCACATTTGTCCTATTAATTTTGGAGATTTAAATGTTCTAAATATTTTTTCTGTTTCTGTCCCAAATTCATAATAATTAAATGCCTCCCTACTGAACTGTAATTGAGCAAAGAATTTTGTTTTTTAAATTAGCGTTTTTAACTTATAACTAATCTCCACCTCTTCATCTTCTCATATATTTGCCTAAAGTGAAGAAATTACTGCAGATACCTACGTCATAACGACGTATCCAACACATCATTATAAACACATAAAGATGCGTATAAACACATTCAAATTGACGCGTTAATTTCACCTCCTATAAACATCGCTTTTATATAGCGTTGGATATTATTCAAAGCGCTAATAGCTCTTATATCGCGATCTCATGTGCAATATATCACACACACAATGTTCTATTACTGTAATGACAAAATAACAATGAAAGCGAGAGATTTATTCGCAACGCTGCCGCGTAGGGATGTGCCGATGGTAAATAGATAGTTAGTCAAGTAACGTTTTTATTTTCGTATCCATGATTTACTTATTTAATTTGTCTGTCTATATGTCTGTCTTTTACGCTTTGAAGGCTTAAACTTCTGAGCCGATTTCTCTGTAATCTATATTTATAATATTAAAAGAGGCAAGATTTTATTGTTTGTTTGCATTGAATAGGCTCCGAAAGTACTGGACCGATTTGAAGAATTCTTTCACCATTAGAAAGCTACATGTTCGGCTACATAGGCTATATTTTGCTGACAAAAAAAATAGAGATCTCCACGAACATTAAAAAACTTTGATGTGACAACGGTGCGAAGTTGGGGCAGGCAGTTAGTTTGGTATAAAGATAGCGTGAAGGCTGGCTTAATCGAGTTTCACGCTTGTTAAGTTTATATTTAAATATTCAGTTTAAATTTATATATTTTGCTAATTTGCCGGTATATTTCCACTATCAAGTTAACCTAATTATAGCTCAATAATTTGAATATAAGATGCAAATTAAAAAGAACATTATATTTTTTAACAAAAATCTAAATGCTTTTACAGAAAATTGTAACTATGGCCTCCTTTTTTGTTCGATTTGCATGAAAAGCCTAAACCTAACTCGTTTTAAATGAACCAAGTCGGTGTATTCACTTCTCTATTATTGTCAGGACATACAGGAGATCATAATTTTAAACCCACATTTTCGCCCACGACTTGGCCTGCGAAAACATGTTGACGCACTGGGCTACCGGCTCTATGGGTGCTTTAGCGCCCACGTAATGTATTTTAGCTCCATAACTTATATTTTAATACCTATCCATTTCGTCGAAGGACTAATTTAATACATCTTAATCCTACTTATTATTATAAATGCAAAAGTGAATTTGTTTGTTTATGACTTTGACGCTTAAACCGCTAAACAGATTTCGAAATTTACATTAGTTATAGGCGAGTAACATAAGCTGTATTTCTTAATTAGAAATTCGTAAGAATCAAATTTTTAGTTATATAATTGTAATTTACTTACGCAATAACAAAGGAACCCATGATATCAAAAAAATTGCCTATAAAAGTCATTATTTGACGTGAGTTGCCATTTTGTCATTTGTTAGAAATATTAGAAATATATTTTGTCATTTGTTATTATTTTATTATTATTATTATTATTTTATTACTTTATTTGAAGTGCGCTCGCATTTTGTTATTTATCAGACAATTTTGGTTACTGTGAAGATCTCTTTGTTATCGACAGACTTTTGGGAAGTGTGTGGTGTAATAAATGCGAAAACATGGAAGAGTTTTTATCGCAATAACCGACATTAACGCGGGCGAAGCCGTGGGCAAAAGCAGCCATAAAGTTATCTGAACGGAGATCACACTAGTATATGGTACCTACCTACTACTTAAAGTCCTAAAATTTTTTCATTAAATAGGTTAATGTGTCACTTACGACACCTTGACGAAAGAGATAATAAAATATAATATCTCTCTTCAAGACATCTTCGAGAAAAAAATAGCGAAAGTGGAAAGGAAAAACTGTTTTCGATTTGGCAAAAATTCTACTTCGATAAGTTGCCTTTCCATGCTATTGTCCTTTCTATGCTAAAAGAATAGAATCCCAACTTTCTAAATAGAAAATATTCAGAGTATGCGTGTACTATTACTAAAATTTTGTTTTTATAGTTTCAACAAACACGGCAGTTAATTTGATACTCGACTAAATCCTCATTTAACTGTTGGCACGTCACTATACTGAAGCTATTTGCTGGAATACCATTTCAAATACGCAGTCGGTTAATTTTTATTATAACGAGTATGTGAGAGCTGTTGTGCTTGCACTCGTTTGGCCATTGTTTTGTGTTTATGGGTATACATACACTTGAAAGTACATTTGGTTTTACAAAATACCGTGGCTTTTATCTAATACTTGTAGTGCAACGATGTACCTATGAATTCTTTTGGTTTCATGTCGTGTATAACGTCAATGACGTATCTTTGTTTTCATTTGAATTCATAGTAATTTCATGTCATGAATTTCAATTTTATTACACTCATAATACGCTGTTGGTGACGCGGTGGGAGTCTATGCGACTGCTTCGCAAAAGGTCGTGGGTTCCATTCCGCATTTCCGCGATGCGGGGCACCACTATGTGTGATTCACAAATTGTTGTTCCGAGTCTGGGTGTACTTAGCGTCCGTAACTTGTGTGTTTGTAAAGTCCCCCGCGACACAGAGCTTTTATTCTACTGCGGGAGTTGTCTTTTTAAAAGAAAAGAAAGAAATTCATATCAATTTTATTTATATTCTTGGTCTTTAAGAAAATTCTTAAAGACCAAGAAACAGTGTACCTAAACCATTCTCTAGTATACGATTATTTAAACTTTTGTAACATTATCACTCTTAAATGCTGTAAGTAAAAAATATCAAATGACGCGATGGTCAACATTACCAACCTAAGAATACCACACAGTGTTATATTTTACCCTTTTGAACCCCCGTCAATTAAAACTTTAAGCGTTCCCTTCAGATTTCCAAAATAAAATGTCACACAAGCTCACAAAAGCTGTTAAAAGATAATTTTATTATATTCTTCCGCATGGAATTGAGTTTCCCAATTTATTTTATGAAAATTTTGCTCTAATTTTCAATTCCACAGAGTCCCCATTCCTTTGCATAACACTGCGTTGACGTCTTATTTAATGCCTAAATTCTCATTACAGCTGGCTTCCCGAGCGCTTGCATTCTACAATAAACGTTCTCATAAAGTATAGTGTACACTATAGACCACAATATTTCACACACTATTGTCCTGTTATCGAACTGACATTATTACAATGAAGGGAAAGATTTATGTACGCGCCTTTATGGAAATGCTTTTACGAGTTAAATGTCTTAATGTTTAAATGTAGAGAGTTATTTCTGAAGATATGTTTGGTGGAAAAGCTTTACATGAGCCATACTAATTAAAAGGAAGTGGTGTTATAAATGTGAAAGAATTTTTCTGCCTGATGTTCCCTTTAACAATTAAACGGCCGATTGGTTCTTCAAGAAATTTGTCAAGAAAAAAAGTGATCTATATTAAGTATGTATTTAGAAATATATAAGTATGTTCATCAGTTGTCTGGTTGACATAGTACAAGCCCTGCTTAGTTTGGGATCAGAGGGCGTTGTGTGAGTTGTCCCAAGATATTATTATATCCAAAAGCTTGTTTCTTACAATAGCAAATAAGCTCAAGTAAGAAAGCGAGAGTGTGGAGATCCGTCATACAGGGGACTTAGAAAAGGTACATTCGTTCCGTGGCGAATTCTAAAACGCAAAAAAATAAATAAATGTCTATAGTCTCCACCGCAAACGTCAAATTATATACTATAATTATTTTCCATTAACGACATCGCTACTCGAACCTCTCGAACCTGTTACGAACTCTAGCTCTCATAAGTTTATTTAGTATTAGTTTTGGCTCAATAAAGTGTTTTATGCCATAAATACATACCTTTTTCTTACGTTAGCACATAATGACTTCGAAACGTGGAAACTGATAATTGGACATTATTCTAGTTGGACATTATTCCATTTGGACATTATTCTAGTTGGACATTATTCCATTTGGACATTATTCTAGTTGGACATTATTCCATTTGGACGTTATTCTAGTTAGACTTTTTTAATTTTGGACATTAGTCGTGCAAAGGCTTACGACTAATGACCAATTATGAAAAATGACCAGCACTCTAAAAATGTCCATTTATAAAATTGTCCAATCATAAAATTGTCCAATAATAAAATTGTCCAATCATAAAATTGTCCAATCATAAAATTGTCCAAACATAAAAATGTCTGAATTTTAATCCTAACCATAGCTAACAGTAAAGTTTCTGTACACTGCCACCGCGCCATCGAGGCTGTCAATGATAATAAATAGGTATGTACCTATTTCCAATACTTATAAAACCTATTTGATAAGGCCACTTGTAAAATAAGTATACAATAAGTGTCACTTTAACATATGTCATATTTCCGTGTATTGTTAGGTACGTTTTGTCAGTTGAATGTGTCTGATAATATATTTTTACCAAAATGGATTTTAAATTTTCAATAAACCAAAAGGGAAACAAGACACTACTTTTAGGTGTGAATCGTTACAATTTGAATGTAACCAATAAGAATGGCAGTCAATTATGGCGTTGTGTCAATAGAACAGAGTGCTCAGCTTCTATTACATTAGATAAAGAATTAAATATACTACGCAGAAGCAGTCATACTTGTGAACATTTATATACCTACCTCAAAACTTGTAAAATTAATATTGTAAACTTTTGAGAGAAATAAAAAAAAAATATTATTAAATAAATATTCCGAAAAATGGTAGGAAGTTCAGCAAGAATGAGCAACGTTGCCACGATTAAGTTCATAGGAGCTCAACGAGTGGCGGGTGTGCAAATTATCATCGCCTAAGCACCAACGTCCACGCGAATAATCCTGTGTATACTGCATCTCCAGATTTTAAGCTCACTCTATGTAGGTATACCATATATCATCAAAACCGGCCTAGTAGTTTCAGAAATTCATTACCAAGAGTTTACACCACCGAACAAACATTACACGCCAGTGTGCAGATGTCCTTAGTGTCATGTGTCATGTACCGACGGTTCCGTAATAGTGAGTGATAAAAATCAAGCGAAGGTAGTTTCCGAAACCCGCGCTTCATGAGGCGACGCTGAACTAGTCTACCCGTGACCACGGCCGTTGCAATACGGTCGAAACGTCGGGCAATAAACAAGGTATTTTACCTTAAATTATTCACGCGATTAAGACCCGTAATATATATATTTTCATAATTAATTACCAATAAATCTTTTATCTTTATTTTAGTATAGAAACGACGCTAAACGCTTTTAAATCTACTAACACTACTTTATTGCGATCTCATGTAAAGATTCATTAGTATCGATGTAATAGATAAAGTACACTCACAGAGTAAATACATTAGTAGGCTTTAATCCGTAACGCAAATGAATTCCTAATCACTACGCGTTACCGGCAACAAATTGTTACCTAACCCACCTAACCGCGCTGCTGGTTGTAATTATACTACTGTTTACCTATACCAACATACGTACTATATGCATACAGTCGAGAGTAATTCGTACACGCATTTAGGAATTTCATTTTGGGGATGTGGGATTCGACAACGTTGAGGAAGTCAGGTTTGGTCAGATTTTGGTTGCAAAGGGGGCTTTACCCTGCGGAGGGCATTAAGATTATCACTAGTACCTATAATAACTCGACGAGGGGGGGGGGAGTACATATCTACACGGTTTCAAATACTTTTTGAGGGAGCTTCTTATGGATATTCAACTCTATACAAATATACTAATAACCTCCCGCTCGTGGCTTCTTTAAATAACACTAAATAAGTTTGTAATATAATTTTTGGAAAGTATTTATTATTGTGGTAAATGGTTGTGTGACAAAAGTAGGTGGTAGATTAAAGAAGGGAAGAGTTTATATGTATTTTTTTTACAAAATGACTATTACGAAGTTATTTGGTGTAACGCAAATAAGCCAAGAGCAGAAGAAAGCTATTAAAAATCATTCTGTAGATGCTCAAATTCATTTTCAAGGCGAGTTTAATAACAACGACAATTCTAGAATGTTTGTCTGTTCTTTGTAAATACGTTTTAAAAAATAAATACTTGTTAAAAACGCCTTACTCCGTCAAATTGCAAATTGTCGTCATTTTCTAATATGTTACAGGACATTGGTACCGTCGTTTATAAAAATAACCGAGATTTCATTAATGAAAACTAATACAATTTGTGTACCTTTAACAGATTATGTTAATAAGCTGTTCTATGCGATCCAATTATAAAATTTGCCTGCGAGTTAAATACCTAATATTTTTGTAAACCTTCTATATAATTCACAGGTACCTATGTACACAGCCATAGTAACGAAACCACGGGGACACCAGTAATAAATAAAATAAATTAACCTCCCCTTCCCCGAAGAGAAATCCCTTGAGAGGTGTCCTATTAAACTCTATCCCGGCACCGCTACGAGCTCGCAACTAAAATTGGGATTTCATTAAATTAGCCAGTAAAAAACCACAGCTTAACTGGTATTAGTTTTTTTTTAAGACTCCCGCAGTATGGTTCAAGCATTGTGTCGCGGGGGACTTTACAAACATACAAGTCACAGACACAAAGTACACCCAGACTCGAAACAACAATTTGTGGATCACACAAAGTGGTGTCCCGTGTGGGAATCGAATCCACGACCTATTGCGTAGCAGTCGGACACACTCATGCTGCGCAACAGAGGCAGCAGTATTTTATATTTTTGTGTTTCGTGTCTCATAAAGGAAACAGGGAGCTTTTGATAATTTTACTGCTTAATGAGCGAGTCCCTATTAACTCAGTCCGACAATTTTACCAGTACACATAATAAGTAATATACACGTTAGTGCGACCCGTTGAACTGTAACTGCAACTGAAAAGACATTTACCGAACGTTCGACCACAATTCGTCAGAATCTAAGCAGCTAAGCGGAGAAAATCTATCTCAATAAAATGGTCCAAAATGTTGCCTTAACGACAAGCTAGTGTATGGCTGGATATGTTCGGCTATTTGTTATTTATAAAACATACTGTCCACTGCTGAAATTTCACCATACCATTCTGTTACAGGTTGTAAATTTCGTTGAAGATCTAGAGAAAGATTGGCCAGAAAAACGTAAAAATCAAATGTTTTTATTCCTATTCAAACTGTTCAGCTTGGTTTCTGTCTTACGCGTTATACATTAGAGAGCTCATATGAAATGGTCAACATAACAGGCATTCACGTTGACGTCATTGCGGACATAAATTAGTTGTAATAAAAATATGAAATTAAACAAAATCTACCGGCGACTTCCAGTTCACGGTAATTTTACATATCAAGACTGAATAGTGGTTAATGTTTGGCCTTGTCGCCTGATTGCTAGTGTCAAAATAAAACAGGCCTGTAAAAGTCGTACAAATGGTTACGCAAAGGATTCCAGAGGACTTATAATTATAAATAAAAGTATAGGTACACCGGACACCACAAATGACCAAAATGGTAACTGGATCAGTAAACCTTTTAAAATATGTAATTAAGTTACGACTGACACATAGACACAGAATTAAACTGTAAGTACTTACCATCTTCGTTATCACGAATAATGGTGTTGAATCATCCGATCGTTCAAAGAGTTTGTTCATTCAAAATTCTGTTAAATAGTTTAAAACAAGACAATAACGACAAACAACCAAGTTATGCATCAAAATTCAAATTATCTTCATCTTTTCTAGACAGGAAAATTGTATGAATGTAAAAATTGACACTTTCATTAATCACCATTCTTAACTTTTCAAAAAATATCCTATCATATTTATATAAAGTAGAAACAGTAAGTGTAGAGAAATTGAATTTATACTACTTACTACTATTTTCTGTTAGGAGTTCCTGCCTAATACTTATTTTTACATACAACCCTACCACTAATCAAAGTGCAATGAATTTTATTCAGATCAGCAATCACGCGATTGTAAATGCCACCCAGTATCTATTTATTGGCTAGGTACTATAAATGATTGATTTATAGTCACGGGTTTAAACGATAGGTCAACTGAAATGTTTAAAAAACCAAAAACTAGGTCTAGGTAGCTGTAGATTGTCAAATTATAACCATAATAATTTACAAGGAATAAATAAAAAATGCGAAGGAAGAATGTAAAATAATATGGTCAAAGATAGGATATTAACGTAACAGAAATTAATGCCTAAGTTAAAGCTCACTACAAATGCTATTAGAAATATATTTATCGTCCCATACTTTCATCACGTTAGTGTATTTAATCGCAACATTCATTTTAGGTAACATTGAACATTTCTACTAAGAAGCGGAAGAGTATAGCGAGAATTCAGGAAATAGAAGGATGAGACAGTGAGAAAGGAAGCTAAGACACTTTCTTTACTCACCTAAAGTGAACGTTGAGCACACAAACGGTCATCCAAACACTCAAAGACACCAAAATCATGGTGAACAGCAAATACTTCCCTAATAAAGGAATAGCGAGCGACGTCGGCGGGATAATTTCAGCCAGCAACAGGAAGAACACAGTCAGCGACACCAATATCGAGATGCTTAACGATATCTACGAGAAAAAAGAAAAAGAATATTTACCTGAAATGCACGTTAAGTATGCAAACAGTCACCCAAACGCTGAGCGAGACGAGTATCATGGTGAATAGTAGATATTTCCCAAGCAAAGGGATTGCCAGGGATGTTGGCGGAATGATCTCGGCCAGACCAAGGAAGAACACAGTGAGGGACACCAGGATGGAGATGCAGAGCGATATCTAAGGAAGAGAAGTCTCTTTTGAGTTACACAGTTGATGGTTCCATTTTTGGTGCACTATTCTTGGAATTAGTTTTTGGTGTCACGGCAACCCTAAATTGTATGACAGATATATATTACTGTAATGCTCAATATAATCCATGCAGCGGTCAAATTTTAAGGGTTAAAACAATAAGTGCATTCTAAAATGAAAATAATGCTTGGCAGTTATTATTACACGTCACTAAAGTTTATTTGATAAAATTTCCTTCTAATTTTGAAAGTGCTCAAGTATTATTTTCACATAGTATTTGAGTTAATCACAGAGGCACAATTTGTGTAAGACAGCACACGTACACAATTATACCACGATCTAAAAACCACACATACTCACCTATTCAAACATTTTTACCTGGGTTGTCAATGTCCACAAAACTAATTCCACTTTGGGTAGTGCACAAAAAACTGATTAGTTATTTCAATATTAAGTATATATATATATATATATAGATTGTCTTTCCACTAACACAATATTAAAACAGAGTAGGTATATGATACATAACAATCAATGAGTGACATTTTTGAGGATCATGCAATGAGATGAGGTTTTCGGTGTCAGGTACTTTTATGTTTGAAATAATGGTACCGTACCGTACTTGGCTTAATATGACTGTGTTTGCTCCAACATGTAATTCATATTTAGCAATTTATATCTTTCTTTTTAAATTTGTCTCATTATTTTAGGTCCTAAACAACATCATTAAAATTCATAAAAGCCTTTTCGAAACGAGTTGAATAAGAAATAGTTTTATAGGTACTAGTGATATAAAATCAAGAAATAAAAATATATTTAATTTCTTTAAAAAGAAAACAATAGACTACTTAACCCCTCTACGTATAATTTGTAAAGTAAAAGATAAACGTTCACTATTAGTAGTATAATCTAACAAGATTTACTCAAATTAAAGAAAATAGATTCATCTAAAGCCTTTAATTGAGTTGACCATACTTTTTTTAGATGTGGAAAGACAATAACTAACAAAACATATTCAGATGATACTATACACACTCACACGTCTAGCTAATGATTCAAAAAAGACCATTACCAATGGATGAGGGTCATGAAGGATGGTTTTGCGGACTGAAGGCTATTATGAACATGCCCTGAAACATCCCATTCACATTTACATCGAAAGCTATACCGTAACAACATTGTACCATATATTCAAAGTGACCAGATAAAATTGCTTCATTTATCACAAGACCTTTGAGGAAAATTAAGTTAAGTAATATTTTAGAGTACCGTTAATAAATTTATAAACCAGACACAAGCTGTGAAAAAGGTTATTACACTAATGGCTTTAATTGGCTACGCTTTGTCATTTTACATACTCATCTTCATCGAGTCTAGATTTATTGTGTCTTTTTTTCTTTACTTCATGATATAATGTTGTTACGTCTAGGAACGGATACACATCAATAACTAAGACTTAACAGTTACCTTTTCGCCGGAGTCCGACGGCAGATAAAATACCAGTACAGTCAGAAACGTAAGTCCAACGCATGGTATTATCAGGTTCACTGTATAAAACAACGTCTTTCTTCGCATTGTTAGCTTGAAAGTTATATCTGAAAGTATTGTATAGATTAGTATGTTCATGTAAGAGATTCTCATCTCAAAAACTAACGGCGCAAAGTAAGTTTTATTTTTAGTTATTTTACCGCCAACAAGACAGTGCCTTGTTGCCAGGATCTCGCCTCATTATTTTCAAGTGTTAATATTCTGCACCTAGAAACAGACGCTACCTTTCCTAATTTTATTAGTTTCTTAAAGATTATTGAGTCAATTTTAATTAAACTTTGTCTATGAAAATCATAGAATCTTGGATCGTTTTTACACAATAGATCACTGATCACATACTACATATATTATTAATCTTATCACTTCAAAAATACCACAAAACTTTACCAGAAAAAGGTTCAGGGCAACACGGGTAGTATTCTTCATTTCTCGTCGCAGGAACTTCCAAGATATCCCATTCTACGGACAGGTAAAATTCGCTCAAATCTATACCAACGTGAACTAAACTGCTGCCAGGTGACTGATCCATGTGTTTTAGATCCACCTGGAAAACAAAGAAAACGAGTTTATATTATATATAATTCCAGTGAAAAGTTGGAAGAAAATGAGGTCTAAGAGGAAACACTTGATGTAAATGAGAGTCGCTAAAATTGTCCATACAGTGTCTAGGAAGGATAATCATGATATTGTTTATTTGTAAAAGCCAGCCAAGAGCGAGTCGGACTCTCGCACGAAGGGTTCCGTACCACTATACCATGTTTTTTGGTTCAAATTTTATAGCCCCGTAACAGAAAGACGGACGGAAGGACAGACTGAAAAACAGACAGTGGCACCATAATTTATTTTGATTCCTTTGGGACTCTTTGAACGCAGAACCTTAAAAATTAAAGTAACAAATCAATTTACGGACCTGAGCCCCATTATAAGTCCACGATCCAAACTTCATGAAGCAGGTCTGCTCGTCGAAAGGAAAGTATTCCACGTTGATTTCGCAGGAAGATTTGTAAATGGCTGGCGGCTTCCAATTCACCTCGCCAGTGTATTTTAGAGTAGCTTTCGTCATAAGTGTTACCTGAAATTGAAAAGACAATTATGTTACAAATAACGAATCGTGGACAAAGTGTTTTTGTAAGTCTCCAGGAAACTAAACAGATCAAATAACAGAAGGCACATTCTGTAATAATTATTTCTTATTACTGAATTATGAAATGTGAAACATATTTGCAAGCAAAGGTATCGGTAAAGTACACGAGCTATACCAACATTTAGGTGTACCAGCAAAAAAAAATGAACTCACTTGTTCAATTTTATTCGAAGTAAGCTCTAACATCTAAGGGAGACTCGACATAAAATCTTCTCTTACAAGATGTGGTTGCTAGTTTTTGTATTGTGATTTTAAGAACAGTCTCGATGTTAGCAGAGGTAGGGCACAGTAGATTTGAGAGGCATGAAACCGCAAGTTTCTACGCTATTTAAGTAAATAAATAATGTAACATTAAAGGTTCAACACATCCAACTTACTTCGTAATTTCCATCCCAATTGTTGTACAGCACTATATCTGGTAGCCATATGTGTTCTGACGGCACATACAGCATCTCTACTCCTCCGTAGTCTTCTGGATTCCATTGTAGTTTGTAGTCGTACCATTTCTGAAACATAACATTAATTAATTAGTAACGAAAATTGAGAATTTAAGATCGTTTGCTGCCTTTTCTATAATTACTGAATGGATTTTGATGACATTTCACAGAAATACCTATAGCTTATAGAATCAGGATACAGCTCATATGTTTTTCCAAACTAATGATATAGCAATTACATTTCATATCTATGTTAGCACAAAAGAGCTAGATATTGTAAGAATTTTAGATGAAATATGGTATGGAGGTAACCCCAAGCTTAAGGCTTTAATCGCGATTCGATCCATGGGAAACCCGAGGGTAAAAGCTAGTAATTTATATATTGTAGTAGATATCACAGGCTAGACTAAAATTGTTAATTTAATGATGATGTGATGAAACTTACCTGTTCCACCCAGAGGTTGGTGGTCATGACCTGATTCTTCAGGTTCACTTCCATCAGCTGTGACAGCTTCAGACCAAGCCTGACTGTCAGGATGTCGCTTACATTGGTCACCGGCCTTATTAGGCGGTTGTAATTACTCAGTAAATCGTCGTAAAGTCTTTTTACGTCTGGATTTGCTTCTAATAGTTTTACGCCTGTAACGGAAAAAGTATTTCATGGTAATTATTTGGGTATGTTTTAGTTTAATTCTATATTTTAAGAAAATAAAATTTACTAGCTGACTCGCGCAACTTCGTCAGCGTAAATTTTCCCCGTTTTTGCAACATTTTTCATTGCTGCTCCGCTCCTATGGGTCATAGCGTGATGTTATATAGCCTATAGCCTTCCTCGATAAATGGGCTATCCAATAGTGAAATAATTATTCAATTGGAACCAGTAGTTCCTGAGATCACCGCGTTCAAACAAACAAACAAACTCTTCAGCTTTATAATATTAGTATAGATTTGTTTCATACGATAACTTTTGAAACTATAGACCCAATTTTAATAAAAAAATATTGGTGTAGAAGTAGTTCAAAGTTTGTAAAAGGACAGGGTACAATTTATCGCGAACATACACGTAGGCGGAGCCGCGGTAATATCTAGTGCAAAATTTAAGGCAAAAACTTCTTGCGACACAAACAAATATCTAATTTGAAAACACTTTTCAACATTACAAAATCGATCCCTCTAAAAATTTCAAACATTTCACAAAACTATTTTGTTCGCGAATGTACCCACTACTTACTACCCCTGTAATCGCGATTATACCAAAATTATCACACTTAAAAAAGCTTTGTACTTACCTAAGCAATTCCTAGCGTAAGCCAAAAATATGAACAGTGCTCCCCACTTCATTTTAACGTCTGTATTGTCTATTTTGCTAATTATTTCAACACATTTTCAGTCCAACATGTTTACAAATTGCAAGATGCTGCAAAGGATTCGAGATGAGGTGTACATCGCGCAGGCGTAATCAATATTGGAGTTACGCCACTTTTCTCTTGAAGCGTCCAGTAGTAGATACAATTTAGTTCCTTATTTAGATAACAGATGGCAGAACGTTGCGTTGGTGATATTGCGGATAAATATTAATGAAAATATTAAAGTTGTAAGTAAGTTGTTGAGTAAGTTGTAGTGAGTTATAAAATTAATACTTTGCATTGTTCGATATTTTTAAAAAAACTCCAATGAACCGATAATTGTTTTAGTACTAATTGGGGCTTTTTTTAAGATAACTAGCAATATGGATTAAGCCCCACATTACTAGCAGTCTTGTTAACCCCTCCAACTAAGCTCAAAGACTTGTGTTAGGAGTGGGTTCACGTCGGTAGTATAATGAGTAGGAATCGAATCCGCGACCTCACGGTTGCGAGACCGATGCCTTAGCCGTTAGGCTACCAACAAAAAGGTCGCTTCAAACAAAAAGGTATTAAAATAAAAGAAAATTAGGAAATACCCTTTCAGAACAACAAAAGATTCGGAAAAAAACGATATTATTGGTCATTTTGTATGGGAATTCCCACTTCGGATTAAGCACATTCAATTTTAGTAGGCATGAAGTACATCAAGTTTACATTTTTTTTGTAAGTACAAATAATTCTAAATTATATAATGTTAATGATATAAATAGCTATGTAATTATTGGGTAGGTGTTTATAATATTTTTAGGACCGGTATCTACACGTATCTACTTATCAATAAGTACCGAGGCTTTTGCACGGTTTTGTAAAATTTATTTGTTTTTAGCTATATATGTAGTAAAACAACCTCATTAGTTATAAATAATTTATTCAATTACAAAATATCAATAACTTAAAAATACAAAATTAACATCGACAGAATTGCTATCAGAAAATCTATCTAATCGAATTGTAAATACTTGATAAGCGAAAACCGTTGGTAGATTTCATTAGACAATACAAAGTAGACTAAATTATTTTTTAGGACATACCTACTTACAATCCGCGACAGGTCAACATATGTCAATCGGGATATGAAGAATAGACAGGGAAGACTAACGTCCGGTTAGAATACTCCAACTATCGATGGGTTTGGCTACAATATTTGACATAACCTCCATACAAAATATGTCAAAATTCTACCTGTAGTAGCTAAATCCATCGATAGATAGATTATTGAAACCGGCCGTAAGACGGTACGGAACCTTAACCACCACCGTTATTATGCACCAGTGCCGTAACTAGCCTTTTATGCGCCACTTAGTATTGGTCCTGATGGTAATTTCTGCGTCACTACGTTGGCATAGACCTAGTTACTGCACTATTCTCCACTACTTTACGTTGGTTGCATTTTGCTTATTTTTTTTCAATTAATTCGGAAATTGCCCTGTCGACCAGTTGCGAACTATAACCTATTTAATTATAATTTACTAAAAATAAAAGAGAACCGATAATATAATTAAATGCTAACACTGTTATCTTTCGTTTTGTCTCATAAAATCATAAGTTCTTCTGTAATGCCTCGATTCGTGTGTGTCTTCGTTTCCTGTACAAAAAGAAAAAGAGTACAACTAAATTATTTATAAACAAATTAATAACCATCTTGCTATAGATTTTTTATGTTACAAAAACAAATGCTTCCACAAATAGAGCATTATCAGAGAACAAGGGCTTTAAAAAAACCCCAAAATGTGAGATTAAAGGTTAATTTTCTTCAGATATCCAGAGCAAGGCACAGACGGACAGCCACAGATACACACGTTAAACTCATAACAAATCTCTTTTTTGTCGGTGGATAAATGTGTGTAAGCCCTAAATTGCCAAAATGTCTTGTGACAAAGTGATTTGAATCTTTAGTCTATAGTTCTCGTGACATAGAATTTAAGTAGATGACTGAAAAATACACTGAAAGGTTTACCGCGCTAAGCGAAATTACCTTAATTTGGTAATTTCACTTAGCGCGGCTCTGGAGGGCAAGGTATTTTAACATACTTTTTTGTTAACAGTATAACAAATTACTAGCAGTCGGACCAGTAAATACATTATTATAAAATTGAAATTACACTGTGGGAGAGAATGGACGTAAACGCGTGGTATTTAATTCAATGGGATAATTGGTAAGAATAGAAACATTCAACACACGACTCACCTCTTACTGGAAATCTCGATATTGGCCACAAACTAAGTGGATAGAAGTACGCATTCGGCATTCTTCTGACAACTATCGTCTCTTCTTGAGCCATTTTCGATCCTGAAACATGTTGTAGTACTTAATTATTAAGGTAGGTCTAAATCACAGGCTGCCTTGGCGGGTATCACTACACTGTCAGTTTTTTAGTTGAATGGCACTGTAGCAAGTGAAATTACTGGGCTAATCAGACTTACGAACTAGGGATGTCGATCTGAAATCGAATAATCGAAGAATCTATTAGGAGGAAGGGTTAACAAGTGACATTTGCTAGTTATCTTTCTAAAAAAGGCATGAGCTAGATTGCAATTTTTTGTATTAACTTTACGTTGTTATTAATAAAGTGTCATTGTTCAATAATAAAGCGTTCTAACTTTACATTACGTTACGGTATCTTATTTCAACAGATATTCTTCATCCTTACATTTGACATTTTTCTAATCTGTCTTGTTTGTTTGGCTACCTACCTGTCTACTTACAAAATAGTAATGTTCCTGTTTTCTGTTACCAATCGACTATTATCGATTCTACTCCGGTTTTGGATTTTATTGTAATCGTTTGAAATATATGTACGAGTAATAGTTTGTATTATTTATAGCTTTTTCAATATAAAATATTAACGTTAAGTAACTTAATCTATGGTGATATTACTAAAAACTAATTAAATTATTACAAACTTCTTTGATCATTAAGTTGAATGACCAAAAAATGAGTTTTTTTTCAAAGTATCGGGGAAAAGTGATTTGTGTGATAATATTGCTAAAAAGAAATCAGGGCAATATGTTCTATAGAACCACTTGAATCCATCCACCATTATTTTTTATTTTTATTTTATTTATTTGGTTCACCAACAACTAATACATCAACAATAATCTAAACACAAACTTTCACAATAACTTATATCTAAATGTTTAGTTACTTATAGGTAAACACTACATTCATTGATAAATAATAATAATTTTTATTACCGTCAAAATAGTAAGGTATTTTTTTAAGCTGACGTACCCACTGCACTTAGGACCTACTCAATATAAAGAAGACTACGTCAGTGCATGTCATGCCGTAATTGACATGACACTAGTTTTTCAATTTTTCAATTTAATGTTTGAATTCAATAGTTTTATCATACCTTGCAGATTCATACCTAGATGCATCTTGCGACTTCGCGCGTCTATAATATAGTTAAAATGATAAATTGGTTCGCGTTGACGGTTTTTTTTGAGGTGATCGAAACAGTGTGTCTTAGATCTTATATACCTATACAGTCAAAAACTATCATTCTTAATTATTATGGAACGCACCAAACAGACTGAGGAACATTTTAAGCACTTTATTCGAACCTCAGGTTCAGAGTCCATACATTGTAATTGACCGTTTTGTTATATTAATTAGGGAAATTAATTGTTATTTAGATAAACAGACCTTACAATTTTAGTTATATGGAAGTAATGAAATTTTATTCACATGTATTGACAATAATAATATGGTACTGAAGACACCGAGAAGGTTATACCAAAGAAGTACCTTTATCATTCACAGTCACTACAAATAATCTTACAACATGGAAGCGGGGAGAAGAAAATGCTAAGAAAAATTAATTTTGGAGTTTCCATCATTAATTGGTAAAAAAAACGACACAAGATAGTCACGGTTTCAATGAAGAATTTAAGCATTATTCGTCACAAGCAGTTGTACAACTAAAGTGTAACCCAATACTCTATTACCTAGCAAGAGAAAAGAGACTATTTATAGTTGTGTACAGTCAACAGCCATGAAGTATGTGTGTACATGTATCGTGGAGTCATCTGTACATTGCGAGCGCCTTTTTTCCACTGCGGGCAACATTGCCAGGGAATCGCTTGGATCCTAGTTGACTCGACAGACTTTTGTTCCCGTATAGCCACCTAGCTACGCCACTGGTCACGGTGGCCAAGCCAAGGCCCCCCCGGTGTAAAGCAAAACTTGGGGTCCTATTCGAACTACCTATACAATTCTTTTGGATTTCGTATAATTACGTACCGTGCATTTTTTTAAAATTGCTCTAATTTTTATATCAATATTTAAACTACTTCTACTACTTCAACTCAGGAAAATTGTTTCTATCAGGCAATAAAAGTTCAAAGATTTGGTAATTATTCGTTTCCGAAACATTAATATGGTAGGTAGGTACCTAAATAATATTTTATATTTAATTTATTATATTAAATATTTATTCTAATATTGATTTAGACAAAGTTCAGAAGGGTTTCGGCGTGATTACTATCAAACAATAATCTATACAGTAATATCAGACTAGATTTAGGTAAATAGAACTCGTACTGAACTGAATACAGGAGGCATGGGGAATGTAGTTACACAAAAAAAAACGGATGCGTAACTGGTAGACCAACTTATTGATAACCAAATCCCACAAAAGGTTTCCAGATATATAGATAGTGATATAAGTATCTTACTAGGGACGTTACGTCAATAAAAAAATACATGTCAATGATAGCTAATGCGTACTTGGCTTTCAACAAGTAAGATTGAGATCGGGTGTTATTGGTCGGAAACAATATTTCAATTTCGAACCAGATGTGCTTAAACTAGAAGAACTGATTCTACAAGTGTGTTTAGCTTATGTTAAATTTAATGTAGAAATAGAAGTAGGCGTAATTAAGCCTTTGCTACTATCTGAAATTCAACTAGGTTACTTTAGAGATCTCGAATCGGGTTTATAACATTTTTATTATGAATTGAATCATGGCGTAGCAGACATGTCAAAAGGTGCAAAGAGGATCATGTGGCACAGATTGCAGAACAGAGGAGAGGTAGAGGCCGCCCGCCATTGGACCTGATGGTCAGTTACACAAAGAGACTTCAAGAAAGCCCAACTGCGTAAAGCAGCAACCCAAGACAGATTAGCTTGGCGCAGAATTGTAAGGAGACCCGACCTCAAATATGGAGAACAAGGAAATAAAAAGGAAGGAATCATGGAAAAGAACAAGGAACCATAGAAATCGGAAGCTATACATTCCAACAAAAAATGAATAAACGTTATAAAATTGGTGCCAAATAAAACTTAATAACTACTATTTCAAGGCATCAACTTCAAAATGTTTATTAATTTTTGTTGTTCAATTTTTTTTTTTTCTTTTTAGTTGCCTTGCATTTAATTTTGAATTCGGTAATATAGTTTTTGTAAAATGTTTTTTTTCTCACTTTTTAGTGGGTTGGTCTGTAATTCATCCAAGTAACAATAGCCTTATGTCAAGTGTACAAATCCTCTTAGAAAACATTGCTTTTTTTGATGCAGGGCCTTTAATTGTTGCGGAGTTCACATGATAATGTACCATCAGCTTTATTACGTAGTGTAATAGTTGTATGACGAGCATGAAGTGCTACGCAATGCTATATTAAAGTACCTAACAAATCGCCAACCGTAAAAAATTGAATAATTCCGCTGATCATCTGTGGTCTTCATCATTAGTTCCACTTCACCAATTGGTATTTTTTTTAAGAAAATGCACGTACACGTAAACGATTCTGATTTCTGACTATAAAATATATCTAAATCACTATAGATGTGCCTTTAATATTTGAAGAATTTCCTCGATTTTTTTCAGGATTCCATCATTAGATCCTGATCTTATGACAATGGGACCAACTTGGAAGTATACCCCCTCAATCACAAAAAATATTTTTCAAATCGGTCCAGCCGTCTTCGCGTGATCGGGTAACAAACACAAACAAAAAAAACATACTGTCGAATTGAGAACCTCCTCCTTTTTGAAGTCCGTTGAAAACAGATAAACCCAACTACTCGCATCGGTTATAAAATTCAACCGAAATATCCCGCAGAATAAACTAAACTATAGTCATTTGGGATTTTTTGGGCGAAGTTGTCTTACAAACTTATATTGTAGAACATCTTCCACCGACGAATACAGCTCTACATGCAGCTACTATGATCAAGGCAAACGAAAAAAACTTCAAATATGTAAGGGTTCGAAATGGAAGAATTTACGCAAGAAAATCTGAGGGAGCTGAATACATTTTAATTTAAAATTGGGATTGTATTAATAAAATGATCTAACACCTCATTTTATGTCATGCATTTATTGTTTTATTATTTATGGTTTGAAATATGTCTCGGATTATGGAGCCAATCTGAGGTTTATCACATAATGCTGAAGAAGGCGATGTGGTGCTAAGCACTGGTCTTTTACTGCCTTTACTCATGGATACGTTATAAATAGAAAAAAACCGGACAAGAGTTATAAGAGATCATGTCCAAAACCATTTTAGTTTTGAGTATTTATTAAGTGCTACCTTTGAGATTGTGTTCATATTTTTTGGTCGCACGGTTCAAAAGATAAGGGGCACAATTTATGCAACTTTCGGAGCAATTATTTCCAAAAATTCTCACTCAATCAAAAAAGTTAGAAACCTTAAAATGTTTATAAAAGAAAATATTAACGTGTGGCACGTCAATGGACCAGTCTAATGACGTGCTACACATACATTGATGTTTGCTGAAAAAAATCAGCTTCTGTTGGAGTGCCCCCCCCCCCCTAAAAATATTAATTTTTATTATTTAGCTATCAAACTAAGGCTACTACTACAAGACACCTTTTCACCAAATTTTATCAATATTCATTGAGAAGTCTTTGAGTTAAATGCCTGTGACATACAGACGGACAGACAGACAGACTGACGGACATGATGAAGGGTTCAGTTCTTGCCATTTTGGCTACGGAACCCTAAAAAAGAGAAAAAACAAAAACTTAAAATAAACAAAAAATAATTATTTGAAAAAAACAAAAATATACAGTAAGGCGCACATGTTCACACTAATAATAAAAATAATATCTTGGGACAACTCACACAACGTCATCTGATACCAAACTAACCAGAGCTTGTACTATGGCAACCAGACAACTGATATACAAACTTATATATTTCTAATATATACGTATCATACATAAATTACACCCAGACACAGAATAAACCATCGCACTCATCACACAAGGTTTTATCCTGGGTGGGGATCGAACCTAGGACATCCGGCTTAGCAGTAAGGATCACTAATTACTAGACCAGCAGGCCAGTCAAACTAATGACTTCGAAGTTCACTTTTAGCCTAATTTTTCACTTTAACCGTCGATTTAAAAAGTTTATTGGCGTTATAATCATAGTTTTAGGTATATTTTAGATATTTTTTTATGACAATTATGTCACCCGTGCTAAAAGATGTCTGTCTAAAGTTTAGATTTAAGTGTTAGCTTTTGTCTTATAATTACTTTTTACACAAAATTATATATTTAATCATAAAGAGCACCAATACTTTGTCCGTGTCCGTTAAACGTTAAACCTCCAAGGACGGTAATCCAGATATCTCTGATTTTTCATTTCTTTGTTGACAGAAGATTTAAAATAAAAGTAAGCGGCGTTTTGATAAAACTGACACCAATTCGGAATAGATCGTGCTGCATAGATGATCCTCGATAGTAAATTTTCGTCTTTTCATTATAGACAAAACTTCATCTGGCTAGGTTTTATGTTTGGTAAATGGGCTTCTAAACGGACCATGGCTTACTGCAATTTACAGCTGCACAATTTGCAACTAATTCCCTTTTATCACAAAATATGTTATTGCAAATGATGGCCGAGCATTATATGTGTTGCAATACCAATCACTCCATTTTACTGTGGGCTGCTTGAAAGAACTTCACTTGATAGTTTTGAAGGAATGCTTACGAAATTGAATTTAAAGTGGCTACCGATTCGGCAGCGTCGTAACTCACACATTCTTTCTCTTCTCTATACTATTCTTCACAATCCTAACTCTCCTTCCTATCTACGTGAACGCTTCAATTTTCTTGTTCCCAGGGGTAAACCCTGTCGTTCCGCCTCCTCTCTTCTATTGAGTACTCCCGCTCACAGCTCCAGCTGTTACGATAGCTCTTTCACCATAAAAGCGGTGAGGCTTTGGAATTCTCTTCCTCACCCTTTACGTGACAGCCTCTCTCTTAACGCTTTTAAAAAAAGGACAAAAGAATATTTTCACTCTATCTAATTAAGTATGTATTATAATATTTTATTTATGTAATATTAATATGTAAGTGTATGTATTATCTGGTATGTATATATATATATTATATGGATTTATTTAGGTATATTATATGATTTTGAAATAGCATACGTTTATGTATGTAAGTATGTACTTACTGTTTATTTATACATATGGTTTAATTTCTATTTTTTCTTTTTTTTTTTTCTTTTATTGTTACACTTCCGACTACTTTTATAAGTTTATCTTTCTACTATCTAGAGCTCAAAGGTTTGCTGGTAGAAAACTCAATTTTGAGTTAAGCTCGCCTTTGTACATATTTACTTTTATTTTGTATTTATTGTTTGTATATTTTTTTTCTGTGTACAATAAAGAATTTGAATTTGAATTTGAAATTGAGATACGATCTCAAACTCAAATCTACTCTGAATACGAGATTAAGACACCGTACTATTGGTGTCTTAATCAATAGGCAAGCTTAAGTTTTGAGTAGCTAACTGATATCAACGGAGTTTTCGAATTTTTAATTAACCCTCGGCACTCAAATTCCATCTTAGAGAACTCCATATCTTACACTCGTCAAAAAGAACTTCGTGATTGGAATAGAGAAAAACCACGTTACCAGAAACGTTACCAAGATAATAATTTAAGTGAACTAGGACGCGGAAGGGCACTTCAGATAATAGGCACGCTCACCATCTTCCTAGTAAATAACCAGGTAGGAAGAACGTGCATTCAATGTCAAACAGATTACAATATTATTAAAATATCAAAGGCATCCTGCATATATTATTACATAATACAGCGTGCAGGCTTCCTCGTTGAATTGCGCTCAGTGAAATTGTAACTCTGTGAATTGACTATTAGAAATATCTGTATTGTGTTCGTCATCATTGTCGAGATTTAGATTTGAGAGGTTCTCAGACAAATGAAGATTTAGAAAATATTTATAGGTTCAACACCATAAAATTAATAAACATTATGAAGTTGGTGCCAGGAAATGTAAATTTTATGTTTTAGGCATCAACTTTCACAACGTTATTTGTTTTTTTTTTGTTGTATTTACCTGTACCTTAGTACTATTTCGATCTTTTGAGTTACCTTGTAATTATTTTTGAAGTCGGTTTAATATTTTTTGTAAAAAAGTTTTTATTTCTCTCTTTTTAGTGGGTTTGTTTGTAATATATCTAAGTTGCAACAGCTTAATGTCAACTGCTCGTGGGTTTCCCGATGCAGTGCAAGAGCAATTTCATATTAAAGTAATCAAATCCCAAACTGTCAAGTATTGAATAGTTCCGCTGGTAATCAATTGGTGCTTTTTGAGAGTAGATTGAGAGTAACTTTAGGTATATCTCATAGTGATTCACTATGGAATATGGAATGTAATCACTATAGGAGTGTCTTTAATATTTGAAGAGTTCCCTGGATTTATCCAGGATATCCCATCATCAAATCGTGATTTGATGACTAGGGAACCAATTTGAAACTATACCCTTACTTTCAAACACAAAAAAAAATTTTCAAAGCGGTCTAGGCGTCTTCGCATAATCGGTGAACATACATAAAAATAAAAAAATAAATACATAAAGCCGAACAGAATAGATCTCTTTTTTGAAGTCGGCTAACTAAAAAATATAATAAGAATTAGATGCAGACTCTACCATGACAATTATAATCTAGGTACCTACCTCTGGGAATTAACGAAATTACAATTTACTACAAAACTTAAAATTTCTTCAAATGCTGAATTCAGTACCTACAGTTCATCAGCCCCCCTTGTTTGAATTCTAAAACCATTGTTATTATTTATGTTTGTTTAAGACTTTTCTTCACTTGCTTCGTCGAATGAATCAATAGTCTATTCAGTTTTTGGTTTCCTCTTTACTATTTGGTGAGATTCTCTTGTTAATTTACTTAGGGCCAAAGGGACTCATAAGGTAGCCCACACAATAAATACGATTCGCGCGTCATAGTATAATCAAATGTTGACAATTGCTCTGCTCGCCACTTCCCGGTTGACAGTAGGAAACTACGATTTTTCACTTAAGACAATGTGCATAAAAATGGACACGAATACGCAACAGATTTATGGATATTGGATCTAATTTGTATTATGTAACTTCTAATGAAACAACCTGCTACAAATAACTACTTATTGTCTAAACTAGCAGGATTTAAACATACACAGTTAACAGACATACAGGGGCTGAGTCAAGCAGCCTTGAACAATTGCATCAGCAGAAGAGCGTATGTTCATGGCAGTTACGCCCTTTTGTTGAGAAACGCAGTTTTTTTTTGTAATAACTCAATGACGGTACAACCGATGTTTAAAATTTAGTTTAAAGTACTTTTTAAGCGCTATCTTTGTAATTTTTTCTGGTCAAAAGTTTTCGATTATTTCCAAAAATATTTACTTAATCAAAAAAGTTTATTAGAAACCTTACAATGCTTTTAGTAGACCTGTTGAATGATGTGCTACACGCTGACGTTAGCCGAACTTCTTCAGCTTCTGTTACATGATATTTATTTTTATTATTTAGCGCACAACACACCTTTTCACTAAATTTCATCAATATTCATTGAGAAGTCTCAGTCAGTAAAATGCCTGTGACATACGGACGGACGGACAGACAGACAGACAGACGGACGGACATGTCGAAACTATAAGCGTTTTTTGCCATTTTGGCTACGGAACCTAAAAATCGTACGCACCAACCTCTAGATTTTAAAATATTGCAAATTCGTCGTGACTTTAAAAAAAAGCGATTGCAGCAAATATGCTGGAGCCGACCCGAATACTATTGGACGAATTAAGGCTAGGAGGGTTATGAGATATTGTAGTATTATGACACGGGCCGTAGTTGAAACAAATTGGTGAGTTATTACAAAAGGATGGATGGACGTCGAAAAAGTGCGCTAGAGGACTAAACTACTGGTTGGCTTTTGCGGTTGCCCAAATACACGAATACTGAAAAGTATTTTGGTTAACTTTAGTGTGACTTCCAGACTATAACCAAAACACTTTCCAGAGGATACTTATTTATATTAGATATATTTTGGGACTTAATCGCGTGAATTATTTAAAGGTACGAACCTTTTATTTACCCGACGTTTCGGTAAATAAAAGGTTCGTACCTGTAAATAATTCACGCGATTAAGTCCTGAAATATATCTAATATTTAAAAAAATCGCGAAAGTTTAAAAACAATGGATACTTATTTATTTCGTGAAACTTTACTGTAGGCATATAAACAATATATTGAATCCTCGTGATATTAATTTTATCAAACCCCTGGAAGAATTAAGGAAAAGCGGATATTATTTCCTTGTGTGTTGCCTGAGTAAAAAAATATTATGCATTTTTTTTTTGTTACATATTTGCCAATATCTGGATGATAAAAGAAATAATACAACCAAAATTAGGATTTTGTCCTAGAACACAAAACAAAAACATCCTCATTAATGAACATAGTATTATATCACACATTATGTCAGACATTCCAGCCAAAAATAGTTTGCAAACTTTGTTAACCAACTGTTTTTAACCTACGCTCAATTTGAGGAACTGGAGCATCAAGCGGGCCTCCTGAGCGAAATTCTAGCAACGGATCGTGACAATGACCTGTATAGTTCAGTACTAGTCACCCACTATTCACTATAGGTAGGTAATTCGAAAACTTCTCTAAAGAATGGGACTTAGCATAAGTAAATTTGAAGATAGAATAGAGAACGAAACTAGTTTTTTTTAACCACGATTTAATTTTCAAGTTAAGAGCAACTTAAAAACTCTTAGAATGGTTTCATCTTTCGCTATGGCCTGGTTCTGAAACATGATTGGTGCCAACGGTATACTCACCGTCCTATTGGTAAATTAACCTTTGCTTGCGCAATCTTTTCTAGAAAGACGTTAGATAAATTATTTGTATAAACCACTAGCTGTCCCGCGCAACTTCGTATGCGTAAATTTTCCCTGTTTTTGCAGCATTTCTCGTCGCTACTCCACTCCTATTAGTCGTAGCGTGATGTTATATAGCCTATAGCCTTCCTTGATAAATGGGCTATCTAAAAAAAAAGTAAAGTTTTTTTTTAATCGGACCAGTAGTTCCTGAGATTAGCGCGTTTAAACAAAAAAACAAACAAACTCTTCCGCTTTATATATTAGTATAGATTTCTCTTGAAACGGAGCCCTTTCGCTTGCTGAATTCAGCTGTGTAACATACAGTGAAGGGACTAGGGACTTCAACTTTAAATTGGTTACACTTTGTAAACTTGGTCAATGTAACTAACTATGCCATTTTTATCATTTTTACAATTGGTATTAAAGACTGACATTCTTAGCTTCGAAACAATCGTAAATAGGTCAAAATCACATCAGACACAGTTCATTCAATCAGTTGCCGACGTCCGGCATCAGATAAGTGCAGTACTAATATAGGTCACGCACTCGATCGATCAAAGGCGCCGACAAAGATCATTGACTTGCGCGTGAGTTCACCAAAATACTATTTTGACGGCTACGTTCTAAATTTACACTAGGATCGGGGGTGTGGCTAGAAAGGATGACTAATGGACATGTTGTCATTGCCTTTGGTTTTTATTCGTACCCACGTTGCCGGCCAGTTTCAAATACTTAGATGTTTCTATGTGTTATGAAAATATATATATTACGGATCTAAGTCGCGTGAATAATTTAAGGTAAAATACCTTGTTTATTGCCCGACGTATTTCAACGGCCGTGGTCATGGGTAGACTGTATGTGTACAAATCGCGAAAGTTAATCAACGTTTCTATGTGTGATCTCTAGAGTTAGAAAACAGTGAACTTTACAAAATCAATCATTGTCCGTTGGATCAATATTATCTATCTATATTATATATCTATCACTAGCTGTCCCGCGCAACTTAGTCTGCGTAAATTTTCCCCGTTTTTGCAACACTTCTCATTGTTGCTCCTGTTGGTCGTAGCGTGATGTTATATAGCCTTCCTCGATAAATGGGCTATCCAACAGTGAAATATTTTTTCAATTCGAATCAGTAGTTCCTGAGATTACCGCGTTCAAACAAACAAACAAATTCTTTAGCTTTATAATATTAGTATAGATATGCCTATATAATGGACTAGCTGACCCGCGCAACTTCGTCTGTGTCAATTTTCCCCGTTTTTTTAACATTTTTCATTGCTGCTCCGCTCCTATTGGTCGTAGCATGATGTTATATAGCCTATAGTCTTCCTCGATTAATGGGCTATCCAGCAGTGAAACAACAAGTTTTTCAATTCGGACCAGTAGTTCCTGAGATTACCGCGTTCAAACAAACAAGCAAACTCTTCAGCTTTATATTATTAGTATAAATTTTATTGCATGTTATAGAGTGATAAGGAAAACTTATTTTTAAATTTATTGTCCCAAGTATTTGTTTTGGATTTGGATTTGATAGGCCTTCGTAAAAGACGTAAAAGAAAATCACCTGATAATGGCTAATGTATGAGAAGAAAAATTTGGAACTCAAACCAGGAATTGACCTGAACCATCAGATCGACTGGCCAAGCGCAATATTTCCAAAGCCACAACGCAAGTACTAGAAAGAAATAACATTCAAAATATTTTAGCGGTTACATGCTTCCACTGGCGTAATTATTAAATACAAAAAAAATGAAATAATTTTACAAAAGGAAGAATAATTTTAAAGAGAGTGTGTAGAGCAGGTATCTCAGTAGAAATCATAATCTATTAAATGACTGAAAGTAGATACAAATTAAGACGATGTAATGGATTGTGGAATTAAGATGAATGTAACCCGTAAAGGAGGTGAATCTTTCACCTCCTTTCAGGGTTATTGAGGTCAGAGATACCTCCCTCATACTCGTATGTGGGACGACCTCATTCCCTGCCCCCCGTTGCTTTGATTCATTGGACAGGAGAAAACGTTTCACTTGATATAATAAGCGGCCATAACCTATACCAATGTTTGGTTTTGTTTCGACGACATTATGGTTGGGTTAATGAAGATTTATGGTTTGAGATACTTGAAGCTCATTGTGAAATTGATTTTGACAGATGAAGGGTAAAATGGCGAGGGAATTTAGTCACATCTTTATACATTTTAAGACACACTCGCTACTGATGAGGCACAGTTAGTTATGTTCGTCTGATTTATAAATAGGTGTTTATCGACACCTAGGTATTCTTCAACTTATTTAATGTACCTTTAGGAGAAGACAATTTTATGACCTAAAACTTTAAATTTTTTAACCGAATTTATTTGGAATACGAAATTAAAACTAGATTTGATTAAAATTGAATACAACAATACAATTTATGAATCCAAATGAACGTAAATATTGGTGCGAATTAATTTAACTACTCTCATACAAAATTAACAGATTTTTTTTTAAATTTGAAAGATAGGTATTAAGGCATAATAGTTTTTTTTTTATATAAAAAGATAACTAGCAATGTGGTATTGGGTCCCACATTACAAGCAATCTTGTTAACCCCTCTAACTCAGCTCAAAGACTTGTGTTAGGAGTGGGTTCACGTCGGTAGTTTAATGGGTAGGATTCGAACCCGCGACCTCACGATTGCGAGACCCATGCCTTAGTCATTAGGCTACCGCCGATTAAAATAGTGTTTAAATTAAAATAAATTTATCAAGAAACTTGAATTATTGCCTGCCCTCGCAATCGAAGTCCCCTCTGACAGGAAGAGCGAAACTTTCACACAAATTAATTATGATATACCAATACCTATCTTAGTAATAGCGAATGCACTAAACTTACAAATAAATAGCAATTATTTATGTACCTCTGTGTTCTGTTCGGACCGGTGCTGCCAGCGCGGGCGCAGCGTCAGCAGCGACGTTTGCAACGAGCGCGCAAGCGTATATCAAAGCGGTAGTGCGCGCGTGCGACATGCGTGGTACGTCGATATCGACTGAACTCCTCAGGACACTACTGACTACAATATAGAAGGGAATTATACTGCGGGATCGCGAATCATAGAACTGACGATCTTTAAAAATAGGGAAGAGGTAGCAAATGAGACTAGTTGTAAAGGCATCAAATATACGATAGGATAAATTCGTATAAGACTAGTGACAGTGACTTTTGGTTCCTTGGTTGGATGTTACAGATGGATGTGTGATATGTGGCATATTTTAACTTAAAGGTGTTGAAGTACTCACTTCCATCTTCAGTAAAAGTACTCCAGTACCTGGCCAGGTACTGGAGTACTTTCACTTCGAAATGCTACCAGACGATAGGTACAACTTGGTATCCTATAGATAGGTAGAAAAGATTTGCTGAAGCCAAAAATAGATTCTGGTTAAATTTTAAAGAATCCGCGCTGGATCTATTTAATTTGTTATAGGCATCGAGATAATATGTTCTATCGTACGTTGTAGACAAGTTCAAATGTTTCAAGATCAATTTTAAAATTATAAATACTATACAACTGAGTTACTTTCTGAGTGAATGTGTAATTCTTATTTTTATGGAAATGAAGTTTCTAAGACCCGAGGAATCACTTAGATAAAGAACATAAAAATGTTCAACATAAAACGCCTTTAACTAAACAAAACGAGATTTTTTTATGAATGTGGAACCCGATACTGGTTACCGAAATAAAGATAAATTGGTTCTAAATGTCAAAGCCGCATATGTGCATAAAGAATTTTGACTGATGAATTAGGTGATGTATCTACGAGGAAAGGAGCATCTATCAATAGATCTTGAATATAATGTTAAGGAAAAATAAATATACTAAGGGGTTTAGTCACGCTAGAAATTGTGGATACTCGCACAAATGATAACTTCTGAAATTAATCATCAATGCTATGGGTGTTTCTACAAATGAGTGTACTACGACAGCGGTGTTTTACTTTTTTAGTTTAATTTATGGCACCCAAGGCTAATTTCTGCCAGGGTGAAGTATTTATTGTAACAACACTTTATCTGCATGTATTTCAAGTATTTTTCATTCATGTCAAACGCGGAGCAGTAAAAATAATACAGGTCAGTCTGCCACCATTTTTTCAACACGAAGTGATAGTTTAGGTACCCGCGTCTTCACGGCATTTAAATTCAAATTTGTAGTAAACGATATAACTAGCTTAATAAATTATGTTTTTAAAGATCTAGATCTGGATTTCTTGCATTATTAATGTTCAAGAAATATTTCTAAAATTATGGAAAAGCCTATCACAGGAAAGGAACTCCAACACAGATTTTGTTATGTAGGTACCTTCATTTGGTCGTTTCTACCACGTTTTCATTGCTACAACGGGTCACAAACAAAGCAGTAAAATACCCTAAAAATAGTTAAAAATGGTTGGACGTACTACAAACCAAACTAAGCTGCAGTTGCAGAATACCTGCTTTTTGCCGAAGATGGTAAGGAATAATTATTAAATCCCAATAACCGCAGCATCTTGCATCTTTGAGATGTATGTTTTTCCAAAATCTGTTATATATTTATTTACCCTTAAATTGAAATTATCAAAGTTGTTTAAATCTAAGAAAATGATTGCTTTTACCTCCAGAATTTTCTCCCGGAGGTAAATGGAAAATATGATTTAAATCTTGAATCTGACGAAGAACTTGAAGGCAAACTAATAGCACGTGAGTTTTTTCAAATAAAAGATCCAAAGTGCTGATGAAATACTTAAAAAGAAGTGTTCTTTCATAACAATAACGTGAGGGTAGAAGTTTTGCTGATCTCAACTCACTAACTTATCTCGACTTTGTCGGTCCAAACTATACCTACAGCTATAGCTGTCAGAATATCGAGTAGGTACCATACGATCGTCAGCATCTACTAAGAGAAGTACGATCAACGTAACTTGACCGGATTGAAGTTAGGTTTTGATCACTTTCGCGCATGTCATAGAGACCCTAAAATTACTTACGAAAACGACTAAATATGTTTAATCGATTAAAAATACTAACAACATTTTAATTCAACAATATAAACATCATAAAAGTTTAAATTTAGAACAGTTACAGTAAATACTAAAGAAACTTTGAAAAACAATTTCTTTACGAAAATAATCACAAAAAAACATGAGTTAGTAATACTAATTATGACAATGTAATGCGTAATCCCATCTCTAATTCTCTCGGTTTGGTTACCGAACCCGCACCTCGCTTCTTGTCACCATTTACTTCCAAAAAATGCATCTGCGCAACCACTTGTCGCCTACTTCAGTCCGGCCTAGTTACGTTGATCCAACTGTATTTGTCTTACCAAGGACTCATACAAGAGATCGCAGCCAATTGTACTGAATAAATATTTGTGAATGGATCCTAGAATGTGTCAAAGCTTATACGATGTTTCGGACTTGAACATACCTGATAAACATGACGATAGTTGAAACTTCAAATCAAAGTTAACCCAACCAAAGCTGCTGGTTTCAGGAAGACAATCAGAATAAAACTATCCCTTTCTAAACAATGATTGATTACTTTTTGCAATCAATTTATTTCAAAGAATCAGATTTGCATGAAAAATATGCACCAAAAATACAATTTCTACGCTACACAATGAGGGGTCAGGTATGAATATAAAACTATTTTGACATTTATGAAGTATTTTAGCGAATTTGAAAGAGTAATCGCAAGAAGGGAATTTTAGGGCAAGAAAAGTAGTTTTCAAGTTGAAATAAACACTTGGAAAAACCATGTCTAATAGACATCAATTCTCTGCTACAGCTTATCGCAAACACATTGCAGTCTAAAACTCTGATAGACAACACTCTAAACTATAACAACTGCAGTTGCAGGACACTGGCAAAGAAGGGAGTTTAAGGGATAATTGAAATCAACAAGTGAAATTGTTTAACTTTGCTCCGGGTGTCAAAAACAGAAAGCCATCACACTCATGAACGAACTAAAGCTGAAAAAAAATTGTGTAGGCCTAGTACAAGGTATATCTAGACCACATTCAGGGAAAGTTAATTACGATCCTTTAACAGTTAACATCTCTCATCAGTTATAATAATAATAGTAGTAGTAGATTTTAGTCAGTAGGCTACTGTCGGTCTACATAAAAGTAGAAAAAGATTATATGAGCTGTATGGTGAACGAAATTATAACTGTTGCGAAATATTTCAAGCTTAAGTAAGAAATTATGCTAAAACATTTGACAACTGACTGGCTCTGTGGCGCGGTGGGAGTGTATCCGACTGCTACGCTCTTGCGTAGCACGACCTCTTGGTCGTGGTTTCGATCCCCACCCAGAATAAAACTTTGTGTGACGGGCAGGATCGTTTATTCTGTGTCTGGGTGTAATTTATCTATAATATGTATATATGTATTTAGAAATATATAAGTATGCTTATCGGTTGTCTGGTCATAGTACAAGCTGTGCTTAGTTTGGGATCAGATGACGTTGTGTGAGTTGTCCCAAGATTTTATTATTATTATATTATTTAAGCAGGCTTGCAGAACAGCAAAAGGTTGCTACCTTAGCTCACAAATTAAAAACAGTGATAATAGAATGAAAATGACATGGAATATTACTTATAAATAATGAAACTGGAAGAATCAGGTGTCACAGTAATGATTACTGTCTTAAAATAGATAATAAAACCATCACATCGGACATACATAGAAGTAACCACTGCTTTTGATAAATTCTTTACTGACATTCCGGTCTCTACTACAAAGTCATTGAATTCCTCACCTATTGCAGCTGACTTACCATATTTAGTAAATAATAATCATGAGATAGTCCTGTTTGCAGATGACACATCACTCTTATTTAGATTAAAACGCCAGCAAAAAGACATTGAAAATGTAAATATGGCTACCTCAAAAGTGGCTTACTGGTTTGATGTTAACAATTTACACTTAAACGAGGGCAAGACTAAATATATTTGATTTATAACACCCAACGTAACACCCGTAAAAACCACTATAAAAATAAAAGAAGATGAGTTGAACCTCGTAGAGACCACAAAGTTTTTATAATAGGAATTACTCTAGATTCTAAGCTTCAGTGGAGCCCACATCTAAGTGAATTATCTAATAGACTCAGTTCTGCAGCGTACGCAGTTAGTAAAATTCGTCAGACAGTCAACAGACGTTGAAACAGCGCGATTAGTTTATTTTAGTTATTTGCATAGTATATATATGTCGTATAGTATTCTTCTATGGGGAATTGCTGCCGACATTCAAACCATTATCGTTCTGCAGAAGAGGGCTATTCGATCAATTTACGATTTAAGTAGTAGACACTAAGTAGTAGATACTAATATTGTAATATTTAATGTCAGAGTTAATGATTTAGGCATAAACTTTGGAATTACACTACTTAAAAAAAAACAATCCACTCTTACCCAATCTTTCCTACGATTAAAATATACATATGTAAATATAAAAAATAAAATACTGGAGCAGTAAAAATCATGAAAATGATGAAATTTAATTTTTACTGTCTAAAAGCTATGAAAGCTTTAGTTATTATCTGAAGTCGTCGAGGTAGTTTTTTTTTTTCTTTTTAAAAAAGACGACTCCCGCTGTAGGGTACTAGCTTTGTGTCGCGGGGGACTTTACAAACATACAAATCACGGATACAAAGTACACCCAGACTCGGAACAACAATTTGTGGATCACACAAAGTGTTGTCCCGGGTAGGAATCGAACCCACGACCTCTTGTGTAGCAGTCGGACCCACACCAACCGCGCCACAGAGGCAGTCAACTAACCGGAACCGGAACTAACCGGATCCACCAATTTCTGCCATCAAAGCACCAAAAAACTGAGCAACACCTACCAAAATATTTGATGATTCCAGCGACAAAGGCAAAAAGCGATAAGTAGGTAGCTACAACATATTGGGTGAACGACACATTGGATATGGATTCCCCACAAGAGTTAATGACGGTTATTGAAGTATGCCTCGGAAGGGCAAGGACAAAGTCAATTTGGTTGAGCGTTTCGAGGCTTCATTTTTATCTGTTGCGGTAAAAGAAACAAATAGTTTTACGACTTACAACTAATAATTCCGATATCAAAAGAAAGAAAAGAATGGCCTTTATTCGTCACGCAGAATCTTTACTTACAAAAATTAAATTATGCTTTAAGCATTTAAATTTTCATCAACTGTATAATGACCTCTACGTATAAGATAATTTTTGACTACATTTTTGTACTTATTAACTGATAGACTCGTCACTCACACTCGTAGGTACTAGCTGGTATCTTGTTAAATGCTTTCACAGAAAGATCCATAAATAAATTATGAGTTACTAGCTGACCCGTGCAACTTCGCATGCGTCAATTTTCCCCGTTTTTGCAACATTTTTCATTGCTGCTCCGCTCCCTTTGATGTTATCTATAACCCAACAGATTTTTTTTTCAATTCGGAGTTGTAGTTTCTGAGATTACCGCGTTCAAACAAACAAACAAACTCTTCAGCTTTATAATATTAATCTAATTAATATTATAATCGTGGCAGGACCTTACCTACATATACAATTTGTATAGGTACAGACAATCATTGTAATTAAGCAATTTCAAAAGAGTCGCCGCGAGTTTTTATTGCTTTTCTCCGGCTTACCTATTGCTTGCGAACAGGCGTCATAATTATGTAATTACATGTAGAATCATGACTTTTCATGTGTAGTATTTTGCTTACTAATTGAATAAAGGATTTTTTTTTTTCGATTTTTACTATAATCTGTTGCCTTGCTGGAACATTGAATAGTATGTTTGTCGGAGTATGTCTTGTCATGCTCGGAATTTGACCTGTGTCACTTCCTACTTTACTTCACAAATAATTAAATGTGTCTTGCGGTGTTTTCCGTTTCAGTCTACGATTTATCTGGGTGTCTTTCATCAGTACTTTCGCCAAGGGGTTTGAGTGGTTTGTGATCCTTTTTTTGTATGATTTTGTATGCTGTACGATTTCCTGTCTGACTGTATTGACTTGTAGATCGTGATGCAACTGTTCATTTGTAACATGGAACATTGGTTACCATTCTTAGCATTTTGTTCTGAAATCTCTGTACGATTTCGATGTTAGAATGTGAGGCTGTTCCCCACAATTGGATTCCATAGGTCCAGATTGGTTTTAGTTTAGCATATTTATTCGTGTACCCTACTGTATGCCGTGTGGTGCCGGCTTAAGAATAGTACCACCCCATCTCTACACGTGGGTGTCGTCAAGGCGACTAAGGGATTTCACCCCGGAGGACGGGCAGCAGCGTCCTCTGCGTATTTAACACCCTCAGCGCCAAGCCTCAATCGTCAAAAACTCAATTTTTACCAATTTTGTTTTTTGGCGTTAATATGCTTTCTAATGTTGTTTATCACTGTTTTGTTATAATGGGCCTACTCTCCTTTCATTTTTCAGGATTTCAAGAGCGTGTATCAGAATTGATACACTGGCCCACGAAATATATTTCTCAGTCGTTTCTCAGTCGAGCACCTCAAATTTATTCTATATGTTCCATTTGTCAACATTATATATGTCGCCAGTGCTTCAATAAAACCCACTAGGGATCTTTTTGTCTCCTGTTTGATTATTTTTTTATTATTATATATGTAGAAAATAAACCCTGACCTGTTTTTTTCAACCTAATATTTCATTCGCTTATAATTTCTAAACTTTACCTCATAACCCAAACCCAAATATGGCATTGCATTCGTGCAGGCCAGAGGATACCTTTTCCCATACAAAAAGTACGTAAAGCGTGCGCATTTATGATACACAATGATTTAAGCGTAATGGCTCATGTGTATCATTTTGGATACACAGTGTTATAACAAGTGTGTGCAAAAATGATACACTGGCGCTGAAGGTGTTAAAGCCTTACTGCGATCGCCAACCCGCTCGCCAAGCGTGGCGATTATGGCAATTACCCCCAGGATCTACATACTAGTAGGTTCTACTGGGGAGACCCGTGCCCAGCAGTGGGCCATCATATGGGTTGATATATATATATTTATTCGATTTGAATGCCAAGATTTCTCGGTCTCAGAAGAGTTTACACTCAAAAATGTTCTGACGAAACTTGCTATACAAGTAGTAAAACGTAGTAATTACTTTCTGAGCAAGTAGTTACCTACTTGCTCAGATGTATAGCAAGTTTCATTTTCGTTGACAAGTGTCTACCGGAAAATGGGAAGTAAATTAGCTTCTGATTAATAACTCTTTAGACATTAGGTATTGTGAAAATGTAGGAATTTGCACTATGGTAAATGTATATTATGGTTGATGGTTCAGTTGTCACGTTACTGACACAAATTTCAAGAATGTTATAAAAAATTTAAAGAGGTAAAAAATTCTCAACAAAATTTTAGTGAAATTTAGATAAGGCTGAAATTTAAATATTATGAAACAACAGATCTCGTGCTGTTCATTTAATCGTAGGAATACTGTATGTCCAAATTTGAACAGAATCATTGCAGAGAACAAATTATTACGTGAACGGTTAAGGGTAGCTATCGACAAGCAGCATCAGGAAATGTCCAGAGCTATAGACCTCAAAGAGAAAAACGAACTACTGAAATATAGCCTACGAGAGGCCTCAAGAGACATCGCCAAATTAAAAGTAATGCATGAACAATTAAAACATATCTTAAATGAGTCGTTGTCATGAACATAATAAGATTATCGAAGTCGAAACAGAAAACAAAGCCTTGAAATATGAGATAGTAAAGGCCAGAGAAAGAAGGGAAGAGGCAAGCGGATTTGCTGCCGAATTAGCTGAAGCTAACTATCACCTAGAAAACAAATTAATGGAAATGTACATGGAAATTGATAGTTTGAGAAAGATGAATCTACAGTTATTGATAGATAGAGGGCAAGGTTTGTAATTTCAAACTGTAATTATCGAATGAAACCCGATTTCCTGTAATAACAGGTGATAAAAAATAAAGCAAAAGCCTTTAATGCTGCTAGGTCTTGACTATTATGGTAAACCTTTGTCTTGCTAGCTTTACAGTGTTGTATTGGTTGTGAAATGTACTTATTAAAGAATAACCAGTGATGTTATCAAAGGACTAGTTTCATTTTAATTGAGTGCCTATAAGAACAAAGCAATGGCTTTGTAGTTATCTTGGGACAACTCGAACGCCATCTAATCCCAAACTAGACAGAGCCTGTATTATGACAACCAGGAAACTTATAAACGTTCTTATAGGTATATACCTAGTCTAGCCATAAATATTGTTACGAAGAAAAAACATTTTTTTTTATTGCAAATAATATTTATTACTTTTACAGTGTGTTAGTTTAATACATAAATAAAAAACAATTCAAAATATAAAAAGCTTATTCGAAGTGGTCTCCATTGGCTGCAACACAGTCCTTTAAACGTTGAGGCCAGTTATCAATAGAAGCACGCACTCTTTCCATGGGAAAATTCTTCACTGCCAATCGTATGGATTGTTTTAGGGACTCCAAATTATCATGGCGTTTAGAGCAAGCCATACTCTCTAAAACTGACCATAAATCATAATCCAGCGGATTAAGATCGGGACTAGACGACGGCCAGTCTTCAGCTCTGATGAAGTCCGAAACGTTCACTTCCAACCAAGACTGCGTGGACCGAGCTTTATGACCCGGCGCTGAGTCTTGTTGGAAGGACCATACTTGGTTATTGAACATGGTGTTGTTAAGAGGTTTAACTACCTTCTCAAGAATGGTATCTTGATACACTTGTGCCGATGTTTTGATACCTTTTTCACAAAAATATGGCTCAGTCACTCCTTCATAGCTAACACCCCACCAAACCATCACTGAAGTCGGATAATGCCCACGTTGCACTCTGTCGACTAATTGGGAAGCTTCCTTAGAGCTTTGAGCATAAATACGGTCATTTTGTTTGTTAAAATGTTGCTCAACTGTAAAGATTTTCTCATCCGTAAACAAAATTTTTCTGTGACCTCCCTTTGCGTACCGCTTCAGTAGTTGCTTCGATTTTACCACCCTATTCTTTTTTAAATTATCAGTTAAAAAATGACCAGTGCGTCTCTTATAGGCTGCAAGTCCTAAGTCATCTTTTAAAATGCGTGACATGGTTCTGGGTGCTATCTTCATCTCCCGAGATAAAATCTTTTGCTTTCGGACAGGATTTCTTCGAATTCTTTCCCTTACTGCTTTGACCACCATTTTCGTACGAACACTACGTGGACGGCCAGATCTTTTTCTGTCACAAACAGAGAAGGTCTCATTGTACCTATTAATAGCCCGGTACACAAACATTTGACTAATACCAAGCGTATGGAGAGTTTTAAAAATTACATTCGGCTCCATACCAACTTTGTGTAATGCAATCACAGCGATTCGGTTTTCTTTATCACCCCACTCCATTTCAATATAGCAAAATTTTGTACAATGTATTGGCGCCAAAATTAGAAAATACAATTAACAATCGTATAAAAATGACAAATTCCAAATTCAAATGTAATATCTTTCTTATTTTTAATTGTAACAGTATTTATGGCCAGACTAGGTATATATAAATCATATTACACCCAGACACAATAAACCATCGTGGTCATCACACAAAGTTTTATCCTGAGTGGGGATGAAACCCATGGCTTAGCAGCCAGGTTCACTAACCATACCTACCCCAAACAGGCCAGTCGATAGTATTTCGAACCACATAAGGAAATTGATTATTCGTATTATTTTAAAAGCGTACTTCAAGTGCACTAGTTAGAATGTATTTTACTCGACTGCAAGGAAGGTTTGTTTTTTACGTAATAGGTCCGATTGCCGTAACGATGGTCTGAGCCATTCCGTACACCTTTATTTATAGTACCCCTACTGATATAACTTTGCATCAATTGTTTCATTAATGGTACTAACGACACTAAGTTGGGTCAAATATATAATCCTTTTGATTCATAAGAACCATTTTTCAAAACGTCCACTTCCCATAACGTCCACCTACGCCTGAACGAATTCTCTGTCGAAACGTAGGTAACCAAGTGTTACTACTTACGTATGACGGTAAACTTGGATAAAATGGGTCAAAAGGAGATGATTAGGGGTTGAGTTAGCCAGGCGGACTTAAAAAAAAACTTACAATACTGCAGTACAAAAGTAAGTTGGTCACCTAAAAAATGAACTGATGATCATTTCTTTGAAGTTTATTTACTAACCTACTGCTCGGCATAAAGGACAATATGCCACCTCTCATCTTGACGACAAGATGGCGGGACCACGTATTTTGTTTATTAAGGTATATTAATATTATAAAGCTGAAAGTTTGTTTGAACGCGGTAATCTCAGGAACTGGTCCGAATTGAAAAAATCTTTTTCTGTTGAGTAGCCCATTTATCGAGGAAGGCTATAGGCTATATAACATCACGCTATTAGCAATAGGAGCGGAGCAGCAATGAAATATGTTGCAAAAACGGGGAAAACTGACGCATACGAAGTTGCGCGGGTCAGCTAGTTACTAATTATATTGAAATAGCTAGAATTTGAGCGTAGGTAGCAAAAAGGTACTGCATTTGTATATAAGTATTTAGTTTTAAAATCCAAGACTTCGTCCCGCCTCATCTTGACGCTCACCAATATACTTGGAAAGCAACAAGTGCTTGCAACCTTATTTGTAAAATAAAAATTTGGAATTGTTTTATGGCTCATTTACAAGTATATTCCAAGCAACCTTCTGAAGTGGTGACTGCTGGTTACTGCTCATGAATTTAGCCGCGAACTGAGAGACTACGTGTGACACTAGATAGCTTACGGCCGGTCTCAATAACGTGTCTACCGTTAACTGTATAGTGGTACCTATGTTAAAATAGCTAACACCATAGACTTAGGAGGCTAACACTATGACTAAAAAGCCAATTGTGCCGTGTCACACAAATGTCAATTTCGCTACTAGTCGGCAAACCGGCCGTAAATCATCAATGGCACCTATCCCACCGCCGGCGATGAGCAAGAAGAAAGTAGCGATTTAATCGTTCAGGAAACGTACAATACATGCATATTGTAGATGCCGTCCGTATAAAGAAACGAGTTGGTCTGGGAATGGTCAGCAATTACTTCTGTTCACACGGTATCTACATACTTTGTACGGTCGCGGAATGAAAATAATCGTCACCTTAGAGTCCAATTTTGCTTGAAAGCTTGAACCGAATCAAGGAACAGTAACGCCAACATGTCAATGTTGTCAAACTAAAAAAGATTTTACTCAGATTAATAACTCAAATATACAAAGCAATAGATGGAAACCTGAAATTAAAACTTTTTCACTATGAAAGTAGACATACATCAACCAAATGCGAAAAAGTATTTATTTTAAGGTAATAGACAATTGTAGAGCAATAACGGAGAAAATTGGTTTGCCAGCTTCTTGACAGACACGTATGATACCTAGCACGGCTATTTTGAAATCTCACACCTACATTGGGAAATAATAACTTGATAGGACTGCTCGGTTCGCGTTAAGATAACTAACACTGCTATATCTGTCTTATTTTGACACATTATTTTCACATATTGCTATCAGTGGCAGAGAGTGATAGGGTATAATGAGACAGATATATACTTTCCATTTATTCATTTACGGCCGGTCTCAATAATCTACCCATCGATGGATTTGGCTACTAACGGCCGGTCTCAATAATCTACCTATCGATGGATTTGCCTACTAGAGGTAGAATTTTGACATATTTTGTATGGAGCTTGTGTCAAATATATACCTCCAGTAGGTAGCTAAATCCATCGATAGTTAGATTATTGACACCGGCCATATGAGGTAGAAATTTGACATATTTTGTATGGAGCTTATAAATATGTACCTCTAGTAGCCAAATTCATCGATAGTTAGATTATTGAGACCGGTCGTTAGATAATAATCCGAGTTTTTAGTTCAACTACCTACTCATAGTCAAGGAATATTTGTCTAAATAAGTTTAAACTCTGTTGTCAAACAGTTAAGCATGATTTAGAACATACGAGTTCAAACCTGTCTAAAGTGATACGTACCTAGTTTGAAAAGGTAAACGAAATAAGGAAAAGTTAACATGTGTTTGCAAAGCGTTAAATGAGTGCATTTGAAAACTGACGAACATTTTCATTCCGCGACTGTACATTTCTTTAGCGTTAAAATCGCCACTCGCTACTCGCTTTCTCGCCGTTTGGTGGGAGACAGATGCCTAATAATCTACTAAAAATGCATCATAAAGCTCACCTTTACCTGCCACTTTAAAATAAAACCCAAAAATGATTTTAAATCGTTTATTAACCCTTAAATGTCTATTCCCTCATCATCTTTTCCTTCTGGCGCGCCAACTTCTTCTTTGACAGCTTCTTCTTCGCTGGTGCATCGTCAGTGGGTGCTGCTCTGGCGACGGCGTCTTCACGCTCACTCAGACAGACCTCGATGTGGCATGGAGATGACATGTAAGGGTTAATGCGACCGTGCGCACGGTATGTGCGTCTGCGTAGGCAGGGGGCGCGGTTTACCTGGAATAAGAAAAAAATCGAAGATAAATAAAGTGTAATAAATGTTTTTTACATTTCGGTTACGGTGGGGGATCGCCAATTGCACATTTAAACAATGGGTAAAAATAAGTTAAATCTGATGGGATGATAAAGAATCGCAAACCGTAAAAGATTAGACTTAACTTCCGAAAATGATAATCGGACATAAAACATCCACGTTTTAAAATGACAACTCCTTAAAAAACAGCAACTTCTTTAAATCTCAAATTCGTATAAAGTCAACTTCTCATTATGACAACTCTTCATAATTTCTACTTTAACTACCTATTAAATTAAAAGATATGAGGCAACGTGACATTATTTTTGATAGAAAATACAATAAATATTTAATGAAACTGCAAAATCAAAATATCTATATTTCATCATTCAAAAAAAATCCATATTATTGCGACTTTCCTTGTTCAAATAAAAACTTAATCTTATTTAGGTATTTAGTTTATCTTTCTTTGGAAGCAGATACATAATTTAGTTTCTTAGTAAGGTATTTTTCTGACATTGTTTGTGTATTTTTTATAGCATTTATTCGAGTTGATTGATTACAAATGTTGATGTTTTATTTTCATCATCTACATATGCCCCTATACTATACAAAATGGTTTTTGCAATTTCTGTGGTGGTACCAAGTAGGCAGTATACATTTGCCCAGTATTTTAGTAATTTGTTGTTGTTTGTGGTTGAATTGAATGTTAGCAATAGTATCAAGAAAGTTCCATTGAAAAACTCCCTATAACTTTGCATGTTTATTTATGCCTTTCGAAAACAGTGAAATTAATAGTCCAAAAACACTGACAAGCTAAAGGCAATACAAGATTACAGATAAACTACCAACATTGTTGAATATAATCCACTGCTAAGCCCACTATACACTATGATTGGTCAGTCTGTTGTCTTCATACTTAATCAGGTGACTTGTTTCATTGCATCAATTAGTTACATTCCTGTCAATGCTACCCATAACATAAGAACCAGCATGTGATGGTTAAAACAATCATTGTGAACTCAGATATAATCCACTAGAAGAAGGATATCATCCACAGGTAAAAACTAACAACTATATTTGATTGTGACAGCAGACATATGGCACCTGGCCCAACAATGGTGAGAAAACGAGTAGCAAGCAACTGTTTTATCTCTCAAGAATCACATAGTTAAGTAGATCCCGCGAAAACTTTAGAGATGCAGATCTTATACACAGTAGTAGATTACCGACCGTTCACATTGCCGGCAAATACTTGCTCTATTCAGCAGCTCTACATTAAACATCTTGAGCATTAAAATAGCTTCTAGCTCTAGAACAAGTGCATAAGAGCCTTGACTGAGTTGTTTTGAATATTTGCTTATTAAAATTAAAAAAGAATGTTTAACATATTGCTTTCGTATATATATATTTTTTAATTGCAGTCAATTTATTAATATGAATATTATTTGAACCATGAAATTCAATTCTCTTGATGCCTTAAATTTAACATAACAGGATAGATTTTATGGTAACCTTTTGTGATTTTTAAAGCTTTTTTGTGCTTACATATTAAATTGCCATTAGATAAACTTTATTGTGTCAGGTTTAGTGCCAGAGTTGGAAATGGCTTAAAGCCGGTACCCCTAAAGTTGCTGGTTTGAGTACTACCTATTTTTCCTAGATACATTTATCATGCCATGGCCTTTAAAATCTATATATATCAATTTTGACAACAAATTCCCCCTAAATGCAATAGCATATCAACTAAGAACATAATTTAAAAAAACTATTCCCAACAGGCAAAACAGAGACTTCAAGTTTTTATAGAAATTAAGTTAAAAAAATAAATAACACAATAAAACGAGGTTTTTCCAAGGTAAACAATTTAAAACAAAGGCAGGGCCATAGCAAATATTAAATTTAAAATAAAAGTATTTTTAACCACCAATAACTTATGCTTGATCCACAACTAAATATGTTTATGAATTTTTCATCTTCAAAACAAATACTAAACGAAAATTAATGGAAAACCACAACAGTGATGATTAAAGCATACAATATGTTAAGACTCTGGTCTAATCAAAAAGGACATGACACAGGTCACATACTGAGAGCATCACCATTAGCACTTACTAACATACTGCTATGAATTGACAGCAGATGCATTTGTAGTAGTTAGGTGACATGAAACGCGGGGCAGGGGCGTATAAACCAAGAGAACTAGAGATGCCATTACACATAACTTTGTTTTATTACTGTAACTGTTCTAAATTTAAACTTTTATGAACTCTTAGTTAAAATATTCTTTTATTATTGAATTAAAATTTTGTTAGTATTTTTAATTGATAAAACATAATTAGGTAATCGTTTTTGTAAGTAATTTTAGGGTTGCACCTCTATGACATGCATGATAGTGATAAGAACCTAACTTCAATCCGGTGAAGTTATGTTGATCCAACTCTAATAAAGAGACCAATTTAACTTAATTAACAGTCAACCCAACCTGGCACCAATCCACCTTGGGCTAGGGCTACAGATTTGACTATAATTTACTTAATTTCATTGCACACTTGTCAAACAGTTCCAAATAAATATAAAAAAGTTTCTAACCTGAATATGATCAATGACAAGCCTGTCAACATCTAATCCTTTGTAGTCAGCATTGGACTCAGCATTCCTGAGCAGCTGGAGCAGGAACTCTGCAGATTTCTTGGGCCAACGTCCCTGTGTTGTGCCAAACTGTTTGGCCTGTGCACAACGGCCAACACCACCATTGAAACGGCGGAATGGAATGCATTCCTTCTGTTCTGTCACGTTCTTAAGGTAACGCACAGCACGGCGCAGAGGCAGTTTCCTGATAGCCATTGCTGTCTCATAAGTGTTCTGAAAAAACATTTTGAGGTTAGGTATAACAATAACTGTCAAATCAAGATGTTTGACAATGAAAACAGGAGGTTATCGCGTCGATTTACAATTTAGGATATCAGGAGGTCTGTCAGTCAGTACAAAAGAGCATAAAAGTGGTAATTTGATTTATACTTGGCACAATGTTTTAACCATCATTGAAGTCCCACATAACTTTTTTTGGTGTACAGTTCATCATTTCTTTAAAACGCCTACTATACATTGTACTAACGATTAGGATGCAGTTGTGGCACTCCATGTGGAAGCAAGTTGTATACAAATAAAATACAATCAATAATTACCTTGAAATGAACACGGAGGTTTGAGCCACGCGCTTTGCATGACTTCGCTGGATTATCCGGTTCCCGAGAGTAACGACCCATTTTTAGTTTCTGAAACACAGAGCGGCTTGTCTCAAATACGAGGCGACACATAGGTTATCATTTTATAACATTCCGGTAAATCACATATTGACTAAAATAAACACATGAACAACAAGAATACACTGTTTTTAAATAATCCATGGCTGGATTTAATTCAAAACTGTTTAGTTTCTCCGATTAAAATAGATTTTTATAATCACGAAACCAACCTCTCAGGAGAAAATTTAACAGGAAAAGGAATAGACAACAAGGTTTGACGTTGAGATTTTTGACATTGACATTTTATAGTAATGCTGCCAACATAAAATTTAACTTTGAAAGTTTTTGTCTATGCTCAAATGCAAAAACTATTCTGAGTGCAAATAAATAATAGTCCATAAATTATAAATATAATATAGACAAGAAAATTGGAATTTGGGTTTAAGTCAAAATAAGTGTACATTTGAATAAAATATCGTGTCCACCGTTTCTAGTGCATGATAGTGTATTTAATTCTTTCTTTAGTCAACGTTTAAAAATTGTTTTTATATGTGATAATTCATATTTATTCTAATTTAAGAGTAATTTGTACACTGGTATGTATTCTTCTGTTTTTTTTTTAATTTAAACCAGTTTTATAATTTACGCGTCCATACATTTGTAAAATGTCCATCTCCTTGCTCCATGAAAAAAAGCTACAATCTGAAGCACCAAGAAGTATAAATTACAAACGAAAATAAGTCAAATCGTTAAATTATGATCTCAGCTACTGATTTCTTAATGTTTTATCACCAAAGCTAAGGAAATAATAAACAAAAATAAATAAAAAAGAATATTCCTCGATTTTTTACCTGTGAGAAATATTATGTGAGAAACGCTAATTTAACCATAATGTAATTGTTAAATCTGTCATCTCGCTATATTTTTCAAAGCTGGCAACATCTGAGAACATTATTTAAAAAGAAAAAAGGCACTTTAATTTTATCTGTGAAAGATAAGGAAGATTTTTGTGAGACGTCTGTGATTATTTTTTAAAAAGTCCTGTGAGAAACGCTGCGTTTATCAAGAAAGGTAAGTATTATTTAAACTAAACGCTAGTTCAAAGTATTGAGGTACATAAGGTAATCCTAACGCTACTAGAAATGTGTTTCTATAACATACAGTTTTTAGGTTATGTTGATCAATATTCCTTAAAACGTCCATTTTGTTGCACCTGTGAGTAACGGTCGAAAAATAAGGTACGTATACACTGTTCATGTTTCTCACAGGAACGTTTCTCACAGTTTGTTACAAATTTTAAATTAGTTATTTTGCAGAGGAAGATGATGTAACAGAAAGTAATATAATCAGTGAAATAATAGAGCCCAAAGTGCACAATACAGGGGCACTAATATTTGAGAATTTGCCCGATTTAAATTATATTTAATTTTTTATGTTTGCTTTTAACTTGTCATATTTTTCTAAAATAAAATAACATTGGTTAAATTTATAGTTGTTTTTTTTTTACCTTTTCGCTTGAACATTATTTTACCTAGTTGACCTATTTTTCTTCTGGAGTGAGAACAACAAAAATAATGTGAACGCACCTTTGTGAGAAACGACGCACTTTTGTGAGAAACGTTTCTCACGAGTCATGTGAAAAATGTACAACTATTTTGGCTTAAACCCATTTATGTTTTAAACTTTGTCACTTCAAAATATTTATTGTTTCACGAACAATATTATTAATGCCTACTTAAAAATAATCTTAGGGGGACAAAAACATGTTAGAAAATCTTATAGATTAACTAGTCTATTTATTTACTATACATAAGAAAAATAGATTTAATGTATTACGAATAATATCAATTTCACGTTGTATAAATTATTCATACGAAAACATGGGGATTTAAAATATTTATTTATTTCTTAGAATCACCTGACTTCTTCAAATGTCTTCGATTAAAATAAAAATTCAATGTTTTAATTTTTTATGACGTATAAATTCTTACTATTTCTAAGTCATTCACGTATAACGTAGCTTGTTTGAAAAACAATCAAAGACAATGGACATAATTTATTTTAATATTTTATTTCTTCATAATAATACGCATGAGAACAAACATTTTTTACAATTATTTATAACTCTTTTCAAATCAAACATTTGCAAGAAAACTCCAAATGGTGTAATTATTACCTAGCGACATCTAGTAAAACATTTAGGCTTTAATAGTTTCACAATTGGCAGCGTAATGTTTTATATGGCCAGCAGATGTCACTGTCACCCATTTTAAATAGCAGTTGTAAATAAAATATATTAAAATTCAGAATCTTTATAACTCAAAAACGAAATTAATGACGCCACATTTTAAAATTTTTTAATAAATTATAAAGACATAAGCGCAAATCATCTACTCACACGGTCGGGTAAAAAGAAAGAATAATGCCATCTAGTGAGTAGTAGACATAACTTAAAACAGATTTTAATGAGAGTTTCTGATTTTCCGAGCGTTTAATATGGGAAAAATAAAATAAGGAGTTATTACATTTTTTTGAAACGTTCGGGCAATAAACAAAGGTATTTAGCCTTAAAATAAAATATTTAGGTACGCGATTAAGACTACTACAGGCTTATATAAAGTTCTATAAAGCTCAACATTGGTTGTTGAAAATCCGTTAAGTATGTGGTGATACTGTAGTCGCAACCGACTAAGACTTATTGGACAACCATTACGTAGTCGTTCTACGAAATAGATGCACTTTATAGGATCCCACTAAATTTAAAACTGAAATTTCTTATGTTTACGGCACAGATATCAGTTAGTAGTTTAAGGGGACTATTCTAATTGATTTTTGGATAAGCAAAGAAGTTCGAACTCATGGACGATTTTCTGGAACGAGTGGATTAAATAGATGTAGCTGGTTCTGTATATTACCACCTCATTTTTAATCGAAACTTCGTTTTCATGTATCAGTATTTTTAGGTTTTTATAGTTGTAAGTAGGCTTCTTATAGTTCACCGATTGTAATACTTCACATTCTTATTATACAAGGTTATTTTTGGTACAGTGCAAAGCTCAGACAATCCAACAAGATTTTAGACAATCCAACAAGATTTTTACATCAAGAAATCACATAAAAAAAGAAAATGTAAATATCGAACATTTGAATCAAGTTGTCTTGTGTTTTTCGCGCTATCGTGCTCATTGCGTCCCGTAATCCTCATTGTGAACAGGTTTAGAACTGTTAGAATGATAAATGAATTCATTATTGATCGATGAAGTAATTAATTAATAGAAAAATATAACATGGTCCAAAAACTACCCCAATGGATTGCGTTACTAATTCTGAGCAAACTACTTTCAGTTTTGCACTATACCAAGATTATCGTTGTATACTACACTCATTAATTTAATTACTTTTAAAATTAAATAAAGAAATATTTCATACATGTACTAAGTAACTACTAACATTATTATAGAGATTTCACTTTCATTATTTTTAATTTAAATAATTTTATAAATAATAAAAAAAACTATTCATTGTTGTTCCCATAATCACAGAGTAAGTAATCACTTCGTTTTACCCATAATCATACGTCATGATTTCACAAATACGCAACACTACAAATGATACATAAAATTTTCCATCCCATTATCTAGCTGAAGACGACCTTTTTTACTATGTTTTTACTATATATAAATCCAAAACGAACAGAGGTAGGCACAATAAATAGTTACCTACTTATTGTAATTCCACATGGAAATACAAGTAAGGGAGCGTCCATAAATTACGTGGTTTTGGGATATTGACAAATCCGCCGTATTTTTTTTATGGCAAAAAACCGCCTAAAACTTTTTGAGCGATTTTGATATTCATTGTTACCCGCTTAAAATCTACGTGGGATTAGGGAGGAGTGGAGGGGGTCCGAAATCCGTCAAAATCATCTCACTTATTTCATGAACGCGCCTTACAATTGTTTACTGATATTAAATACCCAAGTACATTAATTTATAACATTATTATTAATTAATTAATAAAATAAGGGCTAATTATCAATGTTTATAAGCTTACTGACGGAATACTTAATAAACAATTAATACATTTATTTTATCGTCCTATTTACGTTGTAACACTTGTGAATAATAGGGCTATTTATATTTATCATTATTATAATAAAGTGTCTGTAGTATTTTTTGCTGTTCAAGAAGAGAAAAACATGTATCTAACCTACTAACCAATACTTATTTGAAAATGTTGTAATTACTAACTATTGTCGTTTTGACTTCACAAAATGTCTGGACACGCCATAACCTCACAAAATTGACAATGAGGGAATGCACTTGCGTCTGCGCAGACACTTGTGCACTAGAATATCTCCTGGGTAGTTTGCGAGTCTATGATGAGATTGTCTGCCGTGACCAAGGTCTTGGTGGCAGTTCGCACCGCGACAGAGACAAGACCGAGACCGCAACCCAAGCTTCTATTCATACTATTACTTTTTGCAAGGAACTACTTGTCCGGGGCAGCGACCGTCTCGCAGCCCCGTACAAAGTAGTATACTAGAAAGAGACTTTTTTTTTTTTTTTTTAAAGATAACTAGCAATGTGGGATTGAGTCCCACATTACTAGTAATCTTGTTAACCCCTCCAGCTAAGCTCAAAGGCTTGTGTTAGGAGTGGGTTCACGTCGGTAGTATAATGGGTAGGATTCGAAACCGCGACCTTACGGTTTCATTCATGCTTTGCAGTCTATATTTACTTTTTAATTGAAAGGGATGGCGAGGTCCAAGTCTATACGTCAATGTTACTAATACAGTGAGCCAAAGCCATTGACGAAGAGACCAGGACTGCGCCATAACCTCCCAAAATTGACCACTCTCTAGAAAGAGACAACGATACTTTGTGGACAATACCTGTCAAAGGCCGCACGAGTTTTTTCTCTCTTACATGCTTTGCAGTCAATATTTACTTTTCAATTGAGAGGGATGGCACGGTCCAGGTTTATACGTCAATGGCCAAAGCTAATTTAAAGCAGTTGGGTCTATCTTGTGGACCATAGGCTATGGACATTTGCAGCACGGGTCTCCAGAACTTAGGTCTGGGCGGGGGGGGGGGGGGGGACTGGTACACTGTATCTCCCACCACTGAAAGGGGAAGGGGGAAATTGCCTGCATAAACACTCCGATCTAGTGTCAAAATTCTCAAATTCCTCAAAAAAACAGTCATTCGGTCGAGTGTTCGGTTTTGCGACATGACGATACAAATGGAACTAACGTTATTGATATATATGTTATCAATGTTTTCTTATAACGTAAATTTATCGTCTGTAAACCGACTTTACAGACGGTTAACCGGTCGAGTCGTTTCGAAGGAGTTCGACCACAAACACGAGGTTGTTATTTAATAGTTTATATTTGTAACTTCATTTTTATCCGATTACATCAGAAGGAGGTTGAAGTTTTTCTACTTTATCTATATAAAGATATAGGTACGCCAAACTTGATGCCAATTTCTTTGGCGAAGGGTCTACAGCCCTAACGTCTTGATGTATTTGTACCGTTGAATTCGTCTCAGTTGTGGGTAGAGACAGGCTCTATAATTTTTCATTTTAATTAATTTTAAGCAGTCGATTTTTTAATCAAGTAACTGTTGTAGAAACAATATAAGGAATCCGTTTTCACAGTTCATCATCGATGTTATAAGGGTTTTACTAAACCATTTACTAACCAACAGAACAGATATTTCCGAGAAATCAATAACATTATGTACTTTTGTAATTATTTAGAATATTGTATATTCTAAGAAAATGATACAAAGAAGGAAAACACTACAAAAACAACACAGTTTTTCCAGGATAAAAGGATTTTTTTTCTTATGTTTTTATTTTAAATAAATAAATTATTTTTAAAAAATAACAATTGGGTAGGTACTGTGCAAATGTTTAGACTGACTTAATAATTTATCATCATTTTATGTATGTATGCTTAAATTTAAATATTAAAGCATACCATGTAGGTATGCTTTAATATTTTAAATTTATTTTCGATTTTTTATGTAAGAGTACCACCCCATCTCTTCCCGTAGGTGTCGTCAAGGCGACTAAGGGATTTCACACCGGAGGATGGGCAGCTGCGTCGTCTGCATGCTCTAAAACGGCTATTACACTACCCTGAATCAGGACCTTAAATCGAGGTGGCCTTGAAAATTTGTTAGAGAATTAGGGCCCTAACTCTTATTACACCACTCCTTTTAAGGATTTAGGGTCCCTGATTCAGTGTAGTGTATAAGCGCATAAAGCCTTACTGCGTGGCGATCGCAGTAAGGCCGGCTCGCCAAGCGTGGTGATTATGGCAAATAGCCCCAGGGTCTATAATATGTAGGTTCTACTGCGGAGACTCGTGCCCGTGATATGAGATGTTAATCGCTTTCTTTGGTTCAGCAATTGATCGGTTTCAAGTCGGGACGCCTTCAAACTATCTATCACATAACGCGTTGTTATACTTAACTATAACTTTAACTCTCGTAAGGTAAGGTAACGAAGGTAACAACAATCGGTTAAATAAATATTTTCTTTTTAGGGGATTTTTGTAACACGCAGTACGTAGGTTGCTCGATAAGTTGTGAGATGCTCGTAATTTAAAAATGGAACGCATCTGTATAATATATTTTTAAATAATTAAAAATGGAACACAACTAGCCAGGTTGCTGTTTTAAAAAATATATACACATACAATATATAGACTTTGAAATCAGTCGACAAATTGATAGGGGAGTATCAGCATCGTTAGTATTTACATTATGCATTGACAAATTGCGAATTTAAGTTGTAAAAAAAACACCCGATTTTATCGTTAAAAATGATGGTGACAAATATATTAAGGTTTAGTAAACTTAAACAATCAGCACATTATCATTATTTCCATAGGTCTAAAACGTAAACGAATAAATATAATGATCAAAGTTTCAAAATCGTACGACGCGCTTTAAAAATCATATGATCATAATTTCGTAAAAACGTAGTTCATTCATTGGTCAAACACCAAATAATAGAAGTACAGAAGGTAACCTTCAAACAACGCGCGCAATAACAACGGACACTTAAACACCGTGATTTCGTGTCACGGACACGAAATCTCGCGTCGCCTTTCGAACAACGTGTTCTAAAGTGATGTTCCATGTGAACGATGTGTATGTGTGCGTGGCTACATATGAAGGTTACCTTCTGTACTCTCAGTGTATTGTGTAATGCACTCGCGAAGACAAACCCGATCGGGGATTCCACCGGCCGGGCCGGTACGTGTAACAGGGTGGCAGGAATTAAACATACCGATATCGATACTTTTACTCGAAATCAATCAAATGCATTCTCGAATGTAAAGAATTGACATTTTTACAAGTGTTATTAGTTTTTTAGAACTAAACCAATTTAAAATGTCTTGTACATTTGCATATCCAGTATTCTAATAAACTGAGTATTAAAGATTGTTGTTGAGTACAGTTTAAAAAAAAAAATATATATAAAAAGAGAAATTGAAAACACAAATCATACTTACTATGAACAATACATTAATACCAACACAGTATGCGAGTCACTTCAGTCCTCGTAAGTACAAGTACGAGTAAATTACCAGTATGTAATTATAATAAGTAATGATTATTATCTACGGAAATATCGAATACGGATATATCGCGCGGGCGCGTGCCAATCGTTGCTATAGTTCGTAAAATATAGCTTGATACCTGTGACGTTTGTCAGAATGACATGTAATAGGTATGGGACGTCTTTCGTATTTTATCGATATTTATATGGAATGAGTTTATTAAAAAAAATACATTTTAACGATATTGAAAGAAAGAAAAATGGAAATGAAAGATGAATTTGAAGGTATTTAAAAGTTTAATTGTCAAATGGTGTACAGCCGAGATCAACTTCCAAGTCGTTTTCTGATTCATCACTGGAGCAGTCCTGTAGATTAATAATTAATTCTTGATCGCATATGTTGTCAAATTGAATATCGCGCTCCCAATCTTTTTGAATCACATTTTTTGTCTTCTCAACTACCTTTTTCCAATCATCAGCATTTACATGTACACAAGCTTCATGTAGTAATGTCAACATTTTGTTCGCTGTGAAAGGCGGTGCTACATTATGTCTGGCAGCGTAACCTAGAAAAAAAAGGTATTCGATCAAACAAAAAACCTACTACATTCTTTGTAAGCTTTTTATATATGTTTTTTTAGATTATACGAACCTTTGACTTGAGCCCAGATTAGTTCTATTGCATTGTAATGGCAATGATATGGTGGTAAACGGATGACGGTGTGGCCCATTTCCTTTGCAATTTCGTCTATAATATATCTTGGAGTAGCTAGTAATGCTTAGGCTTATGAATGCTTACTAATCTTAGCAATTCTTTCTTGAGCATGCTGTTGTCGGCTTTTACTCCTTTGTTTTGCAGCCAAGTAATAATTTCAATTTTACGATTGCTTGTCGTAGGCGCCTTATCTTTTTGTACTGAATGATACGGAGCGTTGTCCATCAGAATAAAATGTGGTTCACTCAAATTATTTAGAAGAGTTAGAAACCACTCCTTAAATTTTGTAAAATCCATTTCTTCATGGTACTCTGTTGTTTTTACTGATTTAAACGCCAGTAAACAATTGGGCACAAAACCAGACGATGTCCCCGCATGAGTAATTATTAATCTTTGTCCTTTGCCTTCGGGCACCTTGGTGGTAGACTCCGCTTTATCGTCTGTCCACGATCTTGAAACAGTGTGGTTTGCGTTGAGCCATGTTTCATCAAGAAAAACCACTTCATTCCAATCTGTTATATTTTTGACTTTGCGCAAAAAGTCAATTCGGGTCAAAGCAATGTCTGTTCGCTCCATTAAAATTTTTCTTTTATCGCTTTTCTTATAAGCAAAGCCGATTTTTTTCAATATTTTGGACAACGATGGTGGACTTCCTTTAAATAAATCCGCGTCTTTAAGCGAAACGGATACTTTTTTTAACGTGGGAAATTCACCACGTGCGTAATACGCATATATATGATTTCGAATTGCGGCAGCATCAAAGTCGTCAATTTCGGTGACTGGCGAAACTCTCTTCCTTTTTTTATTAGGAGTCGATAATATTTTACCTCCCTCATCTTCGGCCACCATCTCCTTTGACGATTCTCCATACTTTTCTTTGCTAATTCGAGACACTGTAGCTCGTCCGATACCAAGAGCGTCAGCAACTCTATTGCACACTTGCTCCAACGGTAGTAGCGGTCCGCCATTTTGATTCTCGCGCTCAAAATACTCACGCAAACGAATCACAAACTCGCGACTTTCGCTATTCAAAACAGTTTTTTTTGTTCTTTTCGGCATTGTGGTGCAAAAAAAACAAATAACTAGAAATAACAACAAAACTTAACAAAGCAACAGTAATAACGACAAAACAATATTAATCACGTAGCGGTAGCGTATACAAGGCGTGGGCACTCGTACTGACTCAAAAAAGATGGCGCCCGCTTGATCGCTGCATGCGAAAGCAGTAGGTATTGCAAGACTAAAAAAATACGAATTCGTTGTGAAAAAACGATTAGATATAATCATTTATACAATTTATATTAATGAAATTGTCATACATTTATTTTATCGATATTCGCTGGCCAGTCGATTACACATCCCTACCAGGCTGCGAAAAGAGTTTACGAAGTAAGCTAACAAAAAAATATAAATAATAAAATATAATAAATATTTTAAATTACCTTTGTTTATACTAGTATCTCCTTGATAACAAGTTCTATTTGAAAAAAGTGTTCTAGATTTCTATACAAATGTCTTATTAATATTTAAAAAATTAAAACTTTTCCAACAACAAATTTATTGTAGCAGTCTTTTAAACGTAGTCTCTAAAGTCACAGGTATCAAGCTATATTTTACGAACTATAATGCGCTTATTTATATGCGCCCTAAACCCGTTAAAAAGGGAGGTATTAAGAGTTAGGGCCTTAATTCTCTAACAAATTTGCAAGGTCACCCCGATTTAGGGCCCTAATTCAGGGAAAAAAATTTAAAGATCTCGTAACGTTGGCAAATCAATGGGAGCTTTTTTACTTTTTACACTCGGCATGTGTCGACAACAGTATTGGAAAATCATACTTAGATCTGTTCACTCGGAATGGTATACAACAGTAGCATTGCCGAAAGTTTTCCAAGCTCTGCGAGAGAAGAGACCAAAGACTATACTTCGGAGAATAATGCTGCATCACGACAAGCTCCAAAGTTCAGTCCAAGACTGTCCTTTATTTTTCATTTTGCTTCTTAGTAATATTTTAAAAGTAAATCTCTAAATAAGTTTTTCAACCTTAAAGGCCACAATGATGTACTTGTCCGAGATCTCGGAATATACATCACAGTACCTAGTCTGTGAATATACAATGCAAACAAAAATGTTATATTTATCACAAATACAATAATCTGCGTGTTTATATCTACGACATACATTTAAATGATTACTAGCTGTCCCGCGCAACTTCGTTTGCGTACATTTCTTCCTGTTTTTGCAACATTTCTCATTGCTGTTTCGCTCCTCCTATTCGTAGCGTGATGTTATATAGCCTATAGCCTTCCTCGATAAATGGGCTATTCAACAGTAAAAGACATTTTCAATTTGAATCTGTAGTTCCTGAGATTACCGCATTCAAAGAAACATAAAAACTCTTCAGCTTTATAATATTAGTATAGATACGACAAAGGATCTACATAGTTTTACAGTAACTGATTATGTGGATTTTTTGAGAATGCAGTGATTATTCAAACTTTTTACTTATTTTCTGAAATATGCTGTAATATGCCGACATTTTTTTTTCATAAGATAGTAACTAGTCATAATATCATAGCTATTTATTATATTAAAATATTTGGTTACATTTAATGATTTTGTTATATTTAAATATGTTTAAATAAATAGTGTACTTTTTCAAAATAATTAGACTTGAAATGTTACGAGTTTTTGCACTACTTATTTTATGCCGGTTTCAAATATTATTATATACATATATACAATATCTTGAGACAACTCACACAACGCTATCTGGAATCATCCTAAAATGGAAACCAGAAAACTGATAAACATATTTATATATTTCTAAATACATACTTATTATAGATAAATAACACCCAGACACAGAATAAACCATCGTGCTCATCATACAAAGTTTTATCTTGGGCGGACATCGAATCCACGACCTTCGGCTTAGCAGTCAAGATACAAACCACTAGACCAACAGGCCAGTCAACTTTTTGAGAAATTTATTTAACGGTATGTGATATTTTAACGTTCTTTTAAAATAAAACAAGTGTTCATGAATCTATAGTTAAAATGGTATTTTTTGGATGGATATACAGATTTTATATTTTGAGGGTGATAGATTTATGGCTGTGTAAATTAATTATGATATTAATACATTTTGTAAAACCTTCCTCGATAAATGGGCTATCCAACAGTACAAGAATTTTTAATTCGACCCGTAGTGCCTAAGTATAACGCGTTCAAACAATCATACAAACGCACAACGGGGAACATTTACGCACCTTCGTCTGCGTAAATGTTCCCCGTTTTTGCAACATTTTTACATAGCCTATAGCCTTCCTCGATGACTCCTCCTGAGACTATCGCGTTCAAACAAACCAAGAAACAAACTCTTCAGCTTTTAATATCTATTCTAGATAAGTATAGATTAACAACCAAGCAAGAGAGACGACCCAAAACTGTAGGCTACCTTATACTTACTTCCTCTCCAAGCCTTCTAAGTAGGTACTTTATTATACTCCCGACTCCCGCCTGCTTTTGACCTAAATTATAATTTGTTTCCTCATGTAGATATTAAGGAAGTTACCTACCGTGATACAATTCCACAAAGCACATAATTTATTTATTCTCAAAGATGAGTGTCATATTTCCCGTACAGTAACTTCTCAAAATAGAATATACTCGTAGGTAAAATAATGGTCATCGCCCACTACATCGGTTACCGGGGGCCTTGAAATTTTCCATTGTATTTTTTTTATTGTGTAGTCTAGGGCCCCTAACCGTCAGTCTCGTGCACGAAGATGATGATGTCGCTCGCATGGCTGGGGTGGTCTACTACTACTACTCCTACTAGAGGCAGCCCTTTGCCTTAGCCCCTAATGGTCAATGATGTCCCATCACTTTTTTAAGTCGACGTTGAGTTGTAGGGATGGTAAGTTGACCAGCAAGTTCATTTGGGTGTTTTTGCAGTCGTGATTTGTATGTAACTAGCTTCATGGGTTTTTGCTTCCTGTGTGACCATAGTACATTCAGGTTTTTGTGGACCTCTTTTGTTCTAATAAACCAGGGTGCGTTAGTAATTTGCTTTAGGATGTAATTTTGTACCCTTTGTATTTTCATCATATTTAGGCAGTACGATATTAAAACCTATTTGGTTTTTATTTGGTTTTGTACACTAGTAACTTATTTTCCAGACAATTTTGTGTTTCCTAGTAGCCAATAGAGGCCCTTGTATTTTAGGTTGACTTCACCTCTTTTTTTTTCAATGTGTTTCCTCCAGGTAAGTCGATATTTGACTACATTGTGGTGTGGTAGTTGTATGTCATTTAGGGCCACTGGAGGAATTGTCCTCCAGTGGCCCTCCGAAATAAAGATTGCTTTATTTCGGAGGGTGAATGTTACGTGCACCGATTTGGGCACACTGACGGCAATTCTCCATTTAGTTAACCAATCTTCGACTTTATTTTAGCTGTTTTGTAAAATTCGAGAGGCTTGAATGGGACATTTGTTTGAGGCAAGTAGGGCAGTGTCGTCTGCAAAAGTTGCCACTGTAATCTCTGAGTTCTGAGGTAGATCGTATGTAAAGAGTGTGTACAGAATGGGTCCAAGCACAGAGCCCTGCAGAGATTTCATAAAAGCCTGACGTTGTTTTCTATGACTTTAAATATTCTTTCGGAAATGTAGGAATTTAAGGTTCTGTAAAATGTGTGTGATAACTGAGACTTTATCTTGAATAACAAGCCCTTGTGCCAGACTCTGTCGAAGGCTTGTTATATGTCGAGGAACGCTGAAGAACAATACTCTTTTTTCTCGAAGGATTTCCTTATTGTTCTGCACACTCTATGAAGCTGTTCTACAGTAGCATGTTCTTTTCGAAATCCGAATTGGTGGTCCGGAATAATGGATTTTTCTTTAAGGACATGAAGCATTCTGTTTAGTAGGAGTTTTTCAAGGATCTTAGACATTATCAGTAGAAGACTTATTGGTCGGTATGATTGATTTCGTGAATAGGTTTACCAAGTTTATGAATCATTATAACTTGTGATGAAATGAAAATACCCAATCCTCTTAATGGCATTGAATAGCATAGTGAGGTATACCATTACTTTTTTAGGTGATTCTTCTAGAACTTTCTTATCTTTAAGATCATACCCCGGAGCCTTATTGTTTTTCAGTAACTTGATATTTTTATATACCTCTCTAGGCGTTGCTAGTTTTAGGGGCAAGTCAAGTTGAAAGTCTTGATCAAGGGTAGCATCGATATCCGATTCGTCTGCATTTGGTCTAGGTTCATTTGGTTTGACCCCTTGACTAAGTTGTTTTGCAAACGCCTCGGCTTTGTCCTTGCTTGTTCTAATCCACTTGCCGTCTGAAGTGCAAAGAGGAGGCTTCCGATGTAGAGGTCGATCTAAGTTTTTGCAAGCTTTCCATAAAGAGTAATTTGTTGCCCTTGTAGCGGTTAGTCCTTCCAGGTAAGTGTCTAACGCCGTAGCTTCGGAAATAAGGGTCTTCAGGTCTCAAGCAGCTTTGTTCAATAGTGCCTTATCACTACAGTGTCTATTGGTGTGCCATATTCTACGAAGCTTCCTTTTTTCGAGTATCTTTTGGCGTATGTGTTCCAAGTAAGTCTTACTGTTGGGAGGACAGTTACTAACTTCAGGCGTTGATAACCAACAACTTTCTTGTATAAATGATGTTATGTGCTGAGCAGCGGCATCTTTATCTTGCTGCAGTTTTCAGATTTACTTTAAGGTTAAGTTTTTCATGCACAAGTTCCCGAAATGAGTTCCAGTCCATACGCTTATTATATAATTTAAGATGGCTGTCCATTTTTAATACGGTTGCACCGATATTCAATATTACTGGGACATGATTTGTATCGGAGTCTAGGTTTGTTTGTATGTCATAAAAGAGTCCAGGTAGACCTCTTGTTATGAAAAAATCTAAGACGTCCGGAAGACGCTTAGGGTAAGTAGGCCAGTTGGTCGGATCTTGTGTTGAGATCGCAATAAGATTATTCTTATTAACGCTTTTTTTGAGTTCTCTTCCTCTCGTGTTAGTCAGTCTAGAGGCCCAGTGAATGTGCTTAGCGTTCCAATCACCCCCAACAATCAACCGTGAACCGAGTGTATTAAAGAATATCTCATATTGCTCTTCTTTTATACTGTGTTTTAGGATTCCATTGCGATCTTCTACTGCGACAAAGGATGCCTGTATGTAGTATTTTTTAAATGGAGGTTATTCATAGTGTTTAACACTGGATTTTATTATCAGGGCAGAGCCAGCATGTGCAATGCCGTCTGGGTGGTTAGTGGCGTAAATATTATAGTTATTTATCTTGACGCTTTTGTTATCAGTCAGATGTTGTGCGTGTGTGTGTGTGTGTAATAAGACTTCTAACACTCCAAGATTGGGTGATAGGCCGTCTAGGTTCCATGCAGTCTTGAGGGAAGTCATTTTGATATTTTGGCAGCTAAGGTTGTTAAAGTACTCATTTGTTGAATTATAATATCAATTTTTTCCGCTTGTTAGAGAAGCATCTCTCTTGTACCGTTGTGTTCTGTGTTGAAATCGCATTCTCTACGTTTAAAGGTGGATTTCAGGACTTCATCATATCCTGCCTGTTTTTCAGTGTATATCTTTGAACCAGCTTAATCAATCACCACCTCAACACATACCTACTATGTATGTGTTGAGGTGGTGATTGATTCTGCATGTCAGTATTAGCTGCTGGTTGAGGGTGGCATCGACTACCTATACCGAGATATTAATAGCAGGGGAATTTGTAAAACCTCAAGTCGGCACCGATGAGAAATAGTCATGTCTGATTTTAAGAATTTCAAAATAACTTAATTTCCAGTTAGATCTCACTTGTGTTAACATTTTACATTTTTTAAGTTATTTAAAAAAATCATAAAAATCGACCCCTTTTCGAAATTACTGAGCCTACAATTTTAAAATAAAGTCTGTAGTGTGAAAATAACGTGGTAAATCGACTGGCCTATTGATCTAGTGGTTAGTGACTCTGATTGCTAAGCTAGAGGTTGTGGGTTTGATTCTGTTCGGTTCATAACTGATTGCATTAACACTAAGTAGGAAATTGGAAATAACACATATATCAATTAAAATCAGAGTAATTAAAATAAAACCAAACATACGTCGTCGCAAATTCCGTGTCTGTGTTGCGAATTTTTTAGGGGTGCACAGACGGCCATTATTCTCTGTAAGGGCGGCGCACAGATCAGGGGATTATTGATATCTGGCCACGAATCTATGAATTTACGCACTGTTTCCATGGGAAATTTCGCCACTGCTTGCTCGAGAGATTTTTTAAGAGACTCAATGTCGCCATGTTGTTTAGAGCAAGCCATGTCCTCTAAAACTGATCATAATTTGTAGTCTAAAGGGTTGAGGTCTGGGCTAAACGAGGGCCAGTCTTCAGCCCTTATTAAGTACGGAACGTTGGTTTCAAGCCAGGCTTAGGTAGGTCGTGCCTTGTGACCAGATGCAGAGTCCTGCTGGAAAAACAACGGTACATTTTTAAAAAGTGTATTGGCAAGAGGTTTCACAACACGATCCAAGACTGTCTCTTGATACACTTTGGCTGAAGTTTTCATTCTTTTTTTGCAAAAATGTAGCTTTGTGATGCCTTGATAAGACACGCCCCACCAAACCATCACTGACGCAGGATGATGACCACGTTGTACCTTTACAACCACTTGAGCAGCTTATTAACTGTGGTCTTCAATCGTGAAATTTTTTGCATCGGTAAAGAGGAATTTCTGTGCCCTTCACCTGCGTATCGCGACAGAAGGCGTTTTGATCAATCCACTCTCTTTAACTGTAAAGATTAATTTAGGACATGTCCTGTATATATAGACCTGAAGCTCGGTGCTTATCGTCAATATATTGACGATAAGCACCGAGCTTCAGGTCTTGTTTTATAACACGCGACAGAGTCCGAGCGGGAATCTTCATTTGTCGCGATAAGATTTTTTGCTTTCTAATGGGATTTGAGCCCTTGTAGTTCTAACAGCACGCGGCCACCCTGATCTTTTATGGTCTTCGACAGAGGAAGTGTTCTTGTATCTGTTGATAGTACGATATACGAACACACGGCTAATATTAAGCTTTTGAAGTGTCTGAATCATTTTAATTCTAATAATCTACTGCATAGTGAACAATATGGATTCACAAAGGATCGTTCGACAGTAGACGCAAGCTCTTAACTACTAAAACACATAACATATAGTGCCTGGGATTATGGGGCCATTGGTGTCTTCTGCGACCTCTCAAAAGCATTTGGTTGTGTGGTGCATAGTACACTTCTGCTGAAGTTTAGGCATTACGGCATAACAGGTACAGCGCTTAATGTTGTTGCTTCTTATCATAGTGAGTGAACATAGTATTGTTGATATTAATGGAATAAGGTCTTCCAGATGGGAAAAATGAGTATGGGCGTGCTACAAGGATCAATTCTGGGTCCTATTCTGTTTTTGGTGTATATAAACGATCTACCATTTTTTACTAGTAACTTATGCGATATTGTTCTATTTGCTAATTACATTTCTCTTATATTCAAAACCAATCGTAGAAATGATTACTCTGGCGAAGTAAATATTTCCCGCGCATTAGTTCTTGACTGTTTTACATCAAATAACTAGCTCCTAAACTTCAAAAAACCAAATGTATTAAGTTTATTTTACCAAATGTAAGTAATAACAGTACGAATCTTGTTTTAAACAATGAAATTATTCATTTTGTTGATTAAACGGTTTTTTTGGGAATTGCTTAAGATAGTAAGTTACAGTGGGGCGCCCAAAAGCACGCCTGAACACCTTGGTTTACTCCACAAGACCCAGGTCCGATCTTGGGTCGAGTACTGCTCTCACCCCTGGGACGGATCCGCTAAATATCTACTTGATCCCTTGGATGGGTTGCGCATTATAGACGATGCAGAGGTTTCTCATAAACCGGAAACTCCACAACTGCGTAGAGATGTAGCAGCGCTAAGCGCCTTATATAGACTTTGCCTTGTATAGACTTTACGACATGGGGTATTTTAAAAGAGGCGTGAAGAAGTACCTTGCAGGTGATCAAGGTAAGGACAGTCAGTGCTGAACATAGTGCTGCATTTGGACTCTATTTCCACTTATCATCAGGTGGAGTGGAGTCATTTGCTTACCTATAAAAAAAACTGCTTACAATCAGGCGGGCCATACGCCTATTTGCCACCGGACCAATGACTTATAGATGACGTTCGGATGGATGGATGCGGTGTGCCGAGGACCGATTGGGGCTAACGATGGGAAGATACTATACATTAACAAATATTTTTATTCATATTAGGTATTTCAAAACTTTAAGAATTTGCAAATTTATCATAAGGAATACACTATGGACAAAATAACATAGTACCTACTGTTAGAATGAAGTAATAATAGTAAAAACATTACGGCACGAGATAAGTTTTGTGAAAAACAAGCTTCGGCTACTAGGATTATGTAACGTTTTATCCATTCCACAGACACATGTTTAGAATTAATGTACCTATTTCGTATTTCAAGTTTGAACATCGCAAATTGCCTTTTCTTATAAATGTTTAGTCCATCCCGCGATTTCTTCCAGACACTCTTTGTCTGGTATAGAGATGTGCGCTTATGGAAATATTTCCATTCACGCACATCTGTAATCTGGAAGAAATCGCAGAATGCGATAAGACCGCCTCTTGAATCCGAATGCGATAAGACCGCCTCTTGTGGCCATATCTATATACCAATAAGTGTATCTATTGAAGTAATTTTTATAGTCATTTCTTGCCAATTACTTTACAAATACAATAATTGCATTTCTGAAAGATTTTCTATCGTTCAAAAATGCAATTATTGTATTTGTAAAGTGTATATATGTTTAGTTTACATAATGTGTTGAGTAAAAATAACATTAAAAAAAAACTATTTAATAACCATGTATAAACTAAAAACTAAAACTAAATAAGCACTAAATAACGTCTCCTGATTACAATATACACATCAAAAGACTGGAAAGGGTCCAGAAAAGATTCGTGTATCATCTAACATATCATTGTAATAAGGCAAACGCAAGGTTAAAGGTCGTTCGTAATTCGGGACCGGGACTGCCATCTCAAAAAGCGAATTGAATTTAATTATTTACTTTGATTAGTCATATGGGACCACAAATAAAGAAATAAGTTTTCTTTTAAAACTACATTTGTCAAAAAAGTTACCATGCAGTATATTCTCGATAAAATATGAATAAAGTGTAAGTGCAAAATTTTGATATATTAGTTACATTTATTCAGAAACACTTTCAATATAAATTTATTGCCTATTAGTCAAACATAAGTGTACCACGCACTATGATGACTTGCACGTTCGTAGTGCTACCTATCTCATATACACCTATTATGCACTCGCTTCTCTACAAAGTTGACTACTATTTTGCTAAACAAAAACTCGTTGACCTAAGGAGTATGCCCTTCGTCAAGGTCAACTAGTTTTACAAACGATCATCATTCAACATCATAAACTTACAACAGCCTTTAGTCTTAGTCCTTTGTACTGACAATTATGAATATTTACACAAGAGGACTAACAAAGATGGGTCAAATTTATAGAGGTGTTGAAAAAAGACAATAAAAAAGTAGTGTAAAATAGGCCAAAATATGGAATGGAACAATTGTTAACAAAATTGATAACCACACCCATTCTCCAAAACCTGCATCAGCGAAGCTGATAGAATATGAAATAACACACCAGTCACTACTATAATTTGAAAAGAGTGACCGCCAGTTTTTAATGCCATGTTCTTTTCACCGGCTTTACCAATTGTTTGCGAACTTGGCATTATATGTACAAATCGAAACCTGACGTATTACAAGCGTTGTCTTGTATCCTAAGTGAATAAAGAATTCTGAATACTGCTACTAAATATACAGGGTGCCAATTTAGTCAGTCGAAGTATTGCATGGGGGTGATCTTCCTGTAGTGAGTTGTAAATGTTTTAAGCAAGAATCCCAGTTTTTGTGAAGGCCTCCTCCAAAGATGTCCATTTGTCTATCTTGCGTTGTTTGGACCCAGCTTAGACAGGTCATTTTTTAACTTCGTCTTCTCATTGTGTCAACTGTCTCCCTCTGCCTCCTTTACTTTGTGGGAGAGAAGATATATGAAACAGAAATGTATCCTTTCTTGTTATAATTTATATGCTACTAGCTGTCCCACGCAACTTTTTGCTTAATTTCTCATTGCTGCTTTGCTCCTGTTGGTCATAGCGTGATGTTATATAGCCTATAGCCGTCCTCAACAAATGGGCTATCCAACATTGAAAGATTTTTTTAATTCGGATCAGTAGTTCCTGAGATTACTGTGTTCAAACAAACAAACTCTTCAGCTTTATAATATTTGTATAGATTACTAGCTGTCCCGCGCAACTTCGTATGCGTAATATTTCCCCGTTTTTGAAACATTTCTCGTCGCTTCTCCGCTCCTATTTCTCCTTGCTTGCTCCCTTTCCTCCGCTTTATAATATCAATACTAATATTATAAAGCGGAAGTGTTTGTTTGTTTGTTTGTTTGTTTAAACGCGCTAATCTCAGGATCTACTGGTCCGATTTAAAAAAAATATTTTTTTGTTGGATAGCCCATTTATCGAGGAAGGCTATAGGCTATATAACATCGCGCTACGACTAATAGGAGCGGAGTAGCGACGTGAAATGTTGCAAAAACGGGGAAAATTTACGCATACGAAGTTGCGCGGGACAGTTCGTTAAGTATAGATTAAATAAAAAATGAATAAATTAAACTTATATGCAGGCAAAATTAACTATTAATTTTAAAAGTTTGAATACTTTCATTTATTTCTCAACCTTGGCCGAATTTTAGCATTGGTATAAATCATGCGCTAAAAAACTTTAACTACTTAACCTTATATTGTTTAACAAGTAATAACAAGACCTTGCCAATCTTAAATATGTAAGGTAAATAATTTTATTGTTTTGAGAGCGTCCTTTAAGTTATATGAAAGGCACTTCTATGTCACACGTTACGATCCAGTGTGGAAGGACTTACTTACTATATGCTTGGTCTTATATCAAAACTAGCTATGCGGTTTGTTAGTGTTACGTTTATTTTCCCTTAGAGCTCCAGTTGCCTGAAATATTATTTACCCCTTAATGACAAATCATCACAAAAGAAACTGCTAATTTTTTTTTTAAGGTCATAGAGTTTGCCAGGATAGGACAGGTTAGTTTTTTTATACAACTAAATGAACTGGAGGCCAATTCACGTATTTAAAGCAGTATTGATCCCAAAGTTACAAGAATATGAAAATGTCCGTTTTTATCGAACTTAACTGCAACTGGCAGGTGGCCTACTCTAATAGAATGAAAACGAAGTTAAAATAAACGGAAATGCATGAATTTCGTTTAAAAAAAAAGAATAGGCCTGCAGTTAATAACAATTTTTGTTCGTTTGCCCATTCCATAAATTAGCTATTTATTATAATTATTACAATAGCTTATTTTAGAAGCGTAGCAGATGCGTTGCCGGCATTTTGAGAAAGATAAGACGTGTAATAAAGGTCTAAGTCATATCGGTACGGAAAAAATACAAAAAATAACTACAGATTTGACAGCTGATTAGTTGATTTTTGCTATGACAACTGACCAGCCTCTTAAAACCAGTCGATAAAGATTCAGGAAAATAAGGTGATTTTAATATTATTATGTTGACATTTACTTAACATTTAAAGTCAATATGCATGAATGAGTGATGAGTTAAAAATAAAAAACTGACAAAGTCATGCATTAAGCAAAAATATTTAAATGCACATATTGCTAATATAATTACGTTTCATTATTATATTGTCATCTTTGCAACTTTAATTTTTGGGGGTACCAATGAGTAATTATTTTTTTTAAGGTGTTTTGAAAATTGTTAAAATGCCTAAAAATTTAGCTACAAATTAAAAAAAAATCTTTTGGTGTTTAGCATTTTTTAAATATCTCCCTTATATTTAACCTTACATCCCATCAAGCATCTTTAGCATCCCATCAAGACGAAAGAAGTCTTACTGAAATGCAATTTTTTTTCCAAACCCATGTTAAATTCAATATTAAAGCAAAACCGTCAGTCCAAACCATAGTAGATACTTTACTTAATTCTGCGGCCTATAATTTATTTATTTATTATGAATCTCCACTTTATCATAGACTAGCCTGTTGGTCTAGTGGTTAATGACCGTGACTGCTAAGCTGGAGGTAGTGGATTTTGATCCAGGATAAAACTTGGTGTGATGAGCACGATGGTTTATTTAATTTAATTTCATTTTATTTTATATTTATTTATTTTTATTTATTTGCACAAATACAGGTACATAGAATGTTGTATATAAGTACATTTATCTAAGTACATTAGAACGCTATATTTAGCTTTACAGCATGCAAAATGACCTTAAGTATAAAAATATTTTTCCTTTACATAAATAAAAAAATCATAATTTAATTAATATTACAGTTTGTCCAAAATATACTCATCAACTGTGTACGTAAACTTTTTGAGTAGGATCACTTTCAGTTTATCCTTGAATGTTTGTATGTCATTAATTTGTAGTAACCATTTTGGCAAGTGGTTATAAATTCTTGGGGCCATACAGAATATACTTTTATTTAGAAAAGCTGTAGTATTTAGCGGAATACTTATTTTATAATTGTGTCTCCTACGTTAAGGTTAATAAACAGATGCGCATTTTTCTTTACAAACAGTATTGTCTCGAGGATGTACATGCATGGTAGCGTCAATGTACGAGGGTGGATCGAAATATTCGCGGCCTACCACATAAATACTTGACTTATTTTAATGTAACTGACCTCATTCGATTTGTTTACTCTCTGGTTGTCACATTGTAAAATTCTGTCACAATAGCATTATCTGTTTTTAAATTAGACTGAATTTTGTGAGCCTAAGTGCAGCGTTTTTAAAGAATGGAGAAAATTGAGCAACGTGCGGTCATCAAATACCTGTTTAAAAAAAGACTGACTCCAAAAGAGATTCACGAAGATATGTCAACAACATTGGGGGAATCTGCTCCATCGTATACGACTGTGAAAAAGTGGGTTGCAGAATTTAAACGCGGACGAGAGAGTATTGAAGATGACCCTCGCTCCGGCCGGCCTACGTCGTCTACGACTGAAGAAAACATTGGGAAAATCTGTGATCTGATATTGGCAGATCGGAGATTGACCATCAGGGAGATTGCTGACACTATTGGCATCTCATATGAACGAACACAAAACATCATAGTCAATGAACTTGGATTTTCTAAGGTTTCTGCGCGGTGGGTCCCCAGATTGCTTTCAGTTGAACAAAAACGAATACGGCTCACGATTTCTCGCGACAGTTTGGAAATGTTTGAGACTGATCCACAAGATTTTTTGGACAGATTTGTTACAATGGATGAAACCTGGGTACACCACTACACCCCAGAGTCAAAACAGCAATCCAAGCAGTGGAAAAAACCTGATGAACCGACTCCAAAAAAAGCCAAAACAATTTTGTCAGCTGGCAAGGTGATGGCGTCAGTTTTTTGGGATGCTAAGGGTATCATCATGGTGGACTACCTTGCAAAAGGTGAGACTATAAACTCTGCTTATTACTGCACCCTTTTACGTCATTTGCGTGAAACGATCAAAGAGAAAAGGCCAGGACTACTCAGCAAGAAAGTGTTGTTCCATCAGGATAATGCACGCGTTCACACGTCTGTTGAATCAATGGCTCAAATTCGTGATTGTGGCTTTGAATTACTGCCCCATCCCGCCTATTCCCCTGATTTGGCACCTTCGGACTTTCATTTATTCCCAAACCTTAAAAAACACCTTGGAGGTCAAAAATTTTCATCAAATGAGGAGGTTGAAACCGCGGTGGGTGACTTTTTTGAAGGCCTTGAAGAAACTTTTTTTATGACCGGCATACAGGCGTTGGAAACCAGATTGAAGAAGTGCATTGAGTTAAGTGGAGATTACGTGGAAAAATAAAATTACTTTTGTTTATATTTTATATTGTTTTCTTGCTGAGGCCGCGAACTTTTCAATCCACCCTCGTATTTAGCTTTTTAAAAAAAGGTTTACAGCTATCTGTTTCAGTTTACACATCGCTCTGACACACCTCTTTTGCGCTTTAAATGCGACTTCTTTATCGGTGGCATTGCCCCAGAAAATGATGCCATAATTCAGGAGAGGAGCTACATAACCGAGGTAAGCAGTAACAACGGTTGGAGTACTAGATATTTTAACCTTAAGGCACAAAGACTCTTTAAGTGATTTCCAATTTAAACTTTGATCAATTGTAATTCCTAAAAATTATGCTGTTTCAACTTGTTTAATATTAATGTCTTTATACCTAATAATTATGTCATTCAATTTATTTATCCTATTTCTAAATGTTATATTTGTTTTTTGAAGATTTATTTCAATTTAATGTCAACCAATTAATTGTATGACTGTTATTTATGTCATTCTCTATTAGCGATTTATTATTATCATTAAATACAATTGTAGCGTCGTCTGCAAAAAGTATTGAGTTATGTCTGATCATTCTTGGAAAGTCATTTATATATATTATGAACAGATATTATATATATATATATTATTCTGTGTCTGGGTGTTATTTATCTATACTAATATTATAAAGCGGAAGAGTTTGTTTGTTTGTTTGTTTGTTTGCTTTGTTTGTTTGTTTGTTTGGTTGTTTAAACGCGCTAATCTCAGGAACTACTGGTCCGATTTGAAAAAATCTTTTTTTGTTGGATAGCCCATTTATCGAGGAAGGCTATAGGCTATATAACATCGCGCTACGACTAATAGGAGCGGAACAGCGACGTGAAATGTTGCAAAAATGGGGAAAATTTACGCATACGAAGTTGCGCGGAACAGCTAGTCTATAATATGTATGTATTTAAAATATTTAAGTATGTTTATTAGTTGTCTGGTTTCAATTGAACAAGCACTGCATAGTTTGGAATCAGATGGCGTTGTGTGAATTTTCCCAAGATATTATTATTAGTATTTATGCGCCCGGTGCGTGTTTACATAACTGCGCCCTAGGTATTGGTCCTGGTGGTCATTTCTGCGCCCCCCAGGCTCTGCCCAAACTATTAAAATATCTATGGTAGTAGGCTATTTCAATAGATATTTCAACAATTTATTCAAACTAAAATGTATTTCTTTGTATAAATAAAGATATCCAACAAATCACTGAGTTTTATTTAAGTACTAGGAAATTCGAATCTTATATCAGTCAATCAATCATGTATCGGTCCACTGGTGGACAGCTGGACATAGGCGTTTTCTAATTTACGCTATCCCAACGACCTTCTTTAGATCAGTCCGTCCATCTGGGTTGTCCACCTTACATTTAATCTTTAAAGAAATGTTGAACACAAAGGAAATAAATTGTACTCAATAACTGTCATGCTGTCATTGTCATTTAAAGGTGTAGGCACAAGCAGAAATACTTCTGAGCATGACTCATTTATTATTAATGTTGATAAACTTTCGCGATTTGTACACATTATTAAAATATATATATTACGGGTCTTAATCGCGTGAATAATTTAAGGTAAAATACCTTGTTTATTGCCCGACGTTTCGACCGTATTGCAACGGCCGTGGTCACGGGAAGACTAGTTGAGCTCAGCGTCGCCTCCGTGAAGCGCGGGTTTCGGAAACTACCCTCGCTTGATTTTTATCACTCACTATTACGGAACTGTCGGTACTTCGACACACAACACTAAGCACATCTGCACACTGGCGTGTAATGTTTGTTCGGCGGTGTATACACTTGCCGATCACGGGATTCCACGATGTTGACAAACGGTATCCGTCTTCTCGGTTGAAATTGACATGTTTTTTGATTTCAACCGCTTCCCTCGCCATCCTGGAGTAATAGTGACGGTCAGTGGAGAGGACCTGTGGTTTGTGTAGTTCAATCCAGTGATTGGTTCCCGCATCCAGCAAGTGTTCCGCTATTGCTGACTTGTTTGTCTGTCAGATCTTAGGGTGCAGATGTACGATGACGTGTTCTGCATTATGAAGGGCGGTAGGCAGGAAGTAGAACAATTTGCTAAAGACTTGAACTCCATACACCCTAAGATCAGGTTCACTTTTGAAATGGAGATAAACAGATCGCTAGCTTTTCTCGATGTTAAAATAATGGTTAGAGACAATGGTACCCTAGCACACACTGTGTACAGAAAACCGACCCACACAGACAGATACTTACATGCTGACTCGCATCACCATCCAAGACATCTGCAATCCGTGGTATCATCGCTGACAAATAGAGCATATGACATTTGTGACCCTGAACATTTAGAAAGTGAGCTCACACATGTTCAGAAGGTACTAAAGCGAAACGGATACAGAGGAAGCACACGACGTACGAAGAGGAGAGACTCCCGACCGGGGGTTGACAGGGCTCCAGCTTTTCTACCGTATGTGAAAGGAGTGACGGACAAAATTGGAACAGTACTGCAGAAATACTCCATTAAGACTGTATATAGTCCGCACTCCAAGGTAGCTAAGCACCTACGTACGCCTAAGGATGTAATTCCTCTACAGACACCTGGCGTCTACAAAGTGGATTGCAGCTGTGGCAGTTCCTACATCGGACAAACCAAGCGAACAATGGCGGAAAGGGTTAAGGAACATATCGCGGCTGTGAAAAACCGACAGACAAACAAGTCAGCAATAGCGGAACACTTGCTGGATGCGGGAACCAATCACTGGATTGAACTACACAAACCACAGGTCCTCTCCACTGGCCGTCACTATTACTCCAGGATGGCGAGGGAAGCGGTTGAAATCAAAAAACATGTCAATTTCAACCGAGAAGACGGATACCGTTTGTCAACATCGTGGAATCCCGTGATCGGCAAGTGTATACACCGCCGAACAAACATTACACGCCAGTGTGCAGATGTCCTTAGTGTTGTGTATCGAAGTACCGACAGTTCAGTAATAGTGAGTGATAAAAATCAAGCGAGGGTAGTTTCCGAAACCCGCGCTTCACGGAGGCGACGCTGAGCTCAACTAGTCTTCCCGTGACCACGGCCGTTGCAATACGGTCGAAACGTCGGGCAATAAACAAGGTATTTTACCTTAAATTATTCACGCGATTAAGACCCGTAATATATATATTTTAATAATCATTTATTATTTATTTATTTATCATCATTCCCCTGGCACATTCGCTATTTGACGTCGCCCCCCCCTGGACCTTGATCGCCATATGTTACGGTCTTGGACTATCGCAAGCATTAGACCTAGCGCTATCATGTCCGTGGATGTTGTTTGAGTCCAAGTATCCAAAAGGATAGCAGTAGAGGCAGAGGTCGCCCACCAACTGGGCGACCTCTGCCTCTACTGCTATCCTTCATAGCCTGATGGCTGTGGAGGATGGCAGTAGAGGCAGATGTCACCTCTTCTCGTCATGTGGTCTCTATCCATGCGCATTACATGACCAAGCCTGCCTTCCTGCATTTTAAGACATATATCTACAACATTGAAGGTGACTCTCGTATCAACATATTATTTTCGTTGTATTTGTTTCGTAAATGTTATGATCTTTAACCCCACAATACTTAGAAAATCAAATAACAGCTAAAGTGAACCAAAAAAATATTAGGTAAACATATTTAATACAGACGCGAATGAATAAATAATACTTATCTTAGTTAGATCATTCAGTACGCTAGTTCTTCGCAGGTGCTATAGACGTTTTTCTATTGTTGTAATATATTTTTGTAACATAGGAATTAGCTTTCCATAAAAATAAAATAATGAATTTCTTAAAAGCACTATTTGTTGGTTTTTTGGTTCTCTTCATCGTGGGATCAAGTCTTGGAGGTAAGTGAATGATTTACTTGTATAATAAAACTTGCGCCTCGCCTCGTTCCGCGTAGGTAGTCATTTTTTTTTAACAGTCTTGAAAAAAAATGTAATCAATTTAATACGTGGATATGTTATATTAATAGATTTGCGTGGTTTTTTACATTATAATGATCTATTAGGGCTACAAAACAAATTACCGAAAAAAAAAAGTTTGTTTGTATGTTTGTCTACGCATTTCGCCGAAGCTAGAAGTCGTTTGGAAGATATAAAATGAAAAGTGTAAATTTCATAGCCTGGCTTCCATTGTTACGAGAAAACATCCCAAACCCTTGGCTAAATAGTCTAAATCTAAGATTTTTTTGAGTATGCCTATACTGCAGTTGCTCTAAGTAGGTATATAATAATACCTCTAAGAAATATCCTGTTTCGTAAAACGAAACATGAACTTGTATAAAAAAGCACACCAAATATACAAAAAAATAAAAAAAGCCCGCCTGCGCAAAAAAGTTGCAAACAAGATCCCTTACATACCTATGTCGGATATCATGCAGTTGGAGATATTAATGAATCTCGGTGAACTAAGTATTGTGCCTCCGACAGCTCGATGTAAACATATGTAGGGGATCATTATATTATTTTATTTATGATTTTTTCCTTGGGTAGAATTCATTCAATATCTACGCTGAATTCACCTGGGCAAATGAAGTATATCAAATATGTTATACTTTATTGACTTAGATGAATAAATGTAAGAAAAGGAAATGCAGCTACTTAAGAAATGTCCTTGGCATTATCTACTTAAATAATGCAAGTTCGAGATAAATAAGAAGCTTCCACAGCTAAGCTATAAAGTAAAGTAGGTACATAAACCAGTTCCCGATTCTAACTCTTGTGCCAAAGCGCGCTAAACTCGTGTTGATACTCTTGATTATAACTATTTATTATACGGGAATTAACGCGCATCATTTCGACCAGGTTGCACCGACCGCGATAACCTCAATCGTGCAACGCGAACGTTTAAATGGTAGTCTAACTCTTGAGTCGCAACCCGCTAGGCAGATCACCTCGCCTGGTTGGAGAATCCTTCCTTTATGTCAGAGGGACGTTAAGCCTTATCTTCCACAAGTTCTGTCATGAATCCTTCAATTTATTTTTACCCGATTGTAAGGTACGGTTATGTTTTTCGCACATATCTTGTATGTATGTAATAATCCGTTCAGTAGTTTGTGAAATATGAGGTAATAAATACCTCATATTTCACAAAGTACTGAACGGATTTATAAATTTTCTTAGATGGGTTACGTTTGCAAAATACAAATGGCGGCTGTAAGATGTCAAAATAAAGAGGTCTGAAAAGTTGTTTTCAATATCTTAAGCATTTCAAAAAGGTATAACATGATTATGACTGTAATACTAAAAAAATTGGTCAGCAACCATTCTTTTTCAATTTTAAATATTTGGCTATAGCTGTCATAAAAGATAGTCGTTACATCCTACAACTACTCTTAAGTATTAAATAAAAAAATCTATTTTAAAAATAAAAACCCGCATGCCCAAAAAGATGAAAACAAGATCCCCTATATAATTAAACCTGGTTTGGTACAAATTAAAATGCATTTTTTTTAATGCATTAATGTAATATTACGTTATTAATAAACGTATAACATGTAACACATTTATCACGTTATGTACATATTTATTAAAGTCTCAACAAAAAATAAAAACAATATTCTATTCAAAATCGCCACCTTTGGCTTTTATACAGGCCATTAATCTGTCTAGCCACGAATCTATGGATTTACGCACTGTTTTCATGGGAAATTTCACCACTACTTGCTCCAGAGAATTTTTAATAGACTCAATGTTGCCGTGTCGTTCAGAGCAAGCCATGTTCTCTAAAACTGACCATAATTTGTAGTCTGAAGGGTTGAGGTCTGGGCTAGATGAGGGCCAATCTTCAGCTCTTATAAAGTTCGGAACGTTGGTTTCAAGCCAGGTTTGGGTAGGTCGTGCCTTGTGACCAGGTGCAGAATCCTGCTGGAAAGTCCACGGTACATTTTTAAAAAGGGTATTGCTGAGAGGTTTCACATCACAATCCAAGACTGTCTCTTGATACACTTTGTCTGAAGTTTTCACTCCTTTTTCACAAAAATGGAGCTTTGTGACGCCTTGATAAGACACGCCCCACTGACCATCACTGACGTAGGATGATGACCACGCTGTACCATTCTGACCACTTGAGCAGCTTCTTTAGAACTGTGAGCGTACACTTTCTCATTTTGCTTTTTGTAGTGCTCTTCAATCTTGTATTTTTTTTATATAGGAGATCTTGTTTCCATTTTTTTTATTTTTAAAATTGTGTTTATTTCACTATTACTACTAGCTATCCCGGTAAACTTCGTATTGCCTCATGATTATTTTTTCGTGAATATTTATGAAGTTTATAGTTATTCTTCTATTGTTGGAGACTAATCCAACAAAACAATGATTAGATCGGCTCATCCATTGTTGACATATAGGCGGTGTAAGCCGACTTTGTTTTATATACCTACCTATATAAGATTTTATGTACTTGATGTTCTATGATTTTCTTTTTTTTAGCTACTACTTGCAGTGATCCTAATTCTGAGCCTACACCAGCAGGAGGTTGTGATAATACACTCTGCCAGAGATGTAACGCCATCATATGTCCTGCGGTATGCTATTTTGGTGGCTGCTCATGTAAACGAGGCTTTACATACAATCCAGTAACAGAAACATGCGTCCTTCCTTCAGAATGCCCGCCACCAAATGAATAAAAAGGTAAGGGTAGCAAAGAATGCCATAACATAAAATAACATTATTTCAGGAGTCTATATCTCAATGGTAACCAAGGGAGATCAGCGAGTTTAAGCAACGTTAATGCTATTGAGTATTATTGTAACTGTTAAGGGACGTCTAAACGGGGCATTTTTACGGCAATTGGTGGATTTCCTATTGGCAACTAATTGCTCGGCCGGCGCATGATCCAGTCTTACCAGGTTACACAACCCGACAACAATGAAATAGAGGGCGACTGAAACAACAACAAAATCGGCCGGCCAACATTTCATCATGGGCATCATTGCCGCCACAAATTGCCGTAAAAAATGGCCCATTTAGACGCCCCTTTATGATGATAACCAGGATAATCAGCAATAGATGGATTGATGTGTCCTGAATATGATAAAGAAGAACGCTTGCAACTCTATGGTAACTAGTGACTGACTGACTTACTTTCCATGGTAAAGATTAACATTATGAAGGAATTCAATGGACCTTGCTGCAAAACTTACCAGGGTCCTTATTTATCTTCGCGTATGCGCAGCGCGTGATTATTTGACATTTTTAAGCGCGCCGCGTATACGTCTCGATGCATTTCTGAATACACACCTACATTTACCAATAGATCTAAAAGCAAAAAGGTCGTGAATAAGGACCGAGGTCTGAGACAAGTCGACACATGACAATTTTTAAATGTTGTAATAGCTACACACACACACGTAAATGCACCTAAAAACGTAAGCTAGTTCCGACGGGAAGTGGTGCCGTTCTACATCAGCAGAGCGTCTATAGCACGGACGCTCCGCTGATGTAGAACGGGAAGAGTGGCGAATCTGGCGGGTAGACTTAGACGGTAATGTGAGTGGTAGGTACTCGCGCACCGAGGGTTCTATACATGTGCAACTATCCCTGTTGCCGAAGTACGGCGAGATTGTAGATTGCGAGTACCACTTTATTTTTGAGAGTGTCACAACGATCAACACTATGTGTATAAATAAAATATATAAATGTAGGAAAAGCTGTTATATCTTTGTAATACTTATTTATAACATTTTTGTTATAGGATGGTGTTCAGCCCTGTGAAGATGCGACGGTTTTTTTGACATAATTTTATTACAACCAATAAATAAATATCTTCCTGTACATTTGCGCTACGACTTGTACTATTTAAAAAAACTTCTTGAAAATTTGTAAATATATCATACTTAGATATATATATTTTAACAATATATTCATACTAAAATGTATTTATTTCTATAAATAAAGAAGTTCATTAAATTTAATTTAAATTGCATTATATTTATAATCCATTACCTTGTAGGTATACCTCTGTAGAAATGAAATATTAAGTATTGTGCCAAGTGCTTGGTAACAAATAGTTAGATTTTAAAATCAGTTTCAAATCATTCGTCGTTCGTTATAATAATTTAACCTTGGTACTTATTATAATGCTTTTTTGTATACTATTTTATAGTCTTTCTATTACTAATTAATGGTGATGATTGACTGTTGATGTGATGTTTGTGATTGATGATGATATTTGAAGACGATGATAGTAGATGATTAAAATTATTGATGAGAAAACGCCAGCACCACATGCTCGTCTTCGCTGCCTTGGTTTGCTGGGAGCAAGCCGAGCAGCTGCAGCCGCTGCAGCTCGCATTGTACCGTTGCTGTGTTACGCTTTGCGCCTCTGGTTTTTAAAACCACCCTCGGGGTGTCACAAACACGTACCAATTTAAGTCGGGGTGTTAAATTTTTGACCTGCATTTATGTCAGGTACGTAAATCAAGTTATTTTTTTCACTTTTACCGAAGAAATAGAAAATTATATCTATACTACTTAATATTATGAAGCTGAAGAGTTTGTTTGTTTGTTTGAACGTGGTAATCTCAAGAACTACTAATCCGAATTGAAAAATCACCGTTGGATAGCCCATTTATCGAGAAAGGCTATAGGCTATATAATATCACGATACGACCTATAGGAGCGGAGCAGCAATAAGAAATGTTGCAAAAACGGGGAAAATTTACGAAGACGATGTTGCACGGGACAGCTAGTTAATAATAACCGTAAAAAGTGATTAATTTCAACCTTATATTCAGATCAAATCAGCAGGTAATTATTAATAACTATCAAAAATTATTAATAATTTTTAATTAATCACACCCTCTGTATACCTGTCGGCATATGCATATGCAGACAGACGCTGAAAGGGACTTTTTTTATACTACGTAGTAAGTACCTATGTTCAATTAAAGACGAAGTAGGGGCAGCCCGTGTTGTAGATAAAACTAAAGTACATATACTAAGGTACTTATGTACTTCCTATTCTGTCGTTACAGTAAAATAAATACTTCCTTTGTGTTATTTTAAGTTTATTGAGTCATGGATTATTGTAATATTTATCCTTAATATGGGCGATCTTGCAAAGTAGCCAACAGGGAATAATGTTCTCTTGACCATAAAATAAATAAAATTATTCTGTATATTTTGTGAGGGCAAAAAACGTTGATTTTTCTTTCTTCTAAATTAAAATAAAAACTTTTAAGATTTTTTTTTCATTCAATGGATAGCTACTCCTTGGTAAACCAGAGCAAATGAACGAATCAACAAAAAATCTAATTAAAAACTTTTTAACAAAAAATAAGAACCAACTTTCAAAATGTATCTTTAATAAGGTAACTGAATATATAAATAAAACATATACAATAATATAAATACCCTATATTTAATATGGTATATAATATAACAACAAAAAATACTTAATAATAATAATATATTTGGTCGGTGCCTGTCATACACACAGTGACGTTGAACGAGCGTGCGAACGTATTCCAGAAATGGAAGATATCATTAATAGCACAGAAGTAGCCAGTGCAGTCCGTCCTTTGTCTAATTGGAAATCTCCAGGCCCAGACGGACTGCACAACTTTTGGCTAAAATGGCTACGCAGTTCGCACGCTTGTTTGGCGTCACAATTCCAGTCCGCCCTAAAATCTGCGTCGCTCCCAGCCTTTATGACAAAGGAATGACCCACCTGCTCCATAAGACCGGTAGTACCTCGGACCCTGGTAATTATAGACCGATAACTTGTTTACCATCGATCTATAAACTTCTTACATCCATACTGAGAGCTAAAATAAACAAACATATACACACAAACTCCATCATGTATACCTCTCAGAATGTATATAGAAGTGGAGCCCGGGGTACTAAGGAGCTCCTCCTCATTGATACGACTATTAGCCAGCAGGTTCGTCGCAACTGAAAGGACCTATCGGCATGTTGGATAAATTATAAGAAGGCGTATGACTCCGTGCTACATACATGGCTTCTGAGGGTGCTGAAGTTGTATAAAGTTAATACAACTCTACGTACCTTCTTGAAGTCGTGTATGGGGCAATGGAATGCGCTTCTTACCTATCCAGGGTGCCGAGGGACCCAAGAAAGTGGCGTCGTACCTATAAGGATTGAGCAGGATATATTCCAGGGTGATACTCTGAGTCCCCTTTGGTTCTGCCTAGCACTGAACCCACTTAGTACCTTACTAGTAGATTCAGGGCTAGGTTGCAGGTTGCGACGTGGTGGTCAGGTTACATCTCATTTGCTTTATATGGATGACTTGAAGCTCTTTGCTCCCACCAGCTCCCAGCTAATAGCGTTACTGAAGTTAACTGAAACCTTTAGTAATTCTATTAGAATGGAGTTTGGTGTGGACAAATGTGCAGTCGTTCATATAAAGCGAGGGCGGATAGTGGAATCCGAAGGGACTCAACTCTCGGATTCCATTCACCTAAGATCACTACTCACAACTGAGACCTATAAGTACTTGGGTATGTCGCAGGCGCTGTGCATAAATGAGGTTGACATGAAACAGCTGCTGCGGGAACGTTTCCTGGGCCGCCTGAAAAAAGTGCTTAATAGCCTTTTGTCAGGTGGCAACAAGATCCGGGCCTGCAACAGCTGGGTTATGCCACTTCTTATGTACTCCTTCGGCATACTCAAGTGGACTCAGACTGAATTAGACACCTTGGATCGAAAAGTCCGTACACTGATGACGTCATACCGAATGCATCACCCGCGTTCATCTGTAATGAGATTGTATATCCCGCGAAAGTGTGGGGGCCGGGGTTTGCTAAACCTTAAGTCCCTTCATAACCGCGAGGTATACAATCTAAGAGAATATTTTCTCCATGTGGACGCGGGTGTGCATCGGGATGTCGTCGCGGTGGATACCGGGCTAACCCCGCTCTCCTTGGCTAAAGAGAACTGGCGCAGGCCTGTAGTGCTTGTTGTCAACGAGCGCAGGGAGGTGTGGCAGAGCAAGTAGCTTCACGGTAGGTTCTTTCGGGCTCTTCAAGGGCCCGATGTGGACCTACTAGCGGTGACCTCTTCGGTGAAACCGAGGGTTTTGTCTGTGCAATTGCTGACGAAGTTATCATGACGAATAACTACCGGAAATATATCCTGAGGGATGGCACTGTTGACATCTGTCGTGCCTGTCACCGACCCGGTGAGTCCCTCAGACATATTGTTTCCAGCTGTTCACGTCTTGCTAACGGCGAGTACTTGCACAGACACAATCAAGTAGCCAGGATAATCCACCAGCAGCTTGCTCTGAAATACCACCTCGTGGACGTTGAGGTACCATACTACAGGTACGTTGCTGAGCCAGTTCTCGAGAATAGTCGTATCACGTTGTACTGGGATCGCTCTATCATCACAGACAGGACTGTTGTCGCTAACAAACCTGATATTGTGCTGATAGACCGATCAGAGCGTCGTGCAATGATCGTCGACATCACCATTCCACATGACGAAAATCTCGTGAAAGCGGAAAAGGATAAACAAATAAAATATCTGGATCTGGCGCATGAGATTGTCGACATGTGGGATGTTGATTCGGCGATCATTGTACCGATAGTCGTCTCCGTTAAAGGTTTGATTGCCAATAGCCTCGACCAACACCTTGAGAGGCTCGCGTTAGACGGTTGGATCAAGCGCTTGATACAGAAGGCGGTACTTCTGGACACGGCTCACATAGTGAGGAGGTTCCTTTCTTTGGAACCGTAACCACCGGTAGCTTGGTCCCTGTACCCGATGCCGGTGGGGCACTATTTTTTATATTTTTAAATATATTTAATTTTTGTTAGCTATATTTAAAAATGTAATTTATATGTATTTAATTTTAATAAAGAGAATAATATATTATTATTTCGGATAAACTAAAGTGCCTCTGTGGCGCGGTGGGGGTGTGTCTGACTGCTACGCAAGAGGTCGTGGGTTAGATTCCCACACGGGACACCGCTTTGTGTCCGTGACTTGTGTGTTTGTAAAGTCCCCCGTGATACAGGGCTTGTATCCTACTACGAGAGTTGTCTTTAAAAAAAAACACAATCCATAAAACAATGTATTATAATAATTAAAGCTATTTAGCATATAAAAATGGCCTATGGCCTCTAGTTACCCTATGTATGTAGGTATACCCCGTGGGCCAAAAAGGGACTGTCGGGCTTAGCACTGATGGTTTTGAGAATACTGTTGTTACTGCCACAGGTTCTGTTTAGCATCGAAGCTGTTCTTTTACGAATGTCCGCTTAGAAATTGTCGATGTGCGCATCAGCAAACATCTGAGATGCGCTACCGAACCGTGGCAGTCCCATCAGCATCCTCAACCCATCGTTATATTGGACGCGCAGAGCGTTGTAGGCTCTCTGCGTATACCTAATCCACAGGCTGCACGTATACAAAGACTGACAATATACTCTAAATAAATAACATGTTGCCCCAGTACCTACTCCAGCGCACAAGCCAGCATATTGCATCTTACCGCCAACGCCCTGCGCTCCCTGTCTATTGAATTGTATATCTCGGTGTAGTGGTATATCGTTCAAAGTCACCAGAGGTACGCTATCAAACAATGAATTCCTACTTTTAAATATCAACAACTTAGATTTATTAACATTATAAGTGAGATAATGAGTTACTGCGTACGTCTCACATATTACCAACATTTTTCTTAAGGCACTGATTGACGGACTTAACAAAATCATGTCGTCGACATAGCTCAGATTTATTTACATTGTCATTGACATTAGCCTTGGTAAGCTCATCAATCAGTTCGTTGATATATAAATTAAACAAAAGAGGAGAGGTTAAACCACTGCCTGACTCCATATTCTAATCTGTAAGGCTCAGAATATGCATTGTCCCATTTAACACGATTTGTTTGTGAGTTATACCAGAAGTTCAATTTAATGATTATCTCAGGTGGTAATTTTAATTTTCGCAGTTTTGACCAGAGTTTTTCGTAACATACTGTGTCAAAAGCCCTAGATGCCAGGAAATGTAGTTTTATGTTTTAGGCACCAACCTCAAAATGTTTAAAAGTCGAATTTAAAACCTCTTTCTTTTTGAAGTCGGTTGATTCGTGTTTACAAAACATTCCGAATCAAAGCCAATTCAGTATCATTTACTTTCTTCGAAACCAAATAAACGTAAACTTTTAAGTTTTTATTTCGAAGACACGAATAATCAAATTCATTTTCAAATAAGTAGGTACAAATAGTCTTGGTGACAGATATATCATGTTCTAGCAACATAATACCTATATCTGTCACCTCACCTCATTCTAGATTTAACCATCTTACTGTATAATAATAGCATTTTCTTTCTCAAATACAAATTAGACATATTTTTTTTCTCAATGAAAACATTGTATAATATAATTATATTTTAAGAATTAGCATTGACATCCAACTTGACAATGCTGCCAGCCTTCTAGGAACGTTACCTGTTGACATCGATGGGAAGGAATTCTTAGAAGCCTAAACGGTTTTGTCCTCCTTTTTTATTTTAATTCTGTTAATATCTTGTATAAATGGATGTAATTAAGAATAGTTTTAAATGAAAATTGTACAAAATTTAAATAATAAACTGTAATATCTTTATTAATGTGTAATCTATGCTATGATAGCTTAATTATTATATTTATATTAGATATATTTGATTTTCTTTTGACAAACCATCTGTGGGTACTATGGGCTAAACCCTCCGTCAACTCTCTTAAGTACTTGTAATGGGCTAAAATTAACTCATTCCATTTTTGCTTACCTTTACTAGCCATTATTCAGGCTCCGCCAGCCATAGCTTTTAATTCATTCTTCAACTTTCTTGAAGGAATGGCTCGATTTATTTTCTTGTTCCCAGTGTACCAACCTAATGTCTTTTTTGACCATTTTTTCTTTCCTTTATTTGTATCTTACTTTAGGTACTCTTATATTACAAAATTTTCTGTCTAAACTTATTTCCAATAAAAGCTAATAGTATGTCTCTGAATCTAAGACTTCGACGTCCTTACATCTCATACTCATACTGTCCTTGTCACTTTAACATGAATTGTAGCGACAGAAATACATTTGAACACATTTAGATAAACAACATTTAAAATAATTCTACTTGAACATTGCTTTTTAAATAGGTAACTTTTAAGTATTCGGTTGTTACCATTTTAAAATTAAACAAATTACAATAATTAATCCACTTGTTTGAACGTAAATCAAAACGTAATTGTTAGTAATAATTATATGCAAACAAGGAAAATGCCAGCTTGAATTAAGTCTTTCCCGTCCCGCCAGTAGGGAATACCTCTAAGTTGACAACGCACGTGTTATCGTCTGTTTTTGCCTGCGTGTACGCTGCAATGTTGGTGAAGCTGGCCAGGGTTGCGCTGGCGTTCACAGTGGTCATCAACTTCGCAAATGCTTCTTATTGCTCCCGTTTGCAAGATACATACTGTAAGTGCTAACGTTAGATAAAACCACAAAAGCTTGTCAGAATGGGTGGGCATTTTAATGTTTTTACGCAAAAACTATATGGATTTTGAAGCAATTTTACTTTAATATAGCTTATACATCAGGTAAGAACGTAATCTAAAATCGCGATATTTGATGTACACATACAAGTGGAACTAGGGGAAAATGATAGTACTTGTTGTAGTTAATATGATACGATACTACGTACATCTTGAATGGAATAGTCTTAAATGGTAGTAGGGGGTTATTACTTAGCCGAACTTATAAGCTTTAATTAATGGAACTAATGTGAAAACCATACCATGTGAAATGTGTTATACTAGAAAGTAAAAAGTAATTTGTTATTGAATGAAAATGTAGTTAAGATACCCTTGGTTAATAAAAAACTATTTAGCTTAGCTGGTCACTGTCGTCATAACTGGGATGTTGTTGGAGTAAACAGTCTCTAAACATGTCTTCTCATCAGAAACGAAACGTACACTACGTTATTGGCGTATCGCAGATGACTAATGCACGACTGCTCCATTGGATATTACTAAGACTATTACTTATTGGAATTTTTAGGTTTTTTATATACCTACTAACGATGATTCTCTTAAATCGTGGCATATGAAGGATAAAGGCATTTAAACCACGCTCAGGTTTAAAGGCATTTAAACCTGAGCGTGGTTCAGTACCTGAGTTTGGGTTAACGGAGTTAGTGATTTTTTTCTTTATACATTTAGTTACTAACGCTCATACACGTGACTCGTATGAGCACTAGTATTCATTTCTTCAGAGCCTATTCGTATAGATACCTATTACTTTGACGGTTTATAAATGTTTTAATCAACTAATTACCCTATTACTTGTCTATGCTTTTTGATTTATTTGTAATGTACCTACTTATTTTCTTCGTACAATGAGACGGAAAGGATATCTAAATGAGACCTAAGATGTATAACAACTGTACGTAGGCGTCATTTTTCAATATGGCTGCGCCTGCGGCAAAGATACGCGGTAGTTTGCAAGTGGAAATTCGGAAAGAGGGCAATTTTGGAAAAAAAATAGAAAAAAATCCATGATACTCGTGCGCCATGTAGTTTCTAAGTTCATCAACTACATACCTTAATTCAGACATACAAAAAATCAGGCCCCTTCTCTTTATAATAAACTAGTTGAACTAGGCTACGCTTCACTGTGGCTTTTTGGGTCAGGAACCCTCCTGAACCGTCCTCAGAACACCCGACCTGATCTATGGTTTTGGACCGCGTACCGTACAAACATACGAACATATTGATAAACTGTGTTGCTCTTGCTCTCTTGCTCTTAAATAGGGAAGAAACTGAATTTCACGACACAGGGAATCCTAGTGTAGTGTTTAGTGACATTGCTTTTTTAGAACGTAAGTTTTTTCTTGGTACTCAATGATATGCAAAGCAACCACTGCACTAATGTATAAGATACACAAATAAATTATTCCGTATGCCGTATGAGATATTTGTGGCTCAGTATTCGAAATAATATTGTATTAAATTCGATCATAATGTAGGTATGGTAGGCCTCGAGCAAAGTAAAATCCGTTATAGTTCAAATTAACAACTAACAACTTTGATTTCGCATTAACTACAATATACATAACTAGTATAAATAGCAATAAGTCCACCGGAGCTCTCGCTTTGACAGTTCAATTAAGACTGATTGGTAATTTCCAATGCAAATCGATCAAAACTAAAGCGATCTCCTTTCTTCGATAGATTAGACAGAGTTACTTATCATGTACAAAAATATTTTAATTTTCTAGCTCCAGGGCGAAGATACTTAAGCAGCAATGGAACTGCCAAGTCTATATTGTTGTACTGGGGCAGCGAACCTTCGCATGCTGCTTCAGCACTTTTCCAAGCCATACTACGGTACGCCCATGGCTACCAACAAGTACATTTGGTGAAAGGACCGCATAGCCTCCGAGATTTAGCTGATAGTCTGTATTTCCACCCGTCTGGAGAATATAATAAGTAAGTAACATAGTAACGGGCATAGCTTGCCTTAGACGCCTTTTTTAAAATTGGTTGCTGTTTGGTATCCAAGGGTTAATATTGCGCGCTAAAGAGCTATCGAGAAATTAGCGCTAGAAAGCTAGCGTACATCGCCATACACTTCGTGCCGGGTACGCCGGATAGCGGTCACCAGATTGAAACCGGAGCATGTGAAAAGAACTATGGTTCCGGTTGTACGTCATAATGTTTAAGATATATTTTTATTGTTACACGTTTAAAGCGCTCTTAATGGGGCAACGCATAACGATTCGCCGCCGGCCACCCCAGGGTCTGCGATTGTCTGTGGATGCTATTCGATTTGATTGATTAGTAAAAATGTATTGAACATATTTTAACTAGTATGGGAAAAGCTAATTGGTACAAGGAGGATTTCAACTTGGTATTAATTTCAGCGCAATATTGGCCTTATCGACAGCTTGGGAGTATGAGCGCGATTTATTCAGAAGCGTTATTGCTGGAGATACCAGCGGGTTGGCAGGACCTCGCCTACAGGAGATAGGTGTAAGCACTGTGCCATCTCGTCTGCGATTGCACGTACACCTTGCCAACAGATATAGAAATTCAACACAATGCCATAACATCAATCATTGGAATTTCTATACTGATTCTTCTGCAATTACAGAATGCGGCTTTATTACAAGGTAAGGTGTAAAGATACAAATTATTTTGTTATTAATAAGTGCATCTTTTGGAATCGTATTACATAATATTCTCTATATTACAGTAGCGTTTCGGAAAAGGCGATGGTGTTCCAGCTGGACACCATCAACAGAACGAACACAATAGTAGATACTCTGAAAGCGCGAGCGAACGCATCACGAATGTTGCTCCAATTCAAAAATCTGGACCGCAAAAACTTTTTTAATATGTTACGTGCGGGGAACCAGTCATTCTTGTTTGTTGATTATGAAATGTGGTTAAATGAACAACACATTACCGCTGTACAACTACCACCATGCTTAACCAGCGAAGGACAAACATGTATACAGGATCTTGATAATGCGGTACCTATGCGTGCTGCTGACGTCTATATTCTCTCGGAGCATGCACCGCAATTATTTACGCTAGCTCGTAGATTCAGACCTTCTGTAGAATCCTTGAAATTTATTTTGGAACGTATTGCTCTTGATGAAAATATTGATATTGAGGAAGCGGCCTGTGAGTGGGCTTCGAAGCCTTCGAATTTTGCCACTGTCTACAAATGGGTGGAAGGCTATAAATCGAATAAGAAAAAATATGAAATTCTTGTCTTTTCTTGCTCCCAGGGGCTTAACCCTAGTACTGATCTTGACTTTGCACATGATCTAAAATCCGAAATAAATGACTGTTATCACTCGACCTTTGCAAGCAGGTTACTATATTTTGATAATTATTGCTCAGATATAAATTTTGTCAAATCTGAAATAAATTACTACATGTCACATGGAGTTAATCAAAGATTGATTGGAGCGGTAGTAGGTGGTACAAACAAAGTTACGGAAGCTGCTAAAGCCCTTGATGGGCTGAATATTCCGGTTATATTGTTTGACACAGCTCCTGCGGACGTAGACTCAACAACATCTGTGTGGCTTTCCACTGGGCGTTTACTTCACCTGGCACTTGCTATAAATCAGTTTATTTACAATAATAACTGGAGTCGTGTCGCAGTGCTGTCCGAACCAACATTAATAGGGGACCGGTTTGTGGATGATCTGAAAAATGTCGGAGATCTTGCTCTTGGCGATCATACGGTCAAACAACATTTATCACAACTAGAAGCTGAAAAAGTTCTAAAGCAATTAATGGCTGAAAGCGCTCGCATTATTATCGTGAATACAAATTATGAAGACGCTGTTACTATCCTACTAGCAGCAGTAAATCTTAATATGAATTCTGTAGATGAATATGCATGGATCGTTCGCGAATGGCAGTCAAATGAAAAAACAATAAATATAAAGCATTTTACATTTTCGTTTTCGTGCCCGAGTGGAAAGTATGTATCTAATGCTAGCAATTGGAGCAATCTTCGTCATTTAGTAGATAGAAGATGGTCAGAACACAGGTGGCCGTCACAAGCTGGCTCCCTTGCGGACGCAGTAATATCCATGGCTGAAGCTTTCCAAGATGTGGTCCGTAAATATCCAAAAGCAAGAGACGACCTACACAGTACACAAGCTCTACGGTGAGTATTATTAACATTCAATTATTCCATTTATTACTAATCGCGAGCAACAATGTTGTATGTAAATAAATTCACATAAAAAAACAAGTAGAAGTCTTTAAAAGATTCTTAGGTTTATTTTAAATTTTAGTTCAAGATAAAAATATAGCGGGTACACATAATGTCGGTGAATAAATTACCGATTGCTTTGTTTCTGAACAGGGAATTCCAGAGAAGTTTCGTCGATTTAAGTCCAATACAGGGTTTAACCCAAAATTTAAAGTACAAGGGACACTCACTTGAAGAAGCAACAGTGTACCTAGAAGAGTGGCATGGCAGTAAGCCCGAAACCCTGATGCGTTGGCGCGTCAATGCAACCGCAGGCCAAGCGCATATCGAGCTTGTTTATCGGGAGCCGTATTCTAAGCCTGGCCCACCGGATGATGGTGCATGGGCTTGTACTGTATCATATGGTGACCGATACCAACCGATCTGCTTAGATGCTTTGTGGATAGTCGGTTTACTCTGTCTGACACTGGCGTTACCTGGTCTGATGGTGCTGAAGCGCTATGTACGCCGTCATATAGAGCAGTCTCAGAAGAGAATCTTACTTGCACTGTTGGCAAAACGTCAGCTTCACTCCACCGCGCTCTCCGCTGGCTACTTGATTGATCGTTCGACGTTGGAACTAAGAAATGATCTCGGTTCTGGCCGGTTCGGCTGCGTGCGTCTTGCCCTGATGCGCGTTGCTGGACGTAAAGCGCGGTTTGTTGCTGCTAAAACGCTCCGTGAAGACCAAGATGAGATTGAGATCTTGCGGGAGGCTTGCACACTCGCGTCTCTTGATCATCCAAATATAATTCGGCTGGTGGGTGTTTGTATTGATGAAGAGCCGCCAGTGGTACTCATGGAGGTAGCATTTTTCGGCGATTTGCTTCAGTACCTTCGAGATCGTCAATACTTAGCCGAAGGGGCTACCTGTGACTTGAAAGTAAAATCGGACAATAGCAATGAGGAAGCTGTTCATGTTTCGGCAGAAGCGATAACCCGCCTGGCGCGCCAGGCTGCATCAGCCCTGAAATATTTATATTTACGTGGAGTGATTCATCGTGACTTGCGTGCTTCAAACTGCCTTGTTGATGCGAACCGTTCACTGAAGCTGGCTGACTTCGGTTTAGCGCGGGAGACGATAGCCAAGGGCATGGACGGAGGCGGCGAATATGCTTGCCGCCGACGAGGATTGTTTCCAGTGTTATGGATGGCGCCTGAAAGCTTGGTGCATGGAATATTTTCTACCGCCTCAGACATATGGGCATTTGGCGTGCTGGTCTATGAGCTGGTGACTCTTGGCGCCCGCCCGTATGGTGACATGTCACCTCAGTGCGTGATGCGGGTCGTTTCTGAAGGTGGGGAACCGTCTATGCCAAGTGAAGCCTCGTCTCAAACGTAAGTATGTCATTTATATTTACTTTGATCTACGAGACATAGTGTTTATGGCTACAGTATATAGCCGTATCAATAATGCCCCTCCCCCCCACCCTAGGACATTGTACAACGTATCTCCAAGTATTTCGATGACTTTTCAGAATAAATTTGACGCGAATGTGTTGGCGGCGGGAACCGGACCAGCGCCCGACAGCAGCGGAGGTAGTGGCGTACTTGACTGAGAGGCCGTATGCCTTGCGGCCTGCCCTTGACTCTGACCACGACCACTGTATGGGAACTGATAATGACAGCGCTTACAGCGAGTCTGCAGCGCATGAAACACTGCTTCCGTGAGTATCTAAGTCTGTGGTACTTACCCTTTTTCAGTGTTAAACTAACTGTTTCAGTGTAAAACTAGTGTTAAACCGATATTACCCCTAACATCGGCTAAGTGTAAGTCGCTCGAACGATATGATACAAATGAATAACAACATTGGCCAAGTGTAGAACTTAACAGGATCTAAGTCATCAATTCCGTGTACATACAGACAAAATCCGTATACATACATACAAGACAATGGAAAATGAAAAAATATTTGTTGCAGCAAATAGTCACAGTTTTACATTAAATGCAAATATCACAATCATTATTATTCTAGAGCTGGATAGACATTAAATTTATTGTTGTATTACTGTTGGTCTTTTCATTAGGCTAGCCTGTATCGAGGATCTGTTAACTCGTATCTAATTAAATACGAGTTAACATGCATTATCTTGGATAGGTAATTATCTACCTTTGTTATATTAATGTCTATTTTACTATTTTCAAGTTTATCTTATTTACAGATGCTGAGAAGATCTCTTAGAATAGTATCTTGAATATAGGATGAAGTACCGCCTAATTATTATATCTCATAGTAGAGTTAAGATTTAAAACAAAGGTGCTATATTACAACACAGTTATTTTTATTATTACATAGTTATTGAAAGATATTGTTACTAAACAATTCATAGCAGATAATTAATAGAGTAGAGTATAGTAGAGTAGAATAGTAAACTTATGAATAGACAGAAAAACACCATCCTCATTCTAGCCATCGATGAAATGTTATTTTAGATTTTAATTCATATTTTGTTAAAAACAGAATGTTGGCCTTAAAAATAATAAGATTGTGTACATGTAACCCACACAAATTAAAATAAAATACCAAATCTTTAAGGACGTATACGTAGATGACATGTTAGGCCAAGTCCCAAAGGACTGGCGATTTTCGACTAAAGATCTATTTTAACGTTAAAATCTAAATAAAATAGTGGTATGATGTTGAGTATGCTGTGTTGATAGCTCAAATACGTTTTTTTACAAATATTGGTTAAAGAAGCCAAGAGCAGAAGGTTATTACCTATTATAAAATCACCATGTAAAATACCTACAGGCCAGATATAATTTGTCAGAGTGCGTTTTTTGTTAACACAATATAGGTAACAAGAACTTACTTAAAATCCAAACTAATATTATTAAATTCGAAAGTAACTCTGTCTGTCTGTCCGTCACTTTTTAACTCTTAAATCAATGAACTGATTTTGGCATGGAAATAATTTAAATCCCGGAAAAGGACTTGGGATAGTTTAATCGCAATAACCAACATTCAAGCCACGGACGAAAAAAAAAACGATAAAATATTGTATTTTAGATTTAAGGTATCTGTGTATAAATTATATGTATACCCGAGCGAGATACTAGGTTGATGTTCTAAGAGGAGGAGGGGGGGGGGGGCATTTTGACTTAACACTGGCTAAGTGTGAATTATTTCACACGACAGGAGTTGTTGCATGTCCATGCGGACCTAATGTATTACGAAGACTGGAAAAATCATTAGTCTAGGACAAGGGAGGTGGGGGGGGGCGGATAGATCTCTCTCTCTCTCTCTCTCTCTCTCTCTCTCTTTCTCTCTATCTCTGCTGTGTGTATATCATAGCCTTTAGTATGGTTCTTTGCTTTGTTTGATGAAAAGCCGTTCCGTTCAGCCATTTTCAAGATGATCTACGTTTTATCTGACGTGTCGGGGGTTTAATGTGAAAACATTAACCTTCTTATTCTTAATAAATTAGTAGAGATTTCAAACACATTTTAACTAGCAAATGTTTTGTCATCTTCTATTCAATTTCGAAAATGGAATGCAAAACAAAAACAAAATAGTCGCTGGTTATAATGTGTTTGAAACCGCTACTTATTTATTATGAATATGGGGATTAGTACGTAAAGTAAAACTTGTACGTACGACTTTCAAATAATGTTGCACTTAGATCTCAAATTAATATAGTTTAAGCTACCTCTTAGTTATCAGATATAATAAAAATAGGTGATGATTTTCATGGGATTCTGACCACCTTATTTACAATACGTCAATAACAGCATTTTAGCTAGGGGATGTGTTGTCTCCGTTTTCCATTAAATCTTCAAAGTTGAATAGAAGAAGACAAAACATTTGCTAGTTTAAAATTGGTATTAAAGTATCATGAACAAGAGGGTGAGTGTTAACTTCATTCTTAATTTTTTTTAAGAGAAAATAAGGATTAATATTTTCGACCAATGCACAATAAGACTTAACAACTAAAATAAAGTAATAAGCTAAAGCAATTAGTTCTAAGTAAAATAAGTCCCTACTAATTAAAAAAGCCATAGGTGCAATTCAAATTAAGATAGTAAAAATATTGTAACATAATAATAATAAGTACCCAATTTAGCTTTAAGTGCAGTAATTGTAGGTCGATTTAGGACGTGTCCGAGGGATGGCTACGACTTTAAATAGGAAATATTAAGATAGATATATCTAGAGTCTGGCTAATGAAAGTAGAGACTGAAAAAACGCGGCATATTTAAAAAAAATAAGCAGGGCAACCCCGTTTTTGAAACAATACTTAAAACAACCTAATTTGATACTTTAACAAAATTCATTACTAGGTATTGAATTTCTTAGGTTCTTTCAAGTAGGTCGTTGGATTTGTCGCAAATTACCACCACAAAAATATTGCAACATTGCTGATTTGTATATAGGTTTCTATAGGTAAACACAATTCCAAAATATTACCGGTAGAAGAAAAGCAGTCGTAAGAAGTGACGTAGAAAAAAACATCAAAACAATCTGCTAAAAACTATAGTAAGTAGTAGTAGCAATCTGTACAAAAAAGTAAAACAAAAAATATTAAAAATAAATATTTATTCACTGTAATCAAAATCAGAATCTAAAAATTCAACTTCTAGAGATTTCTCAGAGTCGCTAGTGTCACTGTCGTTTCCCACAGTAATTATAAACCTCTCCAAATTATTTTCTGTTATGCCGTCTCTCTCTCTATATTTCTGTTCAACATGTAACACATGGTCAGTCATTTTTTTCCAATTCTCTGGAGTCACGCTTTCAAATGAGTTTTTTATGACATTTTCCAATTCTTTTAAAGTCAGATTTACATTTCTGTTTGCCACTTTGCGTTTTGCTAAACTCCATATAAGTTCGATAGCATTTAAATCACAATGATAGGGGGGAAGTCGCAATATTTCATGACCATTCTGTCTCAAAAGTTCATCAACTTCATAAATTGGCTCTGGTATGTTTTTTTTTACAAAACTTAAAAGTTCTGCCTTTGTATGATAATCTTCAAATGGAATACCCTTCAAAGTTAACCAATCTTTTATCTCAGCTTTGAGATTTTGGGATGTAGGAGGTTTATTTATAATAACAGAATGGTATGGTGCATTATCCATGACTATGACACTTGGCTCATTTAAATTGGGTATAAGCTTTTCATCATGATGATAGTCCGCCATTTTTGATTTAGTGCTAAATACTAATAAAGAATTTGGAACAGAACCTTTTTCTGATCCAGCATATACAATAATAAAACGCTTTCCCGTAGAAATATTTTCTATTACACCACTTGTTGATGGACCTTGCCAACTCTTTTTTGGTTTGTATGATCTATGAATATATGTCTCATCAAGGTAAACAATTGGCTTTCCTTCTGCACGCTTTGAAGCTATTGTTCTTAAAAAGCAATGTCTCCATGCAGCAATATCATTTCGTTCAATTAATATTAATCGTTCATTTTTGTTTTTTTTAAATTCATAACCATTGGCCAATAATATACGGCGAAGAGTCTCACGACATCCACTAAAACTGATGCTGTCTCTTAAATCGGCTAACAAAGTTCTTAATGTGGGAACTTGTTTTCTCACAATGTAATATTCATTGATTTTATTGCGAATAGCATCAATGTCAAAGCTATCCAAGTTTGAGACTGTTGATTGATGGGGTCTTTTTTTGCCTGGAGTTCTCCAGACACCTTCATTAACCGCACCTTCCTTTTTTATTCTTTTTAAAGTTGTGACACTTACTTCTGTAAAAATACAATGAAAAGTATGTAGTAAATATGCATTGCCCAGGTGTGGTAGGGATACCTGACAATACCTTGATACTTCAATAATTGAAGTAATTTTTATAGGCATTTCTTGCCAAAGACTTTACAAATACAATAATTGAATTTTGAAAGATAGAAAAATTTGAAATCCAGACCCAGGAATCGAACCCGAGACTTCCGTAGCCAAACCGGGGCCAGAAGCGAACCACCTATCTGGACTATGTTACTAGATATCAAATTCTTCTATCTCTTAATGCTTAAAACTCCAATAATACTATAATGAAAATATTAATACTATAGTATTAATAGGCAGAAGCCTCGTATTTTGAGAATCTATGTTGTATGTCTTTTTTAACATGCAGCTAACTTAAACATACCATATAAAACATATACATAGTTTGTTAATGTTTTTAGAAAGGACCTAAGTTTTATTAAAATGAAATGGTTATTACTATGTAATGCAAGTGGTAAACAAAACCTTACCAGTGAGTGAGGATATTTCTTCTAGGTACTGGTTCTGAGAGCTTATTCTATCTTTTTCTTCTAAATCAGTGAGCTTTCTTATTGTTTGCAATACTTCACTAGCTCCTGCCGAGTCTTCAAGATTTTCTGAAAAGGAGCACAAATTATAAATTGAATTTTATGGCAACCAATACTCTTTGTGAGGCTAAGTCTTGCCAATGTAATCCTGTTGCTATATGAAGTCGGTTAAAAAAATTAATTACCACTGAACAATAGGTTCTATATATTATGTCATTAAAAAATGAACCTGGAATGAAATATTAATAATAGAAAATAGAAGTACAAACACAAAGTATCAAAATAATTAAACCGTACTAACCTAAAAAATCGACGATAACACGTAAACAATCCTGTTTCTGGTGGAATTCGGCATTCTTTTGCTGTTGCTTATCATTAAATTTAGAAATCATTCGAAATAATAACTCTCGCACTCCACTCTTAATAGTTTGGTTCATCGTAACGTGAAAATTCAAACAGATTTAGTTGTACATCGAAAAACTAAACATCGCCATCTTGTAAACAAACATTAAATTTGGTGCTGCCACTAATCGAATCCGATTCTCCCCGATGGTTAGGTTAAATCCTGTGAACTTTTTTTTAGTAAATTTATTTTAGACGTGACATGCAGGAGTGTATACTTCCAGGTATATTTAAAAGTATGACAAGCATTTTCTATTTTTGTTGTTTATGAATACCGCCAGTGATGTTGTGTCGTGCACGTTATGCACGTGCACGACGCAACATCACTGGCGGTATTCAAGGAATACCACTAGATATAAAATAACACTATTAACACACGCGAATGATAATTTTAAAAATCAAGTAGATATTTTTTAACGAAAAACGAAATATTGGCCGGTTAGTCGTTATATTCGACTGTTTTTAAACATTTGCTATACTTTTCTCGTTAAAAATATACCCAAATCAAGGGAAAATTTCTGAATCGTGGAACACTAAGGTGTTGCTATGTAAAAAGTTTGCAAATAATTCCAGTCTCAACTTTCATTAGCCAGACTCTACTTTACTTGATGCCAAAATAATAATAATAATAATAATATCTTGGGACAACTCACACAACGCTATCTGATCCCAAACTAATCAGAACTTGTACTATAGAAACCAGACAACTAATAAATATACTTATATTTTTTAAATACATACATATTATAGATAAATACCACCCAGATATCGAATAAACCATTATGTTTATCACACAAAGTTTTATCCTGGGTGGTGTCGAACCCACGACCTCCGGCTTAGCAGTCATACATATCAACCCATATGATGGCCCACTGCTGGGCACGGGTCTCCCCAGTAGAACCTACTAGTATGTAGATCCTGGGGGTAATTGCCATAATCGCCACGCTTGGCGAGCGGGTTGGCGATCGCAGTAAGGCTTTAAATACGCAGAGGACGCTGCAGCCCGTCCTCCGGGGTGAAATCCCTTAGTCGCCTTGACGACACCCACGGGAAGAGATGGGGTGGTACTATTCTTAAGCCGGCACCACACGGCATTTAGCAGTCATGGTCAAAAATAATTATTATATTAATAAAACATTTTATTTTTGTAAAAAATACTTGTTTACACAAATAAATATGAATTGTCAGATTCTTTTGGAATTCCTTATTATGTGTAATTACTAAATCACTTATTTTTACTCACCCACAAGACTCAGAGAGACTCAGTTATTTTTTTCTTAAGTATCTATTTGTTTCTCTATTTAAAACCTTTCTTAGCAGTTTACTAACCGATACTCATTTTTAAATCTTGTATATACTCACCCCCGTATTTATAAACGAGTAATAGCAATTACTTAAGTAAAAGTAATTACTTAAGTAACAGTTTCTATTTTATAGTCAAGAAAATGAGTGAAGTAAGAAACGTCAAACGTTAGAATACTTAGCCAAGCAATAGTCACCGATATCGTTACTTGAGTAATAGCTTTAATTAAGAATTTTATGGAGAGGTTATTTTTCATCACAGATATTTTAAAAATATGTAAGGTTTGGAAAATAAAAACAATTTATTTGGCGCTATGCCAGCCAGTGGGTAAATAATACAATAATAATAATAATAATATAACACTTATTTTAGACATTTTTGGCCCACAGAAATCTATACCTTGCCGACTAACATACTTGTCAGAATAATACAATAAGTGAAGTGCTAGTAAAAGTAAATACAACTTAAAACCACTTTAAATTAAAACTATATCAGTAGGTACGCTTCACTACCTCATAAGTACTATGCATCGTGACTCCAGAATCTGCACCCTCGTCTTGTAGCGGAACTTCTTATAGAGTCCCTAGATTTCCCTTAGCTTATCTTTGCCGCAGCGGTTCTTGATGGTTGGCTGTCGGCGCTTCTTTCCTTGCACCGTCACAAAACCATCTTTTGTATCTTCATCTCTGTTCGTTGTACTATCCGGGTAATGCTTGACAGGGGCTTCTAGCTACACTGACAAAATCTATTGATAGTGGTACTTGAGATTTCACCGGGACAATCAATGCAGTCGACACAACGGGGTGGCTGACCCCGGCCTTAGGCTTGCGGGCTTTCAACCATTACAAAATACACCCTTGCTACTTAAATTATAGTGCCCGTATTTAACCAGCAAAACTTCCTTTAAATAAAACAGTAAAACACAGGTGATGTCTTCAGTGATTAACATTTCATTTCAAATAAATTATTTAAAATATTGTTATAACAATAACTTTTAAAATTAATTATCTCTCTTAAATTCGAGAATCTTTAATAACAATAATTAATATTAGTGAAATTTCTAGGGCGACGTCAAGGGAGTTTTATGACGCTAAATTAAAAATAAGTTCTTCAAAAATACTTTCTATACGTGTGACGGACTATTTCATTTGGTAGCATTACTATTCAATTATGTTGCATTTCGTTACATTCAGAAAACTAAAATTGAAGAATATCGATAAAATCAAAATTTGGTCTGATTAATTTCTGTATTATTAATTTTTAAAGTTTTAAAATGTTTAAGCTATTTTAGCTTGTCGTAATATATTTTTGGCTCTCTATTTTGCAACTTATATAAAATCTTGTTTATGTAAAGAAACGTTTTTCGCGGCTCACCGGTTGCTAAGCAATAAGTAATACTTGGTTAGTTTGCTCAAGGAAGTAAGGAACATTACTCGTCTATAAAATAGGTTTTTCTAAGTAATTACTTTAAGAACTAGCCGTGTCTCAGTGAAGTAATGGCTAAGTAATAAGTAATGACTCGTTTATAAATACGGGTGTCAGACCTCATGCTAAGGCGACATGAGAGAAGTTTGTAGCCTGCGATGTTTGGTCTTCTTAACCCATTGAATGCCTTGTCGGGTATATCAGATATTTTTATGGCCTTACGGCCTGTGTCGTATTTATCCAAAAAAACTTGTTTTCTTCTTTTAGTAGGAAAAATTCGGCTGAGGCGGTCAAAGGATTAACTAAGAAAATGCTCAAATTTACTTATAATATAGAATAATAAGTTGTATTTGTGACTAATGTTCAAAATATTAAGATTATCTTTAATGAATACCACGTTTGTTGTTTTATTTCATGATTATGGAACCTATAAACTAAATTTAAATGTATGGAGGAAAAAATCGTCTTAGGCAAGGCTTGAACCCGCGACCTTAGGGGTACCGGCCCTAAGCTATAAACTGAATGATGGTCTACTAACCGATGTCGATTACAAAAGCCCCCAGAATCTGTAAGTAGCTGGTCAATAACTAACTGTCAAAAACGAAGAGTACCTACACCTACCTTAAGGTCATTTACATACAGAAGACAAGCCCTCTCATCTATCAATCGGGGAGCGTAGAAGACGAACGACGAAAGTAATCTTAAAGGCTTGCCTGCAAAAAACCGTTTAAAGAATATTAATTAATGCTATGCTTTGAAGTTTTAAAATAGAAAAAAAAATGTCATAAACACTTTTCGATTAGCAAGCTAACGTGGGCGTGTTCATAAATCAATAAAATTTAATGAAAAATATTCTCTGTTTTTTTTTCAACTTTTCTGGTTATCAGATGGGTAAAGGTTGATTTTCAGCTACTCCTAGACCATATGACTGTCCTTTCGCAACATCCTATCCATTTACCAAAAGATCAAAAGATCTGTTTCCTAAACAGCCATTCCAAAATAATAGTATCTTATATTAACCGTACATATGCTATGAGAAATGGGTATTTTGGCATATCTACAGATGCTACAAGAAACGGGTCTTTTAGCGTACGGCTAATCTTTTTAATTATGCCAAAAGATCCGTTTTTCATAGCACCCGTGCCATTTATATTGTGCGCATCCAATAAGAAAGAATTAAAAAAATCATAGTATTGGATTCGACGATCTTGATTCAGTTTTCTGATGTACGACACGGCTACCAGTGCGGTTTAAAAGTTGTGACTGGAGAAATAAAAAAAAAAATTGATTGTCATTTATTCTGCTTTGTCGTGAATAGTTTTGATGTTTCTGTTTGTTGTAGTTTTGATTTGACGGCGTTTAGAACGGAAATCTGATAGTTTTTGATATGTTTAAGTTGGAATATCATTACGTGATCAAGTTCCTGACAAAGGAAGGGGTCAGCCCGACCGATATGAAAACAAGGTTAGATGCTGTGTACGGGGACACCTCTCCATCATTTTCTACCATCAAAGAATGGAGTAAGCAGTTTCGTTTAGGAATCCATTGATGGTTAAATCTCACTTCGACCGAACTGTCGAGGCACTCACCGTGGACAGCATTAAATTAGTAGAAGAGAGACATCGTTAAGACGTTCTGATAACGATAAAACAAATACGTCCAACCGCTGAGAGAGCCACGGCGGCGCAGTGAATGCAATGCCGCGATTTTTAAGCGCTTGTGTGAATATACAACACTGCGCAATAAAATACGTCGTCGTTTTAAAATCGCTGCCGTGTAAACGTGTACTTGGGAATGCATTTGTTATAAAACGGGCGTTAAATTACGCTCGTGCGAACGTAGCCTTAGTTTCTGGTTTCTCAACTTAAGGCACCTGTCCAACCAACGGCGAGAAAAAGAGTAGTGACTAGCGATTTATCGTACATACTTATGTAGATCCCGTGTAAACAAAAGAGATACAGATAGTATTAGTTGAACGCTCACCGGTCCCACTACCGACGAGTACTCGCTGTATACGCATCTCTTTTGTTTACACGGACGGGGTCTACAAAATACATCTGCTGTACGTTTCTCGAGCGATAAATCGCTACTCGCTTTTCGCTCATCGTCATTGGTGGGACCGGTGCCTTACCCCCCCCCCCGCCCCCTCTCCAACTCAACGTAGGGGGGGAAGGGGTTAAAATGGGTTAAAAGTAGTCAATAGTGTAGATCAAAAAGTTAATTAATTTATCTCATTTACTACGCCAAATGAAAAGAAAATGGTAGAGAATTTCCAACTGGACTGGGGTTTACAGTAAATAATAACAATTATTTCCCTCTTTATCTATATTTGTATGTACGAGTAGTTACCTATTTAACACAATTGATATCATATTTTGTTGTCAACAGTAAACCACAATTATAAAATACTCTTTGTGTAAATAGAGTTTATTGTTAAAATGACACTGAATGTATACATAAATAGTTTTTAAACATTATTTATTACCTATTTCTATATATAAATTGTAATTTTTTAGTGTTCTCGCATACCGGATAGCCAGAGCTGAGAAATTACAAAAATAGCGAAAAGTGTTTATATGAGATTTGGCGACAATTTTGATAAAAACTATAGGCTAGGTATAAGTAAACTCTTTAATTCAATTTAATAAATTGGTTTTTTAAATGAATCCAGTCGTTAAAAAAAAGTTTGTAGTGGTCGCAGTAAATTCATCAACAAAACTCTCTCACTAGAGGGCGCTATATTAATTAATTTAATTTTGTTTATGGACGTAAAATCCTAACATGAAACAAATCTAAACACATGTGCCACTCTATATAAATCATTGAATTATATTACAGGAAGGATTTTATGGACATCAACCTATCCAATCCTAAACTAATCGGATCCAGGGAACGGCACGGAGCCCCTGAATTCGAAACAACCGTCTTGGGGTGGGGGTGGGGGGCAGTCGGTTGTTTCGTGTTCTGAATTTCTCGTATTGTATTGAATTTGTTTGCTCATTTACCTTATGTGCCTCTCCCCCACGCGTTTTTTTAGGGACACCCACCATATTCATCAAATCCTGGATCTACCCCTAAATTGGTCTAATTAATTGTAATGAACTTTAAAACAGGTAAATACTAATAAAACATAAAACATACACAGGAAAAATAGTAATTCACATTTTACTTAATATGTCATTTTAATGTAAATTTAAATAACCTGTGAAAAAAAATATTTATTATTTTTATTTATTATTAGTTATTATTTTAGGATGTAACATCAAACTGGAAACCATGTTCTTTCGAAGTTCTTTAGGTATACCAAACCTCCTGTCATGCATAAAATTATTTAATCGGTTTAAATAATAAAAAAATGTTAAGTATGTTTGTTTTACAGCATTAACGGAATACGTTTTAGGTGATTTGGGTGGTCAAACATAGGGCCTATAGCCCACGGCCAGTGTGTCGCTCTTTTGCAACTTTTTACCCGACTATAAGGAAGGGTTATGTTTTTAGCGCGTATCTTGAATGTATGTATGTAATATTATTTAATACCTGATATCCCACAATCCACTGAACGAATTTATACAATTATGACGTCGTTAGATTCGTCTTGATCGCCCAATTGTTCTTAGTTAAGTGACGTTTGAAAAAAAACACACATGGCGGCTGTGAGATGTCAAAATAAAGAGGTGTGATAAAAAAAGTTGTTTTGAATACTGCAATATGGGTATCAAAATTAAAGGGCTCATCTTAAGCATTTCAAAAAGGATGATTGTCATAATCATCCTTTTTGAAATGCTTAAGATGAGCCCTTTAATTTGTACTAAAAACTTGTAATATGTACTAAAAAAGTTAGTAAGCAACCATTATTTTTACAATTTTGAACACTTGACAATAGCTGTGATAAAAGTTAGTTGTTACATCTGTGACATCCTATAACCAACAAAAAGTAATAAATAAAAAAATAAATTATAAAAATAAAACACCCGCCTGCACAAAAAAATGGAAACTAGATCCCCTACAGAATAATATAATTTCATGCAGTCGGAAGCACTTTACTAAGTTCATCGAGATTCATTAATGCCTCTGGCTATATGAAATTATATAATTATGTTGGGGATCTTGTTTCCATATTTTTTGTGCAGCCGGGTTTTTTTATTTTTGTAATTAATTTTTTTATTTTTTAATCTTGGCTACTTTATACTGTTCGTCTAGAAACTAGACAATAAATTACAGGGTAAGGTCACATGAAACTTTGAAAATTGTAGTAAATTGTAGTTTAAAAACAATAATTGTAGTCGGCTTTTAAATCTATCCATGCATACATCCGTACTTAATCCCGCTATTTGGGGTCAGGTCTCCTCACTTTTCTAAGCCAAGACATACGGTCTTGGGTTGTCGTGTCAGGCAATTGGGCTTTCTTGAGGTCTCTTTCGATATTTGATCACCAGGTAATAGGCGGACGTCCTCTCTTTGGTTCTGGTAGATTTAGGGCTACTTGTACTACATGATCTTGGTGGCGTCTTTTTATGTGTCCATACCATCTTAATTGATTTTCCATCAATTTGTCTGTAATGGGCGCAACTTTGAAACTGCCCCGTATGTGCTCATTACGGACTTTGTCTCGTCGGGTCACACCTCCCGCCCATTTACATCTCATTTTTATGGATCTTCTGCTCTTACGCCTTCTTTGATGTCCAACATTCGGAACCATACAACAACGCAGGACGTACTGCAGTTTTATAAACTTTGCCCTTTGTTTTTATGGGAATACGCGGGTAACATAATACTCTTATGAGTGAATGCCATCTCCGCCACGCGGCACTAATTCGATGTATAATGTTAATTATTTGTTGGTCATCCAGTGCTACTTTAACAACAATTAGGCGGTCACTCTTCCATATGATGCGATTCTTAAAGTTTTTATCTACGACAATGGCTACCCCATTTCTTTTATTGTCTATGCCGTGGTATATGACCTGATAATCATTTCCAATGTCTCGAGATTTTGAGCCTTTCCATTTCGTTTCTTGTTTTGTATAGTTGACAAATCTTTTCTTTAGAATTTGACTTAATTCTTGGCTCCTTCCTGTGTGAGACCCCAAGTTCCAAGTTGCTAGTCTGATTTTCTTAATAATAGTCTGTAACTGCGAATGTTTGCTCTTGTCCAAGGAATCGTCCTTCGGGAGGACGCCCTTGTAGTATATACTGAATGCCCATTCAGTATCATCCGATTTATCGTATTCGCATTTACGTCGCCTCCGGGGTACGCCCTAGTATTTTGTAGTTCTTTGTTTTACGGCCGGTTGCCACCTGACGCCAATATAGTAACCCTCTTCTGAAGGGCTCAGGAACCGCCGTTGGACTGTTCGTCTCTTCCGTCGCCATCCATACTATTCCATCCTGTATCCTATGGTCTCAGTATGTGAGAGCAGCTTACCCTGGGTTTGTGCTTCTTCCGCCTGATCCGCCGTACCGATAACTATAACTCCGCCATCGCAGCCGTTGAAGTCTTCACCCGTATCCCTGGGCTGGGACCGTGTTATACCCCACAGCACTGGGTCCCTGCCTGAACTTAGCCACCAATTTACTGCGGCCTACTGAAGGAAACGGCGCCCACCCCCGCGGCTTGGATGCGCCATACAGGAGTTGCCCTAGTGAGAGAGAGAAGTAGGCTCTGCCTCTCCTAGGGCCGAGCTAATGATTGTGTTTGGGCCCACAATCAAGGGCGTAGTTGACTTTTAAATAAGTGATAATAAATTCATACAATAAGTATTTATTTCTGGTACTATGCAAAGGATAATGTATGAAATCATTGTCTATTTTGTTCTCATATTTAGGGTTCTGTACCTCAATAGGTAAAAAAGGTACCCTAATAAGATCACTCTCTTGCAAGACCGGCAGACGGCTGCCGGTCGACCACCGATTTTTTCAGGAACGTTCTATTACAAACTTTTCTTTTGAATCACTCTGTCTATTAAAAATCCGCATCAAAATCCGGTGCGAAGTTTTAAAGATCTAAGCATACAAAGGGACAGACAGTCAGCGGGAAGCGACTTTGTTTTATACTATGTAGCGATACTGAGGTCTATGGTCCCTGTTAGATGTATAAAAATCAAGGAGAAAACACGATAAAAAGATATGGTCAAATTTAGATTTTTGCAAAAACGTGAAGTACAAATTTATTTTTATTTTTCGAAATTTTCCATTTACTTGTACTGTAAAACATTGACAATTCTAGGTCAACCGCAAGTACCCTATCGGTTTTTCATCTAGTATCACAAAATTTGGCAAAAAGCAAATTAGGTTAGCTTAAAGCACTAATAAAGGAACACTAAAAAATAAAGAAAGTTGAAAATGAAAGAGTGTACCCATATTTATAATGTGTACCTAAAAATTAGTACGGAACCAGTAGTGCAGTTACAAATCTATTGAGTTAGGAATGGCGTAGAAACATTTTATAGTAGAAGAGTTTTGTAGGTACCTACAACCAATAATAATATTATGTTTATTACATTTAATAATTTGTTAAGTATTTCTTCCCCGTATTGATATGCGCAATGTTCTAAGACTTATAAGGAATACAAAGCCCAATAATATTATGTTATAATATCCCTCATAAAGCTAAGCAACATGTAACTGCAAATTAGAACGCTAAAATATAATTATTATCCTTATTCCTTCAGGCTAATTGATTTGTGGTTTACAGCACAAAATACCGAGAGTAAAGAAAGTAAGTCTCATACATTGCTCGAGCGACGCATATAAAGACATAGCTGTTGCACACGGCATATTTTTAACGGCCCGGTTGACGCGCAGATGACCTGCGCTAACGCACTTTGAACGACATTCAGACGCAGATAGTAAACCTCTGTTGTGACAGTTCAAGGATTTAATGGCGCTGTAAACGCACATTTGTACCAATGCAAACTTGCTGACACGACGATAGAGACGCGTAGTTGGGTAAAAACCGGGCAAGAACATGTCGGATCATGCTGAGTATAGGGCTCCACAGCCTTGAATAATTGCATCAGCAGAAGAGCGTATGTTTATGGCACTTACGCCCTTATGTTGAGAAACGCAGTTTTCCAGCAATAGTTCAATCGCTCACAAGTTAAATGGGAGGACACAATTTATGCAACTTTCGGAGCGATTATTTCCAAAAATATTCACTCAACAATAAAAAAATTAGAAACCTTAATTTTTGTTTTTAAATACTTGTCGAATAATGTGCCCCACGTTGATGTTTAAAAAAAACATGTTACATGTATGGAGTGCGGCTATTACAAGACACTTTTCCATCAAATTTCAATAATATTCATTTAGTTTTCTTTTAGTAAAATGCCTGTGACATACGGACGGACAAACAGACAGACAGACGGACATTTCGAAACTTAAGGATTCCGTTTTCTACTCCCTAATCTCACGTAAATTTCACATTTGACTCAACACTCGTGAGTGTGAGTAGCAATGAATGTCAAAATCTACTTAAAATGATTTCCTGCGAAAAAAAATACTTGAGATTTGCCGATAGTCGTTTTTATGGTTTTCGAGGGCGCTAATGCCGATAGAGAAGTCAAAATACAAATCCAAGATAGCGGCTGAAGAACCTATTTTATTAAATAACTAGTTATTTTTATTCGATTGCTAAACAATATACGAGATAGAGCTATAGAACCAATTAAACAATAAAATATAACAACTAGGTACACTACTACTACAAACTTGAAGAGTGACAGTCAAGCCTAGCGCCATAATAGACCGTAGGTATTAATTTCAACAATTAGGCCTAGTTTACACATTTCTACTGTCCTTTAGGTATGACTCCCTTTGGTCTCTCGTTCTCGGCAAGCTACGCAGGTTTTCCGAGAGCGATGTTAATGTATGCGGTGCTTCAAAGTGTTTGTATGAAGTGTACCTTCTGTAATCTCGATATTTTGCTTATGGTATATATTTAAATGCTATGTATATAACCTATATGGTACATAAGTACCTACACAGGTTGCTATATATGGCAATAAATGACTACATACTTTCCCATTTCAGCCAACTGTATAACACATTAAATGATCGACTGCTTTAACCTTCTACAACTGTCGCGGTAGTCTACTGGATACCACATATCACAAAAACATGTATTACATCGTTATTTTTAAACTAGTTGACCCACGCAACTAAGTTTGCGTAAATTATTCCCGATTTTGAAACATTTTTCATTGCTGCTCCAATCCTATTGGTCGCAGCGTAATGTTATGTAGGCTATAGCCTTCCTCGATAAACGGGCTTTCTGACAGTAAGTTCGTGAGATTATCACGTTTAAACTAACAATCAAACTCTTCAGCTTAATAATTATAACAAGTATATAATTGTTGTAATACAATAATACGAAATATCGTATTACAAACATGAACGAACGGCGTCAACTGAGCTTGTGGCTGATATATATAGCCCTTTGCAGTGGTTGGGGTCTACCAATCTACCACATCAGTGATAACGTCAGTTTTTGGTAACCTACCACGACAGTAAAATCGTAAAAACAATACCGTCTCAATTCATTTTTTTTTTATTGTGCTAAACATGGGTTCATATTGTGTTAGTAGATACATTAGGTACTGCTCAATCCATATTTTACCGTTGTGGTGTGCAAATTTTAATAAAACAATATCATATAATATAAAAGAATTACAATCATTATCAAATGAAGATGAGAGTATTGAGCATTAAAGTAGGTAAGTCACATAATGTGAAATACTCTTGAAGTGAGTATTTCGATGACAAAACATAACTGACGTGCATTTATTTAGTAGAAGATTACGTAGTTCCTTTTCGAATTTACAATTTTCTTCAATATCCCTAAATGCTGCCGGTAGATGATTAAAAAATTCGGGCAAGTGCATGTCGGGCCACGCACAAGGTAGGGTTCCGTAGTCCCCCGTCCGAATAATGCGGCTTATGAAATGGGTTTTCTGTTGTTTTTGTTTCATGCTACTTACAACGTTATATATGTATTTATCAATGGAATCCGTACGAAAATTTTGTTACTTCTCACTCGTTAAGTTAGAAAGCCTACTTAGCTGTGTTAATTTCACTATATATAGGTACTACTACCATATTTTTTTTCACATATCCGACATCAATCAATAAGCTGGCAGGGGGCGACGACTCTTACAAAAATTTGCACTTTAAAGCTCAATTGTTTATAAGGCCACAGATGTACAAACTTTTATGCAAATAAAGAATATATGATTTATTTCATAAACATATAAGGATTGTCAAGACTATTTTTCGATTAAGGGATCCCTTAATCGAAAAATAGTCTTGACAATCCCTAAATGTTTTTAAAAGACCTATCTAATGATACCCCACATCATGCTGAAGTGAGAAAAAAAATCACATCCCTACTTTACATATAGGGGAGGTACAAAAAAATCCAAAGCAGTTAATAAATCGTCGTCTTCCTGCCTTCTAATATGACGAAAGAGGGTGGAGGCTGACCTTTGCGTCATACCCGTGAACGGGTGCTACTTGAGTCGGCCTTATCATCTGTAACTTATATTTTAGAATAAATCGTTTGTTTTTCAGCCTAATATAATTTTTTTATACGACTAATCTAATCGCACTGTTATACCTAGCAACTGAAGGCAAACTGCTAAGTTGCATATATAATATAGAAGAGTCAGCAGTTTTGGCTCTGGGAGGATGCACTAGGCATCGAGACAGGCAGATAGTTTTGAAGAGCGGTCCGGGTCGGTCGTACTAAATCCTTGTACTTAAATTCTAGTTCCTAAATTCTATCTCATATACTATTTCAATATACTTTAACCTTGTGCTCATATAAAGTATTTTTTTTAAAAACCTAATTCCAAAACCCCGTATAACATTTGGTGGCAGCGGTGGGATACCGAAAAGCGCTACGTACCCGAGTATACGTCTTCGGAATATCCCAAAGTGAAAAGTGCAAAAATTTAGGGGTCATTTGTACAATTTCAAATAAGTGTTTCGAAATCAGTGTACCAGTGTAAATCACGCATACGCGCACAGTGCAATCGGGTAAACTACAAGCCCGATTCCATCTTCAATACGAGCAAGGGTGCTCGTATCCATCCATTGGTCGTGCCTGTACATCAATCTCTGGTGGAACCGAGATGACGAGCTTCGTGCAAGTTCTAATATTCGCCGTTGGAATATTTCTGTGAGTGACAAATACTTACAACTTCTACGCCTGAAAAACTTTAAAAACTACGTTTTATGTTGTGTGAACTCAGAGTTTTGTTCTATAAATAATTTCTTATATGATATCATTAATCCTAGGTACTGTTGTAATATTCAATAATTCCCTGTATCTGCCCGCCTACGATTTGTTTATACTTAACATTCTCAGACAGGGCTATGATAAGCTCTCGCCGCTACTGCTAACTTATAGTTGAGACGGCTATAACACATTTATTTCTATTATTATTGTTTTGTATGATTAATTTTAAGTCACATAATGTCGGATAAAGAGAATCCCAGTGTTTCCAAAACCACACCAGCGCAATCTCAAGAGAAAGCAGAACTTAAAAAAGAAAATCCTGTCGTTTCAAAAAAAACTACCCCAGATCCACCCCAAGAGAATGTAGGGCTTAATGTTTTGTTAAAATTTATCAAACCCTTTGACGGGTCTAGAGAAACCTTGAATTCTTTTCTCTCAAATTGTCAAAGTGCTTATAGTATTGCGAATGCCTCACAGAAACCCATTTTGTTTAAATATATTTTAAGTCAACTCACAGGCAAAGCTGAAACGACATGCATCATAAAAGAGTTCGAAAATTTCGAACAACTACTAGAGTTTCTAAAACAGCAATTTGGGGAAAGAAAACACTATGCCCACTTGCTTTCAGAACTTCAGGAATGTAAACAAGCCCATTTAGAAAGCGTAAATCAATATTCCCTCAGAATAGAAACATGCCTTGCCAAACTCCTAACGGAAATCAAAATCATGTACCTTAAATCAAAAAAATCAGAACTCGCCGGTCGAGTGTCAGCTATGGAGGACCTCGCACTGCATACTTTTGTCGTTGGCCTTCAACCGCGATTGTCACAAATAGTTAGATGTCGCGACCCTCTTACATTAAATTCAGCCATCAACTTTGCGGTCGCGGAGGAAAAAATAATGTCTGGTCTCATAAGAAAGCCCACACAAAATAGTTCCAATGAGAGACCAAGATTCACATCTCGCCCTAATCGTTTTCCAACTCCTCAAACCTCACGATTTGAACATCCAAAGAATGCTCATACCAGCGATGTTGTCTGTCGTTACTGTAAGAACATAGGCCATACAATTGAAAACTGTCGCAAACGACAATATAACAATTCCAAAACACAATCTAACGCCCAGACACCATCTGCCCGTCAGAATAATCCCCAACCGAGTCCTCCTCGTAGAACCTTCAACGTTCAATCTGATGATGCTGGATATGATGAAACTGATAGTAATAATTTAAACGAATAAAATTTCCGGATAGGTATCGCTCTGGAAATTACCATAGATTTAAAGCCGATACACCAAGATTCACTGTATCCACTGTTTCCAAGATCCATCATCATCGTACTAAATCAAATCCACTGAATCCACTGTATCCACTGAATCCTGTCACTACTAAATCAAATCCACTGAATCCTGTCAATACTAAATCAAATCCACTGAATCCACTGTATCCACTGAATCCTGTCAAAACTAAATCAAATCCACCGAATCCTGTCAAAACTAAATCAAATCCACTGAATCCTCTGTATCCACTGAGTCCTGTCAATACTAAATCAAATCCACTGAGTCCTGTCAATACTAAATCAAATCCACTGAATCCACTGTATCCACTGAATCCTGTTACTCCTAAATCAAATCCACTGAATCCATCACTGAATCCACTGTATCCTGTCAATACTAAATCAAATCCACTGAATCCATCACTGAATCCACTGAATCCATCACTGAATCCACTGTATCCACTGAATCCTGTCAATACTAAATCAAATCCACTGAATCCATCACTGAATCCACTGAATCCATCACTGAATCCACTGTATCCACTGAATCCTGTCAATACTAAATCAAATCCACTGAATCCATCACTGAATCCACTGTATCCACTAAATCCTGTCAATGCTAAATCATCAAATCCACTGAATCCTGTGAATACTAAATCAAATCCACTGAATCCTGTTACTAAATCACCAAAATCTGTTACCAAAACACTAAATTCCATCATTGATCCAATCACAACGGCTGGAGATCCGTTCCCTTCAACTTTTGAACACACTCATTCTCCGAACCTGAAACACAATAAAACAAAACATCTTAAAATTTACGAAATCAGAAGAAATACAAATAAACGTTACTTACCTCATGTTAGAATTCAAACCCCTGTAGCCGAGCGAGCATTATCTTTTCTAGTAGACACTGGTTCCTGTGTGAGTTTGCTGCAATTAAACTCTATGACTAAAATGCCAAAACTAAGCGAGAATATAATCACACTTAAAGGAATCGACCCTGGTGACGACGTTACGCCTACGATGGGTAGTTTTATGATGCAAGTATTCAAAAATTCAACTAATTACATGCATGAATTTCATGTGGTCGAAGACATCAGTCTACTTTATGATGAAATTATTGGTAACGACCTTTTGAAAAACTTAAAATGCCAAATCGATTACAACGAAGGAGTCCTACGTATAGAAGATGATTCAATCAAGCTAAATTTCGCTGAACCATTATATACTATTCCCCCTAGGTCAGAAACTGTTATTGAATGCACAGTCAGTAACCCACAAATCCAAGAAGGCATAATCCTAGATCAACATATTTCTAAATCATTACTAATCGCGAATTGTATAGTTAATGTGAAGGAAAACAACCGCATTAATATCACCATCGTCAACGTCTCTGAAGATCCCGTTGTACTTCACCCTAATCTAAATCTTACCCTAGAACCATTAGAATTGAAATCCTGTATGTCTCTTTCACAATCACAGTCTCTTTCCAATACCTATGCTAGAACTAACAAAGTCCTCAAACAACTCAGAATCTCCCATCTCAATTCTGAAGAAACAAGTGCACTGTTACAAGTCTGTTCCGAATATTCCGATATCTTTCACCTTCCAGAAGACCAACTCTCGTTTACTACTACCACAGAACATAAAATTCGAACTAACACTGAAACTCCTATTCAAACCAAAACCTATAGATTTCCAGAATGTCACAAAAAGGAGGTAGAGAACCAGATGAATAAAATGTTAGAACAAAATATCATTAAACCTTCTGTCTCCCCCTGGTCTTCACCCATCTGGGTCGTTCCCAAAAAATTAGATGCTTCGGGACAACGAAAATGGAGAGTCGTAATAGATTACAGAAAACTAAACGATATCACTATTGGCGAAACGTATCCAATCCCTCAAATTACTGAAATACTAGACCAACTCGGAAAAAGCCAATATTTCACAACCCTTGATCTAGCCTCAGGATTCCATCAAATACCAATTTCCGCTGAGGATGCTCCTAAAACAGCCTTTTCTATACCACAGGGTCATTTCCAATTCACAAGAATGCCATTTGGACTTAAAAATGCCCCCTCAACTTTTCAAAAACTAATGAATACATGTCTCTCAGGTCTACAAGGTTCTCGCTGTTTCGTATATCTTGATGATATCGTCTGCTACTCGCCAGATCTATCCAGCCATATCTTTAACTTATCCAAAATCTTCGAAAGACTTCGGAATTATAATCTCAAGTTACAACCAGACAAATGCGAGTTTTTATGTAGAGAAGTCGCGTATCTTGGTCATCTCATAAATAGAGACGGAGTAAAACCAAACCCAGAAAAGATAAAAGCCATCACAGAATTCCCAATACCAAAATGTCCAAAAGACGTAAAATCCTTCTTAGGACTCGTTTCATATTATCGACGATTTATTCCCGACTTTTCAAAACTGGCTAAACCTTTAACATCTCTTCTCAAAAAAGATGCACTCTTTGAATGGAAAAATGAACAGCAACTAGCTTTCGAAACTCTTCAAATGAAACTCACTACATCACCGGTCTTAGCATACCCTGACTTCTCGAAACCGTTTTTACTCACATGCGACGCCTCAAATTTCGCTGTATCCGCCATTTTGTCCCAAGGGCAGATTGGAAAAGACCGCCCTATCGCATACGCCTCTCGCACACTTAACAAAGCTGAATGCAATTACAGTGTCACTGAGAAGGAATGCCTTGCCATTGTCTTCGGAACAAAAGCCTTTCGTCCCTATCTCTACGGATACAAGTTCACCATAATTACTGATCACAAACCACTTCAATGGTTATTCAATTGCAAAGATCCTGGTTCGAGACTAGTCCGCTGGCGACTTAGACTAGAAGAATTTGACTACGATATTGTTCATAGGAAAGGTAAGACTAATACTAATGCAGATGCACTGTCCAGATTCCCCGTCAACCCAGTTGACAATGAAGGTTCACCCTCGCTGGATCTATTATTACCAGACTCTATCGAAGAGGCCGATTATCAATTAGAAGATCCTCTTTTACCATTACTATCTCCTATCCCTTTCTCATTTAATAATGATGACTTACTAAATCAAAACCAAAATACTAATCCTGATTTGAATATTACTCCCAATCCAACTTCAGAACTCCCAATAGTTCAGAACGAAGAACCACTACTAGATCTGGGACATGACTTAGGTATTAGCCCTAGAAGCGACTCAAACCAAAACCTTCAAGACCTCAATGTTCCCTCTCCAATAGAACCCAACTCACAACTTGATACTCAATCACAATCCAATATCCCAAACAACGACGATTACTCCAAATTTCTAAAATCAATCAAAAATAAAGATACTATTTCCAATACTATACTAAAAGAACACAACGAAAACCTGCTAAAATCTACATGTAAGACTATCTTAATTCCCACGTCTATGGATCTAGATGAATGTAATCCCTATATTCCTGAAATTTTATCCCATAATACAAATAGAGAAGAAATCCTAAATGCTGAATTCGAACCGTATTCCTTCTTAAAGACAAAATATGAAGACAAAATCGTTTACCTTCTATTCACTAAAGTCCATCACTTCGACGAATCCGCCTATCCGGCTATTTACGACACTCTGAAAAAAGTAAGAGACTCAATTTTACAATCCAACCTTCTAAATCAATCTACTAACCTAACTACCGATATCGCGATCTCCGACTTTAAGAATCCATTCGATCAACATTCTTATACTAAACTCTATAACATATTAACTTTCCTATTTCATAATACCAAAATCCGCATACATGTCTATTTAAATAAAACAATCTATCCAACCTTGAGCGAAAGACCTCGAATAATGCGAGAAAATCATGACATCCCAATAGCGGGTCACTTAGGTTCATCACGTATGTATAATAGAATTCGGGATCAATACTACTGGAAAGGAATGAGAGGAGATATAGAAGATTTCGTTAAAAAATGTAGACTATGCCAAGAAAACAAAGCCTTAAGAAGGTTAAATAGAGCCCCTATGGAGATCACTAGTACATCTACTACACCTTTTCAGAGAATCGCCATAGATATTGTAGGACCTTTGCCAGAATCTGGCCCTGCCAAACTCAAATATATCCTTACTATTCAAGATGACCTTACCAAATTCTCTACCGCCTATCCCATTCGAAGCACGACGGCTGAAGAATCGGCAGACTGCCTAATCCATTTCATTTCCCTATTTGGAATCCCTAAATCAATCCTCACTGATCAAGGCACAAATTTTACCTCAGACCTCTTTAAGGTCACATGCCAATTCCTGAAAATAAAACAATTATGGTCATCACCATACCACCCTCAAACTCAAGGAGCCTTAGAACGCAGTCATTCAACCCTCAAAGAATATTTGAAATCATTCACGAATGAAAATCAAGACAACTGGCCTACATATGTTTACACTGCAATGCTCACTTATAACACCACTGTACACTCTACTACTCGATTTACTCCACACGAATTGATATTCGGACATAAACCACACATCCCAAGTTCTGTATACGAACCTAGTCCGGGCACAACTTACTCAGATTATATAAAAATGTTACAACACAAATTGAAATACACTACGGAGAAAGCATTAGAAAACATCCTAAAATCTAAAGAATCGTCCAAAACTTATTACGATTCGCGAACGAGAACACCTCCACAATACAAAGTTGGTGATTATGTTTATCTTAAGAATCACTTGAGGCTACGGAAAGCGTTATCGCCCGTCTGGAAAGGGCCTTATAAAATCATTTCAGTTCATGACAACCATACAGTCACTCTACTCATCAACAGACGACATATCACACACCATTTCGACGAAATTAAACCAGCGGAAACGACACAACATTTAAGTGATTAACAAAACGATTATTATCTGTTTCATTTCTCTTTCAGCACGACAGTCTATGCTCAACAAGACTTTATCAAGCCATACCCTTCCAATTCAGGAATATACTTCGACAGTATTGGAAAACTTAAAATAATCAAGGGTGATTTAAATATTATTAGTTATATAGATATATCTTATATAAAGCCACATTTAACCAACATAAACGAAATTCTAGGAACCTTAAGATATGCATGTCAACATTCTAGTGGATCTCACTGCCAAGAACTACTATCACCTTTATCAGTCCGCTTTAATGATGTCTGTCGCGAATATGATTCTATTTCTCATTTAATTTCCAAACGCAATAAGCGATCCGCGTGGTTTGGCGGTATAGGAACCGTGTTCAAACACGTTTTTGGCACTCTCGATGAAGATGATGCTACGAAATACGATTCTGCTATAGAATCTGTTCAAAACGACCAAAAGAAAATGGCAGAATTAATTAAACAAAATATAATAATTACTACTTCCACATTAGATTCCTATACAAAGGTAATAACTAAACTAAAAACTAATCAAGAAATAGTTAGCAACTCACTTAGTGTACTTCTAAATCAAATAAATAATATGACTGAAATGTCAAACACGTTAATTATAGAAACAAAAGTTCACTCCATACTTATGAGCTTGGAAAGTTCTTTACTTACATTATCATTCCAGTTAGAAGATTTGACTAATGCAATAATGCTCAGTAGTCAAAACATACTACATCCGAACATATTATCACCTGCGCAATTATACCAGGAACTAATTGATAACGACAGGCATCTGTCTCGAGACACTGGGATTCCAATCTCTCTAAGTTTAGATAACATTCATATAATTCTAAGTATTTCTAGTGTATCATGTTACTACTTTAATAATAAGCTAGTGTTTGTTTTACATGTACCTTTAGTCACTATTGACGAATTTAATCTGTATCATAATCTTGCATTGCCTACCCCTCATGAAATTGATGACTCTAATACCTTTAGTTTAATTTTACCCTCTAGTTCATATACTGCTATTTCTAAGGATAAGCTAAGTTTTTGTAATCTAGATAGTTTAGATAGGTGTAAAACGATAAACTCTGAGTTCTACCTGTGCGAAATACATTCGGTTTTATTATCTACCGGTAACCCTACGTGTGAAAGTGAACTGTTAACAAAGACAATCAGTGCTATACCAATTCAGTGTGAGACCAGATATATAGTCGGCGAATTAGACATTTGGAAACCACTTATAAACAATCGGTGGATCTTTGTGCAATCTCGCCCGAGTAAAATCTCTATTGAGTGCGGTGTTTCCGAATTACGGGAAATAATAGTGTCCGGTACCGGTGTATTAAACATTCCAAATCAGTGCACGGTTTATACGAAAAGTGTAAGACTTATATCGACAAACAATGCCTTAAATATAACTATTCCTAGCCCTAGTTTAGATTATAGCATTATAAATGACTCATGTTGTAAATTGACCAATAAAGATACAAAATCAAACATGATTTTATCTCCTACTTTACTACAAAATATTGATCTGGATGATCTAACTACTAACTCAAGAAACGACAAGCTATTCCACGAATTAAATGAAATCATCCAAGAAAAACCCATTCTAGCAAAGTATGAGACCCCTCATTTTGTATTTACCTCTGTAATCTCTTTAATAGTTATATCCTTTGTAATGTTTAAATTAATTAAGTTAAGTTTTGTATTTTTCAAACATTCTCGTAAACCTAAGTTTAATGTATCTTTTGTAAAACCGACTCGTACCGAAGATACCGATAATCCGCATATTGACGAATCACGTTGCAACTCGGAAATCGAATTACCCCGATTAAGAGAAATAGTCTAAAGCCTATTCTGAAATTCGGCCTTTCCCCCAATTTCAGTCTTCTGCGGGGGGTTGTTATACCTAGCAACTGAAGGCAAACTGCTAAGTTGCATATATAATATAGAAGAGTCAGCAGTTTTGGCTCTGGGAGGATGCACTAGGCATCGAGACAGGCAGATAGTTTTGAAGAGCGGTCCGGGTCGGTCGTACTAAATCCTTGTACTTAAATTCTAGTTCCTAAATTCTATCTCATATACTATTTCAATATACTTTAACCTTGTGCTCATATAAAGTATTTTTTTTAAAAACCTAACCACATCCACACAGTGCGGCAGATTATACAAAAGACCCAGGAGTATAATCAGCCCCTGTGTCTAGCATTCGTGGACTATGAGAAAGCCTTTGACTCGATTGAAATCTGGTCCGTTCTGGAGTCTCTGCAGCGATGCCAAGTAGATTGGCGATATATCGAAGTGATGAGATGTCTCTACGAAGCCGCCACCATGTCCGTCCAAGTACAGAATCAGCAAACAAAACCTATACCATTGCATCGAGGAGTGAGGCAAGGGGACGTTATTTCCCCGAAACTGTTCACAAATGCAATGGAGGATATGTTCAAGACGCTGCACTGGAAAGGGCGGGGCATCAACGTCAATGGTGAATACATTTCTCACTTGCGATTTGCAGATGACATTGTCATCATGGCGGAAACGCTGCAGGACCTACAACGGATGCTGAATGACCTGGCTGACTCCTCTGTACGCATCGGCCTACGGATGAACTTGGATAAAACCAAGGTCATGTTCAATGAACATGTACTACCGGAACCGATAGCGGTGCACGGCGCCGTTCTCGAAGTTGTTCAAAAATATGTGTACCTAGGGCAGTCATTGCAGTTAGGTAGAAACAACTTCGAGGACGAGGTGAACAGGAGAATTCGGTTGGGTTGGGCAGCGTTTGGTAAGCTACGTCAAGTCTTCTCATCGTCGATCCCACAATGTCTAAAGACTAAAGTCTTTAATCAGTGCGTCCTACCCGTCATGACATACGGAGCCGAAACGTGGACACTGACGGTACGGCTGGTCCACAAGTTCAAAGTCGCTCAGCGGGCTATGGAACGGGCTATGCTCGGAGTTTCTCTTAGGGACAAAATCAGAAATGAGGTGATCCGGCAGAGAACCAATGTTATCGACATAGCCCACCGGATTAGCAAGTTGAAGTGGCAGTGGGCTGGCCATATTAGCCGAAGAACCGACAACCGTTGGGGTAAACGAGTTCTTGAGTGGAGACCGCGGCTTGGCAAACGTAGTGTAGGACGCCCTCAAGCCAGGTGGAGTGATGATATACGCAAAACGGCTGGCAGGAGCTGGATGCGAGAAGCCGAAGATAGAACAAAGTGGCGTGCAATTGGAGAGGCCTATGTCCAGCAGTGGACTGCGATAGGCTGATGATGAAAACCCCGTATAACAGCACGTTATCGCAAATAGGTCAAAAATTTCATATTAATTTTCGTTCGAATATGGAATCGTGTACGTTCAAAACCGCATGACATAATACTATTAAATTGTTTACTAGAGCGCTGTGTTCCCGTACAGTTGTGTATAAAGTGGCTTTGGTGACACTAGTGCAGGAAACTTGGAATTATAACAATAAAGAGGCATTAAATAGCGATGCAACGATACGCAGCAATAACCCTGGTGATGACAGTTCTTATCAATATTTCGTCAACATCATTCTGTGAAAAATTACAGCAAAAATATTGTAAGTACACTAATGTTACTTGAACTACAAGAATGTTCCTGTGATGATGTCATAACGTCTTGTTCAATACAATTGGCAAACAACGGCTCGTTGAGGACAATAAATTAAATAATATTAGTGCTGATCTTAAAACATTATACTGTTTTGTTTATGACTTACGGCTGAAATTTAAATGTGATAGTAATTGTTGGTTAAATGTAGGTTATTGCGATAATAAAAGGTAGTATATATCCCTCCCCACTCTTCGCACTTATATACCAAAACAAAGACCTTTTATTTATTTTTAATTCATCGACAATTTTTTAATTTTTTTAGAGCTAACTTTAAACCTGGCGCTCTTTTACATATACACTTAAAAGAACACGTGTTTTGGCGCGATAATAAAATCAAAACAATACAGATCTTACTTCAAAATATTTTACACCTTAGGGGATAAACTTCGTACTTACATGACGATTTTAAAAGAGTGGTCCATTTTAAACTTAAAGTTTTCTAAAAATCATACAGTTGGTTTTGCGAAATAGAGATAGGTATTTGAGTTTGACAATAGAAAGAGTAGAAATAAGACTAGCTGTCCCGCACAAATTTGTCTGCGTAAATTTTCCCCGTTTTTGAAACATTTCTCATTGCTGCTCCACTCCGGTTGGCCGTAGCTTGATGTTATATAGCCTATAGCCTTTCTCGATAAATGGGCTATCCAAGAGTGAAAGAATTTTTGAATTGGGACCAGTACTTCCTAAGATCACCGCGTTCATACAAACAAACAAACTCGTCAGCTTTATATTATTAGTACAGATACCTACTCGTTGACCCACGCAACACACAATGTTTTTACTTGTACCACAGTCATGTATTTACTTTAAGTTTACATATTAGGTACCTAAGTAGGTACCCATCTATACTAATATTATAAAGCGGAAGAGTTTGTTTGTTTGTTTGTTTAAACGCGCGAATCTCAAGAACTACGGGTCCGATTTGAAAAAATCTTTTTTTGTTGGATAGCCCATTTATCGAGGAAGGCTATAGGCTATATAACATCGCGCTACGACTAATAGGAGCGGAGCAGCGACGAGAAATGTTGCAAAAACGGGGAAAAATTACGCATACGAAGTTGCGCGGGACAGCTAGTATATCATAAATTTTCAACGAAGTATTAGTATTACTAGTAATTTTTCCTCATTTACAAGTGAATAGAAAATTAATTTAACAGCTCAATTTCTCAGTAATAAAATAGATAATACTGGCACTTTGATTAGTAAAAATAAAACATTGAAGATAAATCATGTATGTAGGTACCTATAACGACCAATGCTCAAATTGTTTTAAAGATTATAGATTTAAACTAGCAATGTGGAATTGTGAGTCCCACATTACTAACAATCCTGTTAACCCCTCCAGCTAAGCTTAATGGCTTGGTTAGGAGTAGGTTCACGTTGGTAGTATAATAGGTAGGATACAAACTCACAACCAACCGATTGCGAGTCCGATACCTCGATTGCTATCCGATACCACTATTAGCATCGTTTATAATTCAATTCTGAAAAATACATAGGTACAAGTAAAGCACATGTACTCATCGTACACGAAAAGATACTCTCAAAACACCTCGGTATAGAGTGGTCTGAAATGGTCCTATATTTGGAGTCATTGAACTCGTTTCTACGAAGCACACAAACTACTGAAAATACAAAATAGGTCTGAGAATACGAATTTTTTTTTTAAAGATAACTATCAATGTGGGATTTTACCACCATTCCTAGCAATCCTGTTAACCCCTCCGGCTAAGCTCTATGGCTTTTGTTAGGAGTGGGCCCACGTCGGTAATATAATGGCCAGGATTCGAACCCACGACCTCACGATTGCGAGATCGATGCCTTTACCATTAGGCTACGGGCGCTTGAATAGGGGCTATATTGATAGGGGAGAGGTGTCATGAAAGAGACACGTAATGAAAGGGACAATTCAGATAACTAGTAAATTAAACTTGCAACCCCAATGCAATGCTGCCTCTGTGGCGCAGTGGGAGTGTGTCCGACTGCTACGCAAGAGGTCCCCCAAGTCCTGTCTCAGACCACTTTATCCCGAAGGTGTTTGTAGACCCCGTTTATGAACAATGTCTACATACCTAGTAGGCCATAAATTCTGTTTCAAATAAAAATGCATTTTTTTTAATGAAGTAAAACTTATATGTACATATTTAATAAAGTCTGAGCAAAAAATAAAAACTAATTTTCTATTCAAAATGGCCACCTTTGGCTTTTATACAAGCCATTAATCTGTCGAATCTATGGATTTACGCACTGTTTCCATAGGACACTCGCCACAGCTTGCGCCAGAGATTTTTTTTAACAGACTCAATGTCACCGTGTCGCTTAGAGCAGGCCATGTCAAAAGCTGACCATAGTTTGTAGTCTAAAGAGTTGAGGTCTGGGCTAGATGATTTTTTTAGAAGTGAACACAACAATCACGAACACGAAAAAATATGTAAAATGGCGCGGAATCGAAAGAACTTTTAAAAATAATAAACGCGTTCCAAATTCAAAGAAATTAGAAAGATGAAAAAAGTAAAGTTTTTATGTAACAGTATTTATGGCCGGACTAGTTATATGTGCGTTGCTTGTAGTACGTATTTCTGAGAATTATATAATTTATATCAATTAAGTGTTAGATTACCTACACGTAGGCGAGTCACGGGAAACAATTCGTTCAAAATATTGTTATCGCTTCGAAACATACTCAAGTCGTGGAACTAAGATAAGAATACCAATAATAACAAAATTATTCACTCAGTAAAGTCATAAATTAAATTATTTGTTTGGGAGCTTTGGAACAAATTGGGATGGCCCAATGGTAATAAAAACAACGATTGATAAGAAATATGTTTTAATAAAGGCCGATAAACGCGTAGTAGTTGTATTGATTAATGTATATACTGGCCTGTTGGTCTAGTGGTTAGTGACCCTGACTGCTAAGCCGGAGGTCGTGGGTTCGATCCCCATCCAGAATAAAACTTTGTGTGATGCTCATCACAAAAAGTTTTAAGTCGATGTTTTTTTTTTTATAATAAAAACAGTCCATTAAAAAGAAATAAAAAAACATTCCTAGTAACTATTGCAACATGCACTCAGTTTACACACGTTTTTATCCAGTGATCCAACACAGCCGTAATCTGACCTAATGCGTATTTTTCGTTTACACTATTTAAGGTTTTAAATGAGTTTTTTGATTAGTTGAAAATTGCATAAACCGTGTCCGGGGGGGGGGGGGTCATGATTTATGATATCCTTATCTTTTGAACCGTGTGACCAAAAAATATGTAATATATCTATGTATATAAATTCAAAAGATAGCGCTATACAAATGCTTTAAACTAAAATTATTTGGGACATGATTTACCGTCGGATATACCATCATTAAGTTATTACCGAAAAACTGCGTTTCTCTACAAAAAGTCGTAAGTGCAACATACGCTCTTCTGCGGGGGATTGCCCTAGCAGAAGAGCGTATGTTGCATTTACTTTACTCAATATGAATAATTGTATTCAAATTGGATTTTTTCATACGGCAACGGCTCCGGAACCCGACACTGAGCATGGTCCGACATGCTCTTGCCTGGTTTTTAAAAATGTCATACCCCTCCTCGCCTCGGAGAGCACGTTAAGTCGTTTGTTCTGCTCAAATCTCTGTTCAGTCGTGTCGGATTGCCGTCCCATAGGACTATGACAATGAGAGAAGAAAAAGTGCACTTCTGTTTGCGCATACACTTGGGCACTATAATAATATGCTGCGCAGTTTATTTATGTATGTTTGGAAAGCCAACAGCAAATAATAATTATATTTGAAACGTAAGTTAAATGCAACAGTTAGTACGAGTAAATAAAAAGTTTTTACTTAAACATAGCTAGCTGACCCGCGCAACTTCGTATGCGTCAATTTTCCCCGTTTTTGCAACATTTTTCATTGCTGCTCCGCTCCTATTGATCGTAGCGTGGTGTTATATAGCCTATAGCCTTTCTTGATAAATGGGCTACCCAACAGAAAAATATTTTTTTCAATTCGGACCCGTAGTTCCTGAGATTGCCGCGTTCAAACAAACAAACTCTTCAGCTTTATAATATTAATATAGATTGATTAAAGATAATATAAATTAGAAGTTTAAATGCTGTAACTGCTTAGTCCAGTCTGGACTAAGCAGTTTCAGCATTGTAAATATTCAGTGTAAATACTTTAGTCATGTTTAGAAGTTACATAAATACTCCTAATGCAATCAGTTGCTGCTGATATGTTCATCAGTAATAACATACTGCTATTTTACGCATTATGTTAAATGGCAATGTGTGTAATTTGGCACATAGTTTTAAGTATTCACTTAATATATTAGTTTAAGGCGATAATATAAATACCTAATGAATTTACTCTAATTATTTTCAATGCGCGAAATGTATCTAACATACTTGGATTCCATACTTGACTAGCGTATTCCAATATGTTTCGTACAAAGGTGCAATACAACATTTTAAATACTCGTATTTTAGCCTCCTTGTAATTACTAGACATACACATTACAAATTCCAATGACTGTGAAGCCTTAGCTATTATATAATCGATATGCTCATCAAATAAGAGTTTGGATTCTTGTACGGTACAGAAGTCGCGAATACTATTGTTCCTTTGGAGAATATGTCCATGTTGGGAACAATCAGAACGAATAATTGTTTTTTTCTTCTGAACGATATTCTTTTTTGAACACTTGATGAGGTTGAGGTTCTAGTTTAATATCTTTACAATATGGCTCTACATGAAAAAGATTGAACTCCAGATCCTCAGCGTTAGCTTCCGATGCAAAACAGAGTAAATGGAAGTGACGAAAGCAGGTATCGATATCGTTTACACATATCAAGAAAAGTAGTGGACCAAGAAGAGAGCCTTATGGTACCCCGTTATGCATGTGCATTATCCAACTAGATACATATTTGTTTATCACAACTGCCTGAGATCTGTTAAAAATATAAGATGAGAACCATCGAAGCAGGTCTCCTTGTTTTTCGCCAACTTCTGATTTATAAATTAGCACGTTATGATCAATTGAAACTATTAAAGATGATTAAATTAGAAATGGTAGAACGCCCCTTGATGAAATCATGCTGTATAAACATAATTGTAAACGACTTTTTCAAATGTTTTTGCCAAAACACTTAATTTTGATATTGGTCTGTAATTTGTGGCAATCGTCTGCCTCTGTTGCGTGGTGGGAGTGTGTCTGACTGCTACGCAAGAGGTCGTGGGTACGATTCCCACACGGGACACAACTTTGTGTGATCCACAAACTGTTGTTCGGAGTCTGGGTGTACTTTGTGTCCGTGACTTGTATGTTTGTAAAAGGGTTTGTACCCTCGAGTCGACTTAAAAAAAACAAAACAAAACTGACGAGTTTGTGATGTGAGTGAATACCAGTCAGAAAGCCTGTAGAAATAATGACGTTTCTTAAAAATACTGTGTAGTAATTTTAGTTACAATAATCTATTGATAGAAACTGAGCGAGAGTGGAGAGGTCTGTCATCAGTCCCACAGAGAAAGTAACTACGTTTTAATCAGTCCGTCTATTTTTAAGTCTGTCACATCTTAGAAACACACGCTGTAAGGTTGCACTTGTATACTTTCAGCACCGATTGAGCGTTACGTCAGTCAACATGGAGAACCAAAGAACATCTCGGTGTACTGGGACAGCGAGCCGGCGCATGCCGCCGCATCACTGCTCACTGCCATCATACGTCATGTACTCGGCTACAAATACGTGCAACTTCTCGAGATGACAGAATCCCTTGGAGAACTGAAAACCGTAACGCCTTGCAACGGAAAGGGAAAATTTGAAAAGTAATTATAATAAGTTCTTAAAACCAAAACTGGTGTTTCTCGTAGTCCTGTTTAAATATAAAAAAAACCACTGAATACAATTTAGGACCCGTACAGAGTTCTAGAACAAAAAAAATTAGAATCAAGAAAAAACATCCCCTTTTGGGGATGTTTTCTCTTGATGAACGTTAAAAAATCAAACACAATAAGTATATATTTTTTTAAGATGACGATGAAGAGACTCTAGTACTAGGGTACAAGCACTGTGTTGCGGGGTACTTTACAAAGATACAACTAAGGACACAACACAACTCAATAATTTATTTACCTCACAAACTGTTGTCCTGTATTTTAAGATTTTCCTCTTTTATACATAGATGCATAGCGCATTAGATATTGTAGAATCTTCATTCTAAATGTGCGTGTAAGCTAGTGTATGAATTTCTTAACGAGTTTTTCGCACCCGATTTTTTATGAAATTTTTACACATATGCAGACCATAATTATCCTAGTTTTAGACTAGTAAGTATGTAATACCAATTAAATCACTTTCATATAAAAAAACGTTTATTTCAGGGTGATATTTTCACTATCATCGTCTTGGGTAAACAAGCCTGCTGTTAGTAAACCGATGAATCCTGGTCTGAAGAAGTTGAAAAGGATGACGGCACTAATGTACCAGCAAGTGCATGTGCACTTAGCAAAAATCTTTCGTGAGAAAGAACAGTGCAAGAACATTACTCAATGGAATTTCTACAACGACATTTCTAAGCTCAAAGATTGTGGCTTTGTCAATCCTGATATAAGGTAATTGGATGGGTGGATTTAATAATCGATTCGTCTGATAATCGATTTTAGTCTCGACAGCTAAACTTATCAGAGGCTCGACAACTACACAGATGATATTATGGTTAAACATTCATTTTTGCATTCTTTATTCTTCTCCAAATACTGTACTAAAGGTGCAAACCGATGACGGTATAACGTGTTCTCCAAGGCACGGTGGAGTGTAACATTTTACGAAAATGATAACCTGTATATAACGATAACGACAGGGGCAACGTTGTTGTATGTCCCAGGTTTCTTCATTTTTTGTTCAGCACTTATGGTTCACTATTACTCCTTATGTCATTCGCCTTAGTCACAGTAAGCAACTATAGTAGGTTAGGGACATAACAACTCATATATCACTCGCTAGCTACAAAATGTACGCAAGTCTTAGGATTTACATTACAGATCTTCTTTCGCTAGCAGTTATATAGCATGAAGTAACTACCTTTTGTAATCTACCAGTGAGTTTACAAAAGACCTCACTCACTGATGGTATCACAATATCAAGTTGCTTTACTACGGTCATCTGATGATCTACATATCAAGAAACTTTCATTTTTTGGACTCCACTATTCGAAAAACTTAAAACAATTTTATTTCTATTTTCAGGAGCGACCATGCTATGAAAATATACCAACTGAACTCAAGCAATAAAACGATGATACAAACTCTAACGCTACTGAATAGATCCTCAATACAGCTCGAACCCAAGATAATAAATCGCACGTCGCTTTCTCAAATGTTTAATACGGACAAAGTCTCATTTTTGTTCATTGATTACGGCATATGGGGAAAAGAGCTGTATATGGAAGAACTAGCCTTGCCTCAGAACTTGCCTGGTGAAAACATTTGGCAAGCGAAATCTCAAGGTACTATTGATATGTATGTTGCTGACGACTGTCTTCTAAAAGTGTTCGCACCTGAACTTTTTTACACGGCATATTGGTTATCACCTACTGTGGAGTCTTTAAAAAGAATAATCGAGGTAGAGACAAGTAAAAAAAGTATTATGGAAGCAGGCTGTGAATGGGCTCTACAAAATAACTCGGAAATAAATGAGTGGACAAAGAAAAAGAAGAAACAACATAAAACATACGAAATCAAAGTTTTTTGTTGCAACAATGATCCTGATTTTAATAAAATCAAACAAACCGTAACTTTCTTAGGTAGTCAAATCAAAAATAAAATATCGAAAAAAGTTAAAATTGGTTTTAGAGTAAGAGGAATGTACGCAAATTGTTCTAAACCAGATGAGGTATTAAATAACTTCAAGCACATCAATGCCTCTCCAGATCTGATTGGAATGATAGTTGGTGATGTAAACAACAAATTGGAAGTAGCTAAAGTCCTCGAAGGATTAAATGCCCCGATATTCTTTTATGATTCATCCGCTTTTAATGTGGCCGCTTTACAAGTGAAAACTACAACTTCCTTGTGGCACCCTAAAGGCAGCTCATTACATCTGAGTCTCGCTCTACATAGATTCATTCTTGAAATGAAATGGAATCGTGTCGCAGTACTTTCAGAAGAGTCTGAGACAGCCAAATATTTGTTCGAAGAACTAACAGATTTGGGGGGTATTTTGCTTCGGAATCACAACATAAAAAACGATTTAACGATATTGGAAGCTGAGAAAGTACTACAGAAATTAGAAGCGGAAAATGCACGAATTTTTTTGGTGAATACAAATAAAGAAATTGCTCATATTATCCTTTCAGCTGCAGAAAGACTTCACATGAATGCAGATAATGATTATGCTCGTATCGTACGAGAGTGGGAACCAACCAATACAACGTATAATATGACACTTTATTCTATATCCTTAGGATGTAGGCATAATACGGATGTTGGAAAATCTGCAGGCTATTACCAAATTCGAGATCAAATTAATACATTATGGCCCGTGGTGTGGCCGACACAAGTTACAGCATTAGCAGACGCAATGATAACGTTGGCTTACGGCTTTGCTGATGTAATTAATAAATACCCACAAGCTAGAGATGACCCCCAAAGTAAACAAGTTATTCAGTAAGTATTACCTGGTTACCTTTTACTTACAATGGATCTCACTTTGTCGAACTGAATTACCACCTCTTCGTAACCTATAGAGTTGAAATTTGATCATATTGCTTCAGTTCCGATGACAATATTTTATGACAGTTGTGTCAGAGTCAGGGGCTGCAAATGCATTTACCACTTATTTTAAATCGGTTTTCTTACTTGATTAACCTACTTTATCTACTCGTAAAATTAATCAACTTAACCCTAAATCATTTGCTGGACCTGACGGTGGACCAGCTTACATCGTAAAGGACTGCATATTTCATGAACCCCTCTTGCATATCTTGAATTTAGCGCTGAAACCAGCTACCTATTCCACTTTGTAAAAAGTATAGTGAGTCACACCTAAGTATGGATCCAAGTCACTAGACAGACAGACCCATAGCTGTACTGTTTACTGTGGCATTAGGTGAGATATATAAGTCAATTGTAAATCGTCATAAAGTAAGACAGATTAACCCCCAATTAAACGAGTATCAGCATGGGATGCGAGCTGCACCATCTACGACCACTTACTTGATAAATTTTGTGGACTTTAAAAAAGCGTTCGATCATGTGCATTATTATGTCTTTTTAAACAAGTGCTCTCAGTCAGGATCCACACCTTATTTATTGAAATTTGTTGCCAGTTATTTCGCAAATCGTACATAGTATGTCCAACTATCGCATTTTTGCTCCGACCAGTATGACACTCGCTCAGGAGTGATTCAAGGCAGTGTTTTGAGTTTAACCTTGTTTTAGATCATGGTCAATGATTTGCCTGGCGACTCGATGTCTCATGTTTGCTAACGATTTGAATCTGGGTAGCTAGGATATTGACAATATAGTTAACTGTGACGTGCGCTATAAACTTGATATCAACACGTCCAAATGCAAAATGGTCACTTAAACTGGACTAGATTACAATATTCTTTTAACTTTAAATTAGCTGGAAAGCCTCTCCACCGAGAAACACAAAAACGAGATCTTGGGTATATATATATATATATATATATATATATATATATATATATATATATATATATATATACTATCTAGCTCGCTGCTTATCATAGATATACAGGACATGCCCTCAATCTTTACAATTAAAGAGAGTGGATTGATCACAAACGCCTTCTGTGGCGATACGCAGGTGAAGGGCACATAAATATCCTCTTAACCGATGAAAAATACCTAGTCCGCCGGACTAAGTATATAGTTATATACATATAAATGATGCGTCGGGATTCTACATGTGCATGTAATGCCAAGGTCGCTAACAATAGGTAAAGCCGGAGAAAAGAACCTGTCAATAAAAACTCGCGGCTACTCTTTTCAAATTGCCAATTTTACAATGTTTGAATGTTTATAAACTTGATATGGGGTTAAGGTGCTGACGCTATATATTTTCTTTAATTTCAGACAATTTGAAAAAAGTTTAGAGGCTGTACCTGTGTTGGGTCTCATCCAGAATTTAAATTATAAGAGTCACTCACTCGGAGAAACCGTCATGTTTGTAGAGAAGTGGTATGGTGATAAACACACCTTTCTGGCACGTTGGCGTGTCAATGCAACCGCCAGATCGGTTCTCGTCGAGCGCGTGGATGACAAGAAACATACCAAGCATCCTCCTCACGATGGCAGTTATAAATGCCTTTTGCAAACTGGTGATCCATACCTACCGACTTGTTACGATGCTTTATTGATATCTGCCGCTTGCTTGTTCGTCATCGTGCCTTGCGTCTTTATAATATCCCACAGGAAACTGAAAAAGAATACACCTAAAATGTAAGTATAACGCATTGCCATGACATCTGGAATTCATCGATACCTGATATCAATAAAAACTTAAAGATATTTTGCATTGCTTTCAGGAAAACTGTTCGTGTTCAAGCAGCAAGGAATGCGGAATGGGAGAAGAGGTCGTGTCTTGTTTATCCTTCGCAGAAAACTGCTCAAAATACCAGTTCAGATTTTGATAGTGGTTTTAGCGAACCTTTATCTGAAACATTTCTTCCGTAACTATCTTGGCACGTTGACTTGAGTCAATATTGAGTTTCTAGGTAGCTTACGCTGAAAACCGTAAGCCAAGAAAGCATTGACTGGTGGCATGCCTATCGTAATAGACATCTGAAAAGAAGTCCGTTATCAGGAGCCCGAAGCAGGCATAAGCAGCCGAAGTCGGAAAGTGCTTTAATGAAAGTGTAAACCACGAAAACCATGTTTCTGTGGAAAGAGTGAAAGAGAAAAAGGTTCGAACTTATTGGGAAGTTATAACGAGAGATGGCAAGGTAAACCAGTGACGGCCAGAGAGCAAATAATAATATAATGTTATCACATACCTAACTACTTACAATCAGGAGAGTGATAATGTACCTTCGTTTACGACTTTTGTATTAAAACCACAATCACACTTACGTGTAGAAAGAGATGGTCAAATTTTTGCAGCGGACTCTCCGTTGTTAATATGGCAAAAATATTGCAACTCATGAAGACAGCGAAAGAGCATTTTTTAAATATATACCGATATTTTAACAAAAAAAAAGAGTGATTAAAATATTGTTAAATTCTAGACTAAAAGTTTGATGAAATTAAATGAACGTAAGTTAGGAAAATAGCGAAGATTAACTTTTACATAATAATTTCAATGAAATTTTCCCTACAAATATGTGTATGTAAATGTTCATAGCTTTGTATGTACCATCAACTGCAAACAAAATTGTTAATTTACCTGATGAACTTCTACAACATATTATGTACCTTTTCGCATTAAATAAATGTAATTGAATCGAAATGATATTTATCCTCAAACTGGAGTATAAATGACATTCCAATGCTTTTCTTTATCTTTAAGGTCAGAACAACATCGTCATATTCAAGGTAAAACCGACTATAAGACGATTTTATATTATTCCTTTTAATTTTGAAATTTGAAGATCTTTGATCTAAACTCTACAAAAAAATATTGAAATATTAATATATAATAATATCTTGGCACAACTAACACAACGCTTTATAAAATTATACATACTACGGGCCTTAATCGCGTGAATAATTTAAATAAAAATATCTTGCTTATAGCCGACGTTTCGATGACGACGTTATCTTCACACTATAGACTTTCTTTCAAAAGTGCAGGCTCAGTAATTTCAAAGCGTTCGTTTTTCATAAACATGACATTAACGGTGAACCTGTACGAGGTTCACCGTCACCGCCTTGATTTTTTTTTCTTGATTGTGTCTGATATTTTATTAGTTGTTCTGCTATTCGAGACGGAGAGAAAAGTCCTACAAATCAAACATAATGAAAATTGGCAAACCCGTTGTTGAGTTTAATATGGTGTAGTACGCACCGTCAGATTACGAATTCAGACGCACTGATATACCACATACCGTTGAGTCTACAGTATCCTTCCTTTAGTTTCCCATGTCCCGTTGCCCATGTGATCTATGTCTCAAAAAAGATAATCGCAAATAATTGCCACAGACATCCAATTAACAAAATTATTTAAGCATTTTTCAAAGGGATTTGTTTGTTTTTACTTGGTATGCTGTTACTCGTAAACTTGTAAAGTTTACTTAGCTGTGATAGTAGGCACGTAATTGTCGTTTTCCATCGACAAATACATTATATCCGTTTGAACTTGTTTGGACAAAAGCAACAAAATATCCTTGACCATTAAATGCACAGTTCCAAACAAAAGTTACACTAACCCTAGACGCGCACTAAGCAACTTTCCTGCGACAGTCAGTTGAACATTATGGCGGTGTATGGGGGCCTACGCACTAAGCAGCCACATCCTACACATCTGTTGGCTGCTGCAGCCAAACAGCCTATAATGCGTGACTAGTCTTAAGAGAGACCTGCTGAACTTTTAGTGTCAAAAGAGTCGATCCACAACATTTTTAATTATCAATTATAACAAAACGCATTGTTACTGGGGGTGTGGTAGTACTGGTGTAGTCCATAAACTTCGAGTGGCGCCTTCCAACTGAACTGAGACACGCCAAAGTCAATCAAAAGTCAATGTCATGTTAACTGTTTTCTTTAACTATCTGTGCACTCGGAATTCTTGCCGGAAGGTCAAACGGTAAATAAGGAATATTATTTGAGTGTGATGCGGCGTTTGAGAGAGAAAACTTTACGATAAAGGCCCTTACTTATCTTCTAATTTTCAATACTTGTGCTCCAGCCATAGTAGAGAGCTTCGTTCTTCCAACAATATGCTTCTTTTATGTCCTGCTCATTCTTCTGGATTCGTCCTCCTTCCTTGTACAGTCTGTTCTACTCTGGAATGCATTGCCCCCCGAAATCAGAATGGCTACTAATCGCTTTAATTTTAAGCTGAAAGTTCGTACACTGTTACTCGATGGTTTAGCTGAATCTCAATGTTAGCCACATAAACTATGTTACGTATGTCTGTATGTTATGAATTTAAGTATATGTTTATTTGTATGTATGTAATGTATTTGAGTATAGTTATGTATATTTGTATGTATGTTATGTTTTCAAGTATACGTATGTGTGTATATATATTTTTTTATTCTATTGTATTCATCTGAAATAACTAGCATTGGCTGTCAACAATCTGCACCTATATAATTTTATGTTACATCACCCAAAGGTTGGCTGGTAGAGAATGCTTTTAGCATTAAGTCCGCCTTTGTACAATATTTTTGTGCATAAAGTTAATAAATACTTAAATAAAATAAAATTTGTGGAAAAAAAAATCTTGGATTTTGCACCACAGTAATGCGCATTCACATAAGGGCATCATTAACTTAAATACCATCGAGCAGCCACCTTATTCCCCAGATATGGCTCCAGCCAACTTCTTTCTTTTTCCTAAACTCAAAGTGTCACTTTGTGGCACCCGTTTTCATTCGAACCACGATTCGAATGAAAGCGAGTGCGTATGAAACGGATCCACTTACAAAAATAACAAAAGAGGTCTTCTGTTATTTTTGTAAGTTGATCCTCCCATTACGCTAATTAATTTAAAACTTGATTATATACTTCACGTACTATTGTTACTTACAATAGTTGTTTGTGTGATGACGGACGTTAAGAATACAAGGGCTACCCCCCGTTCCTCCCGTGGGTCTCGTAAGAGGCGACAAAGGGAAAAATCGAGAAGGTGCAACCAATGCCTAGAATTGGAAAACTTGAAATTAAACCCTATCTGTCTGTAAATCCCGTCTGGTTAGCGTGGTATATAACGGCCCAGTTCCCAATAGTCTTGCTATAGCGGTCGCAGTGACGGTGGGACAGGAATTGCAAAGAATCTGCGGGCTACGGCAGGCTACTATAAAAACTTGACCCTCGTGACGTGCAGCGGACGTAGTCTACGGCTGGATCAGCACCTCGAAGAACTGGAGGTAGAACTAGGTTGCATAAGCTGGCATGTACTGTTAGAGGTCAGTAGGCAGGGAACAGACACATTAATCCTTGGGTCAGGCGACTTATATATATATTATATGACCAAGCGTGAATACTTTAGCGTAGAACGACATGATCAATTTAAATTTACCATATCATTAAATACCATCATTTCACGCTATGATCGGCCATAATGAAACGATTAATTCTACGATCTGAGCACGACATATAACTGCATTAAAACAAACATACATAGAATTACGACGCTTTTATGAAACAGGAGAACAATGGTATCAGTTTGTAAAATATTTTACCTGTTATTACAAGAGTTTATTTATCATAATAACTTTACTGTTATTTATCAAATACCTATTAAGTTTATTTCAAATTATACTACAAGTAAATGTCGGTATATAATATTAATATATTATATAGGTAAGAGTGTGTATCTGCTGTGTGAGCTGACAACGTGATTTTTAGATTATTTCATGAAGATAATATCTTTAGGAGTCCACATATAGACTTCAAGTTCATGAGTGGACTCAAAATAATAAGTCTTGATTTTTTTGAGGCAATGTTATTATCGTTCTTCGAGATCGCTCACTCTAACTATCAAACTGTAACGACTAGGCAATCTATCTCGTCTGGATCTCTGTCTGAAGAGAGAGATAGTGACAGCACTAACAACAGTCAATGTCTTTTTTTTGTGTGGACTTCATTTAGGTACGAAACAGGGCCGGGAATTTCAATTAGCCAGACAATCTAGATCCCTCTGGAGCAATTCCACATTGACGCTCTTTCAATTATTCTGAAGAATTTCACGTCATCAGCGAACATGAAGCATTTAGAGAAACAAAAGCAATGTGGTGTATCATTAGCAAACATATTAAATAGGGCCAATATGAGACCCTTGTGGGACCCCTGACATGGCTTTTTAGGGGTTGGGTCGAAAACCATTTACTACGACAAAAAAGACGCGGTTCTCTAGGTAAGACTTAAGCCAAACTAAAAGGCTACCTGAAATACCGTACGCTGCTAATTTTGGTCAAAAGAATTCTATGGGAGACACGGTCAAAAGCTTTACTGAAATCCGTGTATATCACGTCCACTTGCTAGCCGGAATCAATAGCCTCAGGGTTTCAGTGAAAGTCATTAAATTAGTGCAAGTAGATCTAGAGCTTACAAAACCATGCTAATGGTCGCTCAGAGAATGTCCAAGGTGAGACTGTAAAAGAGGACAAATTAGTGACTCAAAAATTTTGGCCAATGTGGACAGAATAGAAATAGGCCTATAATTAGCAACATCAGCTCTGTCACCACACTTGTGAACAGGCGCAATCTTTGTTTGTTTCCAAGCATTAAGAAATAAACCCGTTGCAAGCGACTTGTTATATATTAATAATATTGGAGTCACAATCAACCGGTGTGGTTTTAAAACTTTTAATAAATAAAATATTACCTCGAGTTAGATTTTTTTGTTTACTTAGTAAAAGGTACTATTGACAATAAGTTATATTTAGTGTCTTTTGTTTTATCTCTCAACCCTCAACATTTTTTTATAAAAATCGCTTAATTTAACTTTATAGGAACGTATCTTTTTTTCCAGAACAGATGTTTCATCGTCCTTTTGAAGTAACTATTGTTAATAAAGTCTAGCAACTACGATGATTCTCACCACTGGACAACCAACCGGTTTGATTTTGAAATCCTTTATGAATCATATATATGTATATATTTTAAACAGATTTGTTGTTATATCAAAAATTACTGTTGATAGTACATACTAATAACTGCCTTTTTGTCTCATTTCTAGACAACTTAATCTTTTATTATTTGTCTTCTAACCGTATTTTAGTTTTCCCGGAACAGATTTGTTTGACATCATAGTAAAAGTTACTCTTGACGATGAGGTGTACCAATAATGTTGAGTATTAACCAACCGTTTTTGTTTTGAGCATTTTGGTGGGTTTTGTCACGATACAGATTTCTTTGTCTTTTTAGATTCATCAATTACCTTAGATTTTATCTCTAAACGACTTGCCATTTTTATAAAAATCGCGTTATTTATTTTCTAAGAGACGTATGTTTTTCTCCGGACCAGATTTGTTTGACATCATAATAAAAGTTACTTTAGACGATGAGGTCTATCAAATTATGATTGGTTTAATTTTTAGACAACTAACCGTTTGTATTTAGAGATATTTAATGGGTCATATTTTTTTTTTCCGGCGCAGATATTTTTGTAGTATTAGTATAAGTTATTGTTAAGAATTAAATCCATCAGTTATGATGTATTTTTACCCGACTGTAAAGAAGGGTTATATTTTTCGCGCGTATCTTGTATGTATGTATGTATGTGATATTCTTTATTACCTGATATCTCAGAATCCACGGAACGGATTTATACAATTCATACGTCGTTAGATTCGTCTTAATCGCTCAAGTGTTCTTAGATAGGTGACGTTTTTAAAAAACAAACATGGCGGCTATGAGATGTCAAAATAAAGAGGTATGAAAAAAAAGTGGTTTCGAATACTACAATATGGGTATCAAATTAAAGAGCTCGTCTTAAGCATTTCAAAAAGGTATAACATGATTATGAATTTTATACTAAAAAAGTTTGTAAGCCACCATTGTTTTTTTAATTTTCAATACTTGACAATAGCTGTGATAAAAGTAAGTTGCTACCTCGGTTACATCCTACAACTACTAAAAAGTATTAAATAAAAAAGTAATTATAAAAATAAAAAAACCCGCCTGCACAAAAAAGATGGAAACAAGATCCCCTACATAATTATACAATTTCATTGAAGTAATTTTTAAATGCATTTCTTGCCAAAGACTTTACAAATACAATAATTGCATTTTTTGAAAGATAGAAAAATTTGAATCCAGACTCAGGAAGTTAACCCGAGACTTCCGTAGCCAAACCGGGGCCAGAAGCGAACCACCTATCTGGACTATGTTACTAGATATATAAATACTCACTCTTATCAAAAGCTAGAAATCCGATTTAGATGAGGTTTTCGATATTCGACTGCATATTTTTCTTGGAAGGTTAAAACGCTGTCCTAGCTTATAATACACCAGAGATGTAGACTAAAACATAGGAGTGAGTAAGTGAAATTTCCATTCGGTGATATGTTTCTTTTTTTTTTCTTGATATATATTTGAAGGCGGTTCATTTTTCTTTAAAAAGTTATTATCCATTCGAAAGTGTCTACAAAATGCATTTAACAAATTATTGTTATTTTTTTTTAATCTGACAACCTTCTGTATCTTTAAAATATTGATTTAAGTAATCGAAACATTACAAAAAGTATACATCTTTTAGCATAACGTCGATTAACTTAAGATACGTCATTTCGTCTCAGGTAAAAATTGTAAACTGATAGTTCATATAACACTGTAAGAATAAAAACGACCAGCTACAGACAGCAAGTATTATGCTGAGGGGAAACACGTCAGCTGGCATATTTAAATGGGCGATAGATGCTCTGGTCTGGTCCCGGCGTTACACCCTTGAGGGCATCAACTGACAATCATTCCACCGAACTATAGTCAGCTGACGTGTTGATTTATTTACACTATCATATAAACTGACATCTGATTAATTTTAAATTAGGGAGAAATTACTGAAAATATATATTTTTTGTCATGTGAAATGATCAGCTGACGTATTATCCATCACTCTATAGTCTGCTAACTATTTTTTGTTCAAGATTTTGGGTTAAATGCAGGAAATTACTATTTTTTTATTTCTTTCAACATGTTTGGGAGGTTACTACTGCTTAACCCACCCACCGAACCATAGCTTACGTATACAGAGCTTCGTAATACAACTCTCTGAAGCATTTTACAAGTTTTTACCCGAGAGAAACCTGGTCGTGTTGCAGTCAATAACAACCGCGCGGACAAAGCCGCGGGTTAATTTAAGTATATTCCTTATTTCTGTCATGATAACGGGAAAACTAAACTAAATATATCAGCCGTAGTATAAAGTAACATAACATAACTGTCGCATAACGTTTATCGTCGTGTTAAACCAGGGAAAATATTCGCCATAATTTTTGTTCAAAATGCGCATTGTTCTGGCTGTTTTAGTTCTTGTGTTAAAGAATTTTGTGGTCGGATCCAACACATCATATTGCCATGATATATCAAATAGATGTAAGTTTTTTTTGCTATCTGTTAATGTGATTTACGTCATGTTATTAACTATATAATGTCAGTAAGAAAAAAGTGATATTTGCATTGTTAATTCCGTAGTTACAATTGTGTCTAACTTATTTTATGATAAAACTTACCGTTTTGGCTTAAAAATGCTTATCTATACCTCATTTGCGATTAGTAACATACCTAGATTTTTTTGCAACTGGATCTATGGGACTTAGTACATGTAATTTAAAATGGTGTTCCCAATATTCGTACTAATTTACAGATTCATTTTAATTTTTAGGGTTCCGGAGCCAAAATGGCGAAAAAGGTAACCCTTATAGTTTCGTCATGTCCGTCTGTCTGTCTGTCTGTCTGTTCGTTCGTATGCCACAGGTATTTTACTCAGAGACTTCTCAATGAATATTGATGAAATTTGGTAAAAAGTTACGCTACTTACTTTGATAGCTAAATAATAAAAATAAATATTTTTAGGGGTGGCAATCCATACATGTAACAGAAGCTGAAATGTTTTTTTTTTCTGCTAACATCTATGTGTGGCACACCATTCGACAGGTCTTTTAAAAACATTTTAAAGTTTCTATTTTTTTTTTGGTTGAATAAATAGTTTTGGATGTATTCGCTCAGAAAGTTGCATAAATTCTGTCCAAAATATGAAAAAAATCACAAAGATAGCTTAACAAATACTTTTAACTAAAATTATTTTGGACGTGATCGGATATACCATCATTGAGTTATATCCGAAAAACTGCTTTTCTCACCAAAGGGCTTAAGTACCATGAACACGTGCTCATCTGCTGATGCAATTATTTAAGGCTGCGGAACCCTACACTGTGCATAGTCCAACATGCTCTTGCCCTGTTTTTTGTGAACTGAAATCATGAAGTTACTGATTTGAGCTTGCTATCTCAAGGTACTTAATCGCAAGCAGTAGTAGCTAAACATCGATTAGGTCTTCCTCGGATTCTATATCTATTTAGTTCTAAAAAATATATAGATTTATTATCCGACTGCAAAAGGAAGGGCTGATACCGGTGAAACGTTCTATCGAAAAAGTGTGTTTCGAGTTTCGACATACCGTAGATAGTGAGCTCGAAACATTTAGTATGCAGAGCCAGATCTGTAGGTACTAAAGCCGAAATGGATGTAATTTATTTAATAACCAAGTTACTTAGAAACCATTGATAAAAGTATCAAGGCGTGCTAAATGCTTTGCAACAAATCCCCCCTCCTCCTAAACACCACAATAGATTTAAAAAACCCGAAAGATTTTCTTTCTTTCGACGATACCTACAAATGTCAGTTCCTACTAGAGATAACTATTTTAACAGACGGGTAACCGTAGATGTCATTGTTGCTAACGGCCCGGTTTAAGCACTTTCAAGAGGAAGTGTTTGAAGTTAAACCCAATCGTGGTTTATTTTAAGGTAGGTAGGTATTGTCTTTGTTTATTATTAGAATGTATTCATTTTCCTATACATATTAACGACAAATACACGTTAGGTACTTATAGAATTTTATAAGCTACGGGTAATCGCGTAAATATTAAAAAAAATAATTAAATACGTTTCGACCGTATTGCAACGGCCGTGGTCACGGGTGACCTGACCACAGCCGTTGCAATACGGTCGAAACGTCGGGAAATAAACAAAGGTATTCAGCCTTAAAATAAAATATTTACGCGATTAAGACCCGTAGCTTATAAAATTCTATAAGTACCTAACGTGTATTTGTCGTTAATATGTACGTGTTTTACTTTGGTTAAATCTCCTAAAATGTAAATTTAATGAAGATTAATAAGTATTATAACTATTTGTGGTTTGCACAAAAATCAACACATAAGATAAAAAATCTATTTAATAACTGACGCATAAGCTTTGATTTATAATCTATACTTATACTTAAACTTATCTATACTAATATTATAAAGCTGAAGAGTTCGTTTGTTTGTTGAACACGATAAACTCAGGAACTACGGTACGAATTAAAAAAATATTTTGCTGTCAGATAGTCCATTTAACTATGAAGGCTATAGGCGATTTAACATCACGCTACGACCAATAGGATCGGAGCAGCAATGAAAAACGATGCAAAAATGGGGAAAATGTACGTAGACGAAGTAGCGCGGATCAATTAATCTATATAGATATAAAAATGAATATTTGTCTGTATGTCCTCTATGCGTTCCGAAAACACTGATCAGATTGTGATGAAACTTTAGCAGAATGTTTTGGGAAGGCCGGCGAGTGTTCCTGGCTTTAAAAGCCACAGCGAAACGTGGCCGAGTTCAGCTAGTTTATAGATATAATCAAAGGCTTCTAAAGAATAGACCACAAAAAGATACATTAGGTATGGATACGGTCTCAAACAAATGAAGCAATTACGTAGTTTTTTTTTACCGATGGTAGGTCTAAACCATAGGCCATCTTGATGGGTGCCACAACAGTGTCAGTTATCCTTTCATGAAATAGATGTTAACACATCATTGTGTTTTGGTTGAAGGGCACTGTAGCAAGTGTAATAACTGGACAAATGAGACTTATAAACTAATGTCTCAAATGACGAGCGCGGTACGGCGACATTCAGACCTTCATTGTGTTTTGGTTGAAGGGCACTGTAGCAAGTGTAATAACTGGACAAATGAGACTTATAAACTAATGTCTCAAATGACGAGCGTGGTACGGCGACATTCAGACCTTCATTGTGTTTTGGTTGATGGGCACTGTAGCAAGTGTAATAACTGGACAAATGAGACTTATAAACTAATGTCTCAAATGACGAGCGTGGTACGGTGACATTCAGACCTTCATTGTGTTTTGGTTGATGGGCACTGTAGCAAGTGTAATAACTGGACAAATGAGACTTATAAACTAATGTCTCAAATGACGAGCGCGGTACGGCGACATTCAGACCTTCATTGTGTTTTGGTTGATGGGCACTGTAGCAAGTGTAATAACTGGACAAATGAGACTTATAAACTAATGTCTCAAATGACGAGCGCGGTACGGCGACATTCAGACCTTCATTGTGTTTTGGTTGAAGGGCACTGTAGCAAGTGTAATAACTGGACAAATGAGACTTATAAACTAATGTCTCAAATGACGAGCGTGGTACGGCGACATTCAGACCTTCATTGTGTTTTGGTTGAAGGGCACTGTAGCAAGTGTAATAACTGGACAAATGAGACTTATAAACTAATGTCTCAAATGACGAGCGTGGTACGGCGACATTCAGACTTTCATTGTGTTTTGGTTGAAGGGCACTGTAGCAAGTGTAATAACTGGACAAATGAGACTTATAAACTAATGTCTCAAATGACGAGCGTGGTACGGCGACATTCAGACCTTCATTGTGTTTTGGTTGATGGGCACTGTAGCAAGTGTAATAACTGGACAAATGAGACTTATAAACTAATGTCTCAAATGACGAGCGTGGTACGGTGACATTCAGACCTTCATTGTGTTTTGGTTGATGGGCACTGTAGCAAGTGTAATAACTGGACAAATGAGACTTATAAAGTAATGTCTCAAATGACGAGTGTAGTACGGTGACATTCAGACCTTCATTGTGTTTTGGTTGATGGGCACTGTAGCAAGTGTAATAACTGGACAAATGAGACTTATAAACTAATGTCTCAAATGACGAGCGTGGTACGGCGACATTCAGACCTTCATTGTGTTTTGGTTGATGGGCACTGTAGCAAGTGTAATAACTGGACAAATGAGACTTATAAACTAATGTCTCAAATGACGAGCGTGGTACGGTGACATTCAGACCTTCATTGTGTTTTGGTTGATGGGCACTGTAGCAAGTGTAATAACTGGACAAATGAGACTTATAAAGTAATGTCTCAAATGACGAGTGTAGTACGGTGACATTCAGACCTTCATTGTGTTTTGGTTGAAGGGCACTGTAGCAAGTGTAATAACTGGACAAATGAGACTTATAAACTAATGTCTCAAATGACGAGCGTGGTACGGCGACATTCAGACCTTCATTGTGTTTTGGTTGATGGGCACTGTAGCAAGTGTAATAACTGGACAAATGAGACTTATAAACTAATGTCTCAAATGACGAGCGTGGTACGGTGACATTCAGACCTTCATTGTGTTTTGGTTGATGGGCACTGTAGCAAGTGTAATAACTGGACAAATGAGACTTATAAACTAATGTCTCAAATGACGAGCGTGGTACGGTGACATTCAGACCTTCATTGTGTTTTGGTTGATGGGCACTGTAGCAAGTGTAATAACTGGACAAATGAGACTTATAAACTAATGTCTCAAATGACGAGCGTGGTACGGTGACATTCAGACCTTCATTGTGTTTTGGTTGAAGGGCACTGTAGCAAGTGTAATAACTGGACAAATGAGACTTATAAACTAATGTCTCAAATGACGAGCGCGGTACGGCGACATTCAGACCTTCATTGTGTTTTGGTTGAAGGGCACTGTAGCAAGTGTAATAATTGGACAAATGAGACTTATAAACTAATGTCCCAAATGACGAGCGTGGTACGGCGACATTCAGACCTTCATTGTGTTTTGGTTGAAGGGCACTGTAGCAAGTGTAATAACTGGACAAATGAGACTTATAAACTAATGTCTCAAATGACGAGCGCGGTACGGCGACATTCAGACCTTCATTGTGTTTTGGTTGATGGGCACTGTAGCAAGTGTAATAACTGGACAAATGAGACTTATAAACTAATGTCTCAAATGACGAGCGCGGTACGGCGACATTCAGACCTTCATTGTGTTTTGGTTGATGGGCACTGTAGCAAGTGTAATAACTGGACAAATGAGACTTATAAACTAATGTCTCAAATGACGAGCGCGGTACGGCGACATTCAGACCTTCATTGTGTTTTGGTTGAAGGGCACTGTAGCAAGTGTAATAACTGGGCAAATGAGACTTATAAACTAATGTCTCAAATGACGAGCGTGGTACGGCGACATTCAGACCTTCATTGTGTTTTGGTTGAAGGGCACTGTAGCAAGTGTAATAACTGGACAAATGAGACTTATAAACTAATGTCTCAAATGACGAGCGCGGTACGGCGACATTCAGACCTTCATTGTGTTTTGGTTGATGGGCACTGTAGCAAGTGTAATAACTGGACAAATGAGACTTATAAACTAATGTCTCAAATGACGAGCGCGGTACGGCGACATTCAGACCTTCATTGTGTTTTGGTTGATGGGCACTGTAGCAAGTGTAATAACTGGACAAATGAGACTTATAAACTAATGTCTCAAATGACGAGCGTGGTACGGCGACATTCAGACCTTCATTGTGTTTTGGTTGAAGGGCACTGTAGCAAGTGTAATAACTGGACAAATGAGACTTATAAACTAATGTCTCAAATGACGAGCGCGGTACGGCGACATTCAGACCTTCATTGTGTTTTGGTTGATGGGCACTGTAGCAAGTGTAATAACTGGACAAATGAGACTTATAAACTAATGTCTCAAATGACGAGCGCGGTACGGCGACATTCAGACCTTCATTGTGTTTTGGTTGATGGGCACTGTAGCAAGTGTAATAACTGGACAAATGAGACTTATAAACTAATGTCTCAAATGACGAGCGCGGTACGGCGACATTCAGACCTTCATTGTGTTTTGGTTGATGGGCACTGTAGCAAGTGTAATAACTGGACAAATGAGACTTATAAACTAATGTCTCAAATGACGAGCGCGGTACGGCGACATTCAGACCTTCATTGTGTTTTGGTTGATGGGCACTGTAGCAAGTGTAATAACTGGACAAATGAGACTTATAAACTAATGTCTCAAATGACGAGCGCGGTACGGCGACATTCAGACCTTTGCCAAACAAGGGTCAGGGTGGCACTGTTACTGCTATGGGCTAGCGTGACGCTTACCACCAAGGGTATGACATGCTCGTCTCCTCATTTCGTAGTAAAAAAAATACTTATAACCATCGCTGGCGCGGTATTTCTCGTGAAATACAAAATTCATTATTTATTTCCTCTTATTTTTTATCGCTAATTAATATGATTAATAATACCAGCTACACTCTTTAAAAACATCTACGTTCCTTACTTGAAACTTTTTTAAAAGGAAAAAAAAATAGGCATGTGCATGTCGAACAATGTCCCATTAGTCCGGCTTAAAATTTGTTTGTTTCATTTTTATCGTCTACATTGTAATATAATATCTAATAATATCTTGGGACAACTCACACAACGTCGTCTGATCCCAAACTAAGCAGAGCTTGTACTATGGAAACCAGACAACTGATAAACATACTTATATATTTCTAAATACATACATATTATAGATAAATAACACCCAGACACAGAATAAACCATCGTGCTCATCACACAAAGTTTTATCCTGGGCGGGGATCGAACCCACGACCTCTTGCGTAGCAGTCGGATACACTCCCACCGCGCCACAGAGGCAGTCAAGTAGAGGCAGTCATTGTAACAAATAAAATTATTTTGTTCTTTCTTTCATCCGAATAATGTGGCTTAAGAAGGCTTACAGGGGAGGTACCCACAAAAAAATAACACTAACGGTCTCTGAGCAAGCGGACAGACGGATATGGCGAAACTATATGAGTTCCGTTTTGCCATTTTGGCTACGGAACCCTAAAAAGCTCGATAGTCTCCAAAATGTTTTATATAACGCTTTAAAATATCTTATACCTTTAAATGAGCAATTCTTGTATATATAGGTACCTATATATATAATCTGAATCTCGGCAACGGCTCCAGCGATTTTCATGAAATTTAGTATGCGGGAGGTTTCATTTTTAGAAAATATCGTTAAAAAAACATCAACATCATTAGTCATCCAGGTAGGTACTATTATTAAATGCTTGCAAGTATGGCGCTATACCAACTGTGAACTGACACCATGTCTGAACGATTACGCAACTTCGTAAATTTTCCCCGTTTTTGCAACATTTCTCATTGCTGCTCCGCTCCTATTGATCGTAGCGTAATGTATATAGCCTATACATAGCCCCGCAATAAATGGCCCATTCAACAGTGAAAGAATTTTTCAATTCGGACCAGAAGTCCTTGAGATTACCGCGTTCAAACAAACAAACAAATTCTTCAGCTTTATAATATTAGTATAGATACGTCTGAAATATATGGGACAGAGTTGAATGCGATTTGGATTTAAAGAATGTTTAATTTCATTTATGAGGTGGTTTTTATCCCGTATAGGAAACGAGTCCACAATCTCTTGCTGAGTTGACTGGATCTATAATCCTGCACTGAGGGAGTCATGGATATACTAGATCACAATGATGTTGATGAAATCTTTTATATACTTTCAGCATCGAATGAGCGTTACGTCAGTCAGCATTTTGAACTAAAGAACATCTCGGTGTACTGGGACAGCGAGCCGTCGTATGCTGCCGCATCATTGCTCGCTGCCATCCTACATCATGTTTGTGGCTATCAATACGTGAGGCTACAGGAAAGTCCCCCCCATAACCATAATACTGAAGCTGCTTGCCAACTAAATGGACAATTGAAAGAGTAATGTATATTTTTTATTGTAGTCAAATATCCCAGACATTTTAGGACTATAGCTCACATCGGTCCAAGCGTTTTTTTTTTTAAAGATAACTAGCAATGTGGGATTATGTCCCACATTACTAGCAATCTTGTTAACCCCTCCAGCTAAGCTCAAAGGCGTGTGTTAGGAGTGGGTTCACGTCGGTAGTATAATGGGTAGGATTCGAACCCGCGACCTCACGATTGCGAGACCGATGCCTTAGCCATTAGGCTACCGCCGCTTTTGAACCAGAAATGCAGCTTTTTTCCACCGGAGATGTCTGAAGCTAAGCTACGAAACTATGCTAACTTTTCACTAATGCTAAGCTCTGAGCGGAGCGAGTAAGATTTGTTATGAGTACATCTTAATAGCACATCTAACTCACCCCATTCTATAGGTACTATAGGTACGCATCTATCCATAAAAAATATAGCTTAGTTGAACCCGTTTTCACCAATGCTAAGCTATATGCAACAATGAATGTGATCGGTGGATATCAAACGCAGCAACGTAGCACAGCACATCTCTGGTGGAAAAGCAGCCTAAAAGTAATTTCTGTTCCAAAAACACATTTGGAAAGCCTAATTAAATAAGAAATACTAACCTGTTGTAGTAATAATTCAATCATAGACGGTAGGTAAATAAACTTGTAGATTTTCCAATTGAAAAATTGAGTTTGTTTGTTTGAACGCGGTAATCTCAGGAACTACTAGTCCGAATTACAAATTATTTCACTGTTGGATAGTCCATTTATCGAGGAAGGCTATAGGCTATATAACATTACGCTACGACCAATAGAATCGGAGCAGCAATGAGAAATGTTGCAAAAACGGGAACATTTACGCAGACGAAGTTGCGCGGGACTAGTATATAATACTAGCTGTCCCGCGCAACTTCGTATGCGTAATTTCTCCCCGTTTTTGAAACATTTCTCGTCGCTTCACAGCTCCTATTAGTCGTAGCGCGATGTTATATAGCCTATAGCCTTCCTCGATAAATGGGCTATCCAACAAAAAAAGATTTTTTTTAATCGGACCAGTAGATCCTGAGATTAGCGCATTTAAACAAACAAACAAACAAACAAACAATCAAACAAACAAACTCTTCCGCTTTATAATATTAGTATAGATTCTAGCTGACCCGCGCTACTTGTATGCGTCAAAAACAAACAAACAAGTTCTTCTGTTTTATAAAGTATAGATTATAAATCAAAGATTATCTGTAAGATGCCTTGTTCAATTTTAATTAAACAAAGAAATTTATATATTTTTTAAGCAATTTCTCATAAGAAAATAAAATTCAATCACATACTCAAAGGAATGAATTCTATTAAATTAATAATTGGCCACTAATTACTTGACTTTTAATTTATTTGATCAACCTTCCGGAAACAGGACTTTCGCTGTTGGAAATTTAAATTCCAATGTGATTATTTCATAATTTAATTATTACACATTTTATTTGTTATTAGAGTAAAATTGGAACTATCAACTGCCCGAAGTACAGGTGATTTAATTGTGCAGTTGGAAATAAAACTTCAGGTGCACTTAGCAAAGCAGTTGCAAGGTAAAGAACAATGGGCCAACGTGACTGAATGGAGCTTTTATAATGGTACTACAAATCTCACGAATTATGGTTTTTCCTACTCTGATAAAAGGTAAGAAAGTAAAATTAGATGTATATATGTTCGTGTATCTGTGCTTCTGTGTATGTGTTTGTGTCATAGTAGCTCCCAAGCGGCTGCACAGATTTGACTGTGGTTTCCATTTTCATCAGGATTTTTCTTAGTTTTAATTGATAAAAATCCGTTTAACTGTTTTGAAGATAATGATCTGTCTCACGTTACGAAGGTTTTTGATGTTATCTATTCGGAAATAGCATTACGAGGACCGTGTGGTACCGACTTAAGAATGGTACCACCCCATCTCTTCCCATGGGTGTTGCCAGGGATTTACCACCGGAGGACGGGCAGCAGCGTCCTCTGCGTACTTTAAAGACTTATTGCGATCGCCAACCTGCTTGGCAAGCGTGGCGATTATGGCAATTACCCCAAGATCTATAATAAGTAGGTTCTGAGGAGACCCGTGCCCAGCAATTTGACATCATATGAGCAATAGGAGATGTGTGTGAAACAACTGCGTTTTAGACTCAACGTTTCTAAAGTAATAACCTAATTATCTGGCGTCCTCCCAAAATGTTTTTTTATCACCGATCTGGAGCAGTGGTCACGAAACAAAGCACGCCTAGTATGAGCTCGACTGCTTAAGTTTTTGATCACTTGATCTACTACTTCTTGTAATTTGTAGCCATTACCACGCCCCACTGTAAGCAATCTTTTTTTGCCGTGGACACGGCAAGGCCATTTTTAACCGTCAAGATCTTGTCATAATGGTAAATGGCGGCGCGAGTATTTACTCGCGCCTATTTTATTTATTTGTTATTCCTAAGTGCGCGCATGCGCTTTGATGCTCTTCTAAACACACACTTACATTTACTATTATGACAAGATTATGACAGCTCCGCGTGGCCTTGCCGTGTTTACGGAAAAATTAACGCGTATAAGGACCAAGGGTCCTTATTTACGATAACTGATAAAGAAAAAAAATTTTAGAAACTGTTGGCTATATGTTAAAAGGTAAAAACATTCTCATCAAATAACATATCTTATTTTACATTTCAGTGGGAAAATAAGTCTGGATGTATTCATTATAGAACCACATGAGCCTAACGTCAGAGCAATGGCGGAAGCATTGACAGCCCAAACAAAAACAACCTTACTGCAACTGCAAATCAAGGAAATAAATATGGCTGACTATTTTCATAAGTTTCGAACTCAAAATCAATCGTTTTTGTTCCTTGGCTACAATATGTGGGCCGACTCTGAAAATATAAAAACAGTAGAGTCACCGATACAAACAATTAAAGCTAATTTAACAATGCACGTCGCTGATGACTGCCTATTAACAGAGTTAGCTCCGGAGATTCAAAAAATTTCAAAAAACTATAAATTGTCTACTGAACAATTAGAAAAATTGCTAGAAGTAGGAACCAGTGTTAAAAATTACGAAGAAGCGGCATGCAAATGGATTTCAATATACAACACATCGGTGGACTCCTTGGTGCATACATTTGACCCCGATTATGATAGTGAATACACAATAGTGACTGTATTTTGCAAAGATAATCCAAAGCAAGAAATATTATTATATAGTTTACACCGGCATTTAGATAATTACATATCCGTCAATGAATCAAAGTTTAATTTCGATATCAAAGACATAGGTGATAATTGTTCTGATACTAATTATGTCATGGAAAATCTAATAAAATATAAAAACATTACACCGTTAACGATCGGAGTGATTTTGGATGGCGTGAGGAATGTTAAGGAATACAATTTTACTAAAGCTCTGGACAAACTTGGTGTGCCAGTGTTGGTTTGCAATATAGCCGATATTGATGTGAACGAGACGAAATCAGTGTGGTTGACTTCAGGCCGGACGCTCCACCTTGTACTCGCATTGCATCAATTAATCACAACCAATAAATGGATGCGCTTCGTAGTGCTATCAGACCCAACTCCGACAGCTGAACGTTACATTACTGAGTTAAAACAATTTAGCGGTTTAAATATTAAAAATCATAAAGTAGAGCGTAATATAAAGCAACTAGATGTTGAAAAAATTCTAAAGAGTTTGAAATCCCAAGAGTATAACACTATATTCGTGAATACAAATTATGAAGATGCTGTTACTATCCTCTTAGCAGCAGAGAGTTTTATCAAGAATGAAACACAGAACTTCACCTTTATTTTACGCGATTCGAGACCTAATGAAAGTATAAAAAATATAAGTCACTTTACGATTTCACATTCATATTCAGATGCAAAGAATACGTCAATCATTGTTAAATGGGAAATAACAAAAGATGAATGGCCTGCACAAGCTACAGCCCTTACCGATGCAATGTTAATTTTACTTCATGGTTTTAAAGACGTAATGAAAAAATATCCACAAGCACGATACGACACACAAAGTAAACAAGTTATTAAGTAAGTAAACCAAGATACCTATGCAGTAAAGTTAAGGGAAAATAAAATCTTTATAGCGGTACCTTAGTCGCAAGTTATTTTCCTTTAATGCTTTTAAATGTCATAAGCTTTGATTCATTATTAAGTATCAATAAAATATGCACACCACACATAACGGAATACTCATTGCGAAGTCTGCTTCGCAACTTTAAACTTTTAACTTTTTTTTTATTTGGCGCCTTTGACCGCAACACCTTCGTGTACAACTGTCTACTCGAGGCACTAGACCGGCCCAGGTTCGGCAATAGCCTTCCCAGTGCTGTCGCAGTAGTATCTAGCTCAGATAATCTATATGGCCGCGGATCTGTACTTGGACCAAACCGACGGCAATCGAGGTACCAGCAGATGTACCGCGACGGGGCTCATGAAATAATAGGGCCTCCGTCTTGAATAGGGCCACCCTAAGCCCCAGTGCCTCGATGAAAATCCACTCGGGAAATCCCTACGTTGGCCAGGCGCGCCACTTCCTCAAAATTCCCACCCCGGGCCGTGATAAGGATGTAATCTGCATAGCAGATGGGGGTGGATGGATCCCAGGGGGGAAACCACACCGCAGGGCCCAGTCGTAGCCAATGTTCCACGAGAGGGGCCCCAATACATAGCCCTCTGGACCACCGCAATAGACGTCCCTGCGGATTACCTCTCGGTCCTCGTACAGGATCCTCCTGCCTTCGAGGTAGCCTGCCATTAGCTGGGTCAGGTACGCGGGCACTCCATGATACTGGAGCGCCTCTCTGATGCAGGTTGATATTTAACAATCATCAACACAAAAAATAAAGCTTAATATTCACAAACAGATCCCTAAATATTAATAGTCTTCCCAATCTATAAAGGTTTTTAGAAGACCTATCTAATGATACTCCACACGATGGAGTAGGTGAGAAAAAAATCACATCCATACTTTATTACTCTCGAAAAAAATGTTCAAGATTGTATTCTTTCACTTTGTTGGCGTAAGTAATATCTATGCAAAATTACAGCCAAAACTAACTACACTTATCTTTTTGGTTAGGGAATTTGAGAGAAGTCTCAACGACCCGAACGGGGTTGAGGGCGTCTTCCAGAATCTGAAGTTCAAAGGACATTCGGTTGAAGAAACAGCAGTCTACTTGGATGAATGGCATGGCAATCAGCGCAAACGCAAAGCACGTTGGAGTGTCAACACGACAGCACTTGAGGCGACGGTTAAGTGGGGCAGTATTGACATCTCTGGATGTAACCAGCATCTATCTAATTACGGCATGCTTATGGCTATCGCGCTGTCTTGCCTAGTGCAAAATTACAGTATTATTTGGTAACCCTTCCAAATTTAAGAAGGTAAATTGAGAAGGTATACAGTTTCTATTGTGAATTATACAAGTAGATATTTATTAAGATCTTTTTCCTTGTAAAAGATTTCAAGTTTTAGTTTTGTAAGGTCAAATTATTGTCTGTATTATGAATTAGATTGAATATACTAACATTTCAACTTTGGCGTTGCATGATTATAACTATTTATTGTACGGAAATTAACGCGCATTATTTACCTTAAAATTGCTTGACGTTTCGACTACGTTTAAAATTACTATTAATATTATAATATTGCTTGACGTTTTGACCAGGTTGCACCGGCCGTGGTCACAAGCGAACTGAGCGGCCGGTGCAACCTGGTCGAAACGTCAAGCAATTTTATAGTATTGATACTAATTTTATAAGTTATAGATTGATTATATTGTGGATTTTTAGTAATAAATTTACATTAATTTAAGGATAAAATCATGGGCGTACCCAAGATCTTTTTCTGGGACGCTGGCGGCCCAATATTGGTCTAGTGTGAGTCGCAACTGTCGTGCAAATAATTTCACCTAATACTGCCTAAGTACCTCGCACGATGGGAGAGAGGGGTGCGAATCATTTCTTGTAATATTTTGTGTAGTGTATAAGAATTTCTGAATATTTATGATGAGTTTGTGTGTGCTGTTAGTGTTTTAAGGCCGATCGAGAGTTGATACTATAACAGATGAAGTAACCACTTGCAGGCTTGGTTGATGGCTACTAGTTTAGCCTGGAAGACGGTGCATGACAAGTGTAATTTGTATGTTTTAGTGATAGTAGTGTTCTGTGGAGTTTGGACAATGAAAGCGGCTACCACTAGTCCATCGTGTTTACTGCCATCAGTGTATATGTGGTGTACATTTAGATGGTTGGTGAGTATTTTGTAGCGATCGTCTTGTGTGTTAATAATGTCAAGTGGGTGGGTTGTTCGTTGTGCAGGTTGTAGCAGATTAGATAGATGCGTAGGTGTGTCAAGAGTTATGTCCTGAGGCAGATAGTAGGATTCTTGTCATTTTGATCTGTGCGGTTTCTTCGATTTTCGTGTCTAATGGGGTCAAGGTAGAGATGGCTGTGGCGTTGATTGTTTTAATGGTTCTGAAACTTCTAATGATTTTAATGCCGATCCGCGTTGCGTTGAGAGAATTTTCTTGCGAGATTTTTTACAGTGTAGTGCCGTGTGCCAGTCACTTCAGGCATAGCAAATGATGGGTTCAATTGCTCCTGTATAGAGGTGTTTCCTGTTATTTGTTTTTTTAAAAGACGACTCCCGCATTAGGGTACAAGCCCTGTGTCGCGGGGAACTTTACAAACATACAAGTCACGGACACAAACACCCAGACTCGGAACAACAATTTGTGGATCACACAAAGTGGTGTCCCGTGTGGGAATCGAACCCACGACCGGTTGCGTAGCAGGCGGACACACTCCCACTGCGCCACAGGGGCATTCTATGTGTGTAAATGTTTTGTGAGTCTATGCCCATGTGGGTCGTTTGTTTTTTGTAAGTATGTTGTGTATCTTTCGTGCTTTGGTGGTTATGAAGTCTACGTGTTGCTTGAAGTATAGGTAATCTCTTATTGTTTGTGTATTAGTTTAGATTTTGTAGTAAATGTTAGTGCAATATTTTTTCCGGTTCAAATATTAGTTTATTAGAGGTGCCCCCTTCCGAGATTATTTGTAAGTAGTGGTTAATGTTAGTCTGAAGTGTAGTGAGTTTCCTGTGAAGCTATGAGTGTAATGTCATCGGCAAATGCTTGTATCTGGCAGCCCTCTGGGAATCTCTTGGACATGTCCAGTAGTCCATCCAGGACTAGATTTCACAAGGTGGGTTCACACACAGACCCCTGAACGCAGCCTCTGGTGAGCTTCTTGGTTGCCTTTGTGTCTGCGTAGTGTAGAGTGACAGTTCGGTCTGACAAATAGTTTTGTATGATGGTGTAGATGTTTTTCAGGCAGTGTGTGTGATGTTAACGTGTCAGTGTAGAAGGCCAGCACGCGTTGTCGAATGCAATTTTAATATCGAGGGAAATCATAGCGACGTGAAGGCCGTTGTTTTTGTGAGTTTTTATGATGTTGGTGATGTTTGTGAGTGATTGTACAGTTGAGGTTTCCTGTTTGAAACCATATTGCTGGGTGTTGGATCTGTCGATTGGGTTAAGGTGACGTGTAAGGCGTTGCGTGATGAGTTTTTCTAGGGTTTTACCTAGGGTCGGTAATAACCCTATGGGGCGAAAAGAGGACGTGTTCATGTACTTCGTTTTATTTGGTTTTGCGATTATTCTGACAATGGCATGTTTCCATGTTCTGTTTAGGTTCGTAATTTTATCGAGGAAACAGAGGGTGAAATGGTAACAGATGTCAGAGGTGAGGTGATCAGCGTCAGCTGATTTAGAGGAGTTCATGTTTTTTTAGAATTGTTATTATTTCGTGTTGTGTAAATGGAGATTCATGGTTGGTGTTGGATACCTGTTCTGTGTTTGTGCGTACGGAGTGTTGTGTGGAGAGGCAGGTGTGTCATAGTAGTATTCTTGACTGGATCTTGTGTATAAATGGACCGGATACAAGTTCAATTGTTGACGGCGACCGCGTGGGGGTTCCGAGTATAATTATAAGGTTGGTAACCGACCAGGCATCCTCCTTGACCCGCCTTGTGCAAAACTTCCTGAAGTTCTCCGTAGAGGCACGTGTTATGGCATCAGCATAAGATGCTTAAAGTATATCTCTATCGGTAAGAGCGTCTAGGAGTGGCAAGTTTTTCCGTTTGTGTTTTTTGATTTTGTGATGTTATCAATTGTTTTCCTTTTCATAATATTTAGTTCCTCCACCAAGGAGGGTGAAAGGGCTGTCGTCCAGTACGTGGTAACTGTGGGTTACAAAAGTTTTGTATAAATTTCGTGAGCTTGCTTGGTGTATGTGTCAAAGTCTTGTAGAGTGCTGAGTGTGGTGAAGTCGGTTCTATATAAGTCATAGCTTGATATTTGCGATTAGAATAAATCCTTTAGATTGTCCCATTTATGGTAATTTTTTGTGTTACATGTGTATGGTGTGGAGTGAGAATGTAATGGCATGGTGATCAGATGATGGACAAATGGAGAGACCCACCTTTCACCTTTTCATATGTGACAACTGTAAGATCGACTATTGAACCTCTTATCTACGTGTGATTCATATATGTTGTTAGTGCCTGTGGCGTCATGTTTATTATGGAGTAGTTTATGTAATTGATGTAGTGTGTCGTTCGTGTTAGTTACGGCTAGTGATAATTAACCTTTTAACCTTTTAGTTATGAGTTGTATTGTGCACATGTTTGGCGTAGAATGATAGTAAGAGTCCTAGTGTTGAACCTATACTATTTTTAGTTAGTACTGCTTTGCTGTTGTGTTGCTGCTTTTGTGTGGCCATTTTTGGAAATTGATATCCAGATGTGTTTTTGAGGGTTTGTTGATTACCAGTGTAAGGCTCATTGATGAGTATGATCACTGATATCATACTCATCAATGAACAATATTGTTTGTATTAGTTTGTGTGTGGCTGCGTATCCACTACAAAGGTTGGCTAAAAATGACAACGAATAGCACAATTGTGTAAACTGGTCCAGAATAGAAAAAGTTAATGATTAATTACTTTTTTTTTAACTAAAGTTAGTGGAGTTAGGGCTTTGTTCGCTACGGGTTGTCCAGGTGGGGTGCCGTAGTTTATTGTTTCTTCGATATTCTCTTTTGCCAGGCAAATACAGACTGAGTGGTTTACCACTCAGCCGGCCCACGTATTACTACTTATACATTACTATTTTTTTTCCGTTATTGGAAAATCCTGGAGTTGTGATGAACCATTCTCAGGATGTTAACGTCAAAGAGAGTTTAATGATTTTCACCACGATCAAAAGGTTGATTCACCCAAAGGGATCGTCTCCACAGTTGAGAGAATCGCGACGACTCCGACTATCGTCGGGTAGTCTCCACGATCAAGCGTTTGTTCTGACAGTTTGTTTTCGCGGTCGCCGCGTGTCCACAACAGAATCGTTATGTTCTCGAAGCGGGGCGCCAGCGTTTGACAGCACGCTCGCCCCGCTCTGCCAGCGAGAGCAACAGGTTCCCCACGAGTGCACGGCGATACGATGACGTTTCTCTCGCACTCAGCCACTTGTCGCAAAGACACGTGTATAGAAATATATGGTACGACGATAATATCGCCGCGATTCTCTCGCCCGCCGAGACGGTCCCTAAAACGAACGACGAATGATTGTAAGCTGCGCCAAGTGCTTAGTAACAAATAGTTACATTATGTAAATATCATTGGCATCATACATTATATTCCATTTCTACAGAGGTATATCTACAAGGTAAATAGATTATAAATTTAATGCAATATAAATTAAATTTAATCAACATCTTTATTTATAGAAATAAATACTTTTTTAGTTTGAATACATTGTTAAAATATATATATATATAAGTATGATATATTTACTCATTTTCTGTGTAAATTTGTTAGTAGTACAAGTTGGAGCGTAAATGTATAGGAAGATAGGTAAGTACTTTATTTAGTGGTATAGTAATAAAATTATGTCAAAAAATTGCGTCGCATCTTCACAGTGTTGAACACCATCCTATAACAAAATGTTATAAATAAGTATAACAGCTTTTTCTACATTTATATTTTATTTATACACATAGTGTTGATCTTTGTAACACTCCTAAATTGGGTGACTTTGAAATCAGTCGAGAAATTGATAGGGAAAATTCACTAAGTACTGAATCTCCCCTATCAATTTGTCGGCTTTGCCGTAGTCGGGTAAAAATTAGGAGTACAAACAATATTATATGGCACATGAGGAGCATAATTATTTAATGTAATAAAAAAATAAATTATAAATTAATAAATCTGCCTGCTTAAAAAAGTTACACAAGTTGACCTTATATCATTCAGGAGGCATTTTATTATGTAAAGTGTTCGACTGCATGATTTAAGGTTATCTTGTTTCATGTTTTTTTAGCAGGTGGGATTTTTGTTTTTTTTTTTTTATTTAATACCTTTCAGTAGTTGTAATATGTAATGACTGTAAGTACTATAACTTTTAAATATTTCAATGAAAATCCTAAAAGGTAAGTAAAAAATAATAGAATGAACTTTTGATTGCTGCCATATCTTTAGTGGCACTCGCAAGATTAATACAAATCGATTGACGTATGAATCATAGAAATCGGTCCACGCGTTTGGTCTTTATAGTGCCATAACGGAACACACATACATACATACATACATAGGCTGATAGACACATTACCACATTACTCACCTTTGCTATGCGCAGTCGGATAAAAAGAAGTCGCGGTAGTAAAGTTTTTGATAAAACTTCGGTTTATTATTACATGTGTTTAAGTATTTTAATTTTTATCAGGCCTCTAATATGGTGTATGATATACTGAACGCTTATAGTTTAATAGTCCTGTTTGTCCGTCCGTATGTCACAGGCATTTTACTCAAAGACTACACAATGAATATATTGATGAAATTTTGTGAAAAGCCGCTTGAAGGAGCCGCTACTTAGTTTGATTGCTAAATAATAGAAATAATTATTTTTAGGCATTTCATACCTATAACAAAAGCTGAAAAAAAAATCTGCAAAAATCACCGTGTTTCATTATTCGACAGGCCTTTAAAAAACATGTAAGGTCTCAAATACACTTTTTTGATTGAGTGAATATTATTGGAAATAATTGCCCCGAAAGTTACATAAATTGTGTCCCCTTCCCTTATCTTTTGAACTGTGTGACCAAAAAATAATAGAAATTTTATAAAAAATTACATACAATTTAATACACTTTATTAAAAAATGCAATAATTGTATTAAGAATCATAAAGGTAGCGTTTAATAAATACTTTAGGCTAAAATAATTATTTTCGACATTATCGGACATACAAGAAAAGGGCGTAAGTGCCATGAACATAACGCTATTCTGCTGGTGCAAATATTCAAATCGGATTTTTTACGTCAACGGCTGCGGAACTCCACACTGAGCATGGTTCGACATGTCGTCCTTTTTTTTTGGTAAATCGTGTATTTTGGAAATTATATTTAGACACGCATTACATAATTTTTCGATCTTACCGACATAGGTAATAATAAAAAAATATGAAATAATAAATCACAAATCAAAATTTAATGTTTTTAAAAGACTTGGCGAATGATGTGCAACACGTTGATGTTTGTTCAACAAAAAAATGTTTCAGCTTCTGTTATATGTATGGATTGCACCCCCTAATAATATTTATTTTTATTATTTAGCTATCAAACTAAGTAGCAGCTATTACAAGACACCATTTCACCAAATTCACCAATATTCATTGTGTACTTTTTGAGTGAAATGCCTGTGACATACGGACGGACAGACAGACAAACAGACCGGCAGACAGATATAACGAAACTATAAGGGTTCCGTTTTTGAGGTAGTATTTAAAGTAAAATTAAAAGGAAAACTATCACAACTAAGTAGGCTTAGAGTTTCGGAGCCGTAGCCGTATGAAAAAATCCGATTTGCGTAATTGCACCAGCAAAAGAGCGTATGTTCATGGCACTTGCGCCCTTTTGTTGAGAAACGCAGTTTTTTAGCAATAACTCAATGACGGTAAATCGGAAATAATTTTTGTTTAAAGTATTTGTTAAGCTCTACCTTTTTGATTTTTTTTCGTATTTTTTGACACGCTTTATTCGATAAGAGTCTGGGGTAGGACACAATTTTTGCAATTTTCTTTCAAAATGTAATAAAAGTTTATTAAAAACCCATGTTTTTAAAAGACCTGTCGAATGTTTCAGCTTCTTTTACATGTATGGAATGCTCCCCCCCCCCCTTAAAATATTAATGTTTATTATAAACATTAATATTAGCGGCTACTACAAGACACCTTCACCAAATTTAATCGACAGACAGACAGACAGACGGACATGACGAAACTATAAGGCTACGAAACCCTAAAAAGGGAAAAAATAATCATCTGGACACAACCTGAGGTCTTCTGGTTTCGGGACCGCCCGATGTGCCATGCCACGCTCTTCTGCTGGTGCAATTATTCAAAACGGATTTTTGCTAAATCGTGTTTTTTGGAAATTATATTTAGATTATCAAATGACATACTGATTGAATTTGAATAATATTTTTGGATCTTACCGACATAATAATAAAAAAATATGAAATAATAAAGCACAAATCAAAAAACAAAAATCAAAAGTTAAAATAAAAAAGGGAAAAAAATATCATAAAATAAAAAAACAAATATTTCATTCGGATTCGAAAAGGGGTCATCTGCTTTGTGGAACGCTCGTTTTCCACCTAAGCTATTAAAACAAAGGAAATCGCGGCGAAATTTACCTTCGTATTCTAATGATATTGTAGCAATTTGTCATTGCCTGAAAATACAGATAGAACTACGTTTTTTTCAAATGAAACCTAGCTAGATCGATTTTTCGCCCCCGAAACCCCCTGCTTACTAAATTTTAAGAAAATCTTTTTTTTTTTTATTGTAAGTTTAAAACTGTATTTTTTTTAAATTTGCATGCTATTTTGTTATGGTGAAATATGTCTTGTGCAATTATTTTATTTTATACCATCCTTATGTATACTACATTTTATGCAAAAAAAAGGATTTATGATTATGATTTAGAAATAGACTACGGAAATAATGTTATTTTAAGGCATTCTTTGCTACCCTTACCTTTTTATTCATTTGGTGGCGGGCATTCTGAAGGAAGGACGCATGTGTCTGTTACTGGATTGTATTTAAAGCCTGCTTTACATGAGCAGCCGCCAAACAGGCATATCTCAGGACATATAATGGCGTTACATGTCTGGCAGCGTTTATTATTGCAACCTCCTTCTGGTGTAGGCTCAGAATTAGGATCACTGCAAGTAGTGGCTAGAAACAAGAAAATCATAGAGCATCAAGTATTCAAACACTGTAGTACATAAAATCATAAATAGGTAGATATATAAAACAAAGTTGGGTTACACCACCTATATGTCAACAATGGGTGAGCCAATCTAATCATTGATTTGTTGGATTAAACTCCGTCAATAGCAGAATAACTGTAAACTTCATAAATATTCACGAGGCGATACGTAGTTTGTCGGGATAGCTAGTAATAGTGAAAAAATCAATTTTAAAATTAAGAAAAGATGGAAACAAGATCTCCAATATAATTATATAATTTCATGCAAACGGAGGCATTAATATATCTCGATGAACTTAGTAAAGTGCCTCTGACTGAAATTATAAAATTATATAGGGGATCTTGTTTCTATCTTTCAAATGCAGGTGGGTTTTTTTATTTTTAAAATTGTTTTTTTTATTTAATACTTTTGAGTAGGTGTAGGATGTAACAACTAACTTTTATGACAGCTATTGCCAAGTATTTAAAATTGAAAAACGAATGGTTGCTGACCAACTTTTTTAGTATTACAGTTATAATCATGTTATACCTTTTTGCAATGCTTAAGACGGGCCCTATAATTTGATATCCATAATGCAGTATTCGAAACATTTTTTTTTTTCACACATGTTCATTTTGACATCTCACCATCGCCATGTTTGTTTTTTGCAAACGTCACCTATCTAACAACACTTGGGCGGTCGAAACGAATCTGAGAACGTCTTAATTGAATAAAACCGTTCAGTGGTTTGTGAGATATGAGGTAATAAAGAATATTACATACATACAAGATACGCGCGTAAAACATAACCCTTCCTTACGATCGGGTGAAAATAAATGAAAAGTCAGAACTTGTGGAAGATAAGGCGTTCCATCCCTATAACATAAAGGGAGGATTCTCCAACCAGGCGAGGTGATCTGCCTAGCGGGTTGCGACTCAAGAGTTAGACTAACATTTTAACTTTCGCGTAACCTTAAAATTGCTTGACGTTTCGACCAGGTCACCACGGCAGGTGAAACCTGATCGAAACGTCAAGCAATTTTAAGGTAAATAAGGCGCGTTGATTCCCGTATAATAAATAGTTATAATCAAGAGTTAGAGTCGGGAACTTGTTTAGGTACCTACTTTATTTACATTATAGCTAGCAGCTGTGGAAACTTCTTGTTTTTCTCGATCTTGTGTTATTTAAGTAAATAATGCCAAGGACATTTCTTAAGTAGCTACATTTCCTTGTTTTACATGTATTCACCTGTGCCAATAAAGTATATCATATTTGATAAACTTAATTTGCCCAGGTGATTTCAGCGTAGGTATTGAATTAATTCTACTAAAGGAAAATTTCATAAATAAAAAAAGATAACGATCCCCTGAAGTATGTAATATCATTGAAGTAATTTTTATAGGCATTTCTTGCCTTTACTTTACAAATACAATAATTGCATTTTTGAAAGGGGCCTAACTCGCAAGCATTAAGAGATAGAAAGATTTGATATCTAGTAACATAGTCCAGATAGGTGGTTCGCTTCTGGCCCCGGTTTGGCTACGGAAGTCTCGGGTTCGATTCCTGAGTCTGGATTTCAAATTTTTCATCGTTCAAAAAATGCAATTATTGAATATGCAATATCATGCTGTTGGAGACACAATACTAAGTTCACCGAGATTCATCAATGTCTCCGACTGCATGATATCCGACATAGGTGTGTAGGGGATAATGTTTGCAATTTTTATGCACAGGCGGAATTGTTATTTTTTAAATTTATTATTTGTATGTCTATGGTGTGTAGACGTTAACATATTTCTTGGAAACACGTCTTGTGCTTTTTTATAAGTTCATGTTCTGTTTTACGAAACAGGATATTTCATTTAAGTATTATATACCTATAAAGGACAACGGGAGTATACACCCTACTTAGCCAAGGGTTTGGGATGTTTTCACGTAACAATGGAAGCCAGGCTGTGAAATTGATGCTTTTTATTTATATCTTCCAAACTACTTAACCGATTTTGATAAAACCTGAACTGTTACCTGAGTAGGAGTATTTTCTAACACTCAACTAAACTAATTAAAAAGAATAGTCACAATGCGATTTCTAGTTTCGGAGAAATGCGTGGACAAACATACAAACTAACTTTTTTTTTCGTTAATTTGTTTTGAAGGTCTAATATATCATTTTAATGTAAAAACCATGCAAATCCAATAATCTAGACTTACTAATATTATAAAGCTGAAGAATTTGTTTGTTTGTATGCTTATTTGAACGCGATAATCTCGGGAACTACTATAATAGGTCAAATTGAAAAATATTTTTTACTGTTGGATAGCCCATTTATATATTCTAAATCATAGAAAGGCTCATAGGCTATATAATATCACGCTACGACCAATAGGAGCGGTGCAGCAATGAAAAATGTTGCAAAAACGGGAAAAATTTACACATACGAGGTTGCACGGGTCAGCTAGTTTAACATATCCATTTATTAGATATATTTCGGGACTTAATCGCGTGAATGATTTAAAGGTATCGTGGTCAAATCTGTTAAAAAACAGTTTCTCATTAGTAAATTACTATCTACACGGAACGAGGCGAGCCGTAAGTTTAATAATACGAGTAAATCACTCACTTACCTCCAAGACATGATCCCACGATGAACAGAACCAAAAAGCCAACAAATATTGCTTTTAAGAAATTCATTTTTTTATTTTAATGGACAAAAATATATTCCAAAAAAAGAAAAACGTCTATAGCACCTGCGTACAACTTGCGTACTGAATTATTTAACTAAGATAAGTATAATTTATTCATTCGTGTCTGTATTAAATATGTACTTAATATTTTTTTGGTCCACTTTAGTTGTTATTTGTTTTATCTAAGTAGTTTGGTGTTGGAGGTCTTAGGTCCCCCGTATTTATAAACGATTAATAGCAGTTACTTAAGTAAAAGTAATTACATAAGTAACAGTTTCTATTTTATAGTCAAGAAAATGAGTGAAGTAAGAAACGTCAAACGTTAGAATACTTAGCCAAGCAATAAACACCGATATCGTTACTTGAGTAATAGCTTTAATTAAGAATTTTATGTAGAGGTTATTTTTCTTAACAGAAATTTTAAAAATATGGAAGGTTTGGAAAATAAAAACAATTTATTTGGTGCTATGCCAGCCAGTCGGTAAATAATACAATAATAATAATAATGTACCATTTATTTTAGGCATCAATGGCTTCAGAAATGTATAACTTACCGTCTAACATATTTAGTGCTAGTAAAAGTAAATACAACTTAAAACCTCTATATATTAAAACTATATCAGTAGGTACGCTTCACTCCCTCATAAGTACCATGCGTCGTGACCCAGAATCTGCAACCCCGTCTTGTAGCGGAACTTCTGACGCACGTACGCCCGCGCGCGCAGTTTCCTCTTAACTTTTCTTTGCCCAGCGGTTCTTTATGGTTGGCAGTCGGCGCTTCTTTCCTTGCATCGTCACAAAACCATCTTCTGTATCTTCTTTATTTCTGTTCCTTGTCCTATCCGGGTAATGCTTGACAGGGGCTTCTGGCTACACTGACAAAATCTATTGATTGTGGTTCTTGAGATTTCACCGGGACAAGCAATGCAGTCGACACAACGGGGAGGGTGACCGCGGTCGCAGGTTTGCGGGCTTACAACCATTAAAAATTATACCCTTGCTACAGAAATTATAGTAACTTGTGCCCGTATTTAACCAACAAAACTTCCTTTAAATAAAACAGTAAAACACAGGTGATATCTTCAGTGACATTTCTTGGGTGACATCAAGCGAGTTTTATGACGCTAAATTAAAAACAAGTTCTTCAAAAATACTTTAAATACGTGTGACGGGCTATTTCATTTGGTAGCATTACTATTCAATTATGTTGCATTTCGTTACATTCAGAAAACTAAAATTGAAGAATATCGATAAAATCAAAATTTGGTCTGATTGATTTCTGTATTATTAATTTTTAAAGTTTTAATATTGTAGCTATTTTAGTTTGTCGTAATATATTTTTGGCTCTGTTTTGCAAATTTAATAAAATCTTGTTTATGTATTGGAACGTTTTTTGCGGCTCACCGGTTGCTAAGTAATAAGTAATACTTGGTTAGTTTGCTCAAGGAAGTAAAGAATATTTCTTGTCTATAAAATAGATTTTTCTAAGTAATTACTTTAAGAACTAGCCATGTCTCTATGAAGTAATTGCTAAGTAATAAGTAATGACTCGTTTATAAATACGGGTGTTAATATTTACCTCCGAATACAAAGAAAATAATAGGTATGTTGATACCGATACGAGATATCGATATACGAGAGTCACCTTAAATGTTGTAGATATATGTCTTAAAATAAATGCAGGAAGGCAGGCTTGGTCATTTAATGCGCAGGGATAGAGACCACATGACGAGAAGAGGCAACCTCTGCCTCTACTGCATCCTCCACAGCCCTCAGGCTATGGAGGATAGCAGAAGAAGCAGATGTCGTCCACCAACTACTTGGAGTCAAACAACATCCGCGGACAGGATAGCGCTAGGTCTAATGCCTGCGATAGTCCAAGACCGTAACATATGGCGATCGAGGTTCAGGGGGGGGGACGTCAAATAGGGAATGTGCCAGGGGAATGATGATAAATAAATAATAAATTAGTGTTTGAATCTAAGGATACATCTTAAGCTAAAATCCATCAAGCCATTTTGGCTCTATAACGTGTCAAAGAAATATACATGCATACAAACATACACTCAAAAAACCTTCCTTCTGCTGTTTTCCTTTCATGTATACTACTAGCGTGAATTTTTTCACATACCCAACTTTAACCATTTAGCTGGCAGGGGTGGAACACTTGACTCTAAGAAAAATATGCACTTTAAAGCTTAATATTTTATAAACGGATCCCTAAATCTAAGAATGGTTTTTACAACGCCTTTTTAAAAGACATATCTAATGGTACCTCACACAATTATTTACATATAGGGAAGGTACCCTAAGATATTTCTTTTTTTTTAATTTTATTTTTTCACTTTGTCGGCATAAGTAATGTAGTATGTGTAGGTATCCATGCAAAATTACAGCCTTCTAGCACTAACAGTCTTTAAGCTAAGATACGGACGGACAGATGGACGGACATGACAAAACTATAAGGGTGCCGTTGTGTTTTGTCTACCGTAACTCCTAAGTATTTGGTGTCGCGCACTTTTCTGATCGTTTTACACAAACATATAATTGTTACATGTGTATATTTTTAACTGAAAATTTGTTCGTGGTTGTGTCGTAATGTATTTAGTAAAAGCTACGTAGTTTGTCTTTAAGATGTTAAGCGTGAGTAGACTACTGCACAAACAGCTAGCTACTCTAATGAGACCCTTTTCTGCTGTCTTATTTACAGCAGCAGAAGTTTCAGCAGTAAACACCAGTGCAGTATCGTTGGGATATGAATATATTTGTCCTTCAAGGTCTTTCATATCAAATAGGCTGTTAATGTACATCAGAAATAATGTAGGACCGAGAACACTGCCCTGTGGCATTTCATAGGTGATGGTAATCTGGTCACTAATGTAGTCACCGATTCTAGTGAGTTGTTTGCGATCCTTTAGGTAGTCTGTCAACTAGGCCAGCGGTACACCCCTTATTCCAGCTTTCTCAAGCCTGTCCACAAGAATTCTGGCAGAGACGGTATCAAAAGCGTTTTTTTATATCAATAAACACTGCAAAGCACTTCTTATGAGCATCGACTTATTTGACAATATGAGATGAAAGTGCACTTACAGCATCTTCAGTTGATATTTTTCGCCTGAAGCCGTATTGCGATTTAGAAAGTATATTCCCTTTTTCAAGATAGTTAAGTAGACGAGTGTTGATTAGTTTTTCTTAAACTTTTGATATTGCTGGTAGAACTGAGATAGGCCTATAGTTACAAGGTTCGTCTCTGCCACCACTCTTGTATACAGGCGTGACGAAATCCTGCTTGAGAAGTGTAGGAAACTTGCCTTATTCAAAACACAGGTTGGCTAAATGTGTTACTATAGGGATAACTATTTCACTACCAAGTTTCAGAAACTTAGTGGTAATACCATCCCATCCCGGGGCACTGTCTGTCTTTAACTGAGATATTGACCGTGATATGTGATGATGATATTGATGATGATGACCACTACAACTAGCAAGATAGTGATGGTGGTGGCGGTGGTGATGATGGTGGTCCTGGTGTGGTCGTGATGGTGACGGTGATGATGATATAGATGTTGATGACCACCACAACCAGCAAGGTAGTGATGGTGGTGGTGGTGATGATGGAGGTCCTGGTAAAGTGGTGGTGGTGGTGATGGTGGCAGTGATGGTGATAATGATATTGATGATGATGACCACCACAACCAGCAAGCTAGTGATGGTGGTGGCGGTGAGGATGATGGTGGTCCTGGTAGAGTGGTGGTGGTGATGATGGTGAGGGTGATGATGATATTGATGATGATGACCACCACAACTAGCAAGGTAGTGATGGTGGTGGTGGTGGTGATGATGGTGGTTCTGGTAGAGTGGTGGTGGTGGTCATGGTGAGGGTGTTGATGATATTGATGATGATTACCACCACAACCACCAACGCCATCAGAACATCATCACTTCGACCACCACCATTACCACTACCACCACCAACATAACCACCATTACCATCATCAACATTACCACCACCACCACCACCATGAACACATCACATCGTTTACGCGGTTAGTTTATCCAGTGGACGTGGTATAATGACGAGCATATCGACCTCCTAAGTCATAACTCGAGCTTTGCGTAGAGTCGAGAAAATTGGTTGTTGTATGTACTCACAAGATAATTTTAGATTGTGGTGTATTTCCTGATTTAATTAAATATAGTAAGGTAATACCATTGTTTAAATCAGGTAGTGTGTCTGACCTCACTAATTTTAGACCCATATCACTACCAACATTTAGTAAAATCTTTGAAAAAATAATATATGATCAGATGCAGAACTTCTTTTACAAAAATAAATTATTACCCTTTAACCAATTGGTTTTACTAGGGGTCGCTTTACAACCGATGCTGGTGTGGAGCTTATAAAACATATCTTTGACGCCTGGGAGGAATCGCAGGATGCTTTAGGCGTCTTCTGTGATTTATCTAAGGCATTTGACTGCGTTCTGCATGAAACATTAATCAGGAAATTGCAACATTATGGTATTAAAAACACAGCTCTGAATCTTCTTACGTCCTATCTGAGTAACAGAATTTAGAAAGTTGATGTTAATGGTAAACGCTCCCCGGGATCTGTGGACAAAATGGGAGTCTCACAGGGTTCTATTCTCGGGCCGTTATTGTTTTTAATTTACATAAACGACTTACTATATTTAGTAAATAATAACCATGAGATAGTCCTATTTGCAGATGATACATCACTCTTATTTAGATTAAAACGCCAGCAAAAAGACATTGAAGATGTAAATATGGCTATCTCAAAAGTGGTTAATTTACTCTTAAACGAGGGCAAGACTACCTAACACCTAACGTGAAACCAGTAAAAACCACTATAAAAATAAAAGAAGATGAGTTGAACCCTGTAGAGATCACAAAGTTTTTAGGAATTACTCTAGATTCTAAGCTTCAGTGGGGCCCACATATAAGTGAATTGTCTAATAGACTCAGTTCTGCAGCGTACGCCGTTAGAAAAATTCGTCAGCTAACAGACGTTGAAACAGCGCGATTAGTTTATTTTAGTTACTTTCATAGTATTATGTCGTACGGTATTCTACTGTGGGAGAATGCTGCTGACATTCAAACCATTTTCATTCTGCAAAAAAGGGCTATTCGATCAATTTACGATCTTAGTAGTAGACACTCACTAAGAGAAAATTTAAGGAAATCAATATCATGACTGTTGCATGTCAGTATATCTATGAAAACCTTAAATATGTTCACAAAAATATTGATAGTTTCTGTAAGAAATGTGATATTCATAATATTAACACGCGGAACAAACGTAAACTTGTTATACCAGCGTCAAGGTTACAAAAAGTAAACAAATAATTTCGGGGCCAATGTATACGTTTCTACAATAAAATCCCTAGCGATATTCAAAAATTAAGTCGTAATAAATTTAAGTGTACCATTAAGAAAAAAATGTATATGAAAAGTTATTACTCAATAATTGATTATATGGAAGACAAAAACGCTTGGGATTGAACTGCTTTCTCTCACAGGCTATTCAAATGTACTTTATGATTATATGTTTATATATATTTACTTTGTAAGAAGTGAAGTATTGTGTTTGCTAAATACGTTTATATATATGTACTTGTATTAGAGTTACTAATAGTATTATTATTTAGATATCCTTAATTTATATTGGTTCATTTAGTAAAATTCATTTTTGTTAAGAACAACTTGATGATTTTAAAAGAGTGGCACATGAGTTTCTTGGCAGCTTCTTCTCATGAGCTTTACACTTGGAACTGCCGCCTAACCCCCTTTTGTTTTTTTTTTTTCAAACAATCATAATTTTATAAATTCTTTAATATATATTAATTTGACGTTTTCAAATAATCATTAACCTGATTTTACGAAATAAAGATATTTGAGTTTGAGTTTACTCCTTTTAAATTAAAGATACCCTACATTAACGAATTGACCAACGTTGACGTTTTAATGATTTATGGTCAGTTTTAGTTAGGCATATAATAAACTACCACCATTTAATGATATGGTTGGCCACATCACGAAATGTTTAATTCTACGATCCGACCACGGCATAGTGTTTATCTACTGTACCTAATAGGTATCAAATATTATTAGATATAAAAAGAGCCATTAAATAATATAATTATGTAGTTTTCGAGTTAGCGATATTTTTTGACAGACAAAAAATTCAACTTCAAATTAATAATATACTGTCAACACATGAATAAATCTATGTCATTAGCCATAACTGTTACTACTTCAAAAACATACGTTTTATAGGTCTCAAAAAAATTTGAAAAATATCGTAATTATAATGACTAGTGGGGGCGTTTTTGACCACTCGCTTACAAACAAACTTTGTAAGCGTTGGCAATTTTCAAAAAGTGGCCGCGAATTTAATTGCCTTGTTCTTTTCTTAGACTTTATGACTTTGCGAAATTAACATGAAATGCACTTAAATACATGTACATTAGATATACCTAAGTGTTAATTAAATGAACGAGTTAATAAATTAATGAAATTATCAACTTATTGTTGACTTTTTAAACATTTAGAATAATTGAAACTTTTTTGTAACCTTAATTTATGTGACATAGAAAATTTCTATAGTTTTGATTTATTTTTCGATAAGTTGCAGCTACAGGAATAATTATCATCAAAATTGAAATATGTACATAATAGGTAGGGGCAAAAAAATTGCCGTGTGGTGCCGGCTTAAGAATAGTACCACCCCATCTCTACCCGTGGGTGTCGTCAAGGCGACTAAGGGATTTTACCCCGGAGGACGGGCAGCAGCATCCTCTGCGTACTTAAAGCCTTACTGCGATCGCCAACCCGCTCGCCAAGCGTGGCGATTATGGCAATTACCCCCAGGATCTACATCTAGTAGGTTCTACTGGGGAGACCCGTGCCCAGCAGTGGGCCATCTTATGGGTTGATATGTAGGTAGGGGCAAAAGTATTTTCGTATTTATTGTTTTAGTAATTAAACCTCTTTGGTTGTCCTGAATGTAACTGGCTGATTTTAATACCATTAAATGTTGACATTCTAAAGATGCTATAAATAAATAATAAACTAGTTTCCGCCATTTTTCAATTGTTCAAGCAAGCAAAATGAACGTATGAAGAAATTCGGCACTTTATAAAGTTTTCTTACAAAAAAGATAAAAATGCTACGAACGCCGCGAATAAAATTGGTGCGGTTTACGGACCTAATGCGGTATCAATACGAGTAGCACAAATGTGGTTCAAGCGTTCAAAGTCTGGAAATTTAAGTGTAAAAGATGAGGCTTGCTCTGGACGCCCTGTCACGAATAAAATCAGTGCCATCTTTGAAAAAGTGGAGCAAATCGACATATTAGTAGTTACGATATTACTGAAGAACTGGATGTTGATCACAAAACAGTTATTTACAAAAGTATGGGTACAAGAAAATACTTGATATTTTGATACCTTCCCCATGGGGTAGGTAATAAGTTTCTCTCAGTGAGATCATGATCTCACTGAGAGAAACTTATTGCAACGTGTATCCATTTGCGATTCTTTGTTGAAACGTAACAATTCCGACCCATTTCTTAAACGGTTGATTACGGGTGATGTAAAATGGGTCACTTACGATGAGAATGTTTGAAAAAGATTGTGGTCGAAGCATGGACAAGCCCCACAGATCGTGGAAAAGCCAGGCCTGACTCGGAACAAAGTGATGCTGGATGAAATGACATTATAATAAAATGAGTTAAACTTTTTTCACAAAAGCCTATGAGGATTAAAAAAATGTGCAACATTCGATTTTAAATTTCAATTGTTTTTGTTTTATTTAGCCTAAGATTATAATAATACCACGGATATTCAGCTTAGACATGAAAGTTGGATACTTCGAAAATCCGAGTAATTTGTGGAAATTTCGACTTGAAACGCTGATTGAAGGAGATGGTAGAAGCCGATCTTGTCAAACTACCCAGGAATTAACGGCATGGTTTAACGTTATCTTACCTACAATAAAGATTTACTTGCATCAAATCAATAACGTAAAAATGTGTGGCACTCGGGGACTGCCGCGGTAAAGCTATTGCATAGCATTTTTTATCAACTTATGCAATTTAAAAAAAAAAATCTTTTCATTACATTTCGGAGCAGCTCGTCTCGATCCGTGCGAGCTTCGTACAGTCGTACCATATGCATATGCGTTAAGCGAACGCTCGGCTGAGCTACATGGTAGGCGGAGTGAGGGGTGTTAGGTTTTATTTTCGTTACAGAATTTCTTGATTCGGTCGCCGCGCTCAAAGCCCGCGATAAAAGCTATGCTATAGCTTACAAATATGAGAAATGGGTACCTAGTAAACTGATCTGCAGAAAGAAACCCGCGTTGAAACTTGCGCTCCCTGTTGAATACCGATGCCACAGACGGTTTTCTTTTTTGGAGTATATGTACCGACATATACTCCAAAAAAGAAAACCGTCTGTGGCACTCGGATGTTACTGTGTGTTACTCGGATTTTCGAAGTATCCAACTTTCATGTCTAAGCTGAATATCCGTGGTATTATTATAATCTTAGGCTAAATAAAACAAAAACAATTGAAATTTAAAATCGAATGTTGCACATTTTTTTAATCCTCATAGGCTTTTGTGAAAAAAGTTTAACTCATTTTATTATAATGTCATTTCATCCAGCATCACTTTGTTCCGAGTCAGGCCTGGCTTTTCCACGATCTGTGGGGCTTGTCCATGCTTCGACCACAATCTTTTTCAAACATTCTCATCGTAAGTGACCCATTTTACATCACCCGTAATCAACCGTTTAAGAAATGGGTCGGAATTGTTACGTTTCAACAAAGAATCGCAAATGGATACACGTTGCAATAAGTTTCTCTCAGTGAGATCATGATCTCACTGAGAGAAACTTATTACCTACCCCATGGGGTAGGTATCAAAATATCAAGTATTTTCTTGTACCCATACTTTTGTAAATAACTGTTTTGTGATCAACATCCAGTTCTTCAGTAATATCGTAACTACTAATATGTCGATTTGCTCCACTTTTTCAAAGATGGCACTGATTTTATTCGTGACAGGGCGTCCAGAGCAAGCCTCATCTTTTACACTTAAATTTCCAGACTTTGAACGCTTGAACCACATTTGTGCTACTCATATTGATACCGCATTAGGTCCGTAAACCGCACCAATTTTATTCGCGGCTTTCGTAGCATTTTTATCTTTTTTGTAAGAAAACTTTATAAAGTGCCGAATTTCTTCATACGTTCATTTTGGAATTTGTGGAAATTTCGACTTGAAACGCTGATTGAAGGAGATGGTAGAAGCCGATCTTGTCAAACTACCCAGGAATTAACGGCATGGTTTAACGTTATCTTACCTACAATAAAGATTTACTTGCATCAAATCAATAACGTAAAAATGTGTGGCACTCGGGGACTGCCGCGGTAAAGCTATTGCATAGCATTTTTTATCAACTTATGCAATTTAAAAAAAAATATCTTTTCATTACATTTCGGAGCAGCTCGTCTCGATCCGTGCGAGCTTCGTACAGTCGTACCATATGCATATGCGTTAAGCGAACACTCGGCTGAGCTACATGGTAGGCGGAGTGAGGGGTGTTAGGTTTTATTTTCGTTACAGAATTTCTTGATTCGGTCGCCGCGCTCAAAGCCCGCGATAAAAGCTATGCTATAGCTTACAAATATGAGAAATGGGTACCTAGTAAACTGATCTGCAGAAAGAAACCCGCGTTGAAACTTGCGCTCCCTGTTGAATACCGATGCCACAGACGGTTTTCTTTTTTGGAGTATATGTACCGACATATACTCCAAAAAAGAAAACCGTCTGTGGCACCTGCATACTTAACTTAGTAACTTGGGTACTGAAGTATTTAATTAAAGTAAGTTTATTTTATTTTATTCATTTGGTTATCTGTTTTATGTAGGTGTACACTAAAAAAAAGATAGTGAATAAGGACCCTGGCAGCGGCAATCATGAGTAAGTTATTTTGTAACAGTGTTCTGTAGTACCTATAGTAATTTTTATAGGCATTACTTGTAAATTACTTTATTAATACAATAATTTATTGCATTTTTTAAAGGTAGAAAAATTTGAAGGCTGGACCCACTAATCAAACCCGAGATTTCCGTATGCGTATTAAAAATGAAAAAAAATGCAATTAGTGTAGTGTTTAAATATTTTATCTGTAGTGCTTAAACATTTTACATTGAATTACTAAGTTATATTTAAGTCGTCAGAATACATATTTCATGCTGTTGATATTCCAAAGAAAATAAAATATAATATTTACTTATTATAAGTGTTACAGTGTCCACAAAAATTACTTTATAACTAGAAATTGTTAGATTTACAAATGGTTGCGTTAATGTACAGGTACTATAGTTTTGTAGTTGTAATAAAATGATATGAAAATAACTCGTCCCTTCTTCATCGTGAATACCGCCCTATAACAAAAATAGTATAAAAGGGTTTAAAAAATACAAAAAAGTAATATTCAGGCGCAAAGTCATCAAAAAATTGTGTTTTAATGGTTTCTGCAACGAAACTGAAAGAGCCGTAGAAGTTCCTCGGGGATACGGTAGATGTCGCGGATTGTCGTAAAATGGAATCATTTGGAGGATGAATTCGACTTTATAAGGCGCGGCTCGGTGCCGGAAATGGTAAATGTTTACGGCTAATACTCGTAAGGGCGCAGGTTCCAGTCCCGCCTGAGACGATTTTTTCCTCCATAAATTGAATATGTTTAAAAGTTTTATAAAGGTGTTTTAGAATGTGTGAAGGAGCAAAATTTGATCCCTGTGGCACTCCTATATTAAACTATGTCAAAAATACATTATTCGTTGTATAAATAAAGAGCTTTGTTCTGTTCAGATCAAAGTTCGTTACCTAAAATTGTAAAGTTCTCTCAAATTAATAATTAAATTACATTAAAATTTTAATAATTTATTTCATTAGCCCCGTCTTCTGCTATTTCAAAAATACAAGGCAACTTAAGCAAAAAATAAAATAGAATGAAAAAATAAATTCAACATTTTGAAGTTGGTGCCATGAAATAGGTAGTAGTTTTTATGTTTTGTTCGGCACCAAGTTCAAAATGTTTAATTTTTATGTTACTCTGTATTAATTTTTTCTTCTTAGTTGCCTTGAATATGAGTTTCGGTAATACTTTTTTGTAAAAAAGGTTTTTTATTTTTTTTCTAACTTTTTAGTGAATTGATTTATAATTCACGTAACAGCTTATCTCAACTGCTCGTAATCCTTTTACAGGACCGTTAATTGTTGAGCAGTTCTCATGATAGTTCATCAACAACTCTATTACATTGTGTAATAGTATCTAGTATGACGAGAATGAAATGCTACTCAATACCATTAATGAAATATGAAATATACCTAAATCACTATACGTGTGCCTTTAATATTTGAAGAGATCCCTGGATTTCTCCGGAATCCCATCATCAGGTTCTGATCTGATGACAATGAAACTAACTTGAATTTTGTTCTTGAGTTATTGTAAGTAAATGATAATAAGAGTGCAAATGTATTGTTGTACATTTAAATGTAGACATTAGATATATATGTTAATTTAATTAAAAAGTTAATAAATAAATGAGATAAACAAGTATTGAACTTATTGCTGACTTTTCAGCATTTAAAATAGAATAGAAACTAATTTGTTACCTTAATTGATGAGACAGAGAAAGTTTTTATCATCTTATCGAAAAATAAATTCACCCATCAAACCATGGACTTAATTTATTTTTCGATAAGATGGTTTTAAAATAATTAAATGTTGTAGCTACAGTAGTTAATAATCATCACAATTTAAATACTTAACCAATTGATGACTGCCTCTGTGGCGCGGTGGGAGTATGTCCGACTGCTACACAAGAGGTCGTGGGTTCCATTCCCACACGGGACACCACTTTGTGTGATCTAAAATAGTTGTTCCGAGTCTGGGTGTACTTTGTGTCCGTGACTTGTATGTTTGTAAAGTCCCCCGCGACACAGGGCTTGTACTCTAATGCGGAAGTGGTATTTTTCTAAAAAAAAAAATCTATAGCTATTTGACCCGCGCAACTTCGTCTGCGTAAATTTTCCCCCTTTTTGCAACATTTTTGATTGTAGCTGCGCTCCTATTGGTCGTAGTGTTATGATATATAGCTTATAACCTTCCTTGATAAATGGGCTATTCAACAGTAAAATATTTTTTTAATTCGGACCAGCAGTTTCTGAGATTATCGCGTTCAAACAAACATACTCTTCAGCAAGATAATATCTTGAGACAATCATACAGCGTTATTTATTCACAAACTAGGCAGTACCTGTACTACGGTAACTATGGCAACCAGACAACTGATAAAACCTCTTTACTAATGTCATCGTAAATGTGGGAGCATTTAAAGTAAAAAAAATGTGATATTTCTTAAATGAATTTAAAAGTTATTGATGTAATAATTACATCAATAACTTATATGAAGTACGTTATCTAATGAGTCAAATTATTTTACTCATTAGATAACGTACTTTTAATTTTAGTTTTAAGTTTTTTGATATCATTTATATTTACAGAATAATCGTCTGCTTACTTAACTTACGACGATTACACCCTGTATATTTCACCTAGACACAGAATAAACTATAGCGCTTATCACTCAAAGATTTCTTCTGTGTGGGCATCGAACCCACGACCTCTGGCTTAGCAGTCAAAGTCACTAACCACTAGACCAACAGGTCAGTCAAAATATATAACTAGAAGCTATGGAAACTTCTTATTCATTATAAAGATATATATACTACGGGTCTTAATCGCGTAAATAATTTAAGGTAAAATATCTTGTTTATTGCCCGACGTTTAGACCATATTGCAACGACCGTGTTCACGTCAATCGTAATTATTCACGCGATTAAGACCCGTAGTATATAATTTTATAATGTGTACAAACCGCGAAAGTTTATCAACTTTAACTTCTAATTCCTCTAGATATTGAATTATTTACCTGGCTTTGACATTTAATTTACTTACACAATAAGATGTTGGTTTTGTCTTTACCAATTATACCACATGCGAAGCCGGGGTGTGTTAGTTTAAATATAAATCTCACTTACCTCCAAGACATGACTCTAGGACGAACAAAACCAAAAGGCCAACAAATATTGGTCTTAAGAACTTCATAGCTTTGTTAATATCGAAATCTAGAAAAATATATTGCAAAAATAACCGTCTGTGGTACCTGCGTACAACTTGGGTAGGTACTGAAGTATTTAATTAAGGTAAGTTTATTTTATTCATTCGGTTATCTGTTTTAAGTAGTTCCTAATTTTTATGGCAGACACGTTAACAAGCTATTATTCGTTTTATCTAAACACTGGCTTTTGCCCGCGCCTTTGCCCGCATTAAGTTCGTACCCTCTTAGGGCTCTAGTTGCTTAAAAAAAATCCCACCCCTTGTAAACAAGGAAAAAAGAAAACATCATAAAAGAAATCTTTCTGCGAAATTTCAGCTTACTAACTCCAAGGATTTTGGCTAGATATTAATGAGCGATGGAATACCAGAACTTTCAATTTTAAATGTAGGTAAAGCCCGCGAAGATGTCGGTTACTGCGACCACAGATAATATAATACTATACGACATTGCACTTACAGGATTGCAACGGGAGCAGCCTTTTCAAATGACGGAAGAATAGTCGCTGTTTGAGTATTAGTAAGTAAGGAGTAAAGGTACAGATTGACTTGTTATATTTTGAAATTTAGCTAGTCATAGATCATTTTTTTTGATATCTTTGTGACACATAAACATGAGGATTATAGAAAAAAGATACAAAATCGCTGGGAGGCTTATGGTGAGCCAAACGTAAATGGAGACCCTGTGGGGCCGACGATGCAGCAGATTTAATCAGAGCCTCGTCTTTGCCTGCCTATATTGTCCCTGACTCAGTGGCAACAGATCAGTACGAGATATCGGCGAGGTTAAGCAACGTTCCACAGTCAGTCCATAGATGGGTAACCATTTATCTGGTGGAAGCAGAATACCAAGAGGACCCTAAATGTCTTTCAAATCACGAAAGTTTATCAACATTTATAGCAATTAGCATGTTTACACGTATTTTAGCACCTAGTGCAAAATACGTAATGCTCGCTACGAATGGTACATAAAATTATGAATGTTGAAAGCAAATAGCATAGCTCAACGTTATACAAACGGTGTCGGCATTTTATAGATTTACAATAAGCCGTTATACAAAATGACGACAGTTTACATAGGGCGTAACGTATGTAAACTGTCGTCATTTTGTTTACGCTACTAGACATTACTTACCGCCATTTACAAATGGCCACGCCATAACAAAACACTGCGACAATTTGTTATACGCCACAGACCAAATGTTAAGATGTCCATAAAAACTGATAGCAAAAAACATAGTTATCTATTATATATTTTCAAAACAATTATCGCATCGGCCGCGCTCGTCAGCCGCTTGTCGTAAGCCGCGCGCGGCTCGCGATCGGCCGCGATCCACGGAAATGAACCTAACACCGACCATTGCCCACCTTTAGATACAATTTTATATCAGACTTTGCATTTGTATTAATTGATTGCAAAGTTTTAAAAGGATTAATTTATAAGTTGAAATGCCATGTTTGGAAAGGATATTATAGTTAGTTGATAGTTGGTGTCTATAACTAAATAAAATCCGAAAATTGGGGTCTACAAAGGTTATGTGTAATAGTCTGGTAATAATAATAATATCATAATAATAATTATTTATTCACTTAGGAAGCAAAATACTAGACTTGTGACAAGTCGATTCTACACTTACATGTAATGCCTGTTCGCAAACAATAGGTAAAGCCCGAGAAAAGAACAGGCAATAAAAACTCGCGGTCACTCTTTTCAAATTGCCAACGTTTACAATGTTTCTTTGTTTATAAACTGTTTATGCAGGTAAGGTGCTGCCACCATTATATTATACACCAAATTAGAGGACTAATGCAAAAACAAGATGTCAAAAATATTAAAAGAAGAGTACACGAGATTGGATATATCACCCTCAAGGGGCACAGCATAGTCAGAGCATCCACTTACGATGTAAAAACTTTATGTGCTTAAATATTGGCCAATTTACTGCTACTTAATGAAAAAGTATACATGTTTTGCAAAAGAAAGAAAATAATGGCCTTAATTTCTCACGCAGAATCTTTACTTACAAAGCGTTTTTCTTAACTAGTACCTAAGTAACAAGTAGTAGTAGTAGTAATAATAATAATAACCAAAATATACCAGTCGAACTGTTTCTACACTCGTAAGCTGTCTAACTTTGCCGACAGACTTGAAACATGATATTTGGGTACCCCACTGTAACCTACAATGTAATTCCCAAAAAAACTGTTGAGTCGACAAAGCCAATCACCTAACCGACAAAGCTAAAGCATCTCATTATTTAAAATTATACTCGTATTAGTACTTTTAACATTTAGTCAACTAAACTTAATACATTTAGTTTCCTTTTTTTTTAATTAGTGGTAGGTTGTTTGTTGCAAACCAATATTGAACTCCTGCGAGTGTTCTATTTATTACCTCAACATTTTCTAGGTTACGATTAATTTAAAGATAAACAGATTTGTATTCGCCCTAAAGGTTCATTTCCGAGCATCGCGGCCGATCGCGAGCCGCTCGCGGCTTACGACAAGCGGCTGACGCTCGCGGCCGATGCGACAATATTCACAGTGCGCGCGCAGGCCTACGACAGTCGTCGGCCGCGCGCGTCTGTCACTTACCTCAGCCGCTTGTCGTAAGCCGCGAGCGGCTCGCGATCGATCGCGATGCACGGAAATGAACCTTTAGAAAGGTTAAAGATGTTACATCTAGGCAAACCTCATTAACCGTTGTAGTGATAATTCTTACCTCGTATATATATATATGTCCTTGTAGTGTTATTTCGTGGCATTTGTGTATATATTCCATTATATTTCGCCATTTTTAACATAATAAATATCTCTGTAAGACTTATTGTAAACATTATTTTTCATAAATCAAATCTGTCATGTCGACAAATATTTTCTATGGTTTCTATGACAACAAGATAAGCATAGAGTTCTTTGTAAAGTATGGACTATATTTTGAAACTGGCTGTACGTAAATCCTAAATTTAAAATAAGTTAAGCTTTAAAATTTTAAATTGCTTCTAGAGAGTTTTCTTTATGAATAAAAATCCGAAGAAAGGGCGGTGAAGAACCAGCTCTCTAAAAGAGAAGGCAAACTCTCTGAGAGGGAAATTAAGAGAAAGAGACCATTCCTACCGGCGCCACCTTTCTACCTACCGGCGTCGCCTCTCTACCTACCGGCGTCGCCTCTCTACTTACCGGCGTCGCCTCTCTACCTACCGGGCCGCCTCTCTACCTACCGGGCCGCCTCTCTTATATACCGGGCCGCACCTCTACGACGCGTCGCACCTCTACCTGCCGACGTCGCGCCACTACTACCTACCGGCGCCGTGCCTCTGCCTACCGGCGCCGTGCCTCTACTTACCGGCGCCGCATCCTGACCTACCAGCGCCGCATCTCCGCCTAGACGCCGTACCTCTACCTACCAGCACTGCATCTCCGCCAGCATCGGTTCTAAATTTACCTTTAATTTTAAGTAGTATTAAGTTCCTATAAATATAGTCTTATCTTACTATCTACCTTTTCATTTCACTACACCGTGTACCATGCGTATGTGTGCTCCATAATCCGATACAGTATAGTCGCCTGGGGCAATTCTACAGAAATAGCGCGATTATATATTGCTCAAAAAAATGTATTCGTGCCGTATTCAATCTAGATTGGTATGACTCTTGTAACCCAGTATTTAAGACGCACAACCTTTTAACAGTTCCAAGTTTATATATATTAGAAATCGCTAAGTTTGTAAAATTTAATTGTACATTATTTGAACGCACCGACAATACAAACAAAAGAAAAGTCAATAACTTAGATTTTGTAATACCTGTGCCTAAATTAGAACTTTTCAGAAAAAGTTGCGTATACATGGCTCCTTTAATCTACAACTCAATACCAAAATCATTAACCCTTCTTCCTCGTAATCAATTTTGTACTGCGTTACGTGGATGGTTGTTACAGGAATGCTATTATTCTATTGAAGAATTTTTAATTAAAAATCCTTGCAAGTTTTATAACTCGGAACGTACTCGGAGCTATAGGTAGATATTGTTAGTTAATATAGATACCTTATTTTGCTAATTTAATTATTTTATGAAATATTGTAATTTAATATGTGGTGTGATGTAATTAAATTAAATTTACTATAATGTATAACAATTTAATTTGATGTAATATAATGTAATTTAATATACCATAAACGATAACTTATATTTAAGACACCTGTTGCACGCTGTAATTTAAAGGCCAAATGTGTAAAACACATATATTGTAACATCTATGTACCTACCAAGTTTGACGCAATAAATGATATTCTATTCTATTATATTCTATTCTAAAAAAATAGAGAATTATCATCAGCAAATAGAATGACGTCACAGAAGTTATTAATATAAAATGGTAAACCAAAATATATACCAAAAATAAGAAGGGACCGAGTATTGATCCCTGAGGCACGCCCATACTAATTGGCGATCCAGACGACCTTACTCCACCTATATCAACATAATGAATTCTTTCACTCAGGTAAGAGGCAAGTAGATATAAATGATATAATAATAAGTAAATACATTGCAGGTTTATTATTATTTTTATTTGATTTCTCAAACCATATTTATACATATACGGAAAGAAAGAAAGAAAATAGTTTTATTTGTACCACGATACAACAAAAAAAAAAAACACAATGATAAGAACGTTAAAAGTAGGTAGGTAGGTTGGCGCGGAACAAATAAGGACCTACGGCAGCTGAATATACCTACATACAAAACACAAGAAAAATATATTTATTAAAAAGCAAAACAATAATTTATTGCATTTTTTAAAGATGGAAAAATTTGAAGGCTGGACCCACAAATCAAACCCGAGATTTCCGTATGCGTATTAAAAATGAAAAAAAAATGCAATTAGTGTAATGTTTAAATGTTTTATCTGTAGTGCTTAAACATTTTACATTGAATTATTAAGTTATATTTAAGTCGTAAGAATGCATACTTCATGCTGTTGATATTCCAAAGAAAATAAAATAAAGTATCTTATTATCAGTGTTACAGTGTCCACAAAAATTACTTTATAACTACAAATTGTTAGATTTACAAATGGTTGCGTTAATGTACAGGTACTATAGTTTTGTAGTTGTAATAAAATGATGTGAAAATAACTCGTCGCTTCTTCATCGTGAACACCACCCTATAACAAAAATAGTATAAATAGGTTTAAAAAATACAAAAAAGTAATATTTAGGCGCAAAGTCATCAAAAAATTGTGTTTTAATGGTTTCTGCAACGAAACTGAAAGAGTCGTAGAAGTTCCTCGGGGATACGGTAGATGTAGCTGATTGTCGTAAAATGGTATCATTTGGAGGATGAATTCGACTTTATAAGGCGCGGCTCGATGCAGGAAATGGTAAATGTTTACGGCTAATACTCGTAAGGGCGCAGGTTCCAGTCCCGCCTGAGACGATTTTTTCCTTTTTAAAAGTTTTATAAAGGGGTTTAAGAATGTGTGAAGGAGCAAAATTTGATCCCTGTGGCACTCCTATATTAAACTATGTCAAAAATACATTATTCGTTGTATAAATAAAGAGCTTTGTTCTGTTCAGATCAAAGTTCGTTACCTAAAATTGTAAAGTTCTCTCAAATTAATAATTAAATTACATTAAAATTTTAAAAATTTATTTCATTAAAGTCTTCTGCTATTTCAAAAATACAAGGCAAATTAAGCAAAAAATAAAATAGAATGAAAAAATAAATTCAACATTTTGAAGTTGGTGCCATGAAATAGTAGTTTTTATGTTTTGTTCGGCACCAAGTTCAAAATGTTTAATTTTTATGTTACTCTGTATTATTTTTTGTACCACAATACCATTAATGAAATATACCTAAATCACTATACGTGTGCCTTTAATATTTGAAGAGATCCCTAGATTTCTCCGGAATCCCATCATCAGGTTCTGATCTGATGACAATGAAACTAACATGAATTTTTTTTTTTTGTTCTTGAGTTATTGTAAGTAAATGTTAATAAGAGTGCAAATGTATTGTTGTACATTTAAATGTATACATATCGCCTTAATTTATTTTTCGTAAAGATGGTACAAAATAATTAATGTTCTAGCTACAGTAGGTAATAATCATCACAATTTAAATACTTAACCAATTGATGGCTGCCTCTGTGGCGCGGTGGTAATATATCCGACTGCTATGCAAGAGGTCGTGGGTTCGATTCCCACACGGAACACCACTTTTTGTAATCCACAAATTTTTGTACCGAGTCTATTGTAATTTGTGTCCGTGACTTGTATGTTTGTAAAGTCCCACGCGACACAGGGCTTGTAGCCTACTGCGGTAGTAGTCTTTTTAAAAATTTAATGCGAAATTTAGACTCCCTATTAGGTATAAGCACGTTTTTTTTTCTAATGTACAGTTTAAATAGTTCACGTCGGTAGTATTCTACCTATTATACCACTGTCATGAACCCACTCTATCATGAGCTGTTTAGCTTAGCTGGAGGGATTAACATAATTGCTAGTAATGTGGGACTCAAGCCTACATAGCGAGCGATATTAAAAAAAGAAAAGTAAGATTTTACGTTTATGCATAAACACTTAAATTTGCTAAAAAAAAAAAAAAGTTTTCTCCGTTTTTGCAACATTTCTAATTGCTGCTCCGCTCCTATTGGTAGTAGCGTGATGTTATATAGCCTATAGCCTTCCTTGATGAATGGGCTATCCAACAGTTAAATATTTTTTTAATTTGGATCAGTAATCCTGAGATCACCGCTTCAAACAAACAAACAAACTCTTTAGCTTTATAATATTAGTATAGATAAAATATCATTTTTTTTTCTTTTCTTTTCTTTGATTTTTTTTTATTATATATATATATATATAGGCATAAATTTATCTCACTTAGGTCTTTACCTTCTTTTGTACTCAAACTGAATTCAAAATTTATCATATGAAGCTGTTTCGGACTTGGTTAATTTGGCAGCAAAGTCTATTTTTTTTTTTAAATATGTGGAATGGATAGAATAATAAGTCTGTAACTCGCATGTAACCATGAAATTGCAGGCGTTTTTTATTAATATCTTTAGTTTATATTAACCCTTTGCTGAGTATCATTGGTATCTTTACAGTTATTCATCTATCAACTCAGTAATAGTAACGTTGCATAATATTATCGAGTCAAGGTCTGATGAGTCACCATTGTTAAATGGCTTACCTTACCTTTTTATTTATTTAGGCGGGCATTGTGAAGGAAGGACGCATCTGTCTGTTAATGTATTGTATTTATAGCCTGGTTTACACGAGCAGCCGCCAGGCTGGCATATGCGGGGACATATGTTAGTCTCGCATCTCCGGCAGAGTTTATTATTGCATCCATCATTTGGTGTAGGATAGGAATTAGGATCACTGCAAAATGTGGCTGAAAAAAGAATATCATAAAACATTGAGTATTCAAACAAGGTGTCACATTAAAGGATACATAGAAGAACGTGTGGAGGACGACTGACAAATGGAGGACCCTCCGATCAGGCGAGGTGATCGTGCCTGGCGTGCCGCAGCAACTTGTTTAATAATAATATTGACTGACTCTGTGGCGCGGTGGGAGTATGTCCGACTGCTACACAAGAGGTCGTGGGTTCGATGCCCACACAGAAGAAATCTTCGAGTGATAAGCGCTATAGTTTATTCTGTGTCTAGGTGTAATATACAGGGTGTAATCGTCGTAAGTATTTACAGACGATTATTCTGTAAATATAAATGATATTAAAAAACTTAAAACTAACATTAAAAGTACGTTATCTAATGAGTAAAATAATTTGACTCATTAGATAAACACTCTGGCTTAGCAGTCAAGGTCACTAACCACTAGACCAACAGGTCAGTCAAAATATATAACTAGAAGATATGGAAACTTCTTATTCATTATAAAATTATATATACTACGGGTCTTAATTTAATGTAAAATATCTTGTTTATTGCCCGACGTTTCGACCATATTGCAACGGCCGTGTTCACGTCAATCGTAATTATTCACGCGATTAAGACCCGTAGTATATATAATTTTATAATGTGTACAAACCGCGAAAGTTTATCAACATTAATTTCTAATTCCTCTAGATCTTGAATTATTTACGTGACTTTAACATTTAATTTACTTACACAATAAGATGTTGGTTTTGTCTTTACCAATTATACCACATGCGAAGCCGGGGTGTGTTAGTTTAAATATAAATCTCACTTACCTCCAAGACATGACTCTAGGACGAACAAAACCAAAAGGCCAACAAATATTGGTCTTAAGAACTTCATAGCTTTGTTAATATCGAAATCTAGAAAAATATATTGCAAAAATAACCGTCTGTGGTACCTGCGTACAACTTGGGTAGGTACTGAAGTATTTAATTAAGGTAAGTTTATTTTATTCATTCGGTTATCTGTTTTAAGTAGTTCCTAATTTTTATGGCAGACACGTTAACAAGCTATTATTCGTTTTATCTAAACACTGGCTTTTGCGCGCGCCTTTGCCCGCGTTAAGTTCGTATCTTAGGGCTCTAGTTGCTTAAAAAAATCACACCCCCTGTAAACAAGGAAAAAAAAACATCACAAAAAAATCAGCAGCGAAATTTCAGCTTACTAAGTCACAAAGTGGTGTCCCGTGTGGGAATCGAACCCACGACCTCTTGCGTAGCAGTCGGACACACTCCCACCGCGCTACAGAGGTTACTGCGACCTTGCACTTGAGCTCTCTTATATATATGGCACTGTTGACACTCAATCGTTGTCCATTAAGGATTGCAACGGTAGCAGGCTTTTCAAATGACAGAAAAATAGTCCCTACGTTTGAGTATTAGTTTTTTTTAAGCATATGGGTATTATGAAACAAATTCAGCAGGTATCTTATATAAACAAAATAACATTTGCATGTCACTGACTGAAGTTGTAAAAACTAAATAGTATTAAAGAACTCAAGACCCACCAACTTTTGTGCAAATAAAGAATTTATTATTATTATTATTACGATTATTATTACGACTGCCTCTGTGGCGCGGTGGGAGTGTATCCGACTGCTATGCAAGAGGTCGTGGGTTCGATTCCCACACGGGGCCCCACTTTGTGTGATCCACAAATTGTTGTTCCGGGTCTGGGTGTACTTTGTGTCCTTGACTTGTATGTTTGTAAAGTCCCCCGTGACACAGGGCTTGTACCCTACTGCGGGAGTCGTCTTTTATAAATGAAAAGAATACCTATATATATATATATATATTATAAGTCACAGTGTAAAGGTACTGATTTTTTTTATTTTTTTTTTATTTTTTTTATTTTATTTTATTTTATTCGGGGTAACAAACAATTGCGTAATAATAGTTAACAATTACCTTATTTCTAATTAACTTATTTGTCTAATCACGCAACCAGCACCGTTATCCACAAGTAATAACTACAAAGAAATATTCATAGCATAGTGAACTGTAACAAAAATATAAAGGTATGAGGGAGTAAGATGATAGCTAAGTGAAGATTATAAATTTTGCAAAATAACTTGTTTAAATTTTGAAGGTGACAAGTAAAATATATCGATTCCGGCAAAATTATCATTATATGATTTCATAATTCTCCTCAGGGGAGCTCGTTCTCCAGCATTCGTTCTGCTCATCTTCGGAGCAAATAGGTTTTGATTATATGTGTTGCGAATTCTTAGAGATTTACTAGGTATGCTAATATGAATTTGGTTCATTAATTCATTACAATCAAAATTATTATGACAAATCTTATATAGAAAAGTTTGATCCAAGTATAACCGTCTCGCCTTGAGAGTAATAAATTTAAATTTATTTAACAAAGTTTCGTATGAACACCATGTAGAAAAGCACTTATAATTTAAAAATTTTAAAAATTTGCGTTGCACTGACTCTAACTGATCGCTATATTTATTATAAAACGGGTTCCAAACAGGAGTGGCAAATTCGAGTTGCGATCTAATGAGCGCCTTGTACAACAATACATAACTAGCAGGGTTTTTGAATAGTGTACAAGAACGTTTAATAAAACCATAAAGTTGAAAGCCTTTGCTCACGATATGATCAATATGGATATCAAAGTGAAGTTTTGAATCAAAAAACACACCAAGATCCCTTATGTTGGAAAACTTATCTAAGGGAGTATTACAGAGAAAGTATGTGTGCTGCAAGATATTGACATTTTTTGTAAAAGAAATGGATTTACACTTAGACAGGCTTAATTGTAATTTATTTTTAATACAGTACAAAGACAAACGGTTCAAATCAAGTTGCAGTTTTTCGCAATCTGTGCTAGTATGTATGCCACGAAAAATCTTAAGGTCATCAGCATATAAGAGGAAGCGTGTATTTTGAAAACAGGAATTAATGTCGTTAATGAACATGATTTGTCAAGCTAATCATTATTACTTGTTATATTTTGAAATTTAGCTAGTCATAGATCACTTTTTGAAATCTTTGTGACACATAAACATGAGGGGTATAGAAAAAAGATACAAAATTGTTGGGAGGCTTGTGTACAGAGCGTAAATGGCGCCACTGTGGTGCCGACGTCAGAGCTTAGTATGTTCAGGGTTGGAAGTGTCATTTTGAAGGGCTGTGTAACTGTGAGAGACCTGTGCCTGAGGATGAAACCGTCGCCTTACCACTCGATTCCCCCCTGATACTAACACAACTTCGTTGTCAGACGATTATAGAGTATGGATGAGCAACTAGCATGTTTACACGTATTTTTAGCACCTAGTGCAAAATACCTAATGCTCACTACAAATGGTACATAATATTATGTATGTTAAAAGCAAATAGCATAGCTCAGCGTTATACAAACGGTGTCGGCATATTATACATTTGCCTACAATAAGCCTTACGCCGTATGTAAACTGTCGTCATTTTGTACAACGCTACCAGACATTACTTACCGCCATTTACAAATAGCCACGCCATAACAATACGCCGCGGCAATTTGTCATATGCCACAGACCAAATGTTAAGCTGTCCATAAAAACTGTCCGCGAATCTGTATCACCCGACAAGTGCTAAAAATAGTACATAGAAATAAAATATATGCAAGTACCTATTGCTCTGAATCGATTCGGTTAGGTTCGGTTACAACTGAACTGATAAAATTGTAATAAGCAAAAAACAAAGAACTATTTTATATTTTAAAAACAATTGTCGCATCGGCCGCGCGCGGCACCGGCCATTACTGCACCTTTAGATACAATTTTATATCAGACTTTACATTTAGAGTAATTGATTGCAAAGTTTTAATGGGTTTAATTTATAGTTGAAATGCTATGTTTGGAAAGGATATTATAGTTAGTTGATAGCTGGTGTCTTTCACTAAATGAAATCCGAAAATTGGGGTCTACAAAGGTTATGTGTCATAGTCTGGTAATAATAATAATATCATAATAATTATTATTTATTCACTTAGGAAGCAAAATACTAGACTTGTGAAAAGTCGATTCTACATTTACATGTAATGCCTGTTCGCAAACAATAGGTAAAGCCCAAGAAAAGAACAGGCAATAAAAACTCGCGGCCATTCTTTTCAAATTGCTAATATTACTACTGTACTAGTACTGCCATCATTATATTATACACCATATTAGAGGACTGATGCAAAAACAAGAAGTCAAAAATATTAAAAGAAGACAACACGAGATTGGATATATCACCCTCAATGGATAAAAACTTTATGTGCTTAAATATTGGCCAATTTACTGCTACTTATTGAATAAGTATACATGTTTTGCTATTTTTGTTATATAAATGTAAGTTTAGGTTTACAAATTTAACGTTTGCATATATACATTGTGATGCAGCTGTCATAATGCCTATCTCTTTAAACTTTTCTCTAAGGGAAACTCGTGTTCCTAGTTGATATATCGCACGCACTGCGCGTTTTGAAGAATAAAAATAGTTAGTACATCAGCCGCCTTAAACCAAAATATACTAGTCGAACTGTTTCTACACTCGTAGGATGTCTAACTTTGCCGAACAGACTTGAGATATGATATTTGGGTACCCCACTGTAACCTACTGTTTAATGTAATTCCCAAAAAAACTGTTGAGTCGACAAAGCTAATCACCTAATCGACAAAGCTAAAGCACCTCATTATTTAAAATTATACTCGCATTAGTACTTTTAACATTTAATCAACTAAACTTAATACGTTTAGTTGATTTTTAATTAGAGGTATTTTGTTTGTTGTAAACCAATCTTGAACTAGTGCGAGTGTTCTATTTATTACCTCAACATTTTCTAGGTTACGATTAATTTAAAAAAATAGAGAATTATCATCAGCAAATAGAATGACATCACAGAAGTTAATAATACAAAATGGTAAATCATTAATATATACCAAAAATAACAAGGGACCGAGTATTGATCCCTGAGGCACGCCCATACTAATTGGCGATCCAGACGACCTTACTCCGCCTATATCAACATATTGAATTATTTCACTCAGGTATGAGGCAAGTAGATATGAATGATATAATAATAAGTAAATAAATTGCAGGTTTATTATTGTTTTTATTTGATTTCTCAAACCATATTTACACATATACCGAAAGAAAGAAAGAAAATAGTTTTATATGTACCACGATACAACAAAAAAAGAAAACACAATGATAAGAACGTTAAAAATGGTAGGTAGGTTGGCGCGGAACAAATAAGAACCTACGGCAGCTGAATATACATACAAAACACAAGAAAAATATATTTATTCAAAAGTAAGTATAAAAGTTGCGTCCCTAGACAACGTGTCAATCTCATAATATTAAAACTATGACAAACTGTGTGATCGCACCTGTGTGATCGCATTATATTACATTGATTATCGGTTGAATATTGAATCGCCATTTAAATATTTCAGTCCAACTTGAACGTTTAAGCCCTTAAATTTGAATTTCGTACCTATTCTTAAACGAGAAATCTTAGTATCTCCTAAATATAAGTGAGATCATGTATCATAGTATGCCAAATGAACAAAAAAAAACAAAAACATGGCCATGAGGGAAAAAAGTGGCCATGAGTTTTTATTGCCAAGTTCTTTTTCCACGACTTGTGATTTAATGTAAAAATAAAATTAAAATAATTTTTGTTTGATCATGATAGTTTTTCTATAGTCTATTATATCAGTCTTAATAAAATCAACATTAAAATCACACATCCACGTGTTAAGAGAGTATATGAGTAATTAAAAAAAATAAACACTCTTTGTTTTAAAATTTGACTCCAATTTAATATTACTACCTAGTCTGGCCATAAATACTGTTACAATTAAAAATAAGAAAGATATTACATTTGAATTTGGAATCTGTCATTTTTATACGATTGTTCATTGTATTTTCTAATTTTGGCGCCAATACATTGTACAATATTTTGCTATATTAAAATGGAGTGGGGTGATAAAGAAAACCGAATCGCTGTGATTGCATTACACAAAGTTGGTATGGAGCCGAATGTAATTTTTAAAACTCTCCATACGCTTGGTATTAGTCAAATGTTTGTGTACCGGGCTATTAATAGGTACAATGAGACCTTCTCTGTTTGTGACAGAAAAATATCTGGCCGTCCACGTAGTGTTCGTACGAAAATGGTGGTCAAAGCAGTAAGGGAAAGAATTCGAAGAAATCCTGTCCGAAAGCAAAAGATTTTATCTCGGGAGATGAAGATAGCACCCAGAACCATGTCACGCATTTTAAAAGATGACTTAGGACTTGCAGCCTATAAGAGACGCACTGGTCATTTTTTAACTGATAATTTAAAAAAGAATAGGGTGGTAAAATCGAAGCAACTACTGAAGCGGTACGCAAAGGGAGGTCACAGAAAAATTTTGTTTACGGATGAGAAAATCTTTACAGTTGAGCAACATTTTAACAAACAAAATGACCGTATTTATGCTCAAAGCTCTAAGGAAGCTTCCCAATTAGTCGACAGAGTGCAACGTGGGCATTATCCGACTTCAGTGATGGTTTGGTGGGGTGTTAGCTATGAAGGAGTGACTGAGCCATATTTTTGTGAAAAAGGTATCAAATCATCGGCACAAGTGTATCAAGATACCATTCTTGAGAAGGTAGTTAAACCCCTTAACAACACCATGTTCAATAACCAAGTATGGTCCTTCCAACAAGACTCAGCGCCGGGTCATAAAGCTCGGTCCACGCAGTCTTGGTTGGAAGTGAACGTTTCGGACTTCATCAGAGCTGAAGACTGGCCGTCGTCTAGTCCCGATCTTAATCCGCTGGATTATGATTTATGGTCAGTTTTAGAGAGTATGGCTTGCTCTAAACGCCATGATAATTTGGAGTCCCTAAAACAATCCATACGATTGGCAGTGAAGAATTTTCCCATGGAAAGAGTGCGTGCTTCTATTGATAACTGGCCTCAACGTTTAAAGGACTGTGTTGCAGCCAATGGAGACCACTTCGAATAAGCTTTTTATATTTTGAATTGTTTTTTATTTATGTATTAAACTAACACACTGTAAAAGTAATAAATATTATTTGCAATAAAAAAAAATGTTTTTTCTTCGTAACAATATTTATGGCTAGACTAGGTATATACTGATTGTGATGCTAAGAGATTCAACTTGAGCACACTTTTTTGTTACACGTTGTTTATACAGTACGATCGACGTAACTTGACCGGATTGAAGTTAGGTTCTTATCACTTTCGCGCATGTCATAGAGATGCGACCCTAAAATTACTTACGAAAACGATTAGTTATGTATAATCGATTAAAAATGCTAACAACATTTTAATTCAACAATATAAAAACACTATTTAAATGAGTTCATAAAAGTTTAAATTTAGAACAGTTACAGTTTACTGTAACTGTTCTAAAGAAACTTTGAAAAACAATTTATTTACGAAAATAATCACAAAAAAACAAGTGTTAGCAATACTAATTATGACAATGTAATGCGTAATCGCATCTCTAACCGCCCCCGCCCCCCGGATCCTGTCACCATTTACTTCCAAAAAATGCGCAACCACTTGTCGCCTACTTCAGTCCGGCCTAGTTACGTTGATCTAACTGTAGGTAGTAGTCAAGTTCAGTTTCGAAAATAAAATGTCATTACTGTTGGTCCCGTGGAGTCTTCACATCATGTGGAATGACAATCTCAGGATTTTCTTCCGATTTTATGAAACTATGTCTATTGCTGCTATTAGCCACACTCTTCACTACATCTTCTTGATAAAATTTAGTTAATTTGATTCCGAATAGCGTTGACGCCCACGTGGATATCGGTTATCTTCAAACTAAATTTCATCTAAATCGTTGCAGCGGTGTAGGCGAGAAATCTTAACACAGAAACCCTTAAATTAAAAATAAAACTTGAATTAGTATTTATTTGTTTTTCTAATATTCTGTTAATCTATACTTCTATATCTATATCTATACTATCTATATCCATACTAATATTATAAAGAGGAAAGATTTGATTGTTTGTTTGTATTGAATAGGCTCCGAAACTAATGGATGGATTTGAAAAATACTTTCATCGTTGTGAAGCTACACTAACCCCGGGTGACATAGGCTAACTTTTATCCCTGTATTCCCACGGGAACGGGAACTACGCGGGTGAAACCGCGAGGCGTCCGCTAATTTGATATACATTTATTCCAAATGGTAATCGAAAATTGATGTCGTCCTATAGTGGCTACAATTATAGTTCACTAGTAATCTAATAAGACATCTGTCAAAAGAACTTCGTATTTCAAATGGAGAGCATCGTCGCAATGGTAAGGTCAATTATACTACCGACGTGAACCAATTACACTCCTAATACAAGCCATTGAGCTTAGCTGGAGAGATTAACAGGATTGCTAGTAATGTGAATGATTGTTTTTTTTTAAGAAAACTAGCAATCCCACATTGCTAGTTATTTAAAAAAAACAATACACATTGGTTGAAAGACCAAACATTCTCAGTTGAAAAAAGTAAAACGTACAACGAAGGCAATCAATGTCCAGTTCAGATGTTCGAAACAAAACGAAAGTGAAGAAAAATCAAGGGGACCAATATATTGTTCTCAGAAAATACATAATTTTATTATTTACCCAAAAAATACCTTACAAAATAGAAAACACATTTATGGTACTTTCTTTTTCACTTTTTTACTTAAATAGGTTTATTTAATTCGCCATTAAACGCCGTAAATTGCTGCACCACGGACAGATAATACGGAATGAAACAGAGTCTTCTGCAACTAATAATTCAGGGTCGCCAAAGACCTAGCAGAAGGGGCCGTTTAAAGAATCTAAGACAGTGGTACGGGATGAGCACCAAGTCCCTTTTTATAACGGCAGTGTGCATAGTGAAGATTCAGAGTTTTTCTCAGTGAGTTGCGGCGTAAACCAAGGCTACGTAAGTACAGAGCAAAGAGTAGTACTTACTCCAACTCTCTTTGCTCTGTACTTTGTAGTAGTAGTAAGGGACGCCTTCCAGGATTTGCCTTACGGCATTCGAATTTATTTTCGGACCGATAGCGGCGGAGTCTTCAATTTATATAGACTTAAAGGTCACACCAAAGTATCTCATACACTCTCCCTGGGGATTCCGCTACAATACACATATTGTAGCGGAATCCCCAGAGAGCCGAAATTAAACTCGGTGACGTCTCACTTAATCAGGTAGACAAGTTCAAATATCTGGGCAGCATTTTAACTTCAAAATGCCTCCTTGACAACGAAATCAACAGCAAAATTGGAGCAGCCGCTGCAGCCTTTGGAATATTTCGTTTTAAGGTGTTTCATTCACATGACATAAAGATCCCCATAAAAATAGCTGTATACATGGCAACTGTCTTGCCAAACGTCCTTTACGGCTCCGAAACGTGATGCCTGTACCGAAAACATATTCGCACATTAGATAGATTTCACCTAAAATGCCTTCGGAAATTATGAACATCCAATGATCGGACCGTGTACGAAACACAGAATAGAGGCATATCTAATGCGGCGGCATCAGCGGTAGAGCGGCCATGTTTTCCAGATGTCAGTTGAAAGAGTGGCTAAACGCATATTCTATTCGGAGCTACAATTGGCAAGCGAAAACAAGGCGGCCTATTCCTGCGTTGTAAGATGTGCTTAAGCGTCACATGAAACGCGACCTTGACCCGTTGCAGTGGGAGGCAGTGGCAGCAGATAAATCACTGTGGAGGCATACCGTACTAAGGTGTTTGAGTTCGAAAGACGACGAAAAGAAGAGCTTGATGCCAAACGGAACGAGCTAAAGGCCCGACCACCTGCGGCCATACATTACAATTATGTCGGGGGAGTGCTCACTTGCTATAAAGTCAGTCACCTAAGAGCACACCAACGAAACTCGAAATTATCAGTTCCAAGTCGCCGTAGCCGAGTACGGTCAGGATGGATATATATAGTAAACAACTCATTTAAATTGTGTGTAGTTAAGTATTAACACTACGAGTTCTTGAGTGGAGACCGCGTTTCGACAAACGTAGTATAAGACGCTCAGGTCAGGTGGAGTGATGATTTACGCAAAACGGCTGGCAGGAGCTGGATGCGAGAAGCCGAAGATAGAACAAAGTGGCGTGCAATTGGAGACGCCTATGTCCAGCGGTGGACTGCGATAGGCTGATGATGATGATGAAGTATTAATAACATGTAATTACGCAATATACTAAATGTTGGAGCTTTGTTAATAATAAAACTCGCATACAACTACAGGGCACTCTACCATAACTAAACTTTACAAAATGTTCAATTATGGTAGCTAAATGAAATGAAAGGAAAGGAATTATCCGACATGTTTTCTTCCTCTTTCTACGCAGGCAATAACATTTTTTTTTACATATTTCGGGGCACCCTGGTGATTTTTTTACCGAAATTCTCCTAAATGGTGGTCCGTGGAACCCACTTTGGGAAAAGTTGCTCTGGAAAGTACCTGTTTTGAAACAAAAGGGCAACCTTTTTGTGTCCTTGACTTTTGGAAACATTCGCAGGTAGTTTTTGAACATTCTTCACCTACTATAAAATTTACCTAACTTTTAGGTTTTTCTGTTAACTGTTGATTGCTGATTAGGTATATGGTTCCAGTCGGCTGATTAAAAAATGCTATCAGTTGACTGAGACCTCAGTCCCAGTTCTTCATGGACCCAGTTGCCCGAGTCCTTTAAATGCCAGTGTTGATAGGTTTGTTCTCAATACCAAAATTGTCACTAATTTGATAGAAAGTTTTTTTTTCAACATTTCTTGTTGCTATTACTAGAAATTGCCTAATTCTCCTTCATATTTTTCTTAACAAAAAAGGTATTTTGGTTTTCTATCAGAATATAGAAGACCCAAAAGCCTACAAGTGGTTTATGTAGACACAAACCACTTTTTTTTCAAGCCATTGTTAGGATAATTTGGACCAAATAATTACTTGGCCCTTTTTAGCGAAATATATAAATCTATAGAAAATGTCTAATTCATAGTCAAAGGACTTTAAATTCGACACTGGGTTTTAAGGCAAAATTAGACCAAACGAACGCTTCTTAAAAGAGAGGAATATTTAATTAATACCACTAATATCAAAAACGAGTAATCGTTTGCGCTCAAGATAAGGAAAAACGCGTTCGTTTGATCTAAAATTAATTTATAGTACGTATAATAATGTTACAGGAAACAAAATACACGCGCAGTAGCGTTTACAGGAGTTAGGCGTGCGAACAGTGCTATGAAAAAAAATGTTTTATTAAACATTAGTCTTTTAATCAAGATGCGGGTGTATCTAGTGACACTTGTCTTGATATTTACAATATTCCAAGTAATCCGACCGGATGAAGTTTACGGAAGCTGCAGCAAAATAAAAAAAAGATATTGTAAGTACTATTTGTATCTCTTATTCCGTATGCAATTTAAAATCCACAAAACCATAGCACGTGTATAATAAGTATTTACTCATTTATTGGTAACGGCATTGTGTGTTCTTCTGTTCAAATTTGAAAATGGAATTAAAAACGTAGACGTAGACGTATAGACCTCGACTGCGCCATAACCTCCCAAAATTGACCACTCTTTAGAAAGAGACAACGCTACTTTGTAGACGCCTATACTATAAATTAATTTTAGATCAAACGCCTTGCCGTGTGGTGCCGGCTTAAGAATAGTACCTTCCCATCTCTTCCCGCGGGTGTCGTCAAGGCGACTAAGGGATTTCACTCCGGAGGACGGGCAGCAGCGTCCTCTGCGTACTTAAAGCCTTACTGCGATCGCCAACCCGCTCGCCAAGCGTGGCGATTATGGCAATTACCCCCAGGATCTACTGGGGAGACCCGTGCCCAGCAGTGGGCCATCATATGGGTTGATATGACTTTGTAGACAATACCTGTCAAAGTTTTTTCTTTCTTTCACGCTTTGCAATCAATAGTTACTTTTTATTTGAAAGGAATGGTATGGTCCAGGTGTACACGTTAATAGTTAAAATGCTGTAACTAAAGTATTTAACCCCTTAAATACTTTAGTCAGTTTCTACAGAATGATAATTATTAAAAATATTTAATAAATTAACACAAAAAATATTTAATGTAGGTGGTTGTGTGGAAGAAAATAGGTGGTAGGTTGTTAAGGGTTAAATGTATTTTTTTGTTTTCTAAAATTAATATTAGAAAGTTAAAGAAGCCACGAAAGAAACCAACGAAGAAAGGTTATTAGTAAATTACAAATCATCCCGTCCTTAATATTATAAAGCTGAGGGTTTGTTTGTTTGTTTGGACGCGATAATCTCAGTAACTATTGGTCTGAATTGAAAAATTATTTTACTGTTGGATAGCCCATTTATCGAGGAAGACTATAAGCTATATATTATCACGCTACAACTAATAGAAACAAAAAATGTTGCAAAAACCGGAAAAAAGTGTTTGAAAAGTTGCGCGGGTCAGCTAGTGTCTGATAAAAATAGCTTAACATGACCAATCTTAAAATTGTGTGTGCGTGTATTCTCGAACGAACGAAGTTACAGTAATGTTATAATTTTTTTTTTTGATAAATATCTCACATTGCCGTGTCTCGGAGAGAAGCAGTCGGTCCTGCGCAACATCTCTCTCCAATTATGTCAGATCTCCGTCCCATCGGACTATGAGAGTAAGGGAATAGAAGACAGTGCAGTTGTGTTTGCGCATACACTCGCGCACTATTACATCTTCTTCTTAAGGGACCATTATAGTAAATATTTAAAAATCTAATAAGTGTATCATAGGTTTTTAGTAGGATTTCAGCCGGCGACTCATGGGCTTCATCCTCCTCTAAAAGTCCTCCGGTCCATGTGTGCTTTTCCTTTACAAAACGTACCCTCAGGTGAAACCAAAACCTTGTCTTCTCCAGTGGGGTCAAGAGGAGTGTGGGAGGTGGGGCACACACTCAGCAAAAGAGTGCATATCCTATTTTAAACTATTATTTACTCTCCCAGGGACAAACCACGTGAGTGTGGATTCAAGGGAGTTGAATATCACACTTTATTGGGGCAGCGACCCGGCACGTGTCGCTGCTACTATTTTCCGTGTCATGGCAAAACATGCTCTGTGCTACCAGAAGATCCTACTAAAGAAAGGAAACCATTCCCTTGAAGCTCTGAAGAATGAAGTGCTGTTTAGAGATAATCATATATACGAAGAGTTTGTATTCCTTTATGATACTTATTAACTCTCCAAATTGCAGTAAAATTAACCTAAATCTTCCCCAAGATTTAAGGTACTTCTATACCAAATTTTATCAAAATTTTGAAAAGAGAAGTCTATCACTTCTTCCTTAATATATTAGCGCTCCCAAGGCTAAAAATATAAATAAATGGAGCATAAATAATTGTTTACAAGAAATCTACTTGAGACGAACAAAAGTTACAAATGATATGAATTCATGCATATTTTTTGACAATGTAGCTCCTGGCAAATTCCAGTTTTGATACGATATACCTACTTGACCATGGTCCTTACTTACGAGCCGTAGGGTGAAAATCTCGGCAGATGGCCTTGCATGCTGTATCTACACTATAATATTATAAAGAGGAAAGAATTGTATTTTTGTATGTAACGAACTGGACCGATTTTAATAATTCTTTTTTTGTTGGATAGCCCATTTATCGAGGAAGGCTATAGGCTATATAACATCGCGCTACGACTAATAGGAGCGGAGCAGCGACGAGAAATGTTGCAAAAACGGGGAAAATTTACGCATACGAAGTTGCGCGGGACAGCTAGTGATTAATAATTATCATTACTACAGCTTAAATTAGATGAAAAAACGTCGTATAATCGAGACATTCACCCTCACTCAGAGTGGATTCCACCAAACGAGGATGAAACCTTTATCCTTAAACCTTTACCATTATCCTATTACTATTACGTTACCTTACCTTTGCAATACCGGGCAATGAGGAGTATTAACAGTTCTTATTATTGTTACTAGTGTAATATTGGCGCTATCTACAGCATGGGATGGTAAAGATGAAAAAATTTGGAAGGCAAACCAAGGCATGAGTATCAATATAGCAGGGCCTCGCATGTTCGATTACGGCGCAAGTATAATCCCCGCACGCCAACAACTACATGTGCATATAGCCAACTACTTCCAAGATAGGGAACATTGTTGGCGCATTGCCACCAGTACAGAATGGAATTTCTACACCAACACTACTTACACTGACTGTGGCTTTCATAATTCTTCTATGAGGTAAGAAGGACAACTAATATTTTATGAAAATTTATTTTCTTTCATTTAACAACTAACTTTTGGATGCAGTTTTATCCACACAGATCACATTTTTACCACCAGTAAGTACTAAGCGACATATTAATATGAAAAATGTATACAAAATTTTAAGTTTTTAATTTATTTTAATTTACAACCATACATCTATGAAAACCGCATCCAATTTGGTGTCGCAGTTTTTGTGTGAGACTATAATAGGTTGTTCTATCATTTGAAAGGCAATTTTGTTAGAATTATAAAAGTAAAGTTAGTGACTAAATTTGTGGAATTAAAATGAAGGGACGTCTAAATAAATAGAAAGTAATATGAGAAGATAAAAAAAAATCCAATTTATCTTATTTACCCATTAGTAAGTGGTTTTTCATTGGATCCTGTGTTTTCTGTCGCCACTCGTACCCGCTTTTTCAAGGTAGGTACAAGATGTCACTTGACTACATTTTTGTTAATAAACTTTCGCGATTTGTACACATACTACGGGTCATAAGCGCGTGAATAATTTAAGGTAAAATACCTTGTTTATTGCCCGATGTTTCGAATGTATTGCAATGGCCGTGGTCACAGGCAGACTTGGTCAAAACGTCGGGTAATAAACAAGGTATTTTACCTTAAATTATTTACGCGATTAAGACCCATAATATAAACCCATATAATTTTATAATACATTCTTAAATTTATTATTAGAGTCCCATGAATGAGTTATGATTTTCATGAAGCCTATGATATTGACCTACTTATTTGTGCTTATTAAATGTTTACGTCATGCCAAGATCGTATAATTGATCACTTGGTGTTACAAATGGTGGTATTTTATGATATGACCAATTAAAATATCGTTTAAACTTAAACGTTTAATATGTCAGTCCACGTTTGGCCATATCGTTAATGTAAGGTGTCTTTAATATGTATATGTATTTTTTTTTGTTAAGAAAGATAACTAGCAATGTGGAATCAATCAGTAGTCAATCTTGTTAACCCCTCCAGCTAAGCTCAAAGGCTTGTGTTAGGAGTGGGTTCACGTCGGTAGTATAATGGGTGGGATCCGAACCCGCGACCTCATGATTGCGAGACCGATGCCTTAGCCATTAGGCTACCGTCGCTTCATTTATTTGCTTGTTTTTCAATGATAACTAAATACCGTCCTAATCAAGATATCGTATGCAAATGTGAGCTTGGTTGAGTATGATACATGTATGACTGTATTACAATTAAATAGTAATTAGAGCTATACCTTCCTTTTAGTTTTCATTGGCAACATTCTAAAAGCAAATAATTACTCGTAGAATAAATACATAATTTTAATCTCATTCTTGAATTTCTTTTAGCAATCAACGGATAGTGTATGAATTAGACTTGAAAAACAAAATAATTACGGAAGAATTAACAAAACGCGCAAATTCGTTCTCACTGGGTCTCGAATTTGAAACAATAAACCGCACGAATCTTTTTCAAAAACTACGCACTGGCAATCAGTCATTCTTCTTCGTCGATTATGATATTTGGGAGGGTGATATTGACGTGAGAGGAGTCCAGCTTCCTCCTTGCATACCTAAACCCGAACATGCATGTCAAGAGGAGCTAGATAATGTAGTAGCGTTGCGCGTTGGAGACATCTATTCGATTTCCAAACATGCACCCCCACTATTTGGCCTCGCTTATCATTTTACAGTATCTCCTGAAACAATAAGAACATTACTAGAACATGAAAATAATGCAACACATATTGAAGACGCGGCTTGTGATTGGGTTTTGGAAAATGACCATATAATAGATACGTGGTTAGGAAAAACAGAATATAATATTTTGATATTTTACTGTTTAGATGACCTGACTGATTATAGAAAAGAATACGATAAAGTAGTAAGTTTATTTTTTAATAAATCTGAAGAAATATTCGGAGAGCATATCCATTATGACAAATATCTAACAAACTGTTCCGATAAGAATTTTGTAAGAGATAAAATCCAACTTTACCTGACAGCCGCAGGAAGTCAACAAACCATAGGAGTGGTAGTGGGTAATATGAATATAAGTACAACTAGTGCTAAGACCCTAGACAAACTTAAATTGCCAGTCTTGGTGTATGACGCCGTAACTGTAGACGACGACTCATGGACTTCAGTGTGGTTTACCAATGGCCGCTCGATCCATCTGGCGCTTGCAATGAGATATTTCTTCGTTAATAACACGCGGAATCGTGTCGCAGTAATATCAGACGCAACACCGACAGCCAAGGCCTTAGTAGACAGCTTGGCAGAAGTGCAAAAAGAAAACGAGAACAATACCTTCCTGTTCTACAACCATCCTTACTTCTCACCGCAGGACGCTAAAACAGTTTTGCAGAAATTAAAAGATGAGATTGCACGTATTATTTTAGTGAACACAAATTATGAAGATGCTTTTAATATTCTGTCTGAAGCGGTGAGCCTCGAGATGAATGCAGAAGATCAGTACGTCTGGATCGTTCGTGATTGGCGACCGAGTAACAGATCATTGAATATAACACACTTCATGATTTCATTTTCGTCTCAGAGCAGAGACAAAGCTTTGTCAAGTACCGTGCAAGGAGGGAGACCAGGGCGCAATAGTTGGTGGTCCGAAACCTCCTGGTCCCCATTCGCTGTACCACTTGCAGATGCAATATTGACTTTAGGTCATACTTTCTTGAAAGTACTTAAAAAATGTCCCCAGGCACAATACGATGTACACAGCGACGAATTTATTAAGTAAGTATATTTAAAAATGTTAATTATAATATTTTTACATTGTTTTCTGATAAGCTGAAAAAATAAATACACAAACAAGCGATACTAAATTCCAGTTATATAAATAGGTTTAAAAAAATGTACAGGGAAGGCGGAAAAAATGCGATCAAACCGCGCACTACATAAATAAATAATAAATAAATATCTTGGGACAACTCACACAACGTCATCTGATCCCAAACTAAGCAGAGCTTTTACTAAGGAAACCAGACAACTGATATACATACTAATTTATTTCTAAAAACATACATATTGTTATATTAATAACACCCAGACACAGAATAAACCATCATGCTCATCACACAAAGTTTTATCTTGCAGTCCTGAACTTATAAATTCTTAGAAAGTGTTAAAAATGTGGGATGACATAAACTAGCTGTCCCGGCCAACTTCGTACCGCCTCCTTTGACAGAAAATTTCATCCAAATCAGTCCAATCGTTTAGCAGGAGTTTGGTGTTAACACACAACACGTACAGAAGAATTTTATATAATAAGATTCTAACTAACGTACCCTAATCAAATAGTATTTAAAAACCAGGCACGAGAAATTTCCCCAGCAGATGAGCGTATTTTCATGGCACTTACGCATTTTTATTGAGAAACGCAGTTATTCGGCATTAACCCAATGACAGTATATCTAATACTTTTTGAAATAATTTTAATTTAAAGTATTTGTTAAGCGCTACCTTTTTGATTTTTATCCATAAATGTTGGTTCCACGGTTCAAAATATAAGGGGGGAGACACAATTTATGCAACTTTCGGAGCGATTATTTCCAAAAATATTCACTTCATCAAACAAAAATAATAGAAATCATAAAATGTTTTTAAACGACCTGTCGAACAATGTATGTACCACACGTTTGTTAGGTATGCTCAACAATTATTATACTACTTCTGTTACATGTATGGAGTGCCCCCCAAAATATTTTTTATTATTATTTAGCTATCAAATTAAGTAGCGGCTACTATTTGACACCTTTTCACTAAATTTAATCAATATTCATTGTAGTTGGAAGTTTGGTGGTGTTCTAGTAAAATGCTTGTGGCATACGGACGGACAGACAGACAGACAGACGGACATGACGTAACTATAAAGGTTCCGTTTTTGCCATTTTGATAAAAACAATCAAAACCTAAAGTAACCTAAACATTTTTTTACAGGCAATTTGAAAAAACAATAGTGGATTCAAGCCCAGTACCAGGTGTTACCCAAAACCTATCATACAAAGGACATTATCTGGAAGAAACTTTGGTACTCCTGGATGAGTGGCGTAGTGACAAACCTGAACTTCTAACGGTGTGGCGTGTCAATGCCACTGCGAAATCAGTAAAAGTACAGCGCGAATATCGCCAAACGTATAATCGCAATGCACCAAATGATGGCACCCTGTCATGTCTCTTATCCTCAAAGCCCGCTTACCACCAAACTTGCTACGATAAAGCAGCTGTGAGTGGGCTAATTCTTTTACTATTGATGCCACCCGTAATATTCTTAGCCATCCGACTGGCGCGCCGTCACATCAAACGGCATGAGAATAAGATCATATTTAAATTAATGGTTGGCCGTCAGCAACGTGCTGCTCAGCTCTCCGGTTATCTGATAGACCGCTCACAGCTGGAGATGCGCATTGAACTTGGTGCAGGGCGCTTTGGCTGTGTACGCCTAGCATTACTCCGTCGTCCAGGCTCCCTTCGAAAGTTTGTCGCTGCTAAATCACTCCGTGACCTTCAAGATGAGAGAGAAATCCTTCGGGAAGCGTGTACTCTAGCCTCCCTCGCCCATCCTCATATTATTCGTCTTGTCGGTATATGTATTGACAATGAACCGCCACTTATGCTCATGGAAGTAGCTTTTTACGGCGACTTACTTCATTATCTTCGGTCTCGTCGATATCTTGTAGACAATATCGTGGCAGAGTCTGCAGAGGATTTAAATCAAAGTAATGAAGAGGCGTTCCACGTATCGGCAGAGGCTTTGACCAAATTAGCGCGTCAGGCGGCATCAGCGTTAGGATATCTGTCTTTTCGGGGTGTAATTCACCGCGACTTGCGTGCTGCGAATTGCCTTATGGATGTAAATCGTTCCCTAAAGCTGGCTGATTTTGGCATGGCGCGTGAGATAGCAACAGAGACAGAAGATGGAGACGCAGAATATGCATGCAAGCGCCGTGGGCTGTTTCCTGTACCATGGATGGCTCCCGAAAGCTTGGAGTACGGGGTGTTTTCAGCTGCATCAGATATGTGGGCCCTAGGCGTGCTCGTGTTCGAACTTGTGACTCTTGGTGCACATCCGTACGGAAATATGTCGCCACTACGTGTAATACACTTCGTCACGAAAGGTGGAAAACCATCAATGCCGCGAGATGTTACGCCACAGACGTAAGTATACGTACAGGAACACAAGATAGGGACCGGAACTTGTGTGCCAAGGAAGAAAGTGAAATTATGTTGTGTAACTTACAGGAGCGGTTTGGCGCGTTTGTGTTGGCAGTCAGATCCAGAGCAGCGTCCTACTGCGGCTGAGGTAGTGGCGTACTTGGCAGACCGACCGTCGGCTCTGCGACCAGCGCTCCTCCCTAACGAGATGAAGTCTGTTGAAGTTGACAGTGGTTACGGCGCAATACCCGAATCAGAAACACTAATGCCGTGAGAGTTCACGTTTATTATATCTCCAATGCGAATAAGACTTTTTCGGAATCCACCAGTCTTACCAATAATAAAGAGAGAGGCATCCTTTCTTTGGTGGAATTTGAAATACATCTTATTCTTTAACATCAAGTGCAAACAGAGTGAGTGGTGTTAAAATACAATGAATGTATCAAACCTACATAAAAGCAAATCAATGGTTTGAAAATGAAGTTAGGCGGCAACGCCATAACAAAGTGGCAGTGTAAACCTAAAAAGAGCTGCCAAGAAACTCATGAACCACTCTTTTAAAATCATAAAGTTTTCCTAGTCTTTATTTTATAGATATCAACTAATGTGTTTGGCTAATTTACTAACTTTAATTCTAAAACAGGTAAAATAAAAAAAGTTGTACAGTAATCTTAGTGCCTGAATCAATAGGCGGATTAAAGACTGTTTTCATTAGAATACTGCTGCTTTTAGACGCTGAGATGCTGGAAGATTAAAAGAAATTATTTCTCCACCCGTCCGTGAATCTTCATGATGTCCGTTAGCTAAAACTGGATTGCTGAAGTCTTAATCACGTTGACCAACGCGAACGCGACCACACGCATGGCAAGGCCTTTATGAAGAGTACGACTTCAAAACTCGTTTTAAATTTCCTTTTGAATTATTCTCAATCTACGACATATTATTTTCTATCTTATACAGCAAAATAAATGTTAGATAATATAAAGTTGGCCAAAATTCGTGTTAAATTTAACATTTTAGTTATAAAATTTGACACGGGAATAAACGCGTTTAAACTAGGTAAAGTATTTACCTTATGCTTTACGCTTCGACCGGATTAGACCGACAATGGTCACAAGGTGACGGACATAGCGTTTGACCACGGTCGGTGTAACCCGTGTACTTTACCTTGTTTAAACGCATTTATCCCCGTGTCAAATCTATACTATTAATATTATAAAGAGGAAAGATTTGTATTTTTGTGTGTGTGTGTGTGTGTATGTTTGTAATGAATAAACTCCAAAAGTACAGGACCGATTTCAAAAATTATTTTACCGTTGGGAAGCTACACTAACCCCGGGTGACATCCCTGTATTCCTTAACTACGCGGGTGAAACTGCGAGGTGTCAGCTAGTTGTGTATATAATGCAACGCGTAAGTTTAAAAGTTATAACATTTTAGTTATTACATACTATTAATAAATTCGTCTTAGAACATTTTTGATTACTAACCCTCGACACAAACAGAGTGAGTTCTTAGTGTGTCTGCAAGTATGTGTGCCACACTTTTGAATGCGTTTCTTTTATTGAGTAGATGACTACATTAACAATTATTTTACACTAATCAAGAAATAGCATTTGTTTAAAAGTTCTGAATAACAATGTTTGTCCATAATATTTTTTTCAAGATAACAAGCAATGTGAGATTGTGAGTCCCACTTTACTACCAATCCAGCTTAACCCTCCCAGTAAAACTAAAATGCTTGTGTTAGAAGTGGGTTCACGTCAGTAGCATAATGGGTAGGATTCGAACTTTATTCGAACAATAAGGACGTCAGTGTCTTGTATTTCATATAAATTAGTAAGAGGCGTATCGTTTTGACATTTCTTAAAATGATACTGATTTGACTTGGACCAGAGGTATATCTACCCTATTGTAATAGTTTTCCTTGTCGTATGTATATCTGAAATATATTTCAAAATCATCAAGCCGTAAAGATCATCAATCTTTTTTATCTCACATGTCGAGGGTTTTATTATAATATTTATTTGGAATAACTACCAGTTACACACTAGAACATCAAAAAAGTATAATTAAATTTGTATACAGACCCGATTCGCGGTTGCTAAGTTGGTTCTGCCCACCTGATGCGTCGCGCCCTACAACCCCCGCACGTTAACCGTATCAAGACGACTTCATCGAACGACTGTATTAGTTATTAGACTGTGGAACCAGAACACTGAACTGGCTACCTCGAACGAAGTGACAGCAATTTCAAATGCCGAATCGAATGAGCGTCCTTTGAACTTTTTGACACTTATGACAAATGGTCCTTGTCCCACAAGTATATATTTCCAAATGATTTTGACAAATGAGCGTCCGTCCACATGTCAAATTATATGAATATAAGTACAACTAGTGCTAAGACCCTAGACAAACTTAAATTGCCAGTCTTGGTGTATGACGCCGTAACTGTAGACGACGACTCATGGACTTCAGTGTGGTTTACCAATGGCCGCTCGATCCATCTGGCGCTTGCAATGAGATATTTCTTCGTTAATAACACGCGGAATCGTGTCGCAGTAATATCAGACGCAACACCGACAGCCAAGGCCTTAGTAGACAGCTTGGCAGAAGTGCAAAAAGAAAACGAGAACAATACCTTCCTGTTCTACAACCATCCTTACTTCTCACCGCAGGACGCTAAAACAGTTTTGCAGAAATTAAAAGATGAGATTGCACGTATTATTTTAGTGAACACAAATTATGAAGATGCTTTTAATATTCTGTCTGAAGCGGTGAGCCTCGAGATGAATGCAGAAGATCAGTACGTCTGGATCGTTCGTGATTGGCGACCGAGTAACAGATCATTGAATATAACACACTTCATGATTTCATTTTCGTCTCAGAGCAGAGACAAAGCTTTGTCAAGTACCGTGCAAGGAGGGAGACCAGGGCGCAATAGTTGGTGGTCCGAAACCTCCTGGTCCCCATTCGCTGTACCACTTGCAGATGCAATATTGACTTTAGGTCATACTTTCTTGAAAGTACTTAAAAAATGTCCCCAGGCACAATACGATGTACACAGCGACGAATTTATTAAGTAAGTATATTTAAAAATGTTAATTATAATATTTTTACATTGTTTTCTGATAAGCTGAAAAAATAAATACACAAACAAGCGATACTAAATTCCAGTTATATAAATAGGTTTAAAAAAATGTACAGGGAAGGCGGAAAAAATGCGATCAAACCGCGCACTACATAAATAAATAATAAATAAATATCTTGGGACAACTCACACAACGTCATCTGATCCCAAACTAAGCAGAGCTTTTACTAAGGAAACCAGACAACTGATATACATACTAATTTATTTCTAAAAACATACATATTGTTATATTAATAACACCCAGACACAGAATAAACCATCATGCTCATCACACAAAGTTTTATCTTGCAGTCCTGAACTTATAAATTCTTAGAAAGTGTTAAAAATGTGGGATGACATAAACTAGCTGTCCCGGCCAACTTCGTACCGCCTCCTTTGACAGAAAATTTCATCCAAATCAGTCCAATCGTTTAGCAGGAGTTTGGTGTTAACACACAACACGTACAGAAGAATTTTATATAATAAGATTCTAACTAACGTACCCTAATCAAATAGTATTTAAAAACCAGGCACGAGAAATTTCCCCAGCAGATGAGCGTATTTTCATGGCACTTACGCATTTTTATTGAGAAACGCAGTTATTCGGCATTAACCCAATGACAGTATATCTAATACTTTTTGAAATAATTTTAATTTAAAGTATTTGTTAAGCGCTACCTTTTTGATTTTTATCCATAAATGTTGGTTCCACGGTTCAAAATATAAGGGGGGAGACACAATTTATGCAACTTTCGGAGCGATTATTTCCAAAAATATTCACTTCATCAAACAAAAATAATAGAAATCATAAAATGTTTTTAAACGACCTGTCGAACAATGTATGTACCACACGTTTGTTAGGTATGCTCAACAATTATTATACTACTTCTGTTACATGTATGGAGTGCCCCCCAAAATATTTTTTATTATTATTTAGCTATCAAATTAAGTAGCGGCTACTATTTGACACCTTTTCACTAAATTTAATCAATATTCATTGTAGTTGGAAGTTTGGTGGTGTTCTAGTAAAATGCTTGTGGCATACGGACGGACAGACAGACAGACAGACGGACATGACGTAACTATAAAGGTTCCGTTTTTGCCATTTTGATAAAAACAATCAAAACCTAAAGTAACCTAAACATTTTTTTACAGGCAATTTGAAAAAACAATAGTGGATTCAAGCCCAGTACCAGGTGTTACCCAAAACCTATCATACAAAGGACATTATCTGGAAGAAACTTTGGTACTCCTGGATGAGTGGCGTAGTGACAAACCTGAACTTCTAACGGTGTGGCGTGTCAATGCCACTGCGAAATCAGTAAAAGTACAGCGCGAATATCGCCAAACGTATAATCGCAATGCACCAAATGATGGCACCCTGTCATGTCTCTTATCCTCAAAGCCCGCTTACCACCAAACTTGCTACGATAAAGCAGCTGTGAGTGGGCTAATTCTTTTACTATTGATGCCACCCGTAATATTCTTAGCCATCCGACTGGCGCGCCGTCACATCAAACGGCATGAGAATAAGATCATATTTAAATTAATGGTTGGCCGTCAGCAACGTGCTGCTCAGCTCTCCGGTTATCTGATAGACCGCTCACAGCTGGAGATGCGCATTGAACTTGGTGCAGGGCGCTTTGGCTGTGTACGCCTAGCATTACTCCGTCGTCCAGGCTCCCTTCGAAAGTTTGTCGCTGCTAAATCACTCCGTGACCTTCAAGATGAGAGAGAAATCCTTCGGGAAGCGTGTACTCTAGCCTCCCTCGCCCATCCTCATATTATTCGTCTTGTCGGTATATGTATTGACAATGAACCGCCACTTATGCTCATGGAAGTAGCTTTTTACGGCGACTTACTTCATTATCTTCGGTCTCGTCGATATCTTGTAGACAATATCGTGGCAGAGTCTGCAGAGGATTTAAATCAAAGTAATGAAGAGGCGTTCCACGTATCGGCAGAGGCTTTGACCAAATTAGCGCGTCAGGCGGCATCAGCGTTAGGATATCTGTCTTTTCGGGGTGTAATTCACCGCGACTTGCGTGCTGCGAATTGCCTTATGGATGTAAATCGTTCCCTAAAGCTGGCTGATTTTGGCATGGCGCGTGAGATAGCAACAGAGACAGAAGATGGAGACGCAGAATATGCATGCAAGCGCCGTGGGCTGTTTCCTGTACCATGGATGGCTCCCGAAAGCTTGGAGTACGGGGTGTTTTCAGCTGCATCAGATATGTGGGCCCTAGGCGTGCTCGTGTTCGAACTTGTGACTCTTGGTGCACATCCGTACGGAAATATGTCGCCACTACGTGTAATACACTTCGTCACGAAAGGTGGAAAACCATCAATGCCGCGAGATGTTACGCCACAGACGTAAGTATACGTACAGGAACACAAGATAGGGACCGGAACTTGTGTGCCAAGGAAGAAAGTGAAATTATGTTGTGTAACTTACAGGAGCGGTTTGGCGCGTTTGTGTTGGCAGTCAGATCCAGAGCAGCGTCCTACTGCGGCTGAGGTAGTGGCGTACTTGGCAGACCGACCGTCGGCTCTGCGACCAGCGCTCCTCCCTAACGAGATGAAGTCTGTTGAAGTTGACAGTGGTTACGGCGCAATACCCGAATCAGAAACACTAATGCCGTGAGAGTTCACGTTTATTATATCTCCAATGCGAATAAGACTTTTTCGGAATCCACCAGTCTTACCAATAATAAAGAGAGAGGCATCCTTTCTTTGGTGGAATTTGAAATACATCTTATTCTTTAACATCAAGTGCAAACAGAGTGAGTGGTGTTAAAATACAATGAATGTATCAAACCTACATAAAAGCAAATCAATGGTTTGAAAATGAAGTTAGGCGGCAACGCCATAACAAAGTGGCAGTGTAAACCTAAAAAGAGCTGCCAAGAAACTCATGAACCACTCTTTTAAAATCATAAAGTTTTCCTAGTCTTTATTTTATAGATATCAACTAATGTGTTTGGCTAATTTACTAACTTTAATTCTAAAACAGGTAAAATAAAAAAAGTTGTACAGTAATCTTAGTGCCTGAATCAATAGGCGGATTAAAGACTGTTTTCATTAGAATACTGCTGCTTTTAGACGCTGAGATGCTGGAAGATTAAAAGAAATTATTTCTCCACCCGTCCGTGAATCTTCATGATGTCCGTTAGCTAAAACTGGATTGCTGAAGTCTTAATCACGTTGACCAACGCGAACGCGACCACACGCATGGCAAGGCCTTTATGAAGAGTACGACTTCAAAACTCGTTTTAAATTTCCTTTTGAATTATTCTCAATCTACGACATATTATTTTCTATCTTATACAGCAAAATAAATGTTAGATAATATAAAGTTGGCCAAAATTCGTGTTAAATTTAACATTTTAGTTATAAAATTTGACACGGGAATAAACGCGTTTAAACTAGGTAAAGTATTTACCTTATGCTTTACGCTTCGACCGGATTAGACCGACAATGGTCACAAGGTGACGGACATAGCGTTTGACCACGGTCGGTGTAACCCGTGTACTTTACCTTGTTTAAACGCATTTATCCCCGTGTCAAATCTATACTATTAATATTATAAAGAGGAAAGATTTGTATTTTTGTGTGTGTGTGTGTGTGTATGTTTGTAATGAATAAACTCCAAAAGTACAGGACCGATTTCAAAAATTATTTTACCGTTGGGAAGCTACACTAACCCCGGGTGACATCCCTGTATTCCTTAACTACGCGGGTGAAACTGCGAGGTGTCAGCTAGTTGTGTATATAATGCAACGCGTAAGTTTAAAAGTTATAACATTTTAGTTATTACATACTATTAATAAATTCGTCTTAGAACATTTTTGATTACTAACCCTCGACACAAACAGAGTGAGTTCTTAGTGTGTCTGCAAGTATGTGTGCCACACTTTTGAATGCGTTTCTTTTATTGAGTAGATGACTACATTAACAATTATTTTACACTAATCAAGAAATAGCATTTGTTTAAAAGTTCTGAATAACAATGTTTGTCCATAATATTTTTTTCAAGATAACAAGCAATGTGAGATTGTGAGTCCCACTTTACTACCAATCCAGCTTAACCCTCCCAGTAAAACTAAAATGCTTGTGTTAGAAGTGGGTTCACGTCAGTAGCATAATGGGTAGGATTCGAACTTTATTCGAACAATAAGGACGTCAGTGTCTTGTATTTCATATAAATTAGTAAGAGGCGTATCGTTTTGACATTTCTTAAAATGATACTGATTTGACTTGGACCAGAGGTATATCTACCCTATTGTAATAGTTTTCCTTGTCGTATGTATATCTGAAATATATTTCAAAATCATCAAGCCGTAAAGATCATCAATCTTTTTTATCTCACATGTCGAGGGTTTTATTATAATATTTATTTGGAATAACTACCAGTTACACACTAGAACATCAAAAAAGTATAATTAAATTTGTATACAGACCCGATTCGCGGTTGCTAAGTTGGTTCTGCCCACCTGATGCGTCGCGCCCTACAACCCCCGCACGTTAACCGTATCAAGACGACTTCATCGAACGACTGTATTAGTTATTAGACTGTGGAACCAGAACACTGAACTGGCTACCTCGAACGAAGTGACAGCAATTTCAAATGCCGAATCGAATGAGCGTCCTTTGAACTTTTTGACACTTATGACAAATGGTCCTTGTCCCACAAGTATATATTTCCAAATGATTTTGACAAATGAGCGTCCGTCCACATGTCAAATTCAAATGGACGTCTTGTTGATGTCGGCGATAGACTCTCCAGCATGCTAGTATCTGTAGAGGTCAATGATAAGAATTAATATTGTTCGTGGTAAAGGCGTCGCGAGATTTCGTGTCCGTGAACGATGACTATGTTTTTTTTTTGTAAATGATCAACCCTGTAGTAACTTATGGTACAGTATCACAATCGATATATACCGGTTGATAACTCGATCGCTTATTAGTAAAATCTATATGCGTTGATTTTGATCCATTTCATTTTATTTGCCATTTTTTGTCCAAGTATCAATGATATTCACGACTTTTTGGGCCTTTTTTATACTGCATCCTCGCGTATCACTCCGGATACCATAGCCATATCAGCTGCGAATGTTGCAATAGTGTTTTCATGTAGTTTTGTATTAACACTGCTTTCATTATTATTATTATTCATTAGCTTTTATATGTTTGAGTTCTGAATACGCATTTTCTTGTCTCACTCTAAACATTCTATCTGCCGAGTAATATTCTAAAATAGCCGAAAAATGTTTTGGCCTGTGCCACACTTTATCAAACGCTTAAAATTTAGGTATTGTTAGTAAATAGGTTTATTTTTTTTTCCGACAACATTTGCAATATGTTATAGTAAAAATTGTACATTGTATTCTTGTATTTATTAACAAATAAAATTGTTTTACTTATTTATTCTTGTTGTTTTGTTTTAAACTTTAAAGTATGTGAGGATGGTGAATGTATAGATTATAATAAAATGATTGCATGCAAAAATGTTGAAGGGATTTAAATGATTTTTTTTTGTTGAAGCTCAAGCTGTAGTTTGTGTATCAACAAAATTCATCTTCAAAAGTAAAAAAAAAATAAACCGTTTGTTTTATGCTATTGTAACATAAATCAACAACAAACCAATACACTAAAAAGTGAGAAATAGAAACTTTTTTACAATAAAATAAAAACCGACTTCCAAAATAAATATAAGGTAACTAAAAATAAAAAAAAATATTAAACACTTTGAAGTTAGTGCCTATAACATTATACTACGTTTCCTGGCACCAACGTCAAAATGTTTAAATTTTTTTTTTCTTGTTGTACCTATATTAAACAAACTCTTCAGCTTTATAATATCAGTATGTATTACTGATATTATAAAGCTGAAGAGTTTGTTTGTTTATTTGAACGCGGTAATCTCAGGAACTACTGATCCGAATTGAAAAATTATTTTACTGTTGGATAGCCCATTTATATCAAGGAAGGCTTTAGGCTATATAACATCACGCTACGACCAATAGGAGCGGAGCAGCAATGAGAAATGTTGCAAAAACGCGGAAAATTACGGCAGAAAAAGTTGCGCGGGACAGCTAATAATGAATTATTTAAATTGAAGTTTAATGGAGATTTCAGAACTAGAAACAATGTCTATCTCGCTACGCAAAGAATCATCATTTTACACACAGGAGAAGATTGACCCAGACCCATAAGAATTGTAATTTCCAGTGTTATGAACAATAATACTGGAAATTACAATTCTTATGGTTATGTAAGCGGCTACAAGGACGCGGTACGTTTCAATCAACTTTAGATAAGATAACGGGTGACTATATTTGACCATGAATGATTTTGTACAAAGTCTTTGTACAAAATCAAGAGCTTATCTGCAATCATCACTCAGGGTTGACATATTAAAACAGTTAAGCTAGACCTATATGAGGTAGCATTACAGATATGGAAAACACTCTCGCTAGTCTATTTAAGTGTACTTGATAGCACGGATTCCATACTGTACTGTACTCAAGGATACTACGGATGAAACTGTTGTAGATAGTAATAGTAACGCTGGGCTCTTTAAACATTTTCATTTGTCTTACGATGAATCCTGATAATTTAGACGTTTTTGAAATGGTACGATCAAAGTGGTTCCAAAAGTTCAAGTGCTTATCAACAATAACGCCTAAATCTCTAACGCTAATAAATAACGATAGGCAGCAGTTTCATGAAGCTCATGAGAAAAAGATGCCAAGAAGATCACGTACGTAGCCTATAAGATCATAAGTTATTTACAGCACAATATTGTATAGATGTGAACGAATATATTTGATACATTTAGAGAATTTTTTTCAAGCTTATTATTAATTTGCCATGTTCTTATGTATATTGTCTGTTTAAAATTTGCAAACCATTTTTCGACTGCTTGTCCTGTTGGTATCCGACTGAGCTGAAATTCGACATAATTGACTTCATCAGATAATGACGCTGGAGTTTAAAGACTGGGACTCCCTGATGTCCAAATTGAATTTAGGCTAGTTAATTTTGTTATCATGAAAGGTACTTTCCATCACCTTTCCTCATGATGTGACATCATAACAAGAATCTGATTAATTTAATTAAAAGTATTTTTTTTTAAACTTACAATAAAAACTTTTTTTACTTATGAATGATTAATGATAGGTACCTATATCCAGCAACGGATCGATAGAGGCTGACAATGATGAAGAATTTAGACGAACGAGACGCGTTAACAGAAAGACGCAAACGATTTAACGCAGTAATAATTTCAACAAGGAATCGAATCAACTCATTTAGAATTACCTAACAGCAGTTGTAACTTGAAAACCGTTAGTACCGCTCGCGTGTCCTGTGAACAGTTTCCTTATTCCATGTTGTGTTACGATATATTAGCTAAGTATGAGAGTGTGTCAGATAACAGTGTGTTTACTACTGGCAATCTTCGCACAATGTTCCTGCAATTACAATCAGAGAAATGGTGAGTACTAAGTGTCCTACTGTTATAATGCTTGACTGGCCTATTAGTCGTGAGTTCGATTCATACCCATGATAAATCTTTGTGTGATGAGCACGATTGATTATTGTGTGTCTGGGTGTAATTTATCTATAATATGTAAAATAAATAAGTATGCTTATCAGCTCAAATAAAATTCAAATTAAATCAGGCTTTAGTTAATTTGGAATCACATGGTGGACGTAGAATTTTACTGACTAAAAATAAAACCAGTTTGGGGATAAAATAGAGGCTTCAAGTTTAAATGAAACTATATTGGTTTTAAAGTTAGATGTGTTTTCGGTTTTAAATAGAGAAACGCGTATATCAGCGTTTTGGCCAATCAACCCCTAAGAGATTAAAACAAGGGCTGTAAGGTAGATCGGCGAAAATTTGGCTTTGTGGTTGCAAATAAAGAAACGCGTGGTACAGTGTTTTAATTGAAAGCAAAAATCAACCCTTAACGAGATTAAATCATCCACGTAGGCAAAACCGCGAGCCATCGTTGCAGTCCGAAAAGTTAATATGAACTTTTTGCGTTTTTCCCGATATTTCTTTTAATTATTAGAAAAAGAATTGGGAAAAACGCAAAAACTCCATTATTAAACCAACTCAAACTTAACGAGGGCAAAGCTGTAGGAAACCTAATCCAAACTAAATGTGAAAGTAATTTTGTCTGTCTGTCACGTTTTCAACGCTGAACTAATTTAAAAGAAATTTATGGTATGGAGATAACTTAAGTTCCGGGAAAGGACATAGGTTAGTTTTTATCGCGATAACCAACATCCACTCGGGAAAGATGCGCTCAAAAGCTAGTTTATATGTAAAAGAAGAAGAAGAAGAATATATATAGTTGTCTTGGTTTGGAGGTTGTAAATAAATAACATGTTTTTAACAACCTACCTTACAACAATATTAAATTGTTCTCATACTAATGCGCGCTTACACCATTTTTGTTTTAATTATTGACAACAAAAGCTAGCATGGCAAACCGACAATTATTGCCACTTTTAAGAGTGAAATATCAGCTGTTGTCTCTAAATTCATATATTGGTTATTGGCGCCAACTTTGGGACGAGCGTTTTCTAAATCCACACGTTGGACGAGTGGCGTTGGGACCGACGTTGGAGCCAACCTATGGACTCAGTGTTAAAGTTGTCTAGTGTTCTTTGCCTGTATCGTACCTACTCATTGCGTCGCGTAATACATACCTAATACATGACTATTTTAAAAAAATACAAAATAATATACTTTGAACAGGATTTGGATTGATAGAATGATTTATGAATTCATTATTGATTGGTTAATTAATTAAATTTAAAATACGAGTATAATATGGTCCAAAAACCACATTGGATAGTGTTACTGATTCTGAATAGACAACTTTCAGGTTTGCACTATACCAAGAATAACGTTGTATATAGTTTGTCAGTGTGAGAGTTTATCAATACCCCTAAAGTATGGTCTGATTTTCCAAAATATGGGTATTTACCCGTGCGGGGGTTAAACACTTATTCTTAGGTAATGTGGATGGAATAAACCCATAATCATTAACACTTCCCCCGAAGTTTGAGCGACTCACACTTGACCTATGTTATGGAAGAAATAGCTTTTAACCTGGTTACTAAAAAAGGGTAAAGAGATTAAAAAGTTTGGAAACTATTGATCTAAGCCCTCCCAAGTATGCCGCGATTTGTTTTTAATACTCTCTAGCTGTAGCTGTTTAACACAGAAGTGCAGTTTCAGGAACAGTCGAAACCCCCAAATATACCCCAGAGAAGGCCTAACCTAACTGAATCGCACTTTGCTATGCGTCTATCCTTTTCTATCACTTAAAACTGTAATTTACTAGAACGAGGGAGTGCGACCGCACGTGGCGAAATCGACGGCAACACGCTCTCTTTATATTAAAGAAAGTAATATACAAATATTTTATTATCACCTTTGAGATGCCAAGCAGTAAAAAGTTTAAAAGTATTCAAATTAACACCTTATTTTATTAATTGAGACATAATTAGTATCACAGAATAATGGTTTTCCAACTCCCATCCGATATCAGTAACGGCGGCTAAACTCATCCAACACAGGAGATATTATAGTGCACAAGTGTGTGCGCAGACGCAAGTGTAACTATGTTTCCTCATACTCATAGTCCGATGGAACGGAAGTCCGACTCGACTGGATAGAGATTGAGCGTAGGACCGCTTAACGTGCTCTTCGAGGCACGAAGGGGTATAACAATGTTCGAAAATGGTCATCCATCTATGAACCGACAGTGGTAACGTTGCTTAACCTCGCCGATATCTCAATCTGCTCGGTCGCTACTGAGTCAAGGACCCCTCGCATCACAGAATACCTATGAAACAGAAGGTTACCTTCACACCTACTTTATTCAAGCGACGGTCGAGGACATTTTGTTCAGAAGGCGTGCTCCGATCACGCCTCCGTGTGTGTTGTATATGTGTGCGTGCGGCAAAAGCGTTTTCTGTTTAGGTAGGTTATCTTCTGTTCTCTCGATATTCTTTGTTTTTGTATGTACTACAAAGTAAAAAATAGGTTACAATAATATCAGGAGGAAAATATGAAGTATAAAACATAATAGAATCGATAAAACTCAAATTTATTTTTATGTAATAAGTATAAAAGCTTATCTATAAGGCAAAACGCTTGTTAATTAATAGTATGTAACGTTTTAATGGTTCTAGTTTGAGATATTTCTATTATTACGATATTTTAGACGTGGAGTCAGCGACAAAAGTCGCTAGCGAACTCATTATCTTCAGAGCATTTTAAGATCTACTATTACCTGATTGCAATTGGAGAGGCCTATATCCAGCAGTGGACTGCGATAGGCTGATGATGATGATTACCTGATTAGTATAAAATAATTTACTTTTACTGTAGTCAACTACCCAATTATCTCAATTATAAATACAACAAAACAATAATAAATTCAATATCAAATTATAATGCCGAAACAAGTTTTTTAAATTAAAGAATATCTAATATATAAAATTCTCGTGTCACAGTTTTCGTTGCCATACTCCTCCGAAACGGCTTGACCGATTTTGATGAAATTTTTTGTGCTTATCCGGTATCTATGAGAATCGGCCAACATCTATTTTTCATACCCCTAAGAGTTTGTTTGTTTGTTTGAATGCGATAATCTCAGGAACTACTGGGCTGCACTGAAAAAATATAATTTATTGTTGGATAGCCCATTTATCGAGGAAGGCTATAGGTTATAATATCACGCTACGACCAATAGGAGCGGAGCAGCAATGAAAAATGTTGTAAAAAAAAAAGGAGGAAAAAAGAAAAAAGGGAAAATTTACGCATACGACGTTGCGCGGGTCAGCTAGTAAATGAATACAATTCAAGTCGTTAAATACTTATCAACTGAATAAACTGATATATTTATTAAAAATGTCTGTAATTTACTTTTGAATATTTGAATGGTTTCAGAAGATTTCTTTTGTGTCATTGCAAATATACTTTTGTATAGTAATGACGTTTTGGATGGCTTGTTGCTTCTGAATTTTTTTTTCCTAATATCGCTCAACGAACAAAGCTGTTTCTAGTATATATAATGTAGAAGCAATTTTGCTTAACGAACAAAGCTGTTTCTAGTTTAAATAATGTAGAAGCAATTTTACTTATCGAACAAAGCTGTTTCTAGTATACATAATATAGAAGCAATTTTACCTAACGAACAAAGCTGTTTCTAGTATATGTACGGCCGAATTCGGTTATTTGGTGAGAATTGCCCATATATAAATAGAAGGGGTCCAAGTGTACTCCCCAGCGGTACTCCGTAAGTTATATTTCTGATATCTGACTTATGTGAAACTTGTGTTTTAGTTACAATTTATATTTTATTTATTATTGTAATTTGTCGGCGATTGGTTAAATATGATTCCTTAAAATAGGACAATATTCCTCGAATGCAATAGGAGTTCAGTTTACCAATAAGTATTTTATGGTTCACATGATCAAAATCCTTAGTCATGTTCATATACAGAGCTTGGACAGGCAGTTTTCTGTACATTCTGGAAATAATTATATTCCAAAAATCATATATCGCGATATCAATACATTTGTCCTTCCGAAATCCTTTTTGTTTATCTGTAAACAAGTTAATTGTTTCAAAATAATTATTCATGTTATTATCATATCAACCCATATGATGCCCCACTGCTGGGCACGGGTCTCCCCAGTAGAACCTACTTATTATAGATCCTGGTGGTAATTGCCTTAATCGCCACACTTGGCGAGCGGGTGGGCGATCGCAGTAAGGTTTTAAAGTACTCAGAGGACGCTGCTGCTCGTCCCTCGGTGAGAAATCCCTTAGTCACCTTAACGACACCCCTGGGTTGAGATGGGGTGGTACTATTCTTAAGCCGGTATCACATGGCATGACATATTATTTAAACTATAGAAAATCAAATTTATTTCTGATCTATTCCTTACTGAATCTCCCATATTAATTAATTGACTGATTTCAAAGCCACTATCCTTTATTTTAATACCTCAATCGATGGATTTTGAAGAAATATTACTGTAAAAATATTACATTTTAACAATGATATTTTTTCAAAATCTTGCCGCTAAAATGCTGTAATTTTGTTTAATATTTATGTACCCAATGTGACTCACACAACTAACTTTTTATGACTTTACATTAATGTCAAGTCGCAAAAAGTAAAGAACTTGACAATATCATTTCCACTTTTGTCAAATATCAAATGTTACAATATATTTGTTTGTGTTCAATCATTATCTATTATTTACTTGTACACAGACTTGAACTTATCTCTGAGTGCGAATGGAACGAATCGACCCATCAAGCTATCTTGGGGGAGTGACCCAGGCCGCGCTGCAGCAGCTCTCTTCTCCGTCCACGCAAGCTGGTGTGGCTATCAGAACATGCAACTGGTAGAATTGCCACTTGATCTCCATAAACTGATTAATGCCACAAAATGTAAATTGTATCTGGAAGATTATTCCGAGTAAGTGTCACTATTATTTTAGTATTGAAGGGGTAACGAGCCTCGTCTGAAGCTCCTGAATTTATCCTCCACAAGTATTTAAGAATTGAGGCACTCGTCGTGACATCTAACACGATTTTTAGATGACGTTGGGCGCGATCTTACCTTTGTATTTAAAATCGTGTTTTTAAAATATATCACACCGTACGTGTCTCGAAAAGCGCTATCAGTCGTACATGACTCAAGCTCACTCAAACAAAATTCAATTGCAAGAAATCTCTATTTACTCCCAGGCCAAACGTTTACTTGATTTGATGTGAGGAAACAATTGTCAAGCTCAAGGTAGGTCCCGTAGGCCCAATGCACCTTTAGTTAAGTATGAGTCGATGAATTGTAAAGAGAACGTCTTAGAATAGTGTTATAGTCTGCTTAACAAGGGCTTTTTTGCTCAACTTTCAAGAAAAGTCTGTGTTTTTTTGGCAAAGGTCTCAATAACTACTAAATATTTTACAAATTAGAAAGGAGATATACAAATCAGAAGAATGAAAAAAAATATAGCTCCCGTAACTGTAGGACTAATATTTATAATTTTCTCAGGGGAGTGAAAATACGGACGAATAGGAAAAGAATATCTGGCTTGCACTAGCCACGCCCGCAATGATAAGATAAGCCCACATAAGGGCCCTATTGTCCATAAAGTAGGACTACGACAATAGGTAGTGCGTACTCACAGTAGTTACCCAGAGAGTATGTGTTGTGTGTGATTTGTAATTGTTAATGATTTCAATAATCTGGATAAATTACACCAATGACCCCTGAAGTCATCCTGTAAGCACATTTAAAAAAAATATATTTTAAAATTTTAAAGCAAAATCACAAATAAATGTTTACATGTGCGACTTTATTGCATGAAAGTGTGTATATTTAGTTAGATACTTTGATATTTTTAATTAAAAAGTATTTTTTACCAATAGAGCAGTCTTGGCGCTATCCACTTCTTGGAAGCCTGCAGCACCTACGCCACGAGATCCCACTAAGGGCTGGTATGGAATCGCAGGTGAATGTATGGATACTTTCGGTGCCGGCAGTGTTCCAGTTAATCAACGGCTTCATTTGCACTTAGCTAAACAGTTCTACAATAAAGCTGAATGCTCTAACGTCAATCTATGGAGCTTTTACAAAGAAGCTAATGCCCTCAAAGACTGCGGTTTTGTTTTTGATACAACGTAAGAATTTATGTACTAATTTATTACAGGCCACGGAGGCAGCCAACCAGTAATCTGAATATTATTTTATTTTTTAGGGACTATGATGGTGGATATGTATATATACTGGTTTCAAATGAATCACTAGCAGAAGCTTTTAAAATACGGATATTTAATACCTCGGCGCGCCTGAAATTTCTGAATATAACTCGAGCAGACCTTTTCCAAAAGTTAAAGGAAGGTGTTCATTCGTTCTTGTTCGTTGATTATGATATATGGACAAATCATTCTGGGGTTAGAACAGTACAGATGCCGCCGTGCGTGTCTGATGAAAAATCAACGTGTCAACAAGAACTGGACATCGCAATCAGCTTACGCGTATGTAATCCTCATATATTAGAAGCGTACGCACCAAAACTCTTTAAATTAGCTCATGATTTTAAAACTTCTCCCGAATCTATACGAACAATACTGGAACTAGAAGCAACCGGCACACAAATCACGGAGGCAGCTTTAAAATGGGCATCACAAAATGAACGCATGAAATACAGTTGCGAAGATATATCACGAGGTGTTGCAGTATATTGGTGTGACGGTGACCCACAAGAAGAAGATTACAAAAAAATACTTAAATTTGCAGAAGAACACAATGAAATTTTTGGTCCAATTGCATTCAAGGTGGAATTTTCAAATGTATCATACGACTGTTCTGAAACAGATTATATAAAAGGGACATTAGATAATTTTTTGGAAAATCGTCCACAGCAACAACTTATTGGATTGATAGTGAATGATGTAAAAAATATAGCAAAAATAGCCGAGCGTCTCGACGGTGAACCAGTACCAATATTATTATATGGTACCACTGCTGTAGACGTAAAAGGGTTAAAATCCGTTTGGTTGACCAATGGCCACTCGCTCCACCTGGCACTTTCTCTAAGACACTTATTCGATAAAATGCGATGGACTCGTATCGGTGTCATATCCGAAGAGACTCCAACAGCCAAAAGTTTCATCGACAGTTTGGAAAAATTACATAAAGATCAGAACGGGACAAAACATTTTGTATTTGGCAACCATGCCGTTTCACCTAATTTGAGTTCGGAAGATGCTCGTGTAGTTTTACAGGAATTAAAAGACGAGAATGCAAATATTTTTTTCGTGAACACAAATTATGAAGGCGCTTTTACTATCCTCTCAGAAGCGGTGAGACTCAAGATGAACAACAAAGACCAGTACGCCTGGATCGTCCGCGACTGGCGACCAGATAACAGAACATTGAATATATCATTCTTTACTTTGTCTTTTTGGTCTCGAAGCAGGAATGTGTCAAGTACCGTAAGGACTGCACCAAAAGGAGAAAGATCTGAACTTCACAATATGCTGGACAAGCAATGGCCAAACGGTTCGTGGCCACCGCATGTTGTTGCACTTTCAGATGCAATATTTACCTTAGTATACACCCTTAATGATGCATTACATAGATATCCGCAGTTTCTGTACGATTTACGCTCTCAACAATTTAATCGGTACGTATCTGTTTATTTGTTTTCATAGTCTGGTTTACAAGTTGAATGACGTGATTTTTTTTTTTTTTTTAAATTCAAATTATAACTAGCAATGTGAGATTTTGATCCCACATTACTAGCAATCCTGTTAACCCCTCCAGCTAAGCTCGATAGCTTGTGTTAGGAGTGGGTTCACGTCGATAGTGTAATGGGCAGGATTCGAACCCACGACTGCGAGACCGATGCCTTAGCCATTAGGCTACCGCCGCTTCTCAATTAGTGATAAAGCTTCCATAAATATGAGCGATACTTCAATCGATTCGGAATGAGCTATAGAAAAATGTATTAAAAATGAAAAATGGTTTTTACGATTTTAAGTTTTCCACAAAACATGTATGCGCCGTGCGTCCTTATTAGAAATAGATTGGACATCGAGTGAGTAAGACGCAGCTTGTTTGTGTAAGTACATTTTATTGGCAACATCGCCAGGCCAGTGTGCCAGGTGTTTAGCCTCCACAAAGTGACCTGTTGGTTGTGACTACGCTTCCAAATTGACGACGCTTCTAAACCGTCGCTAACTGAGTTAACTGCCTCTGATTTCAATTGTTTGGATTCGTAGCCGGCAACGTCGCCATGGCGTCTCGGCGAGGTAGGGCCCTTAGAGCTCAGTGGAGAAAATAAAACCTTTATTACTGGTCTAATGGTGTAGAGATTAATGATCCTTTCTGCTAAGTTGGAGGTTGTGGGTTCGATTCTCAACCACGATAAATTTAGACGATTCTTTCAGTTGTCTGGTTGCTATAGTACAGGGTTTGTCAAGTTTAGGATCTGATGGCCTTGTGTGAGTTGTCCAAAGCTACTTAAATTATTATTGTTACAATGAACAAATATTTTAGTTTCACGCGTACGGACGACGGGTTTTGGCCAATTAATGCTCAAATCGTAAATAAGGTAAATATTTACTAAGTCCTTGAATTATTTATCCTTTCTTGACATCATCAGAATGACGACAGACAGTCAGATATATATATAGGTATATATCTATATTTTGCTAACGAATAAAAACCGCAACAACGCAAGATATGATGTAAAGCTGGATTTTGATATGTTATTAAGTCACGTAGGAGTAAAATGGAACTATGTTTTGCAAATGAAAAAGCTGTGCTACTACGTGTAACAAAAATACGCTATTTAAAGACCCTGAATTAAATGTTTTCTTTGGATTGAATTACTTTGAAATTGTATTTGTTTTGAGTTGAATCCGCAATACATATGTAGATTGTCAGCGTAGACTGATTCCATACAAACATATATCCCCATTTTGTCCACACTGATGGTGAAATTTCTCTCAAGAAGTTCCAACATTATAGCGGACAAAATAGGCTCGCCCATCTGGAGAAGGTTGAAGGTAGGGTGGATGAACTATATGGCTGAGAGGTAGGCCATATAGTTCAAACAGTTTTCTTAGTTTTGTGATCAGTCACTGAATATATAACTTTTCTTTAAAAACTATAGTTAAACAACCATTTTTTTTTCATCAGGATATTGGCAAGTAGCTTCACCGATGCTCCCGTGCCGGGTCTTCTGCAAAATTTAACGTTTAAAGAACATTCACTTGAAAAAGCGTTTGTATTTTTGGAACAGTGGCAGAATGGTACACTGAAGCTTCTAGAACAGTGGTCCGTTAATGCAACCAGTGGCCTTATTAACACGCAGAACTACTCTGACGCCTATTTTGGGGACAAACCTCCACACACTGGTGTTATTGATTGCATCGCACGACTGGACGACTCTTATAAACCGCAGTGCAACGATGTAATATGGATATCAGCGGCAATATGTGTCATTCTTGCTATACCTGTTATCTTGTGGGTAGTTGGACGAATACGGCGACACTTTAAAAAACGTGAGAAGGAGATTATGTTAGAACTCGTATTGAGGCGCCAACGCTGCGTCACTGGGCTCTCCACTGACTACTTGGTGAATCATTCAGCGGTGCAACTTAGCTATGTACTCGGGGTGGGTCGATTTGGTCGTGTACGCCTTGCGTTACTGCGTGTCCCCGACTCCCCTCCACGGTATGTCGCAGCAAAAGAAGTCTATGATAACGAAGATGAAGGTGAAATGCTGCAGGAGGCATGTACACTAGCGTCCCTCAATCACCAGCATATAATACGGTTCATCGGTGTGTCCGTCGATACTGAGTCACCACTGGTACTTACGGAAGTTGCGTTCTACGGAAATTTACGGCAGTATCTTCGGATGCGACGGTATCTTGCAGAGAGCCTGGGGTCTGAGCCAGATGTAGATCGAAATGGAGAAGCTGCCAAAATTTCACCAGAGGCCTTGACCCAGCTGGCTCGCCAGGCTGCCTTGGCGCTAGAGTATCTTTCTATGCGTGGCATAATCCATCGTGATTTACGAGCATCTAACTGCCTAGTTGATGTAAATCGGTCGTTAAAGTTAGCTAATTTCGGCATGGCGCGGATGACAAGAGCCAGTATAGATGGGGGTGGAGAGTACGCATGTCGACGGCGAGCCATATTTCCCGTGTTGTGGATGGCTCCTGAGAGTTTGGAGAGCGGGGTGTTTTCGACCGCTTCAGATATCTGGGCGCTCGGTGTACTTGCATTAGAGTTGGTGACGTTCGGTTCTCGTCCATATGGAGATATGACACCGCCACGTGTAAGGAATTTTGTAATAGCCGGCGGGAAACCACCAATACCTCGAGAAACTTCACCACAAACGTAAGTGGACTAAATACTTTGTTAGTTAATAGTTCAAAGAATAACAATCGGTCTGACCATACAATGTATTATATTCTGTTATGCAAATAACAGTAAAAATAAATGTTGGTTTTTGAGCTTTGTTTAAAGGATTTTTTTACTGGAATCCTTGACTACGCAATATGTTACCTACCAGCTACCGAATCCCTATAAAAGATTCAAAATATTTCCTCATTAATCGAGAATTCAATGTCGTTATTTCAATTTACCGTACCGCTTTATTTTTCCTTCAAAAGTGGGTACATTTTCAGCGAAATTAATGTTGAATATTTTGCAGGATGGGCTTGGTGCGGTTGTGTTGGCAGCGCGAACCGGAGCATCGACCAACCGCAGCGGAAGTGGTGGCATATTTAGATGATTGGCCTCGTGCCTTGAGCCCTACCCTGGATTCCGACAAGGAGTTGTCCATCGAAGTTGACAGCGGCTTCGGCGATTCACCTGTATCTGAGACTTTACTACCATGGTCATTGAATGAGAACACTCTGTCATAGTATTTTTAGGAATACCTTTTTTTTCTCATAGCTGTCAATTTTGGCGGAGACTGGTCCAAAAAGGTATTTTCAAGTAGTCTTAACCTTTGTGGTATACCAAGAGTACAGAAGGAAAACGTAATACGTGCAATATCAGAAATCTCGAACCACTTGTTCTGGGGTTTCATGTCTATGAGACGGATGCTATCTCCCGCAGTGGAAAACCACAGATAATAGAATTGAATAAAAACTCCGCTCCGCTTCAGGGGATGCTGATTTGCGAACTAGAAGAGATGCAAGAACATGTTTGTTATCTCTGCGTCAGCTGTAGATACGCCCAGTTCGCAACGCCATTCCCCATTGGTCCTTTAATACGCTCCGCTGCTTTGTTGCGACTCTCTAGGATAGGTTTGTAGCGTAAAGTCCCTGAACAATTAGCTTCCTCACTAGCTCTGGTATTTTCTCACTTCCTGAAAAACAGTCTCAACTCTTCTCAGTTGAGTTTTCTGTAAAGTTTTAATGGACTTTTTGGAAATTAAAATTTAACAGGTAAGTAATTAAACACATACAAATAAACTATTTTTGCTTATTTTATTAGTGCTATTATATTACTACTACAATATTGATACAGTAATTACATAAATATAATTTTGATATGTACCCACTGCAATGACTAGGAGCTTTTTTCATTTTACATCACGCACTGCCATTTTTAACATCCGACGCTAACAAAGGAGTGTCATAAATTTGACGTGCTGATTTGTGTGTATGTCTGAGTAGGTCGGCTCAGAGCTTAACAAAAAATCACTATCACAACACACACATAGACGGGTATCTAGGGCTGTCTCCGTTGACAATTCGTTCCTACTATTGTCCATTCACAATCAAATGTCCCCTGGCCTTTAAGTTGGTAGTACTGGATATGATGCTAAAGCCCATTAGATAAAAGTTTTGATAACTCTAAATGTATGGGAGGAAAATCATGTTGGGTTTATTTACGCGTAAATGCGTTTGTGCAAAAGTTGACACATTTTCTGCGATGTTGATAGATCTTATTTGGTTTTCTAGCTATTACATATATTTAAAATTTGATGACAACTTCGCATTAAACAATGTCGTTTGCAGTTTAATATTAACTTAACAAAGGCGCGTATCATTAAAAGATTTTTTAATTATTCTAAATGTCGTCACGGTCCAATACGACAGTCATTCAACGATATGAAATACGAGTATTTCGACAAAGTGACAATAAATAGCCCCGCTAGACAAGTGAGAATGACGTCGAAATAACGTCGAAGCGCGTGGAAAACTTCTAAACTCAAACTAATAATGTTCATATTGGCGGTTTTGCACGCGCATTCTATGTCAATTCTCTAGGGGCTCAGTGGTTATAATGGGAACAGCTAGAAACGACAGTCGTACATCGATTTCATTAATCATCATGACGTAATGACGGGGTGACATCCTGAGCTCAACCGAGATTTGTGTGTCGAGCATTAACGCAATCGACATATTAAAGGTCCATTTCTGGGCATTGCGACCGATTGCGGTCGCTCGCAGTTACGGCGTGCGGCCGACGAGCGCGGCCGATGCGACTATAGTCAGAGTATGAGAATGTATGGCGCTGTTTCCGCTGTGCGGCCTACGTACTACTGACGTAGGCTGCGCGCGCACTAAGACTATTGTCGCATCAGCCGCGCGCGACTGATCCCGAAGCACGGAAATAAACCTTTAGGTTTAGGTGTTGGCCCACTCCAAGCTCTTAACCAATCAAGGAACCAAACGCGGTAAACGTTTCGATCGTGTTAACGTAAAAACAGCTCGCACTGGATACACTGTGTACGTGCACGTCTATGTGTTTTCGCTCGTTGTAGAGGACCCGCCATCTGCATCTATCTAATTTGTGTTTGAGGCATCATAGCGACTAAATCCAAAGACAGATTTGGATGCGGTTTTATTTAAAGAGCTAGTTTTTTTGGACGATTTTTTTGCTGACTTTCTGAAAAATCATCCAAAGAAAAATAAAGATGACTACCGTTAACATGAATTGACTGTTTTTTTTTAATTTGTGTTTCACTCTGCGGAGTTTTTTTTTATAATTCACACATTATGTGCCTTGGTGGCACGGTAGGAGTGCTGCAGAGGACGTGGGTTCGATTCCTACACTGTACACGACTTTGTGTGATCCACAAACTGTTGTTCTGTATCTGGGTGTACTTTGTGTCCATGATTGTATTTTTGTATAGTCCCCCACGACATAGGGCTTGCACCCTAGTGCGAGAGTTGTCTTTAAAAAACTGTTGGGTGATCTGGGGGATCCAGGCTGATGCTAGGTCCTAAAGATGAAGAGTCAGTTACCGACACATATTTGCTAATTCTATTGTCATCTATCTATTATGTAAAGCGCTTAAGTGTTATAAAATGTTATGAAAACACTGATTACTGTATGACAAAATAAATAAGTTATTACACGTCTCATAAGCCTTCTCTCCCAGTGGATGCTAAAATAGTTTTATAAATAATTTGTTGAAATTAATATTTATGTGGTATATGAAACATTGATTCGTCAAAGTTATATTAATACAGACCTATTTTTGAACTTGGCCGCTTCTGTATATGTTTACATTCACTTATACAAGCTACAAAGTTCATAATTCAGTACGATTGAGGCTCAAATAATTAAAAGCATATTTACAATAATAAACTTTTGCAGTTTGAATTCAAACGTACCAACTGCATTACGCGTATTTGACTGGTCTGTTAGTCTACTAAGCCTGAGATTGTGGGTTCGATCCCACTCAGGACAAAAAATTATGTGATAAAACGATGGTTAAAAAAAAAGGTATAAATTAATAATAATAATGTCTTGGGACAACTCACACAAAGCTATCTATTCCCAAACTAAGCAGAGCTTGTACTATGGAAACCAGACAACCGATAAACATACCGTACCGTATATTTCTAAATACATAAACATTATAGATAAATAACACCCAGACACAGAATAAACCATCGCGCTCATCATACAAAGTTTTATCCTGGGTGGGGATCGAACCCACGACCTCTTGCGTAGCAGTCAGATACACTCCCACCGCGCCGCAGAGGCAGTCAAATTTATTAATAATAAATAGAAATATATAAGTATGTATATCAGTTTTCTGATTGCCATAGTATAGGCTGTGCCTAGTTTGGGGTCAGATGGCGTCATGTGGGTTGACCAAGTTATTATAATATTTTAAGTTGCCAAGATAAAATGAACCTTGACCTATCTGATGAAGGTATATTTTCCACTAGCGTTGCGCAGGTGGTGCGTTTTAACTAACACTGCAAAAAACCCATATTCATAATACTTCATTAACATATTTTTAGCGAATGTATTGTCTTTGTCTTTCATCCTATTTTCAAAGTAGAATAAAAACAACCCACCTGCAAAAAGACAGAAACAAGATACTCTTCATATTTAATATCATGCAGTCGAAGGCACAATATTAAATTTAACAGAATTCGATGAGGGATCCGACTGCATGATATTATATAGGTATCAAGGGTAAATTGTTTTTGTCTCTTTGCAGGTGGGTCTTTTTAGTTTAAGATAATTACAAAGTTATTTAATAAGAACTATATTTGTTTCATTATTAACTTTTTGGATTTTATTTTTTCTATAATTTGCCTCTCCAAAGTTTTTTTAAAACATTAACAATAATATATATATATATAGATATTTATATATATTTTCGATCTCGCCTTTTGAAGCCGTTTGGTTTGATGCCCCACTCGAGTAACTAATATCCTCGATTTATTATTTAGAATAAAACATCTAATATTTTATATTCTAAATAAAAAATCTCAGACTGCACATAAAAGCCAATAAAATCCGCCGTTTTGATTTTTAGTCATCAAGATGAATCTAATGACGAATCATTTATCAAAATTGGTTAAGCCGTTGAGGATTTATTATCGGACGTAGGAACATTGGAAGGATACATATATACGCGTCAAACCATAACCCTGCTCCGCAGTCGGGTAAAAAGACAAAACATTCGCTAGTTTAAATTCTGTTATGCAATAAATGCCCGTAATAAATGAATTATGATTAAGAGGGTAAGTACTTTACATTTCATCTAATAGAAACTATACTAGATTACAGTACTTATGACTAGATCTCTAATGAATTGAATTCATTACGATTGCTTTTATTTGTTACATAATAAGATATGTTACTAGACTAAAACTATTGATACAAGACTAGAATTTAGGTACATACATCGTAATTGTTTTGTGACTAGTTAGATTATTTAGCAGTATCGTATTTCGTAGAACAAAATGTACAACAAATGGAAGATATTCTGGACATTTTAGACATTTTTATGTCTAAAATGTCCAGAATATAGCAAAAAGATGTGGTTAAATTTATAGTATTTGGCATAATTATTGCGCTTACCATAATACTAAATCTCATATGGCATAGTTAACTAAGTATGGCATTTTCTTTTTGCCAAATTTCAGCAGCGAACAGTATTATTTGACACAAAACTTATTAAATTATATTTTTTACATTGATCAATTCATAAATAAACGATTATTAGTTTTGGATTACTTAGACTTTAATAAGAATAAATTTAAGCACATCATGTATTAAGTCGTAGCCAAATCTTAAAATTGGTCACATCACATCATGATGTAGCCAACCCTATCATGAAATGGTCAATGTTAAAAGTATAATTTTCAAATAAACTGTATATATCACTAAGTGTTCATTGATCTAGCCAGACCACATCACGATGTGGCCAGTGAATATTCATGATATGGTTGGTGACATTATAAAGTGATCAATTCTATGATCTGGCCACGAATTATATCTAAGTATTTGATCCTTGAAATTGAGCACAGCTTTCTGTATAGGCATAGGTGTATAGGTTGTAATGCAGATATTTATAAGTATTGACTTAATAGCCAGGCATTTATGGACCTGAAGGGGCTATCTTCTTCAATCTAAATTCTAAAGGGACCCAACTATAGTTTCTCAGTCTAAATTCAAAGCAAATCAAACAAAAAGCGTATGAGGAAGTTATTTGACTAGTTCTATAGACAGTATTAAGATAATTATGTTTACATATAGTATATTGATATGTTGAGTCTGGTTTTAAAATGTTGGCTAATGCGGCGCGGGCGCAGGCTGCTGAAGCAAAGGCAACGGCGCGACGCACGCTACACAGTCTCTATCTGAAAACAATAAATTACATATTCAGAAAGCATACCAATAAATAAACAAAAAAATAATAATGTTACGAACCAAATTGTAAGGTTGTTACGTCACTGTAATTTTCGAAGTTAAATAATAAATAACAATAATATTTCGTATAAATGTATGGAGGAAAAATTCGTTTCAGGCGGGACTTTGGGTACCGGCCCTAAGCCGTTACCAACTCCGCCACCGTGACATGTCCACCAAAGTCGAATTTTCATTTAAGTTTAAATTGAAAAATTTACATTTAATTTTAGATTATAAAATTAGCATAAAAATGCTTTCAAAATTACAAAAAAATATAATATTTCGGTTTTCCATGTTATAATTTTATATTTCCAATTTTATGTAGCACAAAGTAATTACGGAACAATTATACGGAATAATTACGGAAAATTTTTGATAGGTTATGAATTAGCCCAGAATAGAGAATTTAGCAATTTTCAAGTTTTATGAAACAAAATGACAACCCTAACATTGACACTTTTGACAGTGGTTGCTAGACAACCTTGTTATTAAACATTTCATATTGTGCGCGGTTTTAGAAAAGACTAGGGGAAATCGGGATCGGAATCATCTTGGGAAAGTAGACTGAACCGGGGGACGTAGCTACAGCCATATTAATGAACCTGCTGCCCCGCGCAACTTCATATGCGTAAATATTCCCCGTTTTTGCAACATTTCTCAGAGCTGCTCCGCTCTTATTTGTCGTAGCGTAATGTTATATAGCTTACAGCCTTCCTCGATAAATGGGCTATCCAACAGGGAAAAAATTTTAGAAATTTTCAAGTCGGACCAGTAGTTCCTGAGATTACCGCGTTCAAACAAACAAACAAACAAACTCTTCAGCTTTATAATATTAGTATAGATACGGGGCTAATGACCTCTATAGTGGGTACTAGTACGCCGGATTGGCTTACCCGTAGAAAGTGACAGCAATTTCAAATACCGAATCGAATGACCGTCCTGTGAACTTTTTTGGCACTTAAGATAAACGTTCGTTGTTGTTATCCTTGTTAAACAAATAAAGACTTTGACATTAGATTTTGTCAAATGTCAATATCAAATGGAAGTCTTGTTGTTGTCGGCGGTAGCCTGTCTAGCATACTAGCACTATGGAGGTCAGGGTCAGTGTTAGGGGCCCCCATTCTTCAGGGGGCCGGAACGTGTGTAAGTATGCTACCCCCCACCCACCCTTCTGCCAACGAAACACACTGAAGGGTCAATTTCACTGAAAACTTACAATGATCCTTTGGTCGTTTGGGCTTTCGGGGCACCGGGCTTCCCAACCAATTTTCATACAGGGCCCTTCTATAACAAGCTACGCCCCTAGATCTGATCTGTAATTGGGTAGTCGACTACAAGAAAAAATAATATTTAATACAAATTAGACAGTAGGTATTAAAATGCTTTAAAAATAAGTGTTTGCCCACAATTTAACTTGTTTTTGAAGTCAAAAGCATGAAAACGATTACTAAAAGTAATGCGTTGACGATAAGAACTTATGACGTCATAGGATGTTTTTTTAAGTTTATTTATGGCAATCTAGCTTAAGCCGGTACCACACGGCAACACTTGCCGTGTGGTACCGGCTTAAGAATAGTACCACCCCATCTCTTCCCGTGGGTGTCGTCAAGGCGACTAAGGGATGTCACACTGGAGTACGGGCAGCAGCGTCCTCTGCGTACTTAAAACCTTACTGCGATCGCCAACCCGCTCGCCAAGCGTGGCGATTATGGCAATTACCCCCAGGATCTACATACTAGTAAGTTCTACTGGGGAGACCCGTGCCCAGCAGTGGGACATCATATGGGTTGATATGTAATCTAGCTTACTTAAAGGCTAATTTCTGTCAGGGTCAAGTATTCAGAGCGGCAACACCTTATCTGCATGTACAAAGTATTTTTACATGATAAACGTGGAGCTATAAAATAACTACATTTTTACAACTTCGTCATCATAGGTTGTTATTCCATACACATTTTAGAGCTCGTCGTTTTGACATTACATAAAAAGACACTGATTTGACCTGACAGTAAACATCCATATTCCGAAAGATCCAAAATCAAGGGTAAAAGAAGAATTTAATAGATACTATAGGCCGACCGCTTAACTCGTATATCGCCTGCGCGGTGAGAAGGGAGCGCGGGGTGATGTTAACGGGTGGGTGAGCGGGGTGCGCGGGACAGAGAACTCACGTTCTCTGTCCCGCGCACCCCGCTCACCGCCCCGTTGTTTTTTTATTCATTTTCTCAAATTTTTTTTACGAGTATATATGAATCTTTTACAGAGTATTGAAAAAACTAAAAAAAATAATGAATTAAATGGGTAAAGTTCGAAGTCGGTTCTCTAGTTAACTCGTGACCAAGGGAAATAGGGATTCATTTTTCTAATTAAGAAGATAGATTTGTAAATACGTTAGGTAGATACTAGTACAATTGTATTGTTCCTTGTGCCATATTTCGTTTGTATTATATAAGTTGATATAGATATATTTTCGAAAATAAGTAATTAAGTAATATTAAAATAAAATATTTTTAAATAAAATGAACTTGTTATTATTTTATCTAAGACACTTGTGTATATAGTTACATACATATCTTTAACTAGCTGTCCCGTGCAACTTCATCTGCGTAAATTTTCCCCGTTTTTGCAACATTTCTCATTGGTCGTAGCGTGATGTTATATAGCCTATAGCCTTCCTCGATAAATGGGCTATCCAACAGTGAAAGAACTTTTCAATTACCGCGTTCAAACAAACAAACTCTTCAGCTTTATAATACTAGTATAGATTTGTACTTAGTCTCGAATGCCCAAAGCGAATGATTGATGATTATTTGGTCGAATGACCCGTGGTCCATTCGCTTTGGGCCTTTCAGACTAAATGCCCTTTTCATACATAGCTGCTTAATACATAGTAGATACTCCAAAGGTATTTAATATAAATAAAATTGAAGTAGTTTGTGTGTGAATGTCGAAATAATACTTAGGTTTTTTTCTTAATTTACTTGGCTGTTTACGCGTTAGCTATGCTTGAAAACCATAATTTTTATTTTTCGGAGATAAGTTTACGGTGACAGCTGTACTATTGCTAACCTATGTCTAAAATACTTAGCTGGATCCTTACCATTGATTTTGAAAATAATTAAATTTCAAACGACACAAAGTAAGAAGAGTACCTACAGAATAATAAACGCATGCTTCAACAACGCCTGCCGAACAGAGGTTTGAAATGGTCTGTAAATCCGTATCTGTGAAGTTTACTTTCTGTACTCTCGGTATTTTGTGATATAAACCTTAAAAATATTTACTCTAGTTTTAGGTTGCAACTAATTTTTTAATATAATAACTATAACTTATATAATTCTACAGAACCAACGACCTTTTTAGTAAAAAGGTGTAGATAGGTTACAAACGCTCAGCAAGCGGCCCTTAAAAACTAGACAATTGACCAAGTTTTCATATGTCAGTGTCGCAGCGTCGGCGTCAACAGTTGAAAGCAGCGGATCACATTGCAATATATATGTTATCTATGTGTGCATTAGTTTACCGACTTCAAAAAGGAAGAGTTTCTCAATTCGACAGTTTTTTATTTAATGTTTGTTATTCGAATACTCGCAGACGGCGGGACCGATTTGAAAAAATATTTTTTGTGTTTGAAAGGGTATACTTCCAGGTTGGTCCTATTTTCATCAAAATTTCAATCTGATGAGATCTTGGAGAATTCGAAAGAAAAAAATAATATAGGTACAATAACACAAAATAATTTAACATTTTGAAGTTGGTGCCTAAAACATAAAACTACATTTCCTGGCACCAACTTCAAAATGTTTAATTATTCTTTGTTATTGTACCTATATTATTTTTTGCTTTTTAGTTACCTCATATTTATTTTGGAAGCCGATTTTTATTTTTTTGTAAAAAAGTTTTTTAGATCGAATGTTGTTTATGTAACCAATGTACACCTATATATAAATACACATATTTCAAATATGAACCAAATCTTGTCGAAGATGTGACAGCCCTTGTCGAGAGAATATATCGACCTGTCGTTGCCAGGTAGCGAACTAAGCCGAATATAATTGCGGTAAGTAACAAACAACCGACAAAACGTGTAGATGTATGCGCTCAATTACTTATTGAACACTTAAAGACGAATTAATTTGACTGAGTAATAAATCTAATTTATTTAGTGTCTTTTCTTTGGTAACTAATATACTGATAATGAATATTATATACCTACAACATGTCCCCAGTAACTCCGCCCTGTTTATTGTAATAGATAGCCTTTATCACACAAATTAACTACAACTAGAATTAATTAGACGTAAAATTTTGACTGCCTCTGTGACGCGGTGGGAGTGTATCTGACTGCTACGCAAGAGGTCGTGGGTTCGATCCCCACCCAGGATAAAACGATGATGAGCACGATATTTATTTTATGTGTGGGTGTTATTTATCTATAATATGTATGTATTTAGAAATATTTAAGTATGTTTATCAGTTGTCTGGTTTCCATAATACAAGCTCTGCTTAGTTTGGGATCAGATAACGTTGTGTGAGTTGTCCCAAGATATTATTATGTCAAGTGTTGTTTTAGAGACTGTAATGAGAAAAAAAAAGGCCAAGTGCGAGTCGGACTCGGACCGAGGGTTCCGTACAAAATTGTAGGTACATATTATAAATAGTTCAGAAATGGAGTCTTTACTTTTTGTGATTTAATTACAAATGTATAATTTTCAGACTCTTTCCTATACTTGTAGTATAAGATGTTATTACTTGCCAAATTTCATAGTTCTAGATCAACGGCAAATACCCTATAAATTTTGATTCCTTGAATGTGTCAAACTGTATGTTTTTTGCAGCATAAACGGCCGTATCTTTTTTTTACGTTAACTTAGAAGTTTGATTTTTTTAAAAGCTTCAAGGGACTAGAGACCTGAATATACGATTTTAATTCCAACTCGATACCTCCACGCGTTCCCGAGATAAAAAGCCTTGACAGACAGACGACAGACAGAAGAACCCTTATAGGGTCACTTTGTTGCCTCAGTGCCCAAATGTGATATTGGTGCGCTCCGGGCATTACACCCGACCCCTGAGTATAACAGTGACAGCGTCTACTAACCACGGTCATGCATGTAGTGTAGTGAAGGCCGCAGGTCTGGCAGACGCCAAGGCTCGACCCTGGACTCGTCGTCTCTCTCTACCTTCGGCACCAGGCCGCTCCAGCAGCTGTCGTCGGACCGTGGCGTTGGAACGCTGGTACAGGGCCAGGTACATGTCTGAGGAAGATTTAGCAGGTTTAGTTAGCTTAGCTTTCAAACCACTAAACGGATTGCGCTAAAATTTACGCACGTAAATAGCTATTATGATGTAGGCATCCAGTAAAAAACGGTTTCCAAAATTTAATAACTAGAGTGATGAAACGGGTTCAAACTTAACGCGAGTGAAGCCGCGGGCATAAGTTAGTATTATAACCGTCCCCGAAAATACAACGATTTAGTTGATATTTTTATTAGCTAAGATTTCGGTTTTGTTTGGATGAATGCCAGTTGTCTTGATAATAGCGAATCGTAGACATATTTGCATGGTATGAAACGAGGTCTGTCGAATCTGTCCCTTTACCTACTAAATTACGCAACAGATTTTGATGCAGTTTTTACTGTGGATTAGATCATTTTTCCGGATGGTTTATGGGTATATCACATGTATATTTTGTGTAGGTATAATAGAGGAGATAACTTTGTGCGAAGACAAATCAGGCGGCTAGTACCAGTTTAAAAGATTACAAATACCAAAGTGAAATATTAATAAATATATAAGTAACTATGTTTATCAGTTTTCTTGTTGGCATAGTACCTACAGAATCTTTTGAATTATAAATACGATAATTGCATTTTTTAAATACACTAATTGCATATTTTAAATACAATAATTGCATTTTTGAGAGATAGAAAAATTTTAAGTCCAGACCCAGGAATCGAACCCGAGACTTCCGCATGCCAAACCGGGGCCAGAATCGAAACCTATCTGGATTATGTTTTTTTTTTAAAGACAACTCAACAGTATGTTATAAGCCCTGTGTCACGGGGGACTTTACAAACATACAAGTCAAAAATTACACCCAGACCCGGAACAACAATTTGTGGATAACACAAAGTGGTGTCCCGTATGGGAATCGAACCCACGACCTCTTGCGTAGCAGTCGGACACACTCCCACGGCGCCACAGAGGCACAGACTTCAAATTTTTCTATCCTTTCTTTTTCTATCTTTTGAATTAGATGACCGTATATGGGTTGTCCCAAGATATTTACTTATTCGTATTGAAATTCTAATGTCTACCATCGATATTTCATTTAACCGGGTATAGTTGCAACAATCGAGTCGGACACGCGGTCGTCGATAAAACAGAATTACAATTACCGTCACGAGAGCCTCCAGGGGCTATCTGATGAAACACGGCACTCTAACACACTTCACTGGTATCACTTAACTAATAACTATAGCAATAACTGCTGCGATTTTACATGCGAGTGTCAAACTTTTTTGTTAGGGCCGTCACGTTTTTGTCACTCAGGAAGCAGAATAGCTTATAAAGGTTTCAATAAGCGTATACAATCTAATATCGTTTTTTTGACAATACTATAGTGTAGTTATTGGCTAAATTGCCTGTTCAAGCTGAAAAAATCGAGAAGTAAAGCTTCCACAAATTTATAATGATTTTTCCAATAAATTGTGTTGTTTGGAATTTAACACTTTAATTTATTTTCGCAGAGGTGACAGTTATAAATAAGTTCTCTACGAAGCTACGTCATCTACGCCGTAGATCTACGAAATTCTAAAAACTCGCTTTGTTTTCAATTATTCATAATTTGGAGTCGCTTTTTGGGCAAGTGGTGCTTAAATATATATTTTGTCAACTTTATAGCGAATACGTCAGAAATAAAACACTTTCATAATAACGCTGTTTTCTACAAGCTTGTGATAAATCAGCTATGGTTATGAGTAAATGTTGAACACCAGTGGCATGTTTGCCAGTTCACAGATAGTGACATTCGAACAAAGCTTAAAGTAATTATTGTCGTTTGGTTTAAAAGCCATTGCATTACCTACAACGCGGCATCGGAAGGCTATATGAGGTTTTAGAACTGGCATTTCTACTTTCGTTCGAGTCAGCACAGGGTGTCAGCAAGTGTGGAAAGTTATTGTACATATGGTAGTATGTACCTATATTTTAAATTCACCTTACTTTGTGATGTAAGTGCAGTAATATTTTCTTATTTTTTTTAAAGACGACTCCCGCATTAGGGTACTAGCCCTGTGTCGCGGGGGACTTTACAAACATACAAGTCACGGACACAAAGGACACCCAGACTGACTCGGAACAACAATTCGTGGATCACAGAAAGTGGTGTCCCGTGTGGAAATCGAACCCACGACCTCTTGCGTAGCAGTCGGACACACTCCCAACACGCCACAGAGGCAGTCATTTTCCTATCCATAGTTGCAAAAACACAATGTTTAGCAATTCATCATTATCATAATCATCATCATCATCATCCTGGAAATGACCACTACTTAACATAGGCCTCTCCTAAGGACTTCCACAACGACCGATTTTGAGCGGTCTGCGTCTAACGGCTCCCTGCTATCTTAATAAGAACGTCAGTCCATCATGTAGGTCTCGGTTAACGATAGACCAAGTAAAACTAAGGAATTTAGGCTAGGTTAAATCTTATCACACTAATATTATAAAAGCGAAAGTTTGTGAGTATGTGAGTGTGTATGTTTGTTACTTCTTCACGTCTAAACGACTGGAGAGATTTTAATAAAATTTGGTATGGAGTTAGCTGACACCGTCAATTAACATAAAAGCTTATAAACCGCGGGTAACAACGCGGGCCACGGCTAGTGTAAAATATAGTCAGGGAGGATTGATGCAAAAACAAGAAATAAAAAACTTGAGAAAAGAGACTAAATATTAACAACCGACAAATATTAACCTCAACGGGTTCAACATAATAGAAGCATCCACTTACAATATTAAAAAAAACTATTAAGTGAATGAATGAATATGTATAATGTTTTGCACAAGAAAGGTGTTAATTTAATTTCATCATATTTTTGCAATATTTGTTATTGTTTCTATCACATTAAAAAAAAAATACTTAATAAAGTCCTCTTCTAAATGTTGAACAGTCTATGTGACGTATACACAATTCATGGGCGGTTCCCTGTAATTATTAACGTAACGGCTTCGTCACAATGCTTCTGTTATTAAGTTAAATAATATATCACATGTCCGATTAACATACTTTAGCCTTGCGTGTTAATAAAAACATCGAATTACACCTGCTGTTTGTTACTTATGATTCTGAAATGTATTGGCTATGCGCTTATTGCTTAGTATAAACGCGCTTTAAATTAACTATAGGAGGATTTATTTTTTAATGACAATAAAATTTTGTAATTGCAATTTTTGCAAAGTACGTTTAATATCTTGGGATAACTCACACAAACTAAGTCGAACTTGTACTATTGAAACCAGACAACTGCTAAACATACTTATATATTTTTAAATACATACATATTATGGATAAATAACACCCACACACATAATAAACCTGCTGAGTGAGATCCAATTTTTTTACACACATGTAATTTTTTTTAAGTTTTGTAAATAAGATTTGCCTCGTAAAAAATAAATGCTTTTTTTCTATACATATGCAGATTACTATTATTTAGTGGGACTTTTACTTATTTCAAAGTACTGTTATCATAATTATTACGATTCGTTTACAATAACTTTTAGGACCCCAAGGGAACAAAAAGTTCCAATAGAAACCATTTTGGCAAATGACGTAACGCGTACAAAAGACTGGGGGGCACACATTTGAGCGGCAAACAACAAAATTAATGTTCCGCACACGACTACCAATAAAAACGACGCGGGCCAAAATGCCAAATCCCAAATGAGGTAAATAAAAAAATATCGAAATGTCACTACGACATTTAAATAACGAACGGCGAAGATAAGGAACTTTTTTAGTTATTGTTATTGGTATCGTGGTTATATTTATCCTCATAGTTTAATATCGGGAGCGGAAAACCTCAAAGTTAACAAAATACGACTAGATATTTATTAAACTAACGGACAAAAAACTCAAAACGTAGTAGGTATACCTACAACATGTATCTCTGTCGTGATAAGTGTTGTTATGTATCACGATCCTATTCGCATTACGTTTTTTTTTGCAATTGGCAGAAGTCACATGGCAAGACATACGGCGGCGGCAAATATAGTTTTGATTATAAAGAGTACTTCAACAACACGACTAGTATTGGTGAAAAAAAATCTTGTAAATTTGCCACTTTTCGGCAAAATAAAGTAAATGATAAAAAAACTGTGTATGTACCTATGTATGTATGAATAATTCTTTGGCACGCTCTAGATAAATGGCTTGATAGATTTTAGCTTGAGAGGTATCATTAGATTCGTCTCAGTTGTAAGAGTGACACTGGGTACATCAAATTATAAAAAAAAAAATGACAGATTTTAGGCGCTAAAATATTTCAGTTGTTAATTAAAATTTAGTACTTTCTAAAAAAAAAATATTTAATGGGGTGCCTCAGGGTTCTCTCCTTGGTCCAATATAATTTATTATAATAGGTATCTGACAAAGGGATTAAATAATAGCAAAAATTACCTTGACGTTTAAAATTAACGGTTATTACGATATCTATCCTAATAGCCACTAGGTAATTTTTATTTCTTTTTACTTTTCTGAGAATGCTTATTCTTAAATTGTCTTTACAAAACTAATCTTTAAGTAAATTAAAAAGTTTTATGATAATGTCTTAACAGGGATTTCTTTAACTTAAGGGTTAAGTATAAGACTTAAGATTTTTTTTTAATTTCATACTGTTCAAGAATCGAACCCGACACCACTTAATCGACAGGCGTACTTACACAACAAAACTAACGAGGCCGACCTTCAAATGAAGCATTACTGAACAAAATATAAACAAACTTTTAATATTAAAGCGATAAGCATCTCTTTGCCACTAATGTATTGTGGTATCAATAATTTCATTGTAACAGTCATTGGTTGAATGTGTTCGTGAATTAATAATGTAATGTGTTTTTGTTTAATAGAAGGACACGAATGAATTGCTTAAGAATCTCATTTAGTTTACATGGTTTTGACTATACAATAGTTGTTAATAAATTATCTTTTGAGGTAAATATAATTTGAAAAATGTATTATTTTTTCAGTTCATTATTTGTATACAGATTGATTTTAAATACCTCCCTCTCGTGGCTTCTTAACATAACACTAAATAACTTTGTATTATCAGTTTTTGGACTTAATAAAATTTTACCCTCAATCATCTACCACTTGTTATTGGAGTTAATAAAAAATATATATCCTGGGACAACTCACACAATGCCGTCGGATACAAAACTAAGCAGGACTTGTACTATAGAAACTACACAACTGATAAACATACTTATACATATATGTCGATAAACTTTCGCGATTTGTACACATTATTAAAATATATATATTACGGGTCTTAATCGCGTGAATAATTTAAGGTAAAATACCTTGTTTATTGCCCGACGTTTCGACAGTATTGCAACGGCTGTGGTCACGGGTAGACTGACTGTCTAATACATACATAATATAGATAAATAACACCCAGACACAGAATAAATCATCGTGCTCATCACACAAAGTTTTATCCTGGGTGGGGATCGAACACACGACCTCCGGCTTAGCAGTCAGGGCCACTAGCCACTAGACCAACAACAACAGGATCGTTGTTTATTGTGAGGTTTAAGCCCTAGGCCTGACAAAAACATCGCTACTCCGGGGTATCACAGATGTGTGGTAGATGGTTGTGCGACAAAAGTAGGTAGGGTAGTGAAGGGTTAGTTTGTTTTTTTTATTTTTAATATTATTACAAAGTTATTTGGTGTTATGTAAAGAAGCCACGAGTGGGAGGTTTTTAGTACATTACAAATCATCCTGTATAATACGTAATTGTTGGGTGTCCGTCCTGTCAATCTATTTCGATTATTGTATAAAAAGCATTTCCTTACTACTCCAATCGTGGTGATTCACAGATCGAGGGTAAATAGTGAGTTCCCTCCCTAATAATCACAAACTCTTAATGCAAAAACTTAGTTCGCAGTATCTCCTCTATAGTTTGTTTTTTTTTCAAAATCTATCTCTTTAAAAGAGATGTCTATGATAGACTATTATCCAGATTCATGCTGACAACTGGCATTTATCCAAACAAAGCCGAAACAGAAACTGCATCCGTTAATATTAAATCCATTGAGATATAGGCCATTGTTTGGCAGCTAAAGTTAGCCATGTGGCGAATATGCCGGCCATACTACTACGTTGTCGTATATAAGCATATGTATACTTGTGGTGGATTATTGCATTTGTTATGCAAGAGTCACGTATTAAGATACCTAGTTTTGAAGTTGACAGTCGGTATGATATAATAATCATTTATCTACACTAATATTTTATAGAGGAAAGATTTGTATTTTTGTATATGACTAATTAACTTAAAAATTACATAAGCGATTCAAAAAAAAATTGAGGTTAAAAAGCTACATTATCGGGGAGTAACATAGGTTACATTTTGTTGCCAAAAATATAGAGATCCCTGCGAAGTTGAAGGTATATAGGCAACACAACTTATGTATGTGTGTACCTATATAGCATAGTCTACAACACAATAAACACGATTTATAAAAAAGGGAGAGGTATCTTATGGACACCCAGTGGGAAAGTAGTTGTATTAAATAATTTAAAAAAAATGGGAAAATCATAACATTTTAATTTTTTTCCTATTTCAAGTTAACATTTTTCACACATATATTACACACAGCCATAAAAAAACAATGATACAATAAAAATGACAAATTTATAAAAAATACAAACAGCCTTTATATCACAACCTCCTTATTCTAGCTTCACATAATCACACACAATAGATTTTTGATCGATGTCAAAATGTTACGCTTTTTTCCGCCTAGCCTCACAACCCACAAACAAAAATGTGCGAAAAGGCAACGTTGGCTTACGTTGCAAAAATTCGAGTTGATCCTATTAGGACACTTGTTAGTTCGATGTTACTTTGACGAAATCTGTATGAAAGGAACCCGTGACATTGTAAACACATCCTTCACCAATAAAGGGATTTAATTTGGCACACGATATCGTTATTACGACGTAGGCAGTCACTAAGATGATTGATGGTGATGATTACACATTTCACATTGTGAACAGGATTTGTACCGTTAGAATGAATTAATTAATAATATAATTAAATTAAAAAAAAAAAATATGACTTCCGCATTAGTAAGTGGTGTCTCGTGTAGTAATCGAACCCACGACCTCTTGCGTAGCAGTCAGACACACTCCCACCGTCAGTATTAATTAATTAATTGAAAAATATAACATGGTTCAAAAACTACAATCGGATTGTGTTACTGATTCTGAGCAAACTACTTTCAAGTTTGCACTATACCAAAAATAACGTTGTATATATATTTGCCTACTAGAATGCTACTATCATTCATAATATGGTTAGTTTTATTGTTCTTACATAATTATGCATATCTAATAAAGAATCTCAATCCATATCTGCGCTGGCTACATCAATATTGTCCGTAACAAAATTACAACAATTGGATATAGGAAGTACAACAGTGTCAGTATAGTGTAGTCCCCCGGGCCCGCCTGTCCCCAGTCGGGTGCCAGTTAATTACACGGTTCAGTACTGACAATAACGTTATACTGTATTCATCGTGTTTAGTCAACTTGTTGTGTGACTGCTGTAATTGATTTTTGAACTGAATGGTGTAGGTTACTATTGGTAGATGATATAGATGAGTGAAGAGAATCATTCCGTTTTATTACCTAACAACGGCCCGCCCTGTCTTCACACAGCTTTTTCTGCTTGTTTATATACCTACATAATAGGCATTTATGACATAATATGCCCTCTATTATACTATATATCTATACTAATAGAGTTTGTTTGTTTGTTTAAACGCGCTAATCACAGGAACTACCGGTGCGATTTGAAAAAATCTTTTTTTGTTGGATAGCCCATTTATCGAGGAAGGCTATAGGCTATATAACATCGCGCTACGACTAATAGGAGCGGAGCAGCGACGAGAAATGTTGCAAGAACGGGGAAAATTTACGCATACGAAGTTGCGCGGGACAGCTAGTGTACAAATAAACTTCTACGAACATAACATATTACGTTTAGAACAGGGATTCCCAAATATTATATATCCCAAATATATATCTACCCCTTGGGGTCGATATCTACCATCGGTCGATCGAGGTTGACATAAACGAAAACTGATTTTGTGGGTCGACGAAGTCTAAAAATCGACCTAATTCTTATTTGTAACTTTTAGGATACTGAATAAATTGTGCTACGTGTACCGACTTATTATAAGAATGACTACTATTTTAGTAGGAAGTATCATTAGGTAGGCTGCAACTCACCAATGCTGGACGGGGTTTAGCTAATTAGTAAAAGTTTTTTCTTTTCAATAATAGTTAGGTATGTATTCACGTAATTTGTATTATAATAATTAATGACACTTGATATTTACTGATTTTTATGTCTATTTATTTTGTTTTAATTAGAAAATAATGTCAACTACACTCACTTAACGAACCTCAACTTTTTAAATTGGTAAGTATTTTGTATCAATGGATTTTGCAAAAGGGGTCTCTTGATCAAAATAGTTTGCGAATCCTTGATTTACAACATCTAAGCGTACACGGACACGGACAGTCCTAAGCTTTTTATGCTGTGTTTCTAATAAGTAAAGATAACATTCCACTGGATTCTTTTCCTGTTGTCGCCCATCACTATTTATTGAAGATGAACGTAGGCTACATGACTGCCATATCAACTTGAAACAGTACTGCGGCCCATCGCTGGGCCTTTGATACAAGTACGATAAAGAAGTTCCAAGGCTTGTTTATATATTATAAATTACATGGTAAATCGTATAAAGTGAATCGTCTGTAATAAATGAAGTATTAAAATTTCTTTTGAAGAAAGTTTAAAACTATATGCTCTGTATAAATTTATATGTAACACATGTAATTAGGTCATACTTATTGTATTTTACTTTCATAGATATAATTTCCTAAATACGTTAAATAGTGTTCAGTTCAGAGTTCGTTAATACGCTCCTTTTACTTGTATTTTTTTTTGTTTAAAAAGATTACTAGCAATGTAGGATTGAGTCCCACATTACTAGCAATCTTGTTAACCCCTCCAGCTAAGCTCATAGGCTTGTGTTAGGAGTGGGTTCACGTCGGTAGTACAATGGGTAGGATTCGAACCCGCGACCTCACGATTGCGAGACCGATGCCTTAGCCATTAAGCTACCACCGCTTTTTAAGAAGATTTTTATGAACGTACCCAGCCTATACGAAAATATTGTTCTTCTTTTACTAATAACCTTACGCTACAAGATACTCTCAAAACAATCACAGCAAACCACGTTCATGGCACCCCATACGAAACCGAAAACATAATCCCTACGTGACTAAAACAAACTCGTTCTGTTACAAACGTAGTGATTTATTCGAACATCAAGTGTACAATTGAATCGTTTGGAGCAAATCCTGAAGTATCTATTAGCTACGTGATCCGGTTACCGAGAGAACACCGTTACCAAAAGTATTTACGTTGGTACCGCTTCGTTTTTTCTTTAATGTTCGCCCAGAGGATTGTGCTCATTCGTCTTGAAGGGAACGGATCGCTTTCGTTTGCTGGTAGCCTAGTACTTGGGTTTTTGTTGTCGGGTAGATAACTCAGTAGCGAGCTTGTGGCGGTACCCACATATAAATAATTTAAATAAATTGACACTTGACAGCTCGCGTCAAATCCTGAATCGCGATATAGAAGTTTTCACAGCTGCTAACTATAAATACAAGTTCCCAACGTTAACCGTCGGGCCGCGGCCCGCCAGACACGATCACCTCGCCTGGTCGGAGGATCCTCCCTTTGTGTTGGAGGGACTTAACACCTTGCCCTCCACAAGCTGACAGGGAGATGAGCAAAATTAAACAATGTTGGCCTGTGTGTTGTCGGAGGTCGTGGGTTTGATCCCCACCCAGGATATAAAACTTTGTGTGATGAGCACGATGGTATATTTTGTGTCTGGGTGATATGTATGTATTTCAAAATATATAAGTATGTTTAACAGTTGTCTGGTAACCATAGTACAAGCTCTGCTTAGTTTGGGATCAGGTGACGTTGTGTGAGTTGTCCCAAGATTTATCACTCTCAATCAGGCAGGTAAGTTTAGCTAGAGGTGTTAACAAAATTGTTAGTAATGTACGACCATAATATATTTAAAAAAAACCTAAAAAAAAACCTAAAAACGATATAAAAGGAAATTATAAAAAAGATCGTTTATCGTATACATTTAGGTATTTGTTCTTATTTTTCCTCACGAAAAGGTAAAATATTAAAAATATTATTATCAGCTACATACAGCTAAAACTCGTAAGTGAAAGTCCTGACTTGGTTATGGTTTAAACGTCCTAATATATCTAGATAAATATATCGAGTATAAAAACTTAAATGTACCTTATGTATACAATAATTACTTTGCAATCTATAAAGCCCTAATTCTTAGATCTGATATAATTAAATACAGAGTAGAGTAATCTCTCAATAGATCATCGACATAGACTTACAGCAGGGTTGTAAGCTCATAACAGTGACGATGTTATTTGTGTACGCTCCTTAATCTGAACAGAGTTTTAGGGTTGTCACTTCTTGGTGTCAGATATTTTTTTGCAGATTTTTCTATAATCTGCACAAATTTCTGATTATAGATGTATCTGCATTTTTTTTTTCAATCTATTTTTATTCTAATCTGACAATAGTTAAATGATAGTACCTATAACTTAATCTTAATATATAAAATAACTAAATAAATATTATAATAATATATAATAGTCATATAATAATATAGTAGTTAAGATATTATCAAACACAAATAATGGTTCTATTATGTTATAGACTTTGAAACCATCCAACCGATGTTATAGATACCTAAACATCAACCCGTATGAAGTCCCACTGCTGGGCACCGGTCTCGCTAGTAGAACCTACTTATTATGACGACTAAAACAATAAAATAGTTAATAAATAAACAAGTGTACTAGCACATGCCGGGTTTTCGCTAGCTATTCATAAAAGTGTAGGTACCTACTTTTTAAACTTTTATGAATTTTCTCTCTTGTAAATGGCTACAGTCATAGCTATATGTATTTCATTTATATATTAAAAATACAATTAGATGATATAAATTAATAGAGGTCATCCCCTTTTCTTGTTGAACTAGATACAGGTATCTTATTTTTTTTTCTTTAGAATTAGGTTCTTTCAAACGTGGGCGTGTAGAAGTATGTGTGGGTTTTGTTTTTGGATCGGTTTAAAACAGGCTTTACCGCGACGCTGTTTATGTAATACCTATTTAATTGTGTAGTCGAAAGTCTTAAGGCATTCAACAATTTGTCTACTATAATTATAGGTAAATAAATTATTAGTATATAGATTCTCTTCTTTCTATAATCACCATCACAGAATAGTACGTATAGTATATTAGCAATAGTACTATTTTACAAATATTTTTTGGTTTATATCGTTTTAATTCCATAAACAAGTTGTATTGTAATTTAAACCAATGCATTTTAAATCAAAAGTATTGTTATGATTTGAAACTATTACTAATACTTTTAAAGCACTGTGAGGGCTAAACTTAGCCACAAAGACTGTCCTATCGTCCAATCCACAAAGAGCTGTTACCAAACAATGGATAGATACAATAATTGGAGAGCCCGCGGCGTCAGCAGTAAGCCGATTTCCATCTAGTCTAGTCTGTCCATCCGTCCTGGATCCGATTTAGCGATTACATTTTAATCTCAGTTCTGATTTGCCAATCTATATTAATTGCTTTATTTGAACTATCGATTGTTTTGTAATCGGATTCAGTGTCTGACTAGGCTTTAGATGTTAGGGTTATGAGGCAGTTAAGTAGATGAATGGATAGTAAAAACTGCTAATCCTTTGTTGTTGTTTTTTAATACAACATATTATTTTATCTATTTGGAAATTTATAATAATAATAATATCTAGGGACAACTCACACAACGCTATCTGATCCTAAACTAAGCAGAGCTTGTACTATGGAAACCAGACAACTGATAAACATACTTGTATATTTCTACATACATACATATTATAGATAAATAACACCCAGACACAGAATAAGCCATCGTGCTCATCACACGAAAGTTTTATCCTGGGTGGGGATCGAACCCACGACCTCTTGAGTAGCAGTCGGATACACTCCCACCGCGCCACAGAGGCAGAGCAGTCAATTATTGGTACTATAATTGTGTAATTAATAATTTCGTTGTTGACAACCCTAGCGCCTCCTTTGAAGGGATCAACGGTAGGGTTGTCGAGGCGCGTTAATTACTAACGTTTACGTCAATCATTAGTCCGCCGCCTCTTTTATTTACGACTTAATACCCATTCACTATTGGTAAATAACGCCCTTACGATCACTAAGAGTACTTAGTACAAGATATTATAAACATTGTAATGTAACATCGGAATTTACGTTCCAGTGAAAATCAGCCAGGTTTGTGTGTGTGAGATAAGCCATTTGCCTAGCAAAGAAATATGAATCCTACTTTTTATCCTTATTAACGTATAAAATTCATTAGTAACAATGAAGTAAAAAGGTGTAGATAGGTTACAAGCACTCAGAAAGCGGCACCTTAAAATCTATACAATTGACTTAATCTATATGTCAGTGTCGCATCGCCGGCGTCGACAGATGAAAGCAGCGGATTACAGTGAAATTAGTCTCGAGAAATTTTTGCATATGTAGTGGTGTGTATGTTACTTAGATATTAGAGCGCGTTTCCACTATATCGTTCTGGCCCTTACAAAAATGTTTCAATATCCTAACATTACTATTTAATTTAATACTTATCCCTAGCAACACTCTGATTTTTGTTTTCAATAAAAACAAGTTTTTATTTTAAAGAAAAAGGTTTTGACTTTATTAAAAAAAATATGTCATTCAATTTCACGTCCTTGAGCAAACGACAAGGCGACTACCGTGAAACAATAAAATATCGTGTCGTTCTTTAGATGATAGTAGTTTAGCTATAGGTAAAAAGTTTTGACCATAATAATTACGAAACAAAACAAATAAATAAATCGTCACTTGATAGTGGAAAGTGGAAACACGCACAAAACCAGAATAAACCAGTTTACTCTGTCCGCAGGTGCCACGTGCAGTCTGACGTCAGTCGCTTGATACCGTTAGAACATAAAGCACGCATTTCATTAAAAAATTATAATTATTAGATACGTAGTAGTTTCATTGTGAAATTTTGTATTTGTTGATTGTTGTTATTGTTTGTTATTATTGTTAAAATATTTGTTGAAGTGTTTAATTTCAAGTGTGTAAGTGTTGTAACTTTATATTGATAATTCAAAATGGCTCCAGTGTTAAAACATGGTCGAGGCAAGCCTTTGACTTCTCAAACTAAGGAAGTTTAGTACTGTTTGTACAAATATTTCGAAAATGAGTGTAATAACAACCCGAGCAGTATTATGACCCCCACTCAATTAGTTGCTAAATCAACAGGAATTTCAATAGCATCCGTCAGAAAGGTAGTATCAGAAAGCAAATGTCGTCCTTCAGATCAGGAAGTAACATTTAAATCTCCTAAAAAGAAACCGAATCGTAAACCTACAATAGTAATCGATAACTTTGATCAGCAAGTTATCAGAAGAACAATTCATGACTTCCACATCACAAATAAAGAAGTTCCCACTTTAAAAACTTTGCACTCAAAATTGAAAGAAGATATCGATTATAAAGGTTGTGTCAGCACGTTACGAAAACACGTCATGTCATTAGGTTTTAATTGGAAGCAAACAGAAGATAACCGGAAACTTCTTATGGAAAAACACGAAATTAGATACTTGCGAATTAATTATTTGATGAAAATTGCTGAATATCGTGAACAACGCCGACCAATTGTTTACACCGACGAAACATATATACATACATCACATACCCTCTCGAAATCTTGGTCAGATGGAAGCACTTCAGGTTTGAAGCAACATATATCGAAAGGCAACCGCTTAATCATTGTTCATGCCGGTGGTATCGATGGCTTTATACCAAATGCATTGCTTATATTTAAAGCCGACCAAAAAAGTGGAGATTACCACAACAATATGAACTATGACAACTATTCAAGGTGGATTCAAACTCAATTAATACCCAACTTACAACCAAATAGTGTTGTTGTTGTTGACAACGCACCATATCATAACTCAATACAAAATCCTGCACCGAATAGTAATTCTAGAAAACAGCAAATGATAGACTGGCTGACATTTCGAAACATTGAGCATTCATCCCCGTTGCTTAAGCCTCAATTATATGAACTGATTCTGCAAAACAAGGCGAGATTTATAGAGTACAAGATAGACGAAATATTACGACAGCACGGTCATACTGTGCTGCGTTTACCACCATACCATCCGGAGTTTAATCCTATAGAAAATATATGGGGGATAGTGAAAACATATGTCGCAAAAAAGAATGTCGCAATGAATATGAAGGTTATAATGTCATTAGCTGAAGAAAAAATGAACGCCATAACTGTAGAGGAATGGAGAAAAGTTTGTTTGCATGCTATTGAGGAGGAAAGCAAATATCAGGGTAGAGACGCAGCTTTAGACACAATATCAGAACGAATCATAATTAATTTAAATAATTCATCTGATGAAAGCGAGGATGGGGATGATTGTGATATGCCTGGGGTTGATGAATTATTAGAATAAAACATTTATGGCCGGAGAACACCTAATTCATACACGTCTTCACTGAAGTGAAAACCGGCATTCAATGCTTGTAATGTTTGGAACTGGCTTGTCTGCCTCATACAGTTCCATAGATTACAATGCGGTGGATACACATTTTCACGACCGTATTAGTACGTAGTGCGTATGCGTAGACGTGCACGCATTTGGTGTGCTCCAGCCACAAACGTATATTACCTTTAAAACAATAAAAACTAAAAATAAAATGTTGTTTTTTTTATTTGCTGACCATACACTACTACAAACGCAAAAATTTCTTCAAGCTAATTTACCTGTACTTTTTTCTCTTTTTCACTCGTAATAATTATATCATGCTTTCCTACTTTTACGACGTTTTTTATAATAATGTGACATTGCAATAATTATCTATGTGTGCATTAGTTTGCCGTTTTTAAAGATCGAATGTTGTTCATGTAACCTATCTACCAGTGGCGGAGGGTCCTAAGAACACTATTATTTTCGGTTTCCCTTTGGATTGTAGTTACTTAGTATTATAGGTACAAAGAATCATGTCCAACAAGATGTATTTTTGTATCGGGTTACCTATAAAAAAAAATTAACCCTTCGCCTTTGCTATCTACACCTTTTTATTTATAACATCATTGATTAGTAAGTAACCGATTAGTAGTAAGTAACGCGGTTTACCCAGGGTGTCAGCTAATTCCATACGAAATTTTATTAAAATCGCTCCAGCTGTTTAGACGTGAAGAAGTAACAAACATACACACTCAGATACTCCCAAACTTTCACCTTTATAATATTAGTATGAAGTATGATTAACTTTAATTTTCCAAAGACCCATATTTAGGGATTTTGATATTTTGTATTTAAATTGTTACATCTGTTTATTTTCAAACCCGTTCCACACGAAATAATTTACGTATAATCCGGCTAGATTTGAGTGGATCATTAAGTGGTCGAGATTACTTTATGGATTGTGTTAAGTCAATTTTGGTGAAATCGGCTAGTGTGGACACTAACCGCTCATACTACTCACAGCTCCACATGTCTTATAGTTTTTGAAATATAACTCATGAAAATTGTCATGTTTTCAAATATATGTACAAAATACCAACACTAACATACAAAAATGCAACTTAACATCGCGTTTGTATTGTATCATTTTATTATTAACTAGGTAGGTATTACGTCGTAAGTATAAAACAAAAAAATAGAAAACCCACTTCTTCACTTAAGCCGCATTATTTGGATGGGGGGGGGACTACGGAACCCTACATTATGCGTGGCCCGACATGCACTTGCCCGGTTTTTTTTGTTTAAATTCCCACACGGGACACCACTTTAACCACAAATCGTTGTTCCGAGTCGGGGTGTACTTTGTGTCCGTGACTTGATGTTTGTAAAGTCCCCCGCGATATAGGGCTTGTACCCTACTGGGGGAGTCGGCTTTTATAAAAAAAAAACGCAGCCATTTTTACGTGTTTTATTTCATTTAAAACCCAAACCTCTAAAAATAAGTCTCTAATCAGTTCTCATAGCACTCTGCCTAGTTTGGGATCAGATGGCTATTGTCCCAAGTTGTTCATTAATTACCTACTAGCTGACCCGCGCAACTACTGCGTCATTTTCCCCCATGTTTGCAACATTTTTAATTGAAGCTCCGCTCCTATTGGTCTTAATGTGATGTTATACAGGGTGTACCTATATTCAATCCCTATTCGATCTGTTAATGTATTGTTAGGTATCAAATTCCCATTCGATATATATTTTTTTTAATTTAATGATGAAAAAGTTTTTTTTCGCATTGTTAACACCCCCTTTTCGGGTCGGACAGTAATTTAATTTACACGCTGTATAGCCTATGACACTCACAACTAATTTCTATGGTCAAGAATTTTCCATTTAGTAGATTCTGAAATTACCCTAAAACCTCACACACAATTCACAAACTTTACCTCTTTATAATATTAGTATAGATTATTTATTAATACTTGTCATTTACCAATTTTATAACAAGCAACAACATCATCACTTTGTAAACAAGGATACTGCAAGTTTCTACTGTTTATGTACCATTTGTACCTAATTACGTATTATGTACAATACGGTGTTAATCTTAAATGGCTTTATCAAAAACAGGGCCACTATAAATAGGAATAACAATATTATGATTTCCTTGTGACTGAAACTTACTGCTAATTAATCGTGTAAATATTATGTTATTATTTGTGATCACAAAGTTCTATAATTGCAAATTTTAAAAGCCGGAATTTAGCAATGATTCAAAATTTTCAAAAAGTACCTATCTTACCAACATTTCTAAATTGTAAATTCCAATTCTATTCATATTAGACCATTTTCAATGGCCTACTTTCCAACTAGTCAAAACAACCAATCTTTAAGTCAAAACACAGATTTTATATGGAGATCTTATATAAATAGCGGTCTATGATGTCACTATCTTTTTCTCGTCAAATCACTTCTTTTTATGATGTGATCTATGATAAACAATCCAATTTAACACATAATTTTATCGGAATTTAACATTTGGAAGTTTAAATATCAGGTTTCTTTACAAATTAGTCTTTTAGATTTTTTTGTTTATTTAGGAAACAATCCTATTGGGTACATGACTACAAAGGTATTGTTTTGACGGTTCCTTAAAAGACACTGATTTTCATTGACTTATACCCCTGTAAAATCATTCATTACAAACACAAAACGCGATGTAAAGTTGCATTTTTGTATGTTATTGTTGGTATTTTGTACATCTTTTTGACAACATGTCAATTAGTCATATTTTAAAAACTTTAAGACATGTGGAGCTATGAGTAATATGAGCGATTAGTGTTCACACGAGCTGATTTCACCAAAATTGACTTAACACAATCCATAAAGTGATCTTGACCACCCAATGATCCACACGATATGATTCGATTATGAATTTAACCGGATTTTACGTAAATTGTTTCTTGTGGAACGGGTTTAAAAATAAACAGATGTGACAATTTAAATAGAATAAACGAAATAAATATGGGTCTCAAATGTAATATACTTTCAAAATTATGAACACATTTAATATAAAAAAGCAATAGTTTTGGAATTGAACTGCAAAAACTGAAAAACGGGCTTATTACACAGTTAGCATAAGTTTTTTTTTGCTTTCAAAACATAGTTCCTTACCCCCTAAGGGATCTAAATAACATACCAAAAATCGAGCTTTACATCATGTTGTACGATTTTTGGATTTTTATTAGTAAAATTTGACTGGGCTATTAACAGTTCTATACACTAATTTTGGTATGAGGAAATCTCGCAATCGTGAGGTCGGGGGTAAGTATGCTACCCATTATACTACGAACGAACCCACTCGTAACACAATCCTACATTGCCAGTTATCTTTATAAAAAAAGAAATACCTATTTAAAACTTAAAAACGCTAAGTGCGATAGGACAATAAGTTGAATGACAACAGTTGCGGATCCAGGATTGTCGTTTGGGGGGGGGGGAGCTTGAACCAGGGACGTTGTTGCACCACTTACACGAATCGAATGGGTGAATGGTGAAAAATTTTGGGGGGCTTAAACCCCTAGCTCCCCGTTGGACCCGCTACAGAATGACAATGAAATTATAATCCTGAAACCTGAGTCCTTAAACTAAAAACTGATTATTAGCAAAATATATACAACGTTATTCTTGGCATAGCGCAATCCTGAAAGTAGTTTGCTCATACTTTTTTGATTTCCTGAAGTAAAAATCTTGTTGGGGTGTCTGAGCTTTGCACTATAACAAAACGAACCTAGTACACCTACTCATTCATTCCTGATATTCCAATAAGATAAAGTTCGATGTAATCGAACACTAATTACAAGCTACGTCGCAATAACGAAAGCACCAAAGCTTACTCAACGCTCAATACGTAAAAAACATCGGAAAACTCCCCATTCAGCCGACACTAAAACGAAAATCCCCAATTAATTGGTCCGGACCCGCCGATCGCTACTAAATTAAACATTTTCTCTTATTTAAAACAGAAATGAAGTTCATTTGAATTCGTCCCGGCAGTAATTACACAGTTTACGACGTGCAAAAGCCTCGAATTGCCGACATTTTGTAAAATGGTCGCGAGCGCCATCTCTTGGGAAAATGACGGACACCGCTTGAAATTAAATTGCTAATCTTTGAAGTTGAATAAAATTAATTAATGCATTAATTACTGAAGTTGTCCTGGTTGTAAATGTAAGTTTAGTTTTATCGTATAATTATTCAGATAATTATTAATAATTGTACATTGTACAAAGACTAGAGAGAGAGAACTAAGACTACAGAATAATCTCTCTAGTCAGCTTACTGCAGCTTAACTATTACGATAATAAATATTAAACGTTGCATGTTTTTCACTTATTTATAATGCTAAGTCGCTACTTTATATTACGGAAAAAATGGATCCGATAGTCAATATTTATCTATAATATGTATGTATTTAGAAATATATAAGTATGTTTATCAGTTGTCTGGTTTCCATAGTACAAGCTCTGCTTAGTTTGGGATCAGATGGCGTTGTGTAAGTTGTCCCAAGATATTATATTATATTATATTATTATTATTATAATATCCAACCCGGATAGTCGCTTATTATTATTTTTAAAAGCTTAAGTCATTTTAACGAATAATAAGTGTGAGTTCTTCATACATTTCCGTACATGCTACTTCACAAAAACGAACAAGAAAGCAGCGCTAGTAGGTAAACAAAAGAACTAATCGCAACGATTACTGAGTTACCGAGAAGGTGATTGGAAAAATTTTCCTCTTCGAACTTTTTAAATTGGATCCAACTCTCGTTGGTCTCAGAAAAATCCAAGTCGAGTGGATAATACGATTCAACCAATACTATTAAATTGCATCTTTGAGAAACGTTTACGTAAGTTATAAAAGGATTCGACTTATTTTTCGTGAGTATTGAGTAGTTGCTTTCAGTAGATTTACTTTTGTTAGGAATTAGTATTGAATTTATTTGTGCAGAAGTTTAAGTTAATAGATGTTTCGAGGTAGGATATTCTGAGTTTTTTTTTTAACAATGCAAGCAGCCGTAGTGAGAAACTGCCTGTACCTTATAAAGAGCCTCAATAACTTCGTGAATCATTTTTATAAGTGAACTAGCTGTCCCGCGCAACTTCGTCTGCGTAAATATTCCCCGTTTTTGCAACATTTCTCATTGCTGCTCCGGTCCTATTGATCATGGCGTGATGTTACTCGTATATAGCCTTCCTCGATAAATGGGCTCTCCAACAAAAAAATAATTTTTCAAATCGGACCAGTAGATTAGCGCGTTTAAACAAACAAACAAACTCTTTCGCTTTATAATATTAGTATAGATTTTAAAGCGGCGGTAGCCTAATGACATTATACTACTGACGTGAACCCACTCCTAACACAAGCCTCTGAACTTAGCTGGAGGGGGTTAACAGGATTGCTAGTAATGTGGGATCAAAATCGCACATTGCTATAGGCCGACCGCTTAACTCGTATATCGCCTGCGCGGTGAGAAGGGAGCGCGGGGTGATGTTAACGGGTGGGTGAGCGGGGTGCGCGGGACAGAGAACTCACGTTCTCTGTCCCGCGCACCCCGCTCACCCACCCGTTAACATCACTAACATCACCCCGCGCTCCCTTCTCACCGCGCAGGCGATATACGAGTTAAGCGGTCGGCCTATAGTTATCTTTTTTATAAAAACAAAACAATAAAATATATATACAAGTTCCCAGCGTAAAGGCCGCGGCTCACCAGGCACGATCACCTCGCCTAGTCGAAAAATCATGTCTTTGTATTGGAGGGACGTATTACTCAAATTCAAATTGTTTTTATTTGCAAACTAAGTGTGCAATATTTGGTCTTAAATTATAAAAGAAATGCTTTTATTTTTCTGTGAAAAATAAATGTTTTAAAGTTTGCATGTTGTAATGTTTCAAACTCTGCCCTCCTCGACGTATTTATACTAAAAAAAAAACTCCAAAGACACATGTAACGTACTTACCACTTCCCTGGGCTGGTCTTCTTCAGTAGTTTCAATATCAACGCTCTCATCACTATCTCGGTCACTCTTTGGTGACCGTGCCGGCGATGACGGTGGCGGTGACCGGAGAGGTGACCGTGTGTGTGGTGATCGCCGGGGTGGTGGTGTGATAGGTGACCGAGACCTATGAGAGAGAGATAGGTACCTTTTTTATTGGAACAATTCGTAAATTATTTGTTATCAAAATCCTGTGTCAGAGGTTAAATCTGTCAAACGTAGATAATAACTAGATCTTTAGTTATTGTGGGTGTGACTATGTCATATTTCATTTGTACCATGTTTAAATAAAGTAAGCATACTTTCTACAAGAACATATTTTTTAAGGTCTACAATTTTTAATGTCATTACCTGTTAGGAGACCTCGGAGGTGACATGACAGGTGACAGCTGTGGTGAGTCCAATCGGTGGCCCCTGACTGGTCGGAATGCACGAGGTTCCTCTATTGAGTTGACGCTGCTCAAAGCGGTCAATGCACCTGGATGGTGATGACAATGCATTGGTAATGACAAACGAAACAATATTACATTGAATTTTACATCTTTCGTCCGCGGCTCGCCCGCGTGGGTTTCGGCACGGGGTCTCATCACGAAGAAACAGAAATGTAGGTCAAATAAATATCAACAGATGGCGTTATAAGTATCGATTTGATATTGAAGTTTTTTAAAACTTGGAATATCAGAAGATAGGTACTAAAAATGTGTATTATTATTTTTTTATTATTAAGCTATACAAGGGGTTGTAAAATAATAGGTTCCTAATTAAATTTCCATAACTTTACAAAGTTTCTGATAAAGTAACTCTGATAAAATAACTCTAGCGGCAATTTATTTGTACTACGTTATAATAGGCACAACTTAAACATTAAACTGGTTCAATCTAACAATAGATGGCACTATTTGGGAATTCTGATTCTGACCATACCTATATTTTGTTGATATATTTTACTTATTTTTCGACGAGAAGTAAGAGTGACATGAAGTTGTAGTAAATTATAACTAGAGATAAAAGAATTGAAGGCTTTTAAACCCCATAATAGAACTAGACTCCTGTTCCATTGCCCATCATGTTCTGGGGGGAGGGGGTAACACCGGCCAAGAGTGAGTTAGTTCACGCGATGTGGCGAGGGGGGAGGGAGGGGGTTAATAAGTACATAATCATACACTTCCCCTCAACGCCTTAGGCAGGACCCGCTATTGAATGTGTCTTTTTACCCGACTACGGAGGGTAATGTGTTTGACGTGTATGTATGTATGTATGTGATTTTGATCAATTTTGATGATTCATACGTCGATCGATTCGTATTAATCTTGTAAAGACATGACAGCAATCGAAATTCAAAATGGCGACAGCCAGACGCCATATTGTGATGGTAAAGAAAAAAATTAAAGTCAACCAACTACTAAACAAAGACTCAAGACTGACTCGTTGGTCTTGCGCCTAGTCGCTCGTCGGTGGTGTCGGTTTTGATGGGTTTCTGCCCTATGACTCCATTAACTTCTATTGGGCTATAACTAGGGACAAGACTACTCGTCGATCCTGCGCCTTGTCCCACTCAAATTTTATGATTTATTGACACATTTATGACACATTGATCCTGCGTCAAATCCTTCTTCAAATTACCAAATCCAACCGGACAGCCGAAGTCCATGTTTTTGCGAACGAAAAAAATTATTTGAAATAAAAATGCATTTTAAAAATAATAATCAAGGTCAGGTTATAAATAAGTACGTACCAGCGGTGTTTTCAAAGAGGCCGGCTTCCGATCAAATGTACCGACCGATGTCACAAAATGCCGAGGATAGAGAAAGTTAGCTCATAATAATGTATTTCATTATTTAAACCTACAGTAGACGCGCGGGCGGTCGCGCTAAGTCAATAAACTTTGGGTTATACAATAAGTAAAACACACCTTTTTGTAGTTTGTTTTAGATATGGTTGCTAAAGCTAATATTAATTTATATTGAATGCCATACCTATATATACAAAGTAACCGAAAATAACTTAGACGAATGCACGGTTAGCCAATTATATAATAATATTCCAAAAAAGCAATGCCCGTGAACGATGTCTATGCAGTCTAAAGTACGTAAAGCATGCATTGTATGAAGCATGCCTTCTGTAGTGTCGTTATTTTATGTCGGTAGGGCCAGTCGGGCGGTCGGGCGCTTAAACCTGCTAATGCCGACGCATTGCTACACTACCATAACGGTTATACGACACAACTTAAAATTTGTTTCTTTTTGAATGAGGTTACTAAAAACGTGATTGTTAAGTAATAATGTTGTTTTAATAGACATTATTTTTTTATTATTTTTCGTATTGTTTACCCGAGGAACTAACTTTCGGATCGGTCAAGGTTATATTACAAATAGTGAATACGTAAATATACTAAATAAAGTGGGACTGGACTATATTGTTTTTTATATTTGAGTTGATAGCAATCTACCCAACCTACGAGTTTATGCCATTTTCGGTCCAACAGTGTGGTTCGTTTCCGAGTTATGCGCAAATTTATAAAAAAAGGACATTAATGCGAAAAATCGAAAAATACTTGCATCAAAGCTGAACAATGTATTAACTTTTATTATTTTTTTATATTTGATATTTACAAATCAATGCATCAAAGAGGCTCCGCGAGACGTGCAGTACGGTGCTTCGACACGGGATCACGGGGACAAATTAATGTTGAGTTGTGTCATTTTTACCCGACTGTAAGGAAGGGTTATGTTTTTCGCGCGTATCTTGTATGTATGTATGTAATATTCTTTATTACCTGATATCTCACAATCCACTGAACAGATTTATACAATTCACACGTCGTTAGATTCGTAATAATTGCCCAAGTGTTCTTAGATAGCTGACGTTTTTAAAAAATAAACATGGCGGCTATGAAATGTCAAAATAAAGAGGTGTGAAAAAAAAAAATTGTTACGAATACTGTAATATGGGTATCAAATTAAAGAGCTCATCTTAAGCATTTCAAAAAGGTATAAAATGATTATGACTGTAATACTAAAAAAGTTAGTTAGCAACCATTGTTTTTTCAACTTTCAATACTTGACAATAGCTGTGATAAAAGTAAGTTGCTACATCGGTTACATCCTACAACAACTAAAAAGTATTAAATAAAAAATAAATTATAAAAATAAAAAAACCCGCCTGCACAAAAAAGATGGAAACAAAATCCCCTACATAATTATACAATTTCATGCAGTCGGAGGCATTAATGAATCTCGACAAACTTAGTAAAGTGCCTCCGACTTTATTTTTTTATTTATTAAACGTGTATATCTTACGAAGTATGGGGCGCAGACCTACCTACCTTTTTGTTCTCAAATTTCTGGTTTCTACAAGATCAATGTGATCACAGGGTCAAAACTTTGAACTCCTATATCACACAAACTATAGGGCATAGACTCACCATGTTTGTACTCAAACTTGTTGTTTTGATTGATGAGATCTATGTGACTATGGGGTTAAAACTTTGAACGCCTATATCACACGAACTATGAGGCGCAGATCTACTTTGATTCTCTCTGACACTTTGTTACTCGTTCAAACGAGTTTGAGTACAAATAAGGTTGGTTTGGTTGGTTGGTACAAATAACCTATAGTTTGTGTGAAATAGGCGTTCAAAGTTTTGGCCCTGCGATCACGTAGATCTCGTCAAAACAAAAAGTTTCAGTACAAACAAGATGGGTCTGCGCCCCATAGTTCGTAAGATATAAGCGTTTAAAGTTTTGACCCCGTGATCACATAGATCTCATCAAAACATCAAGTTTGAGTACAAACATGGTGGGTCTACGACTTATAGTTCGTGAGATATAGGCGTTCAAAGTTTTGACCCCGCCATCACGTAGATTTCGTCAAAACAAGAAGTTTCAGTACAAACAAGATGGGTCTGCGCCCCATAGTTCGTAAGATATAAGCATTTAAAGTTTTGACCCCGTAATCACATAGATCTCATCAAAACATCAAGTTTGAGTACAAACATGGTGGGTCTACGACTTATAGTTCGTGAGATATAGGCGTTCAAAGTTTTGACCCCGCGATCACGTAGATCTCGTCAAAACAAGAAGTTTAAGTAGAAACAAGATGGGTCTGCGCCCCATAGTTCGTAAGATATAAGCGTTTAAAGTTTTGACCCCGTGATCACCTAGATCTCATCAAAACATCAAGTTTGAGTACAAACATGGTGGGTCTACGACTTATAGTTCGTGAGGTATAGGCGTTCAAAGTTTTGACCCAGCGATCACGTAGATCTCGTCAAAACAAGAAGTTTAAGTAGACACAAGATGGGTCTGCGCCCCATAGTTCGTAAGATATAAGCGTTTAAAGTTTTGACCCCGTGATCACATAGATCTCATCAAAACATCAAGTTTGAGTACAAACATGGTGGGTCTACGACTTATAGGTCGTGAGATATAGGCGTTCAAACTTTTGACCCCGCCATCACGTAGATTTCGTCAAAACAAGAAGTTTCAGTACAAACAAGATAGGTCTGCGCCCCATAGTTCGTAAGATATAAGCATTTAAAGTTTTGACCCCGTAATCACATAGATCTCATCAAAACATCAAGTTTGAGTACAACCATGGTGGGTCTACGACAATAGTTCGTGAGATATAGGCGTTCAAAGTTGTGACACCGCGATCACGTAGAACTCGTCAAAACAAGACGTTTAAGTAGAAACAAGATGGGTCTGCGCCCCATAGTTTGTAAAATATAAGCGTTTAAAGTTTTGACCCCGTAATCACATAGATCTCATCAAAACATCAAGTTTGAGTACAACCATGGTGGGTCTACGACAATAGTTCGTGAGATATAGGCGTTCAAAGTTGTGACACCGCGATCACGTAGAACTCGTCAAAACAAGACGTTTAAGTAGAAACAAGATGGGTCTGCGCCCCATAGTTTGTAAAATATAGCCGTTTAAAGTTTTGACCCCGTGGTCACGTAGATCTCGTCAAAACAAGAAGTTTAAGTAGAAACAAGATGGGTCTGCGCCTTATAGTTCGTAATATATAAGCGGTAAAGTTTTGACACAAAGATCTTAACAAACCGGAACGACGAGGAAATCTTAAGAAGGGTTCCTCGTCCTTAGGTAAGTAAGTAATTGAAATGAAGTAGAAAATCCCGATTTTCATAAATTTTAGCTAAGAACACTCGATCAAGTCAACTTTCAATCAAAAAAACTAAATCAAAATCGGTTCATCCGTTTGGAAGCTACGTTGCTACCGACAGGCACACAGATACATCATTAAGCAGATACGCGTTAAATTTATAACACTCGTCATTTTTGTCGAGGGTTAAAAAAAGAGTTAAATACCTACTCCCGATGTGGTCGTTAATGAATATTTACAATAAAATTATTTAAGGACTCTGACAGTTACACTCTCAAGGCCCGTATTATTAAAACGATCTCAAACGTAAGATCGACCTTGAACACGAGTTCGAGACTCCGTTCTATTCAATAGATAAGTCTTAATACAGAAAAATTAAGGCAAAAAAATAATATTTTTGCCATTGATATCGTCACAGATAATATAATACTATAATATCGTCGTTGATTATGTCAATTTTAATCCTAAATTGTGGATTTTGTGAAATTATGCATAATCTTTTCACGATTACATTTAAATAAGTATAAAAAAATCTTCTCTGACAATAAACCAAGACCAAAAAGATGATTGATGTAAGTATAACATTTTAGACAAGGGTAACCCATCTATGCACCGACTGTGGTAAAGTTACTTAAACTTACGCAAACATTCTATCATAATAGAAGTAGGTTCAACTTTGAGGTGTACACCGACGAGTTACTTTAGCAATAACAAATTCGTTTAATGTAATTATGTAGTGTCGTCGCCTATTAGGGTCAAATTACAATATTTTTGAGGTCTGCACTCGAATGACGTCATTTAAGGCGATCCCAAGACGCTAACCGCACTTAGAAGGGAACTCAGATGATATCGTTCTTTAGAACGAATCTGAGCTTCATCTATTAATACGGACCTAAGCACGGCCGATGACCGCGTAGTAGCAAATAGCAACCAACTTTATTTCCAAGTAAACGCACGACCTAGAACAAACCAAGCGGAGGCCTCAATTTTCATCCCTCGATGTTTTTACCGCCATCTTTTGGCGACTTTAGTAAGGAGGGCCATTAAAATCAATCAGCTGTAGCCTGAATCACTAGATGTCGCTTGCTATGCACCACTGCTAATGCCATCTAACGTCTCCGTAAACGAGCCCGAAAACGAGCCCGAGTTAGGACGATCGCATTTCTTTGTATGGGATGAGGTATCTGTACTAGTATAGTATTATATTATCTGTGGCTTTCGGTCATCGAGATAAATACCAAATTCATCTTAATCAGTTTAATTTAAGAAAATGTAACAGACAGACAGAGTTACTTTTATGATGTACTAAACATGCTACGCTAAGGCTGAGAGAAAAAAGTAATAAATAATAAGTAATGTTGCACAAACTATTATTTCGAGGCTAGATAGGTACTTCAGCTCATAAGGATCTACTGACTAGATCCCTTATGGTATCAAACAGTACTCTGAATGGAGGTACCTAATGCATCAATTTTTATTTATTTTTTTATTATATTATTTTTTGTAAAGTAAAATATTTCAAAAGAACATTTAAGGAAACAAAATCCAACAGCCGTAACCAAGAGAGCCTAAAAAAAATCATTACCCTTTTTTTCTGTATCAAAATTAAAAAATATATATATTGCTAACCAGGGGTCCACAAGGTAGGTTTCAACCATGGTATGGCATAAGGCAGAGGCAGCCTCGCCCCCCACACGTAGTCCGCGAGGCGAGGCACGGGCGCATGCGCACTCGGCGGGCTGGCAGTCGGCCTCTTTGCCTCGCTGCTGCCCTCCGACGAGTCTGGCCTGCGAATAGGTACCCTTCTGAAGCACAATTTTAGGCTGAACTTATTGAATAGATTTTGATATCTGTGAAGTAATGTACATCGATTAAATCCGATTTAAAGCATATTTCACTTTAGAATCTGACAATGTTCTAAATTCAACAATAAGATTGCAACTGTTTGAACCAGAGTTTGACAACGGTAAAAACAAATGACACAGCAATGACGCCGTAAACTACTTAAATGAAAAGAGTGGTTATAAAAATAATGATTGTATCCATGTAAAAGAAAAAGTGAAAATAAAAAATGAAAGACTAAGTCAGGATCATAACTTTCTACGACAAAAAATAACACAACTTTACAAAAAAATCTAATTTAAAAAATCTCAAAAAATGTTGTGTTTTAAAATGTTTGGCCAACCCTAAGCCGACACAAAGATAGAAGCAAACATAAACATTTCCATCTCGCTCTTACCTAGCAGCCGACAGCATCCTCTTTCTCGTTCCACCGTTAAACATAGCTTTGACATCTTCCCAGGCATGTACCACTTCTTCGGGAGGGGTGCCACTGAGTTTCATGTGTCGTCTCCAGGAGTTAAAATTGGCTGCATCAGGTTGTATGTATTTGTCGCCAGGACCGACACGGTGAGAGTGAAATATGAACTTGTTTGGAGAAAAGAAGAGGCCGCAGTATGCACACTTGATACATTTGGCCCGAGAGGAGTTGTACCTAGGGAGGATATTAAAATATATTCTTACATCAGTTTTGGCAGAGGTATAAATAGATGTCAATATTACACCAAAATAAATCACACCAAATAAAACATTTGTTGAGATATTTCGAGATTGATAGATGAATTCAAGTACCTACTACTATTTACGTTTTAGATAATAGAAAAGGTAATGTGAGAGAGGTAAATGCTAACTTATGACATTATAACTTACTACTGTCAAATTATTAATTTTCAGCTGTAGATATGTAGATATATAGTCAAATTTCATAAAGTCTTCCGCGTCGTCAGTTTTTGAGTTCTTAGTTATTTAAATTACATAATACATTATAATAAGGCTCGCTTTGTAATTTATAGTTTGTTCTGAATAATACATTATTATATTTATAGTAAATAATGTTGATGATTTAAATGTAAATGAAATTGAGGTAGGGACTAGGCCTTTAAAAAAAAATACTAAGCGCATACCTGGCTGGTAAGAACGCCCCCCGGCATCCCCAAGCACACTCGTGATGAACAGCGAAGGCAAAATCGTCTGGTAACCTCGGAGGGGCATTGTCTCCTAGGAACGATTTACATAGACGTTCTGCTTCTCGTCGAGTTATCATGCCTGTACAAATGTGCTCATTGTTAGAAGTAGAAGAGTATTTTCTTGAGATAAACACTAATGTAAATAATCGCGTACAAATTTGTTCAAAATCAACAAAAGAAAAGATGCAATACAATTCAGACGCTAGGCGCCATTACACCGTTGGTATAATATTTATTGGAGAGAAGCACGGTCATATAGTCACATGTAATTTTTTGCTTAGCAAATTTATGTTATTTATATAGACTTCTAACACGGCAGTAGGTAGGGTAAAAATTTAATTTAGTTACATTCTTTGACGTCTTAGAACTAAAAGCGGGTCTACATTAAGTCAAAGCGATAGTTTTACCGTTTACTGGTTTTCTAGTCTAGCCGTTCACACTAATGTGAAACTGTACTAACTATACAAGTGTCGTTTCAAGGTCGTTGAAGACAGTTTTATTAGATCACCCGAATGCCTTTAATAGGTATTATTAATCTACTTAACATAATAGTTAACTTTATAAGCCACTTTATTGTAGTAAAGATTTAGTAAGTAATATTTAACAAAAAAAGCTAAGCAAGCGAGCTATTGAAACGCGTATGTCAATATGCATCTAACATATTTATCGTCACCGGAAAATTTAATGTCCGTCAAAATATGAATCCGTTCTAATCTGTATTTTGAAATTTAACTGGACTAACTGATTTCATTAATGAAACTGGGGTTCCAAATCAAAACGAAACTAAATGCAGAAGAAAAGCCGTTGAGAAAAGCTAGTAGTTACATGCTTGGCAAGTCTCGACAAGTGTCTGGGGGGTTTGGCTTGGCTTGGCTTGGCTTACGTGAGCTTGTCGCCGATCAAAGTAAGCGTTTGCGACGTATTTCCACGTTGGCGTTTGTATAGTGTCCTTACGAGCTCGTGCCGAACAGGTTTTACCGCATATTGATCACGAGTAAAAATATGAATTGAATAAAAATATGTAAAACGGCTATTATACTACCCTAAATCAGGGCCCTAAATCAAAGGTGGCCTTCAAAATTGGTTCGAGAATTAGGGACCTAACTCTTATTACACCTCTCTTTTTAAGGGTTAAGGCAAAGAGTATGTAAAATACGATTAGGGTCCTTGATTGAGTATAGCGTAATAAGCGAACACACTAACACATTCGCAAGCATGTAAATGGTAAAGACTTGGAGCTTGTGGACGTTTGCCAAGCGTCGGCAAGAGTGTAAACGAGGCATAACAATAAGCGTAGTTTAACAACAAAAATGTTACATTTACCACATCGCCTTGAAGATACGGGCATTGCACCAGCTCTCCTCAATATCTCCAACTGCACAGGAGTACACTGAACACAGGTGATACCCAATGCAACTCGCCGGTTGTGTATCTCATTGTACGAAAACTGTTTCAGTAGTGTGTTCGATATCTGGGCTAAACAAAGTCGTTCTACGCCTTCGATGACTAATGAGACTATTGGTACACCGTATAGAAGCACTGTGCCGACCTATGGACAATTTGAACATTTATAGTAGAGGCTTCAGTGATGAATTCGTGTGAAACAAGCAACATCCTAAAATCAACAAAATTGAAGATCATCCACTAAACATTGTGGTTTGGTGGATGTCTTTATAGCTTCGATTTTCTTTTCAGCTCGGGTGGCGGTTTCGATTTTTTTTTAGTTTTCAAATTCTCTCTCAGGGAAAAGGCATATGCCCCTGGGCTGGGAACGTTATAATAACTGATATGGTTCTTTGCAGAAATGGACTGTGATCTGTGATGTAGCGCATACCATTCAAACGTTTGTTCGTGTCAACGAATCGCGCTATCAGATTGAATTCAAAACTTATACGGAAAATCGGACCACTTTGTTCCAAAGATGTTCCGACATTTTCAACACTGTGAACGATGTCTATGTGTTCGTTGCTAAGGCGTGCGTTGTGTGCTTTCCGTGTTTTATATTATTAGTAGTGGCGCCTGATTATATACACTTAGATATTTTTTAATGTGCTCGCCGTTGCTGCTAAAAGCTAATAGTATTTTTCTATTAAATAGAGGTAACTTTGTCTTACCTGATTGGGTTTACCATTTAAATGCATAGATTTGTGTTCTCTAGGTTTGAGCGACTCTCTCGGCGAGAGCGCTAAATTTGTGGCTTCCATTCTGTAACAATTAATACAAAACATATTTAATAAGACGATCTTTACATTAACTATGAGATGATAATCTTTATACAGCGCCTTTGTTTTCGTTGTTTCGTTTTTTGTATTGTTTGTGACGTGACACAAGTAAGAGTACCCAAAAATCTCTCTAATTGTAATTGAAGATTGTATATTGACACAAAAATTACATAATCGGTATTGAAGTGGGCACATTATGTGACTACTGATTCCCAAACTAGGCCGGAAGCCTGTATGGAGACAGTGTTCAGTGCTACTTTAGGGTAATAATAATATCCTCTGTTTCAATGTAATCCAGAGACAGAAGCCATTTTGTAACCGATTTTTTTACATTCTGACATAGTCATAGTCTATATGTTTAGAATTCTATTGACTCTGTTATAAACAAAGCTACTCTCGCTAAATTTTGCTGAGAGAAAAAGCTATAGAGATAGTCTTTCTTCAATTTATGTCAGGAGGTTGTTTATTAGCCATAAATCTCAATTAACTTTCATCATCATCATTGGCCTATACCATCTTGCTCACATGATTAAAACAGCGTGATAAGAGCCTCAGCATTTTCGCTGGTGACTACCCCCTAGACGGACGCTGTATCTAAGACGCGATTCAGGTAGCGCAAGCATGCATAAAACTTGCGTCAGCCTCTCGACCTAACTGAAAGGAATGACTAGAATACGTGCGGCACCAGATCGGTTGCAGGACTTGACTCGTATCTTACGGGAGGTACCATACCGGGTTTTGTTTCGAGTTTTTCTTCGCACTGTTTATGTTTGCGGTGTATTTCCCTCAGTCACCTCTTACGACACCCTTAGGATGAGATGAGGTGATGACACTTTGTATTCTTACTCCGTCACCGTACTTATAATTATTGCTGTTAGTGTTTACCACCTAACCTACCTATTAACAATAAAAAACAACGTTAAGTTGCAAACTAAGTTGGTATTTAATTGTATTCCAGAATCAAAAACACGAGTCTGCACTGTATGCCTACATTATGATATTCCAAAGTATATATTTTTTTTCGGAACAAAAACATGAAATTACCGTAATAATACGAAAAAATCATTATTACGAAACCATTATTCTATTTAATGTGACAAATAAGCAATAAAATGACTTCATTTACTTTTGCCGCACAATAAAACCGCAAAGCGTGAAAGGAACAGAACAAAATTGATCATTTTGGAACAAAAGTGAACGTATTGGAACAAAAGTGAACGTTTTGTATACAAATAGGCAGTTTGCGTGTCAATTCAGTGTATCGAATATCAATTGGATGTATTGGGGCGAAGGGTGCGATAATATATGGAGTACCGCCCATTGAAGGGCGCTGATGTCTAACTTTTTCACAAAGAACTTTGCCCTTTTATAAATATAGGTATTTTATGGTTAAACTGAATTTAATAGTAACGTTTACTGTGGGAGATAATTTAGATTTAATCATAAAGTATATTTAAGTGGTTTATTAGTACCTACTACATGTACATTTAATATTTTGTTTAACATTTTTAACAAGTACAAAATTATAAAGAATTCAAACAGAATACTTTTTTTGTATGTTATTCAAACAAAAACTTTACCGTTTCAAAATTAAATTCGTTAATAAATTTTACAATTTCCGATTAAATTGCTAAATATTACAGATCGGTCTGAGATAAATTTCTATTTTTTATTAAAAAAATATAAACAGTGAGCACGAAATGGTTTATTAATCACAAAAAAAATATGCACAAATAATGGCAAAAACTGGTTTTATCACACAAATCGAACTTGAAAAGGCATACAAAAAAGACACACTTATTTGTATATTTAAACACTATACGCATCTATTTAAACAACTTTCGCGTCACCACTTTAAAATGATAAACCGCCACTTGTAACAGCCCTACATCAGAAATCAAACTAGGGTTGACATCACGACATACCGGCCGAGTCATTATAGGGTGTGATTAGTCAATTTGTGTCACCCCTGCGTCCTTGCTAGGGTCGTCGCGCCGCCAAAATAATTGATTAACTTAAACGATGTTACGTTAATGTAATGTACGCATATGTTAGCTTTTGTTAGGGGTATTGTGGTGATTTTTGGAATGTAGATTGGCTATTATTTTTTTGTATTAGGTTATTATTTATATCAGTTATTTTATTTTCATGTTAATTTACCGACGGCTCAGCAATATACCTATTACGTATTCTTCAATGGCAGTCCATTGAAGAATATATATGAAATGAATTGTCATTAAAATTTAACGTAGCAGTGGTAACAGTCTTTTGATCATTAAAACATTTTTTTTTTAAAGATGACTCCCGCAGTTGGGTACAAGCCCTGTACCGCGGGGTACTTTACAAACATACAAGTCACGGAAACAAAGTACACCCAGACTTGGAACAAGAATTTGTAGATCACACAAAGTGGTGTTCCGTGTGGGAATCGAACCCACGACCTCTTGCCCATCGCGCCACAGAGGCAGTCGACTTTTACTTTATAGCTGCTTAATACACCGAAAGTAACAATAAAAAAGGTGAACCTGGGCGAGCAGGATACACTAAATAGATACTTATATTAAAATATAAATACGTTTATAATCACACTAATTTTATAAAGGCGAAAGTTTGTGAGTATGTGAGTGTGTATGTTTGTTACTTCTTCACGTCTAAAGGGCTGGAGAGGTTTTAATAAAATTTGGTATGGAGTTTACTGACCCCCTGGATTAACACATAGGCTAATAAACCGCGGGTAACACCGCGGGGTACAGCTAGTAAAATATACGTTTTATGACAAATGATGTTTACATATTATCCAAATCGCATCCAGTCACAAGTCTTGCACCATACCTAACGGTACTAATAACAGATAAGATCATATTAATCATTTTTTACATTTCACGGTTCAACTGACAACAATTCAGATGATTCGCGGACAATGCATTTAATAAAATTCACTTGTAATTATAAATCCCTTACGAAGGCCATATGGTGTTGATACCCGTGATGTATGGGGAATATCCCCATGGGTGTGGAGATGAGCACATGTGTACACTTGTGACGGAACTAATCGGTTTTTGGAAGAAATCTGTTCTTTTTCTACGGTTGTCGGTATTATCTCCTAGTAATAGGTACGCCTGTTAAAATATTGAGTACCTATGCATATATGTTTTTGTTTTGAATTTATGGTTAAACAAAAAGTAGGGTGTTATTTAGGCTTCTATACATTTATCTGTCTTCTCTATTTGCCAGTCAAAAGTATGAATAAAATTAAATGCGTTTTTGTCATCGTAATCAATCCTAACTGTTTTATAAATATTGGTAGATTTTATAGATATTAGATATATTAAGGACTTAATCGCGTGAATTATTTAAAGGTCTAACCTTTTTTTTACCCGACGTTTCGATCGGTGCAATTGGATCGAAACGTTGTTGGGTAAATAAAAGGTTCGTTTACCTTTAAATAATTCACGCGATCAAGCCCCAAAATATATCTAATATGTATAAAAATCAGAGAAATTTTATAGAGATTTATTTATTTACAAAATACTTACATCTATCTTTTCGTTAGAGATCCAATCATACGACATAGCCATAAAATAAGACTAATATAATTAGCATTTTAAAATTCCCACTTCTAAAACAAAATCCTGCTCTAGGGAAGAATAAAAGTAACTGTTACTTAAACAGTTTATCGACATATAGAAACAAGTCATTCGGAATTACAAACGTATTCAATTTAACTCTACATTCAAATAAAAAACCCCACAAAATACACAAAATAGATTATCCGAGCTTCGCCACAATAAATACCCGCACTCAAACTATCATCGGGTGTCCAAATAAATCGGCGTTTGTCGCACAATACCCGCAACCGATCGCATTGACAACATGTTGTGCACTTTCCAGGATAATCCGTAACTAAGGGGACACTCGAATCTGTGTGTGTCAAGTGTAGGGGGCAGTAGGGTGGCCATGAATTAATGTATTTTAAAATGTCATAGTAGACAATTGTTCTTTTTATCTTTATCGGAATCTCTGTGTCTGTCATAGGTCACAGTCATACGTGACGAATCAATATGAAAATTAGATTAAAATATACTTAAACAAATGAGTATGTAGTCCCTAAGTTAAATACAAAATATTGTCGTTTTTATTACGTAATTACTGTTTACTAAACTATTTGGTTTTTAATGACTTTTTTATTTTCAATGCGTTATTTAAATGTGATTAATATTATTTTTTATAAATTCTATTTTAATCTGTAATATGGTGCAGTCAGTTAAGATGTTTGAATGACTTTTTTATTTTTGGTGCGTTATTTAAATGTGATTAATATTATTTTTGATAAATTCTATTTTAATCTGTAATATGGTGCAGTTAATCAAGTAATAGCTTGGCATACTACCATTAAGACCTTCGAGATGCATGATTACATAAAAAACGGTCATTAAGGCATGTACCTTTAAATCAAAAGAGTCCTTAAATACGCGGCCGGTGTCAAACAATGTAAATATGTATTTAATTTCATTTTTACAAGATTTTATTTATCTTCACGCGTTAGTATTTTAGGACGAAATTTCAAATCCATGAGATAAAAGGAATTGATTCAAAATTTAGTAGTAATTTTGAATCAATTCCTTTTATCTCATGGAGTTTTGTTTTTTACTGAACCTGTTTACCTGATTAGTGTAAAATTATTTCTTTTGGTATTCAAATACTAAAATAAAAACACATGAATGTAACTGTAAATCTCACTTATTATTTAAATAAATAAACATAAATAAAACCATTAAGTCAAAAACACAGTCACCCTACCAAATCCCTCGTTCTTATAACAAGTTGTTCCTTTGAGATCTGTCCGTTTTGTACAACGAAACACTATTTAATCTTTATAAAGACAGCAGTTGGTAGCCGGTCCTCATTGTTACGGTCCAATGTTTGTTACCTAGTTCGAGGGTGAGTTTGTGCAATTTTTATGACACGTAACGAAATGGACTCGTTGTAAAAGTCAAAATAATAGGACACGGCGCTCTGCATCAAGTGTTTTTTGTTCGATTTAAAGGTATGCTTTGGCGTATTATATGCGAGTTAAAATGAAGCACAAGTAAGAATAAGGTCACTGGGTCACCCAGTTATTGTTATATTAAACTTAAGCAGCGATAGCCGAATTGCTAAGAGATCGGACTTACAATCGTGAGATCTCGTGTCAGAATCCTACCCAATATACTACCGACTAGAACCCACTCCTAACAGACCATTGAGCTTAGCTGGAGGGGTTAACAGAATTGCTAGTAATGAGGGACCCAAAATTCCATATTGCTAATTATCTTTTAAAAAATCAACAAATTAAAGCGTTCTATATTTTATTAAAAGTATTTTAACTAGCAAATGTTTTATTCTCTTCTATTATTTTTTGAAAACAGATTGAAAACTACAAACAAAAGACTGCAGTGAAGAGATAGTCCGTTAAGCCATGCGGAAAGTCTAATCAAATGGGAATTCATCAAAATATGAACCACGCTTTCCATAGCGTTACAATTATATCCCAAATATCCTTACACTAAATTGAATACACGAAATACATAACCCTTAACTAAATCCAATCACATAATCATAATCCTCATATATATTCAACAATAGTCGTTTAAACAAACGTTCCAAAACGTTACTGTAAAATTGATTCCACTGCGTTATTTACTTTGTTACTTTGTTCAGTTAATTGCGTCTCGGTCCAAAGACATGGGAGTTAATTCGAGTATTCATATTTAATCACGCCCGTGGCTCAGCTTTGTGAAGCCTGGAGACAAGAGATGAGCTTTGAAAGCTGGAATTATCTCAATGTGGATAAAGTTAACGTTTTAGGAATGTCAATGTTTGTATTTGGTAATTATAAATTGATTATGTTTCAGCTCATTTGCGTTTCTGATTTCTTCTTGTGGAGTTAGTTGAGGGTGTTTTGTTTTTTATGTCGGTCTTAAATACAAATGTCATGTCGATTCTGTCAACGAATTATTGTATTTGTTGCCTAGAACTTTAAGTTTGAATTTCTTAAACAGAAAAACTCATTTCATTTACTTATCTCTTTTCCTCATTTCCTTCCTGAATGAATAAACAACTTTTAGTTTGAGTTGTTAAATGTTATTGTTGTATACATTATGTTGTATTTTCTTTACCTTTTGGTCCCTCTTACCTTTACCAAGTAAATGGAACCATTACAAATGTATTTCAAAAAAGCTAGGAATAATAAATATTTTTCAGTAGGGTACACGCCCTGTATCGCGGGGGACTTTACAAACATACAAGTCACGGACACATACACCCAGACTGGGAACAACAATTTGTAGATCACACAAATTGGTACCCCGTGTGGGAATCGAACCACAACCTCTTGCGTAGCTGTTGGACACACTCCCACCTTGCCACAGAGGCAGTTTTTGAGGGTTTGGCTATTTTTTAATCCTGCAGTAAGCTGTTTTGAGTTTGAGTTGTTAAACGAAGACTCTCATTTCTCTCTATTCTATATTTCTTCTCTATCTATTCATCTTATAATCTCTCGTTGTTTTTTTCCTTCTCTATTAATTTTAAAAGTGGTAATATAATAGTAAAAAGCGTCATTTTTCCATCGCCATAAGCTCGTAACATAGGCATGTAGACCTAACCCCGGCCCGCCTGTGTTACCCTCTCTATCACAAAGGTACTGTTGACACACGGGACGGAGCGCGCAGATTTTTCGCACAATTGAATTCATAACTAATCTCCCGTTCATTGTTAATTTGGTGAATTAATTTGTTTAAAATAAGTATTGAAACTGGTTAGTGTTGGGATGTTTGTAAGTTAAAGTATGAGTGAGAGAGCTATTTTGATTAATTAGACTTTCTATCAATTTTAAATTAATAAATTACATAAAATACCTATGTTTACTTTTAAGAACTGTAAATCGGAGACACTTAAATTCAAATCAAATCAAGTTTTATTAAGAACGAAAGAAAAGTATTTATTGAATACTTACAATCTTAGAGATTATGAAAATCATATCATATCAACAATCATATATTACGGGTTTTAATCGCGTGAATAATTTAAGGTAAAATTCCTTGTTTATTGCCCGACGTTTCGACCGTATTGCAACAGCCGTGGTCACGGGTAGACTCTACCCGTGACCACGGCCTATAATGTGTACAAATCGCGAAAGTTTATCAACAAATCTTAGAAATACAAAAATCATAAAAAAATCATAAAATTTTAGTATCAGAACCTTATTTTAAAACCATAACGCATAATATCTAGCTTAAGCAAACTTAAAATTTCACACAAAGTATAATGTAAAAAAAATACCAACAAGCCGAATAAAGTTTAAACAAAGATGTCTTCCTGTACAACATACGATAAATATGCAAATGTATCTAAAATTTATTTATATTAAATAATTGAATAGCTCGCGCCGTCGAAATTACATCTATCGACTTGATGAGTATTACACGGTGTAAGATGGCCACTGTTTGTTAACTTCGACCCTCCTTTGGGTGGGCTCGTTATTTTTTTTTATGACTAAGGCAGCAAACATTAAGCCAATGAATTGTAAGCATTTAGTTACTTTAACTTCATGATATAGACACTAAAGTGCCAATTTTTTATACGATTAGGGCATTTTCTTTTTTTATTTGAAAGAATTTGAAATTATTTTCCTCTTTTTATTTAAAATATTTGTCATTGAACACGATATATCAGTTCCAACGTACCTATCGTATAGAACTTTAATCATCTTTAATATCTCAAAGTTTTAAATATGAAAATAATGCGGCATCTCAAATTGAAGCCAAAAACTGTTAAAAACTTTCTAGTGTTTTTCTTTCAATCACAAAATCTCGTTCTTATCCAGTTATCAGGTAGGTATTTTAAGTATATTTTGAACTGTTTTACACGTTAACACGGAGCTGTAAAAATAGCGACATGTCAGTTTTTTTCCATTTTTACAACTCCTGACTCCAGGTTATATTTATTCTAGCGCGCCATTTTTCTGTGTTCACATTACAATAAAGTTAAATATTTGTGAAATTAACCTGATATTACATTTTCTACAGGTTTCTCAACATTATTGAATTGCATTATTTTAACTGTTTTTTTTTTCACTTTACACACACATACAATTTTTGACAACGATTTTAAAACCAATCCGTTAAAATAGTTCAGATGAGCTTTAATGTAAAAATGTAATTAAAAATTATTTATAGCTTGTTAATCATAGAAGTAACAAAAAAATCTTGATTTATTCTCTACTTTAAAAACAGTACTTTTACCTGTATTCTTTACATTTTTCCCACATAAACGGGAAAAATAGCACTCGGCAACTCTACTAGTCTTTAAACCACTGAAGTATAGACCCTTCAATTAAAAAGTAAATATTGTCTGCAAAGCATGAAAGATAAAAAAAACTCGTGCGGCCCTGTCTCTTTAAAAGTTATTGTCCACAAAGTAACGATGTCTCTTTCTAGAGAGTGGTAAATTTTGTGAGCTTATGGCGTAATCCAGGTCCAAAAGTCAAGGCTTTAAACAAAAACATTTCATTTAACGAGTGTCCATTGACATATAGACCTGGACCACGGTATCCCTGTTAATTAAAAAGTAAATATTGTCTGAAAACCGGTAAAGAGAGAAAAACTCGTGCGGCCATTGACAGGTATTGTCCACAAAGTAACGTTGCCTGTTTCTAGAGAGTGGTAAATTTTGTGAGATTGTGGCGCAGTCCTAGTTTCTACGTCAATGTGAGTGTCAAACGTCAAAGACAGTAACTTAATTTTTTTTTATGCTTACTGAGGGAATGCTCCATCTAGTCAAGGTAATCAAAGCCTCAAACTATTGATAAAGTATTAAATCAATTACTTGCAATATGAAAAGAGTCTTGGGACTTATTACCGCAATTCCCCTCAATCGCAAGATTCGCACAAACTCATCAATTGTGTCCCAACAACCTATTGAATTGACAAACCGATAATCCACTTCTCGAGAACGGGCTCAACAAATGAGCTCACAATGAAACAGCTTTATAAACACAATTTACCAAACTCTACAAGGAAAACTCATAAAAGAAAGTTAGCCGAAGCGACGCCATTTTAAAAGTTAAATGTCAAAATGACATCTGATTTTTATTTGGCGCGAATCTTTAGATTGGATTTTCTTTCTTGTTTTTTTTTGTCATTTTCTACATGACTAGGTACGCGAATTAAGGGTAAGGTGATTTACTTTTTACTACACATTAGCGATTATATCAGAACATTATACCTATGATTTTTTTCATAGTACAAAATCCAACAATTATTATAAACTCCAAAAATGCAAGTACTATATGAAAGCAGATTTTTTTGACCGATCAAAGTCCTGTACGCCAAACGCTAAGGAATCCAGCTGACAGCCAAAAGGGAATTTCTTTACTCCACTAATGTTACATAATGACGTAATATAAAAAAACAGCCTTTATAAAATGCTTGCAGTTTTTAGCGCTCTTCTGCCTGTCTATAGTGACACTGGCTATTTTATATAAAACAGGTACTTCAAACTATTTATATTAATATCTATCGACAGCTGAAACGCCATTTTGGTAAAAAATTAAGTCAACTCGAAAATAGCCGAATCGCTGGTTTTTTGGTAATTTTGGTCGAAAATCGTTTTACATCGAACGCTATTAGACATCAAAGTAAAGTGTGGTGAAACAAGTGATAGATGAAACAGAAACTGTTGAGATTTATGGTAACTTACCATATACTGTCAGGTGATCCCTATACTTTATTTTCTACTATCACCATGTAAAAAAAAACTCCAATCAACATTGACGATCATAACCACTTCAAACTACCCGATTATCTCAGAAATATGATCTACGTGCCATCAAGTCGGTATCAACTTAATGTGGAAATAATGAATTCGTCGCGAATCGTCCGCCCCTGTTTGTCTTTCAATTATGTCGTCCCGTGGGGCAAACCCCCCTGTTTAAACAACGTAACACTCCCATGTATATTTAAGGAGGGACAAAAATTAAATCTTCCGCTTATCTGTGTTGTTCAAAATGTAATCTTTTGAGGCAATGACTTTCGAGGACGCGCCCGCTGTTTTGTGTTTTTTGCCATAATTGATTTGCATTCGTAATCATTCTTTACGGGAAATAAAAATACATTGCTTATTAAATTTCTGCGCAATTTTTAAGTTGCTTTTTATAAATATGTATGACTTTGTTCGTTTTTTCGATCGCGAGTATCTCGGTTCAAGTGCGCGTAATGAGACCACTGAACGGACGCATTCCAAATAGATGTACGCAAAATTCGACGTCTTCAATTTGGACGGACGCTAGAAGTTTTAGTTATACTAAAGACTGCTGTCAATACTATAAATTTGTTTCAGAAGATGTAATAAGAACAAATTTGTAATTTTGCGAGACCGTCTATCTCTTTCGTGACTATGATAACCATGGTTGACACTATGCTTCGAAAGAGAAGGCGGGTCTCTTTAAGCAAGACAAACGGATAAACCATAAACATAATTAGGTACTATAAGCTTCTTGATTTGCCAACTCACTGACAATACGAATGTCTTTCAAATGACGTGGCGTCATATACGTCCATTTGGACTGGACACTTTGGAATTCCAAATGAATAACTTTTTTGACATTCACCATAAGTTTTTGACAGACGTCCATCGTTAGTGGGGCCCTTTAGATTTAGTACATTAAGTACGGACAAGACATATGACTTGAATATTTATGCACATACCCTACTATTAATAAACAAAATGAGTAAATATGCAATTAATAGAAGGTTCCTTAATTGTTTTTAAATTTTCGCGATGTTTACACTTAATAGAATATTATTCTTTTATTTACCCGTCGTTTCGATCGAAATGCATTGATCGTGGTCACGGGTCGACCCGTCAGGTCAGGTCGTACTTTTAAATATTTCACACGATTAAGTCCCGATAATATCCAAATAAGAAGGTGACATTATAATGACACTTACATAGATACACATCAAACTTATATAGATGTGTCAAAAACAAGTCAATGCTCTGTCTGTCTACATGTATCAAACTCATTAGCATTGCTTGACATGGCTGAATTTGCATCCTAACTATTATGCGTCGTGCTGCGTAAACAGTATGCAACAGAAAGAGCCAACTCAAGGGCGTAGAAATGATAGAAGTCGCAAAACAAACTACTTTCTTAGATTTCGGAGGCAAGGTGATTTTGTTATTTCTGACATTTCTGGTTTTTACACCTAAATTGGTCTATACCGCTGCTTCTGTAATAATAATATTTATAAATATTACATGCGTTACATGAGAAACTATGTCTGAGTGTATGATCTTGGTATATTAAATAAAGGGGTCCAAGTGGAAGTGTATCCGACTACTACGCAAGAGGGTTCGATTTCCACACGGGACACCACTTTGTGTGATCCACAAATTGTTGTTTCCAGTCTGGGTGTAATTTGTGCCCGTGCCTTGTATGTTTGTAAAGTCCCCCGCGACACAGGGCTTTTACCCTATTGCGGGAGTCGTCTTTAAAAAAAAGATAGTTTAATGCACTGGCTTATACCCGTGGCTCCGGCCACATGAATGCCGTGGTTATAGTGACCTTTTACTTGATTATAACTTGGCCTTAGTGGTTAGCGTTGTTAGTATAACAACAAATCAAACTGTAGTTATACTTAACCGATTATAATAAAACTTATACCTTTAAAATTGCAACAAATCAAAATCGATTCGCTGAGTTTTACGTCAACCTAGCAAGCAAACAAACAGACGTGTAAAAAACAAAGCATAGTTTTTGATTAATTAAACTTTAATTCATTGATCAAGGTTAGTTTTTTTTAGGGTTCCTATGGCAAAATGGCAAAACCGGAACCCTTGTAGTTCCGTCATCTCCGTCTGTCTGTCTCTCCGTCAGGCATTTTATCTAAAGACTACACAAATGAATATTGGTTCAATTTGGTGATAAGGTAGTTAGTTTGTTATATGATAATTAAAAAAATAATATTTTTTTGGGGGCACTTCATGTAAAAGAAACTAAAAAATTTTTTTAGCAAATATCAACGAGTGGTCTTTAAAAAATATTGTAAGTACCTAAGGTTTCTTGCAAAAATTTTTAACTTTGTGATTTTTTTGGAAATAATTGCTCTGAAAGTTGTATCAATTGCGTCCCCCCCTCCCAATGTTACAATGTACAATGTCAACCGGCACATCTTAGAACCAAAAAATAACACGAGACAAAAGACTTCACAGTTAGTCTACGTGATGGACCCGAGCTGTACCTTCTCTCAGTGAGGAAGCTTGTCTCCCAATAATCAAATCTAAACAACTCACACAACGCTATCTGATCCCAAACTAAGCAGAGCTTGTACTATGGAAACCAGACAACTGATAAACATACTTACATATTTCTAAAAACATACATATTATAGATAAATAACATCCAGACACAGAATAAACCATCGTGCTCATCACACAAAGATTTATCCTAGGTGGGGATCGAACCCACGACCTCTTGCGTAGCAGTCAGATACACTTCCACCGCGCCACAGAGGCAGTCAATGTATTATCCTCACTGTTACCTACTTAAAGAATAACTTTTACATTTACTTAGATACATTTCAAAACGAAAATGGAAGAAAAACGTTTATCCTGGTATGGATATACATTGAAAAGATATAAAAGGCATGTGACAAAATGGATGAAAATATAAAGTAATGTATAAAAAAGTTAATGATTGAGTAAAGTAAGAGTTGATTGTGAGGCAGGGGGCGATCTAAGAAGACATGATAAGATTGTCTGACCGATGGTATAAATAAAATCGGGGTGAGTAACTCGATGACGACTGACATATTACACCGACCTTTGACAACACCCTTTAAACAAGGCAGGTAGATGATAAAGATTCAAAATTTAATACTTAAACTTACTACTATTTTTTTTTTAAGACGTCTTCTGCATTTTGTACAAGCCCTGTGTCGCGGGGGATTTTACAAACATACAAGTCACGGACACAAAGTACACAACAACAACAATTTGTGGATCACACAAAATGGTGTCCCGTGTGGAAATCGAACCCACAACCTATTGCGTAGCAATCGGACACAATCCCACTGCGCCACAGAGCCACTTAAATCACTTAGGAAACAAAAAAATATGAAAAGGCATCGACGGATTGCACTAACATTTGTGCCCAGTTTACAATGAAGAATTTATTGGAAAAGAATACACTCAGTTGTAATATTTTGGTATCTCATAAATACCCTCCACTTTTTTCAAATTACTTCAATGTCAAACATAACTGTAGATTAATGATTTTTGAATTGACATTATAAAGGCACATAGATACAGTCCCTCTGCTCCTGAATGAGCTGTAATTCACCACGGAGGAAAGTACTTGTTTTTATTTTTTTTATATATATACTACGAAATGATGAGACGAGCAAGTCGCGCGCCTGATAGTAAGCGTTCCGCTAGCCCATAACAGTATAAGTGCCATCCAAATCCTTGTTTGGCAAAGATCTGAATGTCACCGTACCGCGTTCCTCATTTGAGAACTCAATTTCACAAATCTCATTTGTCCAGTAATTACATTTCCTACTGATATATTGTAGTAAAGTCTTAATTGCATGTGTAGTTCAAATATTATCGCAGTCACTAATACAAACAAAGGCTATTTGTTCATCCAATAGTAGTTAAATAACAAATACGTTTTTCCAACATTTTTCATTGCTGCTCCGCTCCTATTGGCCGTAGCGTGGTGTTATATAGCCTATAGCTTTCCTCGATAAATGGGCTACCCAACAAAAAAATATTTTTTCAATTCGTTCCTGAGATTACCGCGTTCAAACAAACAAACTTTTCAGCTTTATAATCTTAGTATAGATGTTTGTAATTAGCTACGGGTTAGACGTAGACGTTCTACGCGCTACGGCCTACACAACACTACGGCATAAATTAATAATGGCTACGAATATTTCAGTTTTAAGGCTTCTTTATTATGTTTATTGTGGTTTTAATTTTAAAATAATTACTGTAATCAACAATTATTACAATTTATTATACAACACTACATAAATTTGTTTAAGATCGCATCCGTTTCATATTCGATATCACTTTTAAACACAATTGATTAGATAAATTAAAAAAAAACTTACGAAACTTATTTTAAATTCAACAATAAAAATACAGAAAACTGAACTATAATTTAAAAAAAATAACAAAAAGTCTTAACAAACACCCCAAAAATTTATAAACTAAAATTAAACACATTTTACAACAATAAAAAACTAAAAAATCTTACCTTAAAATCTCAATCGCAGCACAAACACAAATCAAACCATTACAGTAACACCGCTCCACTCGGCAGTACCGAACAGACTGTTCTACTACGTCCCGACCAATCGCCACCACGCCCCAGGAATCCCCCGCCCATCGACGAGAATCACCAATCAGTCTCCGCCCAAAACGTTATTTACCTCAAACGCCCGCCCGCCCTCAACTTATCGATTGGGCGGACGCACCACTTATTTAAGGCGGGCGACTGAATTAATTTTGTGATTGAAATTACGAGTAAAAACGTATAATTCGTTCGCGCCCGGCCGCTTCGATTAAAACATGATTATTACGACTGTTGGTTTTTGATGTATTCGGGTTGCTTCTTTTTTTATATGTGCACTTATAAAATATGTATAACTACATAATATTACATTGTTTATTTAAGTCCACTGTTAAGAACTATTGATAGGTACCTAATTAGATCATTTATCATTTATAGAATTTCCAAACTTTTTTTAACAGTTTCGGATTTTATGCTATATATGTACCATGTTTTTTAATACACTTCTATAAAAAATAAATGTTACCGTGAATTGTCTATTACATCGACTTTTGAAAACTACAAATTAATGATGATAAGATCGTATCTTCATATTATGATAGATTTCTAAAGCTTCGTGTTGGTTATTTTTTGTTATGTATAAAATTGTGATTTTATACGCATGTACCTACTTAGTTAGTTATTTTATTGTGTTCACTATTGCCGTTGACTATAATTTATTCACCTTCAAATCTACTTACTTTATCTTGTACAACAGTTATCTTCGTAAGTATGTAGGGTGTGTTGAAAACTCAAGGAATAAAGGCATTAAAATTACGAGTAAAAACGTTATTCGTTCGCGCCCGGCCGCTTCGATTAAAATATAGGTATTACGACTGTTGATTTTGATGTATTCGGGATGCTTCTCTTTTCATGTGTATAAATGATCATAGAATTTTTGTACACTTATAAAATACTAGCTTTCGCCCGCGGCTCCGCCCGCGTGGATGTCGGTTATCGCGATAAAAACTATAAAAAGTATCCTATGTTACTTCTAATACCTCCAAGAATATGTGTACAAAGTTTCATAATGATCGGTTGAGTAGTTTTCGCGTGAAAGCGTAACAAACAAACTTAGGTACATTCACATTTATATATTAGTAGGGAAGTAGGGATGTATTTATGTTGTATTATTTTCTTTTTAGTACGCTACTGAGAACCCTTAATTAGAAGGAGTTTGAGCTTTATGATATAATGGTTATTATTTATTACTTTTTTGTTATGTATATGTATGTTCTGAGGTTTTTATACAATGTTATTAGTTATATTATTTCGTGTTTACTATTACCTACTTACTTCAAATTAAATACCGGACAAGCTCGTGATGGAGACGCACAGCCAGGGTTCCGTACAAATTTGTAGATACATATTATAAATAGTCCAGGTATCCAGTCTCGCATTTTTTTCAAAAACGGTTAACGTAATCTCTTTTTACGTTAACTTAGAGGTTTGATTTTTTACAGCTTCAAGGGACTTTAGACCTGAGTATATGGTTTTAAATTTAACGCCTTGATACCTTCACGCGTTCCCGAGATAAAGGGTCTTGACGTACCGACGGACGGACAACAAAGTGATCCTATACGGGTCCCGTTTTTTTTTGCTTTTAAGGTACGGAACCTTATAAATCGATAATTACAATATAGTTACCATGTAAGTACTTTTTATTGGAACGAAGTTCCTTATCGCGCGTTGTGAAAGGGGACTAGACGGAAAAAATCTCACGAAAACTTGTAACGACACTTTTTGACACACACAAGCCGTGCGGCGTGCGCGTAAGATATGAACATCTAATTTGACGAAGAAGTCACCAGTCGATTTGGTCTAGAGGCATAAATTCGGTACACAATATTGGTGACAATTGTGTAGTTGTAGGTTCGAGCCTTCGGTATACAATCGTCTTTTTGTAAGTAATTATCGTTTCGTCTTTCTATTTCGCATTGAACAGTGTGGTGTTGCGAAGATTATAAAAAAAAAGAAAAATAATAATAATATAAGAACTTCGTTCCATCCGGAGGCAACATTTCATTGTTGCCTCTTGTTATGTGGCCCGCCACCTTCCATTTTTGTTTTTTAATTGTCTATGAAACATCCACCATTTTGATTTTTCTTTCTGAGTATACTTCTTTCCATGTTTTTATTTATTTAATATTTATCCCATATATCCATCATATGTTGCGTTGACATGTCTGCAATTTCTTGTTGTTTTATAATAACCATAAGTCCCACCATAGGAAGTATACATGTGTCGAATACTTTTACTTTTGTGTGTAGTGATATTACGAGGTTTTATTTTAGTAACCAATATCTCTGCCATGCTGCATTTATTCTATTTTGTATTTCTTTTGATGTGTCGTTTATTGGAAAAAATATCTGACCAAGATACTGGGTGGCGCAAAAGTAAAGACCCTATTTGGTTCAGCTATAACATTTTTTCTAAATTAGAAAACTAGATTTATATTTTTTTAAATGTATATTTGTGCCATTAAATTTCGTACCATTAGGATTTAAAGATGATGTCTTTTAAATGGTGACCTCCAGAGTTGATACACATTTGAGCCCTATTTATGACATTTTGCATAACTTGCCGTAACACTTCCTGCGATATGTTCGTTATTTCTTGACGAATGTTTTCTTTTAGAGCTGCGAGAGTCTGTGGCTTGTTCACATACACCCGAGATTTCAAAAAACCCCAAAGAAAGAAGTCTGGACTGGTCAGATCGGGTGATCTTGCAGGCCAAGGCAAATCGCCAAAACGAGAGATAACTCGGCCTGGAAAAGCGTCCCTCACTAAGTCCATAGTGTCGCGCGCTGTGTGTGCCGTAGCGCCGTCTTGTTGAAACCAGATGTGCTCCAGCCCCAATTCGTCCAAACTGGGTATCAAAAACTCACGTAACATGGTTCTGTAGCGTTCTCCAGTGACAGTTATCGCATTGCCTCCAGCGTCTTCGAAAAAATAGGGTCCGATCACTCTGTCAACAGATGCCACACCATACAGTAACTTTTAGTGGGTGTAGAGGTGTTTCTTGAATAATGCGCGGATTACCAGTGCCCCAGAACCGAGTATTCTGCTTATTGACATGCCCTGAGAGATGGAAATGCGCTTCGTCACTCATAACCAATTTTGAAGGAAAATCATCCTCTTCAAGGTTGAGGTTTATGACGCGCTGGCAGTAATCTAGACGAGCTCGGTGGTCAGCAGGCAGCAGCTGATGAGTCATTTGAGTTTTATACGGAAACATCTTTAAGTCTTTCACCAAAATATGCTGCAGGGTCCGTCTGGAAATGCCCAATTGCGTGGCACGTCGCCTCGTTGATGTTTCTGGACACTCTTCCACATCTTCGCGCACAGCATCGATATTTTCAGCTGAACGGCCTGTTCTTGGTCTCCCAGACTTAGGTCTATCCAATGTTGAGCCAGTTGCTTCAAGGCGTGTGGCAAAGCGTCGAATTGTGCGACCAATCGGTGCCGGACGGTGGGGAAATCGTCGACGAAATTCACGTTGTGTTCTTATCACTGATGAATTATTCCGTAAGAACATTGACACAATTATTCCACGTTCTTGGGGAGTAAAACGGTCCATGTTTATTTTCAGTGTATTTTACATTTGTTCACTACACAATTTTCAACAACAGAATGACAGAAAATGTCATATAAAAAAAAAAAAGTATTTTCTTTAGTGCCAGTACTTTTGCGCCACCCAGTATGTGTATTTAATATTCACGTATTCGATAAGGTTGTTTGCAATTGTATAGGGGTTTTAGATTGGTTTGTCATTAGTTTTGTTTTTGCTAGGTTCATTTTTAGACCTACTTTCTGGCTAGGCCAGAATAATAATAATTTCTTGAGACAACTCACACATCGCTATGTGATCCCAAACTAAGCAGAGCTTGTAGGTACTATGGAAATCAAACAACTGATAAACATTCTTTTATATTTCTAAATACATACATTTTATAGATAAATAACACCCAGACACAGAACAAACCATCGTGCTCATCACACAAAGTTTTATCGAACCCACGACCTCCGACTTAGCAGTCGGGGTCGATGGACTTTAATCCGTTAGATTTGAATAATTTAATACGAAAGAATTCAATACCAGTCTTGATTATACATGTCACGGTACTTCACATTTATCATGTTAAGCATCGATCAGGTAGTAGGAGGCAAGACTGCCTCTTTGGAAATATAAGCCAACCTGTCTGTCTGTCTGATATATAGATGCTTGTATGTGACCACCCACGATTTCCTGTAATCTATCAGCAAATTGTATGTATGTAGTTACATACAATTCGATCGTACGTCACAATAACATTTTGATACCGATCGAACACATCTACGGTTTACGGCAGTTGGAGATATAACTCTAATCTATACTCTTTCTTATGTCTATGAACCGTTCTCTAATTTTATACAAACTAGCTGACCCGCGCAACTTCGTCTGCGTAAATTTTCCTTGTGTGCAGTTTGCTACATGTTTCATTGCTGCCCCGCTTTTATTAGTCGCAGCGTGATGTTATATAGCATATAACCTTCCTCGATAAACAGGCTATCCAACAGTAAAAAAAAAACAATTCGGACCAGTAGTTCATGAGTATATTACGTTCAAACAAATAAACAAACTCTTCAGTTTTATAATATTAGTATAGATAGTATACCTACAATTTATAATATTTTTTATTAATATTCACTGTTGAGAACTGACAATTAGGTTATAATTTCACATCTTCATATTCTGATACCTTTTAGTTTGATTCTTTTATGTTACATCGGCTCCATACGTTGCCCCAACGTCGTCGGCCTACACGCCATTAGTCCAACGTGTGGATCTTGAATAACGCTCGTCCCAACGTTGGCGCTAATGCTATTTTCTAGATCCACGAGTGACGTTGTTGGGACTAACGTGTGGAGCCGATGATATAATATGTGTATTGTTTTTTTCAATTAAATAAAATGTGTTTACAAACACATTTTATTTGTGTAACTTTTACCTATCTGTTTCGTAAGTAACAAAAAGCTATCAATTATGTAAGCATTTGGGATTCTTCAATTATGTTACGTATGTCGGTGTATTTGATGTATTCAGTATCTGCATTCTTTATCTTTACACGATTACGGCGGAGCCAAAAAGGAAAGGTTATTTTATGTGAAATACAAAATTCTGGATTCACTTACGATGCAAAACAACACTTGTGTTTTGCCAACCTGGCAATAAAAACTTGCGGCCACTCTTTTCAAATTGCCAATTTTACAATGTTTGAATGTTTATAAACTTGATATGAGGGTAAGGTGCTGCCACTAATATACTATACACCATATTAAAGGACTGATAAAATTATATTACTAAAAAGTTGGCACATGAGATAAACTAAAATCAGCCTAGGTAAAATCTAGCCAGGTATAACATAGTAGGAGTATCTATTTACAACAAATGTAACATGTAGATACCTATTAACAGATTTGTGGTATTATTATTATTTTCTCATTCTAATGTAAATACCACCAAAATGGCCCATAAACCCATCTTTGCAAGCCCGTGATACTTACATCAATTAAGTAAGAGCTAGCCTTTGTACGTAGTTTTGCCTTGGGGATCAGATCGCTATTATTATATTATATTTTTTTTCAACTTTTATCAAGTCGGCCCAGTATTTTTGGAGATGTGCACGTTCAAACATGCAAATAAACTTTTCAGTTTCATTACATTGATATAGCCTTAGGTATATAACCTTTTGTTAAGAAATGCATTTAAAATTAAATAACTGAAGTCTTCTTTTTATTTAAATACAATACAATTTAAGTATATGTACTTACCATAATATAATTTTAAAGCATTGTGGGAATACAATTAACTAATTCTAATAACAAATTTAGAAAATAAAAAAAATAAAAATATTTTCAACAAAACAGGAAAAAATAAGTACATCGGCATGATAAAACAAAGTAATTAAAAACAATTTGACAACAATATGTAAAGTTATAAACATTGTTAACGCTGAAAAATACGAACTAGTTCAGCATATGCCAGGCGGTATAGCATTTAAAGTAATAGGCTCATTGATTTGACGGATTTTAATGAAAAAATCAGGTCTGCTTATGTACATCGTACATAAGCAAATTTTAACGTCCAAAACGTTCTGATTTTCGGGGTTAATGTCGGAAAACACCAAAAATCAAGTTCTTACTAAAATAAATACCAATAAATTACAGATTTTAGCTAGTTGAAAGAATAAAACACAAATTAAAATTTATTTTACACTTGAATATAAAAAACAAATGTTAAAATCCATCATAATTGCCATGATATTCCCAACAGATTTTTACGACGCAATTGTCAAAATACCATCGAGATATGGTTGTCCCTGTCAAAACGATTAAGTGTCGAGATATAAACATAGTGTGATAACGAGCAGGCCCGTCTGCCAGAGATTTAACCCTCAATTATAGAATTAAGCCGCGTTGAAGGGTTGTGTACCCCTGCCGTGACGGCGATTGATGTTGTTAGTGAGGGGACCCTGACGATAAATTGATGGTTATCGATACTTTTTTTAAATTTAAATTCTTTATTGAACGTAAAAAAGATATATACAAATTATGAAATACACAATGGACACATTGAAACAAGCGCGCGCAGGTAGAGACCAGTAAAGCCTTTTTCTTAAATTTCTATTTTAATTTCTTGCTCTTTATGTAAAACATCACAACAATTATTATTAAATGTTGATAAACTTTCGCGATTTGTACACATTATTAAAATATATATATTACGGGTCTTAATCGCGTGAATAATTTAAGGTAAAATACCTTGTTTATTGCCCGACGTTTCGACCGTATTACACCGCCGAACAAACATTACACGCCAGTGTGCAGATGTCCTTAGTGTTGTGTGTCGAAGTACCGACGGTTCCGTAATAGTGAGTGATAAAAATCAAGCGAGGGTAGTTTCCGAAACCCGCGCTTCACGGAGGCGACGCTGAGCTCAACTAGTCTTCCCGTGACCACGGCCGTTGCAATACGGTCGAAACGTCGGGCAATAAACAAGGTATTTTACCTTAAATTATTCACGCGATTAAGACCCGTAATATATATATTTTAATAATTATTATTAAAACATTATTTTAAACTAAAATATACCATTACTTAAGTAGATACAAAACCTTACGGTTTCTAAATTTAAAGTTAGAACCGCATTCAGCCATGTAGTTTACTTAATTGTTTAATCTTACTTTGTTTTTTTTTACATTTTGTATTTTGTCATGACATTAAATAACGTTATATACTGAAGTTGCGACTGATGCAGTGCAGCAAATTAATATTTATTTTCTTTTTTGTTTTCTTCTCCTTTCTAGTTAAGTCTCCTTCTAAGTAAATTCTAATCAATACAAATTTGTGGTTAAATAAAATAACATTTATTTCAACAACTCATCATTGCAGGTAAAATCATCCAAAAAGTGCAACAATCTGGAAACAGTTACATTTCCCGATTATACCTATGTATTTATAGAAATAATATATATAGTCATTAGAGTAGATAATTGAACAATTTGTTTAAATTAAATGTATCGACTAAATCAACCATGAATCGTCACATCACTACAATCGATGTTCAATACCGAATAATGAAGTGTCGTCACGCCACACTCGGCGGATGTTTGCCATTGTGGAGTGTGCCCCGGCCCTTACTGCTCGATGTGCACACCGCTTTATTGTCAAACGTTCTCATTGATAAATGCTTGTAGAATTAATTTAATGCTACTTATAATGTTTGGGTTACCTATTGATGTGTTTGGTTGTTGTCCCAATTTATTGAATGTATTTAGATGTGACTGGTAGAAGTGTATTTAAACGAATTTTTTTGACGTTATAACGTCTTATAAATCGATAAAGTGTCTAAAAAGTCACGTTACTGATTGGTTGCTAAGCAACAGCGAATGGCGATTGCTGCGACATGACATGCGATACAATTGGAACTAACGTTATTGATTGGTTGCTAAGCAAAGCGAATGGCGATATGTCATCAATGTTTTCATATGACGTTATCACGTAAAATTATCGTCCGTAAACCGCACTGCATTGCATGTTTCGGTCCGTCTGCCGCTAGTACATGTGTCGACATCTTCCTGCATCTAAATAGGTCCTAAATACCTGCGGCTGAACAAACATGTTTCCATAGCTTTAAAAGAAAAAAAATAATTATTTTTTAAAATTAATAAGCAGGTTTCTTACCTTAAGTACTTTTTACCTTTATATTGGTACTACTACAAAGAAAAGATTACGCGCACGTGACCTCAATTATTTAGAAACGATTCCGATCTTATATCACACATATTCACACATCAAAAATGAACCATAAAACGAACTTGTTAGAGTACAAAATCCTTTAAAAGTAATAGGATTTAGGACGTTTTGGTACAAAGATTTGAATATTTAAATACTTTTTTTAGAACATCAACAATGAAGGTTCGGTAGTCGGAGATAATGCCAATTAATTGCGGATTTTTTCCGTGTATTTAGATTTTACAGATCGCATTCATATTTGAATACATGCGTTTTGGCCGCCTGCCCTAATTGGGTGTTCTTATTTAAGAGCTTAGTATGGTGAGATTGTAATTATAATGAGAACGAAATGCTTGTCCTTTTAATGTTGTCCGACTTGATTTTTTCCCATTTTTTTAATAAGTAATATTATAATTTAAAATAACTTGGCCTTCTATTGGTAAAAGATTTTTTTTTTCAAAATCGGTTCCGTAGATCCAGAGATTACCCCCTACAAACTTGCAAACTTACAAACTTTACATCTTTTTAATATTAGTATTGATTAGTAATATTATTAAAACACAGTAAGCGCAGAGTTAAATACCTACCTACAGATGAATCCTTATCTAGTAGGTAGTATAAGTAAACACTTCGGCAAAGCTTTTAACTCGCCACCTACATGTACCTTACAATTATGTATTTATTTATTTATTGTAGATACCTACTTACAGACTTTATGAAATAGGTACTTACTTTTGAACGTGACAACGTCTTATAAACCTATGACCGGCTGCACTCACGAAAAACTGTGACGTCACCGCTCACGTTCCGTTGAAATCCGTTCCGCCTGCTGATAGGCTGAAGTATTGTGGCCGTAGGGCGCATGCGCCTGGGTCCACTAAAGCTGTCACAGTCATAGTTGTTTATTACAATGTAATCAATGTTTTGGCGATTGCAGCGACATGCGACACAATAAAAAATACAAAACAAAAAATCTTATAACGTAATCATCTAAAATTATCGTCCGTAAACCGACTCTAAAGACAACCACTTTTTTTTTATTTTAGATATGGAACTACACACATCAAAAGTGTCTAGGGATCAAGCATTTTTATGCGGATTTCTTGAGATTGAGATGTGGCTTTGTAATAAATTTATGATTTTATAAATTTATATGGATCCTTTTTGGTGCATTTCATAATTTGAATCAGGAACTGTGAATCAAATTCGAGTAAAAGATGAAAATCAGCTGTCAATATTTTCCCTATAAAAACATACAACGCATTGAAGACATTATTAGTGCTACTGTTTCCCTACTACTGATTAAAACCAACGTTATTATGGAGCGGCGACGTCATTTAAGCAGGGAAGAAATGCTCAGAGCCGTGGGAATGATAGAAGCTGGTTCCCGGCAACGTACTGTGGCTTTAGCTCTGAATACAAGTCAGAGTGTTATCAGTCGACTTTGGACACGTTACCGAAGCACTGGTACCGTGGCTGAGCGCCATGGAGGACGGTATCGCTGCACCACACGGAGACAAGACCGATACATTCAAATCTTAACTCGAAGAGGTCCAACAATAACCGCCATGATGTTAGCCGTGAGGCTTCATCACTCTTCAGGGAACTTAATTAGCGACCAAACAGTCAGAAACCGCTTGCATGAAGTGAACCTTCATTCCCGAAGACCGCTACGGGTACCACCTATAGCAATGCACAATCGTAGGATTCGATATCAATGGGCTCTTGAACACAGAAATTGGGCAGAAGAACAATGGCGTTTCGTGTGCTTTTCTGATGAGTCTCGTTTTGGTATGAGACCGGATACAAGACGTATACGACACTGGAGAACCCCTGGACGCCAACAGCGATTAAAATCCTGCCAGGAAGTCCATCCTTATAGTGGTGGAACCATCATGGTATGGGCGGGTATTTGGATCGGCGGAAGAACTGAGTTGATTTGGATCAGAGGCAACCTCAACGCTCAAATTTATGCTGAGACGATTGTATCGGACGTCATCGTTCCTCTACAAGTGCAAATCGGTCCCTTATTTCAGTTAATGCATGATAATGCACGACCGCACACCGCAAGAGTTGTAAGACAGACTCTCGCCGCAGCTAACATCAATGTCCTGCCTTGGCCTGCTCAGTCGCCAGACTTGAACCCGATTGAGCATGCATGGGATATGCTACAGAGAAGAGCTCTGCCGAATATGGAGGGTATCCAGTCGCAAGAAGACCTTTTTTTGTTGTTGCAACGAACATGGGCGGCCATTCCACAGCGTGATTTGGATGAACTCATTTTGAGTATGCCAAACCGATGTTCTTGTGTTGTTAGTGTTCGCGGTAGAAACACGGATTATTAATTGTTTAAGTTACCCAATAAAATTTTAAAGAAAACTGTTATTTCAGTCTTTTTTTCGAACTTTAATGTTAGTGGTTCAAATGTCAAAAATCCCTTTATTAGGAAAATGGCAAATTTCTTTATTAATGCAAAGGTGACTTGGTTTATCGTTACTGTGACAAACGAAAACACTTTATTTGATGAATCCTTAAAGAAATAAAAAAAAAAAAATCAATCAGGAGAAAAGTTATTGCAAAAATATATGTTGATCCCTAGACACTTTTGATGTGTGTATGTAACTCCGCTAAATATCTGCTGTTATTGGGCTCAGGCAAAATATTTGACATAAACAGATTTTCCTAAAAATAGCCGTTTGATTCAACCCACTTTCTAGAAAAAAAAATGTTTACTCCAGACAAGTATACCAGACAAGTACATACGTAAGCTTATAACACCTCTGCGTTTGTCTGGAGAGTCAGAAGTCAAAAATACAAGTGAGCCGTTTGAAGTCGAAGTGCACGATATTTTTATAATATTTTATGTAAACTCCTGATCTTCGCTCAGCGAATCAGCATTGCTATACAACACGACAATGGCAGCCTTCTGGGCACGCTGCCGGTCGATAGCGATATGGAGGAATTCTATGATGCCTGCTTATTTTGATTTTACTATACGTACTAATTTGTACAAAGTGTAAATATTAATATTACTATATTTATAATTTAGAGTACTTTATATCTTGTATATAAAATACAATTTTCTGATTGAATATTATTACCGAAATATTTCTTCATCCGATTATGTCGTAGTTACCTCCCAACATTACACACTACACACCAACACAATAAAGACAAAAACACATCAACATACACATTCACGCAATGCCAACAGATTAACTAATGAACGGGCCTAACCCACCGGTATAGAGTTACTGCAAACACACTACAAAGTGATTAAGCTCGCTTTTTATATTAAATAACTGGATAAACATTACTTTTATATTTTACCCGATTGCATCAGAAGGAGGGTACTGCTTTTCGAACATAAAAAAAAAGAAGTAGAAAAGTTTCTTTATTGCTATGTATATGACCATTGACGTATAGACTCGGACTGCGCCATCCCTTTTAATTCAAAAGTAAATATTGACTGCAAAGCGTGAAAGAGAGATAAAACACGTGCGGCCTTTGACAGGTATTGTCTACAAAGTAGCATTGTCTCTTTCTAGAGAGTTGTCAATTATGTGAGGTTATGGCGCAGTTCTGGTCTCTACGTCAATGTATATGACGTACAAAAAATAAGCAACCTTTTATTAGTGCATAATTAAAAATATATATTTAATAAAACCTTAAACAGACAATCTTAACCTAAACATAAACAATAAATTTGAGTTTGCACGTCACAATTATGACAATAAAGGTTGCGAGCCCATTCAGCTTAATATATTGTGAGTTTTGCGCCAAACTTTTTTTTTTAAAAAAACGACTCCCGCGTTAGGGTACAAGCCCTGTGTCGCGGGGTACTTTACAAACATACAAGTCACGGACACAAATTACCCCCAGACTCAGAACAACTATTTGTGGATCACACAAAGTGGTGTCCCGTGTGTGAATCCAACCCACGACCTCTTGCGTAGCAGTCGGATATACTCCCACTGCGCCACCCACGCTTTTATCATTTACAAACCGTGGAAACGTTTTTTCACGACATAATAATAGTCTCCTAACATGTCATTTACGGCGGCCAAACACATTAGAGACTAGCTAACTAAGCAGGAGATATTATAGTTCACAAGTGTATGCGCAGACACAAGTGCACTCTCTATTCCCTCACTCTCATAGTCTGATAGGACGAAAATCCAACACGACCGGAAAGAGATTAGGCGCAGGACCGACGGCTTAACATGCTCTCCGAGGCACGGAGAATGGTGACAATGTTCGAAAACGGTCATGTCATCTATGCACCGACAGTGGAAACGTTGCTTAACCTCGTAAATATCTCGATTTTTTCGGTTTATCATAGTGCTGGACTTACATAAGAAAATTCAATGTAATTTCTATGTTGCAGTTTCATCACATACTCAAATTTGGTTTTAATTAGATAGGTTCTTACCTATCTATTTAAAAGCACTATTGAGCAACAGCAAAATTTAAGTACGTGATCAGTGATATACTTGAGTTTTCGTCTGAACGAAGCTCTCATGAGTAGGTAAACATACCATACCTAAGTACGACAATCGAATGTGCATTTAATTAGAATAAGTATACTGTTAATTTGTACACTTAATACTATCTACTAACCCGACTGCAAGGAAGGGTTATGTTTTTCTCTCACATATTGTAAGTATGTATATTTTTATGTATGTACTCGTATGTATGTAATATTCTTTTTTTTTGTTTTAAAAGACGACTCCCGCAGTAGGGTACAAGGCATGTGTCGCGGGGAACTAAAAACACCTAGTACACCTGGGTGTACTAGGTGTTTTTTGTTCCGTGTCTGGACACGGAACAACAATTTATGGATCACACAAAGTGGTGTCCCGTGTGGGAATCGAACCCACGACCGTAGCAGTCGGATACACTCCCACCGCGCCATTATTTTATTACCACATATCTTTCAAACCACGATACGGATTTAAATAATTAAGACGTCGTTATATTTGTCTTGACCGTCCAAGTGTTCTTAGATAAGTGACGTTTGAAAATACAAACATGGCGGCTATGAGATGTCAAAACGATGAAGTATCAAATAAAAGGTTTTTCGAATACCACAATATGGGTATCAAATTAAAGGGCTCATCGTAATCATTTTAAAATGGTATAACATAATTATGACTGTAATATTAATAAAGTTAATTAGCAATCGTTCGATTTTTATTACTTGACAATAGCTGTGGTATACTAATTAGTTGTTACATCTGTTACATCCTAGAAGTACTAAAAAATATTAAAAAAAAAAACTTTGGCGTCGGAGGCATTAATGAATCTCGATGAACTTAGTATTGAGCCTCCGACAGCATGATATTACATATTATGTAGGGGTTCTTGTTTGCGTCTGTTTGCGCAGCCAGGATTTTTCTATTTTTTAAATTTATTTTATAATCTCAAGAAAACGTCGTTCTGTCACAACCCTAATTGGTTGATTGGGATTTTTTTTTTTGCAATGTGGGTTCCAATCCCACATTACTAGCTATCTTGTTAACCCCTCCAGCTAAGCTCAAAGACTTGTGTTAGGAGTGGGCTCACGTCTCGGTAGTATAATGTGTAGGATTCGAACCCGCGACCTCACGATTTCGAGACAGATGCTTCAGCCATTAGGCTATCGCCGCTTGATTGGCTAAAGTTTGGAGAGTTATGTTCAAATATCCAATGTTATGTAAATAAAATTAAATAACCAAAAGTAACCATACGTGAATTGGAACGCACTACATAGGTAAACTATGTATTCTGGATGCTGGATCCAAGCCGTTTTCAGAAAATGGTTACGCGCCATTTTGTGTTCTTGAACTTTAGTGTATCCTTGTTTTCTTTTTAAAATAAGACCACTCACGCACTAAGGTATACCGAAAAATCCCGGTATCGCGGAGGACTTTGTATACATACAAAATTAACGGACAAAAGTAATTTGTGTGTGTAAATTTCAAATCGTTGTTTCAAGTGTGTATCGATACTCAGCGCTGCGCAGTCGATTTCGAACTATGTACCTACTTATATTTCTGTTCTGTCATAGATACAATTTCATCATTTAAATGCATATTCTACTACATATTTAATATCACACTCAAATAATAAAACATTACTACATCAATTAAAAACAATCATCTTATCTAAATACATTAGAAAACACAATGTTTATTTAGCAGACATATTTAAAACCGATAACAATGTTGGCTTTAATTGAATTGTGTAAAATGTTCGCGTCGGAGGCTGTTGGGTGGATGGGCGGGTACTGGCGAAGGAAGGGGGAGGGGGGGACGGGTGCTCGTTTTAACTTTCCGGACCGCTGACTTCCCACAACTACTGGTTCTCGATTGTGAAAAGTGGCTGGGCGAATAAATGAGTCTTTCAAAGAAGGTATAACGTCCTGTATTTATCTGTTACAGAGTTTCCGAATGGATTGGATTAGCTACCTGCCGAGGTCTTCCCATAAGTTCTTCAAGAAACAACAAGCTGTATCAGCAAGACTATCTTTATGTTTCCCTGATCTCATATTGTCCTCAATGGCTGAGTAGGTTTGGAATAGGTAGGTATGACACGTGTACATTAATTAATTTTTAAAACTTAGCGATTATAAACATTCTTCATTATCCTTTGCAAAAATTAAAAATTACTATTAAAAAATATTATTTTTAAACTTTCGCGATTTTTACACATATTAAATATTGCAATTTTCCCCGTATTGGCAACATTTTTCGCTCCTATTGGTCGTTCCTGAGACTATCGCGTTCAACTCTTCATCTTTATAATATTAGTATTAGATATATTGGGACTTAATCGTGTGAAATAATTAAAGGTACGAACCTTTTATTTACCCGACGTTTCGATCGACTTTCACCATCTTGGAATCCAGTCATCAGCAAATGCAATCGCAGCCATAAAGACACCGTAAAGATACCTCACTGTAAAGACGTCGTTGGTCTAGAGCGTAAGAAGTACCGACAGCGAGGGTAGGAATAAAGTAAATTATGAAGAACAGGCGAGGGTAGTTGAAAAATCTCACGCCTCACGGAGAAATCGCTAAGCTACTGTCAGTCGACCCGTGACCACGATGCAATTTAATCAAAACGTTGGGTAAATATTTTTAGAAATTATTATATTTTGTAGAACATTCATTATTTGTACGTAAATAACTAAATGAACAAAGTGCTTTGTTTTGTACTCGATTACAGTAACCGTAGTAGTAGCTGGTATTCAATTAACTAGAGGCCCGTCGTAGGACCTTCACACTTTTAGTTATATCTGACGGCGTTAGCGAAAACGACAGATTGTTCACCTCTCCTTATTTCTTATTTACACAGAATTGTTTAAAAATGCATGTGAACGCGTTACAAATCGTATGACAATGTTTCAGACAATCAATGAATAAGTAATTGCATCAGAAACATAAAAATAGAATTCAGACCCATGACTCGAAACTAAGACTCCCGAGAAACTAGATGGCGAAAGCATCAGGGTATGAACTATCTTTTTCTTTTTTAATGCCTAGGAAAATGACTAAAATGGCGTCTAATCGGGCCATTTTTTACGGCAATTTGTGGTGACACTATTGGCAACTAATTGCTCAGCTAATAATGGCAACATGTCTGCAGTTGTATGGCACATTATCCAGCCTCCTAAACGGGCTACACAACCCGGCAACAATAAAATAGAGAGCGACTGAAACAACAACAAAATTGGCCGGGCAACATTGCGGAAAATAGATCGCTCAGCGATCGTCCGGCAATCATCAAATCAATATTGGAGAATACTGCCATGTTGCCGGCCACAGCATTGCCGCCCCAAATTGCCGTAAAAAATGGCCCGTTTAGACGCCCCTTAAAATAAGTTTTACTAAGCAATTGGAAACAAGAAACTGCTGGACTGACATCAAACTTTTATTTCTTGTTTAAAACGATTCTGAGCTCGAATTGCTTATTCTGATTCAGATTTTTTAATTATTATACTAATAATACTTTATTTATTAAATGAATTCATTAAGTGCACGGGTGCCGGGAGGTCAAACCGGGCGATTGCTTAGTCTGCAAACTCGCCCTTTGAAATCATGGGTAGGTTTCTTATTAAGTCCTACGGTACACAAAAAACATTCCCTATTCAGTAGATGACTTTAAAACAATGTAAAAATTTGGTTTGTTACTCAATCAAGTCCGAACCGGTGCCGCTGAAGGGATTTGGAACAAATTTGCAATAAAAATATATGTTGAATTAACGCTAAACAGTGACAGTCTATCGATATGAACTTCATATCGATCATTTACCTGGCTGGCCGTACCTTCATATTATGAAGGTACGGCCAGCCAGGTAAATGGGGAGGCGTGCTCACAAATGCATCAAGGCGCAAGCGCGGCGCACTTATCAAAGTCCGCCGCGCATGAGCGTTGTTGCATTTCTAAGCGCAGCTCTCTATTTACCATTATGACAAGATTTTGACAGTTCGCACGGGCTTGCCGACGACACGGAAACAAGATCGTGAATAAAGACCCAGATCTCAGAAAAACTTGCAGAAACGGAGGGTGCTATACTAAAGAAATGTCACATTCTTGTCAAATTATGGAGAATTGTCTTTACGAAAGAATTGTAATAACTCTCTTAAAATAATAGGGTTGTTTCCTTTGTTACGTATAGGTACCTAATCTCTGAAGCTACTGGACTGATGTTGATGAAATTTGGTAAAAAAACGTGTAGAGACATTTTATAAAAAAAATGGTTGTCTGTAAAGACGGTTTACGGACGATAAATTTACGCGAAAAGAAGACTTTTTTTTTATCATTTCCTTTTTTATCTTATGTCTTTGCAATCGCCAAAACATTGATTACATTATCATAAACAACCATGCCTGTGACCACGGTCGGCCACAATACTCCAGCCTATCAGGCGGAACGTGACGGACCGTGACGGACTGTGTCACTTTTTTGTGCGTGCGGTCATCGATTTATAAGACGTAAACACGTCAAAAAAACACTTATCGTCGAGTACGATGATAGCCAAATAATAATCAACAGCTACGTTAACAAAGCCTTAAAAAAGGGACCAACAAAGCTCATCTTAGCCAAACAAAAAAACCAACAAAATCAGTACAACAGTTACTTACAGGCGTACATCTTGTAATATGTAAGGGTCTGCTCACTGTACCAACAAATAGCATTAGTTATAGTAAACCGATTAAGTTAAATGGGACACAAGCCGATACGCGCGCGCTGCGATGCGTAAACACTTGTAAATATGCCGGTTGTTACGTTATTTCTGACAAGGGAGAATTGTTACGATTCTGTTATTATTTATTACACATTATATACTTACCTACAATCTTATATAATAAACGTATGTTTAAATAATATCGTTTTGAAAGGTCATACACGATCTACCTAGATGTTTTTTTGAAGTGAAAACTGCTTTAGCAGCGTTGTGCACTTTTTGGGATGGTTAAAAATGTTAAACTCGCGTCAGGACACGTGACCTGATCGAAAATTCGTAAGACAGGGGCAGAGCAATGAAAAACTGCTACAATATCGTTAGAATACGAAGGTAAATTTCGCCACCATCTACAATGTTATTATAACTCAGGTGGGAAATCAGGAGGCCCGGAAACCAGAAGACCCCAGTTCGAGTCCGAGTAGATACCTAACGATTATTATTTTTTATTTGTGATTTATTATTTCATATTTTTTTATTATTATGCCAGTAAGATTGAAAAATATTATTTAAATTTCTTTAGTATGTAATATAATGTTCAAGTTATCACTTCTGCCGGCACTCCTGGAGTGCAACCCGTTGTTTTTTTTTAAATTTAGTAGGTAGTGACGTCTTTTTTTTTCATCCGGTCGTGTCGGATTTTTCCATGTCCGAATCACAATGATCTCTATACCCATGAAGAGTGGGCACAAGTTCCTGTAAAACAGAAGTACAAAGCATAGAGAGTTGCCTGTATATTCTTATAGATAAGTGATAGCAAACTTAAACACCGAAATGCCCGTTCTCTTAGAGCCGACGGCACTTCTTAACCACAAATTTAAAAAGGTAAGTGACGTGTCGATCAAAACTGGACAAGTGCAAGTTGAACTCACCCACCGAGGGTTCCGTAAAAATTTGTGGGTACATATCTATACCCATATATATATATATATATATATATTTATATATATATATATTTCTTAAAGATAACTAGTAATGTGGGATTGAGTCCCACATTACTAGCAATCTTGTTAACCCCTCCAGCTAACCTCAAAGGCTCGTGTTAGGAGTAGGTTCACGTCGGTAGTATAATGGGTAGGATTCGAACCTGCGACCTCACGATTGCAAGACCGATGCATTAGCCATTAGGCTACCGCCGCTTCATAATTATATAAAAATGAATCCCTATTTCCCTTAGTCACGAGATAACTAGAGACCGACTTTACCGATGACAATCATTTTTTTTTTAGTTTACTTATACTCTGTAATTCTACGTAAAAAAAACAAGAAAATAGACAGCTGGTTATAAATAGTTCAGGAATCGAGTCTCGCAGTTTTTTAAAGACTATATGTTTTATGATTTAGTTATAAATGCATATTTTTCAGAGTTTTCCCCATACTTTATAAGACGGTATTACTTGCAAAATTTCATAGTTCTAGGTCAACGGAAATATAAATAATACCCTATAAATGTTGATTTCTTGAGAGTATCGAAATGTATGTTTTTGCGGCATAAAACGGTCGTATCTTTTTTTTACATTAACTTAGAAGTTTGATTTTTTAACAGCTTCAAGGGACTGGAGACCTAAGTATATGGTTTTAATTTCTAACTAGATACCTCTACGCGTTCCTGAGATAAAGGGTCTCGACAGACAGACCGACGGACGGATGGACGGACTACAAAGGGGTTCTACTTTTTCCTTTTGTGGTACGGAACCCTAAAATTGATACTCCATCCCTGTTTTAGAGTCTTCCAGCCACCTCCATCTACTTTTTATTTTTTTTAATTTAGTCTATATAAGACAAAGAAAGGAGAATGGAAGACGGAAAGCTTACCATGACAAAAATAACCCTTAAAAGCGTAATGTAACAATAAATTAAAATTCAAAGCTTACCTCAGCATTACTTGATACGAGCCTTACAATGTGTGTTACAGCTGACAATGCCATTAAACGACGACTTAATAGCTCCGGAGAGATTTGGCAAAATTTTCATGTTTGCTTTTATTATAATTGTGTTCAGTTTATCTGTAGGATTATACGCAAGGATTACGGCCCGCCCGCGCGCCCGTACCGTCGCCGCCGGCGGACCGCTCAAATTGAATTGTAATATGCTACCGTTATTAATAACAGCGAATGGAGACAAACCAGGGTTGTTACATTCAAATAAATTGACGAGTTTATAGTAAAATTGAAAAAAATATAGAAAAATATTCATTTTTACCTAACTACCCCAGGAGAAGGATATTATTGTTCAAATATGTTTATTTTACCCTCAGCAGATCAAACAACTTGACGGATTCGTCCCGTCTCTCTTAGATTTATAGTATAACTAGCTGTGCCCTGCGCTGTTACCCGCGGTTTATTAACCTATGTGTTAATCCAGGGTGTCAGCTAACTTCATACCAAATTTTATTAAAATCGCTTCAGCCGTTTAGACGTGAAGAAGTAACAAACATACACACTCACATACTCACAAACTTTCGCCTTTATAATATTAGTGTGATAATAGTCATAATAATAAAAATGATTTATTCACTTAGGAAGCAAAATACTACACTTCGATTATACATTTACTTGTAATGCCTGTTCACAAACAATAGGTAAAGCCCGAGAAAAAACAGCCAATAAAAACTCGTATATGTCGTCGTATTTATCGACGTATTTTGTAATAGTTTAGGTTGTTTGATATATGTACCTAAAATAAATTTAGACAATAGGTTAATTGCAAGATTTATCAAACTCATGGTTACATTGATATCGGTCAAATTTAGTATGTAGTTAAAAAACGTTAAAATGCAATATGATTTGTGAAAATATTGTTTTTTAAAGGTTTGTAGATTACTTACTTATTTTTTTTTTATTAACGACTTTTGCAGTAGATTACAAGCCCTGTATCCCGGGAGACTTTACATACATACAAGTCCCGGACACAAAGTACACCCAGACTCGGAACAATAATTTGTGGATCACACTAAGTGGTGTGCCGTGTGAGAATCGAAGCCACAACCTCTTGCGTAGCAGTCGGAAACACTCCCACAGCGCCACAGAGGCAGCCAATGATGAATTATAAGTTGAGTAGAACTCAGCATTGATTTTAGACTGTAAAACCCAAAAGCATAATACCTACTTGTGATAAATCATTGATTGTCAACGAAAAAATAAACAATTTATTTTCAATAACACCTTACGACTAAAAAAAGTTTATCTTATCAATTTTGCACAGTATTATCTTAATTTATGGTACCATTTGCTATTAACTTAATGTAACCACATTTTTTACTTTCCCTTAACGAACTATTGACTACAAACAAGTTTACAAATCACACGTTAAATTACAAAACACCAAAACCCTGTGAATCAACCCTATCACTTACAATCGGTCGTATCCACCCAACCGCGCCATTTTTTCCCGCAAATTTTAACCGTCTCCCTCTGAATTCCGCGAATCAGCCGTATTTGTACAATAACTGCCCACCCGGGATCGTTTCTGGCACAATAGCCTCTTTGTTTAACGACGTCTTTCTATTGCGACAGTGCGCGTGCCTAGTTTTTTCAATGGGTCTATTCGGCCCACGTTCTGTGAATGTTACGTATGTTGTATACGCTGGTGATTTAGGGTTGAATTGTCGCATTGTAACATAATTGTTTGTAATCATGTTTAGTTTTTGTACAATTTTGGTAAATTCTATTTAGATAATGCGATAATGTAAATTGGATGATGCTGTTATTAAGAATAATTTGTTGGTAAGTTGCCGTGGGTGTGTGTACGATGGAGTTCACTTTCCATACCTACGACTTACATACATACGTATGAATTGCATGTTAACGTTAAATATTATCCAACGCCGAAGTTTCATAAAGTAAAATCAAGGTACAAGGAGCCCACCGAGCCAATAACTACTTTTATGTAAAAAAAATAACCGTCATCAAACGAAAAATCAAGATAATTCACATCACCGATTAAGATAAGTTATACTGACTCCGATGTTTTCGTCTTCAACTCGACGGCGTCGGTAGCCTAATGGCTAAGGCATCGGTCTCGCAATCGTGAGGACGCGGGCTCGAATCCTACCCATTATACTACTGACGTGAACCCACTCTTAACACAAGCCCTTGAGCTTAGCTGGAGGGGTTAACAAGATTGCTAGTAATGTAGGACTCATTCCCACATTGCTAGTTATCTTTATTTGAAAAAAAAAAAAACAAAAAAAAAACTTACTCTAAAACCTTCTCAGCAAAATATGCCGCCGAACATAGAAAACCTAATCCAAATCGAATCAGTAGTTATTGAGAAGATTGTCCGACATATACAGGTCAAACAGAGAAACACCTTTTCTAAAGCCAGTTAAAAAGAAACGCTACAGTGTCAAGCTTGAATCCATACAAAAACGTTCACAAAACAAATATCAGTACGAGGAGCGCATAACTATTTGTAAGTATAACGAAACACATTCATTTGTCACAATTACCGTTGGCGCGGAATAACTAGCATGTAGCGATGGCCATAAGCGCTTGTTAGCTGAATATCTAGCCGCTCATACATTTTTATGAGCCTTTTATTTTTATCCACCCATGTTTTGAAGGTTCGACGAGTGAGGGATAATACTGTTTTGTATGGTATTCGGTTGAGTTATAACTCTTGTGAGGGAGGATGTTTGTAAGTGAACATTTTGTTGGTGTCGTTTGCTAGCATCTATGCTTCTTATTTTAGTTCATTATTTAGTGTCGACCTCACAAACGGGTTTTGGAGAGACAGCACAATGCTGAGTGAGATCCAATTTTTATACACACATGTCAATTTTTTAAAGTTTTGTAAATAAGATTTCCCTAAATGTACTGTGTAAAAAATAAACGCTTTTGTTGCTTTTGTTTTCTAACTTCGTTTGCGTCAAATTTCTCAGTTTCTGAAACATTTTTCATTGCTTCTCCGCTCCTATTGGTCGAAGCGTGATGTTAAACAGCCTATAGCGTTCCTCCTCCCCTACTTCCATAGAGATCACCGCGTTCAAACAACAAACAAACTTTTTGGCTTCATAATATCAGTATAGAAGTATAGATCTAAATGGTCCGGCATAATTAAAAGGTTTATATTTTTAGTAAAAACCATTATTTTTATCTATATACGTTACTGTAAAGCTGTTAAGTCCGAATTGTGGTAGAACCTAATATTTCCGGTAAAACCCAAGATTCACTCACTCTTAATGATAAAATAGAATAGTTCTGTGATCGTCATTCATTTTGGAACTTTTACCATAATTCAAAGTATCAAATCTCATCGTCTTGTACTTATGGAAGTCTGAACCCCCCCCCCCCCCCCCTACCCATACGACCTCCCTATTCAAAGCTTTTAGTTTCTTTCTTTGTTTATTAACTACTCATCTCAGTACCTACACAAATTTAACTTTCAGTGTTTAATAAAACAAAAAATATTTCGTTTTCTACATTTGGGTACAGTTATTACATTTGGAGTTTCTATTTAAGCCATATAATGCTTGTGAGAGGAGACTCCGCTCTAATAATACTTATTAAGATTTAGTACCTAAATCTTAACCGGAAAATATTATGTTTTATCACGTTTCGGGGTTTTACAGTAACATATATAATAGGTAGGTATAGGTCTATTACCTAAATATGATGGCCAAAAAATATTTTAAAAGTAATTTATTTTAATATAAAAACGACCAAGTGCGAGTCGGACTCGCGTCCGAAAGGTTCCGTACCTTTGTCTATACAACATTAGACAATATATAGTATACTAGCTGTGCCCCTCGGTGTTACCCGCGGTTTATTAGCCTATGTGTTAATTCAGAGTGTCAGCTAACTCTATACCAAATTTTATTAAAATCGCTCCAGCCGTTTAGACGTGAAGAAGTAACAAACATACACACTCACATACTCACAAACTTTCGCCTTTATAATATTAGTGTGATTATAATATCGTGCAAAAAACGGCTAAATATATTTATTTCATTTTTTTAGTATTTTTCTTATTTTATAAAGCGGCGACAAAAATATAAGGTTGGGGAAAAGGATTTTCGAATTTTTTAGTTCTGAAGTGAATGAAACAGGTAGAATCAGCAAGATCAGATCATCATCCCAGCCAAGCTCTCTCAATTTTTGCTGAGTGGCTATAAATGAATGCGGTCTGGTGTTGTCATGATGAAACACCGCGCCCTTCCTGTTCACCAGCTCCGGCCGGTTTTTCTCAATGGCTTCTTTTTTTTACCCGGCGGCAAGAGCTTATAGTGGACGATTCCTTTCCCATCCCACCATACACACATTTTTCGGACATTCTTATCGTAAGTGACCCATATTTCATCACCCGTAATCAACCGTTTAAGAAATGAGTCGGATTGTTACGTTTCAACAAAGAATCGCAAATGGAAACACGTTGCATTAAGTTTCTCTCAGTGAGATCATGTGGTACCCAAATATTAAGTTTTTTATTGGACCAGACTTTTGTAAATGACGTCAAACTGTTTTGTGATCAACATCCAGTTCTTCAGCAATATCGTAACTACTAATATGTCGATCTTGCTCCACTTTTTCAAAGATGGCACGGATTTTGTCCGTGACAGTGTCCAGAGCTGCCTCTGTGGCGCGGTGGGAGTGTGTCCGACTGCTACGCAAGAGGTCGTGGTTTCGATTCCCACACGGGACACCACTTTGTGTGATCCACAAATTGTTGTCTCGAGTCTGGGTGTACTTTGTGTCCGTGACTTGTATGTTTGTAAAGTCCTCCGCGACACAGGGCTTGTACCCTAGTGCGGGAGTCGTCTTTTTAAAACAAAAAAAAAAAAAGAGCGAGCTTATCAGAGTTTATCCTTCACACTAAAATTTCCAGAATTGACACGCTTGAACCACATTTGTACTACTCGTATTGATACCGCATTAGGTCCGTAAACCGCACAAATTTTTATTCACGGCGTTCTTCGCAATTTACTTTTTTGTAATAAAACTTTAAAATGTACCTAATTCGTTCATCGTTTACGTTCATTTTGCTTGCTTGAAAAACAATTAAAAAATGCAAGTTTTTTTTTGGATCTGCACAATGTCAACATTTAATGGTATTAAAACCAGCCAGTTACATTCAGTACAACCAAGGAGGTTTGATTACCTACTAACAATAAATTCAAAATACGAACATACTTTTGTCCTACCTATTACATCACTGTAAAGGTTGCAAAACCTTACTGGCATAACTGTGTACCTATATAAATAATAATTGGCAAATATATTGTAATAATTGGCACTTTAAAAAGTGGCCTTGAGTTTTTATTGCCAAGTTCTTTTCTCACGGCTTTACTCTTGCGAACGTGGCATTAAATGTAGAATCATCCCATTCCAAATTTTATCTGACGTTCATAAGCATTGCATTTAGTAAAATAAGTGAATAAAGTAATTTTAACTTTGACAGTAGTTCACTTCTTGCATAGTAGGTAGGAAATGATGATGATGATGATGATGATATGTAATCCTAAAGTACCTATATTTGAATAGACTGTGAGAGAAAGCAGTTCAATCCCAAGCGTTTTTGTCTTCCATATATGTCATCAATTATTACCTACACTTAAATTTATTAACGACTTAATGTTTGAATATCGCTAGGAATTTAATTGTAGAAACGTACACGTTGGCCTCGACTTTTTGTAACTTTGACGCTGGTACAAGAAGTATTGTTTGTTGCGTGTGTTAATATTATATACATCACACTTCTTATAGAAAGTATTTCTTATCTCACAAATATTATCACATTAATATAGGTACCTACTTTATACACCCCTGTATCTCGTATTTACCTACTAGGTTTAAACCTAATAGATATAGTGGTGGACAAGGATTTGATAAACACAGAGATATTAATTAAGCTAACTTAATTAATGTCTCCGTGTTTTTAAAGCCTTGCCTTTTAATACGTAACTCTAAAGTACACCTATCCCGGGGAATATCGTGGGCACAGATAATATAATACTATACTAGTATCGTAGGTAACAAACAATAGAACAGTTCACACGTCGAGCTATGTAGTACTTATATACCTACTGTAAATATCGCCGCTATTTATTGTGTGAAGTACACCTACCTCTTAGTTGTCAAATCGTATATATATATTTTTTTGCAGGAAATGCAATTCGAACTACTTGATAGCTCTTACATACTCAATAATGTTATTTACTGGATCCAAAATCCGTTTCTTAAAATGAGGAACGTGCAATGCCATCTATTGCCGCCTAGCAGTACTAAAGTGATGGTTGCTTCGCATTGCGGTATCGCGTCATACCAACTCTGGACATCTATACTTATCCTTTTGTGAACTAGATGGCATTACAGAATAACTAATAGTACTAGTACAATATAGTATTATATTATCTGTGCTAATAGGCAAGTTAATTATTGTTTATTCAGACTATTGTAAAGAGAATATTCAGAATAAACAAGTAGGCAAGTAATTAATAAAATAAAGAGAATATTACCGTTATACATAAATAAATAGATTGAAAAATAAATTTAGAACTTTGAACTAATTTTATAATATTTTAATTTACTGGATCCTAGATCTGTTTATTAAAATTAAGGACGTGCAATGCTATCTATTGCCGCCTGGCAGTATTAAAATGATGGTTGCTTTGCATCGCATCCAACCAACTCTGGAAATCTATATTTACCCTTTTGTGAACTAGATGGCATTGCAGAACAAACTAATAAGGAAGTAATTATTATTGTGAAGTGAATTTTACCATTACATAAACATATAAGATAGATAGAAAAATAAATTTAAAACTTTGAACTGATAACAAATATATTTCACGGTCACCTCGCCGCTTGCCCCGTTTACTTGTTTAACCGGGAAATAACTAACCATAGACAGAACCAGTAGCATACTAAGTATGCTCGTAGTTAGTCGAATGGAAATGTTTTTACTTTAAGAGGATATGTTATTTATTTCTAAACCGTAAAATAATAATCTAACAAAATTTAACCAACAAAGTATTAACATAAAAATAAAAAATATAAGATAGGACCTAACTAATGTTTTGCAGATAATTACACTTAGGTAATTAACCAAAACTATTAAGTTCAACTTGTTTACTTACAGACTCTGATGGGCTAGTCCGATAATGAATATTAGACGCCATATTAGATTTAATAATAAAGGTTATTTAACTACCTACCTACTTCAATATATGTTTAGTCGATTTTGATTAGTCGATTTGAACGAGTGTCAATAAATAATTCACTAGTTACGTTGTTTATAGTAGGAGTCGTACACAATTTATTTTTACATCCTACGGCTTAGCATTTTGTTTTCCTATCTAATAATACCTAGTGTTAGTTTGTTTTAGTGGAATAACGTCTTGCGTTGTGCATTTTGTGCCGGTAAGTATAGTTTTTCTACTTTTGACTATGTAGGTACCTGATTGATTTTCTTTTTTTTGGCTTTGTTGGCGTTGTGTTCATTGTGCTATTTAGATCTGCGCTTTGTGTTTGTTTTTATCCCTTTTTTTATTGTGACCGGGCTCTGAACATTGAGCACCTACTCACTTAGTTCTATTTATTTAAATAGATTAGGGAGAGAGACTAGGTAAAATGATATTAGGGTCATCGGATGCCAACGTTCCTACAATTTAGTAGTAGGTATAATTAGCTATCTGATATGATACCTACTCATGACCATAAATTGTTTTTGTTAAGTAGACACTTTGATTAGGTTGAAAGTGTTAATGTTTTACTTTCTTAGTGTAGAATCTTAAGAAAATGTTTACCTACATAAGTATCTTATCGTAACTATCTTATCAGAATCGATTTGCAATCTAAAAAGCCATAGCTATACTAAAACCGAAATCACAGAGAAAGTAATAACGACGTTTTGCCGAAATGGATGTGAAATTTTTACCAACGTTGTTGCCTAGCAACCCCTGTGAAAAGTGTCAAAGTTAATAATGTGTTCAAAGTAAAAACTTGCTGAAACCTAATTATATGTTCCGTAGTTGCTATCTTCAGCAGAAACAGTTATATTAGTTATATTTCGGGACTTAATCGCGTGAATTATTTAAAGGTACGAACCTTTTATTTACCCGACGTTTCGATCGAATTGCACCGATCGTGGTCACGGGTCGACTGATGGCAGCTTAGCGATGTCTCCGTGAGGCGCGGGGTTTTTCAACTACCCTCGCCTGGTCTTGATAATTTTAATAATTTGTACTGTCAGTACTTCTACACACTACACTTACAACGTCTTTACACTGAGGCGCGGTGTCTTTACGGCTACGATTACATTTGTTGATAACAGGGTTCCAAGATGGTGAGAGCCGGTATCCATCTTCTCGGTTGAAGTTCTTATACTTCTTGATCTCAACCGCCTCGCGTACTATCCTGGAATAATAGTGGCGATCGGTGGAAAGTGCCTGTGGCTTATGCAATTCTATCCAGTGATTTGGTCCTGATTCCAACAAATGCTCAGCGATAGCAGACTTGTAAACTTGACGGTTTTTTACAGCAGCGATATGTTCCTTGACCCTGTCTGCGATTGTCCTTTTAGTCTGTCCGATATAGGAACTACCGCAACTGCAATCCACTTTGTACACTCCAGGTGTTTGGAGCGGAATAACATCCTTTGCCGTTCGTAAAAGCTTCGAAACCTTGGAGTGCGGACTATATACAGTCTTAATGGAGTAACTCTTCAATACTGTTCCAATTTTGTCCGTAACTCCTTTGATGTATGGCATGAAAGCTGGCACTCTGTCGGCATTTACCTCTGGTTTTCTGCTCTTTGGACGTTGAAGGTTATGCTTGTATCCGTTGCTTCTTAGTACCTCCCGAACGTGTGCAAGTTCACCCTCCAAGTGTTCGGGGTCGCAAAGGTCGTATGCTCTGTTTGTTAAAGAAGCTACAACGGACTGTAAGTGGCGCGGATGATGGTGCGATAAAGCATGTAAATACCTATCGGTGTGTGTAGATTTTCGGTATACTGCGTGTCCGAGGGTACCATTTTGTCTCGCCGATGCCTTCACATCAAGAAAAGGCAACGACCTACCTACCTCCATTTCAAATGTGAATTTGATATTACGGTGGATCGAGTTTAGATGTTTTACAAATTGTTCTACTGTGCCCCTGTCGCCCTTCATGATACAGAATACGTCATCGACGTATCTCTTCCAGAGCAGTTAGTTTTGAAATCATAACACGGAAGAGCGAGCGAACATATGTGGGCACTTTTTATTTTTTTATGTACTTTTTTATGCACATTTAGTAAAAGTAAACTCTGTTTTGGATGCTTGAATAATTTTGATAAAATAATTATAATTTGTAGGTAAGTACCCTTGAACAAACTTACAGTTGGATCAACGTAACTAGGCCGGGCTGAAGTAGGCGACAAGTGGTTGCGCAGATGCATTTTTTGGAAGTAAATGGTGACATTAATTATGACAAGTTGTTAATTATGACAATGTACTTGTCATAATATTAATTATGACAAGTACATTGTCATAATTAATATTACTAATTCATGTTTTTTTGTGATTATTTTGGTAAAGAAATTGTTTTTCAAAGTTTCTTTATAATTTACTGTAACTGTTCTAAATTTAAACTTTTATGAACTCATTTAAATAGTGTTTTTATATTGTTGAATTAAAATGTTGTTAGCATTTTTAATCGAGTATACATAACTAATCGTTTTCGTAAGTAATTTTAGGGTCGCATCTCTATGACATGCGCGAAAGTGATAACAACCTAACTTCAATCCGGTCAAGATACGTTGATCGTACTGTATTTTGTTTTGAACTTATAGGTACCTTCATCAGTTTTGCTTCTCTTAAATCGCTTGCTTACGTATTAGGTAGGTGTCACGGGAATACCCAGGGTCATTTTTCGGGAAGGGTTATTGTAATTTCGGGAGGGGGGGGGGGAGTTTTGACTAAATACCAAATGTGTACCTGACCGATTTTGGTGAATTATGTGCACTTTCGAGTGCACTTAATGCACCCATTCGACTAGGTGACCTCATAGACCCCTTTTGCGATTTCGGGGAACTTTCAACCCCCAAATACCACCCTGGATACGTCCATGGTAAGTGCATATAATTACAATCATATACGTGCTTATACGGCTATTACACTGCCCTAATCTGGGCCTAAAATCGAGGTGGCCTTGAAATTTTTTTAGAGAATTAGGACCCAACTCTTAATAAGGGTTTAGGGTCCCCGATTTAGTGTAGTGTAATAAGCGCATTAGGTCGGTGTCATGATAGCAATATAAGCATTTTACTAGTAAGTAGGTATCGTGTTTCGAATGTCAAAACATAGTGGACAGAAGTTACGCGTGTAACTCTGTGGGTACATAAAAATAATAAAATTGTAGAGGTACAAATAAAGTCTTTTCTGAGTTAAAATTACCGTGACATGGGCGTATTCCATTTGGGGGTTAAACACCCCTTCCCCTGAAATTGCAAAAAGGTAGGTGCATAGTACACTTTTGCCACTTTTTACTAATCTAACCTGGGTTAGGTTAGATTACCCTGGGTTAGGTTAGTTTTAGAAATCAGTTTCACAATATATTTCGTTCATTCAAAAAATGTAGGTAATCTGAAAACGCTAAGGAATCCAGCTGACTGACGAACGGCTATTTCTTTACTCCACTAATGTGACGTAATAATAAAAATCAACCTTTATAAAGTACTTGCAGTTTTTAGCGTTCCCCTCTTGGACTATAACAAGCTACTGTTAAACTAGGTTTCTTATAAAAAAAATCCGCATCCAAATCAGTCGATCCATTTTTTTTAATAAAAAATATAACTAGCAATGTGGGGTTGGGGTCTTGTTAACCCCTCCAGCTAAGCTCAATGACTTGTGTTAGGAGTGAGTTCACGTCGGTATAATAATGGGTAGGATTCGAAACCGCGACCTCACGATTGCGAGACCGATGTCTTAGCCATTAGGCTACCCCGCTTTTAGACGCTACGATGTTATGTTTTTTTATTGTGATTATGTGTTTATCTGTAACTCTCTTATTTAGTCGAAGGTTATAAACCGGCTTCGTTAAATCGTGAAGAACCCGACATGTTCTAGAACTGCCTGATCTTGATCTGTTTTGGAACTTCTTAAATAGAATCCTGACTCAAAGGTCATTCCAGCTGATGGAATTTGAACCCCTCCCCACTTCCCCCGAGTATTGACATACCTACTTTAAAAGACCTACCTACTCAAAATGTTATAGGTATATTTTTATGAAAAAACGTATTTTCCAGGTCAGTGTCACCATGCAGCAATTTCAGTTCACCCCAGAGCAAAACACTGCATCGTCAACCATCTTCAACGGTCCTGTATTCTACAATGAAAATAAGAATGCAGACTTTCTCCGTGTAGATGCTAATGTGGAAACGCTTCTTTCTCGCGGGTACGAAATAAGGCAGATGGCAAAAAGCATACCTATCGGCGACTCCATAGTGATTAAAGGAATGAACCTGAGGAGAGAGTATGTATAAACGTAATTAAATTAAATAGTACCTACTTAAGCATTTTATTTAGATATTTAACTAATCTGTAGGTAGGTGCTTTCTCGCAGAAACTAAATACCAACCACGACCTTAAGCATTTGATAAGTACTATTTTAATCTTGTTTGATTTGGACATATGTTCAAAAGTTGATATTCATCGTAAGTAGTAAGCATATTGAGTCAGCAACATAAGCTTTAAATGTTGGTAAAATTTCGTGATTTGTACTCATATGTATATATTACGGGTCTTAATCGCGTGAATAATTTATGGTAAAATACCTTGTTTATTGCCCGACGTTTCGACCGTATTACAACGCCGTACAACATAAGCTTTATTAAATTTATAGTATGAGCATAAATATTTACCTAAACTTTATAAATTATATTAAGGTTGACTGCATGGGCGTAGTTACCCAGGATTATTTTTTTTGGGTGTTGGGGGGAGATCTAATTTAGGGGGTCCGGTGTGTGCAGTAGGAGTGTGTAGGTACGACTGTTAGGCAACAGGCTGTGGCTTCACTTTTCACACTGAACAGTAGGTTACTCTTTTCTTAAAACGAAATTCTTGAATGTTCGTTCATTTAAATTTCTTAAGTTTGCAGGGACTAGTCTAATTAATTTTTGGATAAGTACAACAAAATCGAACCCATGGACGATTTTCTGTAACGAGTGGATTAAATTTATGTTGCTGGCTCTGTATATTACCACTTCGTTTTCATCAAATTAGAGGCCTCATGGAGTATTTGAGAAATAAAAGATTAAATAAATAGAGATGGCATAAAAGAAAGGTTCTAAGTCGGTAGAGACGAGTAAATTGTAATAAGGACTTGTGCTGACCATAAATATACTTATATCTTGTGGTAAAAACTGCGCCGACACAGTTGTTTTTTTTGTAGAAGAAGAACAGAGCCCGTAATGCTTAATTTAATATTTACATCTTTTCAGCACTCCATTGACTCTCAAAAGAACAGGTAAAGGCGCGACTGTGCAATATTTCGAGTTCACCTACAATCGTCTGCAAGGTCTCGTAGCGGCTTATGCTTATGAAAATAGACACAGATTCCCCCTCATTGATTCAAGCGATGCTAAGAGTCTTGGCTTGATATGGGACAATGCGAACGACGATAAATGCAAGCTGTATTTATCAGCTCTAAGCGGTACCGATCACATGATTGACCAATTCTCGTACCTCCCATTCTTGTGTGGTATAAGAAAATTTCAACTGAATAAAATGCCCCTTGAGTTTGTTGTAAGTATGGGCATTATTAAGAACAATGAAGGGGTAACTATGGCTAAGCTTATGTGTCAAAACTTGGTGACTGCAAAGCGTTTTTGGATGATGTTTCCAGGGAGTACGATTCGCGAGTTTGAAACTCTGATCAAACAAACTCCAAAGTTGAAGGAAGTGTGCCGCGGTTGAGAATCCACTTTCATATTTGTCTGGATTCGATTACACCGGCAGATATTTAATGTGTAATGATATTCTGCCAATGTCTATTTTTATAAAGTTAAAAAAGATTACTTATGTAACATTATCTTTAAAAGAATATTTAAATCACTAATAAATCATAATTATTTTATAAGTTGACATACATTTATAAAATTGTAGCATTATATCACTAAATGTCTACATATTTTAATTATTCTTGGCGTTTCGACAATAAACATTGTATATTTTTATTAATAAAGAACGTCAAACGTTATGTTGTTTTTTTATAGATAAGTGTCGAGTTCAAAAAATTGGGTCATTCACAAAGTAAATGCAAATTGAAATAAACTAAACAATGATAGTTCTTTTTTTGCCCCTCAAACAAAGCCCTACATGTACCTATTTCAAACAAAGCCCTTTTGATGATAAGACTACCTACATAAACAACAATGTATGTAACATACCTTTTACAACTGACCCCTTTATTCAAATGTTTAATCTCTTTCATTTCCAAACAACATTTGAACTCTTATACACCGTATGTTTCATTTCCAAACAACATTTCAACTCTTAAACACCGTATGCGTGTATTATGTATGAAGAAAAATGAACAAGTAATACATAAAGGAACATTTCCATTACCGTAAATACCAATTTGACTACGAAAAAAGTGGCTCCCTAGTGAAGAACAAAATCACTACAAGAAAACGGGTTGTTTTTAAAAAAGCTTATGGATAGTAAAACAAAAAAACAATACTTTAAAGCATTTTATTAATTTCAAAAAATAACTAGCATATAATCACGCAGTATTACTAAATTTATAATATACTATGAGGAAATACACACAAAATAGCGAACAATGCCGTCATTACAACATAATCAACATATATTTAATTAAAATTCAGTACTAATAGTTTACTTTGTCGTTACCCATTCGGCTAATAAACATTACCAATTTATACGTATCTCCATTAATTTCTAATATGCCTACTTATACTAATTTGTTTTAACATAGATAACGCGTTAAGCGAACAATCACTGACAGAATACAATTACAACGTTTATATAAAAATGTTCTGTTAGAACACTAGGTTATCTTGGATAGTACTAAAATAAGGGACTAGTGCGTTAGTGGATCATACGAACAATGTTCGGCTCTAGTCCACGAGGGCAGGGCTCCGCTCTGCGTCTAGCGAATACGATTATACGTCAACTATTAAAAGCGAATATCACTTGAAATAAACTGCGAATATAATATTTAGATAAAGGTATATTTTATTCCTTTTGGGACTGAAATTAAAAATGGCGATCACGAGATGAACTGGCCAGCAAACTGGCGAAGAAAACAGCAAGCGCTTGATATGACGGCCGAATACTCAATACAAATAAAACTTTTTATCCAAATATTCAATATCTATCTTGGAACTCGTACTCAGAAGTATTTTTTTTTTCTTAAAAGTGTTCTGGAAATGACAGTGACATAAAACTGAGTGACGTTTGACCATTAGACAGCATTTTCATGCTGTTACTGTCACTTTTGGCACCTGTCACACCAACGACGATGAGCGAGAAGCGAGTAGCGAGTGGCGATCTATCGCTCAAGAAACGTACAACAGATGTATTTTATAGATCCCGTCCGTGTAAACAAAAGAGATGCAGTATAGAACGAGTACTCGCAGGCAGTGTGAACACTCAGCGATCCACTATTAATATCTGTATCTCGGGATCTACATAAGTATGTATGTGTCTTGAGCGACAAAATCGCTACACGCTACTCTTTTTCTCGCCGTTGGTCGAACAGGTGCCTTTAGATAAATAGGAGCGATGGAAATACTCTCCAGAACGTGTGAAGAAGTTTGGTAAATAGACCAAAGTGGAAAGAAAAAAAAACAAAATTCTCGAATGCAGATAAACTTGTCGCAGAATAATTTAAATCGTAACAATAGCAATTTATAACAATTTATTTGTACCTACTAAGTAATGAGTCTAATGACTCAACTCATTTCGGAATCAGTTATCAAACTAACAATAGATTACTGACTTTATCAAAAAATATTATTATAAACTTGCATTTAATAATGATATCATAAGTACCGATCATGAAGAGAATACCTATGGAACTTTACCAATACCTACTTTGTAGGGGAATTTGAAATATTTTGAAAAGTCAATTAATCTCTCTCTCTCTCTAAATGTCAGAACTTCCGTCCAGGCGAGAAAGAGATAGATATACCATCAACTACAAATATTTTGACTAAAGCAAGTATTGATATTGTGAACTCTGTATAATTTTCCTTCACGGTACCGTTATACGAAATGTAATTCGAGGTCAACAGAATACAAACTTGCGACGAGTTTATTACTTATTTGCAAACAAAACAAAGGATTGGAGCACATCTATTCGCCGGTCAACAAGTTTTGTATGAGCATATTCAGGCCAGTAAGCTTAATTTCGACGGCTGACATAAATCATAAATTGAATATACTCAAGCATATTCATCACAACATATACAATATAAGTAGATTGCAAAAACTATCAGGAGTAAGAGACAAAAAATGAAAGAAAAGAGATAGAAACAGTGATCAGCCGCCCGCAGCCAGCCACATCAATTCCGTTCGACATAATGTCATAATGATAGTTGATTTTGAGCATGAAAGGATTAAAAAAGATTAAACAATATTTGTGACGATTAAAAATATTATATTGGAAAGCGGCCACATTAAACATCTTAAAGATTCCCTTGTACCTAAACATATTGCCCATTCGATAAATTTATAGTTACAAATATATAACTCAAATATTTAAAGACATCAATTTACTTATTCCAATGTACATAATTACATCTATTTAAATCACGTACGGCACAGCACTGAAATTTAATTTCTAGATACCTTTATAAACTACCAAAAAATAAGGACGTTAGGTACATTTATTTTTGACACACATATAAAAATAATACATTCTATACAATCTACGAATTCGTGGTCAAAACATCTATAAAACAATATCGAACAATAATAAATTTGAAATATAAACTATTTGAAGAGTTATAAATAATAATAATTTATAAAATAAAATTTTCCATAACTGAACTTTCTAATAAATTATAATGACATAAATTTATATAAATTTAGCTTTGAGCTGAAGCAACCACTTTTTAAGTAAAAAGCGGTTACACTTTACAACTTTTTGCAGCGACACAAATACACGATTTAATCGATTATAAACAATTGCACAAGATTCGATTTCACAACGTATTGCATGAATCGATAAACACGATTAGTGAAATAAAAGCTGACGTTAAACGTCAGCTTTTAACAAGCCAGACTGTAACAAGAACGAATCCCTGCAAAAAGTCGTAAAATGTAACCAATCATATAAGTACACATAGAGATTAAAATAGAAATCAAGTTTACTTTAAAATCGATGTTTTAACCGTCAAAGTGTACACTAACAACGAGATTAACACTAACTGGATTAATATTAATGTGACGGAATATTATGTAACGTTGAATTGTTTTACAATTTCTTTATTAAAATGTAAGAACCAGCTTTGCATCATTTGTCTATTTAATATGGCAGTCAACACAAAGATATCAAATCTGGTAATAATACAAAGAATAATGTAGCCTCAAGAATACCTAAACAATATATAATAAAAAAGAATACCTAAAACACAGAAAGTTCCAAAGAAAACGGCTGAAATTTAATTTCAAACAAGTCACAAATTCTATTAGTGCCTGTCATTTTTGACATATGTCAGACTGACGTATCAAACGTCATCAATTCCAGTAGTGGGCTATTATGTGCTATACAGACGGTTTTGAACCTTGGTGTTATAGTAATAAGACCAATAATAAACTGGCTTGGTTTATTTCTCTATATTAAATCTACCGATAAGCGTCTAGTGTATCAGAAGTTTTTGAGGTCGATATTGCTTAAAAACGAGTCTCCCAATCACAATTTTTGAATTGAATGGGACGTATATAGGTACGAGAGAAGGTTGTTTAACATCCTTACTAACGAACATTACTTAGATAAAGGACGAAGGCAGGTTGCCTGATGCGTTTAGTTAACGCTTTTTGAGATCTCATGGTAATGTTTGTGAATATGGATGTTGGAGTTTAGATAGTCACAAAATCCAAATGGACAGCCGGCTCACAGATCAACAAGGAATCCATGCACACGTACATATATATATCGTGTATCCAGTCTCGGTTGTCATTCGACCGAGATCGGTACATAGACATAGAGACTGGACTGCGCCATAACTTCACAAAACTGACAACTTTCTAGAAGACAACGAGATTATGCGGTTTTCTGTAATGTCAAAGTGACATGACATAAGCAAAAGCCTGTGACGTGGACCAATCAGATTTCTAAACAGAGACAACTACTGTTTTGTCTCTCTCACGCTTTGCAGCATGTCTTTATTATATGTTCGTAAACTTTCGCGATTTGTACACAATATAGAATTTTATAAGCTACGGGTCATCGGGTAAATATTTTAAGGCTAAAAACCTTTGTTTTATTGCCCGACGTTTCGACCGTGTTCATGTGTTTCCGTGGTCATGGGTAGACCCGTCTACCCATGACCACGGCCGTTGCAATACGGTCGAAACGTCGGGTAATAAAACAAAGGTATTTAGCCTTAAAATAAAATATTTACGCGATTAAGATCCGCAGCTTATAAAGTTCTCTAATGTGTATTTATTGCATCGTATTTAAAGCATGTATTTACTTTATATCTGAAAGGGAAGGCACAGAGTCCAGTCTCTATGGGTCTGTATACACGGCAATTTATATGTGTGTGGACTTATTTTCGTTTATTGTAGAGAGCCGATCTGTATCTATATATTTTGTAGTATAGTCTGGACAGTTCAGATTGACGTTATATCTATCAGACGTACCTATGAATGTCACGCTCGCTTGTCCTATCTTGTATGGTACCTGGTGTTCAATGCGTGATAACTGTTGAATGCAGGCAATGTGGGACCACGTGTCTGTATGGCAGTCTATAGTTCTTCACCGTTCTAGCGGCTAGACATTTAAGTGTGGTGTATTTTAATGGATTTACGATGGCGGTGAGGCTCTGTTGCGATGATTTTAGTATTTCTTCTGGCGTTTCGCCTTCGTAGTTGACTGTGTCGATGTGGGCTCCGTGCGCTAACAGCTCGCGTACTACTTCTGCTGGGCATGGGTTCAGCTGGAAATTGAAAAGAAAATTGTTGTTAGATTGATTCAGTAATAGTGTATTTTTGTTATTGTATTATTGTTTTGTCTGTTAAATTAATATATTTCTATCAACCAAAGATATAAACATGTTTGGTTTAGTCGATTGTTATTTTTTAAAATTAAATGAAATAATACACAAAACGTTATGAATAAATTGTATGAAAAAGGTTAAATGTGATATATTAGTAAGTTATATTTGCATTTCTAAAAACTACTAGTTAACTGTTATGACAGTTAAACGCGAGTCGCTCACACGACGGGGGATGGGGGTTGCAATGATACAATACAGATTAAACGAGTTAGTGGTGGCACAATGGGGTTATTGGTGGCAAACTCAACTCTGTAGGGGTATTCAAATTTTACGTAAGCAGTATTTTTCTATTTTTTTACGCCCCTATCTTCATATTTGTGAAAGTAAGCAATGCTCACACTTCCTCCTTCCATGTAATATAAACATTCGTTCTTTGTCGCACGACAGTGGGGTGGGGGGGGGGGGGTTAATTAAACAGACTTCTGATCTACAATATTTTACACAAATATTACTGATGTAATTAACATCCGGGGAATTGATAGGTGATTACGTCAGTAATATTTGTGTCCTCCCCCCCCCCCCCCAAATCATCAAAAATAAGTAAACCAATGACGCCTCCTTTGGTATTTACGTAATACTTGAACGGCCTGTCTCCATAATATATTTAAGTCTATCGAATAGATAGCAAACATTTGGTGTTCCAACAGCAACAGTTATCAGAGTGTACCCGTGACCACGACCGTTGCAACACGGTCGAAACGTCGAACCTTACATTAATGAGGAGATTAAGATCCGTAATATATTATATATATATTAGGGTGCTTAAAAAAAATTTTTTTTTTTTACTCTTTCCTTCTCAAATGTTTTTCTTGATATAAAATAAATCCTCACCAAACATGAGCCCTATAGCTCAACTCTAAGGGGTCGCTATTTTTATTTTAGTTTCCCATTTAATTAACATGAGATTTTTTTTTATTTTTTTTCTTTTGAACCACCCTAATATCTAATATATATTATATATATATATATATATTCATAAAGTAATGAGCATGCACAAATGAGGTATCGACCTTGCAGACGAGGTGCAGCGGCGTGTTGCCGTCGGCGTCGCGCGCGTCGGGCGGCGCGCCCAGCCGCAGCATGAGCGCCACGAGGTGCGCGGCGCACGGCTGCGCGTCGGCCGCGGGCGGCAGCCACGCGCGCGCGCCGCGCCCGCGGCAGCCCTCCGCCGAGCACGCCACGTGCAGCGCCGACCGACCTTGCCGCACCTGGGGGGGGGGGGGGGGCACTCTTACAACTGCCACACATGAAAGATCGGCTAACTGACATCTTTCTCCGCTTTGTTCCCTTTTTATTGCTGATCTGTTCCTATTGGTCATAGCGTGATGTTATAAAACCAATTCGGACCAGTAGTTCATGAGATTACCACGTTCAAACAAACTCTTTAGCTTTAGAATATTAGTATAGATGACCGGTTGCACGCACAAAATATTATCTGCAATGCCGATAGGCTGAAATGTCAGCCTATCAGCGAATGGGAATTGCAGCGACATGCCATACAATTGAAACTAAGCTGTGTGACCGGCATGTTTGTTTATTACAATGTCATAAATATTTCTTATGGTAATTTAGGAGGGTTTGTACCAATACAAACCCTCCTAAATTCAACTTGGTAAAACAATAGATTCCCAAAAACCATTAGCACTGGTAATCTTTTCCCTATCAAACTTACATGTCTCTCATACCCCTTGTCTTATAAAATGCACCCCCTCTCTGCTAACAGATTTATTATTAATACACTACAAATCCCATAAAGTCATACTCTCAGAGTAACTTTCAAGTTACAGACCCTTTAAAGTTTCTGTTTAATTAAAATTTTGTTCAATGTTTGTTGCTCCTTCACTCAAAAACTACTAAACGGATTTTGGTGAAACTTCACAGTACCTAACATACATAGAATATACATCAGAATAGCAAATTGGCAACAAAACGCGGGCAAAGCCGCAGTAAAAAGTTACATAAAAATACTAACCTTAATATCTAACTTAATGAGTGAGTACACAGCCTTATGAATCTTTCTAGAAACCTCTTCAGTGCAGTCCGGTTCTTCTAATAACCTGGCCATGAGCGCAGCAAGGTGCAATGATATAACTAGGACCCTCTGTAATGTACTTAGGGTTTGTTCCCTATCGATACTGAGCTTCGAATCTAAGAGTTCCATTCCTCTGTCCACTTCTGATAATGCTTTCTTGAATACTGGTTCGATGTCTTCGAATGTCACTGGTGGGACTATGCGACCTGGGAACGGTAAAAATATATATATGAAGATTCCATTCCACCAGCAATATATCTTACAGAGACGGTTTTATTTTGCAGGCCTTTATTCAAGATGATTTCTATAGTACTAGTACGCTGATTTCTATAGTACTAGTACGCTGATACAATAATTGCATTTTGAAAGATAGAAAAAATTGAAATACAGTCTCAGGAATCGAACCCGAGACTTCCGTAGCCAAACCGGGGCCAGAAGCGAACCACCTATCTGGACTATGTTACTAGATATCAAATTCTTCTATCTCTTAATGCTTACGGGTTAGGCCCCCGTAGCGCCATCTAGTCGGTAGTTAAAGAACTATCCATCCTGGAGCCTATGTGTTAAGGCTAATAAATCGTGGGTAACACCGCGGGGCACAGCTAGTTTGTCATAAATGTCAAAAAGTACACAGGACGGTCATTCGATTCGACATTAATTTCACATTTATTGTTTTTAAACTTTCGCGATTTTTATACATATTAGATATATTTCGGGACTTTATCACGTGAATTATTAATAGGGTTTGGATCGAATTGCATGGATTATGGTCACGGGTCACCACGATCGTTGCAATTCGATCGAAACGTCAGGTAAATAAAAGGCGCCTTTAATAAAAATTCACACGAATAAGTAACGAATTATACCTGATATAATTTTCAAATTTCAGTTGAAGGATGACATGTTAAAATGATAGATTATATGATTGCCTATCTCAATTACTTATCTACCGTCACTCTCTGTGCAAGTGAAGTTTCGTGTAATGTCTGACTAAATTACTAATTTATTTATTTATTTATTTATCATTACAATTTAGTATTTGTATTTGTGATTTCTTGTTGTTATTATCGGCCCCTCTCGTTTCTGCTTGGGGTAATTGCCGTATAACTCAGTGGCCATCTTGGCAAGTGTCGGACCTCTCAACTGTTTGTGAAGTGTGTTTGCAGTGGCGCCAAGTGACTTTAAATCAAACTTGAAAAATTGCTTTAGAACATTTACACAAAGTGAATCGGTGCCGTGGGCTCGATCCCGAGACCCGCTGCGTGCGGAGCCGCGGTTGGTTCAGCTGCGCCACCGTGACTCGTGCCGGCGTTGCGAATTTACTGACTACATTAAGAGTTCGATATCAACATTGAATAATATATTTTATTTTTGCTTTTATTTGCCTTGGTTGCTTGAATCTTAGACAACAAAGCCTGCAATGAATTGTCACGGATGTACGAATGTACTTATCGAAAACAACTATTTGAAATGCAATAATTGCGGCTCCAAGTACTGCTACAATTGCCTCAATATTACTGCTGAGTCGAGTAAACAACTATAATAGTCTCGGCGAACCTTGATCCCTATGACACTGACAGTTATTCCCACGACACAACCTTGTAGTAGCGTCACCGTTATATTATAATCGAATTGGCGGTGTCTAAAAATGATATTTATTAATTTTAGGCAGATATATGCAATTACAATAATATCCCGTTAGAATTATAATAATTATTAACACTCACAAGAAATTATCTCAATCAGACTTTACGTTGACGTCCTGCAAAAGTTACTCCGTTTGGAAGATATCGACTAGTGCGGAAAAGTATCGATAAACAAATATCGAAAATGGAAACGAGTGTACAAAATACATCAATAGAGTACCTACGCTCTTAGTGTCAGATTTATAATCATTTAAGTTGTTTGCGATAATAAAATAAAGGAGATTTAACAAATTTATTGTATATACCTACTCAAATAAAACAAAAGCGGTTTATTTATGATTTTTTAATATACATTAATCTGAATCTGACAATGATGTCACCGATTGCGTCTCAGACTCGGAATCCGAACTGCAGCTGCTTTCTCCTATGTTTATTAAAAACGGCTGGTCTACTATATTGTCGTATCGCACGTCTCGATTCCAATCATCTAAGCATAGTTTTTTCGTCTTTTCAACCACTTTCCTCCAATTGTCCGGAGTCACTTGACTACATGCCTCTGGTAGCAACGTAAGCATTTTATTAGCTGTGAATGGCGGAGTGGTGTTAAGCCTGGCTGCACAACCTGAAACAATAATGGTTTAGATTGAAAATGATGCAAAGTCAAAGAGCGAGATCGGGGTAAGTACATTTACTTTAAATAGTACTAGCCGACTAGACAGTCACCAGTGACCTAAATAAAAACATGTTAAAATAAATACAAATCAACCCACCTTTGATCTGCGCCCATATCATTTCGATTGCATTATATTGGCAGTGGTAGGGCGGTAGCCGAATCACGGTGTGCCCTTTTGATTTTGCCATCTCATCCAAGAAATATTTCTTCTTTGTTTGCTGTTTATGAAGGTTCAACAATCTAACTAATTCCTTTTTCAGCATTTGAGTATTAGCTGCCACACCATTGTTTTGCAGCCACTCTATTATTTCGCCTTTATTGTTGTTCGCGGTAGGCGCTTTATTAATTTGCACAGAGTGGTATGGGGCGTTGTCCATTAAAATGTAGTGGGGCTCGTTTAAATTGTCTAATAGTTTTGTGAACCATTTCTTGAAATTCTCAAAATTCATCTCTTCGTGATAATCACTTGTTTTCACGGATTTGAAGGCCCACAAGCAGTTAGGTACAAAACCTTTGGCTGTGCCAGCGTGGCAGATAATCAAACGCTGGCCCTTGCCTTCTGGTGCTTTGGTACAGGATTTCTCTGTGTCGTCTGTCCATGTTTTGGAGACTGAGTGATTGGCGTTGAGCCACGTTTCGTCCAGATAAACCACCTTGTCCCAGTTCTCGATGTTTTTTATTTGTCGTAGAAAATCACACCTCATCAATCCAATGTCCTTCCGCTCCATTATCACTTTTCTTTTGTCACACTTCCCATAACGAAATCCACATTTTTTTATAACCTGTCTGAGAGAAGTGAATCCACCTTTAAATAAATCAACCGATTTCAGCGACGCTAATAATTTTGTGCAAGTCGGCAGTTCACCTCGAAAATAATAGCCGTAAATATGGTTTCGTATCGCTGCCATGTCGAAATCATCGGGGTTAGTTACGGGTCGTGCCCTATTATGTTTTTTCTTCTTTGGAGTTGATAGTTTGTTCTCCTCCATCGACGATTCGCCGAACTTCTCCTTTGTAATTCGGGAAACGGTAGCTTTGCCAATTCCCAAAGCATCAGCAACACGGTCGCGTACGTTGTCAAGTGGCAACAAAGGTCCGCCATTTTGTAGTTCGCGAGCAAAATAGTCACGCAAGCGTACAACAAACTCCCGCGTTTCACTGTTGAGTACAGTTTTTCTCAGTCTTTTCGGCATTTTGAAACACCAACAAAAACAAAACAGCAACAATAACAAAAACAGAAAACAACAATAGTAACAAACAAAGGATTCCGATGACACAACAAAACACGTGGCGCATACAAGACTCGTACTGGCGTAGTGAACTGACACTTGACAGTACTAGCGTAGTGACAGATCAGATAGTGTTGCTATAACTAAAATTTTAATTCACATTAAAATTATACAGTCCGACCATGTTACCTCTGCATCGGAATATTGGCAACCCCATATACAAATACACGGATACTTGTAAATATAACAAGCATTATAATTATAGTAATGTAGATTATATTTTAAAAACATGTTTATCGATGTGGCTGAATGCAAGTCACGCCTTTGCCTATAAAAAGTTGCGATATATCGACACGACCCGTCACTAGTATGAACTGTCATAGGGATCAAGGTTCGCCGAGCTGATTATAAGTGCTCATCAATTGGCTTCGCTCAATTGTCCTTCTTGTTTAAATGTAACTAGGCGAAAAAAATCTAGACGATACCCGTACGACTCGCAAATATCAATCGCCAAACGCCTCTTTGAATTCTTCATTCACCCAAGTAACAGGGGAGACACATGTTGCTATGAATACTCCTGCAGGCGCCGGCCAAATCAACGACCCTGTCTCTCTTGAAAGCATTAGCAAACTCATGGATCAAAAACTTGCCTTAAACTCCACATTTATGTTGAATCTACGTGCTGCGCTCAGAAAAGACATGGAGGATATGGTTGCCACAGAAGTTGGACGCGCTATTGAATCTTTGAAGACTGACTTCACGGCAACGACTGACTTCATTACTTTAAAACAGAGGGATATCAGGACCAATATTACTGATCAAAGTGACAGGATAAAACAACTCGAGTCCCAGCTTTCTCATTCTCGTAATACATTAACGAAAATACAAAGTCGTATATCAACCATGGAAAAACTATCACGCGACTTAAATCTTGAGATACATGAAATACCAGAAAGTAAAAATGAGAACCTAATGGCATTATTTAAGAAGCTTTGCGAGTGTCTGCATGTTTCGATCTCCGACAGTGATATTAGGGCTTGTCGTCGAGTTGCAAAAATGAACACTGCGTCTAAAAGACCTCGAAATATCCTTGTGACACTTTCATCGCAGCGCCTCCGTGATGTTCTATTGTCAGCGGTAACACGCTTCAATAAATCTCATTCTGAGGATAAATTGTCTACAACACACATTGGTGTAAGCGGCTCAAACAACAGAATATTTTTGTCTGAACATTTGTCTCCTGAAGCTAAGGAAATACATAGTGCTGCGCGAAAGTTTTGCAAAGAAATGAACTTTAAATTTGTCTGGGTGCGTTATGGACAAATCTATATCCGTAAGGACGAAACGAATCCTGCCATTTTGGTAAAAAATGTTGATATGCTTAAAAACTTACATTAGCCTTTACTTTATTTGTCAAATAAACATTGTATTCAGTTTACTTTTTAAAATGCTCAACATTTATTATCAAAATGTAAACAGAATACGAAGTAAATTATCGCAATTTAGTTTAAACTTGTTAAATTCTAATTTTGATATCATATGCTTAACTGAGACAAATTTGAACAATAGTGTATATGATGGTGAGATTGTTGATGCTCGCTACAACGTTTTTAGACGGGATCGTGAGGATACTTTCTCAGCCAAAACAGAGGGAGGGGGAGTCTTAATAGCTGTGCAAAAGAAATTTCGTGTAATCCGCCAAGTATCATGGGACAGTAAATTGGAGGATGTCTGGATTACTATTATTCCTAACTCTAATGACGCACCTCATCTTAATGTCTGTGCTTGTTATTTGCCACCCGATCTTAGCAATGTTAACTTGGAATATTTTTACTCACACTGTCAAAATATAATGCTTACTGCTCGAGCATCTGATAATTTCTTACTAGTGGCTGACTTTTGCAATGCCTCAAATGATTTTTGCCAGGTATCGATGATTTCGTCTACACAGAATAGAAAGCTTCATATGTTGAACGAACTATTACATGTATGCAATCTAAAGCAATTCAATACCATTACGAACACGAATGGTCGCTTGTTAGACTTAGTTCTCTCAAACTCTGTCTCTGTTACTGTCGATAGAACTCTCGAACTGAGTCTATTAGATAAACACCATCCTGCTATTGTCATAGATATCTCATTTCATATCTCAAAGGGACTTCAACGGCGCAACACTGAGTTAATAAATTTTAATAAATGTAACCTTGAAAAAATTAAAGATGAATTGAAATCCATAAATTGGCATCATAGTTTTTCCTCTAATGACATTGACGATTGTACGGACGCTTTTTATAATATAGTATTTGATATAATTAAAAGGAACACACCAACTACATGTATTAAATCGTCTTCTTATCCTATTTGGTTCAGCAAGTCCCTAATTAAGTGCAACGCAGAAAAAAATAAATACCACAAATTGTTTAAAAAATACGGAAATCCCCGCGACTATGATGTTTTTAACTTACTTAGGAGTAGGTGTAAAACTCTTATTAAGGTATGTTATGATAAATATGTTTTAGCCACTGAAATTTCTCTAAAAAATAACATTAAATCTTTTTGGCGATTTGTAAATAATCGAAAAAGTCATGTTTCGATCCCATCTACTATGACTTATGATAAAACTTCATCGTCTAGTGGTCAAGAGATCTGTAATCTTTTTTCTTGCTACTTTGGGTCAGTATTTGATCATAATTCTAAGACCTGTAGCAGTAATAATATGGAATCAGATACTGTTTATGGGAACTGTCTGAGCTCTTTATCTAATATCTCAATTGAAAAGAGGGATATTTTAATTAAAATAAAAAAACTAGATATTACAAAGGGAGCTGGGCCAGACCTTATACCGCCTTCATTTATTAGGTGTTGTGCTGATGAACTATCACTTCCCCTTTGTATATTTTTTAATAAATCGCTAACTAGTGGCACTTTTCCCATGCGATGGAAAACTGCACATATAATACCTATACACAAAAACGGTGATAAATCAAAATGTGAAAATTATAGGCCGATTAGCATTCTATCTTGTTTTGCCAAATTGTTTGAATCTGTAGTATATAGTAATTTGTACAGTCACTTCAAACCAATTATTTCTGACAAACAACACGGGTTTGTTAAGAGCCGGTCAACAGTCACCAATCTTCTTGAATACAAAAATTATCTATGTCAGGCTTTTGCAGTGGGTGGCCAGGTAGACTCAGTGTACACTGATTTTTCGAAAGCCTTCGACAAAGTCAATCATGAATTGCTTTGTCGAAAATTGCTGGCATACGGTATCCATGGGAACTTGTATCGATGGGTTTGCTCATACTTAGACAGCAGAACACAATTGGTTGCACTAAAGGGCTACTTTTCTTCTCCTACAGTTATTACATCAGGTGTTCCTCAAGGATCCCATTTAGGACCCTTATTGTTTGTAGTATTTATCAATGACCTAATACAACATCTGTCTTGTAACTGTCTTTTGTATGCCGACGATTTAAAAATTTTCAAAATAATTGTAACTCCAGAAGACTGTTTGTCTTTACAGGAAGATATAAACAGTGTGTCAAAGTGGTGTAATAATAATTAGTATGTACTTAAACATCAATAAGTGCTCTATAATATCGTTCACTAACAAACGTAATAAAATAGTATGTGACTATAATATTGAAGGGCAAGTAGTGAAACGACTACAAGTTGTCAAAGACTTAGGTGTTCTGTTTGATGAAAAGCTTTCATTTCGTGATCACTATAGTCACATAATATCTAAAGCTAACCAACTCCTAGGCTTTGTCTTGAGAACTACAAAAGATTTTAGGATACCCCACAGTACACTGTACCTATACTTTTCCCTGGTCAGGAGTATATTGGAATATGCTAGTCCTATATGGTCACCAAACTACAGGGTTCATATCAATGAAATCGAACGCATTCAAAAAAAAATGCTTAGAATAATTTGCTATCGCCAAAATCCTGGTCGCTCTAATTTAGGCTATGAAGACAGACTAAATAAATTTAAAATTGTAACCCTTGAATCAAGACGAATTTATTTTGACTTAATTTTACTCTCTCATGTAAGTTTTAATGTTAAATTTAGTGCTCGCAGGTCCAATGATACTAATTTATTTGCCCTACAAATTTACAAAAACAATATATCGTATTTCAACCCATTAACGAGAATGGCCCGGCAATATAACGACATTGCAAAAACTAACAAATTCATAGACATATTTGACAGCTTAAACAAATTTGTTAAAAATATGAAAGACATCCTCCATAACAGTTCGAACTGTTATGCTTTAGACCACAGTGAAGGTACCTAAGATGTGCTAATCACTGACCTCAATGTTATGAGCTTGTTTTATTGTTAAAAAATTTTACTTTTGCAGTATGTACATATGTTACGTTATGATCTAGATCAGATTTAAGAAACTTTGTAACTTAGTTTTATTTTACGATTGTAATGTGTTTTGTGCATCTAAATAAATAAATAAATAAATAAATACTATGGTGTGGTGTGTCTTGCAGCATGCAATATTATTATGCATGAAGATGGTACACTAAAAATATATGCTTAACTAGAGCTAAAACACGTGCAATTATTAAATTTTTCTATTACAACTTATCTTTTAGATACTGATCGACAGAGTAATAGCACTTTGCTATCAAAAGTCCCTCGTGACGAGTTTAAGCAACCCTCATCATGTATTGCTTTATAAAATAAAATATACCTCTGAGTGGCGGACGTGCTCGTTCAGCCAACATGTATGAGAACAGCTCCGCGAAACTGTACAGACTGGACTGGGTGAGCGGAGACAACGGGGGGAGCACGGCTCGTTGCATATCTGCAAATAATTAAAATAAATGTTATTAAAAAAAGGCAGAAGTATCATTGAAATTTTGACAGAATTTCTTTCGGATTATTGATATGTTAAGTTCATACTTAACATATCAATAATCCAAAAGAAATTCTGTATTATAAACCCTATATTATAGGTAGTATTTCGGAGTGGGGGATGATCAACTTGTTTGTGCCTGGGTACACCAAGACAGGCATGTATTATTAGCCTCCTAACTTATGTCGGTTACGGCGGCCCATCTCATGCACAAGTGTATGCGCAGACACAAGCGCACTCTCTATTCTCTCACTCTCATGGAGCACGGAGAGTTGTAACAATATTCGAAAACGATGACTCATCTATGGACCGACAGTGGTGACGTTGCTTAACCTCGCAGATATCTCGATCTGCTCGCTCGCCACTATAAGTAAGATGTAATATAAGAGTGTAGGTAGTGAAGCAGTAACTCACCGAGCGCGTGGTGCCACAGCTGGCGGCAGCGCGCGAAGCGGCCCGCGTCCGCGTACACGGCGCCGCGGTAGCGCACGTAGTACGACGTGTCGGGGTGCGCAGGACCTGACGACCACACAACAACACACGCTTTACATAAATTCCTGGACTGACGGTAGAAAACCACCTAAGGGTGAGTTTTCACTCACGCGGAGCGGGACATAATGGAGCGAATGCGAACCCTCAATTGCCCAATCAACAGTGGTCAAAATCATATCCACGATTATTTTGAGCACTCTCATTTATCAATTCACAGTCCATTCCACTCCGCGTCTGTGAAAACACACCCTAAGCCCTAAAAGGACCATCTAAGTCCTCATGTTTTTTATTTATTTAAAACTTTATACACCACATTGTGCAGACGCGTACTCAATGCTAAAAGCATTCTTTGCTAGTCTACGGGGGGATATAAAAATTAAATGTTTAGGTTGGATCCTCAGCGGAGTCAAAGTCAAGTAATATGACAATTGAACGCACTGATTGAGTTAAAATTTGGCACGCAGATAATATAATTATTATAACAAAAATGGATTTAAAAAAAAAAAATTGCTACAAGGGTGAAACAGGGATTCAAACTTGAAGCAAACGAAGCAAAAGGGAACTAGAATGCTAGCATTCTAGTTTATCAACCAAAGCACGAAGCCTCGATCAAATAACTCGAATTTATAGGTTACACAATACCAGGTTGAATCATCTAAAACTAGTCCTCACCTAAAATTCTTTCTCTAATGACTAAAGCTTGCATTCTCATAGCATCGGGGTCGGCAAGTATTTCTTCAAGTTGTTGCGCGTTGCTGGGCTCCACGGCGTAGTCATACGCCTCTATGCGGGGGATGTCTTTGGGTTTTGGGATCGGCTCGCTTCCATCCGCCGGGAACCTGATACAAAAGTAATAAACAGATTGATACTCATTCTACTACTTATATTTTCACTATATACTACTACAGTTGTCTCTACTTAAGTTGGTCGAATTGAACTTGGCGACAAGTGGTTGCGCAGATGCAATTTTTGGAAGTAAATGGTGACATGAAGGGGAGAGGGGCGGGGGTGGTAACTAAACCAAGAGAATTAGAGAAGCTATTACGCATTACATTGTCATAGTTAGTATGACTACCTATGTTTCTTGTAGTTATTTTCATCATCATCAGCCTATCGCAGTCCACTGCTGGACATAGGCCTCTCCAATTGCACGCCACTTTGTTCTATCTTCGGCTTCTAGCCTCCAGCTCCTGCCAGTCGTTTTGCGTAAATCATCACTCCAGCTGGCCTGAGGTCGTACTACACTATGTTTGCCGAGCCGCGGTCTCCACTCAAGAACTCGTTTACCCCAACGGTTGTCGGTTCTATGGCCAGCCCACTGCCACTGCAGCTTACTAATCCGGTGGGCTATGTCGATAACTTTGGTTCTCACCTCATTTCTGATTTTGTCCCTAAGAGAAACTCCGAGCATAGCCCTTTTCATAGCCCACTGAGCGACTTTGAACTTGTGAACCAGGCGTACCGTCAGTGTCCTCGTTTCGGCTCCGTATGTCATGACGGGTAGGACGCACTGATTAAAGACTTTAGTCTTTAGACATTGTGGGATCGACGATGAGAAGACTTGACGTAGCTTACCAAACGCTGCCCAACCCAACCGAATTCTCCTGTTCACCTCGTCCTCGAAGTTGTTTCTACCTATCTGCAATGACTGCTCCAGGTACACATATTTTTGAACAACTTCGAGAACAGCGCCGTGCACCGCTGTCGGTTCCGGTAGTACATGTTCATTAAACATGACCTTGGTTTTATCCAAGTTCATCCGTAGGCCGATGCGTGCAGAGGAGTCAGCCAGGTCATTCAGCATCCGTTGCAGGTCCTGCAGCGTTTCCGCCATGAAGACAATATCATCTGCAAATCGCAAGTGAGAGATGTATTCACCATTGATGTTGATGCCCCGCCCTTTCCAGTGCAGCGTCTTGTGCACAGTTTCGGGGAAATAACGTCCCCTTGCCTCACTCCTCGATGCAATGGTATAGGTTTTGTTTGCTGATTCTGTACTTGGACGGACATGGTAGCGGCTTCGTAGAGACATCTAATCACTTGAATATATCGCCAATCTGCTTGACATCGCTGCAGAGACTCCAGAACGGACCAGATTTCAATCGAGTCAAAGGCCTTCTCATAGTCCACGAATGCTAGACACAGGGGCTGATTATACTCCTGGGTCTTTTGTATAATCTGCCGCACTGTGTGGATGTGGTCTATGGTGCCATATCCGCTCCGAAATCCGAGTTCCGGTGGGTGGGATTCGTCAAGTCTTCGTGCAAGGCGGTTCGTGATGACTCTTGAGAACAGCTTATAGGCGTGGCTTAGAAGAGAAATAGGTCGGTAGTTCTTCAGCCGGGTCTTATCTCCTTTTTTGAAGAACAAGACGACTACACTTCTACTCCACGCACGGAAAGGTAAGGCAAATGTAGTAAAACTCACCTATCGTCCATGGCTCGTTTCCATAAAGCGAGAGCACCGACCATATCCCTTCTTTTGTCTACGTATGTGGCACCTAATAGTTCTAACGCGTCGATACGCTGTTGTCTCGTCACCAGTCCATATTCTATGTTGATTAGGTGTTCTACTATGTGTGTGTGGCCCGTCACTGATGCCGCTAGTAGTGGTGTCATGCCTAAAAAAAAAATTTATATGTCATAAGTACAATATTCTAAAATTGCCAATGATATTTTTACTACGATTCCACTAACACGGAGCGGAAGTGAGTGGAGCGGATCGTAAATTGAATATAATCCTAGGTATGGAGCCTGTGATTGGTCAATTGTAAGTCCGCTTATGGAAACGCTCCCTAAGGGTAACTCACTGGCGAGGCGAGGCATGCATAAGACGGACGTGAATTGAAAAATGTGATGTGTGAGATGTTATCCTCGTCTCATATTCGGTGTGGAAGGTCTGGATAGGCGGGGATGCCTCGCCTATCCAGATCTTCCACACTGAATATTAAAAATATCATAAAAAATAAATCTATCTCGACCCCATTCTCACCTCACCTATCAGAAATCACCTTTATACTCATGACTTAAGCCTGTTTATGTACTGACTACGCTTCGTATGCTCTCTACACACATAGAAGACAGTAATCTCGAAAGAAACTTCTGCCAACCACAAATTTCTAATTCAATTTATGCTAAATTACATAAAAATCGCCCGCAGTGAAAATTAAATATATAATATAACATAAATCAACTTGGTAAGCTCACCATATGAATCAACATCCATGGTCGCTCCATGTCCCAACAACATTTTCAGTATATGCAATGATCCACTCTCAGCACAATCATGCAGCGCTGTGTTTCCTTTGACGCTCTTCCTGTTAACATCAGCGTTTAAAGATAGCAGGTACTTCGCGATTCTGATGTGACCTTTGTAGCATGCTATCATTAAGCATGTGTGCCCGTGACGATTTGCTATTTCTATGTCTGTAATTAAGAGGAAAAATGTTTCAGAAAGATGTTACCTTAGGACCTAGGTATTCTTTTTATGACTTAGAAAAGGGAAGGTACGAACTTTCTCGTCTCAAACTCTTCGAACTCATCGAAAATACACATTGCTAGCTGGTACATCCATAAAACAGCTCCTTGTACGTGTTACCTAATTGTCATTCGTTTATGCTAACTAGCGTGCCTGTATCTGAATTTGTTTTATGGCATGCAACAATCATGCTCACTCTTGTTTGCCATGTGTATCTTTTCCCATAAACAATTTTTTTCATCAAAATCAATTTCAAAGATACATATCGATAATGTTGAATATAAAATCAACATCATGAAACGATTCATATGTTTTATAAGTGAAAACCAAAAGAAAACATTAAGTTCCTCCATAATAGAAATCGATTTAAATTGAGAGAAATTAGTGGAAATAAGGCTTAACTCACCAGCACCATTTTCGACTAGGTATTTGACAATATCGTGGTGTCCGTCGAAGCATGCCGCCCTGAGGGGCGTGCTGTGTGTCCGTGTGGTAGAGTTGACGTTGGCACCGGCTCGCACCAGCAGTTTGACAAGGGGCAAGTGGCCGGCGGCCGCGGCGCACCATAGTGGAGGCGCGCCTTCTATTGTTTCACCGTCGAACGTCACTGGAACGAGATAAGATTAATTATACTATTGATTACATTAAGATTAGGCTTACACTGCAAGGAAAAAATTTAGTGCTTTTATTTTCGTAATTCTGAACATGGAATCATATAGATGTATTCGCTATTTGGTTTACGGATATAAACTACGCAGAGAAATTTCGCAGCGCGGGATATACGTTAAAAAAATCTTCGTAACGTTGAACATAGAACTGTGAAGTTGTCCCTAGGTGTTGATTTTCGCAACTTTGATAAAATGATACTGCGAAATTCAATCACAGGTTAGATATTGGGCTTTTACTACCAAATTCAGTATATCACCTCAAATCTAACTGCCGACTACTGTTGAGTAGGATTCCCAATATAATGACATTATATTGGGAATCCTATAATCTATAATAAATAAATCTGAAGACTATTACATACATTGTATGTAATAGTCTTCAGATTTATTTGAAGATTTTAGATAGCAGGAGATGCCGTGTGGTGCCGGCTTAAGAATAGCACCACCCCATCTCTTCCCGTGGGTGTCGTCAAGGCGACTCAGGGATTTTACTCCGGAGGACGGGCAGCAGCGTCCTCTGCGTACTTATAGCCTTACTGCGATCGCCAACCCGCTCGCCAAGCGTGGCGATTATGGCAATTACCCCCAGGATCTAAATACCAGTAGGTTCTACTGAGGAGACCCGTGCCCAGCAGTGGGCCATCATATGGGTTGATATGTATGTATGTATATGTAGATAGCAGGAGAGTACTTGATAACGTTCAAAATACATTTTCACCTGAATTTCCTATCTCTACATAGAAGAAGAGAAAGTGATCTATTATTCGCTGTACTTACTCCGATATCTAGCCACTTTGTCTACCTATAGATGATTTTATTTTGGATCTAACATATTGCCCTATTTCTAAAAGGCCGTGCCCTTGCTTAATCCAATATATTTCATAAACACGAATACCTTGCGTGAGCTCACAATTTATCGTCAATAACTCAACGGGACATTGTCTAAACATTACAAATATAGTACAATATGTTTGTAATGTCAGTGTCAGAAATATTACGTTCAGGCTGTAATCATAAACAAATAAACATGCCGACCTTGTTCACTAAACATTTCGGTTCCGTATACAAATGTATTTATCTTTCCTAAAGTAAATATCCTACAAGCGAAGAGAGCACTTAGAATTTCACACCTTGGAAAATCGTTATCGTTTTGTACAGCACAGATACAGAGGTACTTCCTTTCACGACTATTCAAGATGCGGAATAAGTCTTTCGCAATATTTTTGCAAAAAGTCTTCAAAAGAAAGTAGCAAGTATGTTTAAAGGTCAAGATTCTAGAGTTACAAGGTTTTTACGGACTCCAAACGTAGTAAGTGGCACTTGGTATTAAAAACATTTTACTTTTTTTAAGAAGTAATCGCGCAAGTTCTGCTCTTATGAGTGTTACGTAAGACCTAATCTTTAAAAACAAACGACAAAGTTAGTCCCATTCACTTCGAAATTTATTGCCCATAGAAAAACAGGTCGTTAAGCATTAGGTATGCTGTACATGCTGTACGCCAATAGGTGATGGTACCTGTTTCATTAACAAGAGCCTCCGTACAGTATTGTGAGGCAATAAAGCGTCTTGGAGCTAAAATACTAAATGGATGGTGCTTAAAAGAGTAGTATATCTGTATATGTTTGACAGGCATTTGATACTACCATTACAGTTTTCTATTAAATTGCATTAGTAAAAGAAAGTTATTAGTGTATGTACTATGAATGTAATGGAATCTTTCAACTCAATTTTCACCCACTTAATGTCGTCGGGAATAACTTGAAATTTGGACACTACGGCAGCCATTACACGTTCAATCTAGATCGAGATCCCGTGATCGTGATCAGTGATCCAGATTGACTGCGTAACGTGTTGGATCGACGGATCGTGACATGTTACAACTAGCCGTATCAAGATGTATCAATCTATAGCGATCTGCGACCTTGATCAAATCAGGGGCGGATCCAGGATCATGTTCTATTTTGACCCAACACCGGCCAAATGTGAGTAGTTTTGCCCGTCAACTCTTACCAAATGTATAGCGAACACTTGAAAATTGAGAGTCTGGTTGCCCCTCTTGGATCCGCGCCTGGATCAAATCACGATCAGGATTGAGCGTGTAATGGCTGCCTTAGATGCGATTGACTACAAAAATCCAAAGCGGTCGTTTTGAAAAGTAAATAGGTGTCCTAAAGGATGCCAATTACTAATGCAGCAATTTCAGAATTATAGTTTGCCATATACATTTTTTGATGATATAGCTTTATTAATTTATCAGTGAAAACTAGATGACGTTATTTGGATTAAAAAATAAAAGTAAATATGCCTTTATCCAAACAGTACGCAATCTTTGCACCAACATTTTGTATAAACCCTTTCAGTAGTTTAGGCGTTTTGACGTTAGAGCGAAAGACAGAACAATTTCCACATAATATTCGTATTGGAACCATTCTTAGAGAAATAGTCACGGACCTATAATTAGTAGCCACAAAATTACATAATAAAACCCGCTGAACGATTTGAGTCAAACAATAGGTGCCTAGACTGAGTTAATGTGGCTTCAGGCCAAAGTACTGACGTAAATGGATAACGATTACGACAACCCAGCAAGTCCAGCAACAATATCAAAAAAGGAAATTATAAACAAATTATTGGAAGAACAAGTTATTAACGAGGTCGCGATTGACCGACACGTTATGTCGACAAATCAATGTTGGCGTAATGTTTTACCGACAGTCATCGGTGACCTGATGCCAACACCGACACCAACAAACAAAACAATAGATGCTATTGTGAAATGTTTTCAAAGTTAAAACCGAGCTTTGTTTCTGACATGCTCAAGAACATATTCCTGTCCTGTCATTAATATTAAGTATTTTAAGGTCAAAAATGTTTCACGAACCAGTATCATTGCAATTATGAAGACAAATCAATGTCGGCTTAATGTTTTCACCTACAGTTACTAGTGACCTGATGCCAACGCCGACACCAGCAAACAAAACAATAGATGCTATTGTGAAACAAGTAATTTCAAAGTTAAAATCGAGGTTTGTTTATGAAATGCTCAAGAACATACTCTTGTCGTGTCATTAATATGATATTGGATATTCTTACTGTGGTTAACAAGTGCTTTTTTGCTCAACTTTCTTCAGCAGTCTCCGAAAACTATGAACGAATGACATTCGATTCGGAAAAGAATGTAGATGTTTTTTGAAGATAATCAAATTTCGCTCGCAAAAATTGCAGATATTACAGACAAATAAAATAAAAATTAAAAAAGAGTTTATTTTTTTACAATCTCAAAATTATAGTTTTTGTTATAGCGGGCGTGTCTTGCGCAAGCCAGATATCCTGTTTCCGGTCGTATTTTCACTCCTCCGAGAAAATTATAAATATTAGCCCTGCAGTTACGCGAGATATAGGTAATGTTTTTTAGGAAATTTCCTTTTCTTTAAGAATCTTCTTTCAAATTTGAAAAATTTTAAGTAGTTACTGAACCAGAATCGTTGCAGGGAACATGCTTTAACAAATTAAATAATACAATACATTTTTTGCTTTCATTAAGAATGTGAAGTCTGGGTGATGAATTTGTTATAAATTGTGACAAGAATTGAATTGTAAATATACATGTTGAAAAATAAATATTACTAATGTTATAATAAAAATAAAATAAAATAAAATAAAATAAAATAAGCCTTTATTGCTGAGTTTACAAGTTAAATACCTTAATTAATTTTAATTCTTATGTATCACTATGGATCGTTACTTTTCCCCAGCTTGTCCTTCGACATAGGCCTCCTCTAAAGATTTCCACTTATCCCTGTCCCTCGCGATTCTCATCCATTCTGGACCAGCAGTTCTCTTTAATTCATCTTCCCAGCGTTTTGGTTGTCGCCCTTTGCTCCTTTTCCCATCTCTGGGGTACCATTCTGATATTGTTTTTGTCCATTTCCTATTCCTCTCTCTTAACATATGTCCTGCCCATTGCCATTTTATTGTTTTGCATATTTTGCCCGCATCTTTAAATTTAGTTATTTTTTTAATATTTTCTAATCTTACCCTATCACGTCTTTTTACCCCAATTACACTTCTTTCTATTCCATTTTGGCATACATTTATTTTCCTAGTTAGTTTTTCCGTTAATGTCCATGTTTGGCATCCATATGTTAAACATGGCAAAATGCACATGTTATATACTTTCCTTTTCTGTTTTGTTGGCATGTCTTGATTTTTCATGATTTCGCTTAGAGACCAATATCTTTTCCAAGTATTGGCTATCCTTCTATCGATTTCCTTTTGCATAGTATCACTTGGCGATATTAACTGTCCGAGGTATAAGTATTCTTCTACATAATTAATTTCCTCCATGTTAACTCTGATGTTATAGGTTTGTGAACCGTTAGTCATAATTTTTGTTTTATTTGTGTTCATTGAAAGTCCTGTTTTCGCGCTTTCATCAGATAATTGTTGTAACATTTGCTCTAGCCTTTTCGGGCACTCGGAAAATAGGATAAGATCATCTGCAAAACGCAGGTGGTTTAAAGTTTCCCCGTTTATGTTAAGTCCATTTTTGTCCCAATCCAGATTTCTAAATACCATTTCCAGGGTTGCCGAAAATAGTTTGGGTGAGACGGGGTCACCCTGCCGGACACCTCTCTCAATGGGGAACTCCTCTCCTGTTGTTTCCAGCCTGACTTGTCCTTTGCTGTTTGAGTAGATATTTTTAAGTATTTGTATATATTTTCTTTGTATTCCTTGCATATGTAGTGCTTCCCAGATAGAATCATGTTCCAATGAGTCGAAAGCCTTATTATAATCTACAAATCCTAGATAATAGATTTTATTGTATTCTTTGTATTTCTGTAGAACTTGCCTCAGTACATGTATATGATCTACGGTTGAATATTTGCTTCGGAAGCCAGCCTGCTCTTTTGGTTGATTGAAGTCAAGTGTTGGCGTGATTCGAGATAGAAGTATTTTAGAAAAAACTTTATAAATATTGGACATCAGACTGATTGGTCTATAATTACCTATTTCACCTTTATCTCCCTTTTTATGTAGCAGTATTATTGTGGATGTGGTCCAATCGGCCGGGATAGTTTCAGTGTCTATAATTTCATTGAATAAGTCCGTTAATATGGGAGCAATCACCGGTGCGGTCGTTGTTAATATTTCGTTAGTTATCTGATCGGTTCCAGGTGTCTTACCTTTTTTTTGCGTATTGATTGCTCTCATTGTTTCTTGCAGTAGTATTTTTGGTATTAGCTCATCCTCTGTTTCGATACTTTGACTAGTCTTTAATTTGGGTTTCTTGCTTTTGTATTGGTTTCGGTAATAGTCTGTAGCTACTTTTATTATCTCATGTCTTTTGTTTGTATACTTTCCGTCTTGATTCTTAGCTTGTAGCATCCAATCCTTTTTGATGTTTAACTCTTTTAGAGCCTTTTTAATTCCGCCGGTTTTCTCAATGTGTTTTTTCAATGTTTCTTGCCTTTTTACTTTCATATCTTTCCTCATATTTTCATTAATCTTTTTGCTGATTGCAGATATTTTTGAGCGGTAATCTGTATTTTCCTTTCTTCGTATTAGTTCTTTTCTTTCCTGTAGCAGCTGATATGTCTCATTAGAAATCATCTTATTCTTATTCTTCTCTGAGTTTATTTTCTTTGTTTCTATTGTTAACAAGTTTATGAATTTGTCATACCTTGCCTGAATTGGTTGTGTACTTTCTTCTTCTTTTTTAATTAGAGCTTGTAGGTTAGTCATAAGTTGGTCACTGTTACCGGTGCATACTATGGCTGTTTTCCTGTCCTGAAATTTTCTATTATTTTTAATAGGTGCACCTGTTAGCTGGGCGCGTACCATTTTGTGGTCCGAATGAAAATTTAAGTTGTGTATAACCGATACATCTTGAAAGTTCTTGGGCTTGTTGGTCATGATAAAGTCAATTTCATTCTTATATAGTCCATTTGGGGAGATCCATGTCCATTTCTTAGTTTCTTTTTTCTTATAGAAACTATTGAGAATGCTTAATTTATTTTCTAAAGCGAAAGTGATCAATCTGTCTCCATTTTTGCTTCTTTTACCATATCCATATTTTCCCACTGTATGCTCTTCTCCATAACTATTACACTGACCTATTTGTCCATTGAAATCACCCATTACGATAATGTTTTTATGCGCGTTTTGTATAGTTGTCTGTAAGTCTTCGTAGAATTTGTTGATTTCTTTTTTATTTTCTTTTTTGTTTGATTCTATTGGTGAGTATGCTTGTATAATGGTCCATTTATCGTTTTTATTTAATGGTAGTACAATATTTAAAGTTGTTATTCTCTCCGATATGCCTTTTATTTCTTCGATGTTGTGAGCAAGTTTCTTTTTAATTAGAAAGCCTACACCATATAGACCTGGGGTCTCACCTTTGTAGTGTAGGATGTAGTTCCCATAATCTTCAATTCCTTCCCCATATCTTCTCATTTCACTAATTCCTATTATATCCCATTTTATGTCTGCTATAGCTAGTTCGAGTTCATGGAGTTTTTCAGCAGTTCGTAGTGATCTTACATTGAAAGTAGCTATATGTATATCTAACGTAAATTCATTAATCTTTAGAGGGTCGTGGTCTTTTTCCCCCACGAGGACCAATCGGCTTGGGGGAGGGTGCTTAGTTTTGTTTACTTTATTGTTTAGCTTTGTATTTGATTTCCGTTTTCGATCGCATGTGTTTAATTGCTATTGTTTTTTCTCTGTTGTGATGGTTGAGAGGGAGTTAGATCGCCCCCTTATCTTATCAAATGCGTTAATTCTGTTATTTTTGGATACGATTAGTGTCTGCTGTTTTCTTGGCTGTAACTCAGCTTGAGGAGAGGTGGAATTTTCTCTTTTCCTTTTATCCTTGGCACTTGTATTTTCTTTAACGACAAGTTTATCATATTTTATGTACGCAAAATTTCCTTTTTTCTTTTCTTCCATGAGCTTAGGTTGTAGTGCTTTCCTTTTTTCTATAATTTCTTTTGAATAGTCTTCTGTTATATATATTTCTTTAAGTTTCTTCTTGTTTTTCAATAATTCACTTCTTTTCCATCCACTAGTTATATGATAATATAAATACCTACTATCGAAGAAAAATGAACAAGTTGGCTTCGTCCGCGAGCTTGTCTATTACAATTTTTATTAAGCTTGAGGAACTCCATAAGATTTTGTAAAACCTTATTGTTAAGACCATAATGAATAACCATAAAAATAAATATAAATCAACTTCAAAAGAAGTGCTATATGTCGTAAAATCAAGGGAAAAATGACATCACCGATATATGGAACTTTTGCTGACTGACTATGTTTCAATACTATAGCTCTGGTGTCTTAATAGTCTATGAAAAAGTTTTAGCAACAAACACATAAAAACCTTCCTAGAAAAATATGCAATCGAATAAAGAAAACTTTAGCCAAATCTAATCAGTAGTGACTGAGTAAGGTTGCAAAGGCGAAGGATTAACCATTTCCTGAAGTAACTCGATACATAAATAGGTATTTTTTGTTCTTAAACTACTATGTAACTAAAATTCAAAGGGAAATCCAAAAGAATGTTGTACTAAGGACCCTACGCCACTATAAGGTTGAACACTTTATACATATTTGTCTGCTCTGGCCAAATACAACGTGACGTGTCATCCGTCAGATGTGCTATAACTCTAAAATTGTTTGTGGTCTTACCTGAACCAGGCTGTTCAATATCTGCTTTACATCTCTCGATGAGGTACTCGGCAACATCGTAATGTCCATTTCTGCACGCGATCACTAGCGGAGTTGCACCGCCAACTTTTGCTCCCACCAACATGTTCAGCTCGTCAGCAGAGCGCCAACTGTGTAGGTAAGCCTGAAAAGACAGAAAAAAAATATCGTTAGAAAAAAAATCTATAAGAAAACATGAAGAACTTACTTTATCTTTTTGGGGATCGGTAAAAAAAACGAAGAATGCCATGAGGTACCGGCTTAAGAATAGTACCACCCCTATCTCTTCCCGTGGGTGTTGTCATGGCGACTAAGGTATTTCCCACCAGAGGACTAGAAGATGTGTCCTTTGCGTATTTTAACGCCTTACTACGATCGCTAACCCGCTCGCCAAGCGTGGCGTCCAGGGAGTAATTGCCATAGCTCCCAAGATATATAAATAGGTTCTACTGGGGAGACCTGTGCCCAACAGTGGGACATCATATGGGTAAAATGGAATTTCAAAAAATTTTTAGTGCTTGATTACCAAGAAAGTTCTGTAAAAATGAGGGGTGAAACAAAGGTTCCAAATTTCTTTACATCCAACTTAACACGAACGAAGAAAAGTTAGTAGGTAAAATTAGACACCTACTAACTTTTCCTCGCTCGTGTTAAGTTAATTTGTCGTGTAATTATGTTTGACAAATCATTTAATAGTGCCATAACATGGTTAAAATTAAGACATTAATCATTTAAGTCACGAAACGTAACTATAGATTCCGCACGCAACGATTTTTTCACGCATAGTTGACGCTCTTTTAGCAAAATACGCATTAGTTTCGCCTAACGTAAACTTTTGTCTCAATCCTTAAAAACGAGTTAGTAATTCATCTCCAGTACATAGCATTGCGACTAATGATAAGGCACGCCACAAATACCTAAAAATACCTAGAGTATAAAAGGTTACCTTCATAGAAAGCGCTCTCACGGCACAGAATCTCGAAATGCCTTCCAAACAAAATGGTCTCAAGTTCTTGTGAACGAGGTCTATGTGTGCGTTACTCGAGAGCAAGAATGTTACTTTCAGTAGGTATTTTTGGTATTTAGTGAAGATAGCGTAAAATATTTAAAAAATTTAAACGACAAGCGGACAACAGCGGGCTACCTGTTAATAAGTAGCAAAGATAATTCCTAGCTATCACATCTAAGTTTGCAAATAAAAGAACCGGAATAATAAAACAACTAAATTTTCTGAAGGTAACACAGTATTAATGTTTTAAATGTAAATACTAATGAGCCTAGCTTATTTATACACAATTTTATCTAGATAACATTTTACAACAGTACAGAAGTCGTTTCAATGACAAAAGAACTTGAACTGCGACTGTTAAAACTCAGTTTTTAGACATGAATAGCATTATCATTATTACCTGAAATCTATTATGGTATATTATAATCATACTATGTGGATATATGTATGCTATACTTGTCCTAACTTACTATTTTATCAACGCAAAGCCCGAACCAACCTGAAATTTGGCAGTTGTTGCCCTTTTATGTTATCCACTAATAGAGGATATTTAAAATTCTTCCTCTAAGGGGGTAAAATAGAAGTTGCAAATTTGTATGAAACTCCGTCAGGTTTGAAATTTCGTATTTAGCTTTTTGACATAAAATAAAGAAGCAGTTTTACTACGGGCGGGCGGTTTTAAAATTAGAGGCGGGAAATTTCGTAATTCGGGTTTTGGATTAAAATAAATATATATGGTTTCAGCATTTTATCAACCTCTATAGAGGGAATTTAGTGGTTGCAACTTTGTATGAAACTTACTGAGTTATGAAATTAGATTTGTAAAATTTCGGATTTGGCTTTTTGGTTTCACAAAAAGCTAAATTCAAAATTTAACTAAGGAAGTTTCATACAAAACTGCAACACGCGTTTTAGTGTTTTTGAAAAATCAACCCCTAAATGGGTAGATTAGTGATTGCAAGTTTGTATGAAACTCCATAAGGTTTGAAGTTAGATCTGTGAATTTTTGTATTTGGCTTTGTGGCAGATAAAATCAAATACGCGGACGAATCCGCGAGCGACAGCTAGTAATTATATACAATTACTAGCTGTCCCTAGCAACTTCATCTGTGTGAATTTTCCTGTTTTTTGCATTAATTAAAAACACTAAAATCGCGATTAAAAAAACCTATTCTCATACTTAACAAATACGAGTATACAAAAATAAAATATTAAAATCGGTCGAGGTGTTTCGTAGAAGTTTTTTTTTAATTAGAAAAATAGCTTAGTTTATACTATTTTTACATTTTTTTTTCTTTATTTGTACAGTACAATACAAGGCCATAATTTATAAGATTAAAATTAACATCCCAGTAAATTTTATATTCACCTACAATTAGGCAAAAGACAATAAATATATAACTACTGGCTGCGGAGTGGAGAAATAGAGAAATATTAACCACAAGAAGGCATAAAATATCCGCTCCGATCCAGTGATGCAATCCCATTCAAACGCAAACATCTTTAATTCGCAAAACCAAATTAATGATTGTTTGTAAACATTAAATTAATACATACCTACCTACTAAAAGAATAATAAAATTATGATGTTTGAAAAAAAAAACAAAATGAAGTTAGGCTGCAGTTCCAAGTGTAAATAAAGCTCACAAGACACTCTTTTAAAATAATTAATCCAGCTTTTCTTTACATCAATATTTTTAAATATTTCTTCGTTTCTCCGCTCCGCAGCCACGCTGCAATTCAATGGACAGGCAGCCTTTAACTGAAATATTTACAGAAAGATATACCTACATACATATTACTAAAATGCCTGCCTAAAATGTTTAGCACATGTCCATACATTTTGAACATGGTCATTTAAGCCCAGTTCATTTTATATTTGGCCAGGGTTATGTATCTACAAATTGCACAATGCAGACAGAATCCTCTAAACTCTAAACAAAACCGTAAGAGTAAGAAAGATGTCGTAATAATATAAAATAGTGAAAAAACACGCTTTTAGCACGCACTCGCCATATGTGATTTAAGTCACGTGACTATTTTTTTTCGTATTCCTGACAGCAAACCCTTATATTTGATACCCATATCTTAGGGGTGGATTTCAAACAGCCAGTCTGCATCTTGGTGAGGCCGCGATATTGGATTTGTAATGACGTTTCTTAGCTAGTCATGTATTGTCATCAGAACTCAGAGCGTGTGCAAAATTTCATCCTAATCGAAAACCGGGAATGGGTCAAATTAAGATTCCAAGATTTTCTGACATACATAGTTAGTTACAAGTGAAGCTAATAAAAGCGTGTTAAAAATCAAAAAGCAATTGACAGTGTCATCAGATGGTATCAAGATTTGCAAAAGTGAAATCTCAAGATATAATAACAGCGAAGTTTGGCAACCGAATTGCCGTGGCGTAATGCAGTACGTCGGCCGCTTGCAAAACGTACTACGGTAAACACTACCTACCTGTTATATATTTTTAGAACAACGTTATATTTTTTTCGCGAAAAATATTGTGTTACATACTTGATGTTGGCCTGTTGGTCTAGTGGTTGACCATGACCTAAGTCAGAGGTCGTGGGATGTATTCCCACACAGGATAAATCTTAGTCTTCTCACGCAGTTTCACACCATATTCATATCCACAGAATAATAATATTCTACGTTTATATTATACCTACAGCACTCCCTCGCGACTCCACCCGAGTGGATATCGGTTTTCGCCATACAATATATATACTTACTTCTACCAATAATAATAATATCATCTTGGGACAACTCACACAACGATCCGATAGGGATCCCAAACCAAGCAGAGCTTGTACTGTGGAAACCAGACCACCGATAAACATACTTATATATTTCTAAATACATACATATTATAGATAAATTGCCCACAGACAAACTGTGTAAACCGTTTTGTGGGACAATGATATTGTATGTATTTATAATAAGCCATCGTGCTCATCACACAATGTTTTCTCCAGGGTGGGGATCGAACCCACGATCTCTTGTGTAGCAGTCGAATACAGCGCGCCACAGAGGCAGACCAAGATAACATCTATCTCCTTCCCCCGTTTAGTTATATCGGATTTATAATGCAAAATAGCTTACAAGTCATTATTCGTTATTGCTTAACCACTATGCTTAATAGAGTCATAATCGTTATCCTAAGTTTTAATCTATAAAATTGTACGCGGAAAATCTTAATTGAATCTGTCCAATAGTTAATTGTTTTTGTTCTTAGGCGATTGGCACACTGAAACGTATCACGGAGCGAGATGCGTGGCGATGGAGACGCGCGTGATTGCGTCTATCTCTCTCTCTATCAGAATAACAAGAAAACGTGAGAGGGCGAGTGTTTCACGCATGTAGGCGCGCGATCCGCAACACCGCGCGTGAAAGCGTTGCAAATCACGCGCCATCTTAAGTTTCCTTGTTATTCTGATAGAGACTTACTACTGTTACAAAGACCCCTTATCATCTTTTATTAAATGTGTCCTATGTAATCTACCGGACAATTTTATTATATATATAATATATATATAATAAAATTGCAGCTTTATAATATATTATATTATAAAGCTGCAGAGTTTGTTTGTTTGTTTGTTTGAACGCGGTAATCTCAGGAACTACTGATCCAAATTGACAAATTATTTCACTGTTAGATAGCCCATTTATCGAGGAAGGCTATAGGCTATATAATATCACGCTATGTTCAATAGGAGCGGAGCAGCCATGAGAAATGTTGCAAAAACGGGGAAAATTTACGCAGACGAAGTTGCGCGTGACAGCTAGTGTATTGATATAAAGATTGATGTCTAGTGGTTAGTGTCCCTGACTGCTAAGCCGGAGGTCGTGGGTCCGATCCCCACCCAGAATAAAGCTGTGTGATGAGCACTATGGTTTTTTCTATGTGTGGGGGTGTTATTTATCTATAATATGTATGTATTTAGAAATATATAAGTATGTTTATCCGGTGTCTGGTTTTTATAGTACAAGCTCTGCTTAGTTTGGGATCAGATAGCGTTGTTTGAGTTGTCTCAAGATATTACTTTTATTATTATTTTAAAATATAAATTTATAGTAGTAGACTTGAAGTATGTTGAAGTGTATCAATACTTCGTTCAATATCTATATGTACTAATATTATAGCTGAAGAGTTTGTTTGTTTGAAAGCGGTAATCTCAGGAACTACTGATCCGAATTGCAAAATTATTCAATGTTGGATAGCCCATTTATCGAGGAAGACTATAGGCTATAAAACATCACGCTACGACCAATAGGAACGGAGCAATAATGAAAAAAGTTGCAAAAACGGGGAAAATGTACGCATACAAGTTGCGCGGGACGGCTAGTGTATTAAATACATACCAGGTAGGTATCCTTTCTAGGTAGTCACGTAAAGAATAAATTACACATGAAACTTTCTTAGAATATCACGCAAGTTATCGACTGTTTTTTTTAAACTACGCACAATTTGCATAAATGTGGTTCGTGTGAATAACAAAATATTTACAGATGAGTAAGTATTTAGCACAAAAAATGTAATCAGTCTAAAATCGTTACCTTGTACTTGTAAAATTGTTACGTCTACAATAATAGTTAAGTTACAAATAGTACAAGCTATCATGTTTTTGCGTAATTCTATAAGTGATGAATATAAATATTTCAAACTAGCGGACGCCTCGCGGTTTCACCCGCGTAGTTCCCGTTCCCGTGGGTATACAGGGATAAAAAATAGCCTATGTCACCCGGGGTTAGAGTAGCTTCACAACGATGAAAGAATTTTTCAAATCCGTCCAGTAGTTTCGGAGTCTATTCAATACAAACTAACAATCAAATCATTCCTCTTTACAATATTAGTATAAGTAGATAGATTAAACACAATATGAAGCCAACAAAAAAAGGCAAAATCAAGTTCGCAACACTCAACAAGCTGGAACGATATAATTAAGACGACAAGAACTATTCTAATAAATTAAATAAGTTAAACTATTTAAAAAAAAAAATAGTTAATATGGCAAAAGACTTACAGGTGACAGCAACGCTTGAGCAATACAGTTGTTATAAAACTCTACAATAAACTATGGAGATGTTAATCTGTAGGGTGTTCGAACACAATACTGATTCATTGATATAGCAAGAAGGGTAATTAAATAGTGTAAAGACAATGAACAAATGAAAATAAAGTAAATTCCTATTTCACAATTCCGTATTGTACCGATGGCCGTGACAGCCGCATGTCACGAACAATAATGACTAACAAGGAGGATGGCTACTTTATTTTTAATGTTGCAATGTCATCTTTATTCGGTTCAATAATTTATTTTTATAAAGACACGTCCTTTTTCATAAATATTTAATCAGAAAAACAAAAGTGAATAGCTGATTGACTTTCGAAATAATTGAAGTAGGTACTCTTTTGGCATATTAATAATGTAGGTAGACAATCAAACTGATTGAAATTAAAGGTTAAAATTGCATTTAACATTGCATTGCATTATAAAATAATTAACATTTATAAAATATTTAATCAGCATTTACATAATTAATTTGACATCACTAAAGCGTTTAAAGAAAGCCGAAGCTGAACTGTTACCGCTTCAAAAATCACAAGGGAAATATTGACAAGTTATTATTTGGTTACTCTCGCATTATTTTGAATTTCACAAACTTTTGAAACCACCAATATATTTCACATAACGTTGATTAATTTATATAGTTTAGCTGCCAACAAGTTTACTGCACCTACTTCAATTTTTTTTTTTTTTTTTTTCATTTACATCACCCTAAGGTTGACTGGTAGAGAATGCTTTAAGCATTAAATCCGCCTTTGTACAAGTTTGTGTTGTGTGTAAGTTTTTAAATAAATCATCCCTACTAATATATAAATGTGAATGTAAGTTTGTTTGTTACTCTTTCACGCGAAAACTACTCAACCGATCATCATGAAACTTTGTACACATACTTCTTGGAGGTATTAGAAGTAACATAGGATTATAAAAAAAAAGGGAAAAATTTACGCAGACGAAGTTGCGCGGGACAGCTGGTATAATATAAAAGTTACCCGATAAGTGACATAGTTAAATAAATAACCTTTAGAAAGTGGGGACACAACCGAAATGACATTATGGGCAAGTACAAAAACGAAATGACATCGTTTATGTGTAAACTGTAAAGGGAAAATACGTAAAACTGGTTCATTCGCAGACATAATTAATTTTAATCGATATAGATACAATAAATCCCTTTCATTTCCTACACTTAACCGAGATACCTTAATTATTGCACTTATTATTTATGCCTGTACAAGTAAAACCTGACGAGAGATCAATAAACTTTGAAAAATCACGACTCTTACAACGACTCAACTTACGAGCGCAATAAAGAAAGGTAATACTAAGTATTAGTATTATTGCGCCTTTCTTAGCGTATACTAAGTTAGTATACGCTTCGCTTAGTAACAAATATTGCAGGAGAAATCACTAGCAACTTAATCGAAGTTTAGAAGATACACTGCTGGGCAAAAGGCCTTTTGCCCAGCAGTATGAGTACAGAATACAGCGTAAGAAAAGTGTATATGTAATGAAAAATATACATTTGAAGTACCCAATATTTTCATGCTGCTATATTGTTTTTAGATATCTGATTTGATTAATATAAGTAGTCCAGTGGCGGAGGGTCTTTAGGATACCATTCTTTTCGACTTCCTTTGAATAGCTACTTTATATTTTAGGTACAAAGAACAGTGTCCACCAAGATGGATATATGTGGTGTCAGGTTATCTCAGAATTTTTTTAACCCTTCGCTATCTTGAATATTACAAATTTAATAAAATTTAAAACAAAAATAGGGTTAGCATTCTGATCAGGCAAAAAATATTTTAGACTTAAAAGTTCCTTGCGTATCATACAACCATCTATATCTGATTAAGAGTCTACACTTGAAGGTAGTGGTGTAAATTTGAGACAATTTCCATAATCAATAAGGATGTTTGTTTCAAAGCAACAGTCGTATCGCAATCCACGGCCGACTTGTTACAATTGATTACCCTTCTATTTTTAAATTTGTATACTGCAGTAAAGCTAAGCCTCAAAAGCCTTATTAATTGTTTTTTTTACGATACCTTTTTCAATCTTCTGAGCAAACGTCGCTGTCTTCTCAACAGTGTCTTTCCACAGTGCCTCAGCGTCTCAATCCACCGGCACCTGACCGGCATTAGATCCCAAACACCAGCAGACATTGTATATATCAATTCATCACTTTTGTTTTCCACTATCACTTATATACGTCACTTTACTAATAGCTTTAAAGTCCTTAATTCGTTATTGCACTTAATTAGGGTCACAAAGGTTCGTTTTTGTAATGACCTAGAATATTTAATGATAAAAATAACTTTCCATTAAAGAAGCTGTAGATTTATTAATAAAGTTCATGCATACGTGTCGACGTATCTCGCATAAATGATATCCTCGAGCGACTGCAGATAAATATAAACGATTTTTAACCGCAGAAAGGCGTGGAATTTCTGAGTACAAAGTAACCAGATTATGCAGGGTTTCTCCATAGAAGTATACGTAATTTGTAACCCTGAAAAAGTGACTGTGCAACTGCTGGTGTTTATCCTCACTAATATAACAAGTAAACGCTATAAAATTTTGTGGATTTGCCTTTCTTTTACTCAGAAACTGATTAGTGATTTTTTTAGAAATTGTTTATAGGGTCGAAAAGTGATATAAGATATCTGTGATCCCGGTAGACACGCGGCATTTTTTTCTATAGAAAAAGCTATCTAGAGGAAAGCCATAGGCTTAAATTACAGTTTAAATATACGACGTTTGTAATTTCGATAGAATAAAATGTCTTTTGTTTGGGCTTGTGAATTCGTATAGACAAATAGCGTAAGTAGGTACTATAGACTATACATTAGTTAGATTTAGGATTCAGGATAGTAATCCTTTACAAAGAACATCGATTTGGACTCAACCTAATCATAAAACTCATCATTTAATATTAATAATAATATATTCCGACAGCAAATTCCAGAAATTTGTTATGGACATACGGAATATATTTTATGAATATTTATAAAAATAAAATTAATAATATTCATGCCAAAAATACTTAGGCAACTGAACTCGTCATAACTGTTCTTTGCCCTTTCATAACATGTTTAATGAAAGTACTCAATTTTCATGTTTAAAAATAAATATATTAGACGTAGCGTGACTTCGTTATATTGTAAAAATAGATACACATTTGTCATCGCCATTTCCTTATTATTAGAAATAGTAGCAAATATATTCTAATAAACAATACTAATATTAATGAAATTCTGTCTTATATCCTCACCTGACCGACACAACAACTTTGCAAGACACCCATGCTGTTACACTACAGTAAATAGACTACGATAGATAACTAATTAATGAAATTGTTCATTTAATGGCATAATGATATAATGGAATATCAAAACCACGATAACCACACAAAGTTCTTAAACGTTAACTAGTATTTAATGGCACTTACGAAGAAATGCACAAATGCGACAGAAATATAAATAAATAGGAGAGATATACTTTTGAGCGCGTCATAAAATTAGGTCTCGTTTGAGGTTTCACAGTGAGTTCTTTCGCAGAAATTTTGCAGACCAGCCATAGGGCCTAAAACCGTAGTGAAATGATATGATGTTTCGTTCTACGAGTCGTCATAAAGAGTCAGAAAATGGCGTGTTAAGTATTATAGGTATAATGTACCTTAAGAGCTTCACTTTATGTACACAAAGTTTACAGTTAATAAATGCTACAAACTTGCGTTGAAGTCTTAGCCCGATGAGAGCAGAATAACGACTAAACACGAAAATTGAAAAGTAAAGTTTGCCGTATCTCAGTAAATAGCATCATTGGACAAACCGAACAAAATACACGAACATACATTCCAATGATACAGTTGATGTAGATGAAATCAATTAACGTCACGTTTCGATGATAAACACACGTGGCTTGAGCAAAGTTTGTAACGTCTATAGAAATAGGGAGTCCTATGATTATGTTTGCTAACATAGCGGCAAAAGCCTTTGAACAAATTCAAAGAGGTTTTCAATCATATATGTATGTTTTGCAAAATTGTATGTGTTTAGTTACTGTTGTAGAGTGTACATGTGAACGTTGTTTTATTATATTTGTTTTGTTATGTAAGCGTTAAAATCAACAGACATCATAATCAGTCTTATGCAGTATGTAGCAACCGTTTAGTCTAGAATTGCGTCTAATTTCTAAATTTACTTTCGTTTTTTGCTAATGCAAAAAGTCATTACGACAAAAGTTATGTAGTCTAAAATTTACACATTAGTACATTTATGTGCTGACTCGGTTTACTAATAAAATGTGATCTGATTATAACCGGTAAGGATTATAATCAGATCACCTTTTATCAGTAAACTGAGTTAGTATTTTTACCCACAATTTATGTTACAAATGTTAAAATTTTTGTTTTGTACTTGTACATTGTATACAGGCGCGGATCCAGGAACATATTCTGGGGGGGGGGGAGATTTGACCCAACACCAGGCAAGCGTGGGTCATTCGTCGTCGTGCGACGGACCAAATGTATGGCAAACACTAGAAAATTCACTACTCGGGTACTCTTTTGCCGACAGCACATGACCAAAAAAAGATACACATGAATAGCGAGCAGGCGAACAAGCACATGCATTATGACAGGAATAGACTTAAGACTCATTCGTTGAAAAAATTCCCAAATTACCTACGAATGAAGATCATAACCGTTGATAGCGCGTTTATAATTTATTTCGGCATGATGAATAACTATAAAAAAGGATGCACAGTTAGCATAATTCATTTTTAATGTTACCCTACCTAATTATTCGCAAAAAATAATAGTACCTATACCTACGTGGTCTTAAATAACCTTAATTTTTATTTTGGAAACAAGTACAGGATTTAAAAAGAAACATCCAAAAATAGTACCCCAGCATTTTGCATTGCAATAAGGAACTGCACGTTCATTATCGTTTACAAACAATACCTGTTTAATTTTACTTCCGCATTTTAAAATGTCTGAATTTTTATTTTAACTACATTGGTTATGTTTATTTAATTAATATTATTCAGTTCAAAAAATAAAATTTCGTGGTATACTTATTATAGTCCAACTAATTAAATTTTGCTAATTTTTGTAAAAATAAAAACAGATTATAACAATATTTTGTTCCGTATCCGCCAACCCCTAATAATTAGGATAGAAAGAACAGGTACCTACATAATATTTTATTAAGTTTAATATTTTAATGTCATCTGTCAACTCAGGAGTGACTGTGACTGCATACCTAATGTATATGGATTATAATGACTTAATACCTATATAATCAACTACTATACACTGCATAAAGGGTTAATTATGTCAATGATTGTGATTAATAATATCATCACCTTACAGATAAATAACAAATTATAGACTTACGTCAAACCAGTATTAGTTATTAAACGTCAGAACTACACGCTTTATACAAGTAAGTATTATTATTGTACTGTGTGCCTAGTGCTGTGTGAGTTTGTTTTACGTTAACGCGATCGAAACGTTTACCGCGTTTGGCTCTCTGATTGGTTAAGAGCTTGGAGCGGGCCAATCAGAGCGCTAAACGTCTTAAACGTGTCGATAGCGTTGATGTAAAACAAACTAAACCTAGACCCACTGATGAAAACTAGGGTCTAAGGGTGAGTTTCCACTGACGCGAAGCGGACCATCAATTGATCGATCAGATCAAACCCAGGATTATTTCGAGCACGGTCATTTGTCAATTGACAATTAGGCCAGCTCCGCGTCAGTGGAAACGCAGACTAATCCACTAGTTCCATGTGTTATAAATATTTTTCAGTCATAACAACCCTATGAACCCTTTACCAGGGTTTGTTATGGTTGTTCTGGTGCAGTCGGATTAAAACAAAAACACTTTTTTATTATAACCGACTGCGCTAAAATGAGGGTTTATTTTGTATCTGGATATAACTGGTAACCGATATCACGCGGCTCCGCCCGTGGATGTCGGTTATCGCGGTAAAAACTATCCTATGTCCTTCCCCGGGACTCAAACTATCTCCATACCAAATCGGTTTAGCTGTTTGAGCGTGAAAGCGTAATAGACAGACGGATTTTCACATTTATAATATTAGTATGGATATGTATGTATTTAGAAATATTTAACTATGTTATTCAGTTGTCTGGTTGCCATAGTACAGGCTCTGCCTAGGTCAGATGGGATGGATGGGATCAGATGACGTTGCATGAGTTGTCCCAAGATATTATATTACCATTATAATTTTTAGTCTTGGGTGTGATATATAAACTTTAGTGAGTTACGTAACATGTACTAATGTACTTCGCCATTACTAGGAAATATAATAGTACCTTAGCCGTGGCAATCATAAGGTCATCATCTAAAGTACCTACAAATATTGAACGAGGGCTAGCTAACAAACGAGAGCAGTACATAAATCAATACACATAGAATATGACGTAGTTTTAAATGGAATTCACATAGCTTACCGTACAGGGGGCCTAGACAAAGTCTTATTCGATTAGCGATTCCGTAATGGAAAAGTAGATACAAAATGTATGGAAATATATCACGTGGTCAATCCAAGTCGATGCGTAGATATGCTGCACTATTGACTGTATCTTCGCTATTTTTTTCCATTCGAGTGATCATTAATCTAGCAAACGGTGAGACCATGTAGAAAACGATATAAAATGGCGGATTTTATTTTTTAAGCTATTGCATAGCTTCTATCGCGGGCCTTGAGCGCGGGGACCGAATCCAGAAATTCCGTAACGAAAAAACCTCACGCTCCCCACTCCGACGGGCACAGCGGTGATACTTTTTAGTTTTGCCATCTATCGATGAATAGCAGAACTTTTAATGACTTTTTTTTAAATAAAAAAAAAAAAATTAAAAACTTTGTTTTGTTATACCAAATAAAAAAAAAAAAATTTTTTTGTAATTTTAAAATAAAATTGAAGAAAAAAAAATTAAAAATATTGTTTTTAATTTTTGTTTTTTTTTTTTAATTGCTTAATTTGATAAAAATGCTATGCAATAGCTTTACCGCGGCAGTCCCCGAGTGCCTCACATTTTTTTTTATTTTATAAGAATTTTTAGTTTGCGGTGTAGACCATAGACATTTTTTTTGTTTTTTAGCGAACGATCGTTTCGGAATCGACCTCTTGTAGGGGTTAGCGAATTCGCCACGAAAAGAATGTACCTTGTCTAAGCCCCCAGGTAAGCTATGAGGAGATGAGTTTCGAAAAAATACTTAATATTTGCTATTCAATGTATTCTGTTAATCAATTCTGTACACACAGACATAGCAAATATAGACAAGAAATACACTATGTACCTACAGAGACGAGTATAACTCGTTCCAACTTAGTTTTGAGTTCTATTAAAGAATAAAATAGTTCTATCGATGCAGTAAATCTTTGAATTATAGAGAAGTAATAATCTATACTATTACAAAGCAGACGAGTTTGTTTGTTTGTTTGAACGCGATTATCTCAGGAAAAAACTGGTCCGAATTGAAAATTAAAACAGTAAAATATACTGTTTGATAACCCATTTATCGAGGAAAACTATAGGCTCATAACATCACGCTACGACCAATAGGACAGAAGCAGCAATGAAAAATGTTGCAAAAACGGGGATAAATTGACGCAGACGAAGTTGCGCGGGTCAGCTAGTTATACCTATACATATATATTATACACGTCAATCTTTAAGTATGAAAGAAGGAATAAATTGGTTCACTTAACCAAGTGAACTGAACAATATAATGTGTAATATAATGTATCTTTTTTTCAGGGGGGACAACATGTGTCCCAACCAGCCAAGTGTGAGTCGCTCGTATGACGGGAGGGTGCATTTGATTCAGTACCGGTACACCAGCCACCACCGCCGAAGGGGAGAAGGGCGGGGGTAATTTACTTTAATGTGGATCTAGTATTACTATAAAAGTTAATGCAATGTTTACTCTTGTAATCAAAATGCAGTTTCAATGTTGATTATTCTACGGCAACTCTTCGAACATTTAACATTAACAGAGACACATTAGTCAACACTTATTTGATTTGCACCAACAGTTACTAAAATTGTAATGCAATCGTTAACAAACTGTTGTTAATTTAGGTGACCCGATATCGCAATACAGATGCATCAATGTCACTGCGTAATTGGTTTCACATAAATAGGCCAGTTTTAGAACTGATTTGCAATATTTACATATATGAAGCTGTAGGCTACAGAAATAGGTCAAATTAAGGGTAGATTACGCCAAACTGGGTTCGGCTTTCTCAAAAATTTATATAGAAAACCTAATTATTAGGACACGAAAAAAATTGTGTCACTAGTCAAAGAGTTTTTCTAGTAGATGAAATAAAGAAATTGAAGTTGCGGAAAAATGCAAAAACGAGCATTTTCGTATTGTCATAGTCATGGCGTTCGTAATCTAACATATGTACGAACGAATATTCTACTTTATTTTGACCTGCGCTCCTGCGCACTGTGAAGTAATGGTTGTGTGCGGAAAAGCAAGGTCGGCGATCGTGTCGCTGTGTACGTAGCGCTAAATAAATAATTCTCTCAGTGTAATGCCCCCTTAAATAGTGGACACAGACCTCGAATTGCCTGAAAGCATTTCTTATCTCTTGTCCACATTACATATCTGCTAAATTTCAGCTCTGTAGGTCCAAGCGCTTAGGCTAGACGTTCCTGAGTGAATAAATGAACCAGAATTTTATTTTTTTAAATATCTGATATGGTACACCTTGACTTGATTGGAGTGGAGACCTCGACTCGGTAAACCTAAGGTAGGACGATTACTAGCCAGATAGACGTTAAGAAGGTTCGTGGATACAAAAGGCCTCAGGACAGATTGTCGGTGGTGTGATTAGAATAGGTTGATTTCCAGCTGTGGAACGATTGAGGCTTAAAACGTTGATATTTAATGTATACCTACTAATATTATCAAGCTAAAGAGCTTGTTTGTTTGTTTGAATGCGATAATCTCAGGAACTTCTGGTTCGAATAGAAAAAATATTTTGGAAATTGTGTTGGATAGCCCATTTATCGGGGAAGGCTATATACCATCAGCCTATGACTAATAGGAGCGGAACAGCAATGAAAAGTGTTGCAAAAACGGGGAAAACTTACGCAGACGGGGAAAACTTGCGTGGGCCAGATAGTTAAAAATAAAATAACCCGCCTGCACCAAAAAGATCCCCATATGTAATATCATGTTGTCGAAGGCTTTTAGGCATTAATGAATCTCGATGAACCTAGTAATGTGTATTATTAGTCGCGGTATTCGAATTTATTTTTTTCTACACTTCTTTTGTTTGACATCTCACAGCCGCCATGTTTGTTTTTTCAAATGTCACTCTAAGAACACTTGGGGGGTCGAGACAAATCTCACGACATCTTAATTGTTTAAATCCGTTTTGTGGATTGAAATTTATGAGGTAATAAATAATATTACATACACATACATACTGACTGCCTCTGTGGCGCGGTGGGAGTGTATCCGACTGCTACGCAAGAGGTCGTGGGTTCGATCCCCACCCAGGATAAAACTTTGTGTGATGAGCACGATGGTTTATTCTGTGTCTGGGTGTTATTTATCTATAATATGTATGTATTTAGAAATATATAAGTATGTTTATCAGTTGTCTGGTTGCCATAGTACAAGCTCTGCTTAGTTTGGGATCAGACGACGTTGTGTGAGTTGTCCCAAGATATTATTATTATTATTATATTATTATTATACGAGATACGCGCGAAAAACATAAGCCTTCCTTGCTGTCGGGTAAAAATATGTCATGCGTTTAGTCTTGAAGGGCACCGGACTTACCAGCCTGATATCGTTGAAGTTCCCGATTAAAATCTTTGTTATATTAATTGGAGATGTCCAATTAATATGACAAAGATATTAATGCACTAGTAGTAGTAGCCTCTCTATTTCTTTCCACGCTTGATGAGAGGCTAAGTGGTATAACGGTGAAATATCAAGTGATCTAGCGGTGCAAGATTCGGTGACCTTAGCCTATTGGTTTTTCTAAAAAAATATTATCTTAAAAAACATTGAAATGATTCATTCTATTTATCAAATTTGAGGCTACTACACCCACACTCTTCAAGCCAATTCTCAATAGTAATTTCAAAAACGCTAACCTCACTAACTTTAAAATGCGCAGTATTAGCCATTTTGAACAATGTTGGCAAGATCAAGTCCATAAATGAATAACCTCTGTGGCTCAAGGAGTGTACGAACCTTAATAAAAAAGTTTAAGTGACTTTATATTAAAAGTTAATGTTGTTTAAATATTAATTTGTACTCATTGCCCTCTCGCAATTATAAGGCACTTGACGGAAGCAGTTTAAAAACAAACTCCTCAATAAATATCTCGTGGAGGTTAAGGTACTTAGTCATTTTGTATCAAACATCTGAGGCGTAAGTAATGTTCATTAATATACATTAAACCTCTCATGTGTGTCAACCTTTTGTGTCTGTTATTAAAACAAAAAGTATTCATTGTTTATGTAATTTATAGTATATCATCATGATGTTATGAAACCTACCCAGGTTTAAGTCAGTTTCTGGAATTGACAGACGCGTCTAAAACATCTGAGTCTACAAATTACATTTAGTATAGCTAATAGTTTATAAAGATCTAGTTCCTTTTGAATCAGCTGTTAGACTATGAATGGTTTATTAAAAATCTGATCCACATGACATCTCCAGCTACATGAAAGAAAGACGTACTGATAAATCAGAGGATTTTTCGACCGGATAAAGGCCTTCTTGCCTCCAGAGTTGGATATTAGGTACATTTAAGATTGTCTATCTGTGCACAAAGAGATGAGCATTACATAGTAGACATAAATAAGTTATGCTAAGTGTAATGTGTAACCCCCAGACGTTTCTTGTTTTTGACGTGATAACGATGACCGGGTGCACGCACGATAAAGTGTCACGTTATTAATTGGTTGCTGAGCAACAGCAACAACAGAATGCATTACAAAGTAACGGTATGGTTGTTTATTACAATGTCATCAACGTTATCAGGTAAAATTATCGTCAATAAACGGACTTTACAGTCAACCATTTTCTTTTATGGTAATAATGATACCTACTTACTTAATAATTGCTTTATTTGCTCATTCATATTTATGGCTGAAGTATTAATAAATTGATCGCAGCATCGCAAACAGATAGTCAAAGCTATTGTCTGATGAGAGATCACATGATCAACATCAACTTTTTTAAAATGTCTGGCTTCAAAACTTCTTTTATAAAGTAGAATGTAATTATATGGGTGCAGGCTACCCAAGGGTGGCTAAGCAATCTATACTAATATTATAAAGCGGAAGAGTTTGTTTGTTTGTTTGTTTGTTTGTTTGTTTAAACAATAATCTCAGGAACTACTGGTCCGATTTGAAAAATTATTTTTTTATTGGATAGCCCATTTATTGAGGAAGGCTATATGCTATATAACATCGCGCTACGACTAATAGGAGCGGAGCAGCGACGAGAAATGTTGCAAAAACGGGGAAAAATTACGCATACGAAGTTGCGCGGGACAGCTAGTTATAAATCTCTTTCAATTCTGCAAGTTCTCAAGTCAGTATCTCATCTAAATTTTATTAAAATGAAAGTCTCATCAACATCCAGTTCTTAGACTTAAAGAGTTGACATTTTACTGAGATCATTTGTGAGATAGGTACTCTACTAGAACTTAGGGACTCCAATATACTTAACAGAACTCAAAAGTCACGACCATTAACAAGATGCCTAATTGTCAGACTTCAAACAACTATCGCGATGTCATAATGAATACTAAATACCTAACTAAGCAATTTAACACTTTCATCAGTATTTGCAATGTGTTACAAAAGGTTAAGTAAGCGGTAACGGTCAATAGATTAGAAAGCATGAGGCGTTACATTACAGTACCCGTTTTGTACATAGTACCAAGTACCGTGCTACTAACGGTACCAAAACGACATCACTGCAATACTGTCCTACTTCACTTCACAAGTGTTTATGTATTGAATAAAAACTAGGAGAGATTTGTGGGGCCAGTTTCATGAATGACCACCTCTGTGGCGCGGTGGCAGTGTGTCCGACTGCTACGCAAGAGGTCGTGGGTTAGATTCCCACACGGGACACCACTTTGTGTGATCCAAAAATGACTTGTATGTTTGTAAAGTTCCGCGACACAGGGCTTGTACCCTTCAGCGGGACACGTCTTTAAAAAAATTATAGAAGTGGTCTTCCCCGATGTACCTTACCTCTGAAACGAACACATTGGTTTCCTTACGTAGTTTATCTCAATACTATATTGTTCTATTGTTCAAGAAACTATTGCGGGTAATAGTCAAGAATTCTTAAGACTGATTATCAAAAAATGGTATACCTATGAGTGGATTTCGTAAGTTACAAGTTTTCTATAGAACTTCAAAGCATGTGTCCCTTGATTTTCGCGACAGTGGTAAGGGTATTTATCCCTGCAGGTCAGTGCAGGTGGGTCATTACGAGACTTCTCGACTTCTATAAAGTGATTTATACATTACTCCATCGTATAACGTTGAGAACGCTCTTAAGGTATAAGCTCTCTTGCATCAGTTGACGACTTTCTAGTTTACTACAATTAAATTAAATTCAAGGTCTATAAAGATGCAAGAAAATCTATTATATAAAGTTATAAACATCATATATATGTATTCCAACACGCGAATTCTTCGTTCCATAACCAATGTAGGTAGCTGATATCGTTTCGCAATAAACGAGAATAGTAGGTTAGGTAAACATTTGTAGCACGATTAATAAATCAATTCCATTTATTAGAAAAACTGTATTGGAAGCATATCTGGAAAAAATATAAGGGCCGCCATTGAAATCCATAAATAAATAGGTTTGAACACGCAATACTATCAATAACGGTACACGCAAACACTCGAGGACATCAACCAAAAAAAAATATCTCGATATCTATGAGTAGTAGATTAAAAAAAAATAAACATACAAGTCATTAACACAAACATAACAAAGGGAACAGCCGATTGCACAATCACATCCAAGTTTAGATTAATCAGAGATTTAAGGAACACTGCGCGGTGAGCGATAGCGGTCTGCGGAGTCGACCGCTCGTAGTTATGCCGTATGCAATACTGCAGCTGGCTGGTGGGACAACTTCTTTCACTGAGCGGTTACACAATAAAAATGTTGCGTAACTTAATTTTGCCTTTCCAATGCTGCAACGTGTAGCAGTTCGTTTTTTGGATATGTGATAGATAATGCAAATGAGTCATTGACGTATTGTTAGAAAATAGGTAACCGGTTTATCGTGGAAGTTGTCCTTAATTTGTGAGTGACTATTCAAGCTTGATTTTCTTATTAAAATTAAGTAAGTAATATAAATAAACATTTAAATTATTTAGCGAAATATAGTTGACTATTATCAACACATTTCAGGGTTCGATGATTCATCAAAATTAAACAATGCCCGTGAAATCGGAACAGACAACATACATAAATCAAAATGTATGGAATTCATACAACGTTTAAATAAATTTAAAATATAGGTTTAAATAGAAAATTATGCAAATCATGACAAAAGATTTTAGTCATAAAATACAACTAAGGAGAATCAAAAATGCACACAAAACAATGAATATGAAAATTACTATTAGAATAAATGTTAAACTTTGGCCTCAAAATATCAGTCATTGGCTTATAAAATCTGCATCAGTAATTTGAAAATTTATACAAAATGTAGAGACAAGAGGCTAAATTACTTTTAGTATGCTTTCGTAAAAATAAATAATTCTTAGACTTAATTACTACCGCAGGGACCACAGGCCTATTTTCTGAGGTCATAATCGGCCACGCGAGTCCAGCCTGAATTAGTGGGGCACATGTTTTTGATTTTTCGTTATAAAATACGGATGTTGTAGTTTAAATACCTTATTTGAAAGTCCTAGTCCTACCTATTTCATAGTCGATATTAATATAATTTAAAGAGATTGTATTTCGGAACACGCCAATCTCAAGAACTACCGGTCTGCTATTTTGAAATTGATTTACTAAGAAAGGTTATTTATATCTTTCCTATCATATCATATCATATCATAAAATATCAATTTTTGTATCTTGTCTTTCAAGCTTTTAATACATTTTAGTGTGAAAACGTAGAAGTAACACTATCCGTCTGTTTAATGACCACGCCTAAATCTCTAAAGCGATAGATAACATAAGCAATATGACAAACTCAGGAACATTTTGTTAATGGTTGAGGAACAACAAAACATAGCCTTAGGAGTAAGACGTTTCCACTGCAGGGACGAGGGGAAATTTTAACATAACAGAACACCCTAGAACAACCAGATACCTTTTATTTTACAGCATACATTTAGAGCAAAGGACATTTCTAAGAACCCTTGGGTGGTGAAGACAAATCTAACGACGTTAATTGTTTAAATCCGTCTTGTGGTTTGAAGGATATTAGGTAATAAAGAATATTGCATACATACATACAAGATACGCGCGAAAAACATAAGCCTTCCTTGCTGTCCGGTAAATATACATACTTGTTAAAATAATTAATTTCGTCTGGAGGGCATCTCAACTAGTTTCATAAAAATTGAGATGTCTACCTCGATATTCATAAAAGAAAGGAACTTGAACTCAAGGCGGCCGCCGTGAGCGAAGTTTCCGGATTCCCCCGGTCTATTTCCGTCCAGTTTCTAGGCCAGCATTCCTCCAAAACAATACATTGTTCAGAGAGTTAGAAAAAGTTTGAGTCTGCGTAGAAAGTATATTTATCCAATGAGGTCGTATGTGACGTAGTTACAGGTGATTGCCAAACTTCTGCCAAATATCCGTAGTTCCGATAATCCGAATTACGCACATCTATGGTTTTCAATGACGTCGTGAATACGTATAATGCTAATTTATTTGCCAATTTTTGCAGAAAATTATGTATACTACGCTTTTTTTGGACTGTTTTTCATTTCCGTTCATTTTTCTGCTAGTTATTATTAGGAAGTCTCAAATAGTCCTCTACTACATAAGTACTTGCTTATGCCAGTAGGTAAATACATGTATAACAGTAACAATAAGGTATTTTAGTCAATACTTATGAGAAAAAAATCTATAAATAAATTACTGAGATACTTTAGGTAAAAAGCAGTCCAAAAATGTTAATTTTAGTTCATAAAATTACTAAATAAATTTTAAAATTGAATAATAACTAACTTTTCAGTTTTTTTTAATCTGTTTTAAAACTATGAAATAGTAGCCGCCATGTTATTACGTCATACGGTTGTGTAAACTAAAAAGTGTCAACTGTCAACTGATCGACGTAATTGTCATACAAAATGTCAGCACATTTGTTTAAACAGCCAACTGATGTCATGACCACAGAGAAATATGGCGTCCACTGCGTCCAGCGTTTTTGTCAAATTAGGCGGGAAATTTGAAAATGTTACATTTAAATGCATTTTTATGACTCTTATCGTTTGAATAAAAATTTTGTGTTTTTTTTAGTGGCTAATTAACAATAAAGAATGTAATTGAGACACTTTTCAAAAATGGGTGTAAATACCCTAATTTAACTTTTAATATTAATAAAATGTAAACCTAGAAGTCCTGCTGCTTAGTAGCTGATTAGGAGAAAATAAGATAAACACATCAGTGAACCTTTGAACACACGTTCTATTTAATATACAACATTATATATACTTATGTATGTTGACATTATGACATTTAAAAGTAAAACAGAGTCGTAAAATACTGTTCCACTTTCACTTAAGGACAAGAACATGAAGATAATGAACACATTAATGAAGTTTTAACTCGACCTAAATTGCTTTTACTGTAGAGAGAAAATTGCATTGTACTGACTGAATATTACACAGATTGTTTATTAATAATATCTTGGAACAACTCACACAACGCTATCTGATCACAAACTAAGCAGAGCTTGTACTATGGAAACTATGTACAATATATTTCTAAATACATATTATAGATAAATAACACCCAGACACAGAATAAACCATCGTGCTCATAGCACAAAGTTTTATCCTGGGTGGGGATCGAACCCACGGCCTCTTGCGTGGCAGTCGGATACACTCCCACCGCGCCACAAAGGCAGTTAATTGATAAGAATATAAGATAACGCGATAAAGGTCGTAATATTTCAAGTCTCGCGAGACATCTGAAGTTATAAAAATGTCAAGTTGACAACGCATGCTAATTCATTTTGAATTCGAAAGTCTTTTTGAAACGTTTTTGAAAAAAAAATGCGCCAATAAATGGTTTTCAATTTGATCAGATCTCAGTTTATAAATGGGCGGTCGTCCTACCTTTCACTTTCCTTTTAACCTTTCGTCATTTCGTATTTATTGAGCATATAACATAACCCTTATGACCTCTTTAAATATCATCGAAAATAAACTTCAAAAACGACATATGAATAAGAAATGAAAGTGAATCGAAGATCGCTAAATGTTGTCACACTTTGTTATTTTATTATGCAACTGTTACTGCAACTAACCCAATTGTGTGAACTTGACGTATAAATGTCACCAGCGCGCGATCTCTCACGTTCACATAGTCTGACTCCGAAACACGACATTAAAAGATACCGCTAATGCATCTACTGGCCATTATCGTATAAATTTTACATAAAATAATATCTTTCATTATTCAATTTTAATTATTACAAATTAATACAATCAGTTCACAAAATATATAATATAGAATGGGTAATCTACTGCTACGCTAGGCTTTGGAGTGTTTTATTATTCGGACATCACATTATTGCCCGTTTTTTTTAAAAGGCCTGTCTAGCAAAAACCCACCAATCAGCTGTCAAATCTGTTGTTATTATTTAACAATAGATTTTAGATTTAATAGCTGTCTGCAGTTGATTTTTGCTTTGATAAGCACATACCACGGAATACTTATTACCTACTTAATTTTGAGGTAAGAACAACTTTTTTTTTAAATCTATACAATACAATTAAATATCTATGATAGCTGACCCGCGCAACTTCGCCTGCGTAAATTTTGCCCGTTCTTGCAACATTTTTCATTGCCGCTCCGCTCCTATTGGTCGTAGCGTGATGTTAAATAGCCTATATCCTACCTCGATAAATGGGCTATCCAACAGTAAAATAATGTTTCATTTCGGACCAGTAGTTTCTGAGATTATCGCGTTCAAACAAACAAACTCTTCAGCTTTATAATATTAGTATAGATAGATTATGATTGAGTTTGAAATAGTCAATAGAAGGATTTAGGTGTTACCAAGAGGTCTTAAGAAAGATTTATAAGGAAACTGTTACACCTAACATCACGGTTATCACGTAACAATATGTAAAATTTCATTTGTCTTACGTAACTGACGATACGATGTGTTTTGTACAACATCGAATATTATGCAAACATTAATATGAGACCTTGACTGCAAATCATTAACATCAGTTTCTAGTCTTCTACTGATTCAGTACAGGTCAAAATAACTGGACCGTTCTTGATTCGATAACGAATTGAATCGATGTATGTTTTAAACTTCTAGAAAGCATTAAATCGAGAACAGAGTATCTAATATGCTAACATTATATGATGATAATATTTTTTACACTTTCAGTTCAAAAAGTAATATATTTTAAAATGGATCGAAAAGCCAACAGTATGTCGGTCTACCATCTGCAAACCTAAACAAAGCCTTTGCAAAACTCGAGTAAATACTGTTCGTGAAACGAGTCACTAATGTATTGCACTTTCACTACTGCATAACACATAACAACTTTTAAAATGCTACTGCCACCGACAGGCAAAGATCGCCTCATTATAATTGAAATACGGTGCGATTTTTCATAAATTATAATTCACGAATGGACGTGGCTCTCGCGCTATGCGTAGAAATAAGTGCTGTAAAGAATAAAAATTGTTTATTTGTCAGATATAGGTAGAAATATATTTTACGTTTACGTTACGTGCCTTTTAAAAATATGTCTGATATATTATTATGGCCGGTGTTTTTCCAAAGAAACTCTATTGGCTTTGCGAACATAAACTAATTCTTATATTATTCCTAATTCTCGAACGTAAGAGTTGTTCAAAAGGAGCAGGAGCAGGAACGGTGGTGTCTCAAAACTGACGTCTGACGTTTGCATATTCGGCTATTAACTTGAAGTTATTGTTTCGCTTAACATATATTAATATTTAAAGTAAGTACCTACGTCTGCGCTGAGTTATTTAGAGAATTTGACACTATACTTGAGTTGTATATCTTGAAACCTAACACCAAAAATTGCGAAACTCTGACACACTAGCTGTTTGCTACGTCACAGTCCATCCAATTATACCTAAATACTCATAAACATATCAGTCAGCAAACTCAATGAGTTTGTAAAATATTTTATGAATCATTTGGTCAACCGAGGTTAACTACACACGTTAGCTATTCTGTGCGTGAATATTTATATAATTCAGTAGCACAGAAATTCTCCGATTGCTCAGCTAAGTTGTGAGACTATTAACACACACCGAGGACTCGAGGTATGTACAGAAGCATGTTTAGATCCAGGATTTCATTCTGTGGGGTCGGATCGGGGGGGGGGGGGGGGTATTTTTTTCGTTTTTTGACCCGACACCGCCCCAGTGTGAGATGCACGCATTTTTTTTTTTATGTGACTAGCAATGTGTGATTTTGATCCCACATTACTAGCAATCCTGTTAACGCCTCCAGCTAAACTTAATAGCCTGTGTTAAGGGTGGGTTCACGACGGTAGTGTAATGAGTAGGATTCGAACCCACCACTTCACGATTGCGAGACCGATGCCTTAGCCATTAGGCTACCGTCGCTTTTAAATGGCGTTTATATGATGCTTTCATTCTACACTCTCGTTGTTTTGTGCTATTGACTTCACTTCTACCGTTATGTGCATAATGTTACACTGTGTCTATCTTTCTTTTTATTATATTTTCATGACTAATGTCATGAAAATGTAACACTAATTGGCTGACAAGTGAACTTCATTTGTAAAAGATTACCAACGTCCTCGCTCTAGAATATATCTAACGTTGGCTTAAAATGGTGCATGTCAAATATTAAATTTGATCTTTCGATGTCATCGGTACAGTCACCGACCGTTATACCGTTCTTAGAAACCGTTTAAACATCTTGAATTATATTTTTTGTCAGTTTGTACTGATTTTCCTACGACGATTTCACTACATATTTTTCATCGTCATGAATCTACTTATGTGGAAGATGACTTCTTGCATAAATATTAAGACTGTTTTTTTTTTCTCTTTTAAATCAAATTTGATATTCTCAGAACTAATCAAAATGTTTGTACGAGGAAGTTCATTGCAATAAAACAATGTAAGAAACCAACCCAGTTTAAATTTAACACAATGAAGATTTATAACGGCTAGATTGTTTTTATTAGACATTAGTTCAATTCGCAGTTCTACTTTCTACGGTTGAAACCCACGCGGTGACGTGGGTTTCAACCGTAGGTAGGTAGGCAAATGGTGTGTAGAGCCCGTTAACTAAAATTCTTATGATAACAAACTTATGAATGAGTGAGTAAACTTCAAATTATACCATTTCTAAGTATTCATAAATATTTTCTTACTATTCATATAATTTGTACAGGTAAGCCACCTGGTACCATACGGCCATATGTATTACAATACATATGGCCGTGTGGTACCAGGTGGCTTAAGAATATTACCACCCCGTCTCTTCCCGTGGATGTTATCAAGGCGACTAAGGGATGTCACACCGGAGGACAGGCAGCAGCGTCTTCTGCGTACCTACTTTAAAGCCTTACTGCGATCGCCAAGCGTGGCGATTATTGCAATTACCCCCAGGATCTATAATTAGTAGGTTTTTCAGTGGGACTTCATATAGGTTGAAATGGAATTGCGAATAAAAAACTGGCAACTAAAACCATAAATTGATCTATTGCTAAGAGTTAAAGAACAAACCGTCAATCACATTCTCACCATTTATAAAAAACTAAGAATGTGCAACTACATAAGTTAAAATCATTTCTGTATATTGCATAACTTAACATTCAGGCGTTGTCTTAAGAAATAAACAAGAACGCCTGACAAATTTAAGACACCAAGTTGTAACTTTGCATTTAATAGCTATGATTATACCTACAGGCGCTTTATAATTTAATGTTAATGATAACTTTTGCTGAAAGTAAACCTCTCTACATTTATTTAATTCAGACTAAGTTTTCTCCGTGTCTTCACCCGTATTAAGTTTAGATATTGACTGAAATTTGAAACCCTTGTTTTACCCTTTTAGTTTTCATTTTTTTTCTTAATTAAAGTCTACGTCATAATAACAATCTGTGAATCTCTTCCTTCCACTTCTCTCTGCCTTGAGCTAGAGCTGACCAGTCTTTCCGATAATTTGGTCTCACTATCTTAAATAAAACAGGTGAAGATTTTTTTATTTAAAGCTGTTTCGTTTCGCATTATAAGTATGTCGTCCGTTATATTTATCTATATCTATACTAATATTATAAATGCGAAAGTTTGGATGTATGGATGGTTGTTTGTTATCTAATCACGTCACAACGGATAATCAGATCTTGATGGCACAGATATAGAATACAGTCTGGAAGAGCACATACGCTACATTTTGCCCCGAAAAATGTTCCCTAGGGATAAATTTGTTTTTTTTTTTTATTTTCACGCGTAAGAAGTCGCGGGTAACAGCTAGTAATATACAAAACACGGAAGTACTCGTCTCTCAAGTACCATCCACAGATACTTATATGGAACGATATAGTACTTACTTCCACTGAGAATATTTATTAATCCCGTACAAACACTTCCTAGTAAAGGGAACTACTGAATGACGTAACATGGCGGACCTAATGCATTATTCATATTAGAAAGAAGGAAAACACTTTGAATATTACATTCAACTATGAATAGAATATTTTAAAGAATTAACACTTAGAAGTGCAAAGGTTCAACTTAGACAATTGACCCTTTGCACTTGTTAAGTGTTCATTCTTTAAAATGTCAAATTGTTCTCACTCCTTTGACTGCCTCTGTGGCGCGGTTGGAATGTGTCCGACTGCTACGCAAGAGGTCGTGGGTTACATTCCCACACGGGACACCACTTTTTGTGATCCACAAATAGTAGTTCCGTGACTTGTATGTTTGTAAAGTCCCCCACGACACATGGCTTGTACACTACTGCGGGAGTCGTCTTTCATAAAAAGAAAAGAACAAAAATAACTCCTAATTAGTAGGTACATAGTTAGGTACCTTATGTACCTAAACTGTTGACAAAATTAACAACGATAGATATACAGGGAGTCCCAAAACTATGCCACACGGAGAGACCTTAAATGTGTAGATAGAACATTTTACCGTATAACATTTCATATGCATTTAGTAATTAGAAAAAAACTGTTATTTTGACATTACAAACAGGCACATCAATTTTATTTGTAGGTATAGATAAATGTTGTCAAATAGTCGCCTAGCACTTACTATTTTCCGTCACTATTCGCTCTCTCAGAGACCGATTGGTCCGAATCCGGCTTGAAAGAAAAGAGTTCAAGCGTAAAATCTATTGAAGCCGAAGCATGAAATGAAACTTTACAGAACTGTCTTCCTCTCATATCAGGATATGAAAGTAAGTAGTAGAGTAAGATTGTTATCAAAAAGCCACATACAAAATTAACCCAATGAGTGAGAATCTGTTTGATTCATAATTATATTTGACTTGGAAAGTTGTTGCAGCTGATATAGCTAAGCATTTATCTCCGAACGATGACAACCGTATTATTTATTAATCTACCTAAAATATATTTTGCTCATGTCCTCAACCCCAAAATTAAAAAAATCCATAAACGAATACAATTTTATTCTATGAAGACGGTTCATATCAACTAAGATGATACTGAGAAAATGTTATTGTATCCTGTTTTGTATCAATAACAAAAAAGAACCTTAAATGGATAGTAAAGTCCAGCCTTGCGAGACTGACCTATAAAGGACTGGAGTTAATAAAACCGGTAATAAAAAGTAAGAAGAACACGAAAAAACTAAAACGATGTATAGTGTTAATGAACTCTAAAACGAGTATACCAATTAGTATGAAAGAACTGGAAATACGTACCTAAAAACTGGGTTAAGATATCATAAACGTGCAAATAAATGTATCATGCTGAGTGGATGAAAATGCGATAGATATAAGTGGGCAAGGCTCTCAGTGGAAACGTATGGAAATGAGTATTGGTTTGTAAATAAGATTAGATACGAACATGAAGGTGCGGGCGTCGTTACTATCTATATCTATCTGTACACCATCCTACGCATTCAGAAATGTTTTCTCCATTTCTATAATTAAAGAAAATCTGTTATAGAGAATGTTTAAAAGAAAATGTTTGAAATGGGAGTCAAAAGAAAAATTATTCAGGAAATTACAAAATTAATTACTTCTTTTTTTTCAGTATTAACATCCTTATTCATTTGTGCCTCATCAGTAAACATGAAAAGGAAGTAACAAAGAATGTTTGAAAGAAAATCTTATTACGTTTTCATTAAACTAATTTGTTTACTCGTACAAACTTGCTCGTTAAGTAAATCATTTAAGGCATTTAAACAATTAAAAAAAAAAACATTAAAAAAAGACATTCAAGGCATTCAAAAAAACGATGGACTAAATTGCTATAGTTAATAATAACATTTACAACACCTATGTTATTTCATTTTTTACATTCGGTATCGGGAACTAAACTTTCCTGCAGATCAGACAGCTAAGTAAATTAGGTTGAACGTGTCGAAAGGCTTACTCAAAACTAAATAACGCATAACAATAAATTATATAAAAGTTGCAACACTTTAATACTACAAAGAACGGAAAAGTCAAGTAATAATGTCAAACTGCTGTGTCAAATTTATATTTGACAACCTTTAATATTATACTCTAAAATGTACAAAATATATTATTATAATGTTCAACGTCAACAAACAAGGTAGAAACTAAATATTATGTCGGTATCAAATCAAACGACCGAACTTTGGTGAGCTTTAATGTAAGTTGACAGCAAATTGCGTGTAGGTGTACATTATCATCTCATATATTATGTATTCGTTATGTCATCATATTTAATGGCAGGTAAGTTTATAAGCCGAATACATTAGGCAGTTTATGTAATGAAAATGGCCTTACTTAAATAAATGTGGAAGGACGAAGGGCAATAATTTATCCCATTCAATCCTGTAACTTTAATATAAACATTAAAAAGAAAATACCGAAGAAATCGAGCAGAATAATGCTGGTACGGTTTTATAAAAAATTTAACATTCTAGTAAAGTATCCAAAAGCGTCTAGGTATTTCGTGATCTAGTAGCACAATAAGTCTTGCAAAATTTATTCTGGAAATATTGAGCACTCCGTAGTACGCAACAGTTGATTAATATGATACAAAAATGAACGCCTTATTATAAATAGTTGATACCGCCGTTTGATTACAATGTTCGGAGTACATTGGTACCAGTCACTTGGCGGTCCAAGATGCAGAAAATAGCGTTTAAGCTTGCTTTCATTTTAGGTAGATTGTAAGCAATGTTTGTGTATTACTCTGAAACGTGAGACAAAAAGTTGGCTATCTTCAAAACGGACAGTTCCAAGCTTTATTTATTTGTTTTACTTTCATAAGAAAATTAAACAGTTGACAAATCTAAAATACAACTTTAACAAAGTTGTATATTGTCAACTGTTAATATCTGAAAACCACACAGGTTACTTTTACTAATTTGGATACAAATTTAAAGTAAAAATTAATAGTGTAATTAAAAATTAAAACTAGAATTAACACACTTTATCAAACAAAGCTAAGAACCATATCGATAAAACTAGTTTTCTAATAAATAAACTGCTTCCAAATCTGTCTTACCTAAATTTATAACATTCTTCCTTTTCTATCCTGGGTTAAAAAAAAAACAGAGGATGCATGGTGTTCACAAGGCACCATACTGGGCACTATAGGCCTATACCCTTTCTGTCTATCGTCACTTTATTAGCTATTATTCAATTACATAATTTTAGTAAACAATCGCTTACTTCTTGTACCTTAAACGGTAAATCCTGACCGATGGCACAAATAAACCTAGTTAATTTAAGCAACAACCGAATTGCGGCAACTCGCCGATCGTGCGATGAAATAATCGCATCGTGTTTTCGTACTACTACTTCAATCAGGCCACGGTCCAAAACACATGCAATTAAAAATGCCGTGCAAAAATTGCCATCTTTAGGAAATTAGTATGTCTAAAAAAATAGCATTGATAAATCAACAATATCTATACTAATATTATAAAGCGGAAGAGTTTGTTTGTTTGATTGTTTGTTTGTTTGTTTAAACGCGCTAATCTCAGGAACTACTGGTCCGATTTGAAAAATTCTTTTTTTGTTGGATAGCCCATTTATCGAGGAAGGCTATAGGCTATATAACATCGCGCTACGACTAATAGGAACGGAGTAGCGACGAGAAATGTTGCAAAAACGGGCAAAATTTACGCATACGAAGTTGCGCGGGACAGCTAGTTATAAATAATTTGTTACCGGTAATGTACGTACATAGATCGTTACTAACGTTAAATAGTTTACTTTCGAATAGGGAACTGACACAGGCGTTTGACTGATTGATGCATGAACATTTGAAAACGTATAAAAGTATTTGGCTTTACTAATAAATAAATTAACTGAGTTGGAATCAGACTACAGATCTTAAGATATAGAACAAAGATTATTATAACCTGTTCAGTTTTAGATGAAGAATTGGAACGGACGTCTCATGATATTAACGGAGAAACAAAACGGTGCTGACAGTAAAATAAATCATCTGGGAAGTAATTACGAGAAAACATGAATTTATGAAATGATAATTTCTCTAAACGCAGTACCTATCTAACGAGAGATAATATTGTTTTCTTCGTATTTGTGACATTATGAAATATTTTACATTGGAAAAGACTTCTGTTGGCAATCTATTTTACATTTGATCATGAAAAATTGTACCTAAAATAACATGAAGTGTACTCTGACGATTAGATAATGTTTTATAATTTTTTCTACATTTTTGGTTTTCCGAAAATACACGATTTTATACAAAATTATACCTTGTTTTTAAACCTTCGTGATTTTTATACATACTTATTAGATATATTACGGGACTTAACCGCGTGAATTATTTTAAGGTACTAACTGTTTATTTACAAGACGTTTCACGGGTCGACTTTCCACGACCGGTGCAATTCGATTGAAAGGTCGGGTAAATAAAAGATTAGTACAGTAAACGTTCGATTTTTTATTACAAAATTATACTTGCTAATTTTATATTCTTCAGACCTAAAACACTAAGTTCGCTTTCTCCTCAACCTGTATGTAATAAGTTTATCGATTAACCCGGTAACACAAAATCTGTCTAATATAATGATGTAATTATAGTTACTGAACCAAAACGATACATTACAAATATCAGTCACTTATAAAATCAGTGCTATGAGTTTGTTTTCGCGCAAAACGTTCGTCACAGCATAAAATAGTAATAAAAATGTTAATCATTCGACACACTTACGTATTATAAATCAACAATACGACGAGCCGTACATTATCTCCTATATTTTACATATCCTCAAAGTTGTTTGAACAAAGAGTGTCCAAAATATAAACATAATATCCATTAAACATTAAATACGATGTCCCGCTAGCTGTCCTATATATCCCAGAAGGCATTGTCTTAGATAAGGTTTGTTTATTCTCGTAGCATAGTAAATATTGAAGAACATTTATCGAAACGCAATTCTTCGAAATGCTTGAGAAAGCTATTTTACAAAATAAAAAAAGAACCTCCTGAATCGTGTATGCCCCTAATTTGTTTAGTTAATCCAATTATTAATATCGATGAGGAGACTATTTAGGCGCGATAACAGGTTTATAAAAACCTTGTTAGATTACCAATATTAACGATAGCAGCTAAGACTAAACGGAAATTAAATCTATTACCGTGCGAAAAATTGTTCTGATTCTTCGCCCGATTTAATGTTAAATTTAATGTGTGGATTGAAAAAACCAACTGAAGTTATTAGAGTCATACAAGTACACTCATCGGTGATTAATTTGTAGCGGATATGAAATATGTCTTGATTATATCAATAAAAACCGTAATCGGTTTTTTAATAATGATTCCCTTACCGAAAAACTCTCGATAAGAACACATGAAATGCGTGACTCATAGTCACCACCATATCGCATCATACTTTTCTCTTAAAAGGAAAACTTCTTCGTTAATCTAGAAGCATATACTTGACAATTGCAGAATAGCCACTCTGTGAGAATAGCAGTATTTAATCTATTTAGTAGTAGTATTATTTGTTTGTTGTTGGGCTGCTTCTACTTGTTTGCAAAATGTTAGATATCCTTTTTTAAAATGGAAATTATAACGAAGGCCACGAATTCAAAAACTAAATTGGGGCGACTGTTTTATTATCTACAGGTATCGGTAAAAATCAACACAAAGATATGGTTACTGTTATAAAATAATCTTGGTAACAAGATATGAACTTGACACTGCTTTCTATGATTTTATCAACTGACAGCCCATACGGCTGTCAGTTGATAAAATTTCTTTAAAGAAGTTATTAGGTATTTTGTAGGTAGGAAGGAGTATAGGCTACATTATGGATAAAAAGTAGTTGGCTTTTGATTGCGGACCTGCTCTCTAATTAATAACGGGTCCACAAAGTAAAGGTCTGAACGAAAAAGATTAACTACGCGGCAATTTTAAGATAAGCAAAGAAAACCCTACGTTTGTTCCAAAGTAATGAGACCAAAAATAATAGTGAAATGAGGCTAAATAATTTTAAGTTGAGTTGATCTCATACAATCAAGCAATGACAGTTAAAGAGAACAAAAAAGAAGACAGGAGTATAATTATGCTATGATCATTAAATCGGTGTTCGTCGATCAGTTCGTATATTTCTATTATCAGACTATTTCAGAATGATTATATAGCGCCGAGTACAGCTAAACATCATTATTTTTTTGCTTGCGTGACTGTTAAACAAGAAAACGGTTTTAAACATTGTATTACTGATGTTTTACATTAGTATTTTTTGTTTGGTTTATTTGCAGCATCACGAAGCTGCAGACTTTAGTAGCTGATATTATCAACTCGTCATTTTGAAGGACCACAAGAACAGATAAACATTAACGCCATTATGTGCAGTCTACGAATAACCAAACCAACTTAAGATATAGACAACTTATCTAACACAAGACGAGAGAAGTGACTTATGAAACCGGATGTTACGTACATTGTAGGTAATAAGGGTGGTTATTTCATACGACAAATCTATCACATTGACTTGACACAACAATTTCACAAGTGATGTAATTTGTCATGCAAATAACGAAATGTTATTTTGATGACAGGAATTTATTATCAGTTTTGCTAACGGGTCGGAAAAGCCCAATTTCAGATATTGCTACCCTAGTAGATAAGATGATGAGGAGATGCCTTGGAAAGAACGACCGAGATAGAGTTAGCTGCTAAAGCTTTAAGTAACTTTTGGCTAGCTTCAAAACGGCTTTAGGTTGCTTTTTTTTTGTTTCCAAAAATTATCACTCTACAATTGAAGTCTGCTTAGAACAGATATACGGACCACGAGATAATCCTATAAGCGCTCGTTTTCCCTTAGAGGTACAGAGTCGAAAAAATAAAACAAATCAAGAATAATTACTTCCGCTATCTTAATCACATTTCGCAATCTAAAAAAAAAAAAATAAAAAATAAAAGAACAGTCGGGTAAAAATTAAATGCTGGGATAAACAGGCGTGGAAACACAATTTTAAATTTTTGCACTAGTTTATTATAAATATAATAAAGACCGGTACGGTTGTCTTAATCATTGTTGCTAATAAATAGACAAGATACATAACTATGAAGACGCGTGCACAGACGCATTAATCGAGAAAGTCCCTATACGTTCATGAGCAATCAACTGAAGAAGAAGAAGAAAGTAAACAGCATATTTCCGTATACGCGTTACACAGCATTGTCGCATCACGTAATGTGAATAAATCTCTCATTATCTATGCTAGATGGGTTGATATCAAAAAAGTATCGAGTTACGAGGTTATTACAAACGTTTCCTATAACTTGTAGATGTAAGGTGATGAATCCTACGGGTGGTGGTAGGACGGAAACTCCGGCAACAATTATAAAAGACTGTATTTGATAATCGAGGATTTAACAACAACAAGAAAATAAGGTGTAATAGGTACGAGTGAAATGCGTTTAGTACGGCGGACGAAGGCGCAGTGCCGTGACAGCTGACCGGTCGACGCGCCGCACCTCATGCTCTCGACACCAACTCTGGCGCCGACGTAATGTTGCCAACATCTCAAATAGCAGTTTCTACTATGCATTTCAAATGAGTTGATAACTGTCATGATGACATTTTGATTCGCATTACGACTACAACTTCATTGTATGACGTAAGGTCAGCAATAAAATGATTCGTAAAAAGATGTCATTAGTATTACACAGAAGTACTTATCTACTCTAATAAACTATACATAAGCACTGTATTTTACTATTTATTAGTATTATAGATATGTTTTAGTTAAAAAAAAATATTACATCTGACTGAAATACCACAAAACTGTAGAATATTCTTATATTTTGCCTATTTACTTATTTTTGCTTTGTGTTTAACAAATAATGGATAAATTAAGTAAATTATTTTACCTTTATATTTTATAGAATTAAACTATACCTAATATTATTAAACAATATTGTGCTTCTTACACTAAAATATAAATTGTAATAATGATTTTTATTTTCATTTAAATTATTTTTTTATTATTTTTAACAAAGAAACATGTTAGGTACATAGTTCAAAGAAAATAAATATTACGTCCGTTCCATTACCATACACACACGTACTTTACCCGACAGGAGTTTTTGTTGCTAGCGGTACAATTTTGACAAGTACAGAGTGAAGTTGTCGCGATCGCGATTATCTTCTCATTTGAAACGCTTACCTAGTAGCTGCACCCGCAACTCCTGTCACGAACTCGCGATAGCTGTGAGGTGATGATATCATTATGTATTGATTTAATCATGGCCTTAGTACAAAAAAACACCTAATATTTTTATGTTATGCTTTTGTACGTAGCTATTGCGTAACCAATATTGGTAAATATAACTTTTTTTTCTGACAAACCGAACGCCCATATCCTACTCAGAAGATACTTGTTATGTTTTGCTCAAAAGTATATAACAGTCTTAAAAGTATCTCGTTTGAGTACGAGTATGCACGCGGGCGGAGAGCAGAAAAAATATTGTATATTGTAACGGAATTAACTCTAATTATCTATTTGTTTATTACTAATATTGCTGTATCACCGTTGATATACTGATCATATCAGTGTTAAGAATGACATGTCACAAACATTATAAAAACCGGGCAAGTGCATGTTGGACGCACAATGCTTGGTTCCGTAGTCCCCCATCCGAATAATGCGGCTTAAGAAGTCGGTTTATGTTGTTTTTGTTTTATCCTACTAACTAACGTTAGTATTATTCGATGGAATCTGTATGAAAATTTTGTTACTTCTCACTTGGTCTGCTGTTACTAGTTAACTTGTAAAGCCTACTTAGCTTTTTAATTTCACTATATATACTACTACCATGATTTTTCACATACCCAATATCAACCATTTAGCTGACAGACACACTTGACTTGTAACATTTCACAAACGGATCCCTAAACCGAAAAATAGTCTTCTCAACCTCTAAATGTTTTGAAAAACCTATCTAATGATACCCTACACGATGGGATAGTTGAGAAAAAAATCACATCCCTACTTTACATAAAGGAGAGGTGACCTAAAAAAAATGTTTTATTCTTTCATAAATAATATGTGTATCCATGTAAAATTACAACCTTCTATCACTAACAGTCTCTGAGCTAAGCTGCGGACGGACGGACGGACATGGCGAAACTAATAAGGGTTCCATTTTGCCATTTTGGCTACGGAACTCTAAAAAGTAACAATTATAAAGAACATTTTTTCCGGGTAATCGATCGTGTTACAAAAAAAATGCTTTGCTACGTAGAAGTAACAAAAAAATTGCTCTTAATCATGATTCAGCAAATGTAATACCTTTAGTAACATGTCACTGACCGGTTATATAAGTATGACAGCTGAAAGTCAAACTAATAACAAATTAGCATTGAATGTAGCGAATACTCTTGCGATGTATCTCTGAACCTAGGACACAAGGACATTTAGGACTAGAACACAAAACTAATCAAGTAAATTGAAGCCTTTGTAACCTGTGTGAAGCCGAAACAAGTTTGGTAATAGACATGTTTATACGCATTCGTTTTTCAAACTTAATTACAGAATGCCGTAATAAAATAAAGGTTGGGTTTCTATGTGTAGACAAGAAATCTTTGGGGAGTTATTGTATTAGTTAGAGTAGTGCTGACAGCGTTGGAACCAACCAATGACGAATCCTCATTATAATAATAATAATAACTTGGGACAACTCACACAACGCTATCTGATCCCAAACTAAGCAGAGCTTGTACTATGGAAACCAGACAACTGATAAACATACTTATATATTTCTAAATACATACATATTATAGATAAATAACACCCAGACACAGAATAAACCATCGTGCTCATCACACAAAGTTTTATCCTGGGCGGGAATCGAACCCACGATCTCTTGCGTAGCAGTCGGATACACTCCCACCGCTCCACAGAGGCAGACATTACAATGGTCGTACAATAGTGATCGGCATATGTAGTGCCATTTGACAAATGCTATGTTATATGGACTTACCCCGGGATTCCGAGATGTAAAAAATATCAAATCTTCAATAATAAATAGTATAAGAAATGTAAAAAACACAACAGTTTAAAAACACTATTTGTTTAAAAGTATTACTATTGAATAGTAACGCCGTAGCAATTTGGAAGGTTTTCTTGTAAGAGTTATCTAAATCTTTACCTAAAATATGAACACTTTTAGGGTACGAGTTTGTTAATTATATATTGGTGACATTAGACGAAGGTGAATAAAATCCCGGGATATAAAGATGTTGTGGTATGTGGACGTTATGCCACGGTTGGCACCTACGCCGTGCCTTCATTAAAATCAGTACATATGTTTAGCGTCCACAAGCTACTAAAACTGTTTAACTTATGTATGTTCCCTTTTTTACCAGTATATTAGTCTCCGTCTACTAAGGAATCAGACCATACTAGAACCAAAACCGTATCGAAAAGAAGTTTGCAATAAAATTATCACAATCGCAATTACTATCTATAGTTGCGTTATAATATTATTGCAAATATCGTATCAATTTAGGTTTTATCCAAAAGATAATGTTGCAATGATAACTTAAAGTATTTCTGTTTGATAATAATCGTGAACAATTAGCAGAAGTTTCGTAAAGCATTTTTTTAATACATAACCTTGTACGACCGATATTGGCAATAATGTTCCTTGATAGAAAAAAAACATACTTAAACAAAATATTTGTACGTAGGTGTGTCTTAACAGGTTTTGTTATATTACTTGCTTACCTCATTTTCAAAGGTAACGAATTTTGTAGGTACAATTATATACTGTTCTTCCTACTATGATAACACATTAGACACGTAAGGTTGTGAGGATAGATTATTATGAATGCTATGCGATGGATAAATTAAGTAAAATCCCTTAACGCATGTCGGTTGTGGATGCCATGAGAATTGCAGCAAATAGGGCATTCTGGCGAAATCTAGCACGAGAAGTGATGATAGTCCCTTCAGACAAAATAGGACCTTTACTGAGTGAAGAACACAATTATGAAGTAGACAACAGACAGAATGACACACACAGGCTACACTTTTATCACGATATCTTATACACACACAGGCAGGGCCACAAAATAAAGCTTCAATCCCATTAATGCATGTTTAGTTCTTATTTACAAACGAGTACATTTTAAATCCCTAATACATGAAATAAAAAAATTGTCTTTCTTCAAAACAATAACAGTCTTTTTTTGGAAGTTATAAATAATAATATTTATAATAATAATAATAATAATATATATTTATTTTCCACCACAATAAAATTAAAAAATACAAGGTACCAATCATTCTGAAACATGTTATTTGTAATTATTTTGGAGTGGACTGGAGCATATACTTATTATGTGCCTAAACTAGAAGTACTACTAAAAGTCCTGTATTTATAGGACTCAAGAACACTCGCCCGCAGATTAGACTTTAACAGAAAATACAACTACTCGTGTGTGTGAGTGTATTTAGGGTGTAAGTAGGTACGTTTGTATGAGTAAAAGGATAACAAAAATATGAGATGTCATGACATTAAACGCATAAAGAATTAATCATATTACACTTTAAGATGAGTATAACTTTCTATTTCAACGTAAACAAAGGAGTATAACAAAGCTCAACAAATGTCACTAACCAGCCCACTTTCTATGACCGGAGACCGGAGATTCATGACCGAAATCAATAACAACTACAGATCAGCCAGAAGACATCCAAAATACCATGAACTTTTGTGATTCATATGTCTGGAGACATATGAATCACAGTATACAGGTCACGTTACATTGGTACAACCCACTCGAAGAACTTAACCTATTGTAAAACGATTTCACTTTAAGTTATTCATAGACTAACAGTGAAAGCGCTAAACGTTTTTTGAACAATACCGGTGTAATTAGCTATCTGTCTCGAATAATATAAGCATTAAAGGATTATCTGTGTTACGAAAGCGAAACTCTATTTGAGGAACTTCAAGAGATATGTAATGTATGTGTGTATGTGAAATTTAATTAGTTACAAAATGAATATTCCTTACTTTTAGTTTGTAATTGACATTACTTATTGTATACTGATATAATACTCTTACGAAGTACTTTTTGGCTTTCAAAAGGGACCTCGTGGCCTAGAGTAGGTATAATAAAGCTGAAGAATTCTTAAGTTTGAACGCGATGGTCGGAACGGATGCTAAGACGCTGGGCCAATTTAGAATTAAGTTTTTAAGTGAGTCTCTCCGGAATAGCATTATTACAAACAAATCGTTGGTTTTGAAAAAATATTGTATTGCAATTGTTAATAATACCTTAGCTTTAAAGTAACAAAAATCTAATAAACGTCAGCATAACAATATTCTTTTATTTTACTTGTCTAATAAAATGATGTAGATTGTAGCCCTCTTCAAAATTAATTAAACTTATCTGAAGTTCGACAGATCGTGTTTATCAATGATAAACTTCGACCAAATTTTAATTAGTTCGCAATGTTTATTTTTTTTACCGATAACTCGTGATATAATTGAAAGTCGCTATTACAAACTTATAAAGTAATCGATCACTCTCTGGTTACTTTCCAACGATTAATCGATTTCAACGCGATATTTTTTTTGGTATCGAGATCGGTTTCTAAATACTACTAAGGAAACTCTATCGATTTTTTTTTTTGATTGCCGATCTTGGGAGGCAAAGGAAACTAAAATAGCCAGTACATAATTATGCCAATAGAACCAATAGAGTCGCTTATTCCCTAGGCAGGTAATCAAACGAAACTATTAAAACCAACTAAAGAGTTCTCAAGTCCTTAACTACAGAAAATATTCCTTCCTTATTTTCTGGTTTACATAAAGCTGCGGTCTCCGGTTTATACATCCTCCCTAGAGATTAAAAGCTATCCAATTTTCCAGCTTTCGTTCGTTACCGAGTTAGTTACGTACTGTTAAAACGTTTGACTAGCAAAGCTGCTTTTGCGTGAATCATTAATTCATTCCACAATTTAATATTTGTGCATTTAATATGCTGTTTTGCTTTTAATTATTATGGTACTAACGGGCCAGAATCGATGGTTTATTTAGACGTACCTATCCTAAAACATCTTGTCAAATTGTATTCTACTCGTGATTAAGAGGATGCCGTTCTTTTACCAGTTCGTAAGAAGCCCTTTTCATGACATTATTAAAAAAAACATCATTATCAAAATTTGACTACCTCTATGGCGCGGTGGTAGTATGTCCGACTGCTACGCGAGAGGTCGTGGGTTCGTTTCCCACACGGGACACCACTTTGTGTAATCCACAAATTGTTGTTCCGAGTCTGTTATAAAGTCCCCCGCGACACTAGGCTTGTACCCTAATGCGGGTATCGTCTATTAAAAAATATATATATTTTTCAAATGACGGCTGTGTCGGACAATAGTTGCCATATACGCGTATCGTAGGCTTAAATTGAGCCATTTCCGTTGAAACACGTGGGAGCCGACATTGACCTCCATTTAATTATCTTTTGTACACATTGTAAATGTATGAGACCAAGTAATTCGTAACATTGTTTGAACCATTTCGTAATAATAAAAAAAAAAATTCACACGTAAATACCCCGTTTTTAAAAACGTTTTGTACTGTATGTGGATCTATGTTGCCGACTTATGACTTATACTTAATAATGGCAGTATTGTAAAATAATATAATAGATAACTATATTTTTGGTTATTAAAACTTTAAATTTGATGTTTTTGGCGCGTGTGGTCGCAGTTCTAATCAAATCTGTCGGGTGATACAGATTTCGCGGACATCAGTTTTCATTTTGTCCGTGGCGTATGACAAATTGCCGCGGCAAATTGTTATGTCGCGGCCACTTGTAAATGGCGGCAAATAATGTCTAGTAGCGTTATACAAAATCACATCAAAGCATAAGGCTTTTTGCAAACGTATAAAATGCCGACACCGTCTGTATAACGCTGTGTTATGCTATTTGCCTTCGACTTATATACATCACCGGCAAATTTTAAACACCGTTATTGTTTAAAGATTGGGAACTTAAATTCTCAGGGTTGCGACGTGGTACAAATTTAATTAGTATTCTTTATAGATATTTGCAGAAATCATACTCTATGTATCGACAGGATGTGAGGACATTGTCCATACAGGTGCATTTCCGTCAGTTACCTAGCTATTATCGCAGTATTCGTGCAGAATGATAAACGAAGAATACGAAAATTATCGATAAATTTATTATGAAAGATATATTATAACAAACAAGTGAGTAAAAGAAATGAATGATACATACAAAACTAAAAAATAAATAAAAAGTCTGACTTCCACTGCATTACAGTAATGCAACAAATAAAATGATTTAAAATAGATTTTATGTTCCACAACAGAAAGAACTTACTTTGCGAGTAAAACGAACTTACGAAAATCTTTTGAAACTACATTGGTACTTAAATTGCAACGGCCGTGGTCACGGGTAGATTATCTACCCGTGACCACAGCCGTTGCAATACGGTCGAAACGTCGGGCAATAAACAAGGTATTGTGCCAAAATTATTCACGCGATTGAGACCCATAATATATATATATTTTCATAATGTGTACAAATCGCGAAAGTTTATCAACATACATACTTAAAACTTTTATTGACGAAAGCGTTACTATCTAAACCCCAGAATATTAAAGGAAACACCTAACAAAACCATTAACAAACAAGACACTGAAGACATTACCAAAATAGTCTAAAAGCGCGATGTATAAAACTATTAATACAAATTGATCTATATCAAAGCACAGGTGATTAAACAGTCTTGGCACAATGTTCAAAGGTCGCTATACCAGTAGAATTAATGAACGGTGTACACTGTAACACGGCAGGTAGTCTAATATATGTAACAACTTGTAGAATATTTGCACAGTCATTTGACACTTGAGACGGGTATTACTGGCATACAGACAGAATACCTTCATATAGGTGCATAATAAACCAGACCTCTATTAACATGAAAGGTTAATACCCGCGTTATTACAAGGTTTTTTGTAAGAAGTGGCGATTGTTTAGTAGTTTTAAATAGAACATCTTTACGGGATATAGGTAGCTTAATGGTGTAGGCATTGTAATCATTGTTTAAAATGCCTCTCATTGCATTGTTGAACCTAAAGCGTGAATCTTATTCTAGCACAAGTAATTAACCCATTTACAAGTTTTTTTTTAAAGATAACTAGCAATGTGGGATTGTGGTTCCACATTACTAGCAATCCTGTTAACCCCTTCAGCAAAGCTCAATGGCTTGTGTTAGGAGTGGGTTCACGTCGGTAGTATAATGGGTAGGATTCGAATTCGCGAACTCACGATTTCCAAAAAGATTTTTCCATCTGTACCCGTGCATGAAAATTGGTTTACGACTGCTACGCAAGAGGTCGTGGATTCGATTCCCACACGGGACACCACTTTGTGTGATCCACAAATTTTTGTTCCGAGCCTTAGTGTACTTTGTGTCCGTGACTTGTATGTATGTAAAGTCCCCCACGACACAGGGCTTGTATCCTAATGCTGGAGTCGTTATCTTTATAAAAAAAAAAAGCCTAAGTCTGATCACACAAAACCAGAAAGCGTGATTCAGATACTCATTCCGCACTTTTACGCTTCAACGCCTTTTGGCCGCGTTGTTTGTCTCTATGCAGAGTCCCTTATTTGCAAAGCAATTAGTTACAATATTGTAAATCATTAAGTTGAAAAGTCCAATTAATTTAGCCGGAATGCTTTCCCAACTCAAATTACATAGCCGAACTACAATTAGAAAAGTTTTTAAACTTTTGGGATCAACATATCTAGTATTAATATTCACTGAAGCTCTTCTATAATTTAACAAGGTTATAAAGCTTCCATTTTGTTACAGTAGTAATGGTATAATTAGTAAAACTTATTACTAACATGCTTTGAAAAGGCCTTTTTACGTTAAAAGCAATTACTTGAATATAATTATTATAGTCTAATCTATACTAATATTATAAAGCTGAAGAGTTTGTTTGTTTGATTGTTTGTTTGTTTGAACGCTGTAATCTCAGGAACTACTGATCCGAATTGAAAAATTCTTTCACTGTTGGATAGCCCATTTATCGAGGAAGACTATAGGATATATAGCTACGACCAATAGGAGCAGAGTAGCAATGAGAAATGTTGCAAAAACGGGAAAATTTACGCAGACGAAGTTGCGCGGGACAGCTAGTCTATATTAATATTATAAAGCTGAAGAGTTTTGTTTGTCTGAACGCGGTAATCTCAGGAACTACTGGTTTGAATTGAAAAAAAAAAGTTCTGTTGGGTAGCCCATTTATCGAGGAAGGCTATAGGCTATATAACATCACGCTAAGACCAATAGGAACGGAGCAGCAATAAAAATGTTGCCAAAATGGGAAAATTGACGCATACGAAGTGGCGCGAGACAGCTAGTACTACCTAGTGGATCTGTCTAATTCGTATAGATAGGTAAAATTATTTCCTCTTTTTACCCGACTGTAAGGAAGGGTTATGTTTTTTTTTAAATGTGACCTATTTATTCTCAGAACATAATGTTTACAACATAACATTGTTAATGATATAAATATGGTGTGCACGATCATAATAGATAATATCTTGGGACAACTCACACAACGCTATCTGATCCCAAACTAAGCAGAGCTTGTACTATGGAAACCATACAACTGATAAACATACTTACATACATATTTCTTAATACATACATATCACACTAATATTATAAAGGCGAAAGTTTGTGAGTATGTGAGTGTCTATGTTTGTTACTTCTTCACGTCTAAACGGCTGGAGCGATTTTAGTAAAATTTGGTATGGAGTTAGCTGCCACCCTGGATTAACACATAGGCTAATAAACCGCGGGTAACACCGCGGGGCACAGCTAGTTATAGATAAATAACACCCAAACACAGAATAAACCATCGTGCTCATCACACAAAGTTTTTCCTTTTCCTGGGTGAGGATCGAACCCACGACCTCTTGCGTAGCAGTCGGATACACTCCCACCGCGCCACAGAGGCAGTCAAATGATCAGAAATTCTCAATTTCTGTGAGGTATTAGCACTCAAGAGATCTTTCATGTCCGCGGTTTCCAAGCTTCTATTCATATAATATAATACAATGTTAAGAGTTTAGAACAACAATCTAATATTGATACAAAACAAAACCTTCGAGATAACAAGAAAACAATCCCATAAATCGAGATTATTCAACGATTCATAATCTGTATCTCGTTAACAAACGATTATACATGATGTAATAGTACACAAGCATTGCCAGTCCCTTTTATCATCTTAATTATTCCAATAAAAAGTCGATTACTCGTTCAACTTCAATGCATGGAAATCGATTGACGCAATAGTATTGATCGCAATAACTCAATCGCATCCTTAATGTTGAAAACGAGGACAATTGTTATCTCATTTAAAGCTTTGTTTAGTACACAATGAGAAATTTGAATAATTTCGATTCATTTCCAAACGCAATGATTAGAAATGGCGAAATACTTTTATCGTAATAAAGTTGTCAGTGTTAATCAGAGAATCCATACTAATATTATAAATTTGAAAGTAACTCTGTATGTTACGATTTCACGCTCAAACAGCTAAACCGATTTAGATAAAATTTGGTATGGAGATAGTTTGAGTCCCGGGGAAGGACATAGGATTTTTATCGCGATAACCGTCATCCACGCGGGCGGAGCCACGGGCGAAAGCTAGTTTCTCTATAAACTGCGGGCGGAGCCACGGGCGAAAGCTAGTTTCTTTATAAACTGCGTGGGTAGACCGGGGGATATGGAAATTACATTGGACATTTGAACACGAAACTTTGTTAACAAATTTAACATTTCCGTCTTAAAATGCTACCTACCTACTTACCAAAATTCGGTAGCAACAACTTGTTAATACTGATGCCCATTTCAGGAAGAAAACACAATAAATCACAACAAGTTACAAAGAGAACAATCACAGATAGATAATAAAAGGTTCAAGTGCATTCATTCATTCCAATTAATGTGCAAGCTTTAATTGGAATCACTTTATATAGTCTATGGCATGTCATGTGTAGAGCACTCACGTGTTTCAACATTCATCCTCATAGCACTCACATGTTTGAGTACCATAATGATACAACGAGATACCTTCTTTAAATTGCTATCTTTTTTAGACTTTAGACTGTTGTTCATCAGGACCTACAATAGTCTCCAGCCAATATAACATATTATACTAGAACTGTAACCTTTACGTTAGCATTATGGCATAAGACGTATATTTTGTATGAAATACGAATATTAGAGACCGTTTTGTTACTAGACCGGCTTTGACACAGGCATGACCAATGACCTCTATAGTACTAGTACGATGACCAGGCTACCGCCAGCTAACAACAAGACTTCCATTTGAGTTTGATATTTGCTACGCTCAAATGTATGGAAGTCTATACTCGTGTATGAGCAACGGTCATCTATCTATACTTAATATTATAAAGCTTTTCTTTTTCTTTCTTTTTATAAAAGACGACTTGATGAAATGACCCGCAGTAGGGTACAAGCCGTGTCACGGGAGACTTTACAAACATACAAGTCACAGACGCAAAGTACACTCAGACTCGGAACAATAATTTGTGGATCATACAAAGTGGTGTCCCGTGTGGGAATCGAACCCACGACCGTCGGAGCAGTCGGACATACTCCTACGCCACAGAAGCAGTCAAAGCTGAAGTTGTTTATTTGTTTGAACTCAATAATCTCATGAACTACTGGTCCGAATTGAAAAAATATTTTACAGTTGGATAGATCATTTATCGAGGAAGGCTACAGGGTATACAATATCACGACCAATAGGAGCGGAGCAGCAACGAAAAAATGATGCAAAAACAGGGAAAATATATATGCAGACGAAGTTGTGCGGGTCAGCTAGTTAGTCATAAGTGTCAAAAAGGCTCACAGGACGCTCATTCGATTCAGCACAAGAAATTGCTGTCACTTTGTAAGTTTCTACACAGGCACAGGGGTACAGAAGACTTGTACTACGGAGGTCAGTGGGCAAAGCTTTGTATCTGCTAGACCGGTTACACGGTATAGGACTGGTGCACGCAGGTGGCAGCCTGTGTTTGTACACCAGCTGCCTGTACCGTCATACATGCTTCAGGAACAGGACCCTCCACCTTCCCATGGACCCACCATCCTCCTGGATATATGGTCCGAAACTTGGGAGAAGCGCGTGACGCGCTTTTTCTTGACTCCCTACAAATATTTTTCTATATCCTCCTGTCCCTACGCCCTCTCCCCGTTCTGAGGCGGCGCTTCTACAACGCCTTACGGGCGCTGAGAGAGTTCTTTTTTATTTGTGCTTGTTGCCGCTAATGCGGCCGTACGTCACTCCACGCCTTCGTCGCCCGCCTAGGTCCTTTCCTCTTGCTCGAGCCTGCTCCTGGTCTTACTCCAATTGTGCGCAAAGTCTCTCAACCGTCGAAAGTTTGCCTCCGAGTTGACTAATTCCCTATAATATACTGGTCCCTCTACCCCTCCTAAGTCTATGCTATCTAACATTCTACGCCTGATATCGTCGTAAAGGGGGCATCGCCACAGAGTGTGGTCCAAGCATTCATCCTCTTCTCCGCAGTAACACAGGGGATCCTCACACAGATTCATTCTATGTAACCTAGCCTTAAAACATCCATGACCACTAAGAATCTGAGAAACGTGATAGTCCGGTTCGACCCAAGGAGACTTGAGCCGATCCGCCACGTCCGGGAAGAAACGGAAGAGTTCCCTACCCTTATCCTCATTTAACCATTTCTGCTGCCACGAGGCAACAGTCTCCTCCGTAATTTGGCGTCTCGCTATCCTGAACGCATCCCGACCTAGGTGTCTTACATCGTCGATCTGTCCCGCCCGGGCCACCTCGAGGTCAGCTGGCAGTACTCCTGCAAGGACGGATAGGGCTGCCGTACTGACGGATCTATAGGCTTTTGTTAGTAATATGAGAGCCGGTCTCTGTGTACGAAGCAACGCGCTTCTGACCATGTGCGTGGTCGTTCGCCTCCACCAACATCCGGCCGCATAGGTGACAGTTGCGGTGTATGTGCCCCGGTACAACAGCTTGAGAACTTCGTACCGTATTCCCCAGGATGAGGCGGAGACTCGCGACATTTTCCCGAATGCTGCTGCGGCACGCTCCCCGATGGACTGCGCGTGTTCCCTAAAGCTTTGTCCCGCGTCGACGACTACCCCCAACACCTTGGTTGACTGTACCCCCTTGATGGATATCCCATTGAGTCGAATCGTAGGGGGGCGGCCTGGCATTCTTCCCTTCATAGTCATGGAGTATGACTTTGCAGGGGAGAACCCCAGCCGGTTGCGGTGCCCCCACTCGGTGATAAGTCCCATGGCGCATGAGGCCGAGGCCTCGATGCCGGCGCGAGTGTTCGACTCGATGAGAATCGTTACGTCGTCCGCGTAGGCAACCAGGTGAACCCCGGTCGGATACGGTAATCGAAACAAATCGTCCATGAGTAAGTTCCACAGAGAAGGTCCCAAGACTGAGCCTTGCGGGCATCCCATGGTCAGCGGTTTCCTCACAACCCTACTTCCAACGTAAAAACCAACTCGGCGGTCCAGAAAATAAGCCACCAACATCTTGTAGATGTTCGGCGGGCATCCGCCATTTTTAGCCTTCAGCAGGATCATGGGCCACCACGCGTTGTCGAATGCGCCGGCGATGTCAAGAAACACCGCTTGTATATATTTAAACTTGCTCTCTGCGACTATTGCCTGGACGGACTGGAGAGCCGTCAGTGTTGAGCGACCCCGAGAGAACCCGTGCTGACACGACGAGATATTGCGCGAGATGTTAGGGGCGCATTTTAGCATGACCCGTTCCAAGATTTTGCCCAGTACCGAGAGAAGCGTGATGGGGCGATACGCTTTAGGATCGGACAACGGTCTGCCGTTCCCTTTCGGTAGGACAATCAGCCGTCCGTCCTTCCACGCACCAGGAAAAGTGCCCTCCTCGACGCAAAGACCGAAAACCCGCGTAAGTTCCGAGCTAGCTGCTTGCCACACATGTTTGACCATGCGGGCGGTAATCCCGTCCGTCCCCAGAGCTGTGTTAGGCAGGTGCCTGACTATCTCCCAGATATCACTTCTCGACAGAGGGGGCGCGTCTCGACCCGAGGGCGCGCAGGCCGCCAGAGTACGAACTTGCCTATGATAGGCTGTGTCGAGTGTCACGTTGTCGTCAGGGCATAAGGCCTGGACCAGAGTGTCCATCGCGGCATGCGCGTCCCCGGCGTATCCTTCAACGAACTTCGTGCCGCAGATGACATTTGGCGGCGGTCTGACCCTACCACTGGCCACACGATATGCTAGGCCCCAGGGATCCTGGTTGCCTGAGTTCGCGAGGTCCCTAAAAAAGTCGGTCTGCGCCTCCTCCATCCTAGCCCTGTATTTCCTGCGGCACTCGTGGTAGGTACTTTTGGCGGTTTCTTGTAATGCAGCGGCCGCGCTGCGCCTACGTAGTCCCTGCCAAGCCTTTCGTGCACGATTCGTACTTTTACGCAGGGCGTCTAAAGCCGGGGTCCACCAATCATATCCAGAGTCTTTCCTCTTACTGGCATCACTAGTACCTAAGGTATCTCTCGCTACATTAACTATGATGTCTGTGAACTGCTTGCATACCTTTCGTGCCGGTTGACGCCATTGCATTCTACCCATCTTCGAGTTAATTTCGGAACGAAATCTCCCCCAGTCTACACCGCTGCATACACCAGCATACATGCTTCAGGAACAAATAAAACTGTAACGTTTTCAAAACGGGTATCAAATTAAAAACCGTGATGGTGTACCACGGTTTTAGCTATGAGTTCGCGTGCTAGCGGCGTGCGTGCGTCATTTTTGCTAGTGACGGAACGGTAGTATGATGTGATGCCTTTGTACGATCTTTACGATAAGACAAGTAGGTGCCCTCAATATGATACAGAATAATAGAAGTCTACCAACAGACAACACAATAACCTTTTACCGCAGACGTCATTATGTTCTGTTAGCTAAGATCTAATCTGTCCAACACTTCTGGTTTAACTCATACATATTTAATTTCAATACTATATCTAGTATACAAATCAGTAAATTAGTTTGATAGTAAAAAAATGCACTATACCACGGAACTAATGAGCTTAGACAAACACATCGTGAGTTATTTATTGTCAACCATAAAAAAAGATAATCACGAATCAACGTTCCTATTATGGTGTTATATGTCAACAGTTTCACTTTTTGGTCCGTTAGGAGTACTAGAGTGACGTAAGACTTCTATTTCGTGCTGATGTTATATATCTCTATAAGGTACTCTATTGGTTTCTGTTTATAATATTTTCATAATTTAAAAAATCTTGAGGAATTAGTTACTGTACTCTAAGAATGCGGACCAGATCATGTCCCAAATTCTGATAAACTCCAGAATTTTTGTGTCTCCCCAAAAAGCTGATTTGAGAAGAAACACAATTTCTGGAGTCTATCGGAATTTGGCACATAAAAGAAAGAAAATATACATACCTACCATACACTGTTCGTGTGTTACAGTTTATAGGTATGTAAATCACATGGAAAAATATATAACTAACTAGCTTTCGCCCGCGGCTCCGCCCGCATGGATGTCGGTTATCGCGATAAAAACTATCCTATGTCCTTCCTCGGGACTCAAACTATCTCCATACAAAATTTCATCTAAATCGGTTTAGCTGTTTGAGCGTGAAAGCGTAACAGACAGACAGACAGACAGAGTTACTTTCACATTTATAATATTAGTATGGAAGTATGGATTGGTAAAGTAGCATTTGAATTGTATTGTTCATATAGTAGGACTATACACATAAATAAAATGTCAAAGTTGATTGTCTAACACAAATCCAAGATCACACAAAAGCGTGTTAATGATGATTGTGGTATGATTGCTATTATTGGGCAAGAAGTGATCGGCAAAGGTAGACGACGCCAGGGCTGTCACTTAATCAATACCTATTTGGAAACTGATTCTTAGGTAGGTCTAGTTACCTACAGAAAACAACTTTGTCCGTTTTTATTTATCAAAGAAGTCTTTTTTGGAGCATGATTAACTAAATTTGGATAATTTGCTATTGTAGTGTAAGGTGGGTGATATACTGAAATAGGTATAGTAAAGGCTGATCAGTTGAACTAAATAAACAAAGAAATCTCCACAAATTCAGAGTCGGTAAGTGACTGTATTGTATCTAGATAGTGTTCAGGAAAATTAAATTATGAAGTCGATGTAAAGATCTGTTGTGAATTTGTGACCCTGGTCAAGTGATGCCTCTAGGATTATAAGCGTCTTAAAGATTATTTACCAAAAAGTTCCAAGTCATTGGTATTTAAAAAAAAAACGAACAAAACGACGAAAGACGCGGAAAGCAAGCGCCACTTACCCATAATTAAATATGTTAGTCACGCTTTTGTTTAAATCACATCAGATACTTGCCATTACGAACAAAACACATTATTTATGTCATTGTGGAAGCTGGAATGAGGAAAACCAAGACACACTCGTCGTACGTTATGTCTTGTGAATCACATTATCTCAATTTATTTTTAAATACTTTTGTTCGAGGTACAACAACATATTTTCACATGTTCGTGTGAAATTGCGACAATATTTTCGAAGAATGTTCCTTTTTAGGGTTCCGTACCTCAATAGGAAAAACCGAAACCGAGTCCGTTGTCCGTCTGTCCGTCTGTCTGTCTGCCTGCCAAGAGTCAAGACCCTTTATCTCGGGAACGCGTGGAGGAATCGAAATTAAAACCATATACTCATACCCATATGAAAAATCAAACTTTTAAGTTACCGTAAAATAAATAAATAAAATAAATAAATAAAAAATGATTTATTCACTTAGGAAGCAAAATACTACACTTGTGAAAAGTCGATTCTACATTTACTGGTAATGCCTGTTCGCAAACAATAGGTAAAGCCCGAGAAAAGAACAGGCAATAAAAATTCGTGGCCACTCTTTTCAAATTGCCAATGTTTACAATGTTTCTCTGTTTATAAACTGTAGTAGTAATAACTGTAGTAGTAAAAAAAAGAACGGCCGTTTATGCCGCAAAAAACGTCGACACTCTCAAGGAATTTAAATTAACAGGGTATTTTCCATTAAGCTAGAACTATGAAATTAATATTTTTTTTTTTTTTTTATATTAAGTTAATAATGCAATCTGTCTCATTTGGACATTCAGCAATACTTGTAGATTATTTTTATGTAGCGCTTGTGGTCCTAGTCCAGTGACAAGGCCACTTTAATTTTTTTTTTTTGTTTTTTTTTTTTTTTTATTTGTTTTGGCAGAGATCCAAAGGAGTTTTTCTTTTAAGCCTGGTAAATAATTTTGGTTTCATTAAATCGAGCGCAAGCTCATTTACGTGGTTGTCTATACGATTTTTGTATTTGTGCATTCTGTTTTCGATTTCCTCCTTTACGGTAGCAATCCCCAGGTCGTGGTGTAATCTCTCGTTGGTTATATACCATGGAGCGTCTATTATGATTCTCAGCAGTTTAGATTGGAATCTCGGCAGTATTTCTAAATTAGAATTGGCGGAGGTGCCCCACAACTGAATTCCATATGTCCATGTTGGTTTTATAATGCACTTATACACCAGTAGTTTATTTTCCAAGGATAGCTTAGATTTTCGGTTTAATAGCCAATAGTATTTCCTTAGTTGTAGGCCGAGAGCTTTACGCTTTGTGAATATGTGAGTCCTCCATGTGAGCCTTCTATCCAAATATAGTCCAAGATATTTTGCCACCTCTGTTTGGGGTATTGGAACATTATTGAGAGTAACAGATGGGCATGTCTCTCGCCTTAAGGTGTATGTAACGTGTATGGATTTAGTTTCATTGGCTTTTATGCGCCATTTCTGGAGCAAGGAGGATATATTATCTAGGCTTTTTTGTAATAAGGCAGAGGCTTTGCATGCGCTTTTGTCCATTGCAAGGATCGCCGTATCGTCTGCAAATGTGCCTACTTTCACATCATCAGAGACTGGTAGGTCTGATGTGTATAGCAAGTATAATGTAGGGCCAAGGACGCTGCCTTGGGGAACCCCAGCCAGTATGTATTTAAGATCAGAAGTGTCTTCTCCAAACTCCACAAAGAAGCGGCGTTTGTCCAAATACGACTTCAAAAATAAAAAGTAGTTTAAAGGAAGCATTTCCTTAACTTTAACTAGGAGTCCCTCATGCCAAACTCGGTCGAAAGCTTGAGAAATGTCCAAAAAAGCAGCTGAGCAGTATTCTTTGTTTTCGAAACAGTTATAAATGTTGTCGACGAGCCTGTGGATTTGCTCAACAGTGCCATGCCCATGTCTGAATCCAAATTGGTGATTGGGGATTATTTTTCTCTCTTTGAGTATGGGGTTAAGTCTGCTCAGAAATAGAGTTTCCAGTACTTTAGATGGTATAGGTAGGAGACTTATTGGGCGATAGGATTTCGGATCTTGAGCATTTTTCCCCGGTTTTAATATCATTATTATTTTAGCAGCTTTCCATTGTGGAGGAACATGACTTCTGCGTAGAATCGCGTTGTAAATCTGCGTTAGGATCTCAACACCCACCTCAGGTAGCTCTCTCAGAACCTTGGCCGTTATAAGATCGTAGCCGGGAGCTTTATGTTGGTTTAGCTTGGATATTGTTCTCCTTACTTCTGCTTTAGTAAACTTTCTGATAGGTAGATCCAGTTGAAAAGGTTCAGACAGTGACTTTGTTTGGTTAATAGTCTTGTCAGAGTCGTTAGGGCTAAATACTTCTTCCAAGTGCGAAGCAAATGTATTCGCTTTTTCTTGATCACTTTTAGCCCATGAGTTGTCTGGATTTAGAATTGGTGGTTGGTGTACCTTGGGTTGCTTTAAACTCTTAGTCGCTTTCCACAGGGAATAATCCGTTGAGGATTGAGGATAAATAACACCCAGACACAGAATAAACCATCGTGCTCATCACACAAAGTTTTATCCTGGGTGGGGATCGAACCCACGACCTCTTGCGTAGCAATCGGATACACTCCTACCGCGCCACAGAGGTGGAGTAATACCGTCATTAAACTACACGAAAATTCTGAAAACGTTTAACTTATTTGTAATTAAACCATAAAAAATATAGCCTTCAAAAAACTGCGAGTCTGAAGAACTATTTATAATATGTTCAGGAATGGAGTGTGAACCTACAAATTTGTACGGAACCCTCAGTGGGCGAGTCCGTTTAGTAAATACTGCTAGTATTAACCGGCCTCTGCCATATTTCCATAAAATTGTGTCTACGCAAAAATGACGTAGGTCCGTTAGTCTATTTATAGAGACACAGTGTGAGATTACAGAAAATAAACTTCGTACAAAAGCGTTTGAAATGTCGGACCCATTCGGACCACTATGTCCGAAAATGTTCTGACATTTTATGTTAATGAACGATGTCTATGTGTAGGTATGTCTAGTTGTAAACTTGTACATCCTTGCTTTCACTACTCTCGGTGTTTTAAAGACTGACAAAACAACAAACCAAAACGCATTTATAATATAAATAAAGATGTGTCACAGAAAACGGTTCTCATTTCTTTGTACTCTTGAATATACGTGAGAGAATGTTTCCTCGCAAAATACACTAACAGAATACTCATAGGTTCCCATAGCAATTCAACAATAGCCCTACAGTACATAAAGATAGAGTGCTATCAGTATGAATCCAGATCACGTTAGCTCATTGTGCTCCCTGCATATTTAAAGTGCTGTTCACCGTTGTATAGCAACTAGGGAATACATTCATGTCACGGTAGCAAGATAAACTAGCCTATATTATTCTGCAGAAACATCCCAGTTGGAACAAATAGGAAGAAACAACCTTTGTTCTAAGCATAAGCTATGTACAGTACTCCAAAAGTAATAATGCGCATAGAAATCTTCGGAAATCTTCGTCATTGTTCGGCAACGGTCGTATTACCCGAGCGTCGAAAGACGATATTTATATAGAGTGGTTAAGAGCAATTTCTCTATGCCTAATTTTATATATTATGTGTTTTGTGCTAAAACAGATTTGATTTACCTGTAACGAAATTTGATTCGATAATTCCATGTAAGTAAATAGCGAAAACGCTACAATCATTGTTGGAGTGATTAGTTTTCAAGTGTCTTACCGAAGTTGGTGTAATTATGGAGGAAAAGGTTTAAATAACATAAGGTTTTATTAGAAGGAGAAAAAAACGTTTTCAAATAGAGGTTTATATAAAATATAATCAAAATCTCAGTTCAAATTTGTTTACAGCACTAATCATTCCAGAAAAATAATACAATTATAAAAAAATTAATCAGAATCGAGGAAGACCTCTATTCCCGACATCGCAGATTCATCAGAAGTTTCATTATGCTCTTGTTCATTTACACTTTCCTCACTGCTATCACCTGTGTAAATAATCAGTTTATCGGAATAACTATCGATTCTTGGCTCAAATTTTCTATATTCATCTTCGCATTGAACCGCATGATCAGAAACTTTTTTCCATTCTTCTGGTCCTATTTTATTGATTTTTTCTAATATAGCATCTTTAACTGACGTCACAGTCATTGCAATATTTCTCTTGGCCACGTGTTGCTTTATTTGGGACCAAATATTTTCAATAGGGTTAAAATCGGGATGATATGGTGGCAATCGTATAATTTTATGCCCATGTTCCTCCATTATACGGTCAATGGCAAATTCTGTGTAATTTTCTTTGTATCTTTGTATAATTTTATACAAATCGGGTTTCAGTTTCTTTGGGTCATGCGGAATGTTGTGTTGTTGTAACCAAGCTGTCATTTGTGGTTTAGATGTGTTTGAGTTTGGTGGTTTCACAGACAGCTTATTATGATATGGGGCGTTGTCTATTACCAACACACTATTAGGAGGCAAGTTGGGAATCAATTGATTGCGTAGCCAAGTTTGATAACGTTCCGCGTTTATTTCTTTATGATAGTCACCTTCTGAGTCGACACATTTATGTAACATTAGAGCCCCTGGGACGAAGCCTTTTTCATTGCCTGCGTGTACAATAATTATTCGCTCTCCTTTGGAAATGGGTTGTTTGATACCTTTTTTGTTGCTATCTTGCCAAGTTTTACCCTTAGTATGTGATGTGTGCACATACGACTCGTCCATAAATACTATGTTTCTACCAGAACTCCTCAGCTGTTGTATTTCTCTGAGATATTTGATCCTTTTTAGGCGTATATCATGTTTTTCCATAAGTAATTGTCTGTTATTATCAGTTTTCAGAAACCTAAACCCCATGTCTTTCAAGATCAACCTTAAAGTCTCGGCACAGCCTTTGAAATTAATAGCTTCGATCAACTTTATTCTTAAATTATTTACAGTTGGGAGTTCTTTCAGCGTCAATTGAAAATTGTATATCATATTACGAATAACACAGTAGTCGAAATCATCAAGTACCAGCCGAAATCTACTTTTAGGTCTTCCTTTTTTCGGTGTAGAAAATTTCTTTGATTGATTATGTTTTTTTTCGTTTAAGATATTACTCAAAGTTCGTCGCGAAATTCCTGTAGCTTTTGTAACACGGTCTTGAATTTTTTTAAAATAACCATCATGGTCTCTGTTGAAAACATTGGCTTCATTTAAGAAATAAAGGTACACATTAAATACCATTTGCCGTGCTTGTGAATTAAGCGGTTTTCCACGTTTAAATTTATCCATTTTGGAAGAATTCGTCTGAAAGAAAATGGCATGGGCAGAGTTAGGTATATATTTTTTATGCATGTTTATCTATTTATTTAATTTAAATAAATCTCATTTTTTAAATGTTTTTCTAGTACTTAATATGTATTTAATGTAGGTATTTTATTTTTTTAATATTAAAAAAACGTGAAATATGTTATTTATTTTCCTTTTTTCAAAATATACTATTTAAATCTGAATAAGCTAATTAATGTTGAAATTATATTTACCAAGAAGGGTGTGTAATAGCAGCTCTATATATTTCCACAAATAGAGAACACGTGCAGTCACTACCAATATATAAAGACGACTGACAGACATTTCGCTGACCGGCGACAGCTGCCGAACGCCCGATTTGTTTTCGATTGTGCACACATGATATTGACTCCTATCTCTTTTAAACAAGGTGCAAAATGCAAATGCCTTGTTTAGGGCTCTTACGATTCCATGATTCGAGTGTTTCCGGGAATACGACAATTAGCGAAGATCTGCATGTGCATTATTAATTTGGGAGTACTGTACACAATGAAGTTGCATACATTTATTGATATGGCATCGAGCTTGGATCATAGGAAATGGCTCTATACATATTAGAATATAATCGGGACTTCATTGCCTGAAATATTTTAATGTACAAACCTTTTATTTACCCGATATTTTAATCTAATTGCGCCGATCGATCGAAAAACGCCGCTCACGGAGACATCGCTAAGATGCCATCAGTCGACCCGTGAACACGATCGGTGCAATTCGATCGAAACATTGGGTAAATAAAAGGGTTTTAGGCGATTCAGTTCCGATAATCTATACTAATATTATAAAGCTGAAGAGTTTGTTTGAACGCGATGATCTCAGGAACTACTGATCCGAATTTAAAAAAAATATTTCACTGTTGGATAGCCCATTTATCGAGGAAGGCTATGGGCTATATAATATCACGCTACGACTAATAGGAGCGGAGTAGCAATGAAAAATGTTGCAAAAACGGGCAAATTACCGCAGACGAAGTTGCGCGGGTAAGCCAGTATTCTAATATGTGTAAAGAAGCGAAAGATTTTAAAACAAATTACTTCCATACAGAAGACTATATCGTAATAACATTAGATACGTTAAGGTCACCAGATCTTTTGGAGAAGATTATACTTCTTTCTTCATTGCCATTGTCCATTGATGTTGCGCGGGGTCGGCTTTCTTTATCATATGGTGCTATTTATTGCGCTGGTAAGCAACAACAGTGGACGGCATAGGAATACTCCGTACCCAGGATTATTTCCGGAGGGGAGAGGTTCTGTCTAGGATAAATGGATAAATAACACCATTCAGATCATCTCGATGCGATAAAAATTTTAATTTTACGTCATTTTCCACAAACCATTTCAGTTTTATAACACAGTTACAAGTGAAACCAATACATATTTTAAAAAAAAGCCGTTTTGTTTCAAACATAAGCTGACTACACACAACACAATATGAGACATACGTTTGCCCTATATACCAACCAGGAGGGTTATTGCCTCGACCCGTTTTTAATTGCAGCTCTCTTGAAGTATGCTATAAAAGAAATGTAAGCGAACTGGCACATGCCCTTTTGCGTTGAGGATAAAATAATTGCACTTGTAGAACTGAAACCAAAATGTATGAAAGATTTCTTAACCAGTGCTACGCAGGCTAAGCTTTATAACAAAATTCAAAGAATACGGGCGTTAAGCTTTTTACAAATTCGCTCGAGCAGACCAATTCGTTTGGTATGTGTTTCGAGATTCCCGATCCTTCTGTACTCTCGGTATTTTGAAGCTATATAGTTGTCCTATATAAACATCGTCTCCATAAAGGCCTATACCTTTATGGATAGGCATGAGTATGCAATGCAACAAGCTAACGTTTTATTATTTACAATAAACATGAATCAACACAATCAATCATACATTTACCTCATATGTACCCACGTAATGTCATAAACACGACGCATATACGACATTAAACGCATAACTTTACATAATTGCAATAAATTCATATAATAGTGTAAGCGACACCGATAACTGCATTGTACAGTGTTATTTTGTTATGCTTTGTAATAGCAAGTTGAGGTTCATTGACATAGTATTACGGAGGAGCGTCTTGTTTTCTTGAAACCTTGTAATTATTTTGGGATGTAGTGACGACCTCACACAAATGATCAGGGATGCTATTGCCTAAACACACAGGCTTGTGTGTAGCGCTATCGCAATGAAATGTCAAACACTGAAGAAATTGACGTTTCGTCGCTGCGACAGCGCTACCCGCAAGCTTTTGTGTTTAGAATATAGCACCCCTGACAATAAGAAAATGATATTGATCTGTTCCAAACTCAAAAAAGTCGACGGTAGTGAATTCATTCTAATCGTATAGGGTTACCGTCTGCATTATGAGACTAATGCTCTAAGTAAAACCGATAACTGCACGGTAGTGTTATTTTCTTATACTTTGTACCTAATAATACCAAGTTTGGGGGTCAATGACACGATATTATGAAGAAGAAAATCGTTTTCATAAGAACTTCTAATATTTTTGGCCTGTGACGATTGCCGGCAGCTAAATGATCAGACATCTAAACAATCAGACTTTTTCCATGGCACAATGAGCAGAGCCGACAGTTCTGAAGTCACTTCAATCGCGTCAAATTACAGTAGAGTGAGGGAATGTTCGTATTTATGAATGCACCTATGTTTAGGCACAGACTTGTAAACTATACTATCTGCGTTGGCAATTGGCAAGTCTTTGGTGCGTTTAGCAGACGCTATCGAAAGTCGGTTAGTAGGATATTAGGTCATCAATCAAATTAATAAATTAAGCGGTGGTAGCATAATGGCTAAGGCATCGGTCTCGCAATCGTGAGGTCGCGGGTTCTAATAATATCAGTAGCATATACCCATTACACTACTGTCGTGAACCCACTCCTAACACAAGCCATTGAGCATAGCTGGAGGAATTAACATGATTGCTAGTAATGTGGGTCCCACAATGCTTGTTTAATATTAAAAAAAATGGGCCTTAAAAAATGTTTTTTTTTTTTTTTAAAGATGACTAGTAATGTGGGATTGGGGTCCCACATTACTAGAAATCCTGTTAACCCCTCCAGCTAAGCTCAATGGCTTGTGTTAGGAGTGGGTTCACGTCGGTAGTATAATGGGTAGGATTCGAACCCGCGACCTTACGATTGCGAGACCGATGCCTTAGCCATTAGGCTACCGCCGCTTACTATATTTAGCTTAGTCAGTTTCTTTAAATATTTTATTTTATTGAAGCTTTCATACAGTTTCCTCGTGTATTCCACGAAGACAGTGTTTTAGCAAAATAATTTTACGACATTTAATTTCCAAAAATAATGGGAAACTGTTAAAGTTACGTTTTCGTACTCGTATTTTCTATTATTTCGCGTGGAGCGGTTTAATCTAGACGGTAGTAAACGTTGGCTACTGCACGTGAATGCCTCACGTGTTTTGGAATCTTTTCAATCACCCGAGCCCGTTTGAAGGCGTTCATTGCTACCAATTACTGTTACACGAGTATAAGAGTACGTACTTACGCTAAATAGATTATAGGGGCATCAATTTATTTGATTGATATGATACAAGTATGTATTTAATTCGAACTATGCCACGAGTGTAGGCCCTCGAGGCAAAATTATTTTATTCATTCCAAACAATCACTATTAGGCAAGAACTTGTTTGTGAAGTGTTCATTTATTAGTTTATTATTTATTCAATATTTTCACTGCGACTTTAGGGAAATCCTAAGATCTTACACAATTATTAATATTTATGTACTTACTTGGATAGAATACTGTTTACTTCAACTGAATTGTTATTTTGCTATTATCTGTATAAAAGTTTCTTATACACAATTTACTTGTGACCACGATCGGTATAACCCGGTCGAAGCATAGGTAAATACTTTACCTAGTTTAAACACATTTCCGCGTCAAATCTTATAAACTACTGGCCCGAATTGTTTTTTTTTTCCACTGTTAGATAGATTATTTATCGAGGAAGGCTATAGGCTATATAACATCACGCTACGACCAATAGGAGCGGAGCAGCAATTGTGTATTTAATGCAATGCGTAAGTTTAAAAGTTATAAAAAAATCCTGTCTACATTAAACAAGTTTTCTATAAGCTTTTATCTGAGAAAACTTTTTAAATAATGTATACTAAATACATTTTTTATTAACTCGGTATTTCATTTTTATTAACTTACTATGTATATCAAGTTGTAAAATGGCAGAGGCCAGCTCATGAAATGGACTCCAATAGCAGTAGCTGCAGTCGAATGATTGATACCAGTTTTTGCCTGTACATTGATTGTAGTCCTGTCTTCTTCTTACAATCTAAGCTTTTTACCTAATCACGCAAGAAGGAAAGAGACCAGCAACACATTCAATAGAACATTTAACCAGATATTAACAAAGTGCAAGAACAAAAAGGTTCTCAACACAACCGGCAAGCGATGATCCGTGTAATAGACCTTTTTGTATGAGCACAACGACCGGGACTCGAACCGAATGATACGACGAAATAAAAGCAATCATCGTTAAATGAGATCCGACGATACTGTACATTTAAATCAGGTGCTTTAGAGGCTTTAGTACTATCAATGTTGATGAACCTCAATGTGTCTTTTATGTAAATGGTTTTTAAGATCACCTGCACTTAGATACTTATCTGTAAAATATAAATCTAAAAATAAACTTGCTTAAATGCTTCAGTAAATTTAACATACGTGCATACGTGTTCATTACTAGCGATCATGTTGACAACTGCAGAAAGACTGGATTCACATTAGTTATGAACTTGATGCACAAACTATTTGAATTGGGTGTTTTTATCAGGTTGCAAGGAAAGCTTGTTTTTCGCGCGTATCTTGTGTGTATGTAATAAATAAATAATATCTTGGGACAACTTACACAACGCTATCTGACCCCAAATAAAGCAGAGCTTGTACTATGGAAATTTTCTAAATACATGGTACATATAGTACATAAATAAAACCCAAAAAAAAAAAAACCATCGTGCTCATCACAAAAAGTTTTATACAGGGTAGGTATCGGACCCACTACCTCCGGCTTAGCAGTCAGGGTCACTAACCAACCTCGTATCTTTCAAACCATTTGATGGATTTATACAATTAAGACGTCGCGTCGTTAGATTCGTCTTGACCGCCCAAGTGTTTTTAGTAGATATGTGACGTTTGTAAACAACAAACATGGCGGCGGTGAGATGTCAAAATAAAGAGATGTGCAAACAAAAGTTGTTTTGAATATTGGGTTTCAAATTAAAGGGCTCATCGCAAGGATTTTAAAAGGGTTATAACATGATTATGTATGACTGTCGTACTAAAAAAGTTAGTTGCTGTATGTATGTACACCATGGTGTTCTACAATCACTAAAAAGGATTAAGTAAATAAAAAATAAGAAACCAGCCTGCTCAAAAAAGACGGAAACAAAATCCTTTACAAACACACTGTATAATATCATGCAGTCAGAGGCACTTTTTACTAAGTTCATCGAGATTAATTAATGGCTGACTGCATAATATGTATACGTAGGGATCTTGTTTCCGTCTTTTTTAAGCAGGCAGGTTTTTTATATATTTTTTTTTTGTCTGCGTAATTGGTACTAAGTATCTAGTAAAATTATCTATTGCAATAATAATTTAATCGGGAGGCATATTCAATCACGTTTCATTTTTAAAATACCGATTGTCAACTTTCTAGTAAGCTATAAATTGTGTTGTCCTAGAGACACCCACAATAAAACCGCTTTCTCGCATTCTACATTGTGGTATACATCGTTTAAAGATGTTATCGATTGCTAGTGTCGTTTTCATTAAGAAGATCACGCGACAAACCATAATTAATAAGTATGGCAGCATTTTTTTATCAATACACTAAAATTATATACGTGTGTCACCAAATAATAGGTATCTACGTACCTATTATTTGGTGGTATTTGATACTTTTTTTTCTTCGTACTTATTTATAATACCTACCTACACGTTTCTGCAGTAGTAGTTTTAATATATCATGATTCATGCATGACCCATTCATCAATTAAGAACAACTCGTCAATAAAGTCTTTAATAAAACCCGGTTAAAGCAATTTCTAAAAATAAATGGACGCACGAAGCCGTTCAAAAATGGAAAAAAAAGGAAATACCTTATTTGGAAACAAGATAAAAGACCGCATTCCGTAGAGAAATTCTAGACTGACAAAAACAACGGAATCTGAACATGTATGAAATATTTCAAGCCCTACGTCAAACACTACAGCCGATTTATAAGGACACGTGAGACCCGGATAATGCCCGCTGACGGTCGAAACGACCTGATGTCGATATACTTACGAGTACAAAACGTGTTTTTACCATATGAGGGTTCGCGGAAGATCATTAACTGGCGACCTTTACCTTTGTGATTCACAAACAAAGTCAATCGGAACAGTTTTTTTGATCCAATCATTACAAAACATATTATTTGCGGAACTTTCGAGTATGATTTACAACAGAACGTGTGTGAACAGAAAAGCAGTTCGTAACTAGTTCCGAGACTTCTTCAGACCAACAATAACTTTGTTTCGAAATGGGAGACGTTTAATTAGGTACGTAAAATGTAAAAATGCATCTATCTAAAAAAATGCTCAGGTGTTTAAAGCCACGTAGTTTTATCTATACTAATATTATAAAGCTGAGGAGGTTGTTTGTTTGAATGTGATAATCTCAGGAACTACTGGTCCGAATTGAAAAAATGTATTGTTTTGTCGTACAGCAATGTAAGGACGTTCATTCAATAATAAAAAAGTTACACACACTTTTAAACGTATGAACCAAATAGATCTATAATTTCTATTCTATAGTAATTTCGGGCAAAGACTAATTACACAGTAACTTAGTCTTTGTTCGAAATTACTATAGAAAAAGTGCGTGTGAGTATTCCCATTAGAAAAAGCTCTACATACCGCTTTAGCCTTGGCTAACAACAAATGAAATTCCTATTAGTGTTTCATGTAACATAAATAAGATTGAACATAACAGAACAAGTTAATTCATAGTGTTCCATAATGCATGAAACTAACACTGATTTATAAACAGATTGTTAGAGATATAACTCGATTTATGAGATAGGTATACAATTAGAAATAATTCCAACAGCAATGGGTTAGAACTCCTTTAAGAATTTAATAGAATTGTCTGTTCGAATGAATGTAGTATTCTTGTTATTGTGCACTGTGAGCTTTGTGAAGGATCTAAGCATTTCCTCGACATTCATGATAACAGAAGCTTCTATCTTGTTTCTTTTTTTCCAAAACTGATATTACAAGGTTATTTAGTGTTAAGTAGGTACACAAAATCGAATTTCAATTCGAATTTGTAAGACCAATAGACAGACAAATCGATGATTTAAGCCCAAAGACTGTTATCGAATCCAACAAATTCGAATCTCAGTATCGAAGGTCAAAAGAGCCCACGGGTAAGGACAATTTGAACAACTGCGCGTTGTTCAAATTGTCTTTACCCGCGGTCTCTCGTGGGGTCTTTCGACCTTCGATACTTATTCATTTTCTTGTCCTAGGGCAATAACTGATGGGACACTCGTAAGTTTAAATGCTACAAGTCTCTTCGATGCGTTGCAACTTGCATACCAATATGATACGAGTATGTTTAACAAAATTAAAATGAAACACTAATTTTCAAACCAAAATATTAGGTATTGTTCGTCAAGCTAAATTATTAGCAAATGTGACTATCATGGGAAACTGCCAAGAAAATTATGGAACATTTTTTTAAACGTACGCCGCCTTATTCCAAAAGTTGGACTGAACCTGGTTTGACGAAAATCCTAGTTTAAACCATGGATCTACGAAAATCTTTATTACAAAACGAGGTTCATCGCTTAATCGATGATCTTCTTTGGTCTATAGATTAGTCTTTCGATTACCCTAGTTTAACTATGGTAATAACCTTAAAATGTCAAAAACTTGTCAATTTGAAAGTTAGACCATTTACTATTTTGCGTATTTTAGTTTCAATTATTAATGACGAATAATGCGTGTTTAGTGACTTTAAATTATTAACTGACTAAATATAAAAAATCGAGTGAAATGCGATGTGTGACCAAAGATTTAATAATACATGCTTATTATTGTTTTTCAAAACATTTATCACAGCTTGGAATTGAGAGAGAAGATTTAATATACAGACCTCAGAGATGTCCTAAAGTTAAAGTGGTATGTGCAATGTTTGGGTCAACCAGACTCGACGTGAAGTGTGCCTACGCAGTGTGGAAAGTTGAAGATCAACACAGATTATTTTTGTTCGACAATAGTATCATTAACTAGTGCTCTATGTAAAACAATCTGATGCATTCCACTTATAATATGTCACATTATTTATATTGAAGTTAGAAAATCACATTTGGAATGTCTGATAGGTGGTCTGGAGTAGTGCGGCAAAAACCAATGTTGCATTTACTCAAAATGCACAAAACAAATTAATAGAAACATCATTATGACAAAATTTCTTACCTAAAACTTACTACTGAACTATACATATAGTGGAACTAAATAAACATTGATCAATTTAAAATTTAGTTGGTAAAGTGTAACCATGGGTATACCTATCACTAGAAACAGATGTAAACTTAGGTTATAGGTTACCAAGAACTGAATATTATGTTTATAAGAGCTCAGCTAGTTAATACATTGCTACAGTGTTCCTTTAAACATAGTTTAAATACTAAACAGAGAGTATAGATTAGTTACAGGTTATTGAAATTGTGATGTAATAACTATTATGCACTACTTAACAGTTTAGATAATTATATTTAAGATTCTCTGATAGATGAACTATGTTCTTAGGGAGAATAAATGGTATCTAATAAATAATGATTCTATGTATAATGTACCTAAAACTTACTAGTGAACTATATAGTGGATCTAAATAAACATTGATCAATCATTGATTGATTACTGTTTATATATTTATACATAAAATGCCTAAATACACATACCCTATTACTAGTGAACTATAAGGTGGATCTAAATATAGAATTATCAATTTTATTATATAAATATATTATTGATCACTGTTTATATATTATACAAAAAATGCATACAATTTAAAATTTATTGTAAAATAAATATCTATAATAATATTATAAAGCTGAAAAGTTTGTTTGAACGTGGTAATTCTTTTGAACTTTTTACTGTTGGATAGCCCATTTGTCGAGGAAAGCTATAGGCTATATAATATCACACTACATCCAATAGGAATGGAGCAGCATTGAGAAATGTTGCGTAAACAGGGAAGATTTATGCAGACTAAGTTGTGCGGGAAAGCTAGTCATCTAAATAGAAATAAGGGATATCAACTCAATATTCCTTTTCAAACATAGTTTGAACAGGGAATACAGAATGGTTACAGGTTATTGAAATTGTTAACATCCATTGTGTTGTCAAATGAAATAACTATTAAGTGCTACCTAACAGTTTAGATAATTATATTTATGATTCTCATGAAAATGAACTCTGTTCTTAGGGAGAATAAATGGTATCTAATAAATAATGATTCTATGTAGTTATTTGAGAATTTCATTTCATAGCAAGCTCACTGATATTAAATAATAAATATATTCATAAAATTAGTTTCAATTGTTTGTTGTGCTTCAGCCGAAGCTTCAGTACCTATGTTGAATCTAGGCATACTTTCCCCCAATACATTCAGAACAACGAGTGCAACAAAGAAAACAGTAAGTATATCAAAAATGGAATATCTTATTGAGTAAGTATCCTTCCATGCTAAGACCTGTTCCAATGAAACTAATAAAAACTCGCATCCAAGTTCCTCTAAGTGTTTGGGCGCTATAATTACTCAGATTAAACTTATAACATCCCTAATAATGTCTGAGTTAATTAAATTTAGGTTATCATCATTTGTTTACATTTTTAGTACTGATGACAACTACTTATGTAACGTTCCGATCCTGACAGAATCTATTTGATTTTTCGTAAATTTCAGGCCGAGGGCTTTTATGTCAGGTTAATATTTTGAAAATTACGTAGTGCTGGCGAATAATTTAGCTACATAGAACGTCTAAATATTTTATTCTCAATGAAAACTATACTTTCAAATTATATTGGTATAAAACGGAACGTTATATTTGAATGATAAGAACAATGAATGAACTAAATTGATTATAATCTGTGGCTGATTGCTAGATCCTTTGGTATCAGCTGGTCCACGGACTATCTAAGCTTTGTAATAAGACCAATAGTACTGTACTATAACCTGGACTTGAAAGTCTTGGATTAAACCTTGATTTGATCTTTTCTTTGGAATAAGGCGGTTACAGTCTACGATTCTTCTTAAAGCCTTCAAGGCATTAGAACAATGCTGACATAAATTAAAGGACATAAGTATGAGGAAGGATAAAATATCGACCTAGACCACCCTATTGCGTATTCTATTCTTATACCTAGATTATATCATCGAGACTTTATAAATAAATAGAATTTACCTGTTTTATAAAGTACTTAATTATATTCATTTATTCAAAAATTCAAAATTCTTTATTCACTTAGGATGCAAAACAACTCTTGTGATACGTCGGGATTCTACATGTACATGTAATGCCAAGTTTGCAAATAATAGGTAAAGCCAGTTAAAAGAACCAGGCAATAAAAACGCGGCCATATTAAGAAAACAAACATCTATTTCCGACCTCAAATGATAATAGATATTTCACCATCATCAATATCAATTACAAACCAAAGCCAACTTAGTTTCTTCAATTAAGAACCATCGCAGATGAATTTATCTTTACAGAAACCTATTGGAACTGTTGTCTTGATAAATGGCAACATTCCAGTGCACACACAAACACACAAACTCTCACCCTAAACACGCCTATTCGTGGGTAAATAAGTAAAACGACAGAAGCGACCTATGACAACTCCAAAATCAGATCCATTGATGGAAAGGTTAATCGTTCAGGAGATTGGAGCTCTATCGATTTTGCTTATACAGTTTAGTAGACCAAGGCTAGCGAAGCACTCATAAAATATAACGCTTGACATCAAAACTAAATGAACTTCGGACGAAGGTCACACTTCGAACTGCAAATTAAGTTTTCGCAATGATATCACTCACTTTCTTTGGACTTCTTCGTACTATTACGTTTATATAACAACTAGCTTTCGCCCGAGGCTCCGCCCGCGTGTATGTGGGTTATCGCGATAAAAAACTATCCTATGTTCTTCCCCGGGACTCAAACTATCTCCATACCAAATTTCATCTAAATCCGTTTAGCGGTTTGAGTGTGAAAGCGTAACAGACAGACAGACAGACAGAGTTACTTTCACATTTATAATATTAGTATGGATAGCTTTTCATCGTGGCTTCGCCTGAGTTAATTAGAATCCGTTATGTAGTATTTGTTTGAGCAACAAAACATCCATTCGTCCTCAAAAATGTTCGAATTTATATTGTTAAGTAGGATAATGTATACTATATTAAACTTAAAGGCAATAGGTTTTATTTTGTACTTAATATAGATAAGTACTGACTTGTCCTTTATAAAGGACACAGTCTAAAAAAGTTCAAGGGCAATGTGTAGGCGTCAAAAAGAGATTAAAATTTGTGTGAACGCGATTTCGCACGCTCAGTCCTAAGTATTGTGCAAATATGCAAATATTATCTATTTTCAGAGATCAGGTGATAATTTGTTTATTTATTATTAAGTTATTTCTTAGCATCTGGAGATCTAATAATAACTCTACATCCATGTTTTTTTCTTAGTTCAAGTATATTCTCTTATTTATTATAATAAACATTATATATTTGTCACTCAATCAGGTCAAATTTTGAAACACAAAACTCCACATAACAACCTATATGTAAAGAATTACTTGATGAAAAGTTATCTATACTAATCTATACTAATATTATAAAGCGGAAGAGTTTGTTTGTTTGATTGTTTGTTTGTTTGTTTAAACGCGCTAATCTCAGGATCTACTGGTCCGATTTGAAAAAATCTTTTTTGTTGGATAGCCCATTTATCGAGGAAGGCTATAGGCTATATAACATCGCGCTACGACTAATAGGAGCGAAGAAGCGACGAGAAATGTTTCAAAAACAGGAAGAAATTACGCATACGAAGTTGCGCGGGACAGCTAGTTAGAAAATAAAAAGAAAAGATACCGCAGAAAAATTGTTAATATACTTTCTACTAAATAATCCATGTTAAACAGCTGTTTAATATAAAATTAGAAACTGTAAAAACAATTAATTTCACAGATATTTATTGAAGCACAGTTAGTTCTGTTTAAATAAATCGTTGCATCTCACCTAATCATATCGTTCTACACTACTTTCACCTATAGGTACAGAACAGCGGAAGCGTTGGAGCTGCGTCGAATCGATTCACTCAGTATTCGTTAGAGTTTCATTTCACGTCTCGATGATTCTATTTAAACGTAAGTAAATGTACCGATAAACCTTTCAATAAAAACCGTTGGTCCGGTACTGAATGTTCGCTGAAAGAAACGAGCCGAGACCTTCCTACGTGAGGTCTGGTTAGAAGAAAACATTTTTATAGAAGGCTAATAAAATAATGTAGGACGGTAACGGAATCTATCCTCCCTTTATAAAATACTAGAATGGACGCCTCGCGTTTTCACCCGCGTAGTTTCCTTTCCCGTGGGAATACAGGGATAAAAAGTAGCCTATGTCACCCGGGGAAAGTGTAGCTTCCCAACAGTGAAAGAATTTTTGAAATCGGTCCAGTAGTTTTTAAGTTTATTCGTTACATACAAAAATATAAAACTGTCCTCTTTGTAATATTAGTATAGATAGATGTTGACTTACAAGTTCAAACATAGCTGTAATGGTATCAACAACTTATTCTCAATGTTACTTGAACAACATCCAGAAAAGGATCACGGTGTAACGTCGGAATACTCAGACGTCACTCAGTTTTGATTTGTGACGCAAATAAACTCTCATGCTGTCACTGTCACTGAAAGGTGAATAAATACGACAGAAATACTTTTAGGCAGTACTTAAGTCAAGTATATATTTGTTACAATACGTGACAAAGTTGTCACTGAATAGATCTGATCGATAGGTCAAAGGTTTATTTTATACTAGCTGTCCCGCGCAACTTCGTCTGCGTAAATGTTCCCCGTTTTTGCAACATTTCTCATTGCTGCTCCGCTCCTATTGATCGTAGCGTGATGTTATATAGCCTATAGCCTTCCTCGATAAATGGGCTATCCAACAGTGAAAGAATTTTTCAATTCGGATCAGTAGTTCCTGAGATTACTGCTTCAAACAAACAAACTATCAGCTTTATAATATTAGTATAGATAAGGAGTTACTACCCTAATCGGGCTACCTACAAGTTACAACCCAGTAATGTAATCATCGATTTCTAATACGTAGTACATAAAGTGTATTAACACCAACTTTGATGTTAACGAACGTATTGCCTGTTATACCGCCACTTATATGTCATTATGTCATCAGACCGAACACATAATTGACGTGGCTGAATTGGCATCACAAACTAATGACATACTATTGCATTCGAGAGTGACGTGGATTCGTGTTCACATGGGGTGGTAAATACATAGCCGGCTCCCTACAAAGAGAGAAAACAGGCCCACCCATATGTAGGTACGGCAATCTCGGTCGCACTCGGTCGAATGACAACCACCGATACGATGTACGTACGTCAACAACAAATCTACGCGCATAGATAGTCGGCCTGTCTAAACCTATGTAATTTGTATATGGGGTGGAAAAGTATGGAATATCGCAAGGCATACGTAATGCATGGGCAAGTACGTATCTAATTAATTTACATAAGGCCATGCACTTGTTCAAGTAGAAAAATGACGGCTCCGTGACGTAAGTGACGTGCTTTACCGCGCCTAGAGCTACGACGATTGATTACACGGTTATGTTTTTTTTTATATTTTTCTTACAGAGCTACAAATGAATTATCCTGTAATTCCGTAGGCCAGCGATAAGCAACTCCGTTAATTTTTGAAGCTGTCCATTTTCATAGTTTACCAAGTCTATCATAATCTTCATTTTTGTGGACAAATAGATTTAATTGATGGATTAGCTATGGATTTTACGCCCTCTTAATTATTCAATTTTTGACCGAAATCAAATTGCAATAGTTTTATGTAGTTCAAGTTAGATGTTTACGTAGGTGAACATTGGGATAATGTTGGTAAAGAATGTACCAACATTATCCCAATACCTATTTGCTAGTTAGGTAAATGAGTCAAAACTAAATTTAAAATACCAATGTGATACAGTCTATAAACCCCACCGTCTGATCAGATATGAGATTATGAAAAATTCAGATAGATGTGGCCAGCTATCAAAATAAATTATTTTTGGTATATTTAAATTGTCAACAGTATAAATATAAAACGCCAATTTCCATTCACCTGCGGAAATGGCTTACCATAAGCAAACAAACATTATAAACTTTAACATTTATTTTTAATTAGTTTGCAACGGAATGTAAGGATGAAAATATAAAATCTATACCGAAGGCAGATTAAAAACTAAAACTAGAAATAATGACTTTTTTATTACTTTAGGACCTAGGATTTACCTAACATATCTGACACTTTATCCAAATTCATGTAGGTACATCTTCATAAATGATTTATGAATAAATTTACAAAAGGCATAAATTACACACAATAACATACACACTCAAATTGAAAGGCTTTTAAAATTAAAACTATGTTTGCTACATCGTATGATATTTAAGAATGTTCTACAACGATAACAATATTAGTAAGGTATGTTAAACAACTTAATAATAACAAAAATAAATAAAACTAATGGATGTTTATAGAAAACAGACTTGTGGTATCTACGTCGTAAGAATATAATATAAAGAAATGAATAATACAATGTTCTATAAGTACCTACCATAAGCATATACGCAGAAATATTTTCAGACATTACCATACCAATTTATGAACAATATCTAACTATACACATAAACCCGGCCATAAATACTATTACATAAAAACTTTTCTTTTTTTTTCAAGTTTTTAATTACTTTGAATTTAGAACGCGTTTATTATTTTCAAAAGTTCTTTCGATTTCGCGCCATTATACACATATTTTTTCGTGTTTATTATCAAATTACAATATGGATTGGGGTGTTAAAGAAAATAAGATAGCGGTGATCGCCTTGCACAAAGTGGGTATGGAGCCGTCAGTCATATTCTAGACACTTCAAAAACTTGGTATCAGCCGTACCTATGTTCGTATATCGTACTATCAACGGATACAACAAAACTTCCTCTGTTGAAGACCAAAAAAGATCGTGGCGGCCGCGTGCTGTTAGAACTACAAATGCTGTTAGAGCCAGAATTCGTCGAAATCCCATAAGGAAGCAAAAAATCTTATCGCGAGAAATTAAGATTACTGCTAGGATCTGTCGCGTATTATAAAACAGACAGACACAACTACAATAAGTAAAATGATAAAGTGTACGCTCAAAGTTCTAAAGATGCTGCTCAAGTGGTCGGAAAGGTACAGCGTGGTCATCATCATGTATCAGTAATAATTTGGTGGGGCGTGTCTTATTAAGGCGTCAAAAAGCTACATTTTTGTAAAAAAAGAAGTGAAAACTTCAGCCATAGTGTATCCGGACTTTATAAAAGCTGAAGACTGGCCCTGATCTAGCCCAGACCTCAACCCTTTAGACTACAAAATATGGTCAGTTTTAGAGGACATGGCTTGCTCTAAACGACACGACGACATTGAGGCTCTTAAAAAATCTCTGGAGCTTGCTCCAGTTTTAGTAATATTACATTACTTCATTAAAAAAATATATATGCCGGCCGGACTAGGAACATAATTCGGCCATATTTAGTGAGTCGACATTCCCCACATAATTCAACACTGGTAGTCATGATAATTACCTCTACGGCTAGTCACATACATATTCTGTACTGTATGATAAAGAATATTCTTTTAATAAATCTTTGTTTCTTTGTGCAATTAGACTAGACCGCATCAAAACAACTCAGGAGTGCACAGCACGTTTGAAGTTCTTCGAATACCAGAAACTAGTAGTCGTAATGTGTCGAAAGTAAATAAACAAAAAAGGCCTCCAACCACTAGAACAATAGACAAGAAACCAGATCTGTACCAAGTCATAGGCAGCTATTAGGACACATGAGCATTAATCAAGATTGTCAAGGCCCATTCGATAAGCAACCTCTTCCGTGATGATGCATCTATCCTACTCGCTCTTAACAAACTATTACGCATTAGAAAGAAAGGGCTATAGTGTGTGAGAACTTTAGAAAACTAGATATTATTAGTACGCCTTTAAAGGAAAATGTAATTACATCGTCCACCATTTATGTCAGTGAGTTATTGTGTTTGTAACGCGCGGTATGTCGAATAGGAAACGTGTTTGTACGTCAAGTAGTTTGTTGTGAGGCAATGGTTCCACTAACCGAGCTGTTGTTTAATATGTGTTTTGTAATTCTTATTAAAAAATATTTGGATCAGTAGGCACTTTTAGTTCAGTAAAAGTTTGATTTTATCTTTCTGGCTTCCAATTGTCTAGCCAGGATGCCTTGATTTCTTCACCAAAAAAAAAGGAAAATTAAGATGTTGAGAGACGAGATGAGATGACTTTGTTTTGTTTAAATAAATTACATAGGTACATGAAAAAGTGAAATAAAATTTAAGAAAAATGTAAAGTTAATCCTCATGCAAAACGACCACATTCTTGTTTGTTAGAATGACATTTTGTCATTTTTTATTCAATAAATTTTAGTGGTACACCTTACCTTATTAACAAAAAACAAACCAAACAGCAGTTCTATGACATACTAGCCAAATAGAAACACAAGATCTTCACTAAAACCAATACCAAAAGCAGTAGAACAAATAACAAAAACAAGCTGGTTCTGTTGTCGTCACACTTCTCTTTACGGTCATGGCACGCGCACAGGTGCTTCCGCGGCCCACACGACCTGCACATAGCGCGGTGACCTCTGTGATCGAATCACTGAACTACTGAGCGAAGCTGGTCCCACTTCGAAAGGCATTAGTTTTATTAACAGTCTGTACTTTAAAACATCAGGAGTATGTAGCTTCATATTTTATGTAGGTAATTCGCTTTAGCAACGCACAGGGTTTTATAAAGCCCATTTTTCGGACATACCATTTTTATTGTAAAATTGGATAGATCTCGTCATTTATATGCGAGTTTATTTTAGCCCCATTAAAATTTGTAGTATTCGAGAAAAAATAAATGTTGAAATTCATCGTTTTTTTTTAACTCAAAATTCAGATATAAATTAATTTCTTCCAAACTAAGTCTAATATACCAAAATTATGTTAGAAACATCGATAGTGGCCTTAATGCTGCATTTTTTAAAGCATAAATAAACCTCGTAACTTTGTTAGATCAAGATATATACGACATTTTCGATATCCTGTTATTATTTTTTTCTCGTAAATTCCACCGGGAAAAGTTTATACTAAAATAATGGTTACCTTCAGGCATTCGGTTACATGCCTGAAACGCTCCACTCTCACTCTTGAATACATTAATTTTATGAACTGACTGTACTTTTTCTTCACACTGTTATATCCGTTAGCACTCGGTGACGCGAGTATCTTGTTTATATTTTGGTCGATGTTTTGACGATTGAGTATGATTGTAATTACGGTGTATTTTATTGCGTAATAGCCTAGCAAATATTCTGTGTCAACAAATAACAAACATACGCACTAATACCTTACTTATTTGGGAGAACAATCTTCAATCAATTAATCAATTTTTTTTGTGGATTATAGTTAGGTGTAAAATACAAATGTTCTTATTAATATCAACTCATTTTTTTTCACTCATGACTATGAACGTGCAGCAGACATTTTGCAGAGTTTTTTTTTTATGTAGGTATAAAGACAAAGACATCGTTTCGTTTTAATATGGTACAAAGGTTGTTACAGTGTGGTAGTTCATCCACACTACCTCCAGCGTCTGCCCCGGGTGCTGGAGGTGTGCGTTCAGGCATTTTTTACGGCTATAAAAAAAAAAAAAAAGTGTGGTAGTTCATCATGTTCACCTTGTAGACCAGGAATAACAAAAATTTGGAAAACTCGGTATGAACAAACTTAAACCGAGTGAAGCCGCGGATATACGCTAGTTGTTAATTGATATAGTAATATTTTCAAAACCTATAATATTAATCCGTTGATGCTTGACAAAAGGAGGTATAAACAAACAAACACACACATTTTTATAATTAGACTTAAGTTACTTATGACAATATTTATCAATCAAGTAATAGTTACCTACTTATTATGAGTTTATCAATTGTCCCAAAAATGTTATCGGCGTATTATCAATTTTTGTATAGCGTTCGATAAATACATAACAATAACAAAGTATATTTAATGTAAACAAGTTTGTTTTATTTGCCTTATAAAACTATGTTTAATCAATCGGTATAGTATTGCAAAAAAAAACATAGTACCTCGTTAATGTTATACCCGCTTATTAACAGTAGATACTATGCTATATATTTATATTTTGAATGGAATTCAACTGAAAGAAATAAGCAATGATATACTTATAACATTGCTACTATTACCTACTATCCTGTATTCTGCCCAGCTAAGCAAAAGAACAATATCTCAATTGGAGAAGATTTGAAAAATCCACCTTTTTTAATTTTCTAAAAGTCTATTTTCTCAAAACTTTTGAGATATTGCTCTTTTGCTTGGCAGGGCAGAATTGTCTTTTTTTTTCAAAGGAATCTAACTCGTCTTGCCTTCTGCAACAAGGTATTTAAGGATGTGCAATCAGCAAAACGATACGGTCAAAACGTCCCGACCCGTAATATATATATTTTCATAATGTGTACAAATCGCGAAAGCTTATCAACATTTATATCACCCTATTGTTGCAATTCCTTTACACATAATAAAACAGCAAGGTTGATTTTCCTTTGCAATCATATTCCGACAGATGCAAGGCTCAACCTTAATGTTATTTCGGTAACACGGAAAGTTTTGTCAAAGCTGGTAGACCGATCTTAACCAGCTGGACTGACCATAGCATCTTATTCAATAGATCTTAATTCTAAAATACCTTTTTAGATACTGGAACAACGAATACCGAAGTTTGAGATCAGACTTACCTGCAACAGAAAGAAATAAACAAATAAATATACACAGAAACAATCAAATGAAGAAAACAAATCAAGACTTCTCTATTTGTTTAGCTTATTTTACTGTAACACATTAAAATAAGCTAAACGAACCTATACCTTAGATCAGGGGTTCCCAAACTTTTAATGTACCGGAACACACAACAAAATATCACAAAAAAAAATTTCGTGGAACCTTGGTAACCGTTCGGGTAAAAGTTCGGGAGACACTGGCTTAGACTATGTTAGTACTATGATAAAATACCAAGAATACCGAAGGTAAGTTTTATAAAACTGCGCTCGACTAACGCACTTAAACTTAGACATCGCTCACGGAAATGGAATCTCGGAACACAGTGGTCCGAGATTGAGTACGTTAACGATGTCTATGTGTAGGGTGCTCGAGCGCGTTACTGTAAGATTTCTTGTAAGTATAAGGAAAATTAGTAACATCATTATTAGGTATAATATCAAAACTGTGACACGGGGATTTACTTCTTAAGATATACATACGTTGACGGCTATAAAAATAGTAATAGATATAAAATGTTCCTTCACAGCGCATGCGCATAAATAACATTTATGGTTTTATTTTTGTTATTACTCGTGAATAAACTAAAGATATGAATACATTATAAAACCACAAACTTATAAGAATTAAGACATTTTCCTTCATTCATTTTCGTAACAGGAAAAGAGTTAAATAATCCTCCTTTTTATCGAAAAACAATCTCAAAAATCATGGTGAAAAACCACAAATAATTCCATCGAGCCGTCTCAAAACATCGCCATACAGCAAACGCGGAAACCAGATTTTTAAACTATGCTATGAATAGTTTAAAATTATATAATTAAATTAAATACTTAGGTACTTATGTATTAGCGAAGTAACGCCATAATGTAAATAAGTATTCGCGCATTTTTTGCTCTCCCACAAAATTTCAAGGTTACTTGTACCTATTAAGAGACGACACTAAATACCAAGCAATATTAAATGTTACATTCTGTACCTATCAAGAATCTAAGACGTAGTAATAATCTAAAACCTGTCTACCGCTTGCCAAACTATTATAAATAAACAAGGCAATTAAACGAATGACGAAAGATTTAATCGAGGGTGGGTTTCCACTTAAGTGTCGAGCAGAGGGTGGAATCTATGCTTTCTTAGTTGTTTAAAATATCTCTTATCTGCTGCTTTCCGTTCTAGTTCGCTTCAGTGTAAACATTCAGCTTTTTTCGTAGCTGCATTTTGATTTTATTCTAATAAATTAACACTAGTTTTAATAAAAACGACTAGTGAAACTGCGATACCTAATTAATGCCTTAACACAATTTAAAATTTTGACTTTATATGGTCAAATCGAACTACTAAAGGTAATAATGTACACGAACACGATTATTAAGTATTCCTATTATTCAAATACCTAATACCAAAAAAATCAAATATAATAAATACTTGCAAGGCCTAGAGAAAACGTGACGTGAAGCCTAATTCTATAAACTTTCGCTGAATGTCGGGCCAAGGTCGACCCACATTATTTACGGATTCAGCGTTAAATGTAAGTATATTAAAACTGAAACGAGCCGACGTTCTCTGAAGATGGATATATTAAGTAAAACATACACAATTTCAAATAGGAATACCGAGAATTTACTACGATGAATTATCGCACAAATAATCGGGTTTTTTGATATTAAGTAAGCGATATAACTTTTTTTCGAACAACAAAATTGTTCCCGTAATTTTTTAGACATAATGAATACAAGTTAACGGTTATAAGACCAGAAAATATCAAAAGCAACAATATTATTTGTTTAGGTATGTTAAGTACCTATAGAACTTTAGAGGAAATTAGAGATAAACATTTGGCAGCTACCAGGAAAATGTCAGTATCTAGTTCAAAACGAATCTCATGGCCTATTTTCAGTAAATTAACACAAAAAGTCATAAAAATATGATGTCGAAATAGTATCGTGCTCGCGATGTCGTCTATGTAGAATTACAAAGCAGCCTCTATGTCCTGGGTTCCCAAATTGTGGGCATTTACCCTGCAGGGGTAAAACAACAATTCTTTATGGGTAATAAACCTTTACACCCCCCCCCCCTCCTTTTCCTCGTCATGCGAGCTACTTTGAGGGCCTAGTTACAAAAGCGTTAGCCTGGCATATGCTGAACTAGGTCCTATATTCGACATAATTATATAAATAAAAGTACTTACGTGTTTTTTTATTTTTATATTGGTAATATAAAAATAAAAAAACGGTGTTGTTATTTTATGATGTACGTTCTGTTTGTTTTTTTTTTGTTTGTAATATGTAAAATTGTATTTATGTCGAAATAAATTATTTCTGATCTTATCTATCTTACTTACTTGTCCAATGTTGAGGGTAAAATGGCTTTTAAAGTACTCACAAACGAATACATTATAAGCTTTAGTAACGAGATCAAAACGGTTAGGAACGACTGCTCTATGTCTTTACCTTGACTTCTAACAATTTATTAGATAGATAACAATTTTCGATTTATTGTTTAAGCGTGAAAAGGTAAACAGGCAGCAAGACGAAGGGCCCATGTTACATTGGACTTTTCCTTTCCCAATCAGACAACAAGTCTTCTTAGCACTACGGTCACGGTGACCTCAAAAACTTCTTGATCTCCAACAAGGTTACCTATAAACTAATAAACTACAATCATGTTTTCCTGATACACGAAGCTGATGTAAAAAATAAGTTCCGATCGCAATTTCGCTGTCGTAAATTGCTATGAGATATTTATGTCCCTTATCCTTCTTCGGATTTTTACTTTTTCTTTGGTTATTTTCTGTCAATAATTGGCGAGCTTCAGGTAAACTTGTACAAGTCAAAAATGAGGTTCCATTTTAATATAGAACCATTATTCAAAACGGTCCCTAACACACCATCCAATGTCATTAAAATAGTAGGTACATACCTGCCTGCTGGGAGTTACTTGCTATTTTAAACACTTATTACGAGTATGTTTAAACAAAGTAGATATTGCCTCAGGAAAGAGCAATTTCTCCTATTTTTAACATGATAACCTTCTAGAAAAATATTGGAACAACATCGTCACGCGACGACTAAAGGAGTTCATAGTATGTTTTTGTTGAATGCCGATCGATCGCCGAGTCCTTGGCATTGAAACGTGTACAACCTTCTACGCTGTCCTGATGTTAATGCGCCTTTCTTGTTAAGATGCTGAAGATATATTTTTGTAGGGTACATTGACGACATCTGGCTTAAACGAGGCTTTGAGCATTCTGTATTCAGCCAATAGAGGCCACGCCCACGCATATATTGAACAAAGACAATATATATCACATCGGGCGGGAATGAAGCAGGACCCAGGCTCATAAATCTATGTATCCGATCATCACTTTTATTATTTGAGACCTTATTAATTAGTATTGAAAAAAAAATGTTTGAACATCAGGGTTTCTACGATGTTATTACTAGTCCATTACACACACCCTACACTCTAGCAAATGTTCTACATCGGAACACCTTTCTAATTATATATGTATAATTAAACATAATTACATACTAGCTGAACCGCTCATCTTCGTATGCGTCAATTTCGCCCGTTTTTGCAACATTTTTGATTGCTGCTCCGCTTTTATTGGTGGTAGCGTGATGTTATATAGCCTACAGCCTTCCTCGATAAATGGGCTACCCAACAGAAAAATAATTTTTCGATTTGGATCAGTAGTTCCCGAGATAACCGCGTTCAAACAAACAAACAAACTCTTCAGCTTTATAATATTAGTATAGATATACAAATTATAAGTTTTATTAATCTCTCTTCGATGTGAATACTAGAATAGGTTCGTACCTTAAAAGTATAAATAAACTATGGATCAAAAAGATTTCATATTTCTCGATGTTTTAGCCAATTTGGAATTACAAAAATTATGGGATTACAAAATTAAAACATTAAGAAAGAAAGAAAGAAAGAAAGAAAGAAATAATTATAACACTTATTAATAGCTTCAATACCTTACCATTTTCCTGATAAAATAAAATGAACGCAATTGCGGACGTCAATAACAACGCTTACCTAACGTATCCGGATCATTAATTTTCTAATATAGATTTTATTGAACCTATAATAACAATGTCAAACATAGGGCAATGCATTCATTGAGCAAGTAGCATTTAAAGGTCAAAACTGTTCTTGGACTACCATAAAATTGTTTTTCACGCCATAATATACTTAAAGCTTTGGTCTTAAGAGCTATATTCGCATCAAAGTTAATTTAACGATGGCCTTTCAGTCCTAAATTATGGTCTATCTGATTCCGGTACATTCGTGCTGCCTCGCTTTCGTCTCAGTACATACTAATCTATAGAAATAAATAACATTGAAGTGTCTGTCTGTAATGTCAAAATATATTTTTATTACTCAATGCATGTTTGGTACTTATAACAAAATCATTTCTTTTTGTCTGTCTGTTTGTTCCGCGTAATCTCCAAAACGGCTGAACGGATTTTGACGGGATTTTCGCTGTCAGACAGCTGAGGATGTAAGGAGTAACTTAGGCTACTTTTTATCATCACGCTAACGTTTATAGGGAGAGAGAAGCAATTTTAACGCGGACGAAGTCGGGGGCACAGCTAATTTAAAATTAAAGTATTATATTTTTCAAATTGAGATAGATCTTACAGTAAGGGAGACTGTGTGTGCACTAAAATATCATAAAGAAGTAAAAAAATATGTTTAGCGAAATCTGAATCTGAAACTAATAGAATAGAGTGATATATTAGGTACCTAGATAAATAACTGAACGATATAAATTTTATGAAACAGTTTGGTCTCTTAAGAAGGTGGTATATTAAAGTCTCCTCATTTGGAGGAAGTAGCTAGTCACAAGTAAGGAGATAGACAAGAAGTTGCGCAAAATAAGAATCAGTAAGAATTACAGATCAAAACAATGTTTTTTTTTTAAAAGAAATGACTCCCGCTGTGGGGTATAAGCCTTGTGTCACGGGGGACTTTACACACATACAAGTCACGGATACAAAGTACACCTGGACTCGGAACAACAATTTGTGGATCACACAAAGTGGTGTGTGGAAATCGAACCCACGACCTCTTGCGAAACATAACTATTCCGTGGGTTTGTACAGTTTTCAGAAGAGTATGGTCTGTGACTTGTGGTCCATAGTCGCAATATGCTCTAAGTCATCGACCGAACAAGCTGTTGGGCTACTAACATTTAACTAACATAAAAGCTAGCTATAACGACTGAACCTATAACCTAAGGCAGTAAACTTACACAAACACAACACGCATTGGAACATTAAAAACCTCCATTCCAATACATAACTAGCTAAGTTCGTGCCTCATGCCACGATTTCGAGGACTACTTTGCTTTATTATTCTCTTTGGAAACCGTGTACCCAATTTGTACTTCGATATGGTATAGGTACGCATATATACTCTACTAGAGTATTACCGTTGTCCTATTTCTATATCTATCAGAGGCGAAGGATTAGATTTTTTCTGAGGTAACCCGATACAAAAATAGATCTTGCTAGACATGGTTTTTTGTACCTATAATACTAAGTAACTACAATCCAAAGGGAAACTGAAAGTAATGGTGTTCTAAAGACCCTCTGCCACTGATATCTATACTAATATTATAAAGAGGAAAGATTTGTATTTTTGTGTGTGTTATATAGTTGTATAACTTGTATATATGTGTTTGTAATGAATAAATTCAAAAAATCGGTCCAGTAGGGACCGATTTCAAAAATTCTTATTAGGAAGCTACACTAACCCCGGGTGACATAGGCTATTTTTTATCCCTATATTCTCACGTCGCTATTTTTTATCCCTATAGTCTTCAATAAAATGGGCGACTTTGTTATTTGTTTTTAAAGACAGTAGCAGTAATACTTATTTTATACGTATACAGGTTCACTGTGCTTGAACAAACGTTACGATAGGCACTGGTATCCAGAAAGTTGATAATGTGTGGAATAATCGTGGTAAAGCTGGCGTTTCAACTAATTGTAAAGCTTGTTAGGCGACTTTTCCCTCTGAATATATCCCCATCTCATTACAAAGTTGTTTCAGTTGATATCAGACTATGAACATCGAGCCACTGGTATCTAGAAAGTTGTTATTCACCAGTCAATAAGGTTATCAGCGCTTGCCATTTTATCAATGTATGCAGTGATACGATAAGGCAAATGGAAAGCTAGTATACATAATTGATGACAAAATATTGATTATATAAATGAAAATTGCATTAATTAAGCAAATATATTAAAACTTTGCAAGACGATAGGTGGACAAAGGCCGTCACATTGTGGATGGGACCAAGAGGAACCAGTTTGCAAGACGAAAGGTGGACAAAGGCCGTCACATTGTGGATGGGACCAAGAGGAACCAGCTTGCAAGACGAAAGGTGGACAAAGGCCGTCACATTGTGGATGGGACTAAGAGGAACCAGTTTGCAAGACGAAAGGTGGACAAAGGCTGTCACATTGTGGATGGGACCAAGAGGAACCAGCTTGCAAGACGAAAGGTGGACAAAGGCCGTCACATTGTGGATGGGACCAAGAGGAACCAGTTTGCAAGACGAAAGGTGGACAAAGGCCGTCACATTGTGGATGGGACTAAGAGGAACTAGTTTGCAAGACGAAAGGTGGACAAAGGCCGTCACATTGTGGATGGGACCAAGAGGAACCAGTTTGCAAGACGAAAGGTGGACAAAGGCCGTCACATTGTGAATGGGACCAAGAGGAACCAGTTTGCAAGACGAAAGGTGGACAAATGCCGTCACATTGTGGATGGGACTAAGAGGAACCACCCGGCAGACCTCACCAACCAACTCTCTTTCCTTTCTCGGCATAGAGTAACGATTCAGATAGTAGTGGAATAATAAACTGCTTTTAAACAGTTTGTGACTTAAAAAGAAATAGACTGTAATAATAACTTCGCAAGTAATTATACACCACTAGTACATATCAAAATGATATACAAGCAAAAAGACACAAATAACTGACGTATTACACTCGTCTTATGTATTATATAAGACGATTATAGCTCTTAAATCTCATTATGAAATACTGATTTACATTTTCGACATCGTAACGCAATAACTGAACTTCGATCGATTACGATTAACTCCAAGCTTATACTGGTTAACATCACATCTTTATTTGGTTGCATTTTACTAATTTCGAGTGAAAATTGAAACGTAGTAGATACTAGAACTAAAATATTTACGTGACCGAGTCTCGTAGTCTATTAAAATTATCGTCGTATTATATTAATATTGAATCATCGCCAAAAAGCTAGCAACTTTTCTTTCTGAAATAATACGAAGCGTTAGTAATGATACAACTACACGACAGTAGGTTAGCAGGTACCGTTTAAATCCAGCTAGAGCACTCGTTTTTATCGCAGCCAGTTGGCCACGTAGAAGCCGTTTATCCACTTCAACATTTTTTTCTTTTAATTCCGTGAGTAATTCAAAAGGCATCTGCAGAATTATAACCAGCTTGTCCAAAAAGTCGACATTGACTTTGTACTTTTTTTTAAAACCTCATTATTTTGATATAAGCAGTTTTATAAAAGAAGAGTCTATAATTATCTTACCTTTTTGCTAGTAAACTACATCGTTATTAAGTCAATGATCTGAGTATTTACAAAGGTAAACTGGGAAATTACTAATTAAATAGCGCCGTCTCGGCATCACCGCCGCACACTGTTTCAAGATTCGTAAAATGGGGACTTAGGCTTTTTTCTATTTTCCTCCATTTTCTTGAATGCTTTTGTGTATCTAACTAAAAGATATGAGAGCTTTCAAAAATATGAAGAAATCAGTAACCTATAATAAAATACTAATTCATAGATTGAAATTACGTATTTCCCACTTTTGTTTGAGTATCGTTGTGTTTTATTATAAAAATCCCATTATCCTCATATTTGCAAATGTAAAAAGGTACAATATATTATATTAATAATTTAATTATGTTATCCGACCGACGATATAAAAGAAAACCCTTACCAAAACTGGGAAAATACGTCATTTTAATCTATGAATATGTTACTGAATTCTTTATATTTTTGAAAGCGCATGTCTTTTGAATAGGGACGGACCCGGGAACAACTTTTATTGTGTCATGATCTGGAAGGGTAGAAATATAGGTAACTATAAGCGGTTGTGCTACTAAATGAAACCAATTTTAATACCAAATGAAATCGCATTGGAAGTTCACACTGCATACAAAAAAAAACATGAATGTCATCACATCTTAAAAATTAAACATTTTATAAAAAAATGGCCTTACAAATTAATGTTACAAAATGATAGCTAAATACAAAAGCATTAATAAAATAGAAAAAAAAAACCTAATTCCCCATTTTACGGATGTTAAAGCAGTGTGTGCCAACGGCCTCACCGACTCACCACACTTTGAGAGTTCGTCATTGACTCTTGGACTACAATGTCAACTACTTAACAACGAGAACATCAATTTTATCGAATTGTGTTCATAATATATTAATTTACAGCAAATCTCTCCTTTGTCATAAACCTTGATTGCGCTTAATTATTCGTTAAAGTTTATCAACTTCATTCAAATTCACTTGAACTTGACCCTCATTTTGTTTTATACAAAGAAATCATGATTGTTTGCAGTCGTATAAGAAACAAAAGAGTTGCGACTGCTTTTGTTTTTATGCTACATTTTTAAAACCGTCATTAAACACAAAAAAACCGTCGCATGATACAAAAAAGTAGTTTGCCTTCAGAAAGACTGCACAGATTATTACGAAACATAAATCCATCCCATTTATATTAATTAGCTGGCTAACAAAATGTTACAAACACACATCGGTAACAAACTGGCCTATTTGTTTAGTCGGAATTAACAAGAAGGAAGAAAGTGCATAAACACAAACATTCCAAGTCTGTGAAAGCTTAAATGAATTCGTATGGATTGAGGCATTGTGAGACTACTATGAATATGCAGAGCCTAAACCTACTATCACGTAGAGAAAATTCTTTGAATTCATACACAAAACAAAGGAACTAGAGGTGAGAATTGATTGTCATGAACTAGGTCACATACATTCTTAATATCGTGACTAGAAAATATAGCATACTGAAAAGTGTTTAGGACTACACAGAGGATCAAATATGGAAAGGACAGCGATGCGTTTCGATTTAATAGAAGAATTGATGTTGAATCTGTGATGTAGGTATCTCCTACGCATTGTCCGAATTTAAAATTAGCGTCAAAGGAGTTTCAGGTCAAGTAAAACCTGGAAGAAACCAGGAACGGTCCAAATAACCAATAACATGGTTTCTCTTCTATTACTTCGTATTATACGTCCCTTTTAGGTTGAGTACTTTTTATTAAAGGCATTCAAACAAAATGTTAAGTTCCATTGAAATTTCTTGTGTGTTATTTTATGTTAAACCTCCATGCCAATATTCTTTTTACCCAAGAACGTTGCAGTATTTCAATTTTACCTTTCGAAAACGTCAACCTACTTAACGAAATCTTTACCACCTTTGCAAACAAAGGTAAAAGCAAATATACATTGTTGCCGATTACGTTCCGAAATAATACCAATAACATTTGATTCAATGTAAATAAGTAGTACGCTTAATTAAATAATACGATTATTTACATACATTTGTGTAACAAATAAGGATGTTTATTATTATTGAGATAACAATAGTTACGAGTATTTGTATTCAATATTGTGTTGTTTTTATCGATATGTATACTCATTTATGTGTTAGTATTTTCTTTTAGTACAATGACGTATAAACTAGAATAACCAAACAAAGTGACGTATAAGGATTTATAAAAATCTCAGGATACACGAATGATCTCTTTCGCTGAGTGTTCTGTGTGCTAAGTTTAACAATTTCATGCGGAAGTCAGTTAGCGAAAAATAAGAAATCACCCAAACTGAGACTTAAAGAAGTACTTACTAATAACTTGAGTAGAAAGTAGTAGAGTTGACTACCAGAAATTTCAGAGCAGGATACGAAAAACAAGACGCACCTTTTTCATAACGGCTACCTAGTTCATAGTTGATAGGTTATCAACTATGAACTATCTTCGACATCAAATAGTATCCAGTATCAAAGCACATGTTATATCGATATATTTATCAAACTCGTAACATACCGTATGTTACGAATTTGATAAATATATCGATATCACATGTGCATTTATTTATCAAGTCATCCCTTATGGTATCCTCGTCATATTGTGTCAACTATTGACCTCCTTTGTTTAGTTTTATACGCTTGACTTGATATATTGAAATCAGCGTTTCCGTCAACATTAAATAAGTATGTTAACAAGCAAAATTTACAAGGGATTTTTATTATTTTGCACTTATTCGGGATAAAAACAAGCCTGTCATTCTCCGGCCTAAACAGCTTCAGGTTTTAAAAAGGTGATTTTTATTCAAAACTAGCTTTCGCCCGCGGCTCCACCCGCGTGGATATCGGTTCTAAAAACTATCCTATGTCTTTCCCCGGGACTCAAACGATCTCCATATCAAATTTCATCTAAATCGATTTAGCTGTTTGATCGTGAACGCGTAACAGACAGACAGACAGTTACTTTCGCATTTATTATATTAGTATAATATAAATATACAAATATTTGAATTTGAATGGAGTCGATTAACTTCATCAGTGTAGTAATTTTTATAGGCATTTCTTGCCAATAACTTTACAAATACAATAAATGCATTTTTGAAAGATAGAAAAATTTGAAATCCAGACTCAGGAATCGAACCCGAGACTTCCGTAGCCAAACCGGGGCCAGAAGCGAACCACCCATCTGGACTATGTTATTAGATTTCGAATTTTTCTATCTCTTGTTGCTCGCGAAATTTAGGCCTTCGCAGTGACATCTAGTCGTTAGTTAAGGAACTATCACGGCTTTTGTTATTGCTTCGTTACAGAGAGCATTTTAACAAATTATGATGTCGCAGGCCGAATATTGAAGTAATTTTTATAGGCATTTCTTGCCAATAACTTTACAAATACAATAAATGCATTTTTGAAAGATAGAAAAATTTGAAATCCAGACTCAGGAATCGAACCCGAGACTTCCGTAGCCAAACCGGGGCCAGAAGCGAACCACCCATCTGGACTATGTTATTAGATTTCGAATTTTTCTATCTCTTGTTGCTCGCGAAATTTAGGCCTTCGCAGTGACATCTAGTCGTTAGTTAAGGAACTATCACGGCTTTTGTTATTGCTTCGTTACAGAGAGCATTTTAACAAATTATGATGTCGCAGGCCGAATATTGAAGTAATTTTTATAGGCATTTCTTGCCAATAACTTTACAAATACAATAAATGCATTTTTGAAAGATAGAAAAATTTGAAATCCAGACTCAGGAATCGAACCCGAGACTTCCGTAGCCAAACCGGGGCCAGAAGCGAACCACCCATCTGGACTATGTTATTAGATTTCGAATTTTTCTATCTCTTGTTGCTCGCGAAATTTAGGCCTTCGCAGTGACATCTAGTCGTTAGTTAAGGAACTATCACGGCTTTTGTTATTGCTTCGTTACAGAGAGCATTTTAACAAATTATGATGTCGCAGGCCGAATATTGAAGTAATTTTTATAGGCATTTCTTGCCAATAACTTTACAAATACAATAAATGCATTTTTGAAAGATAGAAAAATTTGAAATCCAGACTCAGGAATCGAACCCGAGACTTCCGTAGCCAAACCGGGGCCAGAAGCGAACCACCCATCTGGACTATGTTATTAGATTTCGAATTTTTCTATCTCTTGTTGCTCGCGAAATTTAGGCCTTCGCAGTGACATCTAGTCGTTAGTTAAGGAACTATCACGGCTTTTGTTATTGCTTCGTTACAGAGAGCATTTTAACAAATTATGATGTCGCAGGCCGAATATTGAAGTAATTTTTATAGGCATTTCTTGCCAATAACTTTACAAATACAATAAATGCATTTTTGAAAGATAGAAAAATTTGAAATCCAGACTCAGGAATCGAACCCGAGACTTCCGTAGCCAAACCGGGGCCAGAAGCGAACCACCCATCTGGACTATGTTATTAGATTTCGAATTTTTCTATCTCTTGTTGCTCGCGAAATTTAGGCCTTCGCAGTGACATCTAGTCGTTAGTTAAGGAACTATCACGGCTTTTGTTATTGCTTCGTTACAGAGAGCATTTTAACAAATTATGATGTCGCAGGCCGAATATTGAAGTAATTTTTATAGGCATTTCTTGCCAATAACTTTACAAATACAATAAATGCATTTTTGAAAGATAGAAAAATTTGAAATCCAGACTCAGGAATCGAACCCGAGACTTCCGTAGCCAAACCGGGGCCAGAAGCGAACCACCCATCTGGACTATGTTATTAGATTTCGAATTTTTCTATCTCTTGTTGCTCGCGAAATTTAGGCCTTCGCAGTGACATCTAGTCGTTAGTTAAGGAACTATCACGGCTTTTGTTATTGCTTCGTTACAGAGAGCATTTTAACAAATTATGATGTCGCAGGCCGAATATTGAAGTAATTTTTATAGGCATTTCTTGCCAATAACTTTACAAATACAATAAATGCATTTTTGAAAGATAGAAAAATTTGAAATCCAGACTCAGGAATCGAACCCGAGACTTCCGTAGCCAAACCGGGGCCAGAAGCGAACCACCCATCTGGACTATGTTATTAGATTTCGAATTTTTCTATCTCTTGTTGCTCGCGAAATTTAGGCCTTCGCAGTGACATCTAGTCGTTAGTTAAGGAACTATCACGGCTTTTGTTATTGCTTCGTTACAGAGAGCATTTTAACAAATTATGATGTCGCAGGCCGAATATTGAAGTAATTTTTATAGGCATTTCTTGCCAATAACTTTACAAATACAATAAATGCATTTTTGAAAGATAGAAAAATTTGAAATCCAGACTCAGGAATCGAACCCGAGACTTCCGTAGCCAAACCGGGGCCAGAAGCGAACCACCCATCTGGACTATGTTATTAGATTTCGAATTTTTCTATCTCTTGTTGCTCGCGAAATTTAGGCCTTCGCAGTGACATCTAGTCGTTAGTTAAGGAACTATCACGGCTTTTGTTATTGCTTCGTTACAGAGAGCATTTTAACAAATTATGATGTCGCAGGCCGAATATTGAAGTAATTTTTATAGGCATTTCTTGCCAATAACTTTACAAATACAATAAATGCATTTTTGAAAGATAGAAAAATTTGAAATCCAGACTCAGGAATCGAACCCGAGACTTCCGTAGCCAAACCGGGGCCAGAAGCGAACCACCCATCTGGACTATGTTATTAGATTTCGAATTTTTCTATCTCTTGTTGCTCGCGAAATTTAGGCCTTCGCAGTGACATCTAGTCGTTAGTTAAGGAACTATCACGGCTTTTGTTATTGCTTCGTTACAGAGAGCATTTTAACAAATTATGATGTCGCAGGCCGAATATTGAAGTAATTTTTATAGGCATAATAACATAGTCCAGATGGGTGGTTCGCTTCTGGCCCCGGTTTGGCTACGGAAGTCTCGGGTTCGATTCCTGAGTCTGGATTTCAAATTTTTCTATCTTTCAAAAATGCATTTATTGTATTTGTAAAGTTATTGGCAAGAAATGCCTATAAAAATTACTTCAATATTCGGCCTGCGACATCATAATTTGTTAAAATGCTCTCTGTAACGAAGCAATAACAAAAGCCGTGATAGTTCCTTAACTAACGACTAGATGTCACTGCGAAGGCCTAAATTTCGCGAGCAACAAGAGATAGAAAAATTCGAAATCTAATAACATAGTCCAGATGGGTGGTTCGCTTCTGGCCCCGGTTTGGCTACGGAAGTCTCGGGTTCGATTCCTGAGTCTGGATTTCAAATTTTTCTATCTTTCAAAAATGCATTTATTGTATTTGTAAAGTTATTGGCAAGAAATGCCTATAAAAATTACTTCAATATTCGGCCTGCGACATCATAATTTGTTAAAATGCTCTCTGTAACGAAGCAATAACAAAAGCCGTGATAGTTCCTTAACTAACGACTAGATGTCACTGCGAAGGCCTAAATTTCGCGAGCAACAAGAGATAGAAAAATTCGAAATCTAATAACATAGTCCAGATGGGTGGTTCGCTTCTGGCCCCGGTTTGGCTACGGAAGTCTCGGGTTCGATTCCTGAGTCTGGATTTCAAATTTTTCTATCTTTCAAAAATGCATTTATTGTATTCATCAGTGTAATTGGCAAATATCGAAAATAGAATCCTACAGTCCAAATACTCTTAGAGTTTTAAACATTGAGTACAACGAAATGCCACGATCAATAGTGATAAAACATCAAGTGAACCATAAAGCTGAACGAAAGCAGTAAAAATTTTATGAAACAGAAGACAAGTTTTTTAATTTATTCAAAGCTTTCAAAGTTTCTTAGGAAGCAACTTTGACCCTTTCACGAAAATTAACGTTTATATGAAATCAAAAAGACAGTTCTCGACATTTATTTTTAACTAGCTGTCCCGCGCAACTTCGTATGCGTAAATTTTCCCCGTTTTTGCAACATTTCACGTCGCTACTTCGCTCCTATTAGTCGTAGCGCGATGTTATATAGCCTATAGCCTTCCTCGATAAATGGGCTATCCAACAAAAAGATTTTTTTTAAATCGGACCTGTAGTTCCTGAGATTAGCGCGTTTAAACAAACAAACAAACAAAGCAAACAAACAAACTCTTCCGCTTTATAATATTGGTATAGATTATTTATTTTATACGAAATTAACAAATTCGTTATTAGAATACTAAAATATTATACCTAACCTTCGTTTTACCTTTTAGTGGCTGCACGGGACAAAAGTAAGCTAAAATAAGGTTGAGTGCACTTTGAATCCGAGAACTTGATTATAACAAAGACCACTGTGCGTAATGCCTGCAGTGGTCTTAATGAAAAAAGAAAACCTTTCCATCTGCCTAAATTTAACACATGACTCATTCCACTCATCATATCTCCCTCATTCCACTCCACAACACAAGGCAACTCCAGTTATTACTCCACGAAGCGACCTCATTACTCAGAATCGAAACTTAACCTTTGTTCACCCAAATCTTAAAAACGTGACCAAATCCAATGATGTCAATCTTAAACGAACGCTTTAAGTTCCGTAATCGTTAGTTAGGCTAATGTTACCTAACGTAATTGCAATGAAATAGCTAGAGATGGGCCAAGATTACTAATTGACTTGCCATTTTAGTCGAATGAGTTTAGAAGACTCGAATTGTAAATAGCTTCGTCAAGTATTTTGAAAGTGTTTAAACAAGGAAAAATCCTACATTCACTGTGTAAATAAGGAATCACATAGTATTGGATACATAGATAATAATAGGATAGTCGAGTATTAAATCAAATCAGTTCCTTTATATTATTACAGGTTTCTACAGAAAGTATCAAAGCGAAACGTTTAGTATAAACCTGTATAATAGCGAATCATTAAGTCATCACATTTTATTATTTTGTATTTATTTAAATATTTTATAGAATTCATTTGTTTCTATGACCGATGTTCATTTGTTTTTGCCGATGTTCTTTTGTTTTTACCGAGTTTCATTTGGTTTTATTTAAACCTTTTTTTTATTTGTTTTAACATTAAAAGTTTTAATTATTTCAGTTGAACAAATTATACTTTATTTTTCTCTAATGTTAAACTATTACGTTAATAAACTAGCCGATTCGTGCCTGCTTCGTTGGGCCTATGACACACACAAATAACGTGGCTTTCTATTGGTAGAAGAATTTTCAAAATCGATTTCTTAGATTACCCCCCTACAACCTCATAAACTCACAAACTTTACCTCTTTATAATATTATTAGTAATATAAGTACATAATTAGTATAGAAGTATTAATTATAAAATTGAACAAATCACACTTCATTAGTTGATTTTGTTCAATTCGTTGAACAAAGTGAATAAATTCATATGACGTTGGGGCCTGATTCCTCTTAATAGTTTTTTGTTCGATCTTCAACTGTAATGCTTGAAGCGAAAATTGGCGAAATGAATCTATGTTTTTGATCGCACAGATAAGAAAAGGCCATATCTATTTATATATTTCAGTAAATGATGTAAATTGTAATTTCGGTTAGTAAAAGTATATTAAAGCCTGATTATATTTTATTACATAGTAAGCAAGAAATCATGAACTAATATGTCTGAGAGACAGATTATGTTTTTGGCACATATTTTGCACGATATGAGCTATGAGCACTGGTGGATTCGTCGAGTGCCAAACATTTACGATAAACAAAATACAAATAACTAAATCAACATACTTATACACTGTACTCTTTCAAATGTAATATAAACTAATCCCGAAACGTTTGAATGTTTAGATTTTAATAAATTTAACACGAGATAGTCCGCAATTCTGCATTCTTGGTGAACACGTACCGGCAGAAAAGCAATAAATTACGTAAGTACTTAAGTCTGCAATGTAAATTAACAATCAGATGCACTCATTATCAAGTTATTTTAAGGTTAAATTGTATAACATCTCAATGTAACTGCGGGCACAAGGTAGTGATGCTGACTACCAAGCACATCACTAAATAACGGCATTAAGCCTAGAGGTAAATTGCAACAGAAATAACGGTGTAGTTTCGCAATACAATTTTAATGGACACACAAAATTATCGTACGTTGTACGTGACTGTTTTGGTACATTACAAGAAATCTACCAGGAAACGGACAGCATACATAATTAGGTAGTTCCTAGGACGTGGATGAGTACGGATACTGATGCTTTGTATACAATTTCGAAGAGTTACAAACTTACAACTGCGGGCTGCAGTCGACCGCATTGTATATTTTTTTTTTCTCTTTATTTTTAGGAACCTTTACATACAATTTACGTCGGTTCCATAGTAACCTAATCATATGTCTACAATACAATGCATGTAAAATTCTATCTGTCTAAAACTAACTTATATATAAACTGAGCTTCATCCGACAGAGGCTTTGCTAGGATCAACAAAAATATTCCCAAATCTAGAGTGTTTATCTTAAGTAAACTAATTAAACTGTTTTTTGCAGGTTCATTCCTCACACACTCCACTAAGACATGTTGCACATCTTCTGTATCGCATTGTATCTTGCGGTCGCTTTTCTATTCCGAGATGGACTGCAGTCTGCACAAGACACAGCTGTAGGTTTCATTGTTACTATATCTTCGTGCGAGATAATGTCGTACAACGCTAGCGATACGAGTGCGCTTAGCGATCTGCATCACCACTGATTTTACGATTTACGGTCGCACGCTTCAATGTCGCCTGCTCAAAATATTTTTCATAGAAATTCATACAAACCAGTATACGAGCTACAGGCAGCAGTAGTGTCGCTTGTCGGGCTTCAGCCGTCTCGGACTAATACCTTAAATGATTGACGTACACATATCATCATGTGAAAGTAATCATTAACAGTATGGTAAGTAAATGTGACTGCGTAATTTGTCGAAAACAGTCACAGTAATAATAATGTCGCGCACTAAATAACACTATTCATCTAAAGAACAAAAAGAAAATTATCATAAAGAAGCAGCCTAATATTTAACTCAATAAATAGAATTGATGGAATTGATGCGGAATTGTTTGAAAATGTCGTATTTATGCATTAATTTGGCACTCGTCCAATATAACAAAAAAAAAAAGAATCGCAATGTTCACGTTCAACAAAAGACGTACTAGGAAAACATGACAAAAAGGCGTGCTTCCTTGTTCCATCTTCCGTGGTAAAGAGGAGGTTGACTTCGAATGACCGGCTGAGTCACAAGGGTACAAAGAACAGACAATGACCGACCACAAAACGAAATAGAGGAAAAGCTAAACGCGTGTGGTCTAATTTTAATGACCATTTCATTCTGCGGAACAAATAAAATCTTTTGTGATTCACAGTTTAATACAGCTTTTGTGGATACTGCGCAGAAATCGAATAGATACTATTTCAATATTCAACTATTCCAAAATATGTTTTGTATTAACACCTAGACGCATTCATTGACTAGGTTAAAATGCTTTTGAATATTCGAATCTTCATTACCATACATTTTAGTTATTGCATGCATTTTTCGGGTACAACTAGACAAAGCAACTTTGTCTAATGAACCAGAAAGTGGCTTTGTGAATGAAGAATAAAAACGAATTCTCTTCCGCATTCAGAATAAAGGGACAGCTAGAAGAAAACCAACTAAAAATAGCCTAACAGCAAACTACCATATCAACAGTACACAGCTAAATATATTATGAAAAATGTAGTAAAACGCTTGATACAGTAAATGTAAGAAGCTACAGTTGCTACAAATCCGGTGTGATTTCAAAGCGGTACGCGTAATAAACATCCAAGTAGAAAACATTGCGCAACTGCCTATTTACATAATACAAAAATCTACAAACATTTGGTATTAGTTCGTAAGTCTGTTCAGCTAATCTCGCGAAGATACGGCGAAGTTTTGGCATGTAGTTACTCGTACAAAGTACTTAAACGTTCATAATTTAAATTCTACATCTTATATGTTACGCATCAACTTAGTAAATAATGCGTATTAAATGAATCGATTCAATTAATCAAAACAAAATAACCATTGCAATTGTTAATGTCACGATCTGTGGGTTCATTGTTCAGTCAGGATTAGATCATTTTCATCCAAAGATTACCTGGAATATTTATCTTTAATGATAAACTCGCCTTGTCGTGATCTGTTTATTTCACGTACATGTTTTGGTCTGGAATATTTTGATAGCTTTATTAACCATTTTCGGATCATCATTAATCGCTCAATCATTTAAATTGTACCAAAGCGCTATAACTGTAGTTTAATTTTAACTTGTCGTTTTGTGAGTAAACCAAGACGATTGCAAGTTGCATTCGCGGAGTCAGGATGAGTAAGACGTTCATCGCTCTAAATCCGTTCGTATACTTATTTTAAATCACGTAAAGAGAACACGTGGTGAATATCGGCCGTATCTAACAAACACATACGCGCTGCACGACGTTTTGAAACGTTTTTGGAACGAAAAATTTGTGCAATCGTTTCGGCTGAGCTAAATAGAGATATTAAACGAAATGGGTCGTGTTATGGGCATTCCGGTGCCAAGACTGTCCTAGCGATACAGTATTAACGTCTTCCTACAAGTAATTTCACACGCAAATATGTGTAATGATGTGTAAATCTTCCTCTAGTGCGTTCTTTAATTTCTGTCTCGGGGATGTTAAATTTAGTATTTCTCTTTTCCTCGTCTCGAAAAGCAATTTCTACTTTAGTCATCTAACAGTGGATACAAATGACGCAATATCTATAAAAAACTAAAAATTGTATCTAACATTTACGCCAAAAACGTCATTTGAAACTCTGAACACTTTTCTTCAACTCCGTTGCTATTTCGTTTACTACGTACATCTCCTTCTGTGTTTACACATCGTGTATAAATAGATTACAGCTATCAGTCATCAGGTCTGCAGGACGATGATTGACTTTTGGCATTCGCAGTAGGTAACCAAGTTTCATGTAATATTTCTCACCTCACATGACAGTCGACATAGCTGTTAACATATAAATAACACACAACTACACATAAAATGATAAAAAAACGTGCCTGACTACTGAAAGTTTGTATATAAACATTATATTAGAGTAGAGAGAGATACTCCTTCGTGCAATCCGCTAAAAAAAGTAACATCGTTTCAAACTACTCAATCATCCGAAAATAGAAACTTGGGAGCAAACAAATCTGTGATTTCTCTTGCGCCATTCACTTTTGGAATATTCTAACACTGAATTTTCTTAGCTCAATCACAAATACTGAACGAGTACATACGCCCACAGCTGCCCCTGTGAGTAAACAAAACCCGAATGGGGTCAACGCTCTGCCACCTACTTTCCCTACAGAGAATTATTATTGTCCATCTGACAACGGAGTAATCAGCGCGGATAGTTATGCAGATAAGCATATCGCGGTCGGTTCAAGGCAATTACACTGACATAGACGTAGCCGGCGTGTTACTGTTACAGTTAGTGTAATATGTTGGCTATCTCACAATATTTCACAACGATGCTGGATATTGCGGGCAGCATAGCGGAATTTAAACGTCCTTTTGTTGAAAGGCGTTTAGAGATGCCACGTTAAATAAAAATAAATAAAAAACCGGGCAAGAGCATTTTGGACCACAGAATAAGTACGTAGTTGGACCATGCTCAGTGTAGTGGGTTCCGGAGCCGTTGCTGAATAAATGTACTAGCAGAAGAGCGTTTGTTGAGAAATGTAGTTTTTCGGCAATCATTCAATAACGGTAAATCCGATAATGTCCGAAATAATTTTAATTTAAAGTATTTGTTATGCTACCTTGGTGATTTTTTCATATTTTTTGGTGAAACGGTTCAAAAGCTAAGGGGGGGGGGGGGGGCGATACACAATTAATACAACTTTTAGAACGATTATTTAAAAAAATATTTACTTAATAAAAAAATATTAAAAACCTTAAAATGTTTTTAAAAGACCTGTGGAATGATGTACCACACGTTAATGTTGATTTTTTTTTTCAGGTTCTGTTACATGTAGGTATGGAGTGCCCCCACTAAAAATATATATTTTTATTATTTAGCTATCAAACTAAGTAACAGCTACTACAAGACATATTTTTAACAAATTTATATCAATATTCATTGTGTAGTCTTTGAGTAAAATGTCTGTGCTTATGTTTTCACATTTCGAAGACGAACGCAATTGAGTACAGGACTTTGTGAGCAAACAAAAATGGAATCCCGGAAGAACCAAATCGAGAAAAACAACAAGCAAAACTGCTTTGTGGTCTTTTTGTTAGCAAATCTCAAACAAAAGAGACCTTTATCTTATATTTTAGTACCATCATTTGTTTGTTCGGGTGAATTTTCTTTATGTAAGTGTTAACTTAGACACTCGTAAGAAATAACTAGATTCTATCACAAATCATGTTTATGTCACCAAAGATATGCCGTGGAATATGCTAGCTATATCTTAGACTAGCTGTCCCGCGCAACTTCGTATGCGGAAACTTTTCCCGTTTTTGCAAAATTTCTCATTGCTGCTCCGCTTCCATTGATCGCAGCGTAATGTTATATATATATAGCCTATAGCCTTCCTAGATAAATGGGCTATCTAACAGTAAAAGAATTTTTTAATCCGGATCGGTAGTTCCTGAGATTACCGCGTTTAAACAAACAAACAAACTCTTCAGCTTTATAATATTAGTATAGATAGGCAGATAACAAAGCCATAAATAAAACGAAAAATATCACTGAAGCTTTGTCCCATTTCTTTACGTAGAAGAAAATATGTTAAGTATTTCTCATGTGCTTTTAATTTCAAATTATTGACGGTTATGTCGTTATGTGGTCACGCACTGCTAGAAGGGGATAAAAACTGCCGCGGCAGTTCCTATGGTCCGTAGCAACAACAAAATTGTATTCAATGAAAGACCATTTAATCTATACTAATATTATAAAGCTGAAGAGTTTATTTGTTTGAACGCGGTAATCTCAGGAACTACGGGACAGAATTGAAAAAAAAAAATTTTGTTGAGTAGCCCATTAATCGAGAAAGGCTATAGGCTATAGGTATAATATCACGCTGCGACCAATAATTAAAAAGAATTTTCTATCTATCTATCTAACGGTATATCCGATAATGTCCGAAATAATTTTAATTTAAAGTATTTGTTATGCCACCTTTGTGATTTTTTCATACTTTTTGGTCAAACAATTCAAAAGATAAGGGGGGGATATAATTATCGCAACTTTTGTAGCGATTACTTCAAAACATATTCACTTTATCAAAAAAAAATTAAAAACCCTTAAAAGTGTTTTTAAAAGACCTGTGAAATGATGTACGTTGCTATTGAATTTTTTTTTTCAGATTCTGTTACATGCTATGGGCTATATAACATCATGCTGCGACCAATAGGAGCGGAGCAGCAATAAAAAAAGTTGCAAAAACGGGGAAAATTTAAAAGCTAGTATTATAAAAAGGTATAACTATAGGAAATATAGGCCGTCTGAATCGAATTGGAAAGTCTCTTTTACATAAATATTATGTAAAGGAAATGGTTTCACTTCCACGTTCAGATAATGTAGGAAGTAGACCAATCGTTATGAGGATAGGAAATGATTTATTTCTCAGAAACATAAAATCAGGTTGTTTCTCTTCGTTATAAATCATCACTAGGGAGACTAAGACTAGATTCACTGGTTGCACGTTTTATTGCTTTACAAATGACTGTGAATGATGATTTACACTTTTAGATAATGCACGGCCCATTGGAGTAATGGGCCGTGCATTAATTAATTATTTTAATCTTACATTTTTTTTTTGTGTTTTTCTTCATGGGAAAAATAGTCACTGAGCTCGCGGCTCTTTGTATAGAGATCTCTTTGGTACGTCATCGTCGAACATGTTTAAACAGCTAAACCGATTTAGATGAAATTTAGTATGGAGATAGTTTGAGTCCCGGGGAAGGACATAGGTTAGTTTTTATCGCGATAACCGACATCCACGCGGGCGTAGCTGCGGGCGAATGCTAGTAAAACCATACAATTTCATATTGTTATTGATGCATTTGGTTACATTTCGCTGGCAGTTTCTCTACGCCACAACCAGTAGGTAGTAGTAGTAGTATAGAGAAATTGCCCGAAAACTAATTACGATGTCAGAAATCTGTCAAACTAAAAAATCAATCTTCATTATAGATTTCAAACATCATAATTAGCAATCGCGTTTACAACACTTGACGCACGAGGCTACCATATTGTGTAAAATTATTGACTTTCATCATATTAACCGTAAAGCAACGTAGGACGTACTTAACTGTTATTAAGTATACTGAACACTAACTGTTGCCTGCGACTATATTCACGTAAAAATTAAAAAAAAAATGTATCCCTGAAAAAAAATGTTTCCGGGACATAAATAGGCATGGGCTATATTTTTTTTTTTTTAAAGACGCCTGCCGCAGTTGCGTACAAGTCCTGTGTCGCGGTGGACTTTACAAACATACAAGTTATGAACACAAAATGCAACCAGACTCGGAACAACAATTTGTAGATCACACAAAATGGTGTCCCGTGTGGGAATCGAACCCACGACCTCTTGCGTAGCAGTCGGACACACTCCCACTGCGCCACAGATACCGACATATTGATCCGAATACCCGTTGTGGAGTGATTAAATAACAAACATCCATCCATACATAAAAACTTTCGCATACACTATGAAAGGCATTACGTACATCTCTGATTTAAAACTATGGTCACATTAATCATAGCGACTTTGAAACCAATTGAAGTAAAAATCTGCCTAACAAGTCTAGCACCGTCTATTCGAGTTCTATTAAGTATTATAGTTATGCAATATACCTAACTAGCTGACCCGCGCAACTTCGTCTGCGTAAATTTTTCCCGTTTTTACAACATTTTTCATTGCTGCTCCTCCCCTATTGGTCGTAGCGTGATGTTTAATAGAGCATAGCCTTCCTCGATAAATGGGCTATCCAACAGTAAAATTTTTAATTCGGACCAGTAGTTCCTGAGATTATAGCATTCAAACAAACAAACAAACTCTTCAGCTTCATAATATTAGTATAAATTGGAGTAACACTTTTATCCTTAAGCATTACGTTAAAACTTGGGTTTTGTTTTTTTAATTTTAGGGATTTAATTTTACAAAGGAAATTAAAACCGAGACACGAGCCGGGACGGCCAGCGACACCATCGCGCGAGGGGAGCAGAATCCGACGCGACTCTAATTCCTCCTTACACCTTAAGCTTAACCTAATTAACCTATGGTAAATGGGACCCTATCAACATATGTATAAACACATACTACAAACACGTGTATTTTACATCAAAAATCAGTTGAAAGTTTCAGCAACTACCAGCCACAAACGTGTAAGTTTACTGAGTCGATACAAACTCGGAATGTCTGAGGAGTTGCAAACAATATAATTGGTATAATATTCTAGAGAACACTTACTAGTGCTTATAACATAGCAATTTATTTCAATGAGTCTGCAAAACAATACCAGCATTGTTTTAATGGTAAATTTACTTTCTTGAAACGTCTTGACATTGAACATGAAATCGCTCTTCGTTTACTTCCTCACTAGCTCGTCGTAGGCTCGTCACTTTGGCTGCGTTATTAATCTAATTTGTACTAGCTCAGGGCTTCCCAAATTTACTTTTACCATGACGACCTTGAGAGTTTGTGATTCTTTTGCGACGCCCCCGCTATCTCCCGATATCTAGCCAAAAAGTACTTACTGGTCTAGCCTAGTGACATGTTACCAAAAAATAACTCCAAATCTATACTAATATTATAAAGCGGAAGAGTTTGTTTGTTTGATTGTTTGTTTAAACGCGCTAATCTCAGGATCTACTGGTCGGATTTGAAAAAATATTTTTTTGTTGGATAGCCCATTTATCGAGGAAGGCTATAGGCTATATAACATCGCGCTACGACTAATAGGAGCGGAGAAGCGACGAGAAATGTTTCAAAAACGGGGAGAAATTACGCATACGAAGTTGCGCGGGACAGCTAGTCTATTTATAAAAGGAGAAACTGACTGACTGACATATCAACGCAGGGCCTATAAGAGTTAGAAAATTGATATTTTGCACGGGGTTTCCTTTTATAACGTAAATATTTTTTAAAAATTCACCCCTGGCATATAACGGGGGTGAATTGTATTAGTAAACTTTGCACCCCCGTAAAACTTTGCGGATAAAATATTTTGGTAACTATCATGCATCTGTGCGGGCGAAGCCGCAGGCATAAGCTAGTAACATATATTTTTTATTAGCATCTACGAGCAAATACAAAATCTATACTATAATATTAATAAAACTGAAGAGTTTGTTTGAACGCGATACTTCTGGTCCGAGGTGAAAAATTATTTTACTGTTGGATAGCCCATTTATCGAGGAAGGCTATAGGCTATATAACATCACGCGACCAATAGGAGAAGAGCAGAAATTAACAATGTTGCAAAAACGGGGAAAATCTGCACAGACGAAGTAGAGCGGGTCAACTAGTAACATATAATTTTTATTAGCATCTACAAGCAAAAACAAAATATATTATATTAGTAAATCTATACTAATATTATAAAGCAGAAGCTGAGTTTGTTTGTTTGTTTCTATGAACGCGGTAATCTCAGGAACTACTGGTCCAAATTAAAAACTTCTTTCACTGTTGGATAGCCCATTTATCGAGGAAGGCTATAGGCTATATAACATCACGCTACGACCAATAGGAGCGAAGAACCAATCAGAAATGTTGCAAAAACGGGGAAAATTTACGCAGACGAAGTTGCGCGGGACAGCTAGTCAAAAATATAAGAGATACCTATTGGCTGGCTACTAATAAGAAGAATGTGCTTGCTTTTCTGAGCATAGCTTCTCAAAACACTATTTGGTCGCGTAAATACACAGGCAATCTACATTGATCCCTTTGCAATGCCACTAGGATAATTCCGCGACGCCCCAGGGGGACGCAACGTACAGTTTAGGAAACCAGTTTACTGGCTTTTACCATCACCCCTGCTAACGTTGTCTAATATCGCTATAAAATGTGATAATTTAGGTTTTAACCCAAAATGAAATAGTGTTTCCTTTTTCTGGGAATAATGTGTGTACTTATGAAAGGCTCACTTTATTAGATATATTTCGGGATTTTTGGGAATTGCACCGATGGAAACGTCGGGTAAATAAAAGGTTTAAGTAACCTTTAAATAATTCACGCGATTAAGTCCCGAAATATATCTAATATGTATAAAAATCGCGAAAGTTTAAAAACAATAAAGGCTTACTTTGATTACATAGTTTTTCTTTTTTTTTAAAGGTAGCAATGTGGGATTTTGGTCCCACATTACTAGCAATCCTGTTAACCTCTCCAGCTAAGCTCAATGGCTTGTGATAGGAGCCTACCTATTATACTACCAATGTGAACCCATTCATATTGGTAGTATAATAGGTAGGATTCGAACCCGCGACCTCACGATTGCGAGACCGATGCCTTAGCCATTAGGCTACCGCCGCTTCAACCAGATTGCAAACACTTTTTTTTGGTGACTAGTAAAACTGTTTTAAATAACAGTTCTTATGTAAGAATATCATAATAGTGGTAATTAATGTTACACTACAAAATATGTGAGATCATTTGCAAAGATAGGTACTTACCTATTTTAAAATTTCATCTTTTTAATTTGTTGGATGAAAATACATCTGATCTTACATAAATAACAAATTCAATACAGATACCCACACTAAATATGTACAAAAATTTGTTAGCCATTATGTAAATGTATTAAGTAAGATGATTACCTACATTATCAATTACATTTGAATGACACATGTAATAGAAATTGTATATCAATCTGTTTCATAGCATTTAGTAAAGTCATAGCTTCAAACAGCCCCAAAGAAGAATACTTTACAATTTTTTGTGTATTTGTATGTTAGCATTTTTGTGATAAATCTAGTCCCTTGTATTCTGACTGATAATTAGTCAGATTACAAAAGTCTCCTAATTAGCCTGGGGTTGATTACCGGTGGTCTGCTGTAGGTCCTCATTCAAGTCTAAACAAAGTTTTATTATGAGAATAAATTGTTAATTCCATCCAAACTGTTTCTATTTTATCTTTATTTTACTAGCAAGGCACACATACATTATAATATGTATACAATTGACAGTAAGGCACCAACACCCAACTACCTATCTTTTTATTGATATTTTTATGTGCTAATTATATTATAGGCTTGGTCTTTAAACAAATACCAGTAGTAAAAATACTTAAGTAGCACAATCGAAAATATCTTAACATCACAGGTCAAGTGAGTACCTACCTACTTTCTATTTGTATTCATAAAAACTGCAAATTTCTAAATAGTGGCATACTGCCAGTATTTCTGAGAGCAAAACAATTCTGGAAAGTTACTCTAAAAAGGTTTATGAGAAGTAATTTCCTCTCCATTTATTTTTGTTCTTTTATAATAGGGTATCTTAATATTGAGAGAACTTACACATGGAAATGATAATTGAATTTTATAACATATGTGCTAATGGTATCCTAACCAATATTGGTTACGGCAGCTAACCTCATGAGAGACTATCCAACTATGCAATATTATAATGCAGAAGTGTATGCGCCAGACACAAGACCACTCCCTATTCCCTTACTCTCATAATCCAATGGAACGGAAAACCCTACATGCTCAGAGACACATTGAATGCAGGACAGCTTAACATGCTCTACAGTGAAAAACATTCATGCATCTATGGAGCAGCAGTGGTAATATTGCTTATCCTCACAAATGTCTTGATGTGTGACATTGCCACTGAGTCGAGGAGACACCTAAGTTATAATGTTGTAGTCAGATCAAAATCTGTCCAGTAATTTTTTTTATGGAGAAGTAAGAGACATCCACACATACTTTTACATTTATAATAGTAGAACCGGTTAATTTACATGTACACTCGGAATAAGAAATAGTGCTCATCACACAAAAAGTTATCCTGGTTAGCACAACACCCTCCAGACCATTGTTTTGTGTACTGAATTTCTTGTATTATATTAAATTTCTTTGACAATTTGCCTCTTGTGTCCAATCAAATCAATTCCAAACAGGTGAACAATAATTATGTCATATAAATCAGTTTAGAAAATGGAATGAAAATGCAGTAATTTGATTCTACCAGTCTAGGAAGTCATTTCATATATCATAGAGCATAATTAGATGACTTTTTTAAATCTTTATACTCACTATTAGCAAGATTAGAATCATAATCAACATAAATAATGATTATGATGTTTTGTAGTAATCATCGGAATGTTTTTATGTAAAATTAACATAATATTATAGCAGCAATTCAACAACAAATATTTAAGATAATTTTCGTTAGCATTTGTTTGCATAAAAATTGTTGGATGAATATTAATGAAAGGTTATTAGGTTGTTTTTTTAATGACATCAATAGGATGTCTGCCAACTCAAAATAAACATTTAAATAACATAACTTTAGTGATAAAGAGCAAAATATATAGATAATATTGACTTTAGCAGATAAGTACAACAAAGTTTGCTATTCAGTATATATTAAAATGAGTTTATGTAGATAACAATTTCATCATAATTCTAAACTTAAGTAGTAAATTAATAAATATATATCTTGGTCATAAGTAGTAAATTAATAAATATATATATTTCTAACTCACACATGGTCATAGATCCACTAGGCAGAGCCTGTACTATGGCAACCAGACTACATATATATAATACCTTTATACAAGCAATTCTTGCAAGCATATTATGTTTCTATTAAATTTCATGAAAATATGGCAACAGCTCCAACAATTTTCATAAAATTTAGTATGCATGCGGTTTCGAGGGAGATAAGTTTATTTAGTTAAGTTTCATTTTAAGATTTTTTTTTTTTTAATATTACCAAGTTAGCGAGCTAGCTTGGTCATGCAGGTACTGTTTCTAAATACATACATGTTACAGATACATTACAGAATAAACAATGTGCTCATCACACAAAGATTTATCCTGGGTAGGAATCAAACCAACAACACTTGGCTTAGCAGTCAGGTCTCTAATCAATAGACCAATAGGTCAGTAAGCATAGAATCCAAATCTTTAATACGATGGAGAAATTAGCAGCGTTACGACAGAATATTACGTAGATACGTTTACCTACTGAATTTATAAGGCGGAAAAGCTGATGAGATGAAATTGAGACATGCTTACTTTACTTGAGGAACACTTATTGTCACGACGGTTATTTTATCCGTAACAACGATGAAACAAATCGACAATTAAAAACGTGGATTAACTGTGAAATTGCCACAGTTACAAACTACTAATAATAACAAATCCTCACTGATTAATGACGAATTTATGTCAGTTTGATTACTGTAATAAATAATCGATAAATATATTTGTGTAATACTTACTTTCAGTCGCGTAAGATTTCCATCTCGTGCAGCGTTGAAAACGACTGTTTTGAAATCCATGATGGTTCTCTTTGCTACGTAAAAAAAACTCACAATAAACAGAATATCACTTCAGGAACAGCACTTTCTTCTGAATATAATCATTGAAAATGCACTTTATCACGTTTATACAAAGCAACCATCAGTTTATTTCAAAACACTTCGACACTGCAAACTATCGCTGCTCAAACAGCTGCAGCGCGACGACGATCTGCCAATTCTGCCATCATCTGCCAATTTTCCATTTAACCACAGAGAAAATTCTAACAAGATTTTTTTTACTCCGAACTCAAACAAGTTTGAGTAAGTGTCTTTTAGAACAACGAAATGCATGTTACCAGATTAAAAAAAACATGTGAACAAAGGAAAATATGAGGCAAAATATTTCAATTCAGTTTTTTTTGTAATATCACGGATTTTAGTATTTACCAAAATATATGCGTTTTCTTTATTTGTCAAACACACTTCGATCAACAATTTACTGTGTATCTGTCGCCTACTTTGATCTTGTGGTAGAGTTACTATCATACAGGGGCGTCTAAACGGGCCATTTTTTACGGCAATTTGTGGCGGCACTATTGGCAACTTATTGCCCAACCATCACAAAAATGTAACTGATGGCCAAGTAATCTATGGTTAGGCAATGTATGGCAATATGTCGGCAATAGTAAGGCGCATGACCCAGACTCTTAAGCGGGCAACACAACCCAGCAACAATGGCCAAACTCTATGGCATATAATTTGGTTGAACTGTCACTGAAAATGACAAATCTGAAAATTTTTGATATTGACTATGACTAGAAATGAAAACTTTCTGATGCTGTTTGTTTCTGTTGTTCTCTTGTTTCGTCCAAGTCAACATTACAACAACAAACATAAGAAATTATTTATTTAATCATTTATTGCACGATGTTGTTACAGGCAGTCCATAAACATACATAGACCCCGTAAGGGTGCTGCAAAATACAAAATAAATACAAAATTTATTTATTTGCAAAAACATGTGTAAGGTAGATACAGACGTGTTATGTTATTATTGGATCAACATGTTTTACCGATATCAGTGTACAAAATTCAGATTACAATATAATTTTAAAATACAATATGAATAAGAAAACTTAGGTAATAAAATCTGCAACAATTAATAATAATGTAATATAATAAAACAACAAATAATGTAATAATATGAATCAATAGACATAAAAAACAAAATACAATCTTTGACAGAATAATAGCATTTTTCGACTAACAAGTTTTTTAATTTACTCTTAAATGCATTTAAATTTAATATCTTAAAACATTTTGGAATTTTATTGTATATAATAGGCGCCATACATACGACACTATTGTGCAATAGAGTGGTTTTAGATCGATGTAAACAGAGTCTATCGTTATCACGTCGATTACGGATCACTCTATCACACAGACGTGGAAACAGATGAGGATTATTTGTTACAAATAGAGCTATTTCAATAATATATAATGATGGAAGTGTTAGAATTCTGTGCTTTCTAAACATTGGTATGCAGCTATCTGTATTTTGGAGTCCAAACATTGCGCGAATGCAGCGCTTTTGCGTTTTAAATATATTTTCCATAATTGTCGAGTTGCCCCAGAAGATAATACCAAATCTCAGGGACGATTCAACGAGACCATAATATGCTGTTAATATTGTGTTAGTATTAATTACGAGCAAGAGTTTATATAGGGTGTATGAAGAACTACTAATTTTTTTACATAAGCTATCTACAAAAGGTTTGAAATTTAATTTCTTGTCAATTATTAGACCAAGAAATCGTGTCGTATCAGTTTCGGAAATAATAGAATCTTTGTAGACTAGCTTAATGTCAGATGGACTTTCTGATCTTTGATTAAAATGCATAATATTAGTTTTATTTAAATTAATTTTTAAATTATTATTATCAAGCCATTTAATTATACTTAGATGTTAATGATTTATTGATGTCAAATTCATAAGTGTCAATATTATTACATGTTACGGTAACCGTACTATCGTCAGCAAATAACTAATTAAATTAATAACTAGATATTAGGTACTACATACTATTCAGAAATATAATATTATAATGCATCTTGCATATCTATACTAATATTATAAAGCGGAAGAGTTTGTTTGTTTGTTTGTTTAAACGCGCTAATCTCAGGATCTACTGGTCCGATTTGAAAAGTTCTTTTTTTGTTGTATAGCCCATATATAACATCGCGCTACGACTAATAGGAGCGGAGAAGCGACGAGAAATGTTTAAAAAACGGGGAAAAATTACGCATACGAAGTTGCGCGGGACAGCTAGTGTATTATATAGTATTATAATTATGTACTTAGTGTTTGATGAGATACCAACCAAATGTTAGAAACCCACATTTAACACATATCGAAGCAAGGGACATCATTAATGGCTTTGTAGATTTGGTTCAAAATTAAAGGTCGCAAAAATATCGTGACCATACTCTGGTATTCATGATTATAGGGATATTTCTCCTTGGTGACAGTTAGTTAGTCAGTTAGTATGAAGTAATAGCTTGGCTTATTACTTCATTATAAGTACAAGCAGTAGAGCTTGTACAATTAATAAAAGATATTGTATTGGAAGAGAAGCAGGATCGTCGCCATTGGATCTTATATGTGACCAAGGTCTCACCTTTCGACCTGGTCTTGGTAAATCAAAAAGCAGGACAGAACATAAGTACTTATATTTTATGATAGCTAAAGATGTTGGCACATGGAAAGAAATCAAGTTTATTTATAACATAAACAGCAAATTGGGTCACACTAGAGCGCTGCCTAAATTGAATGTGTTTCATGTCATCCCCAACAAAATAAAAAAAAATATAGTGAGTGTTGCAGCACAAGTGCTTAGTGCTTGGACAGCTGCAATGTTGAAATACACAAATGCTTCTAGTAAGTAAACTTAATTCTCATATAACCCCGTGTAATAGCAACCATAACTTCACCAGAAAAAAGTACAAAACATAACCCAAGTCTAGTTCAAAGCACCTGTAACTTCCTATATCTACCAATTAACTACCTGCTGCTTATATAGATGCCAGTATGTTACGATTAATCGATTTTTAATAATAAATTATTTACCAAAAAAACGATTTTAATAATCTCTGTTGCCTTCATAAAAATATGAACAATTCTTTACATAAATCTACGACATAATCCAATAGAACTGTAATAAAATAGAAAAAACTAAATACAAGTGTAAATTTATTCTTTATTTAATAACAAAATAAAATCAGTAGATGAGAATCGATACACAAATTCAAAATCTTTATTATGTTATGATATGACTGGCAACACCGAAGCTTACAATAAAACAACAAATAACTGTCAAAATTATTTATTATGATTTTTACTTTTATTCATAAATTAAAAGTACTCTCTACCGAGAAAGGTTCGTTATGACTTACGCACCAGCGCCGGCGCTTGTTTTTAGATGCAACTGAAGCCATGGTGAATGTTCTTAGTGGCTGGATGTCACCAAAGACGGTTAGTATCTACTTAGTTATCCAAATCTGCTGTGCTGCCTACACACACAATTCATGATTTTGAAACTTTCAATTCATCTCTTGGACTTGATAATACAATAAGTAGTACATATTTCATAAAACTTAAAGCAAGCACCATTCACTGTGTATCGTTTTATCAAGCTTTCAATTCTCAAACTTCCTATTTTTTATAATGTTTCTATATATACCTATTAAAAGTATGTAACAAATGTTTTTATTACAGATCATAAACACGTTTGCGCAACATGTTGGATGACTGCTACGAGAAATGTGCATAGGTATAATTCAGCAAGATGATAACAGACATGTTAACAATTTGAATTTGGAATAATATCATATTGTCTTGTTTTCAGAATGTATCTCTTACCTGTACCACCTCCAGTACTAGGGACATTAATGGGAAGATTAGGTGATGAAGTACCTTCTGCAAGTGTTGCATTATGTATTTACTTGGATAAATTGCATAGAAGTAGTCTGTGTCATAAGCCGAAAGCCATTAGAACGGTATATGTCTAAGGCAAGAGAGTGCATGAGCCTGCAGATGGCACCTGGCGATGGTGGCAGAAGTTGATTTGAGGAGCAGAATAATACCTGAGAGCTTATCTGGAAATCCTGATCTGCTCAATGAAATCGAGCCTGCTATTATCATTTGTGATGCAACATGATATGTTTATCTGCAAACTAGTAGCAACTATTTTTATTTTAAAGACATAGTTTACATAAATATCAAAATTTGTTAAAGCCATTTACGGTATGTTATGATGGTCATATTCTAGATTGAGTTGGCAATTGGGACATATCAACAGCCCGGTCATACTATGTGGTAAGCAAAGATGTGGTGAGCATGTATGAATAAATGGCACCTACACATTAGAAGTAAATAATGAAATTAAGAGCACCCTAGTGTAAGTGAGAGCTTAAAATTAATATCAATTCGTTTTATCATAAACTAGGCTTGTAGAAAGCAGTAACTGAAAATATTTCAATTATCGTTTTTTACAAGCCTAGTTTATGATAAAACAAAATGATATGATGATTTTAAGCTTTGAATTGCGACCTCATACAGAGTAGTAATCACTTATGCATGTTTGTATGGTAGAATCATTGACTAGGATGCCCTTAAAGATGTTATCCCTCTAATTATAGGTATTTAATTAGAAAGAGAGTAAAGTCCAGACATATTGGTAGCAGAACTTATTTTACTAATTTATTATTAAAATGTTGTCAATACTATAGATGCTATCTCAGGTTATTGCTGCAGTTGTTGGAAATATAATTGTAGGTTGCTGTGCCCATGTTGACACTGACATGGTATTTGGGCGGGGGTACTTAGATATGATGAGATATATCTACCCCAGCTAAGTTTTTGGATGACATATTCGATAAAATACTCTTATGTAAAAACCAAACTGTGTACTTTAACTAATAAAACATTTGATCCTAAATTATTTTGCCTTTTTATTTATTTTCAAGCTTTTTCCAGAATTTGGTTAATGTGGTAAGAACCATGTTCAGAAAATTGTAATGTAGGTATATGAGAAAAAATATGTTGTGTTTATTGTACTGGAAAAGTTATTGTATAAAAAGTAAAAACATATACAGAGTGCACAGGCGCTAGGTTAACCTATGCAGCATAAAGTTATAACTTAAGATAAACACAAACTATGGAATATATAAAGGAAAATATATTTAAATGAAATAATGTAATCTTTATTTTATTTTCTCACTACATAGGTTCGTGAATTGTAAATGTTATCATTGATGGCAATGATTGACGATGGGTTAACTCACTTCTGACTCTCTCACTGTCGACTTGGGTGTCCAGCAGTACACGACAACAATTCTATTGCTTGAGTGCGATCTGATGTGGACTCGCCGCGCTCCTCTGTTGTGTGTGGTTGTGGAGACATTGCTTGACCTTGAGGGTGCCACACAGTCCTATGAATAAGCCACCAAGTAATAAAATTGCATACATGGTGTACCTAATGATGGCTTTCGTGGGATTCTGCTCTCACATTCAACGCCTCTTGTTGGGTTTTTACAATTTCCAGGCAGTGCTTGATGTGATTCAGTTGTTTAGAATTTGCGCTTCACATATCTATGTCGTTGCTTTATGCTGTAAGTATAATGGGTAAGGTCAAGGTGCACAGTATCTATTCATTTTCGTTCAAATGTTCGCACGATGTTACATCACTGTAAGTGGCAGTAGTACAAATAATTTGATGTTGGAACTATTGCCATCGCCGCTCCGCAATTTCGTGTAGGTACTGGTATCAGTCGGTGGTCGATTCAGTTCATAGGTACTGCTCATTGGAGACCATTGGCAGTTCACTTTAAATATTACGACTATAGAGGTCAGTGTTCTTAGTTGACTTCATTTTTCAGTACATAACAAAGACGACTAAAATCTTTTACAAATAACCTAAAACAACATGACACCTGACAACACAGAATTTAGCAATAAGTCACGGCGCGGCGTCACCCACAGCAAACTTCATGTCGCGTAGACAAGGATAACTCATGCCATAATGCGGAAAATCTATCGCTCAGCGATCGCCCGGCAACCTATCAAATCAATATTGACCAATATTGGTGGCAATACAAAACATGTATTGCCATATGGTCGGAACATTACGTCAATATTACGGTCTTGCCAGTATTGCTAGCAATGTTGCCGGCAACAGCATTGCCGCCACAAATTGCCGTGAAAAATGGCCCGTTTAGACGCCCCTTACAGCTTATTATTGTTATGACTTTACTTTAAACTTATCTAGTTGACCCGTGCCCACTTCGTAGGGCCTATGACACTCACAAATAACGTGGCTTTCTATTGGTAAAAAATAAAGTTTTTGGCCCCCTACAACCTCACAAACTCACGAACTTTACCTCTTTAAAATGTTTTATAATTTACCTAACGTATTTATTATTAGCAGTGTTAACAAATAATATAATACATAACTATATTTTATCAACTTAATATTTGATGTTTTTGCACTCGGCGCCCGCTGTCGTGGCACGCGGCTTAGCGCATCATTCGTGCTTATTGTTATGCTGCGGCTTTTTGTACATGTCGGCAAGTAATGTCTAGTAGCGTTATACAAAATGGCTAAAAAAAAATAAAAAATAGTTTTATGATGCCGTTTGTATAACCGTTTGTTTTCTTCCCTCTCCGTCTGCGTAAGCAATTAGACGTGTGCAAGTGTGATTTTTATTATAAGGAAAAAATACATGTTTTATCATAAATATTCCAAATATTAAAACTAGGCGCGCATAACCAGCAAGCGGTACGACACGGCGCGGTGGCGACGCAACTCCAGAGCAAGATTATGACAGCAACACTGGTGCAGGCAGAGTGCACGACAAACAACGACGACATTCAACGATTCGGACCTGCCACAATTCATAGGCGGCCGCGACTAGCGGGACATTGTGAGATATATTTTTCCCCACGAGATAAGACATCTGATGATGCCCAAAATGACTTGACTGCGTTTAGATTGGAAATGAAGGAAGTCTTCCAAACTATTTCCAAAGAACAAAAAGAACAGACGGACACGCTGAAAAAACTTATTTATGAAATAAAATTGTCTTCCGACAGTATTTTTTGAGAAAAACATAGATAAAAATATTTAACTTGTATCTGAACAAATTAAAGGCGTGGAGAGAAAAAATATCAAGCTATCAAACTGGAAGAGAATCGCAAAAACATCTTATCCGACCTATCGTTTATCAAGGATAAGTGTGATGAGATTGAACGTATTTCTCTGAAGACTACGCTGGAGATAAGGAACGTCCCTAAACCCAATACTACTGATAACAAGCAATACCTGTTCTAATTAATCAAGAACTTTACTGTAACTCTTAAAATGAACATAAAACATCAGGTGATATTCGAGATATATGCATAACTAACAAACCAGACAAAAACTACGGCACGATTTATGAGGAATTCTACAATACATTATTAAAGCACGATGTCTTGAGTACTGTTAGAAAATACAACAAAGACCATCCATTAAAAAAATTGAACGCCTCCCACCGGGTGTTAAGGATACTTACAAACCAATATTCCTGTCAGAGTGTCTAACAATAAGGTCTAGAAGGCTTTTCTTGCTGGCGAGAGATCTAGCACACACTGAGAAAAAAAAAGTCTGCTAGACCACAAACGGACGTTTTTTTCTTGAGGGAAAAGGAAGGTTCTCCACACATCCTGGTCAAAAATGAAGAACAGCTTAAATTTTTGAAAACAACCAAATGACTAGTCGTACAGATATTTCCTACTTGTTATAATTTCTACCATATTAACTCAGTACTGTTTAAATCTTTAATTAGATTTAATATCACAAAACACACTCACTTACTACTTTTACACACAGTTAATGTCAACATTAAGCTAACCTACAGCTTATATATAAAATGTATAATGTGTCGCTAACTCTCTTACATTGTACCATACACCCTACTATGTCACACCGGTGGTACCTTTTACGCTCACCGTGCGGGAACTGTTTTTAGCAAGACCCACTTTTAAGCATAATTAATAACTATGGCTTATCTTATTGATGTGATTAACAATATTGATATCGCTTTAGTATCTAAGGCAATGCAATCGTCACCGGAAAATCTGCACCTTAACAAGAACGATAGTATATTTACTTTTAACGTTTTACATTATAATATCAGAAGTGTAAACTGCAAATTCAATTCTCTTACTACCCTCATACAAAGAATTGATATACGTTGTGATTTAATTAAACTAACTGAGTGCTGGCTAAGTAAGGTGATCATTATACCACCAATAAATGGTTACATTTCGTACCGTTCTAAACACTTAAATTAGAATGATGGGGTTATAGTATAGGTAAAATTAAACATTATAATCGAACCTGAAGTCTGTGATGCAAATTGTTTATTTGTTAAATGCAACAACGACATTGCAATAGTCGCATGATAAAGACCACCCTCTTTTAAAAAAAAAATGATAATTTCATTGACAGCTTGGATGTAATTTAGAATCGCTTTCTACCTCTAGGACTGTAGCCTTGATTGGCAATCTGAACATAAACATTGCTACTAATTGAAATGATCCAAACTCCGAGTTTTATTGGACTTGGATTTGGTTCTTGGCAGCCCATTTCTAGCCTAGGGGGAGTGCCTGACCATGTAATGCTAAAAACAAATAATAATACTAGCACCGTGATCCTAGATTCCTTCTTATAAGATCACGCGCTGATCTTTTTTTGCTCTGATCAAAATATACCTACAGCGTCATAAACCGAAACACATTTGGTCCAAAATCGATATCCTGGCCACAACTAATGAATTATCCAAAACCGATTTCTGTTCAATTCATTCTGCAGTGGAACCTGACACAGCTGCTACTAGTAAAAACACTACAGTAATAAAAGTACCGAGTCGCAAACGATGTCTAAAATCTTGGATAACTCCAGGACTCTTATGATGTATCAAGCATCGGGACAAACTACTTAGGAGAGCTAATGCAGTTCCCAATGACAATGTAGCAAAACTAATCTATATTAGATATCGTAACTACTACAACAACTTACTAAAGAACAGAACACGACAGAACCAAAATACTAAATAACAAAGGCAACACGAAAGGCATGTGGAATACAATTAAAAAATAGTTAATTACAAGGAAGTTACTGCCCTGCCGCTTGACTTACTAAATGAAGTTGACTCTGCTGACGAAGTAAATGCTTACATTGCCAATATCGGCGCTAATCTAGCCATTAGGATTTTGGAAGAGGGTTCTATTACTGAAACACATAATACAGACACAAATAGCCCTTTACTATCCATGGCCCTATTACGTACAGATGAAACGGAAGTTAATAACATAATTCTAAACTTACGAAGTGGCAGTGCCACTGGAATTGACATTAAACTAGTTGCTATCTTTAAATCCACGAGACATGCTCTGGTTGTTTAGACACAGTTACTTTCCCAAACAGCCTTAATAAAGCTATAGTGCATCCAATACACAAACGTGGCAACATGCATAGTGTTGGAAATTATCGTCCAATATCTATCCTTACAGCGCTTTCTAAAATCTTAGAGAAAATTCATAATACAAGACTTATTGACCATTTGGAAGCTAACAAGTTCATTGCTAATAATTAGTACGGATTTAGGAAAGGAAAGTCGACTGAGGATGCTATCCTCGATGTAACAGAAACCATTTTTATATTATTGGATAATAAAGCTAAAGTATTAGGCACATTCCTAGATCTCAGCAAAGCGTTCGACACTGTGTCGTTTCCGCTTCTGCTGAACAAAATGGAGGCTTTGGGCATTAGGGGCGTAGTTCTGGACATATTCCGTAGCTATATGACCCATCGGAGCCGGGTAGTTAGGATAGGAAATGTAGTAAGCAACAGTGCTGGCCTCTCTTTTAGAATACCTCAGGGCAGTGTTCTTGGCCCAGCGCTGTTAACAATCTATGTTTAATGAACCTGTCCAATTGCAGGATAATTTAAAGGCTATATTATAATAGGGCAGCGTTTGGGAAGTTACGTCAAATCTTCTCATCGTCGATCCCACAATGCCTTAAGACTAAAGTCTTCAATTAGTGCGCCCTAACCGTCATGACATATGGAGCCGAACGGCTGGTCCACAAGTTCAAAGTTGCTCAGCGGGCTATGGAAAGGGCTATGCTCGGAGTTTCTCTTAGGGACAAAATTAGAAATGAGGTGATTCGGCAGAGAACCAAAGTTATCGACATAGCCTACAGATTAGCAAGCTGAAGTGGAATATTAGCCAAAGAACCGACAACCGTTAGGATAAACGAGTTCTTGAGTGTAGACCGCGTCTTGGCAAACGTAGTGTAGGGAGCCCTCAGGCCTGGTGGAGTGATGATCTACGCAAAACGGCTGGCAGGAGCTGGATGCGAGAAGTTAAGGATAGTATGTACTACTAAATGGCGTGCAATTAGAGGGGCCTATGTCCAGCAGTGCCAACAATTGCAGTTTGGTTGAACCAAAGATATTATATACCTGGGTGTAATTGTTGATAGCACTTTTAGCTGGCATAACTACATTAATACCCTTGTCGGTAGAATAAGATAATTAAAACCAATATTCAATTTATATCCCGAAAGGTTCAATGCGAAAAAAAAAACCTAATGATGGTTTTTGTTGACCTCTCATTTATTCTTCTACATTATGTTTCTATGTCTTTTAGTTTGGAAACTAGAAGCTAATTTCCGTTTTCTAAATATAACTCTTATCTAGTAAACGGTGTCACTATATAAACAATCAAATCTCTATTGATTTGTTTTTTTTTTAAAGTTACACGGAAATCCTTTAGTCTGTCCAGCCCCCTCTAGGAGGCGTCGTAACTATGTCCGACCGGCTCCCGGTCGATGGACAGACGCGGGAAATCGACCGCGCGTGTTATGTTTTTTATCGAATTACTCGGATTTTTTTGAAATTGATATTTATTTGTTATTTCTAACTTATTTTTAATTAAATAAAGGTTTTAATATTTTTTTTTAAATTTATGTCTATTTAAATTTTAGTTAAGATATGAGTTTAAAAAAAACGTTTGTTCCTTTTTTTTAAACTTTACTATGACCAAAATTAAATACAAAACTCCGTTTTTTTAGGGGTATGGCCGCACTTGGCGACTGTTTTTACGAAAAATCTATATAAAAATGAAAAATGTTTATGTATATAAAATGAAACTATAATAAATATTCTTTATTATTTAATTAATTACTTTGTCGTAAATTTCATCGATTTTAAATAAAACACGATCAAAATATTCAAACGGCTGGCCGCCGAACAACGCCAATATTTTCGCGCGTTTTTTGTTGATATATATGATAATAGATGAATTAAAGTTTATATTATATTGTTTGAATATTTATTCGATTATAAGAAAGAATAAAATATTATATTAAAACCCAGAGCAAGACACTAAAACTATGCTCAGCAACCGGTTTCCCGGTCGGCTGACAGATGCCGTATTATCTGTCAAAACCGGGAGCCGGTCGATGGACAGACTAGGGGTTTGGTGTATAGTCACCCAGCACATATTCATGTTAAAAAAATATAATAATTCATTAAGTAAGCAGTTCGCAACGTTACCCCAGCAAATACTCATTATCATGAAAACCATAAGATGCACAAATTTAGCTTTTGTTTGCCCATTTCGCACAAATTAAAAGCTACCTTTTAACTATTTTATATTCAGATAGGTCCATAAAGCAAAAAAAAATCTGCTGGAGTTGTCAATTTTTCTTGATTAACTTAAAAATGGCTGGATACACAAATGTAAAAAGTTGCGCACATTTCAACGGCATGTTGCTCTGAAAATCTGTATAATTCATATACTGAAAGGAGACAACATTCTGCAGCATGCTCATCAGACCCACGCAACTTTGTTTCGTAATTTTCCCCCGTTTTTGCAACATTATTCATTGATGCTCCGCTCCTATTGGTCGAAGCGTGATGGCATACAACCTACTTGCTGTCCCGCACAACTTCGTATATGTATATTTTCCCCGATTTTGCAACATTTTTCATTACTGCTCCGCTCCTATTGGTCGTAGCGTTATGTTAAATAGCATAAAGCCTTCCTCGATTAATGGGCTACCCAACAGAAAAATATTTTTTCAATTTGAACCAGTACTTCCTGAGATTGCCGCGTTCAAACAAACAAACTCTTCAGCTTTTTATTATTAAAATAGATGACATTCATACGCATGACGCCACAATTATCGTGGTTTTCTATTGTTAAATGTTTTTTTAAATCGGTTCAGTAGATCCAGATATTACCCCAAAGAGTTTAATATTACTACGGAAAGATTACCCCCTACTCCAAACCTGACAAACTTTTATCTCTGTATATTTTATAGGATAGTTGAGTTGAGAATATTAAAAACGAACGAACGAATACTTTGGATTTCTTTAAAGTAAAATGATAAAGCGCAAGGTAACACTATTGCAATTTAATAAATTATATAGGATCACATTCTCGGTAGAAATAAATATTCAAAGAAACTTTGTTCCAAGAACCAGCAATGTACGCAGTACAAATATGACGATTTCGAGAATGCCATTCTGTGATGAATGATGATGGATGACATGACAGCCGAACAAAAATTACGGCGTGGATTTATGGTTAAAAAAATTGCGAAAATCTGTTGATCGTTTCTTGAAAAATACTTGTTATATTAGATTTAGTCGCGTTATTTGTATGGTGATTGATAATAATACTTAAAAGTTGTTAATGTCAATATAATGACCGATAATTCAAAAGTTTCGAGGCAAAGTTTGTGCATATCATTGTCGTTAGCGCGTAAGTCGGGCTCTCCGGTGTTTAGTGTATTATAGCAGCGGTGACCAGTGTTATATGAGATGGTCCCAATGGTGTTAGCAAACGGATCAAAAGAAAACTATATTTGATTGTGTGTCTAGAAGATATCTTCGAGTTGACTTCACTAAGATGTATCCAACAGCTACGCGGCACCCGGCGGCCGCGGTAAGGGTTTGTGTTGTTTTTCTATCTAATGACAAGCTTTAGGTGCACAGCATGCTGTTTATTCAGTACTCTAATTATGAAGTTGCTTTTTGAAGTAGATTCTATTTAGACCCTATTATTCTCTGTCATTTTTGTTTAGGGACCTCAGCCACCAGCAGGACCTATAAAATTTACAATAGCAGACACGTTAGAGCGTATTAAAGAGGAATTCAACTTTTTACAAGCTCAATACCATGCGTAAGTATACAACTAAGCATTATTTCAATTTCTAATCTGTTAGTTTGATCTGTTATTAATCATCATTCCTAAGGTTGCAAACTATTATTTTCAGTTTGAAATTGGAATGTGAGAAACTGGCCAGTGAGAAAACCGAAATGCAGAGGCATTATGTTATGGTAAAGTATCTTCTCTGGTGTTTAAAAAAACCTGTTTTCAGGTTAGAAATATAATGACTTAATGCAAATAACATTATTCAATTCAAATAAAGTTAAGGAAAAATAAGTTTATTCAAATATTGGTTTTTAAGATGATAAGCATAGTAATGCCTAATCAACATTGTTTTCTGTTAACTAGTGTAGTAAAAAATACAATTTAATCTTTATTGCAATATTAATATCTATATTGCAAATAATACCTAATGAGTAATTTGGTTATATTATCTACCTTACGATATGAAGTAAGGCCAATTCATGGAACTGGTAATGTTTTTCCACATCTATGTCTCCAATTATTTATTTTATTCAGCTGCCTGGAATGCAAAATTGATGTTTATATAATTTAGGTCTTAAAAATAGTTAAAATAATATTTTGTCTGGAGACTAAACTGCTGGCCTAAACAAGTTAAATACAAAAATGAAACTTTGAATTAAGATCATGCATCTTATGCAGACAGATAAAAGAGTGCATTATAAGATTTGACTCTACAATTCAGATCAGTATATGTTTAATAGTTTTTTATTGCCTTATATTTTATATACACATATATGTATATATCTTGGTGAAGGTTTTTATATTTGTTACAAGGGTAACCACAAAATTCTCAAACTACTTAATTTTGAGTGTACTCAAAATGATTTCTGGTACAACCATTTTTCCTTAATTGTGAGTGATGGAATGTGAGTTATGTGTCTTAAAATTGCGTTATGTTTGAGTATTTATCTGTTAGTTACATTTTGGATGATCTTAGATTTATGTTTAGATCTATGGATCTTCTGTTTGAATTCATAACCAAATTACCATTTGTATTGAATCTAATTAGCATTTTCTCTTTACAGTATTATGAAATGTCATATGGTCTCAATGTAGAGATGCACAAACAGGTAAGCATTTATAAATAAAGGAATCTATGTCTGTACTAAAATTATAAATGCAAAAGTTTGGATGTATGGATGGATGTTTGTTATTCAATCACACAACAGTGGGTTATTGGATATTAATAATAATAAATAAATAATAATAATAATATCTTGGGACAACTCACACAAAGCTGTCTGATCCCAAACTAAGCAGAGCTTGTACTATGGAAATCAGACAACCAATAAACATACTCATATATTTCTAAATAAATACATATTATAGATAAATAACACCTAGACATAGAATAAACCATCATGCTCATCACACAAAAGTTTTATCCTGGGTGGGGATCGAACCCACAACCTCTTGGTTAGCAGTCGGATACAGTCCACCCACCACACAAAGGCAGTCATATTGATTTAATTTGGTTAAATGATATAGAAAAAATGTACCCACGAAATATGTGTTTTTCAAAATGTTCACATGAACAAAGTCACAGTCAACAGCTAGTATACTATAAATTCACAATTAGCAAAAATTGTAGTGTAATATTTTCATTTACAGACAGAAATAGCAAAAAGACTAAGTGCTATAATAGGGCAGGTGCTCCCATTTTTAGCACAGGAGCATCAGCAACAAGTGGCATCAGCTGTGGAACGAGCCAAACAAGTTACCATGTCAGAACTAAATGCCATTATTGGGGTAAGTCACCCTATTCTGTTACTGTAGTGCTGTATTATGTGCTCAAGGATTTTAAAATCTTTTTGAAAAAATTTAAATATTTTAAAGGCTTTTAGTGTTCCAAATTTTCATTATTCTAGACCATTACTTCTTTTGCTTATTTTATTTCTTTTTTTTATCAAGGTGACTACAGTTATTTTCAAAATTTCAACATTTAAAGTCACCTAATGTTAGGGTTATATTTTTTATTTACGAGTTATTCTTAAAATGTATACATAAATTATTTTTATGCTGAATTAAACTAACAGACTAAAACCTCTATGTCCATGTATTAAACGCTTTTTGCTGAATATAAAATCAATCAGTTTATGCAGATATATGATACCTAGCTAGTCTTACCTACAACATGCTTCTAATAGGTATGTAATGTAAGTGATTTGATTTATTATCAATACTCAATTACTGAGTGTTTGAAGAGGCTTAAGTGGCAATAATACACTTTAAAATTGCCATAACAAGTATCACAATCCAAGTACTCCTAATAAATATCTTTTTATAGACAATATAAGCAGCCAGGGGTTTGAAGATAATATGTTTTTGCAGGTAAACAAGTATAATTTAAAAATAAATGTATTTCATCCTATTATCTTGACCTAGGTAACCTAAAAGTGATAAAGGGTTAAGCAACTTTTATCATGGAATTTTAAGTAGTTAGTGGGTTTTTAAACATAATTGTGCCCACTCTGATTCAAATTATCTGCTCTATCAGACCATTCATAGAGGAAGTATACATCACCTTGTGATAGTGATTATCAATTCTTATAAATATAGTGATTACAATCTTTAATGATTTTGTTTCTCTAAGAGCAGTGATAATAGTGTTAGAGGATAAAAGTGATAGTAAATAGACAAATGATGATAGATTTAACACATCATGTTGATGTAATGATTAACTATTTTCACTTCTTATAAATATGGTGATGACAGTATTCCATAATTTTCTTTCTCTACTAGACCAGTGAAAATAGTGATAAAGACTTTATACAAAAGTGATAGAGAATTTATAGAGGAGTGATGATAGATTTATTACACATCACTTTGAGGTTGTGATTATCACGCCTTATAAATATGGTCATGGCAGTCTTGTTTTTTTATGGGTGAGAAATAAGGAGTTGTTTTTGTAGAGGAGAGAGATAGGGGTTAATTAGATGGAAACCACACAGCATATATATTGTAAATGTTGTCCGCAGCAACAACAACAACAGGGCCTGCAGCAACTGCTTGTAAGTCAAGATATACTGTGCTTGGTACATGATATATGTTGTGATTAACATTTAGCCATTACTTTGTGTTGCCATTTTATTTTACATTATTTTTTTTCACGATTTGTCATTTTGTCATGCTAGCTTTTGCATTCTCATTTAGTTGAATCACGTTTTATAGTTCTAATTAGATTCTAATATTAATGTGTTCGTTTTTGTAGATATTGTTGTCGATTAAATGATAAAATCTACACTCCACACCTAATTATTTTTATAGATTTATTAATATTTTTAAACTATCTATGCTGGTGTTGTAAATGTGTTCTCTAGAACTTAGAAAACTCGATATTAAAAAAAAAAGGGTTGGTAGGATAGACAGATACTATGTACATACATAATATTGTTCCTAAATTTCTTGCCTTGTAATGCTAATATAGGTAACTATTTCCTTCCGTTTATTGATATTGGTTAACTATGTGCCTCTATTTGTGTTATATTAAACATTAATTTTCAACTAACCTTGTTAATTTTCAACTTGATTTCAAGATAATATTTTTAAATTATGTAACTAATTAATATTTATTATTACAGAACATGACAGTTTTGCCTAAATAATTATGTAATACCTAATACATAATAGTTTTCAACAACACTTATTAAATACAAAGTAATATATTAGTCATTCTCATTACATAGTAGGTATTAATTACAGTCGCCGGCACTTAAACTACGCAACATTAATATTATTTTGAATGCTATTAGGCGCGGATCCTGAGCTTTGTTCAGGGAGGGCAACGTGTGATCCAACCGGCCAAGAGTCAATCGCTCGCATGGCGAGGAGAGGGGGGGGGGATTTAATTAAACACCGCTGCACCAGCCACCGCCACCGAGGGTAGGGCAATTGACTGTCAAAACTCGCCGGTACAATGCCAAAATTACCCAAAAAAGGTCTTTCAGTCGAGTCTTGGAATTGCCCCTTGGATCCGCGCCTGAATGCTATCTTCTAAGAGGTAATGTTTCATAGATGTACCCGGAGAGGAGGGTATTTTTGGGTTCAAATTGCCCCCGAAACTCTATTAAGTAGGTATACTTTAAAAAAAACTTCCTTGGACTTCACTCTTGCCATGGGCGTACCCACGGGGAGGCGGAAACCCCCAACGAATTGGCAAAAAGGTATACGGCAAGGGATTGTCCTTCCCTCCTTTTTACTGTTGTTCCCTCCGTCCTTTTACACCTGGATTAACTAAAAAATAACCCCGGGAAATAATCATGGGTAATAACTCTATGTTTAATAAACGCATTGACGTTGTCACTGTCGATCCATAGATGGGTAACAGTTTTCGAAATATTTCACTCCCTTTTGTGTCTTGCACGTTAAGCCGTCGGTCCTGCGCCCAATCTCTCCGGTCGTGTCGGATTTCCGTCCCATCGGGGTACGAGAATGCACTTTTGTGTCTGTCTGCACACACAAACTTGTGGCATATCTCCTGCGTAGTTGGCTGGTCGGTGATGAGATTAAACGCCTTAACCGCCATCGGTTAGGAAATCATTAATAAACGCATAAAGAATATTAAGAAAATGTAGATAAAACCAGTAAAAAACCTATATGTGTACATATTATCCTTATAAAATCATAGCTATATCGCAAAACATAAACTATAAAGCCAACAATGTTCTTTATCATCTTAATTTTCTAATCATGACTCTCAGACGTATTTTACTTCAGTTCCAACTAAAACCCATTACTATAACGTCATCAAATGTAAAAAATAGCAATAAAACGATGCCAATCAAGAGAATGCACAAGCTAAACATAAAGCGCAAGCGTTTAACATAAGTTATGTCACAGTAATTGGAAAAACTAATTGGACGTTATTGTTTAAAGACTGGTGGACATTAGCAAATGTTTTGTTGCGAATATGTATATCAATGTTGCGATCTAGCAACAAGTATACCGCGATATGCCGCCCTTTATTCTGACTAGAATTAATAAGGAATAGAGTTTCTTTATGTTGATGAACTTACATCGGTACTGAAATATATTTTCTGCTCGTGCAAAGTTTCATCTTAGTTACAGGTTAAAGCCATTCAATATTAAATGGTTAGTTGCTGGTTATAAATATTTGTGCAGAGTTTCCCTAAGTTACATTTTTGTACTTTCTGTCCGGTAATTGTACGTTGTGCAGTTCTCCGCGATACTAATGTCGGATTTATCTTTTCTTCACTTTACTTTGAAATTGTACAGCCACTCCATTTGATAAAAATATCTGTTGATCTTAGCTTATAACGCGACCCACAGTGATTAGTATCTATGCCAGTGCCACCTTAGATGCGGCAACAAAACATTTTCTAGTGTAGACTCGGCTTTATAATCACACACTCCACGTTTTCATTGCAAGCGAGCAATGTTAGCCGCATGTAGTTATTGCATCTAACATGCGATAATTCGTGCTTTATGATATCTACGCCATGTTTATATTAGTTTTCTTAAATATCACTATAAAACAGACGTATACTATAGGTACTGCGTATACATACATCGAACTTATGACCGGTTTTTAATTTTGAAATATCTGTAATCTGTTAGAGTTAGTCTAGAAGAGCATAGGAAAATATTATGACTTTCAATTCGCGCCATCTAACTTGATCGGACTGAAGTTAGCGACAAGTGGTTCTGCGGGTGCATTTTTGTATTTGTAGATACTATTCTTTATACTGTTAAATAAAAAAATATTTTATTTTCAAGGTTTAAACGAAACAAAACATTTCCCTAAATAATCTTTTGAGCACATACCGGTCACCTGCGAAAACATCGTACAGAACCCAACTTCAGGTCGATCAAGTAAGATTGCGCGAACTGTAAAATAATTTGCGTATATTAATTGATGTAATCAAATAGACGGAAAATATTACATTAATTAATTATTATTTTTTAAACCAATAAGAAATAACGGGATTTTAATTATACTCATTATGCAGTTACTAAAATTGAAAATTAGGATACAATTTAATAACATACCTACGTAAACGCGTACCTAATTTGAAACTAGCGCATTTTAACAGTAATAAACTAACAGTTACCTAGAAATGTTATTGTATTGTACAATTTATTATGTATGTATGTAGTTTTTATACGATTTTTTAATTAATTTCATGCACATGCTTGTTCCATTAATTGAAAAATTTACTCTCTATCTCTAAAGTCAATTGTGTTTTATAATAATTTTTGGATTACTGCTTCGTATGTGTTAACACATAATATTTATATATAAATATGTATAGAATTTAGAAAGTGTTTCTGTGACAGCTGGTAGAGTTATAGCTAATTACACGCAATATATGTGTTTATTGTCTGCACACAAGGTTCATAATTACATATCTGTGCTTTATTTATGTTAGATAGAATAACATACCACAAGGATATTTAGCCACACGCATAGAGGTGCATACGTTACTGTACGCAATGAGCAGGCATATGTATGATAGAAAGTTCTTATTTCTAAACGGTTTGATATTTTTGGATTTAGATTTTTATTTGCAATCTTGTCTATTGAATCCAATCGAAGCTGGGGCCACAACAGGAAATAGATCTATTCCTTATAAATTCGTCTCAGGCGGGACGCGACCTTAGGGATACCGGCTCTAAGCCTCCTGCCCAACTCCTGCTCTAAGACATGTCCGCTAAGTCAAATTTAGCCTCCATATGAAATGCTTTAAAAATTACAAAAAGTAATGTTTAGGCATGCGTCATCAAAAATCTGTGTTTAAATGGTTTCTGCAATGAAAGTCACAGAGCCCTATAAGTTCCTTATCAACGCGGTGGATGACGTCACGATTGCTATAAAAATCGTTTCATATGGAGGCTAAATTTGACTCGGACATGTCTCTGAGACGAATTTTTCCTCCATATATTTAAATTTTATGAATAAAAAAAATACAGTCGAATTAAGAACCTTCCTTTTTGAAGTCGGTTGAAATTTAGCATAAAGATGCTTTGAAAATTACAAAAAGTAATCTATTCTTTAGTTAGTAATTTGTTTGACGTATCGGCTAGTATGTACTGGCTAAATTAATATTAAAGTGGTGTCTCTATTATTCTAGACGAGAAGGAAAAAGGAGAGCTATCAATATTATTGCTAAAAAATAACCATAATTTGGGAAACAGATCATCTTGGTATTTTTCACTGATTTAATCATATTGGGAGTTGTCACTGATCGCATGTATTTTGGTGTTTAACAGTCATTATATAGGTGTTCATTTAAATCCATGTATCGATGGTTACCATCGTGGATATTAGTTGTGTAAATATTTAAATTTAATACTTTTTCTATTGTTATGTCAATAAATCGAAACCGACATGACAAGGGTAGTTTCCATTTGTTATATGGAACATGTTTTGTCCTATGACGTCATGTTCCACAGAACAAATGGGGACTACCCCAGGGCAATGTGTACTAAATAAGATGTGCTAGAGCAGAAACTTTTTTTGGGAGTTCCATCCACTGTATTATATTGAAACATTATGTGAGCTTATAGAATTTTATAAGCTACGGGTCTTAATCGCGTAAATATTTTATTTTAAGGCTAAATAGCTATCAATCTACCCGTGACCACGGCCGTTGCAATACGGTCGAAACGTCGGGAAATAAACAGGTATTTAGTCTTAAAATAAAATATTTACGCGAATAAGACCCGTAGCTTATAAAATTCTATAATGTGTACAAATCGCGAAAGTTTACGAACATACATATATTATGTGAGCTTTCTAAATAGTTTTTCTTTTTCTTTAAAATCAGTAGATACATCAATTTAGAGACACATTTTTAACCATCTTAAAACTGAGGTCGGCGTTGGGTGTGCCATTCGACGTCATGACATAACGTGTACCAACCATTTCACCTCATAATCGGGCGATTTAAAATAAAACATCGGATTTTTAACAAAACTCTTAAATATTACATAGTATTTTGAACCTTATTTTGTACAGCGTAGTGTACAAATTTGGAATGCTTGGTAACTGTATTGACGACGCGCAGTAACGCACGAATTGTCAAGCGTTTCACGAATTTGTTGTGCATTTCCTTGTAAAAAATTTAAGGTCATTGCACTACGTAACAATTAAACAATCCATTTGAATGCGTTCATTTAAATTGAGCCTAAGGGCGCGTTTCCACTTTGTCGTGACGACAGATAATCGTGTCGTAAACATCGTCTATGATATTTTTGCAGTGAGGACTGATTGTCAGACCGGCTAGCAGATGCTCGTTAATAAGAACAGCTAGAGACGACAGTCGTACAACGACACATTAATCGTCATGACAGTGGAAACGCGCCGTAACAGCCGAGTACTCTACTCTTGTTCTGTCCTTGTCATGTAGACGTGAATAATAGAGATAGAAATACTTTTAAACAAAATTCAAAGTATTTTTCGAGCATTCAGTAGTTAGTCTATTTATTTTCAGTTAGGTAACATTACTGAATCATTTACCTACTATTAACCACAGAATTTCCAACAGTTTAACAACAAACCACAGATATAATGAAGTCAATTGACGTGTTGTTTATTTTTCTTTCCTTTTAGCAACAGATCCATGCGAGCGGGTTATCCCACGGAGTTGGGGGTGCAGGGGGGTTGTTGGGTGCAGGCGGGCTTTTGTTCGCGCCGGGGGCGGGGCCTCCACCCCCTCCACATTTACCGCCGCCTGCGCACAAGGTGAGGAAGCACAGGGTGATACTTTCTACTTACTTTTTAATTTCTTTATTGATATAATAATATTACATAGAAAGTTACAAGTAGATCTTATTCTAAATGCCCTTTACATGTGGAAAACATTGTATTCTGCAGGCTACGTGCCTATATAATAAATTTGAACATAATCTTTAATCAAATATAACACCAATGATAATTCTTACAATTTATTTACAATTGGCTAACAGCTAAGTACATACCTGTGAAACAGTTAATGAGGGCATTGGAGGCACAACACTATAAGTAACAGATACTTTCTATTGATTATTTTTAAAATGACAGAAATCGTTCAAGGAAGTACATATCAAACTAAATTGCCTTTATTTTCATTCAAACGAAAGTCGGATTTATGTTGTGCACAAAAAACCATATATTACAAATTAGATTTCGGTGAAGTTTCGAATTCGTGATTCTGAATGCCAAACGTGTGTGATTTATACAGGGCGACTTTGAAATCAGTCGACAAATTGATAGGGACATTGAGTACTTGTAATACATTCGTTTTACATTGAAAAAATGCTAATTAAAATTATAAAATAAAACAGATTTTGTGGTCCATCGACAAATGTAAAAAAGTTATTGAGGAGTTAACAAATAAACTGAAAAAAAACCAACGTTTTATTATTTTTGTCAAGCGCATAATACCTAAACAAATCAATTAACAATTAAATTGTCAATTTAATCAGGTGCGCATTGCAATACAAAAATCTAAATTATGTATAATGTATGCGTTGACTGCCTCTGTGGCGCGGTGGGAGTATATCCGACTGCTACGCAAGAGGTCGTGGGTTCGATCCCCACCCAGGATAAAACTTTGTGTGATGAGCACGATGGTTTATTCTGTGTCTATGTGTTATTTATCTGTAATATGTATGTATTTAGAAATATATAAGTATGTTTATCAGTTGTCTAGTGGCCATAGTACAAGCTCTACTAAGTTTGGGATTAGATAGCGTTGTGTGAGTTGTCCCAAGATTATTTATTATTATATTATTATTATTTTATTTATTACTTTGCTTATCTGGGCTTCCCGCTGAAGATTGTCGACTGAATTAAAAGTCATCCCGGTATATCAACAAATTAACACACAACTCAAACCACTTGGAACAAATTTTAAAACACTTTTTTATTAAATAAAATCTGAAAAGAAAATTGAAATTTTAATCAGATTAAATTGATCGCGGATGAAGCTGGGTTATTTCCCCCCTGGCTTCATCCGCGATCAATTGAAGGCCAGTTGGTTCATAAAAATTTTGCTTCGTGTTCATTTTGCATTTAAAACCTAGAATTAGCTACTGTCATGCTGTTGTCACTTTAAAATTAACTTTAAGGCATACGATTTAAAGTCGTAATTCAGTCGCAAATTGAGACCGGTGCTGCCGTATTGAGTGGTCTCTTAACCTTAGGTATAACGATACATTGTTGTTCTTAGGTGGAGTTACCCCCGCCAGCCGATATTAAACCTCCAGTGTTACCTGGCGGGCCTGCCCCGCCGCCTTTATTGTCTGGACAACCTTCGAGAGAAGACGATAGACTAGCTTCTAGGGGTTTACAACAGGTTTGTTTCTTCTTTATTCTAAGTTCATCTATACTAATATTATAAAGAGAAGAGTTTGTTTTTTTAAACGCGCTAATCTCAGGAACTACTGGTCCGATTTGAATTCCGAGGAAGGCTATAGGCTATATAACATCGCGCTACAACTAATAAGAGCGGAGCAGCAATGAGAAATGTTTTAAAAACGGGGAAAATTTACGCATACGAAGTGGCGCGGGACAGCTAGTGACATATATATTTAGTTACCTACTCATGGCATCTCACTCTCTTGCCATTTTCACATTCTATCAAGTTAGGTTTTGACCTATACCTATGCGGATTTTTTTTACAAAAAATCGCAATACTAAAAGATACAATTACATTATTACTAGTTAAAATTTATTATCTACTCATAATAAAATGGTTGTCTGTAAAGTCGGTTTACGGACGATAATTTTACGTGATAACGTCATAAGAACACATCGATAATTAATGTAAGAACACATTATATAAATTAAGAGAACTATTTTAGCAATTTTAGCGTTTTACCACCGTTTTAGCAACCAGTCAATAACGTTAGTACCAATATTATTGCATGTCGCTGCAATCGCTATTCGCGTTGCTTAGCAACCAGTCAATAACGTGACTTTTTTAGACACTTTTCTTGAGTGCAGCCGGTCATCGATTTATAAGATATCACGCCAAAAACATCACAAAACGGGGCAGACGTCCAAAAAGTACGGACAAACTACGAATAGTAACCATATAATCTAATCCATTCATCTTTTTATAACCGACTGCGTCAGAACGAGGGTAATATTTTTCGAACGTATGTATGTTTATTTCTTGGCAGGCTCTTTAGCCCAAACGGCTTGACGGATTTAATCATGTGACATGTCATTTGATTTATCTCAATTGCGGGAGTAGCAATAGGCAATATAATTTTGTTACTTAATTAATTTTAAACAGTTATTTTTCTAGTCTTGTTTACTCTTAAGGCGGTGGTAGTCTAATGGCTAAGGCATCGGTCTCGCAATCGTGAGGTCGCGGGTTCGAACCCCACCCATTATACTACCGACGTGAACCCAGTCCTTATACAAGCCTTTGAGCTTAGCTGGAGAGGTTAACAGGATTGCTAGTAATGTGGGACTCAATCTCATATTGCAAGTCACTAAATAGTATAAAACAAAGTCGCTTTCTCAGTCCCTATATCCCTATGTATGCTTAAATCTTTAAAACTACGCAACGGATTTTGATGCGGTTTTTTTTAATAGATAGAGTGATCGAAGAGGAAGGTTTATATGTATAATAACATCCATATATTTTATACCCGTACGAAGCCGGAGCGGGCCGCTAGTAATCTTTAAAGAAAAAAACTCTTGGTTAGCAAATGCATAGATTTTTTGTTTGACTTTCCATTACGATATGTTTCTTTAGTTAATACATGCAAATATGTAAACATTTGAAAGTACTAACTCGCGGTAGTATTTTACATTCATAACGCGAGAGGATCGTATATCATACATGTACTAATAATGGAATGCAAATGAACAACCAACGTGGGCCGATCAGTACACAACCAATTTATAGCATGATTTTATATCCTCATTATGTTATGTACATGGAATAGTAATAACATTAGTACCTACTAATACTTATCTTTATTGTACAACTAGCTGAACCGTTCAACTTGGCTTGGGCCAATTTTCCCCGTCTTTGCAACATTTTTTTCCTCTTGTTGATTGTAGCGTTATTATAGCCTATAGCTTTCCTCGATACATGGGCTATCTAACACTAAAATATTTTTCCAATTCGAACCAGTAGTTCCTAAGATTAGAAAACAAACTCTTCAGTTCTTCTCTCAGTATAGGTGACAGTCTGTTCACCGGGAAGGACTGCTTTTGCGTTATATTTTCGAAATGTACGTGATTGTTGTTTTAATTTTTTTAAAGCGTTATAGCAATTACTTAAAAAAATAAAAAACCCGCCTGCACAAAAAATACAGAAACAAGTTCCCCTTCATATTTAATACTGGCTGTCCCGCGCAACTTCGTCTGCTTAAATTTTCCCGGTTTTTGCAACATTTCTCATTGCTGCTCTGCTCCTATTGGTCGTAGCGCGATGTTATATAGCCTATAGCCTTCCTCGATAAATGGGCTATCCAACAGTGAACAATTTGTGTGAATTTTCAATTCGGATCAGTAGTTCCTGAGATTACCGTTTTCAAACAAACAAACTCTTCAGCTTTGTAATATTAGTATAGATCATACAGTAGGAATCTTTGCGATATGCCCTTTAATTTGATTCCCATATTGCAATTTTCATACTTCTTGTTTGTTTTTTTTAAAGTCACTAATCTAAAGCTGCGTATCGACTATGCGCTCCAAGAGAACGAACATTGGCGCGCGCTCCAGCCGCGCAAAATGGATACCACTTGGAACGCGCGCCAATGTGTTCGTTGGAGCGCTCGAACGCGGAGCGGTCCGTTCCGAACGGGTGTCGGTTTTTTACCGCGCATCAGTCGCGGCGCGCGCGCCAATTGAGACGGACGCGTTGTATTTTTTTGTGTTTGTTGCGCTCCTATTATGGATAACCAAAGTTGCCGTAAGTTAATACAATTGTATGGTACAAAAGATGTGCTATGGAATAGTAAAAGTAAATCGTATCACAATAAGTCGCTAAGAGAAGATGCTTGGAGAGAAATTAGTCATGAAATGGGAGTACCTATGCCGGAGCTAAAGAAAAAAATGACTGTACTTCTATCATCGTACAGAAGAGAAAAGTGGAGAATATCTAAAAGTGAAATCACTGGCTCTGGTAATTATTTTATATAAAGATTAACATATTGTATTTGCATGGTAACTTTTCGGAGAAATTAACTAAACTAGGACTAACTAAACTTTGTTTAATGATGATTGTTAAATAAAAATTCACATCTTTACATTTAAAATTTATTTGGTGATTGTTGACAGGTCGGGACAGTATTTACGTTTCAAAATGGTTTGGATTTGAAGACTTCAACTTCATGCAAGACAAGTGTGCACCAAACATTACAATTACAACAGACACTTTGCAAGACAGTGGGAATAATGAGTCAAGCGATACGCAGGTAAATAATGTTACTACTAATTTTTAATATCGATTTTGCCAAGGTATTGCTCCATTGGTTGCAAAATGTTGAGCGAGATGTAAACGTATTTCCTTTGCATCATTCCCACTTCTACGTGGCGCATGAGTGAGAGGGAGAAATGATGAATGTTCACCCTCATTTCGCCAACTACCTGGTGTGATTCCAGTTTCTGTTTCCGTATCTAAAGATCCATGTGGTGTGTAATTCTGGCTAGACTTCTTTCGCAAAAAATTGTGCAAATGTATAACAGCTAAAACTACTTTTGTAGCTTTACTGGGTGATAATAACATAGGTTTCCTTAAAACCCTGAAAACCGAGCTTGCAATTCCGAAAGCATTTTCCACTACTCTACGCCCTCTTGATAGCCGATAGTTAAATATTCTTTCTAGAGATCCCCTCTCTGGCTCCCCTTGGAACGGTTTCATTGTGTATTCGTTTAGTGCAAATGCTTTGTCTGCCAGAATAACGTATGGAACTTTGAGGGTATATGGTACTTGAAGTATCGATGACAGAGGTATTTTCATGGACTTTTCTTCGAGTCTTTTGTATAATGAAGTGCGTTTAAAGATCCCCCCGTCCGAAAGTCTCCCCTGAGAACCAATGTCAACGTATCTAAAACAGTAGTCCGCATCTACGAGAGCGAACAGTACAATACTAAAAAAGTGTTTGTAGTTATAATATTCCGTGCCGCTGTTACCAGGTGCTTGTATCATTACGTGTTTTCCATCCATGGCACCTATAGCATGAGGAAAATCCCATTTTTCTTGAAATTCTTGAGCAATTTCCAACCATTCTTTCTCGGTAGTGGGAATCTGTAAAATTACAAATAGTTATAAAATACAATTAAAATTAAATGCACATTCATATTTCAGGCCTCTACATTACAAAATGAAGGCGAGTCTTCCCGAAAAAATTCAGAAGTGTGTAATACCCAAGAACAATGTAATGATACTGTTCAAAAAACTACAAAAAAGACCTCGAAGAAAAGGAAGCATGAAGATGACGACGATAAAATGTTGACAGAAGCGTTTAAAATATTAACGGAAACGTCTCAAGCTACTGATTCATATTTCAGTTACGGCCAGCATATTGCAAATGAATTGAGAAAGTATGACAGCCATACTCTAATATATGTCAAACAGGCAATAAATAATATTATTTTTGAAGCCGATTTAGGCAGATACAGTCAACATTATGGGTATAGCACACCACAAGAACCTCAAAATCTCTCAAATTCAAACAATGATTCTTTGGCCAGTACGTCAACTCAAGATAATTAAATTTATAAAGTTAAATAATTATTATAATACTTAATTAAGAACTATAATACAAATTAATATAAAATTGTGTTTTACTTACCTTTACCCAATCTTTTAAAACCTCACTGATAGCATCACAAACTTCAGGGACTATCCTAGATATAGACTGCTTTGAAACTCTAAACAGGTACTGCAAGCTAGTATACGAGTCTCCAGTAGCAAGAAATCTTAAAGTTATAGCAAGTCTTTCAGTCACCGTAATAGCTTCGCGAAAGCGGGTGTCAATTTTTTCCACCTTTGGCTCTATCAAGTTTCTCAAGTAATAGAAATCTTCTGTTGACATTCTTGTGAAGTTTTTTATTGTGTCTTCTACCACTTCGAACTGCATATCTCTGATAAGTGTCACTCCGTACTGCATTCTTTTTCGGTACAGCTCTTTCATCCACCAACGCACTTTTCGTTTCTCCTTTTTCTTCTTTATGATACTGTGAATAATTATAAAAGCGGCTGCTGCTCGTACACGACTGGTTTCCATGATGAATGGTCGCACACTGGAACAGTTGCCACGCGCGCCAGGAGCGCTTAGTTGATATACTTTAAAAATTTAGAACGCGTTCCGCGGAACGCACTCTCGGCGCGGTCGTTCATGGCGCGCGCTCCAGGAGCGCATAGTCGATACGCGGCTTAAGAACACTTGGGCGGTCAAGACGGATCTAACGATATCTTAATTGTATAAATACGTCCAGCGATTTGAAAGATATGAGGTATTAAAGAATATTACATAACGTACATACACACAGGATACGCGCGAAAAACATAACCCTTGCTTTCATTTGTGTAAAAAGATTACCACTTTTTACCCAACTGTAATTAATAAAAATAATAATAAAAGTATTTTATCCACAGAGGCGATCAGTGTCCCCACACGAACGCGAACAGAAATACCGACCTCGTTCACCAGTAGAGCCCGAAGCGTTAGACGTAAAACGTAGAAAGGAAGAGAAGGTACTCGGACATGTGAGTCTATGTAGTGTATGTGTCGGCTTCTATTACATTCATGTTGCTTCTTGATTGAATATTTGATTTTAAATTGTTTTCTTTTAGTTTTGGATGATTCTTGCTATGTTATAGCTTCGTGGGCGTATCGGTCAGGTACCGGCCCATTATAATTTGTCGCTATAGATGGTTTGCCCGAAATGCTTTGAATATACTACTGGAGTAGACAGTTTGTCTCTCTTCGGCTATGGCGATACCGATATTTCAAAATAAACTTTCAAAACGGGTTGCGATTGAAGACTTTTATGTCATCATTCATATTTACTCATGTAATTCTTATTTTTTTATTACATAACCCATATGTAATAAAAAAATAAGAATGATGACATTTTCTTACTCTAAATCTTTGCCATTAAAGATTTAGAGTAAGTAAAAAAAAATAAAAATATTTCTTACTCTAAATCTTTAATGGCAACGGATGGGGACACGTTTAAATAGAACACAATTATTATTATTAGTAATTTTAATGAAATATATACTGTACTGTTGTATTTCAATAATTTTAGGTAATCTTAAATTGAAAATAGTACTACAACAATAATAGGATTTACGCATCATTGTACTTCACGTCTAATCAAATGAATAAAAAACTCAGCAATGACCATCCATTAAAATAAAACAGCTTGTTTGTTCAGCTTTGTCAAATAAATTGCTTTTAATCATGGCTGTGTAACAATAGTTGTAAATTAATGTGATTGCTGAATGTTACTTGTTATATTTTACATAAATTGTTATATTAATTTGTTTATATACATTTTGTAGGACAGCGACGCTGAAAAAAGTGACCAAGATCTTGTAGTTGATGTGGCAAATGAGGTAAGATGGTAACAGTATATTGTGGATGAACAATTAATACAAGATAATTCTTGCTCACACATTAAATATACCACATGAACTGAACGGATTTGATCAACAAACTTAGGAACAGTCACGTTGCTAATACAAAAGCCGTTCACACTTTGAATGACACTTCTCAAGGTTAAATCTGTACCTTTAATGAAAAGGGGTATAATTTCAAGGAGCAAAAAACCTCTGTAACTTTATTGCTCAATATAAATCTAACTTTATTTTTGGAGATGACTTAAACCTGTTTACACAATTTTTTTCACTAGAGGTATAGAAAATTATCTTCATCTTTTGATATTAATCTGCTCTTTGATTCTTAGGATGGGTTTCTGACAAATCAATACTGGCCATGGGGAAACGGTAAATAGCCTATTCTCCAATGAATTTCTAGTCTGAAATTCTGATGCAAATGGCCTATACAATTCGAAATTTTATTCTATCCACCAAGAGTATATTGGTTATTTTAGACTTAATAATTAAATTCATAGAGGTCATTATTGTACAGCAAGTTTGACAAGCAGGCCAATTCACGTATTTAAAGCAGTGCAGTTGAAGATAAGTTTGATTGAAACGGCCATTTTCGTATTCTTGTAACTTTGGGATCGATCTCAAAAACGCTTGCGAACCGTACTAGAATGTCGTTATTGCGCTCTTGAGACGCATACTTGACGCAAGCGTATTTGAGATCTGTCCTAAAGTTACAAGAATACAAAATGGCCGTTTTAATCGAAACTTAACTGCAACTGAACTGCAACTGCACTGCTTTAAGTACGTGAATGGACCCCAAGACCCGGGAATTAAATAGTTATACAAATGTACAAAAGTTATTGTAATGTTTCAGGAAGAAAGAGGTTCGCCTAGTGTACGCACGGAGGGTGGTGAACGAACAGAAAATGGACCGAGACCTCCTTCGAGATCTGGTTCATCGTCCAGTCGGTCTACGCCTAAAAGTTCAAAAGATGTAAGTATATTTGTTACTGAGAAATTGTGCACTGCATTTTCATGAGATAAGAATAATGAAGAAGTCACAAAGAATGGCATTCTAGGACCCTCAGCTGCTGTTGTCTATGAATTAATAATGCTAACATATGGCGCTTTTAGTAAATGAGTGCCCCATAATTTGGTATTAATTTGTATAGAGAATCGAAGTACAGTTGTCTCAACGTAAGTTGGCCGGATTGAACTTGGCGATAAGTAGTTGCGCTAATGCATGTTTTGGATGCATGAAATGGTGACAGGAAGCGGAGGGCGGGGACGGTAACTAAACCAAGGGAATTAGAGATGCGATTACGCATTACATTGTCATTATTGATTGACTGCCTCTGTGGCGCGGTGGGAGTGTATCCGACTGCTACGCAAGAGGTCGTGGGTTCGATCCCCACCCAGGATAAAACTTTGTGTGATGAGCACGATGGTTTATTCTGTGTCTGGGTGTAATTTATCTATAATATGCATGTATTTAGAAATATATAAGTATGTTTATCAGTTGTCTGGTTTCCATAGTACAAGCTCTGCTTAGTTTGGGATCAGATAGCGTTGTGTGAGTTGTCCCAAGATATTATTATGTATGTCGTTTCCATATCACGGGACTATGGAGTCCCGGTCATTTGGGAGGCGTGCGTGGGGCCGAAGCCAACACGTAGAGGCCCGTTAGACACTTTAATCTAAAGGCTATGTGACACAAACCGGCGAATATCGTTGTATACACTATATAAATATACCCAACGACATTCCCCGGTTAGTGTAAAACTATTGTCAAAAAGTGGTAGCTAATAAACTGGGTTATGGAGGTGATGTGTTAGTGGAATGGTTAGCTGGTACTATTGAAGGACTATGGCGCCTGCCCTGCAAACACATGGTAAAAACACACGGACAAATGGGCAGGCGGTGACTCGCCACTCACTAGATGGGCCCCCTTCTGGCCGCCACAGGCATACAGCCAAACAGGCGACAGGGAGCAACATGGGTGTGAGCAGCTTGGGGTGTCGAGCGGTGCGGCGCCGGTTTCACCATCACGAAGAAGGCCCGTGAGCGGGTTTCCCCGTAGTTATGCCCTTGAAAATGACACTTCCACCCCCGAGCGTACAAGCTCTGGCGACCTCCCTCTGGCCGGCCGATTAAGGCAAGACAGAGTTGAGAGTCCTGCGGGCGCTCTTGGTGTTCCACTCCCGCCGGCCAGTGAAGGCAAGCGGGAGACGAGGCCCTGACCGACTCTCTGAGGCATCGGGACCGCAGTGTCGCCACGCACATTCAGCTCGCCACAAAGCTGCCCTGCGGTTTGTGTACTCTTATTTCACCCTCATGAGACAAGGATTTCAAGAGCTGCTACTATGCCCTCAGAGTGTTGCGTTAATCTCATATAGGGAGACAACGACTAGCCCCGAGGGGTATTATTATTATTATTATTATTATTATTATTATTATTATTAGTATTGTAGTTATTGCTTTTTGTGATTATTTTCGTAAAAAAAAATGTTTTTAAAACTTTCTCTAGTATTTACTGTAACTGTTTTAAATTTTACTGTAATCTTGTATAAGTGGTATTTTTATATCGTTAAATTAAATTTTTGTTAGTATTTTTAATCGATTAAACAAAATGAAAATAATCATTTTCGTAATTAATTTTAGGGTTGCATCTCTATGACATGCGCGAAAGTGTTTTGGAGTTAACTTCAATGGGGCCGAGTTACATTGACAACTATAAACTACCTATTTCTGGGCACCTCACTATCAATAAATTCACCTCAACATAAAACACTCCTAATGTTTGCAAGCGTCCATAAGCTACAGTAACCGCTCAAGTGAGCCGTACGCCTGTTTACCACTGTCGTAGTATAAAAAAAAAATGTTGATATTTCAGGAGAAGCCCGGCACTCCGGGCAGCAAGTTGAACCGCGCGTCGACCCCCACGAGCGGGCGCGGCGCGTACCCGTTCGGCGCGTACGGCGCGTACCGCGGGCCCGCGCCCAACCCGCCGCACATGCACTACGACGCGCATCACAGGACCAATGGCATCGCGCCTTCTAAACCGTGAGTTACGACCGACACTAGTAAAGAAAAAAGGTTTTCTTTGTAACAAACCAAGAAAACTTGTGATTCAACTGGATTTTGGGTTAGGTAATTTTCTCTAGGCTGTATTTTTTACCCGACAGCAAGGAAGGGTTATGTTTTTCGCGCGTATCTTGTATGTATGTGTGTAATATTCTTTATTACCTCGTATCCTTCAAAACACAAGACGGATTGAAACAATTAAGACGTCGTAAGAATTGTCTTGACGTTTGAAAAAAAAAAACAGATGGCGGCTGTGAGATATCAAAAATAAGAGAAGATGCAAACAAGATTTTTTTAAATTAACTTTCTAGTAACCTAAATTGATTAGGTCTCTTCCAATTTTTCGGCTTAAACTTTACATATTGTTGTCAAATTGTATTTAATTCAGTAGCTACTTGTTTTTTTACACGTACTTGTACTAATTTTTTTAGTTCCTGTTTTGTCGAAAATATTTTTTTTTACTGTCAATTCCACAATTTAACAGTTTGCTATGGAGAATTTTCCATAGGGATTAAATGAAGGAACCGTATCATATTTGTTCAATCCACTGACCTCTATAGTACTAGTACGCTGAATAGACAGACCACCTCTGACAACGACAAAACTTCCATTTGATTTTGACATTAGAACGATAATTGTCAAAGTCAAATGGAAGTCTATGTTTGTGTAACAAGGATAACAAAGACGGCCATTTGTCATAACTCATCAAGTATCAAAAAAGTTAACAGGACTGTATTTGTTTCGCTATTTGAAATTGCTGTCACTTTGTATGGGGTAGGCAGTCCAGTGTACTAATGTTATAGATATCAGTGGTTCAACACCTTCATCCAATCTAATAGACAGTAGTACCAAATGTCATCATCCTGCGCTCTCACTCTTATAAGACCGGCACTGCATTTTCGAAACTTCCTTGTCATTTGGCATCACTGACTTTTAAATGTCTACTACTAAGTAAACCACGGAACAGAAAAAAACAGGTGGAAGTGGTATGCAACAAAATTACTATAGGAACCGTTGTCGCCAAACTCATACATATAAACCGATATTCATATAATGAACTACAAATAAACAATTCATTTGATTTGTCGTTTTAATTTTACTCATAACTAGCATAACTTACGAATCCTACATCTAGTGTTGTAAAAAAGCTCGAGTCGGCGCTTAAACGCTTGAGTCGACGCTCAAGCAGATTGCTAATGCTCAAGTCGAAACTCGACTGAAGCGCTCGACGCTCGAGCAGTGGCTTGAGTGTTATAGTGAAAAAGCATTTTCCGAGCACCGGACTCAGCGCTCGGCTCGAGCTTGAGCGCGCGTTTAGATTACATTGCTAGAGAAACTGTAAAAAAGATAGTATAATTGAAATAAGAGAATTTCAGTTTTATTTTTAATGATATTTATATTATAATAGTAGAAAAATACTTATTTTATTATTAGTATACAATGTGCGTATGCCATATGATCTACGCCATAAGGCCTAAATTAAATTACAAGTGTGGTTTAGTTGAACTTGCTGTACAATTCCTGACTACCTAATGATCTTTCTGAGCAATTAAGTTCAATTAAATACCTTCCTAAAATCATAACACACCTTTTCAACACTATAATTTTTTTAACCATGAGGAAAGACACATACTGGCCTGTTGTTCCATGTTATAAATTCAAAACAACAAGGAAAATAATAGAAAATACACAATATATAATTGTTTCTGCTTGTTCACTCACAGGACTTGCTTAAACGACCAAAGTCAAAAGATAAGTACCTAATACTCACCGTACCTACCGCCAGCCACAACTCCTAACGTTTTTATTTATCACAATTTTTTTATCTACCCGCATTTAAAAATTATAACGCTTAAACGCTTGAGCGCATAACTCGAGCATGAAAGTCTGAACTCTCAACGCTCGCAAGCCTTAAACGCTCAAGCGTTTAACGCTCGAGTCTAAAACGCTCCAAAGCGTCGACTCAGCGTTTAACGCTCGACGCTCAGCGCTCATTTTTACAACACTACCTACATCTGGAAATAAACTTTCATACTCTATTTATAGGATCTATGTTGTTTTATCGCAGAAAGTATTTACAACGTCTTGTAATCATTAGTCAAACGAGATTCGATTGACAAATTAAATCCGCAACTCGACCATAGATGGCAGTATTCTTAGTCGAAGCAATTATGAATTTAATTTCTTTATGCATAAGGTTGACAATCGTGTCATAGATCTATATATATTGCTACTCGACCAGTGCAGAACACATTGAATTTTGAATTACATTATCGATTTCGATAGATACCCGATTGCTTGTTTAATTCGAAAAAATAAGATTTGTTGGGAGTTCAGTAAAACTGTAAGAAGAAGTGGGTAGTATTATTTAAAAATAAATTATATAATTACACCAGTCACACCCAAAGCCGGTAACCGTCAGGCACCGGTGGTACGAATATGTATAATAATGCTACTAGAAATACTCTTTTCCTAAATGAAAGAGTATTTTTAGCTTGTTCGCGCTAGTACGAATAACCAGTGGTGTCTGATGGAATTGGCTTTAGTTGGTACAAATACTCATATGTGGATTCCCAGCAGGGCCTTACCAGTCTGTATAATATACTACTTGCTTTAAATAAATGTGTTTTACATAAATTAATATCTCAAGTAAATAAATACTTACCTGCTGCATGTTTTCAGAATTTCCATGAGAAAATTCACGTATTATAAGAATTAAATGCGCAATACTGAATTAATTGTGAAAATCATCTTACATACTTGGGTTAAAATTAAAAATGCATTATTTTGACTTTTTATTTATTACCCTTGAAATAAAACATATTTGTTTTTTTTTAAGTAATATATATTTTAAGAGGTGGTAAAGATGCCATGCTAAGGGAAAACCTAAATACACTTATCTTTATAAAAAATAATAATTTGAAATGATCGAAAACAGTGAATTGGCCAGTGGCACTAGAGTGGCGTTGAAATATTTGTTGTGCTGCCCTTGAGGCGGGAACCGGCATGGCGGTTTTTGAAGGATTTTACACACTGAAATTACCGGTTGGTCAATGCAATGTTTCAAACATTATTAAAATTATATTAACTACGTTGTTAAAGTTTGATTACATTTTTTATATGAAGCACCTATGCCATTCAATACACGCTATAAAATAAATTTCGTGTATGAATGTTAAGCAACCTTATAATGTAATTGTACTGTTATGTTAAATAATAAGTATTAAATTATTTTATTATATCGATACCCATCGATAAAACCAACATACGACCCGACTACATCACTTATTGAGTAGCGAAGAACTTTCGAGAACGAAATAGTGAATACAATCAATCCAAATTAAACTTTAATGTAATGGCTTAAGGTTGATTTTAACTACGCATTCTTTTAAATTATTAGTAAAATGAAATTAACTAAGATTTTATTAGAAAACAAATAAAATCGTACTTATCGATGTTACGAAACACCTCCATTTTGAAGATGTTTTCTCCTTCTATCATTTTTGCACTCCAAAATGGAGCAATACGGCATAGTTAGGTAAAAACAAATTTGTCGCAAGACTACCAACTCGACGCGATGTTAGAACACGACTGGGACCAAGTTGCGGAGGAACGCTTAATTGTGGCACGCGTGTCGCGCCCACTTCGCACTTCCACTTGTTTTTTCTGTTCCGTGTACTAAACAATCAATTGGGTAGTTGACTACAATAAAAGTTAATTATTTTATACTAATAAGGTAATAGTATATCTTAAAATGCTCGGAAAATAAGTGTTATTTTACAATTGATGAAAACGAATACTAAAAATAATGATTTGACGATAGGAACTTATGACGTCATAGACATTTTTATATGTAGAGCTTGTCGTTTTGTCATTTCATAAAAATAATCATTTGACTTGATTGTCAACATCCCTGCTGTACATTCCAGAGCATACTCGTACCACTCATGCGGCGGGCCGCTGCAGCCGGTGGGCTTCCCGGCGGACGCGCTGGGCGGCGCGGGCGTGCCGCGCGCGGCGCGCGCCGTGTGCGCGCTGCCGCACGGCGAGGTGGTGTGCGCCGTGGCGCTGTCGCTGGCCGGCACCATGCGGCACGCCTACACCGGCGGCAAGGGCTGCGTCAAGCTCTGGGACATCTCTAACCCCGGCGCGCCGCAAGCGCTGGAGCCTCTGTCGCAGCTGGACTGTCTGGTGAGTCTCGACTGCCGGCACGTCGGACGTCACGGGGTGTATCTTGCGCCGAGGAGATGTGTGCCGTGGCTCATTTATGCCGTGTGTCTCGTACCTTTGTTTCACGTGATAACGTCTTAAAAAAAGTATTACGTTACCAACGGATGGCGATGCAGTGACATGCGATGCAATTGGAACTAAAGCGATCAGCCTATCAGTTAATGATGATTCTAGCGACATGTCATACAATTGGAACTAAAGCTATCAGCCTATTAGCGAATGGTGGCTTCAGCGACATGCCATATAATTGGAACTAAAGCTATCAGCCTATCAATGAACAGCGATTGCAGCGACATGCGATACAATCTAAACTAAAGATATCAGCATATCAGTGAATAGCGATTGCAGTGACATACGATACAATTGGAAGCGGGCAACCCTGTCATTGAGTACACTACACCTCCGTTAATTTTATGCACTAAATATTGGAAATTTTACGTATAACTAGCTTAAAGTGATTATTATGTGAAGTTTATCAAGCAAGGAACGAGTGTTGATGTTATCTTCGCTTTATTTCAACTCTTTTTTCCGGAAAATACCAAGATAAGTCAGAATTTTATACCCACATTTTCTGTTATTACCGAGTCATCTGTCGTTTGACACAAAGTACCCTCAAATTTAATAATAACAACATTGTCAGAATCAATTGACAGCGTGAAATTTCATTTTGACATTTGTCAAAGTCAACTGACATTACCTGATTTTGATGTTGACAATAGGATAGTGTTGCCATTGTTGAAAAACATATTCGAATTAGGGGAAAATTAAAAATATGACAGTTTGCAGCAAATGTAATAAATCAATAAATCCCAGCGAACTGAAAGTGTGTAGTAGGTGTAACTCCACCTCTCATTACTTTTGCCAAAGCATTTCTGCTGAAAATTTTGCAAAGGAGTCCAAGGCCTATAAAACCACATGGAAATGCCCCGAGTGTAGAAGTGCTGACAAACGAGGAGACAATTCTAGTTTATCTTCCCAATCTGCAAATTCTAACCAGATATTTACAGCAAATTCTATGGGTAATAACGACGAACTGAAGCGTTATATCGACAGTAAGCTGGAAGAATCCTTCTCACGTCTTCTAAAAGAAATTAAACTTGACATAAAAAAGGAAAGTGCAAATACTCGTAGTACCATTCAAGAACTTTCGGAAAGTATAAATTTTATGTCAGCCCAATACGACCAACTCAAACAGGACTTGGACGTCAAAACCAAGAAAATTGGAGATCTAGAGGAAGCGAACAACAGTTTAAAAACCATAGTGGTCGATCTAACTAGCAAACTTGACCATTTCGAACAGCAGTCCCGCGATTGCAATTTGGAAATTCAATGCGTACCTGAGCATAAGTCGGAAAACATAGGCACCGTCGTACGGCAGCTAGCCTCTACCGTGGGATGCCCTCTTCCTGAACACGAGCTGCTTAACTATCACCGCGTTGCAAAATTAAACAAAGAATCCAACAGACCACGAAATATTATAATCAAGTTGTCCAGCCCCCTGGTACGTGACAAAATAATAGCAGCAGTAAAGTCTTTCAATAAGACCCACCAAAGCGACAAACTGAATTCTTCCCACCTAGGCATTGCAGGTGACAAAAAACCAATTTATGTGTCTGAACATCTTTCTGTAAATAACAAACAATTACACGCAGCTGCACGTCGAGTTGCAAAGGATAAAAGGTTTCAGTTTGTGTGGGTGCGTAACGGCCGTATTTATATAAAAAAGGACATTAACTCTCAAAGTTTCCATATAAAGAATCAAGAATCTCTTAACGTTTTGTAGATTTTAAAATAGTAGTCCATGGTCACATTGTTAAATTCAACGCACAAATGTACTAACTTGAATAAATTGTACCAGAACGTTCGGGGACTTAGGACTAAGACACAAACTTTTTTGAGTAATGTACTAAGGCAGGAGGCGGACGTCGTTCTTTTAACGGAGACATGGCTGAACGACTCGGTATTTGATCACGAATTATTTGATGCGAGATACACGATATTTAGGCGTGACCGTAGTTCTACTTCTTCCCAAAAAAATGAAGGCGGTGGAGTACTAATTGCCGTTCTGAAAAAGCACTATCCAGTCAGAAAACTTAAATGGGAGTCCACAGGAGAGGATCTATGGGTTAGTATTAAACTAAAACAGGGCAATTTAACAATCCCCCTTTGTATTTGTACACTATATCTACCTCCACCAGTCACTTGTAGCCGTTTGAACATTTTAACTTCAAATCTGTCAGATATCATCCAACATAAATTACCACATAACTCTATACTCTTGTTAGCAGGTGATTTTAATCTGCCTGGCTTGCGATGGCAGTTAGATTCGATTACAAATTTAATACATCCTATCGGCAGTTTGAACGAAATTGATAGTATGTTTGCTGATTTCATTTCGTTTAATGAACTTCATCAAGTAAACCATGTCTGTAACGTAAATTCACGCATTTTAGATTTGATAATAACAAATACTACGGACTCTCTCTCAGTTTCCAGAAGCACTTCCTCTCTCATAAATGAGGACGGTCACCACCCTGCTTTAACTATTTCTTTAAAGCGAAAATTGCAAAGGCACCCTAAAGTTAATAAATCTACTTCTTTAAATTTTTTCAAAGCTAATTATGACGAAATAAAATTAGAATTGATGAAAATACAGTGGGATGACCATTTTAGCCTAAACCATAGCATCGACGAAATTGTTGAAACATTTTACAACTTAATTATTCCAATAATTCATAAGAACACTCCGTTGCGCCACAGGGGCAATACTACACATCCCGTGTGGTTTAATCGGTCATTGATTAAAGCTTTAAAAGAAAAAGCTAAGTTTCATTCTCATTACAAAAAACACGCAAACCCTCGAGACTTAATAATTTATCAGACACTACGAGATCGATGTGACAAAATGATGCAGGAATGTTTGAACAAATTTAAAACGGAAGCAAAAGATCTCATCAAATTAAATCCAAAACTTTTCTGGAGTTTTATAAAGTCTATTCGATCAAATAGTGGGGATATACCTGATGAGATGCATCTGAATGATAGACACGCTAATGGAGGACAGGAAATAAGTTACCTATTTTCTGATTATTTCAAATCAGTTTATCGTGACGAATTTCCCGTGACACTTAAAGACCCGGATAAATCTTTGTTTAACTTCAGGACTCTCAGCTCGATATAACTTTCGGAATCCGATATCCTGGAATCGCTTCAGAAATTAGACATAAATAAAGGACCAGGACCTGATTCTCTCCCTCCAATCTTTTTAAAAACTTGCTCTTTAGAACTTGTAAAACCACTATACTTCATCTTTAACAGATCTCTCTCGTGCGGATATTTTCCAACTAAATGGAAAGTTGCCTACGTCACTCCTATATATAAATCGGGTGACCTTACTGACATCACGAACTATAGACCTATTTCCATTTTATCTGCTTTAGGAAAATTGTTCGAGTCCATGATCCAACGGCATATTCATTACCATCTAAGACCGCAGTTTGAAGCCCACCAGCATGGATTTCTGCCAGGGAGGTCAACCGCATCGAACCTCCTAGAGTACACTAGCGACATATACGATGCAATGGAGAATGGACTAGAAGTACACGCTATCTACACAGACTTCTCAAAAGCGTTCGATGTGGTTGACCATGCTCTGCTTATACAGAAACTAGATCACGCTGGAATATGTGGGTCACTGTTGAGATGGTGTGAATCCTACCTTCGAAATCGGTCACAGCTTGTCACAGTCAGAGGTTTTAAATCTGCAGCTATTACAGTATCGTCAGGTGTGCCACAAGGTTCTCACCTTGGTCCGGTCTTGTTTCTACTTTTTGTGAATGATTTGTGCAAAAATATAAATTCTCAATACCAAATGTTTGCAGATGACCTTAAACTTTATCGGGTTATAAGTGGTCAGGATGATGTAATAGCTCTTCAAAACGATATTGACAAGATAAGCAAATGGTGTTCAGGCAACAAAATGGTATTAAATTCATCTAAATGCTACCACATTAAGTTTACAAGAAGACGGAACGTTATGCCTGCTAAATATTTCATACAAGGTGTTCCTCTTGTTGAAGTTACAAAAATGCGTGACTTGGGTATAACAGTGGATACAAAACTGGACTTCCGTGATCATATAGACACCATAATCAACAAAGGTGCACGACTAGCCGGTTTCGTAATTAGGCAAACAAAAAAATTTTTTAAAGACCCTGAGGTCTCAATTGTTCTTTTTAATTGTTACGTCCGGTCTTTCCTGGAATACTGTAGTCAGATCTGGAGTCCTTCGTACGCTATACATATCAAACGTATAGAACGTGTACAAAAACGATTTCTATATCATTTATCCTATGCTAACAATCTCTGTTGGCATCTAACATCATATGAATCAAGGCTTGCACATTTTGCCATGGTTCCACTCGAATACAGACGGAATATAGCCGATATCGTGTTTTTGCATAGCATAATAAACGGAATGATCGATAGTCCAAATTTACTCACAAAATTTAACATGCTCATACCACGCACCAGTAGTTGTCTCCAAAATAGAGAGACTTTCAGCCTTCCTGTCTGCCATACGAATTACAGTCAGTACTCCTCACTGAATCGCATGATGTCCTCGTATAACAAAATTTGTCATGACTTAGATATATTTTGTACAACAAACGCTTTCATAAAAGAAAGCTTTAAATCTAAATTAAAATTATAAGTAAAAAATAACAAATAATTGAATATTGTATTTAATGATTAAATAAATTAATATTGTATTTAATTTAATGTAATAATGTAATTTGAAATTATTGTAAGTATTAACTATTTAGTTAATTAGTGTACTCATTTTATTGCATGCAGTGTTCACATCGAGAAGGACGTACATTTCTATATATAGCTGTAAAATATGTATTGTGTTAGCAAAATGTATTGTCCAGTTTTGTGAACCTACTAATAAAAAAAAAAAAAAAAAAAAATTTAACTAAAGCTAAAGCAAATCAGCCTATCAGTGAATGGTGATTGCAGTGACATGCGATACAATTGGAACTAAAGCTCTCACATACATGGTTGTTTATTACAATGTCATCCGTAAACCGACTTTACAGACAATATTATTTTTTTTATCAAATATGTTGTATTCTTTCAGCAACGTGACAACTACATCCGCTCAGTGAAGTTGTTACCGGACGGTCGCACGCTGATAGTGGGCGGCGAGGCGTCCAACCTGTCCATCTGGGACCTCGCCTCGCCCACGCCCCGCATGCGCGCCGAGCTCACGTCTTCAGCGCCCGCCTGCTACGCGCTCGCTATATCGCCTGACTCCAAGGTACTATAGCTTCTATGCCTTTTACAATAAAGCTTAATTTTGTATGGTACAATAAATGTGGATTCTGTGTTCGTGAGCGATGTCATCAATTCATACTGTTGTTCGACGAAGCCGTCTAGATGGGGTAATCGTACGGCGGTTGAAGGGCGCAACGCAGGGGGAGGGCAGACCAACGCTACACGCACACAGCGTGGTCTCAGTATCCAGGGCTGCCATATACCAATACACATTGTTTATTTGCGACAACCCTGGCTTCTAGTGTTCATGTCGGTATTTATCACAACTTCGAAGGCGTCGTGCTACTATTTATGCTTTACTGTGGCCTATCTGTGCGTACATAGGCGGTTCCAAAGGGACCGACCCAAATATGACCGCCGTGACGCCCGCACGGGGGTCATATACACCCCCCAAACGATTGTTTTGTGTACTTATTCTTTGCTCATTTGAGCGATATACCGCGCGCGGCTGCGATGCATGGAAAAGAACCTTTATGCTGCATTTACATTCGCCGCTCGTCTCGTGGCCCGACTTCAGGTTCGGACGAGCGGGCCACGAGACGAGCTTAGGTTTACACGCTCCGCTGCGTGCTCATTTGTTATTGACCTTTCAACGATGGCGGATGTTTTAACGATAACAGATGTCGATATATTATTAACAGCATCAACAAAGTTAAGTGAGCTTTTACTACTACGCACGTAATTTAAAAAACCAATAATGTAATGAACAATAAAAAAAAAACTTTAGATACACTATGTATTACTAGGCCTAAGTAACAAATTTATTTGAAGAGCGGGACCTCCTGCTACAGGTTGTTATAAAGCTTACTAGGAGGATCTCAAAAACCTGTATATTTAGTTTCCTAAGGCTTTTAGAAAATAAAAAAAATATTATTATTATTATTAATAAAAGTACAAACAGCCGGCACGGTCAAACGTTTGTAATTTAATGAAACGCCAACAAGAGTGTGAATCTCCGCGCTTGCATCCCTCGCGAATTCCTTTGACTCGTGCCCTAAATACCGCTCCCGGCGAGAGTGTAAAAATGCGCAATAAGAATACCGTGTGCTCCGATGTGCTCCGTGATCGTGTCGCCAGCGTATGTGTAGAAGCCTCAACAATATTTCTAAGAGCTGAATAATTAATATTGTTTTTTTTTTGTTTTAAAGGTTTGCTTCAGTTGTTGTTCCGACGGAAATATAGCAGTGTGGGATCTACAGAACCAAACATTAGTTAGACAATTCCAAGGTGAGATATAAATAAGTAAATTATAGATTTTAGTTTGCTTGAGCAGGTCGTTGCAATTTGATAATCTGTTAGGTGGTGATGCAGCTGGTCATGTCCCATGTCATCTGTACCTAGTATAAAATAAAGTCGCTTTTGCTGTCTGTACGATTAGATCATCTAAATTACGCAACGGATTTTGATGCTGTTTTCACTATAGTTTAGGTAATTTCGTCTGGACGGTTTATATCTATACTAATATTAGAAAGCTGAAGAGTTTGTTTGTTTAAACTCTTCAGCTTCGTAATATTAGTATAGATTCATGCCGTGTGGTATCGTACCACCCCATCTCTTCCCGTGGGTGTCGTCAAGGCGACTAAGGGATGTCACACTGGAGGACGGGCAGCAGCGTCCTCTGCGTACTTCAAAGCCTTACTGCGATCGCCAACCCGCTCGCCAAGCGTGCCTATTATGGCAATTACCCCCAGGATCTACAATAAGTAGATTCTACTGGAGAGATTTTATATGACAAAATTTGAAAAAGAAATAATAATATCTAGGTAATAATATCTTGAGATAACTCACACAACGCTATCTGATCCCAAACTAAGCATAGCTTGTGCTATGGACACCAGACATCTGATAAACATACTTATTTATTTTTAAATACATACATATCACTACATAGTATAAAACAAAGTCGCTTTCTCTGTCCCTATATACCTATGTATGCTTAAATTTTTAAAACTACGCAACGGATTTTGATGCGGTTTTTTTAATAGATAGAGTGATTGAAGAGGAAGGTTTATATGTATAATAACATCCATATATTTTATACCCGTGTGAAGCCGGAGCGGGCCGCTAGTAATAGATAAATAACGCTCAGACACACAATAAACCATCGTGCTCATCACACAAAGTTTTGGGGTTTAGGTGGGGATTGAACCCACGACCTCTTGCGTAGCAGCCGGACATACTCCCACTGCGCCACAGACACCTCTGTGACGCGGTGGGAGTATATCTGATGTCATTGAAGTCAAGATTTGTAAGTAAGCATTATCGACTATAAGTACGGCAATAAAGCAACGGCACACCGACCCGCAGGCCACACGGACGGCGCGTCGTGCATCGACATAAGCGGCGACGGCACGCGCCTGTGGACGGGCGGGCTGGACAACACCGTGCGCTCGTGGGACCTGCGCGAGGGCCGCCAGCTGCATCAGCACGACTTCTCCAGCCAGATCTTCTCTCTGGGGTACTGCCCCACTGGTGAGTGTGCGGACGTGAGCGGGCAGGATATTTGAATCTTATGGCCTAGTCGATAAAACTTAAATTTGCTTTTGGATGAACGCATTATGCGACTAGTACTCGGTCACCACGCGGCGGCCGCTAAACTTTTTTCGTTTAACTGAGCCGCAGAAGGCTCAAAAAACTATAGTTTATGTTGTATAAAGTTATAGAATATTGACAAGTAGAACTACTCACTTTTATAGTTGTTCTAAATTTATTAAATAGTGTCCAAACCGGGGCCTGAATCGAACCACCTATCTGAACTAGCCAGGTTATCTCATTTTGCTTTAACATCTCTGGAGAAACGTAGACAGACCTTGGACTGCGCATTTTTATTTAAAGTGCTCAGGAACAAAATAGACTGCCCCCAATTGCTGCAAAAATTTTCGCTTCGTGTTCCCTCTAGATACCCGCGTGCACCTATTACCCCGTTGCACCCTCCCCTCCGTAGAACAGTACTAGGTGCAAATTCTACAATTCCCCGGCTCTGTAAATTGATTAACAGCTATAGTGATCTTGTTGACGTTTATTTTGACTCTATTAGCAAGTTCCGTGGTATAACCTCGTCCCAAGTGCAAACGTAGTGTTATCACAAAAATTTTAAATAATTTTGTCTCATTTTTTATTGCATTCTATATTATTTTAATTATATTTTTATTTTTTTTATTAATGTTAATCTTAACTTTTATGACTTATGAATTTAAAGTATGTGGTAGGTTAATTATTATAAATAATAAATAGTGCATGATGTGCTTACCTGTAAAAAATTGTTACACTAGTTTAAGTAAATATTGTGAAAGTCTTAGAAATGTTCAAGTGTAAACGATTGTTGGTGAGTCTATAAAATAAAATAAAAATACAAAAAATAAAATAAAAACTATGTTACTAGACCTCAAATTTTTCTATCCTTTGATGCTCGCGAGTTGGCCCTCGCATGCGCCATCTAGCCGGTAGTTAAAGAACTATCACGGCTTTTGTTCTTCTTTTCTCTTGACCTATATTCTCCTCTCCACAGGTTCATGGTTAGCAGTAGGCATGGAGAACTCCCACGTAGAAGTACTCCACGCCGGCAAACCTGATCGTTACCAGCTACTACTGCACGAGTCGTGTGTTCTATCGTTGAAGTTCGCAGCGTGCGGCAAGTGGTTCGTGTCCACTGGGAAGGATAACCTTTTAAATGCGTGGCGTACACCTTATGGAGCTAGTATATTCCAGGTTTGTATTACTACATTTTTTTTTTTCATAATAAGTTAATAACAGCATTTTAGGTATCTAGCGACAAACAGTCGCTAGTTATGTTGTTGTTGTGCGATTGTTTTGTCTTTGTTTTTCATTCTACTTTCTAAATAGAATAGAAAGAGATAAAATATTCGCTAGATAATAAACTGCTACTAACGTAGTTCATTATCGCACGTTTTTGTTTGCGGGATGAGAGGGTAGACGGAAAAAAGTGTAACGTTTGGACATCGATCGAAATCTATAATTATAAATATCACACTAATATTATAAAGGCGAAAGTTTGTGAGTATGTGAGTGTGTATGTTTGTTACTTCTTTACGTCTAAACGACTAGAGCGATTTTAATAAAATTTGGTATGGAGTTAGCTGACACCCTGGATTAACACATAGGCTAATAAACCGCGGGTAACACCGCGGGGCACAGCTAGTATTATGTATGATTATGTGAAGCTAGAATACAGCCGCTCATCTTATTGTCTGGAAATCGAATATGTTTGACATATTTTTTTCTAAAATAAATCTCATGGAGATTTTTTTATTCAATGAACATAATTATGTTATGTAAGTTATACAACATATTGACTTTTATTATTTTGAAATGTAAATCTTGTATTTCAGTCAAAGGAGTCGTCATCGGTGCTCAGTTGTGATATATCAGCGGACGATAAGTTCATAGTGACGGGCTCCGGAGACAAGAAAGCAACAGTCTACGAAGTGATGTACTGAAGTGAACTGGCGTAATCTCATAGGCAATAATGTGAACGTGGTCCAGTGAAGTGAGATCCCTTTTATAGAACACTTTGGTTGGCTACACAGATAATTATAAAATTGTAAACTTATATTTTATCATTGAGTGTAAAAAGTATTTTAATTTTTTGATGTTCAAAAAATGGCTCCGCACTGCCAATTGATCTCAAAAAAAATTGTATTATATTGTATGTTGCAATAATTCATATTTTTGAAAAATAACAAATTATTTGATTTTTGTTAAGTAATAATTTGTATAGCCAACTGAAGATGGTTGAATAAGTGTAATTTTAATGTAACAGATAGATCAATGTTGCACAGTTAAACATGGATATTTTTAGTGTTATTATATATTTTTATAATGAAATAAGAAAATCATTTTTATTAATTTTCCAAGTCGAATCTAAGTTTCGTGAATGGTCCATTTTATTACGAGTATTTATTTTTTATTATTCTGATCATAAGTTCTTTCAGACTGATATTTTCTGAGTAGTTTACTAATTGGTCGTTATGCGTATCGTATTGTCAATTTTAATCTTTATTTCGACGTATTAAAAGCGTTAAACACGCACACGTGGCTTTGCATATCGTCACATGCGGGTCAATGTTGGACCCAACCATGTTCCTAAATAAAATGGGTACCAACATTTGTACAAACGATGTACAAACAATGACCCTGACTTGGCTTCTAAGGGAGTAAGTGTTATATTTAAAAAAATAGTGCCTGTTCAAACATTTCATATTGCGTAGAAATTTGTGCTTTACAATTTTAGGTAAACAAGATTTTAATTGTTATTCGAAAACAAAGTTTCTTGTATTAGTTGACAGCGTTCAGAAGTGGCGGGAAATTGTAAGCGGTAATTGGAAGTTTTTTTATGATGTCACTTAGAATGAGAAAAGTACAAGAATAGTTCCTTATTGTAGTTGCATTTGTGAACACGGACTGGGAATTAGGTGAATGTTTTGAAAATAATTGAATTATTTTTATCTTATGTAGCAAAAAATCTAAATGTTAATTTCAAAAATGTTCTGCAATAATGTTTCCAGTGTTAAAATTATTATTGTTTTATATAATCAGACTGAAAATTTTATATCAAAGTATATTTTATCGTACTTAAAAATTATACAAATGGAATCTTTTTAAAATGAATTTCATTATTATAATGATCTGTTAATTGTGATATTATTTCTCCAATGACATACAATATAAGTGTACCGAGTATGCAACACCGGATTTGACTGTAAAACAACAAATTGTTATTTTACTCTGAAATTGAATTGTATTATGTACTTTGATTATATTTATTATTTCGATAAAATACGTATTATTTATTATTTCTTTTGACCAATAAATAGGTAAGTATATTAATTACACCCTCGGTATCGACGGTATCAATATATTGTCCTATTTCAGATGTACATTTATTCTGCAATGTCAAAGTCAAAGTATTGTCACAATCATGTGGTCCTTGGCCTAAAATTTGGTAGTAGGTACTGGATTTGATGTTTCCAATGGATCACCTAACGTAAACGTTAGGTGATCCATCCTCGATCCATGACAAAATGCGGTGACGACTCCGAGCGGCATACATTTCTATGAACCGTATACACACGTCTTTCAAACGACAATTCACTATAAAATCCTCAGTCTTATTCACATGAATAATTTAAGGTAAAATACCTTGTTTATTGCCCGACGTTTCGACCGTATTGCAACTGCCGTGGTCACGCGATTAAGACCCGTAGTATATATAATTTTATAATGTGTACAAATCGTGAAAGTTTATCAACATTTATGACAATGCACTATGTCGTTGGATACTGCTATGTTGTTACGTTTTTTTGCGGTGACGATATAGCCACTATCCAGAACCTGTAACGTATGACGGCACACGGCGCGACGTGACGGACCGCACGACAGGACAGTTCAGTTTGTTTGTTTTGATTGAAAAGTGGTGTGCATTTTCAACAAAATATTTAATTGAGGCTGTGGAACTCGGACAGCACTAGTTCGGAAATAAATACCTAACATGGTGTGTAAAAATCAGTAGTGTGACAAACGAGAAAAAAAAACTGTTTGTCATACTGGTGTGTTAATGTGGTGTGACTACGAGTCGGTAGGGGAAAATACACCCTGTTTAAGGGGCAAGAGCAGTGAACAATACAAAGATAACATTCTAAAAAACAATGCGTGGCGCTTCGTTTGTACGGTTTTGGAGCCGGAGTGGAATTCTCAAGTTTGTTGTAAAGTACGTAAAACGCTCCATCAACATATCTTTCAATCAGAAGTGGATGAACCCAATATTCTTTTCTTAAGTATAGCAGGATTGCAAGAAGTTTTTCGACGATTGAAAGCTGGTGACATCTCGGAGTGCATGCGTATGTGACGAACTAACGTGACTGCTGCGTTGCTGCTGAAATCGTCGCTCGTTGGCAAACGGTCGTCACGACAAGTCGTGTGTCGTGCGTTTTGTAAATCGTGTCGTGTGCCTCGTGGAAAAACGCCCTAAAACTCATTCATAAAGTTTTTGAACAACTCTAAAACTACCTGTCCATTGAAGCGCAGCGACTGTGGAGCGGAGAAACGGGAAAATAGGATCAGCGGATCAATTTATGTATTTAAAGCAGTGTAGTTAACACATCAACTGCTGCCCTATCCATGAGATAATACGCCAGTGCTGACCGTCAACACGCGGTGCTTGTTTTACGCACTCATATAGGTTTTTTTATCCGTTTGTAATTCAAAACAATGACAAATAGGGTGTACGAAACTTACCTAATACTTACCTATCTACCTTCTAATTACACAAATCGGGTAAGTATATAAATATATATCGCTCTTTAAGTTTCGGTTAAAAATATGCTAGCGTCAAGTATGCGTCTCGAGAACGCAATAGCGACATTATTGTATCGTGTGCAAGCGTATTTGAAACCGATCCCAAAGTTACAAGAATACCTAGTCTAGCCATAAATATTGTTACGAAGAAAAAACATTTTTTTTTATTGCAAATAATATTTATTACTTTTACAGTGTGTTAGTTTAATACATAAATAAAAAACAATTCAAAATATAAAAAGCTTATTCGAAGTGGTCTCCATTGGCTGCAACACAGTCCTTTAAACGTTGAGGCCAGTTATCAATAGAAGCACGCACTCTTTCCATTGGAAAATTCTTCACTGCCAATCGTATGGATTGTTTTAGGGACTCCAAATTATCATGGCGTTTAGAGCAAGCCATACTCTCTAAAACTGACCATAAATCATAATCCAGCGGATTAAGATCGGGACTAGACGACGGCCAGTCTTCAGCTCTGATGAAGTACGAAACGTTCACTTCCAACCAAGACTGCGTGGACCGAGCTTTATGACCCGGCGCTGAGTCTTGTTGGAAGGACCATACTTGGTTATTGAACATGGTGTTGTTAAGGGGTTTAACTACCTTCTCAAGAATGGTATCTTGATACACTTGTGCCGATGTTTTGATACCTTTTTCACAAAAATATGGCTCAGTCACTCCTTCATAGCTAACACCCCACCAAACCATCACTGAAGTCGGATAATGCCCACGTTGCACTCTGTCGACTAATTGGGAAGCTTCCTTAGAGCTTTGAGCATAAATACGGTCATTTTGTTTGTTAAAATGTTGCTCAACTGTAAAGATTTTCTCATCCGTAAACAAAATTTTTCTGTGACCTCCCTTTGCGTACCGCTTCAGTAGTTGCTTCGATTTTACCACCCTATTCTTTTTTAAATTATCAGTTAAAAAATGACCAGTGCGTCTCTTATAGGCTGCAAGTCCTAAGTCATCTTTTAAAATGCGTGACATGGTTCTGGGTGCTATCTTCATCTCCCGAGATAAAATCTTTTGCTTTCGGACAGGATTTCTTCGAATTCTTTCTCTTACTGCTTTGACCACCATTTTCGTACGAACACTACGTGGACGGCCAGATCTTTTTCTGTCACAAACAGAGAAGGTCTCATTGTACCTATTAATAGCCCGGTACACAAACATTTGACTAATACCAAGCGTATGGAGAGTTTTAAAAATTACATTCGGCTCCATACCAACTTTGTAATGCAATCACAGCGATTCGGTTTTCTTTATCACCCCACTCCATTTTAATATAGCAAAATATTGTACAATGTATTGGCGCCAAAATTAGAAAATACAATGAACAATCGTATAAAAATGACAGATTCCAAATTCAAATGTAATATCTTTCTTATTTTTAATTGTAACAGTATTTATGGCCAGACTAGGTACAAAAATAGCCGTTTTAATCAAAACTTAACTAACTGTACTGCTTTAAATACGTGAATTGGGCTCCTGTCCACTGGAGCGAAACAAAGACCATAAGCAATCCTATTTGTTAATATTTCTCCGTTTCTCCACTCCACAGCCTCGCTCACAGAACAATTATACTAGCCTCGCTGCGCTTCAAAGGACAGGCAGTCTAAATGTACACTCTTTACGTTCTACTCCCGTAATGCTCTTTGCTCCCGTAGGTACCTACGGGAGCAAAGAGCATTACGGGAGTAGAATCATGTTGGGTTTATTTACCCGCAAATGCTACTTTTATTGCACATTCTTTATTTTTCAATCATGTTTGGTTTCATAGCTATTAAATATAATTCGCTGATAACTTAACATTAAATAATTCCGCTTGTAGTATTTTTATGTAAACCTTGGTACAGGTAAATTAGCTTGAAGAAATTTTTGCGTTTGTAGTAGTGTATGGTCAGCAAATAAAAAAAACAACATTTTATTTTTAGTTTTTATTGTTTTAAAGGTAATATACGTTTGTGGCTGGAGCACACCAAATGCGTGCACGTCTACGCATACGCACTACGTACTAATACGGTCGTGAAAATGTGTATCCACCGCATTGTAATCTATGGAACTGTATGAGGCAGACAAGCCAGTTCCAAACATTACAAGCATTGAATGCCGGTTTTCACTTCAGTGAAGACGTGTATGAATTAGGTGTTCTCCGGCCATAAATGTTTTATTCTAATAATTCATCAACCCCAGGCATATCACAATCATCCCCATCCTCGCTTTCATCAGATGAATTATTTAAATTAATTATGATTCGTTCTGATATTGTGTCTAAAGCTGCGTCTCTACCCTGATATTTGCTTTCCTCCTCAATAGCATGCAAACAAACTTTTCTCCATTCCTCTACAGTTATGGCGTTCATTTTTTCTTCAGCTAATGACATTATAACCTTCATATTCATTGCGACATTCTTTTTTGCGACATATGTTTTCACTATCCCCCATATATTTTCTATAGGATTAAACTCCGGATGGTATGGTGGTAAACGCAGCACAGTATGACCGTGCTGTCGTAATATTTCGTCTATCTTGTACTCTATAAATCTCGCCTTGTTTTGCAGAATCAGTTCATATAATTGAGGCTTAAGCAACGTGGATGAATGCTCAATGTTTCGAAATGTCAGCCAGTCTATCATTTGCTGTTTTCTAGAATTACTATTCGGTGCAGGATTTTGTATTGAGTTATGATATGGTGCGTTGTCAACAACAACAACACTATTTGGTTGTAAGTTGGGTATTAATTGAGTTTGAATCCACCTTGAATAGTTGTCATAGTTCATATTGTTGTGGTAATCTCCACTTTTTTGGTCGGCTTTAAACATAAGCAATGCATTTGGTATAAAGCCATCGATACCACCGGCATGAACAATGATTAAGCGGTTGCCTTTCGATATATGTTGCTTCAAACCTGAAGTGCTTCCATCTGACCAAGATTTCGAGAGGGTATGTGATGTATGTATATATGTTTCGTCGGTGTAAACAATTGGTCGGCGTTGTTCATGATATTCAGCAATTTTCATCAAATAATTAATTCGCAAGTATCTAATTTCGTGTTTTTCCATAAGAAGTTTCCGGTTATCTTCTGTTTGCTTCCAATTAAAACCTAATGACATGACGTGTTTTCGTAACGTGCTGACACAACCTTTATAATCGATATCTTCTTTCAATTTTGAGTGCAAAGTTTTTAAAGTGGGAACTTCTTTATTTGTGATGTGGAAGTCATGAATTGTTCTTCTGATAACTTGCTGATCAAAGTTATCGATTACTATTGTAGGTTTACGATTCGGTTTCTTTTTAGGAGATTTAAATGTTACTTCCTGATCTGAAGGACGACATTTGCTTTCTGATACTACCTTTCTGACGGATGCTATTGAAATTCCTGTTGATTTAGCAACTAATTGAGTGGGGGTCATAATACTGCTCGGGTTGTTATTACACTCATTTTCGAAATATTTGTACAAACAGTACAAAACTTCCTTAGTTTGAGAAGTCAAAGGCTTGCCTCGACCATGTTTTAACACTGGAGCCATTTTGAATTATCAATATAAAGTTACAACACTTACACACTTGAAATTAAACACTTCAACAAATATTTTAACAATAATAACAAACAATAACAACAATCAACAAATACAAAATTTCACAATGAAACTACTACGTATCTAATAATTATAATTTTTTAATGAAATGCGTGCTTTATGTTCTAACGGTATCAAGCGACTGACGTCAGACTGCACGTGGCACCTGCGGACAGAGTAAACTGGTTTATTCTGGTTTTGTGCGTGTTTCCACTTTCCACTATCAAGTGACGATTTATTTATTTGTTTTGTTTCGTAATTATTATGGTCAAAACTTTTTACCTATAGCTAAACTACTATCATCTAAAGAACGACACGATATTTTATTGTTTCACGGTAGTCGCCTTGTCGTTTGCTCAAGGACGTGAAATTGAATGACATATTTTTTTTAATAAAGTCAAAACCTTTTTCTTTAAAATAAAAACTTGTTTTTATTGAAAACAAAAATCAGAGTGTTGCTAGGGATAAGTATTAAATTAAATAGTAATGTTAGGATATTGAAACATTTTTGTAAGGGCCAGAACGATATAGTGGAAACGCGCTCTAATATCTAAGTAACATACACACACACACACTACATATGCAAAAATTTCTCGAGACTAATTTCACTGTATACCTATTAATAACCTGGTTATTATTAATTTAATAAAGACGCATAGAATTAAAAATGTGACTCAACTCTCCTGGTTGATCTCAATTGTGTAATTAATCAGATTTAGACAATAGACTCAAAAAAAATAATGTCCCTCTAATACCACAGGGAATTTTAATCCAATATCAGCAAAAGGTGTATTCCTTCGCAAGCTCTTTGAATTTGTGCGCATGGTACACAGCAGCCCATATTCTACACTATAAAGAGAAGAGAAGTTTGAAAACCTCGAAATTAAGAGATAGTCTCTATAAAACCGCTGTTTAAAAAAAAAAAGGCATTACAACCACGCTCAACTTCATCTTTGGTAATCTCCATCAACTGCAAAGCTTCAATCACTGTCATTTTTTTGACATTGTTGATACTAATGACAGCCGAGCCGATGTGTTGGCAATTGGCATTTGGTAATCAAAATACGCGATCCTTGTTTACATTTGCAAATATTAGACAAATTAAGATATTATTACATACCTTATGAGGCTTATTTAGTTTTAATGTGATGATTAGTTAAGTAATACATACAATTTAACAACAAAATGTCTAAACCCAACCTATTGGGCATAGTTCCTGATCATTTATTCCAAACCTTTTCTATAAGTGAAATAGATCAAGTGCAGAAGAAATTGCAGTATGAAATTGAAAGGAAAAGAGAAGAATTGCGGGCTATGGTTGGGTAAGTTTCGATCTATCCGAATGGAACTTTTAAAAGTCTTTAAAAAATGTTGAGAATTCGCTTCATTTGTTAGCAGTTATTGGTATATGACTTGTTGATTTACATAGATCTACCGATTATTATACTTGTTTATCAAACCACTATCGGTCCATGGATGTCCACTGAAGTGGTTGTCTCGGAGAGTAAGTCATATGTCGGTCTAGCACTTAATCTCTCTTCAGTCGTGTCGGGTTCCCATGCCATCGATGAGAGTGAAGGAATATATAGTGCACTTGTCTACTTATACATTATAGTATCTACTATGTTCTGCCGTTTTCTGACTATGATGCTGTCAATTATGAATCTTCGCATTTTGAATTACTAAGTTGGCAGCATAGTTGTTATAGGATGGCAGTGTAGTTGGCTAGCCGCTGATGGTACTATCTACTGGTGGGATTAGTGAGAGCTTCTTGTTAACATAATCATTTAGCCTGGTTGGGATTACAAAACATAGTAAAGATGAATGTAAATATTCAGTAAAAATACTAACTCCAAACAATTCATTTACAGTGAGAGGTACAGAGACCTGATCCATGCAGCAGATACTATAGAAGAAATGAAAGAAACAACTGGTAGTACTTTGAACCACATCGGTGAGATGATGTCTGCCTGTAAGAACTTGCATAATACACACCTTGTCGGTTTCAATATTAATGAGAAACCTGCCGCTCAACCAAGGTAAATATTATAAGGATATACAAGTTTTTCCCTGTGGTTTCACTTGCATTGTGTCTGTTTTGCATTCTAAACTTATATGAAATCTATCAAACAAGTTGAACAGAAAGATTTTATAACCCTTTCTTTACTACCAAAAGAACCCTATGTTCATACAAGACTATTGCATCAATTAATAAGCAATAAGTGTAATATGTTAATGGTTTAGTTTTCAGTACAACAACTCAGTACACAGTATATCAGTTCAAGTGAAGTTATTGATGGAAATACCAGAGAAAATATGGATGAACATTGAAGCTGAAGACTATGTGAAGGCTACCCAGTTGTTCATTATGGCTAGGCATGTTAATACAGGTAATTTAGAAAAAATATGATGATTTTCTTACAGTATTAATTTGCTGCCATGCTGTCCTAGTAACACCAACATTTCATCTGGCCGCTTACTGCAGTAGTATTACTTGTGGGAGTACTAGGCTAAGTTTTTTTTTTTTTTTTTTTTTTTTTTTTGCTAAGTGGGATTAACTGCCACATTAAATAAACCAACAAGTTTCCAGTCATATTAACTGCAACAAAAGCTTTGTTGTCAATTTGCAGAATGCAAGAAAAATAATGGTTTTTAATTGAAAGTTGCCTATTAAGCATAGGCCTATCAAAATTTGTCTAGCTATTCTAAAAATTGCCATGAACAAACTGGTTTTTGGGTATGAGAATATATAATAGGTACACAATACAGGTAATGTAAAGCAAAGAGGCGGCCTTTTAGCATCTATTTATTTATGTGGCATTAAATCGAATTCTTTAAACATTGACCCCCATTTTACAGTCTCCAAATTCGAACCCACAATTGCATGAATCTATGCACTGTAGAAAATAGAGTTCAATAATTATTTCTTTTTTTCTCTTAACAGCTTAGGATAAAGTCACCCGTATGTGGATCACTGTTGGTTTGCTTTCTAAAGTTACGCTGTTTTGGTTAACCTTCATGATCTATAGATTCTGAGGGTTTTCTTTGCATCAAATTTCAATCATTAACTTTATTTTGTTGCAGGATTACAATTACAAATAGGAGGTAAAACTGTGAAGCCTTCCATGGTCTCACTGCACAGGCTAGTGCAGAGGCAGTGGAACTCAATCTCTAACTTCAATCAAACTATCATAGATGTGTGCCGACAGAAGCTTCAAGATGTGGAGATCAGTGTTGAGGTAAAATTATGTTTTTCTTTTTTTAAAACACAACTAAGGCGGTGTTACCATTAATTTACAGTGCAAAGTGGCATATAGTATACAATCATGACTGTACTCAGAAGTCAGAACATCTTCTGTAATCTATTCTAATATTATAAAGCTGAAGAGTTTGTTTGAACGCGATAATCTCAAGAACTGAAATACTGGTCGAAATTAAAAAAAAATCTTTTACTGTTGGATAACTTATTTATCGAGAAAGGCTACAGGCTATATAACATCACGCTACGACCAATAGGAGCGACAGTAATGAAAAATGGTGCAAGAACGGGGAAAATGTATGCAGACGAAGTTGCGCGGGTCAGCTAGTGATCTATAAGAATAAAAATGAGGAAGTAAATAAGATAAAGAATTAAACATAATATTAATCTAATGAACCCACTCCTAACACAAGCCTTCGAGCTTAGCTGGAGGGGTTAACAGGATTGCTAGTAATGACCCACAATTCCACATTGCTAGTTATCTTTTATATAAAAAAAAAGTTTATTTAGTTTTATTTTTTAAATGGCCTTTACTTTGCTTTCATTCGCCGTACATTACACTTCAAATAAAGTTGTGGATTTATAAAATTTTATCATGATAACCAATATTCCTGCGAACTTGCGAGCATAAACTAAAATTTCATCAAAATCTGTCCAGCTATTATTGCACAAACTTTCTTGTTTATAATATTAATAGGCTTTACTTTATACTTTCAGGTAGCATGCTCTTGCCTCATAAGTCTATACCTTCTCGACTCACAAACAATGGTGGAGCTCCTCAACACATTGATAGGCCTTCATAGCAATAGTAGCCTCAAATCCACTTTACAGTTCGATCTGGCTCAGATATTAGAAGGCGACGTGAAAGCACAGATTAAGGATAAGATTGTAAATGGTGTCAAAATTGTTTTGAAAACTGTTGTGCTGGTGTATTCTTGTTTTGTCGGTGAGTAATATGCGAATCACAAAAGATTCTTAAGGTTGCGTTTCCACAGATGCGTAGCGGGGCGGAGGCGGATATTTATACGCAAGTGCAAGCAATTTCTTGATGGTTGGAAACAGGCAAACATTGTGCCTGTTCACAAGTGTGGCGACAGAGCTGAAGTCTATCTCTATTCTGTCCACATTCGCCAAAATTTTTGAGTCATTAATTTGTCCTCTTATACAGTCTCACCTTGGTTTTTATCTGAGTATATTTCTGCAAATAAAGTATTGTTATGCTTTTTATTCACTGTAAAATCATATTAATTTACATTTTAAAATATATAAAAGCACACAGTTAAAGCGGCACATAAAATATAAAAATAACAAATTTTTATTATTGTTATTTTCTTTTTTCCATTACACGGGACTGGGACTCTACAGTCCCGTGTAATGGAAAAAGAAAATAATAATCATTAAATCTGGGCTATGGGGTGACGTGTTTGTGAATTAGTTGACTGGTTCTATGAAAAAAACTATGGCGCCGGCCCTTGCAACACATGTTAAATATACGGACAAATGGACAGGTGGTGACTCGCCACTCTCTAGATGGGCAACCTTGTCCCCCTTCTGCCCGTCACAGGCAACCGGGACCTCCCTCTGACCGGGTCGTTAAGGCAAAACAGAGTTGACAGTCCTGCCGACTCTCTTGGTGTTCCACTCCTCCCGCCATCCAGTGAAGGCAAGCGGGAGACAAGGCCCTGACCCGGCTCTCTGAGGCATCGGGACGCAGTGTTGCCACGCACATTCAGCTCACCACAAAGCTGCCCTGCGGTTTTGTACTCTTATTTCACCTTTATGAGACATATTTTATTGGTGTCATAAGGATTTCAAGAGTTGCTGCTTTGCCCTCAAAGTGTTGCGTACATTAGTCTTATGTAGGGAGATAACGACTAGCACTGAGGAGTTGATTTATTATTCAACTTTTTTCTCAATCACTATTTAAATTTCATTAAAAGTTGACATGACCTATTACTTTGCGAACATGTACATGCAGAATCAGGACATATCACAAGCATCTCTTTGGCTTCCTAAGTGAATAAGAAATTTTGATTTTATTTCAGCACTGACATTGTACAACATTTTTGAATATCTACATCATTTTTAATAGTTACTACACAAAACGTGTTTTTATAGTATTTAATCATATCTGCTGTTTCAGATAACGAAGGAGGCGCTGTCCTGTCGAAATTACAGGAGCTATTTAGGAAGGACTCTCAACCTTTGATAGAGCTCGTTAAATTCAGTGACCCAGCTGCCTTGAAACTACTTCCACCAGCCTTTACTAACTATAGGTATGTTATTCAAAATAACCATCTGAATAATATTCCCGGAATAACCATCCGATTCACTTTATTTTTTCAAACTGACGTTTTAAACAATAACTGATTTGGTTATAACTATTTATTATACAGGAATTAACGCGCATTGTTCATGCGCGTTAATTCCCGTATAATAAATAGTTATAATCATGCAACACGAAAGTTTAAATGTTAGTATAATTGATTTGGTTTTATGAAATAAGGAAACTTTAGTATGAGTTTACATACAGTGGGTGTGTGACTGGATAGATGTTTTATACTCTTATAACAGACTAGCTGTCCCGCGCAACTTCGTATGCGTAAATTTTCCCCGTTTTTGCAACATTTCTCATTGCTGCTCCAATCGTATTGGTCGTAGCGTGATGTAATATAGCCTATAGCCTTCATCAATAAATGGGCTATCCAACAGTAAAAGAATTTTTCAATTCGCATCAGTAGTAACTTGAACGCGGTAATCTCAGGGATTACCGCGTTCAAACAAACAAACTCTTCAGCTTTATAATATTAGTATAGATTTTAACAAACTTTTACGAGAATATACCTTATTTATCAAGATTGATCTACCTTGGAGTCACTGGCAAAATACTGGTCTGCAAATTTTTAGTTGGTTTTGAACTCTATTACAATGTAATAAGGGTGTCAAGGCAGAGCAGTTGCATCCATTGCCTCCTTATCCTCTGTATCCCCGCCAATTTACTAATGAATATGTCGACGTTTAACCTAAATTGTCTCGTTACTGGGCAAAAGCCTTCCTGCCTCGCTTTTCCCTCCTATCTGTCTAAATACAGTCAAACCTTGATAAGTGAGTGCTCAAAGCACCATAATATATTTTTCACTTATTGAGGTCTATTAAAATACAACGCAAATATGTACGTAATTATAAACAAAACACGTGTATGTATAGGTTTGTGTATTATCTATAGACGAGCAATTCTTGTATATATAATCTGAATCTCGGAAACGGCTCCAACAATTGTCATGAAATTTAGAGTTTCGGGAGCGATAAATCGATCTAGCTAGGTTTCATTTTTAGAAAACGTCATTTAAATCATCCAGGTACTTTTAATCAACTAAGTCGGTATGTACATTTGAACATTTCAATAGAATATGAGTAGAATCAGAAGAATCATAAGAATAGTTCCTCGAATGATTAAGTCATAAAGAGCAAATCTTAAACACGCTTAACTGTCGCTAATAGAGGTATAAGGAAGTAGTAATCTCAGTTATAGAGGTTCACGACTGTTACTAATAGGAATTTAAGTTTCTCACTTATAGTTTTAGGAAGGTAAAATGACAGGACCTAGCAAATACTATAACTAACAGAGTACTCGCTAACTCAGTCCTCACTTACCCAGGTTTGACTGTCAAATGATTACGTCAACAGGTTATCAACAACTAAAGAACTACAACCACTAGCCAAGAAGGAAGTAACTGAATGCGTCCACCAGTGGAATGTGTGGGTCAAGTCTTTTATAGATAGCAACGTACACACACTACTACACAACATCACTAGAATCAAGGTGCTTCATGAAATAAGAGACATTGCCTTTAAAATAGGTATGTATAAAATATGAATGTTTCCTTGTTTTTTTAATGATAATTGGCAATGTAGGATTGAGTCCCTAATTTGTTTTTTTTTTCAAGAAAAGTTAACTAGCAATGTGGGCTTGAGTCCCACATTACTAGCAATCTTGTTAACCCCTCCAGGTAAGCTCAAAGGCTTGTGTTAGGAGTGGGTTCACGTCGGTAGTATAATGAGTAGGTTTCGAACCCGCGACCTTACGATTGCGAGACCGATGCTTTAGCCATTAGGCTACCGCCGCTGCATATAATTTTAATTTTCTTTTAGCTAAACTGGTTATCAAACTGTTAAAAAGATTAATATCTTTTTGACGCAACCTTTATAAACCTTCTGTTTCTTCTTGCCGAAACTAGATTACTAAACTGAATGGGGCACAAGAAATTTACATTTCCTTGTGGCCAATTTATTAAATCATAAATTGATGTACTAAAACTCAATCACTTATGTTTACAAGGAGATAGGTGCATTATGTTTTCCCTTTACGGGAGTCAAATCGGTCTCTTTCTATGAAACGTTAAAATGACTGGCATTTTAAATGTGTATAAAATATACACTATGACGTCGTAAGTTCCAATTACTAAATCAATTAAAAAAAATTGTAATCAAGTACTTGTTTTTCCAAGCGTTGCAACAAAATTTCAGCATTAAATTATTTTGTTCTAGAAACTTCACCTAACTGGTTCCAATTACCAATTCAATTAAAAAAAATTGTAAGCAGGTACCAGTGTTTTTCTAAGTGTTGCGACAAAATCACAGCATTAAATTATTTTGTTCTAGAAACTCCACCTAACTGGTCAACAATATGCACATCCTTAGACATACCAGAAGTCCACGTTTGGTGTCACTATTTCCAGCCTTTGTTGACCTCTCGCGTCAAAGCAATTATAGACAGCCGATGGGTTAAAGTATACGACGTGTTTAAAACTCAGCTCCTTATAGACCTGACTAAGGTATCTTCTGAAAGCGAAGTGGAAAAAGAGGCTGATATCAATTGGTTTGTGTGGAAGGACCTTATTGGAGAGACGGTCATAGAATCTAGAGCAGATGTCATTAAAGTTATGAATTCTTTGATAAAAGGTGAGTTTTTTTAAGAGGAAGAGTAGATAATCAACTGAAAAATGCTCGCAAAAAAATATGTTACATTTTTTCTGATGATTATGAAATATCATCCTTATCCCAATTCAAATAGAGTTGTAAATCGTATGCAGGAGGTATTTTTTTGCTGCATAATATTTACAACTTTTGTTTGAGATAGGTTTAAATATCTTTATTATTACTCAAAGAACATTACAGTCCACTTATTGAGCATGCATAAATAATATTAAACTAAGTAAAATAAAAAGACATTAGTTCGACCGTAAATATGCTTAAGTCAATAACTCAAAAAAGTAATCGCAAACGTATAGTTTCTAATAGTAGTTTGCTTCACACAATTCTTAATTTTTTGGTAAATGTAGGTGTTTGCAAAAAAATATTCATACTGAGTGCATCGACGACGCGTCGGTGTCCGCTCGAACAAAGGGTGTTTACTAAGGCCTACGATACTGTTGCAATTAACCGAAACTATTTTTGCACGGACTTGTTTTTATGTGTGAAATGATAGATTGTGGCAAGTGATGCTTTAATAAAGTAAATATATTTATTATTGGGTTTCTGTTTTAGTTAATAATAGGTATGTGTTTTAGTATATTATTTATATTTACCTATATTTCATGGCATTTACGAAAATACAAGTAGATATGTATCGTTACTTTCGTATTTTTTATTTTTTTTAAGAGTTTTTGTTCATAAGTAATAGTTAACTTAGTATATACTTTCACTTATATATTTTTTTATGTTCTTCTTGAAGGAAGTCATACTTTCACTGTCCTTCACATTTTTTGATAGATTGTTATACAATTTAATCCCGTTGTATAGCATGGATCTTTTGCCATGTTCGGTTCTTGGTGTTGTGAGCGTTAGTTTGTTTGTGTTTCTTAAATTATGTTTGTATTCTCTCTTGGTGAGGGAAGCTTGGGTATGGGCTTCACTGCATAACATTTTTTTTATTAAAATACATATATTTTCTGTATACATTTGTGTTAGGTTACAAATTTTAGTTTTTTTTATACAAAGTAGGTGTCTGGGTTAGTTTAGGTAGATAAGACATACATTTTATTATTATCGAAAAAATGCTCTAGCATTTTCCTGACGAAAAAACATAATATCCTAAGCGACCGTTTTCACTAGTTATGACTGACGCGGAGCAGGGCGAAGTGGAGCGGAGCGGACATGACAGTGCTCGAAATAATTCTGGGTAGGATTTCGAGCACAGTGATTGGTCAATTGACCGCCCAGTATAAAAACGCACCTTTTTCTGTTGAAATAGAGTTGTATATCTGTAGGCCATCACACTGTCACGCTGTATTTTGTTGCTGCATACTATTTACAATAACTGATTGAATCGGGCGTCGCATGGCGGAAATCCATCTTAAGTAGATTATTATGAAGAGAATCCACCACCCTCGATCTGTGAATCACCACGATTGAAGTAGTAAGGAAATGCCCTTAATACAACAATCGAAAAAGATTGACAGACCCACAGACAAAAGAGACATGTCATGCAACAGAGAAAAGTGTGAATATATATATATTACTCTGTTTACCCGTGACCACGGCCAATGCAATACGGTCGAAACGCCGGGCAATAAACAAGGTATTTTACCTTAAATTATTCACGCGATTAAGACCCGTAATATATATATTTTCATAATGTGTACAAATCGCGAAAGTTTATCAACATTTTACGCACCTCCAGACCTATTTTTACGTGGTAAGGGAGGAGGCCAAATATCACGTGATACAAATAAACCAATCACGTCGCTTAAACCATCGCTGTTTTCCCGCCTAACGCACCTTAGTGCACAAATTGACATTACTGTTTTGATGTTTTCGACTGGTTTAAAGTTCAAGTTGAAATTCTAGAGATAAAACAAAATGGTGGTCTTTTTGATCTCATATTGTCTTTGTTTATGAATTTACTTGCACAACGCAAGTACCTTACTGCATGGGCGGCTTTATGAATAACCGTTTTGATAACAAATATATTACATTGGTACCTATTGTGTTAATTGTAGACAAACATATGTGTAATACGGTAGTGGAAAATTACGTCAACGAAATTTCTCAGTATTGATACAATCAGAATAACTGATATTTGTTGCGACACTGATCGATTGTTGTTAAAATACAAATTATCTTGTTATGTACTGTGATACAACTTGTTGTAGAACAATTGTAAGATAATTTCAATCGCACTGCCCAATTCATAACTATTACTAGATCTTTTTTAAAGGACTAGCTGTACCCTGCGCGCGTTGCTATGCCATTTTTATATAAATATATATATAGCAGAGTCTGAAAAACCAAGGAATGGAGCACAAATACATTAGGATAATAAGAAACATATACGCAGATAGTACAGCCAATATAAAGCTAGAAAAATTAGGCGAAGAAATAAAATAAATAAAAAGAGGAGTACGCCAAGGAGATCCATTATCTCCCAAATTATTTACAGCCATTCTCGAAGAAATCTTTCGCGAACTAAACTGGGACCCATACGGTCTAAACATAAACGGTGAACATCTAACACATCTGCGATTCGCGGACGATATTATAATTTTCGCTACCAATACAATCGACCTACAAGACATGATAGTGGATCTGGAAAGAGAAAGTCGCAAGGTTGGACTTACGATGAATATCTCAAAAACCAAAGCCATGACAAACGCCACTGAAGACCCTGTAGTGTTAAATGGCAATACCATCGAATATGTAACCGAGTACACGTACCTAGGCCAACTAATATCCACAACAAACTTAATGTCAAAAGAGATAGATACAAGAATAGGCAATGCGTGGAAAAGCTATTGGAGACTGAGAGAAATAATGAAAAACAAAGAAACAAAAATTTCGATCATGAAGAAGCTATTCAATACATGCGTTCTGCCAGTACTCACATATGGTTGCCAAACATGGGCTCTGACTAAAGCGCAAAATGCCAAACTAAAGACCTGCCAAACGGCCATGGAGAGAAGTATGCTGCACATCAGGAAAAGCGATAGAATAAGAAATGTAACCATCAGAAAGCGCACAAAATAAGACGATGCGGTATCCAGAATTCGGAAGCTGAAATGGAGATGGGCTGGACACACTATTAGAGGTACTGAAAAATGGAATCGAGCATTGATTTTCTGGTACCCTAGAAACTCTAAAAGAAACCGCGGTAGACAGTCACGTAGATGGGAAGACGATATAGTGACAACAGCAGGAAAGACATGGACTAGGATAGCTCTAAATAGAAATGAATGGAAGGAAATGGAGGAGGCCTATGTCAAAGAGGACAAACAGACCAGGTCGTCGATGTCGACTCAACAGAGTCAAGCAACAAAAAAATAGTATTAAGTGAAATTGTAAATGTCTGAATAAAGGCTTATATTATTATATATATAGATCCATTGGAATGATAGTGGCGCCATCTGTCGAAGATTGGTCGTACCAACTCAGAAACCTTCGTGGGCTCATGCACAACACCTTGTTGAAGATCATCACGTGATCAAATGCGTACATACATACATACAAACACTCATTTTTATATAGGATAATAGGGCTAAAGTCAAGGGCCCAAGAATTGAGGGAGAGTATTGAAGGGAGTCGCCATCGTTCAGAGGCATTCGCTTCCTCATTGCTCATTGGCAATTGAAGTCGCACCTCCGGTCTCTACGGTGACTTTTGAAATTTTGAACAACTTTTCATAAAAATAAAACATAGCCTTTCTCCTTCCACTATTTTTTCTCTGTATTTATTTAAAAGATTTTTGTTTTTATATTGTTTAAACTAGTATAACAACCAAGTGGCCGAGGTCTTATTTTACTTAACACTCGATATTCAATGGCTTCTCATAGAAGAAAAAACAATTGACCTTTCGCCTATTTCGCTACCAATCTCTTATTAAAATTAAACTCAAAAATATTGTTTTTTAACACTAAAAGCAGACTGCTCCGCACTCACTGCAGGGTGTCTGGCGACGGAAACGTGCCTGAATGCTTTTTCTGTGTGTTGCACTATACGTGTTGTCAATACAAATAGTGATACTTATAAACAACGTAAGAATACGCACTACGCTACGTGATGCGGAGTAGTGTGCCAACCACCCTAAGCCATAAAAACTGATTCAATCTCATTCCATAAGAAACATTAAAAAAAACTGGAGTAGTGCGAGTCGGACTCCCCCGCCGAGGGTTCGTACATGTTATAAATTTAGTTCAGGAATCGAATCTCGCAGTTTTTCAAAGGCAATAATTCTTATGATTTAATTACAAATGTATAGTTTTCAGACTTTTCTGTAGCATAAGACGGTATAACTTGGCAAATTTCTCTAGCTTCAAGGGACTGTAGACCTGAGTATATTAATTTAATTAATTAATTATTAAATAAATAAAATAATTTCAACTAGATACCTCCACGCGTTAAAGGATTTTGACAGACAGACAGACGGACGGACGGAGTGATCCTATAAGGGTTCCGTTTTTTCCTTTTGAGGTACGGAACCCTAAAAACAAACCAAGTTTAAAAGACAGTCATAAACTACATACACAAATATGTTAGTTTGTAACCCAAAAAACAATATTGTGTACATGGATCCGACCGGTGAAATTGGTGAAAATAAGGCCGGATTGAAAATAACACCGGCTGGCAACCTCTAATGAGGCCTCTCAAAAAATAACCATCAGGATTTTTTTAATTTTATTTTTTATGGCTACACTCTAATCTTTCGACAGATCTAATCAAATTTTATCTATAGCGCCATTATCTGTAGTTACGTCGACAAGTTGTTGATTGTCTATCATTGATCGTTATATTATCGACATACCTGAATCGTGAATAATTACGTATCGCTAATTATAGGCTTTATTTCTGGTAATATGTTGTGCAATTCACTGAAACACGTTCAAACCTTCAAGACTAGTTTTTTCTCTTTCTGATTGATTTAGATGGGAAAGAGATACAATATGTCTTAGTTGTTTATACTTGCTTAAAAACGTTAGATTAAATTACCTTTAAGAATAAACAAAATTCGGGGATTCACCCGACCATGTATTATGTAACTTTTAGAACGTAAGCAGATTGCTTAACAGATACAGATACATAACACCCAGACACAGAATAAACCATCGTGCTCATCACACAAAGTTTTATCCTGGGTGGGGATCGAACCCACGACCTCTTGCGTAGCAGTCGGATACACTCCCACTGCGCCACAGAGGCAGTCAAATTAAGATATATATATATATAAGTATATTTAGAAATATATAAGTATGTTTATCGGTTGTCTGGTTTCCATAGTACAAGCTCTGCTTAGTTTGGGATCAGATAGCTTTGTGTGAGTTGTCCCAAGATATTATATTATTATTATAAAAATTCCAATCGTTGTGTGTTCGATTTCCACGGGTATATTACTTTGTAAACATTATCCTATCCTGTTCCTAATATTATTTCTGGGCTAATTAAGGATATTTATTTTAACTAAGTATTACTAAGTACTTAAGGACCTAAGGAATTAAAAAAAAGAACGACCGGCTGCCGCCGCTGCTTTTACACGTAGGTATTTCGATGACGCAGTATTGTTAGTTCTGGTTAACTATCGTACGATCGTAAACACAGCAATATCTTTTATACAGATTAAATTGACGTTTAGACTTACAAGACATTGCGGGTGTAAAAAATAAATATTTTCAATAATGCGCGAGCGCGACGTGACCTCGGCTGGCGTACGAGCCGAGGACAGCACACTGCCTTTCGCCCCTTCAAGTGGCGTGCTGCCCGAATATACCTAAACTGCGGAGTGACACCCCCCTGGTATCGTTGGCATTCGACCTAGAGCTGTGTACGTGCGCGTCTGTATCTACCCAGGGATTTGAGGGTTGAAATTCTCTCCCCTCCCGAAATAGCTGAAAGGTTTAGGTACTGATTGTACCACCTAAACCTCCCCCCCCCCCGAAGTTACACCCCATTACATCCACCGTCCATTACAATCCCCCGAAAAATGATCGCGCATGTGTGTCAAGTTATGTTGATCATACTGCACGTGAGCCTGTTTTCGCATATATGTATCCATCTAATTTGAGATGCGACTGGATTGGTGGTCTAGTGGTAAGTGACCCTTACAATTAAGTTAAAGATCGTGTGTCTGATTTCCACACAAGTGATGTCCCGTGTGGGAATCAGACCAGATGGAACCTTTGGCTTGCTCCTCTGGCTTTTATGATCCACAAATTGTTGTTCCGAGTCTGGGTGTACTTTATGTACGTGATTTGTATGTTTGTAAAATCCCCCGCGGCACAGGACTTGCACAATATTGTGGGATTTGTCTTTTAAAAAAATCGTATAAGGCTGATTTATGTATTATGTTATAGGTATGGCCCGCCAAGATCGTGGGTACAGTCCAACTCTCGAAAAACTCTGCCAAAGCTTAGACGATGAACTACAGAAGCTTCTAGAAGACCTGAGGGTATACTTGTATCGTGATAAGAAGGCCTCAACTGGTAAAGATAAGCTCTTGTTTGCGTATGAAGACGACGATGATACCGATCAAATATATAGCGATAAAGGCCTTATCGAGATCTACTTGAGGGATGTTTCTGATAGCAATATACAAAGGTTAGTTTGTTTTATTTTGAATATTTGGATGAATACACAGATGGATGATGGATGATTTGAACGAAATTGAAATTTGCTGAATAGTTTCAGTGTTGATTTCATGATAAACCGTGCAGGTTTCACGTATAGCTCAGTTGAATAAAAGGTTTGCGCTTTCACTTTGTCCATGTTGTCAATCAGACTAAATAATATAATTAGTATAATAGTACTCGCCGCCTAAGGCGCTTGTCCCACCAACGGCGAGAAAGCGAGCAGCTATCACCTATTTTATCGTTGAAGAAACGTACATACTTATGTAGATCCGGTGGGACAAAAGAGATACAAATAATAATTATTGATCATTTACACTGCCGGCGAGTACTCGCTCTTTACTGCATCTTTTTATTTACACGGATGGGATCTACAATATACATATATTGTACGGTTCTTCTCATGAGCTTTATACTTGGAATTGCCGCCTAACCTCATTTTGTTATTCTTTTCAAATAATCATAATTTTATATATTTTTAGTATGTATTAATTTGACGTTATCAAGTATTCATTAACCTGATTTTACGAAATAAAGATACTTGAATTTGAGTTTGAGTCTTGAGCGATAAAATAGTCGATAGTAGCCCGCTACTCGCCTGCCGTGGGACAAGTGCCTAAAGCCACACACTGTCACTGTCCGTCTGTGTCCTGGATGTAGACAGCCTAGATGAGAGCTGAATGCTCTAAATATGGAATGCTTTTAAAAACTATGCAATTTATACTCCCTTGTGTAATTGTTATTCTTTTATTCTTTCTCAGTGTCAAAGTTTAATAATGACGTAAAGTCTAAACCTCTTCTCCATATATTTAAAATGTGTCTTTGTCCTCACATAAAAAAAAAATAGATTCGTTCCAATTCATACTGCACTAAAGAATTTAAAAAACATATATACTTCGCGTACTCACGATAAACTAAATTTACAGTATGCTGCAATACATTAAAGCTTGCTTCGAAGAACCGACTCTCCAATCCACCGAACTACAAATGAAGACCACTGCCATATACACAGCTCGCTTCACGCAATCGATTTCCACCCTTATGATACATTTGCGGAAGTGCTACATTCCCGAAGAACGTGACAGTTTGGGCGTTGTCAATATAGACGATAATGCCTTGAAGAGATGGAATGCTATTTGTGCAGTGTTGAAGGATAGTTGTCAGTTTTGTTGGGGAAAATGGGTGGATATAGTCATGGCCAAAGTCAAAGATTTGACCAAATGTTTGCCGCAAACGTTTACGTTGGAAGCAAATGTGGATTATTTGATGATGGTAAGATTTTTTGTTTTTGTTTTAGTTTTCTGATCATTTAAGCGTAAGCAGTGTAGCTTTAGCGTCACTTCGAAATAGGCAGAGGATATACCATTCTGAATCAATTCAAATAGAGTCGTAAATTGTGTGCAGGAGCACACACTGTTGTCTTTGTTTCCCGCGTTCTATTTACAACTCTTCCTGGTGCAAATAAGCACGATATTTATTTATCACAAAAAAATGCCGGCATGTTCTACTTAATCTGGTTACTGTTCCAATTTTAAAATAAATAATATAATAAAAATTAAAAAAAACAAAAAGAAAAGCATGTATTTTTATAAATCCGCTATATTTTAAAGAAACTACAGAAAATGTATTATAATGCGCACATTTTAATTACCTAACTTAAGTTATTTTTGTGTACAGCAATGGGACGTTATAAAAATCACAGAGAAAGACGAAGAAGGCAATCCTATAGAATCCACCATAAAAGTACCAGCTGGACCGTCACTAAAACTACAAGAATACTTATACTCAACTAGCCGAATACTCGACGAAGTAGCTCCACACACTCTACCCTTCGAAACGCACACATTATTCATAGAAAAAGTTACATCTATCACTTTCGTACACTATAACAAAGTTATAAGAGAGAACGAGGCAGATATAAATCAGAGGTGTGCGCTTCAACTATTGATGGATGTTAGGCATTTGACGTTGTTGTTGGTGCCTAGAGAGAACAAGAAATCTATGGAGCAGTTTAGTGAAATCTGCGAGTTTTTGAGACAGAAGATTGATCCGTTTGATTACGATGTGTTTTATCCGTATATACAGACTAATTTGAAGCGGTCTGTGCAGAGGGTACAGGTTAGTAAACATTATAATTGTGTAAGACTAGTTCATTTGTGTGAATTCTAGAGTATTTTATATAATACTAGCTGTCCCGCGCAACTTTGTATGCGTAATTTTTCCCCGTTTTTGCAACATTTCTCGTCGCTGCTCCGCTCCTATTAGTCGTAACGCGATGTTATATAGCCTAAAGCCTTCCTCGATAAATGGGCTATCCAACAAAAAAATAATTTTTCAAATCGGACCAGTAGTTCCTAAGATTAGCGCGTTTAAACAAACAAACAAACTCTATATAGATACTTAATCATATTTATTGCAGATTTATTTTTCGTTTTTTATATTTTTATGTAGGCAATAATGTGCTGTCCACAAATGTCCAATTATTATTTAAATTTATAGAGCAGATCGTAGTTATGTGCTAATCGATGAGGACTATCATGGGCTCGATCATGTTACAAACTACTGTTATTTTGAACCTCGGCTGTTAAGTACATGTCATTTGCTTAGTTTGGTAGATACCAAACTACACCACACACTAAACTAGTTTGGTAGATACCAAACTAAGCATATGCCTACAATCCAGGATGGGCTTATAGGCACTAATATGATATTAGGCATTTTCCTCTACAGGTAATATCAGTGGCGTAGGGTCCTTAGAACACCATTACTTCCGGTTTCCCCTTAGATTGTAGTTACTTAGTATTATGGGTACAAAAAACCATGTTTAGACATATTTTTGTATCGGGTACCTCTGAATTTTTTTAACCAACCGACGATTTATCGACGGCGATCTAAATACGTCACTTCGTGAACGATTACATCTTGATTGACTAATAAATTGTTATAGATACAATTATTGACTTGGATATATTCCTAGTTATAATAACTAGTAATTACAATTACAACAATCCACTGATGTTACACATTTGTTATTCACCAAGTGTAATAACAGTAAGAATAATTTCATAAATAAATGGTTCTAATAATTCATCACTAATTTGAATAAAATTACCGTATACTACGTCAATAAACATTGCTAGTTTAATCTATAAAAAAGAAAAGACAAATAAACAATGTTTTTATCTGTTAGTACAATAGGATGCCCATGAAATAATATATATTTCGATTATCTGTGGAGTATTTGGACCAAGTACCATACAAACTCTGTCGTTATACGTTAAAAAGTAAAAAAAAAAAAATAGGAATTTAACCGTGAAAAGAGACAATATCTTGCTAGGGTAACGCACACTAAAGTAATGTTTCGAATACCTATGTATAAGATCCTCACGGGGTAAATTAATACATCTGTAGAAATGTTACATCCCTGCTTACTCTCGAGTATTAGCTATGGAAAGGTCATCCTACTTAAACCTTCCAAAAGATTGTGAGGATCTATAGATGAATGGATGTATATATATGTTTATTGTTATTTCACGCTAAAACTACTGAACTTTTAAACTGATCTTGATGAAACTTTAGAGTTAAGTTAGTTTATATATCAGAATCATATTGTAGTTTATACATCTTTACATAGTGTAAAATAAAGTCTCTTCCTGCTGTCTGTGCGCAATGATCTCCTACACTAGATACGCAACGGATTTACATTCCATTTTCACTATCGTTCACATTATTTCTTACGCATAGTTTGTATGTATAATTATGTACAAGCATATTATGTTTATAGATGGTGGAGTAAAGTCCGTGCAAACGACGTTAGTAGTTTATTAAAATCAAACTGAATACGGACAAAGCCAAAGTTTTAAAACAATATCCTCGACAATCTTGACTGATGACTGCCTCTGTGGCGCGATGGGAGTGTATCCATCTGCTACGCAAGAGGTCGTGGGTTCGATCCCCACCCAGGATAAAACTTTATGTGGTGAGCACGGTGGTTTATTCTGTGTCTGGGTGTTATTTATCTATAATATGTATGTATTTAGAAATATATAAGTATGTTTATCAGTTCTGTTTCCATAGTACAAGCTATGCTTAGTTTGAGATCAGATAGCGTTGTGTTAGTTGTCCCAAGATATTATATTAATCTCATCTTAGATATTATTTTAAAACTTAACCTAATTAAATATATTTCCTTGCCAGACCCTCCTAGGCAGTCTGATCCTCCACCACGGCCAGATCACAGGCATCATCGGCACTAAGCCGGTATTGTCTGGAGGAAGCGGAGACAAGGCAGCCGGACTCCTCGCCTCGGGTGACTCGCACTGGTTCTCTCTACTGCCTGTGGCTGCTCCACCTAGTCATTTGAAGAAGCAGGATAAACCGGTATGTGTACTCTTTTGTATTGTTTTTTATTTTAGTAGACATTTTGTTGTGTATCAATCCATGGAAAGAATAAATGGTGGTAATGGAAAAAAAATAAACAAAAAATAGACCAGGAATCGGTATCAGAGAAATCTGGTCAGCCTGCCGGACCGCGAAGGTCGCATCATCTATGTTTTTAAGCTTCAAATTGGCTTGCTCTTGCTGAGACTTTCTTCTCATGCCTTTATTTCACAACATAATTGCACAAAGTTGCATAAATGTTTAAAGACTTGGGAGCGTTATGTGTTTAGCTGAGAAGGATGCAATAGAAAAGTAGTATTATTTTTACAGGAATGACTTAAGTGTTGTATATTTTTTAAAGTCATCGCCCTTTCTTAAGAGCCTGTATTGCAAAGGACTTCAAAAATACTGTTAACTTCACCTATAGTCAATATAAATATTAATGGATCACACAAAGATTTGTCTCGTTTGGGAGTCGAGCAGACACAACCTTTTGTATAGCAAGTTCTAAGCAGTGTTACTGTGCCGAAAACGCATTTAAATTTATTGAACTGGTTTAATACAAACGCCGTCTTTTGTTAGCTACTTTGACCTTCCACGAGAAGTCGACATGGCAATCCTGATATAAGGTTACACGGGGAAGACCAAGACGGTACAACACAAGCCATTGAGCTTAGCTGGAGGGGTTAACAAGATTGCTAGTAATGTGCGACGTAAATCCCACATTGCTAGTTATCTTAAAAAATGAAAAATATTGCGAAAACGAAAATATACGCATACGAAGTTGCGCGGGTCAGCTAGTATATAATAATAATGTCTCGGAACAGAACTACGTCATCTGATCTCAAAAAAGCAGAGCTTGTACTATGGCAACTTTTAAACTATACTTATATATTTATGTTCTTATATGTTTATATCATAGAAGGGAATATAAGAAAAAAAAACTACGAAAATTGCCATGTCGACCTGTCGCGGTCTATAGATATAAGATTGCCCACTCCTAACACAAGCCTTTGAGCTTAGCTGGAGGGGTTAACAAGATTGCTAGTAATGTGGGACTCAATCCCACATTCCTAATTATCTTAAAAAATATTTAAATAACCAGTAGGGGCAAATAGTTTGATATTTTATAATAATTAACACTATTATTCTATTGTTTAGAATAAACATCTCTTCATACTTTGAAATGGTATGATTTGTATTGTTTTTTTATAACCTGTTCTTGTTTGTATAACTACTTGTAGAGAAAAGTTGTGTAATTCTATTGATTGAGAGATTACCTGGCTTCGTGCAACAGTTTCATGGCACATAATACATAATAGAAAGAGTACTAAAGTACTAAAGATTCACTCTTTTTATTTTAAGGCCGTGCAGTCCTTTTTATAGTCAACAAAATTTGCAGACTACTGGGTTCATTCTAATTTAACCTTTACCACCACGCTCACAAGAGCGCAATTTCTTTGTACATAAAATTTCCCGACCAATCGAGCGCAAGGTCAAGGGTCTATCTAATGTAACTTACTCCAACTAATTAATTAGGATACTGATTAAAACAACGTGTAAAATAAACAAAACTAGAAAATTCTGGGCAATCTGTGATTAGATCCATCAATAAGAAGCCTCTATTGTTTCACTGCTGGACATATGCCTCTCCAATCTGGACAAGGACACTTGGTCCTCCGTTTTCCGCATGCAATCTTGGCCAGCAACTTTAGTTCGTTGGTCCATCTGGCTGGGGATCGGCTTAACTTCCGTTTACCGAGTCGTGATCTCTACTTCAGGGCTCATTTGCTCCAACAATTATCAGTTCGAATGCGAGCGTATAGAAGCAGTGGTCTATTTAATCCAAACAATTTTAATGGGATTACACAACTTAAGCTAATTTATGTGTTATATGTGTAATGTGCGTATGTTCATTACAAATTAAAATGTTTTAGTTTTGTGTGGATTTGAATCTAAAATCTAACTAATTATGTGTTAACTAGTTTCTTTAATGAATTTGTTAAATGATTTTATTTAACAAATTTAAAAGGCATGAAGTCATAACTTCAGATATAACATTTCCCGCTAAATAACTTGTATACAATTTTATAATATGCCTACCTACAGGTCTCAATTAGAAGGCCGCGAGTATAGCTCCACGTCTCATTAAAAATCTCGTTCCTTTAGAATAGAGTTCAAAATCAATTAATTAGCGAATTTACCTTACAGTGTACCGAAACCTTACCTTAATGAAAACGAAGATATTTTACCCTGAAACATTTACGCGATTGAGACCGTTGGTATTACTTTTTAACCGCCACGTCAATAACGAAAATCCGTGTTCTCCACGCCACGTTATGTAAAAATGTACTATTTTTGACGTATCATACCGTCGGTGGCGTCGTGAGCACGTTTTCATTTGACGTCCATACACGTCTTTGACGGTCAAAACGTTAATAACAACAGATTAAAATCTGCACGTTGTACAGAAATAATGAACTTTATAACGACTTTATTGCACAGATTTGTCATTTATTTACTTTTTTCTACAGGTGAAAAAGAAGCCAATATCATCAAGCCCTAACAAATCAAGATCGGACATATCGGATCTAATGACCAGTTCGCTTCCTATCAATTTTGCGAACGCACGTTCCGGCGCAGCGTCATTCTTCAATTCTATGACATCTGATTGGTTCAGCGGCTCCTAGTTAGTTTTAATATAACAATATTTAAATTGAATTATATTATTGAATGTTATTATGATTATTTAATGCAATTATATGAATAGTACAGATTTTTTTGTGTTTTATTTCTACACAAATTTTTGTTGTTCAATTTGGGTAGGTAAACTGAAAATGTGAGGAAATATCCCTTTTTTTCCATATCTTCAAGAAGATGACAGTAAAGCAATCAAGATAAAATAGATTAGGGTGTTTTTACCCGACTGCGGAGGAGGATTATGGGTTTGACGTGTATGTATGTATGTGTGTTCCTTTGTGGCACTATGTAGACCAAACGCGTGGGCCAATTTTGATGATTCATACGTCAATCGTCTTTTAAAAATGCAATTATTGTATTATTGCCAAAAATGCCTATAAAATTACTATAATATTCGGCCTGTGACATCATAATTTGTTCAAATGCTCTCTGTAGCGAAGCAATAACAAAGCCGTAATAATTCTTAAAACTATCGGCTAGATGGCGCAAGCGAGGGCCTGACTCGCGTGCAGGAAGGATAGATGAATTTGAGGTTTAGTAACACAAACCTCACACACAAACAACAGTTTGGCTTACGGAAGTCTCGGATTCGATTCCTAGGTATGTTACTTCAAATTTTTCTATCTTTTAAAAATTCAATTATTGTATTAAGAGAGTAATCGGCAAGAAATGTCTATACAAATTACTTTAAGCAGTAAAAGTATTAATTATTAGTAAAAAATTGAGAAACCCGCCTGCTTAAATAAAGATTGAAACAAGATAACTAAATAATAAATCATGCAGTCGGAGGCATTAATAAGTCCCACCAGAGGCGAAGGGTTACATTTTTTCTGAGGTAACCCGATACAAAAATATATCTTGCTGGATATGGTTCTTTGTACCTATAGTACTAAGTAACTACAATTCAAAGGGAAACTGAAAGTAATAGTGTTCTAAGGACCCTCCGCCACTGAGTCCCACTAAACTTACTAAATTTTCGTAGTTTTAAGAGCATTTCTTCCTGGTTTTAGTAACAAAAATATGAAACACTTTTTTAAAACAAAAAAAGATAACTAGCAATGTGGGTAGGCACATCCTATCAATCTTGGTAACCCCTCCAGCTAAGCTATATTGCTTGTGTTATGACTTTACGGGTCGGTTTCCGTCAGTAGTGTAATGGGTAGGGTTTTATTTCACGATCTCTCGATTCCAAGTTCGATACCTTAGCCATTGGGCTACCGCCGCTTTAATTCAACGTTCAGTTTGGAAATCTTTGTTGTCGATAGTAGGTAATATAAAGCTGAATACTTTGTTTGTTTGTTTCAACGCGATAATCTCAGAAACGACTGCTCCGAATTGTAAAATTCTTTTACTGTTGGATAGCCCATTAATTGAGGAAGGCTATAAGTTATATAACATCACGCTACGACCAATAGGAGCGGAACAGCAATGAAAAATGCGTAAAATTTACGCAGACGAAGTTGCGCGGGTCAGCTAGTGTAAGATATTTGCTTTTAGCAAAGAATTAAAAAACAGAGTAACGATCAAATCTTTTATTAAAAATCAGTGCAACAGAATCAGATCTTAAATATGTACTACAAACTAATTATACAAGGTGTAACAAAAAGGTCTGGCATAATTTATCAGCGGACAGTTTATGATAGTACCTATGCATTTACCATGTTGCAATAACTTATTGAATTATTATGGCATAGCTATAGTTTTTGTTAATTTACAGCAGCGAATGGAGTATGGCATAGGCATTGTACTGCCTATGCCGTACTCCAAATCTACCCCCGATGAATAGCTCGGGGATAGACATGGAGTACGACAATAAAAAAAAATCGTCAAAAAAATGCCGTAATTAATAATTACGTCATTTTTTTGATGTACGAATGAATAAATAATTAATTAAATTGTAAGTACGTGTACAGTTAACCAAAAATGTAATCTATTACCATAGGCGGATTCAAGAGGAGGGGGTCAGGGGCCCATGCCCCCCAGATGGTTGGTTTGTGTTCCAAATTTCTTGTATTGAAATTCTTTGGACATTTGCCTCTTGTGCTTCCCGCCTCCCTCCCTTACAGCATTTTTTTGTGATACCACCTCCCCCGTCGTGCGTACGACTCACACTTGGCCGATGTCGGGTGAAATGCAATGCATCCCCTGTCATAAGCATGTTAGATTCGTCACTGCCATTTGCTTCTAGTGCCCCCCCCCCCAGAATGAAATCTTGGATCCGCCCATGTCCATCACCTCTACGGTTGCAGATCACAAATGCACATTATAAAACAATAAGGTTGATTAGTCAAAACTGATAGATCAGTTTCTTGTGACATGGTGTAGCATATTTTAATATGACCACATGTTTCTGTTAAACATTGTATAGTATAATTATCACTTAACATTAAACTTTTTCATCACTCTCCTTTACATCACCTACTTTTCTTCCAAGAAACCTGAAGTTATCTGTATAACCTTCGCCTAAACCGCCATAGTTTCCAGCGGGGTTCCCAGAGTAGGGACGGTCGAAACCAGGTCTGTATTGGATGTATCCTGGCCTGTACTGGTTTGAACCTGGGTAGACGCCATTGTTGCCTGGGTAGCTAGGGCGATTGTAGTCAATGCCTGGCCTGTTGGGGCGAAAACCTCCTGGAAATAACAATTAATCAAAAATTAAAAAAAAAAGTTAACTAATATTATAAAGAGGAAAGATTCGTATTTTTGTATGTAACGAATAAACTTAAAACTACTGGACCGATTTCAAAAAATATTTTATCGTTGGGAAGCTACACTATCCCCGGGTGACATAGGATATTTATTATCCCGGTATTCCCAAGAGAACAGGAACTACGCGGATGAAACCGCGAGGTGTCAAAAAAATATATAAGTATTGAAGTAATTTTTATAGGCATTTCTTGCCAAAGACTTTACAAATACAATAATTGCATTTTTGAAAGATAGAAAAATTTTTGAATCCAGACTCAGGAATCGAACCCGAGACTTCCGTAGCCAAACCGGGGCCAGAAGCGAACCACCTATCTGGACTATGTTACTAGATATCAAATTCTTCTATCTCTTAATGCTTTTACGGGTTAGGCCCCCGTAGCGCCATCTAGTCGGAAGTTAAAGAACTATCACGGCTTTTGTTATTGCTTCGTTACAGAGAGCATTTTAACAAATTATGATGACGCAGGCCGAATATTGAAGTAATTTTTATAGGCATTTCTTGCCAAAGACTTTACAAATACAATAATTGCATTTTTGAAAGATAGAAAAATTTTTTTTTGAAAGATAGAAAAACTTGAATCCAGACTCAGGAATCGAACCCGAGACTTCCGTAGCCAAACCGGGGCCAGAAGCGAACCACCTATCTGGACTATGTTACTAGATATCAAATTCTTCTATCTCTTAATGCTTTTACGGGTTAGGCCCCCGTAGCGCCATCTAGTCGGAAGTTAAAGACACATTTAACAAATTATGATGACGCAATATATATATATATCGTTAAAATGCTCTCTGTAACGAAGCAATAACAAAAGCCGTGATAGTTCTTTAACTTCCGACTAGATGGCGCTACAGGGGCCTAACCCGTAAAAGCATTAAGAGATAGAAGAATTTGATATCTAGTAACATAGTCCAGATAGGTGGTTCGCTTCTGGCCCCGGTTTGGCTACGGAAGTCTCGGGTTCGATTCCTGAGTCTGGATTCAAATTTTTCTATCTTTCAAAAATGCAATTATTGTATTTGTAATATATAAGTAGGTAGGTACGTATGTTAGTTAAGTACATTCTAATATTTCTGTATTCTGTAGGTAAAATCGCGGGTGATTAAAGGCTACTAAACCCAAATGATATCACCCAGGTTGAATTAGGACCACAATTAACCAGGTAAAGGTAAATAGATACGAATATAATTACAAAAAGCGCCTATTTATTTGGACAGTAAATTAATACTTTGTTTTATGATGAGTCGACGATGTCTCGAAATAGTATGCCTAACTGTTATAGGCGCAGTTGTCACCTTCTCAGTGTATGGTTACCGTATGATTTAGTTATAAAATGAAATAATTCGTAGCTTTTTTATGTGATAGAGGGCAAAGGAATCAGCGTCACCTGATGGTAAGTGATGACCACTGCCCATAGACATTTATAACATCAGTGGCGTAGCAGGCGCGTTGCTGGCCTTTTAGAAAAGAGTAAGCTCTTTTCTAAAAGGCTGGCATACGGTCTAAGTCATATCGATTTGGAAATACCGCTGGCAAACGTTGATTCTACAAGATAGTTGTGCGTGGCAGAAAAGGGTCTTTGAAAAGCAATGTGTTGGATTGCCAAGTGTCGAGATGATGACGGAGATATTTTTATGTTGGTCGCGTTGTACGATGCTAGGTGGGTAGATATAGGTACCTACTAATATTACCAACACAATAAAATTATAGACTCTGCTCGCTTGGGAATGACTAGTTAGTGATTCAAACTGCTTCATAAAGAATATTTTCTTACCTTGGGTAACCAGCCAGATAGGGCTACCTAGATTATGTTCTTTGTCGAACATTATAAATTTATAGTAGTTGGTAAGATTACTTAAATAATATTAGTCAGGTAAGAATATAGGACTTAGGACCAGTTAACAGGCCACCAAAGATAATTAAAACCCAGTGATATAACACTATTGGTCCATCAGGACTAATACTAAGGGCGCAGAGGGAGCAGTATACCATCAGGTAATTTCTGCGCCCCGTGCCTGAGCATCGCATGCACTGTCCTAGTTACGGCACTGTTAAAACCTATAAAATAAGTAGGTAAGTACCTACATAAGAATTCAAGAATAACAACGCATTTAACCAAAAAATATTTACGAATTTAAACTTAGTCTATACAGGGTGTAACAGAAAGGTGTGGTCATATTCAAGGGTTGGTATGTGCCCATGATACTGAGTGCATATACATAATTTTATCAAAATCGGAGTACCCTAAAAAAAATTAATTATTTTTTCATTGGTTTTATTATGAACGAAAAAGTTATTAATGAAAAAAAGTATGACTTAAAAAGTTCTATGCCATAATAATTCTATCGAATTTTGTACCAGGGAAGGTATAATTCTTATGCCATACGCATTTCACTACTGAATGTGGACAAAAAGGAAATGCTATAACTATGTAAGAATGATGCAACCAGCTATGGTACCATGGTAGGTGCAATACTGATGACATATCCTATCCGCTGCTGAAATTTGACCACACCTTTTTGTTACACCCTGTATAAAATGTATAAAAAAGTTCCGCTGAATTACCTACTCCCACGTAGACGGATCTAGCTCTAAATCACTTCTACGTCACAATCATTTTTAGTATGGACTTATGATATACAGCTGTGGGGATGTACCAAACAAAGCAACTCTCAGACGATACAACGCTTCTAAAATAAAGTAGGTACTCAGGGGAATTGTTAATGCACCCTGGTACATTAGAATGAACGACCTCCATCATGACCTTAAAGTGGACCTCGTCGCCAATATTTGACTTCATCACCATGTGAATATTGAGACCATCCAGCTCCTCGACAACACGGATATAGTTCTAAGACTGAATAGGACTAAAACTTTTAAGATGTGAGTGACAGTTATAGTGTAACAGTGCAGTGTAACTAAAGGACACAAGAACATAGTGCCTTCATATAATAAGAGAAACAATAAGAATAGTGTTAATGGACACGAACTTAGTTTAGTATATTATGAGTCTAAGTGAACCTTAAATTACTCATTAGACTCCATATACTAGTTTGTAATGATAACGGTGAACTTTATAGTGCATCATCACTACATAACCTATATCCCTATGTGTGCTTAAATCTTTAAAACTACACAACGGATTTTGATGCGGTTTTTTTTAATAGATAGAGTGATTGAAGAGGAAGGTTTATATGTATAATAACATCCATATATGTTATACTCGTGCGAAGCCGGAGAGGGCCGCTAGTCATATTATAAAAAAACAAACAATCATTTTTCGTGCGAATAATTCAACTGTGAGATACAAATTATACAAGATTATGTAAATTATATCGTTTTCAAGTGCGTTGGCTGGGCACTGACTCCTCAAGTAGTTAGTTACCTACATGATTGAGTTTTACGAATTATTTTTATATCTATCTACGTAATGTCAATGGCTTCTGTGACTTTGAATGATTCATAACGTTTTGTTATAATTGTAGGTATTTATTCAGCTTTTGCCTTTAAATCTTTGGTATGTAATTGAAATACAACACAATGGAACAACAACTACGTAATTAATAGGCACATACCTAGGAAGAACCACTTGAATTCATCTAAGTATGTGCAACTACACCTATGTAACATAAGTTCGATTGTTTTTTAGGGTACCGTAGCCAAAATGGCAAAACGCGACCCACGAACCCTTATAGTTTCGCCATATCTGTCTTTCCGTTCGTCCGTCCGCAGCTTACCTCAGAGACTATTAGTGCTAGAAGGTTGTAATTTTGAATGGATACATATACATATATACTTACGCTGACAAAGTGAAAGAATAAAATCTTGATAAACATTTTTTTGAGGGTATCTCCACTATATGTAAAGTGGGGATGTGATTTTTTTCCTCACCTACCCCATAGTGTTATAGATAGGTATTTTAAAAACGTTTAGGGGAAGTGAAGACTATTTTTGTGAAATATTAAGCTTTAAAGTGCATTTTTTTGTTAGCGTCAAGTCAGTGTACTCCCCCCCAGCCAGCTAAATGGTTGGTGTTGAGTATGTGAAAAAAATCCCGGTAGTATGTATAGTGAAATTAAAAGGAAAACTATTACAGCTAAGTAGGCTTTACAAGTTTACGAGTAACAGCTAAGTAACAAAGTTTCCGTACAAATTCTTGAAAATTGTTATTAACTATGTATAACGTTGTAAGTAACAAAAACCACAGAAAACCCACTTCTTAAGTCGCATTATTCGAATGGGGTGACTACGGAACCCTACATTGTGCGTGGCTCGACACGAATTGGCCCGTTTTTTTTTAATATAATATGCTAGAAGTAAATGTCAATTAATAAAATCAAACCCTATTTTTAAAGGAAATAATCTTTACTAAGAACACAATGTTTCCCCTCCTCTAGAACAACTCAGGTAGGTAAATTAAGTTGTTTCACTGCGGTATTTTGCGGTAACGTGGAGATGCTTCCCTAATTAGGGTCATTTATCGGAACGATCTCTTTTCTAAAGCAGTTTTCACCAATAACTAGGAATTTTCTATGAGATATTTAGGGGAATTAGACCAACCAAAACATTTTATTGAAAAACTTGCTTATCTCAACGACTTCGCATGTTTTATGTTTGAATTTTATAGCCTAAAAGATTTCGACCGCGACTCCGCACGCGGTTTTCTCAGTAAAGATATCCTTATTTTGAGTCTATTTTACCCAAAAACTATTTGACGACTTTTCCGTCCACACATACATCCTTGCAAGCCATTGAATTTATAATATTAGTAGGAATAGACCAATCGAATTGTTTAGTTTAATAAGGTTATCCAACCACGGCCGCACATGCAAAAATGTTGGTTAAAATATCAAACACAACAGGTATATTAGGGGAAGCCCTAGTTATTGGTAAAAACGGTAATTAATGCAGGTAAATACCTAGGTATCTTTATCTTTGTTTGCGTTTAAATACTGTTAATTTCTTAAGCCTATGCTGGTATTAAGCTTTGTTAATCTTTTCGTACTTATTACAAAGACATGCAATCTTTTTCCAAGAACTTTTGTTAGAATATACGAGTAGGTATAACGTTAGTTTATTTGTATTTGTATTTGTAAGCTCAAATAAAAAGATGGGTGTATATTTCCTCACCTCCGAAGCCCGGATATCCTCCGTAGCCGCTCGGGTAGCCATTGCCCGGGTATCCACCTGACCATATAGAGATTTATGAAGTTAGGTACTTGCGTTTAAAATATATCTCTGGTATTCTATTTTATGATAGATAGTGTTGTTTCTATGAGTATTTAGGAACCTAACTTAAAGGTATCTAAAAAGAACATTCGTTTTCTTAAAAACGTTATTTACCTACCTAATTGATTGATAATTTAAGTGTTTAAAAGTAGGCGGTATTTGTTTGAAGGCAGTATTTATTTGTTATAATGACTGTTTTATTTAGGGATAGGTATAAGACGATGATGAAAATCAAGCATAGGTACGGTTTTTTGATGATAGATAAGTAGGTACCTACCTACTTTAGTACAGTTTTCAAAAAAACTCAAAATCAAGTTATTGTTTTGGTGGCAAGAGGTTGTGGGTTCGATTACCACACGGGATACCACTTTGTATGTTCCATAAATGTTTGTTCCGAGTCTTGTACTTTATGTTCGTGATTTGTATGTTTGTAAAGTCACTCTACTGAAAAGCTTTATAAAATGAAATATGTAGTAAGAAACTAATAATAATTAATGATGCGGCGGTAGCCTAATGGCTAAGGCTTTGGTCTCGCAATCGTGAGGTCGCGGGTTCGAATCCTACCCATTATACTACTGACGTGAACCCACTCCTAACACAAGCCTTTGAGCTTAGCTGGAGGGGTTAACAAGATTGCTAGTAATGTGGGGCTCAATCCCACATGCTAAGTAGTTATCTTTAAAAAAAAAAAGAACTCACCAAATCCGCTATTGTATCCGCCTTGGCCGGGGTAACCAGAGTAACCAGGTCCCCCAAAACCAGGGTTGCCGTAACCACCAGCTCCTCCTCCATTATAACTCCCTCCATATCCCCCATTGTAACCTCCGTATCCACCGTTGTAACCGCCTCCGTACCCGCTTCCGTAACCTCCATAACCATTATTGTAACCGCCATAACCGGGTGATGCGTAACCCGGTCTTAATAACCCATAGCCGCCTGTACCACTACGTCTCTGACCGTCAATGAGGTCATTGCTGGTCTCTCCAGTCACCTTCTGGCCAATAGCCACGGCCAACGAACATGACAGCAAAAATATGTTCTGAAACAAAAAGTTTAAACTATGGTTACTGTCTCGTGACTGTTCCGGTGGTGCAGTGGATGTGCGAGAGGTTGTGAGTTGATTCCCACACGGGACACCATTTTGTGTGATCCACAAATTGTTGCTATAAGTCTTGGTGTAGGTACTTTGTATTCGTGATTTGTATGTCTTTAAAGTCCCCCGGGACACAGGGTTTATAATGTATTACTCCTCTAGTTTATTTAAAGAAAAAAAAGTTATTTACTTAGTAAAAAAAAGAAAAGCTACATCTACCTATTGATTTTAATCAATGATTTTATCGCTGAATCTATTAATCGCAGAATCGAATCGATTTGATTTTTATCGAGATAAAAATAATTTTGCATAAAAAGATGATCAGATAAATAATAACAATGAGTATATCAAATAAGTATTGTTTTTACCGTAAGACATGTTTTCCTTTGTCTTTAACAATTTAATGTAATATGACAATTTGTTTTTTTAAATTACATAGATTATAGACTCGATTTTGCAACCTTTTAAGTTTAACCAGTCTTTATTTAATTATTCATATCTATTTTTGTGTTTGTTTCCAGTTCAAGTGTTACAGTTAATTGGCCATTGTAAAATCAGAGATTTTCAAAGATAGCAAAACTACTAAACACATGAGACTTCGTAGCTTTAGCACGCTTGACATTAGTAGAATTGTCAACATTCCTTACTATTTATAAAAAATGAATTGAATCTTTTTAAACCAACTTATTTGCATTTAGCATTGTCTGGCGGGCATTTTAATCAACTGCCATATAATGTCAATGGACCAGTATATTGTCATCGGATTTAGAATCAAGAGATCGTGAATTCGAAACGCACGTATCACAGTGATTACACGGATATTTCAAATGAGAAGTAAACATCAATTAGTCGCCAGTAGGTACCTATCTAAAGTGTGTGACCCCCATTATAAGTATCATAAAAAATGCTAAGTTTTTTAGGCATTTGGCCACTGAACCAAGTGTTATTGTACCTACCTAATAACCTATTGTTTCTGTTAATTCATTCGGAACGAAGAACAAAGGTCACTTGTCCGATTGATCTCTTAATTTAGGTATCAATTATCTGATTAGCCTCCTACAATCTGTACAAGGTATTCCTTTCGCTTTTATTGTGGGAACGTAAACACAAACTCTTTGTATTCCAAGCAGGCGACAATGAATGGACTGCTTTACTTTCTGTGCATATAAACAACTTGACAGGATGCAATAAACAATGCATTGTTCTTTTTAATACCTACGATTTGGCGTTGAATGCGAATTGATATTGTCAATAGCACCTACTGTTTGGATGCCTTGTTCTTTGTATAAAATTCCAGGTTGTCTGCCCTTAGCATCAAGATAATCCTTATGTTATATATATATCTTATTCTATGGAAACGAGACAACTGATAAACATACTGAAATATTTCTAAATACATACTTATTTTAGATAACACTCAGACACGGAATAAACCATCGTGCACTTCAGACAACATTTTTATTCTGGATGGGGATCGAACCCACAACCTTCGGCTTAGAAGTCAGGGTCACTAACCACTAGACCAACAGGCCAGTCCAACAAGCATGCATGCATAATCTAGTCTATTATTTGTCAAGTGACAATTATTGGACTAGGTTATGCAGACGAAAATGCAATTAGTGTGAATGATACAAACGCTAGTTATTGCTATTTTTTTAATTGCTCACACGGTATTTGTAATTTGCCCTAATACTCTCTTCATTCAACAGTTTAGTGCGTCAAAAACTCAGAATCAAACTGCTAAGCGTCCTAACTGCAAGTTCAGTAAGTAAGTAAGTAGTTGTATAATATAACAACTTAATGTAACTACCTATTAAAAGTGTGCAACAAAAATAAATACGATAAATATATATGCTTTTGTTTAACTATTATTTAACCACACAAGGATAGTACGTGATTGTCGTATTATAGGATGAAACAATATAGAACAGTCAATATTTGAGTACCCACTGTTTGTATTTGTTTTTGGTTTTATCTGTGTTTTTCCACAAGTTCAACATTATTAATGCAAAACAACACATATAGGTGTCTATTATAGCCTATTATATGCTCTTTCTTTATTGTTTTCTGCAGCACCTACAGATTTTTCGAATTTCCCTTTTTCAATGGTGATCCTTGGACTTATTGGCACGTTCAGTTTTCTGTGATAACCTACCCCTAAGATTACCCACCAGATGTTCTTTATGTATCCGATATAGGTTACTTTTTAAAATTCCAAATAACAAGCATAAACTTGACGCGTCAAGCAATAAAACATACGACTCTAGTTGTTTATGTTAAATGCATAGACACCAATAACGCATAATATTACTTATCGTCAATACGTGTATTTCGAAGGTACCTAGTCATATGCAATCTTACAATAGTATACCAGTTCTTTGTAAACATTTGAAGGGCATGACTTTTTTGACATTTGACTGCCTCTGTGGCGCGGTGGGAGTGCATCCGACTGCTACGCAAGAGGTCGTGGGTTCAATCCCCACTCAGGGTAAAACTTTGTGTGATGAGCACGATGGTTTATTCTGTGTCTGGGTGTTATTTATCTATAATATGTATGTATTTAGAAATATATAAGTATGTTTATCAGTTATCTGGTTTCCATAGCACAAGCTCTGCTTAGTTTGGGATCAGATAGCTTTGTGTGAGTTGTCCCAAGATATTATTGTTATTCTATTCTATCCATTAAAAATGTGCTATTTTTAAATAGGCACCTATTTCTATTTATTTATCTTATCCTTGGTTAGATACAGTAAAATGGTATGAACACTTTTAAATAAACATCCTATTATTGTCTAATTAAATAATCATATTTACGCGGAAAGAATGATTACCGACGGCTATATCGCATCTAAAATCAATTTGATGGTTTGATAGCGTCTAGCGCCTAGGTAAGCGCCATAGTTATCTTGATTTAAACGTTAACTGATTTCAGTTATGATCCCTTTTCACGGTCGATTCAGGTAAAATAAAAATAAAATTAAAGTCAAACTAAATAATTGGGTAATTGACTAAATCAGGTAATAGTAGATCTTAAAATGTTCTGATAACTGTTATTTTACATTTTAACATGTTTTTGAATTTAAAAGCATGAAAAACGAATACTAAAAGTAATGACGATAGGAACGTATGATGTCATAGGTGTTAATCCATACACATTTTTATAGAGCTTGTCGTTTTGACATTTCATAAAAAGAGACTGTATTGACTTGACAGTCAACATCCCTATTGACGACGGGCCTGTTGGTCTAGGGATTACTTACTCTGACTGCTAAGCCAGGGGTCGTGGGTTCGATCCCTACCCAGGATAAAACTTTGTATGATGAGCACAATGGTTTATTCTGTGTCTGGGTGTTATTTATCTAAAATATGTATATATTTACAATTATTTATTCATGTTTGTCTGATTTCCATAGTACAAAGCTTTGCTTAGTTTGGGATCAGATGGCTCTGTGTGGATTGTCCCACGATATTATTATAATTATTGTTTTACGTAGTTTGTGGGGCAGATATTTCCAAATTATGTAATTAGGTGCATACCTACTTAATGTTTTACATTAATGCAATAAAATAATACAAATACCCTAGTAACTTACTTGCACTATGTAAATATCCACAAGAGGCCATTTTTTTACCTATTTAAATCTGATTAAATAAGTAGGTAAACAATAAACATATTAACTGTATCAATAGTTGCAGAAGTTACTAGATAACTAAAAGCAAATAAGAACTGGACTTTCACAACTCAGTCTCCATTTGTTTAAGATATTTGCCAAACAACCTAATCTATATGAACAAAAGGTTATGATTTTATCATAGAATAAGCTGTCCCGCGCAACTTCGTCTGCGTAAATTTTCCGCGTTTTTGCAACATTTCTCATTGCTGCTCCGCGCCTATCGGTCGTAGCGTGATGTAATATAGCCTATAGCCTTCCTCGATAAATGGGCTATCCAACAATTAAATAATTTTTCAATTCGAATCAGTAGTTCCTGAGATTTCTGCGTTCAAACAAACAAACTCTTCAGCTTCATAATATAAGCATAGATAATTGTGTCACAATTTGCTTCTACCTACCAGAATAGGACTTCCAACAAAAAAAACTGATCAAGATTCATTTTAGTCGGCATATTTGAATAAACTCAATATTTAGTCGTTGCATATCTATGAGGTCATCGCAAATATTTAAATACCATTGTCGGCAGATAACAAACTCCTGTTCTAAACTATAATAGGTATGTAAAGTAGGTACATAATATTACACGTTAATTATTAGATGTTTAAGTAAGATAACTGTTAACGAGACAAATGCTCAATTCGGTAGTGTATATTTGATCGAAATATCAGATACGAAATGATTAAATCTAATCAAAATGATGGACGATTTTTATTTGGTAATTAATCAGAGAAAATGAAATTCAAATATGTCATTTTGATTTTAGATAAGAAATTTAACAGGAATATCTAAAATTGTATGCAGTACGAACATAAATAATACTAAAATTCTATAATAAGTAGATATCATTTTAACTTCGAGTGGATAGTTTGTCTGCTATCTTATCATAGAAAATAAAAAGATAAATAAGTTATGTTAGTAGTTTTTAAGTGTCAGATTCGCAATGGTGAAATGACATCATGGGTTCGAATCCCACAATCTTAACCAAGGTCTGGTAGCCGATACAACCTCTCTAGCACAAGCAAATTATCTTAGTAACGGCGGGTAAGTTTACTATTTTGTTTTCTATGTGCATTTCACATTGCAATTTTCTTTGTCAAAATGTCTAGGTACTCTTGTATGTTTATACTTATCCAAACTAATATGTTTTGTGTTAACGCTTAAACCGCTGATTTAGATGACATTTGGTATGAAGTTAGTTTCCCGGGGTAGTTTTATTGCGATAACCGACATCCACGTGGGCTTTTCCGCGGATGAAAGTTAGTAGTTGCTTATATTAAACCTTAAAGGTTCCAAGTGCATGTCTGCCTGTTTATGGATGGTGGATAACGAAATGAATGAGCCAACAATTTTAATTATCAACTACACGCGTCATGTTCTTTTTATTCTAATTATAAAATGTATCAGTGTATGCAATCTTTAATTTTGATAAAACGTTACATTACAATAACAATAGGTATACAACTAACGTACTGTTAAATTATGTTTGTTGTTGTTGTTTTTGTTATGCATTTTCTTAGTAACCGTGATATTTAAATTTTAATCTGTCTTTTTCTCCTGTCCAGCCGCTTTTTTTTTAACTAATACTGTCAGAGCCATTTTTAATTAGTAGATTTTCTGTTATATTTTTTGTTTACCATATTTTTTTCTTTACTTAAGTGTCTACGTAAGTGTCTCTAAAACTGAAAAGAGGATTAACCGATTAAGGTTTAAGGCTATTAATTTGTATATAAATAGACTTCTACTAAGGTTACTTCTTCAGTTACTTTAATAACACTTTTATTAATAAGTGATTTTTCATGTTCGTAGATAAAGTTATACAAGAACAAAAACCTTAACAAAATATAGTCAAATAAAAAAAACCCTGGAATTTTGAAACAACACAATTTTAAAAATGTTCGTAAACTTTTGTGGTTTGTACACATTATAGAATTTTCAGACTACCCGTGACCACGGCCGTTGCAATACGGTCGAAACGTCGGGCAATAAAACAAAGATAGGTAAACAAAGGCCTTAAAATAAAATATTTACCCGATTAAAACCCATAGCTTATAAAATTCTATAATGAACACAATTTTAAATAGTTGACCAAGGAGAAACTTAAAGTCTCGTTGTGTCAAAAAGCACTTCACTATTTAAAAAAGTTCGCTCACCAAGTAATTCATGATCACTCTGCACTATAAGGACCGCACTGCACTGTGATCTGTACCACAATGAGTACGATCTTTTGATCTCAGCATTTATATTCACAGTTCGGTCAAAGGTATATGCACTAAACACCGAAAGAACAGAAGGCAAGATTCGCTTCAGAAATGCATACATAGATCTGACTGGTGGTAGTCTAAGCCTTAGACCGGCTTGGTGGGTGCCACAAGTGTCAATTATTTATCAGTGAAATAGTGATGTTAACAAATCACTGTGTTTTGGTTGAAGGGCACTGTAGCAAGTGTAATAATGAGTACATGAGACTAATGAAGTAACCTCTGTGGCGAAGTGGGAGTTAGTCCGACTGCTACGCAAGAGGTCGTAGGTTTGATTCCCACACGGGACACCACTTTGTGTGCTCCACGAATTGTCTACTACTTGGATGGAGTCTTGGTGTACTTTATGTCCGTTACTTTTATTGTAAAGTCCCCCGCGATACAGGGCTTTTACCATATTGCGGAATCGACTTTAAAAAAAAAAGTTTTTAATGAGGAATATAAGAAATATAAATATACAAGAATTTGGGTGGCACAGATACTGTTATGGGCGAGCGTGACGCTTACAATCAGGCACACGACCTGCTCGTCTCTTCATGTAGTACCTAGTATAAAAAAGACATCGCTCACAGACACTTAACCTTGAAAGACTTTCAGAACAAAGTTTTGCGAGATTTCGTGTTCATATCTATGTGTGCGCTGCTTGATTGTATGAAGAGTACCTTCTGCATTTTCGGTGTAATGTGGTATTTGTCTCCAGTTGTCGCGAGTTAATTATAGCGGTTGTTAGAGTATGATCGGAGTTGTACACATTGTTTTGATTCGATAATTATGACGGATGTTACGTCGAGTTTACGGGTTAATGGTGCAGATATATATTACGTGAGGAATATCGGTTAATATATGGATTTTTTAACAACTTTTTTTTTAACAGGTTAAATTACTCATCATAAACAATCTAGGTTCGATGTTTGCAGAGAGGTGGAATGTGGCTCACTCTTAAGAAGCATTAGCTTTTGGGTAAAAAAAATCTATTATTATATTATAAATCCTAAAAAATACTTTAGTTACATTTTCATAAATAATTCTGAACTATTGATGAACTAGCGATAATGTGCGCCTAACCAACATTATAAAAAATAAGGTTTTATTATTATTTTATCAATAATTTTGGCTATACGCAGGTTTACCCAATGCAATTGAAGGTCCTGACTGTGGAGATATTTTTTTGGGTGACTCAACAAATTCATTGGGTACATGTGAGATCTTGCTATAATATTTTAATTGCATAAAATATGGTAAGTATCATCATTCCGTGAAATAGTAATGTTAATGCTTCACCGTGTTTCGGTTGAAGGGCACTGTAGCAATTACTGGGCAAATGAGACTTACAAAGTAATGTCTCCAATGAGAAGCGCGGTGCGGTGACATTCAAATCTTTGCCCAAACAACGATTGGGGTGGTACTGATACTGTCATGGGCTAGTGTGCGCGCGACCATCAGGCGCACGACCTGATCATCTCTTCATTTAGTTGTATAAAAAAACCTAGTAATTTTATTGTAGTCAACTTCCTAATTATACCTTACTATGATCACAGTCCTCATAGTTTTATTTACTTGTACTTTAAGAAACACGTAGGTACTAAATTCTAACAATAGCCTTGTAGTAGTTTGCAATGTCACTGATTAAAAAAATATTTCATTTATTAGGCCCATTCATATTTATCAACTCTTTTTTATTGCACTCCAGCATAATAATGCCAACAAAAGGTGATTTCATTCAGATGTACTTATGTAAATAGTTGTAAGGTACCTAAACGTGCTAAAGTATTAATATGAGGAGAAAAAAATATGTTGTTTTTATTATTTACCAATAGCATTATCGAAAAACTATTCAATTTTTTATTACCACCACCTATGGTAGAACAAACAAAATATTATTTAACTAGTCATCAATAGGAGTGATAGTTTTAAGGTAAATAAAACTAAAACCTGTAGAGTGTTCAATCAAATCATATCTATAGTAAATAGTTTAATCTGTTAGTCTTAAACTAATACTGTCACAAATGTATTATCTAGTTATGATATTGAACTCAGTTAAAGGTCTTTCACTATTTACCTAATCATCGCGATAAGGGCCGATATATTATGTTTATATCTCGTTTCCCACGAAATGTAACACCTTGAGAGGTATTTAAAATTTTCTTAGAAAGAGCAAGCAGTAATATAATCCGTTCATAATCCTATATTTATAGTTATTTAATTTGTTAGTTAATATACCAATAGATAAACTGACAACAGGTTTCAGTTATGTTGTTATAGGTAGATAAATAAATTGATAAATGAATTGATATGATGTGTGGTTTAATTTTAAACTTTTGACGATTATAACGTTTGAGAATGCTTTATTATTATGAATTAATTAACCTGAATTAATTGATAGGTACCTAATCAAACTTGGTTACGATTATTTACGTATAAAAATATTACAAATATACACTTTGAAACTATTTATATTACGGGTTTTAATTGCGTGAATAATTTAAGGTAAAATACCTTGTTTATTGCCCGACGTATTTTACGTAATGTATATATTTTTATAATGTGCACAAATAGCGAAAGTTTATCAACATTTACTTCGAAACTATTTCAGAAATTATCCATGCGCTACACGCAACAGAAAAATGTTTTACATAGTTTGTTGCTGCTACCTCAACACATTCCAATTGATATCTCAGAACGAATATAGGAAACTGCAAGGAAGTAAATTGATAATTATGATGGGAAGTTACGTTCTATAGTTATTAGTAAAAGTGATACAAATTAGTCACTAACCATTGCCGCAGCAAGCAATTGTAGGTATCTGTATTCACTGTTTCCGTACTGATCTCTAATTAAGTAGATTAGGTACCTATGTATTTTCCTCGAAGAAATAAGTCGGATTACCTCTATTTTACCCCTTGGGGACTAATTTCTGAAAATACTTCCTTAGGCATCTAGCTTAGAACATAAAAGGACTCGACTGCTAAAATTTCAGGTTTGTAGCCCCAGCGGTTTAGGTTCTGCGTTGATGAATCTAGCTGAATCTGGCCACCTTTCGTAGTAAAGTTTTGGGCGAGGATCCCTCGCGGGCGTGCCCAGAACTATCAAAGTTTCATCACAATCTGATAAATTTTTCGGAGTGCATAGAGGACAAACACATAGATTTTTATTTATATAGATAGCATAACGGACACTTGGGACACGCAGTCTCAAGACGGGAGCAACCTTTATGGATCTCACAATGTTTTATCCCACGGGGAATCGAACTAACAACCGCTTGCTCAACTCTAAGAGGTGAATAATACATGATGCAAGTAAAGCCGCGGGCATAAACTAGTACCTAAATGTACACATATATACTTACACTATAATTCTAGAAAGTGAAGAAAACTCGTGCGAAGTAGGGATGAGTCATACTCTAGCAATAAGTTGGTCATACTCTGGCAAAGTTGGTCGTACTCTGGCAAAAATCTGACGGTTGAAACATTAGTGCATAAGTTTCATTTACATTAGCTACAGTAATGAACACGGAAGAATAACTGACACGGTTTTGGTACCCACACAGACGGCCATGGCTTAGACCTATCGCCGGTTTACAAAAGAAGTTGTGTCTTGAGATTATTAAATAAGTAGGCTTCGCAGGTATAGGCTGCCGTAACCGACATCTCGGTCCTTTTTACCCGACTATGGCGAAGCCAAAAAGGAAGGGTAATGTTTTTAGCAGTCTATATATGTTTGTATGTTCCTCTGCAGCGCCTAATCTACTTATCCGATTGGAGGTGTCAATTGATTGGTTATAGCAGCGCGGGTGACATAGGCTACATTTTATTCCATTATGATGGTCACAAAAAGTGTGGTAAGCATGTAAGTAGGGTTTTATTTTTCACATTTTTTTTTCTGTTTTCGCGTCAAGCCCGTGCGAGCTGTCACATGCGCTGTGCGCTCAAAGAGTTTTACCGCGCATGCGCGTTGATGCATTTAAGAGCAGCTCTCTATTTTGACAGTTCACACGGCTTGCCCCTAAAACGGAAAAAAAGAACGTCAATAAGGACCCGGTTAGAAGAACAGCGGAAAGCGACTTTGTTTAATGCTAAGCAATGCTGTGTATTATGTGTGTCTACCTTAATGTAAACACTAGGATCGATCTGCAGCTTGGGAATAAATTATTGTTATACTTCATTCTGTGTTCAATACAGATGTTTTATTTTTGTATGTATAATAGTTACAGTGCAAGTCCTTATGGCCCATGGGAATTTAGAGTAGGAAGAATAGCCACGATTGCTTTCCCTTGAGACTTAATTTACATAATCACTGTATATAAAAAACTAGCTGACCCGCGCAACTTCGTCTGCGTATATTTTCCCCGTTTTTGCAACATTTTTCATTTATGCTCCGCTCCTATTTGTTATAGCATGCTGTTATAAGGCCTTCTTCGATAAATGGGCTATCAATAAAATAATTTTTCAATTCGAACAAACAAACAATCAAACATTTCGGCTTAATAATATTAGTATAGATTATTTGTTTTTAAAACCCGTGACCACGATCGGTGCAATTCGATCAAAACGTCGGCTAAATAAAAGGTTCCTACCTTTAAATATTTCACGCGATTAAGTCCCGATAATATTCTAATACATATGTAGATTAGCTTAAGTGCGCTACTCCGCCCCCGTCAATTGGGGGCATTTGGGGGTCGTCCATAAATCGCCATACCAAATTTCATTTACTTAATAAAAATAATTAACTATGGTTTTATGTAGACGACTAGGTGATCCCTAGTAGTTCTAAGTACCTATTATCGATAAAATACACCCAGACACAAACTAAACCTTGGTCCTCGTGAATTGGGAAATTCTGGTCGAAAGTACTAAAGGTGGAAGGGCGCGATCAACAGATATTTTCCCCGCCTCGAAATAATCCAAGATCGGAGTCGGGTTGTTCCGGCTTCATCCGATGACATTTCATCCTATGCTGTTGTTTTCATTACTCAACCTATTTACGTTTCTTACTCTCTTACTTACCTGTAAGGTAATAGGTAGGTGTTCACGGTCTGAACAAAAAAGTTTCAGTAATAGGTCATAAGATAGTTTTAGGTTGGTTGACCTTTGCTTTTGTATTGGCCTGTAAAATAAAACGACATCAAATCGTACAAGCCATTTAATTAATAGGTCATCATAAAAAAAAGTAAAAATATTTATTTTCTGATTTCGCAAACATATCAAGTAGGTTGGTACATATATATTTATTTTTTAAAATCAACCAAAATCAACAATCGTTGATGAACAAATTATTACTCGTACATCTCATAGTGAGTGTATTTAGAAAACAAATAGAAAGTTAACTACGTTATATAATACTATGATAAAATATTAAAGATTGTTTAGCTATCCGTACTTTTTTCAGTAATATTTGGCACAGGTAGAGTAAGGAACGCATTTCAGTTGAATTAAAACTTTATTGAAATAATGTAATCGGACCAGTTAGGAATTCTAGTTTAGGACGAGTAAAGAAATATAATAAGACGCCATAGGATGAATACGGAACAACACTACCAGTGACGGCACCGCTGCGGAGGCGCAGGGGTGCCGCCACTGGTGATGAGTACTTAGTAGAAATACTTTCATTGTGATGGTGCGTAGCATTGTTTTGAAAATCCGTTCTGCGGTTTAAACAGCTTTGTATTTGACTTATCGCGGGTTTTAATGGACAGACAATAAGTTAGTGGTTGGTCTCTCCAGGCGCCGGCGTGGATAGCGATCGCCTGTATCGGCCTTCACCTAAAACACAAAATAGTCAGAGTACAGATTGTAACTTCTTTAACAACACTTGGTCACAGAGCTTGGTTAACGAGCCACAGAGGTCGAGTGTGAAATTTTGATAAACAAATTTATTCCACGGCAATATTTATCCGAGATGAAAACGTGATGAATCGATGCTCATTGGCGGATTCTGGATTTTATTCTGAGGGAATAAGGAGGAACGGTAGAAGTAAATGGCTGTCTCCCGGATCTAACGTGCTTACGACGTGGATGGGGGGGGGGGGGGGTCGGTGTATTAAGTGCGACGCCGTCGCGTCACAGCTGTACCGCTCCGTGTGATTCGGGCTCTCACACTGACACCGGCCAAGTGTGAGTTAAACGCACGACGGCGTGATGGGTGCCCCAAAAACATTAATATGGTGTGGGTAGCCTCCCCACTCCGCACAAGCGGCAAATGGTCAAAGAAACTCAATACTAAACAATAAAATTCAGTACACAAAGCATCGTCTAGCCCCACTCCTACATCCACCAGTGTATGTGCTATTCCAGACTATACATCCATCACTGTTTCCAATATCGCCTAGATCCGTTTACTCATTGTGCCGTGATTAAATATTAAACATCCTTCTATGCATCCAAACTTTCGCATTTATAATATTAGTATAGACTTCAGGCGATTCCATTTTTTCGTGTGAGAGATGACTATTTGGGCGTTGCTCGAGCGTCTATTGTAAAGTTACCTTTTGTACTCTCGGTATATGGTGGCTATAACAACATCGCAAACTACTTACCTACATTAATAAAACAATCTACAAACAATGATACAATAAAATATGAATAACATATCATACTATCCTTGCGCCACCTATTATCCTTGACAATAAAGGCAACAATACACTGTACCTCAATTCAGAAGCGTTTAAAAAGTAATATAAGGCTAGAGTACATACTTCCGGGGTATTGATTTGTATGTTTGTGTGTTTGAATTAATGTTTACGTGTTAAGTAATTGTAGGAAGTGACCGCAACGTTTTAAATTAGGAATGAGTAAATGTTTTATTAAAAATTAATCGAAAGAAACTTTGATAGAGTACATTTATCCGTCTATATCGTACATACATGTTGCAGTCATAAGTTTTTAAAAAATAGGAATTACTAGCAATGTGTGTAGCAAATAACTAGCATGCCCTGCTAATTCTTCTAGCAAAGCTAAATTGCTTGTATTAGGAGTGGGTTCACGTCGGTAGTATATTCGGTAGGATTTAAACTCGTGACCTCTCGATGGCGAATCCGATGTCATAACTACAAGGCTACCGCCACTTCATAGGTGATAAACCTTTTTTATTTTACATGCCAATTTTGGCGGATCTGCCAGTGCCTTTCCATAATTGATTTCAACTTTCCAAATTTTTACACATCTGTCTGTGTAAATTTTCCCCGTTTTTACAATATTTTTCATTGCTGCTCTACTCCTATTGGTCGTAGCGTGATGTTATAAAGAAATTTGTAACTGTAGTTCCTGAGATTATTGCGTTAAAACATACAAACGAACAAACTTTTCAGCTTTATAATATTAAGTATAGATTATCGGGAGTTCATCGCGAGAAATATTTAAAAGTTTATTTAGCCGACGTTTCGATCGAATTGCACTGATCGTGGTCACGGGTCGTGAGGGGTTTTTAAATCCTCGCCTGGTCTTGATATCCACTCCATAAGAAAGTAATAAGATAGGTACTAACCGGCCGTTAGTAAAGTTAAATTATTATTAAGAATATAACTAAGTAATTAAATTCTTAATAATAATTTAACTCTACTAACGGCCGGTCTCAACAATCTATTTATCGATGAATATATACTAGAAGAAGAATTTTGACATGTTTTGTATAGAGCTTATGTCAAACATACAGTTTTTTTTTTGAGACCGGCCGTAAACTAATACCTAAGTTTAGTAAACTTAAGTACATTTGTGTAAAGTTTTTCGTACGCTGGATGCGTCAGCAAAAGGAAATGACGACTCAGTACAAAGGTAGGTGGAAAGTTTACGAATTATAATTATTTACTGTTTGTAAAGATATCAAACACGTTATCATTGGAAAGTCAACGTGATATTGTAGATACCTACGCTAATTTGAGTCATAGCTTATTCTACAGAGAACTTTTAGGCAAAACATGTCATATTCATATCTAATATATAAAATTCTCGTGTCACAGTTTTCGTTGCCATACTCCTCCGAAACGGCTTGACCGATTTTGATGAAATTTTGTGTGCATATTGGGTAGGTCTGAGAATCGGACAACATCTATTTTTCATCCCCCTAAGAGTTTGTTTGTTTGTTTGAACGCGATAATCTCAGGAACTACTGGGCCGCATTGAAAAAATATTTTATTGTTGGATAGCCCATTTATCGAGGAAGACTATAGGTTATAACATCACGCAACGACCAATAGGAGCGGAGCAGCAATGAAAAATGTTGTAAAAAAAAGGAAGAAAAAAGAAAAATGGGAAAATTTACGCAGACGAAGTTGCGCGGGTCAGCTAGTTCTTTATATAAAAGAAGACTCCAACGTATACTCTGTTTGTTAAAATGTGTAACTCAAGAAATATGTTTTTTTTTTTTTTTTTTTTCTAATACTCTCACCGCTATACAGGGTATGTATGAGCGGTTCATACATGAATGGTGAGATAATTCAAGCACCATTAAATGGCAGAATCACCAAAATTGGCGCGTTGGTTAGAAAAGGTTCATCACCTATGAAGCGACGGTAGCCTAGTAGTTTATTAATTCGGTTTCCCTTTGGATTGTAGTTATTTAGTATTATAGGTTCAAATAACCATGTCCAGAAAGATATATTTTTGTATCGGGTTACCTCAGAAAAAATGTAACCCTTCGCATCTGATAGGTACCTACATTATAATATCCCATACCATACTAATATACCTACCTCATAGTATAGTATAACGATACAATAGATTTATTGTTTAAATGGTGTTTAGAAAACGTAAAGAGTATACCTATAAATACAAATTCCTTGCATATAGCATACGTACCTACTTCGAATCGTAATACCTCAAAGGTAATTACATTATTCGCATGAAGCCAACTGTTGACCCGCTACATACACATTTTTTTTTTTTGATAAAGACAACTCCCGCTGTTGGTACAATTTGTGGATCACACAAAGTGGTGTCCCGTGTGGGAATCGAACCCACGACCTCTTGCGTAGCAGTCGGACACACTCCCACCGCGCCACAGAGTGTAAAATAGGGAGAGGCTATTAAAAAGTATTAGGATTACTTGAAAATCACCTTTTGGGAAAAAAGCCATGGAGATTTGTTCGAAATTTAGATTGCAACTATAGTGCATTACCTCTAGTGCCACTAGTAATCTATCCATTGTTAGGACAAACCATAAATGTTTTTATTTTATATATGTATTATTTATTTATTTATTTATTTATTGACTTCATGCACAAAACATTGTACAAAGGCGGACTTAATGCTAATAGCATTCTCTACCAGCCAACCTTTGGGTGATGTAACATAAAATTATATAGGTGCAGATTGTAGACAGCCAATGCTAGTTATTTAAGATATATACAATTGATTATAAATATATATATATATATATAGATATATAAACATACGTATACTTAAAAACATCACATACATACAGATATACATAACTATACTCAAATACATTACATACATACAAAAAACATATACTAACTTAAATACATTATATACAAATAAACATAAACTTAAATTCATAACATACAGACATACGTTACAGTCATTTATGTGGCTAACGTTGAGATTCAGCTAATCCATCGAGTAACAGTGTGCGAACTTTCAGCTTGAAATTGAAGCGATTAGAAGCCATTCTGATTTCAGGGGGCAATGCATTCCAGAGTAAAACAGACTGTACAAGGAAGGAGGATCCGACGAATCCAGAAGAATGAGTAGGACATAAAAGAAGCATATTGTTGGAAGAATGAAGCTCCCTACCATGGCTGGAGCACAAGTATTGAAAATTAGAAGATAAGTAAGAGGGGCTAGTAGGAGAATTAAGAATAGAATAGAGAGTAGTGAGAACGCGCAAACTACGGCGCTGACGAATAGGAAGCCATTTCAGTTCAGAACGATAAGAAGACACATGGTCAAACTTACGGAGATTGAAAATAAATCGAATGCAATTATTTAGAAGTCGATCGTATTTATTGAGGAGGTCTGCATTCAGGTCATGGTAGCATACATCACCATAATCAATCAGTGGAAAAATCAGCGACTGGATGAGCAATAATTTGATTTTGAAAGGTAGAAAATTCTTCAGGCGGTATAGACTCCGCAGGGTACCAACCACTCTTTGACTCACGCTAGTAACCTGAGCTTGCCAGTTGAGGTTGGTGTCAATTAAAATACCGAGGTCCCTGACCGAAGAATTAAAAGGAATAGTAGACCCGTTAAAAATAATTGGTTGCAATGTGTCGAGGTTAAATCGGCTTAATATTCGTTGACTGCCTACTACAATAGCCTGACACTTAGATGGGTTTACTGTCAGGCCAAATCTGTCAGACCAAGTCTTGATAGCATCAAGATCAGCATTTATCTTTGTGATGGCCTCGGATAAATTGTTTACACTGGCTTGGGCATACAACTGCAAGTCATCGGCGTAAAGATGGAACGCACACTGAAGAACCTTAGTGATAAGATCAATAAAAATAGAAAATAATAATGGAGAAAGGATCCCGCCTTGAGGAACACCAGCCTCGAGATCACGCCACCTTGACGTAGAATCATTCACGCGCACAGACTGCTGGCGCCCCCGAAGATAGGACGAGAACCAGGCTAAAGCATTAGACGAGAACATGAAATGAGAAAGAATAGAGAGTAGGATATCGTGGCAAACAGTATTGAAGGCATTCGAGAAATCCACCAAAGCCAAAACTGTAACTTTGGTCTGTTCCATGCCTGCCCTGATATCTCCAGTCACTTTAAGAAGAGCAGAACTGGTGCTGTGTCCAGGTCTGAAGCCGGATTGAAAATGGCTCAACAAGTTGTTATGATACACAAATTGTGTAATTTGCCTATAAATACTGGACTCTAATACTTTAGATAGAAAAGGAAGAATAGAGATAGGTCGGAAGTGGTTAGGAAGAGTCGGATTCGAAATTTTAGGTAGAGGAATAACAAAGGCAAGGCGCCAAGAAGAAGGGTAACAATAATTACACAATTTTTATATTTTCTTTTTAACCCGGTTGAAACGTCAAGCATAAGGTTGACATAATTCAAACGCGTTTATTCCCATGTCAAATTGTGTACCTACACACACATTTTACACTATATAGTCTAGGTACTAATGATGTACAATATTCATTGAAGAAACAAAAATGTTATATAAAAAAAAAATGTTATCCATAAAGTGACAACTAATAAATCATGTTCAATTACGGATACGAATGTAACAGGCCTGCCCAAAATATATCTCACATTCAAAGTGGATTAAAATAGGCATTAGAATTTAATATGATAAGAGAAAATATATAATGGTTCCATAGAACATTGTCGTGGCATAGATTCGTTCCGTTTTGAACACCTTAGCAATAATTTTCTTTTTATAAAGTGCAGTAACAAAGTAGTGGCAACTTAACCTAATAATTTAACATTGATAGAAACATCGCTTAGAGCATAAAAATAGAATGTAATAAAAAATACAACCAATAACAGATTGACAGCACAACATATCTCTTATATCATCTCCATAGTCAATGATCGTTTGGTCACTTATTCATTGGGTAGTTTTACAATGCGCTCGGAGGCAGTAAAACCTGACGACCAGATTTGACACAAATCAAAAGTCTTAGACAGTTTAAGGTGTGGTGTGGTTTAAGTTATCAAGCATCACGTTTTTGGTTTTAATTCCAGGACAAGTGATCGTCTAAGCCAACTCTCAGATTTTCACATGAATGGAAGTATTTTTAAGTCAATAGTCTCTTCTAGATTTTGAAATATTTTAAGAAGTAGTACGTTGAGGAAATACATCTTTAAGAAAAAATAAATACATTTCAGCGAGTTTTTATTACCAGGTTCTTTTTTCCGACTTTACCTATTGTTTGCGAACTTGGCATTACATGTACATGTAGAATCCCGACGTATCACAAGAGTTGTTTTGCATCCTAAGTGAATAAAGAAAGAATTTTGATTTTTTAAATTTTTAAGACATGTATGTCGGTATATAATGTTCACTACAAGTTTTAGAGGGAAAAGTCTTCAATCATGATTTACCTATAATGCCATTTATGAATAACAAATTTTAATCAGTCAAAAATAAAAAATGTAATCAGTCAGGAATTTTCTTCCAGATAATTTTAGATTAGACCCGGAGGTCCCTTAGATTTTTAATCGGATATATATATTTACAATACATGATAATCGATTTATAACATCATGTCACATGGCCTCGTTAGAACCGTTCCGAGAAAATGATAACACGTATCAAAAATATCTGGTCAATCCGATCGTTTATTTTTTAATGGGATCATAGAGGTTAATTGTTAGTATGTTATTTAACTGGTGTTGAGTACTTGTGTATATTTATGTATTACTTAAGGCGTAAGCTTTGTTTATATTTTTCTGTCAGCTTTTCTTTGTCGTAAAAATGTTTGCTTCTATGGGTAAATATGATTTGCTGTTTTGCTTGATAAGTTTCATTAAAATGTATAACTGAAAATCTGTGCTTATTACGACAGCTGGCTTGGTTGATTAATTGCTTTACTTTTACAAATTATTTTGTTTTTCTTTATCATAGCGATCCTTTTGAATTTGTACTGTAAATTATGTTAATTGCCGTACTTGCAGTGCAACTGGCGTTACTAACATAATAATAACGTTTTAATGAGTGTGTCCAGGCACAAGTGCAGTCATCATACTCTCCCTCTTAAAGTCTGATGTGATGGAAATCATGACCAGGGTCCTTATTCACGTCCTTTTTTTCCGATTTCGCGGCAAGGCCGTGCGAACTGACGCATAAGCGGTGCGCTCAAAGATGTTGGCCGCGCATGTGCTTTGATGCTTTTCTAAGCGCAGCTCTCTAGTTACCATTAAGACAAGAGTTAGTAAGTTCACACGGGCTTACCGCGAAAACGGAGAGAGGTTAGGTGAAGCATGGGCGTACCTAGGAACTTTTCTTTTTTTTTCGGGAAGGATTTGATTTTCGTATTTTCGGCCGGATTTTAGGTGGTGGAGTTTCGGATGGTGTTTACTGTGTGTTAACCTACAAATCTACTTTAAAGCGTGAAAGAGATAAAAAAACTCGTGCGACCTTTGACAGGTCTTGTCCACAAGGTAATGTTGTCTCTTTCTTGCTTCATTTTGTAGGGTTATGGCGCAGTCCTGGTCTCTACGTCAATGGTCGTCACTATGCACACAAACAAGATTGACTACCATTCGGACCGTGAGCATTTCAGTTCGTCACTTTGGTGGTATGTGTAGCTGTGTAGATGCCACTAGACCGCGAAGGCTGCTGAAAAACTTGTCTTGCTCTGCCAAATAAGAAGAGTTGTTGTCTGTTATTGTTGTAATAATAGTAATTATCTCTTAAATTAGGATAAATAAATACCTCTCTAACATTGTTAAAAATCTTTTGATAGATTTTCATCAAACATAGCTAAAAACCCATACCAAACGAAAATGTTTTGATATATTTTCATCAAACATAGCTGAAAACCCATACCAAACGAAAATCTTTTGATAGATTTACATCAAACATAGCTGAAAACCCATATCAAACGAAAATCTTTTGATATATTTTCATCAAACATAGCTAAAAACCCATACCAAACGAAAATCTTTTGATATATTTTCATCAAACATAGCTGAAAACCCATACCAAACGAAAATCTTTTGATAGATTTTCATCAAACACAGCTAAAAACCCATAGTTTTCTCATGTAAACACCGTCAAATTGAAGTTAGCAGGGTCCTTCACGATCTTTTTACCGTGTCCACCGCAAGCCGATGCATAACTGTCAAAGTCTTGTCATAATGGTAAATGGGGAGGTGTGCTCACAAATGCATCTCGGCCCATGCGCTCAAAAATGTCCGCCGCGCATGCGCTTTGATGCATTTCTAAGCGCAGCTCTCCATTTAGCATTATGACAAGATTGTGGCAGACATTGACATGTACGTGTCAAAACTGTGAGCCAAAATCACTGATTAAAGTCCATGCCATGTTGTAAACTAGACTCCAACCTAAAATAAAAAGTCAAAAGTTAAAAATATACAATAAAATTAAAAAAAAAGTCTTTAAATTGATAGTAATTATGAAGAACTATACAAATCACTAAAATGTTGTGTAAACACCCGTATGGTTTTGACACAAATGATTGCGATAAGCGAATCGGCGCGCGCGCCTTGCTGTCTAGTGAGCTTTAAACAGTTGACTGTGATACATTTCTATCGATTTATTCTTTGCATTAAAATATGTAACTATTGAGTAACATTACTATTACATCGAATAAGAATATTAAAATTTATATAGGTGGGAAATAGGCTATTGGTTAAAAAGCTTTTTGCAGAGAGGTTAAGAAGCAGTTAAATGTGATAAAATATAAAAAAATTCAAAATTCTTTATTTACTTAGGATGCAAAACAACACTTGTGATACGTCGGGATTCTACATGTAATGCCAAGTTCGCAAAAAATAGGTAAAGCCGGAGAAAAGAACCTGCATATTCTTTAATGACAATAATAGCATATATGAGCACAGTATTAACATAATGTCCATATTTCATGGGGTGCTCAACAGCCCTAAGAGCTATAAATTTTTAGTGCATTATTTTTAAGCAGTCGGTTTTTGTTTTATTATAATTTCTTGTTTTTAGGACATCTTTTGTCTACTACAGAATTTCTAGATCAAATGTGACATCAGTAGATAAGACTGATTATTACAAAATATTAATTTCAAAAGTTAAATAATTGAACGTGCGAATTGGGTTATTTTACACTTAAGTTTTCAAACGTATGCGCTAATAAATCAAAGTGAACATAAATTATACTCGCGAATGCGTTTGAGCGACATAGTTAATGTTGTATAAACAGTATTTAGTATTATATTAACAGTATTAGTATTCTTAAACAGTAAAGTACAGTTATATCCTTGTAAGAGAATGAAAGGTTCTAATGAACTACGGAACTCTAAGACCACGAAACAACATAATATCAAAAACAAGTACATTTATTTACAGCTGAAGTTCGGATTAACTCTCCGTTTCTAGGAATTGACAATAAGCTGTTATGAATATCGCGATTAGGACAATACCTAATGATAACGTGTCAACAGGACTGTAAATTCTATTCACGTGTATTAGAAATTATAATATAATAAGTTCTTTAAAATACAACGAGAAACGCTTCGGAAAAGATGGCGTTCATTATCCTCGAACGATTTTGCATTGATTTAAATAGTTTCGTTTATTTAAGCATGGTATAACATTTAGGAAGTAAAAACTGATGATTTATTTAATGTAACTTGTAATTTAAAACAGGTAATCAATGTAATTTACGTGTGAAAATTTGAACAATAGTGTCGACCTTGCGAAAAGTTGGCGCACGTTGCGATAATGTTCTAGGAAATACTCGTAAATACATAACTGTATTTATGGCACAGCCCTCAAATTACCTAATATCAGATTTAAACTAAGACATTGCTAATAATTGTACATAGTAATAAAAAGTAAATTTTTCTTTCAGTCTTTAATTTTGCCATCTCACCTCTCACATGTTTCAACATTTGTACCTAAAGACTCTATACAGGATTACAGGTACATTTTTGCGGTTTCGATTACCTATACAGATAGATGATAATTTAATAATCTTTGAATTAATTTCTAATTGTTATTAAAAACAAAATTAAGTCTTCTTTCAGTAAAATGTTACAATATTTAAGGTAGATTCCCTCCGTGTGGCATCGCCGTGGGACACCCTGTATAGACTAAGATATGCAACATATATAGAGAACTTTCCGGAAGGTTTTAATAAATAATACATAAATACGTGTAATAAAATGAAAGATTAGATAGGATTAGAGAACTATATTAATTAGATGCGAGGTAGAAACCTTAAAATTAATTACAAATGAACATAAGAGGTAGAGATGCAGCGTCGTCGATAGGTAGAAATGCAGCGTCGGTGCGTCGAGATGCAAAGTCGGTAGGTAGAGATGCAGCGTCGGTGCATATGAGATGCACCGTCGGTATGTAGAGATGCAGCGTCAGTGCGTACGAAATGCCACGCCAGTATGTCAGTGTGTGTGTGTATGCCAGGTAGAGATGCGGCGTCGGTGTGCATGAGATGAACAACGATAGGTAGCGATGCAACGTCGTCCTTAGGTAGAGATGCTTCGTCGATGCATAGGAGATGCAACGCTGGTAGGTAAAGATGCAGCGTCGGTGCATCGTCGGTGTAAAAGACGCAACGTCGATAGGCAGAGATGCAATTCTTGTTGTTTACTTTTTGAGAACTCCCGCTTCACTGATATTTTTCCGATTTTTCCCATTAAGAAGAATCCCCTCTAGAAGCATATAAAATTTCAAAACATATCCTATTTCAAACTTAGGTTTCACATAATGCAAATTACACACAGGCAGTTTGGAATATGTAGAATACAAAATACTTCTATGCTAACCTATCGCCAAAGTAACAAAGAAAATATTTTCTCTCAAAATGACAATTATATTTATAAACAAAGATTACAGTCTTAATTGAAGGAATATAATAACATGAAAATAATGAAAATATATACATAAAAGGTAAGAATGAACACTACATACAGTTTATAGATATTTAGATAGTAGAAAACATTGCGAAGCGGGGGGTCTCTAGCAAGAGGTAATTTTTTTATGCGATGAAATGTGTTTTCTTTATAGAAAATTACATCCTATTTAATTGATGGCACGTTTTCAATCACATACACTTAATAGTGCAATGTGGCATTATAGAGTTGCTCTTAAACCTTCCGATTGGTATGGTGTTGATGTAAACTTCAACAGAAACAGTCTTACTTATTAGATGGAAGATAAAGTCATTTTGATGACTGTAAATTTGTTTGGCTAAAGGCCGGTCTCAATAATCTAACTATCGATGGGTTTGGCTATTAGAGGTATATATTTGACATAAGCTCCATACCAAATATGTCAAAATTCTACCTCTAGTAGCCAAATCCATCGATAGGTAGATTATTGAGACCGGCTGTAAGTCAAACCAATTCTAATTCAATACTAGATTTTAATAAGACAAAGTATAAATGGATACTTAGTCATGTCATATACAATAAGAGTCTTGAAATTTGTTATACCTTTATGTTACCAATTACACGTTGTAGCCCTTATACTTTTGTGAAATAAATAAGTAAGTACTTAAGTACTAAACTATTTGACGATCAAAACCAAGGCTTAATGATTACATTCTCAGGAAAAAGTTGATATGTGATAGGAAGCTACCAGTGCGAAGGTCGACATAGATTAGATTCTGGGCGTGGAACTATTGTTATTAATAACACAAACTGATATCCTCTCAAATGTACCTAATTTGGTCACACTAATCTTAGATTACTAATAGACAAGACTAACTACGCAGAAGATTAGTGTGAAGAGGGTGCAATACGTAGCTTCGTTTGTCAGGGTGGTGGTGTGGTGTGATCTATATTAGTGGTGCCCTGTGTTGGAATCGAACCCAAAACCACAGCGCCACAGACACAGTCAATTTTGATTTGGAAAGGCTTAATTCAAATTCAAAATTCTATTCAGGGAACAAATGCAACATTCGGGTTATATCGTTGACAGAATGAGTCGAACTTTATCTAACAGTATCTACGATGTTTATGTTTGAGTAAATATCGTAAAACGTTCTAGAAATACCCAGTATTTTTATTGGTTATTAAGCTATTGCATAGCTTTTATCGCGGGCTTAGAGCGCGGCGACCGAATCAAGAAATTCCATAACAAAAATAAAACCTAACACCCCTACTCCGCCTACCATGTAGCTCGGCCGAGCGTTCGCTTAACGTATACCATATACATATGGTACGACTGTACGAAGCTCGCACGGATCGAGACGAGCTGCTCCGAAATGTAATGAAAAGAAAAAAAAATACTGGATAAATATAATAAAATAATAAATTATAATTGCATAAGTTGATAAAAAATGCTATGCAATAGCTTTACCGCGGCAGTCCCCGATTGCCACACATATTTTGTTACTATTTTAGTAATGTCAAGAGAGCGCCGAAGTTATGGTAAACTTGTTTTAAAGCACCGAGTTCATAAAAGGATTCACGTGGGTAGATATGACCTAAGTGCAAATATTTAAAATTAGCTTTTACCCACGGTTGTACTCGCGTTAGTTTTGATTTTAGAACCCCTGTTTAACTCCCTGAGTTTGAACGGGGAAAAGAGGTTTTTACACTTTCCCGGCACTTTTTCCAATCTTCTTCTTCAGAAATGGTTCCTCGGATTTCGACGAATGTTTCAAACAAAAAAAAATATTCTCGATTTTAGCGCTTAGCAATACATTTGGCGATTTAATTATAATAGACTAGCTATCACCCGCGGCTCCACCCGCGTGGATGTCGGTTATTGCGATAAAAACTATTACATATTCTTACCCGGGAATCAAACTATCGTGATACCCAATTTCATCAAAATCGGTTCTGTGGTTTAAGCTTAAAAACACAACAGATAGATCGACTTACTTTCACATTTATTATATTAATCGTAGTTTGGATTAAAAGGTTAGGTATATATATTATTGTAATATCACTTAATACCTGTAGGTATCCAAAATTAATCAACCAATCGTAATCCACTATTGATAACACCTTTCTCAATTAACGCCTGCATACACGCCTTTCTATGCATAAAGCATCCTATAGGCATCCTAATCTTTGCCTATATCTAGGTACATAGCCAAAAAACTACCCAACTTCTGGGTCTGCAAGGATGGAATTTTGCACGAAGTTTTTTTTTAATTTGCTAGAAATTATGGAATATATTTCTAGCAAATGTGAACATTTTATTGTTTGCTACCCAATTATACTTATTTTTTTTGTTAGATTATGACATGGATTAACAGATAGGTACTCAGTACATGTACATAAGGGCGAAATTTTGTTTAAAGTTTTTTTTTTAAAGTTAGCTGTCATGTTAATGTGACACAAAGCTACTCATGTGTAATCTCGATGAATAAATATGATTCTTCTAATTTATATTTTTTTAAGGCAGAATTCATAGGCATCGCGCATTGAAGTATTAGCATACTATGCGCTATGCTAAAAAAACTCGTAAAAGTTGTGCAAGCATGTACACCTAATGTGTTTCTAGCTTTAAGATACGCTGGCGTGACGTGTTAGATGGGATTTGATAATCAAAATATACGCCTTTATCGACGTTATTCTTAAGAATTCAAAAGCCGCTTACATTCCTATTTGAATAACACCTATAATAAAATTATATTAAGTCATACCTACCGATTACATTATTTGTAAGAATAACTTGTAATATTTATAGTAGGTATTTCGGAGCTTAAAGAGGTAAATTATACTTTCATTAAAAAGAGTTCAATAGTGAGACCGATTTCTTTGGTGTTGCTAGCACGAAAAACATAATATTTTTAAAATTTTTATTTCACAATTTAGCACGACACTTGTGAAATAAATGTGAAATATGTGTAACTGGATAAAATTGACAAAGCTTAATAAAAATATTATAAATGCGAAACTTGGTAAGTTTGTTTGTTATGCTTCCACGCCTAAACCGCTAAACTGATTTAAAACATCTCATGAATAGAAAGCTACATTAATCAACGAGTAACATAGGCTGTAGTTATAACTCTATATTTATATTTATGACAAGGTTCACCGCCAAGTACCTACGCTCCTTATTTTTTCGGACAACTCGTTGAGTTGTCCGAAAAAAGAACAAGGCGATAAAACTTCCAGCCACTATTTTTAAAATGCCAGTTTTTAGAATGTTTGTTTTATAAACTTTGTTTGGCCGTCTTACACCGCTACCACATCGTAATTACGCTATAGAACTACGATGTGGTAGCGGTGGTAACGAACTCATAGAAGAAAAAATATTACCCTGACGAATTTCGTACCACCTAAAATGGAATGTAATTGGGAGTGGCTAAACCCGTACCTACAAAACCACTCTTTTTGTTGTTCTTTTCGGTTTGCCCTATATTATTTTAAAACTAAAAAATGGCACAACATATTTGACTTTTTCTGTCTTGTTCACTCTAATACAGGGTTGTATTAGAGTGAACAAAACAGAAAAAGTCGAATCTGTTATGCCATTTTTGAGTTTTGCGAGATTATCGAACAGCATACTTGCAGCATTATGATTTTTTATAAATGATAGGTAGGTACTACACAGTAATTAATGTAACTGCTTACTATCAAATAGGTCGTAGTTACTACAATGATACAAAAACGACTGTTACAAATAGAGGTAACATCGAGCGAATCGTTAACTACTCACACATATAGAAACCGAACTATCACCTGAATAGAATCCACTTAATTAGTTCCCGCAGAGGAAATGCACCATCTACGAGTCTATTGTTCGTTTGCTCCCGTGATTTTTACCCGGGACACTCCATGGTAGGGCCTCCATTTATGCTGTTGATAATCCCAGGATAAGCACTTTTGAGTACGGATGAATAGGATCGAAGTGGGCACTAGTTGCGAAATGAATCGCGTGCGGTTATGCTAATTACGAGAATTTCTTGGTATTTGTTAATCATGTTTAGGCATTTATTGTCAATTATGATGGCAGATCATTTTATTTTACTTTTTTTTAAGCTATTGCATAGCTTCTATCGCGGGCCTTGAGCGCGGGGACCGAATCCAGAAATTCCGTAACGAAAAAACCTCACGCTCCCCACTCCGACGGGCACAGCGGTGATACTTTTTACTTTTGCCATCTATCAATGAATAGCAGAACTTTTAATGATTTTTTTTAAATTAAAAAAAAAACTTTATTAAAAACTAAAAAAAAAAAATTTTTTAATTGCTTTTTTAAATTAAAAAAAAAAACAATTTTTTTTAAAGAAAAGAAAAATTCAAACATTGTTTTTTTATAATTCAAAAAAAACACTTAAAAAAAAATATATTTTTTTTTAATTGCTTAAGTTGATAAAAATACTATGCAATAGCTTTACCGCGGCAGTCCCCGAGTGCCACACATTTTTTACTTTAATTTTGCCTTAACTTCACAATTGCTTAATAGTAGGTACGTAAAAAAAAAAACTTACAAGTTACATGGACGAATGCAGTCTTATAAATAACTATCTTTCGCTATCGCAATAAAATCCTATGTCCTTCCCCGGGCTATCGCAATAAAATCCTATGTACTCCGCCCGCGTGGATGTCAGTTATCGCGATTAAAACTATCCTATGTCCTTCCCCGGCTCTCGATACAAAATTTCATATAAATCGGTTAAGCTGTTTGAGTGTGAAAGCGTAACAGACAGACAGGCAGAGTTACTTTCAGATTTATAATATTAGTATGGATAATCCATTTCATCACTTGATAGGGTTTGACTGTTCTATTGTACCTATTCGTTAGAACAAAGCTTGTTAGTACCTACTAAAGATTATTTTTTTTGGAAAATCAACCGGAAAAGTTTTGTATTAAAAAAAAATCAACAGGAAAGTAAAAAAAAAAGTTTCGTTTGACTTGACGTTTGTTTATTCTAACCTTCCAGAGCTATAATAATATTCTAAAACTGAACGAGTTATTCCCGAAGATAAAGGGCCGATTTACTTACTCAATAACTGGCTGAGCTACTAGAGTTATCTATAAAGTAACTTATCTACAATTAGCAGACAGTTAAAGCTAGATATTTGACATGGGGGAAGCTTGAAGCTTAAGCAAGGGGTACTTGGCGATCTGATCCGCGGGACTAAGCCCTCTAGTAAATAAAAAAAAAGAATTATCCCAAAATCTCACAGATTCCATAGTCACCCTTCTAGGTCTGTACAGATAGACAAAAGACACATTTAGGTTCATCCGTGCGCTCCGGATAACTAAAGCAAAAAAACCTAGTAATTCTGGACGTTATTATGTATTGTTCTGGTTTATATCCTAAATGTTATTCAGCTGAATTAAGAACATGTGTTTGGTGCTTGTAACAGTTTTAACGCATAATTACTATACACCAACTGCTACATGGTACCTAAATGCTAAACGTGGTTATTTTTACGCAACTGTTTATTTAAAGAAAATATATAAACAGTTTTTAGGGTTCCGTAGCCAAAATGGCAAAAACGGAACCCTTATAGTTTCGTCATGCCCGTCTGTCTGTCCGTCCGTATGTCACAGGCATTTTACTTAAAGACTACTCTTCTTTTTCAGCAAACATCGACGTGTAGCACATCATTCGACAGGTCTTTCAAAAACATTTTAAGGTTTTTAATAAACTTTTTGATTGAATGAATATTTTTGGAAATAATCGCTGTGAAAGTAGCATAAATTGTGCCCCCCCCCCCTTAACTTTTGAACCGTGTGACCAAAAAATATTTAAAAATAGCTTAAAAATCACAAATATACCGTCAGATACACGGGAACTACTGGTTCGGATTGAAAAAATATTTTAGTATTGCTAGTTTATATATCGAAGAAGGCTTTATAACGCTACGACTAATAGGAACGGCACATCAATGAAAAATGTTGCAAAAACGGGAATTAAAAAAGAAAGTTAACTAGCAATGTGGGATTGAGTCCCACATTACTAGCAATCCTGTTAACCCCTCGTTTAAGTTAAGCTAAGCTCAAAGGCTTGTGTTAGGAGTAGGTTCACGTCGTTAGTATAATGAGTAGAACCCGCGACCTCACGATTGCGAGACCGATGCCTTAGCCATTAGGCTACCGCCGCAAACAAAGTTGCGCGGGTCACAACGTGTAACAGAAAGGTGTGGTCAAATTTTAGCTGCAGATAGTTCAAGCTACCAGGGTCTCATAGTCATATCCGATTGCATTATTATTACATAGTTATAGCATCTTCTTTTAATCAAATTTCAGTAGCGAAAGTCATATTATGGCTTAACTAACTAGTCAGCCAGATTTCTATTGGTCCGAAATACCTCCTCTGGTGCAAAATTATGGCACAGAACTTTTGAAGTCATACTTTTTAATTTATAAATAAACGATAGAAAAAATATTACTTTAAAGTTTTGGCTACACCAATAAAATGATAAAATTTGGTATGTGCACTCAGTATCATGTGTTTTTAGTGTTTTTTTTTTAAAACAACTCCCACATTAGGGTACAAGCCCTGTGTCGCGGGGGACCTTACAAACATACAAATCACGGACACAAAGTACACCCAGATTAGGAACATCAATTTGTGGATCACACTAAGGGGTGTCTCGTGTGGGAATCGAACCCACGACCTCTTGCGTAGCAGTCGGACACACTCCCACTGCGCCACAGAGGCAGTCATGAGCTCATAACAACCCTTACATGTTGAATACAAATTTATATATTCAAAAAGATAATTTAAATGAATATACAAACGAGTACGTTCGAGACATAATGTCTAGAAATACATATTTGTTGCGGCATATCGGGGCATTGATAAAATGATAGGTAAAGTGTATGTATCACTATTTCTTTAACCAATAATAGCAATTCACCATTTAGTCAGATTACGCTTAAATCAGTTGTCAGATTTTATTGATAAAAAAATTAATCGATGATCGATGCATAGGTATTCTAAATAGGTAGGTAAGTATATATCAGTTTTTGTCTATTTACTGCTGCATATCACGGTCATAGTGAGTAAAAGGGGAAGAGTGGCCTAATTTTTCATGCATTTATGAATTAGTAATTCGACTCAAGGAACTAAATGTATGCAACCACTTCTATTAAACAATATCACAAACGTTACAAGTTAGGGTTGCTGTAGTTTTATGTTAACAGCCTGGCCGAGGGGAATTCCCCATAGCGAATATTCGCGCGTTACGAACGGCGAAGCGTATAGCGACAAAAAAAAATTTACTGATCAAGCCACAAGCAGCGGCGAATGGCGAAGCTGCCGGCGAAATGTAACGAGCGAATCGCGTTGCCGATTGAAACAAAAATATGAGTCAGTATGGCACAAGCCACGACATCGAGCGGTAGACGCGGCGAATATTGCAGAAATCAAAAGAGTTTAGTTGTTTTCACTGTGTGTTGGCTGCAAATTGTGCCATGCTAATTGTCGCCCCAGCGGGACTTCCGGTAGGATTCGAATCCTACCCATTATACTACCGACGTGAACCCACTCCTAACATTGCCTAACCCACAATCCCATATCTTTAAATAAAAGGAAAAAAAGGTGCGTGCATGAACACAAGTGCAGTATTGATTCGATGATGAAGTCGTGATGACTGACAGTGTCAAAGTTGTATAACCTCGTTAATCGCTCGCGTATGAGTCACGGACCTCTTCACAATGATGTATTCACCTACTCTTTTACTTAATACGTTAACTTCAACAGTTGGTATGTGTACACGGAGTACAATCGTCGAACTTAATTATGTGAATTTGAGTCGGTTCGGTGAATGCTGTTGATTAATAACTTCCTACAGTCGCAATTAGAATTATTATTAAATGTTCACTACGATAGATGAAGTGAGGTTGGACGCGATATTTGACTTAGTAGTTTCACTGACAGTTCTTTGAAGTTGATAACAATTTAATAGATGTGTGAGATTCACAATGGTTGTAAAACTGTTGTAGTAATTATTCACAAAATACAAGAGTACCATAGGCAACCTTATTGGTGGATTCTCACGCTCGCGGTTAAAGCGACACTCAATGGGCACGAACACGAGCGCGAGCGTATTATGCTGCTCGGCTGTTTGTGGACGGCTTGTTTGTACCGGCGACCCGTGTCACGCTGTTTGTCGGGCTGCGTGCCGCGCGTCTATGCGTACAAATATAGTGACATTTAGACATCCTAAAGGTTCATTTCCGGCACCATACATTCTCATACTCTGACTATTGTCGCATCGCTGCCGTTTCCGAGGTAAGCGACAGTCGCGCGCGGCTGACGACTGTCGTAAGCTGCGCGCGCACTGTGAATATTGTCGCCGTCGTCAGACACTTGTCGTAAGCCGCTCGCGGCTCGCGATCGGCCGCGATGCACGGAAATGAACCTTTACAGAATAAACACAGTATTAATTACAACATTTTGTACAGTAGTTTAAATTAATTACTTTGCCATGTAGTAGGTAGAGCCGATGTAGAGCCATTTTTTCTGTTATTCGGCGAATAGCAGATTCTGAAAATGGCCGATTCTTTAAATGACATATATGTACAGTCAAACAGCAATATTTTTATTAAAGTTACACAAAGTTACATCTGTATTCTGACGTACACACAGGCGGAGACAAGGGCAAAAGTTAGCCAAGTAAAACAACCCTTCTATTAAAGGCTATTTATCTCTAAATTGGTTATATTATTCTATAGCATATATAGCTATATAGAGATAATAAACTAAAAACAAAATATATAAGACAGTGCTACGTAGTTTATTGTCGCTATTCCGAGGCAGACGTAATTTGTACGTGACATAGTATGTAGGCCGGTGTCAGTCTAACACTATTTGTTCTACTCAGGTATCATATTACACCAACGTAACTACGACTCGGTACGTATATTATATACAATAGAGGAGGTAAAAAAGCTACTGCGTAAAATATTGTAACAATTTTTTCAGCTCACACCGACATTGTTTTGCCTCTGACGGTAACTAGGCTGCCTGTTCACCGAATCGGAAAGCAAATGAGAGGAGCCTGTGCAATTATGAAATTGTATAATAACTCCTCTCTGCTTCATTTAACAGGGATTTAGGAACTTATTAACATTTCCTGGGAAAGCGCAGTGAAATGGTGAGAAATCGACCGCGTGGTGCTGCTACTACCGGCTAATGACTCTTCATAAGCTCTCGGCCTAGCTCTGCAATGTCCGCAACTCCACGTCGTATTACACTGTTTCTCCGTCACGCTTCGGTGTCTCACTGATAGTTTATTTCTGAAAATTTGCTCTCTCATCAAAATACGGCGAATGATGAGCATACATAGTGCTCTTAGTCAATAAAACTCCGAACTAGCTGACAAGCTTACTGTGTATTGGTTTGTCACCTTACTGGTTTAAAAAAGTTTAGCAAAGAAGGTTCAACTTATTTCTAACGTACAAACCATTTCAGTCTTTATTCGTGGACTCAAAATAGTACTTTGTAAGCCTGTAAGAGCCTGTATTATAAGTATCTCAGTTTAATGGCCACCACTGTCAAAAGTTTTAAGTAGCGTTAATTCTTCTGAGACGTTAGATTAATGCTTCGCCTAATTAAATATTAAAAAGAAAGATATTTGGTGCTTATATACAATAGACAGTATCTTTTTGTTGGAAAAGTTTTAATTTATTTAAGTTCTACTTTTAGGTAAAGAAAATCCATAGGCTTTTAGTACTTATTTAACCTTGATGACAATGTTCCGTGATATAGGTCAGGTTGTAGAAATATATCTCTCACCGAGATTTGTGCACTTACTAGTGTACAGTGAACCCCAGTCACAGACGACAGTCTGTGGCTGGGGTTCGCGTAACTAGACGTTTGCTTGTACAGCAAACGTCCAGTTACGCCCAGTTCGTCGAACATCCATCAAGACTTCTATATTATTTTTTTACCGATTTATAAAAGAAGGAGTTTTGTATTTTTGGTATGTACGTTGGGAATAACTCAAACATACAAAACAAGAGGTTTATTTTAAAATAGTCCCATATAAATTTCGTAAAGATCTGATCATGAGTTTCGGAGACAGATAACGAAACTTCTCAATAAATACCAGCAAATCAACAGTGATTAAGTAAGTTTTTGAGTTGTCATTGTCATTCATTATTATGGCGGCATTAGAAGAGTTATGACTTTTCCCGCATCTTAAGCTAAGGAAGCTGCTTTCCATATGTTACTATAGTAGATTTCCTATTTCCAAAAATAGTTTTGATTATTATTATGATAATTTCTTAACAGGCGTCCTTTAATTCACCCTGTTCCTCAAGAAATAGACCGTGCAGATTCATTGTTGTCCCCAACCTTTGTCCTCCTTCTAAATATATTAAAACAAAACGCATCTCCGACTCCGTACGAACAAAGCGCCCTAAGTGGGTGCTTAATTAAGAAATGCTGAAGTGTTTTGATGGCGCACATTAATTTTATCTTGTTTTTCTGTTTTCGCGACCAATTATCTTGGTGAGTTCGCGGGGAGTCTCCTTTGGTGCTTTAGTAATAATATTCTTTTCCTCCAATTATATTTCGCTCTGCGATCAACATTCATAACTACCATTTATTCCAAAACTCGATCTGAGTATTTTTCATCTCATTTCTGGGGAATTCTCAATGTTACTACGATTTCGAAATTTTGTTTATGTCTGATTTTATTCTTCTTGCGACATAGGTTTCATTGCGTGAATCACCAATATGCAAAATAATGATTTGAGTTCAAGGTGAACAATATTCAGGTTTTCGTACATAACACAGCCTGGAAATCGAGTTCTTTTCGACTCGATTATGAAATATGACGGCTATATCATTTTAGTCTTACGATCTCATTTTTAGTGTATAAAAAGGTGAAGTTCGATTTGGAATAGTATCGGTGATTGGTTTTTGTAGTGTAAGAATACAGGATACTAAAACGGTTTTAACAATTACAGTTAACTATCAAGTGATATTTGTTACCGAGGACAATTTAAGAGTAAATAGACCACTATCGTGTGTGGCCTCTAGAATTTCCCCTTGAACAATATATCGAGCGGAAAATGTAAGTAGTGGTAATGAAAAGTGATTTGATTGATTTATTTATATCAGTGCACTTTGACTACACACGTGAGATTTAACCACTTAAAAATAGCTATAATGATGAAATCATTATCATCATCATCCGCCCGTATCAGTCCACTGCTGGCCATGGGCCCCTCCTAATGTTCACAACAACAACAACAACATCCGCTTCCAGTACATCCAAGCGACCTACTTTAGCTCCTCGGTCCACCTGGCTAAGTACCCAGGTGCCTGCAGGTGCAGTCCTACCTTACGTTTACCAAGTCGTGGTCTCCACTCTAGCTCTCGTTTGCTTCAGCGGCCATCGGTTCTTCGACTGTTTCCGTAGATACTAAATGTTTCTTGTAGTCCATCTTTTCTTGTAAAATCTTACTGTTATTTACAATGTGTAATCACTGTTAAGAATGAATTCTTAGAAAATTCCTATCACTCAGTGCTGTGATTGTCAAGTCATACTTACAAATTAAGTTTTTAAAATAAAGAACTTATCTACACATGAGTAATGAATGAATGAGGCTATCGATTAGGTAATTTAATTTCTTGTGTAAATTGGAGACAGCTTATTTATGGACATGGCTAGATTAACCGATAGTTTTATATATAATTATTTTCCCTACAAGACTGGATTAGTAAATAGTAATTTACCGAATACCTACATCAATGTATAATATAGCAACTGTTTCTTACCAGATGTTGCCTGCGACGTCGTCGTTCACATAGATATGTCAAAAAGCAAAATCTATTCCATGCGATCCGTACATGGGATAAAATGTAGCCTATTTCAGACTAGAATACATTTTAGTCTGGAATTGAATGGATGTAGTCATGAAATTTGGCACCTCTGTGCCAAGTTTCGTCTCATTTCTGGGGAATTCTCAATGTTACTACGATTTCGAAATATTGTTTACGTCTGACTTTAATTCTTGCGACATAGGTTCCATTGCGTGAATCACCAATACGCAAAATCATCCGAATCAGTTTACCCATTCTGGCGTGAAACTATAAACAAACATTCACGTATCACTCAATGAACATTATAAGGATTTTAAAAACTCGTCAGGTTTTGATGAAATTTGGTACAAAAATGTAGATTAAAGTTTAGAGGACATTACCTACATATACTTACTCGATAACCAACATTTACGTCGGCGGAGAAGCAAGAAGGAACGCTATACATTACCCTAGCACACCAAACTTATCAAACATTTGAATATGACCTAAAACACGTGGGTTTTTTTCAAGGTCTGCTAGATACGTTTCACATCGTAAAATCAGTGTTCTTGTGACAGGTGAGTCATTGATCTTAGTCAGGTTGTTGACCCTGGCCCTCCAAACCCAGATGAATTGCATAGCTGTTACATATAAGAAGTTTATTAATATTATAAGGTTATTTCCGTTTAGAAATCACTGGGGTTTTTCTTTTGGCGAATTTGTTGCGTATTATTTCGCCACCTAAGGCTATGAGAACTTGATCACACTAAATTTGTTCTCGTGTGTCATTTTGTTACTACATAGCCAGGTAGAAGGTTATGGCAAATCCAAAGATTGATTATAATTCAAGACTTCTATCAAAGAAAAGCTAAGATTTTCTAAAATCTACTTAATTTTGGTTCAAATAATCAATCAAATGGGTTTTTAAATTCATGTTTTCAATTCTGTTCTATATTTGGAAAAAAAAATTAAAAAATTTTGATTAATTATTATAGTTTTTTTTTGTTATTACTATTGTATATTTATATATTTCTAAATAAATACATATTATAGATACATCTAAAAAATGTATTTATTTATTAATTTATAAAATATATAAGTATGTTTATCAGATGTCTGGTTGCCATAGTACAAGCAATGCTTAGTTTGAGATCAAATGACGTTGTGTGGGTTGTCTCAAGATATGATTGTTATTATTTTTGTTATTACTAATATCTTATCTAGATTTAAGGTGCCTGTTCATTGATCATAGTCAGCTTTATATGTATCTGGAATACTCACTGCGAGTTCCAATGGTAGTATATCGACGCTTATTTTGTGGTCGCCCTTTTCATTCTGTTCCTCACTGCTCCTAATTTCCCTTTGTCCCAAGTTACGTTTAAGAAAAAAAACGTTTGTGGAAGAAATTTCTTTAATACTTGACGTTCTAAGCGTTAATTAAGTGACGAAGTAATAAAAAAAAGAATATGATATTTTTAAATTTATTTTCACGTTAGCGGCAATCTACTTTGTGAAGCAGCAATTTCATTTCGTTTTTTTTGGTCATAAAAATCAAATTATATTTAGTAAGAAACATTCGCGGATTAATTAGACAATAATTGTCTTTGAAATATTAAATGTTCGAAGTGTTGGTGATTTCATTGTGAATCTTCTACCAATTTCGGTTACTGCGTCCAATCTCACCAGGGACTAGCAACTGACACAATGCACTCTCTATTCGCTCACTCTCTATGACGTGTGACTGAAATCCTACACAAGTGAGATACCTCTCGACTATTTATAATACCTTTTTTACCAATAAATAGTACCTGTAAGTTTCGTTCTTCTCTCTGTACTTGTTATATTTACTGAGAATTTTTAAAGAACAGTCATCTGGTTAATCGCGGATCCAAGGGGGGGGGGGAGGCGACAGGGACAATTATCCCCCCCAGACTTGACTGAAAGACCTTTTTTTACGGAATTTTGACACTGTACCGGTGTGTTTCGTCAGGCAATTGCTTCCCAAGGCGGTGCTTGCTGGTGTACCGGTGTGGGCCGGTGGGGTCACATGATGCCCCCCCTGAACAAAGTTCTGGATCCGCACCTGCATCTGGTTACTTGTGTCTAAGGTATTTCCAATTGACGTAGGCGTACGGATTCCTAAAATATGTATTATGAATCATAAAATCATTTATTTGCTTAAAAATGTAGGTTTTAAGGATGTTAATCTAACAATAGTGCCATATATATTTTGTCGTCTTGCGACATGCAAATTCATAATTAAAATCATAAAAACAAAATCGGGATGCTTATACCAATAATTAAATAAAGCTAATATAAATTGAAAACAAATTAAAATAAAGATTAACAATACTAATAAAATACATGAATTAAAAAAATAATCAATAAGTATTATACGTCCATAGTGGAATTGCCTTATAAATAAATAGTTTCTATCACAAAAAAAGTTATTTTTCTACCTCATAGATTACCACTAAAAAATCCTTCAGTGAGTAAATTATCAATGGTCAACTAACAAACATTATTTACTGAAAACGGGACTCTTAGAAAGATATAATTCTTTGGTAGATATTATAATGATGAGGGTTTTTACCATGTGGCCTAAAAAAGCATCAACAGTCCGACTTCTGAGTAGTATTAGACAGGGCTAATTACAGGTATATAGAACAAGACCAAACAATGTCTACTGTTCCTCTACACTATTGCAATTTTCTCGATGTGCTAAAAACGGAGGTCAGCAATCAGTATTACATACAACAATAAAATAACTTCGTATTTCCTTTACCAAATTAAAAACCACAACTATAGGTCCATTATAAGATTTGTTTGTTAAAAATAATTGCCTTACCTACTCACTGCACCAATTACAAAGCAACCCTTGGCAATTCTTTTCATCTGTCAGATACAATGACGTCAGAGCCTATTGTAAACTCACACAGCTTTGTGTTGTCAGTTATTACGTCCTATTATGCCTTACGAATATTTGTGTCAAGAACACAAGGTATTGGGTTTTCCCTTATATGTTTTAAGTTGTAAAGAGCGGAGCGTTGAGCTTAGCGTTTGGAGTATTCACTTGATTTTAAAATGTCCTTAGTGGATATCGCTATAAAGTCTGTTATTTACCTCAATAAAAAGAAAAAAAGGTGTTTAAGAGTGTGCAATATGCACTAGCTGGTAAGTACCTATTACTGGCTTGTTGGTGTAGTAGTTAGTGTCTTTGTCTGCTAAGCCGGAAGGTCGTGGGTTCGATCCCCACCCTAGATAAAACTTTATGAGCATGATGGTTTATTCTGTGTCTGGGTGTTACAGTAGAAATATACAAGTGTGTTTTTCAATCGTCTGGTTTCCATAGTACAAGCTCTGCTTAGTTCGGAATTTGGAGATCAGATAACGCTATCTGTATGAGTTGTCCCAAGATAATATTTTAGACAATTTTATTATATGTATAGATATTACCCGTAAACTGTAACGGATTCCGCCTTAATTTTAGCGAAAAGGAGCAGAAATATTATTATGCATATAGTTCAGCTAGGATCCAGCCTAAGGCACCTGTCCCACCAACCAAATAACTCAATGGGATATTTCTTAAGCACCTGTCCTACCAATGGGGAGAAAAAGAGTAGCGAGTAGCGATTTTATCGCTCAAGAAACGTACATACTTATGTAGATCCCGTGTAAACAAAAGAGATACATATATTAATAGCTAATCGCTGACCGTTCATTCTGCCGACGAGTAATCGTTGTATACCGCATTTTTTTTGTTTACACGGACGGGATCTACAAAATACATCTATTGTACGTTTCTTGAAACTGATAACGACTCGTTTCTCGCTCATCGTTGTACTAGGTGAATTGTCTTGTGTTTTTGTTTGTTGTAGGAGTTCATTAATGGGTATTTCTACTCGCTTCGTCTGTCTTACATCCACGGCCTTAGTTGAAGCGACCCCCAACTTGTCATTTTAATACTATTTAGGATTTTTATTACATGACACATTCAGTTCATGGGTATATGAAACCTAGACCACAGATGACGCAATACTGTAAGTACTTACTTGCAAGGATAATATACACCTACATAAAAATCCTTAGGTGTAGTTTCCTTAGGTGTAATTCAAGAGTCGTTTCATATTGAGTGCATTACAAAATTTCGCATATTTATTCGCGTATTATATTAATAATTATCATCTAAATAGTAAGCTTATCGGATTTTGCACTAAAGGGTGGTAGATGCAATGCTCTTGTAATACACTGTCCGCTGCAGAACGTTAACAAAAAGAACACGCAATAATTATGCTATAATAGTCCAATGAAGTTTGGTATCATAATAGGTGTAATACTATATACTCATATGGGAACCCCCAGGGTCCCAAAACTATGCCACATGGAGGGAAAGTACCTTATATATTGATAGAAAAAGTATCTTATTATTGAAAGAAGACTGCATTTTGATTTTAAATACAATTCGAACTAGCCTGCAAAGACTTTTAAAGAATCGCCTATCTGTGCACCATTACATTAAAATTATCTAAAGTGTCCAAAATTCGGCATTACCAAGCAAATGTAGTTACTCGTGTCCCAATACTTTTTTTTTTTTTTTTTTTAGAATTTCCCCTTGGGGATAAATCCTCCCCAAAAGGGAGTTTATTGTGAAAATACAATACGCTCTGCTATTTGATACAGAGTGGTTGCTTGTTACATTCATATTCTATTAACACATTATTATTTTGGTTGGACTTGTTTTGTTGCAAGTGTGTGTGTGTGTGTATATGTGTGTGTTTTAGGTGTTGTTGAATTTTTTGAGTGTGTTGACTATGTGGGTAATATGTGACATGAATGTATTGATTGAGTTGTTGTCAGTAGTGAGTTGAGATAGGTTGTATGGGTCGAGTTGTTTGAATATACAATATTGTTCGTGTGTGTACCTTGTTTGTGTGTAGCGCGGACATTGTGTGATAAGATGTTTGAATGTCTGTGTAGTCGCATCATCACAAGGGCAGGTGTCATGATTAGTGATGTGGAATCTGTGTAGGTATTGTTTATGGTACGCATGATCGGTAAGTAGTTGGGTGAGGGCGAATGTGTGTCCTGTTGTGTTGATAAGTTTATGTAAGTGTGTGAGTGTAGGGCACCACGTTTTAATTATTGTACCTTTGGTGTTGTTGTTATATGTTTCCTCAGCTTTTCTTCCGCTTGTACTTTTGGCCATCTTTTTTACATAGCTTAGTGGAAAGTGGGAAAACGTGGCTGTTGTGCTTTCCTCAGCTGCGGATTTAGCTGCGAGGTCGGCGGCCTCATTGCCGGGTATTCCAATATGGGCTCTAACCCATATGAAATGGACTTGCGTGTCTGTGGTGTGTAAGTATTTCTGAATAGCTGTGGTGAGTTTGTGTGTGCTGTTAGTGTTTTGTATGTCCTCCAAGGCCGATTATTACAGATGAAGTAACCGGTTGCATATTCAACCATTTGCAGGCTTGGTTGATGGCTACTAGTTCAGCCTGGAAGACGGTGCATGACGAGTGTAATTTGTATGTTTTAGTGATAGTAGTGTTCTGTGGAGTTTGGACAACGGCTCCCACTAGTCCATCGTGTTTACTGCCATCGGTGTATATGTGGTGCGCATTTAGATGGTTAGTAAGTATATTGTAGAGATCGTCTTGTGTGTTAATAATGTCAAAAGGGTGGGATGTTCGTTGTGCAGGATGTAGCAGATTAGATAGATGCGTAGGTGTGTCAAGAGTTATGTCCTGAGGCAAATAGTCAGATCGCCCAGTGATTCTTGCCTTTTCGATCTGTGCGGATTCTTCGATTGTTATGTCTAATGGCGTCAAGGTAGAGATGGCTATGGCGTTGATTGTGTTGACTGTTCTGAAACCTCTAATGATTTTTAATGCGAATCCGCGTTGCATTGAGAGTATTTTCTTGCGAGATTTTTTGTAGTGTAACGCCGTGTGCCAGATGCTAGAGGCATAGCAAATAATGGGTTCAAATTCTCCTGTATAGAGTGTGTGAATGTTTTGTGAGTGTATGCCCCATGTGGGTCGTATGTATTTTGTCAGTATGTTGTGTATCTTACGTGCTTTGGTAGTTATGTAGTCTACGTGTTGCGTGAAGTGTAGGTAATCATCGATGACTATCCCCAATATTTTTGCCGTGCGACTGAATGGAATGTGTGTATTGTGCATATTAATGTTTATCAGTTTAGTTTTTCTTGTAAATGCTAGTGCAATAGTTTTTTCCGGTCCAAATGTTAGTTTATTAGATGAGCCCCATTCCGAGATTATTTGTAAGCACTGGTTAATGTTAGTCTGCAGTGTAGTGAGTTGCCTGTGAGATGCTATGAGTGTAATGTCATCGGCAAATGCTTGTATCTGGCAGCCCTCCGGGAACCTCTTGTCCTCGGATGAATTATCGGACATATCCAGTAGTCCATCCAGGACCAGATTCCAAAAGGTTGGCCCACATACAGACCCCTGGACGCAGCCTCTGGTGAGCTTCTTAGTTGCCTTTGTGTCTGCGTAGTGTAGAGTGACAGTGCGGTCTGACAAATAATTTTGTATGATCGTGTAGATGTTTTTCGGGCAGTGTGTGTGGTGTAAACGTGTTAGTATAGAAGGCCACCACGCGTTGTCGAATGCGGCTTTGATATCAAGAGAAATCATAGCGACGTGAAGGCCATTGTTTTTGTGAGTTTTTATAGTGTTGATGATGTTTGTGAGTGCGTGTACAGTTGAGGTTTGCTGTTTGAAACCATATTGTTGGGTGTTGGATCTATGGGTTGTGTTAAGGTGATGTGTAAGGCGTTGCGTGATGAGTTTTTCTAGGGTTTTACCTAGAATCGGTAATAACCCTATGGGGCGAAAAGAGGATGTGTTCATGTAATTCGTTTTATTGGGTTTTGCAATTATTTTTACAATGGCATGTTTCCAAGATCTGGGAAATATCGACAGCGATAGGCATCTGTTCATTAAATTCGTAATTATATCAGGGAAACAGAGGGTGAAATGGTAACAAATATCAGAGGTGAGGTGATCAGCGCCAGGTGATTTAGAGGAGTTCATGTTTTTCAGAATTGTCATTATTTCGTGTTGTGTAAATGGAGGTTCGTCGTTGGTGTTGGGTGCCTGTTGTGTGTTTGTACGTACGGAGTATTGTGTGGGGGAGTCAGGTGTGTCGTCAGGGTAGAATTTATTTAAGAAATTAGCGGCTGTATCTTGACTGGATGTTGTGTATATTCCGGGTGAAAGTTCAATTGTTGACGGCGACCGCGTGGGGGGTCCGAGTTTAATAATTCGGTTGGTAATTGACCAGGCATCCTCCTTGCCCTGCCTTGTGCAAAACTCCCTGAAGTTCTCCGTAGAGGCACGTTTTATGGCTTCAGCATAAGATGCTTTAAGTATATCTCTATCGGTAAGAGCGTCTATGAGTGGCAAGTTTTTCCGTTTGAGTTTTTGGATTTTGTGATGGTTATCAATTATTTTCCTTTTCATGGTATTTAGTTCAGCAGTCCACCAAGGAGGGTGAGAGGGCTGTCGGCCAGTACGTGGTAACTGTGTGTTACATAGGTTTTGTATAAATTTCGTGAGCTTGCTGGTGTACGTGTCAATGTCTTGTTGAGTACCGAGTGTGGTGATGTCGGTTCTGTAGAAGTCAGTGCTTGGTATTTGCGATTTGAATAAATCCTTTAGATCGTCCCAGTTTTGGTAATTTTTAGTGTTATATTTAAATGTGGATCTTTTGTGGCTTGGTTGAAATTGGTGTATGGTATGAAGTGAGAATGTAATGGCATGGTGATCAGATGATGGACAAATGGAAGGGTCCACCTTCCAGTTCACTATATTGCGAGCAATATCATCCGTGGCAACTGTAAGATCGACTATTGAGCCTCTTATCTGCCCATTAGCTATGGATTCATATGTATTGTTAGTGCCTGTGTTCAGTATAGTTGTGTGGTTAGACAATATGAGGTCAACAACCTCCTCACCTCGTATATTGTTAATGGGAGACCCCCACAATCTATGCCAGCCGTTAAAATCCCCTGCAATTATGTGTGTTGCGTCATGTGTATCATGGAGTAGTTTATGTAATTGTTGTAGTGTGTCGTTCGTGTCAGTTATGGGTTCGATGTAAAGGCTAGTGATAATGAACCTTTTTCCGTTTTTAGTTATGAGTTGTATTGTGCACATGTTTGGCGTAGAATGTTGTAAAAGTCCTAGTGTTGAACCTATATTGTTTTTAGTTAGTATACACGCTTTTGTGTGGCCATTTTTAGGAAATTGATGCGTGGTATATCCAGATGTGTTTTTCAGGGTTTGTTGATTACCTGTGTAAGGCTCATTGATGAGTATGATATCAGTGTTATTGTTTGTTGAGTGTTGTATTAGTTCATGTGTGGCTGCGTATCCACGACCCAGGTTGGCTTGTGTGAACGTTAGCGGTATGCGGTACTTGTGTAGTCCAGTGTTGTGCCTGTTGTTGTGCATGTGTGTTTTGAAAATAATAAAAGAAAAATACTAAAATTAGGTGGAGTTAGGCTTTGTTCGCTTCGGGTTGTCCAGGTGGGGTGAATGTAGTAGTGCCGTAGTCTATTGTCTCTTCGATCTTCTCTTTTGCCAGGCAAATACGTGAGCAGGCTGAGTGGTTATTGGCCGCGTGGTTTGTGGGTAGTTTTGCTCCGTGTCCCAATACTAGGAACTCTGTGGTCTTCAATATGAAATTATTATAAGAATAATTGGACTGCTTAAAAAAAATTATGAAAAATTAAATAGCAGATGTTACTCCCCATAATTGAGACAAATCCAACGACGCCTATGATGCAATCTGTCAAACTAGAGCATGCCAGAGAAATAGACATACATATAAACGCTCAAAATACACACTCATCTAATCTAATATTGACGGAAATAACAGAATCACCAAAAAATGCTTGAAATAAGAAATAAAGAAGATACGTTTAATTTGGAAACCACATACGTAACAGACAGGAAAAACAATAGGAATACCTAATAACAGACGTAAAAAGAACAATTAAGACTTCCTACTCTACCTAGTCGGGTAAAAAGTATGTGCAGGTAATAATTTAACAAATCTGCGTTTAGATTTGTATATAGCGTCATTGTCAAAGAAATAACGGTTAAAGTTACGTTTAGTTAATCGGCTAGCGGACTGCTTCTGTTTTTTGTCAACCTGTCAAATGGCTTGTATAACGTTTTAACCTCAAGGTTAATGTCAATGACTTGAATGTTTGGTGTTTTTTGTTCGGAAACTACTCAGGTGTTTCCTCTTATGTTCATCTATTTTTTATTTCCGACGAATTATCTGGTGCACATAAGAAGGAAACTATATTTATTATAGTTGTTGTCTACAAAAAATTACAGTTAAAATTAGGTCCGCTAGTTTTTTTTTTTGCTTGCGTCTTAGACTTTTTGCTTGATTAAGAGGAAGGAGAAAACATAAAACCTTTTTCGAATGGAGTTAATATGAACCTATAACTATAAACAATTGATAAACAAAAGCTCTTGCAAGACTCTGCCTCTGTGGCGCAGTGGGAGTGTGTCCGACTGCTACGTAAGAGGTCGTGGGTTCGATTCCCATACGGGACACCACTTTGTGCGATCCACAAATTGTTGTCCCGAGTCTGGGTGTACTTTGTGTCCGTGAATTGTATGTTTGTAAAGTCCCCCGCGACACAGGACTTGTACCTGTACCTGTACTGCGGGAGTCGTCTTTTTATATTAAAAAAAAAACCTAAGTCGGTGAGGATGAACCTATGGATGTTGTTACTCGTTCAAGCAAAAACTGTTCAACGGATTTTGAGGTTAATAGTGTAGATTACATCAGAATAACACCTGAACTATAAATATAACCCACGCTGGGTGAGTCTTGGTCTTAAGCTATCATTAAACAAGAAATTTATAGAACTAGATAGTTGCGTAAGTTGTAACCTCTATTGTACAAATACGTTTCCCCCATTTAAATAGCCTAACACTTGCACCAATACCAGTATTACTAATTTTGGTGTAGTCAAGTTCATATTTCTATAACACTTAATTTTAAGGTCATTAAGGAAAAAATACTAAAATTATCTTTTAACAAATCAAGGCTGCAGTGAGACCTCTACTCCTACGTTTATATTGTGCAAGATGTAAATATCAGTGACATGGTTTTTGCATGTCATTGAGGTAAGAAAAGCTTACAGCCTGTATGATAAAATAAGTTATGTGCGCTAAAAATGCTAGACCGGGGAGAGGAACTCACATACATTATCTTCAATGATTTTAAGATAAAGTTATCGTACTTATTGTTTTTAAACTTTCGCGATTTTTATACATATAAGATATATTTCGGGACTTAAAATAATTCACGTGATTAAGTCCCGAAATATTTCTAATAAGTTATCGTACACCGTCTACTGGGTACTTTCGAGGCTTTTCAGACGCTTGCCGACGGCACAACTGCCACAGACTTTCATGCTGTCATTAACAATGGAAATAGTCCAGCCGCCATGTTGCTTTGTTTTCTGTGGTACGCTTGTCAAAGTGAAAAGATAGATAAATGTGCGAAAATACTCTGGGGCTTAAATTCAAATCTAGGAAAATCAATTTTCATAATTCTTAGAGAAGAGTCTTCTATTAGACTGAATGATGAGACTCTTTCAACAGAAACACCAGTGTACGCCTGCTATTTAGGCCTTTCTAAGGCTTTTGACCCTGTGTCTGTAATATATTGTGCCAAAAGTTTGTCTATTATAACATACAAGTTATTATTGTAAGATGAGCTGGCATTCTTTCGGACATGTACAGGCTGAAATGTGGCGTAAGGCAGGGTGGATTAGCCCCCCCTCACCTTTACCAGTAAATGAGTTGATACGGGACAGCAGCACCAGGATTTAGTGTTAAATTGACGGGGTATGTATCAATAACATAAGCTACACTGATGACATGGTGCAATTGAGCCATTCATTTAGAGCGTTTAGAAGAATGCTTCATATTTGTGTACGCTATAACTGATGAGCTCAAATATAATCCAATTAAAAGTGAATTTATGGTGTTTCAAGCAGGCAATAAATGTTATGAAGTTGTACCAGGCATTCACTTGTGTGGTGTTTTATTAAATACAGTCACTGATAATATGCGAGATAATGTGGACATCGAAAGGGAGCACAGATCACTGGCTGTCCGTGAAATATGTTGGCCCGTAGGTTTGCGCCCTGTAGTGTAGTGAGCAGATAAACATCCCTCTGCACGGATCAACTATACGCTACGGGCATACAGCGACCTGCGAGTCCAGTACAAAACTGCGTACAGGCTGCTGATACCACGGTTCTGCAGTGCGTCGGGCTTGTTTGTGGAGGCTAGCATAGACAGTTTTACCACAATAATGTGTAAGCGTTGCTCCTCTATGCTTGATTGGCTGCGACCCAGTACCAGCAGCATCCTGTGCATATTAGCTGACCGAAGAGACTTCTTGCTGCTCAAGCGATGGGTGATGGGTGAAATAAAAAGTTTTAATGTTATTATAATTGTATACCAATTGTACCAACTTGAAATAATTTCTATGGAGTTTCGATTCAACACTTGCATGTAAGAACCGTCAGTTCGTTTGCCAATGTTTTTTTTATTAAACAACCTTGTGTAATACGTACCTACGTAACGTACGTGTTCCACATTTTTTGCGTATTTGTTAAAAAGTATACCTACGAAGCAGTTCCGAGTCACGTAACAAATTTGATTTTGTGTAATGACAAGGATTTGTGTTTCATGTATAATGTCAGAAGACTGTATTGTGTTTTTATTGAAGTTTTTACTTCTGTTGCTGGTTTTCCGTGCGTTAAGGTGCCTTTGTAGCGAAGTGGGAGTTGGTTTAACAGCAAGCAGGTTGTGGGTTCGATTTTGGCTACTTTCGTCAGTTTGTATGCTTGACAACAGACTTGTTTTCTAGTGAAGGAGTTATCTGTTGATTTGTCTATTATAACAATTCGATTGATGCTATGCAGGTCAACAAGGCAATTTTTAATTTCATGTTTAGTTTCGAACGCTGCAAAAACGAAAATCAGATTAAAATTAAAATTGCGTCCGACGGAAACCGGTGCATACTAACGACCTATCGTAAATTAAACTTAAAACAATAAAGCTCGATACTTGTAACATTTTTGAAATCTTCATTGAAATCTCGCCTGTCAAGTCAGTATAAGTCTAAGGTTGAAATCTATAGAGCCTACTTTGGCTTAGCAAGCTTTGCATAAGTAAAAGTTGAAGTAAATTTTGAAAATGTTGAAATTTTTGGTCATAGTGCAAGCTTCGCATATTTTCAGAACATTATATCAACAAAGTCAACGGTTAGCACGCGCTTTGTAATGTTTTACCTAAGCTTAGTTTGTGCTAAGCCAAAGTATGAATTATAGATCTCAGTCTTAAGCACCTGTCCGACCAACGTGCAACGGCGAGAAAAAGAGTAGCGAGTAGCGATTTATCGCTCAAGAAACGTACATACTTATGTAGATCCTGTGTAAACAAAAGAGATACAGATATTAATAGTAGATCGCTCACCGGTCCCACTGCCGGCGAGTACTCGCTCTAAACTGCATCTGTTTTGTTTACACGGACGGTATCTACAAAATTCATCTGTTGGACGTTTCTTGAGCGATAAATCGCTACTAGCTTCTCGCTCATCGTCGTTAGTGGGACAGGTGCCTAAGATTGAAAGAAATTAAACTTAAATAACAAATACAAATACTTTTGTTAGACAGTAAATATATAACCTCGGGAATACCCTACAGTAGGTATTTTTATTTCAAGGTTCAATAACAATCATGATTATATTTTATCTTTTAATTTTGGTCATCAAGTTGTATAACAATTTGATGTAATGGAGATACTAATCATTGTTATGAATCAATAAAATGCAATGACTAAAAGATAATATTAATAAGAATGCAGTCAACATTTTATTTTGGAAACCGGAGCTTGACAAAATATAATAATAATATCTAATAATCTTGTGACAACTCACACAAAGCTATCTGATCCAAAACTAAGCAGAGCTTGTACTATGGAAACCAGACAACCGATAATCATACTTATATATTTCTAAATACATACATATTATAGATAAATTACACCAAGACACAGAATAAACCATCGTGCTCATCACACAAAAGTTTTATATTTTTTATATCGGATACACTCCCACCGCGTCACAGAGGCACAAATTTTAAATCTTGTCTATGTTTGCAGAATGATAGGGTATTTGGACGATACGATTATGTTGTACCCTAAAATGATGATATTAATGAATCATAATGAACATTAAATGTTATTAATATTTTTATGTCATCTTTTTCTTTTTAAGAATTAACGTTTTCAAACAATTAATGATTTTATTTAATGGAATAATATTCAGACCTTCGAGATAGTATGTGATGTACACATACTTACCCAGTATGCGTACCTATATACTGGGTAAGTTTGTGTACACATCCTGGGTAAGTTTGTGTACACATCCTGGGTAAGTATGTGTATATAGTTCGAATGATTAGAGATAACCAATATCAAGCTATCAGATTTCTGTAGGTCGTTAAGCTTTAACAATGATCATCAACTTTGACTGCCTCTGTGGCGCGGTGGAAGTGCATCCGACTGCTACGCAAGAGGTCGTGGGTTCTATCCCCACCCAGGATAAAACTTTGTGATGAGCGCGACGGTTTATTTTGTGTCTGGGTGTTATTTATCTATAATATGTATGTATTTAGAAATATATAAGTATGTTTATCAGTTGCCTAGTTTCCATAGTACAAACTCTGCTTAGTTTGGGATTAGATAGCGTCGTGTGAGTTGTCCCAAAATATTATTAAAAACAAAAAAAAAACTTTTGCAGTTTGTTGATGAGACACTTTCTCAAGCAGTCATTTGTTTTATTTCTTCTCTTAAAATGAGAACTCCCACAGTAGGATACAAGCCCTGTGTTGCGGGGGACTTTACAAACATACAAGTCACGGACACAAAGTACTCCCAGACTCGGAACAACAACTTGTGGATCACACAAAGTGGTGTCCCGTGTAGGAATCGAACCCACGACCTCTTGCGTAGCAGTCGGACACACTCCAACCGCGCCACAGAGGCAGTCGAATCGTCATTATATCAATATAGTATTATCTAACTGTTTCTGCGATAATTACCTGTGTTTTAATGGTTCAGGATTTTGATCTATTAATGAGAACACAAAAGAAATCACTGTGTCATTGCTAATTAAAATGAAATCTGTGATTTTGAATATTTGTGAAAATGTATCATTTAAAAACATTTTATTTTTTAATTTCGGTCCAAATAAGTAGGTATATATTTTATTCTTATACTTACGTAATTTTTTGGGAATACAAACCATGATAATGTAGGAATAATGTTGATAACATACGAAGTATCGAATCCAAAGCTCGTTTTTTTCTCGTCCAAGTCACAACCTGAGAAATGTGCCGTCGTATTCATATCGTTCCAACTTACTTTAATTGGCTTATAACTAATTAATGTGGGTTTGTTTTAATCCTCATTATTTAAAAAGGTTTAGTACCTCTGTGGCGCGGTGGGAGTGTTTTCGACTGCTACGCAAGAGGTCGTGGGTTCGATGCCCACCCAGGATAAAACTTTGTGTGATGAGCACGATGACGATTCTGTGTCTGGGTGTTATTTATCTTTAATATGTATATATTTAGAAACATATAGATATATTTATCAGTTGTCTGCTTTCCACAGAACAAGCTCTGCTTAGTTTGGGATCAGAGAGCGTTGTGTGAGTTGTCCCAAGATATTACTATTATTATTATTAATTCACTCTAAAATACTAAAAATATTTATAAGAATAGGATCAGGCCAGTGCCGGATCTAGAGTGCAATCCGTACATCCCCCGGGCACCACGTTCAAGAGGCGCCAAACGATGCAAATTAAATGCACCCTGTCAATATGTTATATTTAATTAACCCCTCCCTTCTCCCCCCGGTCGTTAAAACACTGAGAAACATCATCAAGTATTTGATCCACTTCGAAATAGTCTTAGATCTGGCACTAGTTGGTGTACAAATTATAATAGACATTACCTTTGAATTTGGCGATGCACATACTCGTACACTTACATCTACATCAAACGTCTAGAACGTTTCCAGAGCTTGCACAAATGAGGGATTTAGGTCTTATTACACTGCGCCTATTACACTACACTAAATCAGGGACCCTAAATCCTTAAAAAGAGCGGTGTAATAAGAGTCAGGGCCCTAATTATTTAACAAATTTTCAAGGCTAACTTGATTTAGGGCCCTCATTCAGGGTTGTGTAATAGCCGTTTTATAAAAGTGTGGAAACAATTTAGGTACCTACAGCACTTTCCAGCATTTTATTTGCATTTAGATTCACTTTTTGTGTTAACACTCCATGAGGTGTTATTTCTATTTTTTGGGGGATCTCTTCTTTTCTTCGGTCCATTTTGCCAATATTCTGTTATTTCTACCTCGTATGCGTTATTCGATGAAATTGTATCTATAGTTTGTGTTTGAGACAAGTCGACATATCAATTTTTAAATTTATTACAACACAAATTTGTTTATGATTAAATTCATAGATGGTGTAGACTACGATGCCATTACGACGGGATTAAGACTAGAGGGATTAAGACTAAGAAGTAAACTAATGTAAGTTTAAAAAAGACCCTATTTATTATACCAAAATAGATAATATAGACCTTCTATTTGAATTTCTAGTCAATTTAAAACGAGCGGATTTTAAAATACCTCACAAACGTACCTTTCATATGCTAGCATTCTAGCAAATATATTTTTGGTGCTGTTTCTGGTGCTCCCCAAGTCGTGATGCTCTAAGCAATTGCTTTATTTGCTTTTGTGTTAATCCGGCACTGCTGCTCAAATGTAGGAGATGTACAATTCTTGTCTACCCTATCTTATCAAATATTCCGATTGCCATGTATCGTGGTTTATTTGTTTGTATGGTGTAGTTATTTATTATAATATAAAAGACACAATAGTAACTCGAGAACAATCCTTTGTCCCCAAAACTCTGGCACTATAACACACACATTTAATATATTTATTTTTCCATTTAGTAGTAAATGTTGTTGAATTCAATGTAAAACAAGTAATAAGTACTGACATCTTTTTCAATATTACTTTTTTATTGCCCTTTAATCCTTCTGAGATAACAAGATTTTATAAGGATGCCACTTAAATTATTCTCAAAATGTATCGTAGTTATTTGTTTAATTTGAGAATATTATTATTCTTACAACAAAGGAGTCATGTTAAAGTGATTAGCTGAGTACTAATTAATCTCTTATAATATAAATGTAGTTATGTCAGCTAAATTTTCCAGGTTAGAATCCAATAATTACTTATATGGATTTTTATGGTGTGTAACTGTTATAGCAATCTCAGCAAAATCTGTAATTTCATAATTACCAAAACGTTTGTCTATTATGTAGGTAGTTTGAATAATATTTTTTGCGCCTGCGACTAGCTTTTACTGTTTTTAACAGTGTTTATTTTTTAAATGTCAATTTTTTGGAATTGAATAAAATTAAGAAGAAAAATATTTAAAAATCATAACAAACATACTAGCGCATAATTTTGTACCATTATAATTGGCGCCATGCTAATCTATGAATAATCTCAATAAGTTACCGTCAATAAATTAGGGAATTTTAGTTAGATGTTGGATTTAACTATCTGATTGCACGATGAAATTAAATTTATGTTATCAAATAATCTATTTCGTAATAGATATTCGTCAAAATTATTTTTGACATAATATTTTTAATAGAGGCTTCGTATGATGAAGACTTCAATAATGTGAAATTGTTTTAAATTAATGCCGGTAATTGTACCTACTAAGTAAATTCTCTTATTCATAAAATAAACCATATCTAAGGTATTCAAAGTTTTGTCAGAAGTGAGATGATTGTGACTGTGTCTTCAGAAGTTTATGTATTGTGGCCATCCATTCGTATTATATTTTAAAAGACTAAATAGTCGAATGAAGAATTTCTTTTTTGAGTGTCAACCGAGCAGATATGGCGTGTCTAATTTTTCAGTGTTGTCTGCGATTTCAAAAGCTATTTTTAAATTTTGTATTTCTGTAAATGTTTATTGATCAACATCAATCTGACAGCAACCTAAATTCAAATTTGTATACAAACTGGATCTTAAGACCAATTTCGAATGTCCAAGAATTCTGCGAGATATACTTTTAGCTCATAACCTAATGATGTACACAATAAAAAGGCTTTAATTAAAATTATAAAAATCCTGTATTTACACACTATCGATATGTTACAAAGAAATATTATTCGAGCATAGTGTAATGATTTTAATTCAATAATAATGCTTAACCTATTACAATAAGTTTAGAGTATATTATATAAAACACCAAAATACAATAACCAGAAATGACAGTCATGACTTTTGCATTATGTGATAGAGCGAACGATTTATCAGTAAAGTTTTATAGGCATCGTACTGTCCAACCAAACGGCGAGAAAAAGATCGCTCAAGAAACGTACACACTTATGTAGATCCTGTGTAAACAAAAGAGATACAGGTATTAATAGTTGATCGCTGAGTGTTCATCCTGGCGGCGAGTACTCGCTCTATACTGCATCTCTTTTGTTTACACGGACGGGATCTACAAAATACATCTGTTGTACGTTTCTTGAGCGATAAATCGCTACTCGCTTCTCGCTCATCGTTGTTGGTGGGACAGGTGCCTAAATATAAGGTTTAGTAGTAGTAGCCTAAAATTAAGTATTGAATAAAAACCTTGTGGTCCTTTTACAAGATAACTTGTAAAGTACTCCAGAGAGTTGTACCATGAAATTCCGTGCACGGTAGATGCAATTCGGTGGATGGGTCAAGCAGTGGTAGACTCCAACGCAAAACAAATCGATTGAAATCTATCAAATTATAGCTTACCCAATATCGTGAGAAAAATAAAGTCGGCTGACTATAAAGTGGTGGATAATACGTCAGCTATATTCTAATTGATAAAAATATAAGTAAATTCTGGAATAAGTAAATGACTTAATTGAAGTTGTTATTTGCATAACGCGCATCACATGCTACCACAGCTTAACACATCCATAACCGCAGCTGACATTGATGGAATTTCATGATACAACTCTCTGAAACATTTTACAAGTTATCGCCCGAGAGGAACTTGGTCATGAGAATCGGTTGCTGGCTCGTGGACTATTAGTAACTAACTGATTGGTGGCCGAATACTCAAACATCAAAGTTTTGAGACGCCCGCGTCGTTAACTTTTATGCTGTCACTGTTACTTAAACATAAATAGTAGCGATAGAAATCTTTTTGAGTACCCCTCAGAGTTAAGTATCGTTTGAGTATTCGGGCGAGTATAATATCATTGCTTTAAGATTCCACTTATGAGTAAATTTATATTAAAACATGCATATTTATTTAGGTAATTTAATGATAACAAATATGAATGAATGAATGAATTGAGACACTAAAACTACTGATTTATTTTAAATAAACTTAAAAGTAATTAAATTTTTTGATCATTAAATTAAACATAGAACAGTGTTTTGATTACTAAACAGTGTTTATGTTTTTTCCTACGAAATTGTTGGATAAATATTTGATAACCCCAAATTGAAATAGGTACTGATTTCTTTAGTTGAAAATGATTAATTTATTGTTGTGTTGTTCAATATTTTAATAAATTAATAATATAGATAACTAAGTACAAGAAACAGAATTAAATACCAGTAAAATTGAAAATACTACATATTTTGATTTGTAATAAAAATAATACTGAAAGTGGTTAAGCGACGAGTGAAATGAACTTGGATGAAGATCTTTTGGCACCAGTGAAGATTAAAATATAAGATAAGAATGAAATAATAAAGTTCTTAGTCCAAATCAGCCGAATATAACAAAATTTGGCAGTTTTTAACTAAAAAGAAATATCATAATAATAAGAAATTATTTAAAGTATAAATAAAATTAAGACTAAAAGTAAACATTTACACTGATTGTTGACAAAGTAAATTACAGTAATTTTGTAAAATTACTAACTTTAATCTGTAGATTAAAGTTCATATTAAGAGTCGACCGGCTGTTCGAGGTATGGCAAATGTTGCATGCGAATATGAACTTTAGTTAATAAAGAACATACAAATATTTGTTTTGCTAAATTGTAAAAGGCACCTCAGGCCGATGTCCATCGATAAGTGTAAATTGAACCTTATCCAAATTAAAATAGAAATATGATCAGTATTTAGGGTGAATATGAACCGCCTCTAGCATAAGGATTGCTATTACCACCACCGTACACTTTTTTTACTCGTGGCATTTTGAAAGTGCTAGAAAGTTCATCGAAGTTTATAAGGGCTTCTAGATCTTTTCTGCCCCTTCTTCTGCCAAGCCAGTAAAAGAAGATACAAAGAAGTATGACGATTAGTAATGATGTTAGAACTAATATGGTTATATTAAGCGGAGTACCGAAACAGTCTTTCGACTCAGTACCAACAGGGAGTGTAGTTGGTAGGGGTTCCGTTGTGTCATTCGGGTCATCTGTATCACCCGGAGTAGATCCTGTATCACCCGGAGTAGATCCTGTATCACCCGGAGTTGATCCTGTATCACCCGTACTAGCCGTGGTACCTACAGTGCTGTCAGTGGGATCGGTCTCAGCGGTGCTTTCCGTAGTAGTACTGTCAGTAGTAATCTGTGTAGTGCTATCGGTTGTGATTTCCGTTGTGCTTTCAGTAGTGCTATCAGTGGTACTATCAGTAGTAGAGCTTTCTGTGGTACTTTCTGTAGTGCTTTCTGTAGTGCTTTCTGTGGTGCTCTCTGTAGTACTTTCTGTAGTGCTTTCAGTGGTACTTTCTGTAGTGCTCTCTGTAGTACTTTCTGTAGTGCTTTCAGTAGTGCTCTCCGTAGTGCTTTCTGTGGTGCTTTCTGTGGTGCTTTCCGTAGTGCTCTCTGTAGTGCTTTCTGTGGTGCTTTCTGTAGTACTTTCAGTGGTACTTTCCGTAGTGCTTTCAGTGGTGCTTTCTGTGGTGCTTTCTGTGGTGCTTTCTGTGGTGCTTTCTGTGGTGCTTTCTGTAGTACTTTCTGTAGTGCTTTCAGTGGTACTTTCCGTAGTGCTTTCAGTGGTGCTTTCCGTAGTGCTTTCAGTCGTACTTTCAGTGGTGCTTTCTGTAGTGCTTTCCGTCGTACTTTCAGTGGTGCTTTCTGTAGTGCTTTCAGTCGTACTTTCAGTGGTGCTTTCTGTAGTGCTTTCAGTCGTACTTTCGGTGGTGCTTTCTGTAGTGCTTTCTGTAGTACTTTCTGTAGTGCTTTCAGTGGTACTTTCCGTAGTGCTTTCAGTGGTGCTTTCTGTGGTACTTTCTGTAGTGCTTTCAGTCGTACTTTCAGTGGTACTTTCTGTAGTGCTTTCAGTGGTACTTTCTGTAGTGCTCTCTGTAGTACTTTCTGTAGTGCTTTCAGTAGTGCTCTCCGTAGTGCTTTCTGTGGTGCTTTCCGTAGTGCTCTCTGTAGTGCTTTCTGTGGTGCTTTCTGTGGTGCTTTCTGTAGTACTTTCTGTAGTGCTTTCAGTGGTACTTTCCGTAGTGCTTTCAGTGGTGCTTTCTGTGGTGCTTTCTGTGGTGCTTTCTGTGGTGCTTTCTGTGGTGCTTTCTGTAGTACTTTCTGTAGTGCTTTCAGTGGTACTTTCCGTAGTGCTTTCGGTGGTGCTTTCTGTAGTGCTTTCAGTCGTACTTTCAGTGGTGCTTTCTGTAGTGCTTTCCGTCGTACTTTCAGTGGTGCTTTCTGTAGTGCTTTCAGTCGTACTTTCAGTGGTACTTTCTGTAGTGCTCTCTGTAGTACTTTCTGTAGTGCTTTCAGTAGTGCTCTCCGTAGTGCTTTCAGTGGTACTTTCCGTAGTGCTTTCAGTCGTGCTTTCTGTGGTACTTTCTGTAGTGCTTTCAGTGGTACTTTCCGTAGTGCTTTCAGTGGTGCTTTCAGTGGTACTTTCTGTAGTGCTCTCTGTAGTAATTTCTGTAGTGCTTTCAGTAGTGCTCTCCGTAGTGCTTTCTGTGGTGCTTTCCGTAGTGCTCTCTGTAGTGCTTTCTGTGGTGCTTTCTGTGGTGCTTTCTGTAGTACTTTCTGTAGTGCTTTCAGTGGTACTTTCCGTAGTGCTTTCAGTGGTGCTTTCTGTGGTGCTTTCTGTGGTGCTTTCTGTAGTACTTTCTGTAGTGCTTTCAGTGGTACTTTCCGTAGTGCTTTCAGTGGTGCTTTCCGTAGTGCTTTCAGTCGTACTTTCAGTGGTGCTTTCTGTAGTGCTTTCCGTCGTACTTTCAGTGGTGCTTTCTGTGGTGCTTTCTGTAGTGCTCTCCGTAGTGCTTTCAGTGGTGCTTTCTGTAGTGCTCTCCGTAGTGCTTTCTGTAGTGCTTTCTGTGGTGCTTTCTGTAGTGCTTTCAGTGGTGCTTTCAGTGGTGCTTTCAGTGGTGCTTTCAGTGGTGCTTTCAGTAGTGCTTTCAGTGGTGCTTTCTGTAGTGCTCTCTGTGGTGCTTTCTGTGGTACTTTCTGTAGTGCTTTCTGTAGTAGTAGTGGTCGTTGTAGTTTCATCTTCATATAGTTCACATTCACTTTCAGGTGTACCAGGCGGTATGTAGCGGAATGAGTCGACTAGAACCGTTGAACCCTCAGACGCCATACCCATGATAGAAAGCTGCAACAAAAAGAAATACGTTAAGCTAGCCTAGCTTGCGTATGCTAGTATGCACTTATACACGCAACATACCAAAACAGTATGTTTTTTTTGCATACAATATTTTTCAGGAAAACAAAAATGTCTAATAAACGGAATAAGGTATATAACAAGTGTCAGCAATGAAATAAGTTCTTGTACCGATAAATATGACATCAACCCAGAGATTCAGACTACGATTCTCGTTTAATGCAGTATGAATAAGCTGTCAAATTACTGTGATTTTCGAATAGTTATGTAAAATGTGATAAATAAAATACCTTCCTAATTTTAAAATTTTCATTTTGTAATAAAATAAAAATGAAATAAAAATAAAGTTATATGTAATTCATCATCGTTTGCAAGCAATGTTATGATTATTGTAAGAATAAATAATAATAAACAAATAATAATAATTACAATCTTTATTTCAATTTCATAGTACACAATTACAGATTACAGAATTATAATTATAATACTAGGCACATTTAGAAGGGTACGGAAATAAACAGTGGCAACGTGGCTGGATGACAGTTTACGGAAAAAAAACATACCTCCTCCGTGCGTCAGAGAGCATGGACTATGAGAGTGAGAGAATAGAGAATGCCTTTGTGTTTGCGCATACACTTGTGCAATATAATATCTCCTGCGTAATTGACTAGTCTCTGATGAGATAGGCCGCTGTAACTGACATCGGTTAGGAGACGTTCTTTCAGCCCCGATGATTTCTATTACGAAACTCCATGACGTCCGGCAGCGCGCGCGTTATCGCCAAGTAAAATGACAGCGTTTACACATACTAGCTAGTTTAGAAAAGTTTTTATTAATGTTGCCGGCAATATTTTTTAATTTTACTTTTGTCTATGGTTGAGAAATCTTATCGACCGTAGACATCAATCATTTACAAACGATATTGAACCTCAACAATCGTACAAATAGAGCTTAAATCAGCTATGGTGTGCTGGTACCGTATGGTACCAGCCGGACCTGAAGACAATAATCGTTTACTGGTACCATCTGGTACCATCCGGAACTGAGCGTGTATACACACACAATGTCATCAGACCCCAAACTATACAAAGCTTGTACTATGGCAACCAGACAACTGATAAACATCCTTAAATATTTCTAAATGCATACATATGCATACAAGCGACCCCCTCATGTTTTGTTGTTATTCTGATAGAGAGAGGTTTTATCCTGGGAGAGGATTGAAACACGACCTCCTTAGTAGTCAGGGTCACTAACCATTAGACCAACAGGCCTATGTATAAAAACAATTTGTGGGGAAACTCCTACTTAGTAGTCAGGGTCACTAACCATTAGACCAACAGGCCTATGTATAAAAACAATTTGTGGGGAAACCCGAGCATATCTGGACATTTCCCCTTAGCCGAGGATAAATGTCCAATTATGCAATGAAAAACTTTCCCGCCAGTTGCCTCATTGTTTTGGTTAATGTTGTGAGGTTATCAAGTGTCAACTGAATTAACAGCTCTGGCATAACGTTTTCACCAAATATATTCAAGCGGCTATTTTAGAGGCCAAACAATGGCAGTGCTTAAAAAAGCCGTATCTAATTTGAAAAAGGCATGTAGATATAGATACGTAATAAAAAAACACCGCGTGCAAAAAAAGATGGAAACAAGATCCCCTTAATAATATAAGAATCTCGATGAACTTAATAAAGGGCCTCCGACTATTGCCTTATACTACTCGCAGTTGAGTAAAAAATATATATAATTATCCGTGATAACAACAATTTTAATTTAAATTCATGATTTTAGTACTTCATTTTGGTAATTTTTTTTACAATCAAAACAATCTTTTACGCTGTCGCCTATATTGAATTTGACGTTATTTTTTTGGGTTAAATTACCCTTTTAATATAAAAAATAACGTAAGCACACACACACGCACGCACGCACGCACGCACGCACATATACACACACACACACACACACACACTACATACTCTAGATTTGAGTTATTTAATTTTAATGTGTTCTTCGTAATTGGCGTATTGTTCAGTCTACATTGTAAACAATAAAATTATTGTCAGCTGTGAAGAACCTTTGATGAGATAAAATAAAATAAAAAATAAAATAAAATTAAAAATAAATATGATCGGATCAGATCTATACTAATATTATAAAGCTGAAGAGTTTGTTTGCTCGTTTGTTTGATTGAACGCGATAATCTCAGGAACTACTGGTTCGAATTAATAATTCTTTTAATGTTGGATAGCTCATTTATCAAGGAAGGCTGTAGGCTATATAACATAGACGACCAATAGGAACGAAGCATCAATGAAAAATGTTGCGAAAACAGAAGAAATCGACGTAGACGAAGTTAAGTGGGTCAGCAAGTTAAATATAAAATCAAAGCTATGGCATACAGTTGATTTCATATCTAATTAATATAATTAATGGTTAAATACCACGTTACACGGATACAATTAATCCTTTGGGATTAACTGTTATTTGTTTTAACTTTGATTTCATATCTATTTGAATGTGAAGGCATTAAGCTTTTCTGAGTATTAATTAATTTTTAATCTTCAATTTGACAGGTAATGATAATTCTATACCTACGTAGGTATGTGATTCTTAAAGAATTATGAGATTTATTGTACAGGGTGACATTTTAAATGGGCGTCACTGTACAAATTCGAAAACTTAGGTATTTATGTTTCCTGTATAATTTGTTTTTATTAGCTAGAGAAATGTTGTGTCGAAATCATTATGAAAGAAAGACAGAAATTACACATAGGTACATACAAAAATGACTAGAAAGATGTTAAAGAAGAATAAGTCATTAATTCATGAAGAAATCCATCAAAACTGACACCTAGGTGTATTTATTTACCTAATTTTGTATTCAGGACTTACTATAAACCTTTGGTTTACTAAATTGTTATACTATAGATGCAAATATAACATAATATTTATCAAAAGCTTTTTTAGTTACATTTTAAACATTATACCTAGATAAAAACATATTGTACCTACCGAGTTCATTCTTTACGGTAAAGACATAGATTCCAACATATATAGACGATAAAGTATTTAAAAACGTAATCTAAAATATTTAATCTATTGTTAAACTCCCCATTTATTTTAAATTTTTAACGTACACACAACGTACGTAACGTACAACACAATTTCTATTTCAAGGGATTTTGTTGACTTAATTAAAGACGATAAATGCATACGTATTCTGTTCAACGCCTTTACAAATTACGCTCATGGATTCACATGAACGGTTTGTGAACAACTCGCGTGTTTAACTCAACTCATCAACTTCAATTAATTTGAACAATTTTCGCACCTTTTTTGATCATTATACATTTTAATGAAACTCAATGAACCAGTGTAATCGTTCATTATAACCGTGCTTATTATTAAAAATGTATATTTTATACCACAAAGATATATAAAAATTATAATGTATACTATTTAGTTTTGCAAACACAATACTTTAATAGGTGTTAAAGTATGCACAAGATCTGTTCGACCCAATTATAATGATACGTGAACACAAAACTCTATAGGTAACTGTAGATCTTAAAATAAATAATAATTATATCAATAGAATAAATTATTATATATTTTTAAAATATTAATTAATTATTATATATTTTTTTACTTAATAAGATCAATAGAATAATTTATTATATATTTTTTAATTTGTTGTACGGTTTAATTTGCCATGTAAATAAAAACGTACTTCTACCAAGGCGCCATTCGTAGCAACATGTGACTGATGATGCTTTTGATCGATTTATATAATAACAATTAATATGATTAATACAATCATTTTTATTTTTATACTTAGTTATGTTATTATTATATACTTACTTATACTAAATTTAGTTATGAGTATTAAATCATGTTTATTTTTATAAGCATCTACCTATGCTTAATTTAATTAATTTACTGCCTGGATGACCGAGCTTCGCTCGATATTTTTTTTAAACGACGTATTCAAAAAATGAAACCTAGCTAGTACTTCATTTGTCATAAAAAAAAAAATACGAAGGATCAGATATTTTTAACACTGATATGAATTTATAGAAAAAAGTATAAAATTATTATATTTTATATTTATTAATGACTTAGCAAAGCAAAAAATAAATTAAAAGATATTAGGTATAATGTTTTCTCATTTATTGTCTTAGATTAACATTAGCTATGTATATTTAATACTTACATAGCCATTGTATGTTCCTATACCACTTAACGGTATTCTTAAAGTGTGCCACCCTTCTACAAAACCAGCTCCTAGAGGTGAATTCCCAGCCGTACCTACCACCCCATGATTACCACCAATAACTTCTTGGTTTACTATCACTGTTATCTGATCACTGTTACTCGCCGTCTCCATAAAAATTGTCACTTCAACTGTACCACCAGCGGTAATACGAAACAAAAACGATGACACACAACTCAAAACACTTTGGGGTGATATAAATTTAGTGCTTGCTTCGTGTTGGCCGGTAACCGAAGTATCATCGTAATAAAAAATGTTCCATCCATTTGGGTTACCAACGCAGACCCCAAATTCATTTGTAAATAAATCATCAAAATCATCCTCAAAACCGTATCTAACACAATTTTCACCAAAAGCATACGACTCCAAGATCAACAGAATTAACAATGTACGTATCATTTATTTATGTTGGTCCCACAGAATAGATTTTAACATGTATGCATGCCAATAGACATGAAATCTCTATAAATTAAGTTTGTGTAATAATCAAGTTATATCTTAATTATTCACTATGACGGATAAGATAAACTTCTATGTAAACGAGAATATAATCAATAGATAGTAGTTTTTGAGGGTGATATAAAACGTGTCGTCTTAGTTAATAAGAGTTAGTCACAACTGTGCTTTGTAATTTATATTACATTATTTTATTGTGGCCGATTAATTCAGGATTAACCCGAGTTTCGGAGAAAAATGAAGTTAGTCAAACTTAAAAAAATATATCCATTATAAGTACGAAATTAATAATCTACCTAATCTAAAATATTTAATTTTATACTTATCTTAATTATGTATTTAATGATTAATGTAAAAAATATTTTTTCTTTTCATTTTTCTCTTTATTCGGGAAATTTTGCATTGGTTAATTATTAATTTCGGCTGTATATCAGATGCTTCACTTGAAATAATTTTCATTTTTCTGTCGCTTTTTATTCACAAAAAATTACATAACAATTGCTGCGTTTTCGTTTTTCGAACACGCTGAGCTTATATAAATGTTTATCTTAATTATCATCACTAGCTTCTCCCCGCGTCGTCACCCGCGTTCAGTTGCTTTAAATAAAATAACCAGGAACAATTTGGATAGATGAAGTAAAATAGGGCTTTTACACCTATTTGCCTTCATTCATTCAATTTGTTTTGGAATTTAAATATCCTATATATATTTTTCCCATTTTTTCTCTTTTCGAAAGAGAAAAAAAGCTAGTACTAAAACAAAAATTAGACGTTTATGTTTACTTTAGGGAATTGCTAGTTCTTTACAAAGCTTTTCACAATTTCAAGTTTACCATACACATAATATACAAAGATTTGTGAAATAACTTAACTGAAAATAGACCAGTTGGGCAAAAAAAATTAGATCAAACATTAATGGAAATTCTTCTGCCATTGTTACTAACACAAACTGGCTAAGTGTTATACATAATATTTGAAACGGTCTAAATGTGGCCTAATTTTCGCATAATGCCTCGATCAAGACAAGAAATTAAGTCGAGTGTGAAATAATCACGTCAGACAATAGTCATATTGCGTTTTATTAAATGACCTAGCATTTGTTATCGCAACTCATTTTTCGATTTTAACAATAGGGTAAATTAAACTCGGATAGATGCCACAGTGGGATAGGTGCTCCAGTTTTAAATACACCATGTTAGGGATGTTGGTGGTGAAAGAGCTTTACTATAATAATAGATAATAATATCTTGGGACAACTCACACAACGCTATCTGATCCCAAACTAAGCAGAGCTTGTACTATGGAAACCCGAACTAATAAACATACTTATATATTTCTAAATACATACATATTACCTATAGATAAATTACACCCAGACACAGAATAAACCATCGTGCTCATCACACAAAGTTTTATCCTGGGTGGGGATCGAACCCACGACCTCTTGCGTAGCAGTCGGATACACTCCCACCGCGCCACGGAGGCAGTCAAACTATGGTTAGAAGTATTCCTCTTGCAGATCTTATTGCCTTGTAAACTATAAAATAAAGTTTAAAAAACCGTAACCCGACTAAGACATAATACATTACATTGCATGGTTTCATACCGTACTCTGGTTTTCATCCGCTGCACTCCCTTATACGAATCTACATGAAATTAATGGAAAGTAATGAAAAATCTATTTACGTTACACACTGCACACTACTGCTGTGGATCCTCACTCTTGCATACATCACACATTTACACTACACACTGTTACTGCTTCTTGATAATAGGTACTTACCTACATGGTCTTCAGATGGGTTTACAACATTTGTGTGGGTTTTTATTTTATTTATTTTATTTTTTATTGTGTTATTTAAAAAAAAAAGTGTTTTAAAAACAAAACATAAAGTAGTCACTTAAGGGCCTAGTTGAAAATTAGCGCCAGGCGTTAGCCTGGCATATGCTGAACTAGGTCCTATTTTCGATATAATTATCTGTTTAAATATAAGTACGTGTTTTTTTTTATTGTTCTTTGATATTGGTAATGTGTTGTTATTTTAGGTGTGTAAAATTGTATTTTTCATGTCGAAATAAATTATTTCTTCTTCTTCTGATTTAAAAAGTATGAATTAAAATATTATTCTTGGCCGATTTTTGTATCCAGCAAGTATTAGATAGTAATAACAGTCTGGTGTAGTTTTGGACAGCATTCATTCTTTTTGTTTCGAGAGCTTTGAGCTATTTTTATATTAGGCCATATTAATTACCCGAGTATTATAATTGAAAACTATCCTGAATTTCCGATGACTTGTTTATTTAATGTCATATAGATCCATCAAACAAAAACTTCATAATTATTTTGACGTCTCTACTATGTCATTGTACTACTTAACGAAAAGATACGGAGATATTACACAATTATTTAGTTAACGTAAGCTATGCTAACAATGTGTTTTATATCAAATGAATGTGCTAATTAAGCCCTTTCATTTTATACCAAACACATCACATGTAAATACTTTAAAAATAAAACCCTACTAACATGCTTACCACACTTTTTGTGACCATCTTAATAGAAGAAAATGTAGCCTATGTCGCCGCGCTGCTATAACCAATCAATTGACACCTCCAATCGGATAAGTAGATTAGGCGCTACAGTGGAACATACAAACATATATAGACTGTTAAAAACATTACCCTTCCATTTTGGTTTCGCCATAGCCGGGTAATAAAAGTAGGTGCGAGTGTTTTGTCGCCGCCCCGGGTGTCGAAATTATATTGATGAGTAATTTCTACTGCAGATTCTGTAATTTTTTTGTTTCTGTGCATGCATTACAAGTTTTTATTTATTTCGCGAATAAATATGCAAGTAACCGTATCAAAAAGGATTATAGTTAGTACATTAATACCTCAATGTTGTCGCTCTATATACTTAGGCAGATAGTAGCCCTACGGTTTTTTGCTCTTTGCACTAGGGGCAACCATCAGTTTTTTAATAAGCAATGACAGAATTATTGTGTAGGTGTTTTTTCAACCTCATGTGACTATAACTTGTTACCCGATGACCCAAATGGATGGGTAATGTTTCTCGTTCATATGTAAAAGTTAGTAAGTCACCTAAACCTATTTAACTTAAAATTTATGAGAGTCTATTCAAGCAGAATTTACTCAAAACCAGTAATAATTATGTTTACAAAAATAGGCTTATAGTGAAGATGGGAGACCAATGTTTTGATCTGTACATCTATAATCACTTGTCTTGACTGACTGACTGATTCATCAACGCAGAGCCTAAGCCGCTAGGGTTATAAACCTGAAAGTTGGCAGTTGACGCCTTTTATGTTGTATGCATCCACAAAAGAAAGAGTTTTCAAAATTCGTCCCCTAAGGGGGTTAAATAGGGGTTGCAAGTTTGTGTGAAACTCGGTCGCAATATAGTGTGAAACTCCGTCAGTTTTAAAGTTCGTTCTGTCAAATTTTGCATTTGGATTTTTGGTTTAAAACATAGAAAACACATTTCAACGTTTTTGGTAAATCAACCCCTAAGGGGGTAAAATAGGGGTTGCAAGTTTGTATGGAACTCCATTAGTTTTGAAGTTAAGTTAAGTTTTTTTGTCTTTACTATGTCATTGTACTACTTAACGAAAAGATACGGAGATATTACACAATTATTTAGTCAACGTAAGCTATGCTAGCAATGTGTTTTATATCAAATGAATGTGTTAATTAAGCCCTTTCATTTTATACCAAACACATCACATGTAAATACTTTAAAAAATAAAACCCTACTAACATGCTTACCACACTTTTTGTGACCATCTTAATAAAAGAAAATGTAGCCTATGTCACCCGCGCTGCTATAACCAATCAATTGACACCTCCAATCGGATAAGTAGATTAGGCGCTACAGTGGAACATACAAACATATATAGACTGTTAAAAACATTACCCTTCCATTTTGGTTTCGCCATAGCCGGGTAATAAAAGTAGGTGCGAGTGTTTTGTCGCCGCCCCGGGTGTCGAAATTATATTGATGAGTAATTTCTACTGCAGATTCTGTAATTTTTTTGTTTCTGTGCATGCATTACAAGTTTTTATTTATTTCGCGAATAAATATGCAAGTAACCGTATCAAAAAGGATTATAGTTAGTACATTAATACCTCAATGTTGTCGCTCTATATACTTAGGCAGATAGTAGCCCTACGGTTTTTTGCTCTTTGCACTAGGGGCAACCATCAGTTTTTTAATAAGCAATGACAGAATTATTGTGTAGGCGTTTTTTCAACCTCATGTGACTATAACTTGTTACCCGACTGACCCAGATCGATGGGTAATGTTTTTCGTTCATATGTAAAATTTAATAAGTCACCTAAACCTATTTAACTTAATATTTATGAGAGTCTATTCAAGCAGATTTTACTCAAAACCAGTAATAATTATGTTTACAAAAATAGGCTTATACGAGTAGTGAAGATGAGAGACCAATGTTTTGATCTGTACATCTATAATCACTTGTCTTGACTGACTGACTGATTCATCAACGCAGAGCCTAAGCCGCTAGGGTTATAAACCTGAAAGTTGGCAGTTGACGCCTTTTATGTTGTATACATCCACAAAAGAAAGAGTTTTCAAAATTCGTCCCCTAAGGGGGTTAAATAGGGGTTGCAAGTTTGTGTGAAACTCCGTCGCAAGATAGTGTGAAACTCCGTCAGTTTTAAAGTTCGTTCTGTCAAATTTTGCATTTGGATTTTTGGTTTAAAACATAGAAAACACATTTCAACGTTTTTGGTAAATCAACCCCTAAGGGGGTAAAATAGGGATTGCAAGTTTGTATGAAACTCTGTCAGAATTGCACGGGGTAAAATAGGGGTTCCACGTTTATATAGAACTCCGTTAGTTTGAAGTTAGATCTGTGAAATTTCGTATTCAGCTTTTTGACATAAAATTAAGAAACATGTGTTTCAGAGTTTTTGGAAAATCAACCCCTGTCGGGGTAAAATAAGGGTTGCAGGTTTATGTAAAACTCTGTCACAAGATTGTATAAACTTCGGTGGTTTTGAAATTATATAAGGGAAATTTCGTTCTTGGATTTGTGATTTTAGCGTTTTTGGAAAATCAACCCCTGATTAATTAAGGGTATGAAACTACCTGAGTTATGAAGTTAGATCTGTAAAATTATAGATTTAGCTTTATGGTTTTAAATAAGGGAATACACGTGTTTAAGGATTTTTGAAAAATCAACTCCTAAAGGGGTAGACTTGCAACGACTAGTTGCAAGCTTGTATGGAACTCCATTAGTTTTGAAGTTAAGTTTATTCTAACTTCGTTTAGTGACCAAAAACGTTTTCAGGTGTTAGTTTTCCTTCCTTTTACTACTTTTTGCATTGTCTCACTGTCTTTATGATTGTATGTATATTTATTATGTTGTGTGTATATTTATGTATTGTAAGTATATTTATTTGTGAATAAATTCTATTGGCTCAATATTCGATACGGATATAAGGATTATATACCTTTTTTGGGCAAGTTGTCTACTGACATGCACTGTTTTATTGTGATATTGGACGAATGGCGCAAAATATCAGTACTTCGGTGTTTCATTAGTGCGTTAGAAGGAGGGTAGGTAAAGTTTTTCGAATGTTTATAGGTTGCTGACTCAGGTTTTTATTGTATCAGTGGATGTTGATTTATTCAAATCAATATCAGCGGAAGCTGATATTGATTGATAGGTTTTATATGATAATAAAAAATAATTTAAATTAAACATATTCTTCTATAAAAAATATTAACAAATGTAATATGTAACACAGGCTCCGCCTAGTAAGGTTATCATAGGTATGACTTGCTATGTAATTGGGACCTTAAATAAAAAATATATATTATATATTATATTATTATGTACACCCGAGAATAAAGACATTTCACTTCGTAAGTATTAAGACGAAGCTGGATTTTTGCATGATAAGCCTTTTGTTAAGCTTCAGTCGAAAAAATAGCAAAACGGAACCCTTACAGTTTCTTGTCCGTTCGCAGCTTAGGTATATTATATAGTATTGGTATATATAGTAAAATTTAAAGGAAAACCTTCACAATTAAGTAGGCTTTACAAGTTTACGAGTAACTGCTGATCAAATAAGAAGTAACAAAAGAGAACTTAAGAAGTAGCACTTTAAGGTTAGTGTTTATTAAAAAAATATTTTTAATAAATTGATATTTTTATAGACTAGGTTATTGATGTGGAGTTCAGAATTTTCGGCTTACTATATGACACGGCATACTAATACTATAAATGTGAAAGTAACTCTGTCTGTCTGTTAACTTTTCACACTTAAACCGCTGAACCGATTTAGATAAAATTTGGTATGAAGATAGTTTAAGTCCCGGGAAAAGACATAGGATAGTTTTTATCGCGATAACTAACATTCACGCTGGCGGAGCCGCGGGCGAAAGCTAGTATTATATAATTTTCGCTTAAGTACCTATGTTATTGCTTGCACTTCTTTACATAGTAAAATAAAGTCGCTCTCGCTGGCTGTGCGCTTAGATATTTTAAACTTCGACTGATTTTAATGCAGCTTTCAGCCATAGATAGAGTGATTCAAGAGGAAGGTTTATATGTATAATACATACATCATCTCGCGGGAACGGGCTCCACGCATACGAAGTCGCGGGTGTTTGCTAGTCGACTATAAAATCACAGTATATAAAATTTGATCAAAATCGTTATTGCTTTTTCCCAGATAGGTGCAAAGAGGTGAGATTGCATGCTTAAACGTAATTAGATAAGGAGTGCGGCGCGCCGCATTTTTATGCGGTCAACCGTACACCGCGTGCCGCACTCAGGCTAAACGCAGTTAAAGGTCCGTGCGGCCTATTTCTGAACAAGAATATTTTTTTTTGTGTCACATAAAAAATAATCACACCTGATTCAAACTCTTTTGAACAGTGCTAACAATGTCGTCATCAATGACTTGATTTGATTAGGTACTGATAAAGCCATAAAAGTGTAAAAAAGTATTATAATAAAACTAATGACATTATAAAATCAAAATAGTGTCCAATAATAATAAATCGTACATAATGATAAACCATACTTTTATTAGACTGTGTTCTGTGGTGTAGACAATAAAATATAAAAAACAACTTGAGAGGTGTCAAGGGACATCCGGATGGAACGAAGTTCTTATCTTATTTTTTTTTATAATCTTCGCAACACCACACTGTTCAATGTGAAATAGAAAGACGAAACGAAAATAACTTACAAAAAGAAGATTGTATACCGAAGGCTCGAACCCACAACTACACAATTGTCACCAATACTGTGTACCGAATTTATGCGTCTAGACCAAATCGACAGGTGACTTCTTCGTCCAATTAGATGTTCATATCTTACGCGCACGCCGCACGGCTTGTGTGTGTAAAAAAGTGTCGTTACAACTTTTCGTGACATTTTTTTCCGTCTAGCAAACACACAACGCGCGTTAAGGAACTTCGTTCCAATAATAAAACTTTTAACAAAAAATGCAAGGCAATATCGGTAATAGTGTTTAGTGCATTTATAATAAACCACTTTAGATAAAAAAGTGTGAATTACACATAATAATTCTAGGTTATTCATAAAAGTTCAATGTTTGATCATAACGCTAAACAATCTCGTAATTTTATTATGTAGATTCGGCCACATCGTATACAGGATGTCCCACGGATATGACTGACACACGGAGGGAAATTACCTTAAATATTGTAGATAGAACATTTTACTGAAAGAAGACTTCACTTTAATATTAAAAATAATTAGAACTGCATTCAAAGATTTTTAAATAATTGTCTGAACCGGGAATCGAATCCGTAAAGTATGAAAAAAAGAAACAGCCTGTATTTCTACGATATCAATACAAAGGGCCAATCATTGGGTTTTTTTTAAATAACATATTGATATAATATCACTGTTTGTTGATTTACTAATACTTGAGTGATGAATGTTTGAAATAATACTTCTAAGTTCAGTTTGTAACTTGAAATCATCATAAATAGAAGAAAAAAAAAACACGGTAAAAATACAACAAGAGGGAATAGCGTAATGAGTAACTATACAGATTCTATTTTTTTAAATGTAAAATTTTCACAATCTGTCCCTTGTTTAAGATACTATGTTATTTAGAAAAAAAAAAACGAATGACAGACACTTGGGATTGGTGTTATAAAAATACAGAATGATGTCTTTTTCACACTAGGCGGGTTCGATTTCCGGTTCAGACAGGCGATTATTTATTTAATGAATTATTTTTAAGATTAAAATGAAGTTATGATTGTAATAGTTACATTTTAGTATTATTTATATAAACACAAATATTCATATATTATTTACTAGCTAACCCACGCAACTTCGTATGCGTCAATTTTCCCCGTTTTTGTAACATTTCTCATTGCTGCTCCGCTCCTATTAATCGTAGCGTGATGTTATATAGCCTATAGCCTTCCTCTATAAATGGGCTATCCAACAGAAAGAAAAAATATTTTTTCAATTCTGACTACATCCTGAGATTGACGCGTTGAAACAAACAAATTCTTCAGCTTTATAATATTAGTATAGATTGTACATGTGGCATGACATTTATGTAAAAAGTAAAACTCCGTACTAAAGTTAATTAAAAAAAACTGGTTAAAAGCATGTCGGACCATGCTCAGTGTAGGGTTCCGCAGCCTTGAATAATTGATTTGAAAAACGCCGCCCTTTTCTTGAGAAACGCAGTATTTTGGCAATAACTCAATGACGATATTTCCGATCAAGTTCGGAATAATTTAAGTTTAAAGTTTATTAATTAAGCGCTACCTTTTTGTTTTTTAAGCTATTGCATAGCTTCTATCGCGGGCCTTGAGCGCGGGGACCGAATCCAGAAATTCCGTAACGAAAAAACCTCACGCTCCCCACTCCGACGGGAACAGCGGTGACACTTTTTAGTTTTGCCATCTATCGATGAATAGCAGAACTTTTAATTATTTTTTTTTTAATTTAAAAAGAAAAAAAAAACATTTTATTATAAAAAAAATGTTTAAATTTTTTTTTTATGATTTAAAAAACAAAAAAAAAGAAAAAAATTAAAAACATTGTTTTTTTTATAATTCAAAATAAAAAAAAACATTTTTTTTTTTTTAATTGCTTAAGTTGATAAAAATGCTATGCAATAGCTTTACCGCAGCAGTCCCCGAGTGCCACACGTTTTTTTTTTCATTTCTTTGGTCACATGGTTCAAAAGATCCCTTATCTTTTGAATCGTGTGGGGGGACACAATTTATGCAACTTTTGGAGCGATTATTTCCAAAAATATTAACTCAATCAAAAAAGTTTATAAGAAACTTTTTTTTTTGAAAGACCTATCGAATGATGATTTTGATGTTTGGTGAATTTTTTTTTTGCCTTCTATTCTTTGTATAGAGTCCCCCCCTAAAAATATTATTTTTTTATTATTTAGCTATCAAACTAAGTAGCGGTTATTACAAGACATTTTCAGTAATTTTGATCAATATTCATTGAGTAGGTTTTGAGTAAAATGCTTATGAAATACGGACAGCAGGCAGACAGACGGACATGACGAAACTATAAGGGTTTCGTTTTTGCTACATTGGTTACGGAACCCTTATAAAATGCATTATGCTCTAATGAGCATAATGCATTTTATTAGGGTACTAAGGGCAACAATTCATTCTAAAATTCCTATTAATAGGTACACTATTAGTGTAACTATTATATGAGATTAGTGTGGTACCGGCTTAAGAATAGTACCACCCCATCTCTTCCCGTGGGTGTCGTCAAGGCGACTAAGGGATTTCACATCGGAGGACGGGCAGCAGCGTCCTCTGCGTACTTAAAGCCTTACTGCGATCGCCAACCCGCTCGCCAAACGTGGCGATTATGGCAATTACCCCCAGGATCTACATACCAGTAGGTTCTACTGGGGAGACTCGTGCCCAGCAGTGGGCCATCATAAGGGTTGATATGAGATTAGTGTAACATAACATAGAGATCGGTTAATCGGATGCATATGTACCTAAAGTAAATTTTCGGCTAATACATATATTGTGGAAGCGGCTTCTAAGAATATTTTTTTAAGTGTGTAGGTGTGTAGGGTGTGAAGGAAAGGCTAGTGTGGTAAATAAAAAAAAAAATTAAATGACTGTTTATTTGTAAGTTAAGGATACGTTACAAAATATTTATTTATTTTGTACGTACAGAAAATACATAAGAAACCGGGCAAGAGCATGTCGGAACATGCTCAGTTTAGGGTTCCGCAGCCGTTATTACAAATAAATACACTAAATATTATATAAAAAAAACGGATTTGAATAATTGCACCAGAAAAAGAGCGTATGTTCATGGCACTTACGTCCTTTTGTTGAGAAACACATCCGATCAAGTCGAAAATAATTTTAGTTTAAAGAATATCATGACATTTAGACTGACATATAGACAGACAGACGGACATGACGAATCTCTAAGGGTTCCATTTTTGGCATTTTCAACCCTAAAAAAAGAAATGAAAGATAGTAAAGGTTTTGTCGATAAATAAGCGATTTCCATAATAGTCAACACCTGAATTATAGATAAATATGCTACTGATTATCCGATCTCTAACATAACACTAACGAATAAAATTTCTAAACTCTACTTGTGAATGGTGTTTTTAGTACTGGTTAAACAAAGTGTAAATTACACCAGAGGGGGAAAATCCCCATACTCTTGTCTCTATTTTATTTTTATTTTATTGTATCACCAAATATCTGCTGGTGTCTAATGCCTATTGCAGATTTTTTTTAAAATGATCTCATCACCAAATAATAAATTTCTACTTTGAAATGCTTTCGACATTTATGCAAATATATTTCGCTTAGGTTATGTTTTGGTTCATGTTTACAATTTTTGCTCAGTGTTATCGGTTCTTCTCTCCATTTGATGCATGTGAGTTACTTACGTGAAAAGAATATTTTTAGAACATATTGAAGTATGATACCTATTTCATTTCTTAAACATTTAGATGATGGGAATTAGTAATATCAGTGCGCATCCCATTCGTTTTTGAAGAAAATGTTACATTTTCACTCATATAAGTCTTTCATAAAGGACAATAAAAACCAAACAAAAAAAAAACACGAAAACGTCACCGATAGTACATCTTTATCTTTAATCAAGAGAATTAATACATATTGTACTTTTTATTAAGTTAGACCCGGTAAACAAATGCAATCCGATCCGAAGCGACAATTCGTATACTGTAATGCCAATTTTTGATTTCTTCGAATTTTCAGCGGTTCAACCAAACGGCACCAGTCCAGCCGTTTTCGAGAATAACCAATAGCAATTGGTTTTATTTATAAAATATATTAGATATTTTGAACAACAAACATTTCAAAGTCATTAGATCGTTTTTCTATGTATGACTTGGTCAACGGGAATCATTAGTTACGACAAATGTAACATTTATTCATGCACAAATTTGATTTTATTAATATAAGGTCGGGGCAAAAGTATTTTCGTATTTTTCATACAAAGAAAAAAAATCTATTTAGGTATAATTTTTTATTTATTTATAATATGTATGTGCTGTTTTGATCGATGGGATCATGGTACTAACCATGATCCCAATGGTGTAAAAAAATTAAGATTTTTATCAAAAAAACCTGACAGGTAGTTTTCACAGTATTCTTTAGAGGTTAACTTTATGCTTTCTAAAGAGTTCTGAAGTGATCAAAACAGGTGGAAATCTGATGGATCAAGATCAGGGCTATACGGAGGATGCATCAACACATACCAGCCAAGCTCTCTCAATTTTTGCTGAGTGTGGTCTGGCGTTGTCATGATGGAACACCACGCACTTCCTGTTCACCAGGTTTTCTCAATGGCTTCTTTTAACCTCATCAGTGGCTGACAGTAGAGGTAGTTACCCGATAGTTTTACCCGGCGGCAAGAGCTCAAAGGGGACGATTCCTTTCCAATCCCACGATACACACAGCACACTTAGTTTCGAGACAGGCCGGGCTTTGCCACGGTCTGTGGGGCTGGTCCATGCTTCACCCATTTTTCATCACCCGTAATCAACCGTTAAGAAATGGGTTGGAATTGTTCCGTTTCAACAAAGAATTGCAAATGGCAACACATTGCATTAAGTTTCTCTCAGTGAGATCATTTGGTACCCAAACATCAAGTTTTTTCTTGTACCTAGACTTTTGTAAAGTGACGTAAAACTATTTTGTGATCAACATCCAGTTCTTCAGCAATATTGTAACTACTAATATGTCGATGTTGCTCCACTTTTTCAACGATGGCACTGATTTTATCCGTGACAGAGAGAGCCTCATCCTTCAGATTAAAATTTCGAGACTTGAAATGCTTGAACCACGTTTGTGCTAGGTACTCTGATTGATACCGCATTAGGACCGTAAATAGCAAACACTTTATTCGCGGCGTTCGATGCATTTTTACCTTTTTTGTAATGAAACTCTAAAAAGTACCGAATTTATTCGTCACAAACGTTCATTTTGCATGCTTGAAAAACAATTGAAAAATGGCGAGAACAATTTTTTTTAAATTTATTGCATCTTCAGAATGTCAACATTTAATGTTATTAAAACCAGCCAGTAACATTTAGTACAACCAAAGAGGTTTGATTACTAACAATACATTCAAAATACGAAAATACTTTTGCCCCTACATATTATGATGACAATAAAAATAAGGTTCTGTGACAATTAATTAGTATGATATTTATCATATAAGGTTGTAAAATTTAAAATTACAGACAAACTCATTACATGTACAGTGTAAAGTACTTACGTAACCGTCGAATGATCCTATTCCAGATACTGGAATTTTAACTGAATTCCATCCACGAACAAACAGAGCCGTGTTTGGTGTATATGTTAACATACCCACTATTCTATCATCATCACCAATAACTATCTGATTTACAAGCACTGAAATTGCGTCACTGGTACCAGGCGCTGGGTCCATATAAAGATTAATTTCTACTGATCCACCAGCAGTTAAAGGGAACTCAAATGAATTTACGCAACTGGTACTATCTCGCGGTGAGATGAACTGTGAACTACTTTCATGTTGACCTGTGAGACCTATATCGTCATAAAAGCCAAGAGTCCATCCTGGCATTGTACCGCAATTGCCGGAATGTTCAGTAAATGATTCGTCATAATCCTCTTCAAAATTGAAAGTTACGCACTCATCACTATCACTAATAACGTTTGCCCCTAAGGTCAACAATATTACAAGTGTTTGAATCATTTCAAACATGTAATTTGAATAACGTTGATACAAAATGAATGCGCATTGCCAAGGAGACTTTATTAAATGAAGCTTTGCCTAATTTGACTTGTGATAAGTGAAATACCTAAGTTCCTTAATCGTTACTAATTATTACCTGTGTGTTTATCTGTGTCGAAGATTTATAATATTAATAACAAGAGATTGATTTTATTGTAAGTAAACTGATTGAGTCTGGTTATTGCGGGCTTTGTTTTTATCCGACTGTAAGGAAGGGTTATGTTTTTCTATTGAAATCATTAATCGATCGAGGGGAATCACGGTTTTCCTTCTTCTGTACTTATTTTATACAGGCAGGTATTTGTTATTATTATAATTATTTTTTTTCATTTCGTTTAAAAATGCTGTCAGCTCTGGTGACTTTTTTGTCATCAGCTCTTGGATTTTTGACATTGCTTGTATGTCAAGTTTTTAAAACACAATTATCGAAATAGACAAACAAACATGTCTCCCTGATTGATATTATACATGTACGCAATGTAATTACATGTACACAATCGATCAGTTCTTTTTATCTAGCCGATGTATCTACATGTTGGCGCCAACCGGTTTTGTACATTTATGAATGTACATTTATTGTTGATATAGTTTTATTGGTTCCGTATCCGGAGAGGTGTTTCATCCTATTATTGTTGTAATATTGTTGGTTGTATTTGGTGTGGTATTAATATTGTCGTTTTTTAGTGCAAAATTAAGTAAATACTGCCATCTTAAGTAATTCTCTGTCATCCATCTTGGACAACATCTTTCCGTGCGTTAGTTATATATAAATTACACCAAAAAACTGATTAAATATTTATAGTCTCGTATAAAGATTTATCCTCAGTTGGAATCGAACTTACGACCTCTGACATATCAATCAAGGTCAGTTACCATTAGACTAATTAAAACTAGTTAATTCAATGCATATATTGCTTTTGATATATCCCTTAAGTATATTCTTTAATATGTCTATAAGTCTCTAATTTTAGCATTCCAATTAAACGTAACTGATTTCTTGAAGTATCAATAACATAGAATTGTCTGTACTTATTCAATTAAAATTTAGAACCTTACATTATTTACAATTAACTATTTTTTACTGGTTATGTGGTTACTTAGATATTTACAAAATAAATAAAAACTTACGATCTAAGAACTATCTACATATAGTAATAACACAGAATATTAGTCTCGAAAATAGATATAGCAATTTAAAAAAATATATATTACACCTACACTTGTTTATGGGAATTTTTTTATAGGTGCTTGAAAAGTTAAAATAAAATACATCAAAATATAGTTTGGTTTACAACTACTATTTTTTAAGGCAACTTCTTAGGGTTTTGATAGCAAATATTGTAGGCCTTCAATTTGACTGCCTCTGTGGCGCGGTGGGAGTGTGTCCGACTGCTACGCAAGAGGTCGTGGGTCCGATCCCCACCCAGGATAAAACTTTGTGTGATGAGCACGATGGTTTATTCAGTGTCTGGGTGTTATTTATGTAAAATATGTATGTATTTAGAAATATATAAGTATGTTTATCAGTTGTCTGGTTTCCATAGTACAAGTTCTGCTTAGTTTGGGATCAGATAGCGTTGTGTATGTTGTCCCAAGATATTACAAGACATTATATATTATATGCATGTAGCCCAAGACGCGGCCACGCCAACAGCAGTGTCAAAGACTACTTTCTAGTAAGCCTACTAGCAATGTGAGTTGCATATTATTAGCTATCATTAACCCCATTAGCTAATCTAAATAAATTACTTATGTTAAACGTTATTACTAGTTGTTCCAAGACATAGACGATATTAAGGTGTTTGACCATTGTCTATTTCAATGTGTCTATGAAATAGACAATCTTCCTGGAATATCTTAATTAAATTAGGTGCAGTTAATTAAGTAATTAAGATTTAATCGTATACCTCATTAATTTGTTATTAATCAATGATTTCCCTATTCAATGACAGTGATTTCGATCAATAATCTGTTATCTTCATATATATACTTATTTCGAGAAAACAATTGTTGTTACCGACAAAGCTGCCGACATGGAAGGATCTAAGTTAATTAAAACTCAGGTCAAAATAGCGAAAGACGGACTAATTACTTTTGACAAAAGTCTATGGTGTACCTAGCGGAATGAGAATTATATATTAATATCCTGACGTAGTTATTGGAAGACATACTGGGATACGATTGCCAAGTGAGTGAAATTTGAGATACCCATGTACTTACAGCAGGGAAATCAGACACAGAGGCGTAAGCAATTATAGTGATGACCATGGGCACTATTGACGATTGCTTACTATGCACTAGTCAATTTTAAGAAACTGAAGCCAATGAATCAATGACACTCTTGTCGCTTAGTAGAAAAAAGGAAAATGAAGAAAGGAATAAAGGAGATATACATAAAGGAGAAAGATACATAAAGTGATAGTGAAATAGTTTAACAAAATATCTTCACTTTTTACGTAAGGATTTGTACTGTTGGCAATAAGATAAATCTAATTAAATAAGTAATTAAATAAGAGAATGAGAAATAGATCAAGCGATACCTACTTATAAAAATGCCTTAATCTTTTAATTCTTATAGTATCAACTTTTCTCAATTATGAATCAACTAGCTGTTCCCCGCGGTGTTACCCGCGGTTTATTAGCCTATGTGTTAATCCAGGGTGTCAGCTAACTCCATATCAAATTTTATTAAAATTGCTCCAGCCGTTTAGACGTGAAGAAATAACAAACATACACAGTCACATACTAACAAACTTTCGCCTTTATAATTTTAGTGTGATAACTTACTCCGAGTAAGAGCTCGTGGTAACTACTAGCCTTACATAAGAACCCTAGGTTCTTGTTTATTTCTTTTTCGTTTACGCAGCTTCTGAATTTTTATTTCAATAATAACTAGTCTTGAATATTATTCACCATACTTATTAACTATACCTATTTTGTGGACATCAAACTCATTTAATTCTTAGTTATTGTAATGCGAAGAATGTTTTCTTCGTTTCTTGATTGCCTTGTCGTTACAAGACAATGAAAGCACCGGGCATTTGTTTTATTGTCAAAGGTTATTTAGTAACTTTATTTATGGTAAGGTACTGCCACTATTATGAAATATTATAAATTGAAAAAAATAAATTATAAAAATAAAAAAACCCGCCTGCGCAAAAAAGATGGAAACAAGATCCCCTGCATAATTAATATACAATTTCATGCAGTCGGAGGCATTTTACTAAGTTCATCGAGATTCATTAATGCCTCCGACTGCATGAAATTGTTTATTTATGTAGGGGATCTTGTTTCCATCTTTTTTGTGCAGGCGGGTTTTTTTATTTTTATAATTATTTTTTATTTAATACTTTTTAGTAGTTGTAGGATGTAACCGATGTAGCAACTTACTTTTGTAACAGCTATTGTGAAGTATTGAAAATTGAAAAAACAATGGTTGCTAACTAACTTTTTTAGTATTACAGTCATAATCATGTTGTACCTTTTTGAAATGCTTAAGATGAGCTTTTTAATTTGATACCCATATTGCAGTATTCGAAACAACTTTTTTTTTCACACCTCTTTATTTTGACATCTCATAGCCGCCATGTTTGTTTTTTAAAAACGTCACCTATCTAAGAACACTTGGGTGATTAATGGCCGGTCTCAATAATCTAACTATCGATGGATTTGGCAACTAGAGGTATATATTTGACATAAGCTCCATACAAAATATGTCAAAATTCTACCTCTAGTAGCCAAATCCATCGATAGGTAGATTACTGAGACCGGCCGTAAGACGAATCTAACGACGTGCGAATTGTATAAATCCGTTCAGTCGATTGTGAGATATCAGGTAATAAAGAATATTACATACATACATACATACAAGATATGCGCGAAAAACATAACCCTTCTTTACAGTCGGGTAAAAAAAAATAAGTACCTATACAATATTACGATATTTAAGTTGAGTTATAATCGTTGTCATCTAGTCACTCAGTCAGATCTGTATATTTAACTTTAATGTATTTAAAATTGTTTCTTGACTTAAAAATCAAAATAAAAAACAATGTTTACTTTGGAAGCAAAATACTACACTTGTAAAAAAGATGATTCTATCATATAGGTAATGCCTGTTCGCAAGGAATATGTGATATATATATATATATATATGAGTCATATCATTAATTATATAAAACTTAATTATTTTTAGGGACATTGATATTAACCAAATAACAGATATAATTCTGAGTGAAATATTGTATAACTTTGGGTTCGATTCCCACCCAGGATAAAACTTTGTGTGATGAGCACGATGGTTTATTCTGTGTCTGGGTGTTATTTATCTATAATATGTATGTATGTATGTATTTAAAAATATATAAGTATGTTTATCGGTTGTTTGGTTTAAATTAATTGTACAAGCTCTGCTTAGTTTGGGATCAGATATAGCTTTGTGTGAGTTGTCCCAAGATATTATTATTAAGATATTATTAAAATTAAATTAACCAAATTTTGTTTAACGAGTGTCGTTGACATCATCAGTATTATCTTCATTTTCATCATTACCACATCATCACCATCTCCATTAAAAAATACTCTCTTCCTTCCACTAAAGTAACCACTGTTAAATATATAAACCAATATGCAGTGTATATTGGTAAGGTTAATCGTTTGTTTATTATTTTATCTTTGTCAACAGAATTTGCTACGGCTGCGGTGCCGCGCAATCTTGGAAATGATCAGAATAGGATAAAGATAATAAGATAAGAGATTCTGTAAGTATTTCCAAGATAGGTCTAAATTAGTTTATTTTAGCTTTATTTATAGTTATACTAATTTTATACAATAAAATCTGATATCTTGGGACAACTCACACAACTGATCCCAAACTAAGCAGAGCTTGTACTATGGACACCAGACAACTGATAAACATACTTATATATTTCTAAATACATACATATTATAGATAAATAACAACCCAGACACAGAATAAACCATCGTGCTCATCACACAAAGTTTTATCCTGGGTGGGGATCGAACCCACGACCTCTTGCGTAGCAGTCGGATACACTCCTACCGCGCCACAGAGGCAGTAAAATAGACCTACATTTACAATTTTATTGATTAAATATATTTAGATCAGGAGTTGAAATAAGTAACTATACTCTATAGGCAATATGCATTATATAGTAGTTACAAGTTATATTATATAGTATTTAGAAATATATGAGTATGTTTATCAGTTGTCTGGTTGCCATAGTACAAGCTCTGCTTATTTTGGGATCAGATGACGTTGTGTCATCTCTCTTAAGATAATATTATTATAACTAGGTTTTTTAATTATTTTTTTGTCTTTTATTGGGACAAAAATCAGTTACACGTTTTGTGCAGTAATACTTATACTAAACAAAATTAATTAAACATGCAACCTACAACAATGTCTACAGAATTAACCTTAACAAATAATTTATGATAGTTACATACGCGCTGGTCAGCTACAATTAAACTGAATGAAGTAACTCTTACGAATCGTTAAACTTAATCAAGCACAGGGGACAGCTTAGGTCGTTAATGCACAGCCTTCTAAATCAAGATTCAAAAACAGCAAATACAAGACCAAAAGTTGACGTAGTGGGGCCCGCACACCAGCGTTTGTTCTGCACTTTTGTGTATAGAACAACCGGGGTGCGCGAACCCCACGTACCGTAGTGATTCTAGGTACAATGTAACATAATCCATTAGTAAGGTCTCTTCAGTCAAACTTGTTGTTGCATGTGCCATAGAGCATCATAGTCTTAAGCAACTTACGCCTAGATTCCAAGCTTAATATTTTATACCGTTTTAATAATTGTTGAGAACATTTGTAGCACATATATCTCAAAAACTTTTTTAGAACCATTTCTAGTCTATAAATATATTTCTGATATAAAGGACTCCAAATAGGTACTGCAAACTCATTTTGAGAACGGACTAAGGTCTTATATAGAAACAAAAGTGTGTATGGATGTTTGAAGTCTCTAGAAGATCTAATGAGAAAACCGTACATTTTAAAGGCTTTACTAACGACATTATCTATATGGATATCGAAGTGCAGTTTTGAGTCAAGAGTGACACCAACAACTCGGCCAGAATTCATCTTATTCAAAATAGTGTTATTAAGAGAGTAATTGAAACTATGAATATTTAGGTTACAAGTACAAGATTAATAAATTTTAAGGTCATCAGCATACATTAAGAAACTTGAGTGATAAAAACAAGTGCCAATATCATTTATGAAGAGGGTGAACAAAAGTGGACCTAAAATCCTTGTGGAACACTGGAAGATACTGTAATTGTGTCAGACTTAGTCCCATTCATCACAACTTTCTGTGTTCTTTTATAAATATACGATATGAACCATCGCAATAGGTCACCCCTGATACAATTATACTCCAATTTATCCAATAAGAGTTTATGGTCCACCCTGTCAAACGCTTTTTGGGGGTCCTTGTAGATGGCATCCTATTGGACGCCCCGGTCCATTTTATTAAATAAAAGATTAGTGAATATCATTTAATTAGTGGAAATGGAGCGCCGTTTAACGAATCCGTGCTGTTCTGGTAAAATGAGTTTATGTACACGACTGTTAATAGCATTAAAATGAACGAACGTCTTATGCATAAAGATAAGACGTACGAAAACCTTAAACAGGGTGGACAAGATGAAAATAGGTCTGTAGTTCTCTACATTACTCGCATCCCCCGTTTTTGTAGACTTGTGTAATAAAGGCATGTTTCCATATATCAGGAAAAGTACCTCTGTGGAGGCACATATTGAAAATAATAAACAACGAAGCAGTAAGAGTATTAGCTGAACTTTTATTAAATATAGGTGGTAAACCGCCAGGGCCGGGGAAGGTACAATGTATAAAAAATACAAATAGAGGATGAGTATTCGGAGCAAGTATCAGGCGGGTCCATATGCGATGGGTCTAACCAAGAAGGTTCATAGACTGAGGCAAAGAACTCTGAAAACAAATTGCTAATTTCAGGAGGGCTGTTAGATGATACTTCAGTTTTGTACATAGTAGCAGGAAATCTTGATCTTCTTTTACGTTTTGCAATATATCTCCAAAAATAATTAATGTTTGACGGTGTAATATATAAGTTTAAAAATAGACCTTAAATTTGCTCTAAATTAATTCTATAATATATTTACAAAAATAAATAAAAATAAGGTTAGTAAAAGGATGGCAAAAAACCGTTTAGGCATCAAAGAATTCCTCCCCTTCTATGTCAACAGGTAACATTCCCAGAAGGCTGGCAGCATTGCCACGTTGGGTAAGTTTATTTTTATACTATTGATTTTTATATATATTTTAATATAATTCATTAAATTATAATAATTAGTGTACAACGTCCACGGGGTAGAAATGTTAACTAAATAACTTTTGCTGTAACTATCTTTACCTGAACCCACGTTCAGTTATACCCACTTACTTTTTTATTGAGAAAAAATCAATGAATAAATTAGGTAATAAAATGCATTGACTTTCTATTGATCATTTAAGATGAGATTAGGAGGGGCCATTTTGAAGTCATATCAAAGTCACTGATTTAATGCTAGTTCCTGATAAACTCATGTTTGAATTCCAAAAGTTATTAACCGCCCAATTTTTGGGCTTATTCAAATATTAGATATGAAGTGCATATATTCATAGAATATAATCTTAAGCCTTTATCAATTAAATACTTAGTATTTAGACTTGATTTTATAATCCGATTTGTGTTTGCATATTCGTCATGTTTAAAAACATAGCTTTTAAGCGGTACTTATGATTCATAAAAAAATCTTCAACTTTTTAATATCTTAGTAAAATAATGTTACCTTGTTCCAATACTTATACAAATACAACCCGAAAGAACCAAACAGATAGTTCAAATGTTATCTACCGTCTGTAATGTTGACATTTCAATGTATGAGTGGTCTTAAAGCGTGTAAATTGAGTTATGAGATAGTGTGGCTTTGTGATCTTTGTAGTAGTATTTTCTAAATTACATTTCGTCTTTACTCTCCACTTAGCTCTAATTAATTTGTAATTATTCTGTACATACACTACTTCATCTTTGTTCTTATTATTCACGTCACATTTTTTTTAATCTGGTCCATTTCACAACTTATCCTTTTTTCATAGATAGCTTGTTTTATGCTTCTGCTGCTATTTTAGGTACTGCTAACTCTCCATATTCTTGATCCGAATTCCGATTAATTTCTTAGGCTTTAAGTTTTAGTTTTGATGGACTGTAACAACTGACGTTGTCGTTATAGCCATCAACCGGACCTCTTATCTTGTTTTCTTTGCATTCATTGTCACTGATTACTTCACAGCCATCTTTGATGACCAGTTAGACTATAAATCGTTGATGCAAATATTTAAAAAGTCTAAGTTATAACTTCCATTGCTTGGCGTTTCCACCAGCAATGATTTATATCATCAATAACTACAAGATAGTAGTTACTCTAGGAATGCAATATCTTGCATTCCTAGAGTAACTATTATCTTGTAGGTATTATATTATTGCACTATCGTGTTGAATTAAACATAATGCTCTAGGTAAGATTAGAAAATAATACTTTAAAGTAACCTGGAAAATATTGTCAGTGTTTAAAAAATCGTTTTGAAGAATAATTTTTAAAACACCAACTTTGAAATTCCATTAACCATTTTCAAATTGTTTGATGACGATAATGTTGATAGAACTGGTGTGTTTTGAGGTACAGTAAGGTTCGCTTGCACCAGATTTGCTAGAACTCATCACCAATCATCAGCCTATTATTCATCCTGATGAATACTATGTAAACAAATAAGTATACAATAATAGATAGAGAACACGTGATAAGACGAAAATTTTCAATAATAAAGGATAATTATAATGGCAATTAAAGATTTAGCGTTTAGTTGCTATTACAATATTTTACGGCGCCCTTTCAGTTCGATGTACCTACCTAGATGATGACTGGATGAATTAAGAGAAAAAAAGTAGCAGAACTTTATAAGCCTTAGGTATTAACATAAGATAATAATAGTTGATTGAAATTTGAAAGCTATTTTCAAATTTTTACTACAAGAAAAATAGGTTGTTTATTGTTATATGCACGTTGCGTTAGCTTGTATTTAATATTAAATTTACTTCATACCTAATGTGGTTATTGCGTTTATGAAATGTTTACTCTCTAAACTAAAAATCAACAAATTCTTATCAAAACCACAACTTAATCACGCGATCATGTTGCCGGCAAACAACGATAAATAAAATATTTATTTTTATTTATTCACTCTGTAGTTGCTGCTAATAAAAACGAACCAAATAAAACACTACGTATAAATTATAATCAAAATACTTACGTAGCCATTCAGTTCTGGTGAGATAGCGAATAGCGTTATCCTCAGGGCGTTCTGACCTTCAACGTAATTTGCAGATGCTGCTGTGTAAGTTATTTGCGCTACAACCGCATCAGGCCCTTCTGAAACGATCTGCATCACCATCACTTGTATTTGATCGCTTGGAGTTTGTGCCTTCATATAGACATTTACTTCCACAACACCTTCAGGAGCCATACTAAATTCATAAGATGATACACAGCTGAAAGTCGTTTGTGGGAAAATGAACATGGAGCTGAGTGCATGGTGGTCGGTTAAACCAATGTCTTCGTATCTCCCTATCTCCCACGAGCCCATATTATTGTTACAAATGAGTCCAAAGTCTTGAGAAAATAAATCATCAAAATCACCATCTTCAAACGTATATATTTCACAGGAAAACGCATGTGACACCATAATTAAAAATACAAAAAGTTTTCGCATCATTTCTGTTCGCGGCGATAAATTGTTTTGAGCATGTGTGAATGCTAATAGTCACAAAATCTCTATATCACTAGCTTGAAACTAATAATCAAATACTTCTATCATAATTATTCATATATCGAGGATAAGATACCATTCACAGTAAGTAAAAGATAATATTTTATAAATCGACGTATAAGTATAAGTGTTTTCTGCGGGTCTGTTTACATCCATGAGAACCTTTTTTTCAAAAATAAATTTTACTCAATTTTCTAATGACCATGGACATTGTTATAGATATTGTACTAATTACGTTAGTCAAGGATTATTAATTATTGTTAGTCAAGGATTTCGCTATCATCCTGATAAGACACTGTAATATTTATTAGAATAATAAAACTAAATTCAGGAAACTAGCATGTTACCTATACTTGTAAAAAAACTTGGGAAAAATCGAGCATGCGATTGTGCCAAGAAATTTCCTGATTTTTTCAATGAATGTATCGGTGCAGTGCCAAGTATCTCATGGACTTACCATGCGTGAATGTGTAATGTGCAAGGGACAGACATGGAGTACATAGCGAGTATGGAATTAGCACATTGGGATAATATTTCCCTAAATCAAATCATATCTCCTTATTCGTAAATTTAAACTAGTGAATTTATTTTTCATTCCATTTTCAAAATAAAATAGAAGAAGACAAATCGTTGGCGAGTTAAAATGCTGCTATTTTCGGAAAATTAAAAAATAATCTTAAAAAGAGTGCCGTAATCTGACGTAATTGTTAATTACTATATCTGGTAAAGCTGAGTGCATGACTACGATACTAAATTGAAAACACACATTTTAAAATACCTGACTCGCTTAAATAATTATAACCAACAAAATTTAGGCGGTTTATACTACAAAAGGTTTATATTATTTAATCTATTTTTCTATGCAATTTCTATTGTATTAGTGTATATTTGCAAATTATTTGAAAACTAAATCTTAAGAATTATATATAAGGCTACTTACCCACACATTTTTATTATTATTAAGTTTTCAGATTTCCATTCAGTACGCTTTTACATACAAAAACGCAACAACAGACCATCATACACCTGAAATTGGTAGTAATTAGATATATTTCGGGACTTAATCGCGTGAATTATTTAAAGGTACGAACCTTTTATTTACCCGACGTTTCGATCGAATTGCACCGATCGTGGTCACGGGTCGACTCTTTAAGTTCGTATCTTTAAATAATTCAAGCGATTAAGTCCCGAAATATATCTAATATGTATAAACTTACACTTGAGCACAATAACCGTTTTCGTATTAATTGTCATGAAGTAATAAAAAAAATCACAGTTTCTTTGCTTGGCTCCTGTGCAAATGGTGTCAAACAATTAAAAACCGGGCAAGAGCATGTCGGACCATGCTAGTGTAAGGTTCCGCAGCCGTTATTAAAAATAGAGGCACTACTGAAAAAATCTGATTTAGATAATAGCAGCAGCAGAAGAGCGTATGTTCATGGAACTTACGCCCTTTTGTTGAGAAACGCAGTTTTCCAGTAACAACTCATCATCATCATCATCATCATCAGCCTATCGCAGTCCACTGCTGGACATAGGCCTCTCCAATTGCACGCCACTTTGTTCTATCTTCGGCTTCAATAACAACTCAATGAGGGTATATCCGATTATATCGAAAATAATTTTAGTTTAAAGTACCTATTTATTAGGTGCTACCTTTGTGATTTTTGAAGTGAAAAATTCTTTAGCAACGTTGTGCACTTTTTTTGGTATAGTTAAAAAATGTTAAACTCGAGTCAGGATCACGTGACCCTGATCGAAAATTTGTAAGACGGAGGGAGAGCAATGCAAAAATGGAACAATATCATTACAATACGAAGGTAAATTTCGCCACCATCTACAATGTTATTTTGGCTCAGGTGGGAAATCAGGCGGTCCAGAATCCATAAGATTCGAGTCCGAGAAGCGATTATTTCTTTCCTTTTTTTATTTTATTTCATTTTTGATTTGTGATTTATTATTTCATATTATTTATTATTATGTCAGTAAGATCGAAATATATTACTTAAATTTCATCAACATGTAATTTTTTCTAATAGATATTTTTTTGATATTTTTTCGTTGTCAATGTTATTTTTTAAATAGTCATGTTTGTGTATGATAGAGCAATAGATGAAAATTATATTTAACTACATAAATTATAAAAAAAGAAATAAAAAATACCCTAACCATTACAAAACACTGAAAAATGCGCAACGTTAATGTTCAAGTATTCACTTCTGCCGGCACTCCCGTGGTGCAACCCGTTGAACCCTGAGACCAAAGAATATATAAAAATATATTCTTTGGTCTCAGGGTTAAAAAAATAAGGGATAAAGTTGCATAAATTGTGTCCTCCCCCGACACAATTTATGCAACTTTCGGAGCAATTATTTCCAAAAGAATATTCACTTAATCAAAAGGACAGGAAAATTGTTTTTTGACATTTTGGTTACGGAATCCTAAAAAGCTATACGCAGACAGGGACAGAAACATAACAGCTCTCTCATACTACAACATGTGTTTTGTTATATCACTTTATCATGGTATTATTATTTGGATGTCAATTCCAGAGATTCTTACTCCTAGATCGATATCTAGGAGTAGAGTGAAGGTGTGGTTAACCAGTATTTTATTTCATTTTAAATAAAGATGCAAAACACACGATTATTTATAGATGAAATAAAGTCTCCGATCCAGCAAAATAGCATTTGAGATTAAACTGATCTACTTTCATAATTCGTTAAAAATATAGCAACACAGTCTTAGGCTGTGTTTCCACCAGAGATGCTAGCGAGGGATGTGTTTGTAAAGAACTAGCCTGGCTGTAGTGCAGCTTTAGGGGAAAAAATGAATTCATCCATTTACAAATTCGTTGCACTGCATCTATTGTCAATGGAAATGTATTTCATCATAAAGTTATGATCACAATATGGGTTTGGGACATATTTTTAAGGGTGCCAAGAGAAGCAAAAAGACTTCGAAGTAGAGCAAGAAAGCGTTGGAAAGACATGTTTAAAGAAAGATGTAGGCCAGACTGGTGAAGATAAACCCGTGATAGAGAAAACTAAATGAAGCTGGGGGAGGCCTACGCCACGAAGGTGACATCCATTATTATGCATGTGCATGAAATCTTAAAAATAATAGTAAGATATAATTATATATTAATGAAAATATCGAATGTAAAAAAATTGTAATAGTTGAATAAAGGTTAATTTTTTTTTGCAATACATACTTTAAAGCCACGCATGATGTGAAATGTTTACTAACAATCCAAATAGTAGGGTTTTTAAGTCACTGCAATTTTTCGTAAATATATACAAATATTATAAAGCAAAAGAATTTGTTAGTTATATAATATTATTCAATTCAAATCAGTGATGGCTAACTGGCTAACCAGTAGTTACTGGTTTGAATTGAAACAATCTTGAAGTGTAAGAACTATTCTTTAAGCTAAAAGTAAAAACCAGTAACTTGAATTGAAAAAAAAAATAGGTGTTTGTTAGCCCATTTATCGAGGAAGGCTATAGGCTACATAACATCATGCTATAACCAATAGAAAAACGGGCAAAAAATGGGTCAGCTAGTAATATTATAAAGCTTAAGAGTTTATTTGTTTGGTTGAACGTGATAATCTCAGGAACTACCCGTTAATATTGAATAATTATTTTAGTGTTGAATAGCTTATTTATCGAGGAAGGCTGTATGGTAGGTATATAACAACTCACTACGACCAATAGGAGCGGAGCATCAATGAAAAATGTTCCAACAAAAGTTGCACGGGTCAGTTAGTCTATACTATCTATACTAATATTATAAAGTGGAAGGTTTGATTGTTTGGTTGATTGTTTGTTTGCATTGAATAGGCTCCGCAACTATTTGACCTATTTTAAAAATTCTTTCACCATTAGAAAGCTACATTATCGGGTAACATAGGCTATATTATTGTCTTAAAATTTATTATTTACTGTCAAAAAATTAGAGATCCCTACGAAAATTACATTAATGTACTCAAGGTATAAAAAACTACGATATGACACCCGTGCGAAGTCGGGGTACGCAGCTAGTTAAATATAAAATAACAACGATTTTTCGCTCTTTCCTGATAAGGTTTCAAATAACTAACAATTTTTAGTAATTTAATTAAACAAATGACAACCTTAACTTTGACACTTTTGACAGGGGTTGCTAGGCGACAATGTTGGTAAACATTTCACATCCATTTCAGCTTTAGAAGGTATATCTGATGTGTGTCTCTCTTTTTAGTGTGTTAGTATGTGTGGGTAAAATCTGGGAAGCTAAATTAGTACCATTTCCTGACGTTTGATGGGACTCAAATGTTGGACACTTGCATATCTTAGGTAACAATGCAATATTATGGTACTACAGACCTGATCTGATCTATTGGAAGGTGGCCATGGGAACTCCTAAACTAAAAATGAGAAACCTTGCAAGTTTGGGCTCACCTTCGCTTCTAGATGATTTTCAGGGTCTGACGATGGAGCCGGAAGGTGGAACGGTGGTACTCAGCAGTCATGTAATGTACCTACTCCTCTCCCCTCATGTTTAGATTTGATAGACTCGTCTTGACAAATGCTCTGGCTCTTGTATACAGGGTCTGATGATGGAGCCGAAAGGTGGTCTTTGGTACTCAGTAGTCAAGTCAGTCAGTCGGATTCAATGAAAAAAAAATATATTTTAAGTAAAAAGTAAAAAATAAACTAATTGATTAAAATAAATATTTTTTAAAACGACCTTTTATTGAAATGCTCTAAGGAAGAAAATAAACTTTAAATTAAAAAACAATGCTGAGCTGAACATTACACAAAATGCAGAGTAAAGCTGTCGCCCAGGCCTTATGCAGAGTCATAACGGCATAAACAGGTCTTTCTATCTCGAAAATAGACGGTCAATACAAAGGAAAATTAAGTTCAATACAGAGAAAACCTAAAATATTGTAGAAAGAGCATTTTACTTATAATATCACTATTTGTCGATTTACTAATATTTGCGTGATGAATGTTTGAATTAGTACGTTTAAGTTCAGTTTGTAACTTGAAATTATCATAAATAGAAGCAGAAACACTGAAAAAATGCAATAGTAGGGCCGTGATTAACTGTCATAATAAATAAAAAATGTGATGTTTAATGTCATAATAAATAAAAAAATAAAAAAAACCCACGACGGGCGTAAAAACAATTAAACAAAAACATTAAGACGCCCGTGACTTAGGACGTAGGTACTCGTATGTAACCGAATAAAATCCAACCGGGGTCTGCAATTTACTGCCTTGAATTGAACTCAAATATTTTTGTGCATGTGACAGGGCAGCGAATGGCAGACCCCGACAAATTTTGTTCGGTTACTTACCTACCTCCTGTTACTCGGGGGTTTTAAAATTTTAATTAATATCGCCCGTCGTGCGTTTTTTCAAAATTTTAATTTTGTTTTCTATTTGAAACTTTTTAGAGATTTCTTACAAAATATTCTAGGTAGATACTCGTGTTGTTTAAGTAACGGAACTAATGTATAATTCGTTTTGACCGTTTTGGAGAAACAAACGCGTATACTGTAGCGCCCTCTGGCGGTCTGGAACATCAAAACATGCTCGGGAATGAGACTTATACAATGCAAAAAACCGTTTCGAAATCGGCCCAGCTGTTTTCGAGAACAATGGTAACACACACACACACACATACAAACACCTCTTACCCCAAACGCATTTACCGTCTCTTTGGCCATTGCGGGTAAAAATACCTCTTAACCAAAACGCATATACCGTCTCCGTGGCTGTCGTGGGTAAAAATACAGAGTGGTGCATTTCACATTATGCCAGTTCGCTTCCCGATTTAGACAGGCGATTATTCAAAAAACTTAAAATGCAGTTCAATTTATTTGTAATATCTAAATTAGTCTTTTTGCAGTAAAATGTTATTTCTACAATATTTAAGGTACTTTCCTGTATATTGAGATGATATTTAGTAGTAGGTAATTATTTTTTAAAAGGATTCCATTTTCATATTGACTTTAATATAATATCTATATAATATCTTGGGACATCTCACACAACGTCATCTAATCCTAAACTAAGAAAAGCTTGTACCATGGCCACCAGGCAACTGATATACATACTTATTTAAATTACACCCAGACGCAGAATAAACCATCACACAAAGTTTTGTCCTGGGTGCGCGGTCAGGGTCACTTACCACTAGACCAACAAGCCAGTCATAAAATGTGGTTAACAATTTACTTATATTAGACCTAATAAAAGGTCTAATATAAGTAAATTGTTACCATTTTATTTTAATGTAATTTATATTTGAATATGAGCTACTTGGGATAAAAGTAATAAATTACTGAATATATAGCCAGATCAGGTTGCTTCCTTAATTTCGAAGCCACCTGTTAGATATGCTGATAAATCATAATTTTAAATAATTTAGTCAGGTTTGGTCGAGTCATTGTTAGGTCTGTAAAGAACCAGACAGTTACTAAGTTTCTGTTGTTTTTCTGAAGAAATACGCTGGTAATATTAACAATCAAAATATTAAGTACACCAATAAAACGTGATGATTTAAAAAGAAAGAGCTCGATTTCTTGGCAGCATTTTCTCATGTGAGTATCTCAAAATTTTGTCCAAAGCAAATGTTTTAATAATATATTTTAATAAAAATGTTCCAATTTGAACCTACGATTTACCTAAGCCCAAAGTAACGCCATTCACCTTGAAGTAATGATAAAATTCTTCTTCTCTAATATACTTTTTGGCTGGAATTTAACATTAGTTCAATTCCAGTCAAAAAACATACATGATATAAATGAAACAAACAAATTTAAATATTTTTGAACACTAGTGAATCCACCAGGGACATCAGTTTGAGGATCTTGCATTTATATATCTAATCAGTACATTCCCAGAATTGGCCGTTCTCTACCACTTCGCTTTATGTAGTTGATATCATAAACGATATTATCTACTTACAGGCTCGTGTATGGTAGACATTTGGCTACTACCCTATTGCCCCTGCAGACGCTCGGTAGATATTTCCTATCAGTCAGTTCGCCTTCAAAGTTACTTTGGTAACTTTCGAAACTAATGGCGCTTTAAGAAATTGTAATATGTTCCTTTGTGTAATTTGTTTAGTTCGCGCTACCGATGATTTAAATTTAAATTAAAATCTTTCTATATACCACTATTCGTCAAGCTGTTATTTAATGTAAGTTCTATTGTGTTTCTATTTTAAAGTTTTGAGCCCAGGTTTCATCATAAAAAAACGTAGACTTCTTCAGCGGGACCTTCACATTGTTAATTATTGGTAGGAGTAGCCAAAATCAACAATGTAAATTATTCTTATTTTTTTTGTTGATTTCTAATACTTGGGATTTCTATAAACTATTGGTTCCATCGTTTTCAGGATCAGACGGACAGGTCATGCGCCTTATGGTCTACGTCACGCTTGGCCATAGCAGTATCAGTGGCTCCCAAATCCTTGTTTGTCATAAATCTGAATGTCACCGTACCGCGGTCCTCATTTTAGACATTAGCTCGTAAATCTCATTTGCCCAGTAATTAAATTAAACTACAGTGCCCTTCAACCAAAACTCAGTGATGCGTTAACATTACTATTTCAGGGAAGAATAACTGACACAGTTATGGTTCCGATCAATACGTCCTATGGCTTAGAGTCTTCTTATGACATGATAATTGTAATTAATTTTGGATACGTATTGCCTCTGCGCAGGCGAGAAACAGTCTTCAATTTACTTCTTTATTTGATTTCATTAAATGTTTAATAACTCTTCACAACTTCCTTTCTTTTCTTTGCTGTATAACCTCTTCACAAAATCTTCGATGTGCAAGATTCTAAGTCTACTTCCTTGGGGACATTTGATTTACTCTTTGGTGATTTTAATCCTTCGCGAACAAAAGTCTCACGTCTGTTCCTTTATGCCTAATTTTATTGGTGTCAAGGTGCACAATTTGTTAGTAATCTTAGAAAACAAGCTAAATAAAATAAATTATTTTAATTTGGGTAACTGACACTTGATCGATCACGCATTTTATGTATGTATTTAATTTTTATCGTTCTATTTGTCATGGTTCGTGGGAACTGATATTGTAAATTGTTCATTACAAACGCTACTGGCGACGAGATGTCTCGAAAAAAAAACACTTAGCGCTTGATAATGATGACAATGGAGGTCTAAATGTAATAAATCATCATAAAATAACATCAATATATTGATATTAATCTTGCATAAAATTCGGTTGAAAATTAAATCCAATCATGAATCATTACGGCAACACAACCAGGTAAATTTTATACTTTTCCTTGTTCAAGAAAGTTTGACATATGTTGTTTCACTATTGTTAAGTCCTTTGTTTTTTCTAAATTGAACCTGTTTTAAGCCAAGGACAATGTACTAGCAGGTTGGTGGATTCTGCTAAGAAAGTTTTGCCAATCAGTATTTATCTACCGGCCTACTGCTGGGCAAGAAGACACTAATTTTTCGGCCTGCGGTTTACACAACCCGTTTTTTTGGATTTCCAGGTCGTCATGCCCTTTCCGGTTGCTTGGCCTGCCTCTACGATGATGGTGATGCCTTCTGCAAATATGTTCTACTTACGATCGAGCATAGCTGTGAGCTGTCAAACATAAACATCATCAGATATGTTAAAAGGTCATATGATTTAAATTATGGTTAGTATTACTTTATACTTTATACACTATTAAATTTAGCTGACTTAAGCTCATTGCCAATAATAATAGTACCGCTCCGGCTCAGCGCTTAACTTGCTATAAGATTACGACTTTCAATCATTTTTGTTAAAGTACATATTAAAATGAAAGCAGAGTGCCGTGCCGGAGGGGTGCCGATATAATGGCCAATGAGGTTTATGGTTCTGGTTCTGTAATCATAACAATATTTGTTTTAAACCTTAAAGACTACTTTTTTGATAACATATCGCCTAGGTTTGATATAGTAGTAGCTTGTTGTCAGTGCGAGGTTCCATAGACTAATAGGCGGATATAATCGATTCTACCACTAGTAATATAAAACGCAGATATGATAAAAAAAACTACTTTACATAATCTGTTCGTCACTGCCGTCACGTTGTGTCCCGATAAACCATTTTACTACTATTGATAGCTCAGTTAGTCTAATAAGTGTTTATGTATGTTGTTGAAAAAATTCGAGAGTTTTTATTAGGAAATCCTTACCTAAACTCTTTCATCGACGAGGCGATCGAGGTCAGCTGTGAAACGCTTTTAATTTTAATGTTCTCTACATCAATATTTTATTAATTTGTAACATTACTAGCCATAGATGGAGATGAAAAATTCTTAAAATATTTTATTAAAAAAATAGAGTTTTAATGATCATAGTAATATGATATAATAATTATAGTAGTTATTAAAATATATATATTACGGGTCTTAATCGCGTCAGTCTTCCCGTGACCACGGCCGTTGCAATACGGTCGAAACGTCGGGCAATAAACAAGGTATTTTACCTTAAATTATTCACGCGATTAAGACCCGTAATATATATATTTTAATAATGTGTACAAATCGCGAAAGTTTATCAACAATTATAGTAGTGTTATTTAACTATGTGAACACTAAATAATTTTATACTTTTTATCCGACTGCAAGGAAGGCTTAGGTTTTTGCGCGTATCTTGTATGTATATTAATATTATTTATTACCTTATATCTTTCAAACCACTAGACGGATTAATATAAATAAGACGTCGTTAGATTCTCTAGTCTTGACTGCCAAAGTATTCTTAAATAAAAAAATCATTTTTTTTTCAAACGTAACTTTTTTTGAAAAAAAAAACAAACTAGGCGGTGGTGAGATGTCAAAATAAAGAGTTGATATAAGATAATTTAAAAAGTTGATTTAAATACTGCAATAAATTAAAAGGCTCACCGTAAGTATTTCAAAAAGGGGGACATGATTATAGCTGTATTACTAAAAAAGTTAGTTAGCAACCATTCCTTTTTCAATTTACAATACTTGGCAATAGCTGCGTTAAAAGTTAGTTGTTATATACTTCAACCATTAAAAAGGAGTACATAAAGATGGAAACAAGATCCCCTACATATAATAATGTTATGCAGTCGGTGGCACTTTACTAAGTTCATCGAGATTCATAAATGGTTGTGACTTCTTGATATTAAATACGTAAGGGATCTTGTTACCATCTTTTTTGAGAAGGTGGGTTTTTAAAAAACAGAAATTTAAAATCCACCGTATTTTGATTTTTTAAATTTATGTTTTTTTTATATGATAGGGAGGGGGTAAAAATGCAATAGAGAGATTCTAATATTTTGACTGGCCTATTGGTCTAGTTGTTAGTGACCCTGACTACTAAGCCGAAGGTCGTGGGTTCGATGCCCACCCAGGATAAAACTATGTGTGGTGAGCACGATGGTTTATTCTGTGTCTGTATATTATGTATGTATTTAGAAATATTTAAGTAGGTCTATCAGTTGTCTGGTTTCCATAGTACAAGCTCTGCTTAGTTAGGGATCAGTTAGCGTTGTGTGAATTGTCCCAAGATATTATATTATATTAAATAAATATAAGTGTTCATAGTCATTTCAAAATGTGTTAAATATGGTGACTTTACTTACTAGTGGTGTTAATTGCTGCTAATTTCCTATTGTAATGGTTTGAGTTTGATTACAAGTTAAATGGCTCTAATAACGTTTATTTTTTCGTCCCATGTAAAAGGAAAAGACTGTGTCAAATCCTGTTCTCTACATTTTTTAAATTTCTAACAACTGGTTATTGAATCGGTAGAGATAATGATGCAGCGATGATGACACTTGCATATAATGCGTTCACGGAAATGATAAACGAATTATTTTTTGTACCTATCTCTAGAATTTCCCTGTAGATATTTATTATCCGGATATGTTTCATGGATTCGCAGTTTAACCGTCTTAGATCAAGTGCTTACTATAATTTTATATTTTTTGAAACGTTAATTTTAATAAGCAGGTTGAACAATCATCACGCTGTCTACAAATACTAGAGTACTGAGTATCGATTACTAATGTCTGCAGTGGTCAATAGTTTAGATCTCGTTGTTATTATTATAGTTTAATTAATTCGTACTAAACCTATAAATTGGAATACGGCCCGCACTCAAAGATTTTCAAACTTCATGTTTTCGCGAAGTCATGTGGTCAGAACGTTGAACGTTGAATCTTACTAACCATAGGATGCCGACATGTTCTGTGATACAGACCCCTCGTCTGTACTCAAGCTTCATGTTTTCGCAACATCTATGTCACGTTGACAAATTTTGAATGCGTATCTTACTAAACCCCCGTGGGGCGCAGACCTATCGTGTTAGTACTAAATCTTGGTTGTTTTGTGAAATCTATGTATGAGAAAGTAAATATCTGAAGTACTTAATCTTGGAACAAAGGTCATGTAATAAATAAATATATGATACGATTGCTATTCCGTATCAAATTGTGGTTATCATACATCGGGCGCCTATAAATAACATTTATTTACATTGTAAAAGTGTATTGCAATACTACTTCAGCAGGCGGTATTCGAATTATGTAAAACTGAGTTTATTAAACGGTAATTGTAAGTCATCATGGGCGGATGCAAGATTTATTTTGACTGCCTCTGTGGCGCGGTGGGAGTGTATCTGACTGCTACGCAAGAGGTCGTGAAACTGTGTCGTGGTCGTTAAAAATATTTATGTATGTTTATCAGTTCTCCGGTTTCCATAATACAAGCTCTGCTTAGTTTGGGGTCAGATAGCGTTGTGTGAGTTGTCCCAAGATATTATTATTATTATGTTTTCACGAGAGGCAATAATATCAGTCTCAGATCTAACATCCTTACAGAAGGGAGAAGGGTGCATTTAGTTTTCCTGACATTGGCCAAGTGTGTGAATTGCACGCACGAGGGAGATAGGCAGCCCAAATAAATTCGTTCTTGGCAAAGAAATTCAAGACATTCGATACCAAAGCAAGCAAGGGCACATGCCCCTGTGCCCCCCCGTACCCCCGTGCCTCCCCTCCCCTAGATCCGCATATGTAAGTCGTAACTTACTAACACATTGCAATTTTATCTACAAGATAAAATATATAAATGATAAACGTCCCTAATGAGTCTAATGACGTGCGGTGGAGAAAAGTACCGGGTAAACATATGTAGATACCTATATTGTACTGTTTTGCGGTTATACAAAACAGTAAAATATTTATGTATTTATTACGCCGCTACATTTTGTAGTAGACAAAATAAACTTCAATATTTTTTTTGCTAATGTAGGTGTTAAGTTTTACTTTTATAGAATATTGTTTATGTATTAGGTATGTTATTGGATTATGAACAAAGATTGATTTTAAAATAACATTAACTATCTATAAATTGTAAAATTTGTGATGGATGGATGTTTGTTGCATTTTATGCAAAAACAACTTTTATAAAAAAAAGTTAATATTTTCTTAAACTGTTTTTTTTATTAACTAGGTTATTGATATGGAGTTTTCCAACATTTTCTACTCCAAAACGACTACAAATTCACGGCGTATAGCTGCTCCCCGCTTTCTGTCCACGGGGATATAGATTGGAAAATATTATCAAAATCCCTCCATTAGTTTCAGAAAACAAATAAATTAATCTTTCCTCTTTATGATGGGTATCTATATAAAAGGATAGGTTCATATTTTTTTATAAACCTACTGGCTGATAATAATTGTGTGTCTTAGTTGCTTAAATTAATACCGCTTTCTCTAAAATTTCAGGCCTGGATATACATCGACGTCGTCCGGCTTCAAATCTGCTAGTATCTAATGTTTTGTGAAACGTATCTACTGCTATGAGAGTCAAAATAACAGTTACATCTTTTGGTAAGTGTCATATTGAAGCGTTTTTCATAGTAAAATTAAAATCTACTTTTAAATCGTGCCTTAGGATTAGCTTAGGTCTGGTTAACATAGAACCATGCTGCCCTCTCTCTATACGCTGGATAAGCTATCGCCGACAAAAAGAAAATCCATTTAGACATTACGTATGGAATTAAATAGAAGTGTAACAAGGCATAACTGATGATATAAGACTGGCTATGGAAAACAAATAACTGACCATTATGGTTCTTTTGGATTTTAGGAGTGCCTTCAATTCAGTTGACTTTGATCTTCTCATAAGCATCTTTCTTGATTTAATCTTCGCAGACTGTTCGCTATGATGATCATTTCTCAGAAAGGCGAGATTTGACCGCTGGCGTACCCCAAGGTGGCGTTCTCTCTCCTCTCCACTTCTCCGTTATTAGGGTTTCGTACCTCAAAAGGAAAAAACTGAACCCTTATAGGTCTGTCTGTCTGTCACAGCCAATTTGCAACGAATCTACTGTTTAAATTTGGTACACATATGTGTTTATGTGACCCAAACACGGACGCATAACGTAACTAAAAAGAAATTTGGAACTTGAGAGCCGATTTTTGGGGGGCAAACTAGGAAATTTAAAAGTAAAGTTTCTCAAACTATATCGTGTAACATACCAAATGAAAGGGCTTGTTGTAAGGATGTCTTATATATTAATATTATAATTTTAAAATAATTTGTTTAAAAGTTTTTTTAAAAACTTAGTTTTTTAACTTACCCCCTAAGGGGTTAGGAAGGGGAAAACCTATTAGAAGTCTGACATTTAAACATGGCCCTCATATTTAAAAGTCAGATTTTATGGGCAAAACAATAGATTGAAAACCATTACGAAGAAGGTATAATGTAACATGAAAACAAATAAAGGGACCCCTAGTTTCAAATATTATTTTTTTAAAGTTATTTAAGAATGTTCATGAAAATCGACCCGATCATTAAAATTACTGACTTACTGACATATTGGTCTCATGGTTAGTGACCCTGACTGTTAAGCTAGAAGCAAACTTGTGGGTTCGATTCCCATATAGAATAAGTATATTCTACTATTTAACCCATTGAGGTTGATATATTGAATCTCAATTTTTATTTTTACCCGACTGTAAGGAAGGGTTATGTTTTTCGCACTTATCTTGTTTGTATGTATGTAATATTCATAATTACCTCATATATTTCAAACCCCTAGACGGATTTATATAATTAATATGTCGTTAGATTCGTCTCGATTGGCCAATTGAGCTGACGTTTGAAAAATACAAAAATAGCGGGGATGAGGTTTAAAATAATGATGTGTGAAATTATTTAATCAGAATGACTGTAATACCTACTAAAAAAGTTAGTTAGACCCATTCTTTTTTTAATTTTCAATATTCGGTAATCGCTGTGAAGTTAGTTGTCCATCCATTAGCTACTAAAAAGTTTGTCTGTGTTAAATATCTTTTTTATTTAGGTTACAGAGTGCAACGCATAAGAACGACAGACAAAATTTGGAATAGAATGATTCTACATTAATGAGAAATTCGCAAGAGTAAATACTTTTTAGTAGTTGTAGAATGGACAACTAACTTTTTACTTCACAGCGGTTACCGAATATTAAAAATTGAGTGATTTTTCTTAGTGTAAAGCGTGGCTGTGAGTTTTTATTGCCTTGTTCCTCTTGTTCTTGGTCCACCGTACTAGAAGTATAGAGGTCAATGATACTATGCCATGGCGGCATTCTCTGTGTGTGTACCCAGGATGGCGTAGGTGCAATGGATGATGATACTTTTCCGCTGGGTGGGTCGCCACTCGGCGGGCTTCTTAGTGAAGGCAAATCCCACATTATCCGCAGCGTATGCCTGGCCTGGGGCCATGGGGACGATTTAAAGATTCAAACTCTCCCTGAGCCAGTTTCGTTTTATTCTAGTCACCCTGAAAATAAGCCCTGGGTACCTTATCCTGCCTATGGTTTGGGGTGTGCCTTAGTCATTTTACCCGCCAAACCAAAAAAGGTAGCACTTGACTAAAAACTTCGTCATTGTGCAATAAATAAAACCGCCTTTAAAAATTAACTCCGGAAGATTTTTAAATGCCAATGCAAACGTTTTTCCTTTCGCCACAAATGAAACTTAGGTTATATGTTACAGGAAAATACATGAAATCAATAGCAAAAAGAATTAGGTCGATAAACCGTAACCGAACGAAGATAAATAGGAAAACATTGCTAGTATCTTTATGTCAGGCGTTACCTATTTTTCTTATATTAAAAATACAACCATACCTGATATTTTGAGATTTCCATTTATTAAAATAGACTAAGTTGGTTTTTACTGTTATATTTCTTTCTCACTAACAGTTTTTTTATCACTAGTAAAATAAACTGATAAATGGATCGAATGGATACGCGTTAGTGGGTAACACTGTTTAACAAGTAACCCCTGTAGAATATGTCTTCTGGGCTACTTCTCTTAATTGTACTATGGAAACTATTTCTTTTGTACTTCTGGTTTTACGAAAAACTTTGTTTACACTATCGTGATTTTTCGTAGAGTCCTCTAACATATGCCCCAGTTTTCCTTATGGCAAATTGCCAAAAAAAACGCCAGCTATGTATGGCAAAAAAAATATTCCCCTTTCTTCTATCATTATTAATTGATGAACCCTAAAATGAAAATTACTTTTAAGAGACGACTCCCGCATAAGGGTATAAGCCCAGTGTCACGGGGAACTTTACAAACATACAAGTCACGGACACATAGTACACTTAGATCCGGAACAACAATTTGTAGGTGCTGTCCCGTGTGGGAATCGAACCCACCAGCAGTCCAGCCAGTAGCAGTCGGACCCACTCCCACCGCGCCACAGAGGCAGTCAAATTAATACATGTCTGTCTGCGACATCGTTACATCGTTATTTTATAAAAAAATAACGATGTAACGATCTCTTAGTTTAAAGAAAGCTTCAACAAATTTTGATTTTTATAGTAGAAGTCTATAGAATTTACATTCTTTCAGAAAAGTCTGGAATGCTCAATGAAATTTCAATATATGATAGAATTAAATGAAATTTCAATATTTGACTGCCTCTGTGGCGCGGTGGGAGTGTGTCCGACTGCTACGCAAGAGGTTGTGGGTTCGATATCCACACGGGACACCACTTTGTGTGATCCACAAATTGTTGTTCCGAGTCTGGGTGTACTTTGTGTCTGTGACTTGTATGTTTGTAAAGTCCCCCGCGACACGGCACTACCCTAGTGCGGGAGTAGTTTTTTTTTTTAAATAAAATAAAAATATTTCAGTTGGGGTTTATAGCTTGATGTTTCAAGGAGCGTATAAATTACCTTATAAACCATTTCGGAATAAAAAAAATCTATAAGATTAAAACATGACTATCTAAAATACAATATAAATTTTATTGATTTAGCGAGTTTATTGGTATTATAAATACCAAACGAAATGGTTATAGTACATTACTTGCTGAAATAACTGTATATACCTACAAAGGAATGTTGTAAAATTTTCATTTAAAAAGAACTTGGTAAGAAAAACTCAAGGCCACTCGCTTTGAGTGTTTCTTGCCAAGTTCTTTTCTCGCTGGTTTTACTTTTTGTGGACATGTAGACTCATGCTATTCGAAATTTTATCAGACATTTATAAGAATTTCATTTCGTAACCTGAAAGCATAGCCAGTGTAGAGTTCTGTGGCCAACGTTCTACGCTCCGCCGCGGTCACTGTAATCTATTGGATGGTATCACACCGTGATGGTCATCAGAACCTCAGTCGCGTCAGTGACTGCGGAACTCAGACCTCTGACCACAAAACTCTAAACCGCTGACGAGCACACTGGTGCTCGTCGCATAATGACTAAAGTGTTTTGACTTTAATTTTGACGTTAATAATTATTTACATTTCATGACTGGTTCTTTATCATTAATACTTGCACATTTCGTTGGTTTTATCAGCATTTAGATTATGACGTCAGTAGCAGTCAATATTCTGATGCAATACATTAATAACGCGGTATAGTTACTTGTCACCACAAAACTGAGGTAATTTGGCGAAACTGAACAACTTTCTGTTCCTTACTGCTAGGCACTTGGTAGCAAGCCGACCGTGAGTTTGCTGAGCTCTGGGCTAAAATTAATCGAAAAAACCCTTACGTACCTACCTACTCTTAGATATTAGTTGAATCTGCTTGCCCATTTTTGGAACTGGGCTAGTTTCAGGATTCCTTAAATAAGAAGGCACGGAAAAGTAGGTAAATGCAACATAGGAAAATATATAAAAAAAACTGAACAAGAGCATGTCGAACCACGCTCAGAGAAGCATCAGCAGAAGAGCGTATATTCATGGCACTTAAGCCCTTTTGTTGAGAAATGCAGTTTTGCTTCAATAACTCAATGACGGTACATCCGATTATGTCCGAAATAATTTTAGTTTAAGGTATTTATTAATCACTACATTAATAGAATTTTTTTATCATTTTTGGTCACACGGTTCAAAAGTTAAGGGGGGGGGGGGAATAAAATTTATGCAACTTTTGGAGCGATTATTTCCAAAAATATTCAGTCAATCAAAAAAGTTGATTAGAAACCACAAATGTCGAATAATGGGCCCCACGTTGATGTGTGCTGAAAGAAATTTCAGCTTCTGTTACATGTATGGAGTATCAAACTAATTAGGTAGCGAGTATGTACTACAACACATCTTTCCACCAGATTTCATAAATATTCATTGAGTAGTCGTAAAATGCCTGTGACATACGAACGGACAGACAGACAGATAGACATGACAAAAATATAAGGGTTCCATTTTTGTCAAAAATATTACTTTTATTGATTCTTATAACAAAAAGCACAACAAATAACTTTTTTTTTAATTTAATAGTCAAACACAATACTTATACTAATTTAATAATTATTTATACTATTTGGTAGCCACCTATTTACATAATATATAAATAATATTTTAAAAGTGAATTAGTATTTTATAAGTTTGAATAAAGGTAATTAGTGTAACAAATTTTATTTAAATTAAATTATAATATTTACATCAGCTCTTAATATTAGCTCACTACAAGCACTTATTATTAATTACATTATGCACATAATAATTATAGTATTTAAATTAATAAATAAAGATAAAATAAATAATAATATCCAAGTTCAGCAGGCGTCGAATAATTTCTCCGCTTCGCTATCGAGCGCGAATTACAGTGTTTTTCGAAGGTTTTTAATATGTATAATATCAAATTAAGTAGGCATTTATATGACTATAAAAAAAAGTTAGAATGATTTTATTATATTCACAAGCCGAGCTTATCAAACTATGTTATGAGTATTTTGGCAAAGAATACTGGAAAATACTGTTACTACTTTTGGTTAATGCACACTCTCTATTAGCTCTATCTTATAGTAATGGAAGATACTACAATCGATACTATTAAAAGGAGGTTGAAGATCCGTAGAAACGATCACATCAGTCGCGTATCATTATAATTTAAACAAAGAATTTCTCTTGATACCGTCAAACAGCTCAATTTTGTCTGAAAAGGTTTGCGATTGACCTATACCTCCTGTACTGTATTTGTGGTCTTTTACAATTACAGTGCCTTTTTGACATTTAAAAACTGACGGACTGCTTTTTTTCATTTACTTAAAGTGAAAAAAAGCAGTCCTAATTTATGAAGGTAAATCATTATTTCTCGTTTGATTGCTGACAGTAAATCATTATTTGAAGATTGTTCGAATTTCGTCAAGATTGTCGATGACGGTGTTAAAGATTAACATTCACGATTATAATTTTATACAAATAACTCTAGTTAAGTCTGTCCACCGGTAAGCTTAGATCATTTGCAATAGATACTTGATACCAGGTGGTTTATATGTACGAATGTACTCGTACGATGTCGTCAACTGCACACACTTGGCGATTGCTACTAAACACATTCAGTGCTATTAGTCAACAGCCACTGTCACTTTTTGCTTTGTAAAATTTGTATAGTAACTTATATTGTTACTTGTGTTCCAACAGAAACTTGTTTCATCGTCAAACATAGTGTTAGATTTGTGTACACCACAAGTCCACAGTGAATCTGTGACTTGGCCACTTAGGACACACGTCTGCGCAGCATTACAATAAAAAGACTGAAGAAGAGAATAAATAAACCACTGAATAGGTTTGTATCTCTAATCATTACCTTTTTAAGGCATATAGCTATAAGGGTTATTACTGTTACCGCCAGGGTTGATCCTTACTCTTGGCATCTTGTAAGTAGGCTCAGGTTCCTCGTTGGCGATGCTCAAGATATCTTCAACTTGAGCCATTGTTGCCTTTTTGCCGAACCAGTAAGCTAAACTAGACACTCCGGCAACTACAACTCCTGATGAAACTACTATTACTGTTACCAAAACCGGAGTGCTTAAACCGCTGGTTGGTTCTTCAGTATCAGGGAGAGTTGGGGCTTCAGTTGGAGCGTTGGTTGGAGCATCAGTTGGATCGTTAGTTGGGGCTTCAGTGGGAGCTTCAGTGGGTGCTTCAGTGGGTGCTTCAGTTGGAGCTTCAGTTGGTGCCTCAGTAGGAACTTCAGTGGGAGCTTCAGTTGGTGCTTCGGTAGGGGCCTCAGTAGGAGATTCAGTTGGGACTTCACTTGGCGCCTCCGTAGGGGCTTCAGTTGGAGCTTCAGTTGGAGCCTCGGTAGGAGCTTCAGTTGGGGCCTCGGTAGGAGCTTCAGTTGGTGCTTCGGAAGGAGCCTCAGTTGGAGCTTCAGTTGGAGCCTCGGTAGGCGCTTCAGTTGGGGCCTCGGTAGGAGCTTCAGTTGGGGCCTCGGTAGGAGCTTCAGTTGGTGCTTCGGTAGGAGCCTCAGTTGGAGCTTCAGTTGGAGCCTCGGTAGGAGCTTCAGTGGGAGCTTCGGTAGGAGCCTCAGTTGGAGCTTCAGTTGGAGCCTCGGTAGGTGCTTCAGTTGGTGCCTCCGTAGGGGCTTCGGTAGGAGCTTCAGTTGGTGCCTCGGTCGGAGCCTCAGTTGGAGCTTCAGTTGGAGCCTCGGTAGGAGCTTCAGTGGGAGCTTCGGTAGGGGCCTCAGTTGGAGCTTCAGTTGGAGCCTCGGTAGGAGCTTCAGTTGGTGCCTCGGTAGGAGCTTCAGTTGGTGCTTCGGTAGGAGCCTCGGTAGGAGCCTCAGTTGGAGCTTCAGTCGGGGCCTCGGTAGGAGCTTCAGTTGGAGCTTCAGTCGGGGCCTCGGTAGGAGCTTCAGTTGGTGCCTCGGTAGGAGCTTCAGTTGGTGCCTCGGTCGGAGCTTCAGTTGGTGCTTCGGTAGGAGCCTCAGTTGGAGCCTCAGTTGGAGCCTCGCTAGGAGCTTCAGTGGGAGCTTCGGTAGGAGCCTCAGTTGGAGCTTCAGTTGGTGCTTCGGTAGGAGCCTCGGTAGGAGCCTCAGTTGGAGCTTCAGTCGGGGCCTCGGTAGGAGCTTCAGTTGGAGCTTCAGTCGGGGCCTCGGTAGGAGCTTCAGTTGGTGCCTCGGTAGGAGCTTCAGTTGGTGCCTCGGTCGGAGCTTCAGTTGGTGCTTCGGTAGGAGCCTCAGTTGGAGCCTCAGTAGGGGCTTCGGTAGGAGCTTCAGTTGGTGCCTCGGTCGGGGCTTCAGTTGGGGCCTCCGTAGGGGCTTCGGTAGGAGCTTCAGTTGGTGCCTCGGTCGGAGCCTCAGTTGGAGCTTCAGTTGGAGCCTCGGTAGGAGCTTCAGTGGGAGCTTCGGTAGGAGTCTCAGTTGGAGCTTCAGTTGGAGCCTCGGTAGGAGCTTCAGTTGGGGCCTCCGTAGGGGCTTCGGTAGGAGCTTCAGTTGGTGCCTCGGTCGGAGCCTCAGTTGGAGCTTCAGTTGGAGCCTCGGTAGGAGCTTCAGTTGGTGCCTCGGTAGGAGCTTCAGTTGGTGCTTCGGTAGGAGCCTCAGTTGGAGCTTCTGTTGGAGCCTCGGTAGGAGCTTCAGTTGGGGCCTCGGTAGGAGCTTCAGTTGGTGCTTCGGTAGGAGCCTCAGTTGGAGCTTCAGTTGGAGCCTCGGTAGGAGCTTCAGTGGGAGCTTCGGTAGGAGCCTCAGTTGGAGCTTCAGTTGGAGCCTCGGTAGGAGCTTCAGTTGGTGCCTCCGTAGGGGCTTCGGTAGGAGCTTCAGTTGGTGCCTCGGTCGGAGCCTCAGTTGGAGCTTCAGTTGGAGCCTCGGTAGGAGCTTCAGTGGGAGTTTCGGTAGGGGCCTCAGTTGGAGCTTCAGTTGGAGCCTCGGTAGGAGCTTCAGTTGGTGCCTCGGTAGGAGCTTCAGTTGGGGCTTCCGTAGGGGCTTCGGTAGGAGCTTCAGTTGGTGCCTCGGTCGGAGCCTCAGTTGGAGCTTCAGTTGGAGCCTCGGTAGGAGCTTCAGTGGGAGCTTCGGTAGGAGCCTCAGTTGGAGCTTCAGTTGGAGCCTCGGTAGGAGCTTCAGTTGGGGCCTCGGTAGTAGCTTCGGTTGGGGCCTCAGTTGGAGCCTCGGTAGGAGCTTCAGTTGGGGCCTCGGTAGGAGCTTCAGTTGGTGCTTCGGTAGGAGCCTCAGTTGGAGCTTCAGTTGGAGCCTCGGTAGGAGCTTCAGTGGGAGCTTCGGTAGGAGCCTCAGTTGGAGCTTCAGTTGGAGCCTCGGTAGGAGCTTCAGTTGGTGCCTCCGTAGGGGCTTCGGTAGGAGCTTCAGTTGGTGCCTCGGTCGGAGCCTCAGTTGGAGCTTCAGTTGGAGCCTCGGTCGGAGCTTCAGTGGGAGCTTCGGTAGGGGCCTCAGTTGGAGCTTCAGTTGGAGCCTCGGTAGGAGCTTCAGTTGGGGCCTCGGTAGGAGCTTCAGTTGGGGCCTCAGTAGGAGCTTCAGTTGGTGCTTCGGTAGGAGCCTCAGTTGGAGCTTCAGTGGGAGCTTCGGTAGGAGCTTCAGTTGGAGCTTCAGTTGGAGCCTCGGTAGGAGCTTCAGTTGGTGCGTCCGTAGGGGCTTCGGTAGGAGCTTCAGTTGGTGCCTCGGTCGGAGCCTCAGTTGGAGCTTCAGTTGGAGCCTCGGTAGGAGCTTCAGTGGGAGCTTTGGTAGGGGCCTCAGTTGGAGCTTCAGTTGGAGCCTCGGTAGGAGCTTCAGTTGGTGCCTCGGTAGGAGCTTCAGTTGGTGCTTCGGTAGGAGCCTCGGTAGGAGCCTCAGTTGGAGCTTCAGTCAGGGCCTCGGTAGGAGCTTCAGTTGGTGCCTCGGTCGGAGCTTCAGTTGGTGCTTCGGTAGGAGCCTCAGTTGGAGCCTCGGTAGGCGCTTCAGTTTCAACATAGTCAACAATATCAGCAGTGATATTTGGAACAGCCATAACTGACTTCTTTGGCGTGGCTAATAGCTGGAACAATAGAATTATGTTTTATAATAAGACTTTTACCCCTTGCTTCAGGGCATTGCAAGGAAGTTAAGTCCGTGTTTTTTTATTACTTTGTTTGGATATGAGGCGTTTGTACGCGTCATTAGCATATAGGAAGTTATAATTTAGAGATGGTAACACAAGATTTAGTTAAGTAGGCCTAAGACCTACTTGGACGAAAAAGTCTTGATCGTTATATTTTTTATTGCATTACTACGATTTTACTTTTTTAATGAACCATTATGGTTTATTACCACTTTCTGTTTTAATAGAACTAAGGATCTCTATTTCTAAAATAAATATTTTTCGTATTGAATTACAAAAATTGAAACACACGAACATCAAAATTTTATTTTTCTTACCGTTTTTCTATACATATATATATATATATATATATATATATATATCTCTTCTACATTAGTATTGTTATAGCCTGACACTAAAATAAAATTAGAGCCGATCGTACCTCTAACCTGTCATAAAGAAGTGAAAGTGCAGTAGGGTGCTGGGTGGAAGTTCTGTTCTGACTGGCGAGGCCGCGAGGCCAGGCGGCTGACTATTACTACTACTACGTTATACTAGCATATAAAATTCTCCTCATCGATGTCACTGTGGAGAAGACGTGTGCGGCCTCGGATACCATGGCCTGTCGTGCAGCAGGAGCGCAGGTCAATGACATAATCCAACGGGCTCTGGTCACCGCTGGCGTGCCAGCTGTGATCGAACCAAATGGTTTAACGCGCAGTGATGGTAAGAGGCCGGACGGTATGTCTTTGTTGCCTTGGAGGATGGGTCGGCCCTTGGTAATGCAACTTGCGTCGATACCTTGGCGCCTACCCATCTCCCAAGCACGGCGAGTTACGCTTGCGCTGCTGCTGCATCCGCTGAGAACCTTAAACAGCGTAAATACAGTAATCTGGTTGGAGATTATGTATTTGAGCCGTTTGGGGTTAAGACTCTAGGGCCGTGGGGCCCAAGTGCGCGCCTATTATACTTATAAGGAAATTTCCCGACGTCTTATCAGTGCCTCCCGTGACCAGAAGGCTGGCCTTTCCTTTGCACAAAGAATTAGCATTGCTATCCAACGTGGCAATGCTGCCAGCCTTCTGGGAACGTTACCTGTTGTCATCGATGGGGAGGAATTCTTTGACCCTCCTTTTTTATTTTATTTTAATTCTGTAAATATCTTGTTTAATTGGTTAGATGTATTAAAATTATGTTACTTATTAATATATTGATACTCTATATGCTTAGTTGGAGTGACAAAAATGTGTGGGCGAGTTCCAATTTCTCACTTGTTTTGCACACGGCAAATGCACAAAGAAATTTCCCTTCTTTACTCATGTAACAAGAAAGAGCCTGTTCATAACTGGGTGACCCTTTTTAGTGGAAAGTAAAATATACTCTGCTCTTGTTCACTTATAGTTCAATAAAGAACAAAAAATATTTCACTTTTGAGTCTGCACGAGCCGGCGTGAAAGGCTCATTTTCACAGGTCGTTAACTCAGTCCTTACATCACATGCGGAGATGAGTTGATGATTGTTATGCCGTATTTGGGTCACCACAATAATCTATGAAATTGATCGGTTGGTGTAATGCAAGTTTGGTGATGCAATTCAATTTACGAATATTCTTAGACGCGAATTGACACGGGAGCACATGCACGTTTCTATTTTTCAGTAAACATCGCACCCAAAACCTTTATTCTATTTATTCAAGGATTTTTTTTTTTCTGTAAGTTACAAACAGATAAAATTGCTCCACAAGTATTAATTCTTGATCCATAGCAGGCACGTCTATTCAGCACCACTATTTCAAAATAATTGCATAAATGTGCAGTGAAGTAAATTAAATATCCCACATGCTATATTCCGTTGATTAATTTGTCGCATGTCGGTATTGTGGCATGCTTATACTATCTCCAGTACTCTGTGTTGAGGCCCATCCACTAATGAAAACGGTTTCTTGAATGCATTACAAAAAATGATAGCATTTGAAAATGTATTATATAAATTTAAAATCTTGCCTCACTTCACTGGTAAGTGAGGCACAGCTATGTGTGTAACTTTAGATTGACATTACCTTTGATGGCGCTACTCCCACTTGTTCATCCACGTCAAATGAATGCCATGGTTCAAAAGTATCTTGCGTAAACACTGGAACTAACAACAAAAATAACACTGGAAGTATCATTATATTCGGTATTCGGTATTCTCTTTAGCAAACAAATAACTTAACGAAAAATGTAATTGAATAGTCGCTTCACGTTATCATTCCGGTAGTGTTACTGTTTGCTAAATATTATTTTATTCGTATTGATCATGTTTCAGCAATCCTTTTAATTGCATCATGATAATGAAATTTGTTAGGGATGTCACTTAAACAATGCCCAATATTTTATCTATAAAAGATGCATAAATACAAATATATTAAATTAAAGTGTTTGTAATGCGAAAATAACAGCTTTTTAGTGAATACATATGAAAGTATATCCGGCACTTAAAACGAAAGAACAGTTTTTATTTTTTGTCTGTATGTATGTTTGTTCTGGCTAATCTCCGAAACGGCTGGACGTTTTGTTTAAATTTAAAAAAGAAATCATAGTCTTGAAAGAATAAAAAAAAAATTTCAAAATATTTTACAAAAAAAATTATAAAAACTTTTTTATAAAAAATTACAACTAAAAAGCAAATAATAATATAGAATACAAAAAAATAAACATTTTGAAGTCGGTGCCATGAAATAGAAGTTTATATGTATTATTTGGCATCAACTTCAAAATATTTAATTTGCGGTTAAATTTTTTGTAAAATACAAAAAAATATTTCTCACTTTTTTCTTTTACAAAATATTGCTTTCTCCGATGCGTGGCCATTAATTGTTGAGGAGTTCACATTATGGTTCACCATCAGCTCTATTGTGTAATAGTAGTATGACGAGAATAAATTGCTACTCACTATCATATTAAATTAATTTAATCGCAAACCGTAAAATATTGAATAGGTCCGCTCGTCATTTGTGGAACTGATGATAAAGACCATCAGTTCCACTTCACCAATTGGTGCTTTTTGACAGTAAATGCACGTTCGTTCATTTACTCTCAAAAAGCACAAGAAATATACCTAAATCACTGTAGGTGTGCCTTTAATATTTGAAGAGCTCCCTAGATTTCTCAAGGATCCCATCAGCAGATCGTGATCTGATGAAATTGGGTGGTCCCAATCAGTTGGAAGTATACCCTTTTAAACACAAACATATATTTTTTTAAATCAGCCTAGCCGTCTTTGCGCACTCGGTAATCAAAATTACAGTCGAATTGAGAACCTCCTCATTTTTGAAGTCGGTGTAAAATAATCTATTCTAACTTTATTTCTTCCAAAATATATGATTACAAATAATAAAATTAATTGAACTTCTTTCAAATATATTTAAAAAACAAATCTAACTGACGGTATATTCCCTATTATTTACCACCTGTACCAACCATTTACCGGCAGGGTAGCTTTATCTGGGGAGCTAGATAGACACTAAATTAAATGATCAAACTACTTGACATAGACATTCATGCGAGCCAATATGAAGGTTGCTAAGTCGACACACTTTTTCGTGAAGTATCAGAGTTCCAGACGAGTGAGTTGACCCAGTTTGCTCACTGTTTGTATTCAACACTTGTTTACCTAAAGTTGTTTTAAATACAAGGTGTAAATTAATTAAAAAAAAAACAGTCAAAATGTTCTTTTTTATTGAATTCACGATTTAAGTATCCAATTTCGTCGGTACGTTTAAATTTTCAAGATTTTTTATTAAAATTAATTGCATAAAGCCTCTTCACAATCAACACAATCTTTTCCTCCTTACCTCCTTACCTTACCTCCACTTGTTTTCCCAAATGACTTCTATCCATTAATTAAAATAAATATATCAATCGAAAGGGAACATACATAACATAATCGTCAGGGAAACATACATAATGTAGTAGGTCTAGTCTAGGTATTAGATATTTTCATTTAAAACTAGCTGTCTCGCGCAACTTCGTCTGCGTAAATTTTACCTGTTTTTGCAACATTTCTCATTGTTGCTCCGCTCCTATTAGTGGTACCGCTCGATAAATGGGCTATCCAACAGTGAAATAATTTTTCAATTTGGACCAGTAGTTCCTGGGATTACCGTGTTCACACAAACAAACAAACTTTTCAGCTTTATAATATTAGTATAGATAATGGGGCGTACCCAGTACCATTTTTCGGACGGAGGGGGGGGGGGGGGGAGTGAGATGATACAATTGTCGTTTGGCTAGGGATGACTTTAAATGGATGTACTGTGTGAAAGATGACATGGCGCGAAAGGCAGTGAGTACAGAAATGCCGCAGACTCTGTGCTGCTAAACAGAACTCACAAAATATGTTTTGGCGACATATTACTTTTGTAGTTTGGCCAGCCATCGTAATCTATGGATAATTGGGATTTAGATAAAAAAAAAATATCTATTAAAGTCTATATTACTGTTATCACTGCATTAAGGTTCAAATTCCTTTAACATTTTCATTATTGCCCAACGGCTTACTCATTTTTAAGGTCAGTTTAAGGGGAAAAACCTTTTAGTATGAAATTTAGTTTTTAAACTTAATATACGTTGATATCTGTTAGGGCAACAATTCATATTTTTTAGGAGTTGTGAATATCACTTTTTGAATTAGGGATCCGTTTGTACAATATAAAGCCTTTAAATGCAAAATGTCAAGTGTCCCTACCCCATGCCTTCTAAATTGTTGTTTTTGGAGATGTGGAAAAATTCAGGGTAGTAGTAGGGGGCCAAATTACAGGGTGATTTTAATATACTAATAATCTCCCGCCAAATAACTTAATAATATAATTTTTTGAAGAAAAAAATTACAAATTAACCCTTCACCACCTTTATTTAGGGCCTAAGCTTCACAATAAACAAACGATTTTACTGCAGTAAAACAGTCTGTATGTGGTTAAGGTTATTCGATAGTTACAATCATCTTCGAAAACAAATGGTAGGTGATTAAGGGTTAATGTATTAAATATTTTTATTACAAGTTATATTAAAAATCGCCCTACATACATACATATCAACCCATTTGATGTCCCACTGCTGGGCACGGTTCTCCCTAGTAGAAACTTACTGGTATGTAGATCCTGGGGGTAATTGCCATAATCGCCACGTTTGGCGAGCGGGTTAGCGATCGCAGTAAGGCTTTAAGCCAAATCTAGTTACTACTACTACGAGTTCTGTTCGTTAACATCTTTTTATAGATCTCTTGAATATAATTTAATTATTAACACTTGTATATTATACTTATAAAAATAGCATAAAAGTGTATGAAGGCAAATTATTGCGCCGACCCCAAATAATTAGGAAAAAAGCAGGACGGTGTTGATTTTGTTTTATGTATGATCGTACCCAGCTATTGATTCAGGGTGGTTCCAATTTTCAATTTGCGCGCCCAGCGGAAAGGACTCAGAACTAGGTCAGACTCTTAGAACTGTTTTTTAATATAAATTTTACCAGTCACAACTCGACAGGAATGGGAGGGGGAGGGAGTAGAAAGCTGAGATGAGCTGAGTCTGAAAAGTGACACGCAGCATAAAAAGCATAAAAATCACTTTTTATGCTTTTTAAGCCATTGAACAAGCTTGGGAGCATTCAATTATAATATTATAAGAGGATCCAGCGCAATCCTCAAAGCTACTGTGCAAGGAGAGGAGCACCACTTGAACTTAAAAGTCACAGCGCAAGCAGCGCGTAGACAGAAGTTATGGCATGAACTAATTAGTTAAAAGCCAATAAGTGAGTTGAGAGTCGCAACTTGATCTCAAAAGTTAGAGCACGAGGAGAAGAGCGCAGCGTGTATTTCATAGCACGAATAGGGCACCTCAGCATCAAACTTAAATTCTATTCTGTATTGGTCTACTGCTGCACATAGGCCTCTGCTAATATAAGCCACAATACCTCGGTCTTCTGCCTTCTGCATCCAATTCATCCCAGCGACCTTCTAGGTCGTCGGTCCATCTGGCTTCGGTCGTTGTTTCCACTCTAGAACTCGTTTGCTTCAGCGGCTATCAGTCATTCAGCAAATATGGCCACTCCATCGCCACTTCAGCGAGAGAAGAATATAGAGGGATCTCAGCATCTCGATATATCGCCAGTTAAGTTTCGCTTGAGTCAAGGGCTTTCTCGTAGTCTACAAAAGCCATTCACTGACTCTTCAGTTTGAACAATCTGCCGAATACAAAATGTGTCTACGGTGCTGAATGCTTTTATAAGCAACCGAACGAGCTGGATCATCGCGATCTTAAGTCACTGAGAGCGGTGAGAAGCGCAGTGGTAATCTATTTTGAGTACACTACGCGAGTTGGTGGAGATAGCAACGTTTTAAATGGCACTACGCGAACAAGGCCCAACCCGAACTGAAGTCACTACGTCTGCAGGCGAGCGCAGCAAACACTTTCGAACTATTGAGCAAGCAGGGGCTACAGAGTGATTTCACGTGTTACTGTGTGAGGAGACGGGCACAGTGTAGTCACTGTGCCCCTAAAAACAAACGAAAAAGCCACTGAGCAAGCTGGAATTGCAAGGCCGTCTTAAAAGTCAGTACGCAACGAAAAAAGTATCGTTTCTGGCGGCACAGTGTTGGAGGTAGGAGGCCCAGCGCAACTTTTAAAGTCACTGTGCAGGCAGACAGGCGTAGCGCAAAAGTAAAAGCCCCTGCGCGATGAGGAACTGGGCGCAACCCCTAGAGCTGGTGAACAAAGTGTGAACTTTGAAGCAGATGAGCGAGCAGGGTCCGCACGACCAGAGCGCATTCATAAATTCACTGTGTGAGGAGATAAACATAGAATGTATTTAAAAGCCACTCTGACTAAGAAATGAAGTCAATGCGTAGACGACGAGTTCCAGCCCAATCAGAGAAGCCACTGTGCGAGCACAGGGCAGAACAAAAGTACAAAAACAGATAGAGAAACTAACTTTAAGAGCCCAGGCTGCGACCGAAGTACCTACGAACTGCGTACATCCAAACATCCCAAGTGTTTCAAAAAATCGTGTTGCAGTGCGTTTGACGCCTCCCGTTATTGCCTCGACGGCCGATTCGATCTGCTAGGCAGGTTCCCTACCTTGCCCCCCTAGAACCCAACCTGCCCAGCAATCGCTTAATGTCGTCAAAATTCGCTAGTGCAAATACCTTGTATTAAAACTCGTTTAGTGGATTTTTAAGAGGGGGATCAATTTTCAGGCCAGTTAAAAAACAATTAGAATCTGGGTAACTCCTTTTCTGTATTTCATACCCGGATTAAGTTAATAACAATATGATTGACTGATCTATGTCTTGATAGACTGATCTTTACTAAGTTATAGTTGGACTTATGTATAAATTTTATCTAAAACTGTTGGTATGTACTGCCCCCTCCTCCCCTGCGTACGCTCATAGTTTTATGTCTTTACTTGTTGACCCGCGCAACTAGGTCTGCATAATTTTTCCCCATTTTCGGAACATTTTTCATTGCTGCTCCGATCCTATTGGTCTTAACTTGATGTTATATAGCCTTCCTCGATAAATGGGCTATCCAACAGTATAATATTTTTTCATGATTCGATGAGATTTTCGCTTTCAAATAAACAAACAAACGAACTCTTCAGCTTTATAATATGAGTATAGATCATTATTTTGTTGGGAATCATTTCTTACATAACTTTATTCTGCTAGTGCGCACCCTAATACATAATAGTGGCTTTTAACTATTTAGTAGATACTTACTGATTATTCATAGCTTATCATAAATCATGATAATTTTGAAGATAGCATCTATAGTGTTAAAGAGAAATCATTGATAAATTGAAATCAAGTAAGTAACTATTCAGTTTAGTTTGTGTTCGAAATATTTATATGTTTTATAATATTAATGTGACTACACCTTAATAATGCTTCCGCTGATAAAGAAATTGACGACTGTAAAATATTTTTCGCTAATCAGGTATATAATATAACAATGTTATCTGTTACTTAAAATTCTTTAAATGTCTCCTAGACATGTTCGTCCAATAACCTATTTGTATATCTAAATCCGCATCGACAAAAACCCAATATTATATACCTATTGTTTCATTCAGAGTTTATGTTGGTTAAATAAAATAAACAATGTTTAAAAAAATCAGCACTTAAATTACTCATGGCATACATCAGTAGAGAGTAATGAAAAAAAATATTCCGGTTGATTCGTTTTTTTTTAATGTTGTACAATTTATAACTATTGATTATACGGGAACCGGGCTCCGGCCTAGGGCACAGGCGGACCACGTCAGGTAAGATCAGTCCGCTTGTGACCACGGCCGGTGCAACCTGGTCAAAACGTCAAACAATTATAAGGAAAACAATGTGCGTTAATTCCCGTATAATAAATAGTTATAATCATGCAACGCGAAAGTTTAAATGTTAGTTGTATAATTGTCATAAGTGCTTACTAGCAGCTCAGTCTAATGTAATACATACATTTGTTCAGTGCTGGATCTAGAATTGCATCTTACGATGGAGAGGCCGCCCCCTCTTATTTCGTTTCACCCAATATCTCGCTCGGAGGGATGTAAATAAATCCACCCGATTGGGCGTCCCCTTCAACATAGCAGTTTGTACCTACACCCTTAAACGTAGCGCCCTTGGATCCTACCCTGCTTTCGTTCGACGAAGCCGTCTAGACGAGGCAATCGTTCTAGGGTTAAGGGGTGCGACGTAGGGACGAGGGCAGGCTATGCATCATACGTAGCATGATCTCAATATCCACGGCTGAAGTATTTTTTGACATTGTTACTCGCTATCCGCATTTAACCCAATTTTAAAGGCGTCGTCTTATTGTAATTTTTTTTTTAATTTTAGTTGGTATATTAATATGGTACTGGGGTACAAAGAGCTGAGCCATATTTAAAGAAGCTATAGATAGTTTGTACATTTTTATTGTTTCAGAAACAAGTAGCTCCATAAAGTATTTTATTGTCTAATATCCTTTATCTAATATATTTTTATATTATCTATACAAATCCAGTCGTAATCGTTAATGTATTTTTACTTATCTTTTTAGGGTTCCGTAGCCAAAATGGTGAAATGGAACCGTTATTGTTTAGCTCTGTCGGTCTGTCTGTCTGCCTGCCCCCAATTTAACTCAGAGACCGTATTAGAAAGCTGTAATTTGGCATGAATAATATATAATATATTAGTTACGCCGACATTGCGACAAAGTAGTAGAATAAAATCTTGAAAACATTTGTTATCAGCTAGGTACTTCCCCTACACGTAATGTGGCCATCTTATTTTTATACCTACCCCTTCATCATTTCGGAGTTGTTAATCTCACTTTTCGATTTAGGGATTAGTTTAAGAAATGTTAAGCCTTAAAGTGCAATTTTTTGTCAGATTCAAGTGCCCTCCCTCCTCTGCCAGCTAAATGGTTGTTTTGGAGATGTGGAAAAAATGTGGGTTGTAATATATATAATGAAATTAAAAGGAAAACTATTATTAGCTAAGTAGGCTTTACATGTTTACGAGTAACAGCAGACCAAGCGAGAAGTAACGAAATTTTCGTACAAATTCCATTGAAAAATACTTATACAACATTGTTATCACAAATGTTGTTAGTGGAAACAATTAAAACAACAGAAAACCCGCTTCTTATATCTCTTTATTGTGCTGGTAGCTGCGGAACCCTACATTGTGCGTGGCCCGTCAAGCACTTGCCCGGTTTTAAAATATATTATCCGTTGCGCTAATATCACATATTGTTTGTACTTAAAAGTTCATTGTGTTTTCACTAGATGTCGCACCTAAATGTTAATTTTGTTTACAGTGAAGGAGTGGCGCGAATCTCGTGGACAACGAAAAACAAATCTCATAAAAAACGTAGAAAAATAAGAAATGCTCATGGCTTAATTTGTAATTTTTATTTAAAATAAAAAGGCATTAATGAAGCTCGATGAGTTGGTGGCACTTTACTAAGTTAGTAAAGTGCCTCCGACTGCATAAAATTATAAAAGTATGTAGTGGATTTAGTTTCCATCTTTTTTGTGCAGGCGGGTTTTTTATTTTTATAATTTATTTTTTTATGTAATATTATTTAGTGATGGTAAGATGTAACCGATGTAACAACAAACTGTTATCAAAGCTATTGTCAAAGTATTGAAGATTGAAAAAAAGAATTGTTGCTTTTTGGTATTACAGTCATAATTATGTTATACCTTTTTGAAATGCTTAAGATAAACCCTTAATATGTTTGTTTTATTTTCAAACGTCACATGTCTAAGAACTTGGTCATAATTGTATAAATCCGTTCTGTGGGTAGTGAGATATCAGGTAATAAAGAATATTGTATACATACATACATACATGCTCAAAAAACATAACTCTTCCTTACAGTCTAGTCAGTTTTTAAAACAAATAAATGTGTTGGTTATTATTTCAAATCTGAAATGACAAAAAACTAAAATAGCCGGCCGGCAAAAACACTGAAATAAGATACCCTTCATATTTAATATCATGCAGTCAGAGGCACGATATTAAGTTCAAGAGAATTCATTAAAATGCCTCCATGAGGGGGGTATCTTGTTTCTGTCTTTCTAAGAGTGTTTTTAGTTTTTAATTTTATTTTTTATTTAGTAATTTTTAGTCGTTGTAAGATATTTCGAAGGTTATTTAATAATAATTGTTTCGATGGCTCCTACTAATTATAATATTTAAATTATAATTATAATTATACTATTGTATAAATGGAGTTAGTTGCTTTCTAATTATATAAAAATGAATAAATACTCAAAAATCTTTTTGTTAACATTAGCCATATTGACAATATTGCCTTTTTTAAACGTAAAATTGTAAAATCGAACACTAAAGCAAACATTGGGGAATAATTATATTTTACTACAACATCGAAGTTTTACTTTGATAAGTAAAGATTCTGCGTGATAAATTAAATGTTTTGCAACACATTTACACTCATTCATTAATTGTGGACGCTCCTACTATGTTGGACCCCTTGCGGCAATTCAATCTTATGTATTCTTCTTTTCTTATTTTATATCTTTTGTTTTTGCAACAGTCCTCTAATATGGTGTATATTATAATAGAGGCAGCACCCACGTATACAGTTTATAAGCGAAGAAACATTGTAAACATTGGCAATTGGAAAAAAGTGGCCGCGAGTTATTATTGCTTTACCGATTGTATACGAACAGAAATTACATGTAAGTATATGTAGAGTCGACTTTTCACAAGTGTAGTATATTTTTATTCTTGCATGACTTTCTTTGTTGTAAATTGTCTTATTATATGAGGACATTTACATTATTTTCATTAATGTCCGAAGGTTATTCAATATTGACATATGTTACAGATATAAAATAAAATGAATAATAAATAATAATAACAAAAAATAATATTAAAAAAATATGTAGTTTACTTTTTTTTAAATTTGTTACTACTACACTACTAAAATTAGGGGAGGCTGGGAAATTAAATATTTTATATTTAATTTCCTCCCCTATAGTTCGAGCTGTAAGCATAATTTACAATGTTGAGAGATACTTAGGCACATGTAAGTAACTTCCATTGGGTTCAGGTTGTAAGGACAATATTTACCTACAGTATGTTAATGCTTTAGGTATAAATAACATTACCATTAATAACAAGAACTTTCGTACACAAACAAAAAATAAAAACAAATAAGTAGTTCAATGTTATACGCTACATGAAATGTATAATTCATTTACTTGACTTTTTCATAAAACACCAACTATAATTATTAGTTTACCATATAAATTGAAGAATATTGACCAAATTGAATTTGGTCACGAATGATTTTTTTAAATATTATTGTAAGGGGTTGCACCTAATATATTGTAAGCTGAGAGGCTTTCTAATATAAATTTGACTTCAATGAATCCTCAATACATTCAATAATATTTTAGTGACAGAACCTTACCTACAACTAGAAACCTTTCTTTTGCGGGCTTAATATTACTTTAAGAACCTGTCATTTCAAATTAAACAAATCTAAACATGGAGTTGTGTTATTTCAAACCACGACTGTCATCAATATATAATAATATTGATAGTATTTTGTGATAACCCACATATCTGATGTCAATCTAGGCGGAGCATGTGCCATGGCAATCAGACAACTGATAGGCTCGTTCGCTGTTTCGATTTTGTGTTTACTTTTGATTTTGTGATAATAACTGTGATTTTACACCAAGGTACTGTTTTTTATTTAAGTGCAATTTTGTATTTTTTTTATTTTATGATAATGAGAATAATTTTACGCCAAGTTACTGTTTCATTGTTCAGTAAAAAGCATAATAATCTATCTTATAAAATATATTTCAAACTTTTATACTGCGTCATACTTGATTTTAAATTTTAAAATATATTTTTTACTAAAATTTATTTTATTGAACCTGTTTACCTATAAAGATTGTTTTACTGACTGTACTAAAATAAAAATATTTTATAAGGGATTGATTATTAGGATTTCATTGAGACGAATCAAAAGCAATAAATTATTTGAACTCTGTGATTCGTCCCTTGGGTCGTAAGAATCGTGAGACGAAACGGCGAACGAGTCAACTGACTGATATATTTCTAAATACACACATTTTTTTAATAAATCACAGCTAGGTGAAATAAACCATATTTTTTAAAATTCTTCATTTACATAATGATTTTTTTTAGTTTTAATTTGCATAATAGTTTAAATCTTAGATAAACTGAATATCTTAGAAAGGCTGAAATAATAACAAAAAGATTAAAATCTAAAGAAAATGAAGGTTAACTACAATAATGATAACGCAAGTTATATACGTTACTAATGGCATGTACAAACGATAAAAAAGTTACTTTTAAATCCGGATTACAATACCGTATTTATGACATTAAATATAATGTTCCCATCACGTAGCCACAAACCTAAACATATCTTACTGTGGTTTTGGCCAAGTGATCTAAAAAAAAACTAAGGGATATTCTAAAATATGAACTAATGTCGATTAAACAGCCATTTTACTTATTGATCATGAATGCGCTCCCATTTTCCACGTATAGCAAAGTATGTGACCTATACCATAAGTATACGATGCATAATTTTATTACATACGATTTTATTCAGGAAAAATCTTTCTTTTTAAAGATATTTATTTTTTTGTTAGTGGTACCGACGTAATGAAGAACATGAAATGTTGATCTCGAATGCCATTCAGAAATCCTGAGAGTCTTCAATTCAATTTCAATTCATATTTATTCGTGGAACATAGGTTACAATTAGTTGTTAATATACAGTGTAGGTTTCGCTATTCCCTGCCATGCATCAGGCGTACAAATTTATTATTTTGGTACATAACATCATTAATCAATTTGGACATAAAAATAGTAATAATAATATCTATAAGGTCAACAATTAAAAGAAAGTTCAAAATTTTAATTAAACAATAAAATGTCATAAATATTACCTAATACCAGCCATGTCACACATCTCAAACCATTTTTTCATTTAAGAACTCTAATACGGAATAGTAAGTTTTATCTATTAAATGAAGTTTTAATGTTTTTTTAAATTTGTCAATATTTGTGATGTTTTTTACCGAATGGGGCAACTTATTATAAATTTTCGGGGCCATAATGATGACGCTGTTACTAGATAGCGCAGTGCGAGAGCAGGGTATTCGAAGTTTATGTGGAAACCTCCTATTATTACAGTTTTCGTAATTATTAATATTACTTTTGACAAAGACGGCACTCTCATAAATATAAAGACCAGGCGAGGTAAGTATTCTGAGTTCCTTGTAGTGAGGTTTACAACTGTCAGTTTGTTGTAAGTTGCACATCGCACTTACACATCTTTTTTGAGATTTAAAAACCATATCTTTGCCACTAGAATTTCCCCAGAATATAATTTCGTATCTTAGGATTGAGTCTACGAAACCGTGATATGCTGTAAGGACTACATGTTTACTGGCTATTTTGCGTAGCATGTGAAGTGGGTAAGAGCATTGATTTAATTTTTTGCATACGCTTTCTACAGTATCCCACCAGCTTAGATGTTTATCTATATGTAGACCTAGAAATTTTGTGTAATCAAGATGCTCTATTCTTTTACCATTATAAACAATTTCATACACTTTATTACTCGTAGCTTTGTTTTGACGAATTAGGGTTAAAGACATTTGTTTCTAATAAGAACTTACAGCTCTCTTACAATGAAAGAGAAAGAGTTGTAAATGTCATCATATTTGTCTTATCTAGATTTGCAATTAAATTATTATGTCTAAGCCATGTCACTATATCTGCTAAAGAAGTATTAACTTCCTCATTAAAATTGTCAATATCTTCACATTTATGTATTATCGTGCTATCATCTGCAAATAAAATCATTGGATGCTTGGTACACTGTGGCAGGTCGTTTATGTACACAAGAAACAATAGGGGACCCAATACGCTACCCTGAGGGACTCCGTAATTAACTTCTCTTAAACTAGACGAATATACATTCTGTTTTAGTGCTAGACGATATTCGACTAATTTGTGTTAGCTGATATCTATTATGCATATATGAATTTAGCAAATCCAACACGTTTCCTCGAATCCCGTATGCCTCTAACTTACGTAGCAAAATGTTATGGTCAACATAATCGAAAGCCTTGGTCATGTTTTTGCTATCTACACAATTAATTATATGATCTAAAAATTTGTAGATTGCCATATTGATGGTATGATTTTTTCTAAAACCCTGTTGAGCATTGGTAAAAACACAATTTTTCTCCAAATACGAGTTTAGGCGAACATATACAACTTTCTCAAGAATCTTAGAGAAAACTGGTAGAAGTGCAATCGGTCTATAACATTCCATGTCCTCTCTGTTTTGTTTTTTGAACAGTGGCTTTATAATATATATTTTTAATTTATCCGGGAAAACACCACATTCTAAAACCAAGTTAAATATTATACTAAGCAATGGTGATATACTACTTGCGACGTATTTCAATATTTTTGAATTAATGTTGTCGTACCCTGTGCTATTTGTGGACTTTAGTTCCTTAATTATGTCAAAATTTTTGTTGGTGTCGTTGGTGACAAAAATATTTACAATAATAATTTACAATAATAATTTTTCCTTATTATCCATATGCGTACTCGACAAGTTTACCTGGTCAATAAAATATCTATTGAATGATATAATAGTCTAGTCGCGAGATGGATGGAAAACATCGAGGTGAAAGGATTAATTCCAAGGAAGATGTTTTATCAAGACGACCCTGTCCTTAAAATTGTAGGCACTGCTTAAATAAGAGTCTAAGAAAGAAGTTAAGATTATTAGGACTCAAGGTTTGGACGAAACCTGGAGTACAGAAGAAATGAGTAAGGCATAAAAGGAAGATCGAGACCTGTAACCAATAATCAAGTGGAAACTTCGAGCAGAGAGACCTTTGTGGAGTGACATACCCACATTCAGCGCTTTAGGCGGACTGAACTCAATGGAATAATTTCATTATGCAAGAGGACGTCCTAAATAGAAAGTGGGAGTCACTTAAGGGTGACCTGCAGACCATGCAGATGGTTATCCTGCAAAGCAAAGTGGCCTCAATATTGAAACTGGGGCATGATGGTACATCTAGCGGACATCTCGGCGTTAAGGAGACTCTAGTGAAGGTGATGGAGTACTTCTACTGAATACGTTGCAGAGAGGATATCGAAGAATGGTGCAAAAAGTGTTCAACATGTGGTTTGGTGCAGGGACCATGCACAAGGTCGAGAGGAAAACTGCAACCTCATAACGTCGGAGCTCCCTGGAAGATCGCCATTGATGTTGATGGGCCATTTCCACAAACTGAATATGGAAACCGCTTTATAATAAGAATTCAAGACCACTTTACAAAATGGGCTGAGGTGTTTACACCTAATCAAGAAGCTTAGACTGTGCCGGTTTGGTGTACCATTAGAATTACACAGTGATCAAGGAAGGAATTTCGAGTCAGCACTGTTCCAAGAAATGTGTGAACTACTCGCGCACTACTCCAGGACATCCACAATCAGACGGCAAAGATTCAACTAGACCCAAAAGAACCATCTGGCTAAAGTAGTCGAAGAGTACCAACGGAACTGGGACCGTATATTTCACTCTTCCTGTTGTCGTATCATTCTGCACTGCACGACACTACTGGATTTACACCAAGTCAACTTCAAAACAGAGATTCGCCTACCAGTGGACTTTATTACTGGAACACTTCCGTTTACACCGACACCAGCGATCGATTACATCTTCGAGTTGCAGACTCAAATGGACATGACGTGACATGATCTCGTGTGAAAAAACTTAAACCAGTGAGAAATGAAAATTCGTTACGACAGGAAGGTCAAAAATCATGGATTTAAAGAAGAAATTAATATTAGTGTGTAATTATGCGAAATTGCAACCTCGGTGGGAAGGTCCATAAAAATCACAAAGATCAACTATGTGACCTACTAAATTAGACAAGGCGACAGGAAGAAGCCGAAGATCGTGCATATTGACCGACTGGCTAAATATCGAGGCACTAACGATGCTTGGGACGAGCACCATGAGTAGTGGGGCAGTGTTACGAACAAACTACAATGTTCGCAAAACGCTTAGAATATGCGCGAGTACACTGGCGAACTCGTCTGTAAACAAATCATGCGGTTGCTTATAAAAAAAAAAGCGTGCCTACAAGGTATAGGTTATATAACATCACGCTATAATCAATAGGACCGAAGCAACAATGAAAAATGTTGCTAAAATGGGGAAAATTAATGTAAACGAAGTTGCGCAGGTCAGCTTGTAAAATATATATCTAATTATAATCTTATTTTGATTTGGGGAATTTAAATAACAATTTTAATGTCGGTTTCGTTATGAAAGTTTCTGTTGTGTTCCCAATTTTTCTTGTTCGATGGTATAGGTACAGGTGCTCTGAGTGATAGTTTCAGTTGTGGTCGCATTGATGTTTCGTGTTGCTGCCGCTAGTTATAAGTACGAGTATATTTAACTGGCGGTATGTACCGGAACCAGTCCACCAGAACCATATATGAATCAGAAACAATGCCCATGATGGTAATTTGGAATAAAAATACTTTTTCTAATAAATATTTTTTTTTAAAAGAAAACTAGCAATGCCGGATTGTCGTCCCACATTACTAGCAATCCTGTTAACCCCTTCAGCTAAGCTGTAGGGTTTGTGTTAGGAATGGGCTCACGTCGATAGTATTATGGCCAGGATTCGAACCCACGACCTCACGATTACGAGACCGATGCCTTAGCCATTAGGCTACCGCCGTTTAATAATATATTACTGTAACCATGGAATAAATTGGGAGAGGTCTATGTTTCAGTGGGCCGATAGAAGCTGATGATGTTGATTATGAATCTGTTACTACACTAACAGTTTGAGCCTTTAAAAAACTTACCACACCTAGTACTAAGGGTGAGCTATCTTCTTAATGTTCTGACAAAGAAGATGTTAAATGTTTGAACTCCTCTAAACATTTCACTAAAATATAGATGATTTCTGATACGCTTGCGAAATATATATCGTATCAGAAATCAAATCTTTTTGAATCTTCTTTTAAAGCTCATGCTCAGTATATCAACTTTCTTGTTTATAAATGCTGAAAGTGGTGGTCGAAGTCTGGGCAGAACACTACTATTCGTTTCAACCCAATGAAGTTGCACGGTGGGAATGTATCCGACTGCTACGCAAGAGGTCGTGGGTTCGATCCCCACCCAGGATAAAACTTTGTGTGATGAGCACGATGGTTTATTCTGTGTCTGGGTGTTATTTATCTATAATATGTATGTATTTAGAAATATATAAGTAGGTTTATCAGTTGTCTGGTTGCCATAGTACAAACCCTCCTTAGTTTGGGATCAGATAGCGTTGTGTGAGTTGTCCCAAGATATTTTATTATATTATATCCATAATCTACACGCAGTGCGAGCGGGTTGGCGACCACAGAAAGGTTTTAAAGTACGCCAAAGACGCCTTTGCCCGTCCAGCGGTGGGAAATCCCTCAGTCGCCTTGACGAAACCCACAGGAAGAGATGGGAAAAGGGAACACTAATATATCTACTTAAAACATAGAGTCATATACACAACTTTCGTAATTAATCTTAAATAGATTACTTACGTAACCATCGTCTGGTGCAGAGCCAAGTGACGTCATCACCAAGTTTGTCAGCCTCTGACATAATCCAAATGCATTGGACTGACTATAGCGCTCTTCACAGTAGAATCAGTTCTATCAAGCATACGTTGCATAACTAACATATGTATTTAATCAATGTTTACAGCTGTACTCATGTGGACATTTACTTTAATGGTACCCATGGGTCCTATCGGTAACATTAAAAAGCAGAAAAGTTTGTTTGTTTGTTTGAACGCGATAATCTTAGGAACTACTGGCTCCATTGAAAAAATATTTTAGTTTTGTATAGCCCATTCATCGAGGAAGGCTATAGGCTACATAACATCATGCTACGACCAATAGGAGCGGAGCAACCAAAGACGCAATCTCTAACTCAAACTCAATCTCAAATATCTTTATTTCGTAAAATCAGGTTAATGATTATTTGAAAAGGTCAAATTAATACTTTATAAATTCTTTAAATTTATAAAATTATGATTGTTTAAAAAAAAACAAAATGAGGTTAGGCGACAGTTCCAAGTGTAAAGCTCATGAGAAGAAGCTGCCAAGAAACTCATGTGCCACTCTTTTAAAATCATCAAGTTTTTCTTTACAAAAATAAATTTTACTGAATGAACCATTGTGTTTGGTGAATGTAATCGTTTATAAATTAAGGATATCTAAATAATAATACTATAAGTAACTCTAAAACAAGTATATATAAACGTATTCAGCAAATACAATACTTCACTTCTTACAAAGTAAATATATATTTAAACATATATGTATAATCATAAAGTACATTTGAATAGCCTGTAAGAGGAAGCAGTTCAATCCCAACCTTTTTTGTCTTCCATACACAACGTAGTAACTTTTCATACACAATTGTTTCATAATGGTACACTTAAATTTATTACGACTTAATTTTTAAATATCGCTAGGGATTTTATTGTAGAAACGTATACATTGGCCACGCAATGATTTGTTTACTTTTTGTAACCTTGACGCTGAAACTGTCAATATTTTTGTGAACATATTATAAGGTTTTCATAGATACTCGTATACTGACATGCAAGTCATGATATGGTTTGAATGTCAGCAGCATTCCCCCACAGTAGAATACCGTACGACATTATACTATGAAAGTAACTAAAATAAACTGAATCGCGCTGTTTCAACGTCTGTTAGCTGACGATTTTTTCTAACTGCGTACGCTGCAGAACTGAGTCTATTAGACAATTCACTTATATGTGGGGCCCCACTGAAGCTTAGAATCTAGAGACTTCCTAAAAACGTTGTGGTCTCTACAGGGTTAAACTCATTTTCTTTTATTTTTACAGTGGTTTTTACTGGTTTTACGTTAGGTGTTATAAATCGAATACATTTAGTCTTGCCCTCGTTTAAGAGTAAATTGTTAACATCAAACCAGTTAACCACTTTTGATATAGCCATATTTACATCTTTATTGTCTTTTTGCTGACGTTTTAATCTAATTATAAATTCTAAATTTAATGATTGGTATCTAGACGACGGAACTTTAGGGGGAGACGCGGAGACTGTATACAATGATTTGGCATTCCTAAAAGATAAATTCAAAGATATTGGTTTAGATTTAAATTGCGGTAAATGTGAACTTTTTATAAATAATAAAGTTGATGAAGATATCATTATTTCTAAATTTATTGTTTTTAAACTTTCGCGATTTTTATACATATTAGATATATTTCGGGACTTAATCGCGTGAATTATTTAAAGGTACGAACCTTTTATTTACCCGACGTTTTTTTGATTGTTTGGCTTCAAATCTAAAAATTGTGGATGAACACTCTCTCTTTGAATGTTTTTTTTTAAATATTATTGTAAGGGGTTGCACCTAATATATTGTAAGCTGAGAGGCTTTCTAATATAAATTTGACTTCAATGAATCTTTTAATACATTCAATAATATTTTAGTGACAGAACCTTACCTACAACTAGAAACCTTGCTTTTTGCGGGCTTAATATTGCTTTAAGAACCTGTCATTTCAAATCAAACAAATCTGAACATGGAGTTGTGTTATTTCAAACCACGACTGTCATCAATATATAATAATATTGATAGTATTTTGTGATAACCCACATATCTGTCAATCTAGGCGGAGCATGTGCCATGGCAATCAGACAACTGATAGGCTCGTTCAGTGTTTCGATTTTGTGTTTACTTTTGATTTTGTGATAATAACTGTGATTTTACACCAAGGTACTGTTTTTTATTTAAGTGCAATATTGTATTTTTTCATTTTATGATAATTAGAATAATTTTACGCCAAGTTACTGTTTCATTGTTTAGTAAAAAGCATAATATTCAGGTATATTTCAAACTTTTATACTGAGTCATACTTGATTTTAATTTAAATAAAATATATTTTTTACTAAAATTTATTTTATTAAACCTGTTTACCTATTAGGATTGCTTTACCGACTTTTCTAAAAGAAATAGATTTTATAAGGGATTGATTATTAGGATTTCATTGAGACGAATCAAAAGCAATACATTTTTTGAACTCTGTGATTGGTCCCTTGGGTCGTAAGAATCGTGAGACGAAACGGCGAACGAGTCAACTGACTGATATATTTCTAAATACACACATTTTTTTAATAAATCACAGCTAGGTGAAATAAACCATATTTTTTAAAATTGTTCATTTACATAATGATTTTTTTAGTTTTAATTTGCATAATAGTTTAAATCTTAGATAAACTGAATATCTTAGAAAGGCTGAAATAATAACAAAAAGATTAAAATCTAAAGAAAATGAAGGTTAACTTACAATAATGATAAGGCAAGTTATATACGTTACTAATGGCATGTACAAACGATAAAAAAGTTACTTTGAAATCTGGATTACAATACCGTATTTATGACATTAAATATAATTTTCCCATCACGTAGCCACAGACCTAAACATATGTTACTGTGGTTTTGGCCAAGTGATCTAAAAAAAACTAAGGGATATTCTAAAATATTAACTAATGTCGATTAAACAGCCATTTTACTTATTGATCATGAATGCGCTCCCATTTTCCACGTATAGCAAAGTATGTGACCTATACCATAAATATACGATGCATAGTTTTATTACATACGATTTTATTCAGGAAAAACTTTCTTTTTAATGATATTTATTATAATTTCAAATAATGAAGAACATGAAATGTCTCAAATGCCGTTCAGAAATCCTGAGAGTCTAGTCGCGAGATGGATGGAAAACATCGAGGTGAAAGGATTAATTCCAAGGAAGATGTTTTATCAAGACGACCCTGTCCTGAAAATTATAGGCCCTGCTTAAATAAGAGTCTAAGAAAGAAGTTAAGATTATTAGGACTCAAGGCTTGGACGAAACCTGGAGTACAGAAGAAATGAGTAAGGCACAAAAGGAAGATCGAGATCTGCAACCAATAATCAAGTGGAATCTTGGAGCAGAGAGACCTCTGTAGAGTGACATACCCACATTTAGCGCTTTAGGCGGACTGGACTCAATGGAATAATTTCATGATGCAAGAGGACGTCCTAAATAGAAAGTGGGAGTCACTTAAGGGTGACCTGCAGACCATGCAGTTGGTTATCCCGCAAAGCAAAGTGGCCTCAATATTGAAACTGGGGCATGATGGTACATCTAGCGGAGATCTCGGCGTTAAGAAGACTCTAGTCAAGGTGATGGAGCACTTCTACTGAATACGCTGCAGAGAGGATATCGAAGAATGGTGCAAAAAGTGTTCGACATGTGGTTCGGTGCAGGGCCATGCACAAGGTCGAGAGGAAAACTGCAACTTCATAACGTCGGAGCTCCATGGAAGATGATCGCCATTGATGTTGATGGGCCATTTCCACAAACCGAATATGGAAACCGCTTTATAATAAGAATTCAAGACCACTTTACAAAATGGGCTGAGGTGTTTACACCTAATCAAGAAGCTTAGACTGTGCCGGTTTGGTGTACCATTAGAAGTACACAGTGATCAAGGAAGGAATTTCGAGTCAGCACTGTTCCAAGAAATGTGTGAACTACTCGGGATACATAAGACGCGCACTACTCCAGGACATCCACAATCAGACGGCATGGTGGAAAGATTCAACCAGACCCAAAATAACCATCTGGCTAAAGTCGTCGAAGAGTACTCACGGGACCGTATATCTCACTCTTCCTATTATCGTATCGTGCAGTGCACGACACTACTGGATTAACACCAGTTAAAGTCAACTTCGAAGCTATAGGCTATGATCAATAGGACCGAAGCAGCAATATAAAATGTTGCTAAAACGGGGAAAATTACGTAAATGAAGTTGCGCAGGCCAGCTTGTAAATTATATATCTAATTATAATATTGTTTTGATTTGGGGAATTCAAATAACAATTATTAACATTAATATCGATTTTTTCACGAAAATTTCTGTTGTGTTCCCAATTTTTCTTGTTCGGTAGTATAGGTACTGGTGCTCTAAGTGATAGTTTCGGTTGTGGTCGTATTGATATTTAGTCTTGCTGCCACTAGTTATAAGTATATTTACCTGGCGGTATGTACCGGAACCAGTCCACCAGAACCTTAGATGATTCAGAAACAATGCCCATGATCGTAATTTGGAATAAAAATATTTTTTCTAATAAATATTTTTTTTTAAAGATAACTAGCAATGTGGGATTGTCATCCCACATTATAATAATAATAAAAATGATTTATTCACTTAGGAAGCAAAATACTACACTTGTGAAAAATCGATTCTACATTTACTGGTAATGCCTGTTCGCAAACAATAGGTAAAGAAAAGAAAAGGCAATAAAAACTCGTGGCCACTCTTTTCAAATTGCCAATGCTTACAATGTTTCTCTGTTTATAAACTGTATATGCAGGTAAGGTGCTGCCACCATTATATTATACATCATATTAGATTATTACTAGCAATCCTGTTAACCCCTCTAGCTAAGCTCTATAGTTTGTGTTAGGAATGGGCTCACGTCGGTAGTATAATGGCCAGGATTCGAACCCACGACCTCACGAGTGCGAGGCCGATGCCTTAGCCACTGCCGCTTTAATAATATGTTACTGTAACCATGGAATAAATTGGGAGAGGTTCCAGAAGACCGATAGAAGCTGATGATGTTGATGATGAATCTGTTACTACACTAATAGTTTGAGCCTTTACCACACCTAGTACTAAGGGTGAGATATCTTCTTAATGTTCTGACAAAGAAGATGTAAAATTTTTGAACTCCTCTAAACATTTCACTAAAATATATATGATTTCTGATACGCTTGCGAAATATATATCGTATCAGAAATCATATATTTTTGGATCTTCTTTTAAAGCATTAGCTTTTTTAAGCTAAATATAGCTATTTTTAGCTAAATTTGATAAACTGTTATGAACTTTCTTGTTTATAAATGCTGAAAGTGGTGGCCGAAGTCTGGGCAGAACACTAATATTCATTTCAACCCAATTAAATTGAAATGCTGAGGTCCCTCCAGTAGAACCTTCTTATTATATATCCATAATGACCATGCTGTGCGAGCGGGTTGGCGACCACAAACGGTTTTAAAGTACGCCAAAGACGCTGTGGCTCGTCCAGCGGTGTGAAATCCCTCAATTGCCTTGACGAAAGCCACGGAAAGAGACGGGGATAGGGAACACTAATATATCTTCTTAAAACAAAGAGTCATATATCAAATAGTCACTACTTTCGTAAGTTACATATTAAATAGAATACTTACGTAACCATTGTCTGGTGCAGAGCTAAGTGACGACATCACCTGGTTTGTCAGCCTCTGACATGCGCTCTTCACAGTAGAATCAATTCTATCTACACGTTGCATAACCAATACATGTATTTAATCAGTGTTTACAGCTACTCCGTAGTGTAATGAAAGTTTTAGGTTTAAAATAGCACTATATTTACAGGAAGAACTTAAAAACTACTTAAAATTAAAGTAAATTTAGAAAACCGATGCTGGCGGAGATGCAGTGCTGGTAGGTAGAGAGACGACGCTGGTAGGTAGAGAGGCGACGCCGGTAGGTAGAGAGGCGACGCCGCCGGTAGGTAGAGAGGCGGCGCCGGTAGGAATGGTCTCTTTTGGAGAGTTGACTTTTCTCTTAATTTCCACTTGGAGAGTTTGCCTTCTCTTTTAGAGAGCTGTTTTTTCACTGCCTTTTCTTCGGATTTTTCTTCATAAAGAAAAGCATTCAAGCTATAGAAGCATTTTAAATTTTAAAGCATATCTTATTTTAAATTTAGGATTTACGCACAGCCAGTTTCAAAATGTAGTACAAACTTTACGAATATTATGCTTATCTTGTTGTCATAGAAACCATAGGAAATATTTGTTTACAATAAGTATTACAGAGATATTTAATAAGAGATTTGTTAAAAATGGCGAAATACAACAATGGGAAATATACGGAAATGCTACGAAATAACACTACAAGGACATATATATATATACGAGGTAAGAATTATCACACCCCAAAAACCCGGAAAATTTTCGACTTACGAAAATTTCCTTGTCTTTGAAGTTGGAAAGACAAAAATCCCACAGCAAACATACTCATACAAACATTAACAACCTAGCATCCATCACCAAACAAAGGCGAGGTAGCGTTTACATTCAATGACGCGTACTCCAGGGAAATGTCACAAAAATGCAAAAGATGAAGACAGAGCTCAAGAATCTCCGAAAAAAAATTACAAAGTACATTTAGTACCTTATGAGCACAAGAAGCTCAGTAGTAGAAGAAGAAGAAGAAGTATTGCGCCGTTCCAAGTTAGGCACAAGTCAAGTTGCTTATGAGCAAGGAGACCCGACAACAAGGCTAGAGACATTAAAGTCCGCCAAGTGTACAAGTCAAAGGAGTAGAAATTGAGATAATGTGGGCTTTTTTAACGAGTCATAACTCGCTCGTGACGAAAAGACAAGTTGCTTTAGAGCAAAGAGACCCGACAACAAGGCTAGAGACAGTGGGTTTAGAGCCCTAAAAGTCCGCCAAGTGTACAAGTCAAAGAAGTAAAAATAGAGAGAATGAGGGCTTGTTTAACGAGTCATAACCCGCTCATGAAGACAAAGACAAGTTGCTTTAGAGCAAAGGGGTGTGACACCAACAAGGCTAGAGATAGTGGGTTTAGAGCCCAAAAGTCCGCCAAGTCAGAAAGTCAAAGAGTAGAAATAGAGAGAATGTGGGCTTGTTTAACGAGTCATAACCCTCTCGTGAAGAAAGACAAGTTGCTTTAAAGCAAAGGAGTCTGACACCAACAAGGCTAGAGACAGTGGGTTTAGAGCCCAAAAGTCCGCCAAGTCAGAAAGTCAACTAGTAGAAATAGAGAGAATGTGAGGAAGGGAAATAAAAGAAGATGAAAAAAAGAAAAGTTAATAAAGTACGATTTAAGGGAGTAAAAAGTAAAGGAAAGAGAAGAAGAAAATGGCATAATTAACAATAAAATTATGTACAGAATTATATACATAATTCATTAACAACGCTAAGAGAAAAACAATAACGCTAAGAGAGAAAAAGACAGAAAGAAAAGATAAAAGAAATGTGACGCCGTACCGGATCGCCAACATTTAAGAGAGGTAAAGATAGATTAAAAGGGGGTAGATACGAGGTAACAATAAAATAATAAGAAAATAAAGAGTAACAATAAGTATAAAATGTGTATAATTTTAGTAAAAAAGTGGACAGAAACGAGTTCAGTAGGGATACAGGGAGGGAAAGGATAGAGAAGGAAGCTGAAAGAGAATAAAAATAAAGAAATAAATTAGCCAACCTTAATAAAAGTAGTATGCTGACACGACTGATTAAGAAAAAATTAAGCTACGGAAAAAAATACATGTAAAGATAGATAGATACTTAATGAGACAACGATATAGGTAGATAATGAGACTATGATAAGAAGCGGTGAGGTGAAAGATGAGTCTTCCAAAATTGCAGCCAAATTACACCAAAAGCGGTGGATACTTGTGTAAGTATTTATTTTTGAATTTTGAGAAGGTCGTGGGTGGTATGCTTGATGGGCGCCAAACTGTAGTGTAATGAAAGTTTTGGGTTTAAAATAAAACTATATTTACGGGAAGAACTTAAAAACTACTTAAAATTAAAGTAAATTTAGAAAACCGATGCTGGCGGAGATGCAGTGCTGGTAGGTAGAGATGCGGCGTCCAGGCGTAGCTGCGGCGCTGGTAGGTAAAGATGCGGCGCTCGTAGGTAGAGGCGCGGCACCGATAGGTAGAGGCGCGGCGCCGGTATGTAGAGCCGCGCCGCCGGTAGGTAGGGGCGCGGCGCCGGTAGGTAGAGGCACGGCGCCGGTAGGTAGTAGAGACGCGACGTCGGCAGGTAGAGGTGCGACGCGTCGTAGAGGTGCGGCCCGGTATATAAGAGAGGCGGCCCGGTAGGTAGGGAGGCGGCCCGGTAGGTAGAGAGGCGACGCCGGTAGGTAGAGAGGCGACGCCGGTAGGTAGAGAGGCGGCGCCGGTAGGAATGGTCTTTTTTGGAGAGTTGACTTTCCTCTTAATTTCCACTTGGAGAGTTTACCTTCTCTTTTAGAGAGCTGTTTCTTCACTGCCTTTTCTTCGGATTTTTCTTCATAAAGAAAACTCTCTAGAAGCATTTTAAATTTTAAAGCATATCTTATTTTAAATTTAGGATTTACGCACCGCCAGTTTCAAAATGTAGTACATACTTTACGAATAACTCTATGCTTATCTTGTTGTCATAGGAACCATAAGAAATATTTGTCGACATGACAGATTTGATTTATCAAAAATAATGTTTACAATAAGTATTACAGAGATATTTAATAAGAGATATGTTAAAAATGGCGAAATAGAACAACGGGAAATATACGGAAATGCTACGAAATAACACTACAAGGACATATATATGTATATACGAGGTAAGAATTATTACTACAACTCATGTACATGGGTTCTATCGGTAATATTATCAAGCAGAAGAGTTTGTTTGTTTGAACGCGATAATCTTAGGAACTACTGGATATAATTGAAAAAATATTTTAATGTTATATAGTCCAATCATCGAGGAAGACTGTAAGCTATATAACATCACGCCATGACCAAACGGCGCGGAGTATCAATGAAAAATGTTGCAAAAACTGGGAAAATTAACGCCAACGAAGTTGCGCGTGTCAGCTAGTATAATATTTTGAAGGTAAGGTGTGAGCCTGGGGATAAAAACACTGTACTGCGTTCGTGTAGAGGGGTCACTTTTCTGCTTGCATACCTCCTTAATTTTCACATAATGTTATTACAAATGCCTAGTTCTTGGAAAAAAGATTAATTGAAGTCTCCTTCTTCCATCCACCAAAAACCCCCACCACCTCTGCTACCAGGAATGTAGGCTACGGATTCACCCTGATAAGGATATCCCTTATCAGGATGAATCCGTAACCTACATTAATTGTTCTACAGCCGTAGCTACAGGCAGAGTTCATCGCACCAGAGTAAATCCCAACACCCGTTGGGATTTACTCTAGCAGTTACGTTAGCTACAAAGCTAACAATTCAAAACTATAATTATATACTTAAAGGCTAAAATCTACTTAGCCAAGCTCGTGGTAGGTGTTATGACATCATAGTTATAACATGTTCCCTACCTACGGACCAGGATCCCAGAAAGTAGTAAAAATTCATACTAATCCAAAACCCTGCCGTATGCGGCCGGTTCTGCCAACAAATCAATTGACTAACAATGTTTCTTCCAATACGTCGCACAATATCGTTTATTTAAATGCACAAATTGATAATCTATTTCATAGTTAACTCGCGCGCTTGGATTCCATGGAACACATTTCCAAGAGAGTGACATATAACGTTTTTTCGACAGGTGTCTCTGCCCAGTCGTAGTGATGCGACGTTCGGTTCAATTGATTAAAAATAAGTCGACTATTATAGCGAACATCTACCCGCCTCGGACCGGTCTACCGGTCTGCTAATCTACTGGCAGTCTCGATAGAGTTGCGACCGCTCTCTTCAGTACCGAACCGTCCAAAAAGACCTCAGCAAATCGGGGAACTCCGTCAGTACCAGTTACCAAATTTGTGGGAATAGTAGTGGGGCAATATCTACCGTATATCTTGTGACTGGGGGAGTTCAGCAGGGCTCCATACTTGGGCCCTTATTATTTATTATTTATACAGCTGACATTACATACATCCTTGAATGTGTCCGTAATTGTTTTTACCGCTAATGGCTACTTTATAGGATGCGGCCATATGTTGACGTGGAGACTCATATTATGCTCTGTAAGTCTGTAATTTTGTCAAAACTCAATTATGCTGACACGTTATATGGTAACTGTTTACTTAGTAAAACGTTTGAGAGGTTGTATAACAACGGGTGCAAAATGCTTGTGCTCGATTCTGCTTTAATTTGCCACCACAAGCTCATATTACCCCGTTTCTTTATGATGGAAGCATGATGAGAATGACCATCCGCAGGAAGCTTCACCTTGCTACGTTACTCTTTGGTGTAATATGAACTAGAAAACCTGACTATCTGTACAACAAATTAAGCTGGTCTAGTAATCTCAACAAACATAATACACGAGCTTCAACATACCTTCTCGTTACCCACGAAAAGCTGCAGCACAAGACATCGTACTGCAGCTTTTCGTGGGAGTTTTAAGCTTGCCGCTACTCGTTGTAGGAAGGACCTTCCGCCGATCATACGCACACTAAAACCTGTTCATACTTTTAGCGAAAAATGTAAACAACAATTGCTAAACTTACAGAAACAACAGACCTAACAATACCTGAGATTATGCCGTTTAATCAACGAGCGCTCCTCGCTATTATTCCAGTAATAAATCATGTAAATTATATACATTTTAATGCTCATCTGCAGTTTGCATAGTTACAATTTATTATGGTTTAGGATTTTTCAGGGATTTTGCCTTATAATTTAGCGTAAAACGGGTAATTGGTAAAAACTTCATGAATTTCAGTCGAAATCGAAAACTCGAAACAGAAGGTAGGTATTGAAATAAAAAAAATGTTCTAACGTCAAATCTGTCAAAGGTTTCCCGCGCGATTTGACTGCGTTCAAAAATATTATTTACATTTGACAACTTAATAGTAATAAAAACAAAAAATATTTTACAAAAAATATTTTTTGTGTTTATATTTATTTTATACTTTGTTAGTATACGAGTATATTGATGGTTAACGTTCGTGTCATCACCTTGGTCTTAGCAGAATACCAGCGCAGCTCCTCATTAAGCGGAGTTGCAATCTAGCTGAGCTAGGATCATTTTTTTTCTCTCAATATTATGCTTACTGTCTATTATTTGATTAAGTACTTACCTACTTACTGTATTTTTTTGAGCACACACATTTCTTCTTCTTTAAATTGAGAATACAATTTGCTTCAAATTGAAAATACCTTTCTTCTTCTTCAAATTGAGATTACAATTTGCCCCCTGCGGCAACACAAAGGCGGAAGGTTAGCATCCTTAACCAAAACGAGGTCTCCAATCTTAGGTGGATGGGTCTTGTCAGTCCACTTGACACGTTGCTGCAGAATGTGCAAATTCTCTAAGTTCCAGCGTTTCCAAAAGCTCTGAGTGAGTTGCCGAACCAACTCGAACCGCGAGAGACGATTAGGTCTCACATCAACATAAGGGTACTCAGGCAAGGTGACAAGTGGCTGTCCAATCAAAAAATGGCCCGACGTAAGGCCCTCCAAATCATTAGGGTCCGAAGAGATCGGGCACAAAGGTCTAGAATTTAGAACGGCTTCAATCTTGCAAAACTCAGTTGTGAGCTCCTTAAAAGTAAGCATAGCTTCGCCAATAACGCGTCGCAAATGTGTCTTAGACACTTAATTTCACAACAGCCTTAAATAACTCGCCCCAGTGTGGGCAAATAGGTGGGGAAAACGACTAAGTTACCCCACGGTTGGCAAGTTGCTCCCTATTTTTCAGCCATTACTAACAAGAAAATTATGTAAATCATTTAAATAATTATTAGCGCCCTTGAAGTTCGTGCCGCTATCAGAACGGACCAGTGAAGGCAGTCCTCTCTTAGACACAAAACGATCCAATGTGGCCATAAATGCTGCGGTTCTGAGCGAAGAGACCACTTCCTAATGAACTGCCTTGGTTAAGAGAAATACGAAGACACACAAATAAGCCTTGACAGTTTTACTGTTGCGAAGTGTTGACGTCTTAACCAATAAGGGAACTGTAAATTCCGTACCAACACCGGCGAAAGTCGTCGTCTCCGTGACACGATCGACGGGTAAGTCTCGCCTTGAGTCGATAACTAGCGATGAACCGAAAGACTACACTCCGAATTATACTTCAGACCGATAAAATCCAAAAAGTCTCGCTGCAAAATTGTACCCGCCGTGCGCGTTCTAAATCCATCCATCCATCATCAACAATCTTATCAAATGACCCTCTTTGGGTAACAACAGGGGTGGCGAGCCCCGTAAGGGAGTCATCCGTCATCAAAAAAGGTTAATTTACAAATAGCTACAGCTTAGACTTAACCGACTTCAAAACACCAACTTCCATCAAAGTGCACCGTCTGTATCACGTGAACCCAAGTGAGGAGAGTATCCTGTCGTTCTTCCGGTGAGAGGATTAATGCTACACGTTTCTGCTGGTTTCTTTTTCCTATAATTTTTTTTTTTTTTCAAAATAATCACAAGTGACCAGTGCCATATACATTAAAAACTTTAATTCGCAAAACTTTCTGAGTGACCTAGTAAGTAAATTAACACGTATTATCCATTCATTTATCTACTGATTAGTCTATTACAGAATTTATGTTTCTCAGCCATTTTGAATTAATACGTGATAATATATTATAATCTTTGCCGATTTGAATTATTTACTAAGTCAATTTCATTGCCGCTATCCAGCGGCAGCTTGAAAGTAACAATTAGTCAATTTTACTTAATATAATTTTTACTGATGGGGCATGCGTCATTCCTTATTATACCAAACTTATATCATTGTGAAAAATCTTGGCAACTTGTAAAGCGGAATCACTAATTTATTGATGCATCGTGTTGACTTTTAAAGTCACAATAATAATAAAGATAACCATTTTTTTAAACAGATAAATAACTATATTTTGGTTACTTAATGGTATAAATAACTACCTATGTCTTCTTGATCAATCACGGTTGCCGGGCTTCAATCTGATCCCAACCTGCTTTTCGTTTGACTTTTTGATTTAAATGTAACTCATTGGCAATATCAATATGCGGACTACCCTTATTTTTCCGTAAACATTTCTTAATAAGGCAGACAATAAATATACAAATTATAATTACAACTAACAATGATATTATAGCTAACAATATAATTATGAAAAGTGGGGTGTCGGAACAATTTTCGCAGCCATCTATAATAGGAGGAGTAGTTGTACTTTCAGTACTTTCGGTTGAGCCCTCGGAGTTGTTCTCAGTGGTGCTATCAGTGGTATTCTCAGTGGTGCTCTCAGTGGTACTCTCAGTAGTGCTCTCAGTGGTACTCTCAGTGGTGCTCTCAGAGGAGCTCTCAGTGGTGCTCTCAGTGGTACTCTCAGTGGTGCTCTCAGTGGTGCTTTCTGTGGTGCTCTCAGTGGTACTCTCAGTGGTGCTCTCAGTGGTGCTCTCAGTGGTACTCTCAGTGGGGCTCTCAGTGGTGCTTTCTGTGGTGCTCTCAGTGGTGCTCTCAGTGGTGCTCTCAGTGGTACTCTCTGTGGTGCTCTCAGTGGTACTCTCAGTGGTGCTCTCAGTGGTGCTCTCAGTGGTGCTCTCAGTGGTACTCTCAGTGGTACTCTCAGTGGTACTCTGAGTGGTGCTCTCAGTAGTACTCTCAGTGGTGCTCTCAGTGGTACTCTCAGTGGTGCTCTCAGTGGTACTCTCAGTGGTGCTCTCAGTGGTGCTCTCAGTTGTACTCTCAGTGGTGCTCTCAGTGGTGCTCTCATTGGTACTCTCAGTGGTGCTCTCAGTGGTACTCTCAGTGGTGCTTTCTGTGGTGCTCTCAGTGGTGCTCTCAGTGGTACTCTCAGTGGTGCCCTCAGTGGTACTCTGAGTGGTGCTCTCAGTAGTACTCTCAGTGGTGCTCTCAGTGGTACTCTCAGTGGTGCTCTCAGTGGTACTCTCAGTGGTGCTCTCAGTGGTACTCTGAGTGGTGCTCTCAGTAGTACTCTCAGTGGTGCTCTCAGTAGTACTCTCAGTGGTACTCTCAGTGGTGCTCTCAGTGGTGCTCTCAGTGGTGCTCTCAGTGGTACTCTCAGTGGTGCTTTCTGTGGTGATCACAGTGGTGCTCTCAGTGGTGCTCTCAGTGGTGCTCTCAGTGGTGCTCTCAGTGGTGCTCTCAGTGGTGCTCTCAGTGGTGCTCTCAGTGGTGCTCTCAGTGGTGCTCTCAGTGGTGCTCTCGGTTGTCGTAGTTCCTGGCTCGTATAGTTCGCACTCGGTCTCGTATGTACCTGGCGGTATATACCGGATCGAGTCGATTAAAATTGTCGAGGTTTCAGATGCGCTACCCGTGATGGAAACCTGCACAACAAAACTATATTTAAATACTGTATTCGATTTTATTACTTTGACATTTTTTGTTGTATCAGCTTTTCTAAAAAAGCTGATACAACAAAAAATGTCCCGGGTCTGAAGTGGAAACTTGAACATTAACGTTGTAATATTTTTTTTGGGAATATTATATTTATATATGTATAAATATATTTAATAAGTATAAAAGTACTATCATTTCTGCGGTTAAATACAATGTCCATATATTGCGCTATTGTACACAAACATGACAATTTAAAAGTTTATATCTCAGAAAAAATGATGAAATTTAAATAATATCGCGATTTGTATCCATATTAGATATATCACGCGATTAAGTCCCGAAATATATCTAATAAACATTGTAGATGGTGGCAAAATTTACCTTCGTATTCTAATATAGTTTTTCATTGTTCTCCCTGTGTGATCAACGAATTTTTAAACAGTCACGTGATCCTGGCGCGAATTTAACATTTTTTACCCACACTACAACGCCACTCAAAAAGTTTATACTTAAAAAATTAGTTTAATACAAAACTCACTTCAAAAAAATTCACAGACAGAATTAAAAAAAAAAAATTACTACTAGCACTAACCTAACCTAACACTGAATAATTTGGGGAAAACTGGATTTTTGCATGAACCTTCCTTTTGTAGTTCTGAACAAAACACCAAAAGTCCCCATCGATATGCTATCGCTAATGAAGTTATTACGGCTCAAAGTTTATAGAAACGGTTTTTCGTGAATACGGTTAACGGTCAGTGTTATCAAAAAAAATGATTAAATCAAATTTGTAAGTTCAAAAAATGTCTACAAAAATTATTTATACTATATATATTTTTTTAATCTGATTATGTATGTATGTAAAATGATGATGATGTAAAAGAAAATAATGATGATGATGTAAAAGAAAATAATAAAAAAAAACAAATACCCGTATTTCAATACTGTAAGTAACAAAAACCACGCATTGAATCAGGAAATATTGGAATCTACTAAAGTCACTGTATTTGTAAGGATCACGCTAGATAATGAATGAATGAATAATAAATAAAAAAAAAATGCAATGGGGTGCACATATATCGCTTCTCGCTGGTAAACTCTGCTCAGCAGCTTACACTGTTAGTCAGGTAAATGTGCGACAAAACATCCAACAGTATAGTAAAAATAGTGATGTCCGCTCCATCAATACTAGAAATAGGCATAAATTGTGTGTTCCTTACCATCGTTTTCATAAGGTTCATAGTTCCTTTACGGAACTTAATATCCGTTTTTACAATAAGCTGCTTGTTCATATTCTGAATTTACCATTTAATTCATTCAAGTCTAAAATTGTAAAACGACCTTATTCAGAAAGAATAATAATAAAGATTATAATGAAAACGACAAAAACGCATGGTCGTAATGAATAATTTAGAATTTTTGATTTTACAAATAGTATCTTGTTTTTGGTTACATGAATGGTGTAAAATTCATGGTTGCGGATATAAAAAGATTTGTGCTAAATTTTAAAATGATGTTTGCATTGTATATTCACAGAGTAAGTACCTTGTTATTTGAAATTGTTAGTAACGGTAACTAACGATCGTACATAAATAAATTATTTAAGGTTATTTTTGTTCTCCTGAGACGTAATGTCAGGGGTCGTCATGCTCACTAAAATGCCATTCTTGTGGTGGCGGTATAGATCGGTTCGTTTTTCTTCCATCCAATATGGCAATATGGGGATGATGGCTGACCCATGCGTCAAACTCGTGAACGGGTGCTATTTTGGGTGACGGGCCGGCCTTGCTATTATTATCTTATAGGTTTATTTTTTACGTATCATACGTACTTGCATGAGTTTCATGCTGCTTCATGATGTGACTGACCATTTCATGATATTTAATTTATTATCAACTAGCTGTTGCACGCGACTACGTTCGCATAAAAATTTTGAAAATCGAATCGTTCATTTTTTCTATCGTTAAATAAGCGTTGCATTTTATAACCTAAGTGAATAAAGTACTTTGACTTTTGAGCTTAAAGTATCTCACAGATATACTTACATCATTTTGACCCAGAAAATAATTATAATAGCGTCGTAAGGTGGAGCCAAGAAGATAAGGTACTTTTCAATGCGAATAAGTGCGCCGTGCTATCTTTCAGCCGGGCCAGCGCCCCTAACCATTACTTGTACCACATGGAAGGCACACCACTGGAGCGTGTAACAGAAGTGAAAAATCTAGGAGTCCGGTTTACTGCAGATTTAAACTTCCGTAAACATATTACAGATGTGTGTAGAAAATCATATCGGAGCCTAGGATTTGTGCTGAGGCAAGCAAACCAATTTTCAAATATCGGTGCATTAAAAGCGTTGTTTGAGGCATTAGTAAAAAGCCATTTTGAGTGTGATTCCGTAATTTGGTGTCCTCATGAAGCCAAATATCAATCAATGTTGGAGCGTATACAGAACAAATTTATAAGGTTCCTTTACTTAAAACAATATGGGGTTAATCCGGGATATCCGCTATTATATCCAAATTTGTTTGTGCTAGGTATGGTAGGCTACTTCAAATTAGAAATTAGAGGGGAAATCGCTTTAGCAACATACATATTAACAGTGATTCGGGGTGTAATACAGAACCCCGTCGTCCTACAGGAAGTTCGGTTGTGTGTCCCGAACGAGTATGTGGGCCGCCGGCGGAGGTACCGCTGCTAGCGGTGCCGACTGCGCACACTAACATGTTGCAGCGCGCGCCGCTGACACGGGCGCTGCGAATGCTCAATGCGGTTGCGGAGCATATAGATAATAATATATTCTCGTGCTCACTGAGCGAATTCACACGGGCTACGTACTTTATATTCTGTAACTACGTATTTTAAGGCTATTATTGTTAATTACACTATTGCATTAAGTTATAACCTGTAAAGATAGATGTAAGTTATTGTAAATAAATAAATAAATTTGTTTAGGCTTTAACAATTATACAATTTTAAATATTTTATGACATGATCAATGTATTCTCATTTCTTGCATGCCATTAAATAGTGTATGCTACACGTCACAAGTTTTAGAATCAAATTATTTAAAAATATTTAGTTTAAAAAAAAAGAATTAAAACTATATTTGTGTAGGCAATTTTTTAAACTGCAAATCCTATCAACACTACTGTTTGATAACACTGACCGTTAGAAAGATATTCCCTAATACAAATGAAAGGTTCGTGCAAAAATCTAGCTTTTAGATAATTACTAGCTGTCCCGCGCAACTTCGTCTGCATAAATTTTCCCCGTTATTGCAACATTTTTCATTGCTACTCCGCTCGTATTGGTAGTAGAGTGATGTTATATAGCCTTCCTCGATAAATGGGCTACCCAACAGTGAAATAAGTTTTCAATTCGGATCAGTAGTTCCTGAGATTATAGCGTTCAAACAAATAAACAAACAAACTCTTCAGCTTTATAATATTAGTATAGATTACGAAGTTTGACATTTGTGAGTGCTATTTTCTCTGGACTAAAATGTCATTGTAAGAAGAAACTGTAAACTGCATTTATGTATATCTTATGTAGTCCTGGGTATAGTAAATTACTATATCAAAAAGGCTTAGAGTCTGTAAGTCTTTTTTAAAACAATTCAGAAAATGATGAGGTAGCGAATTTGGATGGATGGATGTTTGTTATTCAATCACGCTACAACGGGTAAACAGATCGGGATAACATTTGGAACAGAGATAGAATATAGTTTGAAAAATTAAAATTATTTTTTGCCCCGGAAATAATTTTCTGAAATAAAAAGTAACCTATGTGCAGGTTACTTTTTATTTCAGAAAATTATTTCCGGGGCAAAAAATAATTTTAATTTTTTTTACGCGAACGAAGTCGCGGGCAACAGCTAGTTGATAATAAATAAAATTTCATGATATGGTCGGCCACATCATGAAGTGGTCATTGATTTTATAATCTGGCCACGACATGTTGGTATACATTTTGAAGTAAAATTATATCAAGATTGCATGTTTAGATAAACTAAGCGCATAAACTGACGCGACAAGCGGTTTCTTTTTATGTTTTATAATGTAATAAAATGCTAAATACAGTACGTAAATTTTTGATATGAAATTATCATTTAGGTTTTCAATATTGCACCTGTGTTATAAAGGATGGTTGAAAAATAAAATAAAATTATAGAGAGGGGACCAAACCAACCGACTCATAAGTCGACTCCTGCAGTCCCGCAAGCCCTGTGTCGCGGGGGACTTTACAAACATACAAATCACAGACACAAAGTACACCCAGACTCAGAACAACAATGTGTGGTTCACACAAAGTGGTGTGCCGTGTGGGAATCGAACCCACGACCTCATGCGCAGCAGTCGGATGCACTCCCATGGCGCCACAGAGGCAGTTTTTGAGTTAGCAAATTTGACTCATAGGAAACATTCTTTTGTTTTTTTAAATTAAATTAAAATTAAAAGAACTGCTTCCAAGGATTTTTTAAAAGCCACTTACCAGAGCCGAGAATCGAACCTGCCATATGTAAAAAATAAACATTCTACGTGTATAGATACTGATTGAAAGGGCAATCGTAAGGAACAAATCTCTCTAAGAGGAAGGCCATACAATACAATTTATAAATGTACTCAGGCAAGGGCAAGATAAAGCAGAAGCAAAACTAAAATTTGCTATCTCAAATATTTAGCGTAGCTACTTTTCCTCCAATGGACATTGGTTTGGTCCACCCTGTATATGTATGCATAAGAGGTAAGATTTGAAAACTATAATCAACCATTTCTCGTCAAAAACATATTTAACATCAAAAGTTGTTCATCATTAAACTTAACAATTGGCTAGATGACTACAATAAACATTTTTTTTACACTAATCAGAGAATAGCACTTCTTAAAATGTTCAATAAACGATGTTTATTCATAATTTAATGTGTTCTTGATTTAATGGACAAATGATTTGATCGAAAAAAATATGATATTAAGAATAATTTGATAATTAGATAGATAGATAGGTAATAATTTAATAATTAGATATATAGATAGATAAAAATTGATTAATTAGACAGAAGCTACAAGGATCATTTGGCGTGTGGCCGAAATCAGAACTATCACCGCCACTCATGTCAATGCCATCCAAGCGCCAAAAGATCCTTGAATCACTGTACAGCGAGCTGGTTCGTACAGTTTTAAGGTTTCTTAAAAAGGCACCGATTTTATTTGACATTCATCTTATTGTTTTGACAACTCAAGTAGTAGTTAGTGTAGGTAGCTGTAGTAGATGCTTTGAGTTATATACATTCCAGGATAGTACACTATTAATCCAGGATAGTACACAAGGCGGTTGAGATCAAGAAGTACAAGAATTTCAACCGAGAAGATGGATACCGGCTCTCACCATCTTGGAACCCTGTTATCAGCAAATGCAATCGCAGCCGTAAAGACACCGCGCCGCGCCTCAGTGTAAAAACGTAGTAAGTGTTGTGTGTAGAAGTACCGACAGTACAAACTATCAAAATTATTAAGGCCAGGCGAGGGTAGTTGAAAAACCCCGCGCCTCACGTAGACATCGCAAAGCTGGCATTAGTCGACCCGTGACCGCGATCGGTGCAATTCGATCGAAACGTTGGGTAAATAAAATGTTCGTACCTTTAAATAATTCACGCGATTTAGTCCCGAAATATATCTAATTTCTATATTTTCCTTGCACTCCTTCTGTACTGCCTCTGCGCGGTGGGAGTATGTCCGACTGCTACGCAAGAGGTCGTGGGTTCGATTCCCACACGGGACACCACTTTGTGTGATCCACAAATTGTTGTTCCGAGTTTGGGTGTACTTTGTGTCCGTGACTTGTATGTTTGTAAAGTCCCCCGCGACACAGGGCTTGTACCCTAATGCGGGAGTAGTCTTTTAAAAAAACTAAAAAAAAAAAAACATTGAATTCAGATATATTTGTGGAGGAGGCGAAGCTGTTGAAAAATATATTATTGAATATCGACGAATGGAATATGTAAAGATTAAGCAAAAACTGGGCCATTGATGGACAATTGATCATACATATGTTTTTAGTGAGGGGAACCGCAAAAAACAAATCGAGGCAGAAGCTACAGCTTTGTGCAAATTTAAAGTAGAAAACATTGACGTTCTTAAAGAAAGTAACGTATCTGACACGTGATGAAACTTGGTTATATAATCTATGATATCTATGATACTGCGTCAAGCAGACAGTAGAAAGTAGGATGTAGAGTGTCTCTAACGAAATCTCAAAATTAATAAGTTATCACAAGTAAAAAAAAAACTGTTTTTTTTATAACGTGGGTCATATTTCTACTGTTACTTTACTACATATTAAAGAATCAAAGGACAAGTGATATGTCATAGTTTGTGCCCAAACAGTGCAGTCATTTTGGAGTTACTTGCAACTCCAAGATGACTGCACTTGTGGCAGAAGTGAGGAATTCGACTTATTCTCTGTCATCACGACAAACTCATGCCATACACTTTTGCTGAAAGATCCCACTTTTTAAAATTTAATGAATGTGCTTATCCTATCTTACGTGACACATTCGTCTAACCTGTTATTATGACCTCATTTGATATCAAGAAAAAAAAGTGTATTTTAAGTCAAAGAACGACTTCTTTTAATTTTATCATTTTTTAAGAGTTTATAATAAGACCTATTTATTGCTAATTCTGATGTAGTTTAAATGAATTGGAAAGTATAAAGGTATTGAAGGTTACCGATCAATGCCTAAAGTAAAAAAATAAAATGTATAAGTTTTGAGTATCCAGGAACTTTTAGCATGACCCTCGTATTTAAAGGGGCGTCTAAACGGGCCATTTTTTACGGCAATTTGTGGCGGCACTACTGGCAACTAATTGCTTGGCCAATAATAGCAATATGTCTGTAATTATATTTGGCATGATTCATTCTTCTAAAGAGGCTTCACAATCCGGCAACAATAAAATAGGGAGCGACTGAAACAACAACAAAATTGGCCGGGCAACATTGCGGAAAATCGATCGCTCAGCGAACGTTCGGCAACCATCAAATCAATATTGGGGAGTACTGCCATGTTGCCGGCCACAGCATTGCCGCCATAAATTGCCGTAAAAAATGGCCCGTTTAGACGCCCCTTTATGTCATCACATCACATCATCAGCCTGTCGCAGTCCACTGCTGGACATAGGCCTCTCCAATTGCACGCCACTTTGTTCTATCTTCGGCTTCTCGCATCCAGCTCCTGCCAGCCGTTTTGCGTATATCATCACTCCACCTGGCCTGAGGGCGTCCTACACTACGTTTGCCAAGCCGCGGTCTCCACTCAAGAACTCGTTTACCCCAACGGTTGTCGGTTCTTCGGCTAATATGGCCAGCCCACTGCCACTTCAACTTGCTAATCCCCTTTATGTATTGAGTCGAAATACCTAAATGAGAAACGCGATCAAATATACAGTTCTTGGTACTTGATCAAAAACTGACACCTAGTTATAATAGCTTGAAGCTAATATCTACTTCTACTTCTCTGTTGGAAGAAGTCCCAATTTTCAATTACTCAGGAAGTTTTTTTGGGAATGCAGCTTACTTTCTAATATATATATATATATATAGTATAAATTCACAAGGTATATTATAATCATACTTACATAGCCATCAAATGATGTTAAGCCAGGTATTGTGATTCTTCCAGTTTGCCATCCTTCAACATAATCTGGAGCCAATAGAGTGATCGCTACAATCCCCACCGGGATATCGGACCCACCAGGCACTATCTGGTGTACAACTACTATGATTTGGTCACTCAAGGCTTCTGCGACCATAAATATATTCACTTCAACCACACCTGTGGGTTCCATATGAAATGTGTAAGATGACATACAGGTTAAAGTAAACTCTGGGTATATAAACACTGTACTGTATTCATTGGGAGCGTCAACCGCCGAATTTTCATACCTTCCTATTGCCCACATGGCTGTGGGAATTTCTGTACAGAGACTCGAATCCTGGGAAAATGAGTCATTAAGGTCTTCTTCTTCAAATGTATATCTAATACACGACGAAGCGGGTGACACAACACACACACACATTAATAAAACAATAATATTCTGTATCATTTTCACTCGCGATGTCTGAATGTATGTTAATAAAAACGGCATTTCTATAATTTACCCTTTCCCAAAATTAAGTACCTACTTATATATATAAGAAATTGTTTACAGTATTCGTTAGATGTTAACTTTTTTTACAAATAAAATCATTTCTTCAAAAAAATCAAAATATTTATTTTAACACTAAGAAAAATTAAATAAAAAACGTCACCCGAGCACAAAAATAGTCATTATTATGATAGAACACGTTTTTTTATTACTCGAGGCTCTAAGTCAATTATTATCTGAGATAAAATGTATTATCTAAGTATTACACTGTGTAATATTTAAATTAATCAAGGTCCTTCGAAAAGTGGACATAAAATCCTTATAAATAATTATTACTATGACAAAAATATACACCGTTTTTACCACATAGTTAGATGCGTGTGCACTGCCTGCGCGAGATTCATTTATGTGACTAGGTATGCAGTTTATAAAATACTTCATCTGATAAACTGTAAAATGATTACGATCTTAGAATCAGATTCTGATGTTACATTAAAATTAACATTATTTTCAATGGCATGATAACGCGAGTATTTCAAGTTTATTTGTTATCGTTGCTTTTATCTATTCCATATCAGTAAAACTCATTGTTTGTGTGTTAGCAATAATATCTTTTATATTAATATAAAGTTAAGTGTGCTTTTAGAATATTAAAAAATATACCATGTCAGATAAAGATAAATGTGTATTTGTCAGGGTTAATGTCAGGGCAGCGGCACTCTGATACGATAATTCAGTGGTTAATGGAGAATGTGATTTATATATGTGTTGAAATGGTAAATTTCGGAAGAAGTTAAAATAATTTATAGGTGTGTGTATGCCATTTAAGGTGCATTTTCATATACGAGTATTATTGATTACACTTGTGATCACCATATACGCTGTTATGATCATAATTTATTAATCATATAGGTTCGCGTTTTGTCATAATCGCAATTCATTATATACTTACTGTCATGAACTAGTTTGTCAAAATCGACATAATTATTCAATGTCTTCTTTCTTTTCGACAGATTCATCATTCAATGTGACAAATTTTGAATCTGGCGATTAGCGTAAATTGAAAGTTCTTCATGTACCTATCTACAAGACATTATTATGATTCTGAGTAGGTACTTACTTGTTGAGGTATTCTAAAATTTTGCGATATTTTTAATCGCTTCTTATACTCTGTGTAAAAAAATAAATAATTGAAAAGCTCTATGCCGTAACAATGCAATCAATCCTAGGGTGGATAGTCTGATACTAACATCATACACTGTGTACTGCTAAAATTTTGACAAACATAATAATGCAATCTTGAGGTACCACAGGTGATGTAAACTTTAAATATTTAATGTTTCCCTTTGGGAATTGATTTTTTATTACCCGACTGTAAAGAAGGGTTATGTTTTTCGCGCGTATCTTGTATGTATGTATGTCTGTGATATTCTTTATTACCTGATATCTCACAATCCACTGAACGGATTTATACAATTAGGACGTCGTTAGATTCGTCTTGATCGGCCAAGTTTTCTTAGATATGTGACGTTTGAAAAAAACAAATATAAGCGACTGTAAGATGTCAAAATAAAGAGGTGTGAAAAAAAAAGTTGTTTTGAATATATAGTATCAAATTAAAGGGCTCATCTTAAGCATTTCAAAAAGGTATAACATTATTATGACTGTAATACTAAAAAAGTTAGTTAGCAACCATTCTTTATAAAATTTTCAATATTTGACAATAGCTGTGATAAAAGTAAGTTGTTACATCGGTTACATCCTACACCTACTAAAAAGTATTAAATAAAAAAGAAATATAAAAATAAATAAACCCGCCTGCACAAAAAAGATGGAAACAAGATCCCCTACAGAGTTATATAATTTCATGCAGTTGAAGGCACTTTACTAAATTCATCGAGATCCATTAATGCCTCCGACTGCATGAATTATATAATTCTGTAGGGGATCTTGTTTCCATCTTTTTTGTGCAGGCGGGTTTTTTTATATTTATAATTTATTTTTTTATTAAATTCAAATTCAAAATTCTTTATCCACTTATGATGCAAAACAACACTTGCTGTACGTCGGGAAATCACTGACACGTACAAATGACAAACTTCACAGATCTAACTTCAAAACTGAGAAGTTCGTACAAACTTGCAACTCTTATGGGACATATCCTTTTTACCGACTGCGAAGGTGGGTTGTTTGTTTGACGCGCATGTCTGTATGTAGTTCTCCTTTTTTCTTATTTTATCCTGTCTCTCAATTATTGCTAAACTATTGTTGTACAAAAGACAGGATTAAGTTTTTCCTTCCCTACTCCTCTTAATTTTCAGAACTTTAAGTTATGAACTTTGACGATCGAACGAAATTGCGATGTTATGGTTTTTCAACAAAATGGTTGCATCATTTTAGACAAGTCAACATGAACGTTCATTCAACAGGAAAAGCGTTCATGGTCTTAATAACGGCTTAACATAAAAACCATGATCCATTTAGGAGCTGAAATTTCCAAGCATAGTAGAGATAGATGGAGAGGCCGAAGCGTAGAGGCACAGAATACCGGAGAGTACAGTAGGTAATTTTCGTAGATAACGCTCTTGATGCACACATACACCTCGCTAACGGATACGGAATCACGGAACACTCCAAACCAGTGACAGAACCAATTCTTCTACTTAAGTGCGTTCGTCAAAAGCGTTTACTATGAAGCTTGCTTTCTGTACTCTCAGTATTCTGTAATACCTCTGAAGATTTTTAATTTAAGAAAAAATATGACTACAATACTGAGGGGTATATTTCTATAACACTCATGAGTGTATATGTTGTCTCCTAAGGATTTATGCCTACTTAAATATCAAAGTATTGTAAGAAATAATAGTTAACTTGATTTCTCAAAATCGAGTCAATCCTTGAGGTTCAAGAGCGATTGTCTCAGGCAGACTCAAGACTATGAAATCAGCAATTATGACGAACTTTCACGCCTTTATAATGTCAATTTTACTCCTGAATATACAAAACACTGGCAATCGATAGGCTGAGTGTGCAGGGTTTGATGATGGGACCGGAAGATGGTCATTGGTACTCAGAAGCCATGTCAGTCATTCTGATTCAATGAGGTTGAATATATTAAGTACAAATGAACAGACTCAGAAGTATGTCTAGTAAAAACTGAAAAGTAGAAATAAATAAACTGTTAAAAATACTTTTTTTTACTTAAATGCTTCAAAAGGAAGAAAATATTTTTGACATGATTACCTACAATGCAGTGTTGTACTCTCCTTATTTTGTTGGAGTATTGTGGACCATTGGCTTTAATAAGTCAAATCGCCAAACATTTTGGTATCGACCTCGCGACAAGCTTTGAAAATTGTATAATGAAACAAATTGATGGGTTTTTCATCCTTGTACAGCATTTAAATAAAATGTTGTTTTTTAAAATGATTTTGTTAACTATTTACATATTGACTTAAATATTAAAGGCCTGACTCATTAATTTAGACCCTTGGACCTAGAACGCTAAAGACTACCTTTTAAAGAGAAAACTGTGATTAACTGATATGTCAAATTTCTAACTGGGTTGTTTGACACACTGATGATTATAACGAAGGCAACAGGTAAGAACAGATTTTTTAAATTAAAACACTAGTGGAGCTGAAAGTGGGCTATGGTTGGCAATAATTAACTAACTAATTAACTCTCGCGATTTTTATACATATTAGATATAATTTCGGGACTTAATCGCGTGAATTGTTTAAAGGTACGAACCTTTTATTTACCCAACGTTTCGATCGAATTGCGCCGATCGTGGTCACGGGTCGACTGGTGACTACGATCGATGCAATTCGAAACGTCGGGTAAATAAAAAGTTCGTCCTTTTAAATAATTCACGCATTTAAGTCCCGAAATATATCTAATAAATAATTAACTCAATTAACAATGCCTAGTCTTTAGACCCAGTACGCTGCAACTCTGGTGCATTCTTTAATGATTTTAACAAGATATGAGCAAGGATTTCTGGCAATTCAAGGTCAATCAGGTTTGTGAAGTAATAAACATGTCAGTTGCTATTATTAGGCATAACATTTATTTATTTCTTTATAAATTTTGTTCAAGACACGTGTTACCAATTTATGTTAAATTTCATCTTCTTTTTACAGGTCACCGTAGGTGTGGTTATAGGGGCTTCAGTAGGGGCTTCAGTAGGGGCTTCAGTAGGAGCTTCGGTAGGAGCTTCAGTAGGAGCTTCAGTTGGTGCTTCAGTTGGAATTTCGGTTGGCGCTTCGGTTGGAGATTCAGTTGGCGGCTCTGTAGGGGCTTCATTAGGAGCTTCAGTTGGGGCCTCGGTAGGAGCTTCTATTGGTGCTTCAGTTGGGGCCTCTGTAGGCGCTTCAGTTGGAGATTCAGTTGGCCCCGTAGTTGGAGCTTCAGTTGGAGCATCAGTAGGAGCTTCAGTTGGTGCTTCGGTAGGAGCTTCAGTTGGTGCTTCAGTTGGGGCCCAGGTTGGAGCTTCAGTTGGTGCTTCGGTAGGAGCCTCAGTTGGAGCTTCAGTTGGGGCCTCCGTAGGGGCTTCGGTAGGAGCTTCTGTTGGTGCATCGGTCGGAGCTTCAGTTGGGGCCCCGGTAGGAGCTTCAGTTGGTGCTTCAGTAGGAGCCTCAGTTGGAGCTTCAGTTGGAGCCTCGGTAGGAGCTTCAGTTGGTGCTTCGGTAGGAGCCTCAGTAGGAGCTTCAGTTGGGGCCTCGGTAGGAGCCTCAGTTGGAGCTTCAGTTGGAGCCTCGGTAGGAGCCTCAGTAGGAGCTTCAATTGGGGCCTCGGTAGGAGCTTCAGTTGGTGCTTCGGTAGGAGCCTCAGTTGGGGCCTCTATAGGTGCTTCAGTTGGGGCCTCCGTAGGACCTTCGGTAGGAGCTTCAGTTGGTGCTTCGGTAGGAGCCTCAGTTGGAGCTTCAGTTGGGGCCTCCGTAGGGGCTTCAGTAGGAGCTTCTGTTGGTGCCTCGGTCGGAGCTTCAGTTGGAGCCTCGGTAGGAGCTTCAGTTGGTGCATCGGTCGGAGCTTCAGTTGGTGCTTCGGTTGGGGCCTCCGTAGGGGCTTCGGTAGGAGCTTCTGTTGGTGCTTCGGTAGGAGCTTCAGTTGGAGTCTCGGTAGGAGCTTCAGTTGGGGCTTCCGTAGGGGCTTCAGTAGGAGCTTCAGTTGGTGCATCGGTCGGAGCTTCAGTTGGTGCTTCGGTAGGAGCCTCAGTTGGAGCTTCAGTCGGGGCCTCGGTAGGAGCTTCAGTTGGGGCCTCGGTAGGAGCTTCAGTTGGGGCCTCCGTAGGGGCTTCAGTAGGAGCTTCAGTTGGTGCCTCGGTCGGAGCTTCAGTTGGTGCTTCGGTAAGAGCCTCAGTTGGAGATTCAGTTGAAGCCTCGGTAGGAGCCTCAGTTGGAGCTTCAGTCGGGGCCTCGGTAGGAGCTTCAGTTGGGGCCTCGGTAGGAGCTTCAGTTGGGGCCTCCGTAGGGGCTTCGGTAGGAGCTTCAGTTGGAGCCTCGGTAGGAGCTTCAGTTGGGGCCTCCGTAGGGACTTCGGTAGGAGCTTCAGTTAGTGCCTCGGTAGGAGCTTCAGTTGGTGCTTCGGTAGGAGCATCAGTTGGAACCTCAGTTTCAAGATCATATAATTTGCACTCACTTTCCGGAGTACCTGGCGGTATATATCGGAACGAGTCAATTATAACTATTGAGGCCTCAGTTGACATACCCATAAACGAAATCTGAAACAAAGCAGTTAATATGTTTAGTTTAAATGTAAATTATCCCTGATAACTGAATTAGTTACCAATTTTTAGAACTAAGCAGCAGAGCGTCAAAACTTATGACTCCAATTCCTTCAAACGTCTTAGACTGCCATCTAATGATATAAAGTTGAACTATTTCATAAGCTATTGTTCTCAAACGTCAACATATTCACATAATTTATAAAATTTTAACTAGATGCCTCTTTTAACAACCTTGTCGATCGCACTGGCTACTATATTAACCACGGGCGTACGAGGTTAATACGTTTCTGTTTGTTTATTAGAAGAACCATGACCAGTCAAGTGGTAAGGTCATTCATACCGTATCATCGAGTATCTTTTCAAGACCCCGGCAACAAATTAGGTATCTAAGTATGTAGTGAACAGTGGACACAAAACGAGAATGTGTTGTACATCACCAATTGGTAAATACATCACCAAATAGAATTTTGGACCGGTAGTCGCTAAAGTAATAAATGTGTTAATAAATAAATAATCTAATAGGTAATATCTTAATTTAGTTATGGCATCGGCGACACATTGTTCACAGTAAGCAAAACAAGATAAGATATTCTACTTATAAATTTAACAAAATGTTACGTGTCAGTCATAAAAAAAATCCCGAGATACAGGGAAGCCCCTAACAGTAGAAACACAACTGCATAAGGATTAACAGATTGCAGTGTGGGGCCAAATTGTATTTTTATTTCATATTATGTTTGTAAGAAATCTAAAAGTAGAAGCTTAAGTCCTAAAAGTCAAGATATATAAATTGCTATAACATGTTGGTTGACATTTTTGTTTTGGTACGTAAAAGCGTAGCTGCTAAACGCCTGAACTGTTTTGTATTTTCGATTAGATTTCCATTAAACGTCGCTAAAATAATTATCCTGGTTTCTAAGAAACGCAGTAAAAATGAATAAATCAGTCAGTCGAAAGTTTTTAAATTTTCTTATTGTTATTTGTTTTTGTGTTTTCAGTTTTAATTTTGGTAAAGCTAGTTGATTAACATTACCTCAATATAAAGTAAATATAAGATTATAATGACAAAGTCCATAAGACAAACAACTCTTCGCCGTAATCACTTATTTCATATTTATTAGTGGCTGTTCCGGTATAATTTTGTCATTTATCAATGAAAATTGTAGACACAAGTCTCATTATTAACTAGCAGTTTCCACACTGAAATAAGTGCAAGCTCAGCACTTAGATAATGTTGTAAAAAACATTTAGCCAAGTAGATATCCCGTTAGTTTATATTGACGGAATATCCATGAATAAATGCATTTGACAGGATTGAAGGCCCATCAAAACCAGCTAAAACAATACGCACGCAGTCTGGGTTAAAACTTTAGCAGGAGAACTCATATTCATGACGGGATAATAAGAGATTCATTCTGGGCCAAGAATATTTTTAAAAACTATACTTACATAGCCATCATATGGAGCAGTACCGCCAATGGTCAGGTTCAAGGTTTGCCACCCTCTTACATACCCTGGTCCCAATGGTGTTAGCGCTACCATCCCCGTAACAAGATCGGTCATATCAGACACTGACTGGTGCGACAACACTAGTATTTGATCTGTGGTAGCTTCTGCATCCATAAAGACTTCTACTTCAACAGTACCCATTGGTTCCATCCGAAATGTTAAAGATGACATACACGTTAATGTAGTCTCTGGGTATATGAACTCTGTGCTACGTTCATGAGGAGGCGTCACTTTCGTATCTTGGTACTTTCTTGTCATCCATGTGACTGTTTGAATTTCGGTGCAGATATCAGAGCTTTTTGTAAATGATCTATTGAGTGTCTGTTGTTCGAAGGTTTCTTTTATACATGTTGAAGCATATGACACTACACACACGCTTAGAATCAACACTAATATATTCCGCATCATTTGGGCGGTCTGGTCGTATGTTCTTCTGTAAAGAGATACAAAAACGAAATGCATGTAATTTTGACTTTGTATAAATCCTTTTAAACTAAATACTTGTCTTATCGAGGATAAGATACTGCTCACAGTAAGACACGAGATTATTACAAATACCTACGTTTATAAAAGGGACTTATAATTATTATGCAATTTCAAACTCAAATTTTATTTTATTACAATAATTATTAATTAAGTTTAACAATAAAATTAAGTAACTTGCTAATTCAATGATAAAAACTACTCTAAATTACATCTATAATAATACAATATACAGGGTGAATTTGAAATCAGTCGACAAATTGATAGGGGAGTTTCAGCAACGTTAGTACTTACATTATGCATTGATAAATTGCGAATTTAAGTTGTAAAAAAAACATACGATTTTATTGTTTAAAACGATGGTGACAGATATATTAAGGTTTAGTAAACTAAAAGAATCAGTACATTATCATTATTTCCATATGTCTAAACCTTAAACAAACAAATAAAATGATCAAAGTTTCAAAATCGTACGACGCGCTTTAGAAATCATATGATCATAATTTCGTAAACACGTAGTTCATTCGTAGGGTCATTGGTCATAAACACAAAATAAAGAAAGTGCAGAAGGTAACCTTCAAACAACGCGCGCAATAACAACGGACACTTACACCGTTCACGGACATGAAATCTCGCGTCGCCTTCCGAACAACGTGGTCTAAAGTGATCTTTAATACCCTGTTCCAAGTGAACGATGTGTATGTGTGCGTGGCTACGTATGAAGGTTACCTTCTGTACTCTCGGTATTTTGTGTAATGCACTCCCGGCGACAAACCCGATCGGGGATTCCTCCGGCCGGGCCGGCACGTGTAAAGCGGGTTGTGCCGCAGACGGGAATGAAGCATACCATATCACTACTTTTACTCGAAATCGTAATGAATTGATTTTTACAAGTGTTAATAGTTATTTAGAAATAAACTGATTTAAAATTTCTAGAACGTTTGCATACTCTATCCAGTATCCTAATAAACTGAGTATTAAAGGTTGTTGTTGAGTACATTTTTAACAAACTTCATTTATTTATAAAAAGAGGAATTGAAAACACAAATCATACTAAGAGAACAATACATTAATACCAACACAGTATGCGAGTCACTTCAGTCCTCGTAAGTACAAGTACGAGTAAATATGTAAGTACCAGTATGTAAATAAAATAAGTAATGATCATTATCTACGGAAATATCGATAAATTTTATTTGCTCGCATAGTATCATCCCTAGCCGGCGCGGGCGCGTGCCGATCGGTCACAATAAACAATTTCACCAGTCGGACGAAAGCTTAATGAGGTGACGGTTATGTGCGCTAAAAGTGTAATCGATTGTGTAGCTATCGAAGTTGTGTACTGTTAAGTGATGAGTTTTCGAAGATGCCTGTGGGGACGAGAAGAAACAGTGAACTTTTTGATAACCAACAAATTTTAAATGTGGAGATTTGGTATAGTCAAACTAACAATTTAAGGGAAACGCAGCGAAGATGGCGGGAAAATTATCCACACCAAAACCAACCGTCCTTAGAGATAATAATAAGTGCCACTCGAAACCTTTTGAACTTCGGTAAGTAGTCTTCATGTTCCCACCCATGCCCAAGCAAGAGGAAAAAAGTCCTAAGCCGGGAAAAGTATGAAGGAAAAAATGGTTTTACATTGTTTTGTTTAGCGACATGATAGGTAGGTTAGGTACAGATAGTTCGTCGACTCGTTACCATACCGCGTCCCTTGCACGGTATGGCAACGTTGCACTGCGGCGGGGTCACGGCGTCTTGAGGTGGTAATAAAATAAGGCAGTGGACTGTGTAAATATTATAATGGATAACAAAGAATCGTACAACTGTTAGTCGCGGTACTTAATTAGGAGGACAAATAAATTGATACAAATATGAGTTTCGCGAGCGCGGTTGTGCGTTGAATACATGCGCTGCGGTGCGGCGGGTGGCAGGCGCGCCGACCGGGGAGTTCTGCTCCCGCACCCCGCCATCCCCTCCGCGCCGCCTGAGCGCGGTGCTGTGTTGAGTAAATGACCCAACACTCCGTCTGTATTCATTCATGCTCACGGAAACAAAAAACGGCGGCGCATGGAGTTACTTACTAGATACTAATATATATTTTTTGTATTTTAAAGTATCATAGAACATTAATATTTTCTTCTAATAATATGTCCTAAAAATTCTTGGATACACGCAGGTTTACTCATTGAAGGTTGTCGACTCAATTCAAATTCATTCTGTATACAAGATATTTACAAAAAAAAAAATAGAAAAGTGAGGACACAAAACTGTTTAGGCGTCAAAGAATTCCTCCCCATCGATGTCAACTGGTAACGTTCCCAGATGGCTGGCAGCATTGCCACGTTGGATGGCAATGCTAATTCTTTGTGCAAAGAATAGGCCAGCCTTCTGGTCCCGGGAAGCACTAATGAGGCGTCAAGAGATTTCCTTAAAAAGGTGGCGCGCACTTGGGCCCCACGGCCCCAGCGTCTCAACCCCAAACGGCTCAAATATATAATCTCCAACCAGATTACTATATTTGCGCCGTTTAAGATTCTCAGCAGATGCAGCAGCAGCGCAAGCGCAGCTCGCCGTGCTTGAAAGGTGGGTAGGTGCTAAGGTATCAACGCAAGTTGCATCCCATACCAAAGGCCTACCCACCCTCCACGGCAACAATGACATACCGTCCGGCCTCTTGCCGTCGCCGCGCGTCTTACCGTTGGTTTCAACAACAGCTGGCACACCAGCGGAGACAAGTGCCCGACGGATGATGTCATTGATACTTGCATGGCGGGGTATACGACCCGCGCTCCTGCCGCATGACAGGCCATGGTGTCCAAGACTGCACACGGCTTCTCCACAGTGACATCGATGCGGAGAAACACACCGAGCACCCAAACGAAGGCCGGAAGCGATTCGGAATGTGGTATCGTCCAACATAGTGCCTACATTGGACGATGGAAGAGCCTGCAACCAGATGCCCGAATCCCATTCGCCCATTGTCTTATCTTGCTGTATAGCGACCGATCCCACTGCCTCTGGAAGGATAGGTTAGAGGGCATAACAATACTTGGGCAAGTCATTTTCCAAGCGTTCAAGGCCTCAGACTTGCACCTCACTTCGGAATCAACCAGTGTAGGATTTAAAATTTTCCTGGTTAATTCTTCAGTGCTGTGAAGTGAAGACAAGAACGCCGGTATGCTTACGTCTGAAATTTTGCGAATGCCAAGGCCGCTCATACGAACAGGTAAGGACGCCTGTAGCCACGCTCAATCGTCTAAATTAATGTTTAAAATTTTGCACAATGTATTTTGAATAATTTTGTCCATTTTATCTAAAAGTGCCAAATGTTTAAAAAGTTGCGTGGATCTTAACGCGTGTGTTAATTTTGTTAAATTGCATGGAATAAACGGAAAATATAAAATAACTTCTTCTAAAGTATTATGAAAAAATATTTAATTGTCGCCACCCAAACTGGGCAAGTTCCTTTTTATATTTTACTAACTGACCCGCGCAACTTCGTCTGCGTGAATTTTCTCCGTTTTTGCAACATTTTTCATTGCTGCTTCACTGCTATTGGTAGTAGCGTGATATTAAATGGCCTTTAGGGTTATCCAACACAATTTTTTCAATTCGACCAGTAGTTCCTGAGATTATCGTGTTTAAACAAACAAACTCTTCAGCGTTTATATTAGTATCGATTTATTTATTTACAAAAAACTTACGTTAAATTCAATTAATCAATCAATCAATTTATTTATTCACCCTAAATATAGTACAATGGATGGAATAATTATTATAACATTTCGCTGTGCTATATCTATTTAGCCTATTTTGGGATCAAGTAGTAGGAAGTGGTACCTTTTACATCTATCTTTGTAATCTGTTGAGTAGCACTTTGGTTTAAATCCAGATATCGCCAAAACTTTTTTGGATGGATTCTTATTGAGACGTGTGAATTTCACACTGGAGATTCCAAACTTGCGACGTAGTCGTAAATTTAAGATAGCTTCCAACATAAGAACAATAAAGTTTAAGGTATTGAAGCAGGCTGAGGATCTTTATAATGTATCCTAGAGATTTGTTTGCTTTAATGCAACGAATAAATGAATCTTTTCTTTTTTTTTTCTTTTCTTTATATTATTTTATTGTCTTCAATATATTTATTGTATGCACAGCCACATTAGCTATTTTTTGCACTGCTTCTAATCAGATTTTCTAAGTAAGAGGAAAAACGACGATAAAGATTGCCGTAAATTCCAGACAACAGTAGTTTTTTTAAAACAACTTGGAGATTTATCCGGCCATAACACTTTTAAAATTACTTCAACTGTTTTTATGTGGTAATATCTCGATCTATATAACTTATTTTGTTGGGAAAACATGAGCAGATGATACAATATATATTGATATTAAACATCATTTATATGTTTTGAAAGTTATGCAACAAGCGAGTTTATGACAAGATCACTATGTATATTTACCAAAGAAGAAGGTATAGAATTTTAAAATAAATAAGTCTATCAAAAATAAGTATCATGACAAGTGACAAATGTTTTACAAATTACTATGCAGCTGAGAGACGAACCACGATTATGACATAAGACATTCATTTCAGAACAAAATTCGATTGGTGTTGAAAATAAAAACTTATCCTAACACACACAACAGAATACACAAAAGATACGAAATACATTTACAATCTATGAAATTAGTGGCACTTTATATGCATAACCTTCATTCATGTAACCACCACATTTTATGCAAATAAATGTTATTATTATTATTCTCTATATTAAAACACAATACATTTAAGTTACATTTTGCAATATAGGTAACAACAATTAAATATATTTATTAATATAAAAAATAGAGTCCCATCGACATCGCGTACAGGGACCAAGCTACCGGTGGTCACGGTTCCAAAGCCGTGTCCTTAAGTACTGCCTTCTGCATCAAGCACTTAATCCAACGGCCCAACGCGCGTCTCTCAAGGTGTTGGTCGAGGCTTTTGGCAATTAAACCATTAACTAAGACGACTATCGGTACAATGATCGCCGACATCCCAAATGACGACAACCTCGTGCGCCAGATCCAGATATTTAATTTGTTTTACAAATACAATAATTGCATTTTTAAAGATTTATATATTTTTTTTTTTTTTTTTTAATTTGTTTATCCTTTTCGGCTTTCACGAGACTTTCGTCATGGGGGATGGTGATGTCGACGATCATTGCACGACGCGGACGCTCAGATCGGTCTATCAGTACAATGTCAGGCTTGTTAGCGACAACAGTCCTGTCTGTGATGATATAGCGATCCCAGTACAACGTGATAAGACTATTCTCGACAACTGGCTCAGCAATGTACCTGTAGTATGGTACCTCAACGTCCACAAGGCGGTATTTCAGATCAAACATCAGAATCTTTTTTTTTTTTCCTGTGGCAACCCTCGAGGTAACAGCTGATTCAAATTTGTCCCGATTATAATAATTGAATTTATTGAAAATCTAATAGTTATCTTGTTTAATAAACCAATTTTACACTTTTTAATTAACTTTGAGTAAGCGTACAAAAGTTTATCAGGTTTATAAGTGTACAAACAAAATTAAAAGTTTTATCTTGTGAAGTGACGGTTGGACACCGGCAAAGTTTTGTTATAAGGAATATTTGTGTATTATTGTCTTCTCTTACAAGGTACGGTATTTATATATGTTTTATTTGCATTACAAACTGTTTTAGTAACAATTTTAAGTATTGTTTTAATGCCAAATACCATAACCTCCTATTGTTTGATCTCACCTTTATTAGCATTAATTTAATAGACATTTTAATTTGTTATTAAAGTGAAAATGATGACTCGCAAAGCCTTGGCTCGTCAGGAACAAACTAAACTACAACTGACTTTGAGGGAACTACAGGCATCCAAAGAAAGATGTGATCAACTTAATAGGGAAAGAGAGGGCAATGAAAAAGAACTGTTAGACGTTTTCAACATGAATTAACGGTTGAGAGATGAACTGGCAAAGTTGCACTCTGAATATAACAATATCCTAAATGACCGGGACAAACTCCAATGCACAGTTGACAGCTTTGATGCTTGTATGGATGAATACACACAGACTCTTAACCACATAACCTCCTTGAAACGACAACTACTTCAAGCGCACAACAAAATATCAGAACTTGAGTCAGATAAACATAATCATATTGTAAAGTGTAACAATAGCTTGTTCAGTGAATTGGTTGGCCCGGTCATAAATGATGCTGCAGTTGGTAACTTACATTCCTTAGTTATTATCGATCTTACCGGAGAGGATGGGCCCGTGCAATTTAAAAAGTCTAATAAATCTGTCAAGGTTATTAAATGCAGCAGAAATAAGCTTAAAAAGTATATAAAAATTAAGAAATACATTACAAAAACAAAAATATTAATTAGTAAACACAAATTCTTTATTGATAGCATGGCATTAAATAGACAGAGATTGCAACTAATAGATCAGGTTCAAATGTATTCACTGGAGCTGGACAATGTCTCATCGCAGTATGTTGAGGATACACGGGCTATGCAATTAGAGATTGACCGCCTCCATGAATCATTACAGACTCTAACAATGAAATATGAAGTAACTGAAAAACAGAGCAGGGAGCAGGTGTTGGCTATAGGTAAGCTGGTCAACTCTTGCAACTGCAACAATGAGCAATCAACTCCATTAACAAGTAGGCATAGTCCAATTTGTAGATTATCACTAGATTGCCAATCGCTAGCACTTGAGACCTCTCCACTGCCAGCACTCCATAATAACTTAGCACAAACTAGCAGTTCTTTTAAATTAAGTACTATTATGATGTATAGTGATGAAATTGGTAAGGGCATTGGATCCCAAATGTCAAAGTTGAGTACGGGACAAACTAGAATCATAAATAATTGCATGCCTGCTTTGTCCTATAGTAATATCATGGAAAACATTTTAAGATCTAATTTCAGTCAGGACAGCACTATAATTATTTTTGTCGGTGATAGGGGAAATGTAAACAAAAATAAGTTTTTAAATTATTTTGAGGAGTTGTCAAATTTAAATGTAAAAAAAATTGTTATGTTTTCATTTCCCCTGAGTAATGGATTATCACAGGAAGAAAACACTATTAGATATAATTTGAATAACCTTATGCATCAACTGACATGGCAAATTAATGGACCTTTTTATAATAAATTTAATTTTATTGACACTAACAAACTTGTTAGTAAATATTTTTATTTGACAAAAGATAGATATTATCTTAAAAATAGTTGTAAAAGACAGATAGCTGTTTCGCTATCTTTTTATATTAATACTTCAGCCAAGAATTTGGCTACTCAAGTTGCTTCTATTGAGCAACAAAATTATGACATTAATTTTAACTTAGCCAACAATTTGGCTAAAGCACCTGACATTAATAATGATAATTTATGTATTAATAATAATTATAATATTGACATACCGAATAATTTAAATTAAATTTTAAGACAATAGAGAGTACCTCTTGCACACATACTTGTGCACTACCACATGAAAATTATTCTGTTATGTCAAAACAGAACAATAGTTACATTAATAAAATTAACCTGGTGCATCAGAATATCAGAGGAATGACAGGAAAAGACTTGGAATTGGAATTGTTCATGAATGCTGAAGCTATTGATATTTTATGTATTACTGAACACTGGCTAAAGAGCGATCAGTTCATGTTCAATTTCAACAATCACCAGGTAGGCAGCTCGTTCAGCAGGGAACTGGCTATACATGGTGGTTCACTAATATTAATAAATAAAAATCTTAAATTCAAAGAACGCCGTGATATTGTTAACTTCTCTGTTGAATGTAGCATAGAAATAGCCTGTGTAGTATCACTAGATCAAAATAATAATGGGATGCCAATCGTTGGAGGAAAGAGAAAGGGTCAAAGAGAGGATAAACAGGAACGGGGAAAAGCTGGTGGTAGAGGAGGTGGAAAACAAAAACCCACTAGTGATCCTGAAAGACGTGATGGCCTATAACACCGATGAGGACATAGTCACGGCTCTCAAAAATCAAAATAGGACATTAGTGGAGGGACTAAGAGATGAAGACCAAAAGATCGAGGTCAGGTTCAGGAAGAGAACAAGGAACCCCCTCCAATGCCATATTATAGCCAGAGTTTCCCCTGTGCTCTGGAGCAGGATGACAGCAAGGGGAAAAATGAATGTGGATCTGCAGAAGATCGAAGTAGAAGATCAATCTCCTCTGATCCAATGCACCATCTGTTTGGGCTATGGTCACAGCCGGCGCCACTGCAGAGAGACGGCAGAAAAGTGCAGCCACTGTGGGGGACTGCACCTAAAAACGCAATGCGCGGAATGGCTTGCTGGAGTTGCGCCAACTTGCATCAACTGCACCAAAGCCAAAATTGACAATGTAGGACACAGCGCCTTTAGCAGAGAGTGCGTAATTAGGAGGAGGTGGGACGCCATGGCTAGGGCAACAGTAGCCTATTGCTAAGGTGGTCCCAATCACAAAGGAAAGCCCAACAGAACAAAGACCATACTCCGTTGTTCAAGCGAACCTGCAAAGGAAAGAGCTAGCAACGTACGACCTTTTTATTGAGGCGAGCAAAAGAAAAATGGCCTTTGCGCTGCTTCAAGAACCATACGTCGGTGGCGTCGGTAAAATGAGGAACTACCCCAGCGCCAGGATATACCAGTACGACAGGGCGATTGAAGGGCCGAATAAGGCAGCAATAGCTGTCCTTGACAGTAATTTGGCAGTCACCCAATGCCCGGACTTAACCACGCCGAATACCGTCGTGGTACAGATACGGACTGGCGCCTGGACAATGACAGTGGTCTCCTTTTATTTTGAACCGAGCGCACCTATCGGGCCGTACCTGGAGCAGCTAAGGAAGATAGAGGAGAAACTGGGCCCCTCCAAAATACTCATAGGCGGGGATGCCAATGCGAAAAGCACCTGGTGGGGGAGCAGAAAAACGGATTCTCGGGGAGAAGAAATGATAGGGACCATGCACGAACTGGGCCTGCAGGTGCTCAACGAAGGCGATACCCCTACCTTTTACACGGTGAGGGGAAACACCGTATATGCCAGTGCCGTAGATGTAACGGCCGGCTCAGCGGACTTACTAGACCTCGTTGAGGACTGGAAGGTCGACGATAGCGTCGCGAGCTCCGACCACAACGCGATCACATTTACCATAAGGCTTAAAAAATCTAAAAATATACAAATACATCGCACTACTAGAATTTATAATAGCAAAAAAGCAAACTGGTCCCAGTTTCGTGAGAAACTGGGCCAGTTAGCAGTAAACAAAATAGACATAATAAAAATTGAAAATGAAGGACAAATAGACAGACTGACAGACAAATACACAGAAGCAATAAAATTGGCATGCGAGCAAAGCATGCCAAAAAAGAAACAAAGTACAAAAAACAACTTACCGTGGTGGTCGGAAGAACTCGCAGCGCTGAAGAAGGCGATGATAATCCGAAGACGCAGGATCCGCTAGGCAGCACTGGTCCGTAGAGCTGGAGTCATCGATGAGTACCTGCAAGCAAAAAATGTGTACGAAGAAGAGGTCAAAAAAGCACAAATAAAAAGCTGGAAGGGCTTCTGTGAGAAACAGGACCGGGAAGGTATGTGGGAGGGAATCTACAGGGTGATAGGACGAACAACAAAGAGATATGAAGACCCACCATTGGTTCGGGGAGATTCGACACTCGGCGAAGAGGACTCCGTTAAACTACTGGCTGAAACTTTTTACCCGGAGGATGAGGAGCTCCTCGACACCGAGGTTCACCGACGGGTTAGACTGAAAGCGAGCCAAGTAAACGAGTGCCGCCAGAATGAAACTCTTGACGCGCCTCTTACCATGGAGGAGCTAAAATCCGCGGCTTGCTCGTTTAACCCCAAAAAAGCCCCTGGAGCGGATGGACTCACCGCAGATATTTGCCTCAATGCCATTATGCTGGATCCGGAGTCTTACCTAGAACTGGCAAACAAATGCCTAGCATTAGGCTATTTTCCCAAGCCCTGGAAGGTGGCAACGGTGGTCGTCCTTCGGAAGCCTGGAAAGGACGACTGTACGAATCCAAAATCTTACAGACCTATTGGACTACTGCCAGTGATGGGTAAGATACTGGAAAAAATGCTGATGTCGAGGGTCAAATTCCATATCCTTCCCCGAATTAGCCCAAACCAATATGGGTTTATGCCCCAAAAGGGGACAGAGAACAGGAACACGCGAGAAGAACCCATAAAGGATGCGTTCAGGGGTCGATAGGAGGGCCTATTTTGTGGAACCTGTTGCTGGACCCCCTTTTGAGGCAGCTGGAGGAACATGGGCACTACTCCCAGGCCTTCGCGGATGATGTGGTCCTTGTCTTCGACGGAAACTCGGGAGAAGACGTCCAGAGACGAGCCAATGCCGCCCTGGCGTATGTTCAGGAGTGGGGTAGTCAGAACAAACTTAAGTTTGCGCCGCACAAGACCCAGGCGATGATTGTGACAAACAAGTTGAAATATGACACTCCACTACTGAGGATGGGTGGGGTAGGCATTGGCACGTCACGGGACATAAAGATCTTAGGCCTAATTATTGACGAAAAGCTAACTTTTAATAAGCATGTGCGTGAAGCAGTCAAGAAGGCGCAGTCAATATACAAATCTCTGTCGAGAGCAGCGAAAATCAGCTGGGGCCTCCATCCAGAGATTATAAGGACCATATATACCGCAGTCGTCGAACCGACCATATTGTACGCAGCAAATGTTTGGGCACCTGCGTCGAACAAAATTGGGGTCCAAAAACAGCTCAACCTGGCCCAAAGAGGCTTTGCGCAGAAGCTCTGTCGAGCATACCGGACCGTCTCACTCAACGCTGCGTTGGTCCTGGCTGGGATACTCCCACTCGACCTCAGAGCCCGCGAAGCGGCAGCTCTGTACGAGGCGAGGAAGGGGGTGCCGCGTCCGGAGCTGACAGGCCGAGAGATAGAGGTGATGGTGACTCACAAATCCAATCCGCACCCGGCTGACCATGTGAGCATGCAGATTACCGACCTGGTACAACCGGAAGATGTGGCAGCACACAACAACCAAGCAGTCCAAATTTACACCGACGGTAGTAGGATTGATGGCAAGGTGGGCGCTGCACTATCCATTTGGGTCGATGCAGCAGAACGCCGAGCTATCAAGCTGAAATTATCGGACAACTGCACGGTGTACCAGGCTGAGCTGCTCGCCATATGTAGGGCGACGGAAGAGATCGCTAAGCGCACCGAGACCAGTTTCGGCGTGTTTAGCGACTCACGCGCTGCTCTTCTTGCAGTAACCAACTGGGGAGTCCCCCACCCACTCGCGGTTAAAGCCCGGCAGAACTTGCGAGGGGCCTTTGCCCAGAACAAGGTTGTGTCCTTGTTCTGGATAAAGGCCCACGTAGGCCACGCTGGAAACGAGAGGGCGGATCAATTGGCCAGGGAAGCTGCGGAGAAGCTAAAATGTTCTCCCCACTATGAACGACAGCCGATTTCGTTCATCAAGCGTCAAATCCGCTTGGAGTCGCTCGATGAATGGAATCGGAGGGTAAAATGGGGTGAGTAGGGACAATTCTAAACTTTGAATTCAAATTTTAATCATTTTTAAATACCAGAACCTAGTAATGTTTTAATAACATTTATTCCGGCGGGTTAAACTTTAATTTCTTAAAGTTATTTTGTAGTTTCGTATGATAATAACCGAGAAAAATACAAAAATGTGTGCTATCCCAACTCACCCTGCGATTGGGGTCATAAGGGATACTAAGTGGGTGAGTTGGGAATTTCTTTAGGGCTGACACTTTCACCTTTTAAAATTATTGATAATTACGTACCTACCTACCTACTGTAGGTACTTAGTAGCTAATTTTAAAGTTGATATAGTGCATGAATCATAATTAGGTAGGTACATGAAAATAATACTAATTTTATTATAAAAATAATTTATTATAAAAATAACTGAAACAATCCTTCTTTATTTAGCGTCTACAAACTCTTACAAAAACTCTTACTTGCCTATTAGTAACAAAAAACTGGTCCATAGTTGTTAAAGGATATTCAGATTCAGAGCACGTATTTAAAATTTTCGAGAATAAATTCTTCAGTTTCAGCAGACAGGGCTGTTTGACCACCGGAAGATTTCATGTGGCGACCTAGCACCGACTTTGATATTGAGTATTTGTTTTTGACGGAACTTATAGAAGTATTCAAATTTTCGAGATCTTTAAGTGCTTGTTTAATTACGAGTTCATCGTACTTTTTTCGTATTTTCGCGCCAGGTTTAGGCTTGTAGACCCTTGGCAATCTGTAAAAAAGTATCGAAATTTACCTATAAATCAAACAATTTTCAACTGCATTAGCACATGTAAGGCATCTAAACATCTTGGGAAAAAAGGTAGGAGAGCAATAAGTACTTACAAAAAAAAAAGATTTATAATCATTGACAACCCTAGGCAAAACCTCCCAACACACCAGTTCTCCAGCCAACTAACCCCCGTTATCGTCCCAACTCACCTCTATTATATCCCATCTCGCCCCGTTTGTCAACCCTAGACACCCCAGAATCCCACAAAAATTAGGTTCTTGACCAAAAGTGTTATTTCTTAGAGGTAAATGATAGTTTCTGTAAGAAATGTGATATACATAATATTAACACGCGGAACAAACATAAACTTGTTGTACCAGCGTCAAGGTTACAAAAAGTAAACAAATCATTTCGGGGCCAATGTATACGTTTCTACAATAAAATCCCTAGCGATATTCAAAAATTAAGTCGTAATAAATTTAAGTGTACCATTAAGAAAAAATTGTGTATGAAAAGTTACTACTCAATAATTGATTATATGGAAGACAAAAACGCTTGGGATTGAACTGCTTTCTCTCACAGGCTATTAAAATGTACTTGAAGATTATATGTATATATACATATTTACTTTGTAAGAAGTGAAGTATTGTGTTTGCTGAATACGTTTATATATACTCACTTTAGAGTTACTAATAGTATTATTATTTAGTTATCCTTATTTTATAAACGATTACACTCACCAAACACACTGGTTCATTCAGTAAAATTTATTTTTGTAAAGAAAAACTTGATCATTTTAAAAGAGTGGCACATGAGTTTCTTGGCAGCTTCTTCTCATGAGCTTTACACTTGGAACTGCCACCTAACCTCATTTTGTTTTTTTTTTTCAAACATTCATAGTTTTATAAAATTTTTAGTATGTTTTAATTTGACGTTTTCAAATAATCATTAACCTGATTTTACGAAATAAAGATATTTGACTTTGACTTTGACAAGTTGCTGGCTACTTGATTGTGTCTGTGCAAGTAGTCGCCGTTAACAAGACGTGCACAGTCGGAAACGATATGTCTGAGGGACTCACCGGGTCGGCGACAGGTAGTATATTTTCGGTAGTTATTCGTCATGATAACTTCGTCAGCAATTGCACAGACAAAACCCTCGGACTCTACGAAGCGGTCACCGAACCGTAGCCAGGCCACGGACGCTAATAGGTCAACATTGAGCCCATAATAAGTAATAAAAAGCCTTTTATTTCTTGCTTCTCGTAAGAAAATTACAATTTTAAATGTGCATGCAAAATTATTATTATTTTAAATTTATTTTCTATTTAATTTCAATAACAATAAAAACAATATTATTAAAAATAATTAAGATTCTAATACAATTAAAATTAAAATTAATTCATTCTATAATTACTTATTAATATATTATTTCAATTAGATTTCGAATTAATGTTACATTTGATAAAATAATTCATTGATTTAATTCTGTGCGTCCTGTGAAAAGTGATACAAGTCAACTTATAGCGAATTTGATATTCTTATAGTACCTTAATCAGAAAAAAATACTCTATTTTTCTATCTAATCAACATCGTGATACGTCCATTAGTTTCTGAGATCGTGCGGTACATCTAGGACGAAATGGTGAGTTTTGATAAATATTATTGTGTAAATAAATATATGTGGTCATGTATCATTCGTAATATTCAAGTTATGAGATAAATATTTGTGTATAAAAATACATCTCAAGTCATATCATTAATAACATATATTTATCACCTTCTAATAAGGTGTCATATGATATATGTTTAATTATATCATTTGACACAAAGTTAATTCGTACACTGCATCGATACAACTAAAGTTGTATTATTGCTCGCATACATAGGAAACTAATATTTTTTGTGTAAACTAATTCAACTAAAATTATATCAATACTCACGAGCAGACTAAAACGGTTTTGATCCAAAATATGTGCAAAGTAATACTTGTTGCGAACGCGACCGGTGCGCGGGGTGAAGGGGGCGCTACTGAGAGGGTATCGTCGCCCGCGCGGGGTCAGTGCCGCAAATACTACAAGACGAGGAGGTTGCGCGCGCTCTCTGAACATTTCAACATGGCGGACAATGTACGTATTAGATGTATCATTTTACACAAATTCTATTTTCTTATTCGTATATTCATAATAACAAGAACTAATAACAATTTACACAAAAGAATTACTCCATATATATCAGTATACACGAAATCTAATTATTATTGTGTAAAAGTAAAAAAACATTGTAATTCACATAAATGCGCCCCAGTATTACTCCTAACCACTTAATTATAAATAAAAATGTGCGAATGCTTCCATCACTATTTGAGTGTTATCGGTAAACCTAAAGGCCCTGCCACGAGTAGCTATAAATTTAGTAATGAATATCGTTATTATTTTATTTTGTTATCTATGTTCTATGATGGTCTATAATGTAAAATTTCATTGTTACAGCTTCGTTCTTGCCGTGCAAAACGCATGTTAGACATGTTAAACATAAACCAGAATGAAGTGTCCGTGGACGAAAACATTTCTTTTACTTCCAGTTCAAATAATAATAATACTCGTAGTATGTCAATTAGCGAGGAAGTGTTATTAGAGCAGAGTCCTTCTAATAATGAAATTTTACACAAAGATGACGAAGATAAATGTTCATCTTCTGATGGTGATTTCGGATCCTCGAGTAGTGACCAGTATATACCTGGTACAGAAGAAGACAGCAGTAACAGTTCTTATGATACTATAACTAGATCGGTATTGCAATCAAAAGGGAAGCCATCTAGAACAATTTCAAGTTCTGACAGTTCATGCAGTAGTACTTATGGCCAAGATGATAACAGTTGCCATATTTTACCCGAAGAAAGTAGGAATAGTAATCTACATCACTTGCCTGAAAATACAAATCCATGCAGTGATATAGCACCGTCTCATTCACCAAATTCTGTAGAAGGATATAATGAATCCAACATGTTACCCGAGAAAAATATAAATGATGATTCAAACACCAATCAGTGCAATGATGCGGGACCATCTTACTCGTTTTGGGATGATAAAACCGTAACTAGAGAGGGCCGTAAGAGAAAAAGAAGAGATGCTAATAAAGAAAGAAGATGTGAAAGAGAGGCGCGAAATATGTCTAGAAACAAAGGAGAAGAGTATTATACGAAAAAAGGCAAGTTAATAAAAAGCAGAGAGTTAAAAGATTTACCAGATTGTCGACAAAAATGTAAGGAAAAAATCCCTAAAGAGGTATTAGAAAATGTTTTTACAGAATACTGGCAGCTAGGTTCATATGAAAAGAGAGCTAATTATATAGGTAATTGTATAATTATTGGCAAAAAGAAAGTTGCTAAAATTGATCCAAAAAAAAGAAGAGAGTTTGCTAACAAATATGTTTTGAATTTCGATAATACTATCTATAATACATGCAAGAAATGTCTTTTAACAATTTTCGATGAAAGTAGCAGATTTATCCAAACTATTTGTGAGAAAAAAATTAAATGCGGTAACGTGATATCGAGTGAAAGGGGTCGTGCAGCAAGTTATAAAAAAATCAGCGATGATCGTTTGGAATTCGCAAGACAGCATATTTTGAAATTCCCCGCCTATGAAAGTCACTATGGGCGCAGCAAAACCAGCAAAACTTTCTTAAGTTCTGACTTATCTTTGGCTAAAATGTATGATCTATATAAAGAAACTACAACTGAACCTATTAGTAAAACAGTGTACAACCACGTGTTTAAGACTTTAAATTTATCGTTCAAACAGCCTTCCGTAGACACATGCCAGAAGTGTGATAGACTGAATAAGCAGTTGGAAATGGCAACGTCCGAAGAAATCAAAACTCAAATAAGAACCCAGTTGCAAGAACACCAAGCTTGCGCCGCGTTTGCATATGATCTGAAAGACAAAGATAAAAGTTATGCAAAAGAATCAACAGATACCCTTGTTTTCACATTCGATTTGCAACAATGCTTACCAACTCCTTATCTTAAAACGGGTATGGTATTCTACAAACGCCAACTTTGGACTTACAATCTTACGATACATGATTGTGTGGGTAATAAAGCCCATTGCTATATTTGGGATGAAAGTATTTCCGGTCGAGGAGCAAACCAAATAGCTTCATGTGTTTACGATTTTTTAAAAAATATAGTTCCTAATCTATGGCCCAACGTTTCAAAAATTATTTTGTACTCCGACACTTGCGCCGGACAAAATAAAAATTCCATAATGGCGGCTATGATGCTCTTAGCTGCTCATGATCTGCCGTATATCATTTCCATAGAACACAAGTTTTTAACTCCTGGTCATACGAGAATGGAAGTAGATAGTGACCATTCACTAATAGAAAAAACTAAAAAAAGAACGACTATGAATATTCATCATCCTCGAGATTGGGCTCAATTAATACGATCGGTAGGAAGACCTGGAAAATTTAATGTTATCGAGATGGCTAAATCTAACTTTTATGATTTTAGTGATATCTTGAAACAAAACTTTACTATGAAAAAATTTAATGAAGATAACATTAAGTTTGTTTGGGCTGATGTTAAACTTTTACGGTTTGACAAGATGTTGTTTCCGTGCTTCAAATATAAAACGGATTTACAAACTGATGATTTTAATACGATCTCTTTTGCAAAAAGGGGTAAAAATTACGGATTAGAATTACTTACCAATAATTTACTTAACTGTAAGGGATCAAATTTCATTTCGAACGAAAAGAAGACTGATTTAATTTCATTATTGCCATACATTGATAATAGTTGTCATGATTACTATAAAAATTTAAAAACTAAGGCTGATATAAGAGATATTGACCCTGATTTGATCTCAAGTGATGAAGACTTAAAACTATTTAATTTAAGAAGTTGTTGATTTATTTTGTTTTACATTTATTATTAATATTTAATTATGTTTAATTTGATATGGAAGTTGAATATTATTTTAGGTTTTTTGATAAATGTTATACATACCTAGTAAGTTGACAGTTTTGATTCATTCTTGAAGTTTGAATATTTGATAAGTATTGAATTTTAGTTGAGTTTGATATGAAAGTTTAAGTTAAGTTGTTTATAACTTTTAATACATAGATACCGAGATTTTGATTCTTAATTAGTTATTTTTAGTATTCAAAACTATTTTTCGTTTATGTTGTATTGTTGACTAGTGGCATTGATGTTTTTGTTTTCTTTTTGGCTAAATTACGATATTCCAACTTTCAAACCAATTATTGTTGGTCAATAATACATTAAAATAAAAGTGATTATGCAAGTTTTTTGTGTTTTTATTGCTCTATTTTTATACCGTTGTTTTAAGATTTTTTCTTGTATCATATTACACAAAACTGAGTAAAGATTTAAGTCAACTTATATCAAAATACATGAACTTTATTCTCGTGCAAAATGATATAAATAATAAAAAAACTACTTTTACGAGCTTTGTGCCTAAATTGCAGTTGCCGATTGAAAAATATTACTTGTTTGTTAGACAGCTTTGAACAGGAGATGATTAGTTTCATATAAAACTACATGTTATTACAACAAATATCACCTTTCACCAAACCTTCCCATAGCGTGTAAATTGTTACAACTCATCTAGAATCATTATACACGAGAATGCATTTGGTGTGTTTTGATATAACAAACAGTTTTTTTTTAATATCTCTTCCTATATTGAACACTCTAGAGCAGGAACCTATTAGGTTGTAAACAATACCACATTAAAATTGAATATGTCACTAGTTTTGAAAACAAATGATTTATTCTAACAAATTTTATTTTTTAAACACAAAAACTCGTCTACTGAAAAGTTGACATTTTCGATATATATTAGTTTTCACAGGACCCACAGAATTATTAAAATAAAATATAGTCAGGGTTTGTATTTTGTTAGCAAGAACCCTCTCAATGAAAGGTGAAGGCCTCCTCCAGAGATGACCAGTACTCTCTATTCTCTGCCGCTCGCTGCCATTGAGTACCTACCACTTTTGTGATATCGTCTACCCATCGTGCATATGGTCTTCCTCTTTTTCTCTGTCCTAATGGACCCGCCCATGATGTTGTCTTTGTGGTCCAGCAGTTATTGCTAAGCCTTGCTACATGTCCAGCCCATCGCCATTTTAGCTTTTGTGAGTATTTTTAGTTTTCTGTCTTATAGCTGGATTTTTTTAATTTTCAAGACGCTTCATTCCATAGTCATGTAATTGGTGGATGTAATTTTATTTTTTACTTTTCTGGTAAATTTCCAAGTTTGACAGGCGTATGTTAATGAAGGGAGTAGGCAGGTGTTCATGACTTTCGTTTTCATCCGTATGGTCATCTCCAGAACTTTTTCCATGTGATGTTGACCCTTCTTTCTACTTCTATTTCGTTGTTTCGTTGGTTGAATGAAACTTGTTTTCCCAGATAGACGTAAGCATCGACATATGTCAAAGATAAATTTTCAAGATATACAGGTCTTTCGGTATGATTCGTCATGACATTAGTTTTTGTTAGATTGATTTCCAGACCCACTTTACAACTTTCTTCGTGTAGAGTGTTTAACATTACTTGCAGTTGATTTGCACTATCTGATACGAGTAACAGGACTATGTCGTCGGCAAATCTCAAGTGACTCAAGTAATGTCCATTTATATCTATGCTAACTTTTTCCCAGTTTAGCTTGCCAATGATGGACTCTAGCGCCGCTATGAAGATAGTTGGAGAGAGTGGATCACCCTGTCGTACTCCCCTTCTTATTGTATCAGTGGTCCTGTAGTTTCGAGCTTTACTCTGCTAGTATTGGAGTCGTAGATATTTTTTAAGACTTTTATGTAATCTAGATGTACTTCTTGGGAGAGTAAAGTTTCCCAAATCGATGAATGGAGCAGAGAATCAAATGCTTTTTGGTAGTCGATAAAGACGATGTAAAGTGGTCTTGAACTCTTGGTATTTTTCTATCAGCATTTCTAGCGAGTGTATGTGATCCACTGTTGAAAAACCTCTTCTAAAGCCCGTGTTCAATAGGTTGGTATTTCTCTATGTTTTCTTTTTTTTTTTTCTCTATTATTGAGGAAAACAATTTGTATAGTGAAGGTAGTAGGCTTATCGGTCTGTAATTACTTATGTTATTTGGGTCTCCTTTTTTGTAGAGCAATATGATATCAGACTGTGACTATTGTCGAGGAGTATGCGAGCTGTTCAGTATCTGATTAAACAGTCGAGTTAGTGGTTTTATTAGATACGCGCATCCAGTCCTAATGACTTCATTGGTGATCTTGTCGGGGCCTGGACTTTTCCCCATTTTTAGTGATTCAATCCCTTTAATGACTTCAGATTCGTCTATGACTGCTCTCGTCTCTACTTTATTTGTGTCCGGTAATTTATATGAATGTTGATTCGGTGCGCTGTATAGTTTCTTGTAGAATTCTGTTGCTATTTTTAGTATTTCTGTTCTATTTTGGGTATTTTTTGTTTTGTCTTTCAACTCTGCAATCCATGATTTATGTGTTCTCAGTTCCTTGTATGCTTTCTTGACACTATTTGTAGTATTGAGATGGTTTTCGATGGTTCTTGTGCGGTGTGCTTTAAAGTCTAGATTGATAGGTTTACTTATGAGTTTGTAGAGTGCTTTTAATTCATTTTTTATGGTTCTTGATTTCGGTTTTATCTTTTGTAATTCTTGTCTTCTGCAGATTAACGCCTTTGTGCGTCCTGATAATACTTGGTTTTCCTTTGACTTTGAACTGGATAAAACCTCGTGAGCATTTATTAGGCTGGTGTTTATTGCATTTGTTATGTCGTCATAGTAGTTTTGAATGGTATCTTCGTCTCTCCAGTTATCCTGTAGGTTTATTATGTAGTTATTTAGCGTTTGTTTGTAGGTTTGCATTTCTTCTTCGTTCTTTAATTAGGATCTGGGGTATTGAACGAACTTGCTACAACTTTTTGTTTTGGTAAGAATGGATAATGATGCTCTTACTGGTCTATGGTCCGAAGGGTAAGTGATGTTTAAAACCTGTATATTATGTATGTTTCTGTGTAAGTTTGTTAAAATGTAATCTATTTCGTTCCTTGTTTTGCCGTTAGGTGATCTCCAAGTCCATCTTTGTTTGTAATTTTTTTTTGAAAAAAGTATTCTTAATAGCAAGATTGTTCTCGTGCGCAAAATCGATGAGTCTATTTCCCTTACAGTTTCTGTCTCCGTAGCCGTGGTTACCAGTGACGGTTTCATTGGGTTTGATTAGTCCTATTTTGGCATTAGAGTCACCAATGACTATGATATTGTCTTCTGAGAGTTGTATGGCTTTATCCACAATACTGTAGAAAAATTCCAATTCTTCATCACTCGAGGTCTCTGTTGGGGCGTAAACTTGAATAATGTTTAATTCTAAGCTATTGATATTCATCCTTAGTAGCGCTACTCTTTCTGATAGATCTGTGAAGCTTTTAATATATTTTTTCAGATATTTTTTGAAAAAAAATTTTTAAACCCACTCCATATAATCCAGGAGTTTCTCCAATGTAGTAAAGAATAAACTCATCAAGAAAACTTGGAAACACAATTAAAGAACATTTCTTTAATTGTGTTTCCAAGTTTTCTTATTTCCGAGAAACCGATAATATCGAAGTTTATATATTTCAAGCACTCTGTTAATTCCAGTAGACGTGAATAGGTTGATAGAGTTTTAACATTGTATGTTGCTATATATAGAGTATTCTGGCGACTGTTTTTTGTACAGTTTGTTTTAGTTTTCTCTGGAGGGTTTTGGTCGTAATCTTCCACGGTGACCAGCCTTTGGAAGATGTATTTTATTTTTTGTTTGTGTTTTTAGTGTGTTTTCCATGTGTTGCTATGATTTAATGTTTCTGTCTGATTGTTCATTTGGTGGATTTTCAGCGCTTTTATTACTTAAATAACCAAGTATTCCTGGTTTGAGAACTCCCTCTGATCGGTTTGACGATCTATGTAGCCCTGTTTGAGCCTTGTTCTTTTTGTTGACTTGAGTACTTTGTTTCGACTTAGGATCGTTATTGTCCGGTGATGTTGGTAGAGTTATTTTCTTATTGCTGGTTGAATCTGTGTTTTTGTGGCGTATTATCAATTTATCGTACCTGGTGGTGGCTTGGTTTCCTTTCTCTATTTCTATTTTCACTTGTTCTTGTAATTGCTTTCTTTTTTCTAAAATGTGTTGTGGAAAGTCTTCTTTTAAGTAGTAAGTGGTATCTATTAATCATTTTCTCTGCTTATTTTTTTCATTTTTGTACCCAATGTAGTAAATGTTACAGTGATTGGCCGAGGTTTTTCTCCTTTCTTCCCTATTCTCCTAGTTTCTTGAATGTCTCTACTCTCTAGTTTCATAGAAAAATAGTGGTTTATAACATTTATTATGTTTTTTTCTAAATTTTCATAAGATGTTTATGTCTCGCTCATGCCAAATATTACGATGTTCCTTTGTCTCGACTGTTTTTCTAGGAAGTATAATCTTTTCTCTTGGTTTTCCAGGTTTTCTTTAAGGTTATTGTGTTTTTCCTCGATTACTTTGAACTTTTCTTCTAATGTGAAGTTTATGTTTTGCGTTACTTGTTTAGTAACATTTTCAGCTGATTGGACGATAGTCGATTTTTGTTCGTCGAGTTCGTTTTGTATTTTTCGGAGCATATTCATAATTTCTTCCATGGTTTGAATGGTATTATTTTACGATTTGCAAAAAAGTAGTCTTTTGTTTTGGTACTTGTGCTGCCCTCTATTAGTTTGTTAAAATATTAGCGCGCGGAACGAGGACTTGTAGTATGGTGGGCCAGGAGATTTCAGTAAATCTCAGTAGATGGCGTTATTTTCTGCATCGATATTGCAATGTCATTCTGAAAATCCATTTTGATGATTATTCACTAACTTTGGTCTTTTGTCCTCATTATATATCAAAAGACATTTACTTATAATTCCACTGCACTTATTTTTATGTTGAACATCACTTCTTTATATTTTATAATTCACTATAAACACAGAGCTGATACGTATCGTGGCTCGGTGGCGCCCTCTCTCTTTGATTGAGCCCATAAAGAGCCCGAAAGAACCTACCGTGAAGCTCCTTGCTCTGCCATACCTCCCTGCGCTTGCTGACACCAAGCACTACAGGCCTGCGCCAGTTCTCTTTGGCTAAGGACACTGGGGTTAGCCCGCTGTCCACAGCGACGGCATCACGATGCACACCCGCGTCCACATGGCGTATGATTCCACTTGAGTCATTCAGTCTGAGTCCACTTGAGTATGCCACCGGAGTACATAAGAAGTGGCACGAACCAGCTGTTGCAGGCCCGGATCTTGTTACCACTTGACAAAAGGCTATTAAGCACTTTTTCCAGGCGGCCGAAGAATGATTCCCGCAGCAGCTGTTTCATGTCAACCTCATTTATGCACAGCGCCTGCGACATACCTAAGTACTTATAGGACTTAGTTGCGAGTAGCGAGGAGAAAATGTATTTAATATATATTATATGTGTATATTTTTAGGTATATTTTACTTGATTTAATCATCTGTCAACATTCTGCATCTACATTTTAAATCACTACATCACCTAAAGGTAGACTGGTAGAGAATGCTTTTAGCATTAAGTCAGGCCTTTGTAAATAAAATAAAATAAAATTGTTTAAACACTTATGCTATGTTTCCCCACATTCAACCCAGCATGTATCCTAGTCAACAGATCTTTTCTGCGAGTTTTGAGTCGTATTTCTCGCTTTCTAGCTAGAAAATCTGACAGTAGTATCATCTAAAACATGCAAATTCACACACACACACACACACACACACACACACACACACACACGCACACACGCACACACGCACACGCACACGCACACACGCACGCGCACGCACACACACACACACACACACACACACACACACACACACTGGCTCTCTTTAGTTTTTTAAAAGCTGCATTGACTATAATTAAGTTAGAATTGTGTAAAAATATGTCGTTTACAGTTAAACATTGAGTTCAGGGAAATTATCCAGCTTAAATAATTTTAAATGTTTCCAGCATACATTTTATGACATCATTAATAATAAAAAATACCTAATAAAAGCCTCTACAGAAACCATTTAAAGAAAATATTTTATATATTTCAAAATATAAAATAACTTAATGTAAAAAGCACAGAAAAAAAATCGACCCATTTTAAATTACAAAAATGCATACGTTCCGAATCTAATATATTTCTTTAATCTTTGATTATTCACTTCAAGTGCCGCGTCATGATAATGTAACACAATATTTTGTAAGTCAATTACCTACTATAGGCCGACCGCTTAACTCGTATATCGCCTGCGCGGTGGAAGGGAGCGCGGGGTGATGTTAACGGGTGGGTGAGCGGGGTGCGCGGGACAGAGAACGTGAGTTCTCTGTCCCGTTAACATCACCCCGCGCTCCCTTCCACCGCGCAGGCGATATACGAGTTAAGCGGTCGGCCTATAATAAAAGTAGGAGAAGTAAAAGAAGTTGTTAATTAAAAACAAAATACCTAATAAAGCGATTAGTTACATTTACTAAGCATTCCATTCTAATTATACATAAGAACATTTTAATGGAGAGCACGTGTTACCAATCTATTTTAAATTTCATCTTTCTTTTACAGGTTATAGGGGTGGTTGTTGTTTTGATGGTGGTGTGGTCAGTGATGCTTTCGATAGTACTCTCAGAGGTCCCCTCAGTGGTACTCTCAGTGGTGCTTTCTGTGGTACTCTCAGTAGTACTCTCGGTGGTACTCTCGGTGGTACTCTCAGTAGTACTCTCGGTGGTACTCTCAGTGGTACTCTCAGTGGTACTCTCAGTGGTGCTTTCTGTGGTACTCTCAGTAGTACTCTCGGTGGTACTCTCAGTGGTACTCTCAGTAGTACTCTCGGTGGTACTCTCAGTGGTGCTTTCTGTGGTACTCTCAGTAGTACTCTCAGTGGTACTCTCAGTGGTACTCTCAGTAGTACTCTCGGTGGTACTAGTGGTACTCTCAGTAGTACTCTCGGTGGTACTCTCAGTGGTATTCTCAGTGGTACTCTCAGTAGTACTCTCGGTGGTACTCTCAGTGGTACTCTCAGTAGTACTCTCGGTGGTAATCTCAGTGGTACTCTCAGTGGTACTCTCAGTGGTACTCTCAGTAGTACTCTCGGTGGTACTCTCAGTGGTACTCTCAGTAGTACGCTCGGTGGTACTCTTAGTGGTACTCTCAGTAGTACTCTCGGTGGTACTCTCAGTGGTACTCTCAGTGGTACTCTCAGTAGTACTCTCGGTGTTACTATCAGTGGTACTCTCAGTGGTACTCTCAGTGGTACTCTCAGTGGTACTCTCAGTGGTACTCTCAGTGGTGGTTTCCGTAGTAGGCTCAGGTGTATCATCAGTGGTGGTCTCAGGTGTACTATCAGTGGTGGTCTCAGTGATCCAATCAGGGTTGGTATCAGTGATCCAATCGGGGGTGGTATCAGTAATCCACTCGGGGCTAGTCTTGGTGGTCTCAGTGGTACTCTCAGTGGTACTCTCAGTGGTACTCTCAGTGGTACTCTCAGTGGTGGTCTCAGGTGTACTATCAGTGGTGGTCTCAGTGATCCAATCGGGGGTGGTATCAGTAATCCACTCAGGGATGCTCACAGTAATCCACTCGGGGCTAGTCTTGATGGTCCACTCAGGCGTGGTCTCAGTTGTCGTAGTTTCTAGTTCATATAGTTCACAATCACTTTCTGATGTACCTGGCGGTATGTACCGGAATGAGTCAATTAGAACTATTGAGGCCTCTGTTGACATACCCATAAACGATATCTGAAAACAAAACAGTTTTCTATAATAATTGAAATTAGAAAACGAGTCGGACTATGCTCATTGTAGGGTTTCACAGTCTTTATTACAAGTAACCCTTTTGGTTTAGAAACATAGGTATATCCGATAATATTAAAAATAATTTTACATTGATTGTGATTGAGTGTGACATTATATGGGTTGTTGCATGTATATGTTACAAAAATCCATATGATGTCCCACTGTTGCGCATGGGTCCCGCCAGTAGAACCTACTTATTATAGATCCTAGGGGTATTAACCATAATGACGAACGTTTATTCGAATTTAGACCGGTAATGACTAAACTAATAAATACAATAATAAAAAAATAATCTAATAGGTTTAATAATTTATTTATGGCATCGAAGACACATTATTTACAATAAGTAAGACAAGATAAGAAATTCTACTAATAATTGTATTTAGGTAAATTCGACGGATCAGTTAAAAAAATATACCGAGACACAGGGAAGCCCCTAACAATGGAAACACAACTAAAAAATAAATAGATTGCAGTGTGGGGTCCTACCAAATTGTATTTTTATTTTATGTGTTTTGTTAAAAAAATTAAAGTATTTTATAAATTTAAGGTATTTTAAAAGTCAAGCAATACTTTAAATTTTAAAATTGTATTTTTATTTGTGGAAACGCCTGGTCCGTTTGTTAATTAGATTCCATTACTTTCATCTTGGTTTCTAAGAAAAATAGTTTAAAAAAAATATATATCAGTTGAAATTTTTGAATTTTGTTGTAGTTATTTTAGTAGAGTACTAATAGTTAGGTCCCTACGTTGATTTATTTTTTTGCGATAATTTTTTTTTATTGTTTTAAAGCTAGTTGATTATGACTTCCTCAATATAAAGTAAAAATGAGACTAAAATAAAATTACTCCATGACGAAGTCTAAAAGATAAACAACTATTCGCAGTAATTCCTGGTTTTAAATAGTTATTTTATACAGTGGCTATTCCAATATAATTTTGTTCTTTACCAATGTCTTCACATGTCAACGCACTTGCTGTATAAGTTGAATTAGCTGGATGAATTAAGTCTACTGCAGGTAATACTTTTTGTATTCAAGCGTTGTCTTTATTTATTTGTTAATGTTTATATTAATTATCTTTTGGTTAACGTTGTAAGGATTTAAATTGTAATACTCTGACTATTATTAACTGCTAAAATTTGAATAGCGTTCTTAACTTGAACTTGAAGAAATACACACTGACGCTAATGTTTTTGCTGCCAGAAAACCTCAAAATGTTGTTTCATTCAGAACTTAGTATTTATTATGGTTTGTAACGCTTCATTAATAACGATGACACTAGTGTTCACATGCTATTAAATACAATAGACCCACAAGAGTTTAAAATCAATTCATAACTAACAATTTCTACAATAAAATACACTGACGGACTCATAAACTGCATCAAAGTTCAGGTTTACTCTAAAAGGATTTTTTTATAATAAGTATGCAAACTTTTTAGATTAAATTATATAAATATGGAAAGACTGGCTCTTAATCTTAAAAAAAAATTAAATTTAAAAATAGAACTGCGGTAAAACAAATGAATATAGCCGGGAAAAGAAAATTTACTCGTAGTATCAGATTTGCGTGTTATTTATAGCAAAGTTTTAAATTAATTCTCATTGATTTTTTTTGTTTGGTCAATTGAATTATTGTTACCAGCATAATTGTTGGGTTAGTTTTTTAACACATCGAGAGTTTTTGAACCATAATATGGATACTTCGTCCGAACAAGCGGCACAAATTGTAGCATTGGTGCGGGAGGGCTTGGATCAACGAACGATTGGTAGAAATTTAAATTTAAACCAGTCTACGGTTTGTAGAATATACAGAAGGTTTGTAGAGACAGGTTCTTACAGGAGGAGACGTGGTACAGGCAGAACTCGAGCAACCACAGGTCGTGATGACCGATTTATTGTTACAACTTCCCTGCGAAATCGTTTCCTCACGTCAGTTAACATCAAAACCGAGCTTAATGAAGTGCGTGGAAAAAACGTGTGTGCACGAACAATAAGAAGAAGGTTAAAGGAAGCGGCTATCACCCCTTTTAGACCAGCAAATGGTCCAAAGTTGTCTGCAGCTCACAGACAAGCTCGCTTAAGATTTGCGCGTCATCACCTGAATTGGACAGAAGAGCAGTGGGCCTCTGTATTGTTCACGGACGAGTGTAGGACATGTTTATATGGTGCAGATGGTCGCAGAAGAGTCTATCGTCGACGTGGGGAGCGATATGCTCAAAGTTGCATTGAGGAGCGTGTTCCTTTTGGAGGCGGTTCATGAATGGTCTGGGGTGGCATATCGATGAACGGGCGAACAGAACTTGTGTTCATAGACATGGTCCGTCAAAACGGTAATAGAGGGGGTTTGACAGCACATCGCTACATAACAGAGATATTAGAAGATCACGTGGTGCCTTACATGGGATTCATAGGCGAAAATTTTACTTTAATGCAGGATAATGGCCGCCGGCCGCATGCAGCTGCACAAGTTCAACATTATTGCGAAGAGGTTGGGATACGTACAATGAATTGGCCAGCACGCAGCCCGGATCTTAATCCCATCGAGCATGTTTGGGACAATTTAAAAAGAGCTGTATATGCGAGAAACCCTTCGCCTACGACAGTGGCAGCACCAAGAACAGCACTTTCAGAAGAATGGGACAATATTCCGCAAGATCTTTTAAAAACCCTTATAAAATCTATGCGGAACCGATTAGAATCCGTAATAAGGGCACGTGGGGGTAATACACCTTATTAAAACACAAATAAACCCTTGCATAAAGTTTGTGTCTATTGTTAAAACCAATTTTTTAATTAAACAATTTTTCCTTAAACTTCTGTTTTTTCTTCAAAAAAGGTCTTAAGGTCCTTTCCAGTACATTAACTTAAACTTAAAGATATGATCCTACGCTGTTTTAAAGTTCACGAACCAATCTAGAGGTTTCAATTTAAATCTGTATAGAAAGTTTGCATACTTGGTTAAAATATTTATTTCAAAGTCGTCTATTACTTTGATGCAGTTTATAAGTCCGTCAGTGTAATAACAAGATCACCATCCTCAGTTCGAATTGATGGGAAATATTATATGGCCAAATGCATCAGACAGGTCGATTGATATCCAATAAAACCATTAAAAAAACAATACAGTGAACAATATCTAGCAATCGATTACGATCAAAGGGTTAAAACTTTTGTAGTACAGCTACCTTCCTTGCAGTATAGAAGACTTATTCACGGTCAAGATTTTTTTTTTAAACTATACTTACATAGCCATCGTGTGGAGCAGTACCGCCTATGGTCAGGTTCAAGGTTTGCCACCCTCTAACATATCCTGGTCCCAATGGTGTTAGCGCTACCATCCCCGTGACAAGATCGGTCATATCAGACACTGACTGGTGCGACAACACTAGTATTTGATCTGAGGTAGCTTCTGCATCCATAAAAACTATCACTTCAACAGTACCCATGGGTTCCATCCGAAATGTTAAAGATGACATACACGATAATGTGGTCTCTGGGTATATGAATTCTGTACTACGTTCGTGAGGAGGCGTCACTTTCGTATCTTGGTACTTTCTTGTCATCCATGTGACTGTTTGAATTTCGGTGCAGATATCAGAGCTTTTTGTAAATGATCTATTGAGTGTCTGTCGTTCGAAGGTTTCTTTTAAGCATGTTGATGAAGCATACGACACTACACACACGTTTAGTAACAAAACTAATATACTTCGCATCATTACTACTGTCGCAGTCTTGACGTATGTTCTTCTGTAAGCAGACCCGAAAAATATTATGTAATTTTCACTTTATTCTAATACTTTTAAACTGAAAACTTGTTTTATCGAAGATAAGATATTGTTCTTAGTAAAGGTGATTAAAAGTAATACGATAAAAGGGACTTATGACTATTAAGCATTTTTTGGGTTCCGTTTTACCATTTTGGCTCCTTAGCATTTTTAGGATTCCTTAATCCTAAAAATGCCAAAATGGCAGAACGAAGGGGGGGGGGGGGGGGCTGAAACTACGGTCCGACATGCACTTTCTCGGTTTTTTTTAAATGTATGGAATTAATATAAAGCATAAACTAACGTAAAGTATTTACGACTCGGTAAACGTAACGTAGGACGAACCTCAGTCAGATGGATCGACGACCTAAAGAAGGTTGCTGGAATGAATTGGATGCGGGAAAGCAGAAGACCGGATGTTGTGACGTAAATTAGCAGAGGCCTATGTCCAGCAGTGGAACGATACAGGCTGATTGATTGATTGAAAACATGATATTAAATTGTCGTCGTTATGACTGGACTGGGCCTTATTTTATTTTGTTATGACTTTTTACATAATTATTATTCAATGGAAACATACATGCAGTGCAGATAATACAACGCATATTGATACTATTCGAAATTTACATAATACAATTTAAGCAGTTATACACAAGCGAGCTTGTGATGGAAGGTATAGGTCAGTCTCTCTTCTGTTAAAATTATAATTAAACAGATCCAGTTCAGTGAAGTAAACTAGCTTATTGGAAAAATGAGTTCTACTTGTATTCAATTAGGTTTTAAGGATAGCTAAATATTTTGACATCTTATTCGTTATGATGATAAAATTATTCGAATCCATTCAAATCATTCTGTAGAAGTTAGCGTGACAAAAGCTGTACTTTTAATTATATTGTGTTCATCATTCAATAAAGTGATTCATGTATAGATTGACATTGTTTAAATAAAGATTAAAAAAGAAGGCTAAATAAACAAGCCTTGTGAAACACCGGAAGTAACGTTGAACCAGACAGAGTAATATTCATTGAGATCTATTGCCTGAGACCAATTCTCAATATTATGATGAGAGTTAACAGTTAAAGTTACCCTGGATAAAATAATAGGAGCTGGATCAGTAAGATACAATATTCAATACCATCAAATACCTTGCTGGAATCTGTAAAAACTGCATCAACTTGTAGATGGGTTGTCCATATAGACAAGATAATAATTTTTATTTTTCTCCTTCGTTTTAGCAGCCACTTTTGTGTATAGATGTACTAAATCCACACTTTTTTATTGTCGAAGTACTTGTAGCCACAAGTACTTCGGACAATGAAAACATTGATGACATTGTAATTAACAACCTTGCTGTTGTTTCGCAACGCACTCATTCGCTTTTTGCTTGTTTGCTTAGCAACCAATCAATAACGTGACAATTTTTCGTGCGTGCACCCCTTCGTTGCATCTTCGTTGAATCCAGTAGTTTTAAAAGTGTATCATCATCGACATCAGTATCAGTTAAACAGTAATGGAAACTACCTTGATACCTTGGCCATAGTAAGGAATACGTGGGTGCATGAAGAAAGCGAATAATCTTTCATTATAAATAGATGATAATCTTTTATTATAAATTATTTACCAGATTATTTAGAAGACCTATCACTAACAATAGGAAAACTTATGGAAAATCACATTTTCTTAATGGTGACTTTAATGCACAAGTCCGCTACATACACAACATACAACATTTATGAATGTAAATTGAAGGCTGTTGAAATGGCTCACTCTGACCACACACCTCAAATATTACAATGCCCAGTCGATAGAGTATATGGCATAGATCATGTGTATGAACTTAGACGTGGTAAATTAATTTACTGAACACCTTAGTCGACTTAGTTTTAAAGACGTATACAATTCTTGTGATGTAAAAGAATCTTTAAATGCATTTCACGAAGTTTTCCTACTACTATACAATTTGTGTTTTACGACATTAAAAAAAAAAACGTTTTAAAGTAAAACGACCAAAATGGATATCAAGAGCAATTAAAACAGGTTATAAGATTAACACAAAAAGCACAAAACACACATGCTATTAAATCTTCAAACAACATGTACAGAACAACATGGAAAATAATAAATCAACAAAAATACAACAGCCCAGTAGAACACATTGCTAATATAGATATACATGGACAAACGGCAACTTTTTTATTGACCAAATAACGCTGCTGAGGGACTCTAATGTTATTTAATATAAATGTCCACCAAATCATAAGAACTCCATATTTATGTTACCCATTTGCATAGAAGAGATAAATACAATTATTTTGTCACTAAAAAGGACCCATAGTATGGATTACGACGGAGTTAATACTAACATTGTAAACAGGGTAAATAACGTGATTTCGCTAATACTGTCACATATAGTTAATATGTTCATTGAAACTGGCACATTTCCTAGGTCGCATATACTTTCTATCATAAAACCTCTATATAAAAAAGGAGAAAGATATAATATGGGCAACTATAGACCTATAGCATTGCTTTCCATATTAAAAATAATTATTTAGAAAACTACAAACTTTTTGCTGATGAACAGATTCAGAAAGAATAAGTCTATTAATTTAGCCCTATTCAATTTCCGTAATAGGGTTTTAACTAACATGGATAAGAGTAACTCCACTGTTGCTTTATTTATGGATATGGCCAAAGCTTTCGACTGTGTTAAATTTAGTATAGTTTGAATATACATACAGCATTCACAAATTATATTAAATCTTATTTAACTGATAGGCGGACTGACGTAATTAAAATGTGCTCAAAGTAAAAAATGTTGACTACATATTCATCTGATATGAGGTACACCACAAAGTAGTGTGCTAGGACCATTGCTATTCTTAGTCTACATTAATGACTTACCTACTTTAACAAACAATGCCATGACTTTATTTGCACTTGCACTTTTATAGCACTATTTAAAAAAAATATATATTAAAAATGACATACTCACTAATGATAAAATCTAACATTGGAAAATACAATTACCTGGCTTATTAGTAATAATTTAAAAATAAATATCGATAAAACTAAAGTAATTAATTTTAAACAGCAACAAACACTTCAAAGCTTAGGCATAATTTATAAAGATCAAAAAATAGAAACTGTACAATCATCATTTTTTTTAGGTTTAAACCTAGGTAAAAAATTGTCATGGAGAGAGCACAAAGAGTACGTCTTCAAAAGGCTTAATAGTTATTCTTTTGCTTTGCGACACTTCATTAAAGTGGTTGACCGACAAACAGTATTAATAGAATACCATACATATGTAACATCTGCCCTTTGATATGGCATGGATGTTATTCCTCTACTGACACCTGGCGTCTACAAAGTGGATTACAGCAGTGGTAGTTCCTACATCGGACAAACCAAACACACAATAGCGGAAAGGGTTAAGTAACAAATCGCGGATGTAAAAAACCAACAGACAAACAAGTCAGCAATAGCAGAACACTTGCTGGATGCGGGATCCAATCACTGAGTTGAACTATTTAAACTACAGGTCCTCTCCACTGACCGTCACTACTACTCCAGGATGGCGCGGGAAGCGGTTGAAATAAAAAAACACGTCAATTTCAACCGAGAAAATGGATATCGTTTGTCAACATCGTGGAATCCCGTGGTCAGCAAGTATACACACCGCAGAACAAACATTACGCGCCAGTGTGCAGATGTCGTTAGTGTTGTGTGTCAAAGTACCGACGGCTCCGTAATAGTGAGTGATAAAAATCAAGCGAGGGTAGTTTCCGAAACCCGCGCTTCTCGGAGGCGACGCCGAGCTGAATCAGTCTAACCGTGACCACGGCCGTTGCAATACGGTCGAAACGTCGGGCAATGAACAAAGGTATTTAGCCTTAAAATAAAATATTTACGCGATTAAGACCCGTAGCTTATAAAATTCTATAATGTGTACAAATCGCGAAAGTTTACGAACATATAATCATCAAACTATAATACAGTGTAACTGTTAGTGACGTTGAATATCTTTTTGTCACCGAGAAAATAAACAAGTGTGTGTTGGTGAACAATCAATGAAATAAACATTAATTAAGGGAGTTCGCAAAATACTATAAAAACATAATCTAGTAAAAAACCTATTAAACAATTAAAACACGTAAGTAAACTTTTTGCATAAATATTGATTTGATTAAATATTTATAATTGATTTGATTCAAGAAAGATATGTTAAGATTTTTTACTGGCTACTTTACCTACATTATATTGAGGATTACATTATAGTTAGATAACTGACAATTTACCGATCACGGGAACTTATATATAAGATTAAACAGTAAACATATGCACTCCAAAAACTGAGCTATAGTTTAAATATTTGGCAATCACTGTTAATAAACCTGTTTTTCCTTTTAGGTTCCCTTTTAATTCAGAAAGAAAAATTAGTGTCATTATTAATTATGAAATTTATAAAACAAACTAACCTTCAAAATAATGTAATTTTGAAAAATTGTCCCAAGATATTATAATTAAATTATATTGGTTAGATATATAAGTAATAAGTATATCAATCGCCCCACCGGGCTGCCTTCGGCACCCTGATATCATTGACGTCTCATATTTGACCCAAATGATCATATGACAAAATTACCCTAATCAACAGGTAATTATTTTTTTTCTGGCAACACCAAATGTGGAAGCGAGACAAACATAGATGGACGCGCTAGGTACATATCTAGTAGTATTTGATCTGACATTGTAATATATATTAAATCTGCTGTTTGATAATGGCTGAAAAATTAAATGTTACCATTCGTTTGCGTAGACCTGAAAGATCAAATTCGTCAAGTGATGAAACTACCCTATTCAATGCGATCATAAGGAGTCTTCCAAATAGTCCGTGCATCGACAGTCAGATTCTGACGGAACTCTAAGACCAAGTAAACGACCTCAATAAGCATTAACAAGCACACATGCCGAAATAGAAAAACTCAATTGTAAAAAAAATGGATTTAAACAGGTTATCAAAACATTTAAAAAAATAGGTCATCAGTTAGCATCCATATGACTCCTAAACCGAGCCGTAAAAATAGGTGTAAGGATCTCTCCCGCAAATTTACCAACCAAAACACACTATTGAAGAAAACAACAATATTAGAGGAGTCAGTACGACCCCAACTGCACCTAAACCGCCAAATAAAAGCTGTATGGAAACTATTCAGACTATGCCTAATACAGTATTTCCATTGACAAGTACCGCAGAGAAAACTGGAAAAAAAAATATTACGTATAAGTTCATAAATACATAAATGTATTACATCAAACATAAACTGGCTCCAAAGAAAATTAGATATACTAAACGTAAACATCAACGATCTTATTCGTATATACATCATAATCACTCTTGCCTCAACGTGCACTAGAAATAACAGACGTGGAGGATCTTGCATTTTTGTACTAGGCTTGTTCTTACTCGGTCATTCGACGGAGCGCTCCGATCTAGTGCAATCGCTGAACTGTACTAGTTCGGTCATTTAGTAATATTAGTTCAGTAGTACACTGAAATAAATCTAAGTTCCTCAATGTAAGAACTAAAGTAAAATAGACGAAAAATATTTTGATTTTTCTTCATACTTTACAGGCCTAGGGCTGTCATTCTAATAAGTAGGTAAATAGTACATAAGTAGGTACGTATGAACTAAAATAGTAGCGAAGAAAAGAATACGTAAATATATGTATGTAGGTACTTAATTATTATTGGCTTAAACATTTTGGTAGAAAATCTTTCTCGCTACCGAGTAGTACCGAGAGCCAAAGGATATGATGTACTATGGTACTAAATGAACGAAATCCTAACCTCTTGCGGAATAGTTCGTTCTCGTTCAGTGTCAGGAACTAATTCTTATTAGTACATAGTACGTGAACTACACAAGCCTATTTTGTACGAGTATCAAACTTAAACGCATAGAGAAAAAAGCATAGCAATAGTTTAGATAAAATCGAGACTTTCTTTCATAAGTTTAGCGAACTACTTGACCACTTCTGTCACAAAAATAAAAAAATATACTGTATGGAGATTTTAACATAGACACGCTGAAAAGAATAAAACTTCTAAGCTATATAAATATTTACTAGCCAAGTACAATCTTAAAGTGGCTATTAAATTCTCTACCCGTCTATCTAGTCAAACTTGCATGGATCACATGATCCACAACATACGTGGTTGTAAAAGTAATATTATTGAGTTTGCACTTTCGGATCACACATCACAGTTATTATCTAATCCAATTAAAACCAATTCCACAATTCACCAAAGAACAGAATCAGCAAACAAAACCTATACCATTGCATCGAGGAGTAAGGCAAGGGGACGTTATTTCCCCGAAATTGTTCATAAATGCAATGGAGGATATGTTCAAGACGCTGCACTGGAAGGGGCGGGGCATCAACATCAATGGTGAATACATCTCTCACTTGCCATTTGCAGATGACATTGTGATTAAGGCGGAAACGCTGCAGGACCTGCAACGGATGCGGAATAACCTGGCTGACTCCTCTGTACGCATCGGCCTACGGATGAACTTGGATAAAACCAAGGTCATGTTCAATTAACATGTACTACCGGAACCGACAGCGGTGCACGGCGCCGTTCTCGAAGTTGTTCAAAAATATGTATATCTCGGGCATTCATTGCAGTTAGGTAGAAACAACTTCGAGGACGAGGTGAACAGGAGAATTCGGTTGGGTTGGGCAGTTTTGGAAAAAAAAATTGTGATTCTGATTATTAAATTTTTAGATCGGATATTGTGTCATCAAAAGAAACGTTCCTAATTTTAGTTGAAGTTTTAGATAATGTTTAAGAATAAAAGTTTTGTTTTCAATTATTATTACTTTATATGTATATTTTATTATTACTACTTTAGACTAAAGTGATTAATAATTAGGTTTATAAATGCCAATAACTGTAATTAAAAGACTGATTATTAAAAGAATAGTTTGTTTTATTACCGTGTTGTTTAATTTTGATTCCCTTGCCATCGTTTTTTGATTACCCTGGCCTAAAAAAAATGATTTTAAATATCTTTCCAATGCGTTGCTCAAAAATGACCCCTATTTGATAAATGTGTTTATAGTTCGGCTTGGAATCATGAAAATCTATAATTTGTAAAAAAATATATAAATAAAAATGCGCCACGGGAATCAACTAAATAATCCCAATCTCAAGATTTACCCTTATAAGCACCGGTTAGTAATTTGGTCTTTTATTTGTGAAGTCATTAAGAGTCGACTTGGATTAATTAAGCTTTATACGCCACTTTTTGTGTTTTTTGAAAGCTAGTTGGGAAGTATCCAATAGTAAACATCACAAAAATTAATATGTGTGGTAAGATTATTAGCGAGCCCTTGGAGATTTGTGAGCAATTTGATTTTTTTATTAATCAAGTCCATACGTTGACAAAAACCAAAATTAAATTTAATGATGATGTGACATTGAATGACAAATTAGCCCTCTATAATACTTTGATATACAAAATAAATTTTACGTGTACAATTATAATTCTATTTTCATTAACCCTACAACACCGAATGATATTTACAGAATTATCAAATCACTTAAAAATATTTGTAGCACCGGATACGTTGAAATCTCGACCAATATAAATAAATACATACACATCATATCACCAATACTATGCCATGTGTGCATATTACAAGGTATATTTCTTAGGTATATTATTTAAAATGACTAATACAAAACCGGTCTTTAAAAAGCAATATAGAGAAAATATGACATTTTACAGGCCAATAGCACTCATACCCGTTTTATCTGTAGTGTATGAAAAGTTATATATGAAAGACAGTAATTAATTTAATTAATACGACAGTATTTATATGTATCATTTAAGGTCACAAGATGTACCTTCGTGTTGTTGATAAGAAAACATTTTTGCAATTGTCAAATTATTATAGATGCCAAGAACCGTCAAGCAACAACTGTAATTATAAAACCAAATAAAAAATATTATTAAATTACACACCCAACATGTACATACAATTACACTCATCAATCAATGATTACTCAATGATAACATGCCCGGCGATGATGCGGGAGCGGCGGGCGCGGTGGCGGGCTTAAGGCATCTTGAATACACAGTGCAGCGGTGCGCGACGACGACGGTGCAGTGACAGCATCGTGAACAGGATCCCTAAATTCTATATGTAATAGCTACTGACCTTTATAGTACCTACTAGCTGACCCGCGCAACTTCGTCTGCGTAAATTTTCCCTTTTTTCTTCCTTTTTTTTTTACAACATTTTTCATTGCTGCTCCGCTCCTATTGGTCGTAGCGTGATGTTTTAACCTATAGCCTTCCTCTATAAATGGACTATCCAACAATAAAATATTTTTTCAATGCGGCCCAGTAGTTCCTGAGATTATCGCGTTCAAACAAACAAACAAACTCTTAGGGGTATGAAAAATAGATGTTGGCCGATTCTCATAGATACCGGATAAGCACAAAAAATTTCATCAAAATCGGTCAAGCCGTTTCGGAGGAGTATGGCAACGAAAACTGTGACACGAGAATTTTATATATTAGAGACTAGTACGCTGGACTGGCTACCAGATACTAAGTGACAGCAATTTGAAATGCTTAATAGACATACCGTCCTGTGAACTTTTTCACACTTATGAAAATAGCCATTGTTGTTATGCTGGTTTCACAACTATAGACTTCCATTTGGTTATGACGACTTTCGTCCAAATGTCAAAATCTAATGGAAGTCTTGTTGTTGTCGATTTTAGTCTGTCCAGCGTACCTACTTGTAAGTAAGTTCTGTCAAGCCCAAAGCTTTAGAAGTACGTTATCAGCGCACAAGCACAGGGTTTTAAGCTGTAATTTATATAACTAGATCCAAATGGAAGAAAAAGTTACCAAATGGGTCTTGTCCAAATTAATCTTATGAAGATTTAGAAAATTTGATTAAACTAAGTCTACTATTTGTATTATACAAATACAACTTTCACACGCACAAACACACGCACACATGCTCATAGACTTATAATTTATGTTTATGTAATTATATATTGATAATAAGATATATGATTATAATATTTATTTATTTTATTTATTAACTTTATGCACAAAAATATTGTACAAAGGCGGACTTAATGCTAAAAGCATTCTCTACCAGCCAACCTTTGGGTGATGTAACATAAAATTATATAGGTGCCGATTGTTGACAGCTAATGCTAGTTATTTCAGATGAATACAATAGAATAAAAATATATATATATACACACATATGTATACTTAATAACATAACATACATACAAATATACATGTGTATATATTGGTCATCCTTACTTAAAGCAATTCAATTACCATACAATACACTTTCACATTAATTAACTACCCATACTACAACTTAAACCTACTTTGGATACTAGTGGTGAATAAAATTATATTGGAGGTCTTAAAATGGTTTTAACGTACTAGCTGACCCGCGCAACTTCGTATGTGTAAATTTTTCTTGTTTTTACTAGATCTTTCACTGCTTCGCTCCTATTGGTCGTAGAGTGATGTTGTATAATCTACAGCCTTCCTCGATAAAAGGGATATAAAACAAGTATAATAAAACATCACGCTACAATCAATAGAAGTAGAGCATCAATGAAAAATATTGCAAAAACTGGGAAAATTGCGCAGACGAAGTTATGGGGGGGGGGGGGTGGCGGCTGACCCACACGACTGTTGTTAATAAAAAACCATTATAGATAGGAAAAAACTTAATAAAGAAAAACAACAAACATTTAACGTAGTCTGAAATACACACATTGTTTGGGATACACCCAAACATGCATAATTATAATGATAGTTCAATTAATTAATCTCGTTTAGTTAAAGTCTTTCTCCTTTTCAATTAATTCTGTAAGTATTATAATTGTGTTTTTAAGAGCCAATTACTGGCAACATTGATTTTGTCGGAGATAACTTTATCATTGGGAACATTCAGTCATGAAAGTCACTTCATCCAGACCTCCGTTCTAAACGTTATCAAAGACATCAAAATCAACAACGAAATTACTTTTCAAAATCAAAAATTACACAGAAGATTAAAATGTCTTCACCGACATACATATACGAATACCATACTGTATGGAAATTAAAAAAAATGGTAATCTACCCATTATCTATTTAAATAAACATGTATACTCGTTCGTTCCGAATATAATAAAAAAATATTTAATCTTTGATTATTCACTTAAATAAATAAATAAACACACATATAAATTTATGATAATATAGTAACGCTATATTTTATAATTCAATTATAACTAAACCTAAATGAAATGTGTGAAGTACATAAATATGTAACTTGTTAATAATAAATAAAATAATTTGATAAGCATTCAGTAATATTTATTAAGCATTTCATTTTAATGATACCTACCGAAAACGTTTAAATAGAGAGTACGTGTTACCAATCTATTTTAAATTTCATCTTCCTCTTACAGGTCACCTCAGGTGTAGTTGGGCTTATAGGGGCGGTTGTGGTCTCAATGGTCGTCTCAGTGGTGCTTTCCATAGTAGTCTCAATGGTGCTCTCAGTGGGCCACTCAGTGGTGCTATCGGTCCAATCTGTGGTGCCATCAGTCCAATCTTTGGTGCCATCAGTCCAATCAGTTGTGCCATCATCACTCCAACCAGTGGTGCCATCAGTCCAATCAATGGTCGTATCGGTGGACCACTCAGTAGTGGTCTCAGTGGTCGTGGTTTCAAGTTCATATAGTTCACAGTCATTTTCTGGTATACCTGGTGGTATGTACCGGAACGAATCGATTAGGACAATTGAGGCCTCTGCTGACGAAGCCATGAAAGAAATCTAAAACAATATGATTTTATGTATTAATTGACAACTTAACTTATTTGTGACAAATTTTATATCGTCGCTCATTCCGGATAGATCGGTCATGATATTTTATTTGGGAAAATGTATCATTTGATCAAAAGGCACGAGACATCACGTGGACTCTGTGGAAACGGCATCGGTTTACTGGCCTTAGCTCGTGGGTTTTAAAACCAAGTAGGTAACAGATATATCACCTAAATAAAAAAATAGAAGACACATGTGAATAGTAAACATATTTCACACAAATCAACGAATGCGAAAGCTGCGACGAACGTAAGGATTCGTTCATGCTCCCCATAGGACTAGTGGCACGCTTTGTTCATAGCAATAGTTTTAGTGTTGCTCGTAGATATAGCGTATTGCTATATTTATTGTGAGTCAATGAGAAGCGAGATGAAGGGTTGTAGATTATATTGACTTGACTTAATTGACTAGCTTAATAAATCTTAAACCTAAGTATTTATACACGTAAAAATATAGGAAGTAATATTATAATAGGAGGGCGATTTGTTTATTCAGCGCCTCTTAGCAGTACGTGTAGATTGCGTAATTTATAAATAATAAAATAGACAATTAGGAAGTGCAATCTAAACACGTACTGGTGTTTCATTATTTGGTATAGGAATATACTATGGCGACTGCCATAGATATTCCCCCTTTTGTAAAAAAATTATACATTTGTAAAAATTATACATTTAAAAATTGTAAAAATTATAAGTTGAAAATTGTACAAAAAAATTGAAATATCTTATTAATTATATCTATTTCCGACAGTCTTAAGCAGCATTCGAGTCCCTGACGATTCGCAACAGGTTCTTCTCTATTTTTGCTCCGATTGCTCGGTAGATAAAGTATATACTGAGTATTAGTATTATTACAACTGCGGTGAATATGGCAACCATGATCCACGTGCGGAGGTCTTGTAGGTCCCCAGATAGCTTTGAATGGAGTTTTGTAATCTCCTCTGGGATCGCGGCGTTGTTCTGCACCATATTCACCTGCTCTTTCTCGTGACTGCTTGTAGAACCCATTGTAGTTGGAAGTCTTGTAACTCGAATGAATGACTGTGGTTTTGCATGTCTTTATATACTACGATTGGAATCTCACCGTTGGTCGGGAGATTCGTCCGGAACGTGTTTTATTCGGGCAGTTCTTATCTTCTAATTTTTTATCTTCTATGTTATTTCTAATCGTGCAATTTTGATCTCTTATCTCGTTGTCGTTTATCATAAAAGCTGGTTTGAGACGATCGATTGACACGGAGCTCTGTCGTCCGTTTATCCAGATCGTGAAAACCTTATCATTACGACTAATAACGAGATAAGGTCCATCATACGGAGGTGTAAGACTTGGCCGTAAACGATCGCAACGTAAGAAAACATGTGTGCATACTGATAAGTGTGGATGCACAAATATCTTATCGTTCGTACTCTGCCTATGTGAAACGGAGGTTGCTTTTTTTATGTTTTCTTTAATTTCTTTCACAAAATCGGCGTATGTCGAGTGATCGCTTGTTCCGAAAAATGCTCCAGGTAGTCTTATTGTTGTACCGAGGACTAGTTCAGCTGCAGAGTATCCGGTATCTTGCCGTAGACTGGTACGGATACCGAGTAAAACAGTTGCAAGTTCTTTTGTCCAATTCGTTGTATTTCCTCTTGCTATTAATGCTGTTTTCAAAGTCCTGTGCAGTCGTTCTACCTTTGAGTTTGACTGTGGATGGTATGGTGTGGTTCGAATTTTCGTGATACCCATGAGTTTAGCCAAACTTTTGAATATTTCAGATTCAAACTGGCGTCCCTGGTCTGTGGTAATGTATTCAGAGCATCCAAATCGGGCTATCCATCCTTCATATACCATCCTAGATATAGTTTCTGCAGTTATATCGGCTATGGGAAAAGCCTCTGGCCATGAAGTACAGCGATCTATCATTGTTAATAGATAACGCTTATTTTGCGACGTAGGTAAAGGTCCTACTAAATCGATATGGAGATGAGCAAATCTTCCTGTCGGCATGAATTTACCTAGAGGTGATATTGTATGACGATGTATCTTCGCTCGTTGACATTGTAAACATTTCTCTGTCATCTCATTGATATCTTTGTTCATATTTTCCCATATGTAGTTTGCTGAAATTAGTTTTCTTGTAGTGTTCTTTCCAGGATGGCTTAAGTTATGAAAACTCTCGAAAATAGTTTTCCTAAATTTGAGGGGTATAAATGGGCGTTGCTTTCCTGTTGATGTATCACAGAAAATCTTGATATTCTTATCTCGGAAATGAATCAATTTGATATTTAACGATTTATTGGCTTGCAAACGTTCCAGCTCGTTATCCTTGCGTTGCCATTGTCCTACCTCGTGCCAATCAATTGCAGAAGGTAGGGATATCGTTTCGATAACTCGGGATAAAGCGTCAGCTACAACATTCATGTGGCCGCTTATGTGTTGAATATCTGTACAAAACTGTGATATATAATCCAAATATCTTATTCGTCTAGGGGTGTCATCCAATGATGGCTTCTTAACGAAAGCATGAATCAATGGCTCATGATCCGTGTAGACAGTAAATTCTCGTCCCTCAATTAATCTTCTGAAATGTTTTATAGCCATGTAGATACCGAGTAACTCTCTATCGTATGTAGAGTATTTCGTTTGGGCTTCACTTAGTGATTTTGAAAAGAACGCTATTGGTTCCCATTTTGCGTTTCTTCGCTGCTGTAGTACAGCGCCTACGCATTTCAGACTAGCATCAGTCATTACAGCGATTTGGGCGTTGCTATCAGGATATGCCAATGTAGTTATTTGACGAATGTCCTGTTTGCAGCATTCAAACGCGTGGTTAGCTTCAGTATTCCATTGTATAACAGTCTTGTCTTTTTTCTTGGAATTATGCAAGTATTTATTTAATGACGCCTGATGTTTCGCTGCGAGAGGCATACTACGAGTACTTCGGTAGAAGTTAATCATACCCAAAAAACGTCGTAATTCCATCACCGTTTGTGGTTTAGGGTAATCGTTTATTGCTTGAATTTTGTCCGTAGTAGGCGTCAATCCTTGGCTCGTTACATGATAACCAAGGAAATCAATCTCTGCTTTGGCAAATTCGCATTTATCTGTGTTTATTGTTATGCCGTTTTCGTGTAAGCGCTTGAATACTTCTTCTAAGTGTTCGTAATGTAATTTAATTTTATTTTTACAATCTGCCACAAAAATATCGTCCACGTAAATATATACGTAATCTAAGTCGCGAAATATGGAGTCCATAAATTTCTGGAAGGACTGTGCAGCGTTTCGTAGTCCGAATGGCATTCTTGTGAACTCAAAGAGTCCGAACGGGGTTATAATTGCCGTTTTTTCGGGTTCAGCTACGTTCAGCGCGTGAAATGCTTTTTTTATATCAATTTTACTGAATATCGCTTTTCCGCTTGCTATGTATGTAAAGTCGAGTAGTCTGGGTAAAGGGTACCTATCCGGTACTGTTATTTTGTTCAGTGCTCGGTAATCTCCGCACGCTCTCCATTCGCCATTCTTTTTCTTGACCAGATGAAGTGGCGATGCCCATTGGCTGCTTGACGGTCTGCAAATTCCCATATCCATCATGTTTTGGAATTCCTGTTTAGCAATCCTGTATTTGTCAGGAGGTAGCGGACGAGCTCGAGTAGCTACTGGAAAACCCTTTGTAATGATTTGATGCTGCACCTGATGTTTGGGAGGTTGGTTCATCGATCTAGGCTTAGTGATACCTTCATATTTCTCTAACAAGCACTTTATCGGTTCTGGTAGAGAAGAGTTTATCGATCGGATTGTTGCAATATTTGCTTTCAATAATCTTGCGGGCGTCTTAAGGCCTGTGTTTTTATCAATTAATTTTTGTCCGTGTATATCGACTAATAATTGATAATGTTCAAGAAAATCAGCTCCCAAAATTGGCATGTTAACGTCGGCAATGGTAAATGTCCATTTAAAACTTCGACGTAGTCCTAGGTTCAGCATTAAGGTGCGTTCACCATATGTGTTGATAGAGCTCCCATTGACAGCGAACAATTTGTATTCGCAGGCTCCGCTATTCTTGTCTGTGCGGTTTATAACAGATATGTTAGCACCCGTATCGACTAAGAATCTATAACCACTGTTAGAGTCAGTTATAGTTAGACGGTTTGATGGGTGAATTGCACAGAGACCCGTCGCATTCTGTGCTAGTTCTAGTTTTCCGAATGCTGGTTGTTTTTGTTGTTCCATGAACATGGTTGCGTACATTTATACGCTTTTTGTTTGAAACGTCTGTGATAAAAACAAAGTCCATTACTCGCCATTCTATTTTTAGACCTTGACCGTGTATGCGAATTGTTACGTGAATGGAATCTGCCGCGTTGCAAAGGTCGGCGTGAGCGACCGTTTTGCAACTCATCAATTTCAATTCGCATAGCTGCAATCTGTGACGTCAGGCTTGTTATTAAATTAATTTCTGCGGTCGCCGATCGTGACGTACTTCTATTATATCGCATGTTTTCGTGGATTTTATCGGCGAGGTCGCATAATTTATCTAATCCTAACTCTTCGGATACTGCTATGATTGACGTAATTTCTGCTGGGAGTTGTCGAAACCACAGTAGGCGAATTGTATCTTCATTGATCTTGCCGCAGCCTGCTTCCTTCATTTGTCTTAATAATTGAGACGGTTTCTGATCTCCGAGGTCCATTTCTGAGAGGAGTTTGTGAAATCGTCGATGCTCGCTTTCTTCGTAACAGCTTATCAGTCGGTCCTTGATAGTGGTATATTGTTTTTCCGCTGGAGGGCTTGTCAGTATATCACTAACCTGGTGTATCACTTCTTTTGGTAATTTTGCTATTACCATGTTATATTTGTACTCTTCCCCCTGTTTTTGAGGTGCCATAATTGCCTCGAACTGGGCGAACCATAGTCTTGGTGAGTCGGTCCAAAACTGTGGTAATTTTTCTGAGACGGATATCGCTGCTATCGTCTCAGCGCTAGCGTCGCCCTTGATAGGAGAAGCTGGTGGGACCATGGTAAATTTTTGTTATTCCGCGTAATACTGGCCTCTTGAAATTTTAGCTGGTGAGACCCGCTTGTGGGAAGCCAACAAAAATGTGCCGAAAACGTACTACACTAAATTGACCGATCCTATGCCTATTCTGGTAATCTATTGTTTCGCTAGATTCGCTGCTGAAAACCAAATTGGGTACCGATCGACTCGGAATTATATCAGCACTAGCTAGCAATAGATCACCTCGGGGTCACCAATTATAGCGTATTGCTATATTTATTGTGAGTCAATGAGAAGCGAGATGAAGGGTTGTAGATTATATTGACTTGACTTAATTGACTAGCTTAATAAATCTTAAACCTAAGTATTTATACACGTAAAAATATAGGAAGTAATATTATAATAGGAGGGCGATTTGTTTATTCAGCGCCTCTTAGCAGTACGTGTAGATTGCGTAATTTATAAATAATAAAATAGACAATTAGGAAGTGCAATCTAAACACGTACTGGTGTTTCATTATTTGGTATAGGAATATACTATGGCGACTGCCATATAGATGTTTACTGGTTCTTATAATTCGATTTCGTTTGAAAATATAACATGCTGCTGTTGTTAATATTTTGGCTAATTGCAAGATTCCAAGAGGTCATCCAAGAAGTTTTACCGAGTATCTTTTTAAGACGTGATGATAAGGATGAACATTTTTTATATATGTCTGTCGAAATGTATTAAATAAGGGGGCCACTATTGAAAAAACACTCGCAAAAGAGTCAAAATTTTAGGATATTTTTTCAATACCATGCATGGCGAGAATAAAGGAGATGTGTTGTCGTAAACCATCGACGGAAATAATAAATACAAAAATAAATAAGTTTTCAAATAACTATATCATTATTTATGATGTCGTCGCAGATAATACATAATAAACAAGATTATATTTTTTACTTATAAATGTACTCTTCTAATTTCTATGGAGATCCATGGAAATTAGAAGGGTACATTTATAAGTCTAGAAGAATTAATCTCTTAAAAAAAATAAGTATGGCTACGCCCAGCCCTAGAATATTAAGAGTGTTTTTTCTGGATAGTTTTTAGCTAAAAAAAGGTTAAACAAACATTTTAATTTGGGAGCTTTTTACAGTTGATATCTTAGACTAAACTAGAATAAAACTATAAATGTTGATAAACTTTCGCGATTTGACATTATGAAAATATACATACTACAGGTCTTAATCGCGTGAATAATTTAAGGTAAAATACCTTATTTATTGCCCGACGTTTCGATCGTATTGCAACGGCCGTGGTCACGGGTAGACTAGTTCAGCTCAGCGTAGCACCCGTGAAGCGCGTGTTTCGGAAACTACCCTCGCTTGATTTTTATCACTCACTATTATAGAACTGTCGGTACTTCGACACACAACACTAAGGACATCTGTACACTGGCGTGTAATGTTTGTTCGGCGGTATGTACACGTGCTGATCACAGTATTCCACGATGTTGACAAACGGTATCCATCTTTTAGGTTGAAATCGACATGTTTTTTTATTTCAACCGCTTCCCTCGCCATCCTGGAGTAATAGTGACGGTCAGTGGAGAGGACCTGTGTTTTGTGTAGTTCAATCAGTTCAATCCAGTGATTGATTCCTTCTCTTCTTTATCTACCAGGGACAACACTACCACCAGATCGACGGAGTGGCCATAGGCAGGCCAGTAGCACCGGTGATAACCAACATCTGGATGGAACATTTGGAAGAATCAATCGAGCTACAATTGTCCCAGGTCCAACTGTGAAAGAGGTACGTCGATGATGTGTTCTGCATTATGAAGGGCGTTAGGCAGGAAGTATAACAATTTGCTAAAGACTTGAACTCCATACACCCTAAGATCAGGTTTACTTTTGAAATGTCTACTCGTATATATAATCGCTAGCCTTCCTCGATGTTAAAACAATAGTTAGAGACAATGCCAAAATGGTTTTAAATTATAGTTTCTTTATGTCCCTCCGTCTGGCTATCTGTTTGTCTGGCTGTCCGTCCGTATGTCACAGACATTTTACTTAAAAGTACACTTTGTATATGGATGAACTTTGGAGCATAGGTATCTTGCAGTGGACCAATATGGAAGAAAGTAGTTAAGATTAAGAAGAAGTTGTTTAAGAATTATAACTAGTCAAAGTTTCTTAATTTTCTGACTGATCATCAAAACTCTATGGCACTTCTAGTAGACAAAGAAGCTTTAAATTTAGAATATAACTAATGTTAATGTATAAATCAAGGAAAAACTAAAATATTTTGCAATTTTGGTCCAGTTTGCAACTGCATAAATAACTTTATAATCCCATATAAATATTATAGGATTACAAAGCTACATTTGCCATAAATGAATCAGTGTACCTGTATATGTATAATAATAATAATAGGGCCAGAGAGGTATCTAGATATAATTATGTTTCAAAAGTAACTTGTAAAATGGTCAACGGAATGAAAAACAAGAATGGGACATGTCTTATGAAGTTGTACCAAAATCCCGCAAAGTAATAAGAACACTAATAATCATAACCGCGGCCGGCGGAGGTGGCTTCCCTGCGCCAGAGAATGGCGGCCACAGAAAGGCGGCCAATTTCTTCCAATCAACCTTTGGGTCATACTGCGATAACGCAGGTATAGACACAAACCACGTTTAATTTATTTTATGCTGATTGTATCAGTCAGTATGAGTATTATAATTTAAATAATTTTATATAAATCGCCTCCGAGAAAAACCCATAGAGACAAAGAGTGGGCTTTGAGAAAAACTGTAGCTGAAGCTCAAGAAGTATTACGGGAAAAGAAAGAGAGGAAGACTACCTACATAAATAAGAAAAGCTCATAAGACAGAGAGTGGGCTTTAAGAAAATCCGTTGTTGGTATTCAAGAAGTAGAAGGTACAGGAAAGGAAAAAAAAGTAGGACTATTTACGAAAAGAAATGAGATGCCATCAAAAACAAAACTTGTAATAAACACCAAATCTCGCAACTCGGATCTTCCACCGTATAAAAGTTGTGAGATCCATGTAATACCAAGTCGGTTATTTTATTCAGTCCCTACTTAAGGGACATTCTGTTTTAAATTATTACTTAATTAGCTAACCTAACAATATCTTATAGTGACCAGAATCAATATATATATATATATATATTTTTTTTTAAGTAAAACAGATTGAGTTGGCAATCGAATGTAAACACTATGTATCTCACAAGTAATACATATTATTTATTACTTAATTAGTTAAGATTGTTTATGCGATTGCCAAGTCAAGCAATGTGGCTTATAATATGTTTTTGAAAGAATTCAAATTCTTATAAGATTTATGTTTTCTAATGATACTAGTACGGGTTTGAATTGGAAGTCACATATTGAGATAATACATAATATAATAAGATCTATATCTCTGATCTCTACATTACATATATTAAATAAACACAACAGATATTATAACAACCCAATCTGTTTATTACGCCAACTTTTACTTTGTATTATGAAATCATTCCTTGGGGTTATTATGTTGATTACTTTAATTTTACAATATAACCGGGCAAGTGCATGTCGGACCACGTACAAAGTAGGGTTCCGTAGTCCCCCCCATCTGATTGATCAGCTGTTACTCGTAAAGCCTGCTTGGCTAATAAATAATAAAAATAAAAATTGTTTATTGACACATAAATTAACATTTGTATTTAAGTGGGCACAATCTATGAACATTTACAAAATACCTATGTACTGATACTGCTTCCCAAACTAGGCCAGAAGCCTGTATCTTGGGAGACAGTGTTCAGTCGCACAGCGGGTAGACAGTACTGTTTGTTGTGCTCAAGGTCGCTGTTTATATATTAGTTTGGTAATTTTAATGGTGTTAATTATATTTTGGAGTGGTATGGTGTGTGTGTGTGTGTGTGTGTGTGTGTGTGTGTGTGTGTGTGTGTGTGTGTGTGTGTGTGTGTGTGTGTGTGTGTGTGTGTGTGTAGTATTTCAAGATAAATATTAGGATTTATATATTTATATTAGGTAAGTAAGTAGGTTTTCGGTCGACTGGTAATCAAGTTGTTGAAGCCAATCAGTAACTTTTACTATAACTTTTTGTCTACTTAACGAAACGATATTAAGTTTCTTATTTAAATCGTTGTATAATTTAGTGCTTATACTACGCATTTGGCTGTGATAGTTATCCTTTTAATTTCACTATAATATACTACTACCATGATATTTTCTGGCAGTGCCAATATCAACCATTTACCTTGCAAGGCACTTGACTCTAACAAACCTTTGCATTTTAAATGCATATTTTCATGAAATTTTATGTGCCGGGGTTTCGGCGGCGATAAATCGATCTAGCCGTTTTATCCATGTTTCAGGCTATGTAAAACTGCTACACTATCTATCTAGCTATTCAAATTTTAATTGCAAGGTAATAATAGCTCAGATGGGAAATCCGACGGTCCCGAAAGCAGAAGACCACGGTTCTAGTCCGGATGAATATGTTTTTCCCTTTTTCTTTTAAGTTTTTGATTTTTGTTTTTTGATTAATATTATAATTTCCAAAAAACACGATTTACCAAAAAAAAATACAAAAAAACGAGTCAAGCTCGGTCATCCAGGTTCCTATAACGTTAGACATATTGCTACTGTGATACTATAGAATCAAAGGACTAGTAATGATATGTGATAGTTTGTGCCCAAAGAGCGCAGTCATCTTGGAGTCACAAGTTTAGTGGCAGAAGTGAGGAATCCGCTTGCTCCAGAGATTTTTTATGAGACTCAATGTCGCCGTGTCGTTAAGAGCAAGCAGTGTCCTCTAAAACCGACCATAATTTGTAGTCTGTCAGGTCTGGGCTAGATGAGGGCCAGTCTTCGGCTCTTATAAAGTCCAGAACGTTGGTTTCAAGCCAGACTTGGGTAGTTCGTGCTTTGTGATCAGGTGCAGAGTACTGCTGGAAAGTCCACGATACATTTTTAAAAAGTGTATTGCTAAGAGGTTTCACAACACGATCCAAGACTGTCTTTTGATACACTCTAGCTGAAGTTTTCACTCCTTTTTCACAAAAATGTAGCTTTGTGATCCCTTGATAAGACAAGCCCTACCAAACCATCACTGACGCAGGATGATGACCACGCTGTACCTTTCCGACCACTTGAACAGCTTCTTTAGAACTGTGAGCGTACACTTGATCATTTTGATTATTGTAGTGCTCTTGACTCGTGAAAATATTTTCATCGGTAAAGAGAATGTTTCTGTGCCCTTCACAACTCACTCTCTTTAATTGTAAAGATTGATTTAGGGCATGTCCTGTATATCGACGATAAGCACCGAGCTTCAGGTCTTGTTTTATAAATACGCGACAGAGAGCGGGAATCTTCATTTCTCGCGATAAGATTTTTTGCTTCCTAATGGGATTTCGACGAATTCTGGCTTTTAACAGCATTAACAGTGCAATCCTATTTTCTTTAACTACCTCTAATTAAAAAGAACGTACGTGCTAATCGACATGACTTTATTCGTCTATAGGAAAAAGGATGGTTACAGACAGGAAGTACATCATAGACTATATGAGTGAACATAAATTATATCATAGACCAAGTAGATCGATGTGTTTACAATAAAATAAGGATTTCGATATAAATAATTACACCCCCACTATATCGAAATACACAAATGTACTTATATAAAACAAAATTACATTTTAAGGAGTCCCAAAGTCTCCATAAATTTATAATGCTTTGCTCTGGGCAAACCTTTTGTCAATAAACCAGCAGGCATCTCTGAAGTCCCCACATATTTAGTTTCAACAATCTCGTTATCAATTACTTCTTTTATAAAATTGTGACGCACGTCTATGTGTTTGGATCTTTTGTATGACTGATGACTATTGGCAAGTTTTAAAGCACTTTGACTATCATTAAATATCACTACTTTATTTCAAAATCCAACTATTTCTATTTCTAGTCTACGTAAATGTATGGCCTCTCGACACGCTTCTGATAAGGCCATGTATACTGCTTCACAGCTACTCAACGCCACTGTGCGTTGTTTTCTACTCTCCCAGGAAATGGCAGACCCACTTCTCAAAAAACAAAAACCAGTATATGACCGTCTGTCTGATATGTCATTTGCCCAATCGGCGTCTACATAACCGACCAAATCTGCTGTTCCCTGGGAGAACTTCAAACAATAATGTTTAGTTTTAAATAGGTACCTTAGCACTCTTTTAGCATAAGAAAAATGAACATCAGAATAATAGTTATTGAATTGAGATAAATAACTAACTGAGTATGCTATGTCTGGCCTAGTCAACACTGCAAGATACATTAAACACCCTATTAACCGTTGATATGGAATGTTATCTTTACATACACTAGATTTTTCAATATTTAATTTACATTCAATAGGTGTTTCTGATGTGTGACAGTCAGACATGTTAAACTTGTGCATCAACTGCTCTATATACTGCTCCTGATCAAGGGTAACGACACAGTTTTTTCTATCAACATTCACTCTCATACCTAAGTACCTTTTGACACAACCAAGATTTTTGATTTTAAATTTAGCACTTAAAGCTTCAATTAAATCACCAGTTTCAGACTTCACATTTGAAAAAACAAGGAAGTCGTCGACATATAGACCAACTATTGTCTTTTCATTATTTTGACCATTCTTTAAAAATACACAAGGCTCAATTTTACTCTTGACATAACCTAAATTACATAAAGTTTCATTTACTCTATCATACCAGGCAAGAGAAGCCTGTTTTATACCATAAATAGCCTTCTTTAATCTAAGAACCTTATTACAATCTACATTAGGGAAACATTCAGGTAACTGCATAAAAATAGTTTCTTTTAAGTTGCCATTGAGGAATGCCGTAGTGACATCCAGGTGAGTAATATCAATATTTAACTGTACACTCAGCGCAAATAGATAACGCAAAGTTGAATGTCTTATAACAGGAGAGAATGTCTCACAATAGCCCACACCAGGTCTTTGTGTAAATCCCTTCGCAACTAATCGTGCACGATATCTCACTTGTTTGTCACAGTATTTCTTTTTAAGTACCCACTTGCACTTCACTACCGTACCTGCACTTGGAGCATCTACCAACTCCCATGCGTGATTTTCATTAAAACACTTTAGTTCTTCCCTAATTGCACTTAACCACAGCTCCTTCTCCGACCCTGCCAATGCTTCCTGTACCGTCAGATCGTTAGCATCATCCCATGCCTCCATGTTAGAATCAGCACACATGTTTGAATATCCATATCGCTCTGGTTTCTTCCGCAACCTGGCAGGTTTTTCATCATGCTCCAATTCTCCTGATTCAGATGATGAAGCACTCTCATACTCACTGGGTATATATGTCACATCAGACTTGTCAATGTAGGTTTCATTTACACTATCTTCCAAGTCTCCCGAAGATACATCCCCTACTGAATCAAGGCTCTCTTCATTGCATTCTTTGTTTTCTGTCACAGGTATAGATACTTCTTCCATTATAATAACATCTCTACTGTTACTGACCCTTTTAGTGATGGGACAATAAACTCTGTACCCTTTTATGTCTTCTGGGTAGCCCACAAGTATCTTTTTCTCTGACTTTTTATCCCATTTTAGACGCTTTTCCTTCGCCACATGTACCATTACATGGCTGCCAAAAATTCTTAAATGACCTATGTCTGGCTTACGTCCTGACCAAATTTCAAAAGGAGTTTTTTTCAATTACCACAGGGAGAACAGTACGATTATGCAGGTAGACAGCTGTATTTGATGCTTCAGCCCAAAATTCTTTGCCTAGCTTGGCATCAAATAATAAACACTTTGCCTTCTCGACAATTGTACGATTAAAACGTTCCGCCAATCCATTTTGTTCCGGTGTGTAAGGATTTGACTTCTGGTGTAAAATGCCATTTTTCTTCAGATAATCATCAAAACTTCTGTTACAAAATTCCTTCCCATTGTCACTGCGAAATGTTTTAATTTTTCTGTTCAACTGGTTCTCTACTTTGGCCTTATAATCCTGGAAATGTTGAAATGCTTCACTTTTCTGTTTCATGAAATATATGTAGGTCATCCGACTGTAATCATCAATAAACAAGATGAAATACCTGGAACCACCGATCGAATCATTTTCCATAGGACCACATGCATCACTGTGAATTATACCCAACAACTCACTACTTCTTGAACCAGAATGTCCAAAAGGAAGGCGTGACTGCTTGCCCTCACAACTAACAATACATGACGACTGGGAAATGTCACTTTTCTTCTTCAGTTCCATGCCACTCACTGCATCAGGCATCTTATTTAAGTACATGCTGTTTATATGGCCTAATCTGCGATGCCATGTATCCACAGACACAAACATTGTAGCCAGTATACTTTCACAAGTTTTCAATTTGTAAACGCCATTTGTCGATGACGCCACGGCAACCAACTGCTCATTTCTGTGGTAAATGTTACATCCACTGGTAGTAAACACAACTCGGTTACCATTTTTAACCAATTGACTGACGGATAATAAGTTTGTGGTTAACTTTGGCACACACAACACTCCTTTGACAATCACGTCATATTCACTGTCGTCAGTAACCGTAGCGATTTGTATATCACCAGAACATTTCACACTGAGCTTTTCTTCGTTAGCAACAACAATTTCTTCAATAGAATATTCGGTCGAGACATTTTTAATCCAATTTTCATTTGAGGTTAAGTGGGCGCTCGCTCCTGAGTCAACATACCAATCGTTTCTCGAAAAACTGCCACTCAAGAAAACTGCATTGAATGCGTTTGTCTGTTTGCGTTCACTCGATTTAGTATTTGAATAATCTTTGTCAACAGTACATTGATTCCGATAGTGACCGGTTTGTTTATATCTGTAACACCGCGGTACTTTCTTTGACTTTGACATTGAAGTTGACGTTTGCGAATGTCCGCCATGACCACTGCTGCCAACTGTCGTTTGCAAATGTCCGTTGTTCTTATTTCCGCCGTATCCAGTGCTGCCAACCTTGTTTTTTCTAAAACTTGCAAATGCCCCGTTAGCGTCGCCGCCATTGTTTTCATCTAGATCCATCAACTTAGATTTAATGGCGTCGGTGGTTATGGCGATCCCAGAATGTTCAATCGCCATTATCATCGGTGCATATTTTTCGGTTAAACCAGCCAGCAAGAGACAGCCGATCCACTCATCACTAATTTGAAATCCCGTTCCACTTAGCTTCTGTCCAGTTTCCACTAGCTGTGTCACATAACTGGTCATAGAATTGCAATTTTCGAGGCGAATCGAAATAAGATTTCTCAATAAACTGATGCGTCTAGTGAAACCAGAATCGTCGAATAAAGCCTTGAGCTTTTTCCACAGCTCCAAAGACGTTTTTACCTCCTTTATGTGCACGTACAAGCTCGAGTCGATAGTGAGAATCAATTTAGCCTTAGTCCTCGCATCGTCAGCGGCTTCTGTGATCTTCTCGGTAACAGGTTTTATACAATGTTCCATGTTTTCCAAGATCAGAAAATTCTCCGCGGCGAAGCACCACTCCGTGTAATTTTCTCGCCCTTTCAGCTTCGGTACATTCACCAGATAGTTCGTCGACATGATGTCTATTTGGTTATTACTCGCGACCTACGCTAAAAAACTGAGCGACACAACTGAAAATTACGGCTATCCTAAGTTACTAGCAAAAAAAATTGCCACGCTGGGCTGGGCCCATAACCTCTAATTAAAAAGAACGTACGTGCTAATCGACATGACTTTATTCGTCTATAGGAAAAAGGATGGTTACAGACAGAAAGTACATCATAGACTATATGAGTGAACATAAATTATATCATAGACCAAGTAGATCGATGTGTTTACAATAAAATAAGGATTTCGATATAAATAATTACACTACCCCAATCAATATTGTAATTTGATGATGAACACGAAACCAAACGACCACGAAAAAGTTCTTTCGATTTCGTGTCATTTTACTTTTTGAAATGACACGAAATCGAAAGAACTTTTAAAATAATAAACGCTTTTAAAATTCAAAGTAATTAAAAAGTTTTAACGTAACAATATTTATGGTCGGACTAGCATATATATAGTATAAATGCACAAGATATATTTTAATCATACTTACATAGCCATCAAATGGTGTAGAGCCAGGTATTGTAATTCTAACAGTTTGCCATTCTTCAACATAATCCTGAACGAATTGATTGATCGCTACAAACCCCACCACCCCGGTGGAGTTTGGATCGGACCCACCAGGCACTATTTGGTGCACAACTAATATGATTTGGTCACCCAAAGCTTCTGGGACCATAAAGATATTCATTTCAACGACACCTGCGGGTTCCATATGAAATGTGTAAGATGACATACAGGTTGAAGTAGATTTTGCATATATATACACAGTACTGTATTCATTTGGAGCGTCAACCTCCGAACTTTCATATTTTCCTATTGGGCAATAGGACAAACAACATGGCTGTGAGAATTTCGGTACAGATACCCGACTCCTGGGAAAATAAGTCATTAAGGTCTCCTTCTTCAAATGTATTTCTAATACACGACGATGCGGATGACACAACGCACACACACATAAACAAAACAATAATATTCTTTATCATTTTCACTCGCGACGTTTGAATGTCTGTTAGTATAAACGGCATTTCTATAATTTACGCTTTCCCAAAATTAGGTACTTGTCTTGTCGAGGATAATATATTGTTTACAGATGTTAGTTGATATGTTTTTTGAGGCAGTGAAATCGATCAAAATGACACAACCTTTTCCAAATAAAATGTTTTGTTTAAAATATTCAAAATTACTGATTTTAATACTAAGGAAAATAAAATAAAAAATGCCAGCCGAGCACAACAAATTATTATGATAGAACACATTTTTTATTACCTGGCTTTAAGTCAATTATTATCTGAGATATTTTTTTTATCTGAATATTATATTGCGTATATTTAAACTAATCAATGTCTTATGAAAATGGGACATAAAATTTGTGTGCACCGTTTTTTATCACATCGTTAGATACATGAGCACTACCTGCGCGAGACTCAATTTAGGTATGCAGGTTACAAATTATTTCATCTGATAAACTGTAAAATGAAATATAATAAACGATCTAAGGATCAGATTCTGATGTAACATAAAAATTAACATTATTTTCAATGGTAACGCGAGTCTTTCAAGTGATTTGTTATCGTTGCTACTTATTTGTGTGTTAGCAATAATATATTTTATATGAATAGAAAGTTAAGTGTGTTTTTAGGTCATTAAAAAAATGACCATAACAGATAAAGAAAATGTGGATTTGTTAGGGTTAATGTCAGGGCAGAGGCACTCCTTGACGATAATTCAATGCTTTGTTAACCTCTTAATTCCCTTACATTAAAATAGGTGTTCATATACATTATTATAATTAACAACTATTATATTACTATTTAAAATGAATTCTTTAACAAAGAATAATGATGTGATCTATTAAAAGTATTGGTAAAGATAGAGTACGTATAATTGATACGTAAATAAAGACATTGTGTACTATCAAGTTGGTGTGCTTATTTCCTGCTACAGTCGTAATATCTCAGAAGTGGGATCATGCAAAATCATTCTGAGATTTTGCGTGATCCAAGGTGTAACGCTTACACTCTGTCAATTTTAATCGCTATTTATGACTTCTGTTTTTTACTTACAATATTAATCTTTTTTCTCTTAAATTTTTAACTCTGCCTCGAATTAAAACAATCAAGCGGTAGCACCTTTATATTATAGCCGTCAAATTAAATTTTAGTTTTAATTTAAACTATACTGGCTAGTACTATGTACTATACCATAACGGCGAAACCATATGATACTGCCCTATTTTTTATAATTGTATCCGATAGTTTATTACGGCAATGTTTGAGGCAAATTGAGAAAAAAAGTACAGTGCGTACTTTTGTTTCTCAATTTATGAAGGCATATTACAATTGGCTTAGTTACCTGTTTGCGTAACTGTACACTTACCTATTAGGTTAAAGAGTCATGTGTCATCTTACTTTGAATATTGTTTTTCGTATATACTCTGTGATACATTCTAATTATAACGACTATAATATTATAGGAAAGTCTGAACTTATGGCGTGTAAATAATACTAGATACAAGCCCAGAAATGTGAAGCCGGAAGTGTAAATGTGAGGACGAATTATGGGGTAGATGGGGCCAGCACAGTTTGTATATTTTGACGGTAGAGCCAATGGATTTTATTGAAATTAAATGTTTGTAATTATTTAAAAATGTAATCTAAATTAAACTTATTGGTTATTTTACTGTAATAAATATAAGCTAGCATCTGAGATAATTCATTAATTCATACATTTAATGAAACTGACTATTTTCACTAACTAAAACGTTATTAATATAATATTTATTGATAAAGTAATTGGTAATTAAGCACTTTGATGACTTTATAGCATGATAAAACAATAATTTAATAATATTAAAAATATATCGTTATTGTTATCTAATATGATTTTGGCCTATTGTTTTAGTTCGCATACCTCATCCACAATTTAAAAGTTTAATTAAGTATTAAATTATTTATATATCCATAAATGTGTTATAAAATTGTTTGACTGATCCATAAAATTAAAATAAAACAATTGACTCGTTTCTTTATTTCTTGCCCTCATTCCTGGTAATACATTTATTTCTATTTAAATAATCTGTGGTTAAAAATTAAATATAACTGGCTGAATTAAAACCATACTTATACTATTAATATTAAAGAGTTAAAGTTGTATGTAGAGGTTTACCCTGAAACTACTAGCCCGATTTAAATTTTAAATTTCTAATATCTTTATTTCGTTAAATCAATCCAATGATTATTTGAAATTAAATTTAGATTAAACACCTATAACAGAGAACTTACAAAATAATATAGGTTTTAAAACATAGGTGAAGAACGTAAGATTCTTATCACTCGCATCAAGATATACGCGAGCGGAGTCACTGGGAACAACTATATATAGCATACTAGCTGACTGAAGCAGACGAAGACCCGTAAACTTCGTCTGCTTCAATTTTCCTCGTTTTTGCAATATTTTTCATTGCTACTCTGCTCCTATTGGTCGTAGCGTGATGTTTTATAGTCTTATAGCCTTCCTCGATAAATAGGGTATCCAACAGTAAAAGATTTTTTCAATTTGACCCAGTAGTTCCTGAGATTATCGCGTTCAAACAAACAAACATACAAACAAACTCTTCAGCATTATACGAGTAATCTATACTAATATTATAAAGCGGAAGAGTTTGTTTGTTTGTTTGTTTGTTTAAACGCGCTAATCTCAGGAACTACTGGTCCGATTTGAAAAATTCTTTTTTTGTTGGATGGCCCATTTATCGAGGAAGGCTATAGGCTATATAACATCGCGCTACGACTAATAGGAGCGGAGTAGCGACGTGAAATGTTGCAAAAACGGGGAAAATTTACGCATACGAAGTTGCGCGGGTCAGCTACGAGAGACTAATGAGTAATTAACGTTCACTTAGACTCATAATATACTAAACTAAGTTCGTGTCTATTAACACTATTCCCATTGTTTCTCTTATTATATGAAGGCACGATAGTATAAGTATAGATTAATCATTAAAGTTCTCGAAGTTGTTCAAAAATATGTGTACTTCGGGCAGTCATTGCAGTTAGGTAGAAACAACTTCGAGGACAAGGTGAACAGGAGAATTCGGTTGGGTTGGGCAGCGTTTGGTAAGCTACGTCAAGTCTTCTCATCGTCGATCCCACAATGTCTAAAGACTAAAGTCTTTAATCAGTGCGTCCTACCCGTCATGACATACGGAGCCGAAACGTGGACACTGACGGTACGGCTGGTCCACAAGTTCAAAGTCGCTCAGCGGGCTATGGAAAGGGCTATGCTCGGAGTTTCTCTTAGGGACAAAATCAGAAATGAGGTGATCCGGCAGAGAACCAAAGTTATCGACATAGCCCACCGGATTAGCAAGTTGAAGTGGCAGTGGGCTGGCCATATTAGCCGAAGAACCGACAACCGTTGGGGTAAACGAGTTCTTGAGTGGAGACCGCGGCTTGGCAAACGTAGTGTAGGACGTCCTCAGGCCAGGTGGAGTGATGATATACGCGAAACGGCTGGCAGGAGCTGGATGCGAGAAGCCAAAGATAGAACAAAGTGGCGTGCAATTGGATAGGCCTATGTCCAGCAGTGGACTGCGATAGGCTGATGATGAATCATTAAACTCAAAGTTGCATCAAACTACCTCCTAAATATCAACGGAGGGCAAACCAAAATAAAGACGTTAATAACTTAAATATTTGAAAAATATTTATGAATATTTTGTAACATAGGTAAATGTTACAAACGGGTCTCCATGCCAAATTTCATCTAAATCGGTTTAGCTGTTTGAACGTGAAAGCGTAACAGACAGACACACAGAGTTACTTTCACATGTATAATATTAGTATGGATATATTTCAAAAATGTTAAATAATTGTAATATAATTATTACTTAACGGAATCATACTAAAACATACGCACAATATAAAAAATCGAAAATAGGATCTAGTTCATAAAATAAATTACAGGCACTAGTTTTAAACTCCTCTACTAACTCATATTTGTATAAATAATAGATTACAGATCAAAAAGTAACACAAACACAAGTCCACAATTCCACATGTATAATGGTATTGAGGCAAAATATACTAAATTCCTATACAAGCTTTAAACTACCTCTTTTCTTTTTCAACAACACAAACGAATAAATATATATATAAACTATTTATAATATTAATGTAGATTTGTATGTATTAAAATAAAATAATTCATTGCTATTTCGCGCAACTGCAAAAAGCGCGCTTACAACGAAAGTCACAATCCTTTAATAGTATTTACATATCAACCCATAAGATGGCCCACTGCTGGGCACGGGTCTCCCCAGTAGAACCTACTAGTATGTAGATCCTGGGGGTAATTGCCATAATCGCCACGCTTGGCGAGCGGGTTGGCGATCGCAGTAAGGCTTTAAGTACGCAGAGGACGCTGCTGCCCGTCCTCCGGTGTGAAATCCCTTAGTCGCCTTGACGACACCCACGGGTAGAGATGGGGTGGTACTATTCTTAAGCCGGCACCACACGGCCATAATAGTATTTACAACTGTTTAATCGGCTCGAAATATGCACAACAACAACGCAAGGCACTACAAAAAAAGGACCCCGCCCCCTTGCATCCGATAAGGCGCAGATGTGCCTGTGTGAGTGCGTTTGCGTAGAGAGCGAACGTTACTCGCAAGCCATTATAGCCGTAAGGGTGTACGACCGCCAAGTAGGCCGATTGTACATAGCTTAGCAATTTAAGCAGTAATTGTTTTTTTTTAAGTTATTATTTTATCCGACATATACACATTGGCTATTTGCTTTCGCAACTGTTCACTTACTTATTAGGTTTTAGAGTCATGCGATCTTAACTTTGAAGACTGTTTTATGTATTGCTTATCAAGTAACGTAAATAGGTCATACTTAGATTATAATAATATCTTGAGACAACTCACACAACGTCATCTGATCCAAACCAAGAAGAGCTTGTACGATGGTAACCAGACAGCTGAAAAACATACTTATATATTTCTAAATACATACATATATATGTATTTAGATATAATATTATATAATATATATATAAATTACACCCAGACACAGAATAAACCATCGTGCTTATTATGCAAAGTTTTATCCTTTGTGGAGGAGACCTAACCCACGACCACCGGCTTAGCAGTCAGGGTCACTAACCACTAGACCAACAGGCCAGTCGATCCAGATTGCTTCTAATATTCACACGTGTTCTTGTTCTTATTATCTAACATTGTTTTTATGTACCTACCATATTTATAGCTCATTAAAAACTTATAATTTAAAGTAAATTTAGATTGAAATTAAAAAAAAAATAACTCGAAGTAGTTATTCTGATTTTGTTTAGCCCATTTAATTTTAGTTTGTTAAACAACCACTAAAGTTAACTGGAAATTTCAAAAAACCAAAGTGGTCATACTGAACTTTCTTTGATACCACGGGGAAGAGAGATGACTCCTGCACAGCAGCCCAACCATGATGGTTTCAAAATAGCAAGGCGCAGACGATCTCCCTCGTAGTCGGTCTAGAAGACCGAGCAGCAAATTGACAGTAAGCGATTCTCCGTCCCGTTCGTCGCATGTACAAGACCCAGCGGCGAGACGACCAAGTAAGCGAAGCAAAGGTTTCTCTACCTCTAATAGACACTAAAAACTCTCTCTCTCTACTCTGTAGCACTTGATTGTGGTGCATAGTTCTTCTGGAACTTAGGCATTACGGCATAACAGGTACAGCGCTTAACCTAGTTGCCTCTTAGTGAGCGAATGCAGTATGTTGATATTAATGGAATAAGGTCTTTCGGATCAACAGTGGGTACGGGCGTGCCACAAGGATCAATTCGGAGTCCTTTTCTATTTATGGTGTATATAAACGATCTGCCACTTTTTACTTGTAACTTATGCGATATTGTTCTATTTGCTGATGACACTTCTCTTGCCAATCGTAAAAATGATTACTCTGAAGAAGTTAACAAGTCCCTCGCATTTACCCATCAGTTCTTGACTGGTATAGATCAAATAACTTGCTCTTAAATTAAAAAAAAAAACTAAATGTATTAAGTTTAGTTTACCAAATGTAAGAAATATCAATAGGAATCTTGTTTTAAACAATGAAGTTATGCATTTTGTTGATTCAAAGGTTTTTTTTGGGAATCACTTTAGATAGTAAGTTACAGTGGGGCTCCCAAATGTCATGTCTCGCAGGGAAACTAGTTCTGCAGCATCATATGCTGCAGAACTAGTTTCTTCTCTCTTTTTCAGCAAAGTCAAACAGCTTACTCATGTGGAAACAGCTAGACTGGTTTATTTCGGTTATTTTCACAGCGTTATGTCGTATGGCATACTGCTTTGGGGCAAGCAAGACGGCTGATATTCCAACCATTTTTATTCTTCCAAAACGTGCAGTGCGTGTGATTTACAAACTAGGTGCACGAATTTTCCTTAAAAAAACATTTAAAGAGATAGGCACTATGACTTTGGTTCTCTGCCGGATCACCTCATTTCTGATTTCATCCCTAAAAGAAACTCCGAGCATAGCCCTTTCCATAGCCCGCTGAGCGACTTTGAACTTGTGGACCAGTCATGACGAGTAGGATGCACTGATTAAAGACTTTAGTCTTTAGGCATAGTGGGATCGACGATGAGAAGACTTGACGTAGCTTACCAAACGCTGCCCAACCCAACCGAATTCTCCTGTGCACCTCGTCCTCGAAGTTGTTTCTACCTAACTGCAATGACTGCCCGAGGTACACATATTTTTAAACAATTTCAAGAACGGCGCCGTGCACCGCTGTTGGTTCCGGTAGTACATGTACATGAACATGACCTTAGTTTTATCCAAGTTCATCCGTAGGCCGATGCGTACAGAGGAGTCAGCCAGGTCATTCAACATCCATTGTAGGTCCTGCAGCGTTTCCGCCATGATGACAATGTCATCTGCAAATCACAAGTGAGAGATGTATTCACCAATGATGTTGATGCCCCGCCCTTTCCAGTGCAGCGTCTGGAACATATCCTCCATTGCATTTGTGTACAGTTTCGGGGAAATAACGTCTTCTTGCTTTACTCCTATATCTCTATAATAGGTCGGTAGTTCTTCAGCCGGGTCTTATCTCTTTTTTTGAAGAACAAGACGACTACACTTCTACTCCACGCATCCGGAGTTCTCCCTTCAGACAGGACAGCATTAAAGAGCTTTTGGAGCTCCCTCAGTACGGGTTTACCTCCAGCCTTTAGCAGCTCCGTTGTAACGCCATCCTCTCCAGGGGCTTTTCCAATTTTTAGGTGTTTAAGAGCCAGCACGATTTCGACAATGTGGACTTCTGGCAGGTCTTCGGGGTAGTGGCGTGTTAGAGTGGCTCTAGAACCTTCATTTTCAGGATCAGATCAAGATGCATGCGAAGCGTATAACCGGCCATAGAAGCCTTCCACTTCGGAGAGGACTGCCGACTTCGGTGGGTGACGGGTGGGTTTTCACGTCGTTTTTTCATTAGCCCTAAAGTCTTTTCCGAAAGCTTTGACTTCTTGCTAGCTTTGGCTTCTCGGACAAATCGGTGATCACTACCGGTATTAAACCTGTTGATCACGGTGACGTCTTTTTGTCCCACTTTAGCGTTGAAGTCCCTGATAACAACGTCATAGTGGGTCTTAGTGGTGGAGTGGAGGGCCTTCGATATGTCATCGAACATACCCTTCACTTCGTCGTATCATACTACATGCCAAATTCCGCAATGACGTATTTATTTTAAGACTATTTTTGGTAAAAAACCGCATGTTTTTGTTTATTGACGAGTTCGCGAGCGTACTCGCGTATTCCCCAACAGAGACCACTCCAATAGAAACACCAGATCCTCCACCAACAAATACTCCACCAACAGAGACCCCACCACAGAGACCCCACCAACAGTGACCCTACCAACAGTGACCCCACCAACAGACACCCCGCCAACGGAGACTCTACGAACAGAGACCTCACCAACAGAAACCTCACCAACAGAAACTCAAGACACTCCACTTGAGAGTACCCCTGAGTAGACCACTGAGAGCACCACAGAGAATACCACTGAGAGTACTACTGATAGTACCACAGAGAGAAGTACTACTGATAGTACCACTGAAAATATCTGTGACTATCGAAAGCACCACTGAGACCACTCTCATGAAAAATTTATTTATTCAATTGTTTAAGATACGTGGAAATAATGAAGTAATATTTTCTGACGTGAACACTGAGCAAATGACAGTTAGTCACTGTTGCTCGATTGGAGAGATTCCTTGCAAATGTGGGAAGTATTTTTCTGCTCTGGGGGAAAATTCAGAGGGTAATATTCTTTATTAAGCTGTTTTAATAACATATTTTTGATTTGAAACCATTAAATTGCACCCCACACCCCGTCACACGAGCGATCCACTCTTGTGGTGTGGATTGTGGTATCGATGGTGGTCTCAGTGGCTCACTCAGGGGTACTCTCAGGACGAGTGTCTGGAGTTTCTGGTGGTGGGGTCTCTGTTGGTGGAGTCTCTGTTGTTGGGGTCTCTGTTTGTGGGGTCTCTGTTGGTGGGGTCACCGATGGTGTGGTCTTTGTTGGTGGGGTCTCTGTTGGTAGAGTCACTGTTGGTGGGGTCTCTGTTGGTGGGGTGTCTGTTGGTGGAGTCCCTGTTGGTGGAGGATCTGGAGTTTTTATTGGAGTGGTCTCTGTTGGGGAATACGCGCGGGTACGCTCACGAACTCTTCAATAAACAAAAACATGCGTTTGTTTAATAAAAACAACTATGTGTGTGTGCGTAAGTAAACAACTTGTTTGTGTGCGTGACGTTCCCAAACCTGGCTACCAGTCTGTGATCGAGTTTCATGGACCGAGGTTTTGACAAAAAAGGTCTGCGCTCAATGCGAATTAGTTCAGTTTTGAATGCAAGTTCAAAGCGACTACATCGAGGCGATAGTTTGGGAATAGTGAAGTGTTTTGTACAGTGATACAGTGTTACTATTAGTGTTGATCAGTAGACATTGTAAGTAAAATAGTGATACATTATAAATTTAAAAAAAAAATAGTGATTCATGTATATTAGATTATACAATTCGCATCAGTCCTTTATAATGGTGTATAGTATACCTAATCTGGCCATAAGTTCTGTTACAAATTAAAAGGATTTTTTTTTAAATAACGTGACACTTTTTGGTGCGTGCACCCGGTCATAGATTTATAGGACGTTGTCACGTCAAAAAAAAGAGGTTCTGTTAGGGATTCAATTTTATGCAGCCCAGTTCCAACTTCGTTGCGTCTTCGTTAAATCCAGTAGTTTTTAAAGTGAATCATCATCGAAATCAGTGTCACTTAAACAGTTATGGAAACTACCTTGATACCTTGGCCATAGTAAAGAATATTTGGATGCATGAAGAAAGCGAATAAGCTTTTTTAATCAGATGATAATCATTTATTTTAATATATTTATTAAAGACCAATGTGTGAGGGAAAACTCGAACCCGCTACATACGTGGTCCGTCTCTATGCCATTTATTTCCACTCAGTCACAAGCGTAGGTAGTATTTTGATGGGTCCTATGTATAAGGGCTAAGGTGCATATTGACAACTTTTCAATACATGCTCTCAAAGTTTCAATTTTATATATTTTTTACATGCTTCAACTGATGTTTGTCAAACTTTGCATAGTTACTATGACACATAACTTGCGTTTTTTCTGCTACATCGACTTATTTTTTATTTCTAGTTTTTTTTATTTTAAGTAGATATGTCTATATGTGTTTTTTTAGTTTTAAATACTTACTATAAATATAAACTAGTAAATAGGCCAAAGTGTCACTTTGGACAATTTACTTGGCATAAGATAATATTAAAAAAAATGTATTATAATTTTTTGACTGATCCACATTTAAAGGAAACATTTGAAATAAACAAACAACAAATTATAAAACTCCTTTATGACATATTTCACATTGACACTTATAAATTATCTTACTTGGTGACGTAAAGTATCCAACCCTCAGTTAGAACACAAAAATGAAAAGAAAATAAAGCAATCTGATTCTTTTATTTTTTTAAAAAGAATTATCCAAGTTTCTATGATAGAAGGGCAGTCAAATAATCACACTCTACATAAAAAAACGTCCTGGATTTGATATTTTGATTTCTCACATTCAACAACCAACCTCTCTACAATAACAGATTTTTATTGTAGATAGGTTTTAGCTGAGACTTGGTTGGTAAATAAAGTTTAAATTAGTAGGTATTTAAAAAATAACATAATTTCTTATTGAATGAAAACTTATTATATACCTAATTGAAAGTTCTTGGAACAAAATAATGAAGTATAAATTAACAAAAAATAAACATTATCAAAAACGAAACAAATCACTCATTGTCAACATTATCACTAGAAATAATCATAGAATTATTGTCATTAAATGCTACCAAATTTTCGTAATACTTCAGATAAGCTGGTGGAATTATACTGCAACATAAATCTATGTTTTTTTTTTGGACGGATGTGTTGGTAACAACTAATTGTATAACAATTTTAAGAGTATTTCCGTAGATCTATCAGTCATTTGTCTTCTTATTCTAATATAAAGTATAGAAATATTAATGTGGTTTTCGAAAGCATCTACAGATAGATCCAATATGTAGAACAAAATGTACGATTCATGTTTACTGACTCGAACTTGTTTGATTTAAGACCAAGGCACTTTTTGTCCCTCCGATATTTTAGTCCAGTTAAAACAATAACTTACTTGCATCTTTTTGATGTCAAAAATCATGTTTTGAGATACATCTATCCATACTAATATTATAAATGTGAAAGTAACTCTGTCCGTCTGTCTGTCTGTCTGTCTGTCTGTCTGTTACGCTTTCACGCTTAAACAGCTAAACCGATTTAGATGAAATTTGGTAAGGAGATAGTTTGAGTCCCGGGGAAGGACATAGGATACGTACGATACGAGAGTTTTTATCGCGATAACCGTCATCCACGCGGGCGGAGACGCGGGCGAAAGCTAGTAACATTATAAATTCTCCTCTCTGCTCCTTTTACTTTAGCCCGTCAGATTTAACTTCACTAAGACGGTGAATAAATATTCCTATGTCCTGAAGCTTTTTCAATTGTGGCATGTATGAAATCACTCTTGTTTTGCGTATGTCCTTTTTCAAGGAATTTATGTTTAATATTAATACTAAGCTCTTTAGCTACATAAAGGTACATAAAAAACATTATCCTATTTCTATTTTAACCCGTACCATTAACTAACCAAAATCTAAAGTCATTACAGCCTTCTTTAGTCTTAAGCTTAAAATAAAAGGGACTATGTTTATAAAAATGACAGAAATTCTGACTTCTACTACACTTAGTATGATATTTGGAGGCCATGTTTCACGAAGTTACGTATACTACTACGTGTGCATCAAAGGCAGCGCACATATTATACAAGCGGAGCGACGAGCGAAGCGAACAATACAATATTACATTAAGTAGGTTCCGAGTTGTTCTATGTTGCCGGAACCAGTAGTTTTCAGCCTGACCTATCAAAACTGTAGGTCCTTGAACCTGAGTCAAAGAACATATGAAAACGAACGACACCTGATGTTGTTTCACATCAATTCAATGAATTTAGAGATTAAATTCTTGGTGTATTTAAAGAATTGGGAAGTTTCAAACCGAAGAATTCAACAACATCTTACAAGACATATCTACTAAAACGACAACAGAGATACTGATTGCTGACAATGTTACCCTCAATACAAAGATCGAAACGCTAACGATTGCTGTAAACAGTAACGAGGATTACAAATACACAAAATTATAAAGTTATTATCACAGTGCGACATCATTACGTATGACGTCGAAGTGTACAAGTCACTGATTGGCCGGTGAAGTAAACAAAGATCCGGGATCTCCCTCGTACAAGTCTCGAACAACCGTTTGCTCTTTATACGTTTAAAATTTTGCCACATAGGCACATTTACTGCAGCAAATAAAAAACAATTTTGCAATTGTCAAATTATTATAGACACCAAGAAACCGTCTAGAAAGAACCGTAATTATAAAACCGAATAAACCTATTATTATTAAATTACACACACAACATATACATACACACAACATTACACTCATCAATCAATGATTACTCAATGATAACATGCCCGGCGATGATGCGGGAGCGGCGGGCGCGGTGGCGGGCTTAAGGCATCTCGAATACACAGTGCAGCGGTGCGCGACGACAACGGTGCAGTGGCAGCATCGTGTACAGGATCCCTAATTTCTATATGTAATAGCTACTGACCTTTATAGTACCTACTAGTACACTGGACTGGCTACCAGATACTAAGTGACAGCAATTTGAAATGCTTAATAGAAATACCGTCCTGTGAACTTTTTCACACTTATGAAAATAGCCATTGTTGTTATGCTTGTTTCACAACTATAGACTTTCATTTGGTTATGACGACTTTCGTCCAAATGTCAAAATCTAATGGAAGTCTTGTTGTTGTCGACTTTAGCCTGTCCAGCGTACCTACTTGTTAGTAAGTTCTGTCAAGCCCAAAGCTTTAGAACCTACTTTGGATACTAGTGGTGAATAAAATTATATAGGAGATCTTAAAATGGTTTTAACGTACTAGCTGACCTGCGCAACTTCGTATGTGTAAATTTTTCCTGTTTTTACTACATCTTTCACTGCTTCGCTCCTATTGGTCGTAGCGTGGTGTTGTATAATCTACAGATTTCCTTGATAAATGGGCTATTCAACAAGTAGAATAAAACATCACGCTACAATCAATAGAAGCAGAGCAGCAATGAAAAATATTGCAAAAACTGGGAAAATTGCGCAGACGAAGTTATGCTGGTGCTGACCGACTGTTAATAAAAAACCATTACAGATAGGAAAAAACTTAATAAAGAAAAACAACAAACATTTAACGCAGTCCAAAATACATACATTGTTTGGGATACACCCAAACATGCATAATTATAATGATAGTTCAATTAATTAATCTCATTTAGTTAAAGTCTTTCTCCTTTTCAATTAATTCTGTAAGTATTATAATTGTGCTTTTTAAGAGCCAATTACTGGCAACATTGATTTTGTAGGAGATAGCTTTATCATTGGGAACATTCAGCCATGAATGTCACTTCATCCAGACCTCCGTTCTAAACTAAAGACGTCAAAATCAACAATGAAATTACTTTTCAAAATCGAAAATTACACAGAAGATTAAAATGTCTTCACCGACATACATATACCAATAACATACTGTATAAAAATTTAAAAAAATGGAAATCTACACATTTTAAATAAAAATGTATACTCATGAATTCCGAATATAATAAAAATTATTTAATCTTTGATTATTCACTTAAATAAATAAATAAACACACAGATAAATTTAAGATAATATAGTATCGCTATATTTTGTAATTCAATTATAACTAAACCTAAATGAAATGTAAGTACATAAATATGTAAGTTGTTAATAATAAATAAAATAATTTGATAAGCATTCAGTAATATTTAATAAGCATTTCATTTTAATGATACCTACCAAAAACGTTTTAATAGAGAGTACGTGTTACCAATCTATTTTAAATTTCATCTTCCTCTTACAGGTCACCTCAGGTGTAGTTGGGCTTATAGGGGCGGTTGTGGTCTCAATGGTCGGCTCAGTGCTGCTTTCGATAGTAGTCTCAGGGGTGCTCTCAGTGGTCCACTCGGTGGTGCTATCGGTCCAATCTGTGGTGCCATCAGTCCAATCTGTGGTGCCATCAGTCCAATCAGTTGTGCCATCATCAGTCCAACCAGTGGTGCCATCAGTCCAATCAATGGTCGTATCGGTGGACCACTCAGTAGTGGTCTCAGTGGTCGTGGTTTCAAGTTCATATAGTTCACAGTCATTTTCTGGTATACCTGGTGGTATGTACCGGAACGAATCGATTAGGACAATTGAGGCCTCTGCTGACGAAGCCATGAAAGAAATCTAAAACAATATGATTTTATGTATTAATTGACAACTTAACTTATTTGTGACAAATTTTATATCGTCGCTCATTCCGGATAGATCGGTCATGATATTTTATTTGGGAAAATGTATCATTTGATCAAAAGGCACAAGACATCACGTGGGCTCTGTGGAAACGGCATCGGTTTACTGTCCTTAGCTCGTGGGTTGTAAAACCAAGTAGGTAACAGATATATCACCTAAATAAAAAAAATAGAAGACCCATGTGAATATTAAACACATTTCACACAAATCAACGAATGCGAAAGCTGCGATGAACGTAAGGATTCGTTCATGCTCCCCACAGGAGTAGTGGCACGCTTTGTTCATAGCAATAGTTTTAGTGTTGCTCGTAAATGTTCACTGGTTCTTATAATTCGATTTCGTTTGAAAATATAACATGCTGCTGTTGTTAATATTTTGGCTAATTGCAAGATTCCAAGAGGTCATCCAAGAAGTTTTACCGAGTATCTTTTTAAGACGTGATGATAAGGATGAACATTTTTTATATATGTCTGTCGAAATGTATTAAATAAGGGGGCCACTATTGAAAAAACACTCGCAAAAGAGTCAAAATTATAGGATATTTTTTCAATACCATGCATGGCGAGAATAAAGGAGATGTGTTGTCGTAATCCACCGACGGAATTATTAAATACAAAAATAAATGAGTTTTCAAATAACTATATCATTATTTATGATGTCGTCGCAGATAATACATAATAGACAAGATTAGATATTTACTTATAAATGTAGGGTACATTTATAAGTAAAATATCTAATCTTGTTATAAATGTACCCTTCTAATTTCTATGGAGATCCATGGAAATTAGAAGCGTACATTTATAAGTCTAGAAGAATTAATCTCTTAAAAAAAATAAGAATGGCTACGCCCAGCCCTAGAATATTAAGAGTGTTTTTTCTGGATAGTTTTTAGCTAAAAAAAGGTTAAACAAACATTTTAATTTGGGAGCTTTTTACAGTTGATATCTTAGACTAAACTAGAATAAAACTATAAATGTTGATAAACTTTCGCGATTTGACATTATGAAAATATACATACTACAGGTCTTAATCGCGTGAATAATTTAAGGTAAAATACCTTATTTATTGCCCGACGTTTCGATCGTATTGCAACGGCCGTGGTCACGGGTAGACTAGTTCAGCTCAGCGTAGCACCCGTGAAGCGCGTGTTTCGGAAACTACCCTCGCTTGATTTTTATCACTCACTATTATAGAACTGTCGGTACTTCGACACACAACACTAAGGACATCTGTACACTGGCGTGTAATGTTTGTTCGGCGGTATGTACACGTGCTGATCACAGGATTCCACGATGTTGACAAACGGTATCCATCTTTTCGGTTGAAATCGACATGTTTTTTGATTTCAACCGCTTCCCTCGCCATCCTGGAGTAATAGTGACGGTCAGTGGAGAGGACCTGTGTTTTGTGTAGTTCAATCCAGTGATTGATTCCTTCTCTTCTTTATCTACCAGGGACAACACTACCACCAGATCGACGGAGTGGCCATAGGCAGGCCAGTAGCACCGGTGATAACCAACATCTGGATGGAACATTTGGAAGAATCAATCGAGCTACAATTGTCCCAGGTCCAACTGTGAAAGAGGTACGTCGATGATGTGTTCTGCATTATGAAGGGCGTTAGGCAGGAAGTATAACAATTTGCTAAAGACTTGAACTCCATACACCCTAAGATCAGGTTTACTTTTGAAATGTCTACTCGTATATATAATCGCTAGCCTTCCTCGATGTTAAAACAATAGTTAGAGACAATGCCAAAATGGTTTTAAATTATATTTTCTTTATGTCCCTGCGTCTGGCTATCTGTTTGTCTGGCTGTCCGTCCGTATGTCACAGACATTTTACTTAAAAGTACACTTTGTATATGGATGAACTTTGGAGCATAGGTATCTTGCAGTGGACCAATATGGAAGAAAGTAGTTAAGATTAAGAAGAAGTTGTTTAAGAATTATAACTAGTCAAAGTTTCTTAATTTTCTGACTGATCATCAAAACTCTATGGCACTTCTAGTAGACAAAGAAGCTTTAAATTTAGAATATAACTAATGTTAATGTATAAATCAAGGAAAACGTTAAATATTTTGCAATTTTGGTCCAGTTTGCAACTGCATAAATAACTTTATAATCCCATATAAATATTATAGGATTACAAAGCTACATTTGCCATAAATGAATCAGTGTACCTGTATATGTATAATATAATAATAGGGCTAGAGAGGTATCTAGATATAATTATGTTTCAAAAGTAACTTGTAAAATGGTCAACGGAATGAAAAACAAGAATGGGACATGTCTTATGAAGTTGTACCAAAATCCCGCAAAGTAATAAGAACACTAATAATCATAACCGCGGCCGGCGGAGGTGGCTTGCCTGCGCCAGAGAATGGCGGCCACAGAAAGGCGGCCAATTTCTTCCAATCAACCTTTGGGTCATACTGCGATAACGCAGGTATAGACACTAACCACGTTTAATTTATTTTATGCTGATTGTATCAGTCAGTATGAGTATTAAAATTTAAATAATTTTATATAAATCGCCTCCGAGAAAAACCCATAGAGACAAAGAGTGGGCTTTGAGAAAAACTGTAGCTGAAGCTCAAGAAGTATTACGGGAAAAGAAAGAGAGGAAGACTACCTACAAAAATAAGAAAAGCTCATAAGACAGAGAGTGGGCTTTAAGAAAATCCGTTGTTGGTATTCAAGAAGTAGAAGGTACAGGAAAGGAAAAAAAAGTAGGACTATTTACAAAAGAAACGAGATGCCATCAAAAACTAAACTTGTAATAAACACCAAATCTCGCAATTAGGATCTTCCATCGTATAAAAATTGTGAAAACCATGTAATACCAAGTCGGTTATTTTATTCAGTCCCTACTTATATATATATCTATTTTTTAAGTAAAACAGATTGACTTGGCAATCGAATGTAAACACTATGTATCTCACAAGTAATACATATTATTTATTACTTAATTAATTAAGATTGTTTATGCGATTGCCAAGTCAGGCAATGTGGCTTATAATATGTTTTTAAAAGAATTCAAATTCTTCTAAGATTTGTTTTCTAATGATACTAGTACGGGTTTGAATTGGAAGTCACATATTGAGACAATCTATACTTATAATAAATCTGTAGAGAGGTAAATTCTGTACATGAAATATATTTCCAAAATAACTATCAGGGGGCGGTTAGGGATCGATACTGATGCCAAAAATGCAATCAGTAAATTTTTTGTCTGTCTGTCTGTATAACCGTTATAGAAACAAAAACTACTCGACGGATTTTAACGAAACTTGGTACAATTATTTTTCATACTCCTGAGTTGGTTATAGTATACTTTTCATCTCGCTACAATCAATAGGAGGAGAGCAGTGAAGGGAAATGTTAGAAAAAACGGGAGAAGTTACTCCATTTTTTAAGCTTCCGTCGCGTGTGCAACCTTAATGGTTAAAGCTACACAGAAATCATGTATGACGGAAATGTTCTCCTTAAAATTATATAAAAAATATCCCACGACAGCATATGTCTATCTTTTATGGTTGACTCACAATATCACGTGTAACTCCCGATAGCTTAGCAGTTCGAAGCTTTCTGATTTTATTTGTCTACTCTTACGTTTATAACACTCTAAGTCATCCCTAATTAAAAAAGTTAACATAATTAACTATTCCATAAAAAAGAATCATAGAAATCGGTATATAAACACCAAAGTTATACATGAAATACGCTAATATAAGCCATCGCGCGTATAAAATTGTAAATTTCACGTGTCTGTACATGGCCGAACTTAGTGAAAAAAAAAAATAGGAAATGTTCGAAAAGAGTATTTAAACACTTTGCTGCATTTTTAGAAATGTCTGTCTGTCTGTTTGTTTGAACACGCATCACGCAAAAACTACCAGACAGATTCGGTTGAAATTTTGCACGTGCAATTTAATAGATGCGGATTAACATTAAGGCTATAAATTATCACGCTTTTTCCCATAGGAGCTATGCAATAAGGGATAATGTCTGTAGCAATTTCTCGTTATAAAACAGTAACTACTTGACGGATCTTTATGAAAATTTACAGTTTTATAGTAAATACTATACCTAGGACATTATTTACACTATGAATTATTACGCTAACGTCTATGGGGAACGAATAGCAACTTATTTTTTGTCGCACCATAATGGTTTATCACAATTTTTTCCACAATTAGACATTATCTTTAATTGTAACCCATGGAATACATAACTTCACGCTAAAACTATAAGGAGCTATACACAAAATTTTTAAGTTTCATAAGAACAGTTATTTTGACGCGGTATGTGGCGAACAGTATAGCCTCGAAGCTGTGCTAGCGGTCTTTGACGACGAAGTCTCAGGCTCGAATCTGTTAACTGATTATATTCTTTTTGTATTTTTTTTAAATTATCTTTGTCCTTTTTTAATATTTTTCTCAATGTTATAGTTATTTTTTCGACCATAGGTAACTTATTTGCTTTGGTTAATATTTTTTTATATTAAAAATCAAGTGAAATATGCACTTATGTAAGATATTTATAGGTATTGCATGCACTGCTGAGAGTAATGAATTAATCGTAGTAGAAATGAAAAACAATATTACATTACAATTTAACAAGTATTCGATATTTTCCAGAATTGATGTGTTCGTGCTCAAAAAAAGACATTACACACGTAAAAAAAAACATGTAGCGCCATCTATGAAATCAAATTGGTCACCGTGATCAAACAATTCCTTATTTGTGAAAAAAAATATTAGGGTATAGGTGCTTGCGATGACGGATTCATTTCTTGCTGAGTGCAGCAACATTCTCCTATTTATTTAATTAAATTGCTTAAATTAATAAAAAAACATTAAGTATTATAAGAAACTTCACTGGTTTTGAAAGTAGATGGCGTTGTATTCAATAATGTTATATACTTAGTAAAAGAAGTTTTAAAATAGTATTAAAAAGAAACATATTGCTATCATTTTTAGAAATGTTTGTCTGTCTGTCTGTTTGTTTGACCACGTATCACACAGGTGCATCGAGGATCATGTTTTGGGGTTATGGTTGGATATCAAGTGTTCATCAATTCAAGGATAATGAATGACTCATCGGCAAAGTTTGAGTAGTTCGTGTGACGGGAGGTGGGGGGTGGGGGGTCATTGTTTGTCAACGCGGAGTCTGGGGGAGGGGGAGTCCATGTCTTTTTTTCTTACTTGCTTCATTGTAACATATAAGAGAGGTACTCTCTTAAATGTAAAGTGGGAATGTGATTTTTTTCTCACCTACCCCATCGTGTGGGGTATCATTAGATGGGTCTTTTAAAAAGCGTTTAGGGTTTGTAAAGACTATTTTTAGATTTAAGGATTCCTTTGTGTAATATTAGGCTTTATAGTGAACATTTTTGTTAGAGTCAAGTGTTCTCCTGCCAACTAAATGGTTGATGTTGGGTATGTGAAAAAAATCACGGTAGTAGTATAAATACTAAAATTATAAGGAAAACTATCACAGTTAAGTACTTAGGCTTTACAAGTTTACGATAAACATCTGATCAAATGGGAAGTACCAAATTTTTAGTACAAATTCTATTGAAAATTATTAGGTATTAAGTAGGTATAACGTTGAAAGAATGAAACAAAAACAATTGAAAACCCACTTCTTAAGCCGCACACCAAATTAACTTTATAAAATAATAGAAAAGAACGATTTTTATTTAGTACACAGAAGACACATGTATAGACATTATTATAATTTAACAGGAAAAGTCATGCAGAAGATAAAAAAAGCAATAAATAAAACAGTAAAATAATAAAAATAACAATAGACAAAAAGAAAAGAGACACAAATAAAACACATTAATTACAGAAAAACACAGTAAACGAATACCTTAACAGTCTGTATATGGTACTTATTTATTTTCACAAAGCTTTTGGGTGTTGAAGCTATCAATAGATGACTATATGATGATTCTCCGCTGCTGAATCATATCGCGGCTCACCCGACAGGACTGTTTCCAACATATTTACACAGAAGTTATTTCGATCATACGTATTACAAAATAAACTTCCTTAATTTAAACCCGATTTTCACGCGAACGAAGTCGCGGGCACAGCTAGTACATAATATAATAAGATCTATATCTCTGATCTCTACATTACATATATTAATAAACACAACAGATATTAAAACAACCCAATCTGTTTATTACGCCAACTTTTACTCTGTACTATGAAATCATTTATTGGGGTAATTATGTTGATTACTTTAATTTTACAATAAAACCGGGCAAGTGCATGTCGGGCCACGTACAAAGTAGGGTTCCGTAGTTCCCCCCATCTGATTGATCAGTTGTTACTCGTAAAGCCTGCTTGGCTGTGATAGTTATCCTTTTAATTTCACTATAATATACTACTACCGTGATATTTTCTGGCAGGGCCAATATCAACCATTTACCTTGCAGGGCACTTGACTCTAACAAAACTTTGCATTTTAAATGCATATTTTCATGAAATTTTATGTGCCGGGGTTTCGGCGGCGATAAATCGATCTAGCCGTTTTACCCATGTTTTCAGGCTATGTAAAACTGCTACACTATACTATACTATCTATCTAGCTATTCAAATTTTAATTACAAGGTAATAATAGCTCAGATGGGAAATCCGACGGTCCCGAAAGCAGAAGACCACGGTTCTAGTCCGGATGAATATGTTTTTCCCTTTTTCTTTTAAATTTTTGATTTTTGTTCTTTGATTAATATTATAATTTCCAAAAAACACGATTTACCAAAAAAATACAAAAAACGAGTCAAGCTCGGTCATCCAGGTACTTTCCTATAACGTTAGACATATTGCTACTGTGATACTATAGAATCGAAGGACTAGTAATGATATGTGATAGTTTGTGCCCAAAGAGCGCAGTCATCTTGGAGTCACAAGTTTAGTGGCAGAAGTGAGGAATCCGCTTGCTCCAAAGATTTTTTATGAGACTTAATGTCGCCGTGTCGTTTAGAGCAAGCAGTGTCTTCTAAAACTGACCATAATTTGTAGTCTGTCAGGTCTGGGCTAGATGAGGGCCAGTCTTCAGCTCTTATAAAGTCCAGAACGTTGGTTTCAAGCCAGACTTGGGTAGTTCGTGCATTGTGATCAGGTGCAGAGTACTGCTGGAAAGTCCACGATACATTTTTTAAAAGTGTATTGCTAAGAGGTTTCACAACACGATCCAAGACTGTCTCTTGATACACTCTAGCTGAAGTTTTCACTCCTTTTTCACAAAAATGTAGCTTTGTGATCCCTTGATAAGACAAGCCCTACCAAACCATCACTGACGCAGGATGATGACCACGCTGTACCTTTCCGACCACTTGAACAGCTCCTTTAGAACTGTGAGCGTACACTTGATCATTTTGATTACTGTAGTGCTCTTCACTCGTGAAAATATTTTCATCGGTAAAGAGAATGTTTCTGTGCCCTTCACAATTCACTCTCTTTAATTGTAAAGATTGATTTAGGGCATGTCCTGTATATCGACGATAAGCACCGAGCTTCAGGTCTTGTTTTATAAATACGCGACAGAGAGCGGGAATCTTCACTTCTCGCGATAAGATTTTTTGCTTCCTAATGGGATTTCGACGAATTCTGGCTTTTAACAGCATTAACAGTGCAATCCTATTTTCTTTAACTACCCCAATCAATATTGTAATTTGATGATGAACACGAAAAAAAAGTGAAATGACACGAAATCGAAAGAACTTTTAAAATAATAAACGCGTTCCAAATTCAAAGTAATTAAAAAGTTTTAACGTAACAATATTTATGGTCGGACTATATATAGTATAAATTCACAAGATATATTTTAATCATACTTACATAGCCATCAAATGGTGTAGAGCCAGGTATTGTAATTCTAACAGTTTGCCATCCTTCAACATAATTCTGAACGAATTGATTGATCGCTACCGACTCCACCGGGGTGGTGGGGTTTGCCCACCACCCCGGTGGAGTTTGGATCGGACCCACCAGGCACTATTTGGTGCACAACTAATATGATTTGGTCACCCAAAGCTTCTGGGACCATAAAGATATTCATTTCAACAACACCTGCGGGTTCCATATGAAATGTGAAAGATGACATACAGGTTGAAGTAGATTTTGGATATATATACACAGTACTGTATTCATTTGGAGCGTAAACCTCCGAACTTTCATATTTTTCTATTGCCCACATGGCTGTGAGAATTTCGGTACAGATACCCGACTCCTGGGAAAATAAGTCATTAAGGTCTCCTTCTTCAAATGTATATCTAATACACGACGATGCGGATGACACAACGCACACACACATTAACAAAACAATAATATTCTGTATCATTTTCACTCGCGACGTTTGAATGTCTGTTAATATAAACGGCATTTCTATAATTTACGCTTTCCCAAAATTAGGTACTTGTCTTGTCGAGGATAATATATTGTTTACAGTATTTGTTAGATGTTAGTTGATATATTTTTTGAGGCAGTGAAATCGATCAAAATGACACAACCTTTTCCAAATAAAATGTTTTGTTTAAAATATTCAAAATTACTGATTTTAATGCTAAGAAAAATAAAATAAAAAACGTCAGTCGAGCACAACAAATTATTATGATAGAACACATTTTTTATTACCTGGCTTTAAGTCAATTATTATCTGAGATATTTTTTTTATCTGAATATTATATTGCGTATATTTAAACTAATCAATGTCTTATGAAAATGGGACATAAAATCTGTGTGCACAGTTTTTTACCACATCGTTAGATACGTGAGCACTACCTGCGCGAGACTCAATTTAGGTATGCAGTTTACAAATTATTTCATCTGATAAACTGTAAAATGAAATATATTAACGATCTAAGGATCAGATTCTGATGTAAAATAAAAATTTACATTATTTTCAATGGTAACGCGAGTCTTTCAAGTGATTTGTTATCGTTGCGAAACTACTTATTTGTGTTAGCAATAATATATTTTATATGAATAGAAAGTTAAGTGTGTTTTTAAGTCATTAAAAAAATTACCATAACAGATAAAGAAAATGTGGATTTGTCAGGTTTAATGTCAGGGCAGCGGCACTCCTTGACGATAATTCAATGCTTTGTTAACCTCTTAATTCCCTAACATTAAAATAGGTGTTCATATACTTAACCCTATTATAATTAACAACTATTATATTACTATTTAAAATGAATTATTTAATAAAGAATATTAATGTGATCTATTAAAAGTATTGGTAAAGATAGAGTGCGTACCTATAATTGATACGTAAATAAAGACATTGTGTACTATCAAGTTGGTGACTGTAGCAGGAAATAAGCACTTATTTCCTGCTACAGTCGTAATATCTCAGAAGTGGGATCACGCAAAATCATTCCGAGATTTTGCGTGATCCAAAGTGTAACGCTTACACTCTGCCAATTTTAATCGCTATTTATGACTTCTGTTTTTTACTTACAATGTTAATCTTTTTTTCTCTTAAATTTTTAACTCTGCCTCGAATTAAAACAATCAAGCGGTAGCACCTTTATATTTTTTATATATTTATTTATTTATCTTCTTGCACACAAAATTTGTACAAAGGCGGACTTAATGCCTTAGGAGTTATCTACCAGTCAACGTTAGGGTGATGCAGAGAACTGTTTAAGGTGGGTGCTTAATCGACTTATATTTGTAATGCTAAATAAGCAAGAAAGTGATTAAAAAAAAAAGTAATAATAATAAATAAATAAATATAAAAACAATACCATTCATATAAATATATAAATACACATACATACACACACAACATACCAATACATACATTTACATACATGATACATACTCATAACTATACAAATACATACATATTATACATATATAACCATAGATTACTATAATTGTGATGATTCCGCCAATAACTTCGTATAGAAATTACGTACTTGGAACTAGGTGACACGAGTTGTAGACATATATAAGTATGTATGTATTTAGAAATATATAAGTATGTTTATCAGCTGACTGGTTACCATCGTACAAGCTCTTCTTGGTTTGGATTACTTGATAAGCAATACATAAAACAGTCTTCAAAATTAAGATCGCATGACTCTAAAACCTAATCAGTAAGTGAACAGTTGCGAAAGCAAATAGCCAAAAACCCAGACACAGAATAAACCATCGTGCTTATTATGCAAAGTTTTATCCTTTGTGGGGGAGACTTAACCCACGACCACCGGCTTAGCAGTCAGGGTCATTAACCACTAGACCAACAGGCCAGTCGATCCAGATTGCTTCTAATATTCACAGTTGTTCTTGTTCTTATTATCTAACATTGTTTTTATGTACCTATCATATTTATAGCTCATTAAAAACGTATAATTTAAAGTAAATTTAGATTGAAATTAAAAAAAAATAACTTAAAGTAGTTATTCTGATTTTGTTTAGCCCATTTCATTTTAGTTTGTTGAACAACCACTAAAGTTAACTGGAAATTTCAAAAAACCAAAGTTGTCATACTGAACGTGCTTTGATATCACGGGGAAGAGAGGTGACTCCTGCACAGCAGCCCAACCATGATGGTTTCAAAAGAGCAAGGCGCAGACGATCTCCCTCGTAGTCGGTCTAGAAGACCGAGCAGCAGATTGACAGTAAGCGAATCTCCGTCCCGTTCGCCGCATGTACAAGACGCAGCGGCGAGACGACCAAGTAAGCGAAGCAAAGGTTTCTCTACCTCTAATAGACACTAAAAACTCTCTCTCTCTACTCTGTAGCACTTGATTGTGGTGCATAGTTCTTTTGGAACTTAGGCATTACGGCATAACAGGTACAGCACTTAACCTAGTTGCCTCTTAGTGAGCGAATGCAGTATGTTGATATTAATGGAATAAGGTCTTTCGGATCAACAGTGGGTTCGGGCGTGCCACAAGGATCAATTCGGAGTTCTTTTCTATTTATGGTGTATATAAACGATCTGCCACTTTTTACTTGCAACTTATGCGATATTGTTCTATTTGCTGATGACACTTCTCTTGCCAATCGTAAAAATGATTACTCTGAAGATTAACAAGTCCCTCGCATTTACCCATCAGTTCTTGACTGGTATACATCAAATAACTTGCTCTTAAATTAAAAAAAAAACCCAAATGTATTAAGTTTAGTTTACCAAATGTAAGAAATATCAGTACGAATCTTGTTTTAAACAATGAAGTTATTCATTTTGTTGATTCAAAGGTTTTTTTTTGGGAATCACTTTAGATAGTTAGTTACAGTGGGGCACCCAAATGTCATGTCTCGCAGGGAAACTTAGTTCTGCAGCATATGATGTCAGCAAAGTCAAACAGCTTACTCATGTGGAAACAGCTAGGCTGGTTTATTTCGGTTATTTTCACAGCGTTATGTCGTATGGCATACTGCTTTGGGGCAAGGCGGCTGATATTCAAACCATTTTTATTCTTCAAAAACGTGCAGTGCGTGTGATTTACAAACTAGGTGCACGAATTTTCCTAAAAGAAAAGTAAAGAGATAGGCACTATGACTTTCGTTCTCTGCCGGATCACCTCATTTCTGATTTTGTCCCTAAAAGCAACTCCGAGCATAGCCCTTTCTATAGCCCGCTGAGCGACTTTGAACTTGTGGACCAGTCATGACGGGTAGGACGCACTGATTAAAGACTTTAGTCTTTAGGCATTATGGGATCGACTTGAGGTAGCTTACCACACGCTGCCCAACCCAACCGAATTCTCCTGTGCACCTCGTCCTCGAAGTTGTTTCTACCTAACTGCAATGACTGCCCGAGGTACACAAATTTTTAAACAATTTCGAGAACGGCGCCGTGCACCGCTGTCGGTTCCGGTAGTACATGTACATGAACATGACCTTAGTTTTATCCATGTTCATCCGTAGGCCGATGCGTACAGAGGAGTCAGCCAGGTCATTCAGCATCCATTGCAGGTCCTGCAGCGTTTCCGCCATGATGACAATGTCATCTGCAAATCACAAGTGAGAGATGTATTCACCATTGATGTTGATGCCCCGCCCTTTCCAGTGCAGCGTCTTGAACATATCCTCCATTGCATTTGTGTACAGTTTCGGGGAAATAACGTCCCCTTGCTTCACTCCTCGATGCAATGGTAAAGGTTTAGTTTGCTGATTCTGTACTTGGACGGACATGGTGGTGGCTTCGTAGAGACCATCACTTGGATATATCGCCAATCTACTTGGCATCGCTGCAGAGACTCCAGAACGGACCAGATTTTAATCGAGTCAAAGGCCTTCTCATAGTCCACGAATGCTAGACACAGGGGGTGATTATACTCCTGGGTCTTTTGTATAATCTGCCGCACTGTGTGGATGTGGTCTTTGGTGGTTGGAATTCGTTAAGTCTTCGCGTAACGCAGTTCGTGATGACTCTTGAGAACAGCTTATAGACGTGGCTTAGAAGAGAAATAGGTCGGTAGTTCTTCAGCCGGGTCTTATCTGCTTTTTTGAAGAACAAGACGACTACACTTCTACTCCACGCCTCTGGAGTTCTCCCTTCAGACAGGACAGCATTAAAGAGCTTTTGGAGCTCGCTCAGTACGGGTTTACCTCCAGCCTTTAGCAGCTCCGTTGTAACGCCATCTTCTCCAGGGGCTTTTCCAATTTTTAGGTGTTTAAGAGCCAGCACGATTTCGTCAAAGTGGATTTCTGGCAGGTCTTCGGGGTAGTGGCGTGTTAGAGTGGCTCTAGAACCTTCATTTTCAGGATCAGATCAAAATGAATGCGACGCGTATAACCGGCCATAGAAGCTTTCCACTTCGGAGAGGACTGCCAGCTTCGAAGAAACGACTTCTCCACTTGCTGTGGTCAACTTTGTCAGGTGGCTTCTTCCAAGAGATTGTAATTGTGTGAACACTTTTGACCCCCGGTTCTGCTCGATTGCTCTTTTAATCGGAAGAGTATTGGAGCGTCGAAGGTCGTGTCGTATAAGCTTGTTGATCTATTGGTTTAGAGCGCGCTTTTCCGACGAAGTGACGGGTGGGTTTCCACATCGTTTTTTTATTAGCCCTAAAGTCTTTTCCGAAAGCTTTGACTTCTTGCCCTTACGCTGCATTTAACAAAATCTCGTACCTTTTTCTCTGAGTATCCGAACCACATTTACGAGCTTCTGGTTTACGTCTGTTGTAGTTTCCATGGCAGCAAATCGGTTATCTAGGTTTGACTGGAACACTTCGGATCCTATCATGGTTTGGAGCAAAGTAGGTCGGAGCCTGGACCTCATCAGACGGGCACGTTCCGCCTTGAAGTCGATATTAAGAGAGCCTCGGACAAATCGGTGATCACTACCGGTATTAAACCTGTTGATCACGGTGACGTCTTTTTGTCCCACTTTAGCGTTGAAGTCCCTGATAACAACGTTATAGTGGGTCTTAGTGGTGGAGTGAAGGGCCTTCGATATGTCATCGAATATACCCTCCACTTCGTCGTCTGGATGTGCCGAGGTCGGTGCGTACACTTGCACCACCTTGAGGCTATTTCTCTCGGTGAGCTTGATAATGAGGTATGCTACCCTGTTCGACACGCTAGACATTTCCACAACGTTGTCAGAAAGGGACTTATTTACCAGAAACCCAACTCCACCTTGGGATTGTTGGTCTTCCTCGCGGAAGTACATAAGGTGGCCCGACTCGAGGGTAATGGTGTTCTCTCCCTCTCTTCGAACTTCACTTAACCCGAGGATATGCTACCTAATCTTCCCAATTTCCACCTCAAGTTGTGCCAGATGTGAGTCTAGCCGTAGCGTGCGTCCGTTATACGTCGCCACGGTCAGTCGCTTGTGGTGGCTTTTCGTAGCCCGCAGATAGATTCTTAGCACCCTCCGCCACGCCGTTACCGTGGAAGCCACCATGTCCAGGAATAGCGTGACTGCCGGGAACTGGGGGTCGTGGGCTTTTGTGCTTCGTGCATTTAGGATAATGCTCATAATCACCACGCTGTGCAGACGGGTTGGCGATCGCAGAGCGTAGTTCTCGCATCAGTGACGTTGCTGCCCGTCACTGACCTATTACTTTAGCTACGCCCTAAATTGGGATGGTTATACCGCCACCAGCCGGTCGCCAGAGCCTCGTTCGTTGCACAGCAGGATATACCGCGTGCAAGTGATGTTGGCTTGGAGTGAAAGAAACTGGTATGTTTTTGTTTATTGACGAGTTCGCGAGCGTACTCGCGTATTCCCCAACAGAGACCACTCCAATAGAAACACCAGATCTTCCACCAACAAAGACTCCACTAACAGAGACCCCACCACAGAGACCCCACCAACAGTGACCCTACCAACAGTGATCCCACCAACAGAGACCCCGCCAACAGAGACCCTAACAACAGAGACTCTACGAATAGAGACCAACAACAGAAACTCAAGACACTCCACCTGAGAGTACCCCTAAGTAGACCACTGAGAGCACCACAGAGAATACCACTGAGAGTACTACTGACAGTACCACAGAGAGAAGTACTACTGAGAGTACCACTGAAAATATCTGTGACTACTATCGAAAGCACCACTGAGACCACTCTCATGAAAAAAATATTTATTCAATTGTTTAAGATACGTGGAAATAATGAAGTAATATTTTCGGACGTGAACACTGAGCAAATGACAGTTAGACACTGTTGCTCGATTAGAGAGATTCCTTGCAAATGTGGGAAGTATTTTTCTGCTCTGAGGAAATTCGGAGGGTATTATTCTTTATTAAGCTGTTTTAATAACATATTTTTGATTTGAAACCATTAAATTGCACCCCACACCCCGTCACACGAACGATCCACTCTTGTGGTGTGGATTGTGGTATCGATTGTGGTCTCAGTGGCTCACTCAGGGGTACTCTCAGGACGAGTGTCTGGAGTTTCTGGTGGTGGGGTCCCTGTTGGTGGAGTCTCTGTTGTTGGGGTCTCTGTTTGCGGGGTCTCTGTTGGTGGGGTCACCGATGGTGTGGTCTTTGTTGGTGGGGTCTCTGTTTTGGGGTGTCTGTTGGTGGGGTCTCTATTGGTAGAGTCACTGTTGGTGGGGTCTCTGTTGGTGGGGTGTCTGTTGGTGGAGTCTCTGTTGGTGGAGGATCTGGAGTGGTCTCTGTGGGGGAATAGTTTTAGCGAATTAGTTCAGTTTTGAAAGCAAGTTCAAAGCGACTACATCGAGGCGATAGTTTGGGAATAGTGAAGTGTTTTGTACAGTGATACAGTGTTACTATTAGTGTTGATGTTGTTGATTGTTGGTGAAGTCTCTGTTTTGGGGTGTCTGTTGGTGGGGTCTCTATTTGTAGAGTCACTGTTGGTGGGGTCTCTGTTGGTGGGGTGTCTGTTGGTGGAGTCTCTGTTGGTGGAGGATCTGGAGTTTTTATTGGAGTGGTCTCTGTTGGGAAATACGCGCGGGTACGCTCACGAACTCTTCAATAAACAATAACATGCGGTTATTTACCAAAAACAACTATGTATGTGTGCGTAAATAAACAACTTGTTTGTGTGCATGACGTTCCCAAACCTGGCTACCAGTCTGTGATCGAGTTTTATGGACCGAGGTTTTGTACAAAAAGTTCTGCGCTCAATGCGAATTAGTTCAGTTTTGAATGCAAGTTCAAAGCGACTACATCGAGGCGATAGTTTGGGAATAGTGAAGTGTTTTGTACAGTGATACAGTGTTACTATTAGTGTTGATCAGTAGACATTGTAATAGCGATCTGTGTAAAATAGTGATACATCATAAATTTAAAAAAAAATGGTGATTCATGTATATTTGATAATACAATTCGCATCAGTCCTTTATAATGGTGTATAGTATACCTAGTCTGGCCATAAGTTCTGTTACAAATAAAAAGGTTTTTTTTAAATGAAGTAATGTAATATTACTATAACATAAATGTACCTATTTATTCAAGTCTCAGCAAAAAATAAAAACTTTGAAAAAAAAATATAATAATTTAATATTCTATTCAATTCTATTAAATTAAATATTCTATTCAAAAAGGCCACGTTTGGCTTTTAATCTGTCTGGCAAGAGCAAATTTATTTATTTATTTATTTATTTATCCAACTTATACTAACAGACAATCCAACCATACAAGTTTTAAGATAAGTACATGACATATTATTTAGTATAAATCAATGAAATTATACAATAATATCAGTTTTTTTTATAGCTTTTTAGATACATAGTTACATTTATTCTACTATAATGGAACTAGGAGTGGCAATAGACTCCAAGTACTGACAAGCTGCAGTCAGGAATCTCGGTTCCGTATAATTAAATATATCTACTGTTTCATTACTCAATAGAAGATTGTTAATGTGAGTGAGAGCAAGGTAAAGTGGACTGGTTGAGAGGGTGATAGTAGAATTAGGTACCGAGAATAGCGGGCGCTGCCTGGGACGGAGTGTCTGCCTGATGGGTGGCGGAACGTTAAGTGAGATATATTGTAGCAGTGGGGGATTAGTTAGGAAACCACGAATTAGACGGAAGAAGGAGCACTCTCTTGCCAAAAATTTCTGTGTCCTTTACCTGCGTATCGCACAGAAGACGTCTTGATTGATCCACTCTCTTGAAGTGTAAATTTGATTTAGGGCATGTCTTGTATATCAACGATAAGTTCAGAACTTCAGGTCTTGTTCTATAATACGCGATAAAGTCCTAGCGAGAATCTTTATTTCTCACGATAAGATCTATTGCTTCCTAATGGGATTTCGACGAATTCTGGCTTTAACAGCACCAGCTTTGTAGTTCTAACAGCACGCGGCCACCCCTATCTTTTATGGTCTTTGACAGAAGAAGTGTTGTTGTATCTGTTGATAGTATGATATACGAACATACGGCTGATACTAAGCTTTTGAAGTGTCTGGAATATGACCGACGCGACGGCTCCTTACCCACTTTGTGCAATGCGATCACCGCAATCCTATTTTTACACTCCGATCCATTTCGGCAATTCGCGCAATTTCTCATATTTTTTAAAAACAGGAAAAAATATGAGAAATTGTGCGAGATCGAAAGAACTTTTAAAAATAATAAACGCGTTCCAATTTCAAAGTAATTAAAAAGTTGAAAAAAAGAAAAGTTTTTATGTAGCAATATTTATGGCTGGACTAGTTATTAGTCGCATCACCTTACCCCCATATCAAGTTTATAAACATTAAAACATTGGCAATTTGAAAAGAGTGGCCGCGAGTTTTTATTGCCAGGTTCTTTTTTCCGGCTTTACCTATTGTTTGCGAAATTGGAAGATTAAGAGAAGAGACCCAAATAACAAGCCTTGTGATACACCGAAAGTAATGTTAAACTAGATAGGGCTACTGCCTAAGACCAATTCTTAATATTATGATGGGAACCAACCAACAGAATAAGTTACCCTGGATACCCGCGAATTGGAGCTTGTTCAGTAAGATACAATAAAATACAATCAATACTATCAAATACCTTACTGAAATCTGTAAGAACTGCATCAACTTGTAGACGTGCGTTCATAGAGCCAAAGAATAATTTTTAATTGGCTGCTACTGCTGCTGCTGTTGCTTAGCAACCAATCAATAACGTGACACTTTTTGGTGCGTGCACCCTGTCATTGATTTATAGGACGTTATCACGTCAAAAAAAAGAGGTTCTGTTAGGGATTCAATTTTATGCAGCCCAGTTCCAACTTCGTTGCATCTTCGTTAAATCCAGTAGTTTTTGAAGTGAATCATCATCGAAATCAGTGTCACTTAAACAGTTATGGAAACTACCTTGATACCTTGGACATAGTAAAGAATATTTGGATGCATGAAGAAAGCGAATAAGCTTTTTTAAACAGATGATAATCATTTATTTTAAATTATTTATTAAAGACCAATGTGTGAGGGAAAACTCGAACCCGCTACATACGTTGGCCGTTTCTATCCCATTTATTACCAAGTCACAAGCGTAGGTAGTATTTTGATGGGTCCTATGTATAAGTTATAGTTTTTTTATTTTAAGTAGTATTGTCTATACAGGGTGTAACAGAAAGGTGTGGTCAAATTTCAGCAGCAGATAGGGTATGTTATCAGTATTACACCTACCGTGGTGTTATAGCTGGTTGCATCATTATTACATAGATATAGCTTATTCTTTTTGTCAAAATTCAGTAGTGAAAAGCGTATGGCATAAGAATTACACCTCCCCTGGTACAAAATTCGATTGGATTTTTATGGCATAGAACTTTTTAAGTCATACATTTTTAAATTAATAACTTTTTTATTCATAAATAAACGAATGAAAAAATAATAAATATTTTTTTAGGGTACTCCGATTTTAATAAAATTAGGTATGTGCACTCAGTATCATGGGCACGTACCAACCCTTGAATATGACCACACCTTTCTGTTACATCCTGTATATGTGTTTTTTTTAGTTTTAAATACTTACTATAAATATAAACTAGTAAATAGGCCAAAGTGTCACTTTGGACAATTTACTTGGCATAAGATAATGTTGAAAAAATTGTATTATAATTTTTTGACTGATCTACATTTAAAGGAAACATTTGAAATAAACAAATAAAATAAACAAACAACATGTCCTCCCAGAGGCAGTGGGATTGGCCGCTCTGCAGTTCAATAAGGCAGCATCTATTAAATACTTTTCCAGTCCTTCAGAGCGAGCCCGTCTACTGGCTGTGGGTGAATGGGAATCGGGCATCTGGTTGCAGGCTCTTCCATTTTCTAACTTAGGTACAAAGTTGGACAATACGACATTTCGCATCGCTGCATACCTTCGTTTGGGTGTCCAATGTGTTTTATCCTCATCGATGTCACTGTGGAGAACACGTGTGCGGCCTCGGATACCATGGCCTGTCGTGCAGCAGGAGCGCAGGTCGTATATCCCGCCACGCAAGCATCAACGACATAATCCGACGGGCTCTGGTCACCGCTGGCGGCCAGCTGTGATCGAACCAAATGGTTTAACGCGCAGTGATGGTAAGAGGCCGGACGGTATGTCTTTGTTGCCTTGGAGGATGGGTCGGCCCTTGGTATGGGATGCAACTTGCGTCGATACCTTGGCGCCTACCCATCTCCCAAGCACGGCGAATTACGCCTGCGCTGCTGCTGCATCCGCTGAGAACCTCAAACAGCGTAAATACAGTAATCTGGTTGGGGATTATGTATTTGAGCCGTTTGGGGTTGAGACTCTAGGGCCGTGGGGCCCAAGTGCGCGCCTATTATATTAGGAAATTTCCCGACGTCTTATCAGTGCCTCCCGTGACCAGAAGGCTGGCCTTTTCTTTGCACAAAGAATTAGCATTGCCATCCAACGTGGCAATGCTGCCAGCCTTCTGGGAACGTTACCTGTTGTCATCGATGGGGAGGAATTCTTTGACGCCTACACGGTTCTGCCCTCCTTTTTTATTTTATTTTAATTCTGTAAATATCTTGTTTAATTGGTTAGATGTATTATAATTATGTTAAGTATATACATAATAAAAACTTTTTTGATTAAAAATACACAACAATTATAAAACTCCTTTATGTCATATTTCACATTGACACTTATAAATTGTCTTACTTGGTGACGTAAAGTATCCAACCCTCTAAAGCAAAAAAGCAATCTGATTCTTTTATTTTTTTAAAAAGAATTATCCAAGTTTTTATGATAGAAGGGCAGTCAAATAATCACACTCTCACACAATCACAAAACGTCCTGGATTTGATATTTTGATTCCTCACATTCAACAACCAACCTCTCTACAATAACAGATTTTTATTGTAGATAGGTTTTAGCTGAGACTTGGTTGGTAAATAAAGTTTAAACTAGTAGGTATTTAAAAAATAACATAATTTCTTATTAAATGAAAACTTATTATATACCTAATTGAAAGTTCTTGGAACAAAATAATGAATTATAAATTAACAAAAAATAAACATTATCAAAAACGAAACAAATCACTCATTGTCAACATTATCACTAGAAATAATCATAGAATTATTGTCATTAAATGCTACCAAATTTTCGTAATACTTATGATAAGCTGGTGGAATTATACTGCAACATAAATCTATGTTTTTTTTTGGACGGATGTGTTGGTAACAACTGATTGTATAACAATTTTATGGGTATTTCCGTAGATCTATCAGCCATTTGTCTTCTTATTCTTATATAAAGTGTAGAAATATTAATGTGGTTTTCGAAAGCATCTACATATAGATCCAATATGTAGAACAAAATTATGATTCATGTTTACTGACTCGAACTTGTTTGATTTTAGACCAAGGCACTTTTTGCCCCTACGATATTTTAGTCCAGTTAAAACAATAACTTACTTGCATCTTTTTGATGTCAAAAATCATGTTTTGAGATACATCTATAACATTATAAAGAACTCCTTTTACTTTAGCCCGTCAGATTTAACTTCACTAAGACGGTGAATAAATATTCCTATGTCTTGAAGCTTTTTCAATTGTGGTATGTATGAAATCACTCTTATTTTGCGTATGTCCTTTTTCAAGGAATTTATGTTTAATATTAATACTAAGCTCTTTAGCTACGTAAAGGTATATAAAAAATATTATCCTATTTCTATTTTGACCCGTACCATTAACTAACCAAAATCTAAAGTCATTACAGCCTTCTTTAGTCATAAGCTTAAAATAATTAGGGGCTATGTTTATAAAAACGACAGAAATTCTGACTTCTACTACACTTAGTATGATATTTGGAGGCCATGTTTCACGAAGTTACGTATACTACTACGTGTGCATCAAAGGCAGCGCACATATTATACAAGCGGAGCGACAAGCGAAGCGGACAATACAATATTACATTAAGTAGGTTCCGAGTTGTTCTATGTTGCCGGAACCAGTAGTTTTCAGCCTGACCTATCAAAACTGTAGGTCCTTGAACCTGAGTCAAAGAACATATGAAAACGAACGACACCTGATGTTGTTTCACATCAATTCAATGAATTTAAAGATTAAATTCTTGGTGTATTTAAAGAATTGGGAAGTTTCAAACCGAAGAAATCAACAACAACTGACAAGACATATCTACTATAAAAGAACAGTTGCATGGCATTAAAACTACAACAGAGACACTGATTGCTTGAAAAATCGAAACGCTAACGATTGCTGTAAACAGTAACGAGGATTACAAATACACAAAATAAAAAAGTTATTATCACAGTGCGACATCATTACGTATGACGTCGAAGTGTACAAGTCACTGATTGGCCGGTGAAGTAAACAAAGATCCGGGATCTCCCTCGTACAAGTCTCGAACAACCGTTTGCTCTTTATACGTTTAAAATTTTGCCACATAGGCACATTTACTGCAGCAAAAAAAAAACAATTTTGCAATTGTCAAATTATTATAGACACCAAGAAACCGTCTAGAAAGAACCGTAATTATAAAACCGAATAAACCTATTATTATTAAATTACACACACACACCATATACATACAATTACACTTATCAATCAATGATTACTCAATGATGACGCCCCGGTGGCGCTGCGGTGCGGAGGTGGCGAGCGCGGTGGCGGGCTTTAGGCAGCTCGAATACACAGTGCAGCGGTGCGCGACGACGACGGTGACGGCCTTGTGTACAGGATCCCTCATTTCTATATGTAATAGCTACTGACCTATAAAGTACCGACTAGTACGCTGGACTGGCTACCAGATACTAAGTGACAGCAATTTCAAATGCTTAATAGAAGTACCGTCCTGTGAACTTTTTTCACACTTATGACAAAGGGCCGTTGTTGTGACCTTACTCGTCCAGCGGACAGGTTATCGTCGACAATAACAAGACTTCCATTACATTCTAACATATGGACAGATCTTTGTTACAAAACTATAGACATCCATTTGATTTTGATGAGTTACTGTCCATATGTCAGAATCTAATCGAAGTCTTGTTATTGTCGACGATAATCTGTCCAGAGTACCTATGTGCAAGTAAGGTCTGTCAAGCCCAAAGTTTTAGAAGTGCGTTAGCAGCGCGCATGCACAGGGTTGTGAAATGTAATTTATATAATATTGCCAATGAATACTGCAACATCTATCCAATAACTGGAGAGCAATGGAAGAAAAAAGTTACCATATGGCTCTTGTACAAATCAATCTTAGATTCCAAGATTTTAGAATCCAAGATACAGAAAATTTGATTAAACTAAGTTTACTATAATACAAATGCAAATATGTACATATATAAGGTCGGGGCAAAAGTATTTTCGTATTTTATATACAAAGAAAAAAAAATGGTATATTTTTTATTTATTTATAATATGTACGTGCCTTTTTGATCGATGACTTGTTGCCATCTGGTGGGAAGTGCCATGATCCCATTGCTGTAAAAAAATTGAGATTTTTGATCCAAAAAAATCTAACAGGAAGCTTTCAGTGTTTTTTTTTGAGGTTAACTTTATGCTTCCTATAAAGTTTTGAAGTGACCGAAACAGTAAGATAAGGTCAGGCCTATACGTAGTATGCAACAACACATCCCAGCCAAGGTCTCTCATTTTTTTCTGAGTGAGAGAGAGAGTGGTCATGATGGAACACCACGCTCTTCCTGTTCTCCAGCTTTTTCTCAATTACTTCTTTTAACCGTATCAGTTGCTGACAGTAGAGATCAGAATCGATAGTTTTACCCTGCAGCAAAATCTCATAGTGGACGATTCCTTTTCAACCCTACCATATAACACAGCATCACTTTGTTACTAGTCAGGCCGGGCTTTGCCGCGGTTTGTCCATGCTTCGACCACGATCTTTTTCGGATATTCTTATCGTAAGTAACCCATTATTCAGCACCCATAATCAACCGTTTAAGAAATGGGTCGGAATTGTTACATTTCAACAAAGAATCGCAAATGAAAACACGTTAGATTAAGTTTCTCTCAGTGAGATCATGTGGTACCCAATTTTTGTACCCAGACTTTTGTAAATGACGGAAAACTGTTTTGTGATCAACATCCAGTCCTTCAGCAATATCGTAATTACTAATATGTCGATCTTGCTCTACCTTTTTAAAGATGGCACGGATTTCATCCGTGACAGGGCGCCCAGAGAGAGTCTCATCCTTTACACTAAAATTTCCAGACTTGAACCACATTTGTGCTACTCGTATTGATACCGAATTAGGTCCGTAAGCCGCACAAACCTTATACGCGGCGTTAGTCGCATTTTTACCTTTTTTGTAATAAAACTTTAAAATTTACCGAATTTCTTCGTCACATACATTCATTTTGCTTGCTTGAAAATCAATTTAATGGTATTTAAACCAGCCAGTTACATTCAGTACAACCAAAGAGGTTTGATTACTAACAATACATTCAAAATACGAAAATACTGTTGCCCCTACCTATTATAAAAATAATAAGATATATGATTATAATATTAATATGTATATATTGGTCATCCTTACCATAAGCAATTCAAATACGATACAATACACTCTCACATTAATTAACTACAAGTTATATCTTACTTGTACTATTTATTCTGTGCTTTGGATACCAGTGGTCAACAAAATTATATTGTACATCTTAAGATTATTATATCTCACCAGCTGACCCGCGCAACTTCGTATACGTAAATTTTTGTTTTTACCCAACTGTAAAGAAGGGTTATGTTTTTCGCGCGTATCTTGTATGTATGTATGTATGTAATATTCTTTATTACCTGATATCTCACAATCCACTGAACGGATTTATACAATTAAGACGTCGTTAGATTCGGCTTGATTGCCCAAGTGTTCTTAGATATGTGACGTTTGAAAATAAAACAAACATGGCGGCTGTGAGATGTCAAAATAAAGAGCTGCAATATGGGTATCAAATTAAAGACCTCATCTTAAGCATTTCAAAAAGGTATAACATGATTATGACTGTAATTCTAAAAACGTTAGTAAGCAACCATTCTTTTTTCAATTTTCAATTCTTGACAATAGCTGTGATAAAAGTTAGTTGTTACATCAGTTACACCATACAACTACTAAAAAGTATTAAATAAAAAAATAAAAAAACCCGCCTGCACAAAAAAGATGGAAACAAGATCCTCTACATAATTATATAACTTCATGCAGTCGCAGGCAATAAATAATCTCGATGAACTTAGAAAAGTGCCTCCGACTCCATGAAATTATAAAATTATGTAGGGGATTGTTTCCACCTTTTTTGTGCAGGCGGATTTTTTTATTTTTATAATTATTTTTTTTATTACACCAATTTTTATTGCTGCTTCGCTCCTATTGGTCGTTGCGTAATGTTATATAACCAATAGCCTTCCTCGATAAACAGCATAAGACCTTTTCAATTCATACCATACTTCCTGAGATTATCACCTTCAAACAAACCAACTCTTCAGTTTTATAATATTAGTATAGATATGTTATTCCTTTGAAAGATACATAATCTTTTTGATATAGTAAAACTATTATTATTATTATTATCCCCCACCACCCAAACCCCCTAGAATAAAAAAAAAATAACTTTCTTAGCGGATGTCTACGTCAAAATAACTATCAGCGTACCAAATTTTAGCGCAACCCATTCAGTGGTTTGGTTGAAAACACCTCAGAAAATTTGAAAGTTGTAGGAAACAATGTTCTGTGGAAAACACGATTCAAACTTAGAACTGTGTTTTGATAGACCAGTCAGTAATGGTTGAGAAGTATAATTGGGTGTATTCTGTGCAACTTCACACTTGTATCATACCATTTGAAGTATTTGGTTGGGGATTTTCTCGATTATATTTATCAAACAGTTAAGAAAATAAATCTATAATCTACCACTTTAAAATATTTATAAATTTGAAGAGGCCCTAGAAAAACTGTAAAGATGAAAAGAAACACAAATTCATTGATGATGTATTCTTTTATATTAAATAATCTTGTATTTAATAGAAATGAATGTGATTGCGGCAATGTTTTTGATGAACATTTTGATCGTTATTTTATAAGACACTTAAATTAGAGTTCACTACGATATTTTTTAATTTCAAGGATGCTTATAGGCTAACAGCATATATTTAATGACATAATTATAATAACAAATTGCTAATAAAAAGCCCTTACAGATAGGTAAAAAACTTAATAGAGAAAAAAAAAACATTTAACATATTCCAAATTACACACATTGTTTGGGATACACCCAAACATGCATAATAATATTAACAGTTCAACTATAAAGTAGCACTCCTTTTCAATTAGTTCTGTAAGTATTATAATTGTGCTTTTGCCCGAGAAACATTGATTTTGCCCGAGATCGCTTTGTCATTGGAAACATTTAACCATGAATGTCACTTCATCCAGACCTTCGATCTAAACGTTATCAAAATCATCACGCTGTTACTCAGCAACTAAATTACTTACACAATAGAAAATTACACAGAAGATCAAATGTCTTCACCGACATGCATATACCTATATATACAAATAACATAGTATGAAAATTAGAAAGAAAGGAAATCTACACATTTTTAAGTACAAAATATATACTCGTACGTTCCCAATGTAATAAAAAATCTTTAATCTTTGATTATTAACTTAAAGTGCCGCGTCACACAGAAAAATTTCAGATAATAAAGTAATGCTATATTTTTTTGGAATTCAATCATAACTAAAACTACATGAATTGTGTGAAGTACATAAAGTAAATTGTTAATAATTAAAAAAATCATTTGTTATGCATTCAATAATAGTTATTAAGCATTCCATTTTAATTATACCTACCTAAGAACGTTTTAATAAAGAGTACGTGTTACCAATCTATTTTAAATTTCATCTTCCTCTTACAGATCACCTCAGGTGTGGTTGGGCTAATAGGGGCGGTTGTGGTCTCAATGGTCGTCTCAGTGGCGGTCTCAGTCGTCGTAGTTTCAAGTTCATATAGTTCACAGTCACTTTCTGGTTTACCTGGTGGTAGGTACCGGAACGAGTCGATAAGGACTATTGAGGCCTCTGCTGACATACCCATGAAAGAAATCTAAAACAAAATGGTTTAATGTAATAATTGACAACTTATTTACGACAAACTTGTTGTCATCGCTCATTCTGGATCTATCCGGAATAAGCAACGATATCAAGTTTATCGGAACGATGACATGGTAAATCAATCAGTCTGACACTATATTTATTTTGGGAAAATGTTTCATTTGATCAAAAGCCACGAGAAACCATGTGGGCTCTGTGGAAACGGCATCGGTTTACTGGCCTTAGCTTGCGGGTTTTAAAACCAAGTAGGTAACAGATATATGTCCTTAATAAAAAAAAATTGGTTGCACTCCGGGAGTGCCGGCAGAAGTGAAAACTTCAACTTAATGTTCAAAATTTCACTTTTGCCAGCACTTCCGGAGTGCAACCCGTTTTTTTTAAAATACGTTAAATACAATATTCATCTATTGCGCTATCGTACACAGACATGACAATCTAAAAAATGACAATGACAACGATATGACAATTAAAAAGTCTCAAAAAAAAATCATACTGATGAAATTTGAATAATATTTTTTGATCTTACTGATATAATGATAAAAAAATATGATATAATAAATCACAAATCAAAAAAACAAAATAAGAAATTAAAATGAAAAAGGGAAAAAAATAATCGGTACTCGGACTCGAACTGGTTTCTGGACCGTCCTATTTCCCACCTAAGCTACAATAACATTGTTGATGATGGCGAAATTTACCTTCGTATATATTCTAATTATGTTGTTTACCCATCCCAAAAAAGTGCACAAAGCCGTGCAAAAAAGTTCACTTCAAAAAAAAAGAAATTACATGTGATTAGTAAACACATTTCACACAAATCAACGAATTAATAATTATTTTGTTATTTAGAAAGGAGCTGTGGCGAGCATAAGGATTCCTCCATGTGAGTAGTGGCAAGCTTGTTCATAGCAATAGTTTTAGTGTGACAGCTATTTGCTTATATGAAATTTTCAGGCGTTCGTAGAATTTTACTGGTTCTTACAATTCGAGTTCGCTTGAAAATGTTGGCTAAAACATTTTAATGATCAAAAGGAAGGTTCCAAGAGGTCATTCAAGAAGTTTCACCGAGTATCATTTTAAGACGTGAATAAGGAAGAACATTTCTTAATAAATATGTGTGTCGAAACGCTACTACTGTATCAACAGATATTTTTTCAATACCATGCATGGCAAGAATAAAGGAGATGTGTTGTCATAAACCACCGGCGGAACTAATAAATACAAGATTAAAATAAGTTTTTAAATAACTATATCAATTATTTATGATATCGTCGCACATACACAGTAGACAAGATTAGATATTTTACTTACAAATTTACCTTACTAATTGCCATGGATCTGTTTAGAAGAATAATTCTCATTAAAAAAATAGGCAAGCCTTAGAATATAAAGAGAGTTTTTTTCTGGATAGGTTTTGACTTTAATAAGCCATTTTAACCAACGTTTTAATTTGGGAGTTAAAAACTATAACTGCCAAATGGATATACAATCTTTGTTTTTAGAGTTTCGTAGCCAAAATGACAAAATAGTTTAGGCATGTTCATCTGTTTGTCTGCCTGTCCGTCCGTCCGTATGTCACAGACATTTTACTTAAAAGTAAACTTTGTATATGGATGAAATTTGTAGCTAGCTGAAATTTGTTCCTGTCGAATCCTTCTGTCCACTTCTTCCTCGAAGTTTTTTCTAACACTACCTTGGGCAAGTCAACCGTCTGGTTGACTTGCCCAAGGTAGATATATTTTTGGACAACTTCGAGTATCGACCCTTTAATAAATTGGTCTCAGCATGACGTGCTAATTTAATATGACTTTTGTTTTTTCCAAATTCATGCCTAAAGTTACGTTAGCACTCTCAGACACTTCTGATGACTTAAATGAAGAATCAAGCGAACTGTTGATTGACTCACCATGTCATCGATCAAACTATCTCCTAAACGCTGTAGAGAATCAAGAAATTATAAATCTAAAATTGAGTTAGCAGAGAGTTGGAAAATTCACACACAGACATAGAGAATTTAGTAATTGAATCTCGTGCGGAATGAAAATATTACGAATGTCTTAAGTCCTACTCCAAGAAAGCAGAGACTTTAATGGATCCTATGGACCTACTTCAAGAAGACTTTGATGGATCTCATACGCTCTAAAAGACTTGAAAATTTAACAAAATCTGCACTTGTGACATAACTTGAAAAGAATAACGACAAAAGAGACTATGAAACTCAATGTAACACGGAAATATATGTGGGCAAAAATCAAACAAAACAGACATAAAGTTGGGGGATTATGCGAAGAAAAAAACAATCCCAATATTATTTTACAAAACATCCGTGTTGAGATCCCAATAGATGCTACTCAAAAATTGAAACTAAACAATCACCAAAAACGTTATAATTTTTGGAAATCAAGTGGCTTATGGAATCAGGCAAACGCATCTAGATCTACCAAGACATCATCATTATGTAACGTGTTATATGAAACCGAATGCACAAATTGACAAAATATTGAAGTCATGTAGGTACCAATGTATGTGGAGAATTTAGCTGATCTGATTTTGTAATAACTTTAATAGGTTCAGATGACACAAACTTATAAAAACTTCAATCATTTCTATATCTGGGGGCACGGCAGTACCCCCGCCAAGTCGAACAAGAAAGCGGCACGAACGTACCATCCTTTTCTCAAAGCAGTTGAGGTCACTTTCGACCCCCTATAACTTCGTTCTGGATAAAACTAGAAGCCTGAATTTTCAGTAATCAATTAGGCATTGTTTAGACACGGTATTTTTCAAATTTTATTCATTAATTTGAACCAGTAGTTTAAGAGTTATGACTAGTCAAAGTTTCTTAATTTTGTCATTCACTGATTGACTGACCGATCTTCAAAACTCTATGGCACTTCTAGTAGACATAGAAGCTTCAAATTTAGAATACAAATAATGTTTAGTGTATAAATCAAGAAAAAAGTTAAATATGTTGCAATTTCGGCTAAGTTTTCTAGATATATCAACTGTATAAAAAACTTTGTAATTCTTTAAAAATTTTATAGGATTACAAAGTTACATTTGCAGTGTTAGAATTAGTGTTTAGTGTACCTGTATATGTACAATATAATAATAGATTCAGATAGGTACTGTGGCAGGTGGTTCGAGGATTCGATCACCTCGAATGGAACCTCATTGATATAATTGAACTACGTCCTTTGACGTTTTGTGAATTTGAATATACACAGCTTAAAAGGGAAATACTAGTTTCATTCAAGGAATTTGGTCCCGGCACTACGCACCCCTACCAGCAGAGCTGTTGACAACGTTACCCGCAGAGCTGTTGACGACGTTACCAGCAGAGCTATTGCCGTTGGTACAAGTTGTTACAGTACCTAGATATAATTATGTTTTAAAGGTAACTTGTTAAATGTTCAACGGAGTGAAACAGCAAGAACGGGACATTTCTTATGAAGTTGTACCAAAATGCCGCAAAGTAAAGATAGTAGACTAAATTGTCCGAAATTGCCATGAAAGAAAGAAAACTAAGAGGAAGACTACCTACAAAAATAAGAATAGCTCATAAGACAGAAAGTGGGCTTTCAAAAATCCATTGTTGGTATTAAAGAAGTAGAAGGTACAGGAAACGAAAAAAAGTAAGAATATTTACAAATGAAACGAGATACTATCAAAAACAAAACTTGTAAAAAACGCCAAATCTCGCAACACGGTTCATCTACAGTAAAAAGTTGTGAGATGAATGTACCAAATCAGTTATTTTATTTAGTCCCTACATAAGGGGCCTTCTGTTTAAGTTATTACTTAATTAGATAACCTAACAATATCTTATTGTGACCAGATTAAATATTAAAAATCTTTTATATTTTAAATAAAACAGATTGACTAGGCAATCGCATGAAAACACAATGTATCTCACAAGTAATACATATTATTTATTACTTAATTAAATAATATTGTTTAGTGCGATTGCCAAGTTTAGATTTAGATTTGCAAGTCACTCAATGTGGCTTTTATTATGTTTTTGAAACAATTCAAATTGTTCTACGATTAATGTTTTCGAATGATACGAATTAAATTAAAAAACAATAAAAATAAACACTGGATAACAAAAGATATAGTGATTTCGTGTAAAACAAAAGAACAAACAAAGACCAAAAAAAAGGGATATTATAGACATCGAAAGGCTAATATTAACTCAAATAAAGGAAGCTATTATAATAGTATTATAATAGTCAAGGAATTTGGACGCTGATTAGAAAACTAATTTAACCATAGAAAACTAAGCAAGCACATGCCCTCAAAAGATAGCAAACTATTTCAATAAATTATATGTATATCAAATATATGATCCAACTTTTGATCGTGGTTGATATTACAAACCAAAAGCCTTAAGTGTATAGTAAAACTCTATATTCATGGAACTCGTTAGTAAAAGGGAAATAAGTAGACACATACAACAATTAAAAAATAAGAAAAGTGCAGGGAATGACGTAATCACAACTCAAACTGTTAAAATCTGTGCAATATCAATAGCGAAACCAAATGACACACATTATGAATACAACGCTAACTACTGGTATATTTCCAAATAAAATAAAAGAAGCGATAGTAAAACCATACTTGATTCAATCCTTTTTAGGCAGGCGGGTTGATTTTTAAATATTTTTTTTTAATTTAACACTTTTTAGTGCTTAGTTTATAACTAAGCACTAAAAAGTGTACGTATTAACCGTAACTACCAAAAAAATAGTGAAAATAGTTGGGAACAAACTTTAAATCGCTTTATATCCTAAATGGTTATTTTAAGTGAATAATTAATAATTTCTCTACCACTATATGGCGTCTGTCTCTTGCCATTTTGAATTTCGATTGCTGTCAGGTCTTTAGTGACGATCGCAAAATTAATGCGAATAGATTGACGTCTGAATCATCAAAATTGGTCCACGCCTTTGGTCATACACGTCAAACACATATATACATACACGTCAAACACATTACCCTCCGCAGTCCGGTAATAAAAAAGGGTAAGCGAGGAAGAAATCGATAACTGTGTGTGTTCTCAAAATTATTCGAGAAGGTCATACATGAACGAATGTTATAATCGCCTATCTCGAAAAGTTCTATTTGTTAAATGTAAGTAGATAGACTATCCGAAAAAGAATGTGAGCAATTCAGTTTCACAAGGACGTATATTAGGCCCTTTATTATTAGCTCCCAGACTTAACCTCGGATCATATGTGCGTATTATTCGCTAACGATGCTTAAAGATGCATGGTCAGCGAATAATACGCAATTTGTAATTTTGTTTTTTGTAAAATATTGGTGTAAGGACATCAAATTTGCGTTTACAAAAACGGTCCTGATTCCTAATAAATAGCCAACTTAATAAAAAAATAAAATAAAAATAAAACACAATATATACAGTTTCGTCCTTTTCAAGCTACACAAAAAAAGATGGAAATAAATTATGATCAGACTTTAGGGGAAGAACACTCATCAAAATTCTTAGGAATAAGCAAATTCTTAATAATAATTCTAAGCCTAAGAATTTTGCTGAGTGTTCTTCCCCTAAAGTGTGTAGACTGTCATTTGAATTGGAAGTCATATATTGAGACAATAATTAATAAAATAAAATCTTATTGCTATACGTTACAGAAATTAATAAACACAATAGATATTAAAGAAACCCAATCTGCTTATTTCGCATATTGGGGTAATTATGTTGTTAGTCTATCTACTTTTATTTTACACTAGCTATCCCGCGCAACTTCATCTGCGTAAATTTTTCCCGTTTTTGCAACATTTCTCATTGCTGCTCCACTGTTTTTGGTTGCAGCGATGTTATATAGCCTATAGTCTACCTCGATACATGGGCTATCCAACAGTGTAAGATTTTTTCAATTTGGCTCAGTACCAGAGATCACCGCCTTCAAACCAACAAACAAACTCTTCAGCTTTATAATATTAGTATAGATAACGTTATCATGACATACGAAACGACGAGTCATGTCACCCGGTCTTTAAAGAATATAAATACATGACAATGACAGGATTATTTAATTTTCAATTAGCTACGTTCGTCAGGGAATATAGGACATGTTTTTTAGAAAAAAAAATAGCTTAGAGTATAATCGCAGATTACGTAACAAAAATAATTTAATGTTACCCCATGCTAAAACAAAGTTATTTATAAGAAACACATCTGTACGTGAGGTGATCACCGAGGCTAAGTCTCGTAGGTTTAGCCATCCGTGATGCATACAGCTGTTCATAAAACCCCTCGATTTTCTCGAGTATCTCGAACCTTGAGGCGATGGTTTTGCCATCCGCTGTGTTTAGTTTTGTCAGACAGGGTCTGCCTAGCTGCTGTACGAAAACGTTGGTGCCACTTTAGCTATTAAACCTTGATACCTACCTAACCTGCTTGATAAATACTTTTAACTAAAACTATTTTCAACGTGATCGGTCGTCTTTGTTAGGTAGTTTTTGGCGAAAAACTGTGCTTCGCAACAAAAGGACGTAAGTGCCATAATTATACGCTCTTTTGCGTGTGCACTTTTTCATATGGTGTACATTTCTTTGTTTTATCAGCTGCTAAACTGAGCATGGTGCGACATGCACGCCCAGTTTTTTATTATTAGAAAACTAGTGATTTGAGATTTTTATCAAACTTTAAAAAATAACTCTGATTTCTTAAAACCATAATAAAAATGAAACCTGTCTGTCGATTTTGTCAATCTTGAAGTTATTTTAGTAATTTGACATTATTTTTGTTTTCAATGTTTATTTTTGTTGTTGTAAAGTCAATCGATTAAAGTACAAATAAGGCAATAATAAAATGACTCAATGATAAAGTTTATGATAAACATCACCCTTTGTCCTAATTATGATTTCATATCTATTATTATTTTAAGCTGTTCAGGCAAAATCTTATCCCTTATCAATATTGTCTCGACAAGTCAACATACTTACAACACAAAGATATTGTATTTTATTTTGTAGTTGAAATACTCGCTACCGGAATTACGCCCGAATGGAGATTAAATATAAGGAGTATTATATTATGTCTGTGTATAAAAAGTGTCCATCGTAATACGTTAAATAAGTATGGCGCTTTCTCTATTCTCAAATCGTTACATTTTAAAGACGTCTACATCTGCTCCATTAATTGCATACCTTTCAATATACGCTTATGCCAGTTTAGAAGATTTTTGATAACCAAATGCTTGTGGCAAGACTTAGAGTACTGTCAAATGCATTTTCTGCAAATAACAATAATGGTCTCCGCTTCACAACTTCAGTCCCAGGACAACATCAGAGACTAACCAACCAAGCAGAAGATTATAGCTATATTATCTCTGCGTAGTTGCCCCTCTCATGTCATTTCCACCAGTTCATACCTGCTTACACATTGTGCACTAGCACAGTGTATGCTCAGACATGATACAATGGGACGGAATGCCGACACGATGAGAGAGATTAGGTTCAGAACCGTCGGCTTTACGTGCTCTCCTAGACAAGGGTGGGGCATTTTCGCAGAACTAACAAATCCATACGCCTCGATCTGTTTCGTCTCCTTGGAGTGAAGGACTCCTCTATCAAGTCATTTTTCAAAGCGCAAAAAGAGCTGGACCAAAGTACCAAAGGATTCCTGACGTGACAGTAGGTTCATTCAAGACCCAGAATATTATGAAAATAATACTTACATAGCCATCGTGTGGAGTAGTGCCGCCTATGGTCAGCTTTAAGGTTTGCCACCCTCTAACATATCCTGCTCCCAGTGGGGTCAGCGCTACCATCCCCGTAACAAGATCAGTCATATCAGACACTGACTCGTGTGCCAACACTAGTATTTGATCCGTGGTAGCTATTGCATCCATGAAGACATTCACTTTAACAGTACCCTGGGGTTCCACCCGAAATGTGGGAGATGACATACAAGTCAATGTAGTCTCTGGATATACGTACTCTGTACTAAGTTCGTGAGGTGGCGTCAGTTTCGTATCAAAGTACCGTCTTGTCTTCCACATGACTGTTGGGATTTCAGTACAGATGTCGGAATTTTTTGAAAATGATACGTTGAAGGTCTCTGGTTCGAAGGTTTCTTTTATGCATATTGAAGCATGCGACACTACACACACACTTAATAACAAAACTAAAATGTTTTGAACCATTTCTTCTTGCGACGTCTTGACGTATGTTATTCTGTAAACAGACAATACTTCTGTAATTTACAAATGCTTATTTGTTGTCTTATCGAGGATTAGATATTGTAACACGGTATGCGAGATTAAAACTAATACTTTTATAAATGAGACTTCATTATTATATTTTAAGAATGTATGGAAAATATAAATTAACTTCTCCAAACGTATTAAAAATGTCACTACTTGGAAGTATTATTTAAATATAAGAACAATTGTTACCAAATATGGAAGGAATATTATAATAAAAAGTCGCAAGAAAAAGGTATTTGGTACAAAACCATGCAAAGTTAACCTCTTTGTATCCCCTGGTTTGCCAGTGTGAGAATAAGTAAAAAAAAAAATTGCTCATAGGTTAAGAAAAGGACACATGCCACTCAACAAATTTGGTTTCTTAATGAAAAAAGTGAATAGTCTAAATTGTGAACACTGCGAGATAATAGATGATGTTGCACCACTTGTTAATGGAATGTGTCCAAAACAGTAGTGAAAGAGATACTTTGGTGAGTGAGCTAAACATTAATAGCTTAGATTTGGGAGTATATATAGAGTATATATTTGTTATAACATCTACCTATAAGTTTGTGTGTGGCTCACTAACTAAAAGAGTGTGTTTTTAATAATAATGATTAGGTAAAAGTTTATGTTTAGTTTTAGTTTTTTTTTTTTGTAATTGGTACGATGGGACTGACATGGTCATATTATGCCTAAAAGCCCCTAAATAAATAAAGATTTAAAAAAAAAACCTATTAAAAGAAAAGGGTTAGGTTCATATGTTAATAAAAGGTCTGTATACGCAAAATGCCTGGATTGAAATAAAAAATGAAGTCTTAAATATGTGGACGTCACCTACACTGGGTTGTAAAAATGTAATTTATGTCAACGTAGTTAACTATTTAGACATCTAAATAGTTAAAAACGTTACATACCTGTGTGGGAGAAAACGACTTAAATAAAACTCGAACCCACGATATAGGAATAATAATTATGTACCTATTATCAAATACGTCAATCCATTTGGAGCTACAATTTCACAGACATATACAGAGATGTTAACTTTACACACTCTTTAATCATTTTGCGTCAATGGTTAAGAAATAGTCAAAATCAGAAAAAGTAATGAAGACTTACCTATCCGTTAAATTGTTAAAAAATATTTAGTGTTGTAAATGTTTTTAGTACAATCACTAATTACGTTGCTTCTTAACACGTTATTACATTCGCACTAACAGAAGAAGTAATTATGTGGCTGCAATTCACAAAAAAATATTCAATCCAATAAACTGTCAAAATGATAATAATCAATGAATCAGATTGTGGTCATTTTACATTCTAAATAATTTAATTTTATTAACATGATAACATGATACTTCAAGTGATTTGTAATCGTTGTTATCATTTCTAGAAATCTTTTTTTCTCTAATTAGCATTTGTAATTTCATTATTACAGATATTATCATCTTTTAGTTGCACTTTAATCTTATATATTGTGATATCATTTTACAGACTATAAGTCGACATATTATAAAATAAATTTTAATAGGAAGAAAAGTGACAAATGACGCAAAAGTTCCAAATAAATCTAAAAGCGATTGTATATTTCGCACGCGTGCTTTTTCGTACGACGATTTCATAAAAAACCTTATCCTGATAAGTGGAAACACAAAAATATTGCCAAATGGGTGCTGCCGTTCTGAAGTGATATGCTTACATTGAGCAATCTCAAACTTAAATGTCTTTATTTCGTAAAACCAAATAAATGATTATTTGAAAATATCTAATTAATACATAATAACATAAAGGGCGTTTGTTTTATCTATAAAATCTATATATATATAAAATAATCCCTATTCCTTTGATCAGAGATAACTAAATAATGACTTTACCGAATTAATTCATTCTTTTTTTTTTAGTTTTCTAATACTCTGTGTAGTGTAAGGTTCTTACGTAAAAAAAATTAAGAAAATAACGAAAAAAAATAATGAGGCGGTACGAAGTTCGCTGAGACAGCCAGTATTTATATTAAATTACAATTGTATTTATATTTATATTACAAATAATACGTAGTAAATACATTTGTTTTTAGGCAAATTGTAATTAACAGATGCATTTGAAAATACGTGATTTTTAAGTTGAAATTGGTTAAGATACAACTTATAACGGTTCACTAGGACACAGAATAAATAATAGACTAGGGCCACTCGTATAAAAATACTGGTTAGCGTATCTAGAATTATCTATACTAACTAGCTGACCCGCGTAACTTCGTCTGCGTAAATTTTTTCTTACTTTTTTTTACAACATTTTTCATTGCTGCTCCGCTCCTATTGGTCGTAGCGTGATGTTATAACCTATAGCCTTTCTCGATAAATAGGCTATCCAACAATAAAATATTTTTTCAATGCGGCCCAGTAGTTCCTGAGATTATCGCGTTCAAACAAACAAACAAACTCTTAGGGGTATGAAAAATAGATGTTGGCCGATTCTCATAGATACCGGATAAGCACAAAAAATTTCATCAAAATCGGTCAAGCCGTTTCGGAGGAGTATGGCAACGAAAACTGTGACACGAAAATTTTATATATTAGATATATCAAACTAGTCGGGCCACAAATACTGTTACACAGAAACTTTTCTTATTTTAACGTTTTAATTACTTCGAATTTAGAACGCGTTTAATATTTTTAAAAGTTCTTTCGATTTCGCGCCATTTCCTATATTTTTTCGTGTTCATCAAATTACAATATTGATTGGGGTGTTAAAGCAAATAGGATTGCGGTGATCACCTTGCACAAACTGGGTAAGGAGCCGTCGGTCATATTCCAGACCCTTCAAAAGCTTGGTATTAGCCGTATGTTCGCATATCGTACTATCAAGAGATACAACAACATTTCCTCTGTCGAAGAGCATAAAAGATCGGGGCGGCCGCGTGCTGTTAGACTACAAGGGCTGTTAATGCTGTTAAAGCCAGAATTCGTCGAAATCCCATTAGGAAGCAAAAAAAAGCAAAAAGCTTGGACTCTGTCGCGTATTATAAAACAAGACCTGAAGCTCAGTGCTTATCATCAATATACAGGACATGCCCTAAATCAATTTTTACAAATAATGAGAGTGGATCGATCAAAACGCCTTCTGTCGCGATACGCAGGTGAAGGGCACAGAAATATCCTCTTTACCGATGAAATATTTTTTACGATTGTAGAGCACTACAATAAGCAAAATGATTAAGTGTGCGCTCCCAGTTCTAAATAAGCTGCTCAAGTGGTCAGATGGGTACAGCGTGGTCTTCATCCTGCATTTTTGTAAAAAAAGAGTGAAAACTTAAGTGTTTCAAGAGACAGTCTTTGATCATGTTGTGAAATCGCTCAGCAATATACTTTTTAAAAATGTACCGTGGACTTTTCAGCAGAACTCTGCACCTGGCCACAAGGCACGCACTACCAAAGCCTGGCTTGAAACCAACGTTCAGGACTTTATAAGAGCTAAAGACTGGCTCAGTGCTTATCATCAATATACAGGACATGCCCTAAATCAATTTTTACAAATAATGAGAGTGGATCGATCAAAACGCCTTCTGTCGCGATACGCAGGTGAAGGGCACAGAAATATCCTCTTTACCGATGAAATATTTTTTACGATTGTAGAGCACTACAATAAGCAAAATGATTAAGTGTGCGCTCCCAGTTCTAAATAAGCTGCTCAAGTGGTCAGATGGGTACAGCGTGGTCTTCATCCTGCATTTTTGTAAAAAAAGAGTGAAAACTTAAGTGTTTCAAGAGACAGTCTTTGATCATGTTGTGAAATCGCTCAGCAATATACTTTTTAAAAATGTACCGTGGACTTTTCATCAGAACTCTGCACCTGGCCACAAGGCACGACCTACCAAAGCCTGGCTTGAAACCAACGTTCAGGACTTTATAAGAGCTAAAGACTGGCCCTCATCTAGCCCAGACCTCAACCCTTTAGACTACAGACTATGGTCAGTTTTAGAGGACACGGCTTGCTCTAAACGACACGGCGATATTGAGTCTCTTAAAAAATCTCGGGAGCAAGCAGTGGCGAAATTTCGAAACAGCTTGCATAATCCAAGATTCGAGGCCGGACAGATTAAAGGTCTGTATAAAAGCCAACGGTGGCCATTTTGAACAGAATATTGTTTTTATTTTTTGCCGAGACTTTTATAAATATATAGGTACTTATAAGTTTTAGTAATATTACATTACTTTATTTAAAAAATGCATTTTCATTTGTAACACAACTTATGGCCGGACTAGGTATACTAGTATATAAATCTGAAAAGTTTGTTAGTTTCAACGCGATAATCTCAGGAAGTACAGGTTCGAATTGATTTTTTTTTGTGAAATAAATGATAAATGAGCTAGCCAAGCTCATTTATGTCTCAGTCTAGGCTATATAACATCACGCTATGGCCAACAGGAGTGGAGCATCAATGAAAAATGTTGCAAAAACGGGGAAAATTTAATTTTTTTATTTACTTTATGCACAAAAATAATGTACAAAGGCGGACTTAATGCTAAAAGCATTCTCTACCAGCCAACCAAAATTGACGTCGACGAAATTGCACGGGTCAGCTGGTCTAATATATTTCTAAAGTTTCTTATTGAGACATGAAGCGATAACATTCGATTTAAAAAAAAGTAGCCACATTACTCTAGAATGAATTGTGAAGAGAATACATAGTTTTTTAACAAACTTCAAAAAAGTGTTATGTATTCTATACGTGGATATGTTATATTATTGGAATGGCGTAATTTTAACTTAACGATGATCTATTAGGCCTCTAAACAATACTGTATAGTTACTTACGTAGACAACATCGTCAAGACGACGACGATGAACTACGAAACACTAAATTCGCGTTTAATTTTGACTTGGGTGCAATGAAAAAATAATAACTCAAATGCTTTCATTTGGCATAGGTTTTAACACTGTTGAGCGTTGGACCAAGATCCATTCATTTGTGCCCTTTACGAATTAAAAAAAAAGAGGTTTGTATATTTGTCCAATCATTTCTCCGAAACTATAAAACGCATTGTGCCTATTCTTTTGTGTTAGTTTATATTTACTCCAACTTGGAGTCCATATCTAGGAATCCATATCTAGGGGTAATAATTGACGACACCCTATCATTTAAAGAACATGTCTTCAATTTAACTAATGGAGTACGTAAGCTGATATTTGTTTTTAAAAAGGTTCAATACATTGCCGATTACTTTTTGATTAAAGGGGTATATCAGACTTTGGGGTAATCAGTTATCCAATACTGTAGGGTAAGGAAGAGTAATGGCGGTTACTTAAGGAAAAAACTTATTTAAATCAGAGAAAAAACAACTTTTATTAAAAATCTGACATGAAACATAAAATTTAAATATTCTTCTAACATAGTCACAACCACTGCGATCAATTTTAAATTATTGTCATTGACTATATTATCCACTTAATAATCATTAAAAACATTAGAAATGATTTCGGGATCCGTAATTACTTCGTCATCATATTTTATTTTATTGTTATATTTCTTTTGCTTTGGCTTTCCTCAAATTTTAGATGCAATATTATATTAGAGAAATTTTGTTTTTTATGATGATTTTGTTTTGTTGAATGTTACCCGTTTGATTGGTAACATTCAACATATGGCAGGTTCGATTCCTAGGTACATACAAAGTCACTTTTAGTAAATGTTTAAATGCAGTTAGTTATTTTTACTTCTAAAAGTAAAATAATTGTTTCCTTTGAGAAAAAGTAACTAACTGAAATATTTAGGATACTTTCACTCCAGGGGGCGTTGACTTGGCATCTTATTAATCCTTATATGAAAACAACCAAGTTTATCTACTCTATTCAAATTACCATTCGTCAAGACAGAAGAGCCTGGCACTGATTTTTCCCCACAAATATCAACAAGGTGTCAAATTCACAATAAAGTAAAGTGCAATGTCGAATAAATATGCTCAATTGATTATGATATCTATAAGAAATCATCAGGCGCTTGTAAAGGTTTCCCAGTCATAACAGTTTGAGTCTTTTTAGTACTATCCTACCGAACAATTGTTTACTGTGTAGCCTACTGATCAGTTGGAACGTGTAGTATGTGGCGTAAAGTCAAGAAAAAAGTCTAAGGAATTTGTTTGTCCATTTTGTTACTAACTTTTTATAATAAAAAATCTGTTTCGAAGAGTAGGCACTCTTTGAAACTGAATTTTTATTATAAAATGTTTTGATTATTGTAAGACTATTTTAAGAGATCCATCTTCTTTTTCTAAGCATACTGTCAAACCATGGTTACCATAGTCACGAAAAAGAAATACGGTCTCGCAAAATGTGTTTTCACTGCCTCTGTGGCGCGGTGGGAGTGTGTCCGACTGCTACGCAAGAGGTAATGGATTCAATTCCCACACGGGACACCACTTTGTGTGATCCGGGTCTGGGTGTAGGTACTCTGTGTCCGTGACTTGTGTGTTTGTACAGTCCCCCGTGACACAGGGCTTAGGGACAAGCCCTGTGTCACGGGGGACTGCGGGAGTCGTCTAAAGAAAAAAAAATCAAATTTGTTCTCTTTATTTCTTCACAAACAAATAATGTTGACAGCAAATAATGTTGACAGCATTCTTTAGTTTAACCTTCTTGCGTACATCCAAATGGAAAACGTACGTCCAAATGGAAGTATAGTAAATGGTGCCATAATTTTCCGTACATTTATTTGGAATGCGTCCATTCAAATGGACTTATCATTAGTGGCCACCTTTATACATAAGGCGCTACACCAATAATACAACAAAATTTCCGTAATATACTTGTTTCCCTGAAATTAAACTTTGGGAATTATATTATACTCTTCAAAGTAACCATACTGAATAAAATACTTTTGGCTTTTGACTTTTGAGTATATAAGTAGGTATAATATCTCAATGTCTTGGGACAACTCACACACGGTCTCTGCAAAGCCTGTATTATAGCAACCCTACTCCTCTACATACTATGCGTTTCAAATGAGAAGATAATCGCGATCGCGACAACTTCACACTGTACTTGTCAAAATTGTACCGCTAGCAACAAAAACTTCTCTGGCCCCGGTTTGGCTACGGAAGTCTCGGGTTCGATTCCTGAGTCTGGATTCAAATTTTTCTATCTTTCAAAAATGCAATTATTGTATTTGTAAAAACTTCTAAGTCAGGTAAAGTACGTATGTGTATTATGGTAATGGAATGGACCTAATATTTATTTTCTTTGAACTACGAGTATGTAGGTATCTACCTAACATTTTTCTTTATTATTCTTTTTTTTTTTTTTAAACAACTCCCGCATTAGGGTACAAGCCCCGTGTCGCGGGGGACTTTACAAACATACAAATCACGGACACAAAGTACACCCAGACTCGGAACATCAAGTTGTGGATCACACAAAGTGGTGTCTCGTGTGGGAATCGAACCCACGACCTCTTGCGTAGCAGTCGGACACACTCCCACTGCGCCACAGAGGCAGTCGAATAATTATAATATTATTAGTATTCTTTATTATTTAATAAACACCAAACAGAAGTAAGTGTTGTAAAAAAATGTACAACCACTTACCAAATGACATAAAGCAATTAGATATACACTGGTTTGAGAGAACGCTTAAAAAAATGTTGATAGATTGTTGTTTCTATAACCTTACAGAGTATTTTATAAATATGTTGAATTAATTACTGTTTTTAATCGTATTATTAATCATAAATAAAATTGCATGCCTAATGAGGTAAATTGTGTTGCACACCCATTACTTTTAAGACCATTACTTTAATTTTTTACACAATTACTGCAATAAAATTCATTTCAATTCATTTCATTTCAGTAAACAGGCAAAATATAAGAATATTCTACACTTTAGTGGCCTTTTAGTCAGGCGTAATGTTTTTATTAACTAAAGCATAATAAATAGTAAAATACAGTGCTTATATATAGTTCATCAGAGTAGGTAGGTACTTCTTTGTAATACTAATGACACCTTTTTACGAATAATTTTATTGCTGACCTTACGTCATACAATGAAGTTGCAGTCGTAATGCGAAACAAAATGTCGTCATGACAGTTATTAACTCATTTGAAACGCATAGTAGTTATATAGTATCCAGTACATACATATTAAACATAAATTACAGCCAGCTACAAATTAAATCATCGTGATCATCATACAAATATTTATCCTGGGTGGGAATTGGAGCTTGGGCCCGGCGGAATCTTGTAAAGACTGGACAGAGTACGGCATGAACACATGTGAGGTAGCTTTAAAGTAACTCCTGACTGAAAACCGACTTAATTCGGACTTAACACTTTGTACAGAATAGACGTTTTCTTTAATTATACATATAATCTAGTAAACAGTAATCTAGGTCACTTATTTATTAAATAAGTGCCCTAGATTACTAAACTGTTCTATCTGTAAGAAAGATTTAGATCTGTGAAACGTTAAGACTTTACCAAAAAATATATGTACCAAATTTACCTGTGACATCTAAAAGAGCTGCGCGCTGCGCGGTGCCTCGGATGAAAACTACTTTCGGCAAAAGCATTTTAACTTTCTTTTTACACACAAGAATTTTGTTGCTAAAAAAATGTAAGGTAAAAGGGTGAAAAATACTGTACGATCTATTCTCAGATTTAACAAATATACACAAAAAAGTAATAAAAATCGGTCAAGCTGTTTCTGAGGACTTTTTTTTACTTAGGCGACGAGAAATTTATAAATGAGGTATAATATATAGCTATATTGATCAATTTTTAAAAAAAATAATCAGTAACACAGTAAGACTATAAAAAAAAAACATTTCTTTACGACGAAAAATGCAACTACAAACAAATGATACCATAGCAAATATAAAATCAACAAAATAAACCTAATTTGACTATATAGTGCCACTATTTTTAAGAAGTGGAAGTTAATGTATATTTAGTTGATTTTATATTTGACTGTCTACCTAATACGTATGATAAGATTTGTTTGCAGTTGAATTTATCATGGTGAAGAAATGTTTTTTTTTTATAAACCTGCAATGCTATTGATTATATAAGGATTCATTAAAAACTTTGCCTGAAAATAAAGTAACTAAATACTATTTTTTTTTTATTTTCTGATTTCATGTTACTGAACTAACGTGTACGTACATATTTAAAATTGAATAATTCTGAGAAAAGGACATTTGGGAGAAAAGGACATTTAGAGAAAAGGACATTTCGAGAAGGGTCATTTGGAGAAAAGGACATTTTGAAAAAAGACATTTCAGGAAAAGGACATTATGCGCTGAGACGAATTGGACATTCAGTTCGGGACTTTACGTTATTGATTAGATGCTTCAAATGTCAAAAATATGGACAAGCAGTTCGAACTTATCGCGAAGCACACGTATGGCCAGTGCAATGAACTAGGTCACCAGGTAAATGAGTGTCCCAAGAAAAATTACTTGCCAAAATGTGCAACTTGCGTACGCTTCAAAAAACCAAGCGATCACAAAACAGGTGACTCACAATGTCGGGCGAAAAAGATGGCTGGATCCATATAAATATATATATATATATATATATATATATATATATATATATATAAAGCATAGACTATAATGAGGACACCAAAAAGCGTCATAATATTACACAAACATTTATATTTGTTACCTTTATGTACATGTTTTAGTTAATTAATACTGTTAAAATTATAACATAGGTTCTAATAGTATACTACAAGTGCCCTTAACGCCTATGGCACAGGTTTATCCTAGTACAGGCACCCTGTTGTTATCCCTATATCAGATATTTTTTTATGAACTAACTTTATACATTTGTAATCTTTAAAATATAATTATGTTTATTAGTTGTCTGGTTGCCATAGTACAGGCTCTGCCTAGTTTGGGATCAGATGACCGTGTGATATAATATTAGATATTATTATGTATCTGCTACATTATTTTATGTATATGTTTTTGTAAACGAAAATCGTAATAAAAATTATTAATATTAATATTAGGTGGTATGGCCACGTAATGCGAAGAAACAGTCATCACTTCTTGCAATAAAAACTTTTTAACAAAAAAATATAAACTGACTTCCAAAATAAGATGACTAAAAAGCAAAAAATAATATAGGTACAACAATAAAAATAATTAAACATTTTGAAGTTGATGCCAGGATTTGCTGGCACCAACTTCAAAATGTCCTGGTAGTTTTAAGTTTAAGGCGCCAACTTCAAAATGTTAAATTATTTTTTGTTGTTGTACCTATATTTTATTAAACCTCTGTTTTAGTGTATTGGTTTGTAGTTGATTTATGTTACAGTAGCTTAACTGTTCAGACTGTTCATTTATTTTTATAAAATGTTGCGTTGAGCAATACAAAGCCGATTGGCGAAGCCGAAGTTGATTTTTGAGGAGTTCACCTGATAGTAGACTATCAGTTCCATTACATGATCTCACAGTACTTAGATTGCAATCCGCACTATTTTTTTACCTCTGGTCATCTGTGGTCTAGATCATCAGTTCCATTTCATCGAATTCATGTTTTTAAGAGTCAATGCACGAATTACGACAAATATACCTAAATAACTATAGGTGTGCTTTTATTATTTGATGAGTTCCCTAGATTTCTCCAAGATCTCATCATCAGATCTGAACTTTAATGACAATGGGACTAATTTGGAAGTATAGGGTATATAAACAATATATATCAAACACAAAAATATTTTTTCTAATCGGTCCAGCCATCTGCGAACAATCAGGTAACATACATTAAATAAAAAAAAATGGAAAAAAGTCGGATTGAGAACCTCCTCCTTTTTGAAGTCGGTCGGAAAGAAAGGAAGAGGAAGTCCTCATTTGACGTGATGGACTCGTATGACAAAAATAATGGAAAAAGCCCAATTATCAGAACCGACAAGCCCAGACAGACTGTCTTGGCGCCATAAGATTAGCATGTCGACCCCCCCTAATGTGGGATAAGGTGAAGCAAAAGAAGAAGGTATTGGAGCTATAGCTAATGCTATAGCTAATGTAATATGTTATTAAAAGTCGTTACATGTTTTATAATTTATTTTTCATAATTGATGGGTATAAAACCGACCTCAAAGGCACTGAAAAGAAAAAATGACATAAAAACGACACAAAGTAGGTAAACCATAAGCTCTACACATCCGAGCCATGTATTGGACGTGGATAAAACAAGTTCCGTTACCAGTGCGGTCCATCTGGACCTGTAAGCCTACTCTCTTTCTTTAAAATAAAATCCATAAATTTTCGTAGTCTTAAGTTTACGGAAACTATTCTAATTAATTTTTGGATAAGCACAAGAAGTCCAAACCCATAGAAGGTTTTATCGGAAACGATTCAGAAATATACAGAGTAAACTAGCTCTGTGTATTTATTACCAGCTCATTTTTTTATAAAAACTTATTTTTCATTGAATTAGAGTAAGCCATCTGGATGTGTGTGAAAGTGTTCAAACCATTGACGTAGAGAACAGGACTGCGCCATAACCTCACAAAATTGACCACCTCTAGAAAGAGACAACGCTACTCTGACAAAGGCCGCACGAGTTTTTTCTCTCTTTTACGCTTTCCTGTCAATTTTTACTTTTTAAGGGATGGCGCAGTCCTGATTTATACGTCAATGGTACATGTAGTTGTACAGTTCAGAAATATAAAATATTTATGTAAAAAATAACTGTCAAGCCTAATGACGCTTATTATGCTTGACTGTTTTCAATTGGTCCCGGACGGCCATTTGGAGTGACATTTTGGTTTAAATGTAACTGGTTAGTAACAACAATATGTTGTTTGTTTTTTCCTAAAATTAATTTCGCAAGGCACGTGAAGAACATGCACAGGATAATTAAAATTAACAATGCTATAAGAACTAATAGTATTATGCGAAGTGGAGGGAAAAAGCAATCTTTGCAGTCATCATCGATAGGGGGAGTAGTTGGTTTAGTTGTCGTCGAGTTTGTTGTAGGGATGTCGGTGGTGACTTCGGATGTGCTTTCAGAGGTGCTTTCAGTGTCGTCTTCGTTTGGACCATCTGTTGGACGCTCAGTTGGACCTCCGGTTGGGATTGCGGTTGGGTCAACGGTTGGGATTACGGTTGGATCCTCGGTAGAGGCTTCAGTAGTACTGTATATTGGACCCTCAGTCGGACCTCCAGTTGGGAATGCGGTTGTACTGTCAGAGGGTCTTGCGGTTGTAGTGTCTGTACTCCACTCAATGGTGCTATCGGTTGTACTCTCAGAGGGCCTTGGAGTTGTGACATCTGTGCTCCAGTCAATAGTGCTGTCGGTTGTACTCTCAGAGGGCCTAGGGGTCCACTCAGTTGTGCTATCCTCAGTAGTGCTCTCGGGTGTAGGCGTAGCGGTCAACTCAGTGGTGCTATCCTCAATAGTGCTCTCGGGTGTAGGCGTAGCGGTCAACTCAGTTGTGCTATCCTCAGTAGTGCTATCGGGTGTAGGCGTAGCGGTCAACTCAGTGGTGCTATCCTCAGTAGTGCTCGCGGATGTAGGCGTAGCGGTCGACTCAGTGGTGCTATCCTCAATAGTGCTCTCGGGTGTAGGCGTAGCGGTCAACTCAGTGGTGCTATCCTCAGTAGTGCTCTCGGATGTAGGCGTAGCGGTCAACTCAGTGGTGCTATCCTCAGTAGTGCTCTCGGGTGTAGGCGTAGCGGTCAACTCAGTGGTGCTATCCTCAGTAGTGCTCTCGGATGTAGGCGTAGCGGTCAACTCAGTGGTGCTATCCTCAGTAGTGCTCTCGGATGTAGGCGTAGCAGTCAACTCAGTGGTGCTATCCTCAGTAGTGCTCTCGGGTGTAGGCATAGCGGTCAACTCAGTGGTGCTATCCTCAGTAGTGCTCTCGGATGTAGGCGTAGCGGTCAACTCAGTGGTGCTATCCTCAGTAGTGCTCTCGGATGTAGGCGTAGTGGTCAACTCAGTGGTGCTATCCTCAGTAGTGCTCTCGGGTGTAGGCGTAGCGGTCAACTCAGTGGTGCTATCCTCAGTAGTGCTCTCGGGTGTAGGCGTAGCGGTCAACTCAGTGGTGCTATCCTCAGTAGTGCTCTCGGATGTAGGCGTAGCGGTCAACTCAGTGGTGCTATCCTGAGTAGTGCTCTCGGGTGTAGTCTCAGTGGCCCACTCAGTTGTACTTTCAGTTATACTCTCAGTTGTGCTCTCGGTTATACTCTCGGTCGTACTCTCAGTTGTACTCTTGGTTGTACCCTCGGTTATACTCTCGGTCGTACTCTCAGTTGTACTCTCAATTGTGCTTTCGGCTGTACTCTGAGTTGAGCTCTCGGTTGTGCTTTCGGTTGTGCTCTCGGTTGTGCTCTCGGTTGTGCTCTCGGTTGTGCTCTCGGTTGTGCTCACGGTTGTGCTCTCGGTTGTGCTCTCGGTTGTGCTCTCGGTTGTGCTCTCGGTTGTGCTCTCGGTTGTGCTCTCGGTTGTGCTCTCGGTTGTGCTCTCGGTTGTGCTCTCGGTTGTGCTCTCGGTTGTGCTCTCGGTTGCGCTCTCGGTTGTGCTCTCGGTTGTGCTCTCGGTTGTGCTCTCGGTTGTGCTCTCCTCTGTAGTCTCAGTTGTGCTATCCTGTGTAGTCTCAGTTGTGCTCTCCTCTGTAGTCTCAGTTGTGCTATCCTGTGTAGTCTCAGTTGTGCTCTCATCTGTAGTCTCAGTTGTGCTATCCTGTGTAGTCTCAGTTGTGCTCTCCTCTGTAGTCTCAGTTGTGCTATCCTGTGTAGTCTCAGTTGTGCTCTCCTCTGTAGTCTCAGTTGTGCTCTCGGTTGTGCTCTCCTCTGTAGTCTCAGTTGTGCTCTCGGTTGTGCTCTCCTCTGTAGTCTCAGCTGTGCTCTCGGTTGTGCTCTCGGTTGTGCTCTCGGTTGTGCTCTCGGTTGTGCTCTCGGTTGTGCTCTCGGTTGTGCTCTCGGTTGTGCTCTCGGTTGTGCTCTCGGTTGTGCTCTCCTCTGTAGTCTCAGTTGTGCTCTCCTCTGTAGTCTCAGTTGTGCTCTCCTCTGTAGTCTCAGTTGTGCTCTCGGTTGTGCTCTCCTCTGTAGTCTCAGTTGTGCTCTCGGTTGTGCTCTCGCTTGTGCTCTCGGTTGTGCTCTCGGTTGTGCTTTTGGTTGTGCTCTCGGTTGTGCTCTCGGTTGTGCTCTCGGTTGTGCTCTCGGTTGTGCTCTCGGTTGTGCTCTCGGTTGTGCTTTCGGTTGTACTTTCAGTAGTGGTCTCCGTGGTCGTAACTTCATCTTCATACAGTTCGCAGTCACTTTCAGGTGTACCTGGCGGTATGTACCGGAACGAATCAACTAGTACAGTTGAGGATTCAGATGACATACCCATGATAGTAACCTGAAACAATATTTTTTATCAACTTTAAATTATGTAATGCAATTTTCCCCATTTTTGCAACATTTTTCATTGCTGCTCCGCTCCTATTAGTCGTAGCGTGATATTATGTAGCCGATAGCCTTCCTCGATTAATGGGCTATCCAAGAGAAAAATAATAATTTTTCAATTCAGATCAGTAGTTCCTGAGATTACCGCGTTCAAAAAAAGAAACAAACAAACTCTTCAGCTTTATAATATTAGTATAGATTATACTTAGATTTCGAAGGGATTGGTGAGTTTTATTTTAGAATTTTGTGACTCATTGGCGGCCTAGTAATCTGACAATTCAGCAAGGTTAAGCAACGTTCCCTATCAGGTTAATAGGTACATGAGTGCCCATTGTTTGTAAAAGTATCCCACCAATTTGTGCCTCGACTCTACGATATTGATAAAAACCGTTCGAACTAATCAGTTCAAAAAATCATTTAACTAATCTGAATGCTATGCTATACAAACGTTGGCATCGCTCATCTCCACTTTCCAACATAGAGTTTCCAAAGGAGGTCATGAACTTATTCAAACGCCTGCATAAATAATTGACAACCAATAAATATGTCTATCCTTTTTCAATAATATTCTACATTTTAAAAATCTAAAATAAGCGACTATCCAAATATTCAGGATATATCTTGTCGATTCAAAACCTTTAATTAGATACGTTCTTTATTTTGAGGGCCGAGTTTATCGTATCGACAGAATAAACATTAAATGTTTGACAGGTACAAAACTCATGAACATTTTGTATGGGATTTTTTTTTCTTTTAATTTATTTTTTTGACGTTTTTCCAATGTTTTTAATACTTATTATCCTATTCCGGACAAAGACCAATCCAAAAACACAAACATCATAAAAATTGGTCCAACCGTTCTTGAGTTATAAATGGTGTTACTAACACGAGTTTGTTTTATATATATAGATTAGCAGTATTTTAAAATAAAGTGGGTTTGAAGCTACTGGTGGTCATTGTCTGCCCATTTGGTTAAATATGTCTGAAATTAAAAAGGAATCCAGAAGTATATTAAAAAAGGTGTAACAGAAATGTGTGGTCAAATTTCATCAGCGCTATCGTGCATATACAATTACAATATAAGTCTTTTAGTATTTAAAAGAAATAAAGGTTTATATACATGGCAATATACAAATATACAAGTTAAAAATAGGAATGAAATTTTAGAGCGCTCAGACTTTGATAAGATTTGTTAAAAGCATTAAGTATCGTGAGTACATAACAACCATTGAATTTGACCACACATTTGTTACAAGTTGTGAAATGTTTATAAAAATTGGCAATTTAAGTATCATTGCTATTGGTAAAAAAAAAACCAATTATACTTCAAGGTAAGCTAAGCCTTTCTGAATTATAAAGTATTAAAGGCGATAATAATAATGCGACGGTATGATAAACCTTCATGATTAACAGCTTTTCAGTGTAATTTTGATTTCGTATCATATCGTTTATTACATTAGTGTTAAGCTTTTCTATGCACATAGTATAGTTTATCAATTGTTTTGACAAGACATGGTATTACTACTTAATTCTAAATGCGATGTAAAATTTAGCCTTGTAAACAGCTAATTACAAATGTAAATCTGTAAAACTAGCCGATAACACATAACCGACTTACGATTAAAATAATATTAGTAGGTCAAAATTAAATACGAAGAGAATATTAGGAGTTGAATAGTGAATTATAGAAATCATAATTCTTTTTAAACATATGACGATATATACAGAGCCTTTTTTATCTCTCCCAGTCACGTAATAAACAAACTAAGGTATATAAAATATTACATAAATGTAATCAATTATATAATTTATTTTAAAACAACTCCATCAGTGGTACAGGCCCTGTGTCGTAAGAGGCTTAACAATCATACAATTAGCATGCACTAAGTACATCAAAACAATCTGTAGATCACACAAAAACGAAGCCTGTGTGGGAATTGAAGCCACGACCGCATTGTCGTACACAAATTCACTGCGCCAACCGATAAACGTACGTCGGATTGCTATTTTTACTGAGGCACCACTACCGGAGGTGTTAGATGTTGTGGAATTTAAATGATTGTTCCGACATTTCTGGCCCCTCCGAAAAACTGTTTGTCCGTCATTGTGAGAATGTAGAACCACCTGCTCGCAAGAAATGAAGCGCTATATTATTTAAAACAAAAAACTTGAATAAAATATGCTCTAAAATTACATACATTTTTTAAAGGACCACAATTAAGTCTCTACCACTGAAGTACTAGTATATATTTGATGTACTCAATACTTCAGTATTATTAGAAGTTAGTGGCTAATTATATAAAAAAAAGTATTTTGAAAAAAAAGATTGTAGCGTATAGGTTTTCTAGCGAAAACCGTTCCGAGATCTTAAAATACTATCGATAACTACGACTAGCTCCTAACAATGAGTTCTTGCCTATTAGGCTCATTAAGCAAGCGGTTAAAGAAAGGGTCGACAATTTGTTTATACAACATGTAACAGAGAGGTGTGGTCAAATTTCAGCAGCGGATAGTGTAAAATTTGATTGGTGAATAATCCGATTGGATTACTTTGATATATATATATATATATATATATATATATATATATATATATATATTGTGATTGAAAACAGCATAAAAACTTAAAACTAAATTCGTTAGCATTGCGCTCTGGCAAATATATAGGTATACTAAAAATAATGCTACATAAAAAAGACGCTATATTACGCACAATTTGTATAGCTAAGCAAATGTTCTAACCTTTAGACAAATACATTTAGGATACAAAATAAGATAAATATCGACCCAAAGTTACCTACAAAACAAACGCAACGGTCAGTCATAACATACCCAGTAACTAAAACCGTTTCCTCGTCTAAACAATTTTACATCAACTCATTAAAATTATGTAATATCATGAACAAAAAGTTAAATATTTGTAGCAGTACCAACATAAAATGTAAACCAAAAGTAACAGAATGTTCAAAATCACTTACTTACCAAGAAACTCCTAATTTGACAGCATAGCGTACTCGCTTCACAACGAACATCAACCACGTCATAACAAAATCACACACACGCGCCCGCGTGCACGCATTCTTACACACACGCACACACACACACACACACACACACACACACACACACACACACACACACACACACACATGCACACACACACACGCAAGTATAACTAATGTAAATAATAATTTACCTAGATAACTATTACTATGTCATTGTCATAGCATAAGCCCGTGGCCAAGAGGAGACTCTTCTAAATGCAGGTTTCTTTAAACTTAACAGAAGAGGTCCCAAATCCTATTCACATAACCATGAAATAGTTGAAAATAACGTTTATTTTTTAAATTATCAAATAAATTTAAAAAAAACTAAATTTTAGGCATAAACACTATGTATCAGGAGTACGTAATTACCCTTGAATTTGACCACACTTATTAGTTAGGTACACGATATGTTATGGAAAGAATATAAGGATAACAATATTAACTTTATTTTTCTTACTTAGGCGGAGATGAACAAATAATAAATTATAAGAACTACCATGACCATTGTAAATATGTTTACGACACTACTCATTAAAAGTGGAGAAATAATTATACTACCCTTAAAACAAACGAAACGTTTGTTTGTATTGAATAGGCTCCGAAACTATTAGGCGGATTTAAAAAATATTTCATCGTTGTAAAGCTATCAAAGCATCTATCCAACTCAAACACACGCTTATTTCTTAAATTAAAAATATGACCATTAACCGATTGCATTATTATGCCAATGATATTTCATTGGCATAATAACAATGCAATCGCACTTTGGTTGGTTTAATACTTAAGCCACAATCTACTGCTGCAATCATAATGCAATCGGATATATAAAGGTAATACCGACTTATTCCATAATAATATACTGTCAATTGCAGAAAGTTGACCACACCTTTCTGTTACACGCTGTAGTATGGAAAAAACAGTTTATGTGAACACAATACTGCCTTCACACAAAGAAGTTACTTCCTTATTTTCGAACTTAAGGAAAATAATCAGAAAAGTAATTACTAGTAACATAATAGATTCTTACGTAGCCATTGTACGGTGCCATTCCATTTAACTTGATCCTCAGGGTCTTCCAACCTTCAACGTAATCTGCATTGTGTGGTGAGAGCGTTGCTTCTCCCACTAGGGCATCGCCCCATCCATACCAAAGATGTTCCATCACCAACACTTCTAACTGATCAGTGTTGGATGTAGCCTTCATGTAGACATTTACTTCGACGGTACCACCTGGGGCCATAGGAAATAAATACGATGACACACAGCTGTAGTCTGTCTTTGGTTGTATAAACACTGAGCTGTCTTCATGATGGTCAGTTACTCTTGTGTCTTCGTATCTCCCTAGTACCCAAATCGGCATAAAATTCGTACAGATGCCCAGTTCTTGGGAAAATAATTCATGGTAATCGCCTTTTTCGAATGTGTATATTTCGCAGGAAAACGCATGTGACACCAAAATTAAAAATACAAAGAGTTTCTGCATCATTTTTCTCGCGACGCTGACCGGTTGAAAGCGCGTATGGTTGTATGCTAATGGTAAAGCAATGTTTATAATTTAAAAGCTTCGTTTCAATAATCAAATGACTCTATCTTTAGGATTTTTAATATCGTCGGGGATAATTCCTTGTTCTCGGTAAGTGAGATAAGATAAACTAATCTTCTTATAAATTCCTAAATATGGCATTTTCTACGGATCTGTCTGGATAAATTTCTAAACGCCTCAAACATCAATTTAAATCATTATGGCTACTTATGATTTTTTTTAAATAAAATTAATAATTAATAACTTTGTATTAATCTAATTAGTTCAATTTATGCCATAAGTGACCACAATCCCATATTATTGTGGTCGCTTAATCTGCAGTTTCAAACGACGAACTGCAGTTTGTAACGATACAAAAATAGCGTATAGAAAAACTTAACAAAAATAATTATTAGGCAAGTAGCCTAATAAAAAGTAAACTTCGTGTTCTACAAAAATTATTTCTAGTCTATTGCGGCTGAGCCAGGAAATTAAAACTTTGTGTTATATTTTTCTATTTGTGGAAATGTAGTTGGAAACTACAACAATTAAACTTAATAACAAAACAATAGCAGCAGTTTTGAAGTCCAAGCTATTTTGGTTGTTCATATTATTTTAGTAAGTAGGCACTTACTTTGACTGACCTTATGATATAATGTTCGTAAACTTTCGCGATTTGTACACATTATAGAATTCGATAAGCTACGAGTCTTAATCGCGTAAATATTTTATTTTAAGGCTAAATACCTTTGTTTATTGCCCGACGTTTCGACCGTATTGCAACGGCCGTGGTCACGGGTAGACTGAAATAAACTTAAATAAAATATTGACTAAAATAAAATAATTAAGACCCGTAGCTTATAAAATTCTATAATGACCTTATTATGTTATAAATGTGTCTTAATAAAATTTCTTAACAAACAGTGGTATGATTATTGTTTTATATATATTATATATATATATATATAAATCCAAGTCCGTTAAAATGAAAATCTTTCAAATATATCTTGACAAGGTCGGCGACACAAAACCAATTATAACCTAACTATATAAATATACCACCTAAAACAACACAAATTAATTGACAAATTAATACCACCTATCGTGGTCTTCAGAATTTACCAACCTTCAATATAATTTGGACACTACTATGTTACTTTGGATAACTACTATTCCCGTAAGGACATCAGACCCACCAGGCACCACTTATGCACACACACACACACACACACACACAGATGTAATGTCCGATCAAGTGTTAATACAGACGCACCAGCGTCAGTATTAAAACTTGATCGGACATTACATAAATTTTCGGATTTCATAAAGACATACGCTTCCACAGTACTCAAAGGTTCCATACGAAATATGACATACATGTTAAATTAGTCTCTGGGTACACAAACACATTACTGCGTTTGTTAGGAGGAGTCACTTTTATGTCTTCGTTCTACCTTCGTAACTCCCATTTAACCGTAGCAATTTCGATAGAGATTTCAGTATTCTGGGAAAACGATTCCCGAGACTCAAAAGTATTTAATTATACACAGGAATTGGCATATTAAGTAACAGAATATAAATATTCTGAATCATTTCTACCTGCGACGACTGAATATCTATAAAATTATACGTAGTTACTTTAATTTAAATTTTACAAATTAAACATTTACTCGTCTTATCATGGTTATCCATATATTATTAAATTATAGATACAGTTCTCAGAAAAACTACTTTAAAAGGATTACCTTCTAAATTCAGTAGTCGGTTGATAGGGTAGACCGAGGATGGTTGACTTAGTTTCAGCTTATTGGCTTATATTTTAATTGTTTTCAAGTATATCAGCGCAAAATGGGAATATAATACACCAGGCAGATATATATTAAGCTTTGGAAAATTAACAAAAAGTCTAATATTAACTCAAAAATATAGTGTACAACGTCAATTTTATAAAACAAGAAATTCGAAACAACCTACCCCATACCTGGTGGTGATTGACTTTTTATCTGGGGTAAGTTGACTATTGACATAATTAAGATAAAATAGTAATACAGGTACTTTATGTAATATTTTTTATAGAAATCTATATTTTTTTAATTTCTTTGGGTTGTGTTAACACAAATGGTGAAATGACTTAACCAATACATCTTTGGCGTCTTTTAACATTAGTCAACCTTATCACTTTTTAGTATTTTGACATACAGTGTAACCTGAAAACCTTATCAAAATCCAACAGAAACATCCTAAAAAAAGTAACTACAAAACTCGTATTTTAAACTTCTCGAAAGGTTTTTTTTAAAGACGACTCCCGCATAAGGGTACAAGCCCTGTGTCGCAGGAGAATTTTACAAACATACAAGTCACGGACACAAAGTACATCCAGACTCGGAACAACAATTTGTGGATCACACAAAGTGATATCCCGTGTGGGAATCAAACCTCTTGCGTAGCAGGCGGACATATTCCCACCGCGCCATAGAGACAGTCAAATACCAAACTTTACAAAAGTACTTAAGCATTATAACAAAAAAAAACATGAGGAAAAAATCATAACATAGATATATGGTTTTTTGTTATTACGCTATCTCCCAAACGGTGAGCACTGTTACAGCTGTATTCTAGACGAATATGCGGGGCGAGGAAACGGTTTCTCGAATATTACAATACTATTAAATATGGCCAGGTTTTTTTTTCGTTTAGTCCGCATGTCCCTATAGCTAACGACACCCGGTCTCCCCAATAAGGTGACCCGCCCGAGCTAGTCATAGGTATTTAGTTTTAGTAAATACTTCACATAATCTTGATGAAAAAAAGAAAAAGCAAATAGAGTACGGTATCTTTTAGATGCGATGAGGTAACAATTCTGAGCGATCTGACATTATTTAAAAATAAATACAATTTCATTTTGAAATTAAACATACAATAAATGTTGATAAACTTTCGCGATTTGTACACATTATTAAAATATATATATTACGGGTCTTAATCGCGTGAATAATTTAAGGTAAAATATCTTGTTTATTGCCCGACGTTTCGACCGTATTGCAACGGCCGTGGTCACGGGTAGACTAGTTGAGCTCAGCGTCGCCTCCGTGGAGCGCGGGTTTCGGAAACTACCCTCGCTTGATTTTTATCACTCACTATTACGGAACCGTCGGTACTTCGACACACAACACTAAGGATATCTGCACACTGGCGTGTAATGTTTGTTTGGCGGTGTATACACTTGCCGATCACGGGATTCCACGACAAACGGTATCCGTCTTCTCGGTTGAAATTGACATGTATTTTGATTTCAACCGCTTCCCTCGACATCCGGGAGTAATAGTGACGGTCAGTGGAGAGGACCTGTGGTTTGTGTAGTTCAATCCAGTGATTGGTTCCCGCATCCAGCAAGTGTTCCGCTATTGCTGACTTGTTTGTCTGTCGGTTTTTCAAAGCCGCGATATGTTCCTTAACCCTTTCCGCTATTGTTTTGCTTGGTTTGTCCGATGTAGGAACTGCCACAGCTGCAATCCACTTTGTAGACGCCAGGTGTCTGTAGAGGAATTACATCCTTAGGAGTGCGTAGGTGCTTAGCTACCTTGGAGTGCGGATTATATACAGTCTTATTGGAGTATTTCTGCAGTACTGTTCCAACTTTGTCCGTCACTCCTTTCACATACGGTAGAAAAGCTGGAGCCCTGTCAACCCCCGGTCGGGAGTCTCTTCTCTTCGTACGTCGTGTGCTTCCTCTGTATCCGTTTCGCTTTAGTACCTCCTGAACATGTGTGAGCTCACTTTCTAATTGTTCAGGGTCACAAATGTCATATGCTCGTCGACGACATCGTTTGTAAAGAATTCTCGCCATTTCGTGGACATCATCAAGAGCATGAAAGTGGAACCAGACGAGGTGATGGTGAGTTTTGATGTGGAGTCACTATTCATAACCGTTCCCATTCAGGACTGCCTTGAGGTCATCGAGAGAAAGTTGAGAGCAAACGATCTGTCCAATGAGTACATTGTTTTACTTAAAAACTGTCTGGAAGGCAACTTCTTCATCTACCAGGGACAACACTACCTCCAGATCAACGGAGTGGCCATGGGCAGCCCAGTGGCACCGGTGATGGCCAACATCTGGATGGAACATTTTGAGGAAACAATTGAGCTACAATTGTCCCAGGTCAAACTGTGGAAGAGGTACGTCGATGACGTGTTCTGCATTATGAAGGGCGGTAGGCAGGAAGTAGAACAATTTGCTAAAGACTTGAACTCCATACATCCTAAGATCAGGTTCACTTTTGAAATGGAGATAAACAGATCGCTAGCTTTTCTCGATGTTAAAATAATGGTTAGAGACAATGGTACCTTAGCACACACTGTGTACAGAAAACCGACCCACACAGACAGATACTTACATGCTGACTCGCATCACCATCCAAGACATCTGCAATCCGTGGTATCATCGCTGACAAATAGAGCTTATGACATTTGTGACCCTGAACAATTAGAAAGTGAGCTCACACATGTTCAGGAGGTACTAAAGCGAAACGGATACAGAGGAAGCACACGACGAACGAAGAGGAGAGACTCCCAACCGGGGGTTGACAGGGCTCCAGCTTTTCTACCGTATGTGAAAGGAGTGACGGACAAAGTTGGAACAGTACTGCAGAAATACTCCAATAAGACTGTATATAGTCCGCACACCAAGGTAGCTAAGCACCTACGTACTCCTAAGGATGTAATTCCTCTACAGTCACCTGGCGTCTACAAAGTGGTTTGCAGCTGTGGCAGTTCCTACATCGGACAAACCAAGCGAACAATAGCGGAAAGGGTTAAGGAACATATCGCGGCTTTGAAAAACTGACAGACAAACAAGTCAGCAATAGCGGAACACTTGCTGGATGCAGAAACCAATCACTGGATTGAACTACACAAACCACAGGTCCTCCCCACTGACCGTCACTATTACTCCAGGATGGCGAGGGAAGCGGTTGAAATCAAAAAACATGTCAATTTCAACTGAGAACAAGATATTTTACCTTAAATTATTCACGTGATTAAGACCCGTAATATATATATTTTAATAATAAACATACAATTTCAAATATTTTATAGATAGGTTAATAGTTAATCAGCTATCTCTGATTATACAAGGGACATTCAGAAAGTTTTGAGAAACCTTTAAACTAATATATGGATAAAACATTTCAATCAATTTTTCAAAAAACTCTCCACCAGCCTCTATACAAAGTTTCATGTGTCTGAATCAATTTTCGAAACATCTTTTCCAGTCCGCAGTAGACACCTCTTCCACGGCCCTCTCGAACGCTGCTAGTGCGTCTTCCAGCTGATTTTTTAATTTAGGAAATTAAAAGAAATCACACGGTGTCAGATCAGGGCTGTAAGGAGGGTGACCCAAGACTGAGCACCCAGAGCGCGGGCGCGTTGTCGTGGTGAAGCAGTACTCTCTATACAGTACCTCTGGCAGGCATTTTAAGGTATACCATTCGATGTTGATTCTTCTTTGGACTTGTAATGGAATTGCAACCAGATACCCCGTCAAAATAAAGAAACTAGCGATCATAAATTTTCCTGCCCTCCTCGATCGCTTTAGTAGGCATTGGTTCGTTTTGAAACAGCCAAACTGTTGACTGACGTATTGATAAACCGAAGATTCGTCACCTGTCACAATGTCGTAAACGCGCCTAGACTAGCCTTCTTCAAATTTTTTTATCATATCACGGCACCACTTCACACGGGCCTGCTAACTTGCTTTACTGCTAAGTTAGATCTGTGAAATGACTTATTTGTCTTTTTGGTTTAAAATAGAGTAACGTGTTTCACCGTTTTTAGAACCAAGGGGTAAAATTGAGGTTGCAAGTTTGTATTTAACTTTGACAGTTTTAAAGCTAAATCTGTAAATATTTTGCTGTGAATCCAAATTTTCACAGAATTAACTATTAATAAGTGACAGAATGAATCCGTAAGAATAAAAAAATCTTTCGGCATTTGACAGCGAAAATAAATCCTTGTTCTTGAAAGATTAATAAAATAAAGCAACAAATCTGTTGCTAAGCTCAAAACTTGATAAAGACTGAACCAATTGGTCAATTTTTCTTTGAAGTCCGAGAATTAATAAAAAACATATTGAGATAAATTCAAAAACTACATATTTAATTCAAACTCAAACTTGATTGAGGCAAAGACGCAGGGAAAAGCTAATCCAAAACTTATATTATAAAAATGTGTGAATAGTTAAACCGATTGAAATTAAATTTGGTATGGAGATAGTTTAAAACTCGGGGAAGGGCATAATTTTTATTGCAATAATCAACATTCACGCGGATGGTGTCGCAGGCGAATACTAATTATAAATACGAGTATAATACGCTTTATCAATCTAAACTGCTCAACGGATTGTATTTGGTAATTATGGAATTTGCTACCGCATTTAAAATAAAACATTAAAATAAAATAAATAAACTTTTTTTTACAAATGAAATATTACCGACTTCAGAAACTTTTTTTACAAAAAACATCTAACCAACTTCAATTACGGTTCATTTGTTGCAGTTTCGTAGTTATCTCCGAAACTCACAATCAGATCTTTAAAAAAAATATTTGGGAACATTTCGGAATAAACCTCTTTCAAACAAAAAAAAATTGAAATCCGTCTATATATGACGGAGTTAAGCCTGCTCTTTTTTATGTCCGTCAAAAATAAATAATCTAGTTTATATTATGCACTTATAAGGGGGATGGTTTGTGATTTGTCTCAGTTACAATAGCCCAATCCCAACTGCTCGTTTCCTTCTACAAAATATTGTTATTACCAATGCAGGACCGTTAATTTTTGAGAAGTTCTCCTGATATATGATTATCCAGATGGCTTTCGGCACTCGTCATGGAGGAGGAATTTTGGTCGCGAGTTAAGGTTTTCCGCCGCTTTTGCAGACAAGTGCCACAAAAGCGTTTTTGCTCTACAATAATACACATGTTAGTACGCGTTACTTACACTCAGTCTATTTGCGTATAGAGACTAAATGCAAGTGAAGCGTACTAGCATGTGTATATTGTACGTATGTTAGCCTGTAAGGTTATACGGGCCATTGCTGCCCGCAATAAATGATTTTTATTACAGATCGTAACCCAAAATACTTTGGCGACAACCGCCGTCAATATTATAATATATATTGACGGCGGTTATTGCGATAAAAACTATCCTACTTATATTTTCTCATTTTTATGTTACAGCTCACAATTCTCCAAAGTATGTCGGCAACAAAGGGATTTTCAAATGTACTAATTACAAGAAAATATGCCTAAATTACTATAAATGTGCCTTTTATATTTGAAGAGTTCTCTAGATTTCTCCAACGGGGACCAATCTGGAAGTATACACTTACAAACAAAAATATATTTTAAATCGATCGTAAGTAGCTTAATATTGCCGACTTCAAAAATAAATATAAGGCAACTAAAAAGCAAAAAATAATATCTACCTAGAATAACAAAAACAAATTAACATTTTGAAGTTGGTGCCATGAAATAGTTGCTTTTATTTAATTCGGCACCAACTTCAAAGTGTTAATTTGATGTTGTTATTTTAGGGAGATATTATTTTTTACCTTTTATTTGTCTTGTATTTATTTTTGAAGTCGGTTTTTTTGTAAAAAAGTTTTTTATTGCCCACTTTTTAGTGGGTTGGTTTGTAATTCACTTATGTTACAATAGGCTTACGTCAACTGCTTAAATCCCTTAACATAATATTGCTTGCCCCGATGCAGGGCCGTTAATTGTTGAGGAGTTCACTATCAGCTCTATTACATGGTCTTATAGTAGTATAACCAGAATAAAATGCAACTCAATATCATATTAAAGTAATTGAACCGCAAACCGTGAAATATTGAATAGGTCTGATCGTCATTTGTGGTCTTCATCATCAGTTCTACTTCACCAATAGGTGATTTTTGAGAGTAAATGCACGAATCCCTTGGTTTCTCCGGGATCCCATCATCAGATCATGATCTGATTTATACTCAACTTGAAAGTATACCCTTTCAAACACAAAAATATTTTTTCAAATCGGACCAGCCGTCTTTGCGTAATCGGTGAACAAATATACAAAAAAAACACAGTCGAATTGAGAACCTCCTCCTTTTTTGAAGTCAGTTGATAAGTAAATTTCATGTTCTAGAAAAACTATTTCTAGTATTTTACGACTGAATCAAGAAATTAAAACTTTGTGCTATATTTTTCTATTTGTGGAAATGTAGTTGGAAACACTGTTTTGAAGTCCAAGTTGTTTTGGTTGTTTCATATTGTTTTAGTTAGTAGTTTGGAACTTACTTTAAAGAGTGAAGCTTATCTATTATTAATCAAAAAAATGTATGTACGTGCATAACTTCAGAACGACTTAAACTAATGGAATAAATATTTTTCGTCGTTCGTTATTATCAGGACAAGGTTTGTATAAAAGAAAATTTAAGAAACATTCAAAAGAATTGCCTAAATTTTAAAAATCGACATTGATTATTTCGTATGGAAATGAATGCTGAAGTTTTAAACTACGGACATGTTATTTTTATGAATTTATTTAGAAAAGTTTAGTATTTTTAATTTTTAGTAGTAGTTACCGAAAATTAAATAAATATGACACAAATTTTAGTCATACTGACGATGACGATATGCCAGTAAATAGTCGGTCAAGCTCAGCTAGCACTACGCATTGTCACACTCCGCTGTACTAACTTGTTTGCCTGACTAACTCGCGTGTTGCCGAAAATTAGGCACGGGGCTGCTGCCACCGCTCCGCATCCATGGGCCTTTAAGAGAATTACCATCAAAAGATGTCCTTCAATGAAAGTGCACATTAAATGCTGTCGCCATGGCCAGGTGTATGCTGTATCCGGTTTTTCGCTCAAAGCTCAACAACAAGAAACAGTATCAACAAAACCTACATCAGATCACTAACCAAAATATACATGTTTTTTATCAAAATTACCAATTATTTTATTGTTTTTCTAATATGTAATGCACAGTCCTGAAAATTTGCCACTGTGTTAGGAACCACTCATTTTGGTATGGATTTATCGTCGTCATTTCATTTTTGATCCACCCGAAAACAATAATCTATTTCATTTTAGGTGATACAAAGTTCGTTGGGTCAGCTAGTATCAAATTTATCTTAATAAAATAACTTAACAAATTTCTATTTTGATCCAAGTCCATTACGAGGTCGGCGACTCAAAACCAAATATTACCTTAATATGTATATACAAATGTAAGACAAAAACAATAGGTACTTACATAGCCATCGTATGATGCAGAGCCACCAATCTTCGTCCTCAGAATTTGCCAACCTTCTACATAATCTGGGCCCAATGGAGTGACTGCAACGACTCCGGTAACAATATCAGGTCCATTAGGTATCACTTCGTGCGTCAGTATTAGCACTTGGTCGGAAGTGACAGCTGATTTCATATAAACATACGCTTCAAAAGTACTCCAGGGTTCCATACGAAATGTGAAAGATGACATACATGTTAAATTAGTCTCTGGGTATGCAAATACATTACTGCGTTCGTTAGGAGGAGTCACTTTTATGTCTTCGTACCACCCTAGTTCCCATTTGACAGTAGCAATTTCGGCACAGATTTCAGTATCCTGGGAAAACGATTCTTTGAAGTCACCATTTTCAAATGTGTATCTTACACACGAATTTGCGTATGACAGTAGAAGTAACAGAATAAAACTATTCTGGATCATTTCTACCTGCGACGACTGAATGTCTAAAGAATGTTTTGCGGTTTCTATAATTTAAGCTTTGCTAAAATTAAATACTCGTCTTATCAAGGATAAGATACTGTTCTCAGAAATTACTTTAAAAAGATTATCCTCTTAATTCAGTTGTCGGGTATTAAGGTGTTAATATGGTGACCCGCCCGGGCTAGTCATATTTTATTTTTGGTAAATACTGCCTAAACTCTTAATTTAATGAAAGGAAAGAAAAATGGAATAGAATACCTAAATGTTTGTTACCAGGGCGGTATCCTTTAGAAAAGATGTTACAATTTAAAACGATCTAACATTAATTATAAATAAATCCAATACATAATGAAATGTTAAATTTTCGTTTAGAAAAAATTGTTATGGATAGTAGTTTAGTTCACCAGCTCGTATCTCTGATTATACCTACGTAGAAAATACCTTAGAATGATTATTCAAAGAAAAAAAAAAGAGAAAATCCGATAAACAAATGACACACTGTGCTTTTACTATTAAATTTTTGAATGGAGGGCAAGGATACATTTTGGGGAAAAAATACAGTTTCAGACTAAAATTGCCAAATGTGTATATAATAACACATTTGGCAATTTTAGGACGGATGATGAACAGAATAATAAATAATATTTAATGAAATAAGTCACAGTTGCTTCCGTGTTTGTCTAATTATAAATATAATGCACTTAGTCAATTGAAACTGCTTAACGGATTGTATGTGATAATTACGGTGTTCACAAGTATTTAGGAATATGCTTCTGGGTTTAAAATAAAATACAAAACTTTTTTACAAAAAATATTGCCGACTTCAAAAACAAATACAAGATAACTAAAAAGCATAAAACACTCACAAAATTAAATAAACATTTTGAAGTTTCACGCATAATATAGGGTTCCGTTGTTTTCTACTAACAACATAATATAAGTAATTTTCAATAGTATTTGTACGAAAATGTTGTTACTTCTCACTTTTACGCTTTTTACTCGGAAAACTTGTAAAGCTTACTTAGCTGTGATAGTCTTCCTTTTAATTTCATTATATGTACTACTTGCATTTAGCTGGCAGGGAATGGAGGGAAGGGGGGGGGGGGTACTTCACTCTAACAAAAAAATGCGCTTTAATTTGCACTCCCTAAATTCTATATAATGATACCCCATACGATAAGGTAGATGAGAAAAAAAAAACAATCCCACTTTACATGTATGATTAAAAATTTCATGATTTTATTTTACAACTTTATTACAGTTAAAATAAGTAATATATAGGTGACATAGGCAAAATTACAACTTTCTAGTCTGAGTTAAGCTACGGACGGACAGACGGACATGGCGAAAATATAAGGGTTCCGTTTTACCTATTTGGTTACGGAACACTAAAAATGACAACAGTTCATTTCCTTTAACAAAATATTGCTTGTCCCGATGCAGCGCCGAAAGTTTTTGAGGAGGTCAACTTGTACTTGACTATCAGGGTCCTTATTCACTGTATTTTTTCGTTTTCGCGGCAAGCCCCAAAAGGGAATATAAAACTCCGCGCGAACTGGCGCATGCGCGGTGCGCACAAAGATGTCCGCCGCGCATGCGCGATGCATTTCTAAGCGCAGCTCTCTATTAATCATTATGACAAGATTTTGACAGTTAAAAGCGAGCATTGCCGCGTAAATAAAAAAAAGACAGTGAAAAAGGACCCCGCTCTATTACAGGTCACAACCTAAAATATTTGTTATTGAGTAGTTCCACTGGTCAATTGTGGTCTTCATCTGTTCAACTTATCTAAATGGTGCTTTTTGAGAATAAATGCACGAATTACTACACAAAATACCTGTGTGTGTTCTTTTAATAATCGAAGAGTTCCCTCGCTTTCTCCAAGATTGCACAAATACAACTTCATTTTAATTGAACCAATCTCAAAGCCCTTTATATATATATGTATACCCTGTTACCCTTTCAGATGTAAAAAGACATTTCCAAATCTGTCCAGCCGAGTAATCAGGTAACATAAAAAAATAGAGAAATAGAGATGTTCCTCGTTTTTGCCCGCTGAAAAAGCATTTATATAGACAGAGAATATTGATATGTGGCTTGGCTATAATTTTAAAACTAAAAACAAATCAAAGAAATTTAAGAAAAATTACATAAAATATAAACATTTTTATGACTATTGAATATCCCTGGGATTGATGACAGATAAGTGCAAGCTAATACAACTTATTATCTTGAAATAATCTGTTCGCAGAATTTGCATTTCTTTGTTAATTTTATAAATTGTTGATGACTATTTAAAATTTAGTTTGATACCCGCCCAGGTATTTGACTTTATTTTTTAATGTAAGACAAAGTATGTACTTGCCAGACATAACAATAGTGTATTTATTTTACTATTTTTATTCTACTCTGTTTGAGAGAGTATATTATAATGTTGATTTCCTAATAAAAACCCACATTAAAATACTTCTGCAAAATAAACACGATTTCTAGCCGTAAAATTACATTAAAGTTTAAACATTTTTTATTCCCGCGAAAACGCTGTCTGCCATGTTTTTACTTCTTGTTATGACGTCTTGACCGACGTTTCGCATGTAAACAAAACTAACATAATATAAGCAGGACACCGGCTATAACCTAGTATATCTTAATTATATGGATACAACAGTGTTTAATGTAATAAATAATACCAATTCTACGTCGCATCATGGCGACAAGCAATTATGTGCATTTATGATTCAAAATTAAAATTGTTATGTTTATTTCTGTATAAATCTTGATTTTTATCGAATTTCATAATTTATTGTTCACTTCCGAAAGTAGCCTTGAAGTTATCTTGGAATACTGTAGTTTGATTCCAAAATAGGGAGAATTGCAATTCCAGATAACTGACAAACGTATTATTTACAAGTATTTCTGGTACCGGGACAAAAAATATAATCGCGGTGATTACATGAAGATTTATCCTTCGTGGGAATCGAATCCATGACACGGTTGGCAGTCAGGGTAACCAACTGCCAGGTATTGTTCGATTAATAAAAACGAATAATTTCTATGATATTGCTCATGTATTTCCAGTTATATGATCAATTAACTGACACGCGCAAGCGCAAATTTGTTTGCGTCATTTTTTTCCTTTCTCGTTTTGAAATGTGCTTCCTTTTTGTTCCTTCCTGCTTTTTGAAATGTTTTAGCGTTGGATAGCTCATATATTCAACACCAAACCTTTTATTTTATTTCGAACCAGTAGCTTCTGAGAGATTACCGTTTTAACAAACAAACCCTTCAGCTTTATATATAAACATATGCTTTAGCCATTAGGCTAAGGCATCGGACTCGCAATCGTGAGCTCACGGCTTCGAATCTTACTCATTATATTACAGACGGGAACACACTCCAAACATATGCCACTGAGTTTAGCTGGAGGGGTTAATAGGATTGCTAGCAAATATGGAACGCAATCCCACATTCCTAGTTATCTTTCTAAAATATTAATAAAGGTAACAAATAAGCAAAAATAAGATAGATGATATAGATATATTTGTTGACATTGTTTACTTATTCATTATGCTTTTAAACAGACATTTCACACATGGATACAATAATAAAATAAAGTTTAAAAAACTATAACCCGACTACGACATAATACCTGAACATTTAACTTTGAACATTTAGAGGGTAAACTTGCCCATGTTCAGAAAGTACTAAGAATCACACATACAGGCGAAAGCAATGATGTCCACGGAGCAGGAAACCAGAAGCAAATGCCGAGAGAGTGCCAGCTTTTTATGCCGTATATTAAATAAGCAAGGGACAAAACTGGGACAGTATTAAAACATTACTCCATTAAGACTGTATATAGTGCGCACTCTAAGGTCTCGAAGCTTTGCGAATGACAACATATGTTATTCCTCTCCAAACATCTGCCACAAGGTGCCTATATCGGACAGACCAAAAGAACAATCGCAGACAGAGTTAAGGAACATATCGCGACTGTAAAAAATCGACAAATTTACAAGTCTGCTATCTTTGAGCACTGGATAGAATTGCATAAACCACAGGTACTTTCAATCGATCGCTACTATTATTCCAGGATAGTGCTGGAGGCGGTTGAGATCAAGAAGTACGAGAATTTCAACGGAGAAGATGGATACCGGCTCTTACCAGCTTGGTAAGCTTAACCCTGTTATCAACAAATGCAATTGTCGCAGTACGTAGTAAGTGAAGTGTATAAAAGTGCCGACAGTAAAAAACATCGAAATTATCAAAACCAGGCGAGCGAAGTTGAAAAACCCCGCGCCTCACGGAGACATCGCTAAGCTGCCTTCAGTCGACCTTTACCGTACCTTTGAATATTTTACGCAATTAAGTCCCGATGATTTTCTAATAAGTATAAAAATCGCGAAAGTTCATCCCGAAACTATGTTTCTTATAAAAATCATTTAGATATGACATCGTAGCCCATTTTAACTGTACGTACTTATTTTATCAAATAAAAAAAAATAATAAAAATAAAAAAAAACCCGACAGCACAAAAAAGATGGAAACAAGATCCCCTACATAATTATACAATTTCATGCAGTCGGAGGCACTTTACTAAGTTCATCGAGATTCATTAATGCCTCCGACTTTTTTTATATTTAATCCTTTTTAGTAGTTGTAGGATTTAACCGATGTAGTAACTTACTTTTATCACAGCTATTGTCAAGTATTGAAAATTGAAAAAACAATGGTTGCTAACTAACTTTTTTAGTAAAACAGTCATAATCATGTTATACCTTTTTGAAATACTTAAGATGAGCTCTTTAATTTGATACCCATATTGCAGTATTCGAAACAACTTTTTTTTTCACATCTCTTTATTTTGTCATCTCATAGCCGCCATGTTTGTTTTTTAAAAACGTCACCTATCTAAGAACACTTGGGCGATTATGACGAATCTAACAACGTGTGAAATGTATAAATCCGTTCAGTGGATTGTGAGATATCAGGTAAAGAAGAATATAACATACATACATACATACATACAAGATACGCGCGAAAAACATAACCCTTCTTTACAGTCGGGTAAAAAGCCCTTATAACTCTTGTCTTTTACCTGTAGTTGATAACACTCAATGTTATTATATATAGACATGTTATTAAGCTCATAAATAAAAATCAAAAAAGTGTTCTGAATTGTTTGATGTCATTGTTTGATTATGATAGGGGTTAACAAGATTGCTAGTAATGTGAGACTCAATCCCATATAGCTAGTTATCTTTTAAAAAATAATAATAATAAGTTCGCGGTGACAGCTCATTGCTTTGTTACACGACATCAATTACAATTTATTATCTTTAAAATTAAATAAACAAATATCCTGTGTTCACGTTAGAACAATGTTCTACTTTACAAGGCTACGGTAAAACCCATATGGACGTACGGGATCCTGCTCTGGGGAACAGCTTCACACTCAAATTCAGAGTTGTCACAAAGATTCCAAAGTAAAACTTTCTGCATTAGTATGCGGAGAGTTTTATTTTGGAATCTTAGTTAGTACTAACGCAGCATAGTTAGTTCCCAACGACCTATTCCACCACGACTTAAGGGTTGCTACTGTGTAGCAAGAAATTGTTAACTTCCCACAATCGTATAGAGACAGGATCCAAAAGAATCCAAACATTCTGGCAAAAACGCTAATTAATACAGATCATAAAATACGAAGACATAAACGCAGAATAGGACCCAGGATCAATTGCGTACCTCAACAACTAACTAAAATAGCTTACGGGCGCCCTAAATGATGAATTTACCATACAAACACGCATACCTAAGTGATTACTCCTTTGATTAAGGTCGTAAGTAAGCTTTTACTTACGACAGGAGTAAATACTTATGCGCGTTTGTATTGTAGAATCATCGACTAGTGTACCCTTAAACAGAGAGAATTGGGACAGAGGTTCTAATTCGAGCAAGTCAATAATATAAAAAAAAATCATAACTCTAACTAACCCATAGCCTTCCTCAATAAAAGGGCAATGCAAGAATATATTTTCAAATAGGGTGAGTAGTTCCTGAGATATCCGCGTTCAAACAAACAAACTCTGTCTCTTGGTATATTTTTAACTAGCTGTCCCGCCCAACTTCGTATGCGTAATTTTTCCCCGTTTTTGAAACATTTCTCGTCGCTTTTCCGCTCCTATTAGTCGTAGCGCAATGTTATATAGCCTATAGCCTTCCTCGATAAATGGGCTATCTAACAAAAAAAGAATTTTTCAAATCGGACCAGTAGTTCCTGAGATAAGCGCGTTTAAACAAACAAACAAACAAACAAACAAACTCTTTCGCTTTATAATATTAGTATAGATATAACTAGCAATGTGGGATTTTGGGTCCCACATTTCTAACAATCCTGTTAACTCCTCCAACTAAGCTCAATGACTTGTGGGTTGACGTCGGTAGTATAATGGGTAGGATTCGAACCCACGACCGATTGCGAGTCCGATGCCTTAGGCATTAGATTTATTATTATTATAGTACCTATCATCATTGGCCACAGCATCTTCACAGATGATTGCTGCAGTGACTATGTTCGTTCGTTGTATCTCAATTTATGGCTGAATAAGCCCATTCGGACGCGGCGCATCAATTTCCTATAAGCATAATAAACATGGGTTATACATTAAAACATTTCGGAAGAATTTTTTTGAATAATTTCTAGTGAACATCGTTTGAAAATCCATTGCATAGTTTAGTAGTGTATGGTAAGCGTAAAGCGATATTTTACGCTTTCACGTAAAGAAGTACGGAAAAAGATTATAAATAAGAGAGTGAAAGCTCTATTCTAAGTTAATTTATTGTCAGCAAATAATGCAGTGCTTATTTCAATACTAGACCGATTTTAAAAGTAGGAAGTATACTTACGAATAGACGCCTTTAGAATATAGACTAATTTACGTTATACAAATGTAAATTCGTCTAAACTTATTGATTTTACTATATACGAGTAGCAGTCTGTGTGAAATCGATAACTGTGTAGGTATACCTAGGTATTAAATTGAGCTTCTTAAATCGGCAAAATATTTATTCCCTTGGTTTTTTTCGATCATTAATTAAACTGTTTGTGTTATAAATTTTTAAACTGTTGGTAATCAAAAAATACCTACGACTACAAAATCATAGAAATCCATCTTCATTTTCAGTTGAGGGGGTTAAAAAGATTACTCAATATTCGATATAAATTCAACGGGCTTTATTTATCCGTCATATTCTGTATTCAGCCACCATAAACTAGAAGTTTCAAAACATAAAATAAAAGGATGTAGCAATATATTCAAATACATCGAATGCTTTCACAGGCAAACGGCGAGTACGACACTCCGGGGACACGTCACAACTTTTAAAATAAATATGGGGAATAAATAACACTGTAAGCCAGCTAGGGGAGTTGAAGGAAATATATCATATCAGGATTATTATTCGTTTAAAAACTATACCGCAATACGCATACGATAATAAAATTCTTCATTAACTTAGGAAGCACATCGGCCATTTCCTATATTTACAAAACCTATTTGTTAGTATAATAACTATATACTATGCAAATGAAGTATTGCCACTAATATACTTTGCACGACATCTAGTGTTGAATATTTGTATTAAAACTCCTTATCGATAGGTAGTTGTTACAAGTAAACATTGTAGATAGCGCTGTGTATACATTGTTGAGTTTTATTATATTTTTATGTCCACAGCTAGCTTTTGTTAAGTCAACATGTACCAGTATAATATAATCTTGTTATTCAGTTAACAATTACGTTTATTGATCACACGTTCGAATAATTTATAAATAAAAATGTGTGAGTCAGTTGTGTTGCCATCAGTTAATCGGTCATAGTAGAGTTAATCGGTCATAGTGGAGTTATGGTTCGAACCAAGAAAGTTATACCAAGAAGAAGCTTCTTGATTAGAAACGTTTGGTCAGTCAATTTTAGGTAATGAGCTTTTATGCGTGTCTTTCTGACACGAGACGCTCTCTGCACAACCATATATAAGAACTTATTGTTAGCACATAGCTTTTGTTGAGTAAGATGGCTCCGAAACAAAGGTAGTTTTTGGGCCCGTTTTCCAGGGTCATTGCGCGCGCAATGGCCCTGGACGTATTTTGGTATACATCACAGGCGACGAAACGTGGATTTATCAATATGATCCGTCCGTCGTCAGTATGGGTCTTTTCAGTTGCCGACAAAATTGCAAAGACCTCGTAACGTTGGTAAAAAAATGGTGGCTAAGTTTTTTTTCTTGCAGCGGGCATTTTTCACATATGTACATATTAGGAAATCATAGGTCTGTTAACTCGGAATGGTATACAAAAGTAGCATTGCCAAAAGTTTTCCAAGCTCTGCGAGAGAGGAGACCAAAGACTGGGCTTCGAGGATGCTGAATCACGACAACACTTCGTGACATAAACGTCCCTCAGAACGATGTGTTTCTTGAGGAGTCCGGTGTTGAAGCCTTGCCCCATCTACCGTACAGATGCCCTAATTTAGCTCCCGTTGATTACTTTTTGTTTTCGATAACTAATGGTAAATAAAATGGGCAAGTTTTTTCGTGTGCCGAAGAGACCGTGGCCGCCTATGAAGTCGCAATTTCAGACCTATCGGATCAAGACTGGCAAAAGTGTTTTAATAGTTGGTTTAATTTTGTGGCGAAGGCAACTTTGTATAGAGAATAAAGGAGAAAATTTCGAAAAAACGAAAAATAAATATTGTTAATATCTTGTTTTTTTTCCTGTCTCAAAACTTATCAAGTTACCTACGTATAATGTATATACTTAAACTTGAGTTTCAAGAGTTTTGTGCTCACACGTTACTTAAATCATTACTAATAGTGAGGACCAATACTTAATTGGCTTTTGTTGCATAACCTTATTTCATAAGTTCTTTCTATTAACTGTTGGTCTTCCTTGTGAGAAATAAATATGAATGGGTCTGAGTTTTGCCAACTTTAATCGATTTTGTAGTTGACCGTATTATGCGCTACTTTTGTGATAGCTAGATAAAGTTAGATATTGAAAACACCCTTCTTTTTAGGCCGACAATATTAAATAACTGATTATGATCAAATAGATTAAGTACTTAAAATTAACAATACATATCATAGCTACCGTATTTTATAATTATTAATTATATACAGTACCTATCTATGAATCGATCTATTGAAAAATAGTCAGATAGGTACTTAATCTAAAATTGACATCTAAATATTTTTTGATAAAATTCGTATTAATAAAACTGGATCCGTTTACGTGAATTAGTTTTGATCAGCATGATGATGTTGATTAGAACACCAAATCGTATCCATATGAAGAGTATCACTGTTAAAGCATGCTTGTCTTACTCGTGCTTCTGTTCGTAGCAGGTATTTGACGTGAGTGATTTGACGGTACGTGACGACATTCGTATTCTTCTCAGATTCCGACCGCTATCAAAAACTTATAAATTTTGTTACATTTAAGCTGCTAATTGGCAGTGCTTTCGTTAGCCACCATTAGGTCCTTCTGCTTACATGTCACATTGGCAGAAGGAGGAGGCATTTTGTAAATAGCGATGATTAAAAAAAAAATAAAAAATGACAACTACCGCACTAGGGTACAAGCTCTGTGTCTCGGAGGAGTATATATACATATAAATCACGGACACTAAGTTCATCCAGACTCGGAATAACAATGGTGGATTACACATGGGACACCACTTTAGTGTTCCTTGTGGGAATCTAACCTATGACTTCTGACTTAGCAGTCATGGTTACAAAATACTAGACCAACAGGTCAGTCAAAAGTTGCCGAGGTAATAAACGAGCAATTCTTGTATATATATATATATATATATATATATATATATATATATATATATATATATATATATACAGGGTGTATTTTTGAAACGGGTCAGTAAGGGCAAGTACCTTAACCGTTGCAGTTACAGCAAAACGTTCTTAGAAGACCTTCCCTAACTTTTTGACATACTTTGAACTGCATTCACAGATTTTGTAAAAAACTTACAGTTGGCAAAAAAAATGCAAAAAGTCCAAAAAATTTTTTTTTATGCCAATCGATTCTATTTTATGTGGGGATCAAAAAACTCTATGAAACCATTTTAGCTTTCAGTACTAGAAAAGACAGAAATCTCCAAAAACGTTTCCCATACATTTCCTACGGAAATATGATAAATCAACTCGAAACTCATAGGACAGGTAAAATTTTAAACTTTTTTAAATAAAAAAAATCATTTAAACATTTTAGAAATTGGTTTATAAAATAAATTGCTCAAAATGATTTCCATTTTCACGAATACATAAGTCTATCCTATTTTGCACTGAACGAATGGCGGCTAATAATGTTCTGGGATGAATATTACGTAAAATGGTCATTAATGCATCCTTGAGCTCTTGAACACTGGCGTACGTCGTCTTATACACCTCGTTTTTCACGAAGCCCCATAAAAAAAATCAAGTGGTGTTAGATCGGGGCTACGAGGTGGCCACTGTGTTGGACCATGTGTACCTATCCACTGTGTACCGAATAGGCGGCTCAAATTGGAACGTGAAAGGTGACTGTTATGTGGCGGAGCACCATCTTGTTGAAAATGAACTTTTCGCAATTCCGACAGGGGCCATTCGTCCATCTCGTTTTCAAGATGGTGTAAAATGACTTCATTATACATGGCAGAATTCAGTTTCCCTTCATAAAATTCCACCATTATAACTCGATTGGACATTATACCACACCAACAGTTGAATGAGAAGCGAACCTGATTATGACTTGCCGTAACGCTTAGTGGATTTTCTTTGGACCAATAGTGGTGATTTTTTCTGTTGTACATACCGTTATTGGAAAAATTCGTTTCGTCTGACCACAGTATGTAATTTAAAAATTCATGATCTCTGCTTATTTTTCCTCTTAGCCACCTGCAAAAAGTAAGCCTTCGAACATCATCACCCGGATGTAACACTTGAACTATGCGCCCATATCGATAGCACTTGTAGCCGTATTTCTTCCATATCTTTATCACAAGGGAGTGGGATACACCTACTTCAAAGGCGACATGCCTGGACGATACCTCTGGATATGCTTCGACATAAGTCAGAACCGCAATCTCCGTGTCCATGTCCACACGAGGCTGCCGCTTTCTTTTGAAAGAACCCTGCAATTCCAGGTTTTTCAAAAGATTTCTAATAACCTTTCTTGTTGGCACATGTCGCAACGGATACTTATTGCGGTACCACACTAATGCAGCTCCCGCATTTCGATTATTGACAAAATACGCTTCTAATAAGTCAATTTTTTCACGATTAGAAGACATTTTAGCGAAAATCCTTAATTAATAATAACTCATACGAAGTTTCTCAGCTGACACACAGATTTTCGAATGAAATTCGAAATTTGAAGGTAAAAATTATTTTTATTTACTTTACAGTCAATTCTACCCACTTCCTGGCCATAACAAAAAGTTCGACCATCGTAGAAATTTGTTTCTGTTGCCGAAATGTATGGGAAACGTTTTTGGCGATTTCTGTCTTTTCTAGTACTGAAAGCTAAAATGGTTTCATAGAGTTTTTTGATCCCCACATGAAATAGAATCGATTGGCATAAAAAAAAATTTTTTGGACTTTTTGCATTTTTTTTGCCAACTGTAAGTTTTTTACAAAATCTGTGAATGCAGTTCAAAGTATGTCAAAAAGTTAGGGAAGGTCTTCTAAGAACGTTTTGCTGTAACTGCAACGGTTAAGGTACTTGCCCTTACTGACCCGTTTCAAAAATACACCCTGTATATTGGTATTTTAATATAGTATTTTCCCTTTTTCATTAAAATTTTTTGATTAATATTATTCATATTTCACATGTCTGTAATTCCTATTTACAAGTCAATATAATTAAAAAAAATATTAAAATATACTAAAAAAAATTTACCGAGCGGAGCTCGGTCGTCCAGGTGCTATATTATAATATAATATGTGATCAATACAATATTAAACATGATTATTGATGACGTAATTCAAATGTCTACGTTACAATCTTAATCTTTATTAAAGGGATCGGTTTAGCCTATACTCTATACTAATATTATAAAGCTGAAGACTTTGTTTGTTTGAACGCGATAAGCTCAGGAACTACAAGTCCTAATTAAAAAAATATTTTACTGTTGGATAGTCCATTTATCGAGTAGGAAGGCAACATTACGCTACAACCAATAGGAGCGGGGCAGCAATGAAAAATGTTGCAAAAACGGGGAAAATTTACGCAGACGAAGTTGCGCGGGTCAGCTAGTTTGAGATATAGTGGCTAGTTGGAAGTTTCATTGAAAAAAAGATAACCGAGATAACTAAAGGGATTGTGGACCCACATTACTAGCAATCCTGTTCGCCCTCCAGCTAAACCCAATGGGTTGAGTTAGGAGTGGGAGGGCGGATCGGTTTTCCTCCCAATTTTGAGGAGGCCGCCTGGCCAACCTAGGCATTTCCCGAATGGTCGGGCGCATTAAGGCGCTGGGGCTTAGGGTGGCCAACCAAAAACCCTAAGCCTACGTTCAGAAGACGAGCGTTTACGTAGCGTTTATAATAGGGAATATGCAAGTGACTCCAACATGGACAAACGTTTTGTTACGTGTAAACATACCACTAAAATTATTTTTAAAATCTTAATTTAAATAGTATAATTTAATCATCAGAAAGTGACTGATTTTAAATTCCCACGCAAATTTATAAAAAGCAACGCAATTGGTGGATCAACACGTGATATCAATTCACACTCAACGTCTCCAGTCGTATGGTTTTGACTGGTTTTTCGCGGTTGTGCATATTAGGTAGGTAACTAGTTATCTGTGTTAAAAAATAAGATCCTTATGAGGAAAGACTTAATACAATGACTGAAGGCGGTTTTGTTAAAGCACAGTCGGATAATCTTCCTAAATAAGGCTGGAGGCTTGTTAATAGCAATATTGTAACTAATATATGTTATTAGTCTATAATCCTTCTTCAAAATGAAATAAGTAAATATTATTAATATAATAATAATCTTGGGACAACTCACACAACGTTATCTGATCCCAAACTAAGCAGAGCTTGTACTATGGAAACCAGACAATTGATAATCATACTTATATATTTCTAAATACAAACATATTATAGATAAATAACACCCAGACAAAGAATAAGGCATCGTGCTCATCACACAAAGTTTTATCCTAGGTGGGGATCGAAGCCACGACCTTTTGCGTAGCAGTCGGAAACACTGCCACCGCGCCACAGAGGCAGTCGAAATAAATAAAATAGACGTGTTTATGATGATCACGTATTTCGCCTGGCCTGTTGGTCTAGTGGTTAGTGACTCTGATTGCTGAGCCAGAGGTCGTGGGTTCGATTCCGTGATGAGCACAATGATTTATTCTGTGTCTGACAAATTTATCTATAATATGTATGTATTTAGAAATATATAAGTATGTTTATCAGTTGTATGTTTGCCATAGTACAAGCTTTACTTAGTTTGGAATCAGATGACGTTGTGTGAATTGTCCCAAGATAATATTATTATATTATTAATTAAGATTTCACGTCTACTGAAATCAGAGGAGTAAAAGCTGCGAGGTTTTGTTACTTACTAGCTGTCCCGCGCAACTTTATCTGCGTAAAATTTCCGTTTTTGCAACATTTCTTATTGCTGCTCCGCTCCTATTGGCCGTAGCGTGATGTTATATAGCCTATAGCCTTCCTCGATAAATGGGCTATCCAACAGTAAAAGATTTTTTCAATTAGAATCAGCAGTTCCTGAGATTACCGCGTTCAAACAAACAAACTCTTCAGCTTTATAATATTAAATATAGATTTCAGGCTCGAGTTTTACTCTCATGGATAAATTACTATGTATTAGTTAATGAGAATATCTTAACGAATATATTTTCGTAAACTAGGTTATGTTTTCGAAATGAAAAGAAAACATAACTTGTTTTGTTTACAAATAAATAAAACAAGTTTATACAGGTACCTAAGTAAAATGATTCTAATTTGTAACTATATTATTTATTTTATCACTTTTTAATGTCTTTACTTACGTTAAAATGATCTTCAAAACAGTATAAACAGCTTTAACACTGTCTTTTTCTCTATACCTGTATTCTTCGCCATATGGAAATATACTTTGTTAGGTGCAGTTTTGATGTTATTTTGGGACACTGGAACGACACAAGATTTATAATAAGGTTTTCTGTACTTTCCATGGAAATAAACTGATTTTATCATTCCCTTTTTTACCTTTTAGTAACTTTGTGAACCAAACACTTTGTTAGTGACATCAAACTTGAGTAATTTGACGTCATAGAATAAGCGCGCCAAGATGGCCGCTAAACAAGCATACCCTGGCGTATCGTCGACAGATATACTTACCTACTCATAGAGGTATTCAGATCAGACACATTGCAAAGAGTTATGATACTAAATATTGATTAATGATACTTACTGATTGTCTTCAGATTCAGAGTGCAACGAGTTCAACGCAGCTATGAATCAAAGCTAGACTCTAAAGTTCTTAATTTTACGATTCTACTTCAAATAACACCTTTTACCCGTGCAATTTAAACCGAACGCTTTGTGAACTTAAATCGAAGATCGATCTTGTCCACAGCTCCAGAGTAATCAAACAAATTGATTCATTTGAAATCGGATCTTATTGTCTGACGCTCTGCGTCGGGGATCTCTTTAGTGTTAGTGATTCGGTCTGGATTTTTAATGTGAATTATGATAAGAGATTTTATTTTTAATAATTTGCTTTTATATTTACGTGGGTAATAAAAAAACACTCCGGCAGAAGTGAAAACTTGAACGTAAACGTTGTGCATTTTTGAATATTTTGGAATGGTTAGGAAATATATTTTTTATCAGTATACGTATTATAATTTATGTGGTTAAACATGACAATTTAAAAAGTGTTAAAATGTTAAAAAGTTTATCTCTCAGAAAAAAATACATACTGATAAAATTTTAATAATATTTTTCGATCTTACTGATTTAATAATAAAAAAATATTTAATATTAAATCACTAATCAAAAAGAAAATAAAATTAAAATGGAAAAAAAATAATCGTTACTAGGACTAGAACTGGGGTCTTTTGGTTTCTGGACCCCCGATTTCCCAACTGAGCTATAATAACATTGTAGATGGTGAAGACATTTACACTTTTGAGATTACATTTTTCATTGCTCTCCCTCCGTCTTACGAATTTCGATCAGGGTTACGTGATCTACGAATTTTCGATCAGGGTCACGGGCTCCTGACGCGAGTTTAACATTTTTTACCCATACCAAAAAAAGTGCACAACGCCGCTAAAGAAGTTTTCACTTGAAAAAGCGAAGACGGACAGATATCCGAATGTACAAAGCTTTAGGTACAACACAACTGTAAATCGAATTGGATCTTGATAGGGTAGGTATATTAAGATCCAATTCGATTTACAGGTTGTGAACCTGTTAACTTTATAGATAAATTTAGCCGTAGATGCAAAAGGCGTCTACGGATATTTTTTATATTTTATAGATAAGCTCTTTTACTCTTTTTATTGACTGCCTCTGTGGCGCGGTGGGAGTGTGTCCGACTGCTTCGCAAGAGGTCGTGGGTTCGATTCCCACGCGGGACACCACTTTGTGTGATCCACAAATTGTTGTTCTGGGTCTGGGTATACATTGTGTCCGTGACTTCTAATTTTGTAAAGTTCTCCGCGACACGGGGCTTGTACCACACTGCGGGAGTCGTCTTTAAAAAAAAAACGCTTTTAAAAAAATACGATTTGTTAACGCTCTTGAAGTAATTATATTATTAATACTTACATAGTATATAAAAGCACAGTCTTGACTCATGACTGTGCTTTTATAATGTTGATCCTCATCATATTCACACGAGTAGGCGTACGTACAAACGATACTTCATGTAAGTTAAATGCCCAAAAGCGCAATTTTACAGCAAATGGTTTCCAAGCCATATATAAAACTTTGATTATTTAATATAATATTGTGTTTGTACATGTTAAAGTGTTTATAATCGCTCCATTTGTTCAATAATAAATTAAATAGTAATATTTTTATTTAAATATATGCCTTTGAAATGGTCTACTGCGAAATTGCGCTTTTGGGGATGCATACATACGTATCAAATTGTAGGACAGCATTCTGGAATAAATGTGCAAAGTCCTCATACATCCCTCATACATTTCCAAGCAATGACAGTTTTCTCTGCCTGTGGCATAGTAACACCGAAAAGGATTAACCAATTCCAATATATTATTAGAGGTCACCCATCAAGGTTTCACCATGCTCATGTTACTTACCGAGTAACTCAATAAATCTACGCAGTGGCATGCTGATAAGAGCTCTATGTCTTAGTCGTTATAGGTTATTTTACAATTACCATCTCGTTATCTGGTTTCTTAGAAGCGTCGGGCGTGTCATGTATGGTATCGGCTTATTTGTAATGCGCTTATGACTCGCAGTCCGCATGGCGGCGAAAATCTTGATAATATCTTATCTGAAAGTATCAAGATTATAATATAATAATGTTAATGGAAAACTTTTTTTTTAGCCTTTGACTTATTTTCTATTCTATTGAATATTCTTTTTTTTACAATAATTAATTTACAATAATGAATAAATAATATTATGTAGTTTATTATATTACTTCTATGGCTATTTTTTTTTACTACTTGTCAAGACCTCTTTTCTCAAAAACAAGCGGAGGCATTAAATTGAAATTTATATCAAATATAGCTACTGTACTTGAGGATTGTCCCTGTTTTTTTATTGATTCTGGTAGGTATAGTATCGCAGGGATTCAACTAACTAAATCAGCATTCATTAGGTACAGCCTACGCTTTTACGAATTTTATTTGTAAGATTTGACCGATACATTTTTAATAAATAAATAATAATTATTATATTCTACTATTTTATTAATACTCTTTATTGTACCTACACTAAAGCTACAAGAACAAGGTGGTATACATTGTTTAAGTTAGATGAAGATATACAATGGGTGGCTTTATCGCTAAGAGCGATCTCTTCCAGGCAACCTTTGAATGGATAGAAACATAAATTACAAGAAATAGATAGCGGTAGTGTACGGCGTGAATAAATATAATTAATTATATACATTTCAATATGACTTTAATAAGACTGGCTTGTTGGTCTAGCCGTTAGTGACCCTGACTGTTAAGCCAGAGGTCGTGGGTTCGATTCCCATCCAGGATAAAGCTTTGTGTGATAAGCACGATAGTTTATTCGGTGTCTAGGTGTCATTTACCTATAACATGTATGTATTTATAAATATATGTATGTTTATCAGTTGTATAGTTTCCATAGTACAAGATCTGCTTAAAATGTTGATTTGTACACGTTTTGTACACATTATGAAAATATATATATTACGGGTCTTAATCGCGTCAATAACTTATGGTAAAATAAATTGTTTATTGCCCGACGTTTCGACCGTATTGCAACGGCCGAAACGTCAGGTATTTTACCCGTAATATACATATTTTTATTAGGTCTGCCTAGTTTGGGATCAAATAGCGTTGTGTGGGTTGTCCCAAGATATTATTATATTATACTCGTAATATAATAACTTGTAAAGAAATTAGAACAAAATTTTATATGTATATATCTATACTAATATTATAAAGCGGAAGAGTTTGTTTGTTTGTTTAAACGCGCTAATCGCAGGAACTACTGGTCCGATTTGAAAAAAATCTTTTTTTGTTGCATAGCTCATTTATCGAGAAAGGCTATAGGCTATATAACATCGCGGTACGACTAATAGGAGCGGCGACGAGAAATGTTTTCAACATCTTTTTAAACGACACCAACGATTGAGCACGTCTAATAGGTAGAGGCAGAGCAATCCAAAGTCTTGCTGCGTCAACTGTAAATGGTTTGTCATAAAATCTTGTGTCTTGTGTAAATTTCCAATCTTAAATCCTCCGATGACCTGAGGGAACTCGAATGTGTGTCATTCAAACGTTCTTTAAGATACAAGGTAATGAAATTATTAAAAAGTATACTGTACAGCAATGAGAGATTGATTCAGAATAAAAGGAGAATAGTTGGGTGATTTAAGTGATCAAAGATGATTCAATGTATTAGCTTTGATAGTACCATGAAAATTGGACGAAGAAGAGAAATGCATATTGAGTGTGTTAGATTTTACATAGGGGTCGTAGCGATTTGTAATAAAATACTAAAGCTTTTATTGTTGAACTACGTAGAAGTCCTACGACTCCTTCTTGTAGATGTCCTACGACTCATCGTAGTAGTACTACGACTCATTGTAGACCACTACGACTCATCGTAGAACTACACTTACTACTGTGTCAGGATATTTGAATTATATACCCAATCAGTTGCAATCTAACCTTATCAATCAGTATAGTATCAATAGGGAATAGAATTAATAAGGGAGGTAAATAATACAAAGGAATAAATGACAAGTATCATATATTTTCAACCTTGTTTGGTCTAGATGTATCAAAGGTTTCATAATAGCCAGTCTCCTAATAAACATTTGCCGTACTACATTTCATACATCCTAAATACAATATACCACAGATACTTCCTAACATAACCAATTCACAACATTATTGCAATGTACGACCATATCGCTGTAGAACAGCTGATAAGTATCACACCAGGCAATATTCATCAAATCATATCACATTGCAATATATTGTTATTAGTCAATATCTATACATAATACACAATAATAGGATATCAGCACAAAAGAACCAGCAATAAGTATAATCTGAATCGGATCGTACCTGTATCCACAAATGTTAATATAATAATAATAATATAATATAATATTTTTGGGACAACTCACACAACGCTATCTGATCCCAAACTAAGCAGAGCTTGTACTATGGCAACCAGACAACTGATAAACATACTTATATATTTCTAAATACATACATATTATAGATAAATAACACCCAGACACAGAATAAACCATCGTGCTCATCACACAAAGTTTTATCCTGGGTGGGGATCGAACCCACGACCTCTTGCGTAGCAGTCGGATACACTCCCACCGCGCCACAGAGGCAGTCAGACTGAGCCTCGATCACAATCTGTCAGTCCTTTTATAGAACAAATACACTGAATATTAAAGAACATGTGGGTACTTCGCAAATGTTCCTAATTATTATACTTTAACCCATAAAATAATTTAATACACAGAATTATGTTATTTAAATAAAGGAATAATAATAAAACTATTACCCAGATAAAACACACTACCTTTCAATAAAAGAAGTGAAATATCACAACAACAATATTTGACGTTTCAAGCAGTACCTACATTTGTGACCAGTGGATATTTATTGTTTTAATTCATTTACAATACTGTGTGGTGCTTTTATAATGTGTTATAATCATCTTAAGTAATTTACATGTTAATTACAACATAAACTGTAAGTACTTGTACTTTGTCATAACCTATTCCGTGATACAAATTATTGTTCAGGTTACTAAAAATACAATTGACATAAAGACATGGCTACTTGCATATCCATGGCTATTGTTATAATATAAACAACCTGTAGCTACTTCTATAATGTCAATTTACTCTGCCATAACGTATTCTGTTATTCTAATGTACAAATACTGTCGCATATTCTACAGTTAACAACATTACAGTGGTATTTAGGATTCCTTATTAAAGTGGTCATTATGTCTACGATTTATTGACAGGCTAAACAAATTCATCAAAAATATTCATCCCTTAGTACACAGGTATAATATTTACCTGAATTTATTTATTACGATTGATATTTATCTATGTAAATAGCCATTAATATATCCCTTATCTATCAAGTGCGTTTAAGTCTATTGATTTATGGATTGGGTCTTGTCCGGATTTTCCAACACCGAACATTCTAAATAATTTCCAAAATACTTCTCTTTAACTGTGTAAACGTAAAACATAATCTATGTACCGGGAGCCGGTGTCCTCAACAGACAGGCGCATGCTTTGTTTTATTCGTATGTGGGTGTTTATGAAAATTTACGCCACCAGTTGGCGCCACTTTGACAAGAGGTCATGCGCGCTGTCAAAACATAGTTTCTGCACACTTCCACTAATTGTGTTTCAGTGTTTAATTTAAAAATCTACCTAATGTTAATTGTTTTTAAACTTTCACAATTTTAACACATATTAGAATATTATCGGGACTTAATCGAATATTTAAAGGCCTTTAATTTACCCGATGTTTCAATCCAATTGCACCGATCGTGATCACGGGTCGACTGATGACAGCTTAACACGGCTAACGCTTCGCGAGGCGCGGGGTTTTTCAACTACCCTCGCCTGGTCTTGATCATTTTTACTGTCGGTACTTGTACACACTACACTTACTACGTTTTTACACTGAGGGTGATGTCTGTACTGCGACGATAGCATTTGTTGATAACGGGATTCCAAGATGGTGAGAGCCGGTATCCATTTTCTCTGCAAAAATAATTAGTTTAAAAATCCTCTGTGTATTATTGTCATGATATGTAAAATTTATAAGTACAGGTTTTTAGAACAATAAAATATAATTATATATTTTTTTTTAATTGGCTATTTTGGCAACATAATTCCATACGAATCCCGCGCCTGTGCACTATACCGGGGCCCGGTATGGGAGTACCCATGATCCGTTTTATTGAATTACTAGCTGTTCCGCACAACTTCATCTGCGTAATTTTTCCCAGTTTTTGCAACATTTCTTATTGTTGCTCCGCTCCTGTTGGTAGTAGTGTGATGTTATATAACCTATAGCCTTCCTCAATAAATGAGCTATCCAACAGTAAAATTATTTTATAATTCGGATTAGTAGTTTCTGAGATAACCGCGTTCAAACAAATAAACTCTTCAGCTTTATAATATTAGTATAGATTTCACTCTTTAAACAATTATACACATTTTACATTGGATCTTACGAAAATTTATTAACTAAGAGCTTTATATTTAAAAGAACTTTAGTACTTTACTTTACGATTTTTATTTAAATATGATAAAAATAAAATGTTGTATTTACATAGTTTTATAAGTATTGACGCATTTAGTGACTGTTTTTACAAAATATCTAAATTCAAATGATGTTATTTAGTTATATCAGATATGAAACTACATAAACCGTTCAATAATATTTTTTTATATACCACTAAACAAATTTACTTAATAAAATATGATTGAAATATTCGTACCTATCGTCGCTTGCGGAATTTCCAATGATGACGATGCCATATTTTGATTTGAACCATGTTTACGCGCGGTTTTGTTTTGTAAAGTTTTTATTGGCTTAGGGCTTAGCTGTTTATTCAGCTTTATTTTGATACTAGCTGACCCGTGTAACTTCGTCTGCGTAATTTTTTCCCGTTTTTACAACATTTTTCATTACTGCTCCGCTCCTATTGGTCGAAGCGTGATGTTATATAGCCTATAGCCTTCCTCGATAAATGGGCTATCCAACAGTAAAAGATTTTTTTGGGCCAGTAGTTCCTGAGATTATCGCGTTTTAACAATCAAATAAACTCTTCAGCTTTATAATATTAAGTATAGATATAGCAAGATAGCCGGGTAAATAAAAGGTTCGTACCTTTAAATAATTCACGCCATTAAGTCCCGAAATATATCTAATATTAAAAGTTTAAAAACAATATTCATAACATATTTTTCTATTAAATGCTTATCCTCGTATTTGTTTATTTTTCTTATTATGTGATAATAAAGATATATTAGTTAGCAGAGATAGTCCGGAAATGCAATCTAGAGTGTTGAATTCATTCAACACACACCAACTGGAACTGAAAGTCACATTCAAAGCGAGGCACCTATTGCTTTTAAATAAAACTTTTCCGATAGTAACACCTGGTCCTGCAGTCAAAGCATGCCTCTATATAATCAATTCATGAACTATCCAGTGGCAAAGTTTCCCTGGGAACTCGGCACCGCCAATCAAGCTCTATTCTGATTCTAATTCGAAGGGTGGGCGGACTGGCGTCGACGTTGAAGTTGCACGTCAGGTGTTACAACTTTAGTTTGCACATAACTGCCCCTGTTTATATTGGTTTAGTTACCGCAAACACACCCATTCGGAATCTAGTTTGAGTTTAGTTAACGTACGTGGTGCTGGATAGTGTTACTCAATTTGTTTGTCATCATAATAGTTACTACAGTCGCGACTCGACCACATGTATCGAACGTGGAATAAAATGCAAATAGTTATACAGTTTGTAGAGGTGTTTTTTTCATGGAACGTTAAATATTAAGGTAGTAAAACTAAATCATAGAATTACCGTCCTTGATCGTGATGTGACGCCATTATTTTCATTGCTGAATGCAGATCCTGGTCTTTGTCTCATCATCATCATCATCTAATTTCCTTGTTCCCAGGTCTCTTTTTTCTTCTATTCAACTCTGTCAATCATCGTCAAGTTACTCACTCTCATCATTCATTCATCTGTAATATTTTTTTGGAAAATTATTTTATCTCGGTTGCCCTCTGCCTCTTGAACCATTAACTTTCATATTCATCACCCTTGGTGATCATCCTACACAATAGGTCAGTATTTGGTGGGCTGCTTACAATTTCCCCTCATGTATCAATCCAACACTTCATCTATACGTGTTCGTAACCAATCTTTTTCCTGGATGGTCAGCCCCTGGTCTCCGTCTAATATGGGTTCTGACTGTCGTTATTTAAACCACAATTAGAAAAACTATTCAACAAGCATAATTCGCTCTCATTCCCGGACACAAAAACCAATAACACAGTGTCCATTGTGTTGAGACGATCAATGCAAAACGGGTACCATTCGAAACTCGATCGTTACATATCGCACTATCGTTCCAAGCGATTTACGATCAACGATAACGATACTTTCTCGTCTACATCGTTAAATTGCAGAGATAACATTTGTTTTACTCTGACCAACTTGTTACTATTAGGCTTTGACTATGGTGTTTGTTGAAAGGATGTATTAAATCTTCGGAATTTATTGTTTCTATTGTCTGATTTGTGAAAGTGAAATATTGACTGCTTGGTGGCGCAGTGGAATGGCATACGACTTTTATGGTAAAGGGTACAGAAATCAGATTCTATATATACCTTTTGTAATATTTATCTTTACCATCATCACAAATTTCAAGTTCAAATATGTATTTGAGCTTGAAATTTCTCAGCTTGAATTGTGGAGTGCCAGAAAGGTGGTTCTCTGTTTGACCCTTATGTATGTATGTTCATGTATGTTCGCAATTTTCTTGAAAAAAAGTGATCCTATTTAAATGGGGCTTTTGCTATCCGACTACATATTTTTTGGGAGAATTTTAGTACAAAAGCACAATCATGAGCTTGCCTATAAAATATAAAAAATATCCGTAGAAGATTTTTGCATCTACGCATAATTTTTAAGCATCTGATAGGAAGGTGTTATGCATGATACCGTCTGCTTTTGCCTGATTTCACAATCATGAAAATCCAAGAAGTACTACGAGCGTAGTACCCTATATTTAAATTAAAAGCATTTTAATCACGAGTTTATATATCAGTTTGAACGAGTCAATATTTATGCCATATACATCTACACATCCATATACACCTTTCTTTTTGTTGTTTGTACACGTTGTTTGTACAATTGGTGTTAAACTAGCTTTCGCTCGCGGCTCCGCCCGCGTGGATGTCGGTTATCGCGATAAAAACTATCCTATGTCCTTCCCCGGAACTAAAACTATCTCCATACCAATGGATGTGACTCTCAGTTCCAGTTGGTGTGTTTTGAATGAATCCTACATTCTGGATTGCATTTTCGGACCATCTCTGCTAACTAACACAAAGTCAGAGACTGTTTGAGAAAAATAAATTATTTATTCAAATATGAGTACATGCATCTAATAGAAAAATATGTTATGAATGATACCGGCCGACTTCACGTACCTGATTGCATCAAAATCCAAATAGGAACGCACGCAGTACGTTAAATTGAAATTAAAAGTATTATAATTTTAATAGTTAAATTATAAGTTTGCATAACAAATATTATAAAGAGGAAAGATTTGGTTTTTGTTTGTTTGTTTGTTCGATTTAACTCAAAAACTTCTCAATCGATTTTAAAAATTATTTTACCATTAGAAAGTTATATTATAGGGGAGTAACATATTTAATGGTCTTAAAAAAAAAATTGAGATGCTTACGAAAATTGCAATTTTGTTTACTTGAAGTGCGCTGCGAAAACTGTTCATGGTACATAAAAATAATGTACTACATTGTTAAAGTACTCATTATTACCCACGAAAAAGTCCGCGAGGCTATATGTTTTTGTCTAACTATTGTAGTAAAGTCATAATAGCCAATATTTGTTCAAATTCGTCCATTGAAATACGGGTAGAATCGAAAGATGATGATATTTGTAACTGTTATTAACCCTTACCCAGTTTAATAGTTTCCTAGTTAAGGGTGAATATTCACTTGAAAAAAATATTTTAAATTATTAAGGCTTTGGAATTCTCTTCCTCACCCTTTACGCAACAGCCACTCTCCTAACATTTTAAAAAAAGGACAAAAGAATATTTTCACTTTATCTAATTAAGTATTTATTATAATATTTTATTTATATGTAATATTAAAATGTAAGTGTATGTATTATCTGGTATGTATTTTTATATTATATGTATTTATTTAGGTATATTATATGATATTGAAATAATATACGTTTATGTATGTAAGTATGTACTTACTGTTTATTTACACATTGTTTAATTTTTAAGCTATTGCATAGCTTCTACCGCGGGCCATGAGCGCGGGGACCGAATCCAGAAATTCCGTAACGAAAAAACTTCACGCTCCCCACTCCGACGGGCACGGAGGTGTGGCTTGAAGGCCGTGCATCGTTTAACGTCGTTTCATTTTGTACTTATGATTCTGGCTGCAAAAATCATAATAGCGCGATTCAGACCGTAGTACATTTTGTATTGAATAGTAACAAAATTAAATACAGCGCCATCTATTGACATTATGTTACCTATTGTCATTTTAGTCTTCCCCTTTCTTGCTGTTTCTATTATAATAGCGCGATTCAGACCGTAGTACATTTTGTATTGAATAGTAACAAAATTAAATACAGCGCCATCTATTAACATTATGTTACCTATTGTCATTTTAGTCTTCCCCTTTCTTGTTGTTTCTATTATAAAGGCCACAGCAAAGGGCCACACAGGAGTTGTGGTTAAGTTTTGGTTTAGGTGTTAGTTCATTTTCCACCCTATTGTGTTGTGTTATTGTATTATTATAAGTAGGTATACTATTTTATGTTCTGTCGCTGATCTAATTTTTTTTTAAATTAAAAAAAAAAAAAAAATTAATGAAAATAAAAATTAAAAACATTGTTTTTTTAAAATTAAAAAAAAACTTATATAATTTTTTTTTTTTAATTGCTTAAATTGATAAAAATGCTATGCAATAGCTTTACCGCGGCAGTCCCCGAGTGCCACACATTTTTATTTTATGAGCTCGGCTCAGGGGGCAGACGCGCCTTGATGCTCTCAAGGCGTGCATCCATAAGGCCCCCGAAGACCACCGTCAGCTGCCTCAGCTGCGCGTCGGAAAATTCCGGGGGCCGCTCTGCAATTATGGTGCCTGTCTTTGTTGTCGCCTGCCCGGCTGGAAAATTAACTTGGGCCGAGACAGAGTCAGCGCTCGTTGCCACAAAGTTGGTTTGCAGCTGAGTGACTTCAGCACGCAGTTGATCCAGCTCTTCTTTCATTTGGACGCAATTCGCCCGCAGCTTCTCAGATTCGGCCTTGGCAGTAGCGGCGCGCTCGTATAGCGCATTCACCACCTCCCTTAAAATCTGCGCAGACTCGCGCAGGCCTTTTGCGAATGTGCCTTTGAGATTCTTGCTCTTAGTGGCAACATTCACGATAATCGACATAGATTTGGCAGCCGCTCGGACAAGCTCCGAACCGGTTTTCGGGGCGTTATCCCCACCCGTCGATTGAAACACCTCCAGGAACCGCTCGACTTGTTCCTCAGCCACCTGTTCGCCCTCCGCACGAGTGCGTGCGTAGGCATCCCGTCTGCTGAATACAGACGACGTTCCCGCTCGACGGCAGTGTGAGTGCACGTCAAACCCGTCCTTCGGGCAGCCCAGGAATGGGCCACCCCCTGCTCTGCCAGAACATTAGCCGTGTGACGGTGGTTTCGTGAAAAGCCGCGAATCGACCGGCACACGTTGCCCAGGTTGCACCACGAGGAGGTTTTCCGGCACTTAGCACCCCAAGTGTTCCAATAACCTTTTTTTTTTTTTTTTTTTTTAAGGCCGTAAAAAATGCCTAACGCACACCTCCAGCACCCGGGGCAGACGCTGGAGGTAGTGTGGGACCTGCCCCCACTAAAAAATCGGCCGTGTACCGTCGCGCCACCTGCGCGAACGGGCCGCCGGAATCTGCTATACCATCGGCGGCCAATTCAGTGGCAGTGCCCGGCGCGGCGAGATGCCGGGCACTCCTACTCCGGCGGCGTCCTGGGGTACACTGCAGGACGCCGACGTCGCGGAAGGCTACGAGTGGGGGGAAAAGGCCCCGTCAACCCCCACCCGCGGCCCCACCATTAGGGCGGCATCAGGCGCAGATGGTCGCGCCGACGCCGCCCGGTTCGCCGGCGACGAAGCGGATCAGCAAGGGAGTCCTCCTCCCTGCGTCGCTCCGCCGCCTCCTTCTGCGAGATGACGTCCTCGCAAAAGGATGCGACCGCGTTCCAAGACGTCTCGCTGCGGACCATAGATGACACCACGGTCGGCAGCGAGAGGTCACGACCCACCACTACGGTGAGGACTCGACGTTGCTGCTCCCAGGCAGGGCACTGCTCGAGAGTGTGCTGCGCCGAGTCCTCACCGCAATCGCAGTGATGACAGTCGGGACGCGATTCCCTCCGCGCAACCGAATGCAGGTACTTCCGAAGCACCCATGCCCGGAAAGAACCTGCACCAGCCGGAAGGAAAGGGTCCCGTGCTGCCTCACCGCCCACTCCTCAAGGACCGGCTGGAGCGCCTCCACGGTTCGGAAACCGGCACGTGGAGCCTCCAGCCGGGACCTCCACCGGGCCATGATGTCCCGGTGGGCCTGACTGCGCCAGGCGCGCAGTTGTTCGGGCATGGGGCAAGAGCCCCCAGCCCGGACCTCCGCCGCCTGCCAGTAGACGTCGGCGAGTACTTCCGCATCCAGATCCCACGGGGGAGTTCCGGCCAACGCGCACGCCGCATCGGTGGACACCGTGCGGTAACCGCGTATGGCCCGGACCGCCATGGTTCGTTGGGGTCTCCACAAACGAACCCTATTCTGGGCGGACAGGGTCTCCGCCCACACGGGCGCGCCGTAAAGCGCCATCGACCGTACCACCCCCATGTAAAGCCGTCGGCTTGAGGCACTGGGACCGCCAAGGTTCGGCAAGAGCCGACCCAGGGCGGCAGCGGTAGCCTCAAGTTTGGGCACAAGGATGCGAAAATGCTCGTCGAAGAGCCATCGCCCATCCAACACCAACCCCAGATATTTCATCTGGGGGCGTATCGGTACGAGGACCGAGTTGACGACCAAGGAGGCGCCAGCGGGTGGACCGCGACGGGGCCCATGAAACAACAGGGCCTCCGTCTTTTCAAGCGCCACTCTCAACCCCAGCGCCTCGATGCGCCCGACCATTCGGGAAACCCCTAGGGTGGCCAGGCGCGCCGCCTCCTCGAAATTTCGTGCCCGGGCTGTGACGAGCGTGTCGTCGGCGTAACAAAGTACGCTGAGCCCGGGTGGGAAGTTTCCTCGCAGGGCCCAATCGTATCCCATGTTCCACAAGAGCGGTCCTAAGACCGACCCCTGAGGAACACCGCACGACATTGCCCTGCGCCTCACTTCTCCTTCACGATCCTCGTACAGGACACACCGGCCTTGCAAATAGTCGGCCACCAGCTGCCTCAGGTAACCGGGCACTCCATGGAACCGGAGCGCCTCACCGATGCAGCCGAATGGCAGAGTATTGAAGGCGTTGGCGATGTCAAGCGATACCGCCAATAAAACTCCGCCGCCGAGGACTGCCTCCTCAGCCGCGGCCCTCAGACGCAGAATGGCATCGACCGTCGAACGCCCGGCACGAAAGCCGTACTGGGCATCGGACAGATCGGGGCCGACCTCGCGCAAGTGGCGGACGATACGGGTAGCGAGAATTCTCTCAAGCAACTTCCCCGCCTCGTCCAGCAGCACGATAGGCCTGAAGGCCGCGACCGAATCGGGAGATCTACCCGGCTTCGGTAGGAGAACCAGCTTCCCCGTTTTCCAACAGTCAGGGAACCGTCCGGACGCCAGGCAAACGTCGAACAGCCCCCTGAGGCGGTCTCCCATGTGGTTGAGGACCAGGGCCAACACTCGGGCAGGAATCCCGTCAGGCCCGGGGGCGGTACTCTTCGAACGAATCCGAAGTACAGCCGCCCCCACCTCCGCCTCCGTGACGGGCGGAACACTGGGCTCGGCCTCCCGGTCGTCGGTCTCAGAGACCATTGCCGGTGGCGTGTGCTCCGCACGTTGCGGGAAAAGGGCCTCAACCACTTCCACGAGCGAAGCTTATTCAGCGCCGCTCTGTAGGGGCGACCCCAAGGGTCACGATCTAGACCCTCCAGCATCTCCTGTCTCGCCGTCTCCTTCGCGCGGCAGATGGCCAGCTTGAATGCGTCCCTCGCATTGCGATACGCTTCATAAAGCTGGTCCTCCCTCTCTACGTCGCGGTGACGCCGTCGACTGCGGGTGTAGATCCTCCGGGCACGAATACAGGCCGCACGGAGTTCCGCCAACTCTGGGGACCACCAGTAGACCTCCTTCCTCGGAGGACGACGTCGGAAACGTGGCATGGCCGCATCGCAAACCTGCGTAAACGCATCGCGAATACGGACAGCCGTGACGTCGATGTCCTCGGTCGGAGGTGGTGAGGACGACCACGATTGAACGATAGCCGCCTCCTCCAGCAGTTCCCTGTCGAGTCGACCCACAGCCCACCGCGGGAATCGGGATTGTCTGCCCGCGCCGTGACCCTTACTGGCGCCCTGGGACCGGGAGAGCTCAAACCGGATATACAGGTGATCCGAGAGCGTCTCAACCTCAGCCAGTACGCGCCAGTTCCTTACACGTGCCTCGATACCAGGGGTAGCGAACGAAAGGTCCACTATCGACCCCCCCTGGCGCCGAACGCACGTATTGGTGGTGCCCCTGTTCAGCAAACAGAGGCCCACCGCAGCTGCCCATTCTTCCACCGCCGTTCCGCGAGCGTCCGTCCTGGGAGATCCCCACGCCAAGGATTTGGCGTTAAAATCCCCCAGCACCACGACGTGGCGAGGTGCTAGCCGCCGTATCGAGGCTTCCAGGCTAGCCAGGAAAACCTCAAAATCAGCCAAACTCCGGTTTGGGGAGAAGTACACGCCGTAAAGCGTGAGTCCCCCCCAGTCGGCAGCAACATATCCCGTACCCTTATCTCTGAGCGACAAGGGCGGGGAATGGAGCGCAGCGGAGCTGACGATGGCCACGGAGCCGTCCCGGTCACCCATCCAATTCGGACGAGGAGGAACGTAATAGGGCTCCGCGGCTACGGCAACAGCAATCGACCACTCTGCCATGGTTTGCAAGAAAAGATCCTGCGCGCCGGCAGAATGGTTGAGATTCGCCTGGAGGAGGGAAAAGCACTCACTGTCCATTACTGGACTCCGGTACTACATCCTCCTCCATTCGCGCTGGCGGCAGTATACGAGGGGCAGCCTTGGCCGATTGGCTACCCCCCGGGCGTGGCTTTGGAGCCTGCGGGGGTTTGCACCCCTCCCGTCCCATGACGTGGTTGGCAGGCAAGTTACCCGCCGCACACGCTGGACAGTGGGGGGCAGCGGAACAGTCCGCCGCCTTGTGCCCCGGGCGACCGCAACGGAAACAAAGTCCGCCGCAGTCGAAGCAACTAGTGCACTTCGGACGCATGTGTCCCGTCGCCATGCACTTGAAGCAGCGCGCGGGTCTCGCCGGCAGGATCGTAACCCTGGCGGCGCTGAAGCCCACGAGCAGCCTCCCTGCATCAGCCAATAATTTGGCCGCGGCAACGGGGCACTGCGCCCAAACCGCAAAAGCACCTCCGGGGCCGGGGCGAATGGCGCCGACCCTGATGGAGTCAAGAGCGCATTGGGTACGGGTTCCAATAGCCTCCCGAACCTCCTGGGCCGTGACCGAGTCATCCAAGCCCGAAATACGACCGACGGAGCGGGAGATGGTGCTGCCGTCAAAACCTGGGTTGGCTGGGGGCCTCCCCGGGACTGGGCTGGCGTTCTCTCGACCGCTGGAGGGGCCGTAGCCCGTGCCGTCGTCTTCTTAGGCGCAGACGCCGCGCGTGTCGCGTAGGTCCCAACGCGTCCCCCAGAACAGGGTAGGGGCGTCGGAGCGGTAGCCGTATACGGCTTTGCGACCGGCGGTGTGCGGGAGGTCGGCACCGGAGGCAATCTTGCCTCCAGACTCCCGATGCGAGCAGCGATCTTGGACTCGAATGAGCCCATTAACTGCCGCAACTGCGCCTCAATGCCTCCAGGAGAGGTGGAAGGCTGCGTCTTGCCCGGACTGGTCAATACAGCCCGGGGTGGACCGGCTTGGGAGGAGGCCAAGTCAGCCCGCAATCTGGCGAGCTCGGCGCGGAGCTCCGCCATGTCCGACCGCAGAGTGGCGTTCTCTGAGCGCAACTGCTGTATCTCCCTGGTGGTGGCGTCTGTTCGACCAGCCAGGTCGTCCACCACTACAAGCAGTTTTGCGCCTGCCTCTTTAAGGCCCCGCACAAAGGGGCCCTTCAAATTGGTGGATTTGGTAGCCACCTCGTAAATCGCGGCTACCGCATCCCCGGCCCTCGCCTTGAGTTCCGACGTAGTAGGAGGGGATTCAAGGTCCCCCCCCGACCGTTGGTCCTCGGCGAGGAGCTGCACCACCCGGTCTTCGGCGGTGCGCTCACCCTCCGTGCGCGTGCGTAGGTATTTCTCCCTACCGGAGAACACTGAACTACCAATTCCTCCTCTGCGGGCGGTCGGAATTTTGCTAGGAGTCTGAGAGACCCCCGGCACTTCCTGATGCGGCGAACGGCTGCGGTTACGCTTCTGGGAAGCCCAGAGCCTACCTGGCTGCTCGCCACACACTACACCCCCTTCGTGGACTTCGGTATCCTCCATTACGTCCACGTCCGTAATGGAGGACTCAGAAGCGGTCAGAGACCCCTTCCGCGGGACTTTAGGCGGCAACGGGGATGGATCCCCACTCGCCTTAGCCCTCCTTGTGGTCTTTCGACCCTTCTTAAGAACCGCACTGCGGTTGGAAGATCGAAGCGCGACCTTCGCGCTTTTCTCGGTGCCGTATTTACCGCTCGGCACAGGGCGGGTGCGTCGTTGGGTGTCCCCCCCAGAGTACGTGGGACAGACGGAGCCGACTGGCTCCGCAAGGGATTCCCCGAGCGAAGTGCGCTCGGGACCCTCCTGGGTAGATTTACTCGTATTAACCACCGACATGATTTTAAGTTTATAGACCTCCGTCTGGGTAGCCCTCGGGACTGAGATCCCCTCAGCCATTCATCCCATTGCCGGGCACCACAAGCGTGGGATTAGGGTATTTTTTAAAGGGGTTTACTTCCCCGCGGCCCACGAAGCGTGGACCCCCGTTCCCGTCAATTCAGGGTTACGGGTCGGGCCGGTCGGTGGTCTGTATCAGACCGTGTCCACCATCTATAAATAGACAGCGAACCCGCCGCCCCTTGCCCTTCTTCCGAAAGGCTCAGGAATGAGCCAAGACCTTCCCTGTTTGCCCGGCGGCAATGCAAAAGCAAAAGCACGCCGAGCCCACCACATCACTCCACTGTTTCCCCCCAGCAGGAAACAAAATAAAACAAATCAAAATGTAAAAATAAAAGATGAAAAGAAACAAAATAAAAGGTGTAAAAATAAAAAGTAAAATTACAAGAAAATAAATAAACCAAAATAAATTAAAAGTAAAACAATATAAAACAAAATAGAAGAAAACAAAATAAAACTAGAGGGGCACAGGGAGAAACGCCCCGAGTGGCCCGAATACGGGCCCCTCTCTTTGCCAGAACATTAGCCGTCCGGCGATCAAAAAGCGATCACCGTCCGTTGCCCAGGGTGCACCACGAGGAGGTTTTCCGGCAATTAGCACCCCAAGTGTTCCAATAACCTACACCAACCTATTTTTATTATTATCAGTGATTAATTAAGGAATACTACAAGTGTTTGCGATATACTTAATGCACTTTCGATACTATCGAATTATCAGTTAAAAGGTTTTTTGTATTTCATACATCAATCATGTATTTATCATTTAATGCAAAGCTTATCGTTGCAGTTTGATGAAACAGAAGCGCTTGTTGCTAATATAAGCTGATTATCTATAAGCTTGACAGTATGCATCGGGTTTTTCCTTCAATAGATTAGGTTATGTAGTCAGAGAACAGAGCATAATTTTGCAGTAGAAAGGCTGTCTAAAGTTGCTTTATCATAAAACCAAGACAACTCTTATAAAAGTGAACGACTAAAGAGAGAATCAAACCACTTTTTTATTGAAATTATTGTCAACAGTATAAGTGCACACATTGTATACATCATATTTTGCACATACATAGTCTTTATTATCTTGTTGGTTAAGGGTTTAGTAAACTTGACAACTAAGTCATAGGTCGTGAGTCTGTTTCCTAACCAAGATAGATCTTTGTATGATGAGATTTGTTATTTATCAGGGTATAATTTAACTATATTTTTAAATAAATACATTTCAGTATGTATTTAGAAACATGCAAGTATGTTTATCATTTATTTAGTCACCATGGTACAGGTTCTGCCTAATTTAAGATCAGAGGCCGTGTGAGAATTGTACCAAGAGTATAAAATAAACGTTGCTCATTTATGATGCACCTGGGGGCTTAGACAAATGACACAGGCTTATCTTTCCACACACGCTAACGCGAAAAAATGTATGCATTTGACATAAGGTTGACAAAACGTCACGCGACTGTTGCAGAATTTGTAAACAAAAACCAACAGTAGCGTGTGCGGAAAAAGAAGTGTGTGGCATTTGTCTAAGCCCCCTGCTCCGCCATTCTAATACATTTTTCTCTGTGCTGTCATTGTATTCAAAGTTATAAATAGTAACCGATAATACAGGTTTTAGAATTACATGTCTCTGAAATAGTTACAATTTTAACGGACTCACCTATATGGCTGTATAGCCATATAGGTGAGTCCGTTCAAATTCACTATCTATAACTATTAATACTACAATATACTATCATATTCGCAGATGATCAAAGTAATAATAATATTTTATTTATTTCTCCCATAATAAAATGTTACACAAGAATTTAGCAAATATAGTTATACAGAGATATATGAGAGTGGTCTCCAATTCTCCATGCTTGATTAAAAACCTGTGTTATGGATAACTAGGAACTAAATAGCTACGTTAAAGTGTCGCCTATGAAACGCAGCTCATATCGCCCTGGTAAATATCGTGTTTGAACACACAATTCAAATTTCAAGTTTCTAGTTTCAGCGGCTTTTAATAAAAAGCCTAAATGCAAAGTCTAGGTTTTTGAAATTTGGTCTAGAACCTGTTTGAGTGTTTAATGAAATCTCTATCACTAAGGTACAAACTTTGTGTTTAGGCAGGACTATATTTGTCGTATCTAAAACTTCTTGCACAGCAGTCATACTCATCCCCGTTATGCCACCGAGGTTTACGGCTTTTCCACTACGCGGGCAAAAATGGGAGCATTGTAATGGATAACACCTATTTTTACTTAAATAACAAACAGCTGATATATCAGCTGTTTGTTAAATCGATAAAGCAGAACAGTTAAGTTAGACATGTTAAAAATTGTACCTCATTTCCGCATTGCGGCGCACTCCTTGTCGTCTAAACAGAGCACAAAGCCTGTCAAATCGTGTTCTTTGTATCCAAGAGAAAGAATTGTACCTACGTTTCTGTTGAAAGTTATCCAATATTTTTACTTGTCGTTTTAAATGTGAAAAGTTTCTAAAACTTCACTGTAATTGACAAGTGTAGGTTTTTTTATGCTACAAAATGAAGAGACGAGCAGGTCGTGCGACTGATGATTAGCGTTAGGCTCGTTCATAGCAGCATCAGTATCACACACACAGTGAGGAAAGATCTGAATGTCACTGTGCACCACTTCTCATTTGAGACATTAGTTCATAAGTTTTAAGGCCCTTCAACCGAAACCACACTATTTCACGGAAGAATTACTGATACTATTGTGGTACCCACCAAGACAGCCTGTGGCCAATACGTAGGTACCACTGGATGTCCATATTTTGAATATTTGTAAAGTTAACAATCGATAAGTTTTGATAATTGTTCCTGATAAAATCGGTGGTGACACACGGACAGACGGTACGTTAGTATATCCTAAGTCTATGGTTTTTTTTTCATTTTTTTTAAATTTTCAATTGTATCGCATGTCGCTGCAATCACTAAAACATTGACGAAATTTTAATAAATAACCATGCTTGTAACGGCTTTAGTAGACCTGGGCGCATGCACGCGCATGCACCCGTCGACCACAATACTTCAGCCTAGCACCTATGAAAAAGCCTAGCACCTACGAATAAGTGTCACCGTGACACTTTTTCGTGCGTGCACCCAGTCATCGATCTATAAGATGTTATTATGTTAAAATGTTTTATTTTATCCTATGACGTCATGTTTCATAGAATAAATGTGCACTCACGGGCGGGTACGGAATCCTAAAAAGGCTTCGTATCTGCGCCAACGTAGATTGAGCCTTATTAGATTGGGCTAAGCCGATCAAAAGCACGGGCTTAAGAAAGACAAAAGACCTGACATAGATTTCCTGAATATAATCTTTTTATTACAACTATATAGTTTAAGTATGTGATTCTGAGAATGGCTTAATACATTTTGATAAGTCAAATCGGACATAGCTAATGTACCCCTTTTTATCAATTGATAATAAAGGTTTGTGATATCACGTGTGTGCGCCAATGTTGGACACGAACTGCCTAATAAGGTTATACTGAAGACTGAAGCCCATACTCTAAATTTTACTAAACAAAAAAGGAAAAAAAAATGACATTTTGCAATACCGTTTTTCTCTTTTTTTATAGCCATGATTTGACACTATGCCTAGAAAAAGAAGGGGAAACTTTTTCTACTGGAGACCACAGGATAAACCCTAGGTACAATCACGTATTTTAGAAATTGATCTCCAGTCTTCATTATAGCTTATTAGCTTCTTGGTATAATCCTTCTTCGTCTAACCTCATATTATTTTCCATCAGCGACATCGCTTTTCTAATCTGACTTACACAATTGACAATATAATCGATGTTGCTAAGGATGTGACCAAGTCATTAGATAAGTAACCATACAAACAAAAAAAAATACAAATTAAAAAAAAAACCGACGACGGGCGTAAAAAAGAGTCAAATAAAATGTTAAAACCCGGGGGGTTTTACTAACCCCCAAAAAAAGGCCAGCGGGTTCTGCCATTTACTGCTCTAAATTGAACTCAAATATATTTGTGCATGTGACAGGTCAGCGAATGGCAGACCCTGGTCTTTCTTCTGCTACCTACTCACCGCCTGTTAATATGGGGGTTTTAACATTTTATTTTACTCTTTTAAATGCCTGTCAGTAGAATTTTCAAAATTTTGAATTTTATTTCCTATTTCAACATTTTAAATAAAATTAAATATATTACGGGTACCTTATTGCAATGGCCGTGGTCATGGGGAGACTGAGACCGGCCCGTGACCACGGCCGTTGCAATAAGGTCAAAACGTCGAGCAATAAACAAGGTATTTTACCTTAAATTATTCACGCGATTTAGACCCGTAGTCAATATAATTTTATAATGTGTACAAATCTAGAAAGTTTATCAACATTTATATTTAGAGATTTTTACGTAATCCACTCATTGTAACGGAAGTAATATAGTATTCGTTTTAATAATTTTATTAAAAGATGAACTTGACCCTTTTGTTGAAACAAACGCGAGTGCTGTAGCACCCTGGCAGTCTGTAAACTTATTAAGTACTTATTAAGAACATGCTCAAGAGTGAGCAAAAAACCGTTTCCAAATCGACCAAGAGGAAGACCGTGTTAGGGTCTTCCTCTTGCTCTAAAAAGTTGGCATTCAATGTAGAATTATTCTATTCCAAATTTTGTCTGACGCTTATAAGTGTTGCCTGTATGTTCATTATTACAAAACCATGCAAGCTTTTATTTATTTGGTATTTATTATCTTTTGTTTTCGATTATTTTATTTTCAATTACTTAGTAATAATAGGTTTCTTTGGTTTAACATTGGAACGATTTTAAGTCGCCCTGTATCTATCACTTGTTGTAATACTAACTCCCGTATTTATTTAAAATAATAGTAAGCAGCCGTGTGGTGCCGGCTTAAGAATAGTACCACCCCATCTCTACCCGTGGGTGTCGTCAAGGCGACTAAGGGATTTCACCCCGGAGGACGGGCAGCAGCGTCCTCTGCGTACTTAAAGCCTTACTGCGATCGCCAACCCGCTCGCCAAGCGTGGCGATTATGGCAATTACCTCCAGGATCTACATACTAGTAGGTTCTACTGGGGAGACCCGTGCCCAGCAGTGGGCCATCTTGTGGGTTGATATGTAATAGTAAGCGTTACTGTAATTTTGCATAAATACGTCTGGAACTGGATTGCTTGTATTATTAACTAAAATATGTTAAAATTACATTAATTGGTCGGGGTTTATAAATTATTCCATATTTGTTGAACAGATAACTTGTACATATATAATTATTTTCTTGTGGAAACAGCGCCAAAAACGTGGATGACGGTATACTAGACTACATTTCGTTTTAAACAGTAACCAGTACAGTTAACTATAAGTGAACGTCTTTACAGTATACTAAATTGACGTCATACCTTACAGTGCATATCGGAACATACCCAATATCTATATAGAGTCCATGCTACGAATAACGAGTGGAATCCAAAAAAAAATGAGAATTTTGATAAATTTCGTATTATTTTGGAGGGTTCATTTATCTCACTCTACGAACGTTCCTAAACGAAAGACCATAAACCATCAATCCATACTTAATATTTTAAAGAGGTTTAGAGGAGATTTTTTTTAATTTTTTAATTAGTCGTTCATAAATAAGTAGTTTTTCTTTTATTAATCGAATCGCATGTTGCCTTTACCCTCTTCTGTATTTTTGTAAGTTGATGCTCCCATCCACACCGTAGGAGGCTAATTCATTTAAAACTTGATTATACCAGTTTACGTACTATGATTATTGTTTGTGTGAGTTTTAATGGTGTAATGGTTGCGTTGCAGCACCTTACTGGCTTTACTGTATATATAATATAAATATATTGTAAAAACTGGCATTTAAAAAAAAGTGGCCATTAGTTTTTATTGCCAAGTTATTTTCTCACGGCTTTACTCTTGTGAACTTGGCATTAAATGTAGAATCATTATATTCCAATTTTTGTCTGACGTTCATAAGCGTTGCATTTGTAACCTAAATGAATAAAGTATTTTTGACTTTGACTTTGCTGCTTAGTTTGGGATCAGATTGCGTTGTGTGAGTTATTCGAGGATATTATATACAGGGTGTAACAGAAAGGTGTGGTCATATTCAAGGGTTGGTATGTGCCCATGATACTGAGTTAATTTAGCACATACCTAATTTTATAAAAATCGGAGTACCCTAAAAAAATATTAATTATTTTTTCATTCGTTTATTTATGAATGAAAAAGTTATTAATTAAAAAAAGTATGACTTAAAAAGTTCTATTCCATAATAATCCAATCCAATTTTGTACCAGGGGAGGTATAATTCTTATGCCATACGCCTTTCACTACTGAATTTGGACAAAAAGAATATGCTATAACTATGTAATAATAATGCAACCAGCTATGGCACCATGGTAGATGCAATACTAATAACATACCCTATCCGCTGCTGAAATTTGACCACACCTTTCTGTTACACCCTGCATATATATATACAAGAATTGCTCGCTTAAGGTATAAGATTAAATTTAGATTAAATTTCACGCGGGAAAACTGTCATGTATTTTGACTTTGACGTCAAGTAAGTACCATTTACCTAGATACTATATTCATGATACATACATTACGTACGCAGTCAGGTAGCTTTAAAGCAAATCACTTGAAATATTCATGTTAATTTTATCATAATCAATCAAAATTATTTTAATGTTCATGTAAACTGATTGATCTGATCTGATTACTATCTAACTAACTACATGCAATGAAAAAGAGATTATATATCATAGCTAATCAACTGAAGCGTATTGTGAACTTCATAGTCAGTTAATTACTAAATCAAATAATCGCAAGGAACAATATAAGTCTTGAAACAAGAATAAAATATCTACACACTCCATCAGTCAATTCAACCGATAACGGCAATATATAAACCTAAAAAGAAGCTACTTCCGATAAATAGCTGATATATCATTGCATAGGAATATAAATGCCCAACTTTAGTCCGCAAAACGCATCTTTTATCTTTTCACACGCCATAAGTCGCACAATAGGAACGACTAGTCATGCTTCTGTAGAGATACTCAAACCACAAACGATAAGAGAAATGTAGACTTTGACACTAAGTTGATAAGATTGATTTTTATTTGAATGATAAAGAATAAATTCTAATACCCACATTTCAAATTATTGATCAATTGTTAGTTAGTTTCATTAATCGTTAGTTAGTTTAAATTGAAGTACAAATATCGGGCAAAGCCCATTTTATTTGGAGTAATTTTTGAAATTTAGATAAAAGCGTGCTATTGTAGAGTAAAAAATAAACTCAGTACCTACTTTGGGTTTTAAATAATTAATTATGGTAACGAATTGCGTTCAGTTCAGTATTTATTGAAAATTATAACTTAAAATCATGTAATAATTAAACAATTTGCGGTACAATATTTTATCATGAAAATGGATTTCGGAAGACCTGAATTAAATTTCATTTTACTGAATAAATAAGCCAAAACGTAATTTTTTAAATCTTTATAATTATTATAAAATAAATAATTTGTTAATTATAAAACTGATAACATTATTAAACTAATCAGATTGTACATTTTTGGAAAAATTAATACTATTTATTGTCATCTTGTAATAAGCAACGGTATGGATGAGATAGGTAATAATTTATTTTGTTCAAGAATAAATAATTAATTAACAACTGCCAATCTGCTGGGCTAGAAAGAAATCTCATATTTAGAAGAATCTGGCTCAGAAGTAGCAAAATGAGTCTAAAAAGGCCAAGCCAAAAGTCAAATGTAACAAACATTTGATTTTTAATTTAGTTTAAACTGTCGAGTAGAGTTTTATGAAGGTAATTTTATATATATATATTTTTAAAAAGCTAGTAAATTTTCAAAACTGAAATAATATCTTACGTTAACAATGCATTTTTCTAAAAATTATATAAAAGAAAAAGCGAAAAATTATCAATTCTACTTTCGTTCACCACATCTTCGCGCAATGGGCAGCGCTTAGATCTTTCTTTATTCATTTCATTTTAATCTTCGCAATTATATCCAAATGCACTCAGCTATTCGTAACTGATTGAGTTTAAATTTTCACAATTATAACATCTGTAATACTTTTAATCAGTCTTAAATATGAAAAAATCACAATGTTGCTTGTTACAGTATGATTAAGATAATACTTTGACCGAACGTCAAAAAATGATCATTTTATGTCAGTAAATTTTGCATTCCTCTACGGAGTTAGGGGGTATGTATCTGAATGAGTCGATCAGCACTAAGGAGTCTTCCGCCATTGACCCGATCAGAGTAATCTGAAAAGAAAACATAAATTTAAATAACGACAATACATGACACACTCTCACTTATTGACTTTATTGTCAAATTTGTGTCTATAATGAATGCCTTTAAAGTAACCAATAACATGACAATAGAGCTTGATCATGAAAAATATATTAATAAATATATATTTTGATTATATTTTAATCACGGTTAAAATTGTTAAATTACTAGATAATAACCACATCTTAGAATTGTCACAGTAACGTATAGCAATCAACAGTACGTAAATTAAATTAAATTTGTATTAAATACTGCTCAATACTGGGAATTGTAATTTAACTGATTAGGAACTAATAGGTAAACGATAGGAAGATATAATCTGTTATTAGCTTTTATCAACGCTTATGATTTTGCTTAGAACGAAACCTCTTGTTTTAAGAGAATCTAATTTATCAGAAACTAAAGAACAATATTATTACAACGATAAAACTTGTTGTTGTTAATCGTGACAATAACAAATGGGAAGTAAACTTCCCATTTTTTATTGTCAATTGTCATAGGTTAAACAAATCATTATACTTACGTAGCCATTGAAAGCAGTGAAGTCAGATATCGATACTTTTAAAACATTCCATCCTGGAATAAAATCTTCGTTAGCGGCATAATATAGCTCGAATCCAGCAACAGTATCAACACCGCCAGGCACAGTCTTCTTGGCTAAAACTATTATGTAATCGAGTTCCGATACTGATGTCATGAACACATTCACTTCTACGACACCGTTAGGTTTCATTTCAAAGTAAAACGATGAAACACAGCTTGAGCTTGCATCTGGTGATATGAATGAACTGCTTTCAGGAAAAATGTTGTCTATTTCTAAAGAGTAATAATTTCCTAAATGCCAAGTCCCGTATCCACCACACAGCTGGTTGGTGGTAACAAAGTCGTCATTGAAGTTGTCTTCGAAATTGTAAGTGATACATTCTTGGCCTGTAGGTGTAGGTGTTGTGGTTGGTACAGGTGTTGTTGTAGTAAACAATTCTTCTTCATAAATGCTACATTCTTCTTTATCCACATTTGGTGGCACGTATCTGAAGGAATCGATCAAAACAACTGAGTCTTCTGACGCTAAACCGAGGAAAGATACCTGAAAAATTTAAGACACTTTTATACAAACGTCACTAATCTTATAGATTTCTAAAAGACTGTTATTTGGCAAAAAAAAACACTTGATAGCATTAAGTTAGTTTTAAATCAATAAATTGGTACTTAATTTAGAGAAGTTTAATATGCCTTAACAAATATAGTAATAAATATACAATTTTGGTAAAAATACTTACATATAAATAAAAATTGCTGTTACCGGAAAGTTGAATTCTGATGACTTGCCATCCATCTGAATAACCACTATGCAATGGTGTTAGTACAGCGCTTCCAACTACAACGTCATTACCTGTATCTATAACCTGATTTGCTAGCACAGCAACTTGATCAGTCAGTGAATTCGATTGCATATAAGCGTTTACTTCTATAGTGCCTCCAGCTTCAGCATTAAACTTATACGATGATGTGCAGCTGATACGGCTTTGAGGTCTAATAAAGTGGTAGCTGCTTGCAATAGGACCGTCTATTGGGATTGAAGCATACTCATTCAGCGTCCACTCCGTAAAGCCAGTGCATAGTCCTCTTTCACTGTTAAATAAATCATCGAATTGGGTTTCAAAGTCATAAGTGTTACAGTCTTTGGAATCAGGGGCTATTTGTGGCGGGGCAGTCGGTGGTACAAAGTTTTCATCATATAGCAAACAGTTATCGTCGTACTGTGGCGGGATGTATCGAAACGAGTCTACTATGACTGTAGCACCAGGTGATGCTACTCCCAGAAATGTTACCTGGAAATAAAACAATCATAAGATTTCATATTTTAGACGATAAATTGGATGAAATAGTGCCAATATAAGCAGCGCAGTTTAATTTTATCGGCTTATGGTGATATCATCGCTACTATCAACTCATTAGAATTGATTTATTTTTGAATATTACGGAAATTAATCTGTAATATCAGACCACCATATGGATAAACTGCAAATATTGTTAAGAAAATCATGCCACTTCTACCAATTCATATTAATTTAAAATGGCTTTGTGCTCAACAAAGCCATTCTAGCAATTCTGAAAGTATACATGCATATAATATTTGGATCGTTAAAACCGTAGGTATAGGTTTTGAACAGGCAGTAGAAGTTCTTAATATTGGTAAAGGATCATCTTTACACTAAATATATATATTTATTTTGTAGTTAAAATACAAATGAGTCAAATTTAATAAATAAGGGAAAAAACAAGTCCCAATTGGGGTGAGAAGCAACTATTTCGAGATATGTAGAACTTGGTTTAAATCAATTTGAGACAGTTAGGTAGCTGATATTTTAGAACTGTTTTTATACTTGCAACTACCAAGATGGTTAAGTGGATACGAATCTAGGTTAAACTCAATGTATGGCAATTCGGAACAAAAGGTTTGAAACGAGGTAGCCGTTACATTTTACTCGTTGTTATCTGAATCAAGTAATTTATGGCAAAACCTTTAAAATATTGTTTTCTAATACCAATACTGTAATCCTTATTCGTGTGATAGCAAATGGCTTACGCTTCGACATGTTATATCCACTGCTTTATTAATAAAGTTTTGTGTTCACATATCACCTAGGAATTGAAATATTTAGGGTATACATCGTAAATTGTTTCTGTTTACATGAAATTATGTTGAGTCGTTTAACATAAGTAAAGTGGTTTTTTATTTATTTATTTATTTATTACCATTTAATGTACAGCAAAGAATAAGTTACGTTAATAGCTGCAATAGTATAAACTGTGACGCAGCCATTAGCACCCACATTCATAATTGTCTTTAAAAACAGATAGTAACAACGTGACGTGTGTGTGTGTGTGTGTGTGTGTGTGTGTGTGTGTGTGTGTGTGTGTGTGTGTGTGTGTGTGTGTGTGTGTGTGTGTGTGTTGTGTGTGTGTGTGTGTGTGTGTGTGTGTGTTTGTGTGTGTGATATAATAATGACAACCATGGTTGTCACAGTATTAGTTTTTCGCAAAAGTAAAATGATTCCGAGGATAAGCATATAGTTATTATATACTCCGGAATACCTTATATATACTACTTTTGCCTACGTACTTATACCTTTTACTTCATAACAAAGCGAAAATCTGAGGTTTTCAGGTATACAAAAGATTCCTCTTTGTACACCCATTCTATTTGCACGCCCCTGTGAATATACTGGAATAAATATATCCTTGGATAATTTCCCCAAATTACAATAAATTTTCTACTTACGTATCCATTGAAGTTTCCGGTACCGAATAGATTGATCTTTACAGTGTGCCATCCATCCGCGTAATTAGGACTGTGTGGTGTTAGCATATGGGTACCGGTGACAATATCACTGCCACCATCATGGACCTGGTTAGCTAGAATCACAACTTGATCACGTTGTGTTAAAGATTCTGTATACACATGCACTTCCAAAACACCAGTAGCTTTCATTTCAAAAGTGTACGAAGACACACAGCTCAGACTCGCTCCTGGACTTATGAATCTATCGCTATCTGGATGAGGGCTGTGTGTTCTGGAACCCGTGTAGGTCCCGAGATTCCACGAAGCCATACCATTACAAATATTGGTGCCATTATTAAAGGTGTTATAAAAATCTGAGCCGAAGTCGTATGTAACGCAATTTTCACACAATACTGCTGAAATTACGAACAGCAAAATAACCGAATTTATTAATTTCAGCATATTGCTCACTTGCACACACTTGGGTCTTCGACTGTCTTGTAAATTAAGTTATTGTAGGACTAATTATATTATCGTGGATAAGATTATATTATACGTATCCGGCAAATTGATAAAATGCAATTGTTTTCTTTTTATCTTTGGCTAGCCTTTTGATTCGTGGTTCTGTTTGCCAATCTTTACTGATTGGTGTAATTAAATCATTAGGTTTAGATTTATGTGCTCCTTTAATATTATAGATTAGATCACTCTCTAACCTATTAACGTTTTTGTCTGTTTGATATACATATGGATCAATTGTTTTATAAGTAAGTTCATTATTATTAAAATTAAAAAGAGAAACCTACTATTCATCCGTAATCTGTCAGCCATAAAAAAATAAAAATTACCAATCCCTTGATATTATAACCAAAAATGATTGGGAATCCGAACATTTAGAATAATATAGATTGTTCTATAAAATCGATCATTTCCAAAATATAATTTAATATTAAATGTGTGAACATCGAAACATTACCATTTCTGTTATAGTAGAATGAGTATTAATTGAAGATATGTCCATTTGCATTTCGTGCAAATTGATTGTATCTCCAAGGTATCATCAGATTAATATTCACATGAAAGAACTTCCGAATCCTGCATAATGAGTTTTTGCTATCATTTGACAGAAAATATTTTATTAGCACTACGGAAAAGACATGATTAATTTTGCTGATTGAATTAATTAGTATTTATTTTGAGTTTTAGTGGGTGAAGTTTTAGTAGTACCTAAATCAAAACTAATTTAATGCAATTATGCTACCTGCGTTGCAAAAACGTAAGCGTGATAAAAATTAATAATGTCATCTGACGACAAGTGGTACAGACTAAGATGGCGTTGGTGTAGTACTCGTACCAATTTGGAGTTCCTCTGTAACTTCCATTCCCGATTGACATGTCAACCAGTCCGGGTCCTTAAAGGTTCATTTCCGTGCATCGCGGCCGATCGCAAGCCGCGCGCTTACGGCAAGTGGCTGACGCGCGCGGCCGATGCGACAATACTGAGAGTATGAGAATGTATGGCGCCGTTTCCGAGGTCTGCGACAGACGTGCGCGGCCGACGACTGCGCGCGCCGCGTGTATGACGCGCGCGGCTCGCGATAGGCCGCGATGCAAGGAAATGAACCTTAAGTGAGGTATATAAGGCACTATCAAGTCTGCATGTTTTTCTTTTATAATTACTAACTAATGTCGTCTACAGCGGCCAATCTTATTAGAGACTAGCTGACCCGTGCAAATTCGTCGGCGTGAATTTTCTTTGTTTCTGCAAAAACGGGGAAAATACGACGGGGGAGATACGAGATGCGCGGGACAGCTAGTATGATTGTAATATAAATTAATTAACAGCCTTATTGGGAATTCTCATTTTTCATATTGTAATGTTAATTGTCTTTTCGGTCTTATTCAAGTTTATATCATATTCTATAGTTTGCATCATACTAAACCAAACACTGTTGGAAACAAGCAAGATCACCTTGGCAAGAAACAAGAATCCAGACTGTTGAAAACAAGCCTTCCTGCCAAGGAGACCTTGCTTGTTTCCAACAGTGTAGATGGATGTTGTAAAAACGGATTAGTTAAATGAGAAATGTTTCTATGATCTAAATGAATTTATGACATACCGAGAATAAATAAATTGACAACTTTTTAAACAATTTATTTTTACCTCACAATTTTTGCAACTTATTATTAATACAATTCCATTTTTTTAAATATATATATATTATTAATTCCAAGCTTTATAAATGACAACACTTAATTAATTTAATGATTATCATAATTGAGGTTAAATTATTATTTAAGGAGTTGTAAAAATACAATGATATTTGCACGCCTCATAAGGGCGGAATGTAAATGGACCTGTTTAATGTACCTAAGATCTTACTATGTACACCTGCATTCTAGCAAATAAATGAGTTATTATTATTTCTATTATTAAAACCAAATTATGATTTGACTGTCAAAGTCCTTGTCGGGTAGGAGAACTCTCACCACCAAATGAAAACGCAAAATTTTGAAATCTTACCAACTACTATAATACCTACAACATTTTGTGCGAAAATCCATAAATGATCAGCGGTTTTGTTTGAGAGGTAATCCGATAAATTCCAAGCGTGTCAAGCGGCCGGATGTAGGTGGCGCCAGTGCGCGTGACGTCAACGACACTTCCGGTGGCGGGTTAAGCCTTCACCATATTTTGTTAGCCGGTTTTTAAATAGGTTATTCATGAAAAATAGACTTTAAATTCTGTTTCAGCTGTGAATGTAATTGCATCTTTTAATATCTTATTCATATCCTCTAATTGGAATAATTTCAATGTTTATGTACTTACAATAGTGCAAAAATTTAACTTTTATTGAAGCGGCGGTAGCCTAATGGCTAAGGCATCGACCTCGCAATCATGAGGTTGCGAGTTCGAATCCTATCCATTATACTACCGACGTGAACCCACTCCGGAGGAGTGGGAGTATATATATTTTTGGTTATTTATTAATTGGATAGAAAACAAAGACTTTATTTACAGTAGCTAAACAGTAGTCACTACAGTTGTCCACCGCAATTAGTTGCTTATTCCGATAACATCACATTTGACGGTATCTCTATTATATTCAAAGATATCCCGATAAAAACATGTTCTAGGAAAAACGATTAACTAAATTGTTGTTTGGAAGATAAAGCAGTTTAATTGTAATTTGATAATAACAGTTTATCATATATATAGGTATAATATAATCGTATAATTGTAACCTTATTCTAACGGCCCAGACATTAATGTCATGAACTTTGCGGTTTTTCGATATTATGACAATTAATTTTGTGTCAGGAGAATGAGGTGTTTTGTAGGTGTGGAGATTATGCTTATAAACTAGATCATAAATATTTATTTTCGTAATATAATAATAGTTCTTAATCTTTATAATCCTGATTTTATATAGCAGTTACATATATTGTAATGTACTAACATTATAAAACCAATTATTACGATCATCATCGTCATAAATACCTACTCAGGGTAGGACAGGAAGCGTTAGTAATAAAATCTAAATGACTTCATTATTTACTATTGGATACTCACAAATACATACATCTGGCTAAATCGAAGTTACAATCAGAAATTGTGGCGACTAGTTAAGTTGTTAGTAGTGCTAAGCTTTGTGTTTAAAAATGAACATTTAGATTCATTTATTCGCTCATCAATTCCGGGCCCGGCGCCACTCTATCTGCAGAATTGAAATTGTGAAGATAGATTTCTTTATTGATGAAGATAAAGGACAAGAAATTATTTTAGAAATTTTGAGCTACAGTGCAGTGGAAATATTATTATCTAAATTGATGAACATGATTCTAACTTACTTTGAGAATGGGCAGCTCGCGGTGTATTATATTCGCCGTACCCCCAGCCTAGCGGCTAAGCCACATTGGGTTTTTTTTTTTTCTAATAATATATAACTAGCAATGTGGGATTGATTGAGTCCCACATTACTAGCAATCTTGTTAACCCCTCCAGCTAAGCTCAAAGGCTTGTGTTAGGAGTGGGTTCACATCGGTAGTATAATGGGTGAAGATTCCAACGCGCGACCTCACGATTGCGAGACCGATGCCTTAGCCATTAGGTTACCGCTATTACTCCTATTTTAAATTATACTCACCAACACTACCTACATCGTCTTCTTCGGACCGGTGTGGGTGTTTGTCAGATTTTTTCCCGCCAAAAAGGCCTAAGTACAGTGCCTGGCCATGCTGCATGCTTGCGTGTGATTCTTTTGTACCTACTGCACGCTCGCTGCATCGAGTCACGTCGCTGTTTAATACCATTTGTCAAATCAACTGCATTTCATGTGCGTAAATGAAATAAGTCAGATATCTTGGTACTGATTAACTTACTAGTATATGTATCTAGATGTAGGTAGTGATTATAAATTAATACATTTACCAGTAAATTCACATGTAGGTAAATATGAGTACACCTGTACAACCTACCTACTAGTTTTTAATTCCTGTGTACTACAATAAAAAAGAAATATAACAGTTGCTCCAAATACACTTTCAGATTATCTAGCGATTGGGCAAAATAAGAATTGTCTTTTTATATTATTTTGACCCAGCTTAAGTTCTAAAACTTCTCACAATGACTTATTGCCATTTACGAGACTTTTTTGAGTACCTATGTGATAAGGATATCTCAATTTTAAAGTAAGTTCCTTTGATTACCTAGCTAGATGAACATATATTATAACTTTTTTTAGTACCCCAGTAGGGTACAAACCCTGTGTCGCGGGGGACTTTAGACTCGGAACAACAATTTGTGGATCACACAAAGTGGTGTCCCGTATGGGAATCGAACCCACGACCTTTTGCGTAGCAGTCGGATACACTGCCACCGCGCCACAGAGGCAGAAAGGCAGACAAATACCCGTACCTTGATAGCAATACTGAGTCATATTTAATTTGCATTGGACTACTAATAATGATCTTCTAACCGATTTCAGTTGCAGCGGCCAATCTTAGCAGACGCAGGAGATATAAGTAATTCACAAATGTTTGTGGAGACACAAGGGCACTCTCTACTCTCTCATTTTCATACTTCAGTAGGACGGAGATCATCATATTGCAGTGAGGTTATGCACAGAACCGGCTTATTGTCTTTAAAACGGTCGCCTATCTAGTTATGGTATGAAAGAGACGAGCAGCTCGTGCGCCTAATGGCTAACGTTGAGCTAGCCCATGACAATATCAGTACCCCCCAAATCCTTGTTTGGCAAAGACTGAATGTCCCCGCACCGCGCTCTTCATTGGAGACATTAGTTCGTAAATCTTTTTGCTGAGTAATTACACTTGCTACAGTGCCCTTCTACCAGAACACAGTGATGTGTTATTATCACAATTTCACGGAAGAATAACTGACACTATTGTGGTACCGAGCAAGACGGCCTCCTCCTCGCTTATCTCTTGATTGGCTCGGTCGATTGGCTTAAAGTCACGGACCATGCGAGTATCAAACGATTCAAGTAGTCAAAGCTACATAATAAATGATCTAGTTAATATTTTGAAAACAAAACAAAAACATGGCATTGATATCAATCATTCCTTGGTATGTGTGTCATGCATTATCTATAAGGAAAGTATTTTGCCTTGTGCCTAGTGTTCTCTTTATTTGTTTACAAATAAACAATACGATTGGTAATAAACTAGAATAAAAATGTGTTTGATAGATAAAGGTAATCAGATCAAAGACTAACAACGTAATGATAAAATAATAAAAATGGTCGACTCTACTTAATTGAATCATATAAAGACTTTCTTTGTTCCAGGTTTAAAATTTATAATAGCCCTATTCGATTAAGATAATAATATATCGATTATATATACAGGGTGATTTGTATTATACCTACTATTAACCTCCCACTCGTGGCTTCTTTACATGACATTAAATAACTTTGTAATATCAGTTTTGTAATACCACCTCTATGACGGCAGTCATTGAGGTAATAATGTACTAAGTACTTAATATCTTGATGCCCACCGTTCGCCTGTGAGACACCGGAGTAATATCGATGTTTTTTGTGATGTTTAGGGCCTATATCTCACTATAAACAACGATTTTAATTTGGTGAAATAGTCTGTTGATGGTTAAGGTCGTAACTCCAAAAGTAGGTGGTAGGTGGCTGAGGGTTAATTTATGAAATATTTTTCAAAAGTGTTATTGGTATATTACAATTATAAAATTATAATACCCTGTATACTGTATCAATTTGATATAATCGATAAGGTAGCACCAAATCAAAGTTCAAAGATATTTACACTATCGATTCACCAAATCGAATTAAACAGGTCTCAGATTGACACACATTGTATATTGACCCAATCTCTATTGAAGGCTTTTATGATCAAAGTTAACCAATTGACATTACTGGTTGATGCGTCACATTTTTATTCAGACCAGACCCGAGTCAATAATAATTATGTAAAAATATATTCTCTAGGCAACTGAAGCAAAAACCCCGAGACGAAAACAACATAAGTAAGCAATACAAATAAATAGGTTCATGAATAATGCGGTTTCTAAGGTGGGTAGGTGTTTGCCTTGCTGACGACAGTCGTTCCATTTCGACGTACTCTGTGCAGACTTAAACTCTCATTGCGGTAATGACACCTAGTTTATATAGTGGCTCAGTCCGTACCACGTAATGTCTGCTAATATTTCATTCGAATTGCCTTTGGTTTGCGTATGTTTTTTGTGAACGATTTGTAGGTGATATTTTTGATGGTGTGATACTCTTTTTAAGGTTCTAGGTTGATAAATAATAGGTATATTAGATTAAAAGCATTTAAAACACAATATAAACAAGTTATTTAAAATGAAAATGAAAATGGAGGATACAAAACCAGGTACAAAATTAGGTGTCGAAGAATTCTTCCCATCAATAGATGTACATGTTTTTATGGTTAAATCTTAAATACTTGCAGGCTCTGGCAGACACCTGGCAGAGTATGCTGAAACACAAGTTTTTCTCAATATCTATAAGCTATCATACTCTAGAAAATAAATGATTCTGATTAAAGATTATAGAGGGGTGTTAAAAGTTTGACAATTACTAATACTTGCCTACATAGACACTTTAAGTAATTAACAAACTTTTGTAGCTCTTAGATAAAGTGATGAATTTTTTAACGCACGTTAGCTAGTTTCACACTGCTGCTTACACACAACGGTATAGTACATTATCCCTACAGACCTTTGTTGTCATCGAGAAATTTGTCATTTGCTGTCCAAGTACGCATAGAATATATGCATTTCTCATTGATGCTCTGCTCTCATAGATGGGAGCAGAGCAGCAATGAAAAATGTTCCAAAAACGAGGAAAATTTACGCAGACGAAGTTGCGCGCGTCAACTAATAATGTGTAAAGCCCTTTGACAGTTAACACCTTATAACTTCATCAACCGTAGGGTTCTGTCCCTATAAACGTTGAAAGATTCAAAGTTTACGATCGGATGGGCAGCTAATGTCGTTATGTCAATACTATAAATCTACTTTTAGTACAGGTGAGTCTCTGCCATATTAAAATGTAAATGACATGGCCTATTTAATTTCAGGGTTGGAGTAGCTTAATAGGCGGTGGCAAGATGTGAGCGAATGCTATTTTTTATTTTTTTGATAGTTTAGTTCCAGGAGATTCGAATTAAACTATATTGTTGGAATTTTTAGTATCAGAATAATTAGTGCAGTAAGTTAAAGTAAGCCTGTCTAGTCAAGCATAATCAGTTTTTATGCATAAATTGAATACCTGTTTTTTGAAAATTTCAAAAGCGACAGCGTGGTAGGCCTCTTCGCAGATGGCGAGATGAGTTAGACTCCTTGTTTCTTTTTTCTCTCTTCCGTGTTTTTTGCAAGACTTAGTTTCATATAAATAGCTTAAATATATTTAACCCCTAAAATATTATGTTATACAAATCGGCTCTATGATGTAATAAGTATAAAATCTCCGCTCCCCTTCAGTGGAAATTTCAATTGTATAATATTTCTCCGTTTCTCCGCTCCGCAGCCTCGCTCCTTTTCAATGGACAGGCATCATTAACCTATGAACATTTACATACATTTTTAAGCACGCTCCCGCTTTAATTTTGGGCCCAGACGTTCACTAGTTGGCTCATCCTCCGTAGCCAGCGGCGTGAATGTTTCGTTAAAACAAATTGCGATAAATGACTGACCCCTTATGAACACCATACACCGCGTTGATTAACTTTGACCTCTTATCATATACGCCATACCAATTTGAGTTTTAAATAAAGAACAAGGAATTTTTAAAGTATCTATAAGAACTGTCATCTAACTTAGAGATTCACACTTATCAGCAAAAAATGCTCGAGCGATGTATTCATCAGACATTATGTAAATAGGTTTAGGTCGCTACAGGTCGGCATGCCAATTTTCATTTTTTTTTTGTACGTAGGCTAGATTAATTTAGTATAGTCGTGTACCATCTCGCACAATCTTAGAATTTTGTTGTAAATTTAGTTTTCTAAAGCCTTATGTGGCAAACAGTTCTAAATAAATGTACAGCTGTGGATGTACTTATATGTGGATACATCGCCGTCGGGTGTCAGAATTCACTTGTCATCTGCCAACCGAATAAACTAGACGTGTGAATATGGCTATAGGCAAATAATTGTGTTATTGTTTCATTTACACCATTAGTAATTACCCCAGTGACTAGTGTCAAATAGTGAACAGCACACTACAATAGGTTCTACGGGTTCTAAACTAGTAGTTCAGAGACACGGTGATGCCCTCAACTACTAGCTCTATGTTACAAAAGAAATAAATATAGTAATAATAATATCTTTTGACAACTCACACAACGTCGTCTGATCCCAAACTAAGCAGAGCTTGTATTATGGCAACCAGGCAACTGAAAAATATACCTATATATTTCTAAATACATACATATTTTATCATCACACAAAGTTTTATCCTGGATGGGGATCGAACCCACGACCTCCGGCTTGGTAGTCAGGGTCACTAACCACTAGACCAACAGGCCAGCGGTTAGTGACCCTGACTGCTAAGTCAATTTACTTAATTGAAATATGCTTTCATCGATTTTCGTCATCTCTTCTGATATTTTAATGCGACATTTAATTTATGCTATACACCTATCGATAATCGATTAACTAGAAATGTCTTATCAATACTTATTAAAAATGTACGTTATCGAATTCGATCCATACATTTAAGATTGTAGTGATATATAATATCGAGGAAGGATGTCCGGTAGCTCTACTACGTACTAATTTTCTTTGCCATATCTATTTATTATAATCATGATTCTAAGGATTGCAGTGACATAACAGTTATTGGTAAACAATGCACGCCTTTGTTTACGATTTCAACTAATCTAAAGTCGTAGTCTAATTCAACGAAAAATGAAATTCAAACGAAAACTGACTCAATTAGAAGACATTATTCAGAACAAGCAATATAAATTATTAATATATATATATATTACGAGTCTTAATCGCGTGAATAATTTAAGGTAACATACCTTGTTAATTGCCACGGCCGTTGCAATACGGTCGAAACGTCGGGCAATAAACAAGGTATTTTACCTTAAATTATTCACGCGATTATTTATTTTAATATATATATATTTTAATAATGTGTACAAATCGCGAAAGTTTATCAACATTTAAAGCAATATAAATGCAAGATATTCGTTTAATCAAATCATGGTCAATGCATGACGGTGATGACGATCTATGATGGTGGCGTTCCAAACTTCTTGCTCTTGTGCTTTTACGTAGTTTATTATATCATCTTTTCCATAAGCTACGGAAATTAAAAAAAATAAAATAATGAACTTTCCTTTCGGGGAAAGAGCTAAGGTAACTGTTTAGGCTGTAATTGACATTTACGGAGTTTACATAACTTATGATCAGTACAGTGGGCTTACTAGTACCTTGAACAGACGCAATAATTACAGATAATTTCAAATTTCACCTTACTGCTACCTATTTTGTGGAGTTCAGCTTATGTTCGTTTTGTAAGTATACTAGGTCCTACTAGGTATACATGTACAAATATGTTGACGGCTGTCTTCGTCAATTTCGAATTGATTCGAAAATTCTTTTGTCTACGTACTTGATAAATATCTTTTAGAAATTGAAACGGTTCTGTTTTGCATACTAAGCATAATGGTAAACGAGTCTGCGAGCAATTTTTATTTCTAAAAGATGGACGTCTGACGCAAAAGCATTATACCATTTCAATTTATTCATAATTCCGATAGTAAAATCTTCAAAGCTTCTCAGAAATTTCTTGACAGACAGCCAGAACTGATATCATTCTTCCTTATCTGGAGGGGAGTCAAAAAATTACACCTTAATTTATATTGTTGAGTCTGTTGTTGTCAATCTTTGTTTTGTATCTCGGGAACAGAAAGAGACAGCTGTCGTTTGCAGCCGCTCTTATCTCAGTTTACTTGTTTTCTGTGACGTTACGAGGGTGTACGCTGATTATGGCGGTAGTTTGAAAAATTATTGTTGATGTACTATTTGTTGAGCTATTTGTGAGGGAGTTCGTCAATATCTTTTGTGATTTTCAAACAATTATAGCTTTCTATTTAACATTTTGTACAAGTGTGTAAAGAATCCTGTAACCCTGATCTTTACCTCTGTAAAGTATAAGTTTATCAAAATCAGTTCAGTAGTTTATACGTGGAAGAATGTAAAGCATTATAGCACTGCTGGACAGTTTTGTCTTGTAGATATTGTATATAAACGTATTTGTAATATCATTTTAATTTAATAGAAATATGGGCGGGCATGTAGTTATATTTTTGTTCAAAATGGCCATTGAATAAATAAATAAATTATTTTGTGTAAACGAATGTCTCATTCTTTAAGTGGGTACTTTGTTCGATAGTTTATAATAGAAAATAACAAACTTATTCATTTGTACACTTAATGTTTAAATGTTTCAAAACCTTCCCCCTTACATAAAAATCGTTTCCCAGTGACAATGCTTTTCTAATAGTCTCGCAATTCTATTTTCTTTATTATTTCAAGTGTAACGTTCGCTTCAGTTGATATTCTTGACAAAGTTTGTTCAAGTGACGTCGCATTGAAATTCTGTACGGAACTCTTGTTCATTGAACCGATAGTACAATCTTGTTTCTTTTTAACATTCGTTGCAAAGAGGTTTCACCGAAGAACGCTTTGGACAGTTTTACTTGTTCTGTGCTTAGTTTGTTTGAGTTTTATATTTAGTTTTGATTGTCTCGGGTTTTTGTTACAAAGAAAGAGTCTATTTAACATGTTTGTTTAATATTTTATAATATTAATGTAAATATTTTATTGAATACTTTGTGGGGAAATAAGGTATAACATTTTCCTATTCAACACAAAGTCATCAACAGAATCAGTAACAGTTGTGAAAAGCTAGCGTGATTTAGAACTTACAACTTCATCTTGTCAGCGCTAGATGGCGTTATATGTAGTAAGTTGTTATAATGACTAAGTTTACAGCTAACATCTTCTAAATCAGTGATATCAGGTTATGCTTTTGAATAATATTGGTATATGTTATATCCTATTGTCGGAGTATCCTGATCAAATACATTGACAAGTTTAAATAGAAATATACATAAATAACATTATTGTACCCGAAACAACTATCATATCATCAACTTGTTCCCACTGCTGGGATAAAGACGTTTTTCTAAAAGGCGGGTACGGGCCGTAATCCATGTTGCATTTGCTGATTAGTACATAGGTATCACATGTCTTCGAATGAAAAAGTTCTAGTAATACTGCATTGGTCGTGCAAGGAGTGCATACTCTCCTTGCACCACCAATGCAGTTTTTTTTTCTATCTATCCCTATTGATAGGAACTGGTGTACCATGGGATGTACCCATGGTGATGCTGTTTGTCATAACTTTGCCATACCATCACAAAATAGGTTTTCTTACCCACTAGAAGCCATCTTGAGAATTATCTTCAAAAGATATCCGCTAAAAGGCGCTAACATTTATCAAATATTATTGGCTTAGTCCGCAAACATTCCGTACGTGTTATCTTTGCACTGTCGCTACAAATTTGCGGGGCTAATGTGTTAGCCGTGTAAACTGTGGCCAACATTACGGGACAGGAAGATATAACATTGGAACGTAGTAGTACCAATATATCAAATGTATTGACAATCAACTGGGTCTATTGGTTTAGAGGGAACTCGATTCGTTTTACCGTATATTCGATTGTGCAGGTAAAGGTTTTGGTTTTTAGCAGTCGAAAAGCTTAAAGAGACTTGCAAAAAATAGCTACAAAATTATTTCAAAGATTCTGACATGTTGATGGAGATAAACAGCTGAATTATCTTTAAGAAGTTTTATAAAACAAAGCAAAATACAATTAAGCTTAAAGCTATAGACAGACAAACAGACGCACACATATTCGGTAAAGTTGTAACTAATATTTTATTCCTCAAGTCTTGATAATTATGTCACTCCACTTTAATACTTATTGTTATATTTTCTAATTAAGATTCGAGTACGAGTCAATAAAACCATTTCACAACAACATCAAAATTATTTAAACAAAATACAATGAATGTCACAAAAGAAACGAATTCCGTTTTCTTAAAGGCACGTCAATTAAAACTAAGAATAAATAACATTTATGTAATAAATGTAAATGAGAACTCAGTTTTGCAATAGCCCACAAAATAAATAAGAAATTTTCTCATTTCCGTTCCGAATAAAACTAAATTACCTTAAATAAATTGGATTCTATAAACAACATAAATTGTCCCCAAGTTTAAAATAACATCTACAAATTACGAAAGAAGCCGATAAAAGAAAGAGTAAAGGGCCAAATCAAATGAACGATTAGACCCTTTAAAACTCAAGCCGACCCGAACAGAGACCGAAAAAATCCCAAAGTAACAAACGATTGTGAAGCGGTTACAAATAATCCGAATGTAGCCAAAGATTATTTTAAATTGACGCTAAGGAAAGTTGGCGTAATAAAAATTGTTTTATCCCGTTTAATACGTCGGCCAGAGGATTAATGGCTGTCCAAGTTTCTTCCTAGACATAAAAAAAGCACAGACAAAAGTTTGTCTCCTTAATAATTTATCGCGAGGGTTTCTAAGCCTGGGCCCTTTTTATTCCCAGTTTCTAATTGTTACATGAAATGGAACGGAGCTTTTTATTTCTTTTTCTGTAGGTGACATTTAAGGTACTGCGGCTGTAAGATAAATGAAGACCTTTTGGTGTTAAGATTTTTGGTTTTAATTGGTTTGTAGTCACTGGCTGATGCTTTGTAGAAAAGAATAAAGGAGTTGGATTCTGCTATTTATACATCGAATTCTGATGGTGTGTCTTGATTAAAAGTAAAAAAGATTGTCCATGATTTACAGGGTTGGCAATATATTTTCCTTTAAGTTCATCAGAATGACTTAGGTGCACTATAACGTTGCAGTTTAGATTGTTTTACTGAAATGCGCATCTTTCCATTTTGTTACATTTAATAATCTCAAAATTAAGATAAAGCTAAAGTTTAGAATAACGTTCCCAATAGAACAACGTATGAAGTTAGATAAAAACTAACACAGCGAGACGCAACATAGACGTAGACCCAGGCTTCAAAACAGACCATTATTTTGAAGCCTGGGTGCGACCGCATACTGTGCAGCGGTGCGAAAAGTTGTTAGCGGTTTCAAACCGGACTCACACCAAAACCAGACATAAATTTTTGTTTATCTACTCAGTTAAAAGCGCAACACAAAGTGTTCAAAGATAACTCGTGAATAAAAATGGTCTAGATATTTTAAAGAAACGAACATAAAATGTGAATTTACTTGGTTGAATTGCTGAATTGTGTAAAAACTCATGACCATGTCTCTTTAACTGTAGTCACCCATGCTTGGGTAATATAATTATAATATAATAATAATAATAATGTTTATTTATTTTCTCATCACAAAGGTCATCATGTACAAGCAAACTTAGAATTAGGGTGATTTTCACTATATTACATGTCTATGATCCCTTGTGAGAGACTGGAGTCTATACTAGGGAAACCCCTGTGTGACAGATCTCCAGGCCTCCAACCTGGACTCATAAGATATACATAGTTGCTTATGTGGTGAATTTGTATAAGATTCTTAATCTAGACTATAATTATAAAAATATGTATATATATGTAAATATAATGTATAACAAAATAAAAATAAAATAAATGTGAAAGTAGTTGTGTATATTAAGAATGTGTGATAATTATTTTGAATGTGTTTAATAGTTGCAAATGAAGGTGTGTGTGTCATGATTTCATGAAACGATATGTTTAATCTAGGTAAGTACTTTGTTTAATACACGCTGGGTAATTCACATGAGCAATTAATCATAGCAGCAGAGACTCCCCGCAGACATAGGATGAGATCGATCAACACATCTTCCATAACACCTCTCCGCTTTCGCTAGGACTTGGGTTGCTCACGTATAAAGTAGCTGAAGTTTACAGAAACAATTCCAAACCAAAATTTGTTGAATCTAATATTAAACGTACCGTGGAAAATATTCTCGCTTATTTATTGCTCAACAGACTTTAGTGCACTTTATAGGACGTCTTGCGGTGTTTAGGTTAACATTTTGGCAACTATTAATTGCACAAAGCTTTTTGGACGGTCAATAAAATCAAGTTAAGGTTAATTTTTGGTCAGAAGAAAATTTGGTAACTATTATTTTTTGTGTATCTTGTGGTTGATGTTAACTTCTAATTTGGGCGTTCTAAAACTTCCATTATTTTTATTTCTTTGTCAACTGGACATCTTTGTTTTGATGTTTATTGTAGAAGAGTCTATTGTATGGTGTGGCATGATCAAGGCGATTGGTTGTTGTTTCAATCCAATTTTAGAAAACTACAAACAAAATAAACTTAGTGTATAAAAAGCTGAAACATTTTTTTATTGGCCTATGCGGTGAGGAATATTGGCCAAATTCTATGATTTTACAAGACAAGTATTATCTCTTCTATTCTGAAAGGGTGGCATTTGTATTACAGTCAAAAAACTTGCAACTTATATCAATATTAATGTAATATATACGAGAATATTACTCGTGACTCGTGAATATCGTAACATCATATAGGTATTACATCAAGCAGAAGTACATTAGTAATGTGATATGTGGCTTCCGGCCAGCTCCACTTTATCATAATCTAGAACGACCTCGTCCAAACTGGATCATATTCATTGATATTTTTCTAGAGAATTAATATATTTGAGGGTATTCTAATAGTAATCTTAAATAGAACATTACCTACAGTACGATCAACGTATCTTGACCGGATTGAAGTTAGGTTTTATCACTTTCGCGCATGTCATAGAGATGCGACCCTAAAATTACTTACGAAAACGATTAAAAATACTAACAACATTTTAATTCAACAATATAAAAACACTATTTAAATGAGTTCATAAAAGTTTAAATGTAGAACAGCTACAGTAAATAATAAAGAAACTTCGAAAAACAATTTCTTTACCAAACTAATCACAAAATAACATGAATTAGTAATACTAATTATGACAAAGTAATGCGTAATCGCATCTCTAATCCTCTTGGTTTAGTTACCGCCCCCGCCCCCCGCTTCCTGTCACCATTTACTTCCAAAAAATGCATAGTGCGCAACCACTTGTCGCCTACTTCAGTCCGGCCTAGTTACGTTGATCGTACTGTATGGTACATAGTGTGTACATAAAATTCTGATATCGCACTATTTAACATATGTTTTCAAATCTATGAAACTTCAAATGAATATAAGTAATGAAAATAAGTAGAAACATTTAAAATGTTTTTTAGAAAGTAGAAATAAAAGCGTATGAAGACGCGGCAGGTCTACAGGTACTTTGTGGCTGTCACTTGTATGTTTGTAAAGTCTCACGCGACACAGGGCTTGCATCCTACTGCGGGAGTCATCTTTTTAAAATAAAAATAACATACATAATAAGCTCAAAAAACATTACTTTTCTTTTGGTGCAATTAAAAAATGGCAAATTTAAAACGGAGGTAAACTTACAAAAAAAATTGTAAGAAATTGTCCTTCAGTAATTTGTTAAAATACTTCCAAATTACTAAAGGTCAATTTTAAGGACGTTTTGGACGTCTGCAGTCTACCTAAAATAAAAACAAGGTCTTAGGCACAATAGGGATTTGCCAACAAAATAATAAATCGACTATTAAACGAAGTAACGCACTCACGAGCAAAGTACGCTGGTTTCAATGTAAGTACATTATTTCACAGAACATTAAGTCTCAAAATTGTAGTTTGATGTTGAATAATTTTCTCGTGATTGGTATAAATGAGCAGCCATATTTTTGCCGATTCAGTATCAAGATTTATTCACCAATGAATGAAGCGAATATTAGATAAAATTGGAAATATTATGGATAATCCAATACGCAGTAGATAAAATATGCTTACGTCAAATTGTAATATATGATCGCTTTGATTACGATATGATTGTGTTTTGTTATTTGCCGCAGATTTCATCATCAAACAGGAATTTAAGAAAACCGTATTGGTTTTATCAGTACATTTTTATGAGCTCATCGTGTATGTAAAAATCTTTTAATTCAATTTTTAGCTACTAAGTCCTTTAGTTAGAATAATTTAAAATTTTGTTCAACTAAATATAAGAGAGCCGATGATAATTTAATATAATATAAGATAATTTTATGTAATTTATGTTTAGTAAAATAATTAACTGAATCGTTATACAGCTTATGTCATTCTCACAATTGAACGAAACCAAATAACACCTTTTTACTATCTATAACAAACATAGGTTTCTATTTTTAACAAGCTTTACATTCATATAATTTATTATATTTTTAAATTTGCAAAGCTTGTTAAAAATATAAATCTAAGTTTGCTCATACTGAAAATTGTATATTTCTTAAAGGGCGTTGTATAATAGAGCGCTCTTTTTTTAATTTGGTAAAAGCGTGTTATCATAGTTTACTAAACAATATTAAATTATAGAAATATTATTAAATTATTTATTATGTAGGTTTTTTCGGTTTTATTTATTAGGTAGGTGTGTGCAAAATTTTAAATTAGGTACTTATTTGGGCCTATTTTCACATATTCTTTAAATGAAAATTGAGTTGCAAGGTTCTATTAAATTCATTACTATTTACCAGTTAAGTTAATAAAAGGGAATTAAAAAGGTTTAAAGTTAATTGACAGTTACATTCAGTTTGAGATTTAAAAAGTTAACAAAAATGATTTTGTCAATCAACTTACTCGTAGGTAATATACCTACAAGTCGTGGAATTGTAAAACACAATTAAATTAAAATAATAAAACCGACTGAACAAAGTTAGTCAAAGAAAAAACGAATCAAGTTAATTATATTATGGTTAACTGACTTACTCTTGGGGTAGCCGCAATTTAAAGTTAAGCCGTCAATCAAAGTTACGTACATTTTTGTTACGTTTTAAATTGTTTCTTGAATGATTATTATTTGATGAAAACTTTTTGCATAAACACTTGTATTTCTTTGTTTGAATGGTGGTACCAATTTGTATTGAGATTTTTTCTATGATTATGATTACGGGCCTTAATTGCGTGAATAATTTAAAATAAAATACCTTGTTTATTGCCCGCCGTTTCGATCGTATTGCAACGGCCGTGGTCACGGGTAGACCCGTAATATATATATTTTCATAATGTGTAGAAATCGCGAAAGTTTATAAAGTTTTTTTTTTTTGTACTAGACGATGTCCAACATATACTAAAAGATTGTAGAAAATACCAGAGTTAGCGGGAGTCATTAGTGCGAGAATTCAATTTAAATATGATGAATAAAAGCCCCAAAAATAAAAGATTTAAAAAAAAAAAAAAAAAATTATGTTAAAGGTAAGCAAAATACTATACTTGTAAAAGCCGTATTTTAATATTACTAATAAGTAAAGCCGGAAAAAGGCACGCTCTTTCTTCATATTGCCAATTTTCATAAAATTTATTTGTTTAACTCTAACAATTATTTATAAATAATACAAGGTTAATTTTGGTATAATGCAAAACTTAGACAACCCAACAAGATTTTTACTTCAAGAAATCATATAAAAAGAAGAAAATGAAAATATTGAAAACTTGCAGAATTATAAGCCATTCAAGTTGTCTTGTGTACTTCGGACTATCGTGTACTCAATGGTTATTATTAAAAAAATAAGCGATGATTACATTTCACATCACATTGTGAACGGGATTTGGACTGGTTCGATTGATTAATGAATAAATAATGATTGATTAATTAATTAATTGAAAAATATGACATGGTCTAAACTACCCAATGGAATTGTGTTACTGATTCTGAGTAGACTAGACTAGAGTAAATTACTTTCAGGTTTGCACTATACCCGTTGTATATGTATGTTTAAATATATATATATATATATATATATATATATATTATTGTTAGAATTTGACTGGTAGGCGAGTATGCCTCAGGCCCTGTCTGGAGGCGACTGGCACCCAGTCAAACGAAGACTTATTTTATCAATTTGTATTTATTTTAAGTTAATTGATACTTATTTACAGTTTGGTATCTGATGCAATAATGCCCCAATGCATCCGGCTTGCTACTTTTATAAACGATTCTCCCCACTACACAGGCTGGTAACGCAGCTGTAGTGTGCACGTGTTGTTCGTTGGAAGTTGTAAACAAATAGGTACCGGTGGTGTTTTTTTGCAAGCCGAACGCATTGTTCGTATACAATACTGTATTGGACATAATTTAAAATTATAAATAATTAACGATTAATCAACAATTATAATCATAACCTTTGTAATTGCGCAATCATATCTATATTTACGTAGGTAAAGTGCTGCCACTATTCGTATTATAAGCCGTGATGGTGGCCTGATATAAATTGTACTAAGTACTTAAAAAAACGGTCAAAATAGGACCTACTGTTTCATCTTTGCCGATAGGCACTACCTATGCCGATCACTAGTAATGATTTGTAAAATGAATGTTTGTATCTTTGGGACCAGCTGCAGGAGGGCCCTGGTGACCTGTAATACAGGTTTTGTAAAAAAACCTACAACAGGAACCAGTCTCTCACAAAGACATGATTCCTTAGCTCAAACAAAATGTATACCTACTAGCTCTAACCCCCGTATTTATAAACGAGTAATAGCAATTACTTAAGTAAAAGTAATTACTTAAGCAACAGTTTCTATTTTATAGTCAAGAAAATGAGTGAAGTAAGAAACGTCAAACGTTAGAATACTTAGCCAAGCAATAGTCACCGATATCGTTACTTGAGTAATAGCTTTAATTAAGAATTTTATGGAGAGGTTATTTTTCTTAACAGATATTTTAAAAATATGTAAAGTTTGGAAAATAAAAACAATTTATTTGGCGCTATGCTAGCCAGTGGGTAAATAATACAACAATAATAATAATAATATAACATTTATTTTAGTCATGCCCACAGAAATCTATACCTAGCCGACGAACATACTTGTCAGTATAATACAATAAGTGAAGTGCTAGTAAAAGTAAATACAACTTAAAACCACTATATATTAAAACTATATCAGTAGGTACGCTTCATTCCCTCATAAGTACCATGCGTCGCGACTCCAGAATCTGCACCCTCGTCTTGTAGCGGAACTTCTGGTACGTGTCGGCGCGAGATGTACACCGGTGTGTTCGGCGCCGCGGCGCACAGAGTTCCCTTAGCTTAGCTTTGCCGCAGCGGTTCTTGATGGTTGGCTGTCGGCGCTTCATTCCTTGCACCGTCACAAAACCATCTTTTGTATCTTCTTTATCTCTGTTCGTTGTACTATCCGCGTAATGCTTGACAGGGGCTTCTAGCTACACTGACAAAATCTATTGATTGTAGTACAAGTACCACAATCAATAGATTTTGTCAGTCCCTTGCTTGTCCCGGTGAAATCTCAAGAGATATCACTGGGACAAGCAATGCAGTCGACACAACGGGGTGGCTGACCCCGGCCTTAGGCTTTCAACCATTATAAAATACACCCTTGCTACTTAAATTATAGTGCCTGTATTTAACCAACAAAACTTCCTTTAAATAAAACAGTAAAACACAGGTGATATCTTCAGTGATTAACATTTCATTTCAAATAAATTGTTTAAAATATTGTTATAACAATAACTTTTATAATTAATTATCTCTCTTAAATTCGAGAATCTATATCAATAAATAATCAATAATATTATTGACATTTCTAGGGCGACGTCAAGCGAGTTTTATGACGCTAAATTAAAAATAAGTTCTTCAAAAATACTTTATATACGTGTGATGGACTATTTTATTTGGTAGCATTACTATTCAATTATGTTGCATTTCGTTACATTCAGAAAACTAAAATTGAAGAATATCGATAAAATCAAAATTTGGTCTGATTAATTTCTGTATTATTAATTTTTAAAGTTTTAAAATTTTTAGCTATTTTAGCTTGTCGTAATATATTTTTGGTTCTCTATTTTGCAAATTTAATAAAATCTTGTTTATGAAATGGAACGTTTTTTGCGGCTCACCGGTTGCTAAGTAATAAGTAATACTTGGTTAGTTTGCTCAAGGAAGTAAAGAATATTTCTTGTCTATAAAATAGATTTTTCTAAGTAATTACTTTAAGAACTAGCCATGTCTCAATGAAGTAATTGCTAAGTAATAAGTAATGACTCGTTTATAAATACGGGTGTAAGTCATAACTTGTGAGAGAGAATAAACGTTTATTATTTTTTAAATAAACCTAAACATCTAAATCTAAAAATCTAAACATCAAATAATATAAACGATTATTATTATTTGATGACCTATCATAATTATTGACCACGTTCGATAAAATTAACAAAATTTTATGCAAGTCCTTGGATGGATGACTGTTTAATAAGTAATCGTATCTTGCTGTGTGAAATTGTAATTTAAAAACCCATTAATTGCATTGCAGTATCCATTCTCCATACCCATAAAGCACTTAAAGTTACCTACCACCATTAGTAGGGTTGAACTTTTTGGCAGATGTAAGCGTATAACATGTAATAAAACAACTTCTAGTGTAATTAAACACGAAATTATGAGAAAAATAACGATGGTGTTAATTAAAGTTGAAAATGAACGAATAAAAAATATTAATGGCCACTCAAATTTACGATCTCATAAAGAATCTAGGACAAGATAATATGAGGGTTATACTGTTTTAACTACATCTATGATATAGTGAGTATACACTTGAGCATTTGTTAGAGCATTATAATGTAACGTAACGTTCTAACGAATGGTACAATACTGGCAAATGATCAGTTTCCTAAAGCATTTCAATGTAATGTAACGTTCGTGCGAATGTTCGACGCTGTGTTCGACGTAATTACAGGTAAATGCTGTAAGGCGAGTGTTTTGTATACACTCTTGTCACCCGCGCTCGTCATTTTACTTGATAAAATGTTTCACTTTAACGCTTGTTGCCTTTACAAATAAGGTTGTAACAAAACATCGGTCGTCATGTTCGAAGTTTGGTTCGAGTACATTTAAAACAGCGAATACTTGACATTCTGTCACTAGTAAATGCTCAAGTGTATACTCTAATATAATAATAATATCTTGGGATAACTCACACAACGCTATCTGATCCCAAACTAAGCAGACCTTGTACTATGAAAACCAGACAACCGATAAACGAACTTATATATTAAAAGGTAAATAACACCCAGACACAGAATAAATCATTGTGCTCATCACACAAAGTTTTATCCTGGGTGCAGTCGGATACACTCCCGCCGCGTCACAGAGGTTTATACTTACTACATGACATAGGTATGTTTTATAGAACGATAAATGTTTATTTTTTTTACAGGATATTAAACAACGAGTATTACCTATTGTCCCGGGTCTGTATTTTTTATCCCCGCTACAGCCGGGGCAGAAATTTGATAGTTGACTTTATTTATAGTTCTCGTCGAGAATAAGAAAAACATATCTTAGTGATAGTGTAAGACGCATCAAAAACCGTTGTGTAGTTTTAAAGATCAAAGCGTACGTATAGACAGACAAAAGGCAGCGACTTTGTTTTATATTATCTATGTAAAGGTTGCACATTTACTATTGTTCCAGACCTAGATGGAAATTCGACAGTGCCTCTGGAAATTGTCTAGTGTTATAAATCAATTATTTAAATTACCTCATAGAATTATTCTGGTTAGAATAGGAGAAATACTTGACGTAGTCCACCTAGAGCACCCATCCGAATAGCACCTACCTTAGTGCACAAAGGGCACCTATCAATATATTTGGCAGGTGCTCTTCGTGGACACAGATTTATTTTTATATTTATATCCACAAAGAGCACCTACGACTAAGCAGCTTGAGCTTATCATCATATCATCATCATATCAACCCATATGATGGCCCACTGCTGGGCACGGGTCTCCCCAGTAGATCCTGGGGGTAATTGCCATAATCGCCACGCTTGGCGAGCGGGTTGGCGATCGCAGTAAGGCTTTAAGTACGCAGAGGACGCTGCTGCCCGTCCTCCGGAGTGAAATCCCTTAGTCGCATTGACGACACCCACGGGAAGAGATGGGGTGGTACTATTCTTAAGCCGGCACCACACGGCTTAGCAAACTAACAAAACAAAACTACACAAACTACGCATAAAAGCGAATAACTCATAGAAAGTTGATTACTTTTTTAAAATAAACCTTATTGCCAGAAAAATAGCTATCGTCTTTTAAATTCTTAATCGTCGACATATCATCATTGACAGATCATCTAGACGAGACAATTATACTTTAATGTCAAAGAATTTGCCTTCAATGGGCTGTATATAATAAGATCTTTATTTGGATATAGTGCTACTACAAGGATCTTTTGGCGCGTGGCCAAAATCAAAATTAGCGCCGCCATCCTGAAAAGCGCCCTCATGTCTATGACATCCAAGTGCCATTGGCTAGTATTGTTAACTCATTGCATTGGCACGTGGTCGAAATTAGAACTAACACTTTCATCTTGTAAGGCGCCCTCATTTCAATGTCATCGAAGCGGCAGAAGATCCTTGTAGGACTGTATTATTAACTCATTGCATTGGCACGTGGTCGAAATCAGAACTAACACTTTCATCTTGTAAAGCGCCCTCATTTCAATGTCATCGAAGCGGCAGACGATCCTTGTAGGACTGTATTATTAACTCATTGCATTGGCACGTGGTCGAAATCAGAACTAACACTTTCATCTTGTAAAGCGCCCTCATTTCAATGTCATCGAAGCGGCAGACGATCCTTGTAGGACTGTATTATTAACTCATTGCATTGGCACGTGGTCGAAATCAGAACTAACACTGTCATCTTGTAAAGCGCCCTCATTTTAATATCATCGAAGTGCCCAAAGATAATTGTAGCATAATACTGCATTCATGATTGCACCATCTTGTCTTTCTCTATGACAGTTCCGTCAGCCTCCATAAACCCACTATACTAATAGAGTATGAGCACAACATGCGGAGGAACATACTAAATAGTTTTAATTAAAATTTGTTTATTATTAGTAGACAAGCCACAGTTAAGACAGGACTAAGTTTTAGGCATAACTAAGTAATAAGAGTCGGTGTGCTAGTTAAGACATAATAAAGTTTTGCTAAAGTGTCGCTCGGTACACGAATTGAATACGACGTCAAATTACCTGTAAGTCCAGGTAATATTTTATCTGTTTTACGACGTGATAACGTCTTATAAAAATATGACTGTGTGTGTGCACGTACGAAAAAATGTCTAAAAAAAGTCGTTGTTGATCGCAACGACATGACATGCGATACAATTGGAACTAAGATTATTGATTGTTTGTTAGCAACGCGATTGGCGAAAGGTCATCAATGTTTTCTTATGATGTTATCACGTATTATTATCGTCCATAAACCAACTTATTAGACAGTCATTTTATTCATATTTTTAGTGGTATTTATTTCTTTACTGCTTATTTTAAAAATAACAAGAGTAAGACTTAAATGTAGTAACTAAGTTTGTTATTTTCTCAAAGCAAGTAGTTATTTTTTTATTCGATTCTTGAATATTCATACTTCGATAGCATAGGCTTTTTAAATTAATAATAATAGCTTGGGACAACACACACAACGCCATCTGATCCCAAACTAAGCAGAGCCTGTATCTACAATGGCAACCAGACAACTGATACTATACCACCTAACTGATACTAACATACTTATATATTCCTAAATACATACATATTATAGATAAATTACACCCAGATACAAAATAAACCATCGTTCTTAACACACACAGTTTAATCCTTGGTAGGGATCGGACCCATGATCTCTGCCTTAGCCGTCAGGGTCACTATCCACTACACCAATAGGCTAGTTGTTATTTAATTCTCGTAATCGTATCGGTAGGTACTATTTTCTGTTCTGATGATAAATATGAAACGTACATATTCTGGGTACAAAATCTGTACTGACACGAAGCTGTAGGAATGTTATCGTCAAGGCAGTTTTTTTAGGATTTCTAAATACAATCTAAAGAATCACTGCATTAAAATTACCGAAAGACGTACGTAACATAAGAAAATATAGCGTTATGTTATTTTTAACCGCTTTCAAAAAAGGCTCTGTTTGACATGTATGTATGTTAACGATTTTCTGGAAAACTAGTAACCTGATTTAGGTAGGGTTTTCTACTGAATGTTTGGGGTGGTTTTAGTGTGTATCACGTTGTCTTAGCTTATAAAACACCAGAGATACAAACTAAAACATAGGAGTGAGTCAGTGAAATTTGCATTCGGTAATGTGCTTGATATTATTTTTTACTTCAAGGCGATTCAATTTTCTTACATAAGTTATTATAGCTTGTACTGTTTTGACGAAGGTTTAAACTACATTACTGTTAAGTTTTATGAAAATATGTTATTTCTTAAAAGAGCAATAAACATCCATTCTCACAAACTGTAGGGTTTTAATATTAATAGGATAAGATACTGTTTATTCGGTCACATTTTTGCACCGTGTCATACAAGAGGGCGACGTCAGGCGGTGCAAGTCGCAGCAACTTCCTGACTCGCTGACGTCGACTCTCATAAGCCTGGACAACGAGCAACTAACTAACTTACACCGTACATCATTCACAAATAAAAGGAGTTTTTTAATGCAAACTTTTCATAGCTTTTGTTTTTCTCTAAGATTTTAAGCGACTGTAAGGAAGGGTCATGTTATTCGCGCGTATGTTGTATGTATGTATATATGTAATATTCTTTATTATCTCATATCTCACAAACTACTGAACGGATTTATAGAATTAAGATTATCCTTAGATTCGTCTTGACTAGGTGACTTTTAGAAAGAAACAAACATGGCGGCTGTGGTTGTTGGTGTAGACAAACTCAAACGTGAGGAGCCTTATCGTTAAGAACTTGCAATCGTGAGGTTGCAGGTTCAAATCCTACCTATTATACTACCGCCGTGAGGCCACTCCTACTAATAGGGGTTAAAAGGATTGCTAGTAATGTGAGTCCTATACAAAAATATAACTAGCAATGTGGGTTACATTGGAAGTTATATTTTTTAAAGGACCAAAATGGAGTTATATGTCCATCAATGTGAAATGTTTTTGCCAGGCCTTGTATATGACCTGATATAGAAACTTAAGGAAAGTGCGCGAACTCAGCGGGATTTAAGTGGACTTTCAATTTATAATATAATAAAGTCTCACAAAACCAAAGACAAGTCAATTTAACTAGTTAGTTTTCGAATTTACTATATACGACATTTTAAGATTAAGGCAGTGTCCGCCCACATCACTTAGATAAAACGTTCATTTTTTTTTTAAATATTCAAACTAAATTAGCAGAAATATCACCTAAAACTCAGATTGGAACATGAAGTTAGCGCAGAATTAAAGAAAAGTTTAATTATCATGAGTTGTCTCATATATTTTGAAATCTTGATGGTTTAATAATACACATCTATATGTAAACTGGTCGTGCTATGACACTATAAATACACAACAATAGTTTTATTAGTCAAACCATCGGGTTAAAGTAAACCTACATACTCGTATATTTCTTAAAAATAGATCAGACATTTCGCTTGTAACAGTGATGGAGTCACGTTAAGGATATCTTACTTTTATTATTTTATGGATGGTAATCCATTTCGAAATCTTGATGATTTAATTTTTTTTTTTTTTTTTTTTTTTAAGCGACTCCCGCAGTAGGGTACAAGCCCTGTGTTACGGGGGACTTTTCAAACATACAAGGTCTCGGACACAAAGTACACCCAGACTCGGAACAACAATTTGTGGATCACACAAAGTGGTGCCCCGTGTGGGAATCGAACCTACGACCTCGTGCGTAACTATCGGATACATTCCCACCGCGCCACAGAGAAAGTCAAATTGGCTGTACTATGACATTATAGTCCTGGAGGGAAGCACCAAATCGTGCAAGTAAATGCTGATTTTTTAATATTACGTCACTTAGGTGGAGTAAAGAAACCACCCGCGGTCAGTCAGCTGGATTCCTTAGCGTTTGGCGCCCAGACGACTTTAGTTGTACCGATTTTATACAACTTTAACGCGTGACTGACGAGTCCCGTTACAAGATTTAGGTGACTCGATCGTAACCCTTGTCCTTAATTAATATACTATTTTCAAATTAATTTTTAAATTTTATAAAGTAGTTTCAAGGTGTATAGTTTTTTTACAAAGTTAAAGTCGTCTCGGCGCCAAACGCTAAGGAATCCAGCTGATTGACCGCAGGCTATTTCTTCCACTTTGAAGTGACTTACTCCACCTAAGTGACTTAAAAAAAACAGCCTTTATAAACTACTTGCACTTTATGGCGCTTTCCTCCAGGACTATTACACAATAGTGAACATAATAGTCAAACCATATCGGGTTAAAAGTAAAATTCCCTGTATTAATGAAAAATAGCTTCAGACATTTCGTTTATACAGTGATGGAGTCACGTAAAGGATAGCCTACTTTTATTAGATCCATCATGTTTCGGTTTGGTGCATTAAACCTTATTTTTTACGCACCATTGTCTAAGTTAATATTGTAACGGGTATATGTTTTGCGGTCACGTTTTTCTGTTATGGCTAAAGTATTTAATGTGGGGTTTGTTCTGTGTTATTTCCGGCGGAGTATTAAAAGTGTGATGTAGTCTGAAAATGCGTAGGTTTAACTACATGAAGTTATCGGTTTCAATTGTTTAGAGTAACTATAGTAACCTTGGCACAATTTTTTTTTGTACTTTTTAGTAGTTATCGAATAGTTAATGCAATATTGTATAGAAAGTAACTTTCTTGTGCTTAACTTAAAAATACGTAAGTTAATAATATTGTTCGCCGCATGTTATTGATCTACCCGTAGCCAATGATAGTAAACTGACGTAGTGTATGTCAACACGAATTAGCCCTCATATTTTAATTTTAAATACACAAATAAACTTATGGACCGTCCTCACAGGCGACAAAATAGCGACGATTCCGCTCTTCACCACTCGTCGCACACTCGTCACATCGTCGTGTGGAGACACCTTCTAAATAGTGGCACGACGATAGTATCGCCGCTATTTTCTCGCTCGTAGAGACGGTCCCTTAGATCTGCGGAAACGTTGACATTTCGAAATATGCCTTATATAGTGTCCTAGCTTATGAGGAACCTGGTTTGGCTTTGTCAAAAAATTATATAAAAATCTTAAAAATTAGGACACGAAAAAAATTGTGTTAAAAAGAGAGCTTTCTAGTAAATAATAAAAAAAAAAATTATATGTCTTAATATGATCCCATAAATAAATCTTGAAGTTACGGAAAACCACAACAAAAACCAAGGCTTTATTTTTTCCAAAAAAATAAAACCGTCTTCCAAAATAAACACAAGTTAACTAAAAAGCAACAAATAATATAGGTAGGTACAACAACAAAAAAAATTTAAACATTTTGAAGTTGGTGCCAGATGTTTTAGGGTAGGTAATATGGTTAGAAAATAATTGTCTAGAAAAGGAATAGGTACTCAAAGTGACCTATATCAAGAAGATATATTTTCTTCAAACAACGTATCCGAAGTTGAAATTTATCGATATTTTATATCGGATAATAAATCGAGACTGCCGACCAAGTTAATTAAATTTCCTACTTAGCGCTCCACTTCATCGTGTTTCGATACGAGTATTAGTTTATATAATCGAATGAGATTTTAATGTGCTGAAGTGAATACGACATCGCTAATATTAATGTACTGATTTTTGGTGGTCCAGAGGAAGAGACTGTAGTGTCAAAAATTCTTGGGAATGGAACATACTTGTACAACCTGTGAAAAATCGATGAATACGTTTACTAATATAATCAAAAGAGTTTGGTTATTTGTTTGAACGCTTTAATTTGCCAAGATGATGAGCAGCGTTTGATAAAATCCCGGTCTATGTCTATATCACGAGCAAATACTCATGCATATATAGGATTTTGCCTTGTCTCGTCTGAAATAAAACCCACAACCTCTAGCGCCAACCTATTGCATATAGACGCAGGTACCACCTGCTGTTTCAATAATTACACTAACATAAATTCGATTGGCAATCCACCAGTGTAAAATCGCGAATTATAGGTAGTTCTATAACCGCGATTTCGCACTGATGGATATAGGTACCAAATCTATATCTAAGTATTCTACTATTATAAATGCGAAAGTTTGAATATATGTAGGTAAAGCTATCTATACATATATCCAAACTTTCGCATTTATAACAAAAATACCTAATAGGTACTGTTGCGTGATTCAGTAACAACCATCTATATGGTTGTTACTCAATCACGCAACAACGGGTGAAGAGATTTGGATGAAATTTAGTCACAGAGATGGATTATAGTCTGGATTATAACACAAGCTACTTTTTCTCTAGGCAAAATATTCCCGTGAGATAAATTGGATTTTCCAGTGTGGAAATTTAATAGTCGCGAGCAATAGATAGTTTCATTCAAATCGGTCGAATATCTTCGGTGATTAGCGCGTTCAAAACAAACCAACGAACTCTTCAGCTTTACCGTATTAGCTAAACAGCTAGTGTAAGTAGTTAAAGATAATGTGTATACAGTAAAGAATTTCAAATATACGTAGATATAGCAAAATATTTAAAAACATAAATGTTTTTGACAGTACAAACAAACAAAACTTTACTCAAACATATTGATTGGCCAAAAACAATTACTTAGAGTACTTACCTAAAATTGTTTTGAACTAAATAGATCGCGGTCGCGTGCTTCAAATAATCCGGGTATTATTACACAATACCCATGGGTGTCCGTGGAGTGGCATAATAAGTAATGGGATACCGCGTACGGTTAATAACTAATTCAATTAATCAATATCTTTGTTAGAAATACCGTTGAGAATTCTTTTTGTCAGCGTTCTGTGTTATGTAATTTGTATTTGTGGGTTAAACATATAAATGAATATACGAGTATGTCGGGGCTTTACCGGTGGTAGTTCTAAATTATAGACCGCCTTAGTGGGTACCATCATAGTATCAGTTATTCTTTTTAAAATACTGGGCAACAGAGACTTACAAAGTAATGTCTTAATAAATTCAATGTAAAAAACAATTTTTAAAACAAGCTTTTAAGTGTAGATTTGATGTACATAGGCATATCGAGTTTGGACTCGATTGGTTCGTCTTGAGAAAAAGTACTCCTCAAGACAAACCAATCGAGTCCAAACTCGATGGGTCTATCTTGTTTCATTCAGAAGTTGTTATGGCCACCATCCGATATCAGACTCTATAAATCATGCAGCACCAAGGTACTCACTAGGACAAAACAAATGAGCCCAAACTTGATGGGTTATCTTAATTAGTTAAGAAGTTCCTATCATCGTCTTCCGGCTCCATTATCAGAACAAATCCATGGTACCATATTATTGAATAGTCACCAAAGATATGTATACCAAACTTAAGCCCAACTGTGTTCTGGTTTAGATGGTTCTACTTTAGATTCCAAGATTTGTGCCGAACACACAAACATTGCAACTTCAATAAAAGCTTGTGATGAGGTGACATTCAGACCTTTGTCAAACAAAGATTGAGGTGGCACTACTGAGGTGGCAATGATTAAGTGTTATGGGCTAGCGTAATGCTTAGCGTGAGTCTCAAGACCTACTATTTTTTTCTCATATGGCGACATCCTGATTGAATAGGGATGTTGACTGTCAAGTTTATTAATAAAATGTCAAAGATACACGGTCTGTGGTAATTTGTGTGGAACAAACATATCTTTTGGTGTACCACAAGGTAGTGTTCTGGGCCCGCTATTATTCATAATGTGTATTACTGATTTATCAAGCGTAACAGACCATCCCATGGCATTATTTGCTGATGATAGCACACTGACAATGAAATGCAAAAATATTGACATGTATGAAAAGAACATTAATAATTCGTTGGCATCTATAATTTCTATTATTTAAAAAGGAATCTGAACAAAACGTTGATTATGCATTTCTTTCAAAAACAGTCAAGTACTTCCAATGTAATTGTAAGATATAAAGATGACATTGTAAAGGATACTGAACAAGCAACATTCTTTGGTTTAATTATTACGTGTATTATATGGAAGAATTTAAAATTTTAGATTATAATTATAGAAGGCTTTAATCTTTATGAAAGAAAAATTAATAGTGCCACATACGCTCTATATAAAATAATACCGATATTTAGCAAGTCACGCATTACTTACGACGTATCACGGTCTCATTACATCTATCCTAAGATATGGAATAATGTTCTGAGGTAATTCTACAGATAGGGATTTAGTGTATGAGATGCAAAAAATATGTGTAAGAGCAATCTAGGACCTTCAAGTAACTGACAGCTGTAAGCCATATTTCAACACTTTCCTCTTTCTATATTTTGAGGTTTAATTTTTTGTGAAAACATATCCGCAACTGTTTCCTCGACTCTCAGATGTTGTTGATCGCAACGGACGGAACAACACTAGACTGTGTATACGTAGCGCTAGAACAGCATTAATGTGTAAAAGACTTACGTGCTAATTTATCTAAAACCAAAGTTAAGAAGATGTTGAATATGAAATCTTATTTTTAATGATACAACGCTTTGACATGTATAGGTGTCTCCTTTTTTTACGATTGTATTTTGACATAATTTATTGTACCTACTCAATTGCATGTCAAAAGTGGTACAATATGATGATTCATAATATTATTATAACACCATGTATAATCATATTCAAACAAATAAAAATATTGTAAAAAAAAGGCCTACGGCAAAGTTGCTTCTGTTTAAAAGGATGAAGAAGATAAATTAACAAGCTAAATTATTACAAAACAAAAAACTCGACTGACCCCCGAAAGCTACAACGAATTGTTATACCATTATGACTAAAATGGGGGCAAAAACACCCGGGTTTTTGTTTATGAAATAAAGAATTTAGTTATTATTTTTTTTAATTATGTACTCTTAGTTTAGACCTTATTTATGATTTGTTATTTACAATTAAATAATTTATATCACTTTTTTTTGCTGTGGTAACCATCGAGTCTCCGAACTTTTTTTTAAATTTATTGAAAATTATATAGTAATTGTGTAAATTATATCAATTCATATTTTACTTTTACATTAGCGTAAACGCAATAAAAGTTTTCAAAATATGTTGTGTTTTATCAAAATACTTTTATTACTTTTGAAGTGCCGGTTGAACAACGGCTAAGTTTGTGAAAAGCATTTTTATGGTATTAAATTTGTGAATTATTATTTTTTCTTGTCCTTTTATTCGTGATAGAAAAGTTTATATTGAATATTTTTTATCATAGAAACCTAATACGGAATGAGATGACAATTAGATATTCAGAGTAGAAAAACAACGACGAAATGTATAACAGTTCTCCCTAAAACTTCAAGTCGGTTTGAGAGTTTCATAGGCTGTCATTTGTAACCCTCCACTGATAAATGGTAAGTGATCCTATTATTTTATATTAAACATTCTTTGATAAATTTGTTATAATTTAGATTTAGTTTTCACTAGTGAGTGGGCTACTGTTGGTCTATATAAGAGTAGAAAAAGGTGATGAACGAAATTAAAACTGTTGTGAAAGTCTCCAACCAAATTTAAAACAATTAGAATAAAATTAAAATGATATAGAAAATTATTAATAGTGAGACTGGAAGATTTAAAACCTACATTAATGAGTTTTATCCTAAAATAGAAAATATAACCATCACATCTGACGTAGAAGTATTTACTGCTTTTTAACATTTCTTTATTGATATTCCAGTCACCACTACAAAGTTTTTAAATCCATCACCTACTGCGGCGAGTCTATCTTGATTGAAAATTTAAATAAATGTGACTTCACTTTTCAATTTGTCTGTTACACATGTAAATATTATAAAAGCTTTTTATTCTATTAATGTTAAAAAGACTGCCGACCTATCTCTATAATTTTTATTGCGCAGGACTTAGCTTTTTAAATTTAATAATTGTATAGATTGTGGTGTATTTCCTGATTTGATGAAATATAGTAAAGTAATTGTATAAATCTGGTAGTATGTCTGACCTCACTAATTATAAATCCATATCAGTACTACTAACATTTAGTAAAATCTTTAAATATGATCAGATGCAGAACTTCTTTTGCAAAATAAATTATAACACTTTAAACAATTTGGTATTACTAGGAGTAGCTCTACAACCGATACTGGTGTGGAGCCTTATCGTGTACTTATTGGTACTTATGATCTGCCATTTAATTAATACAAAAGGCAGGTCAACGGAAATCAATTAGCGATTTAATAATTCAGTGACATACTCGTATATAAAAAAAACATATTAAATTGATCTACTCAAAAATAACATCCTATGTATTCTTTCTATGAAAATACTAAAGAAATACAAAGAAAAGGCAACTTTTTAGAACATTAGTAACTCAACATTTATTCCTAAAACTCGAATTTAATGATATTGAATGAAGTTTCTATGTCACTGTCAACATTAAACATAATCCTCCGCAGTACCGAGTTCCACAACTATTCTTCTTCTGATGACTCCTGATGCATGTTCAAGATAACTTTACAACAATAATAAAATTAATTTACTTATTTATTAAAAAAACTACGCATAATGAAGTGATCGAGAGTGTAAAAACACTGTTTAGCCTTTAAGGGTTGAAATTAATAACTGATAAATTTTGGCGCCAAAAGTCAGCCCTGCGCATTAACATGTAAGTTTCGGAGCTAGGGATGGAGGGCGCTTGCTGTTTAAAGGCTGGCACCAATCATGGTCACGAGCTGAGTCTAATAAGTGATCAGTCAACCTGTGTATTTTATTATTTTTTTTGAATAGGAATGCCATTAAAATAATATTTTGAATGGAGGCACCTCTGGACACCCTGGAGTCTAGGGTTGTTTAGTGAAATGATCGAAGTAAGAAGTTTGGTCGGGGTGATAATAAACATAGTATATTTTTATTGCGATAAATAACTAATATCCGGGCAGGTAGATCCGTGGACATCAAGTCGTCTAATACAAATTTCGTTTGAGTTATATTCGGTTTTGCATTAGCCGCCCCATCAAAGTGCCGCCTTAGGCAAGCGGGTTGGGGCCCTCCAAGCTTTGCGATTGGCTACCAGGATATATACGTGTTAGGGTTATTTGATAAATTTACTCTTATAGTCTATTTTTGGCAATTTTGTTTATAAAAATGTTTGTCAAATAAAGTTGTTCAGGTGCAGCTGTGTTTATATGGCTCCCTTAATCTTTAATTCTTTACCCAAAAAAAAGATTGTGCAGTGTGTTACTAAGCTAATTGGTAATTGAATGTTTTTACTCGGTTGAAGAATTTTTAATAAATACCCATGTACGTCTTATAATTTAAAAATGCGACATGGGATGTAAGGGGGCGCATCACCATCTTTCGCTCCAAGCCAACCTCACCTGCACGCGGTACATCCTGCTGTACAACGAACGAGGCTCTGGCGACCGGCTGGTGGCGGTATAACCATCCCAATTTAAGGCGTAGCTGAAGTAATAGGTCAGTGACGGGCAGCAGCGTCACTGATGCGAGAGCTACGCTCTGCGATCGCCAACCCGCCTGCCCAGCGTGGCGATTATGGGCATTACCCCAAATGCACAAAGCACTAAGGCCACGGCCCCCAGTTCCCGGCAGTCACGCTATTCCTGGACATGGTGGCGTCCACGGTAACGGCGTGGCGGGGGGTGCTAAGAATCTCCGGGCTACGGAAGGCCACCACAACCGACTGACCCTGGCGACGTATAACGGACGCACGCTACGGCTAGACTCGCATCTGGCACAACTTGAGGTGGAACTTGGGAAGATTAGGTGGCATATCCTCGGGTTAAGTGAAGTCCGAAGAGAGGGAGAGGACACCATAACCCTCGAGTCAGGCCACCTTATGTACTTCCGCGAGGGAGACCAAAAATCCCAAGGTGGTGTTGGGTTTCTGGTAAATAAGTCCCTTTCTGACAACGTTGTGGAAATGTCTAGCGTGTCGAACAGGGTAGCGTACCTCATTATCAAGCTCACCGAGAGGTATAGCCTCAAGGTAGTGCAAGTGTACGCACCGACCTCGGCACATCCAGACGACGAAGTGGAGGATATGTTCGATGACATATCGAGGGCCCTCCACTCCACCACTAAGACCCACTACAACGTTGTTATGGGGGACTTCAACGCTAAAGTGGGAGTACAAAATTGCAGCGAATTGGTAGTAGGATCCCATGGATTTGGAAGCAGAAATCATAGGGGGCAAATGCTAGTCAACTTCCTCGAACGGGAGGGGCTCTTCTTGATGAACTCCTTTTTCAAGAAACGGCCCCAAAGGAAGTGGACGTGGCAAAGCCCTGACACTATGACGAAAAACGAGATCGACTTCATCATGACGGACAAAAAGCATATATTCAGAGACGTCACCGTGATCAACAGGTTTAATACCGGTAGTGATCACCGACTTGTCCGAGGCTCTCTGAATATCGACTTCAAGGCGGAACGTGCCCGTCTGATGAGGTCCAGGCTCCGACCTACTTTGCTCCAAACCATGATAGGATCCGAAGCGTTCCAGTCAAACCTGGATAACCGATTTGCTGCCATGGCAACCACAACAGACGTAAACCAGAAGCTCGTAAATGTGGTTCGGATACTCAGGGAAGAAGGTACGAGATTTTGTGAAATGCAGCGTAAGGGCAAGAAGTCAAAGCTTTCGGAAAAGACTTTAGGGCTAATGAAGGAACGACGTGAAAACCCACCCGTCATTTCGTCGGAAAAGCGCGCTCTAAACCAAGAGATCCACAGGCTTATACGACACGACCTTCGGTGCTCCAACACTCTTTTGATTAAAAGAGCGATCGAGCAAAACCGTGGGTCAAAAGTGTTCGTACAATCTCTTGGAAGAAGCCACCTGACGAAGTTGACCACAGCAAGTGGAGAAGTCGTTTCTTCGAAGCCGGCAGTCCTCTCCGAAGTGGAAGGCTTCTATGGCCGGTTATACGCTTCGCATGCATCTCGACCTGATCCTTTAAATGAGGGTCCTAGAGCCACTCTAACACGCCACTACACCGAAGACCTGCCAGAAGTCAACATTGACGAAATCGTGCTGGCTCTTAAACAGCTGAAAAATGGAAAAGCCCCTGGAGAGGATGGCGTTACAACAGAGCTGTTAAAAGCTGGAGGTAAACCCGTACTGAGGGAGCTCCAAAAGCTTTTTAATGCTGTCCTGTTTGAAGGGAGAACTCCGGAGGCGTGGAGTAGAAGTGTAGTCGTCTTGTTCTTCAAAAAAGGAGATAAGACCCGGCTGAAGAACTACCGACCTATTTCTCTTCTAAGCCACGTCTATAAGCTGTTTTCAAGAGTCATCACGAATCGCCTTGCGCGAAGACTTGACGAATTCCAACCACCGGAACAGGCTGGATTTCGGAGTGGATATGGCACGATAGACCACATCCACACAGTGCGGCAGATTATACAAAAGACCCAGGAGTATAATCAGCCCCTGTGTCTAGCATTCGTGGACTATGAGAAAGCCTTTGACTCGATTGAAATCTGGTCCGTTCTGGAGTCTCTGCAGCGATGCCAAGTAGATTGGCGATATATCCAAGTGATGAGATGTCTCTACGAAGCCGCCACCATGTCCGTCCAAGTACAGAATCAGCAAACAAAACCTATTCCATTGCATCGAGGAGTGAGGCAAGGGGACGTTATTTCCCCGAAACTGTTCACAAATGCAATGGAGGATATGTTCAAGACGCTGCACTGGAAAGGGCGGGGCATCAACGTCAATGGTGAATACATTTCTCACTTGCGATTTGCAGATGACATTGTCATCATGGCGGAAACGCTGCAGGATCTACAACGGATGCTGAATGACCTGGCTGACTCTTCTGTACGCATCGGCCTACGGATGAACTTGGATAAAACCAAGGTCATGTTCAATGAACATGTACTACCGGAACCGATAGCGGTGCACGGCGCCGTTCTCGAAGCTGTTCAAAAATATGTGTACCTCGGGCAGTCATTGCAGTTAGGTAGAAACAACTTCGAGGACGAGGTGAACAGGAGAATTCGGTTGGGTTGGGCAGCGTTTGGTAAGCTACGTCAAGTCTTCTCATCGTCGATCCCACAATGTCTAAAGACTAAAGTCTTTAATCAGTGCGTCCTACCCGTCATGACATACGGAGCCGAAACGTGGACACTAACGGTACGGCTGGTCCACAAGTTCAAAGTCGCGCAGCGGGCTATGGAACGGGCTATGCTCGGAGTTTCTCTTAGGGACAAAATCAGAAATGAGGTAATCCGGCAGAGAACCAAAGTTATCGACATAGCCCACCGGATTAGCAAGTTGAAGTGGCAGTGGGCTGGCCATATTAGCCGAAGAACCGACAACCGTTGGGGTAAACGAGTTCTTGAGTGGAGACCGCGGCTTGGCAAACGTAGTGTAGGACGCCCTCAAGCCAGGTGGAGTGATGATATACGCAAAACGGCTGGCAGGAGCTGGATGCGAGAAGCCGAAGATAGAACAAAGTGGCGTGCAATTGGAGAGGCCTATGTCCAGCAGTGGACTGCGATAGGCTGATGATGAAATATAAATAACTGTAAACATTGTTTTTTTTATATTATTTTACTTTTTAACTATATTTTTTTGTATTTTGATAATTTGTTTTTACCTATACTAATAATGTAATCAGCATGCCATTATTCGCAAGTGTGCTGATTCAATATAGTCACATTTTTTTGCAAATTAATAAATAAATTAATTAATTTAAAAAAAACTATAAAATTGGACGGGAATCTTTATGACTTAAAACCTAGGTACTCATTTGTACTTCTTGATTTAATAAACAGCACTTGAGAGTTCCATACAAATATGAATGATATTTTTAATCAAATTACAATACGTACTCTTATAGTGCTATAGATGGCCCAACTTGGCCCTAGTTCAAACAAATATGCCACAGAGGCAGCCTATACCAATGGTTATAGGCTGCCTCTGTGGCACGGTGGGAGTGTGCCCGACTGCTACTCAAGAGGTCGTGGGTTCGATTCCCACACGGTACACCACTTTGTGTGATCCACAAATTGCTGTTCCGAGTCTGGGTGTACTTTGTGTCCATGACTTGTATGTTTGTAAAGTCCCCCACGACACAGGGCTTATAAACTAATGCGGGAGTCGTCTTTAAAAAAAATGGTAATGATGACCAAATACATAGATTGGATTAGGTGCGCTAGCTACATAAGTCGCTTTACAAAAGTAACAATAGAGCAAAATGTTAGAGCTCTTTTGAAATTACTAAATTGTAGGATTTTTTAGACAATAATCATAGAATTAAAAGCGAAAAACAAAATGGTATAAAGACAAAAATATTCCTATACACGTGGAATGAAATAATGATTTTAGATCCTACCAAATCCACCACCAACATAAGAAATTTAATGAAACAAAGGATTTTCTTTCGTCCAGTGAATTATTATCGAATAAAATACTGGCGACAGGGAAGAAAAGTTACAGCCCCTAAAGGAGCCAAGGGACAGCGTCGGATCACCGAGCACCGAGAGTAAAGAAGGTAAATTTTATATTTCCTTCGTTTTATATTTACTTAGCAACACACATACACTTCGTTCACCGACACAAAGTCAGGAAGGAGATAAACATACCAGTAAAACAAATAGTAGCATGTGTCAGAAACTGGACGACGCGTAGGCGAATTGTTACACAATAAAATTTATCGTAGAACTGCGTAGAACTACTACAATTCCTGATGCAACTACACATTAACTTGATCTCTCAAAGCCTGAGTACCCCCACGGGGGTAAAACAGCTATTCTTTGGAGGGAAATGAAGGTAGTCTAAATCTTCCCTCACTGTCCTGCGGGCTGGGGCTGTATAAAAATAAATAAAATATTGCCCCAAATGTTAGTAGGTACCTACTAACATTTGGGGCAATGTTTTATTCGTTTTTACGACGGGTAGAGACGGGGGGACCCCCTCTACCTGTCGTTTGAGCGACTCACACATGGCCAATGTTGGGGGTAAAACGGCATGGCATGGTAACGAGATCAGAAAGATTAGGAACTACTGATCTGGAGCCTCAGAATGTTAAATAAATACTATTTGCATGCCAATAAATCAAAATCAGGTACACGCATGCTAGCGCATACACATGAAAATTACGTAGCATGTGCGGCATAGGTGTTTTCGCTCTCAAGGATCATCTTTGGAATGCTTCATTGGTCGGTCATTTGGTCATTCGACCTGTGGATGAAGTTTATATATGTGTTGCTCTAGAAAAGTACGTATGAAGTTTACCTTCTGTACTCTAGATGTTTTCTGGTCAGATGGTGCGTCACACGAGATTTTATTACACGAAACACAAAGGAGACCAGCCATCACGATGCGACGCCCTTGTGGGATATAAACAAACAAAAAAACGCCTAAAGAAAAATGTGTGACCCGCTTTTGTCTACGGCTTTGCTCGCGGTAATTTTGATTTTGTTGGTCTCTTGAGAAAAGTACATTTTTCGGAAATGAAATTAAGCTAGTTCAATATAACATTTCTAGTATAAAGTATTTGTGTCTGGAGGTAAACTTAAACACATCACAAGCAGTAGCATTTTTTCTTTTTACTTCCTTGAGAAATTCTATTATTTCGGGCCAAAATCTTAATATTACAGACATGAAATAGAACGTATACTTGTTACTAATGTAGCTTTTTTTATCATGATGGAGTGATTGTAATTGGATAAGTAGTTTCAAAGATTACTGAGATAACACTAATTTGACCTTTTCATAGGTAATATTAGTTTAAAAATGTAGATACGAAAGTATCATTTTTAGTTGTGGCTTTTTGGTAACAAGTAGGTATTTCAGTTCGGTCAGAATAAGTAATTCGATTGTCGAAGGTTCTGCGTGTGAAATCGATATAACCTTTTATTATGTAAGGGTTCGTTGAATTTTGAATGGCATAGGATACGGGTGTATTGGCTACTTAAATTGTGATACAAATAGGATAGGACCAATTTGTTTTTGGATATAGAATTTGTGGTGGATGGATACAGGTATACATTCGTTTTAGGTGGTTTTACTAGTTTACATCTACACTATTGTTTAATGGTAAAATTACATTACAATTACAATTGTCACGCAATTTTCGTTCTTGGAGTCTCAGTTTTGATGTACTCTTATCATACATTCCTGTTCTAGCTTTATATATTAAGTTTAAAAGTTTGTCAGTCAACCAGTTATAGGATTTTTTTTTTAAATCTTAACCATCTCATCTGTCTGTATATAAGTAATATGTATAATATAGCCGATAATCGTGAAAGTGAGTGTCGGAAATAAGAAAGTTGCATCAACGCGGGTAGAGCAAACTTTTGTAAATGTACAGACCTGCAGATTTAACACACAATCCTACTGAACATTGTTATATTCACAAAATAAACCAATAGCATTTGTGTATCGTTTATTTTTATAGATAACCACATGCTTTTTTTCTTTAGTGGCTAAGCTCATATCTAACGGAGCGTTATTTTTACGTCAAAGACATTGGATATGAATCTGATATTTTTAAAATAACCCCAGGTGTTCCCCAGGGATCGTATTTAGGGCCCGTATTATTTACTATTTTTATTAATGACTTACCGAACTGCTTTATTAACTCGTTATCATTTTTATATGCGGATGACCTAAGTATAGCCCGAGTGTTCCATTCTCTAAATGATTAATTATTACTTCAAGCTGATATTAATAGGCTTATAAACTGGCGTGCTGAAAAAACATGCAACTTAATATTGAAAAATGTTCATAAATGACTTTTACTCAAAATAATCCTGTCATTGACTATAATTGTAATATGGATGGTATACATTTTAATAACAGTAACACAAAAGCCCCAGACTAAGATTAATCTTTTTAATAGCTATGTTCGTGGTATTTTAGTGTATTGTGTAGTCGTATGGCGACTACACTACGCAGTCATATGCTTACATCGAAACGCATTGAAAAGCGTTTCCTTAATTATTTATCATAAACGAATACAATAGTAGTTTTTACGACGACTCGAAGCTACATTAAACGTCTCGACTATTTTTACCCGACTGTAAAGAAGGGTTTTGTTTTTCGCGCGTATCTTGTATGTATGTAATATTTTTTATTACCTAATATCTCACAATCCACTGAACGCATTTATACAATGCAAATGTTGTTAGATTTGTCTTAATCGCCCAAGTGTTCTTAGATAGGTGACGTTTTAAAAAATCAAACATGGCGGCTGTGAGACGTCAAAATAAAGAGGTATGAAAAAAAAAGTTGTTTCGAATACTGCAATATGGGTATCAAATTAAAGGGCTCATTTTAAGCATTTCAAAAAGGTATAACATGATTATGATTGTTATACTAAAAAAGTTAGTTAGCAACCATTATTTTTTCAATTTTTAATACTTGACAAGAGCTGTGATAAAAGTAAGTTGTTACATCGGTTACATCCTACAACTACAAAAAAGTATTAAATAAAATATATATATATATATATATATATATATATATATATATATATATATATATATATATATATATATATTATATATTATATAATTATGTAGGGGATCTTGTTTCCATCTTTTTTGTGCAGGCGAGATTTTTTTATTTTTATAATTTATTTTTTTAACTAGCTGTCCTGCGCAACTTCGTCTGCGTAAATTTTGCCCGTTTTAGCAACATTTCTCATTGCTGATCCGCTCCTATTGGTCGTAGATCCTCGATAAATGGCCTTCCAGCAGTGAAAGAATTTTTCAACTCGGACCACTACTTCCTGAGATAACCGCGTTCAAACAAACTCTTCAGCTTTATAATATTAGGTTCACTATTTTGACGATAATTGCTTCCAATAAGAGATAGACATATGCTGTCGCGGCGCACACCAAAACGTGTCGCCGATTGTAGAAATGTTTCCTACTTACTTGACACTTATCGTTATATTTTGGACAACTTACACAATCCTACTAATATTATAAAGCCGAATGTTTGTGAGTGTGGATGTGTGGATGTGTGGATGTGTGGATGTGTGGATGTGTGGATGTGTAGATGTGTAGATGTGTGGATGTTTGTTCCTCTTTCACGCAAAGACTACTGAATGGATTTTAATGAAACTTTACATTAATTTAGCATATACATCAGAATAATACAAAGGCTATAATTTATAAAGAAATTGTGTAAGTCGTTAGGCTATATAACATTACTCTACGACCAATAGGAGCGGAACGGCAATGAGAAATGTTGCAAAAACGGGCAAAATTTACGCAAACGAAGTTGCGCGGGACAGCTAGTATCTTTATAAATTATAGCCTTTGTGTTATTCTGATGTATAAGCTAAATTTATGTGCAGTTTCATTAAAATCCATTCAGTAGTTTTTGCGTGAAAGAGGAACAAACATCCACACATCTACACATCCACTCTCACAAACATTCGGCTTTATAATATTAGTAGGATTAAAACCACTTGAAAATCGCAGAAATTGTTATAATATTATGATCTTATACAAACTATTAAATAATTACACTGATTCCCCTAGCTACTAGCTAAACTCGATTTCAACGTTTCACATAGATATCCACGTAGTAAAAGTAAGCTTTGCATCCTACATTCCGAAAAACTGTTTTAGGCTCTAACTCCGTTATCTCCAGACTAAGTAGGCGCAAAATAATAATTATCTTTGATACCAGCTTTCATTAATTCCGACGACAAGCTCATCAAATTAGTTTTAGACGTTGTGATGGCTTTATTTGTCACCTAAGGCTATAAGTTTGTATAAAACTTCGTTAGTTTTAAAGTAGGGCTTGAATTATTTGTTGTTTTGGCGTTTTACCGCAAATTGATAGGCTAATTTAAAAAAAAAGTTTTATTAAACCATTCCCAAATGTACGTAAGCGCATCGCTTCACAACTTCTTTTTTATTATTATATTATAAAAAACCTTTATTTAGATACTACTTTTTATAACTAATACTACTACTGTGTTTACTGTGTTTACTATTAATAATGTAATTTACTCCAATGTTCCCACATTGAACAATTTGTTTTATTGGGCATGCTGTGTTTACTGTTTTGTATACTTGACTAAGTTCTTTGGCATTGTACTAAAGTGAATCAATAAGTGTAACAATTGTAAATAAATCAATAAATAAAAAATTCAATTCGGATCATTTATTATTATAAGTCAAGGCCCCCATTAGAATATTTATACAAAACCCATCAATCGTTACAAGCTTCACCTTCCTATAAGGAAATGAGAACAGACAGTTGAGCTTTGCGTTTTTTACTCCCCACGAATGGAAATTACGAGAACAGTTAAAGAGAGATTTACGGAACAATGATTACATTGAAAAGGTATTTTAAAATGCACCCTATACGATAAAGCTATTTCAATAGAACATTTATCTCTGCCTAGGGGAAATTTATTCCACATGTAGCTAATAACATGACAAAGAGGGATTTTGTGTCTTATATCTGAGTTGGTTGTTTTAAAAACACGTTAGTGCAGGTATCCTATAATAGGACATGTCTGAGAAAATGATAGAACTGTTTTATCTTTGGAATAGTAAAAGGTGTTAGGAAAGAACGTGGGAATAAATGCTTGCATTAGTTCTACTATTTTACAACACCTTAAAATCGTAGGAATAGTCAGAAAAAAATCCACTAGTTTCATAGTAGACATACGTAGTAGAGTACAAGTGATATTTACTTGTAGTCAACATATTTGAAGTCAATTGACTTTGAACGTCCATCTTTCTCTTTCTACGACGTCTGAACGTCCGTCTAGTGAAGAGAGATACATTACTTTTAATGAATTTATACTAATTCATTTTTTCAAGCTCAGGTCGGAATGACATAGGACCGTCCCTACGCCATTCTGGCATGATCTGGAAAATTTACTATGATCGTGGTTTGGAATCCCGTCCGAGTGAATGTTTTCCTTCATACATTTAAAATGATATAGTTAGATGTTTCAATGTAAATTACTATACTCCTACACTATCATTATTTGTTGACCGCAGCTGGCTTTAGAGTTTGACGACAACATCATTAGGCCTACAGTAATAGTGGTATTTCCAATGTATAGCCGTAACTGGCAGGTAGTGCGACATGCATGCCGTACGGCATGACATGTCGCTGTCATTCGTGTGAGAGATATTTCTAGCTAATACCTACTATTACTTATTCTGTGCTAATACCTTGTTATTTTCAATAGCGGCAGTTTGGGTGCTCAAAATGTCCGTGTTATAAAAATATATAATATATACCTATGTCCATCTGGAATAACGCGTCTTTCGAATGTTGAAAAAGGTTTTCAAATAGTTTTGGAAGATTAGGTACCTTCCATTTACACACAAAAAGTCACAAAATTCACTATCTTTCTTTATTATATTAGTATCAATTACATATTTCATTATAATATCTAAATATAATTTTCAATTATTATTATTCACTTTAACATATTTTTTTCATTCATCTCAACGATGTTAAATCCAATTGATTTTAATGCGACCCTTTACGTCTTTTCACGTCAAAGGTTCAATTGCAAATGAATTCAATATTCTTTCTTTGAAAAAAAAAAGCCGTTACACTAAGGGTATTAGTGTTTATCTCCGTAATGATGGCGTAAGTAAATATTTTCACGACAAATCCAATTTAACGTGCCGTCTGTTATGCGTCGCTGTCAATTTGACAAGCGTGAGACGTTCGCGTCAATGACGTAGCGTTGCTGCCAGTCGCTCACTTTGAACATAAAATACAGAAAATTCAGAAGATAACCTTTGAACAAGTATTACATTATACCACTGACCGCTATAGTAATACTAGGCTGAACTGGCTACACCGTACAAAGTGACAGCAATTTCAAATGCGGAAGAGAAATACAGTCCTGTGAACTTTTTTGACACATAAGACAAAATGGCCGTTGTTGTTGTCCTTGTTATACAAGTATAGATTTCCATTTGATTTTGAAAAATTATCGTCTAAATGTCAAAATCGAAGGGAAATCTTCCACACCTCTCACATCCAGACGTACTGAACGTTATCTGTTGCCTTGCGTAAAGTCAACCTTTGGACAGGTAAGCACTATAGTCCTAAATATGTAATTATTGTGTTTACTGCATTTTAGCAATTTGTTGCTTTTATCTATACTAATATTATAAAACTGAAGAATTTGTTTGTTTGAACTTCTTGTCCGAATCGAAAAAATATTTTACTGTTGGATAGCCCATTTATCGAGGAAGGCTATATTACATCAAGCTACGACCAATAGGAGCGGAGCAGCAATGAAAAATGTTGCAAAATGGGGAAAATTGAAGCATGTGTGAGTTGTCCCAAAATATTATTATTATTTAGGGACTTTAACTCAGGGTAGTGTAAGCCAGTAATCACATCACACATACCTCGCTCGAGCAACTCACGCACAACTTCAGAAAAATTGTAGAATAGCTCGTTTTTTTTGCATGTACTAATATTAAAATATGATTAAATGGTCAAATAAAACAGAACAAATTGTTTAAACGTCAACGTTTAATGACACGACAATATTATCAACCCACGTTTAGCTATTTCATTAATGTAAGGCGTCTATAATATAAATAGTGTATTTGATTGTTTTTCGGTCGCCAGCTTTGTGTCGTAACAATGTTTCAGAGCATTTTCATCTTCTATTTTCATATTACACGTTTCACGAACATGGAATCTCATAGCACTTCTGAGCCTTTTGTTCGAAAAAGCTTTCGAGATTCCGACCCGTATCTCTAGCGCTTTTCTATGAAGAGTAACCTTCTGTACTCTCAGTATTTTGTGTTTTAAGGGGTGTAACGAATATACGTATATTATGTATGTAGGTATACGCGATGAGTTTATATATATGTTTATGTATTAGAGTTTGCCCGCGGCTTCGTTGTGGATGTCAGATGTCGTGATAAAATGTAGTCTATGTGTTGGTATGATTTATAAGCCGTGATACTGTAAAGTTTCATCAAACTTTAGGTAATTAGTTTTTAACCCTCGATGCAAAGCGAGGGGTGTTATGAGTTTAAAATGTGTATTTGTGTTTCTGCCTAAGGGATTCAAAGTTCTATAGATTACTGTTTTTTAGGGTTCCGTGGTCAATATGCCAAAAACAGCACCCATAGGCCGGTTTTCCACGACACGGTTTTTAACCGTACGGAGAGTTAACCGCGGCGTAGGATAAACGTGCAAGCTTGTACACGACACGGTTTGCACCGTGATCCATACAAAACTGACGACCGCGTATACACACGGCGAATAAACCGTAGTGTTCCACGGCGTGTGTACAACAGGCCTTATAGTTTCGTCCGTCCGGTTGCCAGAAGCATTTTACTCAAAAATGGATGAAATTTAGAGTATAAGTGTCTTGTGTAAGCCGCTACTTAGTTCAATAGTAAAATAATAAAAATAAATATTACTAGAGAGGGGGCAGCGAATATGTACGCGTAGCACATCATTTGATAGTTGGACAGATCTTTTAAAACCATTTTAAGGTTTCTATAAAATTTAAGTCAATATTTTCGGCAATAATGCTCCGAAAATTGCAAAAAAATGAGCTTAATCTTCAGAACCGTAAGGCGAATAAATATCAAAAAAAATTACAAAGGTAACGCTTAATATAAACTTTCAACTAAAATAATTTTCAACGATCTATCATACTGTTTTTGAGTTATTGCTGAAAAACTGCGCTTCTCGACAAAAGGACGCATTTGTCATATAGATACGCTATTTTGCTGGTGCACTATTTCAGATCGTATTTTGTCATATGTAGTGCATTTATTTTTAGTAACAGCTGCAGAAACCTCAGCTTGCCTTGATGAAAGTCCGTCAAAATGTTTTGACGAGCCCATCAAGCGTGGATGGTCCTACCTGCTATGACCTACGGTGCCGAGACGTGGACATTTACGGTTGGGTGAGACTACAAATTTAAAGTTGCTATGGAGCGAGCTATGCTTGGAGTCTCTTTCAAGGATACAATTCGCAACGAGGTCACCCGCTGGCCACATTAGCCGAAGGAAAGATGGTCGATGCATTCTGCAAATGAGTCCTAAAGTGGAGATCGCGACTCGGTAAACATAAGGTAGGATAACCTTCAGCCACATGGATCGACGACCTAAAAAAAGGTCGCTGGAATTAATTGGATGTGGAAGGTGGAGGATCAGATGTTTGGGCGTAAATTAGGAGAGGTCTATGTCCAGCAGTGGACCCATATAGGCTGATTGATTTGAGTATTTTGTCTGTCAGTTTTTCTGAATTATCGCGGCAACGACTGAACTGATTTTAATGACGTTTTATTGGTGGATAGTTATCTTTTTAGACTTGCAACTCTTTCAAAAGCTTTGGTAGAGTTTTTTTTTAAATGACTACTCCCGCAGTAGGGTACAAGCCCTGTGTCACGGGGGACTTTACAAACATACAAGTCACGAACACAAAGTACACCCAGACCCGGAACAACAGTTTGTGGATCACACAAAGTCCTGCCCCGTGTGGGAATCGAACCCACGAACTCTTGCGTAGCAGTCGGACACACTCCCACCGCGCCACCGAGGCAGTTTGTAACCTATGCGAGAAAAGAATAAATAACCTTTTGCTTAGCAGTCATCCTTAATCCCACCGCATAACCGGTTCAATCTGATCGTAGAAGAGTAATATCTTAGTAGTGTTGTAGTAACGAACGTAAGAACGAACACAGTAAAATTAATACTGCAAGGTCGCTGATATTTTACACCATTGCTGATATTTTTATTTTTGTAGTTCAGGCACAGTGCAATACACTCAAAATTGAGCCATAAACAATAAAAAGAAAAAAAAATTACAACTCACAAATACATCTTATCCATTTTCTAAGTATACGAAGAAAATAAAAAAGTTACTTGAAGCATACTTACGTCCAAAAGAATGTCAAAGTTGTCAGAAATCGTGAAGGCGCCTTGAGACTTTCAATACTTAGTACTCTGATGTAAGTCTTGTGTGCGGCCAAGCGTATATTAGCACCTACACTGAAGTAATTTATATGGACATCTTAGAAATACCTCTTGCTTGGTTATGTTAGCCTAGTACTCTGATTTTGGAATGAAAATGCTTTATGGAGTGAACCATTTGATTTAATACTACATGAAGACGTGAGGCAATTAGTATGAACATCTGTGAAATATTTCTTTCCTAGTTATGTAAACCTAGTACTTAGGTTTTGAAATGAATGTTTTAATGGGCAAACCATTTGATTTAATACAATATGAACACGTAATGTGTAGGCCATTATTTTTATTTATTTGCATTAGTAGCTTTACTGCATTATCATTATCATAAAAAATCACCAAACAAACTATCACCATATTACTAGTGTAGTATTACATTATTTGTGATCATACTAAATTTAATTTAAAATCATTCAGCGGTATAAGCGTGAAAACATAACAGCCAGACATACAGGTAGATAAACAAACAGACAGACAGAGTTACTTTCACATTTATAATATTTGATTGTATCAAATAAATGTGTGGCACTCGGGGACTGCCGCGGTAAAGCTATTGCATAGCATTTTTTATCAATATTTTTTTTTTTTTTTTGATGCAGTATTTTTTTTCTTTTCATTACATTTCGGAGCCGCTCGTCTCGATCTGTTTGAGCTTAGTACAGTCGTACCATATACATATACGTTAAGCGAACGCTCGGCCGAGCTACATGGTAGGCGGAGTGGGGGGTGTTAGGTTTTATTTTTGTTAGGGAATTTCTTGATTCGGTCGCCGCGCTCAATTCCCGCGATAATAAGCAATAGCTTAAAAACCAGTTTTGAATTGTCTATATGTACTTCTAAACATGTTTAAAATAATTGCATTACTATATTTCAGGATGTGATCTTTAGATATCGTATAGTATGTTTGTGTGTGGAGCTTTTGAATCCATCAATCAATCCAACAATTAGAAAAGTTATGCAAAATTTTAAGTTCCTAAAAACTTGATCAATTATTTCTAAAAGATGAAACTTGTAAATCAAGATTTCACATGAAGTTCGAAGTAGGACATACCTGCTTACTTATGAGCTAAAATGTTGTTAAACAATTTTCCAACTTGTTACATTTAAAATAACAACCACAATTCCCTGTGCACCTGAGCAAAGTTAATAAAATACTTTTGATTTTGAATATGAGAAATCGTGATCTCACAAAGCATTTTATCATAACTCACGTAAAGTACAAATAGTTCGTCTCCCTGTTGCAATTGGAATACGAAGCGGGCACAAACCTGCCTTGCCCAAGTAACGTCTTACGTAAATTTAATATCAGTCAGTTGAATTAAGGGGCATTCATATTCAAATTATTTCGGGGCGGTTCTACGCAGTTGTAGGTATCATTTTAGCACGTCTAGCATGAGTCTACATAGACTATAAATACATAGGTATTGAGTATAGCAGTAGCTAGAAAAGCTTTTGTGATTGAGTATCGATTTCAATCATAAAAACTTTATAAATGAAATAGTCTCGTGAATATTTTAAGGTAAGTATAGGATACCTTATTCGTTGTCTACGTTAGCATATAAGCTCCAATTTATCTTTATTTCGGCGCTAACTGTCGTGTCGTAATCTGAATTTTCTGAAACTGAGTCAGTTGGACTATTGATTTGTTGAGCGTCTTATGTAGCTGTATGAGCCGCCTAAAGGAAAACTGATAGTAAACAGATGCCGACAGTCGTGGTGCTCTGAATAAAAGTTTTTTAAATACATTTTTTGGAAGGTTACGTAAGGTTAATACTAAATAGGTAGGTACTTTTGTTTGTTTGCGTCGTTAGCCCCCCTCCCCTCTTCATTTAAATGTATATTTAAATTATTATTTTTAATAATATTAATATCTGTGCAAAACTTGATATTAGAATTGCTAAAATTATTTAAAAATTTTAATACAGTTATGCATACCCACTTACAAATCGTGTTAAAAAAATAGACCCTCTGCGACATAGACATAGGCAAAGCCTTAGGTATAGGATAGTTCTAAATTGAATAAACCTCTCTCTGACCGAATTCCAGCAAAATCGGCTTACTTGTTAACGAAGTAACTTTTAGGCCTCGTTGCATCGATTAATAATATTATGTTGTGTTGGCACTTAAACGAAAGGACTTTTTGAATGCCTTAACGAATCTCAAGCTAAAATCCGTCAAGCCGTTTAAGCTCCAGGGCCTGTCAAAGAAATATACGTACATACACTCGAAAAACATAACCCTCCTTTTTACGCAGTCGGGTAGATAATTTAATATGTACAGTTATCAGTGATAAGTTCTTAATGTCGCTAATTACATAGATACATACGAATTTGTATTGGTTTTCCAATAGTAGTACAAGCAAGTAGCAAGTAGTAGTTTGTACGTTTATTCTTATGTCAAATTGTATCTATACCTGCGTAGTATTACCTAATATTCTAAGCGATATTTCGGCCGATTTAAAAATATCAGCTTTTTATCTTATGGAAGCTAACAGTGAATTGTATACAATATATTTGCCAGTCGCACCGAAAACAAAGCGATATTAAACTAATTTCGTTTGCCCTAGCTCATGTCGTCCAACTAAAGAGAAAAGCAAGTTCTATAGGTATTTCGCAATGTGACCCAAAGTATGAAAAGTCGTAATAGTTAAATTACCGTAACTAAAGCCAACTTAGCTTCGTTTCTCTTTGTTACCGACGTAGCCTGCGTTTAAAACTGATGTCAAACAAGAAATTGAGTTCTAATTACATACTAGTACTACGCCTTAAGGCCATTGTATAAATTCACCTACCCTATCCCTAAGAAATTCCTAGAGACCCTAGTAACAGATGAGCCACTCAAATTCAGAACTAAATCCTAGAACATAACATAAAGAACATTCAGCCAATAAGACGAACCCTTCAAGATATTTGACAGATGCGTTTTAATTCGCACAGAAATTACGTCACTTTGTAAGCTTCTGCTTCAATCATTAACCTTTTTAGTCCGGCTCTGAGATAGAGGTAGGGAGATTGATGGCGTAGTTTGTGTTGATGGACCTTTTCATTTAGGCCGGGTTGCTTCGGACCGTTGTCCTTTGCTTCAACAAATATGTGGGGGATTAATCTTGTATATAGAACTCTTCCGGCACTGACTGACACCCGCACCATGTAATCCAGTGAAAATAGAAAACATCTTTGGAAGATGAAGATAGGGTAGGTAAAATCTTTGATATGGTATATTCTCTTGATGGATACGGTGGAGCTTTCCCATAAGAAGAAGCTTTTAAAAAAAAATAAGATTGAACTTTAACGTTATGACGACAAGTGAACCTGTCAAAATTTACGCCAAATTTTTGCATATGAACGCCTTTAGCAATTTGAATTCTGAACTAAAAATCTAGATATTATACAGAGTGTAACAGAAAGGTGTGGTCATATTCAAGGGTTGATATGTGCCCATGATACTGAGTGCACATACCAAATTTTATCAAAATCGAAGTACCCTAAAAAAATTTTATTATTTTCTTAGTCGTTTATTTATGAATGAAAAAGTTATTAATTAAAAAAGTATGACTTTAAATGTTCCATAACGATCAAATCGAATTTTATACCAGGGAAGGTTTAATTCTTATGCCATACGCCTTTCACTACTGAATTTTGACAAAAAGAATATGCTATAACTATGTAATGCAATTACTGACAAGATGCCCTATCCGCTGTAGAAATTTGACCACACCTTTCTGTTACACCCTGTATAGGTATATCAATAAAATTAATAATTTCAATGGGTGTAATAAGTCTTACTCGTAGATTTAGTAAATTTAGAAAATTTTGTTTAATTATTTTTTGCAAACAATTTATAAAATATTATACACATAAGATTGTATTGTTCTCTCCGCTTAGCTATTATATGTAAGACTTTTCAGTAGGCGAACAAAATAAATAGGTAACACTAAAACTGTTTGTAGATATTCGTATATTATTTTTCCACGTACTTAATAACCAAATCAGATTTAGTCACAGACAAAATTGACTTTCCTATTGAAGCAACAAAAACATGTTATGACTAACATTGTCTTACAATCTTTCGTCATTTTATTAAACCACACATTACGTATGCACGTATCGCTCGTCCCATCATCCCTTATGACGCAAACAGGGCACGCCATTCCAACACTCGCGACAAAAACACGTATTAATAATAAAAAATATATTATATCCAAGCGAAATCTTCTTATCTAGAATTGAAAATCATTCGTTGGATCCAAGAAGATCCTACGATGCAAGGGGAAGCCAGATCCGATTTTAACTAAATTGAGTTTTATAAGATTTCTACCTCAACTTGGAATGGGGCCTTACAATATTGGCTCATATTGGGCTTTCGTTGTAATATGTTTCTTTCAAGTGTGAGTATATGGAGGCTGGATATAAAAGGCTTTTCAAGTAGGTACGCTTTTCGTAAGTTGCGTGGATTTAATTGGATACCATTGTAGTAATATCGTGTTATCTAATGTTGAGAACAATATTTTTGATGTGAAAATAAAACCCAATCTAATAGGATTTAATGTAATTATAAGAACGATTCTTTATTGGCATTTATGACGGATTTTCTTTAATCAAATTTGACAAGTGACTACAAAACTACGTGAGTGACTACGGAAAAACTTTTAGCAAATTCGACAATCTAATAGGATTTATTGAAATTATAAGAAAGTGGTTCTTTAATTTAAGACTAAGGAAACATTTTAAGCTATGTGTATGTGTGTAATAGGCTATGCGCCACTTGTCAAATTTGCTTAAAATTTTTCTTTAGCCTAATATCCAATCAAACGCTGAAAACACTAAGTTTGTGACATAGATGTTAAGCAACTTAGCCACTGCTAAACGATGGAACTATATTACAGGTATAATATTGTCAAGTTACTGTAGTATCTACGACCAGTGAGTGATAATTTCAGGCCCAATTGTTACATTTTTCTCCACTACCAATACAGTATGGTAGGGATTTAAATATTATGTATTCCATTAAGATATGCTGTATGTCTAGGGATTTACATAACCTCAATTTTTAAATTAACGTGAATACGAGTATAACTACTTAGTATTCCACCTGCATTCAGTAATCCTGGCTTAATAAGCTGGCAAATAACGCAAATTAGCTGCTGCCCGCCGACACTGGTCATGGCAATAATATTAATTGATTTCGATACGATGCACCTGATGCTATGTTAAATTACTCTGTGTTTACTGTTAATTGATTTATTAAAGTGTATTTTATACAACAGTTTATGGTTTTCTCCATACCATACTAAAAGATGACAAAGGAGAATGCAGACTTATTGCACATGTATTTCTACAGATTTATATCTGAATTCGTAAGAAAAGAGATTCAATTAAAGTTAGTTTTAGGTCCACAGACAGCAAGAAAGTGAGACAGAAGAGGAAGCAACCCGGGCAAATGTCCTGAAATGTAAAATCTATGAGAGAAAGTGTAAGGTGACACACTTAAGATAAGGAGGGATGAAAGGAGGAAATAAGAAGGAGAGTGAAAGAAGATAAATACAGGAACGAGATAGATATTCGGATTTCAATTTCTCTATCTAATCAGGCTCGGTGCCATTTACACTACACATCTACCCACACCATTCAATTAATGTTTAATGTCACATAAATTAAGTAGTATCTCATTGCTGCATAAATTTACACCATTTATGTACTGTGTAATTTTTAAATTCACCTCGAATGGGAATCGGCACTGTACTCCTTAATACTGGTTACTTATATAACCTAGCTAGGAATACAGCACCTCACCCAACATGTTATTGTAGTCAATAATATGATTGTAATTAAATTGTACCTACTACAATGTTTATTATGATAAATAAATAATAATAATTATTATTATTATAATTTAAAACTAAATAGATAAAAATAAAAATAAAATAAAATAAAAATGCCTTACTTAGCTAAATGATAACCGTGGTTACGGGTTACAGTCGGTCTACTCGTAATGTTCTATATCGTCTTGATTCTCGAGTGTGGCAACAAGCTCGAACATTGTAGTACAACCACATAAGTTATTAAGCTATTCTCGAGTCACAGTAACCTACAAGAGACTGTGTCTCGTTACTGTTATCGCGCATATTCACAACAGTCTAAATGTTCTGAATACTGTCACACAATACCGAGAGTACTAAAGCCAACTTTCATTTGTATCTCGCTCGGTCAACGCACAAATATTTTTTTTTTACGTACACGGTAAAACAGACTTCAGATCACTTTATTCGGTCCATTCCGGGTTCATGAGCAACGTCTATAAGCAAAAAGTACTGAGAGTACAAAATGCAAACTTCATAGTAAACGCTCTCGATGAATGTACACATAGTCTGCCCTTAACTTGATCTGTCTCGTCTGTCTCGATAACTCGACTCCACATGTTTTAACATAACACTAATCCAATTGTGGTTCGGCTCTCAAACTGCATAGTAATTTCTATTTTTGTTTTTTCTTGTCACTTTACTTAAGTCTCATCTTTTCAAATTGTTTAATATTTATTTTAATTTAAAATGCTATAGCTTCTATGACTAGCTGATTTGTATCTATTTATGTTGTATACTTTGGTACATTGTACTGTATGTTTTCCAAATAAAATAAATAAAAGACAAAGTCAAACTACTTTACTCACTTAGGTTACAAAATCCAACGCTTATGAACGTCAGACAAAATTTGAAATAGAATGATTCTACATTTAATGCCAAATTCGTGAAAATAGACATCGTTCACGGACACGGAACTCACACTCTCTCTGTCACTGGTTTGACGTGTTCCGTGATTGCGTGTCCCTGAGCGATGTCAGTGTGAGCGTGCGTCAAGAGCGTTATTTATGAAGATTTGCTTCTGTACCCTTCGGTATTTTGTGCTATGAATGCTTTGATAGATCTCGTGGGGTATGAAGATTAGGTACCTACTGTACCTATGGTCTTGGTATTATGTGGTTCTGAGTACTGCAGAGATCAAGCCCACTTACTAGCCCATTTACTAGTCAACTAGACACCCACTTTCGTGGTACATAAACCGCTCGTAAGTTGCAGTGACGCAGATAATTAAATTACGGCCATTATTCCATTAGTCCCACCTGATATTGACGTTAATGCACTCATTTCAGAAGCATATCCAGGCTAGCTGGTAAATTTAAATTTACATAGAAATAGCAGAATTAGGACCTCGTAGGAGTCTATGTTAAATGATATAATACTTAATATGGAGAAGTACAAAAAGAAATTTATACAAATACATTTTTACTCTAAAATATTTTTTTTACGCCAATGTCAAACACAGTCACAAATTACTACTACTTATACTATGTAGCAAAAACACAATTAACCTAATAGTTTGGCTGACTGTTGTATCTTGTAAAAAATGCGTTAAAAAGGAAGAATTCTTCGCAGGATTTCTGAAAGCAGTATTTTAGGATGATTTTAATTTTTTTTGTACAAGTAGTCATTTATGAGTATAATATTTATTTTCACATCTTATGTTGATGTTTAAAGTGTGAATAGCCAAGGTCAAGCCTCAGAAGCTTAACTCCTCAATATTTATAACATCTTTCAAAAAACGGTGCCGGTCGATAGCGATGCGGAGGAATTCTATGACGCCTGCTTGTTTTAATTTTATTTTATGTAGTAATTTGTACATAGGTAGTGTAAATATTATTATTATTATGTTTATAATTTAGAGTAGCTATAATAAGGACCCTGATTTTTAAATATAGACTTTCAAAAATAATAAAATGAACTTTTTAAAAAAAAAAAACATCTAATTGACTTTAATCCTGATTGATTTGCTGGCATTTATTGAGCAGTTTAGTTATCTGTTTCCGAAACTCATCATTCTATCTGTAGAAAATTTATATGGGACCACTTCAAAATAAAATCGAGAACCTTTTCCTTTTTGTAGTCGGTTAAAATACTTAGAGGTCTAGTTAGGATAATTCGCATCTTGCATAACATTTGTCTTCTAAATTACTTTGAAACTGATCTTAAAGTACTAAAAGCTTAACACTTCGCTAATAGTTTAATGTAATTACAAGGCAGTTACAAGCCAGGCTTAAAATTTAAAAGGTCTATGAATAATAACTATCATAGGGTTCATCAAATATTTAGTTTTAACTGACGTTAATGACCATTCGGCCAACACGTGTACATAAGCTTAATTAAGTAAGGCTTCGCCCTAACGGCTCATTGTTGTGGCTCCCATAGCATCCTCGAATAACTACATAATGAGATATACATATAGCCTCATTTTTGATACACATCGCTATTTAAAATGGCGGGCTTGTCGGTTTATGTATAGTTTTAAACTTGTCATTTATAGTAAACTAGTTTTTTTTTTGACAATGGTAATTTTTTACTTCTTTTTGGTGTTTCGACAGCTAACACCGGCTCCCCATGTTGATCCCAACGTCTGGTCCCTAGCCACTCGCCCAACGTGTTTATCTAGAAAATAGTACTAGTACTTTTTATAACAGATACCTAACCGCAAGCTTTGCATCGCGTAACAAGCAATGTACCTAGACACAGACACAGTATACCTAGACTCGAAAGAAACACAACACACCTCCATTTCGCCACCAATCTAATAAGACAAAATTAAACACTGTATTGAAACACTATAAAATCTTTCTTCTTAAACCGAGCCGAGTGGATAGCATGCTTAGATATTATTTTTTTCAAATTAAATGATACGAATGCAGTCAACTACTTCCAGCAGCAAATTACAAATTCGTCATTCAAGCCTTTCAAGGCTCAAAAAACTTTTAAAATTTTTATTTAGTATGTAAGTTCAGTACTCTTTTTCACTTTGGGGTGTGCGCAAGTCTAATCGGCGAAACCAATATGAAATAAAATTCGTAAACCTAATTGATTTTTATTGCATATATTTGCAAGGTCCCATAACATACCAAAATTTGCATGAGGGGAAAATATAATGTAAGGTAATGTGTCGAATACTGATAGAGGGTGGCAAAGGGCTTTATAATTAAATTGAATCATAATTCCGTTTCCATTAGGGGGAATTTTCAATATAATGTGATGTGAATATTTTATTGGCGAATTTTGAGTTGTATTCATGTTACGAGGTATCTAATCTAGGTTCTATTGATTGAAGTTGTACGACTGCATGACTGTTGTATTTTTAATAATATTGGTATAATAGCAGGCAAGCAGTCATCAACATTCATCATGTTGTGATGTGGTTTCTTTAAGACAGAAAATCCTGACACTTATGAGTATATTTTGATCTCTTTGTTACGTCGCAAACCAAAATTATACGTTGTGTTTATTATGCTCTTTGTCAGTCCATCTTAACTTACTGCATCTTTTGTTGGGGAGGTGCCGCAAAAACCGTCCTCAAACAACTAGAAATTCAACAACGGGCAACTTTTCGCCCGATTCTATACCCTACAATAGAACTATATAGGCACTGCGATGTTTTGAATGTTTGGCAGCTTTTAAGTTTTTAGTTTTAAGAAACTTTATCTTCAAGGGGGGCGGCATCATCATCATAGCCTAGCTAGGAGAGTAGTATGCAACCCATTTTTTCTATTACTGATGTTACTTACATGATTTTTTTTTTAATTGCATTACAATTTTGAAGTCAAATTAAATAAAAGTTAAATAGGTTACTTAAAGAACATTCGATATGTAAAAACTGCAAACTAATGCATACATAGATAACCTATATATTGCAATGTTATACAAAGTCACATACTATTATAAAAAGTTGTGAAAGTAGGTAAGCATGATTTAATTAACACGAGCGAAAAAGAGAAAAATGTAATCCGCTTCCTTCATCTGTTGACATCGGCCTTGCGACACTGTCATAAAAATTTGGTCAATTGTCTAAATTTTAAGATGCTGCTTGCAGAGCGTTTCTAACCTATCTACACTTATTTACTTAAAACAATTTTCTTAAAACATCATTGGACTTACTCAAAAATTTTACCTCCTTCAATGGTTCTTGTTCAGTTCTTGGTGTGGGCCAAAACCCTTGGACTTTAAGAGCTGAATCCTAATGTTGAATGCTAAATGCTAAATGATCCGCCTTCCGCATCCACTTAATTCTAGTGACTTTCTTCAAGTCGTCAGTCTATCTGGCTGGGGGTCGTCCTACCTTACGTTTACCAAGTCGTGGTCTTCACTCTAAGACTCATTGGTCCCATCGGCCATCGGTCCTTCGGCTGTGGGCAGCCCATAGCTACTTCAGCCAGCTTAAGTATGTATGAATGTTATTATATTTTTGTAACACGCTATATTGTAGATGTATATATTGTTCAGAGTACCTATCTTATTTTATGACATACTATCATAATTTTATAATAATAATAATACCTTGGGACAACTCACACACTAAGCAGAGCTTGTACTATAGAACAGACATCTAATTAGCATACTTTTATATTTCTAAATACATACAAATTATAGATAACAACCAAACACAGAATAAACCATCCGCTCATCACACAAAGTTTTATCATGGGTAGGGATCGAACCCACGACCTCCGGTTTAGCAGTCAGGGACACTCACCATTAGACCAACAGGTCAGTCAATTAGAGTCATATACCCAGTTGACAGCTAACATTTAAAGACGCTGCCAGATTAGTTGGCACTGTCCATTGTTGTTTTTGTTGTTCAGTTGCCATAATAAATAAAGAAGAAGAAGTCAAGACTCTTGCAAAACTTTATACCTGTGTGTATAAAACAGTACTTGTTTTACTGTTATTAAATTTTCGCGATAACGTTGTCGGCTCTCTCTGGCCTATTAAAGAAGAATTGTTGGCAGTCGGGTGAATTTATTTTCAGGTGTTTATAGACTGAGGATCCCTGAAGATTGCTTTTAATTAAATTTGAATGTGAGCCTATTGTTACGTGTGGTTGATAACACGGACGGTTTTTAGTCGAGGTTTCGACAAAGGACTCTGAGCGATGTTTGTAAAGGTCTCGAATAAGTAATGCATAGGATTTGGTATTCTGATTGTTTGAATGAATTATGTGTAAGGTGAGGTTGATGTATAGAGTGTATGGTGTGCTATTTGAATAGTAGGTATAGGTTTATTTTTGTCGGGATAAGAGTTTGTTTGGTTTAACGCGATAATTTCAGAAACTACTGTTCGAAATGAAAAAAATATTTCTGTGGTGGATACTACTCTTTTATTGAGGAAGGTTATAAGGCTATAACATCACGCGATGATCAATAGGAGCGGAGCAGCAATGAAAAATGTTTCAAAAACGGGGAAAAGTTGTTCGTTTTGTGAGCTTCAGTTGCGTGCGCTGCGTAAGCGATCATCATCAGCCTATCGCAGTCCACTGCTGGACATAGGCCTCTCCAATTGCACGCCACTTTGTTCTATCTTCGGCTTCTCGTAAGCGATCAGGGTTTCACAACATTCATTTAAGACGGATTTGATCCTCTTGAAAAGTTCTAAAAAAAAGTCCGCGACAGCAAACGCCTATCTTTTAAGGATGACCTTAAATGATTGGCATTTGCACATCTAGTACCTTTAAATGTTGATAAACTTTCGCGATTTGTAAACATTATGAAAATATATATATTACGGGTCTTAATCGCGTGAATAATTTAAGGTAAAATAACTTGTTTATTGACCGACGTTTCGAGCGAATTGCAACGGCCGTGGTCACGGGTAGACTAGTTCAGCTCAGTGTCGCCTCCGTGAAGCGCGGGTTTCGGAAACTACCCTCGCTTGATTTTTATCACTCACTATTACGGAACCGTCGTCGGTACTTCGACACACAACACTAAGGACATCTGCACATTGGCGTGTAATGTTTGTTTGGCGGTGTTACACTTGCTGATCACGGGATTCCACGATGTTGACAAACGGTATCCATCTTCTCGGTTGAAATTGACTTTTTGTTTTATTTAAACCGCTTTCCTCGCCATGCTGGAGTAATAGTGACGGTCAGTGGAGTGGACCTGTGGTTTGTGTAGTTCAATCCAGTGATTGGTTGCCGCATCCAGCAAGTGTTCCGCTATTGCTTTTGCATGTTCGCATTGCCAGGACGGTTATTCGTTACAAGTTTATAATTTTGAACAAAACAGTTTTTACTTAATTTTATACCAATGAATATTTTAGGAGATAAGTATCATAGTTTTAAAATATTACGCAACAGAATCAGGCGTGGATCCTAAGCTTTGTTCAGGGGGAAAACTCTTGGCTCAATTGGCCAAATGTGAGTTGTTCGTATGACAGGAGAGGATGGGGGAAGGAGCATTGAATTCAACGCTGGTACATAAACCACCACCGCCGAGGGAGGGGGGGAGAAATATGCCTGTCAAAACACATCAGTCTGGTGTCAATATTTTCATCAATCGAATCTGCTGGGAGGCAAGTCAAGGCCTATTCAAACCTAAGCGGTATTCGCTGCCGCTGTGGGTAGAGGTAATACCGCGCGGGTTTCGCTCAGGTATTTAGTATGAAGTTCTGCAGCTAGAGCAGAATAGTTAGCAGGTTAAAAGTATTACCGCGTACCTACCCTTTCGGTTTTCTTTGCCGCAGGTAGTGAATACCGCTTAGGTTTGAATAGGCCTTTACGGAATTATGTGCAAAGTGAGTGGTTATGTCAGCACGGTACCTTGTCCGGCCGTAACTCTGCATGGCAAGCCGTGCGGCATGCTCCTGGAACGGTTGTGTTCAGCAAACTGATTATTAAATGTTTTTTAAATAAATTTATATCAAACCCACGACCTCAGCAGCAGTCAGGGTCACTAACTTCTACACCAATAGGCTAGTTAAGAAACTATTTTTTTTCAAATTTGTGTGATATAGTGCAAAAATTCAAAGAGAATATATGAATTTACTAATCCTTTATAAATAATTTGTCTGATATAAATGTACTAATCCGCACTACAATTAGAACCCAGAAATACATTATATTTGAAGTAGATCGAACATTTGCAATTAACGCAAAATTCACTTTGACAACATTGTAGGTATCTGGATCAGGTTTCTACCAAAATAACGGGTATAATCTGTTCTATTCTAACTTTTGTATTGGAATGTAAACTGTCAATGGCCCTGGAATCAGACTAGTTAAATATTGGATGGAAATAGATAACTAAATTCGTCTCAACTTTTTGAAACCTTTGTTTTATTGGCACATTGGTAAATTATACTAGAACTTAATATTCTTTCTCCATGTTAGTCTTTTAAATAGTGCTAATCAGACGACAGAAATAAGGTGAAATTGAAATAAAATATTATATTACTTCAATATATATTATAAATGTGATAGTACCTAACTCTGTTTGTCTGTCTGTTACCTTTTCACGCTTAAACACGCTTGAAATTTGCAGCATTTGCGATAGTTTGATTCCAGAGGAAGTACGTAGGATAGTTTTTATTGCAACAATTGATATCTACACGGGCGATAAATCCCATATTCGTTAGGATGTAGATATAAATATTTGTTGCTCGTTCACAAAAAAACTACTAACCGGGTTTTGATGAAACCTTACAGTAATGCAGTTTATACATATATCAAAATTGCACATTTTTAAAAATCCAACAGAACGAGAGAAAAGTCACGAGGAAACGATAGTAAGGTACCTACTAATTGAGCGTTAAAATAGGATTACATTTAATGGGATATCATTTTTCATATCAATTTCATTTTAGTCTCGTATGGTCGGCATTTATGTGGAAATTCAAATAACTATTTGTCATCATACAACATCCCATCCCATGTAAGCCACCATATACCTCATACATAAATTGTCGAGCCCCGAATTACATTATAATAAATGCTTTCATACATTAATCACATTCGTATTGCCTATTATTAAGTGCCATGTACATGTCGTAGGACATCGAGAAAATGGGATAAATGCGAAAATCCTATACATATTGAAACGATTGCAAGATAAGATTATTGCGGAAATTTAATTAGGTAGTAGGACGATTGGAAACCTAAACATTGACCTCCTTATTTTTAATACTTAAATAACAGTATTTTAGCTACACACAGCATAAACTTTTCCAATTTCAACATATTATACAATTTTACAGACTAGGTACGTGTCTTAAAGGACTTAAAGTATTCACGCAATTAAGACCCGTAGCTTATAAATTTGTGCAAAGTATTTGCTCTTGTCAATGCCTTCTTATAATTGTCAAATAGCAGATAAAACACAATATTATGATAGGTCAGAAAAAGATTCAAAATGTTTTAGATCATGATAGGTGATATTTCATATTGATATAAACCATTTAATAAATTAATATATTTAATTACCTTTTAATTTTAAGGTAACCCGAGTTAATTATTTAATATGTAACTTTGGACGGGCGGAATTTCCTAATACAAGCTAACAATTGCTTATATATAAATTTAAAATTCAACAACTGTAAAATAACCTAAGAAATTGAAATAAGAATTATTTTGATAATTCTGAATTACATAAGCTGACGTGGATTTTCGAAACAAACCCAAGAATTGATGGCACTATGGCGAAGTTATTTTAGTTTAGTCCTAGTATATTCACAATAACCCTATATCGAAATTATTCTACGACATACATAAAACAAACCGCGATCGTCAAGTATAAATGGACTCCATCAAAATAATTGGGCCTTCAAGCATTGTTATTGCATTTCATTTAACTGAAATGTTCGCAGCGCATAACACCTGGGTCCAGGGTAATTAACACTTACGTAGACAGGGTATATACTACATTTATTTTATTATATTACAAGATGTGAAAGTCAGTCGGAAAACTGTAAAACTTCTGATAGTATTGTTCATCTGCGTATTCTTTTAGATCGTGATCGCTGTTTGCTAACGCTATGAAATATGAACGTATCAAATATTAAGGAAGAAGTAAAGCGCATCCGAACATAACGGTTCTATTTCAGTTTTTCTAAGTTTGTACCCTGATGCCATTAATTTATTATACTTAGTCACCCAACTCACCCACAACTGGTGACTATTGATAAGTATCTTAGAGGTAATTTATTAATAGTTTTTGAACTGTTTAACGAACATGTGGTAGACAAAGATTTGAGCATTTTAGCGTGTGACAAAAAATGGACTGTGCTTAGAAATCTGCGACTATGCCAAAAACTTTGTACTGTTTAGAAATTCGCAAATACTGTCCTACATATGAAAGGTTGGCTATTGGTGTGAATACGGAGAACAAACGATGTATTAAGCAGAGATGAAACTATTATAACTGACTTGATTTTAAATACCCAGCTCTTTTATGAATGCATCAAAATGATTTTGTATGCCAATAAAATGCCTGCTCATATAGTTGAAATATTTGAAATGGTTGTGTCATGAGAGTAATTCAATTAATTTTATATGGAAGTCGACAATTCAATTACGAGTATTGTGTGAAGCAATAAAATGATGATGTATTTTACTATACGTAATTTCGTTTATGATTTATTTGAATTTTATATTCCTACCCACTTGGGATTTTATATTTATGGCAAGGTAATGTAAAATTATGTTAATTTGTTTCTTCTATTTTTCCTAAGAAAAAAGTAGGAGATGGATTGAACCCCACGGTTTCAGAAAATGCTGCTCATTTATGACTATGAAGCTTTTAATAAGTTAATTTTTCATACACATATGCTATTAATTTATAAGACAGATCTATTTTAATTTATTTTGATTTTGTAATATCACCTTTTGTGAGATATCTGTGTTTGTATACTAGAATTCATTATATTATGTTCCATTATCTTCGACAAAAATAAACACCAATTGTATGATATGTGGTATCACCCACACTCATGATTCATGATGCATTTCGGTGATTTCATCACTCTGCAAACAACTTTGCCCATGAATGACTATAATGCGGTTCGAAATGTTATTTTAAGGAACTCACTACTAGCAATATGGGTCTTATGGTTACTAGCAACATAATCTCTGTGGCACGGTGGGAGTGTATCCGACTGCTACGCAAGAGGTCGTGGGTTCGATTCCCACCCAGGATAAAACTTTGTGTGATGAGCACGATGGTTTATTATGTGTCTGGGTGTTATTCATCTATAATATGTATGTATTTAGAAATATATAAGTATGTTTATCGGTTGTCTGGTTTCCATAGTATAAGCTCTGCTTAGTTTGGGATCAGATAGCTTTGTGTGAGTTATCCCAAGATATTATTATTATTATTAATCAACCCCTTCAGCTAGGAGTACTTTTACGTCAGTAGTAACATAATGATTGGGATTTAAATCCGCGATCTCTTGATTGTCAGTCCGATGCTTAATCCACTAGGCTACATCTGCACAGTACTGATTACTATAAACTTATATAATTAGGTATAAGAAAGACTACAAGCATACAGTACAGAAACTCCATAAATTTCCTAGCCAATACATGTTCGTTTAAAACTGTAGTGTAATGTCGGGGACACGTAGAAAACTTGCACTCGAAGTATGGTAATAAAACAAGCTTGTCTCTAATATTGCCCCATTACGTTCGCCCGCTTAATTTATGCCGTTGCTAAGTCATAAGGTGGTACAAGGAAATAGCTTTGATACAGCAGTGCTGGAAATGCACATTAAAATTTTGTAAATTCTTCTCTTCTTTCTACCTAGTCTACAAACAATATCTACAGGTTTCTATGAATCTTGAATTCAATTTATTGTGTAGTCGCGACGCTTTTGCGTGCAGTGTCCTTATTCACTATGTTTTTTTTCGGTTTCGCGGCAATCCCGCGCAAATTGGCGGTGCAAAACATGCGCCGTGCACTCAAAGAAACCGCGCGCATGCGTGATGCATTTCTAAGCGCAGCTCTCTATATACCATTATGTCAGGATTTTGACAGTTAAAGGGCTTGACGCGAAAATGAAAACAAGATAGTGAATAAGGACCCAGTACAGTGTTGTGTGACATTCTGTCTGGGCCGAAGACTATTCCACAGAAAAACTGAGACCGGCACGTGCAGTCCGCAGTCTACGTCGGAATAGAAACGGCCGCAATGGCAGGCAAGGTCGTTTCAGCGGTTTAGCGCCCAAGGACTTTTTTTTTTTTAAAAAAAGACGACTGCCCTAGTAGGGTACAAGCCCTGCATCGCGTGGGACTTTACAAAAATACAAGTCACTGACACAAAGTACACCCAGACTCGGAACAACAATTTGTGGATCACACATAGTGATCAGCAAGGAAAATTTTAAAACTACGATTTGTAGATTCTAAAATTAAAAGTTGGACAACTATCAACAGATGTCGCCATCTCGGAATTACCATGAAAAGCTAGATGTCCACTTAAACAACGTCATATTAATATTCTCTGCGCTATCTAGATACTGAACATCAGTGCTATAAAAGTTGCCAACGAGAGGAGAAACTTGACGATTTATTATCATACTGCTTTCTAAAAGTTTTATCTTAAACGCTAGGCGGTGTTAGCTAACGCATCATGTACGTTATACATTTTAGTCTTAATCGTTCCAGTCTCATATTTTTATACGTAATCCATTTCTGAAATTTTGAAACTTGGTATCACACTCTAAGAATAGCTGAGAAGAGTGTATATTTTCTTTAGAACCTTCTTGGTTACAATACCTAAAAAGTACTAAGGTTATTATTACTTGTAATAATAATAATATCTTGGGACAACTCACACGACAATATCTGATCCCAAACTAAGCAGAGCTTGTACTATGGAAACCAGACAACTGATAAACATACTTAAATATTTCTAAATACATACATATTGTTGACATATTACACCCAGACACAGAATAAACCATCGTGCTCATCACACAAAGTTTTATCCTCCCGTAAACCTTCGTGGACTCATGCACAACACTTTGCTGAAGGTCATCACATGATCAAATGCATAGATTACGATTCTATAAAGGACATACAGACAAACATTCATTTTAATTTAAATACATTATTGAAATTTGTAGGTGCATATTCTATTATATTCACATTTACTTCAAGGAGTTAAAGTTATTGTCAGTTAATCATCAATCTTCAGCCTATACCATTCCACTGCTGGTCTACTCCTACATATCAAATCATATCGACGCTGGAAAGGCAACCTAGCTTATACGCCAAATTTGCGAAAATGAGTTATATATATCATTAGAATCGCCTGTTTTTTTCCTATCTGCAGATCTCGGTTTCATCCAATTCTGACCATTTTTGATGGTTGATAAGCAATTCGTGATTCCGATTTTTCAGGTTAATAAACGCACAATTTTAGATCATTTTAGAAATGTTGTCTGTTAAGCTACATATAATTTTGTAACATAGTAGGTTAAGCAATATCTCTTTTCCGAGATGTCATTCATAATTTACGTAAGAAACTTTGCTTCGCCATGAACCATGGAATAGTTTATACATCATACAATTAGCCGCGCAAAAGTTTCTCATGATATGGCACATCAGCAATTTATCTCCACCGCGTGTAAAGTATATATATGATATAAGCAATTTTATCGGGAAAACTAACGTATGCGATTGGCATATAAGCAAATCGTCATCGATATTTACCCAATTTCTTTGCTTCTTTTTTTAAATTATAAGATTAAAAACTGACTGTGATTTTAATGACTATGTCTTAGTTAAGGGTGTTGAACACTTTAATATTTTAAGACTAAAATAGTTGTAATTAGTTACTAAGCTGTTAGTTTTTAAAAGACTAAAATAATAAAGTGTGATGTTAAAATTTATAGGCACAAAATACTTAATACCAATAATTAAGAAATATACTAATTATTAATGTCTTTTTAACCACAATAAACGAAATACTTTGATTTTATTGTAATTGTTTCTTTTATTTTTGTAAATTCTTGATTATGCTTACCTATATGAAACATTTTTCTTTGCCTCGCTTTCAGGTGATTTAGGAGTTCAGAATTTTGGCAAACTACTTTTGGATAATTTGTTGATTATCACTGAATCGTGCCGACGTTCTTTTCAAATGACTGAAGAGTTGAGACATTTTGCTCCGATATTAATGACATACTTTTGGTCCATAAGCAATAAGTGCAGCAACACTATAAGCTCTACCAAGTCCTATAAGAAAATTAGCCTTGCCTGAGGTCTGGATATTTATTGCTTAACCGACTCCTAACTTCGTCCCCTGACGTTTTTTAAATTATTTTTTATTGTGAATTTGTGACAAATACTTTTTTAGATGTCTTTGCCAATTTTCAGGCCATTCTAACAAAAAACAAATTTATTTAAATATTTTTTTCGAAATTGTCATTCTTTGAATCGCTCTCCTGTAAAGTTGCCAAATGGTGCATAAGCAAGGTTGCCTTTCCAGCGTCGATATTATATCAAAATTCTGGGTACGGAGCTTCCCAGTAGAACCTACATATTATAGACCTGAGGAGTATTTTCCATAGTCTAGGCTTGGCGATCGCAGTAAGGCTTTAGGTACGCAGAAGATGCTGCTGCCCGTCCTTCGGTCGACGACAATCACGTGAAAAGATGTGGTGGCACTATTCTTAAGCCGGTACCATACAGCTCTGCATCTCATAATTTGCTTTAAGGCACCCATAAATCAGCCTTTTGGCATGCCTCTCGCTAGATGTCAGACCTCTCCTCAGAGCGCAGGCAGCGCAAGTTAGTAGATTTCAGTAACACAATTGGTAAAAGCAATTATTACAATCTTAATATCTGGAGTGACATAAGACAGACAATTAAGATAATTATGAAGACACATTCCATTCGAACTTGGCAAACAGTCACTTTGGTACTCGTACTACGTGTCGCCCCAAAGCCGTGAGTAAACTTTAACATGACAGCTACCCCAGTGGCCCTAGCACGAACAATACTATCACTACAATTCTCTAGCATTAAATAAAGAGAGTATAAACGCCAAACTCATGTACGACTGTTATACCTACACTAGTACACTAGCCATCGCTCGAGTATGGCACTCGCACTGTCTTTGATCGTTACTCGTTCCAGCTTGTTCCGTCTTTTTCGTCTGTGACGCTCTTAACACACACGTATCTATGGATATCTATGTGTGCGTGCGTCAAGAGGGTTTTGTAGCTTTTTATCTGAAAGTGTTAAAATTGTGACTCTAGGTACCATTGAGCTGGGCCTGTTGGCTCGGTTGTGACCCTGACTGTTTAGCTCCAGGATAAATATTTGTGAAATGAGCCCGGCTGAGTGTAATATTTTTAAAATATATATAAAGTATTTAAAAAGAAAAGTATAAGTATTTAATTTGCATATCTGTTGTTGCCATAGGTCTTAAATAGTTTGGGATCATGTGGCAATGTGTGAGTAGTCTTGCGATATTTAGATAGTTGGTAAGTATTATTATTATTTTTGTATAGTTGCAACGTGGCATGAAAGCGCTCCGTGTACACATTATGCATTAAATACGAAAACTACAGCCTTCACTTGACATTAATTCTACATAGCTTTCTCACCTTAAACATGGCAGTGACAACGGAAACATCTTTCTCTAGAATCAACTGATGTAAACTGACTATTGCTTAATTATGTATTTGAATTGAAACACACTCCGAGCGCTGTTTTTTGTGCCTTATTGCGTTAACAATATAATTACTATGGGAGAGTTGTAAAAACAATAAAAAATAGACTTGTCACACACGGTTTTGCGACCCCAAAGTAGGCACAGCCTGTACTATAGCAACCTGACTACTGATAAACATACTTACATTTTTATTAATTAAGCATTTATTTCAGGCTTCAATGGCCTAATAGAAATACATCTCTTACAGACTAACATATATATACAATAATAATATAAAATATTAGTAGATACTACTTAAAAACTATGTTTATTATGCTTCACTTGCATTCATGTGACATTTATCCCCAGAAGCGGCGGAAAACCACACCTTGACGAAGTCCTCCTCCATGACGAAGTGCAGAAAGCAATCTAGAACTCTCACCACAAACGCCAAGGAGTTGACGGCTAAGTATTGCGTTAACTATACAAAAGTAAAGTAAAATTCGTTCTAAATCTACAGTCGTGATTGCCGCGAACATTTCAACGTATGTAGATTCACAGCTAACAATCAGGAATACTTCAAAATTACATTAGTAATTCCCCTCACTTGAGTATTCAATTTGATTTAACTTAGAAAATTGACGGCTTTGTATATCTTACCGGTGCTATAATAAATCTGCGCTCGGTTTGTTTTTGATGGTGAGAGTTTTGGGTTCGAATGTTGATTTTGATTATAAAAGACAAGAAGAATTACATATCAGGTCGTTTTCAACCGACTTCAAAAAGGAGGAGGTTCTCAATTCGATTTTTTTTAATGTTTGTTCACCGATTACGCGAAGACGGCTGAACCAATTTTATAAATTATTTTTGTGTACTAGCACACCCGCGCATCTTCGTTTTCGTAAATTTTCCCCGTTTTTTGCAACATTTTTCGTTGCTGATCTTACCTATTTCTACAAATACCTAATTAGGAACAGTAAAAAGTCTCTGAGATTATTGCATTCAAACAAACAAAAAACACTTCAGCTTTATATTATAGTATAGATACACAATTCCACCATACATTGATACACCATCTAAACTTTCGGACCTCCCCCCGGCTCCGAAGCGAGGCCCGGATTCGTGGGACGCCCGCGCGGCCTCTGTCGAATTACTGCGACACGAAATTAATTTCGTTGCGCATTATTTTGATTTGCTATATCTCTTAAGGTATTCATGTAATAGTGTGTAATAGAAAAAAAAATATATCTTCATGAAATCAAGCCAACTAACGTAATATAAGTTATGAATTAATACCGTATTTGTGTAAATAGCTTTCCAATTACCACTTTATAATTGTGGCCATTTTTTAAAGTATTCAAATGGATATAGTATGTTATATGCTTTTGAGGACTTTTCTGTAGACCTATCTAAGATACACAATTTCGCAATACATTATTTTAACTATTTATTATACAGGAATTAACGCGCATTGTTTACCTTAAAATTGCTTGACGTTTCGACCAGGTTGCACCGTCCGTGGTCACAAGCGGACTGTCGCAGCGTTGTTAAGACTCCGTCAGGCCGATGAATCTTCATCTACCCTCACTTTTTTATTTCTCGAAAAGTTATGGTCACTGCACACTACACTGATTTTGTCCATGTTAACCGACTGCGAACTAATACGAGGTTGTGTTTTACGAATCACTGGATTTCACGTTACGGATAGTTTTGAAACCCTCTTCCCTATTGAAAGGTTTATGTTTTTTAATTTAAATCGCTTCACGCACAATTCGTGAATAAAAATGGCGGTCTGTGGAGAAGGTTTGCGGGCGATGAAACTCAATCCAGTGATTGGTGTTCGATTGCAGTATGTGTTCTGCAATTGTCGATTCGTTCGTTTGCCGGTTTTTCACTGCTGCTATGTGTTCTTTTAGCCTTTCCACTATAGTTCGCTTTGTTGGGCCAATGTACGAACTATCACAGCTGCAATCACAATCAATAAAAAAAAAAACAAATAAACAGCATAAAAAAGTTAATAGCGATGCGGGGGAATTCTATCACGCCTGCTTGTTTTGATTTTATTTTATGTACTTATTTGTACATAGTGTAAATAGTAATATTATTATATTTATAATTTAAACTAGTTTATAAATATCTTGTATTATTTATGATAATGAATTGTTACTATTAGTTAATTTAATTAATAATAAAGACATTGTATTAAATCTGGGAAGTTTTTCATTTCATTTCAACGCCCTATATACGATCCTGAAGTACAGACTTGGTAGCTGCTCACCTGGGAGCCTTACGTCACAGTATCATGAAGTTAACCATATCTACCTTTATTCTACATTTGTTGTTTTGTGACCATATTTTATTGACCTAAATCTTCAATGCGGAAATAATTTGTTATTAGCTCTTGATGGAGATGGTCAATGACAAATGAGAAAACCATTGACACATTAAACAAAAGTCTGGCCGGATATATAAAAACTCAGTTTCAGCTCCTCTACTACTCTTTTAGCTGAGGCAGGGTGGTGCGTACAAATATTGTCTATTGAAAAATTCTACACTGCTGTGCACATATTTGTACAGTTTTCACGAAAATAACTGATCGCTATTGTAGCTCAAGAAATGCGCATCAACTATTGGACGTGATTTTAGTATCAGTGTTTTGCAAGGTATCAGATGGGAACAAGTGAACTTAATAGTGACTTTTTCACTTTTACTCGTGTACAAAAGTGCGATAAATTTCGAGGAAAAGATTAATATTTTATTTATTTATATATAAATATGTTTATCAGTTGTCTGGTTGAAGTAATTTTTATAGGCATTTTTTGCCAAAGACTTTACAAATACAATAGTTGCATTTTTGAAAGATAGAAAAATTTGAATCCAGACTTAGGAATCGAACCCGAGACTTCCGTAGCCAAACCGGGGCCAGAAGCGAACCACCTATCTGGACTATGTTACTAGATATCAAATTCTTCTATCTCTTAATGCTTACGGGTTAGGCCCCCGTAGCGACATCTAGTCGGTAGTTAAAGAACTATCACGGCTTTTGTTATTGCTTCGTTACAGAGAGCATTTTAACAAATGGCTACGGAATACTGAATTCTGGCCCCGGTTGGGCTACGGAAGTCTCGGGTTCGATTCCTGAGTCTGGATTCAAATTTTTCTATCTTTCAAAAATGCAACTATTGTAGTTGTCTGGTTGTCATAGAACAAACAAATCTAGTTTAGGATCAGATGGCGTTATGTTAATAGTTGTCCAAAAATATTATTATTATACATACCTACTTACTTCTGCTTTTACGTGACCATGTACAGGAAAATAAAGTATGGGTAAGCCAATATGAGTTGATGAACTACTAAAAGTAATAGTCTGGTTGCTAGCGATCCCACATCTTTAGTGACAATCATTGGTAGAGGTCTTTATCCAATAATAGACGCCTATTGGTTAACGATAGGTAATCTTTCTTGTGAGGAAGACAACTAAGACGAGTTTGGAGATTTTAAGCGATATAATCTCTTTTAGGGCTTACATACTGAAAACATAATACCTGGTCCTCCACCGGGTATTGTGGTATAAACTGAAGGGGCTTATGTCCAATCGTAGGCCAAAAAGGACTGATATTGTCGATGATGATGAAGAGAATAGAACCAGGAGGTTTAAAATAGTCCTGCTGAAAGTCTTGACTCCCTGTTTTTTAGTGTACGTATTTATGCATTTTATGCTACAAGTTCCTAACGATGTTTTACAAAGATAGAGTAACTAACTGACCGGCATCAATCAATCACATATATTCAATAAAAATAAATAAATTTGAAGTTTTTTTTATTTGCTCCAATATATTGGATACGTTTATTTGGACAAGATAATCCAGTATTTAAATACGTATTGATATATAGTCTCTTATCGTATAAACAAATAACACGGGGTTGTGACAGCTGTCATATGGTTGTGATTGCTCGACCTTGACATAGTCAGCTTAAGGTACACATCATATTACATCTATTGCTTACTGTGTTCATAGTGGATTGATACAATAAAATAATACTAGTGGGGCGATATCTCATAATACCTACGAATAAGAAGATTTAAATCTTGAATCGTGCAAAGGTGCTATTTTGTTGTAATTATCGGGGTTCAGTGTAGTATAATTGGAACGCGAGCTATTGTAAGGGTTCGATTCGAACACGAGACAGAGTTTTGCGAAATCCTCAGTCCAAGATCTATCCCAGTCTCAAAGTTTGTAGCGACACAAAGCACGCACGATGATGCGAGAACTGTTTTATTGAAAAAAAAAAGTCTGTTTAGTTTCATTTATTCAAACAAAATAAAATAAAACTATTGGTTGTCGGCTTCATAGCAGTTGCAGGTTATTGTTCTCGAGTTCTTCGCTATCTTGGTCGTCCACCCGACCACACTGATGAAGGATATAAAGACGATTGTAATGAATGTCCAGCGTTGACTATTTGTTGATTGCAAGGTCCAACATGAGCGATCTGTATATCTGCGTTACAAGGGTTTATGTATGTAACGCCATCTATACCACATACCGGCAAATAAAGATTGCCACAGCCTCTATGAGCTTTGGCTTTACAAACAAGAAGTACAATATTCAAAGCCATGAAAACTGCGGTCTTCATTATTGCGGTGAATCTAACCCGAAGGTTTTCTGCTGAAGATGTGACAATAGTTGATTCGCTTCTATTTATACTCATTTCTATTTGATAGGATATTGATTTATAATGTGCATAAAATTATTACATTGATTAAAAAGCTAATCGCAATCGTTAAAAGATATTAGCTCTTAAGCCATGATTGATATTGTTTAAATCCTTTTATGATGATGAAAAGTACAAGCAAGACACTTGCAAGTTAATGATACAAGTTTCTAATTTAAAAAATGTACATAATTCTTTTAAAATGTCTTCATTGGGAAATAATTACTCAGGAGAGAAACCTCCTCTTAAAGTTATTTTTAAATTGAAGGTATTTAAAGGGTTGAGGTTTCCTTTACTACTTCAATCAGATCGACGGTGAGATGATAGGCTTCGTTCTTAATTATATTTTTCTCAAATATGACCCATTATTCATTTTATTGTTATTATGGTTTTATCTGAATATGCTACGGGAATTTTTTTGTTAACTCGACATTGTCCAAGTCCATCCAAGCGATATCGATATCCAAATAAAACATTAACACTATTGTTCATATTTAAAGTTTAATTTTGAGAATTAAACTTTAAATATGAACAAAAGTGTTAATGTTTGCGGTCATTTCCAATTTTCGATTAGTTAGTCAATACCTGGTTGGGGTCAAGTGTTTTTATTTCGCACAATAATATCATCAAAATACACGGAATGTCTTGCGGATTGACTATCTGTGAATTCGACTAAAAACCGTTTATGTAGTTTATTTGCATTTGTGTTTTTTTGTTTTTATTGAAGATATTGTGAAGCGGGGGATATTGCAAACATACAACAATTTACGGACACAAAGTACCTACACCCAGACTCTGGACAATAATTTGTGGATCTCACATAGTCGTATTCCGTGTGGGAACCGAAATAACCTCTTGCTCAGCAGTTGTTCACATTGCAACCGCGCCACCGAGGCAGTCAGATAATTTATATTAAAACCATTCATGGTAGTCGTAACTCATAAATCAAGAATTAGGTTAAAACTACTAAACTAAACTTAAACACGAGATGCTGTAAATTGTTGATGTGTTCCCATTTCTGTCATCAGTCCCCTTCAGGTTATAGAACTATACCTAATATTTGAAGCAAGTATAGTTTTTATGGGAACAGAAGATTATCCTTTGCAGTAATCTGTAAGAAGTTATGCTTCGTGCATAAAAAATATACAGGGTCTTTATTCACTACCTCTTTTTTTGTTTTCGCGTCAAGCCCGCGCTTTTAACAGTTAAAATCTTGTCATAATGGTTGATAGAGAGCTGCGCTTAGAAATGCATCGGGCATGCGTGCGGACATCTTTGAGCGCACTGCGCATGCGAAAACGAAAAAAAAAGTGAATTATGATCCAGGCTAATTTGAAAACATTGAGAAACCTCTTTCTTCATTCGGCACTGGATTCTACTCCTCCTTAGTGTACTTAATAAATTTGATCAAGATAGTCAATTCATTAACAATGACCTAAACAGTATTGCATTTGCCGATACTGACACTTGCGATCTGGAAAATATTTGTGCCAGCAAACTCTTCCCAGCTCACGAGTCCCTCAACCTCCTCGTCCAAAACATTCCAAGTATTCGCTGTAATATTACGCATTTTCAAACATTGTTGCATAGTAAAAATATCAATAGGACCTACTCATATTGACAGAATGTTGGCTCAGTAATAATAATCTTAAACCACAATAAGAAGGTTATAATCATGCTTTTACAACAAATAACAACACTCAAAATAAAGGGGTTGTGGTGTATTACATTGCTATACATAATTATAATATAACTGAACCATCTCTCACAGATGCCAATTGCCCCTTGAAAAAAAAATCAAATACTCTTTACCGATGAAAAAGTTTTCACGATTGAAGATCACTACAATAAGCAAAATGATAAAATGTACGCTCACAGTTCTAAATAAGCTGTTCAAGTGATCGGAAAGGTACGTGGTCATCATCCTGCGTCAGTGATAGGTTGGTGGGGCGTGTCTTGTCAAGGCGTCACAAAGCTACATTTTTGTGAAAAAGAAGTGAAAACTTCAGCCAAAGTGTATCAAGAGACAGTCTTGGATCGTGTATTGTGTTATGCGACATTGAGTCTCTTAAAAAATGTCTAAAGCAAGCAGTGGCGAAATTTCCCATGGAAAATAAATCCATAGATTCGTGGCCAGACAGATTAAAGGCATGTATGTACAAAAGCCAAAAGTGGCCATTTTGAATAGAATATTGTTTTTATTTTTTGCTGAGACTTTAATAAATGTGTACATATACTCGTAAGTTTTAGTAAAATTAGATTACTTCATTAAAAAAAATGCATTTTCATTTGTAACAGAACTTATGGCCGGTCTAGGTATATTTATATATAAATATTATTCTTTATTACCTTATATCTTTTAAACCATAAGACGATTATTATTATGATCGCCCAAATGTTCTTAGCCATGTGACGTTTGAAAAAAACACAAACATACAAAAAAAAATACAAAATCAATTCCACTCCTAAGCTGCGCAAGTGAAGCTTTCACAGCTGCTAGCTATACCTACAAGTGTCCAACGGTAACCGTTGGACCACGGCCCGCCTGGCACGATCACCTCGTCTGGAAGAAGGCTTCTCCTATTGTGTTGGAATTTCGCTCTACCTTAAAATACCCTGGCTGTCTTATAGTATTGCGTATTCTACTTGATATTTCGCCCAACACCCCTGGTCTGTGCGCCGCCATTTTGACAATATGGCGCGTCTGTGTCGCCGAAAATCGGTCGCAACACAGACAGGGGTTTTTCGGCGGCGCGCGTTTGGTTTTAATTGAATTACTCTGATTTTAATTGATATATGTGTAATTTTTTTTTTCCTACTTATTGTTAATACAATCAGTTACATATTAATATTTTTTTTGAAATTTTAATTCGTAAAATTATATTCAAAATACGAGTTTGAATGTAAGGGGAGCAAAATTTTAATCATATTTTTCTCTTTATCTCAAAAGCTAGACAATATTTGCCTCTTACTTGTTATTTTATTTACACATAATTATAATTACAATAAGATTTAAAAGAAACTTTACCTGCTCTAGAACATTTTTTTTACACAATACCCGAATATATCAAAGCGGACCGCGCGGTGCGGGCCCCACGTGCCGTCGGCGGCGGCGCTCGTTTGTAGTCGATTTAAAAAAAAACTATTGTTCATTTATACAAAGAAATATTTTATTTCATAAATTCATTTTATCGTCTAGACGACAAAAAAAGCGGCACACCTGTGAGATCAAAGGAATTTAAGTAAGAAATGAATAAAGAATGCACAAAAAATTGGGTCGTAAAACCGGCGGTCAGCCTTTGATTTTTTAGAGGCAAAAAAACAATTCTTAGCAAAAAATGAATACGATTGTCGGCTTCTTTATAATATTATCTACCTATTACGACACAAAAAATAAAAATGTTTCTAACAAATATTCGAAATATGAGCCGACAAAGAACACCCATAATTACCTGCTTTTAAACAAAAGTTCGTGCGAAAGTAATCTCTATGTCTATGGCGGTAGGGTTGCCGGTGGCGCCGCCAAACTCCGCGTTTGCGCGTTCGGCCGGTACCCTCGCTCAGTTTTATTAATAGATTTGGCTATTTATACCAATATTCACATTGGAAATTGTTTTAAGTTACTTGTTATTAGTAAGGGCTTCATTTTAAAAAAAGAACTTTAGATTCTATTAACGATTTAATTTAAATATGAGCAATATAAAATGACGTTCATGGTTTTTTTGAGGTTATGGTCGCACTTAACGACTGTTTTAACAAAAAATATATAATTATATTAGATTATTTATATCTAAAATGAAACTATGATAACCATTCTATAATGTCATATTATTTTCTTTTTCATAAATATTGAACTTTTTATATAAATCACAATCAAAATATTCTAACCGTCATCGTATTTCGCCCGCGTTTTACGCTGTTTTTTTATTCTAGAAGTTATATTTATATGGTTTTATTAGCTTTCTTTATCTTTAATTAAAATTTTAGGCATAAAACATAGGATGGTTTTCATATAAAGTTATATAGAGAAATCAATAAGTATATACCGCGTGACAGCAACCGATTTTCGGTTGCTACACAGATGCGCGATGAACTGTCAAAACCGAATTTCGGCTTTTACACAGACGAGGGGAGGGCTCTCTCTGAAGGTAATGAGACAGCACCTTGCCACAGAGGAATTGCATCTACATTAGTAAACGTCACAGGCCTGGTAGATACAATCTTTTTTAGATCTAAAATGTTGTTATATGTTATTTCATTTGTGATCAATAGTGATCATTAAAAACGTGCGCTAAAATATGTGCATTAGTAATGTGGATAAAATACGTGAATTAAATCTTTTCAAAGAACTCTCTACAAGCGTCTATACTAAGTTTCATGCGTCTGAATCTACTTTCGAAACATTTTTCCAGTCCGCCGCAGAGACCTCTTTCACGGCCTTCTCGAACACTGCTAGCGCGTCTTACAGCGATGAAACTGTATCCCTTTCAGCTGATTTCATTTTATGGTTCGTTTTTCAGGGTTCGTCACCTGTCAGAATGTCGTTAACGCGCCAAGACGAGACCGTATCAATTTTTTGAAGCATATCACGGCACCACTCCGGACCTGCTTCTGACATTTGTGAGGTTATGCTGCACCCAGCGCAAAACTATCCTCCTCATGCGAATGTGAACCCGAACTCTTCCCAAACCAATTTGCAGTGTATGCTAAGTCCTTCGTATGTAATTCGCCTGTATTATAGAATTAAAATCAATTTTTAAATGAGACCCTATAGTTTATTTTGGCTCTCGAAAAAATGTAGAGGAAAATTCAAACAATGGTATTTTTACTTTTTAAATAACCAGGTTTTTAAAAATATTTACAAGTAGCCAGTGCCATATACATAAAAACTTTCTTCGCTAAATTTCTGAGTGGCGTGGTACTGTAGTAAAGTGTAGTTTTATTTGTGTTTTCGCGTTCATGGGAATGTGAACGACCGACGTAACACCATTAAATACTCTTGCTATTATATATTTAATTCACATATATAGTGTACAATGTAATATAACAATAAAATAAAATAATAATTTTAACATGTAACTGGGAAATTTCACTGCCGCCAGGAAACAAAATCTCCTTTGATCAAGTTGACTGCGCTTACGTACCAATACGAAAATAGACATGACTACTCAACAGATGCCATAAGTTAGTCAATTGTAAAGAATATATTGTCATCAAAATCCTAAATTAATTTCAAGATTAGGTATATTACATTTATTGTTAAACACTTATGGGTTTTAAAATAAAATGCATAATTTATCAGCATAACATAAATTTATTACAATTTAGCTGACATTAAAACTTTTTGGACCATATTCCTTGTAAAGTACGTCGTAGTACGTCCCTAATACCAAGTTCCTGGTCTCTGAGACCACATTTGCAGGGAATGGTGTGGATACAAAAGCGGTGGAGACGCAATATGCTTATTTATTATACTCTGATGGTTGCAGGGCCCGATGTGAGCAATTTGGACATTTGCATCGCAAGGATTTACGTATGTAACCCCATCGGTACCGCATACAGGCAAATAAAGTTGAGCACATCCTGTGCTTTTGCCAACAATAAACAATATTTTTACAGCTATTAGCAGTAGCGGCTTCATTATTGCTCTCTAGCAGTTATCCTAATGAAGATGCAGTAAAAGTAAGATCACTTGCATTTATACCCACGTTTTCCCCTTTTAATAATAGGTAGGTATATTGTTTTATAATTCGCATGAAATTATTACAAAGATTGTACTGCTAATGACCGTCGTTAAAAGATTATGACATCGTTAGATGATGTAATAGGGTTATTGATTTAATCTCGTATTAATAACATAAATATTCTTAAGGGGGTCTATCCACGTTGGCGTTTGCCTTAACTGGACAACAAGTGATGGCAAGCCAAATGGACTTATTGGCCTCTATTCATCAAACGTCAGCCAACATGCGTGGCCCAGCTTTCGTTATTTTTGAAGAAATTTTAGGATTTACACACTATCAATTTCTTCTTAATCGTTTCCCCATTGTCGAGGATCGGGAGTCCTTAACAAATGATTGGTGGTCCGCTTCCAGCTCATCCGGTTTGCAGCTCGGTGGAAGGCGGCGGTGACGGGTAACTCCAGTTGTTTAGAGATATGGTCTGACCTTCGACTTCTCCTGTCACTACCATTTTTTCCAAATTATTAAACTGACGTCTTACGATATGGAAAACGTAACTCACAACGCGATGTAGGAATATAGAAGACAGACTTTGGGTGTTCTTTATTTAGAGTTTTTTGAGGAGCAAGTCGCTTATGCGTTGGGCTTTGCAAGGGATCCTTAGTAGGCACCGCCACCAACATTTCAAAGAAATTACTGACACGTTAAATATTAGATCAGTACATAGACATCCTTGACCAGCACGCTAAATATTGAATCTGCTACTTATTAGGCATAAATAAAAATAACCGGGCAAGAGCATGTCGGACCATGCTCAGTGCAGCTGTTATTACAAATAAATGCACTACATATTGTGAAAAAATTAAATTTGAAAAATTGCATCAGCAGAAAAGCTAATGTTCATGGCACTTAACGCTCTTTTGTTAAGAAACACAGTTTTTCGGTAATAACTCAATGACGATATATTCAGATATATCGTCGTTGAGTTATTAAAATAAACTAAAATTGTTTCCGACATGATCAGTCACGTTGGAAATAATTTTAGTTTATAGTATTTAATAAGCGTGATTGTGATTTTTTCGTATTTTGGGGAGGGAGGGGGGGGGGCACAAAAAACTTTAAAATGTTTTAGAAGACATGTCGAATGATGAGCCACTCGTTGAAATATGTTTTATTAGTCTGTTACAAATATGGTCCCCCCCCCCTTAAAGTATTTATTTTTATTATTTAGCTATTAAACTAAGTAGCTGCTACTAGAGGACACCTTTTCACACAATTTCCGTCGTTATATATGTCTTTCAGTAAAATGCCTGTGACATACGGACTGACAGACGAACATGACGAATCTATAAGGGCTCGGTTTTTGCCATTATGGCTATGGAACCCTCAAAATGATTCTGGTGACGTAAAAAATATGACGCAACAAAGCCACATAAATATACTTGAGCAAACAAAATTATAAGGAATGTTACAATGCATTTGTCAATTTATTTTTATTGAATAATAAAAAAAATGCAAATAATAAAGCCTGCAAGAGTCATTTCTTACTATTAATCTCCATTTTAATCAGTTAATCATACTTTTGGACGAAAGTAATCGTTTTTAAAAATGCATGAAATAGCTACATAGGATTAGCAGCAATAAAAATATTCTAAACGATAAATTTAAAGTTGAATGGAATACTCCGAACAGTAATTTTTAATGCAAATTAATAGATTTTCTAAATTATAGTATTTCTAAAGGTGTATTATTACGCATTTATAACAAAACATAAATCATAAATATTAATATGTAGGAATTAGCATAAAATATTGAAGTAATTTTTATAGGCATTTCTTGCCAAAGACTTTACAAATACAATAATTGCATTTTTGGGCCTAACCCGTAAAAGCATTAAGAGATAGAAGAATTTGATATCTAGTAACATAGTCCAGATAGGTGGTTCGCTTCTGGCCCCGGTTTGGCTACGGAAGTGTCGGGTTCGATTCCTGAGTCTGGATTCAAATTTTTCTATCTTTCAAAAATGCAATTATTGTATTTGTATAGCATAAAATACTTTAAAATTCATAAAAAGTAAAAACAGAAATCGTCACATCGCGCCACTTTCTTCCAAAAGTTTTCCAAGGTTCAGTGTATGCCTTGATCGAAAAAAGTACGTATGAATGTTCCTTTTAGAACTCCTTTTATTTTATGCTTATACTTTTTTGTTAACTATACCTACTTAAGACAATATAAACTCAATCATTACAATGGATTTTAATTAGTCCCAATTACATTTATTTTTACACAAAAAACTTTAAAAGAAAATTAAACTCATTATGAAACATGTAACTTAATTAATTACATTAGCCGATATTAAACTGATTACAAAGTAATTAATATGTTCACTTTTTCTTTGTAATTACCAAGTCGAATACTGAAATCATAAATCGAGTATTTTTATTACTTAGATTTGATCGATTCTGAAGACCTATCAATCAAATTATTTTTTTCATAGATAATATTTGATTATGAAGTCATCGATTATTTCTACCTTGAAAATAGTGGTATTCATGAGTTTGATTCAACTGACATTGTCGTGGTGTAATAAGTGTCCAATTATAGAGCCTCCTATTTGTAGCTCTGATAGTCACCCACTTAGCAACAGATGGTGTATGATATGTTTCACGTCTAAAGTGGTGATTATGCGTTATGAAAAATGTTTGCTACCCCTGCAAACGATGAAAAAGAGCCAGTTAATTCAGAAGAAGTGGAACCAGAAACTTGATTACTAGCTGATCATTATAGTCTAAAATTTATTTTTCATTTATTTTATAGAGATTGATTTAACCAATGATTGTCTTTGATTGATTTAACGATTTCTAGTTCGGTAATACAACAACGGACTTATATTATCAAACCCGGGATAGTTAGTTTGTGATTGACCGAGCTTTTTCATATGTTCATATTTAAAAATGGTAAGTAGGTAGATACTTTAAAAGTATAACGAACGGCAATTTGATGTGTAAATTGACGTAGAACCGATGCGGGTAAAGAAAATGCGCACACACAACTAGCGCACAAATACTTTCTATGCAAGAAAGACGACTACCTACCTACTATTGAAATTTAAATCTACATGCAGATTGCACTGTTCGTTTACTAGTCCGCTAAACCTTGTGCTTATGAAGTATAAGAACTGGTTCATATTTAAAAATGGTAAGTAGGTAGATACTTTAAAAGTATAACGAACGGCAATTTGATGTGTAAATTGACGTAGAACCGATGCGGGTAAAGAAAATGCGCACACACAACTAGCGCACAAATACTTTCTATGCAAGAAAGACGACTACCTACCTACTATTGAAATTTAAATCTACATGCAGATTGCACTGTTCGTTTACTAGTCCGCTAAACCTTGTGCTTATGAAGTATAAGAACTGGTGAAAAACCAGTAGTAAAATTACCTCTAGTAGCTACATATGCATGAAGTTCAAAGTGCGACTTCAGAGTGCAGATTCGCACTAGGGGTTATAACCGCCTTACACAACATGTTTATAAAGGTATGCGTAAATTTTAACAGTGGAAAGAATATGTCATAAGTATTACCTACCATACCCGATTGCATAATTATGGCATAGTTTATTTTTTTCTTTTTGACAAATCTAATACAGAACGGTGTATGGCATACCGCATAGATATTGGACTATTTCTGATGCAAAAAGCTTTAGCATTATTATGGTAAAGAACTTTTGAAAAAATATCACGATATTTTAGAGTGCTCAGATTTTGATAAAGGGCACTGACGATGCATCCATCAATTCAAATGGAGTGGACATCTATCAAAAACTTATTGTGAATGTCAAAAACGTTATCTAGTTGAATGGACGTCGTTCGGTTTAGGAATTCCAAACTGACGTTCGTCCAGTCCAAATGGAGGTATATCACGCCACGCAATTTGGAAGGCATCTTTAATGTCAGTGATTAAATAAATCAAAAAGCTTATAGTAATGGTTTATCCGTTCATCTTACTTAGAAAGAGACCCACTTTGTTTTTCTAAACATAGTGATAAACCATGATTACCATAGTCACGTAAGAGAAATACGATCTCGTAAAATGCAAAATGCTTTACTTCCTCTGAAACAACTTTTTAGTTTTTACAACAGTATTTAGTTTAACCTTCCTGCGTATGTCCAAATGGAAGACGTACATTCAAATCACCGACGTCCAAATGGATATATAGTCAATGGTGCCATAATTTTGCATACATTCATTCGGAATACGTCATTCAGAAGGCTTTCAAATGAACGTATCGTCAGTCGCCACGTTAAGGCTCCGCATAAATGGCCCACCAATCACACCCACCGGTGGCTGTTGCACGCCACGTCCTTTAGTACCGCGCAAACAAAGGTGTTCGGTGGCTGCCACTAGGAGTCGGTTGCCACCACAAGTAACCGATGGGCGCTATGTAATACGAATATGTAATACCCTCCTTACAGTCCCACGATGGATTCCAAGATGGAAGGTTTGATTGTGCTCTAGTATGACGCTGTTATGCGTATGACGCTTAGCAGTACTGTCCGCGTTTTTAAGAAGCGAATGGCCGCTACCGGTAAAATCTCGCGGACACTGAGTCGTAAGTGGCCGTCACGGGTGGCGTATCCCTTACATTGAGCCGCTAGTGTACGCCACTCGCTACACGTATACGGCGGTTCCATATTCCATATAAAAAGTTATAGAAATTATGTATACATCTTGTCGCTAGCCACACACGAGTCTTATGTCGTTGTGGCTAAGATAAATAACAACTTTTTAGTTCATATGAGACCATTTACAACATTAAGCATGTGTATGAATATATTTTTTGTACCTCTGTACTCATAAAGCACTCAATTTTATTTCACTGCTAATTAAATTAACTGTAAAACGCGCTTTATAAGCTCAACTTTATCTGGTCACATAGGTACAAAGCACTCAGATAAAGCTGAACTGATACATTTGAAGCTTTATATACTCGCTATTTTTAATATGATCAACTGTGTTTTTAAAACTCTTTTTATCTCCCGGTCCTTACGAGGCTTCACGTTTCAAACGTAAGCAAATACCTTTGTCCACTAAAAATATTCATATTACTTTACATTGGAGACACAAACGCCAAGAGTGTTTCGAAGATAAAGTTACCGCGTTGGTTATAAAAGAAAAGTAAAAAGATAACGATGCCTTTGACTTAGCGTTGTCCTTTGACGCTTGTTACAAGTTTCATCTTGTTAGGCTAACTGGAGGAAAAACTTCTGTGACAACTAATACGCCTGTAACATTCGGATTTGATATCCTTTGATGGTTTCTAACTGCTCGGTTTTCATGTCCGGATAGTACGTATTAAGGACTGTCCGATTGTTTTATAAGTCAGTGGAGTTTTACCCTTTAAGAACATATACTTTTTATTGCCAAAGACTGAAGTTTGTAGGCTGTCGTTTGATCTGTATTAGCAGCTGCTAGAACGGGGAAACCCGGTTCCAACAATCTGATACGTCAGTCTATTTTTATTTTATTTAATAACCTTCTAAAAATAATAATACCGGTAATAATTTTATTCATGGTATTTGTTTGTTTCTAATCTAATATTGTAACAAACTCTAGTCACGCGCTCAACCACTGTTCTGTGATAATTATTATGATTCGTTTAATTTGACATACACACTCGTGTGATTATCGCACATCTGTCTTTAGCAGAATTGTCACCCTCGGCAGATGCCAAAAATTTAATTGAATGTTACCCTTTTTAGACGACTATTCTGAAAAAATGGTTAATATGCCTATAAGTTTCTCTATTCCACCATAGCTTCTTAGCGCCTTAATCTATTAAAAGTTTTGTGTAACTGAGATTACGATTGTATCTTACACGTAACCGCTGTTATTTGGATCTAAATAATAAATACTTTAGCTCTAAATATTGGGAACGTCAAAAATATTTTTCCATAAAAGAGAATAAATTAAGGTAAACACGTCGTTTTATTCATTAATCGCGTTAATGTCAGAAAATTATGTTTAAATATGCATGAAATTACTACATAGGATTATAATTGGCGTTAGCAAGGTACTGAAAATAGGTAAGTGTTAGAATTCTAATTGCTTTAGGTGTATATTCCTTCTTTTTCTCTCATTGCTGGCATTCACTGGCTTATTCGTCTAGTGGTTTGTGACCCTGACTGCTAAGCCCAAGGTTGTATGTTCGATCCCCACCTAAGATTAAACTTTGTGTGATGAGCACGATGGTTTATTCTTCTTCTGGATGTAATTTATCTATAATATTTAGAGATATAAAAGTAGGTATGTTTATCTGTTGTCTGGTTGCCATAGGCTCTGCCTAGTTTAAGATCAGATGATGTTGTGTTAGTTGTCCCAAGATAAGTTAGAAGACCCTGGGGGTCGTGTCCTGGAACGGTTTTTAGCGTCGTGAATAAGTTGTTTTTATGCCAGTCGGTCTGAAGCTTGTAGTTTATATTCACTTTGTTTATTTTTGTTTTTTTTATCTTCATGCTCTTTATACCAATTACCTACTTGGGGTTGGGGCAATTTGTCGTCAGTACACGTACGTACGCACTCTCTTTTTTTTCTCGTCATGATCATTTTCTTAGATTGTCCTCTACGTTCAGAGTCTTCTATGTTATTACCCTCTTTTCAATATGTCTATCTTTACATGCAATTCATAAAGTTTCATTGTTGAACGAAGAATCTATTTGCATGGACCCCATTCAAATTTAGCTATTATGAAGATGGGCAGAAACAGAAAGATGGATATACTAAAATTTAAAAGCTGTTTTAATGGTTTAGCCGTGTGGTGCCGGCTTAAGAATAGTACCACCCCATCTCTTCCCGTGGGTGTCGTCAAGGCGACTAAGGGATTTCACACCGGAGGACGGGCAGCAGCGTCCTCTGCGTACTTAAAGCCTTACTGCGATCACCAACCCGCTCGCCAAGCGTGGTGATTATGGCAATTACCCCCAGGATCTACATACTAGTAGATTCTACTGGGGAGACCCATGCCCAGCAGTGTGCCATCATATGGGTTGATATGTAATGGTTTAGATAAACTTAATACCTACATTAAGTAGTAAGTGCTTTTAAATTTAAGTACATATTTTAATGACATAGCAGCTTAGCTTATTCATATATCGGACTATTTTGTCTTCACAGAGAAACCACAAAGGTTTTTTAAAGAAATTTGTTAAGAAACATACATACATAGCAAGTTTAATAAAAGCTTATAAAAAGTAGATTAAAAAGTAGATAGGTGGGGAAAAAATATCACTTTATATGTATTACAAAAATGTAAAACAAACAGATTATAGTTTTTCATAAGTCACAACACTACACGGGCTTATTTAGGATTATGATTGGTAATCGTTAAAATATTTTCGTCTAAAATACTTTTTATTTTAGGCACAAAATAAATATCGTAATGAAAAATCGTGTTTTTGTAATTGAGTTTGATAGACGGATTAAGAATCTGAGTGTAAAATTAAACGATTAACACTTTAATAAAGTATTTCACTATTTTTTTTAACAGGTGGTAGTATTTACGTAACAATATTTTAAAACAATGTTTTAGTACAAGATAGTGCAAGTAACGTTCAAACCCTTGGTTTAAATGCAATAACATAAACGATAGATTTGTTTTCGAAAGCGATAATAATGTACGCAATGATGAAGTCACTGATATCAACAATACTGAAGATAATGCTGTTCACAAGCTTGATCGGAACTGTACTGAGTGAGTGCCACTTGTGTCCCATGGCGTACAAGCCTGTATGTGGATCTGATGGCCGTACATATTCAAACTCTATTTGTATGAAGTGCCACAACCCTGGTTTAGTAATCGAGTATACTGGACCATGTGAAAGTCCACCATACGTATCTAGTGAACAAAGCCTAGAGAATGGTAAAAAGAGTGTTGAAGTTAAGGGTAATTCCGAAAATAGTTTAGAAGAGTTTTCAGCTTCGGATTTGCCAAAGGATCAATTACTCCCTTCAGTGTATGATCTCGAAGTAGATTCGGACTCTACTGAATCTTCTGAAGAATATTACGATTCCTCTAATGAAGAGAATATACCACATAAGAATACCAACAATTATCCGGAATTTCGTTAAATTCGATACCTTATAGTTCAGTGTTTTATTTTGTACCCCGATGAATACTGAAGCATATATTGTTCTTATATTTGCATACTAAAAATTCATTTATTTGATTAAAATAAGGGTTTACAAGAGTTCTTAAATATAACAATGTTGTCAGTGAATATAGCAATCTTTCAGTGGTTGTCTTTCTGGTAACATAATGCAGATGAATCTGCATAGAAAAGTCAGCATAGCTCTCCTTAGTGACCCTTACTCTTATAAATTTTCAAAGCCACCTTTGATTTAGGGCCTTAATTCAGGGTAGTGTAAAAGCTGCCCTGAATTAGGGCTGTAGGTACTCATGATCAAAACGTGGAAAACACACCTGTTCGGGGCGAGCTCATAAGTGGCACTAAGCACGCGTCCTTTCCTTGATTAAAAAAAGTCAGTGCGCAGCAGTCGCACATAATCCCACCGTGCTTCAACTTTGCATATTTAGTACTTACATCTGCTTAACACGAAAATACTCTTTTTTTTTCTCAACGGGTGACCTTATGGGTCACTAACGACAAGTAGACAATATTAGTTGATTTTGTCTATAGGACTATCTTCAGTTGGCTATTTTAAGCTATTGCAAAGCTTTTATCGCGGGCTTTGAGTGCGGCGACCGAATCAAGAAATTACGTAACGAAAATAAAACCTAACACCCCCTCACTCTGCCTACCATGTAACTCGGCCGAGCGTTCGCTTAACGTATATGTATATGGTACGACTGTACAAAGCTCGCACGGATCGAGACAAGCTGCTCCGAAATGTAATGAAAATAAATACATAATATTTATATTATTTAAACTATGCAATTAAATAAAAAAAATATTTTAATTTTTTTTTCAATTCTTTATAATAATAATAATAACCATTTATTTCAGGCTACTAAGGCCCATATCATACAAATACATAGGTACATAAAAAAAACTTTATAAACTAATACATAATTAAAATTAAACACAACACTGGGATTGAGACAACGGCGTCGTGTTTCGCTGCGTGGTGTCACGAAACCTTCCACGAAAACGTCGGTACGCGACACCCTTCAGCTAGAAGTCCTCCTTCATAAAGATGGACAGATGTTCACTGGGAATTCACACCATGAATGATTTGAAGTTGACGTCATGGCGCGACTCCAACTTCTCCACCCTCAAGATCCACTTCGTTTTGATCCGGAGGTATTCAACAAGTTCCTCTGCCTTTGTGGTGTGATGCAGACCAGACACATATAGCTGCGTCGTTGCTATTGCCGGACGCAGCAGCATGTTAGGTTCCGTCAGGCCGGTACCACATTGGTTTCGTCTGGAGGGCCTCTTCTGCTTCCTTTCAACCTTTGTAAAGCCCTCTACATGCATTTGCCCTTTGGCAGGGGCTGTGGGTACGCTTTCGCTGGTCTTCGTCTTCATCCCCCGTTTCTGTTATACAACGGGGCGGCTGACCTTGGCAGCGCTGCAGGTAGCAATCGCAGGCACAGGCGCAGGTTTGCGGTGCGTGCGGGCGGGGTCACTATGCGCACTTGCAGCGCATTCCGCTCGGTCAGCATTCGACGCCGGCGGCGATGTCGTCACATCTGACGCGTAACTTAAATCTAGGCATGCACCGCGGCGCGTATTTACATGCGACGGTGATCCAGATCCCGTAATAACGTTGCGCAACTCGATGACTTGTTGGCGCAAATCTTCTACGTTGGCTTCGGAAGCATCATACCTGCAGAAAGACTATGTCTTTCAGCAGGCTGGTGACGTCGACGTGATCGAAGGTAACGGGAGGAACTTCGCCACAAACGTAGGCACGTCGTCCGGATCGGTCTCCTTCAGCAGCGTGATGACTTCCGCTAGACTTTTCTTAGTCCCATCGCGACGATGAGACACCATCTGGGTGGTCTTATTCAGAACGCCGTAAAGTAGCCGCTTGGCTGCAGCTATGTCGTCCTCACTGAAGTTCGTGACGCAGATCTGGACAGCGGACACTTCGTCCATCACGTCTAGTTTCTGCTGCAGAAACGCCAGCAGCTCGTTTACCACGAGCTCGTTGCTCATGGTTGCAAACTAGCGACGGCTCGCGTCGCGCACAGCGTGTAATGGTTAGTCACACATAAAGGCACGTCCGCATTTTGTATCTCAATTTTATTTCGTCTTATCAATTTATATATCTCGTTTTTTGAGCTCCATACTTAATGAATCTTCCTTATTCCAAAATCAAAATAAATTATATCTACTACCTGTAAATGGAAAAATACAAATGCACGGGATACCTTAAATAAGGCAACGTTGATAAATAATAGTGGTGATTCAAAACGAATGTTGTAAATTGTTCCAACCACGGTTGCTTTAGATAAATCAAGTTCCTTGTAATCTCAGTCTTAGGGCTATAAGATTAGCGACCTACTTCTTTCAATTCCTTTGTTTTCTATTTCAAGATAGAGGATTACTCAATGTATGTACGTTAAGTAAACCTCATTATATATGAAACAAGTATAATTACATTCTTGTAAGTTGTTATTTATAGAGTAGCGGGCATAATTTATTATAATAATTTATGATGGAAAAAATATAAATTATATTGAATTTTATAACCAGACTGCCCCAAAAAAATGTTTAGAGTTCATGTTTTTGTAATGTAATTTGGTATGATTTACATTAACCAAAACTAGGTGCGCAATAAAAGTACTAAGAATTCTAAACTGGAAAACAATCTGGCGCATTGTTACAATAATGTGGACAGTGCCATCTCGTGTCATGGACCGGACTTTTTAGGGTAAACTACTTAATTATTGACTTTATAAAACATTATTAGGCAATCATAAAAAAAAAAAATAGAGTGACCATCGCAAACGTAAAAAGTTTTAGTATTAGCGCTCGGACAACTGCTTCAGCTGTCTGATCTGATGTTTTCATGGAGCCTGAGTTTATTTTGTCTTTTTGTTTCACTACAATTAAAAGCTTTTTTATTCTCTCTCCACTTTTCTCTGCCTATTGTAAAGGCCTATCTTTTTGAAAGAAGTCCAACTTGCAACCAAAAATCTAAACTAGATCTTAATAACTAGCCGATCTCATGGCCAGACTTGAGGATGTATGTGGAATCTATTCTTTTGCCCGTTGATCCGGAAGCAAGGGATCAGCTGTATTTTGTTTAACATCCCAACCTTAAGCCACGAGGTAGCGTTCCCTTCCTTTGCCTTTTACTAGCGATATATTTAGAAAGCAGTAATATTTATCGTAAGGGAAATAAATATCTTCGACTACAGTTGTGGAAATGAATCTAGTTGGAGGTTCTAATATTTCTTTGTTTGTTATCCATCTGTTAGGCATTTTATATTCTTATATTACCTTTTTTGAAAGGCTATTCTCGCATCAGGGTACAAGCTCTGTGATGAAGAAGACTTCTGAAATATACTTTTATTGTAAACTAGCTTTCCGCTTTTATTGTAAACTAGCTCCACCCGCATGGATGTCGGTTATCGCGATAAAAACTATCCTATGTCGTTCCCCAGCACTCAAACTATCTTAATACCAAATGTCATCGAAATCTATTTAGCTGTCTGAGCGTGAAAAAGTAACAGACAGACAGACAGAGTTACTTTCACATTTATAATATTAGTATGGATTTGTAAAGTCCCCTGCGACATAGAGCTCATTGTGGAGCATTAGGAGACCATTATTACTATATATTTAGTAAAAAACACTTCAATTTTATTTATTTGTATAGATGCATAGTTACAATCACCATTTCCACACTTCTTATACATTAAATACATGCTTACATAAGTAATAGTACGTCTTCCTAACATCCATTTCCTTCCCCATCTTCCCCGATCCATTAATAAAAATAACATCTCAATTTCCTTACCTATTCAACCATACATTACACAATAACGCAAACATCGAACGGCTCGGTTGGCATCACTTATTGGCGTTACCCGGCATAATCCGGTAAAATATGCAAGGGGCCCCGGCGGGCGTTGTTAGTATGCGATTTGCATAATGGCCAATCAGTCTACAGGCGACGATTTGCACCCGTGTCGATGGTATTCCCCCAAAGTTTCTTCCATGAAGTTAGCGACTAGACCGACGCCATATTGTGACTTAGGCATATGTCACAATATATATTACTAGCTCTGCCCCGCGGTGTTACAAGCGGTTTATTAGCCTATGTGTTAATCCAGGATGTCAGCTAACTCCATACCAAAGTTTATTAAAATCACTCCAGCCGTTAACACGTGAAAAAGTAACAAACATACACACTCACAAACTTTCGCTTTTATAATATTAGCGTGATAAATAAATATATTTTTTGTACGTGAAACATAACTATGTGAATTGCCGTAACTATTGGTGCGGAATAAAACTATGGATGGTCTCCTGGTTGTAATAGTCAATAGTTATTACATCAGTAGGTATATGGATTAACGTTCAAATGCCAGTAGCCAGGAGTTGGTATTTTATACTTATAATGTTGCTAATTGGATTAAAATTGACGTTTATTTTATTAATAATATTAGGTATAGCAGCACTAATATACAACGTTAGCCTTGGTATAGTGCAAACCTGAAAGTATTATGCTCGGAATCAGCAATACAATCCAATAGGGTAGTTTTAAGACCTCGTTATATGTTTCAATAAATTAATTAATCAATCATTAATTAATTCATTAATCAATCTAACAGTCCAAATCCTGTTTAAAGTGTTATGTGAAATGTAATCATCACTTATTTTTCAATAATAACCATGGATTGCACGAAGAACACAAAACAACTTGAATGGCAACTCTGCAAATTATCAATATTTTCATTTCCTTTTTTTTGTATGATTTCTTAAAGTAAAAATCTTATTGGGATGTCTGTACTATAACAAAAATAGCCTTGTATACTGAGGTAATAACGCTCAACTTAAAGCAAACTTAACGTAGGGTACAGTAGCAGTAGCATATAGTAACCCACAAGGCATCCAAAACGAATGCCCCGTAGCATATTTTAAAGGCATGCACAATGACAATATCCGATGTATAAACGCTACCACCATATAGTAATTTTCATTTTATTGAGGTAAATAATTGGTATAAAAACTTTCAAAAATGTAAAAGCGAGTTTAACATTAAGTTATCTGGTAATATCTAACTTTATACAAATTAAATCGACATTCAACACATTGGAATTCCAAAGCTGACTCACTAATTTATTAAACTTTATTCACAGAATGTCAACTTCACAACTTAACATATTATGAATTACAGACAGTAAACTTATTTCAATTTGCTCACTCCACGGCTTTTAACTAGATGTACGGTGTTGCCAAAGTATTTTACCGGTAAAGATCCCCCTATCGATAAATTCAGCCACTTTTACCTAACTTTGTTATAAAGGTGGTAGAAATTCGTCGCAACTTGTAAAACACCATTTCTCATTGTTACTTTACAACGCGTTGTGTTGGGGCACTTACTTTTTTGTTTCGTACAATTTTATTGTGGTGATTACTCGGGTTTTTTGTGAATTTATTGTTTGGAATTTTTCTAATCTCCTTCGTTTATATTTATAGCTGATAGAACCCAAATGAAGATTTTATTTATCGAAATGTAAGACCTTTGTTTCACTGCAATATCGTATATGCGGTTTTTCACGAGATTGATGAAATCGCGAATTTAAAATCGAAAGTTAGTGTACATCGGTACGATTTCAAGTGTAACATGTGTGTGCAAAATACTGCTACGCCAGAGGTCGTGGGTTCGATCCCCACCCAGGATAAAACTTTGTGTGATGAACACGATGGTTTATTCTGTGTCTGGGTGTTATTTATCTATAAATATATTTAGAAAGTATATAAATATGTTTATCAGTTGTCTGGTTTCCATAGTACAAGCTCTGCTTAGTTTGGGATCAGATGATCAGTGTGCGTTCTCCCAAGATATTTTTATTATTATATATAATATAATCAGGTTTGTCATCTAAGCGTTTGTCATTTGACCTAAACCACAAAAAAATATTTTGAAATATAGTAGAGCTAAAAGAAGCAAAAATAAGCAAAACTGTATTACTAACTGGTGAACTTTCTAGCACAAAAGTCAACATAGACGAAACACACTTGAAGGGCAAAATATAACTTTTAAATTAAAAAAAAATAACTTTATAGTATTGCAAAAACCAGGATACTTACCCCACGCGAGCGAAGCCACGAGCAAAAGCTAGTATGATATATCCGTAAACAAACTGCAAGATCTCAGGTACGTAATTTGTGGGCAATAAAAGCTAACTTAGTAGTGAGGTTGATGGCACTATGAATAAATGATAGGATTTAACTGTTGTAAACTTAGATTAAGCTCGTTGTGTACCTATGTCTTCATTTAACAAATGCATTAATTAATTATCTCTTCACAGTAAAACAAAGTCGCTTTCTATGTACAGCTCGTATCCTATGTACGCGGTCTTTTTGACTATGCAACGAATTTTGATGCAGTTTTCGCTATCATTCACATTTATATGCTGTTACCGCTGTCGCTCACATTTTTATTTCCAAATAACCAATGTAATCGATCGGTTATTAATGTTATGATGCTTAGTGTCGTGGTCATCTAAGAAAAAATCACGAGTTGAAATTTTGTTACTCACTCTGCCAAGATGATCCGCGAGCTTCACCTATAAGGTGAAGCTCACGGATCAATATCATCAAAACAGGCTCTGTTTATAAGTTAGTATATTTTTTTAAAAGATGCACTTCCTCTTGACTACAATAATAAAAAATATTATGAAATTGGATGAACGCATCGCTGGTGACGAACATGATTGTTTTAGTTACAGCATTCAAATACACATAATCATAGTTTTACGACATAGATATAAATGTTAAAACGAGTCCTTGAACACTGGTAATCTGCTGGTCTTTTTCCTATACAATACTTAATTTTCTTGTATTAGAGAGGCAGTCGCAAGTGTAAACAATTTTTCCTAGTAATTCCGGGTAAAGGATACGATAGTTTTATCGTATTAAATAATAACTGTGTTACAGATTATGTGGGTTGTGGTTTTATTAGCAGTGTGTGCCCCATTTGTGAGCATGTATCGACTGACAACACAAACGTCTAATGGTGTCAGAGGAACTACACATCCTCATTTCATCAGCCTTCTAGTTAGAGACAAAGGAAATCTAACAAGGTGCTGCAAAGAAACTGCATTGAAACCAGAATGGATTCACAATATATCACCGCACACGGCACAGATTTCGAAACGGCTGAACAAGATTTTTAAAGTTATTGAAAGTTCTGTACTTGAAAGACTGCCAGGGTGTAACAATAAAGAAGAAACCAGTATAGATTTAGTCAAAGCGCAGAATGAACCAATCAAAATAGCTGGTAAATTGGCGGTAGTTGATCACAAAACTTTATTGGGTCTTGGTGTCAGGTATGCAAGTTTTGCGCAACCTATGCATCAGGAAATAATCATTGGAGCTGAGCCACTGAGCTCAGATGAAGTTGTAGCTACTTTGTGTTCTCATAATTCAAAAAACGTATTCATGTATCCAAAATGCATTCACCATTCAAATACTATGCTTCAAGATTCTGGAAGATTGTACGATGATAAAGGCATAGGGAGTGAGGCTTCACTTTCATTCAAGAACACCAGTGTATAAGAAGGTGCAGCCAGTGAAATGGCTTCATAGAGTAATTGCGTCCCAAAACAATTTTAAAGAAAAATAAATATATATTTTTTACGTCACAAGTTTTTTTGTGATAATATCAAAAGTTTTAACAACAAACAAACCGACTGCTTAAAATAATGAGGGAAATATTTTGGCGGCAAAAATCCTCTATTTTTTTTTCTGCTCTCACAACCGAGACGAATCGAACGATACCTCTCTAGCTAAAATCCATCAAGACTCTAGAATGTGCCAAAGAGATATAAACATTTTTTTACGCAATCGGATAAAATTAAATTAATTTTGTAAGCGTTAGAAGTTGTCTACATATTTGTAGCTATTTTTTAAATATTTTCCCCTTGGCGATAAATCCGCCCCAAGAGGGAGTTTATTGTGATAATACAATATGCTCTGCTATTTGATACAGAGTGATTGCTTGTTACAGTCTTAATAATTTACCTAATTTTTATTTTAATACGAGTTGTTAGATTTGGAAGTGTATTTGTGTGCGTGTGTGTGTTTTAGGTGTTGTTAAATTGTTTTGAGTGTGATAACAAAATATCTTTTCTTATTTATTTTATAAGAAATTGTGATTATTGATTTACTGTTATCTCATTTTATTACTTATATACAAATATACAGATTATTAAACTACTCGTACTTTGAAAATAAATTAAAAGAAAGCTAAAACTAACAAATTATTTACAGCACTCAGCTGCCTTGAATCTAATTATGTGTGGTAGTTTATTTGCTTAATTTGAATCTTAGCGTTAGTCTGCCGATAAATTGTGTCAGTAAAATTCGAATTCTCATACATTATGAAATACGATCAATACGAATGCAATAATATTCATCATCATCATCATCAGCCTATCGCAGTCCACTGCTGGACATAGGCCTCTTCAATTGCACGCCACTTTGTTCTATCTTCGGCTTCTCGTATCCAGCTCCTGCCAGCCGTGTATGTACTACCGGAACCGACAGCGGTGCACGGCGCCGTTCTCGAAGTTGTTCAAAAATATGTGTACCTCGGGCAGTCATTGCAGTTAGGTAGAAACAACTTCGAGGACGAGGTAAACAGGAGAATTCGGTTGGGTTGGGCAGCGTTTGGTAAGCTACGTCAAGTCTTCTCATCGTCGATCCCACAATGTCTAAAGACTAAAGTCTTTAATCAGTGCGCCCTACCCGTCATGACATACGGAGCCGAAACGTGGACATTGACGGTACGGCTGGTCCACAAGTTCAAAGTCGCTCAGCGGGCTATGGAACGGGCTATGCTCGGAGTTTCTCTTAGGGACAAAATCACAAATGAGGTGATCCGACAGAGAACCAAAGTTATCGACATAGCCCACCGGATTAGCAAGTTGAAGTGGCAGTGGGCTGGCCATATTAGCTGAAGAACCGACAACCGTTGGGGTATTAATATTTATTTGTATAAAATATGATACTAGTACAGTCATTTGGTCGAAAAAATAGAGGTTACCTGGAAAGTTTTCCGGGAGTTTTGAAAATTGGTAATTTTATAGATTTTGAAGTGCTCTTTTCGAATTTTAACTTTGCCACCTCGTATCTTTGTGTTCGTATCTTTGCCGCTCGCGCCGCCATATTGCAAAAATGGCGCCTAAAAGCAGTTTTTTGATAATAACTCCTTTCCGACGCATTTGCAAGAAAAACATATCTATACAAAATAATAGTAGAGAAAATTTCTTACAGTTTATGTCAAAACCTTTTTGTCCTAAAACCAATAGTTTCGGCGTACGAGCGCCGTAAAGTGTAGTTCAACACACGTTTCGGCAGAAATACTCATTTCCACACCACCATGAGGTAGAGAAAGCGGCGCGTTTTTTTATCGTGGTATCCCCAGTAGGCCAAATCCACATCTGACTCACTATTTCAAAATTTAGTTCAATCTCCGTCGCTTCATTCTTGTTGACGGACCAGGTGTTGTGTTCTCATCGTCTTCACCACTGATTGGAATATCAAAGACGGAAGTTTCTTTTGCATCATCGGCGATGGAGTCATCAGTTTCATCGCGGTCCTCTTCGTTCTCGATTTCGTCGTTTATTTGCTTGAGAATAGTGTCCGTTTCTTCATCTTCACTGCTATCTTGTGATGGAAATTGCGAATTATCACAAGAATCACCACAGTTCGTGCACACAACGGAGCACTTTAGCCCTGCCTTTTTGCAGCCGGAAACTTTGTGACAACCTTTCTTGCATTTGTCTGTCCGGAGCAGGGGGCTCGACTGTAGTAACAGGAATGAGCCCGTTCTTGTCTTTTTTCCATCCCCATTGTTCTACATTATGTTGGTTCCCATATTTCTGCTGAATCTGGTGATAAGTTCGAAACGAAGGTTGTCGTGCTGCGGCTTCTGTTGGTGGTAGCGGCGCAATATTAAATTTTCTCTTATATGCTGATGCTGTGAAGCATGCATATCTATAATTATTTAAAGATGTACTTTTCCGATTTTTCACATCGCTGTAGCTGTATATTCCGTTTTTTTTTCTTTGATATTCCAATCTGTGGTGAAGACGATGAGAACACAACACCTGGTCCGTCAACAAGAATGAAGCGACGGAGATTGAACTAAATTTTGAAATAGTGAGTCAGATGTGGATTAGGCCTACTGGGGATACAACGATAAAAAAAACGCGCCGCTTTCTCTACCTCATGGTGGTGTGGAAATGAGTATTTCTGCCGAAACGTGTGTTGAACTACACTTTACGGCGCTCGTACGCCGAAACTATTGGTTTTAGGAAAAAAAGGTTTTGACATAAACTGTAAGAAATTTTCTCTACTATTATTTTGTATAGGTATGTTTTTCTTGCAAATGCGTCGGAAGGGAGTTATTATCAAAAAACTGCATTTAGGCGCCATTTTTGCAATATGGCGGCACGAGCGGCAAAGATACGAGGTGGCAAAGTTAAAATTCGGAAAGAGCACGTCAAAATCTATAAAATTACCAATTTTCAAAACTCCCGGAAAACTTTCCTAGTAAAAATACCAAATGACTGTACTATACGCTTTATTTTAGAAAAAAAAATATCTATAAACATTCCTAGATTCAGCTGGCTTTAAAATATATATTTTTAATCCTAACATAGCCCTTATAAGGCTAATATTATCTTTTAATGCTGAATAGGAATCTAATACATGACTTCTGGCTAACCAGTGAAGGTCACTAACCATCAGACTAACGGACCAACATAACAAATATGTCAATTTACTAACTTTAGTTAAGTAAAAGTGCAAACATCTGTTTAGTCTGAAGGAAACACAATGTAACAGACACATCGCACTATAAAATAGAATAATTGGCGTGCAAAGGTAATTATGTTTGTTTAATTAACTCTTATAATAATTACTACTGAAGCTTCTGTGAGTACTGGATTTCTTGGTGTGTATTTACTGTTAATGTGGCATTAAGACGATTTTAAAGATTTTCTGCTTTAAGTAAATGAAATTAAATGAAATTTTATTCGCAAGAAAAATGGTTTACAAGCTTGTTATATGTATTAGTAGTTCTAGTACATTTCGACCTTAAGACATGTAAATGACATTTCAATAATTGAGACTATAAAATAGTATATTGACCAAAATTCACAATAAATAGTAAATTGCCGAAAAGCATGCTTACAATTATGATACATAATAATCATTTAGATTCACAAACACTACACACAATACAATAAAATTAAATATATTACCTAATAATCACGAGTCATCTAAATACTCTTTTATAGTGTAATAACATTTCTCTACTAGCCATTTATACTGCTTATTTTAAACATTTTTATGTTATTATATCTTATATTTTAAGGTATGTTATAATATAATGTAACTTTAATGTGGTAATTGCGAGTTTTCATTCTACGCAGTACTAGTTTATCAAGTATAAACGTGTCTTAAAACTAATTATTTACTGTCACACTCAAATGAGAGAATATTATGGAATTTTCTAAGCTACGGATCTTAAATTGCGTAAATATTTTATTTTAAGGCTAAATACCTTTGTTTTATTGCCCGACGTTTCGACCGTATTGCAACGGCCGTGGTCACGGGTAGACTGATTTTACCCGTGACCACGGCCAAAATAAAATATATATGCGATTAAAACCCGTAGCTTACAAAATTCTATAATGTGTACAAACCGCGAAAGTTTACGAACATATATGAGAGAGTATGCCAAATTCATACTTATTAATGACTAGCGGACGCCTCGTGGTTTCACCCGCGCAGTTCCCGTTCCCGTGGGTATACAGGGATAAAAATTAGCCTATGTCACCCGGGGTTAGTGTAGCTTCACAACGATGCAAGAATTTTTAAAATCTGTCCAGTAGTTTTGGAGCCTATTCAATACAAACAAACAATCAAATCTTTTCTCCTTATAATAATAGTATAGAAGTATAGATTTAAGTAAGCAAAATAAAACCTTTACTTTGTGAATGTTGGTTATCGTATAAGTTTATACCTTTTGTTCATGCTTCAAGGTCCATTAGTGAAGCTATTTTCTCTAATTTTATGCAATTATATCAAATTTCTTCAAAAACGTGTCATTGCAAAAGCAAACATGTTGAGACACCCGAAAGAAGAGAAGAGAACAACAAAATAAAAAACAGTGAATTGTGAATCGCATTTCATTGACTTGAAAGGCATGAAATTACTTTTTTTTGTAATTCTTATTTTTAGAACGTAGTTCCATAATAAAGCATTTTATGCAATTTTTTATATATATCTACATAATTATAACTATTTATTTACCTTAAAATTGCTTGACGTTTCGACCAGGTTGCACCGGCCTTGGTCACAAGCGGACTGTCGTGGCGATTTTAAATGTTGTGTTGCAACGCGAAAGTTTAAATGTTAGTACGTACATATGAAATGAAAGAAGGAAAATTTGGTCTCAGACGGGACATGAACCCGCGACCTTTTCATTTTTCCTCCATACATTTAATATGTAGGCTTGAAGTTTTCCTTCTGGTTTCATAATCAGATCGTATTGTTAGATCGATCTGACCACGACGACTGTTTTTCTGTCCGCGTGGTCAGATTTAGTTAGGGCGTAGGACACATGTGGTCAGACCGTGGTCAGAACGATCTAACAGTGCAATCTGACCACGGATACAAAAGGGAAATTGTTACATAGTCGGCTGAAGGAGGTGATCTTATATTTATATTCTACCTACCTACAGAAATTTTTACGTCGACTGACTGACGATAGCTAATGATAATCAAAATTGCAAAAAACGCAAAATTCTGTGAAGATTAAATCAATCGATAAATTAATGAAATAAAAGATTAAACGTTTTATTAGCTACCAATTATGAATTCCAGGATGATTCATGAAGCAAAAAATGTAGTATTGTGGTTGTTTACACTTCTTGAAGACCTCGGCTTGCGGGAGTAGGTAGGTCGGCTTTAGGTATGATTTGAGAAAAAACGTAATACTACGATATTTGCTGATAAGATTAGAAATAAGATTTTTGCTGTATAGCCCTTCAGTGTATCTTTTGACTGCCTCTGTGGCGCGGTGGGAATGTCTCCGACTGCTACGCAAGAGGTCGTGGGTTCGATCCCCACCCAGGATAAAACTTTGTGTGATGAGCACGATGGTTTATTCTATGTCTGGGTGTAATTTATCTATAATATGTATGTATTAAGAAATATATAAGTATGTTTATCAGTTGTCTGGTTGCCATAGTACAAGCTCTGCTTAGTTTGGGATCAGATGACGTTGTGTGAGTTGTCCCAAGATATTATTATTATTATTATTATTATTATTAGGAATGGTCCCCTGACTGTAGGTACATCACACATCTAATTTTATCGTATCGCTATGAAAATTTTCATGTAAATGTAGTTCGGAAGACAACACAATAACTTGGTAACTTAGAGCTGATCTGATGATGCAGTGGCACTCCTGCAGAGATGGTTATATAGGTTATAGTACATAGGTTTTGACGATTAACTTTAACCTAAGTACTTCTAATTATCGTATTGCAATGAAATAACAAAAACAACACTTTTACAAATTATTTTGAGCAGACAAAAAGAAAAAAAAGAAAAATATAGCTTTTAAAAAACTCCCTTACGTATAAAAAAATACTGAAATGATAAATGTAATAAGCGAGGAGCGCTTTGTACACCTAAAAGTCAACCAAAAAGCGCTCCACGCTTAATACATTTTTTTATTTCAGTATTTTTTTATATACAACGTTATTCTTGGTAGAGTGGAAACTGGCTTAGAATCAGTAACACGATTTCATGAGGTAGTTATTGGGACCATGTTTAATTTTTAATTACTTAATTAACCAATCATTTATTAATTATTTAATCATTCTAACAGTTTCAATACTGCTCACAATGTGATAGCTTTAATATTTTAATTTTCTTTTTTTAATATGATTTCTTGAAGTAATAATCTTGTTGGGACGTCTGAGCTCTGCACTATAATATAAAAAAACTTGTATAAGCATGTTTTTTTAGGTTTTGTATAAACCATATTTTTTATGTTCCCAATGTTAATTACCATTGGCCCGTGGCACGCCAGGCACAATTCAGTTCGACTGGTCGGAGGATCTTTCCATTTCTTAACCTCCACAGATTCTTCAAACTAGCTACTGCTAATTTAGGTACTTATATTTTTACAATTAGTAATAAATATATTTTTGCAAATACCGTATCTGCATATGAATCAATTTATTTAAGCGATAAGGTATATGTTTTACTAGCTTTCGCCCGCGGCTCCGCCCGCGTGGATGTCGGTTATCGCGATAAAAACTATTCTATGTCCTTCCCCGGGACTCAAATGATCTCCATTCCAAATTTCATCTAAATCGGTTTAGCTGTTTGAGCGTGAAAGCGTAACAGACAGACAGACAGACAGAGTTACTTTTACATTTATAATATTAGTATGGATAAGACCTCCATTGTGTTCATATCAAGCCACAAGAGATTTTGTTGTTTGACAAGAAACCGTGCATTAGTAATTAATTTAATTGATATCAATAAGGCATAAATAACGCTACACGTTATCAATCACCTAAATAAAAAGGATTTCGCAAATGCTTCTGTGTTTTTTTCTCAGAAAACTATAAAGTGGCACCAATTCGACAGGTAATTCCCTATAGATACTTTTTTTATGCGTATTTTATTAGTATGCAATAGTAATAATAACTCCTGATAAGAATTATTAAGATAATACGATCATGACTAATGGCCAGCACGTTGGCGGATGTAGATTATTAGAGTACCTTAGTAGTAGTATAAAGCCTTAAAATATACCAGTGAAAATTCATAGATATTATCTCTGCGATGTTGAAAAACACATTGCAGTCAGAAGTTCGTAGCAAATCATTAGTTTCCTTAAAGCCTCTCAGACGCTTATTGGTCTATCAACTAATCAAGCAGTAGATATTTTAAATAAATTACTTGACGATTGTTAAAACACTCAAATGTTTTTATTTTATATAAGTTTGTTTACATTTTAAGAATTTAGTTTTAATTAAAAACAAAATTGTTTAAATTCAGTTTTAAGTTATTATTTCCGAGTCATGTAATGGTTCTTCTTAAGGTCTCATGTGTGCCTTTTAATCTTTCGCAAAATGTACTGGAAAAACAAATTTTACTTAGTTTTAAAATCCCCACGGATTTTAAAAAAAGCCCATTTATTTTCGTAACTAGCAATTGTGTCCAAATTCAGGATAGACAGGACAGAAGGCAAGATGACTCTACAAACATTTACTTGACAATCTTACTAAACATGGTAAAATAATTGTATAATTCCAAGGTAAAATATATCTATAATATAAAAAAGGTATTATTCCATTAATGAATAATTCGATGATAGAATCTTGATTCAATAATATTTTATTATCATGATAAATATTTTTGTTGTTGTTTGCTTATCTACTGATGTATTGTTAAATGTAGATACCTATTGAATAATTAAATAATACGTTTGTTCTGTTTAACTTATGTAGGTATAATTAATCGTATTTTTTTTCACGTACCTAATACACACCTACTTATAGTTATGCACTTTTGGTATATACACCCAAAAACCTGTAGTAACTACTATATTCTATAAAATAATTAAGTAAAAATAAAATAAATATTAATAATCTCGATTAAAGATATCAAGAACAATTAATTAAAATATAAGTGGCTAGAATTCAAAGTCAAAGTACTCTATTCACTTTTTTTCAGGTTACAAAATGCAAGGCATATGAACGTCAGACAAAATGTGGAACAGAATGATTCTACATTTAAAGCCAAGTTTACAAGAGTAAAGCCGTGAGAAAAGAAATTGTCAATAAAAAAATCATGGCCATTTTTTTTAAATGCAATTTTTACAAATATATTTGTTTATATACAGTTATGCCAGCAACCAATACAACATGAAACTCACGCAAGCAGTAATCATAGTACGTAAAGTAGGCATAATAAAGTTTTAAATGAATTTGCCTCCTATGGTGTGGATGGTAGCATCAACTTACAAAAAATACAGAAGAGGTCAGCCATTTTCCCCTTCGCCATATTGAAAGGGAAGGAAGACACTGCCACCACAAGCATTGACATTTTAGTGAGCATAACGATCCCTAAATTTACATCTCATATAAACGAAAGTAACCTTAAACAATTTAATGAAGTACGATCGCTAGTTGCAGTTAATAACAATTTCAATTATCTTATTGTGAATTTATATGTAATACAAACCAAATTGTTATATTTAACACAAATACATTATTCTGCATTTGTGTGTCTACCATTACCATGAATTTTACATCATTCAAGTAACCTTTCAAACAAATTTAAAAAAAAACCGATCAAGAGCATGTCGGACCATGCTCAGTGTAGGGTTCCCGAGTCCGTTTCCGGAAAAAAATCCAATTTGAATAATTGCACCAGCGGAAGAGCGTATGTTCATGGCAGTTAAGCACTTTTGTTAAGAAACGCAGTTTTTCGGCAAAAACTCAATGACGGCTTAAATATCATGTCCGAAATAATTTTAGTTTAAAGTATTGTTTGCGCTACCTCGTTATTTTCACACGGTACAAAACATAAGGCCCCCCTTATCTTTTACGTGGGACATAAGGACGGATAGACAACCAGACAGACAGACGGACATGCCAAAATTATAAGGGTTCTTTATTTCCTGGGCATCGCTTGACGACTATTCGTTTTATTATTTTTAATTTATTATAAACTAGTGCAGCTGACCCGCGCAACTTCGTTTGCGACATTTTTCCCCGTTTTAGCGTGATATTATTATAGCCTACGACACTCACAAATAACTTGCCTTTCTATTGGTAAAATCTTTTTGTTTTTAATTTCAGTAGATCCAGATTACGCCCTACAACGTCACAAACCCACAATTCACAAACTTCACCTGTTTTTAATACCCAATATCCCGCTTTAAAATTGCCCATTTTTTTTAAGTATTAAAATGAAAATAGTATTCTTAAGAACGAGAGAGAGAGATATATATATATATATATATATATAAACGATCTCTCTCTCTTCTCTCCACGATGGCATATATATGTATATATATGCCATCGTGGACTTTTCTGTAGACGGTAGAGAAGATACACAATTCCACCATTTATTATTTTATTTTATCTCAAACCGCCTTATTACAAAAGCTAGACTAAACCTGGATTGACGACAATCCTATTTTAAACCATGGATCTACGAAAAACTTTATTATAAAACGAGGTAATCGCTTAATCGATGATCATCTTTGGTCAATAGATTAGTCTTTAGATTACCCTAGTTTAACAATGGTAATTAACATTTAACTAAGGTAAACCTTCAAATGTCAAAAACTTCTAACAATTTGTCCTTTGAAAGAAAGAAAGAAGAAAGAAAATAATTTTTAATTGTCACATTACACAGAACAACAAATAAACAAAATAGATTAAAGTAATTTTATGCAAGATAAAATAGGACCTACGTCAGCTATTGTTGCAGTCCGAAAACTGCAAAGCTGGTATTCTCGTAGGCCCTTTGTTTTTGCTGCTGCTGTCACTTAAGCAGCAATGCAATTTATACAACTAAAATGTATAAAACATAAATATAAAATCTAAAACTAATTTAGAATTACAAAACAAACATTTCTATACATAGTTAAATTTATTCTAAATAATAATAAATAAGCCTTTACACAATGGAACATTTAAATTTAAATAAAGATCTTACATAAACATTTTGTTAACCATGGACTAAAAATGCAACGAAACGCAGTACACATAATTTATAATCTGTGCTCGTCGCGTCCTTCCATCCCATTCCTATTGGCATGAAGTAGATACAGTGTTATTAAAAAAAGAATTTACAAGTATGGAAAGTTAACTTGGAAGACCCACTCAGTATATGTTTGTTTGGCAATAGTATCATTAACTGGTGCTCAATGTAAAACGAAGTGATGCATTCCACTTATAGTATGTCACATTATCACTGTTATATATTATACATAGAATACAAATTTACCGCAGTCCAATTATAATAATAATCTTTATTTCCTCATCACAACAATTACATTTCCTCTCATTTTAACAATGTTATTCTTATTGTTTTGTACATATTAGTCATTTATTGTGGGAGACTGGTGCCTAAGCTAAGCTCGTGGCTTGTGTTTCTGTGTTTCAGGACACCAGGCCCCCCTTATTTATACATGTATGGTTTTCCAAATCGTTACAACAATGTACATAAAAGTGCTTGCTTATGATAATGAATAATAATAATAATGTAGTCTCTCTCTCTCTCTCTCTCTCTCTCTCTCTCTCTCTGTGTGTGTGTGTGTGTGTGTGTGTGTGTAATTATTACACTGGAATGATGACAAGAAGTTGTTCAGTGTCCTCTTAATTATGTTGTTGAAGCCAACTACTAATTGTTTTTTTGCACTTTGTTTTTGTAAGACTGTAAATGTTTAGTGTTTTGTTAACTTTGTTATATGAGAATCCTCCTAGATGACAAAAAAAAGCGTTTTGAGAACATTGCTTTTAGTTTCAATAGATGTCGATCAACTGGATTAAATCTTGCCAAGGAAGAGTGAGGGTTCGTAGGTTAGGAGTGAGTGTTGCTTGATTAATGTGTTAAGTATGAAAAGTTGGCGAACTGTTAGCACCTTTGTATCACTGTATAGTTCATCATCAGCCTATCGCAGTCCACTGCTGGACATTCGTGCGCTGCTGGTCGCACGGAGCGGCTGTGTAGTCTATCCGTGTTTACGTCGCGCTTTCTTCGTTCGTGTTAATTCCAGTTTTTCGGTGCATCACAAGCCTAGTGATGCGACACATCCATATCTGGTCGATAACTGAAGTCGACCAATGGATAAATTTCTGACTAGGTCACCATCTAACACCAGTCTTAACTCTAAGAGATCTGCCGAAGAACAGCCTGAAGAATGGCAGATACCGAAAAGGGCCGCTTCAACAAAAAGCCATAGCAAATACGATAGCAATCGCAAGCTGCCTTTAAACAATCAATTCCAGTCATTGGAAGTTGATGGCGCCGTAGACCAGCCTAATACAAATTATATTGCTGCATCTACCACAGTGAAGAAAGCTGGGCACATCCCACCCATAATCATGGACATGAAAACTAACTGGACTCATGAAGGTGTCATAAGCATGATTGGCGCGTTCTCGAAGCGCTTTCATTTACAGTATCGTAATGGCGGAACAGTTGCCATAGTATGCTATTCTGCAGAAGCTCACCAAGTTATTAAAGAAGGACTACGTCAACAGGGAGCATCATTCTTAACTTACACTCGCAAGGACGAAAAGGTACCAAAAGTAATCATAAGAGGCTTACCTACCTATGCTGCGACCGAGCTTCCAGGAGAACTGGCTAACCTTGGCTTTGAAGGTACGTCTGTAACCATACTAAAGACCTCAGAAGACAGCTCCAACTGCCCACCTTTCCTAGTCCAGTTGGCAGCAGGTGCTGACATCCAGAAGTTTCGCCAGTTGAAATACCTACTAAATTGTGTTATTACCATTCATAAGTTTAAACCCAGGAATTTAGCCGGCACCCAGTGCTTCCGTTGCCAGAGCTTCGGTCATTCCTCTAAGAACTGTAATAGGCCACCTCGGTGCGTGAAATGTACTGACTCGCACCCAACAACAGAGTGTCCCAAAAAAGACCGTTCTAAACCGGCACGCTGTTGCAACTGTAACGAAGAACATCCTGCCAATTATCGTCATTGTTCTGCCCGAACGGCTTATCTCCAGCGCATTGAACAGAAACGGGAACAACAACGCAAGCCGCCGCAACTACAGCTTTCTTCTAAGGCACCCACAGCCATCGACGGGAGGCCCTGGACATCCCTCCTGAAAAACGTAATGCCTATAATTAAAGATCCTCCTTCACAAACGACATCCCCAAGTTCTAAGGATTCGTCTACAATGGAGATTCTGGAAATCTTATCAACTATTGAAAAGATGAAAATTGAGTTTATGAAATGTGGATCGATGCTGGCCAAGGTCACGCTCGTGCTAACTCATCTTGGTAAATATATTTAAATTTTCGATTTTAATAATTTACGCTTGTTGTCTTGGAACTCTGATGGAATACGCTCTAAGATCGATGAACTTCTTGATCTCGCACTGGGCTCTCATTCAATTCACATCATTGCTCTCTGTGAAACAAAGTTGTCTTCCAATACCGTTCTGCCCACCCCTGGTTATATTTGTTATCGGCAGGATAAGCACCACAGTGGACGAGGTCAAGGCGTGGCTATCCTAATCAAAGACAATATTAAGCACTCGGTCATCACTGTTCCCAAAACCGTCAATATCGAGGCCATAGGTATTTCAGTTGATATATCGGGATTAGATCATGTTCTATTGTCGGTTTATCAATCGCCTAACCTACCTCTGGTCACCAGTGACCTTGATGTACTGTTTAGTTTGGGAACACGCGTTTTAATGCTAGGTGATTTCAATTCTAACCATTCGTACTGGCACAGTAGCTACACTAACACCCGTGGCAGAGTCTTATTTAACCACATGCTTCAGCATGACTACGAAATACATTGCCCTAATATACCAACGCAGATAAATTATTGTCCAAATTCTAAACCAACTAATCCTGATCTGATTCTATCATTAAATGTTGACCATATAAACAATGTCAAAGGCATCGTGGCCCTATCCTCGAACCATTATCCTATCTATTTCACAATTACTGGCCAATTAATACCACACGCCAGGCCGCAACACTATCGCTTTGATCGTGCTGACTGGCATGGGTTTCGGACCTCTCTAAATCATAATATTCTCCTTAATTCCCATACATTCACTTCAACCGACGATATCGACAAGGCCGTACAACATCTCCAACAATGCATCTTATCGGCGAGAAACCAATTCATACCGAAATGTTTACCCGTCAACAATGCACCTAAACTACCCAAGCATATTAAAGAAATAATTCGTTATAAAAACTATCTGCGTCGTATTGATCAACGTTTACCTCCAGGCAGTAGCCAGAAAAGGTTAGTTCGCCGAAATATTAATACCCTGCAGTCGTTAGTAGATGCTCATATCAAAACACTTAAAGATAGAACCTGGAATGCAAAACTTGCTAAAGTCGACAATCCAACTGCTGGGATATGGCGTATTGCTAAATCTCTTAAGCCCAATTGTACTAAAATACCTCCTCTTAAACTCCCTGGTGGTTCTTTAACGGCTAACACCACTCAGCAATGCCATGTTCTGGCCAAAGCTTTTGGTGATAACATGAGACTCACGGTTGATTGGCCGAGCTCCTTACTGGAAGCTGAGGTTCAAAATTCCATTAAGAAGCTTTCCGAGTTTACCCATACTGATTGCCATTATATTGTTCATCCATCTGAAATACGCAAGAAAATACACCAGCTGAAACATCGAAAATCACCAGGTGACGATAATATCCACAACTTACTCCTGAAAAACATATCTCTAAAAACTATAGTCTATATCGCGAAAATCTTTAACGGTTGCTTAAGTTTAGGCTACTTTCCTTCGACGTGGAAAACCGCTAAAGTCATTGCAATTAAGAAACCTGGCAAAGACGAATCTTTACCTTCTAGCTACCGGCAAATCAGCCTGTTATCATCGATTGGTAAGTTGTTCGAAGTAATTATATGTTCAAGGTTACAAGGTGCATCTAGCCATCTTCTCATAAATGAGCAATTTGGTTTTAGAGCATCCCATTCAACCACCCAGCAACTGGCTAGGGTAACGGAACATATCTCACATAACCTTAACCTACACCAATCAACGGGCATGATCCTGCTGGACATCGAAAGAGCATTTGATACCGTTTGGCATGACGGTCTGCTCCATAAACTCATGACCATCGGTATTCCCCTGGGCTTAGTTAGATTACTACAATCTTATCTAACAAACCGTACATTCATTGTAAGAATTGAAGGCTCGTCGTCATTCCCGCAATCGATACCAGCAGGCGTACCACAAGGATCGATCTTAGGCCCGCATTTGTTCGTGCTTTATATAAACGACATTCCTATTCAACCACGTACGACGCTTGCATGTTTCGCTGATGATACTGCATCCTATACATCCTCGAACGATGAAGACCTTATTGTGGGTCGCCTCCAGATGTCCTTGGATCTCCTTCATGACTATTTCAGTCGATGGAAGCTGAAGCTCAATGAGGCCAAAACGGAGGCGATTATGTTCTCCCGATCACGGAAGCCCCCCAGACGCAATCTCAAAATTGCCGAACACGTAATACCATGGAGCACTTCTGTACGCTATCTGGGTGTAACCATGGACAGCAAACTCAATTGGTCTAGGCACGTGGCCAGCTTACGGGTCAAAGGTGCTCAAGCCCTTGGTGCTCTCAGTCCGATTCTAAACCGCAGAAGTAATTTAAGTAACTCCACTAAGTTACGAATATATTCAACGCTCATTAGACCGTGCTTATCCTATGCTTGCCCTGTTTGGAGCAACACCTGTCTTACAAATCACCAACTCCTTCAAATAATTCAAAATAAAGCTCTAAAAATAGCCTATAATACACCGTTCAAAACAAATCTTATAAAACTACATACTAAAATTAATTTTCCGTTGCTTTTCAACTTTATCTTAAAATTAACTCAAAAATTTTATACAAAAAATAAATCACACGTTGGTAACTCATTAATAGCACAAATTTGTAGATCGGACTCAAGTAACATTCTTTATATCGATAATTACGGAACGTATAAGCTTCCCCATCACTATGTTTTATTCCCACCACAGACAACAAGCCCGAATATCAATGAGTAAGCGCATGACCAAAGAGGTGACACGAGTGTGTTGGTTGGCTGCCCCGTTCTCGCCCACGTAGTGCAGTGGCGCGGGAGGCGGGGTGGACCTGCCGGCTCAATTGCCCTGGCCATCGCCACGGTTCGCATCGGTCGACACTACTTATAGGTACCCACATGTCATGAAATAAACGAGATATCTCTAAATGTCTCGTATAAAATGTGATTATTTTAATTTAGTTTAATTGTTTCCATGGTGTTAAGAGTAGTATAAATTCATGTTTGTTAAACTTTTATAGGCGCTATCAGCCTGGCAAAGTGTTCTTTCGGTGTGATTAGTGTATTTATTCGTTTGTAAGTATTTTACACTTCTGTACCATTAATATTTTGATAATAAAGCTTTTTGAAATGAATGAAACTGCTGGACATAGGCCTCTCCAATTGCACGCCACTTTGTTCTATCTTCGGCTTCTCGCATCCAGCTCCTGCCAGCCGTTTTGCGTAAATCATCACTCCACCTGGCCTGAGGGCGTCCTACACTACGTTTGCCAAGCCGCGGTCTCAACTCAAGAACTCGTTTACCCCAACGGTTGTCGGTTCTTCGGCTAATATGGCCAGCCCACTGCCACTTTAACTTGCTAATCCGGTGGGCTATGTCGATAACTTTGGTTCTCTGTCGGATCACCTCATTTCTGATTTTGTCCCTAAGAGAAACTCCGAGCATAGCCCGTTCCATAGCCCGCTGAGCGACTTTGAACTTGTGGACCAGCCGTACCGTCAATGTCCACGTTTCGGCTCCGTATGTCATGACGGGTAGGACGCACTGATTAAAGACTTTAGTCTTTAGACATTGTGGGATCGACGATGAGAAGACTTGACGTAGCTTACCAAACGCTGCCCAACCCAACTGAATTCTCCTGTTCACCTCGTCCTCGAAGATGTTTCTACCTAACTGCAATGACTGCCCGAGGTACACATATTTTTGAACAACTTCGAGAACGGCGCCGTGCACCGCTATCGGTTCCGGTAGTACATGTTCATTGAACATGACCTTGGTTTTATCCAAGTTCATCCGTAGGCCGATGCGTACAGAGGAGTCAGCCAGGTCATTCATGGCATAGTTGTCCGTTATTATTATTAGTAGTTAATAAATACATTTGACGGCGCCTTACAGAAATATCAGTTTCTAGAGCAAGGTGAGCTGTCAATGTCACTTTAGCGGAGCGTCGTGTCGATGGCAACGGGGCGGCCATCTTAAAGCTTCATTTTTAACGTTTCAGGTTATAATCGTTTGAAAAAGTGTAACGGTTTTATTTAAAAGTGATTGTGGTTTAAATTAGGAAGCGAATTAAAAAGACGTTGTCGCCGAAGTGAATAGTTGTTTCTCTTATTCGCCCACGTGCCCCTTCTTTCCTTTTATTTTCATAAAATTTGTTTCAAGTGCGCAGCTTCAGTACCAATGTTGTATCTCGTAGATAATACCCAATATCTAGCATTCGTTGCAGGTCCTGCAGCGTTTCCGCCATGATGACAATGTCGTCTGCAAATCGCAAGTGAAAGATGTATTCGCCATTGACGTTGATGCCCCGCCCTTTCCAGTGCAGCGTCTTGAACATATCCTCCATTGCATTTGTGAATAGTTTCAGGGAAATAACGTAAACTTTTCACAAATGCAATGGAGGATATGTTCAAGACGCTGTATAGCTGCGCTGTCGGATATCGGTATGTTTGGAAATATGCCACTTTTAAGATAACTCTCTGCGTTTAAAGATTTTGTTGGTAAAACGTAACCATGTGTATACATAAATACCCTATTACTAGTGAACTATAGTGGAACTAAATAAACATTGATTAATTTTATTATATAAATATATAATTGATCCCCGTTTATATATTATACAAAACATGCCTAATTTTTAGGCACTCTTTTTTAAAATTTAGTTGGTAAAATGTTACCACGGGTATACCTATTACTAGAAACGAAGAACTGGTTTTGGTAAAATAAATATTATGTATTAAGGAGCTCAGCTATTTAATACATTGATACAGGAAATAAGGGATATCGACTCAATAATCCTCTTCAAACATAGTTTAAACAGAGAGACCAGATTGGTTACAAGTTATTGAAATTATTACCATATATCAATTTAACATATAACTATTATCTTCTATCTGATACTAATTAGTTCAAATGTTGATAAACTTTCGCGATTTGTACACATTATCAAAATATATATATTACGGGTCTTAATCGCGTGAATAATATAAGGTAAAATACCTTGTTTATTGCCCGACGTTTCGACCATATACGTTTAACGTCGGGCAATAAACAAGGTATTTTACCTTAAATTATTCACGCGATTAAGACCCGTAATATATATATATTTTAATAAGTTCGTTGAAGATTCTCATGAAAATGAACTCTGTTCTTAAGGAGAGTAAATGTATCTAATAAATAATGATTCTTTGTAGGTATCTAAGAATTTAATTTCATGGCATAGTTGTCCGTTATTATTATTAGTAGTTAATAAATACATTTGACGGCGCCTTACAGAAATATCAGTTTCTAGAGCAAGGTGAGCTGTCAATGTCACTTTAGCGGAGCGTCGTGTCGATGGCAACGGGGCGGCCATCTTAAAGCTTCATTTTTAACGTTTCAGATTATAATCGTTTGAAAAAGTGTAACGGTTTTATTTAAAAGTGATTGTGGTTTAAATTAGGAAGCGAATTAAAAAGACGTTGTCGCCGAAGTGAATAGTTGTTTCTCTTATTCGCCCACGTGCCCCTTCTTTCCTTTTATTTTCATAAAATTTGTTTCAAGTGCGCAGCTTCAGTACCAATGTTGTATCTTGTAGATAATATCCAATATCCCGCTTTATAATTGCCCATTTTTTTTAAGTATTAAAATGGATATAGTATCTATATATATATATATATATATATAATTATATATATCTATCTCTCTCTCTCTTCTCTCTACGATGGCATATATATGTGCAACAAAGAAAATAGTTAGTAGGTATATTGAAAACTTAAATAACTTATTGAGTAAACATCCTTAAAACTTTTGTAAGGATTTTCATCCAATCAAGCTAAGAACCGTTCCAATGAATAAATGTAATAAGATAACTAGCATCCAAGTTCATTTATCTGTTTTGGCGTTATATAATAGCACTGACAGATACACAGATAAAACTTATAACATCCCTCTTATTTTCCAGGTTAATTAAATATCTCATCTCATTAAAGAAACTTTTTTAATATTTGTAAATTGCAGGTCGAGAATTATATTTTGAAAATTACGTAACGCAAAATACTTTATTGTCAATAAAAAATTGGTAAAGAACGAAACGTTATTTTTGAATGATATAAAAATGAATAAACTAATTTGTTTATAATTTGTGGCTGATTGCTAGATTCTTTGGTATCAGCTTATTCACGGTTTATTTATGTTTTGTAATAAGACCACTACCTACATCCTGGACTTGAAAGTCATGGTTTAAACCTCTATGTAGTCTACTCTTTGTAATAAGGGGAAAAGGTTTAGGTAGCGTTTTCGTTGAAAGCTCCCAGACGGTTTGTTTTTTTTCCGACACCTCCAACAAATATCGTTATATTTTAGCCAATGTATACAATAATTCACCACTCTATCCATTGGTGAAAACGACATTAAAAACCAGTGCGGTAGTTTTTAAGTTTATCGCGAATAGACAGACAGATTTGGCGGAGGACTTTGAATTATAATATGTAGTGAATTTTTGTAATATGAAAGGGATCGATACAAACCCGTACAAAATAATAAAGTAGAAAATAGATCACAGATAGTCGATGAAAAAATATTATCTCTAACTAATTGTCAATGGTATCTTATCGTCTGTATATAAATGTTTAAAATGACGTTTAATGATTAGTAATTTAAGGCGTCCTTAAGTACAAACACCCATACTGTTTAGTGTTGCATGTCAAAATGATGCGAAAGCTTTTTATATTTTTAATGATGGCATCCCAAACTTTTGCCTGTCAAAGAATTACGTTCGAAGAAGGTAACTTTGATGATTTATTTTCCCAAGAATTGGGCGTTTGTAACAATATGATGGGTTCGTGGAGAATGGGAAGATACGGTGACACGGGAGTGATCGGCCACCATGAACAAAGCACAACGTTTATTTTCCCACAAACAACATTCAGCTGTGTGTCATCTTATATATTTGCAATGAACACGCTAGGTGTTGTTGAATTGAATGTTTATATGAAGGCACAAACAGCTTCTGATCAAGTACAAGTGCTCGTGATGCAGTACATTCCAGGAGGGATTGATGTGGTCCTGGGGCAAATAACATACTTTCCACAGTCTGCAGGATATGTTGAAGGTTGGCGTACCCTAAGAATCACGCTAGTATCTAACACACATGCGCTTAATGGCTACGTAAGTATTCTCTACACGTATTTATGTTTAATTGTATACAAGGCTATTTTTGGTATAGTGCATAGCTCAGACACCCTACAAGATTTTTACTTCACGAAATCATATAAACAAAGAATCTATTGTAATTGAATGCATTGAAATTGTTCATTCAAGTTGTCTTGTGTTCTTCGCGCAATCAAGCTCAATGCGTACGTAATCCATGGTTATTATTGAAAAATAAGATCACATTTCACATCACATTAGGACTGTACGAATGAATAATGAATTAAGTAATGATTGATTGATTCATTAATTAATGGAAAAATATAACATGGTCCAAAAGCTACACCAATGGATTGCGTAACTGATTCTAACTTTCAGGTTTGCACTATACCAAGAATAAGGTTGTATAAAATATTATGTTATGATACCACGCGTAACAGAAAGATGTGGTCGAATTTCCAAAGAGAGGTAGGAGTAATCATAAGTGTTCCCTCTGATGTAATGTCAAATCTGATTGCATTATTAAAAGAACAGTGTATAGTGTAGTATTACGTATATATAACGATCCTTTAATTTTACCACATTTTATGTTACACCCTTAAATAAATACTCGTAGGTAATGCACAGAAAAATGTTATGAAACCCTGCTAAATTTGAAGAGTTTATTTGAACGTGATAATATCGGGAACTACTGGTCCGAATTGAAAAATGATTTTACTGTTTTATAGCCCATTTATCGAAACATCACGCTACGATCAATAGGAGACGAGCGGCAATAAAAAATGTTGCCATAACGGGAAAATTGACGCATACGAAGTTGCGTGGGTCAGCTTGTCGTATGTAAATTACTAATATAATAGTAAAATAATATACAGGTTCATAAAACTACTATTATTAGGAAAACAAAACGTCTTCAATTATAAACTGAAAAAAGCATTTTCGAACACACGGCATCTTCCTATCTTGGCGTATTGGATTAAAAGGCATCTTGGCGTATCAAATCATGGACTTAAACGTCACGCGAAGCACACCAACCAATGAAGGTACAGCGCGCCGCAAATTCAATCTGACAGCGTTCGTTTCAGCTTTTTTTAGTTTCCCGACCGCGTTTTGGTCTTTATTATTAATTATTTAATTATTTTTATTACTTTAAATACACGATATTAAATAATAATGACGTAGACACAATTTTAAAACAATAAAGTACCTTGACAAAAAAAATACTATTATTTGCGCCAAATGGATAGGTATTCCCTATTGCATTAACAAAGGGATATCCTAGTTTTTGTAAAGACGAATATGTATTTTTGTTCTAGGTCACCATCATGGGTATGGCATCTGATGCTTCAACAGTTCTAGTGGACTCGATCCGGTACATACCGCCTGGCACACCTGAAAGTGAATGTGAACTGTATGAATTTGCAAATACGACAACTGAGACCACCACAACAACGGAGATACCAGCAATAGTTTAATGAGACAACTGCGCAAAAATTAGAACCATAATTTATTAATTTAAAAAACTGCTTGATATTTATTGATAACTGAAATTTTTAGCACCACAAATCCGCCATTTTATTTTATTTTTATTTTGATGTACCCAGTGTCACTCTCACAACTAAGACGAATCTAACGTGTCATTAGATTCGTCATCTCAAGCCAAAATCCATTAAGCCGTTTAGGCTCTGGGGAGTTTCAAAGCAATATACATCCATACATACACACCAAAACATTACCCTCCTTCTTGCGGTGTAAGGTAAAAAATCACGAACTCACACTTTGAAAGTTCTATTTTATACAATAAATATGTTGTCAAAATGGTTCAGATTGTGTATTTTTTTCAAACTGATCCAACTTTCACGGATGCCCGGAACGTTCGAAGATTTTTATGTCTGTCCATCCGTCTGTCATTCTTTATTTTGTATATCTTGAACCGTGATCCGTGAGCGTTATTGAGGTACTCTCGGTGGTGGTTAAACCTTCTTATTTTTCCGCTATAATAATCTATACATATAATAAAACTGAAAATTTCACGTGTCTGTACATGGCCGAACTTAGTGAAAAAAAATATTAGGAAATGTTCGAAAAGAGTATTCAAACACTTCCCTGGATTTTTAGAAATGTCTGTCTGTCTGTCTGTCTGTCTGTCTGTCTGTCTGTTTGTTTGAACACGCATCACGCAAAAACTACCGTACAGATTCGGTTGAAATTTTGCACGTGCAATCTAATAGATGCAGATTAACATTTAGGCTATAAATTATCACGCTTTTTCCCATAGGAGCTAAGCAGTAAGGGATAATGTCTGTAGCTATTTTTCGTTATAAAACAGTAACTACTAGACGGATCTTTATGAAAATTTGCAGTTTTATAGTAAATACTATAGGACATTATTTACACTATGAATCATTACGCTAACGTCTATGGGGAACGAGTAGCAACGTATTTTTTGTCGCACCATAATGGTTTATCACAAAATTTTCCACAATTAGACATTATCTATAATTGTAACCCATGGAATACATAACTTCACGCTAAAACTAAAAGGAGCTAAACACAACATTGTTAAGTTTCATGAGAACAGTTATTTTGACGTGGCAAGTAGCGAACAGTATAGCCTCGAAGCTATGCTAGCAGACTTTGACGATGAAGTCCCGGGCTCGAATCCGATGTCTGATTATGTTCTTTTTGTATTTTTTTAAATTGTCTTTATCCTTTTTTAATATTTTTCTCAATGTTTTAGTTATTTTTTCGACCGTAAGTAACTTATTTACTTTGGTTATTATTTTTTATATTAAAAATCAAGTAAATTATGCACGTAGTAGGTAAGTTAATTATAGGTATTGCATGCACTGCTGAGAGTAATTAATTAATCGTAGTAGAAATGAAAAACAATATTACATTATAATTAAAAAGTATTCGACATTTTCCAGAAATGATGTGTTCGTCTAAAAAAAAGACATTACACACGTAATAAAAAAACATGTAGCGCCATCTATGAAATCAAATTGTTTTTATTAGGGTATAGGTGCTTGAGATGCTGAGTGGCAACATTCTTGAAAGTAGATGGCGTTGTATTCAATAACGTTCTATACTTAGAAAAGAAGTTTTAAAAAGAAACACATTGCTATGATTTTTAGAAATGTTTGTCTGTCTGTCCGTTTGTTTGACCACGCATCACACAGGTGCATCGAGGATCATGTTTTGGGGTTATGGTTGGAGATTACGTGTTCATCAATTCAACGATAATGAATGGCTCCACATCGGTCAAGTGTGAGTAGTTCGGGTGACGGGAGGAGGGGGGTCATTGTTTGTCAACCGTACCTTTAGGGATATTTGACATTTTCGCAGGCATGACACACATGACACGCTCTGTGTTTGCTTACTAAAGTGTTACAGCAGTTTAATTATTAGTATTGCGTTGTAACACTATATGAAATACACCCCATTTTTAGCCAAAATGGCAAAACAGAACCCTTATAGTTCCCTTATGTCCGTCCGTCCGCAGCTTAGCTCAGAGACTGTTAGTGCTAGAAGGTTGCAACTTTTGCATGAATAAATTACTAACGCCGATAAAGTGAAAGAACAAAATCTTGAAAATCATTATTTTTTTAAGGGTTGGATTTTTTTCTCACCTACCTACCCCATCGTGTGTGGTATCATTAGATAGGTCTTTTAAAAAGCGTTTAGGGTTTGTGAAGACTATTTTTAGAGTTAAGGATTTTATTTTTATTCAAATTCTATTAAAAATTATTAGGTAATAAGTAAGTAGGTATAACGTTGAAAGAATGAAACAAAAACAACAGAAAATCCACTTCTTAAGCCGCACACCAAACTAACTATCTAAAAGAATAGAACAGATCGATTTTTATTTAGTAAGTATTTAGTCAACAGGACTGTTTCGAACATATTTACACAGAAGTTATTTCGTTACCTAAACTACCTTAATTTAAACCCGACTTTCACGCGAACGAAGTCGCGGGCACAGCTATTATGAATATATATATATATTACGGGTCTTAATCGCGTGAATAATTTTAGGTTAAATACCTTGCTTACCTACGTTTAATATGCATGATAGTTTAAGTATAATTTAATTTAAAGTCATCAAGTATTAAAATAAACTTATCCAGTTTTGAAAATAGATGGCGTTTAAATACAAATGAAACAGAATCAGGTAAATTGATTTAAAAAATAAATCTGAAATTCTTACGTAGAGGGATATGAATTTATGATGATCTTAATTAACGACAGGTTCATCATCATCATCATCAGCCTATCGCAGTCCACTGCTGGACATATGCCTCCCTAATTGCACGCCACTTTGTTCTATCCTCGGCTACGACAGGTTGACACACCTATTTTTTAATTCACCAATGTAGACATTATAAAGAAATAAGTTTAGTATTTAAACTAAACGTTTCTAAAAGATATACTAATTCAGTATATCTTTTAGAAACGTTTGAATGTTGTCTGTTTGTTTGAACACGCATCACAGTACCGCGGGAATGCAATGTTTTAATAACAGGATATTTTTTTTAAAAACTTATGTGACACTAGCCCTATTTCGCGCGAGTACTTGGGCGGTTTCGGGCTTCATTTACCCCGAAACCGATAATAGTAATATTTGATGTGATGCAAATCATTTTGGTAAAATACTATTATAATTTGTCTTCTAACTGTCTGGCGCTATAAACTTTGTCGCCCTTCATTTTGCTGCACTGGGCATTTGCTTGGTTTGCCTTGCCATAGGTCGGGCCCTGATTAGAGCTAGGCCCTAATATCCATAGATGCCACAGAGCATTGTGGAACATGTTTCCAATATGTTTTACACAATTAAATTGTAACATAAACTACCTTAATATAAACCCAACTTCCACGCGAACGAAGTCGCGGGCACAGCTAGTAAATAATAAAAATAAAAATAACCTAAAAATTCAAGATGTTATACCGTACGATAAACATTACATATGGTGCAATCTTATTAGTGACAATGCATAGACGATTCAAAAATATTTAGAGAATGTGTGGATATAAAATGAACAGTTACAGTTTTAAAACTTAAAAGTGCAAATCATCTATGAATTTCATTCTTCCTTTCTTTCGCTTTGAGTCCACAATGAATTACTGACCACAAAACGGAAGTTGCATATTATGGACACAAAATTTAACTTGTCGCATAAATTTACACCTAGCATAACACCTGATGTGCAAAAGCTTTCTTTTTTGAGGCTCAACAGTGCCGTGGATTAAATAAACTACTAAGTAAATCACGATTGAACACTCGATACTTAAAATATCAAAATGATAAAAACCCGTTCCAGATTGAGTCCGAACTATGTGCAACTCTAAAAACTATAACGTGCCAGGCTTTCATTATAAAAGTGCACAAAAATAAGTATTTAAATTAATCAAAATTGAACTCTAGACTAAAATTGTTATCCAAACAATATAATAAATGTACTTTCATTGAGTTTGACACGCAAACTCTTATTATTATTATTTATGTAATAACATATATTCTGCAATGAATCAAGTAGACTATAATATGGATTTTTATATAAATCAAATAACGCTGTTTATACAATGTGGGTACAGGTTGGCAAACATTTCGGTACAAAAAGTTACAAAGTACCAACCTAACTTAAGAAAAAATGGTACAATAACAAGACATCAACATACTCAAACTGAGTCGTATATACCAGAGCTGCAAAAACTAACCATGAATGAGGTTACATCTGAAAGGGACAATCTTTTTCGTACCTAATAAAGAAGTAAAAAAAGCTTTATTTCTTAGAATCCTATACCAGACATTCCAAACAAAAGCAAGGGGGTGTAGGTATTTTTATTAATTGTAAATGTAGTAGTAAATTGGTCAATATTTAAGCACATCAAGTTTTTACATTAAAAGTGGATATTATATTGTACTCATTAAGGTTGACATATCCAAACTCATGTAAGAACTCTACTTTTAATACGAGTATTTTAATCTCTTGTTGTTGCATCATTCCTTTAATATGGTGTATAATCCGACTACCTCTGTGGCGCGTTGGGAATGTATCCAAATGCTACGCACGGGACACCACTTTGTGTAATCCACAAATTTATCTGCAATGGATACAATGGATTCTGGAATTCGAATGTCTAAGGCATTTGACATTGTATGCTGTAAAACACTTTTAGAAAAACTTAATCGTAATGGTATTAGAGGACCACCACAAGAATGGCTTGGAATAATTATCTGAAAGATAATTAGAACAATGTGTCCAAATTGAAAATATAAAAAGCAACAAAGAATTAGACGCAATTCGATCTACCTGTACCAAATTCATACTTTAGCATGTATATACATCCTAAAAGCTGCTAAATTTGTAAAAATGTCTACATTATTTAAAAAATCCAAAGACTTATATAATCGCAATACAAGGAATTCAGATAGAATTGTGTTAACCAGAACTGCAATGTTTTTAAAAAATTGTACTGTAATGTGTGGGCGCATCGTTAATGCTTAGCCTGTGGAAATAAAATTATTGACCTTTCATTTCTTTTGTAAGAAATTGAATTCATGGTTACTAGAAAAAACATTTTACTTGCTGTCTGACCTGGTTATATAAGTCATGTTTACTTCTATTTATCTTAGGTTTTTGACATTTGTAAACATTTGTGTAACATTTGCATGTCGTAAGCGACAAAATGTATATGGAACCAATGGAATCTTCTATTTTAAGCAAATAAAACATTTAAGTTCATATGACACTGAGAACTGTCAGACAACTGACTGGGTTAGAAGTTAGCATATTTTCCAGGCCATTCAATTATGGATATCATCTAAAATAAGCATTAATTAGCATTTGATAAGAGTATCAAATGACTCAAATTTGAGAAAGTTGCGTCGTTTTATTTCATTGTTTCCATAGCCACATTTCAGATCCATCGTCAAATCCTGGATATCATAAAGGATCAGATTACATATCCAGAGAAATCTAACGAAGCCAAACTTGACTTTCCTTCTTAGGACTTTCAATTAAAGTTTCAGTAACAATATTTTTGATTCATTTTTATATTCTTATTTTTATAAGCATGATAACTTGCTATGTTGGTATGTAAGTTACCACTTCAAAACAAGTATCAAGTGATTTTTTTTAGATTAGATTTGTAATTAACAATCCACAATATAATAAATTTGCAGGAAGCATGACTACTAAAGTAATGATAACAATTAAACACATATGCAACGTTATGCGTTATCAGATACGTATAAATACGTGTCTGTCTATTGGTGACAAGATTTAGATTTGAAAATTCAGAGATAGATCATGTTGCATCAAAGGGCATTTTCTTTCTGCAGGATTAAAAATAATGGTAAGGGATAAGTGGCGGAATACATCGCAGGCCATCTCGTATTGTTTACACATACATACTTCAGTAGTCACAGTAAATCCAATCATCAGAGACTAAGTGCCCGCAAATCTTCCTTCTCCAGCTATCCGCCATATCCAGTAGTAGAATTGGAGAATAAATACGAAATTGGCTTGAAATTATGTTTTTTAAATATGTTGGAGAACTATGCAAACCCGTAGGAAATAATAAATTAGAAAATACATTACATGCCTAGGATAAAAATATTATCTCTAAATTATGGTCAATGATCAAGATATGTCATATATATCAATGTCAACGATACCTTATCCTCTGTATATAAATAATTAAAATGACGCATTTGATTAATTAGTCAAAAGCATAAATAAGAAGGAACACACATAATATTGCTTAGCTCCGCGACCAAAAATGATGTGGAATATTTTTGTATTTATAATAATGGTGTCACAAACTTTTTGCTGTGAAAGATATACGTTCGAGAAAGGTGACTTTGATGATTTATTTTCTCAAGACTATATGTGCGGCAATATGATGCCCTTGTGGAAGATAGGAAGATACAACGACACGAGAGTGGCTGCCCAACATGAGCTCAGTAAAACATTTATTTTCCCAAAGACATTTTTAACTTGTGTGTCATCTTATGAATTTTATATGGAACCTCGAGGTATCATTGAAGTGAATGTCTATACGGAGGCACGATCTGAAAGCGATCTTGTACAAGTGATGGCGTTGCAGGAAGATCTAACAGGCCCTAATATATTAACATTAGCGGGACTTGTAACTTATACTTCATTCACTGCAGATTATGTTGAAGGTTGGCGTACCCTGAGGTTCACGTTATTTTCTTTCATACCAGCACAGAAAGGCCACGTATGTATTATGATATTAATTTTTACTTTTAAATCATTATTTTGCGAGCAACAACTGTACTATTTTCCAGAATAAAAATGAATACTTTATATAAACACCCGCGTACTTGAACAGTTCGTTGATTCGCAGAAAAATGTAAACAAGTTTTCTGTACTAATTTTACACTTAATCGTCGTTACATAATCGTTAAATCTCACAGTTATGCAAAAAATCATAGATTTTGTTTTCTATCCATTAGTTTTTGATAATATAAGGATGTATTTTTTTGTTCCAGATTACCTTTGTGGGTATGGCAACTAAAGGTTCAACTGTTCTAATCGACTCGTTCCGGTACATACCGCCTGGTACAACTGAAAGTGAATGTGAACTGTATGGTGCTGAAACTTCGACTAACAACTGAGTCTACCACAAGATCGTCGCCAAGAGCGCTAGCATTAGTGTAGTTACACAACAAAGGGGTATCTAAATAATTACGAACTCACTCTACAACATCAAAAAGTAAATATCTCACAAAATGGTATTAATTTTGTATTTTTTAAATCACCCCAACTTTCGCTTGACCATTTTTACTTTTTCTTTTTGTGTTTATTTAAACTTACGATGTATGTATCGTTATCTATGGTGCACTTTTTATTATTTTTACCCGACTGTGCTGTTACGGCGATTGTAACGTTATTCAATGTTCGTAAGCCTTTAATCCTGGGACGATTTTTTATATTTACTTACACAGGTAGTACGAGTTCGTCTGCAGTAACCAAGCAGTAAAGCGTGTGCTTAATTAGTTATTATAATGCATTTGTTTTATACGTTTTACGTTATTCTCTATTTGATATAATAATTTAAACATTAACGACCCGAAATGATTGACAGTCCAAAACTCGCAGTTTTGGACTCTCAATCATTTTTTATACATCAAACGAGTTTCATAAATTTCAATGAGGTTTTATGTGAGGTGATCGTATCCACAATCCACCTGCCACATGCCGCGCCCTCGTGTTTTTTTTTTTCAAGAACAGAAAGTTCTAGAAAAGAAAGTTCTAGCTAAAGCTTCATGCCAGGCGAGACATATTCTTTTTTTTCTGTCTTGACCTATCCTTATTCAAAACACAACGTCGACTGCCTTAATTTAACAACATAAATACTTTACATGACAGTTATGCGACGATGCTAGGCAAAAAACACCTGTAAAATAAGCACCAGCAACAGCATCAGATCACACGTATTTATCATACTAAACTAAGCATCTGATCATACTAAACTAAATTAAATCAATAATCAATCATAAATTGTCCACAGATAATAATCAGACTGGAAAGACTGCACTGATATATCTTAGGAAAACCCATTGTCAACTTTCGAATTTATTACACAACGCGCGACACAGGTAAAGTGCTGACAAAGCTATGACCGAGATCTGTACTTTGTACACTTTTTTTTAAATAAAAATTGCCATTTTATACGTTGTCCTGTACATTACGTAATTATCAAGCATCGGTGCAAGTAATTTTCGATTTTTGCATAAATGTTCTTTTTTTGAAAATTCGCTTTTATCTCGAAAACGGCGCGTCGTATCAAAAAATAATGGAAATTTTGGGGCCCCTTTAAGAAACACCGAATACCATCTTTGCCAAACTTCTTGGCAGTATATGATTAGGTATAAATGAGACAAAAGATGTAGTATAGTCTGGTTATAATTATCCAAAGGTGCATCTTATATACTAACGACTTCGTGTTGATAACAGATAGTAGAAACATTTAATAGATACTGAACGTGCGATAAGGAACATAAGATTGTGATGTAGATTGTAGATACAGCACAAAGATATTGTACTGTAACAGTACACCCCCCTTTAAAAAAAAATTATGGTAATAGTGTTTACAATATAAATTTGACCTAGACCTTACTAGTTATTTGCTGATGTATATAAATAATAATGCTATTGTACGCGGTGGAATTTGATGACGCCTGTTGTGGTGTGATTTGCTGACGTCTGTAATTTTGACTTAGCTGTTGCACGAGTGTTTATTATTTTTTTCCGTTAAACTCTTCATTCTTCTGTCCAGTGTTTTCATTATGCCGTAAATTAGGATCACGCCGATTGTTAAAATAATCTGTCCCATTGCAACATTTCTTGTCCACCGTAAGTCCTCCTGGATCAGGTTACGGAGTTGGTCCGCTTCGTTTTGATTGAGGCAATTGTTCGTATTGTATGTTATCTGGTCCTTAGAACTTTGATTTCCCATTTTAGATGTCTTGTTGTTACGAGTAGTTGTGAATTAATGGTATATGTTAAGATCTATGTTAATATATATACGAATAGCTTGCTTATATCAGCGATTTTTTATAGACGTACTACTGGCTTTACTTTACGTCCCGATCGTGTAGTGTACGTGTGTGAATGCCTGTCGCAATCCTTTGAATCTGGCACGTAGTTTGATTCGTCATTGATCATGAAAGCTGGTTTCAATCTATCAATTGATATCACTGTCTCTTTATCCCTAATTCTAATGCAAAATGTTTTATCTGTTTTACTAATTACTGGGTAGGGTCCTTCATACGGCGGTGTCAGGGCTTTCTTAATTCTATCACACCGAACAAATACGTGTGAGCATTCTTTGAGTTCGGGATGCACAAATATAGCTTGATTGTGTTTTTTTCTTTTCGGAATTGATGTCATTTGTGTGATGTCCTTTTGAATTTGTTTTACAAACTCTTCGTACGTTGATAACTGTGCTGCTGATGACTCAAAAAATCCTCCAGGGAGTCGTATTGGCGTTCCATATGTCATCTCTGCTGAACTATAACCTGTGTCTTCTCGCAAGCTACTCCGCAACCCGAGTAAAACTGTTGGAATTTCTTTTAACCAATTTTCGTTGGATTCTCTTGTCATTAACGCCGCCTTTAAAGTTCTATGAAATCTCTCTATCATTCCATTGGATTGTGGATGATAAGGTGTTGTCCTAATTTTATGTATTCCCAAAAATTGTGAGAGTGACTCAAATATTCTTGATTCAAACTGTCGGCCTTGATCCGTAGTAATGCGCAATGGACATCCAAAACGAGTAATCCATCCTTCGAAAAGTGTCTTGGCTACTGTTCCTGCAGTTATATCTTCTACCGGAAATATTTCGGGCCATGACGTACAACGATCTATGGTTGTGATTAAATATCTCTTCCCTTGTGAAATCGGAAGTGGTCCGACGATGTCAATATGTAAATGTTCAAAACGTTGCGCTGTCATAAATGTACCAGGAGGTGATATCGTATGTCGTTGTATTTTTGATTTTTGGCAGGCTATACATGATCTACACCAATTATTGATATCTTTGTTCATATACGGCCATAAATACCTTTGGGTTATCATTTTTCTCGTAGTTCTTTTTCCTGGATGGCTCATACCATGAATGGTATCGAAAATTTGTTTGCGAAAATGCTTTGGTAAGTAGGGGCGGCTTTTTTCAGTAGATGTGTCGCAGGTGATGTTTATTGTGGAACCCGGAAGCGTAATGTTTTTGAATTTTAATCTTTTATTGTCATGTAATTTACTTAGTTCATTATCTGTTGATTGACATTTTTCCAATTCAGCGTAATCGATAGGTGATGGCACGTATATTTCCTCTATTCGAGATAAGGCATCGGCGGTAATATTGTCACGTCCGCTTATGTGTTGAATGTTGGTACTGTATTGTGAAATGAAATCTAACTGCCGGACCCGTCGCGGTGTATCGTTTGATGATGGTTTTTGGGAGAATGCGTATGTCAAAGGTCGGTGATCCGTAAATATTGTAAATTCTCTTCCCTCGATTAATCTGTGAAAATGTTTGACGGCCATGTATATTCCTAACAGCTCTCTGTCAAACGTAGAATATTTTTGTTGAGTTTCGCTCAATTTTTGTGAAAAAAATCCTAATGGTTCCCAATTGCGTCCGGATTTTTGTTGTAAAACTCCACCAACGCAAGTAGCACTAGCGTCGGTCATGAGCGCTAGTGATGCGTTGCGGGAAGGATGCGCTGTTAACACTGCGTTTTTCATGCTTTCCTTGCATTTTTCGTAAGCTTTGTCTGCTTCCGTTGTCCAAGGAACAGGTGAATTATCGTTCTTTTTTGAACCATGTAGATATTCGTTTAAAATTCTTTGATTTTCCGCTGCGCGTGGAATATTACTTCTGTAGAAATTGACCATGCCCAAAAATCTTCTTAATTCTTGAATTGTTTTCGGTTTGGGAAATTCCATGATTGCTTTGTAATTTTCTTCGGTAGGGTGTATTCCTTGGCTCGTTATATGATAACCTAAGAAATCTATTTCCCTTCTGAGAAATTCGCATTTTTCGAGATTAATGGTTATTCCATTCTCGTGTAAACGTTTGAAAACCGTTTCTAAATGCTGATAATGCAAATCTTCGTTGTCCGATGCGATGAGACAGTCGTCTACAAATATAAATACGAAGTTTAAATCTCTAAATAAGGAATCCATGAATCGTTGAAATGTTTGTGCCGCATTGCGTAATCCGAAAGGCATTCTTAAGTACTCAAAAAGTCCAAAAGGTGTGATGATGGCTGTTTTTTCTATATCTTTAACAGGAATACAATGGTATGCTTTACGTATATCTATCTTGCTTAGTATCTTCTTATTTTCTAATATGTATGTCAAGTCAGTTAATCTTGGTAGTGGGTATTTGTCCGGTACTGTCGTGCTATTGAGCATTCGATAGTCTCCGCACGGTCTCCATTCGCCATTTTTCTTTTTTACCATATGTAATGGGCTTGCCCATGGGCTATCTGACGGTCGGCAAATTCCGAGTTCTATCATATTTTGAAATTCCTTTTTGGCTATGTCGTATTTTTCTGGAGGTAATGGTCTTGCCCGAGCTGCGACGGGTGGTCCTGTAGTGATAATGTGATGTTCAATCTTATGTTTGGGCGCATTGCGGAGAGAGGACCCTTTCGTGATGTCTTCGTATTTGTTTAAAAGTTGCGTAATACGTGGATTCGTTCCCACTGCGATAGTACGAATTGTTTGTTGTGTCGCTTTTTCCGAAGTTACATGCGTTGTCAGCTCTGTAACTTTGTCGATAAGTTTGCGACCTGCTATGTCGACTAATAGTTTATAGTGCTCTAGAAAATCTGCTCCAATTATTGGTTGTGTAACATCGGCGATTACAAAATTCCATTTATAACATCGTTGTAGTCCTAAATTCAAGGTAAGCGTCTTCTCGCCGTAAGTCCTAATTTTAGTCCCATTTGCAGCGTATAGTGTGTATTGTTCATTTTGTAAAATTTAATGTCTTTGTTGCTTGCTAATGACTGAAATATTTGCGCCCGTGTCAATCAAAAACTTCATACCACTTTTTCGGTCGGTAATGGTGAGGCGATTGGATGGGTGGATTGCACAGAGTTTCGCCGTTGTCTGTGCTCTTATTCGTTTCCCTGGTTCCGTACGTAAGTCATTGGTTTCCAACCGCATGGTTTAATGCAGTTCTTTGCATATTTTCCGAATCTTTCGTGGTAGTAACAAAATCGATTTGCTCCTCTATAGTTTGTTCTCGGCCTCATAATCGGGAATTGTTGACGTTTCTTGAAATGATTGTGCGTGTTGGGTCGATAGCCATATTGACCTTGCTGAATTGCGTCAATATCTATCTGTAATTTTGCTAGCTGGGTTAAAATGCATGCTGTATTGTTGTCGTTTGAAGTGTCGTTGCTAACAGCTGATATTTCGGTTACTTTTGAATTCATTATTATTTTGTCTGCAATTTGGCTCAGTTTGTCAATTTCCATGTCTTCCGTAACTGCTAGAACCGTAGTAACTGATGTTGGTAAAAGCCTGAACCATAGTAGTTTAATTGTTTCGTCACTGATTTTTCCTCTCCCGAGGACTCGCATTTGACGTAATAACTGCGAAGGTTTTTGATCACCGAGTTCTGTCTCTGATATTAATTTTTGAAACTGTCGCTGTTCTGTTTCTTCGTAACAATCAATTAAACGTTCCTTGATGTTTTTGTATTTATCTGTAGTCGGTGGTGAAGTGATTAGGTCACTAACTTGTAGTATTTCTTCCTTGGATAACTTTGCTATTACTGTACAGTATTTGTATTCGTCTCCTTGCTTCTGTGGTGCTAATATGGCTTCTAGTTGCGTGAACCATAATCTTGGTTGGTCTTTCCAAAATTCCGGAATGCGGGATAAAACCGAGGTGCCAGCAGCTACTTCAAGTGTTCCTTGCTGATTTATGTTCGCCTTGCACGGTGATTGTGCCATGTTTCTTGCTGCGTATTCGTTCGTCGGGGTCACCAATTTGCCAAACTTCTTGGCAGTATATGATTAGGTATAAATGAGACAAAAGATGTAGTATAGTCTGGTTATAATTATCCAAAGGTGCATCTTATATACTAACGACTTCGTGTTGATAACAGATAGTAGAAACATTTAATAGATACTGAACGTGCGATAAGGAACATAAGATTGTGATGTAGATTGTAGATACAGCACAAAGATATTGTACTGTAACACCATCTATTAGCACATTTTTTAAAATAAAAGTGACTATTTTCTACTTTACCACATTATTTCGTACAATAGCATGAGATTTTCCGCATCCGTTACAAAATGATAGTAGCGTCATTGTTTATAATTCGTTCTTTGTAACAAGTGATAGTAAGTGATGTAGGAAAATTGCGATTGAAAAATTACTGTCCGTGATAAATCGTATGTAATATCACAGTGATAAAAATTGCTTACTTTATGAAATATTTTTTTTTAAATATTTATAAAAATGTATTATTCACTTGGGTAGCAAAATACTACACTTGTGAAAAGTCGATTCTACATTTACTTGTAATGCCTATTCGGAAACAATAGGTAAAGCCCGAGAAAAGAACAGGCAATAAAAACTCGTGGCCACTCTTTTCAAATTGACAATGTTTACAATGTTTCTCTGTTTATAAACTGTATATGCAGGTAAGGTGCTGCCACCATTTTATTATACACCATATTAGATTTTGATTTGATGCAAAAAAAAAAGGTCAATAATATTAGAAGAGTACACGAGATTGGATATATCAGCCTCAATGAGCACAACATAGTAGGAGCATCCACTTACGATGTAAAAAGTTTATGTGTATGATATGTATTGGCCAATTTATTGCTACTTAATGAATAAGTTGACTGGCCTGTTGGTCTAGTGGCTAGTGACCCTGACTGCTAAGCCGGAGGTCGTGGGTTCGATCCCCACCCAGGATAAAACTTTGTGTGATGAGCACGATGGTTTATTCTGTGTCTGGGTGTTATTTATCTTCTATACATATAATAAAATTGTAAATTTCACGTGTATGTACATGGCCGAACATAGTAAAAAAAAATATTTAGAAATGTTCGAAAAGAGTGTTTAAACACATTCCTACATTTTTAGAAATGTCTGTCTGTCTGTCTGTCTGTCTGTCTGTTTGTTTGAACACGCATCACGCAAAAACTACCAGACAGATTCGGTTGAAACGTTGTATGTGTATTCTAATAAGTCTGGATTAACATATAGGCTATAATTTATCACGCTATTACCCATAGGAGCTAAGCAATAACGGATAATGTCTGTAGCTATTTATCGTCATAAAACAATAACTACTAGACGGATCTTCATGAAAATTTGCAGTTTTATTGTAAATACTAAAGGTCATTATTTACACTATGAATCATTACGCTATCGTCTATGGGGAGCGAGCAGCAACGTATGTTTGGTCGAACCATTATGGTTTTTCACAATTTTTTCCACAATAAGACATTATTTACAATTGTAACCCATGGAAACAGTAACTTCACGCTAAAACTATAAGGAGCTAAACACAACATTTACAATTTTCTTAAGATCAGCTATTTTAATCGTTTTTGTATCGATTGAGGTGGTCTAATGGCGCAAGCGGCGGTGTTGAACGAGCGAAGTCGGAGGATCGAGTCTCATGTGTGCGAGTCTTTTTGTGTTTTTTTTTAATGCTTTTTATTCTTTATTTAAGTATTTTTCCAAATGTATACTTATTATACAAGCTTTTATTTTCGACTTTAACATGTTTGCAAAAGAAATAAAAGAATGGCCGTAATTTATCACGCACAATCTTTACTTAAAAAAGTAAACCCTTTTCTAACAAGTACCTAAGTAATATTAACAAACGGTGAAATAATATAAAATACAATAAACTATCAACAAAATACATTAATAGAGAGCAACGAACTACATCCATTTATCTTTATCAGTGAAATAATCATCGATTGAATATTAAGCTCTTTTTATAAGATGTCTCTTGACTACATTCTTAAATTTATTTACTGGTAGACTCGATATGCTGACTGGGATTTTATTGAAAAATCTAACATTTAGTCCCATGAATGAGTTATGACTTTTATGAAACCCATGATATTGACCTACTAATTTGTGTTTATTTCTTGTATTCACAGAGAAAATATCAATATTTTTGTCATATAAATGAAAGTTTTGTTTTATATACGTAACGTTTGCATATACATATATACATAATGCATATGTCTTTAAACTTTTCTCTATGGGAAACTCGTGCTCCTAGTTGATATATCGCACGCACTGCACGTTTTTGAAGAATAAAAATAGTTTGTATATCAGCCGCCTTGCCCGAAAGCAATATTCCATAGGACATGACGCAGTGAAGATAATCAAAATATGCTAGTCGAGCCGTTTCTACATTCGTAAGCTGTCTAAGTTTGCTGACAGCATACGCTGCAGAACTGATATTTGGGTGTCCCACTGTAACCTACTGTCTAATGTAATTCCCAAAAAAACTGTTGAGTCGACAATGCTAATCACCTCATTATTTAAAATGCATCATGTTGTTTATAACAAAAACCAACTAATAAATCACACTACCAACAACAGCAACTAATTGCACTACCTAGCTTTATTATGTGGGTGCAATGCATGGTAAATTGTGTAACCTTTCATTTGGATGTAAGATTCGTTGATAAAATGTGTTTCGGATATTAAGCACATATCTATGTTTTTTTTATATTTAGGACAGCTTGTAATTCACTTTGGCATTCCATGCCATAATTTGTAAAGAATTATTCATTATTCTTTTTGGATATAGCTGTTTTATTGCTATTTTATAATTTCCTTATACGTTCGTCAAATGATGTAATAATATTTTATTCAATTTTGCATCTACAGTCGATGTTGTTTCCTCATCTGGTTGATGTTTCGTTTGCGCTTGTGTACCTTTGGTTATTTGTGCGAAAGACTGGGTTTTAGTGACCATTTGATTGCCTATTATTTTCTTTGCAGGGTTGCCCTTCAGTATCTGGTTGGAAGAGGCTGATTGTACCTTTTTAGTAGCTTTATTTTTAATGTTTTACAACTCTTTGGCTACCATACACCCTCGGTAGCTGGCAGGGTGCGGTTTTACGGTCACATTTTGGTTTAACGTCTGCAGGTTTTTTGCAGTCTTTACTTAAATGTTTACCTGTACATTTGACACAACGCGGCTCTTTGGCGCAATACTTTTGTGTGTGCCCATAAGCTTGACACCTTTTGCACTGCAGGATTAATCTAGAGGTTTTTAATGATTTTATCTCTACTTTGCATCCAAGAATAGCCTTGATGCTGTAAATTTTATTAATATCTTCATTTTTGTCAAATGAAAGCATGAACATGTTCAGAGGTTTCTTGGTCCTCCAATTCAGCTTGTTAACGGCGTCTTGGATGTTATACCTTTAGACTTTAAATTTTCTACTATTCTATCTGATGCATGAAGAATGCAGATTTTTAACCATCACTCTGATTGGCCTTTCTTGCTTATTTTCATAATAATGCCAAACACAGTTATTTTCTAGTAATTTCTTAGAAATCTGCCTGTATGACTCACCATTACTTGCATTTATTTTTACGCTATCTCCGGCCCTCATTTTAATTAAAAAGGACTCACCAGAAATATTTGCCAACAGAAAGTCGTAGAATTTTTGGTAGTTTTTTTATGTTTTCCACGATTATAGGTGGTGGTTGAGGAGCCTTTTTAGTTTTCGGCGCCTTATCATTGTCATCATCTGAACACTCTCCTTGTTGTTTGTGTGGGGTCAACGATCGATTCAGCTTCCTTTTCTTCCTATGCTGCTGACGATTCCACGGAGTCTCATTAGCGAGTTCTTCTTCATCAGTCTCATACTGGACTGGCTTAGCGAGAACCTGATTGCTGGACGTTGTAGCTGGAGTTACATTATGCTCCTGAACCTTATTCAGCTGTTGCTGAAGTTCTGCTATTTGACCTTTTAAGTCATTAACCAGGACTTCTAACTGTTTACGTAAAGCCTTTTCTTCCGTTAGGTGTTTGTAAGTATAACAAACGTTTCGTTTTTACCGAAGTCATATTTAAAAGATAATTACACTTTATTATTTAATGTTTACACATAATTAGTCATAATAATTCACGTAACACTGCACAATATTAATAACTAGGTCATCGCGGCGGCCGACGAAGGTTACTCGCGACGGAGTTATTTGCTGCGCCAGCGCTTAGCTCGAGAAAAAATAAGTAAAACGAACGCGGGTGTTTCCTCCGAGGGCTGAACGCTGATTGCAATGATGAATGATTGATGAGATGAATTTGAGTTAGTATGTTTTGTTATCACGAGTTCTTACCATTACATATGATGATAAGGATCAGATGATGGAGCAGAAAGACTGCCACTGGAACTCTCTCATGTGCTAAGATAATCGATTTTGGGAACGTTAGCTCTGTTGTGTCGAGTACTTTTCATTAGGTTAAGAATCTGATGATGTAACAAAAAAAAAAGTCACTGAAATTTTTTCAGGAGAAGTGCTAAGATAGATAGATTTTGGGGCATTCACTTTATTGTATCAAGTAGTTTCTAATACACATGATTGCAAGAATTTAAAAAAAATGCTACTGGGATTCTTTCGTAAGGTACTAAGATAGTCGAGTTTGGGGTCGATTCATTTGCTTTGACAAGTACTTTGGTCCTAGATTATATCCAAGATCTGATGAAGGAACTAAAAGGGAGCCATGAGAACTCTATAATATAACGATGTTACCCCATTAAATTATCTAGGGCTTACAATATAAAATAAATAGTATATGAACTACCATAGACCAGTAAATAGATAACATGGGTTTAGATATCAGCGATTTACAAAATTAAAGGGAAATTTGTTGATTAGATAGATAACCGTAGAATACTAAAGGATTTCCTTGGAAATTAATACTGTTTAAAAACTGTTTGTTTATTAGTGTTTAATAAGAAGCAAATAGTAGTATTAAATTATATATATAGTATAAATTAATATACCACATGCCGTGTGGTGCCGGCTTAAGAATAGTACCATCCCATCTCTTCCCGTGGGTGTCGTCAAGGCGACTAAGGGATTTCACTCCAGAGGACGGGCATCAGCGTCCTCTGCGTACTTAAAGCCTTACTGCGATCGCCAACCCGCTCGCCAAGCGTGGCGATTATGGCAATTACCCCCAGGATCTACATACCAGTAGGTTCTACTGGGGAGACCCATGCCCAGCAGTGGGCCATCATATGGGTTGATATGATATGATGAATATACCACATTATATTTTTGCATAGTATTAAACGAAGCAGCTTCCTACGGTTGCTGTTTATTGCTCTCTAGAATAGTTGGATGTCTATCAATCTACCACATCAGTATTAATCGTTGTATATAATGTTTCGTCGAAATTGGCTCAGTATTTTTTTGTAAAGGAATAAGAAACATTCCCTATTATAATAAAAACGTGAACTTGGTGAGGATACTCACCAAGTTCACAACACTCATCAAGTCGTTTTTATTATAAGTAGGATAAACATGACCCCGACATTTAGATCATTATTAAAATATATATATTACGGGTCTTAATCGCGTGAATAATAACACTGTGACCCTGAAGTCAATTTGCTAGTAAATCTTTAAATGATCCATCATCCATATGTATGAAAATAGTCAAAAAAAGGTTGTTGTTCATGTTCAATTCAACGCTAAATATCTTGATTTTGAACCATTAAACTTAAAACTTTGATTACTTTTATTGTCATAGTAATACAAAAAAAACATATACATTTCTTAGTCGATTTGCGGTAATAATATTAAAGAGTTTATTCTATACTTATGGCTTTTTATTTTATAAATTAATTATTTTAAATCAATAATGCAAGTAACTTTTTTATTTATAACAGCTTAAATCTATTTTAACTGCAAATGTAATGAAACATATATGTGGTATTTTAGATTTAAGAGTGTTCATTTTTGTATCCGTGTTATGTCGTTTTAAATAGTTAAGATTATTATGCATGCCAGATGTAGGGTTTATCTTTTGTAATGACGATGTATAGCTAAAGGTCGTAATGTGTACCAGATGTCAGCAAAAGAGATTTCTTAAGAATTCTTGGTGCCTATGTCAGACAATAGTGATTTAATGGCGTCCTTAAGTATTTATAACGATTTGTAAGTATGGCGCCAAATAGTTTTTGTGGTGAACCGATGAGTTTTTGTATCAAATTTAGAATAGATATGGTGTATTGTTTTAAGTTGTTAAAATAAGGGTATCGTTAAGTGGGATGAGAGGCCCAGGTAGTCAGTAGTATTCAGATGTTTTATTTTGTAAGTTTAGTTATAAGACAACAGTTGAAGACGAGCATCTGCCGAAGATGCACATCAGTTGACGACGAGCATCAGTCGTAGATGCACACGACGTACAGTTAAGTAGATTTAAGAAGTAACTTTAAATAAGACAATCACTTGTCTACCAAATAAAAGAAGCAAATACACACTTGTGATATTTCTTTGCCCTGTGATTCCACTAATTATTATCATCACTCACACAACGACAACATCAACGACGATTACGATACTACATTTTGGGGGCTCGTCCGGGATCACAGCAAACAAGAAAATCATGAGTGTATAACGACGTGAAGACGATAAAGATGTGAAGACGTATAGACATGAAGACGATTACGACGTGAAGACGATGAAGATGTGAAGACGTAAAGACATGAAGACGATAACGACGTGATGACGATGAAGACGTGAAGACGTGAATACGTGATTACGTGAATACGTGAATACGTGAATACGTGAATACGTAAAGACTATGAAGACGTAAAGACGATAACGACGTAAAGACGATAACGACGTAAAGACGATAACGACGTAAAGACGATAACGACGTAAAAACGATAACGACGTAAAGACGATAACGACGTAAAGACGATAATGACGTAAAGACGATAACGACGTAAAGACGATAACGACGTAAAGATAATAACGATGTAAAGACGATAACGACGTAAAGACGAAGAAGATGTGATTAAGACGTAACGACGAAAAGACGTGTCAGTGCATTGCCTTCCAAGTTTCAGTTAGTGCGCAATTTAGTAAGGGCCATGGCAGGTATAGGCGATAAAGTTGCAGGAGACTTAAGCGTAGAGGAGCTGGAAGACGTCCAGCTTGCGCAAATGAGGGTGTCTGAGATCAGAGAGAAGCTTAGACAACGGCGTCTCCGGGTGACAGGTCGTAGGCCTGAGTTGTTGGCAAGGCTAAAGATGGCACTTATACTGGAACGGGAGCACGTTTCTGACGATGAAGAAGACGACGATGAAGACGACGATGAAGACGACGATGAAGACGACGATGAAGACGACGATGAAGACGACGATAAAGACGACGACGACGTCGATGACGACGATGACGAAATCAAAACACCCGTAATTCGAAGACGTAATGAATCACGGAGTGTATTGTGGACCTTTCATGAAGTAAAAGACTCTATGAAGAAGTTCAGTGGTGAGGGCCACTCTGACGTACAACAGTGGCTTAACGAGTTTGAAGATATGGCGTTACGTTGCGGTTGGCCTGATGGTCATATGGTCTTTTGCGCTAAAGCACTTCTAATTGGGACAGCGAAGCTATTCGTACAATTCGTTGAATATGAGAGGTGCAGAAAATCGTGGGGTATGTTGAAGAGAGCGCTGAAAGACGAATTCGGAAAAAAGAGTGAATGCATACAAGTGAAACGAGAACGTAGTCAACAGAAGATGCAAAAGAAACTATTCGTCACACAATTTGTGGAAGAGGCGAACAATTTGGCGGACATTGATAATATTCTATTAAAATTTTACACTTTGAATGGAAATTGAAAGTATTGGCTACTTTCAATTTCCATTCAAAGTGTAAAATTTTAATAGAATATTATCAATGTCCGCCAAATTGTTCGCCTCTTCCACAAATTGTGTCATGTCACGCGGAGACATACGCTTGTTTGAACGATGTGACGTCACCTGATGAATGCTACATTACGCTACTCTGATCTGCCAAGTATGTTTATCAGTTGTCTGGTTGCCATAGCACAGGCTCTACCTTGTTTGGGATGTTATTATATTAGGTATATTATTACAACTATATTTAGACTGTCAGATGATGTCTATAATAGTCAATGTTTGGGTAAGTTACCCTAAAATGTTTGGTCCCTGTCAGGCTGGCACTATCCACTCTATCGTAACAAATCTGTCGGATTGTGCGCCGGATTGTACGAGTACGGTGAAATGATACAGATTTCGGTCTTTATCCTCGATATTTTATAAATTACGAATTTTAGTTTAAAGCCTTTATAATGCGCATTTCATGACCATTAGCACGTGCCACTAAACCTGGAGATAACAAGGACGATGGATGGTAAGAAATAAACTTAAAATATTAACGTTTTAAAATTGCTGTCACACTTGACAGCAATTTTAAAACGTTGATATTTAAATTTATAACGTTATAAACCAATTTATAAACAATCAAATTTAAAATTTAGTCAGGTCCGCATGCTATACAAAAATTACAATGAAGTATGAAATAGGTACGTACCTAACGGATTTTTGACGTGATAACTCGATGAGCAGGTGCAGTTACGAAAAAGTGTCACGGTCCGTCACGTTCCGCCTGCTGATAGGCTGAAGTATTGTGGCCGTCGGGCGCATGCGCCCGGGTCCACTGAAGTTGTCTAGAAGAATTTAAGCTTTAGGAATATAGTCCCGGATAGATGGTTTGATTCCGGCCCCAGTTTGCCATACGGAAGTCTCGGGTTAGATTCCGGGGCCTGGACTTAAAAACTATATAACTATAACAATATATAATATGTCTATAATAATATATCTTGGGACAACTTACACAACGCTATCTGATCATAAACTAACCAGAGCTATTGTATTTACTATATTGTATTGTACAATGGGAACCAGACAACTGATACAACATACTTATATATTTCTATATATATATTATAGATAAATAACACCCAGACACAGAATAAACCATCGTGCTCATCACACAAAGTTTTATCCTGGGTGGGGATCGAACCCACGACCTCTTGCGTAGTAGTCGGTGCACTCCCACCGCGCCACAGAGGCAGTTGGCAAAACTGGTTGTAAACATACAACGGCATGATTGTGTTTACTAGCTTCACACATCGCAGTGACTTGAGACAGAAGTACAAAGTGTCTTAAATGTTTATATTTTGTGAGTCATAACTGCCTCTGTGGCGCGGTCGGAGTGTGTCCGACTGCTACGCAGGAGGTTGTGGGTTCGATTCCCACACAGGACACCACTTTGTGTGATCCACAAATTGTTTTCTGAGTCTGGGTGTACTTTGTGTCCGTAACTTGTATGTTTTAAAGTCCCCCGTAACACAGGGCTTGTACCCAAATGCGGGGAGGCGTTTTTTTTTATCAATTTTTTTTTTTGAACAAAAAGATAGAATAAAAATAAGATAAATATCAATAAAAAAATGTTTCTTTGTGAATTTATTGTCTCAATTTCGTCTAAATGTAAACCTTCGCGTTCACGGCACTCATTTATTTGTGCAATAAAATTTTCAATGATGGCTGGTCAGGTTGACTCCGTTAAAGATTCGGATCCTCGCGAACTGACTGGTTTACATTCTGGGTGTACTTTGTGTCCGTAACTTGTATGTTTTAAAGTCTCCCGTAACACAGGGCTTGTACCCAAATGCGGGAAGTCGTCTTTTTTTATCAATTTTTTTTGAACAAAAAGATAGAATAAAAATAAGATAAATATCGATAAAGAAATGTTTCTTTGGGAATTTATTGTCTCAATTTCGTCTAAATATAAACCTTCGCTTTCACGGCACTCATTTATTTGTGCAATAAAATTTTCAATGATGACTCGGCAGGTTGACTCCGTTGAAAGATTCGGATCCTCGCGAACTGACTGGTTTACATTCTCTACGTTTTCTGCCGTTCTTGATGACTTTCGCCCCCCAGATTTGTCTTTCTAATGTTGAGCCAGTTCTCTTCAAATTTTGACCCATTTTCGAATGAGAAAGACGCCTGTAGAATTTTCTACGCGCTAAAGTCGCTGAATCACTGTTTTTGTAAAACTCTCGTATACACAGCGCGTAGTCGGCTTCCGAGAAAGGCTCCAGGGCGACTGATTTCCCAAGAACCTAGCTACTGTAGCCATCAGGCCAGCTCTTGAGCAGGTACTGGGGGTGTTCTTCAGAACTGTTATCGGGCTTTTAAATAAAACGTGTGGATTTCTGCAAACCTAATATAATATTTATTCCTGAAATCCTACTAAATACATCATTACTTATCAACATTAACTCACTTTATATATATTACATTTATTAACAACTTAGAATTGACGACCTGAAGGGTCGGCCATGAAACTCGCAATCTTAGAATGACATCTCTTTCTTTTTATTCTGTTAATCTAACGTGGGAGAGGTGGATCATCCACCACCTAATAGCATATACCCCGTCCCCCTCACATTTGAGTCTTTCGCGCAATCAGTTTAACAAATGTAAATTTTAAATTTATATTTAAACAAATGCAATTTAAATAAATTCTAAACAATAAAAGGGCAAGAGTTGTGACCTTTTCGAAATTATTTCTGTACACTACAATGACGCCGACACTAAAACGAATAGCAGAAATGTTCTCAAAAAAAAGGGAACATTAAGATCCCCTATATAATTATATAATTTCATGCAGTCGGATGCATTAATGAATCTCGATGAACTTAGTGCCTACGACTGGATGAAATTATATAAATTATATAGGGGATCTTATTAACATCTTTTTTTGTGCAACCTGGTTGTTTTATTTTTTTTAATTATTTTTTTATTAAATTCTTTTGTGTAGGATATACATAGTAGTATAAAGTATAACAACTAACTTCTATCACAGCTATTATCAAACATAGAAAATTGAAAAAATAATGGTTGTTGACTAACTTTTTTAGTATTACAGTCGTAATCATGTTATACCTTTTAGAAATGGTTAAGATGAGCCCTTTCATTTGATAGCCATATTGCAGTATTCGAAACATTTTTTTCACACCTCTTTTTTTAAATCTCACAGCTTTGTAGTTTTGACCCCACCTTTTTTTATATCGATTCAGTTTGTTTTTTTAGAAAAAATCCAATTTGCTGCTTTGAAACTCATTTTTTTTTTAATTTTTAATTAGTGCCCCAAATTTTGCATTAGGTTTTTTGTTTATCGTTGCGTGTTTCCAATAAATGTAAAGTTTCATGGAAACATCATTAACTTTTTTTTTATTAACTAACAAAGATTTTTAAAAACGAAAATCAATGTTCAAACTTAACTTTACAATACGATAAAAAAAAAAAACTAAACACTATCTATTCTATTCTTTAGTCTATCCTCTTTCCAATGGTATGTATTTACTAGTTCACCAAATTTGTAAGGGATAAAAATTAAAAGTGATTAGTTTTAAATCATTTATTTATCACTTTACATTTTCATTACAAAGTTTGTTCGAAATGTTGTCCTCTGTTACGTATACACGCGCGACATCTACGTCTTATTTCTACAGTGGTTGTTCGTAATCGCATTTCTTCTTTTATATTCACAAAAGCCACCTCTATGCGTTTAATTTATATCTTACTCATCTCTCGTTTGAACTTCCGTGGCATACACCAGTGCTTTGGCACGTCCCCAGACGTAGAAATCTAACGGAGTTAGGTCAGGCGAACGTGCAGGCCAGGGAATAGGGCCATCCCTCCCAATCCAGGCATAGGAGATAGGAGAGGATAGACTAAAGAACTTTTAAAAATAAATGAAAGGTCTAGATAGTGTTCAGTTTTTTTTTATCGTATTGTAAAGTTGAGTTTGAACATTGATTTTCTTTTTTAAAAATCTTTGTTAGCTAATAAAAAAAAAGTTGATGGTGTTTCCAGGAAACTTTACATTTAATGGAAACAGCAACGGTAAACAAAAAAACGTAATGTAAAATTTGGGGCACAAATTAAATACTTAAAAAAAAAGAGTTTCAAAGCTGCAAATTGGGATTTTTCTAAAAAAAACAAACTTAATCGATATAAAAAAAAGGTGGGGTCAAAACGAAATTGGAGGTGCTAAAATGATAGCAAGTGACCCATCCTTTCAGCGATTTTAATTTGGCAAACGATGCACCAAATACCCTGTATAACTAAATAATCTAGGAGTGGGCAATTTCAAAACGTGTAACATAAAACTGTAATATTTTAAAACATGCGCATGCACTCATCACATTATAACAACCTCTGTACCATATTTTAAGCGAATAAAATTAAATGTTGTTGTGAGTTGTCCGGTTACCAACCAACATGGTCACCTGGACTGTTCCTTGTGTAGGTACTACTGGTACAAGTATGTGTATATCCGCCCTTATATCCATTGGTCTCTTTTATATAGAACTATATCTTATCTGTCTTAATATTATATAACGAATTAAGATATAACTGGATTATAATTAAAATTTACTTATTTTAATCCAGTTTTACATAGTGTTAATTATAAATGTTAGAAATTTTGTGGAATGAACACATAAGATGATGCGTGTAAATACATTGCTAATTCTATTGATATTGAAGTCGCTTGCGTTTGGTGAATATTGTGTTAGATACACTTTTGAGGAAGGTTTTGACGAATTGTTTATAAACGAATTTGGGCTATGCGTTGGTAGTCATATGGATTTGTGGAATGTTCATTATTACAACAACACATCGGTTACTGGTCAACATGAAGAAAGTACTAAATTTATATCACCCCAGAATGTTTTGAGTTGTGTGTCATCATTTATGTTTTCTGCTACTGTTGGTGGTGTCGTTGAAGTGAATATATTTATGGAGACAGCGAGTAACAGTGATCAGATAACAGTAGTAGTAAACCAAGAAATTATTGGTGGTAATCATGCGGTGGTAGGATCAGCTGCAAATTCACCTCTAGCAGCTACTTTTGTATCTGGGTGGCACATTTTAAGAATACCGTTAAGTGGCATGGGGACATACAATGGCTATGTAAGTACTGATAATAGTATAGTAAATTTGTATCTCATTTGAATCTATCTATTGCTACCTTTAGTGCACAAGGGTGTGCCCAGACATAAGTGAACTCTCTATGTGCGATTGGACGGAAATCCGACACGAACGAAGAGTGATTAAGCACAGGACCGGCTATTTAAGATGCTCTCTAAGGCACGGAGAGTTGGGGGTGCCAAAACTATGCCACACGAAAGGAAAATACTTTAAGTATTGTAGGTACAACGTTGTACTAAAAGAAGACTTAATTTCGATTTAAAAAATAATTTGAATTTGTTTGAAGATTTTTAAAAACCTGTCTGATATGGCAATCCAATCCGCCTAATGTGATAAAGCACCATATTGTTTTTATGACACCAATCCGAAGGGTCAGTCATAGGGATATTTTTTTCTAAGTTCTTCGTAGTATCTTAAATAAAAGGAAAGTCATGAAATGTTGCATTTATCATTATAGTAATTTTATAGGCGTCTCTTGCCAATTACTTTATTAATACAATAATTGCTTTTTTGAAAAATTTTAAGTCCTGACCCAGGAATCGAACCCGAGACAACCGTATGCCAAACCAGAGCCAGAGCCCTTTCCTGCACGCGAGTTGGGCCCTCGCTTGCGACATCTAGCCACTAGTTAAAGAACTATCACAGCTTTTGTTATTACTTTTTTTTGTATTGTTAACCATTACGCTTAGCCTAACTATTGCAGTTTACAGATGATTTCTAGTTATAAACTGAACTTACACGTTTAATGTCAAAAATCTATCACACAAATATTAATAACAAATAGTGATGTAAAAAGTGGTCGAATAAACAACACATACAAAATATGTCACCCTTTGTGCGGTGGGTGTAATTATATTAATTTAAATGTTAAATTATAAGGTCATTTAAAAAAATATAATAATAATATTTTGGTACAACACACACAACGCTATCTGATCCCAAACTAAGCAGGGCTTGTACTATGGCCAGACAACTGATTAACATACTTATATAATTATAAATACATAAATATTATGGATAAATAACACCCAGACACAGAATAAACTATCGTGCTCATCACACAAAGTTTCATCCTGGGTGGGGATCGAACCCACGACCTCTTGCGTAGCAGTCGGATACATTCCCACCGCGCCACAGAGGCAGTCGCAAATCTAAAGATCCTTCTCCTTCCTCGATAAATAGGCTATCCAGCAAAAAGATTTTTTAAAATCGGACTGGTAGTTCCTGAGATTAGCGCGTTTAAACAAACAAACAAACAAACTCTTTCGCTTTATAACATTAGTATAGATTTCTTAAAAAAAACGGGAAACAGCATGTCCATGCGACCATGCTCAGTGTAGGGTTCAGGAGCCTTTGCTGTATGAATAAGTCCGATTTGAATAATTGCACCAGCAGAAGGCCGTATGTCCATGGCACCTATGCCCTTTTGTTGAGAAACACAGTTTTTCGGAAATAACTCGACGGTATATCCGATCATGTCCGAAATAATTTTAGTTAAAAGTATTTCTTATGCGCAATTTTTTTAATTTTTTCATATTTTTTGGCCACACGGTTCAATTAATGGGGAAAAAAGATAAGGGATACAATTTATGCAACTTTCGGTGCGTTTATTTCCAAAAATTTTGACTTAATTAAAAAGTTTTATAGAAACCTTAAAATGTTTTTAAAACCACATTTTGATATTCAAACATTTTCTTTAAAGCTTCTGTTACATGTATGGAGAACCCCCCTAAAATATTCAATTTTAATAATTAGCTGTCAAACTAAGTAGAGGACATCTTTTCACTAAATTTAATCAATATTCAGTGTAGTCTTTGAGTAAAATGCTTGTGACATACGGACATGACGAAACTAAGGGTTCCGTTATTGCCATTTTGGCTACGGAATCCTAAAAATGATTACATTTGTAGAAGTCCATTGAAAATAATAAATAATAACAATGTCTATCTTGTCTTTGTCTGTCTATTTTGTACTCTACTGCATTTGCACATTATATTTTGCAAATCGGTATTATATTATTTCTTAACACATTCCGTTTAAAAATAACGATGAGTTTGTTATTTATTTAAAATTTCGATTTCGTTTCTGTTCCAGCTTACCTTCATGGGTATGGCATCTGATGCTTCAACTGTTCTAATCGACTCGTTCCGTTACCTACCGCCTGGTACACCTGAAAGTGAATGTGAACTGTATGAAGACGCAACTACGATAACTGAGACCACAATTGAGAGTACCACTGGGAGCATCACTGAGAGTACAACTGAGAGTACCACTGAGATTAACACTGAAAGTACAACTGAGACCACTACTGAGACTACCACTGAGGATACCACTGAAACCACCATTGAAAGTACAGCTCAGAGTACAACTGAGAGTACAACAGAGAGTACCACTGAGAGTACCACTGAGAGTACCACTGAGAGTACCACTGAGAGTACCACTGAGAGTACCACTGAGAGTACCACTGAGAGTACCACTGAGAGTACCACTGAGAGTACCACTGAGAGTACCACTGAGAGTACCACTGAGAGTACCAATGAGAGTACCACCAAAAGTACTACCAAAAGTACTACTGAAACTACTATTGAAAGTACCACTGCGAGCGCCACTGAGAGTACTACTGACGGTACCATTGAAAGTACCACTCCAAGCGCCACTGAGAGTACTACTGACGGTACCATTGAAAGTACCACTCCAAGCGCCACTGAGAGTACCACTGAGAAAACTACTGACGGTACCACTGAGAGTACCACTGAGATTACCACTGAAAGTATCACTAAAACTACTATAGAAAGTACCACGGCGAGCGCCACTGAGAGTACAACTGACATTACTACTGAGAGCAACACAGAGAGCACCAATGAGAGCACAACTGAAAGCACCACTGAGAGCACCACTGAGAGCACCATTGAGAGCACCACTGAGAGCGCCACTGAGAGTACAACTGAGAGTACCACTGAGAACACCACTGAGAGCATCACTAAGAGTACCATTGAGAGTACAACTGAGAGCACCACTGAGACTACAACTGAGAGTACCAATGAGAGTACAACTAAGAGTACCACTGAGAGCATCACTGAGAGTACTACTGGGAGCACCACTGAGAGTACTACTGAAACCACCTCCACAACCGACTCAACAGCAACTATTCCTCCTGTAATTGAAGACTGTAATGATTGTATTGGTACCCCACTTTATATAATGATATTAGTTCTTATATCATTATTAATTGTAATTACCCTGAGCATCTGTTGTAAATACCTGGCGGAAATAATATGGGGAAAAAATAAGCAAAATATTGTTGTTAGAAACGAGCTACATTTAAATCAAAACTTTACTTCGAGGGACGGGCCGGGTCCAATTGAAGTCACTCAGAATCCAGCCTAAAGACACATAATTTTGGTAGCCCAGAAGCTTTTGGAAATTACTGTATTGTGTTATTAAATCAGATCATGCTTCAACCGCCGTTTTATTTACTCAGTTAAATAGTAGGAACCTGTTGTAACTGTTAAGCCTAGTTGAAACGTCAAAAAATCTAAGCATAATCGCGTTTGTTCTCGTGTCGAATTATTTAACACTAGCTGATCCGTGCAACTTCGTTGGCTTCATTTTCTCCCGTATTTGCAGTTTTCATTGATGCTCCGCTCCTATTAGTCGTAGCGTGATGTTATGTGACACACAAAAATAATGTGGCTTTCAAAATTGGTTCGTATCAACCCATATGATGGCCCACTGCTGGGCACGGGTCTCCCCAGTAGAACCTACTGGTATGTAGATCCTGGGGGTAATTGCCATAATCGCCACGCTTGGCGAGCGGGTTGGCGATCGCAGTAAGAAATTGGTTCAATAGATCCAAAGATTACCCCTACAACGTCACAAACTTTACCTCTTAATAATATATATTAATATATAAGTGTATAACTATAGATGTTAACAAAACTCGAGTTATTAGACATAAGGATGGCAGTATTCGACTCTACTTAAAAGACGCAACATTATTTGTATGTTCAACTCCGCGAGTCGACGAGCTGTACGTAAAAGAAAAGAATTGGTTCCAATTTCAGCCCATTTAGTTCAGTAGATTCGAGCAAATAGCCTTTTTTTTCAAAATCAGGCTTACTGAGCCTGATTTTGAAAAAAAATCACATATACAAAATAAAGTATTTTACTTATCGGTTTACTGACAGCATGCACAGAATGTGGCCCAGTAGTTCCTGAGATTATCGCGTTCAAACAAACAAACTCTTAGGGGGATGAAAAATAGATGTTGTTCGATTCTCAGACTTACCCAATATGCACACAAAATTTCATCAAAATCGGTCAAGCCGTTTCGGAGGAGTATGGCAACAAAAACTGTGACACGATAATTTTATATATTAGATAGATTAGTATGAGGTTGTACAACCTCATACTAATATTCTTTATAATTGGTAAACTAAGTGTAATTTATTAATACATTTGTTTTGTTTTGTTTTTTTGTTGGAATTTAAGTGTAAGTTATTACATTAGAGAAGGATTACAGAGGGTTTTATTTATTGCGTCACAAAATTTGTATTTATGTTTAGTTTTGAATATAAGAGGAGTGTCATCTGTAAATAAAACAACACTAAAAATAGGAAGGGACCAACAATTGATCCTTGTGGCAACCCTATATTCATTAGTGATCCAAAAGACCTTATTCCATTAATATCAACTAAATGTATTCGCTCAATAAGATAAGAAGCAATAAAATTAAGCGATGCATCTGTTATGTTGCAATGCCTATGTTTTAGGAAAAGTGTACTATGCACCACACAATCAAACACCAGACTCTTGCGGTATCTTGAGGAGCACCAGCTGATAAGCGACCGCCAGTACGGCTTCCGTTACGGTCGCTCAGCTGGTGATCTCCTTGTGTACCTCACGCACCGCTGGGCTGAAGCCTTGGAAGGCAAGGGCGAGGTTCTTGCTGTCAGCCTCGACATCGCCAAGGCGTTTGACAGGGTCTGGCACAAGGCCCTTCTATCGAAGCTTCCTTCTTATGGAATCCCCGAGGGGCTCTGCAGATGGATCGCTAGCTTTCTGGACAATCGGAGCATTATGGTCGTCGTTGACGGTGCTTGTTCCAGTCTGAAAACCATTAATGCTGGCGTTCCACAAGGTTCGGTGCTCTCCCCAACACTGTTCATTCTGCATATCAATGATATGCTGTCCATAGAGAACATACATTGCTATGCGGATGACAGCACGGGTGATGCGCGATATACCAGCCAACAGAACGTCCCTCGGAGCATTGTTCAGGAGAGACGGTTGCAACTTGTGTCAGAAGTCGAGGACTCTCTGGGGCGGGTCTCCGAATGGGGTGAAAGGAACCTGGTTCGATTCAACCCCACAAAGACACAAGTATGCGCGTTCACTGCGAAGAAAGACCCATTTGTCCTAGTGCCACAGTTCCAAGGAGTTACACTCCGAGTCACCGAGAGTATTGGGATCCTCGGTGTCGAAATCTCCAGCAAAGTCCAGTTTGGGAGTCATTTGGAAAGTAAAGCCAAATTGGCGAGCAAAAAGGTGGGTGTCCTCAACAGAACGAAGCGTTACTTCTCGCCGGCACAGCGACTTGTGCTCTATAAAGCGCAGGTTCGACCGCACGTGGAGTACTGCTCTCATCTCTGGGCGGGTGCCCCCAAATACTTGCTCGATCCATTTGACTCCCTCCAAAAGCGAGCTGTTCGGATCGTTGATGACCCCAATCTCACGGACAGACTGGAGTCTTTACAGCAGAGGCGTGACTTTGGTGCACTTTGCGTACTTTACCGTCTGTTCAACGGGGAGTGCTCTGAGGAACTGTTTGACATGGTGCCACCGTCACCTTTCTACCACCGCACCACTCGACATCGTAGTAGGGTTCATCTATTCCACCTGGAAACAATACGGTCCTGTACGGATCGATTCCGGCGTTCTTTTCTTCCACGTACGTGTAGACTCTGGAATGAACTACCTGCTGCGGTGTTTCCCGAGCGCTACGACATGTCTTTCTTCAAACGAGGTTTAAAGAGAGTTTTCACTTCACGGTAGGCAGCGGCTTGGGTGTGTCCCTGACATTCCTGTAGTCCATGAGCGGCGGTTACCGCTTACCATCAGGTGGGCCGCTGGCTCGTCTGTCAACCATAGGCAATAAAAAAAAAAAAAAAAAAAAAAAATCCTTGAAAGCTATATTAGTCTAAGATCCCACAATACAACGACCTTCACCGAGCTGATTAATAGATGAAAAGTATTTTATATTCAATGATAAATGCCAATAAATATATTGCAAATGGGTTGTCTAAAAAAATTCAGTGCAGAAAATTATTAATTAACATTTTTTTTTATAAACATATCACTGGTTTGGTTAATAGACAAATTCCATACCAAGCAAAAGTATGAAGGCCATAATCTATATATATATATATATATATATATATATATAGGTATATATATCAAACGTTAGTTGACTATTTTTTCCAGCCACAAGTCTTGGGTACGCAGGTATAAACAGGTAAATCGAGACTAGTAACTTGCATCGGTTTGGTTAATGAAGTAAAGTTAAGTTAAAATAAAGGTTATTTTATAACGAACACGGTGATATAGTACGGGTTTTAATCGCGTGAATAATTTAAGGTGAAATACCTTGTTTATTGCCATATAATGTGTACAAATCGCGAAAGTTTATCAACATTTACGGTGATATAGGTTTGTCTGCGTTAAATCAGTCCTGAGTTCCGGTTGTCGAGTTTGAAAAAGCGGACCATCCCATGCAATAGAAGAGTACACATCATTGCAGCTGTACGTAGTTCGCCCATTAAAAGAAAGAGAGTGCACATGCTATATAATTAATAATATTCTGGACTGAAATTTTTAAGACAACCCATTTGCAATATATTTATTGACATATTTAATTGATTATAAAATAAGTTTCATCCATTAACCAGCTCGGTAAAGGTGGTTTAATGGTGAGATCCTCTACTATATAGCTTTCTAGTATTTGAAGATGCGATTCATTTTCGTTCATAGTAATATCAATTAATTAATCTACATTTTAAAAACAATATAATGACAGACTAGATAAGATCTTTATTTCTTTGGCACGCTCTACAGCCCAAACGGCTTGACGGAATTCATTAGGTGAGTTGTCGTTGGATTCGTCTCAGTTGTAGATGTAACATAAGCTTTATAATATTTCAATAAATTATTTACCTGCAATCAGATTTTATATTGATTTTGTATACTTAAATAGACCTTTTTACAACTTTGTCATAATATGAATTAAATTTGTGGCTAAGACACTTATGAGAAAATTGTAGAATTTTGTAAACATTTTTGGTCAGCTTCATGTATTTATCCATTTCTTAGGCACGTTCTACTACAGCCCAAACGGCTTGACAGAATCCATCAGGTGAGCTGTCGTTAGATTCGTCTCAGTTGTAGAATGCCTAATCGCATCTTTATAATATTACAATAAATTCATTATCTGCAGGGGATTTTTAAATGATTGCTTGTTACTATGGAGTAAAAGAAAACATACAACACACACAAAGATATTGCTTACATACACTAAACCTTGGAACACCTTCTTATAAAAAAAAGACTAACCAAAATAAGCAAAATATTGTTGTTAGAAACGAGCTACATTTAAATCAAAACTTTACTTCGAGGGACGGGCCGGGTCCAATTGAAGTCACTCAGAATCCAGCCTAAAGACACATAATTTTGGTAGCCCAGAAGCTTTTGGAAATTACTGTATTGTGTTATTAAATCAGATCATGCTTCAACCGCCGTTTTATTTACTCAGTTAAATAGTAGGAACCTGTTGTAACTGTTAAGCCTAGTTGAAACGTCAAAAAATCTAAGCATAATCGCGTTTGTTCTCGTGTCGAATTATTTAACACTAGCTGATCCGTGCAACTTCGTTGGCTTCATTTTCTCCCGTATTTGCAGTTTTCATTGATGCTCCGCTCCTATTAGTCGTAGCGTGATGTTATGTGACACACAAAAATAATGTGGCTTTCAAAATTGGTTCGTATCAACCCATATGATGGCCCACTGCTGGGCACGGGTCTCCCCAGTAGAACCTACTGGTATGTAGATCCTGGGGGTAATTGCCATAATCGCCACGCTTGGCGAGCGGGTTGGCGATCGCAGTAAGAAATTGGTTCAATAGATCCAAAGATTACCCCTACAACGTCACAAACTTTACCTCTTAATAATATATATTAATATATAAGTGTATAACTATAGATGTTAACAAAACTCGAGTTATTAGACATAAGGATGGCAGTATTCGACTCTACTTAAAAGACGCAACATTATTTGTATGTTCAACTCCGCGAGTCGACGAGCTGTACGTAAAAGAAAAGAATTGGTTCCAATTTCAGCCCATTTAGTTCAGTAGATTCGAGCAAATAGCCTTTTTTTTCAAAATCAGGCTTACTGAGCCTGATTTTGAAAAAAAATCACATATACAAAATAAAGTATTTTACTTATCGGTTTACTGACAGCATGCACAGAATGTGGCCCAGTAGTTCCTGAGATTATCGCGTTCAAACAAACAAACTCTTAGGGGGATGAAAAATAGATGTTGTTCGATTCTCAGACTTACCCAATATGCACACAAAATTTCATCAAAATCGGTCAAGCCGTTTCGGAGGAGTATGGCAACAAAAACTGTGACACGATAATTTTATATATTAGATAGATTAGTATGAGGTTGTACAACCTCATACTAATATTCTTTATAATTGGTAAACTAAGTGTAATTTATTAATACATTTGTTTTGTTTTGTTTTTTTGTTGGAATTTAAGTGTAAGTTATTACATTAGAGAAGGATTACAGAGGGTTTTATTTATTGCGTCACAAAATTTGTATTTATGTTTAGTTTTGAATATAAGAGGAGTGTCATCTGTAAATAAAACAACACTAAAAATAGGAAGGGACCAACAATTGATCCTTGTGGCAACCCTATATTCATTAGTGATCCAAAAGACCTTATTCCATTAATATCAACTAAATGTATTCGCTCAATAAGATAAGAAGCAATAAAATTAAGCGATGCATCTGTTATGTTGCAATGCCTATGTTTTAGGAAAAGTGTACTATGCACCACACAATCAAACACCAGACTCTTGCGGTATCTTGAGGAGCACCAGCTGATAAGCGACCGCCAGTACGGCTTCCGTTACGGTCGCTCAGCTGGTGATCTCCTTGTGTACCTCACGCACCGCTGGGCTGAAGCCTTGGAAGGCAAGGGCGAGGTTCTTGCTGTCAGCCTCGACATCGCCAAGGCGTTTGACAGGGTCTGGCACAAGGCCCTTCTATCGAAGCTTCCTTCTTATGGAATCCCCGAGGGGCTCTGCAGATGGATCGCTAGCTTTCTGGACAATCGGAGCATTATGGTCGTCGTTGACGGTGCTTGTTCCAGTCTGAAAACCATTAATGCTGGCGTTCCACAAGGTTCGGTGCTCTCCCCAACACTGTTCATTCTGCATATCAATGATATGCTGTCCATAGAGAACATACATTGCTATGCGGATGACAGCACGGGTGATGCGCGATATACCAGCCAACAGAACGTCCCTCGGAGCATTGTTCAGGAGAGACGGTTGCAACTTGTGTCAGAAGTCGAGGACTCTCTGGGGCGGGTCTCCGAATGGGGTGAAAGGAACCTGGTTCGATTCAACCCCACAAAGACACAAGTATGCGCGTTCACTGCGAAGAAAGACCCATTTGTCCTAGTGCCACAGTTCCAAGGAGTTACACTCCGAGTCACCGAGAGTATTGGGATCCTCGGTGTCGAAATCTCCAGCAAAGTCCAGTTTGGGAGTCATTTGGAAAGTAAAGCCAAATTGGCGAGCAAAAAGGTGGGTGTCCTCAACAGAACGAAGCGTTACTTCTCGCCGGCACAGCGACTTGTGCTCTATAAAGCGCAGGTTCGACCGCACGTGGAGTACTGCTCTCATCTCTGGGCGGGTGCCCCCAAATACTTGCTCGATCCATTTGACTCCCTCCAAAAGCGAGCTGTTCGGATCGTTGATGACCCCAATCTCACGGACAGACTGGAGTCTTTACAGCAGAGGCGTGACTTTGGTGCACTTTGCGTACTTTACCGTCTGTTCAACGGGGAGTGCTCTGAGGAACTGTTTGACATGGTGCCACCGTCACCTTTCTACCACCGCACCACTCGACATCGTAGTAGGGTTCATCTATTCCACCTGGAAACAATACGGTCCTGTACGGATCGATTCCGGCGTTCTTTTCTTCCACGTACGTGTAGACTCTGGAATGAACTACCTGCTGCGGTGTTTCCCGAGCGCTACGACATGTCTTTCTTCAAACGAGGTTTAAAGAGAGTTTTCACTTCACGGTAGGCAGCGGCTTGGGTGTGTCCCTGACATTCCTGTAGTCCATGAGCGGCGGTTACCGCTTACCATCAGGTGGGCCGCTGGCTCGTCTGTCAACCATAGGCAATAAAAAAAAAAAAAAAAAAAAAAAATCCTTGAAAGCTATATTAGTCTAAGATCCCACAATACAACGACCTTCACCGAGCTGATTAATAGATGAAAAGTATTTTATATTCAATGATAAATGCCAATAAATATATTGCAAATGGGTTGTCTAAAAAAATTCAGTGCAGAAAATTATTAATTAACATTTTTTTTTATAAACATATCACTGGTTTGGTTAATAGACAAATTCCATACCAAGCAAAAGTATGAAGGCCATAATCTATATATATATATATATATATATATATATAGGTATATATATCAAACGTTAGTTGACTATTTTTTCCAGCCACAAGTCTTGGGTACGCAGGTATAAACAGGTAAATCGAGACTAGTAACTTGCATCGGTTTGGTTAATGAAGTAAAGTTAAGTTAAAATAAAGGTTATTTTATAACGAACACGGTGATATAGTACGGGTTTTAATCGCGTGAATAATTTAAGGTGAAATACCTTGTTTATTGCCATATAATGTGTACAAATCGCGAAAGTTTATCAACATTTACGGTGATATAGGTTTGTCTGCGTTAAATCAGTCCTGAGTTCCGGTTGTCGAGTTTGAAAAAGCGGACCATCCCATGCAATAGAAGAGTACACATCATTGCAGCTGTACGTAGTTCGCCCATTAAAAGAAAGAGAGTGCACATGCTATATAATTAATAATATTCTGGACTGAAATTTTTTAGACAACCCATTTGCAATATATTTATTGACATATTTAATTGATTATAAAATAAGTTTCATCCATTAACCAGCTCGGTAAAGGTGGTTTAATGGTGAGATCCTCTACTATATAGCTTTCTAGTATTTGAAGATGCGATTCATTTTCGTTCATAGTAATATCAATTAATTAATCTACATTTTAAAAACAATATAATGACAGACTAGATAAGATCTTTATTTCTTTGGCACGCTCTACAGCCCAAACGGCTTGACGGAATTCATTAGGTGAGTTGTCGTTGGATTCGTCTCAGTTGTAGATGTAACATAAGCTTTATAATATTTCAATAAATTATTTACCTGCAATCAGATTTTATATTGATTTTGTATACTTAAATAGACCTTTTTACAACTTTGTCATAATATGAATTAAATTTGTGGCTAAGACACTTATGAGAAAATTGTAGAATTTTGTAAACATTTTTGGTCAGCTTCATGTATTTATCCATTTCTTAGGCACGTTCTACTACAGCCCAAACGGCTTGACAGAATCCATCAGGTGAGCTGTCGTTAGATTCGTCTCAGTTGTAGAATGCCTAATCGCATCTTTATAATATTACAATAAATTCATTATCTGCAGGGGATTTTTAAATGATTGCTTGTTACTATGGAGTAAAAGAAAACATACAACACACACAAAGATATTGCTTACATACACTAAACCTTGGAACACCTTCTTATAAAAAAAAGACTAACCAAATCACTAAATAGAAAAATAGCTTTCTTATTGCCTGTACCCATCACAGGTTCTTTCACCAGCAGATAACAAACAAGTCTTCAATAAATTCTGTGTGTTTTGGAAACACATATATTATGACTGTTTTGCATAAAAACAAAACAGTTATTCTGTGTGTGGAAAAACACACAGCGTTGGAGCAACTGTTTCTGGTGATTGATAAAGACTGTGAATTGACATTGGCAGTTGCGTTCCAGTTAACATAAACTCTCTCTACATAGGGAATAGGAGTTTAAAGTATAGTATAACATGATTTAAGTCTAAAGATATTGAATGCTTCTTCAATAAATACTGTGTGTGTTTTTCTACACACATAATAACTATTTTTTTTATGCAAAACAGTCTTATTAACAAAAAAACTGTGGCTTTTGCAAGTAAATCACGAAATAACACGATTAACTTCTGTATAAATTATTATCTTAGACGCTTCTAACATATGGAAATAATCCCTGCCTACGTTTGTTGATTAGATATACAACTGTAAAATGCTGAAGGATTTTCTTGGAAGAGACTAAATTAATACATATAAAGTAATATTAATACATATTAAACTACATTATACTTTTTGCAAAGTACAAGGCCGGCTCCACACGTTGGTCCCAACTCTCGTACCAACTTAGTCCTGTCCCGCCAGAGTCAACGTGAGTAACTAATAATACAAAATGTCGGATACAGAAATCGAAACTGCTCTAAACCCATAAGCATTACCGAGTGCAAAGTATAAAGATATTTTTATTTGTTATTGAAAAAAAATAACTTAGTAAACCAAATAATTCCCATTGAATCCTATATTGAATAGTGCGCCATGCATCAGCTGTTGAATGATAATATATTGTTTAACCAAGTAGTGTTATAAGTTTAACGTGTCTGTCTGTCTCTGTCTGTGTGTGTGCGTCTGTCTGTGGCACTGTAGTTCCCGAACGCATGAACCCGAATTGAACGAACGAATCGACCCCATGAACACGATTTCGATTTTTTTTTTCTTTGAATGGTGTATTAGTTGGGCGTATTCTTAGCTATGTTTGATGTTAATCATTTCAAGATGGCCACCGCCACAAAATGGCGTATTACATATTTTTTTACATCTCACTCTATATAAGTATCAAATAAAAGGACTTGACTAGTATAATATTATTCACTATGTATGATAAATTTCAAATTAAATGGCCGGCACCACAAAATGGCATTGCGCATAGACCTACATAGACTGCACCATAACCTCACAAAATTGACTACTCTCTAGAAAGAGGCAACGCTACTTTGTGGACAATACCTGTCAAAGAGACAGGTCCGCACGAGTTTTTTCTCTCTTTCACACTTTGCAGTCAATATTAACTAAACACTAGGCACGATCGCCTTGCCTGGTCGGAGGATCCTCCATTTGTATTGGATTCGATCTAAATTAGCATTGGCGCCTGTAGAGGATGAGTTGATACATCCCTTACATTTTAGCTCATCTTCTACAGGCACCAATGCTAATTTAGATCCACACGTTAGACGAGTGACGTTAGGACTGACGTTGGGGCCAGCAAAGTCGCTTCTCGCTGTCTTGACTCGTATGTACGCTTAAATCTTTTAAACCACGCAACGGATTTTGACGCTGTTTGCACTATCATTCAAATATCTCGGATGACATATAGGTTTTGAAAAACAGTAGAGAAAATTTTGCTAGTTATTAATACTGGACTAGCGCTTTATTATTTATTTAGTGTGAGAATAACCTTCAATTATGAAATAAATACTTTTTAAACAAAATTCTAAAATATTTCTACTTCTGTAATATGACCATGGAAGTAGGAAGATCCTCAGAAAATAGTTGATCTATACAAATAATTAAAATTAAAGTGTCTGTTTGTAATGTCAAAATAACAGTTTTGTAAAGTATATAATTAAGGTACTTTGAACAAAAACACAATTTTTTTTTGTCTGTCTGTTTGTTCTGGCTAATCTCTAAAACGACTAAGTAGATTTTGACGAAGCTTTCACTGTCAGACAGCTTAGGATGTAAGGAGTATATTGTCATCACGCTAACGTTTATAGGGAGAGAGCAGCACTGGAACTTCTCGCGGACGAAGTCGCAGTCACAGCTAGTTGTATAATAGATACAGAGTAGGTTGAATTGATTATGAAATTATCACTCACTTACTGTGAATACTATCTTATCCTCGATACATTATAAATTAGGATTTTAGTCTAAAGCTATACGGTTTCTATGACTATTAGCATATACTTAATGAAGTTTAAAAATGATGCGGAAAATTATATTTTTAATTTTGGTGTCACAAGCATTTTCCTGTGAAATATATACGTTTGAAGATGGTGACTTTGATAATTTATTTTCTGAAGACTTTGGTATTTGTACGAATAATATGGACTCGTGGGAGATAGGAAGATACGAAGACACAGATGTAACCGATCACCATGTACTCAGCACCATGTTTATATTCCCACAAACGACTTTCAGCTGTGTGTCGTCTTATGTATTTACTATGGTGCCTCAAGGTGTTTTGGAAGTGAATGTCTATATGAAGGCACGAACAACAATCGATCAAATACAAGTGATGGTGATGCAGATCGTTTCAGGGAGGCCTGATGCGGTTGTGGCGCAAATAATTTACAGCCCACAGTCTGCAAATTACTTTGAAGGTTGGAATACCCTGAGGTTAACGCTATTCACTATCGCACCAGAACTGAATGGCTATGTAAGTATTTTGATTATAATTCATACATTAGGAACATTATAGCAGCTTTGTGTTTTATTTTGGATTTTTTAAATATATTTTTTGAATAAATATAACAAATGCTTTATTTTAGCATTGTTGTGATAAAAATGTGTTGATTTTTAGCCCAGATGGTAAACATTTCAATAAACGCCATACATATCAACCCATATGATGGCCCACTGCTGGGCACGGGTCTCCCCAGTAGAACCTACTGGTATGTAGATCCTGGGGGTAATTGCCATAATCGCCACGCTTGGCGAGCGGGTTGGCGATCGCAGTAAGGCTTTAGTTACGCAGAGGACGCTGCTGCCCGTCCTCCGGAGTGAAATCCCTTAGTCGCCTTGACGACACCCACGGGAAGAGATGGGGTGGTACTATTCTTAAGCCGGCACCAAACGCCATAAATATCTTATATAAAATGATTTCAATTCAAATTTTAATCAACTAATAATATCTTTAGTTAAATACCAGCAGCTTATAAAGTTTTGCCCGTTTTTAAAGTTCCGTAGCCAAAATGACAAAATGGAACCCTAATATTTTCGCCATGTCCGTACTTATGCCGACAAAGTCAAATAATTCTGAAATAGAAAATTTAGGGTACCTCCCCTATATGTAAAGTAAAGATGCAATTTTTTTTATTACCTACCCCATCGTGTAGGGTATCATTAGATAGGTCTTTTAAAAACATTTGGGGGTTATGAAGACTATTTATCGATTTAGGGATCCCTTTGTGTAATATTAAACATTAACGTGCCTATTTTTTTAAGAATCAAGTGTGTGTGTGTGTGTCTGTGTCCCCTGCAAGCTAAATGGCTGATACTGAGTATGTGAAAAAAAACACGGTAGTAGTATGTATAGTGAAATTTAAAGGATGACTATCACAGCTACTTCTACTTGTCTGGACAATATTTTCAGTAACCGTGAATGTTTACATAAGACAATTACAACTGATGTAACTTCAGACCACTGTGGTCAATTAGCAAGATTTCCTTACTCTACTACTTACAATAATATTCGAAAAATAAAATCGTCTTTCATGTTTTAGAAACAATACTTTAAGTATTAGTTATATTTCGGGACTTAATCGCGTGAATTATTTAAAGGTACGAACCTTTTATTTACCCGACGTTTCGATCGAATTGCACCGATTAAGTCCCGAAATATAACTAATATGTATAAAAATCGCGAAAGTTTAAAAACAATAATATTTTAAGTAATTTGAATCCAGCATTATTAGAATTAGAATCACCCAACGACATGTATAATCCTTGTTTCAAGTTGTAGAGAAAGGGTTTCAAAACATTTTTTAGCCGAAGACAAAGGTCATCAAGGGGACTATGGCATTTAATAATGGGCTACTGTAGGCATTTATAGGAGTAGGGAACGATTATTATGAGTTGTATGGTAAGAAAAAATATAATTTTAATTTTAACTTTATTGAATATGTTAAAAAGTACTCTGAGATATTTAAAAGAGTATTGTTACGTGACAGGACGATTGGTTCGAATAAAATGCCAAAATTTCGCAATGACGTATTTACTATCACTATTCTACAATGAACACTACTACTATGTGCACTGATCAACACTAATAATAACATTAAATCACTGTACAAAACATTGTAGGTACTACTAGGTACTTATCACCGACTATCACCTCGAACTTAACTCTTTGAGATCGTATTCCAAACAAAACTGCTTTGCGGGGACGCCCTTAAATACAAAAAATGCATGATCTAGAAAAGTCGACCACATGCTAGTAGCCAGATTCGGGAACGTCACGCACACAAACAAGTTGTTTTCGTTTAGCGGTGCGTAGGCACGCGCATCGTACGCACACACACATAGTTGTTTTTGTTTATGTATGTGTTGTTTGTGTTTTCTAGGACGCACGAAAATTCGAGTCGTTTGTTCGTAACAGTATGTAATATGGCAAAGTCTTTGTTTGTGAAGAATAAAATTAGACAATCAATAAACAAAGTAAAAACGACATGGAAGGTTGTTACGAGGCTACAGGCAAATTTATACAACATGATAAAAAATTGTCTAGAAGATAATAATTTTCAACAGATGTATACGAGTAGATACTTTTCCGGATCTGATGAAATTTGGCAAGAATACCTCTGTTTAAGTCAGGTAGCAAAACTGATGCTGGTAATTTTCGACCAATCTTAGTGTTCCCTGCATTTAATAAAATCTTTGAATAGATTATTTTTATTATTAATTACTTAGACATTTTAATATAAATAGCCTATTACATAATGATCAGTATGGTTTTATTAAAGGTCGCTCAACAACAGATGCAGGAATTGCTTTGTTAAAACACATCTACAGTGCCTGGGAAGACTCCAAAAATGCCATTGGCGTATTTTGCGACCTTTCGAAGACGTTCGATTGAGTTTGTCATGACACGACTATAAAAAAAAAAAAAATTATGGCGTGCGGGACAATGCATTAGCTGTTGTCACATCCTATTTGAGTAACAGGATTCAATGTGTTAATGGTATGAAGTCTATCGGCTTACCGGTTCAGTTAGGCATGCCACAAGGTTCGATTTTAGGTCCATTTTTGTATTTTATTTATATTAACAATTTACCATTATATTTAGAAAATGTTTGTAAATTTGTACTGTTTGCGGATTATATATCTCTTATTTTTAAAGTAGATAGGAACAGAGAACATTTTTGACGAAGTGAACTGTGCTCTATCTCAGGTAACGGAATGGTTCACGCTTAATAACTTAGTTCTAAATGCCAAGATGACTAAATATATAAAATTTGCACTTCCTAATGTGAACGATCTTGGACCAAACATTGCATTGAATCAGGAAATCTTGGAATCTGCTACCGACACTGTATTTTTAGGGATCACGCTAGATAATAAGTTGCAATGGGGTGCACATACATCTTGTCTCGCTGGTAAACTCAGCTCGGCTGCTTACGCTGTTAGGAAGGTACGTGAGCTAACAGACGCTGACACTGCTGGACATGTTAATTTTAGCTATTTTCGTAGCGTTATGTCATATGGGATATTACTTTATGGCAGAGCCGCTGATATCGAAAGTATTTTTATACTACAGAAAAGAGCAGTTCGTGCAATATATTAGCTTGGAGCTAGGGTTTCACTAAGGGAAACATTTTATTAAAAATAGTGATGTACACTCCATCAATACTAGAAATAGGCATAAATTGTTTGTTCCTTACCATTATTCAGGTCCATAATTCATTTATGGGTCTTGGTATCCGTTTTTGCAATAAGCTACCTATTCTTAATCTTGATTTGCCATTTAATTCATTCAAAAAATTAAAACGACCTTATTCAGAAAGATTATTATAGTATAGATGATTACATAAACGACAAAACCGGGGTCGTAATGCTCACCCAGAAGTTATGAATTTTATTTTAATTTATTTTAATTTAATTATTATTTTTGAATTTTTAAATTATATATTGGTTTTCTTACTTCTTCATTTTTTCTTTTTAATGGCACAAACTGGTTACTGGAATGATGTAATATTCATGGTCGTAAGTGTAAAAATGCAGAATAATGTAGGTATTTGTTAAATATATTGTTAAATATATAAAATGTTGTTTGCGTTGTTTATTGCACATTAAGAGTCTAGGTACTCTGCATGTACAATATACAAAGCAAACAACATTTATTGTACATGCAGAGTACCTAGATAATCGAAATTGTTAGTAACGGTAACTAGCGATCGTTCTTCATTAAATTATTTAAGGTCATTTTCGTTTCTATGAGATGTAATGTCAGGGATCATCATGCTCACTAAAATGTCATTGCTTGTGGTGGCAGTTTGGGTCGGGTCGTCTTCCTTACCTCCAATATGGCGAAGGGGATGATGGCTGACCCATGCGTCAAACTCGTGAACAGGTGCTGCTTGGGGTGACTGGTCGGCCTTATCATTATCATTTTATAGGTTTATGATTTTTTGATTAGTGGTTCATAAATAAGTAGTTTTTCTTATAATAATCGAATCGCATGTTGCCTTTACCCTCTTCTGTATTTTTGTAAGTTGATGCTCCCATCCACACCGTAGGAGGCTAATTAATTTAAACTTAATTATACCAGTTTACGTACTATGGTTATTGCTTGCGTGAGTTTTATGGTGTAATGGTTGCAGCACCTTAGTGGCTGTATATATACAAATGTATTGTAAAAAATGGCATTTAAAAATAGTTTCCAAGAGTTTTTATTGCCAAGTTCTTTTCTCACGGCTTTACTCTTGGGATTTTTTTCTCACCTACCCCATCGTGGGGCATGTGAGAAAAAATATGGGGTATCATAAGATAGGTATTTTAAAAACATTTAGGGGTGGGAAAGAACATTTTTAAATTTTGGGATCCGTTTGTAAAATATTAAGCTTTAAGCTCTAAGCCCTGCCAGCTAAATAGTTGATGTTGGATATGTGAAAAAAAAAACATGGTATGTTTAGTGAAATTTAATGCTGAATTTAATCAGCTGTTACTCTTAAACTTGTAGGCTTTACAAGTTTAAGAGTAACAGCTGATCAAATGAGAAGTGACAAATTTTTCGTACAAATTTTATTGAAAAATATTAATAAATAATAATATTGAAACAAAAATAACACATTATTTGGTTCGGGGGGGGGGGGGACTACGGAACCCTACATTTTACGTGGCTCGACATGCACTTGCTTTGGTTTTTCTTAATCCGCCCAGTAATCATCTCCATCGAATTGAAAGGTAGCCTTAAAATATTGTAATAGCAACTAAACGCTGAATTTTTAATTGCCATTATTATTTTCGAGTCTTTCCGTCCCATCCCAGGATGAGCGATTGAAGCGACGTTGGTAGTAACGGTTAATTTAGCTTAGTTTGAGTGGTTAACAATAGTGCTAGTCATGTGGGACCCAATGCCACATTGCTGGTTATCTCTAAAAAAAAGAATTCTTATAGGTAGGTAGGAGGGGCAAATAAAACCTTTCAATAATTTAAATCACCCTAGTCCCATCATCACTATCATTTCAACACTATCATCATCAAATAATTCAATCCAATCAAATATTATTTATTCACTTACAACATTTATTCACTTTGCAAAGTACTACACTAAAGAAAGTCGATTCTACACGCACATGCAATGCCTTTTCGCAAACAGGTACCCTAGAAAAGAACTAGGCAATAAAAAATCGCGGCCACTCTTTTCAAATTGTCAATGTTTACAATGTTTTTGTTATTTATAAATTATATATGTAGGTAAGGTACTGGCCACTATTACATTAAACACCATATTAGTGGACTGATGATAAAACATTTGATAAAACATATTACAAGATGAAGGCATGTCATTAAATAAATCAACCCACAAAGTAGGAGCAGGAGCACTTACAATGTAAAACTATATGTGCTTAAATATAATAAAGTACTGCTAATTAATGAATACGTATACATGTTCCACAAAAAAAAGTACAGAATGACCACGCAAAATCCTTACTTACAAAGGTAAATCATTTTCTTATATAATACCAATTAAAATGTGTTGATATTTCAATTTTTTTTTAAACGATTTTTTTAAACACGGTCATTATTTTACATGTTATATCTTACAGGTCATATTTTTTATAAATATTATTGCATTATGTTATTTAAACAAAATGGAAAAAAACAGGGCGGTAAGAAGTTCACTGGGACTGCTAGTAATATATATATAATTTCTGGTGGAAATTTCACGCAATGATAGAATATGAAAGAAAGAAGAAAAAAAACATTTACTTGTTATAATACCCCCAAATATTACTTAAATATATTACTTACATAACTTTTTATCAAACGTATACTTCAATCACGTCAAAACAGCTGTACGGGTCTAGATAAAATTTGGCACAAAGATAGATAGTAGTCATACTTAGTGGCATACTTTATATTAATAATTTTCACATGAACGAAGTCCACGGGCAATAGCATATTATAATATTAAACAAAGTTGTGTTAGTTACACCATTTTATAACTCAAGAACGGCTGTACCATTTTTTATGATTTTTGTGTTTTTGGATTTGTCTACGTCCGGAATAGGACAATAAGTATTAAAAACATTGGAAACCTGACATAAAAATAAAATAAAATAAAATAAAATTCCCATACAATACAAAATGTTTTCATCGGTTTCGTACCTGTCAAACAATTAAAGTTTATTCTGTCGATATGGAAGCTCTCCCGTCAAATTAAGGAACATAAATAGATAAAGGTTTCTAATCGACAAGATATATCCACAATATTCGGATAACCGTCATTTTAGATTTTTAAAATGTAGAATAGTGTCAGTAACACTAGCCTCTATACTAAGAGGTCAGTGGTCAGTAATGAAAAAGGATTGAGATATTTTTTGGTAGTCAAATATTTATCCTTGAGTTTGAATTAGTTCATGACCTCTTTTGGTGAGTAGTCAGTACTTTAAAATACCTAAATGTAACAAATTCACAAACAATCAAGCGTACGGCTAAACTAGATATTATAGACATTTGTCAGTAGTGCTGTGGCCGTTAGAGGGACTCGGGTTCGATTCCTGGGTCTGGATTTCAAATTTTTCTAAAATGAAATTATTGGACTATACATGTTGCAAACAAAAGTATTGTATTGAATGGCATATATTTTGTATCGAAACCCATCTGAAGGCCATGTGGGTAAGTACCTATTATCAAGAAGCAGTAGCAGTGTGTAGTGTAAATGTGTGATGTATGCAAGAGTGAGGATCCACAGCAGTAGTGTGCAGTAGAACATAACTTTGCTGAATTCTCAGATTACTTGGCCGCCAATGAGTCGCAAAAGTCTGAAATAAAACTCACGAATCCCTTCGAAATCTATACAAATATTATATAGCTGAAGAATTCGTATGTTTAATTGTTTGTTTAGTTGAACGCAATAACCTCTGAAACGACTGGTTAGAATTGAAAAAATATTTTAGTGTTGGATAGCCCATTTATCAGACGAAGTTGCACGGGTCAGCTAGTATTTAATAAAGTACACACAGGACATATAAAATTTCCAACGACAACGGAGTCTACATCTACAAATGACTTTGACGTGATCGGTGATGACAAATACAAAGTAGCAAAGTTATGGGGTCTACCTAGTCCGGCCATAAGTTCTGTTACAAATGAAAAAGCATTTTTTTAAATGAAGTAATGTAATATTACTAAAACTTATATGTACATATTTATTAAAGTCTCAGCAAAAAGTAAAAATAAAATTATATTTAAAATGGCCACCTTTGGCTTATAAGCAGGCTTTTAACCTGTCTGGTCACGAATTTATGGATTTACGTTTCCAACAGAAATATCGCCACTGCTTGCGCCAGAGATTTTTTCAAGAGACTCAATGTCGTCTTCAAGAGCAAGCCATGTCCTCCCATTTTTTGCATCCTTATGGGATTTCGACAAATTCTGGCTTTAACAGTATTAACAGCCTTTGTAGTTCTAACAGCACGCGGCCGCCCCGATCTTTTAAGGTCTTCTTCAGAGGAAATGTTGTTGTATCTGTTGGTAGTACGTTATACGAACATACGGCTGATACCAAGCTTTTGAAGTGTCTGGAATATGACCGACGGCTCCATACCTACTTTGTGGACGGCGATCACCGCAATCTTGTTTTATTTAACACAGGATTGCGGTGATCACCGATACACCCAAATCCATATTGTTTTTTGATAATGAACATAAAACAATGTGAAAAGGCGCGAAATCGAAAGAACTTTTAAAAATGAATTCAAAGTAATTAAAAAGATGAAAAACGTTTTTTTTTTTTAAGTAACACTATAAAAGTTAGTTGCTAAAAACGAAGTTGTAAAGTCATTATCGTCAACAGCGTCAAAAATTAAAGTTGATCAAAGAAAAATAGGTAATTTTTGTCAAGAAGATAAGGCTCAAGAATTTAACATTTTTTTGTGATAGTTAAGCATTTTTATGCTACTTCAAACATGTTTGCTTTGGTTGCCGGAATTGGTTAACGGCTTAGGGAGAGATTCCATATAATTACAGGTTTGAATTATGTCCGATCCAACATTTTTATCAAGACATTAATTGGCCGTGATCAATAAAACGAAGAATAGGGTACTGTTGCCAGCTAGGAGTAACTAAAACAATAACAAAAGCATAAATCAATTATCATAAAAATATCAATTAAGAGTTGTCAGAAAGAAAGAACGGAATACAAAAAATAATGTGAACAATAAGGACAAAGATGAAGCAGTGTACAGTATAGTTACTAATAAATTAAAGCTAAATGGAGAGAAAATATGAAATAGAAGTTGGTTAGAAGTAATACAAATATCATTTCTCTTTTGAAAAAAAATCTCACATTCCTCAGTGCCTCGTTAAACCGTTAGTCTTGCGTGTTATCTCTCTTCAGTCCCTTGAGTCTATAAGCGTGAACGTGAACTGTAATATGTTTTGCATATTAAACTAGTCTGTAATGAGCTTGATCGCCTTAACCGAAATCGATCGGGAAACCATTACATAATTGGCACTTGATACCTAGTTTGATAAAACCATTTAAAAAAAAACAAGTATAAATGAACGCTTAAAATTTTCTACGAAGTAAAATTCGACTTCGGCACGACTATTAAGTCTTATTGCCGGAGTTAGTACTGCTACTGTTAGTACGCCAGCAAAAAGACTTTGAAGATGTAAATATGCCTATCTCAAAAGTGGTTAGCTGGTTTGATGTTAACAATTTACTCTTAAACGAGGGCAAGACTAAATGTATTCGATTTATAACACCTAACGTGAAACCAGTAAAAACCACTGTAAAAATAAAAGAAGATGAGTTGAACCCTGTAGAGACCACAAAGTTTTTAGGAATTACTCTAGATTCTAGGCTTCAGTGGGGCCCACATTTAAGTGAATTGTCTATAAATAGACTCAGTTCTGCAGCGTACGCAGTTAGAAAAATTCGTCAGCTAACAGACGTTGAAACAGCGTGATTAGTTTATTTTAGTTCCTTTCATAGTTTAATGTCGTACGGTATTCTGCTGTGGGGGAATGCTGCCGACATTCAAACCATTTTTGTTCTGCAGAAGAGGGCTATTCGATCAATTTACGATCTTAGTAGTAGACACTCACTTAGAGAAAAATTTAAGGAAATCAATATCATGACTGTTGCATGTCAGTATATCTATGAAAACCTTATATATGTTCACAAAAATATTGATAGTTTCTGTAAGAAATGTGATATACATAATATTAACACGCGGAACAAACATAAACTTGTTGTACCAGCGTCAAGGTTACAAAAAGTAAACAAATCATTTCGGGGCCAATGTATACGTTTCTACAATAAAATCCCTAGCGATATTCAAAAATTAAGTCGTAATAAATTTAAGTGTACCATTAAGAAAAAGTTGTGTATGAAAAGTTACTACTCAATAATATAATTGATTATATGGAAGACAAAAACGCTTGGGATTAAACTGCTTTCTCTCACAGGCTATTAAAATGTACTTTAAGATTATACGTATATATACATATTGACTTTGTAAGAAGTGAAGTATTGTGTTTGCTGAATACGTTTATATATACTCATTTTAGAGTTACTAATAGTATTATTATTAAGTTATCCTTATCTTATAAACGATTACACTCACCAAACACACTGGTTCATTCAGTAAAATTTATTTTTGTAAAGAAAAACTTGTTAATTTTAAAAGAGTGGCACATGAGTTTCTTGGCAGCTTCTTCTCATGAGCTTTACACTTGGAACTGCCACCTAACCTCATTTTGTTTTGTTTTTCAAACAATCATTATTTTATATAATTTTTAGTATGTATTAATTTGACGTTTTCAAATAATCATTAACCTGATTTTACGAAATAAAGATATTTGAGTTTGAGTTTGAGTTTGCTTAAGGCCAGTACCCCTAAGGTCGCTGTTCAAGTCCCACCTGGGAATAAACTTTGCTTCCATACGTTTAATATGTATGTTTCTGTGTCAGACAAAGTCATTAAAAAATCAGAGCAGTCAATATTCATTCACAAGTTTGTGAAGATAGACTAAGTCCGCTATGGGCTCATAACGGACTTATACTCTTTGTTGTAATGGAAGAATGTGAAATGTCTTAGTAACGTGTTAATTAATCCAGGAAACATACGCGACTTTTAATCTGGAGAAAACGTAGGAAATGGTTTTGGATACGCTCGATTTTATCGATGTATTTATTAAAGTTAGGATTCCAAATCAGTGAGGCGTATTCTAAGTGGCTTCGTACGAAGCTGTAGTATAATCGCTTGAGTGTTCCAATGAAAATATTAACAACCGCCTTATTAAATATGTTTATACATGTACATCAAATTATAACTTAGAGTCGAAAGTGACTTCTAGGTCTCTAACTTCTGTTACTCATTTAGGATGATGTCATATAATTTGTATTGAAACATAATAGGCGTAGGTTTTCGAGTGCAAGAGGAAATAAAACACTTGGAAACATTAAGGTCTAGGCGATTACGTAAACAGTAATTTTGCTGGTAAGAGGTCCTGCTGAAGTCCCAGAATTGATGTTAAATGCTAGAGACAGGGCATAAGATTTTCATGTCATCATAGAGAATCATTTTTGGAAGTGCCGAAGCAAGAGCCTATGCCTTTAATGCAGATGTTAAAGAGGAATGGGCCGATGAGGGAGCCTTGTGGTATTCCAGACGGGATGCATACCTTTAACGATCTATAGCCGCCACAGTCTGACAGCGGTTTTAATGTATGACGTAAACCATTTGAATTAGTGTCCATGGATGTCTATCTTACTGAGCCTACATATAATGGAATGATCTATTCTGACGAACGCCTCACTGTAGACAATATAGACTACGTCCACTTGTGAAAGTTCAGAGATGCGTGTGAGAAAATCTGACCAGACAAGAAAGTTGGACACAGTGGACCAATTTTTAAGAAATACTGATAGTCGTTGAGAGAGTGTTGGATACCATATAAAACTTGGGAATATACAACTTTATCTTCAATTTTCGCTTTCTACATGAATAAAGATTGTAGCAAAATTGTAGAGATACCATTTTTGTGTGATAAATGCGGTTTTCAGCAGCAGAATGTTATTAGGGCCCGCAGACTTATTTCAATCTGTCATCTGTGTCATTTTTATTATTATTATTATAGCTTTATTTATCCATACAATTTTTATGGTTACATTCTGAATTATTTATATATATAGTAACAATTTTATTATATGGCCCCAATAGGGTAAAAAGCCTCCTCCAACTTTTTCCATCTTTGCCTGTTTTGGGCAGTGTTTACCCAGTTTTTCCCAGCTGTTTGTACAATATCGTCGACCGATCTTTTCTTTTGTCATCCTATTCGTCTTTTCCCTGTGGGACCGAGCCACTTTGTTGTTTGTAATGTCCATCTATTGTCCTGAAATCTTGCTATGTGGCCTGCCCACTTCCACTTCAGAATCAGGGCATGTTTCAGTGCATCCGTAAGTTTAGTTTTATTGCGTATGTCAACATTTCGTGTTTTATCAATCCTTCTTAGTTTCAGGATGCTTATCTCCATGGCATGCTGGCATGACAAGATTTTGCTCTTAGTCCTGTTAGTGAATGTCCAAGTCTGACTTGCATATGTTAGGTTAGGTTATATGTACATGAGTATATACATGAGTCCATTATGATCTTCTTGAGCTTAAGACTGTAATTTCCTGTGAGGATTTCTCTCTGTGCCTAATACTTTTCCATGTTATGTGAATTCTTCTGTCTACCTCGTTCTTGTTTCTGTTGGTGTCAAATGATACTAGTTTTCCAAGGTATAAATATTCACTGATATATACTATCAACCTTCTTTCTATAATAATCGGGGTTTTTCATAATTTTTGTTTTGTTGATGTTCATTTCTAGTCCCTAATACACATTTTCAATTATATTTATGTATTTATCATGTATATTGTTATATTAAAGCGCTTGCCATATAGATGTATGTGTAATGCTGTCGAATGCTTTTGAATAGTCAACAAATGCTACATAAAGTGGTTTGTTAAATTCTTGGTGCTTTTCTTGTTAGGTTAGGGTTAACAGTGTGGATATGGTCATTGGTTGAATAGTTGGGTCGAAACCCTGCTTGCTCGATTGGTTGGTTTTTGTTAATTTTTGTTGCTATTTATTATTCTTCCACGAAGACAGCTTATATATAGCAGACTAGCCGTCCCGCGCAACTTCGTATGCGTAAATTTTCCCCGTTTTTGCAACATTTCTCGTCGCTGCTCCGCTCCTATTAGTCGTAGCGCGATGTTATATAGCCTATAGCCTTCCTCGATAAATGGGCTATCCAACAAAAAAAGATTTTTTCAAATCGGACCAGTAGTTCCTGAGATTTAAACAAACAAACAAACTCTTCCGCTTTATAATATTAGTATAGATAACAAACGAATAGGCCTGTAGTTCCCTATTTCTTTTGGATTTCCTTTTTTGTACAATAGTACTATGTATGATAGGTACCATTGTTCTGGTATTTGTTCGGATTCTATAATCATGTTAAAGAGTGTTGTCAAATATGGCATTAATATCTGTGCTCCGATTTTGAGTGTTACGTTAGTTAGATTATCTGGCCCTGGGCTTTTTTCTGCTTTCAATGCTTTTATGCGTCTCAATACTTCCATTTCACTTATTGGGTCTATTGTATCTTGGGTTTGTTCTTTGTTTTCTAGTTTATTGTATTTGTTTTCATTTATGATTAGTTCTTCTGGGATTTTTTTTATATAGGTCTCTATAGAAATCTGTAGCGCATTCGAGAATATCTTTCCTGCTTTTTATTTCCTTCTGGGCGTCTTTTAGTTTGTGGATCCATGTCTTATGTGTTGACACTTCTTTATTGGCCCGTTTTGAACTTGGTATGATGTTAGATTTTTTTCTATGATCGTCTTTCTATATGTGTTATAGTCTTCTCTAATAGCTACTTTTGTTTCTTTAAATAATTGTTTCAATTCGTCTTTCTCTTCCTTGGTTTTGTTTTTTAGTAATAGTAACTTTCCACGTTTGGCCATTAGGTCCAGGGTTTTATTTGTCAGTATTTTGTGTTTGCGAACTTCTTGTGTTTTTTTCTAGTTTGAGACTTTTTGTTATAACTAGTTCTAGGTTGTTGCTTTTAGTTTGAATATCTGTTTTAGTTTTAAATATTTCATCGAGTGTTTTAGAATACTTTTCTAAATTTTGGATCTCTTTCGTTAGTTGTCTTAAGTAGGCTGGTTGACCGTTTGAAGGATTTTCGACTAATCTTGGGTGTTTCAATCACTAACGAACATCTGAGCATTCTGTGGTCTGTTGTAAAGCTGACTAAGTTGAGTACTTCTATATTAGCTACGGATTTTGGAATGTTGGTCAATATATAATCAATTTCATTTCTTGTTTTCTGATCGGGTGATGTCCATCGACAGGACTGTTTCTTTTTGGAGAATGTGTTCATTATTGACAGTTTGTATTCATTAGTATATTGTATAAGACGTTCTCCCCTGCTGTTTCTTTTTCCATACCCATACTTTCCCATTATTATGTTTTCTTCTAGTTTTGTTTGTCCAATTTTAGCATTGAAATCACCAACCACAAGGAAGTGTTTATCTGATAGCTCTTGTGCTGTTTTTAGGTCATTGTAAAACTTAGTAATTCCCTCTTCACTTGATCTTTCTGTGGGAACATATGTTTGAATTATGGTAAATGTCAACTTCTCAAACTTAAGTCTTAAAATCGCAATCCTTTTAGATATTCCTATGAAGTTTACTATACTATTCTTAAGCATGTTCTTTATTAGAAAGCCTACTCCATGCAGGCCTGCTGTTTCACCGATGTAATATAGGATATAGTTTTAGAGTTCTTCTATCAATTGACCAATTCTTCTGACTTCCGCTAGTCCTATAATATCCCAATCTATATTTTCTATGGAGTTGTTTAGCTCTAGTAGTAATTCTCTTGTAAATAATGATCTTACGTTGTATGTGCAGATTTCAATTGGTGTAAGTTTTTTAATTTCTTCTTACTTTCTTTCTTATTATTATTATTCTTTGTTGGAGGGTAGTGGTCGTTCTCCCCACGGGGACCAGCCGGATTGGGGAATTGGTTTTTAGGGTTAATCTTGTTTAATTTTGTTGTTCTTCTTCTATTCACGATTTCCATTAATACGAGTATGTTGGTGTTACTTGTTGCTTTGAGGTTTGTAATAATAAATATGACCTCTCCCGATGTATTGAAAGGCATCAATTTGGAAAAATCATCATCAATGCATCAATTTTAAAAGGTGTCCTTGTTGCTTGTTTTTTGCACTTTAGAAGTGGTTGTGTATTGGTTGCCAGGACTTAGGGTTTTTGATCTTTTCCTTTTTTTATTTTCTAGTTTATCAGTGTTTTTTTATGTTCTTTTCCTTTTTCTTCTGTAATACAGCTTTTGGCAGATCATGAATAATATAGGTGTTAGACATCAGTTTCTTTTTGTTTCTCAAGATCTGTAATGTTGTTGTTTCAAGTAGGATTGGTCTGATTTTACGATTGTCCTCTCCCCTTTTTCCTAGCCTCTGAACTTTATCGATTTCGCCTGTTCCAATTTCTACTTCTATATTATTTAATATCTCCACTTTTTTTTTAAGTTTTTCGTTCTCTTCTATAATTGGTTTGACAGAATTCTAGCAGTTCCTTGAAGACCCTGATCGATGGGCTTAGCACCATGTCGTCAGCATAACTGGTGTTATTTACACTAATATCGTCGATGCGACATCCAACTTTATTTACTGAGTGCAACGATCAGGTGGTTGACATATAAATTAAACAACTTTGGAGATGTTATACCCCTTTATCTAACACCACAATCCATTCCATAAGACATAGAGAGATCATCGCCCCATCTCACAATGTTTATTTGATTGTAGAACCAATATTGGAATATACGCAAACAATTCTGACATAACAGTTCTGCTGGCACTTTCCTCCTCAGTAGCTTATCCCAAAGTATACTCCGTAGCTTATCCCAAAGCATATCCTTATACTTTATGATACTAGATCAAACGCACGGGAGAGGTCAAGGAAACAAACGTAAATGGGTGTTCGATGCTGGATATAATACTGCACTGTATGTTTTAGAGCAACAGTAGCAGTTTCAGTGGCCGAAACCCAAATTGAGCGTCATGTATATCCATTTAGGTTTCCAACTGTATTCAAGTAATCTATCAAGCACCTTAGCTATAACGGTAGCCAGTGAGATGGGTCGATAATTTGTCTTATCAGCTACATCACCATTCTTATTTTTAACGATATAAAATGGTTCTTAAAAGATCAGCCCGAAGATAGGAACGACACATACAAAGCGAGTAGAACATTGCCAGTACTCTAGACAGATGAAAATGTACCCCTACCTTCTAAGCTTTAATTCCAAGTTTCTATCGCGTCTCCAAACAAAAAAATTGTCATGAAACCGTTTGCTATTATCAAACCCATCTTTAAGTCATGTCTCAGTTAAACATATTATATAGTAATTTTTAACACCGAGGTTTCTTATGAATGTAGACGTTTTTGTTTTTTATCCTCGTACGTTTTGATAGTATATTTTAATTACTAATAAATAGATTGAAATAATTAATCAATTGTATGATATTAAATACTATAACAATTAGAAATATAGGATTGAGAAATACTAATTAATAATTTTTATAAAATGTGAATAGTGCGATAAAACTAAGTAGAATAAAGCGCAGTTCGAGGAAGTGATAATGTATTTTTGCGAATAGAATGTAAAGTAGAATAAGAGGAGACATGATAGCGGAGGTATCTGCTTAAAACATATTGATACAGAAAAAAATATTAAGACTTATAATCAATAGCAATATATATATATCAATGCAGTTTCGGACTAGCTGGATTTGGTAATAAAATACGAGAGAAATCAAAATCACATCAACCAAATTAATAGTAAAATATAACGTGGACCAAAAACTACCCATTGAAAATGAGTAATTGATTCTGAGCAAACTATGTATTTTTAGGTTTGCACTGTGCGAAGACTTACTAATAGATTACTGATAGAAATCTCTGTCATTAAAAAAGGAAATGGTTGATTAATAATAAATTAATGAGGTATACGATTAAATCTTAATTACTTAATTAACTGCACCCAATTTAATTAAGATATTCGAGGAAGATTGCCTATTTCCTAGACACATTGAAATAGTCAATGGTCCACCACCAAAATATATTTAATATCTTGGGACAACTTGTAATAACGGTTAACTTAAGTTATTTATTTAGATGAGCTGATGAAGGGCCTAGGAGGTAGGTCCAAACAATGCAGCTGAAGTGATTGCGTTATGGGCAACGTACATATGATATACGAGTATAAGACCTACAATGTTGGCTATCGAAACTCTAAGAAGAAGTAGCTAAGATTTTGGCTTTTAAAATAGCTACTAAATTCTCTATTTTGTAAGTTTTAGTGTAACATATTGCCCATAACTACGAGTATTTTCGAGATTAATATGCCAACATTATTAAATTCTGTGTTATGTACACCTTTACCTCATTTAAGTTAAAATTAAAAGCCAGTTTAAGTGTCTGCCTCTGGGGCGCGGTGGAAGTGTGTCCGACTGCTACGCAAGAGGCCGTGGATTTAATTCCCACACGGGACACCACTTTGTGTGATCCACAAATTGTTGTTCCGGGTCTGGGCGTACTTTGGGGGTGTACTTTTAAAATCCCCCGTGAAACAGGGCTTGTACACCTACTGTCGGAGCTGTCTTTAAAAAAAAATAATTTAAAAAAAATATTTATGACCAACGCACTGAAAGGTAATGCAAAACCCTCATCAGCCATCATCAAACATCACTATATATCACATTTACGCCAAAAAAACGTTTTAACTACCAATATTTCTCCGGATACGGAACCAATAAAATTATCTAAAAATAAAACAAAACCCGTTGGCGCCAACATGTAGATACATCGGCTAGATAAAAAGAACTGTGATCGATCGATAACATTTACATCTGTAATCACATTATGTTACATGTACAATAGTCAATCAAAAATACATGTGTGTTTGTCTATTTTGATAATTGGGTCTCTTCAAACAACTAATGTTTAATTCTGGACACACAATGGAACAAGAACAGGGAAATCTAAGCGTTTTACCAGTGACAATACTTATTGATGGCCAAAACCGTGTTTATAAATATACACCGAAACCAAAATATTTTGTTTAAAATAATAACAAATAGGTATACAAAAATAAGTAATGAAGAAAGAACTATAATTTTCCTTTGATCGATCAACAATTTCAACATAATTAAATAAAGCCCGTGATGAACAAGGCAAAACGCGAGTCCTCTGTGACGCGGTGGGAGTGTATCCGACTGCTACGCAAGAGGTCGTGGATTCCCACACGGAACACCACTTTGTGTGATCCACAAATTGTTGTTCTGGGTATGCTTTGTGTCCGTGATTTGTATGTTTGTAAAGTCCCCCGCACAGGGCTTGTACCCTACTGCGGGAGTCGTCTTTTATAAAAATAATAAAATAGAAATAGAATTCCACCATGTTACATCAGATTCATTTAGTTACAATAAAATTAATCTCACTATAGAATGGTTAGTTTTTTTATAATCAATATTATAATCATAATCGCAGGTGAACACACGGACAACAATTACCTAGCCATGATTGAGGGACTTAGGTATTTCACTTATCACAAGTAAATTTAGGTAAAGCTTCATTTGATAAAGTCTCCTTGGTGATACACATTTATATTGTAACACAGCTTTTACATTCAAAATAAATGATTCAAACACTTATAATATTGTTGACCTTAGGGTCATACGTTATTAGTGATAATAATGATTGCGTAAGATTCACATTTGAAGATGAATATGATGAATCATTTACTGAAAGTACCGGCAATTGCGCTGGTATTCCAGGATGGAGCCTTGGCTTTTATGAAGATATAGGTGTCACGGGTCAGCATGAAAGTAGTTTTCAGTTCATCTCACCGCAAGATATTATCGGTTGTGTAAATTCATTTGTGATTCCTATGACTGCTCGTGGATCATTAGAAATACATTTTTATATGGACCCAGCGCCTGGAGGCAGTGGCGCAATTTCAGTGCTCGTAAATCAGATAGTTAGTGGTGGTAGTGATACAATAGTGGGTACGTTCGTATATTCAACAGATGCGGCCTCTTTTGTTCCTGGATGGAAATCTGGTAGAATTTTGGTATCTGGAATAGGATCATACGACGGTTACGTAAGTGTTTGAGTAAGCTCGTCATGTCGAGCTAGTTTTTAGTGTACCTATGGATTATATATTTTATTTCATTATTTATATTTAAAAATAGCCTTAACAAACCTAATTCATACTACTAAACAAACATTTTGTTACATAGGGTGAATAATGCTCGCCTAGTAAACTTATTTAATGTACAGTGGAATAGGTCCGTTTGACGCTTTGACGTTGAGAGTACGAAGCGCCCACGTCACCTTTGTCTCACATAAAGAAGTTTGTGTGCGCAAGTAAATGTAACGAATTTGTCGTTCAAATAATTTTACAATCAAAGTTATTAGATATGTGTATTCTGAGTTTACAAGCAAATTTTTGACGGCCTCGATGAAGCGGTGGCAGTGTGTACGACTGCTGCGTAAGAGTTCGTGGATTTGATTCCCACACGGGACACCCCTTTGTGTGATCCGTACATCGTTATTCCGAGTCTGGGTTCCCTACTTGTTTTCGAAAGTTAATCTAATAGATGTTTATTACATCGAACACGATGTGTCGATAACACAGTTGTACGATGCTTTATTCTATCGATGATTTATTGGTGCGATGTAACGTTTGTGCGAAAAATCCTGTTGCAAAAAAAACCCCAACTGCGATTGCTCTTTAATTCGGTAATATATTAGTTCGATGGTATTCACTCTATTCGTGATTCGTGTCCCCTGCGACACAGGGCTTTTCAGAACCTGTCAGACAATTACCGCAGTAGAATATTATGGTTTATTATTAAATATTACGAAGATGCAATGTGATTATTTATTTAATTTAATTGTTTACAAAATCGACAGTATAACATAGGTAACCAATAATTTTATTTACTCTTTGACAAATGGCAATGGCACCGGTTTTCAGAATGCGCTTTGATTTTATTATGCGGTTAATTCAGCGTCTTACCGCACACTAAGCTACTATGGATTTTGTTATTTTCTAACACATACTTTTTGCTTGATATAATAGTCGGAGGCACTTTATTTAGTTTATCGAGATTCATTAATGCCTCCAACTGACTTTTTTTTATTTTTTTTTCTATAAAAAATGTTGAGTTTTAAGATGCTTTTAAATTTATGGTTAGAGGTGTCATTGATTATTCTCTCAATTTGATGTAGAGCTACCTTATCGATGAAGTCGATATCTTAGTAAAGTTTTAGTGTACGTATACCTACACAGCTGGGTGTTGGAATCTTTAATTAGGTGTAAAAATGGTAAATATGATGCAATGATTATATAAATGATAATATAAAATAATAATCTATAATGTTAGGTGCTACCTTAGGGCTTGCAGAATATTTATAAAATGAACCTTGTCGATGAGTCAGAGTAATAAAACAATTCCTTTTAATGAGTATTAGTTGCATATATTAAATATTAAGTAACTTATATTAGGTACACATGGTTGCTTTACGTACCAATCTTTATGGGAAACAACGGGTTACTTTAAGGTTCGCGTGGTGATATTACTACTATTTCATTTCTGCTATATAGCTCAGTATTGAGACGTAAAAACTAATACCGAAGTTCCACTATCGCTGGCGGTTAGCGAAAAATGGATAGTAATACCTCATAAGCTTGCTTACTGCTAGCTTGAGTGATGGTAGCCTTTCTGGGGATTATCAATGTCCTTTACTACGCTTGAACACTTGCGGTAAGGTAGCCTCCAAAGACAACGTTAACCAGACTTCATAAAATGGATATCATAATAACGACGGATGGTTAAACGAATGAATCTATGGTCGAAAATCGTTACATCTATACTTATAATAAATCTGTAGAGAGGTCAATTCTGTACATGAAATATATTTCCAATATAACTATCAGGGGGTGATTAGGGATCGATACTGATGCCAAAAATGCAATCAGTAAAATTTTTGTCTGTCTGTCTGTCTGTCTGTATAACCGTTATAGAAACAAAAACTACTCGACGGATTTTAACGAAACTTGGTACAATTATTTTTCATACTCCTGAGTAGGTTATAGTATACTTTTCATCACGCTACAATCAATAGGAGCAGAGCAGTGAAGAAAAACGGGAGAAGTTACTCCATTTTTTAAGCTTTCGTCGCGTGTGCAACCGTAATGGTTAAAGCTACACAGAAATCATGTATGACGGAAATGTTCTCCTTAAAATTATATAAAAAATATCCCACGACAGCATATGTCTATCTTTTATGGTTGACTCACAATATCACGTGTAACTCCCGATAGCTTAGTAGTTCGAAGCTTTCTGATTATATTTGTCTACTCTTACGTTTATAACACTCTCAGTCATCCCTAATTAAAAAAGTTAACATAATTAACTATTCCATAAAAAATACTAATAGAAATCGGTATGGAAACACCAAAGTTATACATGAAATACGCTAATAATAAGCCATCGCGCGTGAATACTGAATCATGCTATCTATCTATATCTATACATATAATAAAATTGTAAATTTCACGTGTCTGTACATGGCCGAACATAGTGAAAAAAAATATTGGGAAATGTTCGAAAAGAGTATTTAAACACATTCCTACATTTTTAGAAATGTCTGTCTATCTGTCTGTTTGTTTGGACACGCATCACGCAATAACTATTGGACAGATTCGGTTGAAATTTTGTATGTGTATTCTAATAAGTCTGGATTAACATATAGGCTATAATTTATCACGCTATTTCCCATAGGAGCTAAGCAATGACGGATAATGTCTGTAGCTATTTATCGTTATAAAACAATAACTACTTGACGGATCTTCATGAAAATTTGCAGTTTTATTGTAAATACTATAGGTCATTACTTGCACTATAAATCATTATGCTATCGTCTATGGGGAGTGAGCAGCAACGTATGTTTTGTCGAACCATTATGGTTTTTCACAATTTTTTCCACAATAAGACATTATTTACAATTGTAACCCATGGAAATAATAACTTCACGCTAAAACTATTAGGAGCTAAACACAACATTTTCAATTTTTATAAGATCAGCTATTTTAACCGTGTTTGCATCAGCTGAAGTGGTCTATTGGCACAAGTAGCGGTATTAAACGAGCGAGGTCGGAGGATCGACTCCCTAATTGCGAGTCTCTTTTTGTGTTGTGTTAAAATTATTTTTATTCTTTTTTTTAAGTATTTTTCTAAATGTATACTTATTTATACAAGCTTTTATTTTCGACTTTAACATGTTTACTTTGTTTAACAAATTTTCATATTAATAATCACTTCCAATAGGCACCTTTATCATTGTTTTGCATGAATAGTGATTATGTTATAAATGTAGAAATGAAAAATAATATTACATTACAAATAAACAGTAATTACTTGATATTTTCTAGAATTTATAAATGTTAATTGCTTAAAAAAAATGAAAGATTAAGTCCGCGTTACATCAAAATAAAACACGTGGCGCCATCTGTGATTCGATTTCTTCTGAGTGCCAAAATTGCTTACCTACAAATGTTAATAAACTTTCGCGATTTGTACACATTATGAAAATATATGTATTACGGGTCTTGATCGCGTGAATAATTTAAGGTTAAATACCTTGCTTACCTACGTTTAATATGCATGATAGTTTAATATAAAATCATCAAGTATAAAAATAAACTTATCCAGTTTTGAAAATAGATGGCGTGCAAATACAAATTAAAAAGAATCAGGAAAATTGATTTAAAAAAAAAAACTGAAATTCTTACGTAGAGGGATATGAATATATGATGATCTTAATTTGCGACAGGTTGACGCACCTATTTTTAAATTCACCAATGTAGACATTATAAAATAATATTTTAATCTTCTAAAGTGAGTGAAAAAAAATATTGAAATAAGTTTAGAAATAGTATTTAAACACAAAAAAAGATATCTGAGTATATCTTTTAGAAACGTTTGAATGTTGTTTGTTTGTTTAAACACGCATCACAGTACCGCGGGAATGCAATGTTTTAAAACTATTTTGCCCCCGCAAAATAGTTTTAAAACATTGCATTCCCGCGGTACAAACACGGATACAAAGTAGGTGTACTTTAGACTCGGAAAAGATCGCTCGGGCAGGACATAACCTGCGATCATAGGGAATCTGTGAGAGTTTTTTCCATCATACCTTTATTACCTATGTATAAATTATCTTGAAGGAGCGGCTAGGTACCTCCGATTAAAAGGTCCGATTTAAAAGTGTCGGAGCCGAAGTTGGAGTCGGAGGTTTAAAATCAATCGGAATTTTCGACCTATCGAAGTCAGAATCGAAGCTCCTTAACTCAAAATTTCGCACGAGTAATTGGGCGGTTTCGAGCTTCATTTAACGTGAAACTGCCCCAGTACTCGCGTGGTGGGGGAATTTTTCAATATTAATAGTATTTGATGTGATGCAAATCACTTTTTTGTCGAGGTGTGGTCGTGGGAATTTTAATAATTTGTCTTCTAACCGTCTGGCGCCATAAACTTTATCGCCCTTCATTTTGCTGTACTGGGCATTTGCTTGGCTTGCCCTGCCATATGTTAGGCCCTGATTAAAGCTAGGCCCAAATATCCATAGATGCCACAGAGCATTGTGGAGCATGTTTACAATATGTTTTACACAGAAGTTGAATTGTAATATAAACTACCTTAATATAAACCCAACTTCCACGCGAACGAAGTCGCGGGCACAGCTAGTAAATAAATAGATCAATAAATGAAATGAATCAATAAATTTAATCATTATTTAAAAGATTAAAATTGAAAAATTCAGTACCTGAGAAGCATAAAACTGTAACTCCAAAATGCACATTTTACAGGAGAGACGATTAAAGGTCAAAATAGAACAACTTCCAACTTCAAGCCGTTGTGGAATAAAACTAGGCAGAGTTTCAATAGAATCAACAGTTGTATTTCAAAATATAATTATTGAGCATTTAGAACAGCTTAATTTTATGGCTCAGTCTTAAGTGGAAGTTCCAAAAAAAATCAAAATAAAAAAACTTTACCTACATACAATACAATGCTTCTAACCCAAATCTGTCTCATCATCACTTACAGTCTTTAATGTTGCAAATACCTTGTTCTGCCATAATATTATCGATTGTTACTACTTATGGTTATTAAAAATGTATTAACATTAGAAACTTAACTTAATTGAAATAAACACTTCTAGCTTTAATTACTCAAAAATAATCACCATCTTGGTTCATAAAAAAAGAAAATTATAGTAAAATCTCTATATCAAATAAAATAAAAAGAGGAAATAACTTTTTTAAACATAATAAAAAATAAATCCTTTAAAAAATAAATCCTATAAAAACTATTCAGCATTATCACAAAAAAAATTAACAGTTACATTGCCATGAGGCAAATCATCATAATATTTTTTAAGTATTGGGTCTGAAACCCGTGTCAATGTGACAAGATCTTTGTACTTAGCATTACTTATTGGACGGAGATTTTTATTGACTACAGGAATGGTTTCGGGCAAGTTAAGACTTTGGCGAGTATTTCTCCTTAAATCTATTTCAAAAAAATGATCAGATTGAAAAGAAGTTTTATAAAATAGCACACCATTTTTCTCCTTCCTCACTTGGAACCAAACACATTCAGAAACCAAAAATGGCTCATTGTTAGAATTTTTACGTCGCTGAGAAAACTGATTAGATAGAGATTTAATGTTTTTGATATTATTGATATTCATATTGTGTACAATTAAAGGATTTTTAACTTTACAAACTCTAACAAATTGTTCCCAATCTCGAGGGACAACTATTTCGAAACTAGACAATTCCTTTTTTTTTCGTTCTATTATGGAATGAACTGCGTCAACTTCTGAATGTGTATGGCCTCGCAACAAAAATTTATGATTAATAATTTCAAGCTGCGAGTGTTCCAGTAGCCAAAAGTAGGAGTATACTAAAAATATATTCCGATTTTGTCCTGAACAGTTATCAGACCATATTGTGATTTCTTTTGTTATTGCTGGCATATAATTTAATGTGTATTCTATTATGCTTGATCCTATTTCATTAGCTCCTCTGCCACCTTCGGTTTCATTCCACATCATACAATAGGATTTATTCGAGGTGTCATCGTGTATAGTTGAGTTTAATACCCACAATTTTCTTAAATAAAATGATTGAGTATTTGTCAAAAGTGGAGTAGGAAGACATTTTTGCATGTCTAACATTAAAGTTAATTTTGATCTGTCGGAGTCTTTAGCTAATGCCTTGTCTTGTCTTTTTAGCTCATATCTACGTTTAGCTTCAATTAAATGCACTTTCCTGTCTTCTTCAATTTTCATTCGTTCATCATTATTGGTTACGTTCTTCAATATCGAAATAAACTTATCGCACGTGTCACATGTATCATTGCTTGGCAAATAAAATGATAAGTTAAATTCTTCATTAAATATTTTGCGATAAATCCATTCTTTACCTGTATATTTATCGGAAACATTGCTACTAGTACAGTGTGTAACATATAAGTGGTACATTTTATTTATGTTGAGCTCTGGACCCAAGTACTCTCGACTTGTTCTTTCTCTAGAATAATGGGAACTATAGCGAGGGAAAGACGAAATATGAGCTTTAATATTTTGAATAATTTCCATAGGCGTTTTATTTGCAGGTACATGTTTACCTCTTTGATCTGACTGCACAATAGATGTAGAATCTTGCATTTTGGACAGAGTTGTAGAAACAAACTGTTCGGTTATTCCAAATGTGCTTAGAAACATTTTTTGACAAACTCGAATATTTGTACTATTAATTTTTAGAAAAAATAATCGTGTTGCCGTACGTCTGCTTTTTTCTTGGTTATTTTTAAAACGGGGTCGCATCACTGGAACCTTTTCTATTAAATCAGCAATAACCTGTCTTCGTTGATCCCAACTAGACATATTCCAAAACGCAGCAAATATGGTTGAGCGATTTACCTCAGTGATTTTAGAATTACATTTCAATCTGCAAGAATCCGCACAAGGTGGTTTTATTTGTTTCTTTCCGATTACTTTACCAGTTTTTGAAACTGAACTTTTATATTCTTCGCCCTTTAGTCTTTTACACCTTGCTACTTCTCTTTTCCATTGTGATTTGTTTCGTTTTCTTTTCTTAGATTTCTGTACTATTTGTACATTATCCGCATTTGTTTCAGAATCATAATTATCCAAAATACTTGTAGACTCGGAACTTGATAACTCAGGCGATGACAATATAATACGAGGCACTTTTAAATTCGTTTGATTATTCAAAACTGGGCTTTCATTTACAGAGGATTGTGAGCATGAAATATAGCTTGGAGCCCAACTAGATTGACTATCAGTTGAATAAGGATCTTGAGGAGAACTTAAGTTAAGATTTTCATTATGTGTAACATATGTAGAAATGTCCTTAGTCGGTGACTGGATACTGAAATGATGATTGTGTGCAGAGGTGATGTTTCTATTTTCACGTTCTTTACGTATAGTGAAGGGATGCTGACTAATTGAGGAAGACTCTGTATTTGAAATAGAATGTTCACATAGTGGTAAGTCTATTTGTTCATCCGGAATTGGTTCTGGTGAAGTATTAATATTATCATAGCAGTATCTTAAATTACTGTTTTGATCCATGTTGTTAAATAAAATCTGTTGCTCCGTTGTTAAGGGTGATGAACTGTTTGAATTATGTGTTACATCGTCTGGACTCTCGAGATCTAAAAATAATACGAATTGATCATAAGAGGAAATCAATTCCCATGACTTTACATTATTGTTTATGAATCATCATTACAGCCCATACATGTTATATCTCCAAGGATAGGCCTCCTCTCCTAGGGATGAGATGGGATGGTGACCCCTTGTATTCTTAATACGTCACCACACGAATGATTATGATTAGTACAGTTGGTGTATTCTAATAAAATTATTTTCTTACTTACTTTTACTTAGGTACTTTTTTCTACTAAATAAACAATAATTCATTTAAGAAGTTATAAGGAATACTAAACCATATAGACTACGACACGAACACGCGGCGTGCCCAGTAGGTATCTACTACAAAACTAAAGTGGTAAGTACCTACTAGGCTCGCCGCGGCACGGCAAACAATAACTATATTCAGTTACTTATAAATGCTCATGTATGAAATAGATATTTATTTTATTCTATAATAACTACTTACTAAAACTATACTAAGTACTACTACATGTGAATATTATTACCTACTTATATAGATAATGAACATACCCTGTAAAGAATTCATATTTTGAAACATTAATTGTATTCTTGGGTTATAATATTTCTTTCCGTTAATTATTTTCTTTTTATTGATTCGTATTATGCAAACACTTAGATCAAATTAATAAACTTGCTAACTAGTTGCTACGTGTTGTGATCACGCATAAAACAAACGACACTATTCTATGAGCTGTTTATTTCGACTGTAACATGTTGTTACTCGCATCCCATTTTATAACATCGGTAACCCGTGCGGTGGGGACAATCGAAAACTTTCGAAGCATAATACGGTAACTTAGTAGTTACATTAAAATGCATTTGTTTGATATTAGAACCATTTCAATGTAAGGGCTAATAAATTAATATGCTTCAATGAGTAAATGAACATACAGTTTTATGGAAATGTTCCATTTCTTGTTCTATTTGAAATATCGCAATTACAGTCAGATGCTTCTAAAGAATATTTCGCGAGCTTTAAAATGGTGTAATAATCACAAAATCGAAAAAATGTAACATACAGTTTTATGCTTCTCAGGTACAGAATTATAAGCCCATCTGAAACAAAACAAGAGTTGTTCAGAAGATAAAAAAATACTGTCGGACAAAAGTAGTTATACTCACGAGGACGTTATGCACAATATTTATGGCATTGATCGCCTCTTCTAAATCCCACAATCAAATTAAATAAGGAATCTCTGAAACGAAAACAACGTATGAGGATACATTGAAAATGGTTTTAGAAATCACTATTTCCGAAACATCACTATTCCATTTTCTATAACTTTCCTCACAAGTAGAATTTGATCATCATCAGCCTATCGCAGTCTACTGCTGGACATAGGCCTCTCCAATTGTACGCTACTTTGTTCTATCCTCGGCTTCTCGTATCCAGCTTCTGCTAGTCGTTTTGCGTAAATCATCTCTCCACCTGGCCTGAGGTCCTACAGTTGTCGGTTCTTCGGCTAATATGGCCAGCCTCCTGCCACTTCAGCTTGCTAATCCGGTGGGCTATGTCGATAAATTTTGTACCTAAGAGAAACTCCGAGCATAGCCCTTTCCAAAGCCCGCTGAGTGACTTTGAACTTGTGAACCAGCCGTACCGCCAGTGTCCACGTTTCGGCTCCGTATGTCATAACGGGTAGGACGCACTGATTGATGACTTTAGTCTTAAGGCATTGTAGGATGGATGATAAGAAGACTTGACGTAACTTCCCAAACGCTGCCCGACCCAACCGAATTCTCCTGTTCACCACGTCCTCGAAGTAGTTTCTACCTAACTGCAATGACTGCCTGAGGTACACATATTTTTGAATAACTTCGAGAACGACGCCGTGCACCGCTGTTGGTTTCGGTAGTACATGTTCATTGAACACAACCACCAAAATCACCATTGATGTTGATGCCCCACGCTTTCCAGTGCAGCGTCTTGAACATATCCTTCATTGGATTTGTGAACAGTTTAGGGGAAAAAACGTCCCTTTGCCTTACTCCTCGATGCAATGGTATAGATTTAGTTTGCTGATTTTATACTTGGACGGACATGGTGGCGGCTTTGTAGAGACATCTCATCACTAGGATATCCTCGATTAAGTATATTAAACTTGTATCTCGGAATCGTCCATCTCTAAACGATTTTGAAGACCTCCAACGACAATGATCTCTCTTTGACCCAATGACAATTATGAATCCGTTTGGATATATCCAACAATATTGGCATAGATATTTTAGAAGATAATATTTAAATATGTATTAAAGCATTCATTTTGGATTAGTAATAAATATTTAAATAATTTTACATATGCTTTGTATAAATTTCCAAAAGAATTCAAATCAATTATTGGTTTGACAAGATACAACACTATTAATTTTGAAGGATTTCCGCTAGACAGAGTACTCCATTTAGTTGAGAAGGCTGTGGATATATGTCGCGTGAAGCGTCAATTAAAATGATTTCAAAATCTCATTTTTAAATAAGACGAACGCAACATTACAATATCAGTGCGCATTACATAAGTTTAAAAAAAAAATCCTTTTTTTGTTCGTTTAAGAACAAAAATGTAATATTTTCTTTAAAAACTGGGGTTATTTTAAATTAACTAATAAACTCCCTTTTGACTTCATTATATTACACCAAATAACTTCGTTATATAATTTAAAAAAAAATACAAATTAACGCTTCATTACCTGCCACATACTTTTATCACACAACTATTTACCACATATCTGAAAGCCCCTGGAAATAAATCGATGTTTCATTGTCTGGTTCTTCAACCAGTAAACAATATAAATGAAAATGAGTCAAACCTTACAATAAACAATCAAATAGTCTATAGGTGGTTAAGGTCATAACTCCAAAAGCAAGATTTAGGGTTCATTTATTAAATACTAGCTGTCCCGCGCAACTTCGTATGCGTAAATTTTCCCCGTTTTTGCAACATTTCACGTCGCTACTCCGCTCCTATTAGTCGTAGCGCGATGTTATATAGCCTATAGCCTTCCTCGATAAATGGGCTATCCAACAAAAAAATAATTTTTCAAATCGTACCAGTAGATCCTGAGATTAGCGCGTTTAAACAAACAAACAAACAAACTCTTCCGCTTTATAATATTATAGTATAGATTTTCCAAACTGATATTATAAAGTTATTTACTGTTATGTAAAGAAGCCACGAGTAGGAGGTCATTATTATTGTTTAGTACTTTTGTTTGTCATAAAAATGGCACTGAAAGTGCATTGTTAGCATTTGACAAGAGGGTCAGGAAATAAAATACTTTTTATCAATATTAAAAAATAATATACTAGCTATGTTTGACTTTGTCTTTACATGGTTTACTCAAACTATGTTAAGACAATTTCAAATAGCGTAAAAAAATCCTTATTTCTCTTAGTACCCATATCGACATGGGTATTAATAAAATAATGGTTTTTGTATTTACAAAAATCAAAGTAAAGTATTTACTTATGTCGACTCGATCTGAAGAAAAGGAGAAAAAATAACAATAGTATTTGTGACTTCAATCACATCAGATGATGAAACGACAATGTCAAAAATTCCATAGTTTATATACCACTGTATGAATCACCGTGGTACAAAAATGTCATTCGCCGATTAATACCATTGGTTTGAAACAACTCCTTTAAAATATAAACTGTTAAAGACATTATCATATATTCGAGTAAATAGGTCCTTGTCGGTTCACACCGTGGCGTGGGGTAAACAGCTCCTGGTTTGGAACCTTACTAAGTACTAGTTATTTATGTATGATAAAAATAAATATTACCTACCTATTTTACTTTATACACTACATTAATTGCATTTCGTAATTTATCAGACTATTATCAGGTTAATATCATGTAAGATAATAATCGTGCTAATTAATTGAAAAAAGACATTGATTTTAAAGTCTGAATCTGGTGTTACATTTTAGGCATTGTATGACAATTTTTTTAATTTTTGTCTTCATTTTAATCCTTATCCTTGAATTGTTCGTAAAATACGTAGTAGATAACATACAAGATTGTTTTGGTTTTAGTATTATTCCAATTTATTGTCGTGGTTTATATTTAAACATTAGCGATTTTTACAAATAATTGAACATTATAGGATTGACTTATCGTCTGATCAGGCGACCACAATTGGTGAAATTATATCGAAACGTCGTCGGATAAATAAAAGGTTTCTATCTTCTATTGTTTCCAGATGCTTTGGAGTATTTACGAGACCGATAAATAGCAATTGGAATATTCCAATTAATGTAAAGACAATGTCAAAGAGCGTACAGCATGAAACAAGTTTGTGTTAAATATAAGAGCAATTAAATTCTGTACTCTACTGTTTCAATATACTTCACAATTTTTTGCATATACGAGTATTTATAGTTTACCATATACATATGAAATAAAAACTTTATAATAAACTAGGAATACCTTAAAAACAAACCTCTAATTTTTATTCGACATCTTAGGAGTGAAATAAGTAAAAATTGAAAAGAATTGTTTGAAAATGCGTAAACTCTATCCAAATTGTTCCTAGCTCTCAACGACGCGAGCGACAAACGGGGAGAGCTTAGAGCAACATTTCGCGCACGACGGAGCGTGGAAAGGGTGGTGCATTTAGTTTCGACGGACACCGACCAAGTGTGAGTCGTACGCACGACGGGGGTGTGATGCGCTTAATTTCGTCCGACACTAGCCAAGCGTGAGATGGGGGAGGAAGTGCCTCAAATAGATTCGTCTTGGAGGGTTGGGGAGGGCACAAGTGGCAAACGGGCAAAGAAATTCAACACAATACAAAGAATTCGATACACGAAACAACTGTCGCAAGTGCCCCAGTACTTCCCCCTGGATCCGCCTATGTTCATCGGGACTGCTATAATGTTCAGTTTAATCTTGATTTGAAATAGGACAATTTTAAAAATATTTTGTTCTTTATACAAACACAAAAAAGAAATAGCAACCGGATGTCCTTAAGATCTCTTTTTGCTTTTCTTTTTTTTAATTAACGGACTTTAGACATAGTATGTCAATCCCATACCTAAGCACATACCAATTACAGTAAATCTTAATTATATTAAAGTAGCCATGAACCTTAACAGGGCTTCTGCAGCAACGTTGATACCCAAATGACGTCATGAATATGGCAAACAGCGTTTTCCTGGGGAAAAAAATGTAATCTTCTGAAATGTATCTTTTGTGGCTTTTTTAATAGCAAATCATTATTTTAAAGTACTTTTTTAAACTAAATATTATCACCCTATTTGTTAACAGGTTTTGTTATAAATTAAGGATGTTATTTAAACTACAAAATTTCATTCCTTTTTTTTCCAGCTTTCAATCATGGGTATGGCTTCTGAAGCTTCAACTGTTCTAGTGGACTCGTTCCGATACATACCGCCTGGTGCACCTGAAAGTGAATGTGAACTATATGAAGATAAAACTACGACCACTGAAACCACTACTGAGACCACTACCGAGACCACCACCGATCCTACAACTGAGACCACCACTGAGACTACACCAGAGACCACCTCTGAGACTACAACTGAGACCACCACTGAGACTACACCTGAGACTACCACCGAGACTACAACTGAGACCACCACTGAAACTACACCTGAGACCACCACCGAGTCTACAACTGAGACCACCAATGAGACTACAACTGAGACCACCACTGAGACTACAACTGAAACCACCACTGAGACTACACCTGAGACCACCACCGAGTCTACAACTGAGACCACCACCGAGACTACACCTGAGACCACCACCGAGACTACAACTGAGGCCACCACTGAGATTACACATGAGGCCACCACCGAGTCTACAACTGAGACCACCACCGAGACTACAACTGAGACCACCACTAAGACTACACCGGAGACCACCACCGAGACTACACCTGAGACCACCACCGAGACTACAACTGAGACCACCACTGAGACTACACCTGAGGCCACCACCAAGTCTACAACTGAGACCACCACCGAGACTACACCTGAGACCACCACCGAGACTACAACTGAGGCCACCACTGAGACTACACCTGAGGCCACCACCGAGTCTACAACTGAGACCACCACCGAGACTACAACTGAGACCACCACTAAGACTACACCGGAGACCACCACCGAGACTACACCTGAGACCACCACCGAGACTACAACTGAGACCACCACTGAGACTACACCTGAGGCCACCACCAAGTCTACAACTGAGACCACCACCGAGACTACACCTGAGACCACCACCGAGACTACAACTGAGGCCACCACTGAGACTACACCTGAGGCCACCACCGAGTCTACAACTGAAACCACCACCGAGACTACAACTGAGACCACCACTGAGACTACACCGGAGACCACCACCGAGACTACACCTGAGACCACCACCGAGACTACAACTGAGACCACCACTGAGACTACACCTGAGGCCACCACCGAGTATACAACTGAGACCACCACCGAGACTACAACTGAGACCACCACTGAAACTACACCTGAGACCACCACCGAGACTACAACTGAGACCACCACTGAAACTACACCTGAGACCACCACCGAGACTACAACTGAGACCACCACCGAGACTACAACTGAGACCACCACTGAGACTACAACTGAAACCACCACCGAGACTACAACTGAGACCACCACTGAAACTACACCTGAGACCACCACCGAGTCTACAACTGAGACCACCACCGAGACTACACCTGAGACCACCACTGAGACTACAACTGAAACGACCACCGAGACTACAACTGAGACCACCACTGAAACTACACCTGAGACCACCACCGAGACTACACCTGAGACCACCACCGAGACTACAACTGAGACCACCACTGAAACTACACCTGAGACCACCACTGAGACTACAACTGAAACCACCACTGAGACTACAACTGAAACCAACACTGAGACTACAACTGAGACCACCACTGAAACTACACCTGAGACCACCACCGAGTCTACAACTGAGACCACCACCGAGACTACACCTGAGACCACCACCGAGACTACAACTGAGACCACCACTGAAACTACACCTGAGACCACCACCGAGACTACAACTGAGACCACCACTGAAACTACACCTGAGACCACCACCGAGTCTACAACTGAGACCACCACCGAGACTACAACTGAGACCACCACTGAGACTACAACTGAAACCACCACCGAGACTACAACTGAGACCACCACTGAAACTACACCTGAGACCACCACCGAGACTACAACTGAGACCACCACCGAGTCTACAACTGAGACCACCACCGAGACTACACCTGAGACCACAACTGAGACTACAACTGAGACCACCACTGAGACTACACCTGAGGCCACCACCGAGTCTACAACTGAGACCACCACCGAGACTACAACTGAGACCACCACTGAGACTACAACTGAAACCACCACCGAGACTACAACTGAGACCACCACTGAGACTACACCTGAGACCACCACTGAGACTACAACTGAAACCACCACCGAGACTACACCTGAGACCACCACCGAGACTACAACTGAGACCACCACTGAAACTACACCTGAGACCACCACCGAGACTACACCTGAGACCACCACCGAGACTACAACTGAGACCACCACTGAAACTACACCTGAGACCACCACTGAGACTACAACTGAAACCACCACTGAGACTACAACTGAAACCAACACTGAGACTACAACTGAGACCACCACTGAAACTACACCTGAGACCACCACCGAGTCTACAACTGAGACCACCACCGAGACTACACCTGAGACCACCACCGAGACTACAACTGAGACCACCACTGAAACTACACCTGAGACCACCACCGAGTCTACAACTGAGACCACCACCGAGACTACAACTGAGACCACCACTGAGACTACAACTGAAACCACCACCGAGACTACAACTGAGACCACCACTGAAACTACACCTGAGACCACCACCGAGACTACAACTGAGACCACCACTGAGTCTACAACTGAGACCACCACTGAGACTACACCTGAGACCACCACCGAGACTACAACTGAGACCACCACCAAGACTACACCTGAGGCCACCACCGAGACTACAACTGAGACCACCACTGAGTCTACAACTGAGACCACCACTGAGACTGCACCTGAGACCACCACTGAGACCACCACCGAGACTACAACTGAGACCACCACCGAGACTACAACTGAGACCACCACCGAGACTACACCTGAGACCACTACTAACACCACTACAGAGAGTACACCTGAGACCACTACTGAAACTACAACTGAGGCCACCACAGAAACCACCACTGAGACTGCAACTGAGAGTACCCCTCAGACTACAAGTGAGAGTACCACTGAGAGCACCACTGAGAGTACCACTGAGAGCACGACTGAGAGTACCACTGAGATCACCATTGAGAGTACCACTGAGACAACCACAACAAACTCAATACCAACTATACCTCCTGTAATTGATGATTGCAAAGATTGTATTGATACCCCACTTTACATATTGATATTAGTTCTTATATCATTATTAATTGTAATTATCCTGTTCATCAGTTATAAATGCCTAGCGAAAATAATTTGGGGAAAAAATAAGCAAAATATTATTGTTAGGAACGAGTTACATTTAAATCAAAATTTCACTCCGAGGGACGGGCCGGTTCCAATTGAAGCCACTCAGAATCCGGTTTAAAGACATCATTTAGAAAATTACAAAACAGTTTGATATTATATACTTTTGTATTACGCCATTACGTTATTAATTTAGGACATAACTCTACTGCCTTTATATTTAACAACTTGCGGTTCCTACGTCACACCAAAATATCATCCCTGGAACCTGGCATTCAACACTTACGTTCAGTGAAATAGTATCTATTATAACTTTTAAGCCTTGTTGTAATATCAAGGAATCTATATAAGTTACCCTCTTAGATGGAAAATCAAGCTGGTATGCATCTTACACCCGTGCAGTGTATTGCCATCTACACCAGTTCCCGACATGTGTAATGAAATCGAAAATTGCTATGTCGTTATTAACGATGAAAAATACACAAAAACCACTCCTAACACAAGCCATAGAGCTTAGCTGGAGGGGTTAACAGGATTGCTAGTAATGTGGGACCACAATCCCACATTGGTAGTTATTAAAAAAAAAAAAAAAAAAAAAAAAATCATGTATTTTGCAGAATGATGATTTGCATTCAATAGACATGAGTCTATTGAATACGTGTGTTTTACAAAAAGTAAAATAATTAACAAGTGTCCTAATTTTGTGTATTATAATTTTTCAATTTTTTTTTTGCAAAGAACTAACTGGCGCTTAGGATAAAATTTAAGCATTTATTTTATTGTTCTTCATAAAAATATTTTTAATTGGTACATGAGACCAATGTCAAAAAAATCTTATAATTATTTCATAATTAAAGGATGCAAGTTCCTTTTTTAATTAAATAATTATATTTAAGAACGATTTTATTGATTGTTTACAAAAAATATTTTATTATAGAACAATAAAATTATTGCTTCAATTGTGGGTTAGTTTTTTGCAATAATGTTACACCTTTCTGTGTCTCGTACAGTATGTTAAGTCCTGTGCCTAATTTCTTTGCAAGGTACAAAGACGCAAGTAGCCAGTTTACTGGTTTAAAAAAAAATAGTGAAGTTCCAGTCATTTTACTACTACGGTTCCCGTGTTTTTCTTTGCAACGATGGAGCTTAACCGCGTACATTTGCGTGCTATGATATTTTATGATTTTAAATTTAGTTTAACTGAAAAACTTAGTATTCAAAGATTACAATCAGCAATTACAAACAACGACAAAAATGTGTGAATAATTTGGCATAGTCCGATTAAAGATAAAATATCATCATATATCAAAATAAATTTGGCATGGAAGATGGTAAAAAAGTTACAGGGTATTTAAGCACAATCCGATCTACGGAGCCTAATGAAGTCCCGGGCAAAACCTAGTGATAAATAATACAAAACAAATCGTTGTTTTGGACTCTCTTGTGTCCCGTATACTCTACGGAACATAAATTGGCGACCGTTGACATTGCCAAAAGGCGTTGTACTAAGTAGTCCATACACGTGGAATATTCAGGAACGGGACCAGGAGCAGCCAGGCTGAACCAGTCAAGACGACCATTGATCGTTATCGCTCTTGCAGAAGCTAGCCGTCTGGAGCAATAGAGGTGCCAAGGCCCCTCACCGCATTCATCCCGTACCACACCGAAGCAACGTGACCTTCAGAGGTCATCAGAGGTCAAGACTGAAGAGTACGCGGCAGTCCACGTCGGCATCGTTACAGGCTTGCACACGCAACACTGCTGCCTGGAGATCGTCCAGTGCAGATAATGTGTGAATAATTTGGCATAGTCCGAATAAAGATAAAATATCATCATATATCAAAATAAATTTGGCATGGAAGATGGTAAAAAAGTTACAGGGTATTTTAGCACAATCCGATCTACGGTGCCTAATGAAGTCCCGGGCAAAACCTAGTGATAAATAATACAAAACAAATCGTTTTTAAATATAATTATATCATTAAAAAAGGTTTCTGCATCCTTTATTAATGAAATAATTATAAGATTTAAAAAAAAACTTACAGTCGAATTGACAACCTCCTCCTTTTTGAAGTCTGTTGAAAAAAAATAAGACATCTAAGCTACTATCTATCATAGTTATTTAAAATATGAATTTTGCGAGTAAATATACTGATATACTTTAATAATGTGATGAAACACTGATACCGCACATATATTGTTGTCACCCATCACTACTCACTTATACCGCGTCGAAAAAGTCTTGCAGCACCTCCAGAAAGGGCCTCACCTTGTTGTCGACGAATCAAACTCATCGACCTTCGCAGCTCGTAGTTATTGATACCTCCTTGAATCCATTCGCCGTGGCTTTTTCTATAATAGCGCAGCAACCATTTGGCTCCTCCAATAATCAATATGATGTAAATGGTTATCAGGATATAGCTTGTCGTCCCTGCATGCTGCAATAACTATTCAGTAGAAGCCGAAATTCCGGCACCGTTTTGTGCTATGATAACCTCTGGCTACTTGTACTGTTGTTTGACTACTTATATTTTTCGATTTTTGCCGGTTAAAACTCACAACAAACGTTCCCAATTGGGTATTGTTTCGTAGAGTATACAGGACACAAAAGAGCAAAATAAAATGACTTGCAGATTTTTTAGAGCCTTTAATTGCTATACCCAAAACTAACGAGTTACAGTGTTACTAGGGCTACGGCTCGATTGATTGCCTTTCGCCCCTACATTATTTAATTGGCTAGAACGCCTTATGAATTTATGAAGCAAAAAATAATACTTAAGTTAACAAAAATATTGTTTGCTGGCTGTTAGTATAAAAATATTTATTAATGAATATGGTATCTTATAGGCAAACATTATATTTTTAAATTTTTAAATTTAAATTTTTATTTGGATAAAACATGTTATATGTAGGTGTTACAGATAAAATAGGTACAAACATGTTTTGCTACAGTAAAGCATGCAAATAACTTGAAAAATATTGGTACAAAGTCGTCAATTTGTTTAGAAACTTTTTTAAACTATAAAAATTACATATAATAATTACATAATAATAGTTTATTGACTTTAAAATACCTTACAATTTAAAACAAATCATGTAAGTAATATTGTAGTAGTTCTTAAAGTCTAAATGGACATATAAAAAGTGAGTTGCATACTGCTCTCCTAGCTAGGCTATGAAATAGCCTGTGTTAAGGAAGAACAGGTTGCGGCCCCCCTTAAAGGTAAAAGAGTTTCTTAAAACTACTTACAGTACAGTAAATAAAGATAATAATAAATTAAAAAGAAAATCTGAATCAACAATAAAAGTAAATGTATGTGACTATTAGCTTAAGCAGTAGTGGACGTGTGGTGTGTGTGTGTGTGTGTGTGTGTGTGTGTGCGCGTGTGCGTGTGCGTGTATTTTAATGTGATAATTAACTTAGATTAGTGATGAAATCATCGTCTCAGTTTCTTCATAAGTCTTATTTATTAAAAAAATTAGGAGCATGGATTTGCAATTGTTAGATGGTATTCCATAGATGGCGATGCTTTTGTTGATTAGGTTATATAGAAAATATATAAATTATTTAAGTTACAGATATGGCTATCCTACATTGATACAGGTAAAGTATTAGTCCCTCACCTTAAAAAAGTACAGGGCTCCGCCTGCCTATACTGTTGACATGTTAAAAACTACTGATAAAGAAGAAATTAATACAGGATACAAAGATTGTTTTAGAGTTTAAACATGGGTCAAAATGTACTAACGGCAGCGGGTGCTGCATTTTAAGATCCTGTGAGAAACGTTAGCTGCATGCATAAAGTGTGCCTATTATGGTGTTGGAACTATTTGCGATCTCTGAGGCTATCAGCTATACTTTTAATTATAACTTTAAAAAGGTAGTAATTTTTACAGATAGTAATAGTGCTATACAGCGTCTGGCTCGATGCTCCTCATGGTTCACAATTTGGAGAATCTATTCTGCCCATAAGGTGTCCAAATTTCTTAGATGGGTTGTGTCCAGTCGTTTGTGAACCACGGTATATGCGGTGGCTGAAATTGGATAGTCATTTACGAGATTCTCTTTTCCTTCGAGAGTTCATCGAAGTATTCCTTCCACATATACTTTACCTTCCCTTTAAAGAAAAGCATCCCCTATACGGGATGGAACTCATTGCGCTCATTCTTCGCATTGCAGAATTTTATTTAGTATAGTGGAGACTCTCGGTGTACCTCTTTCTCTTCTCGCCTTTGTCATAGATGATGTCCAACACATATTATTGAAGGTACTGTTGCCGCTTATTGCGGTCTAGATAGTTTTACTTAATAATTTATAATTATAGTATTTTTAAAAGCAGCGGTAGCCTAATGGCTAAGGCATAGGTCTCGCAATCGTAAGGTCGTGGGTTCGAATCCTGGCCATTATACTACCGACGTGAGCCCACTCCTAACACAAGCCATAGAGCTTAGCTGGAGGGGTTAACAGGATTGCTAGTAATGTTTGATTGTCGTACTGACAATCCCACATTGTTAGTTATCTTTAAAAAAAAATGCTTTAGAATATAATTTATATAATGTTTGCCTATAAGATACCAAATTCATTAATAAATATTATTATTCTCGCAGCCTACAATCTATATTTTAGTTAACTTAAGTATTATGTTTTGCTCCATAAATTCATTAGGTAGGCGTTCTAGCCATTTAAATAATGTAGGGGCGAATGGCAATCACTTGTCATTGAGCCGTAGCCCTAGTAACACTGTTACTAATTAGTTTTGGGTAAAGCAATTAAAGGCTCTTAAAAATCTGCAAGTCATTTTATTTTGGACTTTCTTGTGTCCCGTATACTCTACGGAACATAAATTGGCGACCGTTGACATTGCCAAAAGGCGTTGTACTAAGTAGTCCATACACGTGGAATATTCAGGAACGGGACCAGGCGCAGCCAGGCTGAACCAGTCAAGAAGACCATTGATCGTCATCGCTCTTGCAGAAGCCAGCCGTCTGGAGCAATAGAGGTGCCAAGGCCCCTCACCGCATTCATCCCGTACCACACCGAAGCAACGTGACCTTCAGAGGTCATCAGAGGTCAAGACTGAGGAGTACCCGGCAGTCCACGTCAGCATCGTTACAGGCTTGCACACGCAACACCGTGCCTGGAGAAAGTCCGGAAGCGCCGTCGTGTGTCGTCACTCGAGCTTAGTGCTTAAACCATTCTCTCCCATTGTCCCACTCTAAACCGGAAACATAAACTTCAATTAATCCTTAGGGTCCAAACAATCTTTTTCTGATTTAGCTTCAAAATGCACTAAACTGTGATCAGTTTGATGCATTTTGAAGCTAAATTTACCAAAATTATAGCCTTTACTCGTGCAAATATCACATATAAGTACGGGTACAGTTCCCGGGACAGGCTTCAACTACTAATCTGGCTAAAATTAGGTTGAAACTGATCAAATTTGAAAATATTTCATTGAAGTTCGATGAATTGCAGTCTGACATCAAGGTGTTAAATTCCAATGATTTAAATTACGAATTAGAGCAGCGTGAAATTATTGAAACCGACATTATAACGAGCATCTCCATGGCTAAGGGTTTCCTTGAGGTGTATGAACTGAAACCGGATCACTACAACGTTAGTGATGCTGCAATAAAGTTACCTCACATACAAATAGCGAAATTTATTGATTCATTTTATCGTTGGCAAGAGTTTCGCGATACATTTGAAATTATGGTTCACCATAACAACAGGATAGCATCGATTCAGAAATTCTATTATTTAAATAGCTATTTGGAAGGAGATACAGCTAGGGTTATCTCTAACATACAAGTTTATGAGATCGCTTGGAAGCTCCTTAACGATCGATTTAATAATGAACGCTTGTTGTTTGATCTACAGCTTTATTCTTTTCAACCAACCATTAGTTCCTGAGTCAGAGAGGTCGCTTAGGTTTCTTGTGGATCTCTTATATAAAAATCTACGCGCGTTGTGCAACTTAGGGTTACCAACCGATCAGTGGGATATTCTTCTCATATTCATAATGTGTTAGAAACTCGACGGTCGTACTCTTTTAAAATGGAAGGAGTTAAGAAGTACAGTGAAATACCTATTCTCGAGTCTTTTAATAACTATTTAATTGACTGCGCGAACGTTTTGGCTGCGTTGAGTCGCAATAAGTCTGCCTACAATTATTAAATTATTCTTCCAATATAAATTCTAAAGATGTAACCAAAAATAATGAACAACAAGTGAAGGGCCAGATAGCTTTAGCCAGCACTGAACCTGAGGTCCCAGTTACGAGACCCTGCGTCATTTGTACGGAACCGCGTAAATTTTTTAATTGTTTAGTTTTTAAAAACACAAATATTGTGATGTAGCTAAGATAGACACAGATGTAGCTAAGTATAACATATCAACCTATATGATGGCCCACGGCTGGGCACGGGTCTCCCCAGTAGAACCTACTGGCATGTAGATCCTAAGGGTAATACTGCCATAATCGCCACGCTTGGCGAGCGGGTTGGCGATCGCAGTAAGGCTTTAAGTACGCAGAGGACGCTGCTGCCCGTCCTCCGGAGTGAAATCCCTGAGTCGCCTTGACGACACCCACGGGAAGAGATGGGGTGGTGCTATTCTTAAGCCGGCACCATACAGCAAAGCTAATTATAAACTCTGTTCTAATTGCCTGCGGTATGGTCACCCTACTAAAAGATGTAGTTTGGCTCCATGCCGCGTATGCAAGCAGAGTCACAACATATTGCTACATCAAGACATAGATAACAATGATACAAGCAGCACTCCTGCTCTTGAGGAAGTTGCAGCACTTTGCCATAGAAATAGCAAACAAATTTTGTTGTCGACCGCAATTATAAGAAGAAAAAGAGAGGATATTACGGATATTTTTAGGGTGGCTTCGAAAAGGGAAGGACGGGGAAAGCGGCTCGCCTTTACTTTTTGGCACGTGACCTAGTAAAAAGCAAACTATACAAATTTTATTGGACATCCATGGGAAGAGTTTACGTAAGGAAGAATGAAGAAAAAGAGTCACCATTTACTCATCAAAAGTGAACAACAAATTCAAGAATTGATAAAAAATAAATAACTATATGGCTTTGATAATATCCTAAACACAGTTTTTAAACAAGTAAGCGAAATTTTGTACAGCCTATTGCATGAATTTAATTTGAAAGTAAACTTTTTGAAATCTTACGTGCCCGACTATCATTGGTCCGTGTTCGGTTTGTCTCTATTGATTGACCAAGCTCTCTATAGCAAAGTAATAATGCACTGTTGTTTTGTTATTACGATTAATTGATTACTTAATATAAGAAATGTAAACACACACTCACTTACATATACTACACATACACACCATACACACTGTACATATTGATAGTGATCTCACTTTGCAACAAATAAATACATACATTAATAATTATTATGAATAGCACACTATATACTATAAACGATGTTGATGAGACTGAAACCGCCTTCTCTATACAGTGCGATATTAATCAACTAACCGAGTATATAAATATCACAGAAAAAGATATTACGATCATAACACAGAACATTAGAAGTATTTACAGCAACTTTGATGATTTTCAAATAATGTTAAATCAATTAAATTTCCACCCTGATATCTTGATTCTGATAAAGTGTAGAATCAACCATAATAAGCCTACTCCGACCCTACAAAACTATATTTCGATCACCTCTACGAAGAACAAGAACCAGAATGATGGGGTCGTAAAGTAGGGACAAGATAATAGGTCACTTTTGACAGATGTCAGTTTTATATTCATAGTGAGGTGACCTGCTTAAAAACATCGATTAAATGAATGAATCGAATGAATCGATACAGACTTGAAACATATGTGAATTTTAAAAATGATCATGCGAATCCCTGTCCCATTATTATTTTTTCTTTCATAAATTAAAGGAGCAAAATAAGACAAGTACCTACGTAATTTAACAAAAAAATTGCTTTTATTCACTTGAACTATCGGAACTGCTATCTTCATCACTGCTGTCAGCACTCAGAGATATTATTAATTCATTTTCAATAATATTGTCTATTCTCACATCTCGTTCAAAATCTTGTAAAATTATTTTCTTTGTCTTCTCCACGACTTTTCGCCAGTCTTCTGTAGTGACTTCTGCACATGCAGTTTGTAGCAGAGTCATCATTTTAGCAGTACTGAAGGGTGGTTCAGTATTGTTCCGCGCTGCATGACCCTTTATTTGTGCCCAAATAAGCTCGATGGCGTTATACTGGCAATGGTAGGGAGGCAATCGAATAACTTCATGTCCATGCTCTAGGGCTAGTTCATCGATTACATAGCGGAGCTTGGACGGCTTAGTTGCTTTTACCAGATTTAACAACTCAACTTTTAATAAAGTTGGACTTGCCTCCACACCATTTCTTACCAGCCACGAGACAATTTCTTGCTTTTTATTTGCTTGAGTTGGTGGTTTATCAACTTGTACAGAATGATACGGAGCATTGTCCATTATAATTTTCGATGGGTTTTCTAAGCTGACTAGCAGCTTCTCAAACCACTCTTTAAAAACATCAAAGTTCATTTCCTCATGGTAATCTGTTGTAGTTTTAGAGGCGAATGCGAGGAGGCAGTCTGGAATAAAACCTTGAGAAGCTGATCCCGCGTGACATATAATAAGTCGGGCTCCTTTTCCCGATGGAACTTTTGAGGTGGAGGCCGCTGTATCATCGGTCCATGTCCGCGCAACCGTATGGTTCGCATTCAACCATGTTTCGTCAATAAACACGACATTGTCCCAATCCGTAATTTTATTTACCTGACGTAAGAATGTTATTCTCTTCAAAATAATATCGTAGCGTTCTAGCAGGATTTTCCGCTTGTCGGATTTTTTAAATCTAAAGCCAATCGATTTCAAAACCTTTGATAGAGACGATTTGCCTCCAAAAAATAAGCCTGCGCCTTTTAACGAACTCAATAGCTTTTCCCGTGTAGGATATTCTTTTCTCTAGTAATATCCATAAATGTGGTTGCGAATTGCAGCAGCATCAAAATTATCAACGTCAACAATTTTCTTGTCCCTCTTTCGTTTTTTCGGTGTACGTAAAGTATTATCTTCTGAGCCTGGTGGTCCGTATTTCTCTTTCAGAATTTGAGTTACTGTCTTCTTCCCTATTCCCAATGCTTCGGCAACGCGTTCTCTCGGTGGTTTCAATGGTAAAAGAGGCCCATCGTTAACTGATTCATGTCCAAAATAATTGTACAATTTCAGCACTAGTTCGCGAGATTGACTGTTTAGAGTTTTCCCTCGTTTCGACATAGTAAGACTGTAATGTTTTTCTTGTTTAATAATCGTTAAGCAATCGGAGTCCAATTTATAGCCAGGTAAACGTAGTCAGTAAGATCAGTTCAATGAAAAAGCCGGATCAGAAGAAAATAACAGAGAGCACACCAAAAACGCACAGTCACTTCGCACAACAACAAAAGACTGCGTCATCATCATGTTATGGCGACATGACATGCGTCATCGACAGGCACTGGTGTTGCCAGCAACATCCACCTAAATTGCACCCAACATCAATGACCTTTCTATTTAGTTATTTTTTTGTATTTTCATAGTTAGTTAAAAGAATAATAAATATGTATAATTAGGTTTTATTATAATCACAACGTGGTTATAAATTTATGGTGATTTTTCTTCACAAGTAATCATTGCATTCGATTCAACTTACAATCCTATCAGCTTTCGATTTTTAGAGTAACATCCCTAGTGTTTAAAAAGAAAAAGGGTTGACTGACGCAACATTGTAACGACGTTCAGTTCTTTAGATCAGAAATTGTTTATTATGTTTAGAATGGTTTATTAGTGAAAGCAAATCGTAAAATTACTCGTATCGGTCATTATTACAATAAATATGTAAACGTAATTGAAAAAAGTTAAGCAATTGTGCAGTTCTTATTTTATGCCCGCCGTTACAAGGTTACGTTGTAGAATTTTGATGAAATGTCAAAAGTGACCTATTATCTTGTCCCTACTTTAGTGTATATTAAAAATCAACTACATCCGGTCATAAAAGAAATTCCATTGGTATACATATTACAATTCTTGCAATATATCGCTCACCCTCGAACCATAGCGCAATAAGATTTATTGATTCTCTGGATCAGCATTTGGACACCATTGCAGCACATAAAAACATATTTATTACAGGTGATATTAACATTAACCTCATCCCTAGAGAAACAGAATCATCGTATGACTGTAATAATAGATCAAATTATCTAAATACTACATCCTCCTACGGCTTACTACCTGGCCATACCCTACCGATAAGAATTTCCAGCTGCATAGATCACTTCATGATCAAAATCCAAGCTAATAAAACAGCAGCTCGCATAGCTGTTTTAAACACCACTATTACCGATCATGCTACCATACTTCTAAGCCTTGTAAATTTGAAACGAGATATCCTAAATAATAATAAGCGGATCGAATATATAAACTATAAATCCTATCGGATTCGCAATATGGATTCAGGCAGGGAAGATCCACTGAAGATGCAATAGTAGCACTGACAACACAAATATCCCAACAGTTAGACGTAAGACAGAAATGCATCACAGTATTCCTAGACCTCATGAAGGCGTTTGATACTGTCTGTATCCCCACTCTTATACAAAAATTAGAACACATAGGAATAAGAGGTGTTACCTTAAAATTATTCAGTGAATATTTATAGGGACGAAGACAAAAGGCGTACCTTTTGTCTTCGTCCACACACATAGGGGATTTCGTGAGTGAGGACAGATAAATTACATATGGGGTACCCCAAGGAAGTGTTCTTGGCCCAACCCTGTTCCTCATATACATAAATGACCTGACAAACCTAAAGCTAAATGATGGAAACATTATCTCATACGCTGATGATACCGCTATTGTTTTTGAAGGAAATACATTGCATCAAGTATTTGAGAGTGCAACCGAGGGTTAAAAAGGGTTTCTCTTTGGTTGAGGATGAATTTCCTCTCAATAAACACCACAAAAACCAAATATATTTGTCATTGCATAAACAAAAGTACACAAACAGATCCTACTTACCAATTTAAAGTCCACAAATGTGATGGTATAAATTATGCGAACTGTAACTGTATAGAACTGGAAAAAGTAGAAGCTATTAAGTATCTTGGTATCGTGCTTGACCAAAGGCTATCTTGGCACCCGCACATAGAGTATGTCAATAAAGGAACCAGAAAGCTAATTTGAATTTTCAATATACTTAGGCATGTTGCATCGCTAAAATTATTGAAACAAATTTATATTACCTTGGCACAGTCAGTAATTACTTATTGTATTTCTGTGTGGGGAGGGGCAACAAAATCCAAGTTCTTAGAAGTTGAGAGGGGACAGAGATGTCTGTTAAAGATAATGTTCTTCAAGACACGCAGATACCCGACAAAAGATCTTTATGAAAATAGTAAACTTTTATCTATCAGGAAATTGTTCATATTGTCGGCAACCTTTAAATTACATAAAACATTACCTTTTGACCCCAATGAACAAACTAAAAGAAGAAAAAACAAGATCATCCATACAAAACAAACCAAGACAAATTTTGCTAATAGACAATTATAACTGAATGGCTACTTACTATGGACTACTTCGACACAGAGAAATTTGTTGGTTTCTAGTTAAGTAAAGTCTCTTTTATATATCGCAACATTACTACTATAGGACATCCAAACCTACTTCCCTTATTACAGTAACAAAATATACCCAATGGAGCCCCTACATACTTACTGAAAGTATAAGTTAGTGACTTCCGATCCCAGGATTTAATCGCAGGGTTAAGGTTACATTATTTACTAATAGTCCCATTCAATACATGCACACATACACACACACACACACACACACACACACACACACACACACACACACACACACACACACATACAAGAAAAATAAAAACCATCTTTAGATTAGATACACTATGTATTACTAGGCCTAAGTAACAAATATATTCATTGGGTGATTCCATGCCTAAGTTATATGACACAAAATTTGTTTGGGTTATCACAGGTCCAATCAACACAAATTTTATAGATAAAAAACCCACTACTGCTGCCACTTCAGATACGCATTTAGCCATTGCACCAAGCGTTGTCTCGGATGACGACATAAATATTTTTTTGTCCAGGTTTTGGGAGCTTGAGAAGGTGCCGAAAATATCTCTTTTGAGCAAGGAGCATAAGATATGCGAACAACATTTTATCAAAACCACAGTGCGTCTAGTCACAGGTCGGTTTTCGTCGTAGGGTTCGCTTGCCCTACAAAGAATCACCGGACTGTTTAGGGGATTTCTACCGAGCCGCTAAGATGCGATTTATAGCGCTGCAGAAGCGGTTTCGTAGGAATCCCGGATTGAAGGCGCAGTATGTACAATTTATTCGCAAGTACGCTAATTGGGCCACTTATATATAGATAGTTTTAGTTATTAATTCATAATTATAGTTTTAGCTTTAGAATATAATTTATAAAATGTTTGCCTTTAAGGTACCAAATTCATTCATAAATATTATTATACTCACAGCCTACAATCAATATTTTTGTTAACTTATGTATTTCGTTTTGCTCCATAAATTAATTAAGAGTTCTAGCCATTTAAATAATGTAGGGGCAAATGGCAATCCCTAGTAACATTGTAACTTATTAGTTTTGGGTATAGCAATTAAAGGCTCTTAAAAATCTGCAAGTCATTTTATTTTGAACTCCCTTGTGTCTTTATTTTGGACTGACTCCCGTATACACTGCACAACAAGTACATATTATTGAATATAGGTTTAATATAAAGTGTCTCGGCAGACCCTGGGTCAGATCAAGCTCGGATGATTTCTAGTTTAGTATCTAGGGAAGTATGAATACATATAAGTCAGTTTAATAGATTAGGGTATTATGGAACTAGCATACCCAAAGAGTAAAAAGTTCCCAAAAAAATAAATTAAAATTAAAAAAAAGATTTGGTTTCATTAATGCTGTTATAAGCTAGTGAAACTCAAATTAAATTATCAGGCTCATGATATATGCTCGTCATTTCTGTAAAAAAAAATTGCGCGTGCGCGCTGGTGTAATACATACCTATACCCAGGCCTCTATAAACCAGTAAGTAGATAATATCGATTAAGATATTAAATATGTACATTAAATAAGAATTGACTGATAAGATAGACATCTGCAAGATCCTTTTTGATGTCCTTGGGAATTAATTAGGTCGGCATGTTCAAAAACAATTTGTTTTGTATTATTTATCACTAGTTTTTACCCGGGACTTTAATGCTACAATTCTGCACTACCACAGTCTGTCGGTCAATATAACACTCACACCAATACACGACAGTTGCAGAACAGTAAATGCAGTAAGTCTGGCTATGACTGCAGATTGTTATCTGACCAGCATTTAAATATTACACAAAATAAAGTTGTGATTTTTCTGACCAATCAGGTATAGATTTTAGCAGGATTATTCTCATCAGGTCACACAAAGGGTCATAAACTATTGTTCACCAGGATCAAATTTTTGTAATTGAATTAGTAAATTAAATAATACCACCTTAGATTATAGGTCAACAGTTATAACTACTATTATATGGTGACAGCTTCTCAGTCACAAAGAGAGACATAATTCAATGAATAGAAACTATTACATACATTCATGAACAAGTAGGTTGTAAGTTTATATTATGTAGTCTACCTTATTCGCAGTTGATGTCTGATTTACAAAACAAGCATGTACAGAGCTTGAATCTTATATAACACTACTTACTTACATAGTAAGTATATTTTGTTTTTGACACGAATAAATTTATTCGTTATTTTATTTTAACGAAAGATAGAATGTATCTTTCTACATTCTACAAAAGACAACTTGCTGTATTATTATCATTTAATTTACACCCTGACCTAGGTACAAACAGTACTTTGCAGGATTCACTTAGTGTTAGCAGTTCTACTTTGAATGTTTTCAAGACTCCAAGTTTAAACTAGTAAGTCAGACAATGGACAAGCCCACAGGTGGTCTAACTGTAGTTCACCAAAATATTCAAGGCTTATCCAACAAAATAGAGGAACTCGAATTGTTTCTTAAAAAGCACAGTGGTGATATTTGTTGCTTAGCTGAACATTGGTTGAAAACTACATATATCAACCCATATGATGGCCCACTGCTGGGCACGGGTCTCCCCAGTAGAACCTACTGGTATGTTGATCCTGGGGGCAATTGCCATAATCGCCACGCTTGGCGAGCGGGTTGGCGATCGCAGTAAGGCTTTAAGTACGCAGAGGACGCTGCTGCCCGTCCTCCGGAGTGAAATCCCTTAGTCGCCTTGAATACACCGACGGGAAGAGAGGGGTGGGGTGGTACTATTCTTAAGCCGGTACCACACGGCATAGCCGGCAGGTTAAAAACTAATGAACTGATATTTAATAAAAGTTATTGTTTGGTTAGTGCATTTATATGAGAAAGGGCAGGTGGGTCTTTGATATTTGTATGCAACAGTGTTAAATGTAAGGAACGCAAGGATATAGTACATCTGTCTGTTGAGCGTACTATAGAATTATCATGTGTGGAGCTGGAGAGATATATTATAGTTTGTGCATATCGACCACCGCTGAGTGATTTTAACTTATTTGAATCTGTTCTGGAAGATGTGGTTAAAAGGTAGTATGTGGCTGGTTACTTGAACAATCATCTTTGACTACCAGATTAGTTAACCTATTTAAATCGTTTAATTTACTGTACTTATTTAATGAACCAACAAGAATCACATCACATTCTGCTACTTGCTTAGATAATATATCCTGCAACTGTAGTTATTTTAATGAGGTAATATTGAGTAATTTAACATCAAATCTGTGGACAGAAAGTCAATTTTCCCTCACACACATATTCGTAGAAATATTAAAAAATCTGATAATAAAATAAAAGATACTTGGAATATTATTAATTCGGAAAGCGGACGGGCAAAGCCTCCGAATAAAAGTTCTGAATTATTATCAATTAACAATAAGACTGTTAATTTGCGGTATTTCAGCAAAATTGATTCACAGTATAATTACTGGCATAGCGCCACAGTTATCTTTAATTTTTAATCAATGTGTTGATACCGGAATGTTTCCTGATCTGATGAAACATAGTAAAGTAATACCATTATTTAAATCCGGATCAAATAATGACTCTAGTAATTTTAGAACAATGTTCATCTTGCCAGCTATTAATACAATTTTCGAAAAGGCCATACTTATGCAGTTAAAATCACACTTTAATTTTAATAATCTACTGCATCATGATCAATATGGTTTCACAAAGGGCTGCTCTACAATTGAGGGACTAAGGTACTGAAACATATTTTTAGTATCTGGGAAAATTCACAGGATGCTATTGGAGTGTTCTGTGATCTTTCAAAAGCTTTTCTTTCAAAACACTGTTTTGTACGTAGACGCGTAAGTGCCTCAAAATTCATGGCGTTTAGGACTTTTAGGCCGTGAGGAAATGATCCCTTAAATAAAATCTATCGCTATATGTTTTCTCTGCAAGCAACTAAAAGCAGCTGCAGCGCTAAAACTATAATTGTGCCGTATTTAAGTTATACGGCAATTTAGCGACACAGGACTACATGTTTGTTCCAGATAGCTTCTCTAGTACGTTAGTACATAATAACTCGATAACCTGAGTTTATACTTCTATGAACAGCAATAACGTTGATGTTGGACTTTAGGTCTGCTTATACCTAAGCGGAAAAATTTCAGTTGGTATATATCTCTTAGCTTAAGTTATATTGTTTTAAAGACGTTTCTTCGATAAGGGTTATCACTTAACGTCTTTTTGATAACCCTATGCATCGATAGTTTAGTGGCGCGTCGCCGCTGGGAGATGCGCGGGCGCACATCCAAGTTGCGCACCCAGGAGACTGGACCACCGTCAGACGCGGCGACGGCCTTTCTTAAATTATGGTATTAAAGGTACAGCGCTAGATCTACTTGCCTCTTACCTGAGTGAAGGAATTCAATATGTTGATATAGGCGGACTAAGGTCATCTAGATCGCCAATTAGTGTGGGCGTGCCTCAGGGACCCATACTCGGTCCCATTTTATTTTTAGTATGTATTAATTATTTTGATTTACCATTTAATATTAATAACTTTTGTGACATTATTCTATTTGCTGATGATACTTCTCTAATTTTTAAATTTTAAGAATTTTAAGATTGGTTTATAACGTACAACCTACTTCTAAATTCCAAAGAAACTGAATGTATTAAATTTAGTTTGCCAAATGTGAAAAGTATTAATACGAGTATAATTTTAAATAATGAGGTGATTATTAGCTTAGTCGACTCAACAGTATTTTTGGGAATTACATTAGACAGTAGGTTAATAAAAATATCATGTCTCGCTCAACTAAACTAAACTCAGTTCTGCAGCGTATGCTGTCAGCAAAGTTAGAAAGCTTACAAATGTAGTATATTTTGGTTATTTTCACAGCGCCATGTCCTACGGCATATTGCTTTGGGGCAAGGCGGCTAATATACAAACTACTATTTTTATTCTTTAAAAACGTGCAGTGCGTGCGATATATCAACTAGGATCACGAGTTTTCCTTAAACAAATGTTTAAAGAGATAGGCATTATGACAGTTGCATCACAATATGTATATATATATATATATATGCAAACGTTATGTTTGTAAAACAAAACTAACATTTATATAACAAAAAAAGTGATATTCAGTCTGTTCTTTTCTTACATATTAACCTGTTCAATGAAACTGTTTAGCTCTGTTAATGTATATTTAGGTACATTTTTTTTAATAGTTCTTAGGTGTCCCTTCAATAGGTAAAAAAAATGGCTGTGTCTTTTGTATACTTTGGCTATATATATTCTTTATTTCGAGGACATCACACGTGTTGTTCAGTGTTCATATTTGTTCAGTGTGCAAACTCCAATATTTAGCTTTTAAAAGTGCGCTTCGAGATTTGAAATAACTTTGCCTCACAAAATCGCCTTCTAATTGTTCTTGCTGATCCACCTCTCAATCACCCTCCATCAAATACTTTAATCAAACAAATAACTTATTTAATAACCAACAAGGCCTGAACTATAGACGACGCTAATATTGTATTTTTTTTTAAATGAAAACAATATAGATTGGTATTTATCTATAGTTCAGAACTTATTGGTTTGAGCAAACTGAGCTGAGCAAATTCGTGGAGAAAAGTTCGAATCTTCGTCTTCTTCGAAGTGCCCAACAAATGATACCATCACAAGATATAAAGTTCCTTAAAAATCACTTTATATATTGATTGTACACGAAACTGTAAGTGTAACTAATATTTAGTACTAAAATAATTAATTATGTTGTAAATTATATTCGGCAATTTTTTTTTTTTTTTTTTTAATATTTATTTACCTATTACTTAATTTAATTTAAAAAAAAAATTGTCATGGAGTTTTATATTAGTAGATGATGACAACCCTGGTTAATGTGTCACAGAGACATAGGCGAGAAATGTTTTTATTTTGTAATTTTTTTTATTTTAAAATCTTACAATAAAGCACAATATTTGTTCAAGAATGGTGCATATTTGCGTAGTGCAAGATTGCAATAGTGAGTGGTGCCCAGAATGTGGATTTTTTTTTACTCGTAAGTATATCAATTTATGTTTGATTCCAAGATTTATGTTTAAACCATTTTATGTATTATTATGTGTATAACGACGACTTTAATTTTGATACGACCGCTAATGACCGTAATAAACCTAAATTGTTTTAATATCATGTTTTCTTTATTTCTGGCTATGAGTGCCCGATGAGTAGGGTGACTTTATTTTTCTGCGAAATTTACAATGAACTTTGTTCGTGTTTAAATATTGAAACAATTTAAGTATTAGGTATATAACTGTAATGAATCTTAACCCGCTTTATCTTTGCTAACCCAAAGAAAATAAAATAAACATAAGTTCACAAATTACGTTTTAATACCTACTGAAATGTAATTTATGGAAACTCGATTTCCCTACCTTTAAAAAAATTACAGTTCAGTAGATATTGAAATAAAAAGATAAATTCCATATTAGTAAATATCTTGACATTCAGCATTTTTCTATAATGTAGTCGGCTCCGTGGCTCTAAATTTATTTATTTAGGAATGTTCAGAAGTACAAAAAACATGGCCACCCTATTTAAGAAAGAGAACCCCTATTTAGAAAGAGATGGAGAGGACAACAATATTTTCAAGGTATACATATCGTTTCACTTTTATTATTCGGCCAGCACGTGGCCTCCATTATTTACTCCATATCCATGGTTTATATAAATTTAATATAAAGTCGACTATTATAATCGTATGATGATTAATAAACAATAAAGCGTTAAGCAAAGGATTTAATAAATATTCAAGAAATTAAGCCTTCGATGTGAGATTGGGATTTTCTTTAAAAAAAATGTGCATCAATTGATTTTCTAATTTTAATTGTTTTTTAATTCAGCTTAGACGGGAAAGATGAGTACTTCTAAAATCCGAGTTTTTTTTTATTTCCGACGCGAAATTAACGCGCCAGAAACGGCTTACAATATCAATGCTGCGCTTGGAAAGGAGACTGCTAATGAACGCACTTTGCTTTAAGCGCTTCGTAATGGAAACTTGGACTTGAAGAATGAACCTCGTGGAAGACCGCCTGTACAGGTGAATAACTCTGAATTAAAGGAGATGGTGGAAGCTGGCCCAAGTCAAATAAATGCAGGGATTAGCGGCATGGTTTAACGTTACCCCATCTACTATTATATACTGACTCATTTGCATCAAATCAATATGATAAAAAAAAAAATATGAAAAATAGATGCCTCATGATTTGACTGATCTGCGGAAATAAACGCACGTTGAAACTTGCATTGTCTTGTTGAATCGTTTTAGAAATGAAGGAATAGTTTAATAGGAAAACACATGACCTCACAATGCATGAGAAACCGTTATAACTCTACAAGAGCTGCAGTTAGAAACCATAAGTTATCTCCGTACTCGTCAAATCATGCTACAATGGACTAAGTACCATTTTATTTGTGATTTGGACAATATTTTATTTTTTTCTACGTAGTAAAAAAAAGTTATTTCCAGGGTGTTACATCTTAGAAAAAAACAAGATTTTATTTTCAGTACACATCGAAAATTTTATACCATAACCTCTAATATACTGAAAATAAACTTACTCAATCGATGCGAAATACAGGGTAAACGGGCAGTAGATTGTTTATTGTACAGTATCGAAGATAGATCGTTGAGGTAAGGTGCTAAAGCAGCAAAATGTTTGGAACCAGAGCAAGTGTTAAACTACTTTCAATCAATTAAGCAGCAGAACCGGGATGCAGACAGAGCAAAACCAAATAGTGACAAACGTAATAGTGGCAACATATCATTCTTCACAACTAACTCGAAACAAAGCGTTAATTGTACAGAGCATAGGAGACCACAAAATAGCACGTCTGTAGTATGCTACAATTGCAATGAACCATGATGATGTTATAATACCATCGAAAGATTTATCTCCACTAGCAGTTACAGCTTTCAATAATTACACGGGTGCAGTATGCGTAGGTGGGTCCTTACGTGGCAAACCACGAAATTAATTCTATTTGATGCCGGGTGAATATGAGCTCGAAAATGGAAGGGGTATACTAGTGCAAAACTTTAGTACAGAACCTCTGTGTTTTAAAAAGGGTTCTCTTATTACAAGAGCTCGTTGTACCAATAACTCTATGAACATAAATTTGTTAGATCTTGATAACACATCACTACCGATGCTCTCAATTACGGTAAACAACTTAATGATTACGAGGTTACTCAGCTAAAGGAACTTTTTAAGAAATACGAATCTTGTTTTTCGAATAGTTTGAAGGACCTAGATTTAACAGACGTGGTTCAAATGAAAATCGATTTAAGCGATACGGCACCAGTTGTGTATCGTCCGTATAGACTATCGTTTCCAGAACGTGAGCAAGTACGGTCTATGGTTAGGGACATGTTAGACGCGGACATAGTCTGCGAGTCTAATTCACCATATGCGAGCCCCGTTTTATTGGTGAAAAAGAAGACCGGTGAGAGTAGACTCTGCGTTGATTACCGCGCCTTGAACAATAAAACTCGAAGGGAACACTATCCGTTGCCCCTGATTGATGACCAGCTTGATAGATTAGCCGGTAATTCTTTATTTATTAGTCTGGATCTTGCTTCAGGCTATTACCAAATTCCCGTAGAGGTCGATTCTCAGGACAAAACCGCGTTCGTGACCCCGGACGGACAATACCAGTTTAAACGTATGCCTTTTGGTTTAGCGAACGCTCCTTCAGTTTTTTCAGCGTGCGATGAATACTGTACTATTGAAAGTACGTTATACTATTATTTATATGGATGATGTATTGATCCCCGCGAAATCATTTAGTGAAGGGTTTAGAGCGCTTAGAAGAAGTACTGCAACTCCTAAGTAGCGCCGGACTTACATTAAAATTGAAGAAATGTAATTTCTTTTGTACAGAGTTGGTTTTTTTAGGGTTCCATGTAAGCGTTAATGGCATACGTCCAGGCAAACGCAAAACTATGGTAATTCGGGAATTCCCCACCCCACGGAATGTGCACGACGTGAGGCGGTTTATAGGTTTAGCCAGCTTCTTTCGCAGATTTGTAAGGGGTTTTTCACTTATAGCGCGTCCATTGACAGATCTAATGAAATCCAAATTTGAATGGAAGTGGTCAAAGTACGAAGAAGAAGCCTTTTGCACTCTAAAGGCGAAGCTAATTGAACGCCCTATTCTGGCTCTGTATAATGCTAAATCGGAGAGAGAATTGCATACCGATGCATCAAAACTAGGTATTGCGGGTATTAATGTTGATAAACTTTGGCCGTGGTCACGGGAAGACTTCCCGTGACCACGGCCGTTGCAATACGGTCGAAACGTCGGGCAATAAACAAGGTATTTTACCTTAAATTATTCACGCGATTAAGACCCCTAATATATATATTTTAATATTGCGGGTATTCTTATGCAACGTGGTCAGAATAGTTTGCTCAGGCCTGTCGCGTATTATAGCCGCAAGACTACGGTAGATGAGCAAAAATTACACTCATTTGAACTGGAAACTCTTGTAGTTGTCGCATAGTTAAGCACTATCAGCTAAAGGGTAATCATGTATTCAAAATTTTGGACGATGGTTTACGATGGGAGGTTCCAAGGGGCTCCAGGTGGCAAGTGTTGCGTATGAACCATGACGATGTAAGCCATTTTGGTTATGAAAAAAACTTTAAGCGGTTTAAGAGGTATGTTCTGGTGTCCCAAAATGCGTAAATTTCCTAAGAAGTATGTCACAGCTTGCTTGGAATGTGCGCACCATAAGGCGCCTGGTGGCCCAAAAGAAGGAATGCTGCATCCCATTCCTAAGATAGAAAAACCATTTCACACCCTTCATGCAGACCAACTGGGCCCGTTTGTTTGCTCTAAGAGGGGTAATATGTATTTATTAGTTATCATAGATGCATTCACTAAATTCATTAACATTCGGGCCGTGAGAGATACTAAGACCGCTACAACAATCAAAGTATTTAAGGAGCATTTTGGAGTTATTTTGGAGTGCCCGTTCGCCTTATTACTGACCGCGGTTCGTGCTTTACGAGTACAAAATTTAGGGATCTTGTTAACAAATTTAAAATAAAACACATATTGAATGCAGTAGCTACCCCAAGAGCGAACGGACAGGTCGAGAGATTTAATCGTACTATATCCGATGCCTTAAGCACTAAGTGTCACGGCAGAAATGATAATGAATGGGACGACCACGTCGGAGAAATACAATTAGGAATTAACACTACAATTAATAAAATTTCAGGGAAAAGCCCTTCAGAATTGCTTTTTGGTTGTAAGTTAGCGCACGCGTCTGAAAACTTATTAACTGATGTTATTGCTGAAGCATCCGTACGAGTGGCGATGATCTGGTACAGTTGAGGTCAAATGCTAGGGATAAGATAGAGAAACAGCAAGAATATTCCAAAAGACAATTTGATAAGCATAGGAAAAACCACACAAAATATAATGAAGGCGATCTGATTAGGTTAGAAAGAACCATTGTTGACAAAGACCACGTAGGTAAGTCAAAGAAATTGATTCCGAAATTCCACGGTCTATATCGAATTTTGAAGGTTTTACCTAATGACAGATTTTTTGTTGAAGATACACCGTTAACGAGAAAAGGTAACAAAAGGTATGAAAATGTAGTCGCATTAGACAAAAGTCACCCATGGATGAGTTTTAGTGGTTATCCTAGAGAAGGCACTGACAGTGAGGGTGGAGAAAGTTCTGCCATGGCTTTTTTTTTTTTTTTTTTTTTTATTGCCTATGGTTGGCAGACGAGCCAGCGGCCCACCTGATGGTAAGCGGTAACCGCCGCTCATGGACTATAGGAATGTCAGGGACACACCCAAGCCGCTGCCTACCGTGAAGTGAAAACTCTCTTTAAACCTCGTTTGAAGAAAGACATGTCGTAGCGCTCGGGAAACACCGCAGCAGGTAGTTCATTCCAGAGTCTACACGTACGTGGAAGAAAAGAACGCCGGAATCGATCCGTACAGGACCGTATTGTTTCCAGGTGGAATGGATGAACCCTACTACGATGTCGAGTGGTGCGGTGGTAGAAAGGTGACGGTGGCACCATGTCAAACAGTTCCTCAGAGCACTCCCCGTTGAACAGACGGTAGAGTACGCAAAGTGCACCAAAGTCACGCCTCTGCTGTAAAGACTCCAGTCTGTCCGTGAGATTGGGGTCATCAACGATCCGAACAGCTCGCCTTTGGAGGGAGTCAAATGGATCGAGCAAGTATTTGGGGGCACCCGCCCAGAGATGAGAGCAGTACTCTACGTGCGGTCGAACCTGCGCTTTATAGAGCACAAGTCGCTGTGCCGGCGAAAAGTAACGCTTCGTTCTGTTGAGGACACCCACCTTTTTGCTCGCCAATTTGGCTTTACTTTCCAAATGACTCCCAAACTGGACTTTGCTGGAGATTTCGACACCGAGGATCCCAATACTCTCGGTGACTCGGAGTGTAACTCCTTGGAACTGTGGCACTAGGACAAATGGGTCTTTCTTCGCAGTGAACGCGCATACTTGTGTCTTTGTGGGGTTGAATCGAACCAGGTTCCTCTCACCCCATTCGGAGACCCGCCCCAGAGAGTCCTCGACTTCTGACACAAGTTGCAACCGTCGCTCCTGAACAACGCTCCGAGGGACGTTCTGTTGGCTGGTATATCGCGCATCACCCGTGCTGTCATCCGCATAGCAATGAATGTTCTCTATGGACAGCATATCATTGATATGCAGAATGAACAGTGTTGGGGAGAGCACCGAACCTTGTGGAACGCCAGCATTAATGGTTTTCAGACTGGAACAAGCACCGTCAACGACGACCATAATGCTCCGATTGTCCAGAAAGCTAGCGATCCATCTGCAGAGCCCCTCGGGGATTCCATAAGAAGGAAGCTTCGATAGAAGGGCCTTGTGCCAGACCCTGTCAAACGCCTTGGCGATGTCGAGGCTGACAGCAAGAACCTCGCCCTTGCCTTCCAAAGCTTCAGCCCAGCGGTGCGTGAGGTACACAAGGAGATCACCAGCTGAGCGACCGTAACGGAAACCGTACTGGCGGACACGGACTATAGATAATTAACGGTAGGTAGTAGGCTGCAGTCTTGATTTAGGGGTAGTGTGTGTCACGGCCAGGGACATAGACAGCATTTTCTGATTATGAGTATTGAGAGATGAAAATCAATGAGCGCAGTTGGTCATGAGCAGCCAGTGCAGAATAAGAATGGCATCAAGACATTGTGACCAACTGAGCAATATATTAGAACTCAAAATACGTAGATTTGTGACACTTGATTAGAGTATTGCAAGATGAGCGCAGTTTGTCATGAGCGGCCAGTGTAGATTGTGAATGGCATCAAGATAACGATGTCGCACAGATGGCTGTAGACTATGACAAACTGAGCAAGATATTAGAACTTGAGAATATATAGAGTATATGATATAGATATTGAGAATGGATATAATGTGAGAATGTAAGATTTAAACTACATAAATTGTTAATAAATTGATCCTAGATTATGATTTGAACTTTGTCATTGAATTATAAATAACTAATAGACCTAAAACGACTCCGATTAACTTTGTTTATTATGTACTATAATGAGTCTTTTTATTTATTTATTTTATTTTTAATATTATTTTTCTATGTTGACGATGTTTGTGTACAAGTGAGAGGACTCACTCTGAAAGGATGGCCGAACTGTAAGGCTAATTACTTATTAAGCCAATAGTTGTATAATTTATGTCGAGGGTAATTATTTATTGAGTAGTAATCGCATAATATATTAACCCCTATTTAAATATTTTACATTAATCGATTATTAGTCGATATACCGATTGAATACCTATATTCTCTGTGGCAACACTGTCAACTGACACTTTTTAAATATTCAAATATGGGTACGATTTTTAGTCAGTATGGCGGTCGATGTCGAAGCGATCACTTGTGTTGCAATATAATCCGTTTAACTCTGTAACATCGTTGTTTCATTTCTGAGATTAGGGATTGATCCTTTATTCGGTTGGGTATTTCATTGAGATAACTTACTGTCTAATTATTGGAGCACTAGGTTCACACTTTTGACCTAATTTCTATTAAAAACAACTTTTTATATTTTTAATCACAAAAATACACGGAGCTCCTTTTACTCGTGGCAGTAGCGACATCTATCTCTTTACTTAATGACTATGCAATAATGTACATTCAAGTGCATTATTCATTGTATTGTATGAGCGATTTGTGCAAGTACTCCACTGTAATACTACGTTAGCCTAATGGCTGAGCCATTGGACACAATCGTGAGGTCGCGGATTCGAATCCTAACACTACCGACGTGCGTAGCCGGAGGGGTTAACGGGCACAATTGCTAGTAATGCGGAACCCTTACGGCCCGTTCACGACTTTGCCGCTGTAAGCGGTAGCAAAGCGCGGGGCGGCAAGTGGTTAGATATTTTTTATAATTTCTTTTCTATTTTCATCTCACAATCACCAATCTATACAATATCAATTCATCACAATAACAATGATTAATAAAAATAGTAATTGTGAGAGAACTGGTGTCTGAACTAGGCGTGAGCCTGTGGCTCAGATCACCAGACACTCACCCTGCTGATACATTGCTTTGCTGTAATTGCATTATTAATGTAAGTAAGATGACACATAGCAATTTTAAGGTAAACAATGCGCGTTAATTCCCGTATAATAAAAAAGTGAATTATGACAACATGCCGGATACCTTAGTTTGTTTTGAATATGTGCGTGGTTGCATGAATGTGTGTGTGAATGTATTTGTGTGATTTATTTTTTGAGTCGATTTGTTTAATTTCAAGTATTAAGTACCTAAACTCCTTCTTCTGCCTGATATTATTAGCTGTGTGGTAAACTTTCAGTAGTACGATAGTCCAATTCTTTTAACCATTCTCTTATTATGGGTTTGCATGCAGATGTAGTATGCGATTTACTTTGTTATAAAGAGATGCGCCCATATAACAGAAAAAGTGATGCGAAAAGCCAGTATTAAATTTGTCTATATTACAAACTCTATCTTTCTACGCCTTTGGTACTTTAGGTCTGGATTAAATGCCACCATTTGATGTTGTTTAGTCACAGTATGCAGGACAGCTGCCGAACTGTAAGGACGTCACTTTGTATGTAGACATCAGTGGTGGGATGGTAGAAAGGTAAAAAGGAGCTAACTTTGAGTATGGCTTTCTGTGATCTTTCAATCTTAAGGAGATATTTTTTAGCTGCTCCACCCCAAGATGTTATACAGTACGTTATGAGCGACTGGCAAAGTGATAGGTAAACAGACTTAATTAACTCTCTATCGGCCACGTGTCTTAGGTAAGCTTACGTACTCGTTTTGATAGCTGCTTGATATGCTTCCCAAAATTAAAATTTTTGTCAATTACTACACCTAGATATTGAATGCTATTCGTAACTTGCAGACTGGGGCAAGAACAGCCTACTACATTGGAGCTTGGACATGTGTGACAGAGAATATTAAAGTGGTTTTCTTCCCCGCCAGAACCTCTTATGGAAAATGTCATGTATCTAGTTTTGTCTACATTTAAGGTTAAAATGTTAGCTCGTAACCATTTGTAAACTATTTCAAATCCTTTTGGAGCATATGAAAAGGTTTTGGTCCAAGTATCACCCCAAAAAAGTAGGGCAGTGTCATCTGCGAAGGTACAAATTTTTGTATGAGGGAGATCCAATTGACACAGGTCATTTATATAGGCCAGGAAAAGAGTTGGGCCCAATATGCTTCCCTGAGGCACGCCGATACAAACACATACCTCTTCACTCCTGACATCGTTAATCTTTACCAACTGGGTAATAGCTACTTAGGTAGCTTATAAATAATTTTAACTGCGTACTCCTGATTCCTAATGCGAATGCGAATGCTTTTGCTATGTCTAAAAGTATTGCTACGGCCTTCTGCTTTGTGGCTAATTTTGTAACCACAAAATTTGTAAGTTCGTGTACCGCGTCAGCAGTTGATCTTTTAGCCTGAAAACCATATTGTGTATTTGATAGCAATTTGTGTTCTTCTAAATACTTAAGTAGCCTTTTATTTAACAAACGTTCCAGAATTTTCGATAATGTAGGTAAGATAGAAATACGTCTATAGTTATATCTGTTTTAGAATTTTCAATTTGCTGCTTATCAGAGTTCCTTTATAGTTTTTTTAAGATTTGAGTGCAATAATTTCGATATCGTTTATACTGAATTCTTATAATTTCATTGTTAGGAGGGGTTTTCGTTTTTTTATAGGGATTGTTCCTATTTCTTATGCTTACCTGGTGTCATCCACGGCTTCAATAAACTTTTACGGCAGGTAATTTTAATAGATATAGTGTTTCTAACAATAAGTTGACGAAATATGTTTATAAAAAAATCGGTTGCTAAGTTGACATCGTCAGAATTGTAAATCGGTCGAATTGTAAAGTATCTAGACGGTTAATAGTTTCAGGAAGTTTTGCTATAGGTGTTGAGACATTTAAAGTGCTATACTTTCGTGATCGGTTAACGACGTTGGAAGCACCAGGCATTTTGTAAATAACTTGGTCTTAAGTAAGGCACGATCCAGATAGGTTTCACCATGGGTTGGAATAGTATAAGCTGGTAGATAACCATTATAAGCCAACATGTCTAGATAAGATGCTTTATTAGCATCCGTACTGGTAGGTGCAATGTCAATATTAATATCGCCCATATAACAGAATCCATAAAAATGATATTTTGTACTGTGGAATAATATTGTAGTAACTCATTTAGCGATTGAATAAAATTATTTACGTTTTTGTAGCCTGGAGGTCGGTAGATGGCTATTGTAATAGTATTTTTGTCACACTTTATGATCAAACAGTTTGCCTCCGATAGTTATTTTTCTTCAAATGAGATAATAAATTCACTTTTAAAATACACTTCTTCATTTTGCGTATAATTTTTGACAGTAGCATAGAAATTATAACCATCTACAGTAGTCATATTAGTAGTCAAAAGAAGCCAGCATTCCATTAAGACAATATAATTCCAGGTTATTTTAGTGTTTACCAAAATTGGGAGTAGACCTGTTATATTACAATTTATACTTCTTATATTTTGAAGGAACACTTTAAGAATGGAACTAAAAGCAAATAGGTTGCAGTTTTCAACCTCACATTTGGATGTTTATATTTGATTTAAAGTATTGAATTCAAATAAAACATAATTATATTTGATGAGATAACAAGCAGCAGTTTAAGTGTTTTATGTAGAGGTGTAAGGTGTGGATCGTGTACATAATTAATAAGCGTGGTTTGTGGAGAGGCAACTGGTTTTATATTTTGTTTACAGGAATAAATTAGATAATATTACCTAGATTAAAAGTAAAAAAATGTTTGAAGCACGCCACGAGACGCCGCTCATAGCGAAAACGCGCGCGGTTTTATCCGAGAAAATCACTACAGCGGCGCGCGGTGCCGACGGCGCGGCGGCAGGAACAAAAGTACCATCGAATGAGTGCGACGCCACGAAACAGAGCGGCGTGGACAGCGGTGTAGGGGTGACGTACTAAGCGGCGTAGCTAAAAACAAAAAAAAATAGACGATTTTGTGGCGATAATGAATACCGAGGCATTTATCACCTAAATTTTAATTCGACCGCCTTTAAGGATGTCAAAACACATTCTCAACATAAATATAAAAACATTATAAAAAGATTGTGGAAATAAATTAAACAATGTTGCTAACTACCATTCCAAATAATATTAAATGCGCTACTTTATTATATCTTTCCAGTTTTCCATTGCCGACAAGTACTTCTTACTGTTTTCATCCAGTCTCAAAAGAAGAAATGCAGAAATCTATCCAATCCATATCAACTAAAGCAGCAGGCGAGGATGGCATTCAACTGCAAATGCTTCTTCTCATTTTAGAATATATCACACTAATTATTTCTCACATTATAAACTTTTCTCTGTATTCAAACACTTTCCCTACATTATGGAAGAAGGCTCACGTTATTCCGTTGCCTAAAGTATCGAATTCATCCATACCATCTCAGTTTCGCCCTATTTCTATTCTTCCCATAATATCTAAGGTTCTCGAGAATATTGTCTATAGCCAACTGTCTTTCTATCTCTCCTCTAACGACCTGTTAAGCCCATTTCAGTCTGGTTTTCGACGTGGTCACAGCACTGTAACTACCCTTATTAAAATAACTGATGATATAAGATTGGCCATAGAAAACAAACAACTGACCATTATGGTTCTTTTGGATTTTAGCAGTGCCTTCAATTTAGTTGACTTTGACCTTCGCTTAGGCATCCTAGCTTCTCTGAATATTTCTTCTTCTGCAGTGTCCTGGTTTAATTCTTATCTTCGCGGTCGCTCACAGACTGTTCGCTGTGATGATCTTTTCTCTGAATGGCGAGATTTAACCACTGGCGTACCCCAAGGTGGTGTTCTCTCTCCTCTTCTGTTCTTCATTTTTATAAATGCTATTACAAAGGTCCTATCTTCAAAGTATCATATCTATGCAGACGATCTGCAACTGTATCGTCACTTTAAAGCTGATGAAATTACTGGTGCTGTTACTACAATTAATAATGACCTTGAAGATGTAAGTTTATGGGCTAAAAAATTTGGACTTCTAGTCAACCCAGATAAGTCTCAAGCTATTATTATTGGTGGCAGATATATGTTAAATTTGTTGGATCACCAGAATCTTCCTCAACAGTGTTTTTTGATGGAGGTAATATCCCGTTTACAAAAAGTGTAAAAAATCTTGGTGTCTTTATAGACTCAAATCTTTCATGGGATGTCCACATTACGGAAATAAGTAGGAAATTATTTTCCTCATATCAATCTCTCGAACGTCTTCAAAAGTTCTTACCGTTCCAAACTAAAGTTACTCTTGCTTAATCTCCTCTCTACTTCCACACATAGCCTATGCCGATGTTTGTTTTCTGGATGCTAGGGAGGAAGTCGTTGACAAACTCGAACGTCTGCAGAATTTGTGTATCCGCTTTATTTTCGGATTACGTAAATACGACCATGTCTCCGAATCTCGGAGAAATCTAAAGTGGCTACCGATTCGGCAGCGTCGTAACTCACACATTCTTTCTCTTCTCTATACTGTTCTTCACAATCCTAATTCTCCTTCATATCTACGTGAGCGCTTCAATTTTCTTGTTCCCAGGGGTAAACCCTGTCGTTCCGCCTCCTCTCTTCTATTGAGTACTCCCGCTCACAGCTCCAGCTATTACGATAGCTCTTTCACCATAAAACCACCCTTTACGTGACGTTTTTAAGAAAAGGACAAAAGATTATTTTCACTCTATCTAATTCATCATCATCAGCCTATCGCAGTCCACTGCAGCAGTGGACTGCGATAGGCTGATGATGATGCTCTGGACATAGGCCTCTCCAATTGCACGCCACTTTGTTCTATCTTCGGCTTCTCGCATCCAGCTCCTGCCAGCCGTTTTGCGTATATCATCACTCCACCTGGCTTGAGGACGCCCTACACTACGTTTGCCAAGCCGCGGTCTCCACTCAAGAACTCGTTTACCCCAACGGTTGTCGTTTCTTCGGCTAATATGACCAGCACACTGCCACTTCAACTTGCTAATCCGGTGGGCTATGTCGATAACTTTGGTTTTTGAATGTTTTTCGGGAATATGATAGTTTTTAAAATTGATTGTTTAGTTTAAATTGACAACACAGAGACATAGTAGGTACCTATAGGTACCTACAAAACTAAGCTGCTAATTATGTTGACGAAGCTACTGGTAAGTTTACGTCGTGTAGGTAGATAGACAGTAAGTTTTAAAAATGTACTGCTTTCTAGCAAAGAAGGGATACTTTTGATACAGACATGCCAGTTTAAGTGTGGAGCACCTCAGATATGCTGGCGTCCATCTGCCGCGCGTACTGTTCATGCTTTTTAATATATGCTTGTGTCATGAGCAGTTACCCGAGGAGGTTACTAATAATAATAATAATTTATTTCTCATCACAATAAGTAATACAATATCTATACACATTTTCACAATTTGTTAAATTGCATGGTAGGTAACTATTATTACATAAGCACTTATTATTATGATGACTAGCACCTTAGCTAAGTTATTATAAATAACTTGTATTAAAGATGCTAGGCCACCCCTGGAGAGAACTATTTAGTAATAAAATAGCACTAATTTTATTCTCTAAATGGAATTACATAAAAATATTTCAATATAATGTTCTGATTGACGAAAGGAACAAAAGAATATCATGGTGATTTAAATATTAACAATATTGATCACAACTAAAACTGAAATTAAAATAAAATAAAACAAAAAGTAAGTTGTTATATTATAACAACATAAACATAATAATTTGAATAAGAGTAGAAGAAAAGAGAAATTATATTCATGGCGCTTGCCTCCGAGTGTTTAATAGTAACGTATATGTAGTGTAGTGAGTGTTTGGTTAAGTGATAAGATCGAGCTAGTGACCATGTTGAGGCAGTGTGATCATAAAGGTAAATTAGTATGTGTAGTATGCATAATATGCGTTTTGAAAAGGTTAGTAGGTACACGTTAGCTGCTAAGCAGGGCTTCCGTGTCTTGGTAGTTCATGGTTAACAGTTTATTGATGATCGTCGCTTTACATGCTTGTTTTGGTATTGGGTGTATATTTATGTCTTTATTAAGTTTATTGTAGATACTAGGACCAAGAAAACAGTAAAAGCGTTGGGTAAGATCATCCCTGGTATTGTTATCATGACCAATGTTATCAATAGCGGAACACTTGCTGGATGCGGGATCCAATCATCGGATTGAACTACACAAACCACAGGTCCTCTCCACTGACCGTCACTATTACTCCAGGATGGCGAGGGAAGCGGTTAAAATAAAAAAACATGTAAATTTCAACCGACAAGGTGGATACAGTTTGTCAACATCGTGGAATCCTGTGATCAGCAAGTGTATATACCGTCGAACAAACATTACACGCCAATATGCAGATGTCCTTAGTGTTGTGTGTCGAAGTACCGACAGTTCCGTAATAGTGAGTGATAAAAATCAAGCGAGGATAGTTTCCGAAACGATCAGTCCACCCGTGACCACGGCCGTTGCAATACGGTCGAAACGTCGGGCAATAAGCAAGGCGTTTTACCTTAAAGTAAGTTTTACCGTTTGATATATAATTTTATAATGTGTACAAATTGCGAAATTTTATAAACATTAGTTATGTATTGTATGTATTTGTTATATTTTTTTAAGTATATGTATACTACTAGATGCTGTGCTGAATTTATGATGCTCATAGTAGGTCAAACGCGAAATACTGACTACATCGTTTCCCGGAATATTGAGAAAATGGAGATATATGTCGTCAGGGTCGTCAGTTCCTTGAAATTGTACTACTCAGCTGCTGATTATAAATAAAATTAAAATATATTAACTCGTTTTACTTCTACCTGGTTAACATTTACTTTGAATAAATTAAACTAATTTTTAAAATTTACACTTTTCAAAAATACAACACTCAATAAATTAAGATAAACAATAAGTACGAGTATTAACTTTCAGAACGCCAAAATGTAGGTATATACGAAAATTCAGCTTATTAGCTCTCATTCCGAAGATGCGTGTAATAAGATAACTCTTACAGTCGTTCGACGAAACTGTCTAGACGGGGTTAAGTGTGTGTGTGAGCTATGGAAACTGATACCTGTCTTTGGGACCGCGAGTCTATCTCTCATTCCGTATACCAGAACTATACAGACGGAATGCAATATATATATTTAACACTTAACTTTTGGTCTATTTAGTCCTACTAGTATTGTCGGTTTAGTCCTAATTGTATTGTCCGTTTAGTCCTATTTTGCCTTATTACAAAAAGCAGACCAAATAAAGGTTTAAACTAGGACTTTTAAGTCCAGAACTATTGGTCATATAGTACAGTACTATTGGTTACTATTGGTACTATTGATACTTTTAAAAAACATAAATAATCCGTGGACCAGCTGATACCTGATTATAAATAATTTAGTTCATTCATTTTTCGTATCATTCAAAACTAACGTTCCGTTTTTTACCAATATAATTTGAAAGTATAGTTTTCATTGAGAATAAATTATTTTGACGTTCTACGTAGCTAAATTATTCGTCAGCACTACGTAATTTTCATAATTTAACCCTGACTTAAAATCCCTCGGCCTGCATTTTACGAATTTAATAGATTCATGCCAGGATCGGAATGTTACATTTATAGGTGTGTAAGTTGGCTGTCAGTAGTACTCAAAATGTAAACAAATGATGATAACCTAAATATAGTTAACTCTGACCTTATAGTTATAGCGCCCAAACACATAGATTAACTTGGATGCGAGTTTTCTTATTACAAAGCTAGTTTCATTGGAACAGTTCTTAGCATGGTTGGATGAAAATCCGTTCAATAGTTTTAAGGATATTTACTCAATAAGATAATCCATTTTTAAAATACTTACTGTTTTCTTTGTTGCACTCGTTATTTTAAAGGTATTGTGGAAAGTATGCCATGTGTAAAGATTCAACATAGGAACCGAAGCTTCGGCTGAAGTACAACAAACAAATGAAACAAATTTTATTTAATTTGTTTATTATTGTTTTTTTTTATTTGTTAATTTGTATATTTTGTTTATTTTTAATTAATTGATAACAGTGAGCTTGCTATGAATGATGAAATTCTTAGATAACTCCATAGAATCATTATTTATTAAATACCATTTATTCTCCCTAAGAACAGAGTTCATTTTCATGAGAATCATAAATTTATATATTATCTGAACAGTTAGTTATTATATTTTATATTATACATAATAGTTATTACATCACAATATCAATAACCTGTAACCAATCTGTACTCTGTGTTTTAAACTATGTATAAAAAGGAATATTGTGGCAATGTATTAAATAGCTGAGCTTCTATAAACATAATATTCAGTTCTTGGTACCTACCAATAAGTAAGCTAAGTTTACATCTGTTTCTAGTGATAGGTATACCCGTGGTTACATTTTACCAACTAAATTTTAAATTGTATGCCTTTTTTGTATAATATTTAAACAATACAATTGATCTTTTAGTTCACCAGTAATAGGTACATAGGAAGAGGTACCCGTGGTTACATATTACCAACTAAATTTTAAATTGGAGTGCGTTTAATTTGATTTTTTTTTAAACTAGGCATTTTAAGTAGGTTTAATATATAAAATTATCAGTGTTTATTTAGTTCCAAGTAAGTACTATATAGTTCACTAGTAAGTTTTAGGTAAGAAATTGGAACGAAGTTCCTTATCGCGCGTTGTGAAACACAAACATATATTATTAAATTTTTATTACAATTCCTTCACTAATTAATCGAAAGGAACTTCATTCCATCCGGGTGTCCTTTGACACCTCTCAAGTTTTTTTATCTTAATGATGTCTCTATTACTTTGTTTTGTGCATTTTGAGTACTTAAATTCAACATTGGTTTTTACCGCACTACTCCAAACCACCTATCAGTTAATCCAAATGTGATTTTCCAACTTCAATATAAATAAGTGGAATGCATCAGTTTGTTTTACATAGAGCACCAGTTAATGATACTATTATCGAACAAAAATATTCTGTGTGGACCCTCAACTTTCCACACTGTGAATTATTTTTATATTAACACTGCGTTAACTTTACGCCGAGTCTGGTTGACCCAAACATTGCACAAACATCTCTGAGTTCTGTTAAATATTCTCTCGACAATTCCAAGCTGTGATAATCGAGTGAAATGCAATGTTTGACAAAAGATTAAATAATAAGTGCATAACGTATTATTTAATCTTTAGTCACACATTGCATTTCACTTGATTTTTGTGTTTATTTTGTTGCCACACCATACTTAGTTAGTTAATTATGTAAATTCACCACACACGCATTATTTGTCATCAATAATTAAAAAATGAAATATGCAAAATTTTAAATGGTATAACTTTCATTTTGTTTTTGACATTTCAAAGTTATTACTATAGTTAAACTAGGGTGATCGAAAGACTAATCTGCCCCACCCGCGGCCTTCCGTGGAGGCGCGGCACCCTGTGTGTATCCAGGGGCCGCGTAGGTGTGAAATGCCCGGAACGCAACAACATCGCGTCCGGGCATTGCCACTGGGCGGGCCGCCGACGGTATAACAAATTCCGGCGGCCCGTTCGCGAAGGTGGCGGGCGATACACGGCAGGTTTTTTAGTGGGTGTAAACCCCACACTACCTCCACCGTCTTCCCCGGACGGTGGAGGTGTTCGTAAGGATTTTTTCCCGCCACATCAAAAAAAAAAAAAAAGGGTGATCGAAAGACTAATCTATAAAGATGATCATCGATTAAACGATGAACCTCGTTTTGTAATAAAGATTTTAGATCCATGGTTTAAACTAGGATTTTCGTCAATCCTGATATAATCCAGCTTTTGTAATAAGGCGGTTCGAGTTCCGTAGGTACTGAAATTATTTATACTAGAAGAACTTTTTTGTTCGTTTAGTTCTATCAAAATTGATACAAGCAGATAGTAGGACTAAATGGTTTTTTTTCGTTTAATCCTACTAGTAGAACTGAACAGTAGAAATATACGGACGTTTTTTCGTTATGTAGAGTTGGTCACCAATGATTTAAAGTCTGTGTAGTATTGCTTTTTACTTTCGTATTTACTTTAACGATATTTGGCTAGAGCTTTTCTCTCAGCCTTCGAGCTTTTTTAAATGGCTTGGGTTGGCTTTTTTCTCAACTAAAATTGACATAGACCTACCTCAAAAAAAATATAGAGCCCTAATTAAATAAATATAAAAAATTAACCGACGAAAAAAACGAAAAAGCTTCTCAAATAGTCAACACGTAAATTTGTATAAATATGATAACGCATATTTTTTTACAGAGTTTGCAATTTTTTTTGTATATAATTGAGTATACTTTAAATTTAGTTTCGTTTTTATCGCGTCAAAATTGAATGATAAAATCGAGATGCAGCTCCTCAAGTACACCTATAGTGATTTGTTTTTTTTTATTTTAATACGTAAACAGAACTCTCTAGAACCATTTTGTGAAATGAAACTGATTATAAGGACCACAAATAACCTGCAAAATAAAGGTTTGAAACCTTTTCTTTTCCCCAGAACACCCTGCCAAAGTTTTATCACAATTTGATCAATGGTTTCGAAATGCATAAAAGACATTCAGACAGACAGACGGACAAACATTCATTTATATAATTCTCGTGTCACAGTTTTCGTTGCCATACTCCTCCGAAACGGCTTGACCGATTTTGATGAAATTTTTTGTGCTTATCCGGTATCTATGAGAATCGGCCAACATCTATTTTTCATACCCCTAAGAGTTTGTTTGTTTGTTTGAATGCGATAATCTCAGGAACTACTGGGCTGCACTGAAAAAATATTTTATTGCTGGATAGCCCATTTATCGAGGAAGGCTATAGGTTATAATATCACGCTACGACCAATAGGAGCGGAGAAGCAATGAAAAATGTTGTAAAAAAAGAAAAAAAAAGGGAAAATTTACGCAGACGAAGTTGCGCGGGTCAGCTAGTAACTATATAAATATAAATAACCAAATAAAACATAAAAATCGCGTTCCATTATTTATGCTGTTTTGTTACCACACGAAAAAAATTGAAGTCGGTGATTTTTTTGTACAAAATGTTTATTTTGTTGGCTATTTTCGTAGTGTGCATTAGTATTTTTTTTTAATATAAATATTTAAAATATTAAGAAATGCATATATAAAGACCTTGCCTATTTTATGGCCTCCAGTTTAACTTATTATATTTCGTAAATCTTATTTGTTAACGCACTTTGTTTAAAAGTAACTATGTATTTGTTATTAATATAAAATTTATATTTTGCTTTTGTTCCAGTTTAACATCCAAGGTCAAGCATCTGAAGCTTCAATTGTTTTAGTTGACTCGTTCCGGTACATACCGCCTGGTACACTTGAAAGTGACTGCAAACTATATTCAACACAAACTACGACCACTGAGAGCTCTACTGAGAGCTCCACTGAGAGCACAACTGAGAGCACCACTGAACGTACCACTGAGAGCTCCACTGAAAGAACTACTGAAAGTACCACTAAAAGCACGCTTGAGACCACTACTTCAACTGACTCAACAATAACTATTCCTCCTGTAATTGACGACTGCAAAGATTGTATTGGTACCCCACTTTACATATTGATATTAGTTCTTATATCATTGTTAATTATATTTATTCTGTACATCTCTCTTAAATGCCTGGCGAAAATAATGTGGGGAAAAAATAAGCAACATATGATTGGTAAAAATGAGTTACATTTAAATCTAAATTTCACACCGAGGGATAGTGCGGGTCCAGTTGAAGCCAGTCAAACCTAAAGACATTATTTACATAAATAGTTTTATATTTTGTGATGATGTATAAAAAATATGAAAAAAGTCATAATGGTACCTCTCAATAAAAACTTTAAACTAAAATTATTTTTCACACGATGGGATATACTGTCATTAGGTTATTGCTGAAAAACTGCGTTTCTCAACAATAGGGCAATAGTGCCATTAACATGGCTCTTCTGCTAGTGCAATTATAGTGCACTAGCTGTCCCGCGCAACTTCGTATGCGTAAATTTTCCACGTTTTTGCAACATTTCTCGTCGCTGCTCCGCTCCTGTTAGTTGTAGCGCAATGTTATATAACCTATAGAAAAATTCTTTTATATATATATATATATAAAAAAGAATTTTTCAAATCAGACCAGTAGTTCCTGATATTAGCGCGTATCAACAAACAAACAAAGAAACTATTCCGCTTTATAATGTTAGTATAGATTTATTTGTAATAATAGCTGCAATAAAACCTTACATTGAGCATGGTCTGACGTGCTCTTGCCCAATTTTATAACCTAAATATTACACTGCTTGTTCGCGATAATAGTCGATTTATAACGCAACATCACTATGTCGCTGATCACATCACTACCAGGACATCTGTCATCTTTTTGTGTTTGGTCGGTTCGCTTCTCTTATAATATCGGTCGATAATAACTGTCTTCCCTTTGATAATCCGAGAACCTCAGTATGTGTGTTTAGCATTTTAGTCACCGCCTGCAACAAACCTTAGCCCCAACGTTGCGAAGTACTCCTCATAGTCCTCTTGCTTCTTGTTATGTTTTGGTGGACTATAAATAGCTGATATGGTCACCGGACCTGACCAGTCTTCTATCACTATATTCGTAGCCTGCAGTTTTTCTGTACAATAGTGGTTAACCAAGTGATGTCTAATATTGTTCCTAATCAAAATTGCACTTCCTCTGTGAGCTTTACCGTCAGGATGCATGTGTGATAGAATTTGTGTCCTGGTATACTAAAATGGTTCTTCCTAGTAAAGTGTGTCTCTGATATTAACATTATGTCAATGTTATTTAGATACATATATTTTTTAACCTCAGGGTATGTTTTGACAGTCCATTTGCATTCCGAAGAGATATTTTTAAGGGGTCCAGTTTAGAGTTAATTTGGACGTGAGATTTAAGATGAGATTTGTCATTGTTGTTAATTGTTGCATCATTTGTTTTATTAATGTCATTAATTCTCTCATGTCATTGTTATTGTCATTCCTAACATTATTCTTAAGTTCTTTTGCTTGTTGTTTGTCAGATGTGGTTTTTGTAATATTTGCATATGTAGTTTAAGCCTGTTGTTGATGTTATGTTCGATATTTGTTTTGTCTTTTCGATTCGAGGTCTTTTAGTTCTTTGAGGTGTTGGTGCAAATTTGATTTTTTGTAGTTCTCTGTACACTTTGCAGCCCTTATAATTGGCTGGATAGTTACCTTCACATAGCACACACTTCACTTTGTCAAATCAATTTTTCCGAAAGCAGTCAGCTGACAAGTGATTACCAGCACACTTTATGCATTTTAAACTTCTCCTACAGTACACTTTTGTGTGTCCATATTGAAGACACTTTCCGCATTGAGGAATTTCTCTCTTTGGTCTAGGGGTTCAAATTCCACTTTACATATTTTATATCATAAATGGACTTATTATTTTCTTTTTGTTTTATTTATTTATTTAAAACTTTATGCACAAAGTTGTACAAAGGTGGACTTAATGCTAAAAGCATTCTCTGCCAGTCTACCTTAGGGTGATGTAGAAATGGAATGTGTGAAAGGTGCAGTAACCTAATTGTAAAATAAGAACTTCCTTATTATTCTTACATAATACACAAATAAAACAATATAACTATACAATACTATACATACTTACAAAAATACATACATACATATATACCTACATACATAACTATACAATAGTATACATACTTACAGCAATACATACATACATACATAAATAAATACATAGATACCGACTAATATTTATGTTACTAATGTTGTGATGATTCAGCTGATCCATCAAGGAATAAAGTGCGTACCTTCCATTTAAAATTAAGGCGATTGGGTGCCATCCTAATTTCGGGGGGCAGGGCATTCCAGAGAGAAACAGATTGAACTATAAAAGAGCATCCGACGAATCCAGAAGAATGAGCAGGGCATAAAAGAAGTAGATTGTCGGAAGATCGAAGATCTCTACTGTGATTTGAGTGCAGGTACTGAAAGTAGGAAGTCAAGTAAGAAGGGGCAGTAGGAGAATTAAGAATAGAATAGAGTGTAGTGAGAGCGCGTAAACTATGTCGCTGGCGAATAGGGAGCCATTTAAGTTCGGAACGGTAGGAAGAAACATGGTCAAACTTACGAAGATTGAAAATGAATCGAATGCAGTTATTTAGAAGTCGGTCAAGTTTATTAAGGAGCTCTGCATTCAGGTCAAGATAGCATACATCACCATAATCAATCAGGGGGAATATTAGCGTTTGGACGAGCATTACTTTAGTTTTATAAGGAAGAAAGTTCTTGAGACGATATAACGCCCGCAAAGTACCCGTAACCTTTTGACTTACATTTGTTATTTGAGTATGCCAGTTGAGGGTGGTATCAAGGAAAATCCCGAGATTCTTAACCGAAGAATGTAACGCGATAATGGAGCCGTTAAATATGACAGGTGGTAATGTGTCGGTGTTCAATCGAGTTAAAAGGCGTTGACTCCCTATCACAATGGCCTGACACTTAGACGGATTTATAGTCAAACCAAACTTGTCTGACCAGGTCTTGACAGCGTTAAGGTCCCCATTAAGCTTAGTGATGGCCTCGGATATGTTATTCACATTGGCCTGGGCATATAACTGCAAGTCATCTGCGTAAAGATGGAACGCACACTGAAGGACATTAGTAATGAGATCGATAAAAATAGAAAATAATAGAGGAGAAAGAATACCGCCTTGAGGAACACCAGCGTCAAGATCGCGCCAACTCGATAAAGTATCACCCACGCGCACGGACTGCTGGCGTCCCCGAAGATAAGATGAGAACCAGTTTAAAGAACCTGCCGAGAACATCAGATGAGATAGGATAGAGAGTAAGATATCATGGCTGACAGAATTGAAAGCATTAGAAAAATCAACCAAAACTAAAACCGTAACTTTGGTATCATCCATGCCAGTTCTAATGTCGCCAGTTACTTTGAGAAGAGCAGTGGTGGTGCTATGTCCTGGCCTGAAGCCTGATTGAAACTGGCTCAACAAATTATTTCGATGCACAAAATGTGTCATTTGTTTATGCACGCAAGCCTCCAGCACTTTAGATAAAAACGGAAGAATAGAGATAGGTCGAAAATTATTAGGAAGAGTGGGATTTGTAATTTTAGGCAGAGGAATAACAAAAGCATATCGCCACGAAGACGGGTAAGTCCCTGAATCTAAAGAAAAATTGATGATGTGTGTTAAAGCAGGAAGAAGATGATCAAGAATGGGTATAATCATGCGACGGCTAATACCATCATTACCAACAGCATTCGATTTGATAAAAATAATTATCTTATTGATCTCGTCAGGTTCAACTGAAGAAAAGTGAAAGAAGTCTACGTTGGGGCGAGGAAGGTTAGCTAAGTACTCACAGGTACGACGCTTGGTTAGATGATCAATAGGTACGAAGGAGGTGAAATGAGTATTCATTTCATCTATACCAATCGCCAACGGAGGATCAACACTTCCATGTTTACCAATTCCTAGAGTCCCCAAGAACTGCCAAATACCCTTGGGAGAAGATGAATTAATATGAAAAAGAATATGGCGGCGTTTAGCGTTGCGAATCATCTGATTACACCGATTCCTTGCAGTTTTATAAAGGGCCCAGTTATCATCATCCCGGTCTTTCTTAAATTTGCGAAAAGCTCGGTCGCTGCGCCGCATAGCCATCCTGATTCCATTCGTCAGGGAGCTGGAGGCCGCTTAATTTTAACTTTTTTAACAGGCGCATGAATGTCATACAACCCCACGACCAAATCATTAAAAACGTCAATTTTATCATTTACCGTAGGGGCCTCAAATACCGGTTCCCAATCCAATCCCGACGCATCCTCACGGAGTTTATCTTCATTCATCTGACCAAAGCAACGCGCGTACGTAACTTTAAGACAAGGTTTTGGTGGTTTTAGCTTGTAGGAGAGAAAAATTAAATCATGATGAGAAAACCCCGAAGCTAAAGATTGCCCATGATGACGGACTAGAGAAGGAGCCGAGGTAAGAATGATGTCTAACCAAGTATCCATTCCATCCAAGTTGTGATGAGTAGCTTGCAGTGGTAAGACATGAAAGCTAGTGGACTCAACGATCTGGAGTAACTTACGGGAACGGAGGGAGTTACTCGAGAGGAGATCGGTATTAATATCACCCATGATGATATGGTGAGTATACTCTGACCCTATAGATTCCAGAATCATTTCGAAACTGGAGAAATAATCCGCTGCTGGAGGAGAATAAACAACACCTAGAATGGCCCTAGCCCCCTTGAAACACACCTCTAGGAAAATAAATTCCGCAGTAGTACCGTTACTGGAAGTAGGAAATGTTAATATTTTGTAAGAAAAGTTACTACGCAGATAAATAGCGACTCGATCGTTCCTAATGAGAACGAAGCCAGGGAGAGCGTATGAAGTAGAAAGAAGGTGAGGCTTGAGCCAAGTCTCCAAAACTAAGATGGCATGTACGTTGGAATCAGCGAAAGCATCAACCAAGTCGCTGTAGTGACTAGGAATACTTTGAGCGTTGATGTGACAGACATTAAATAAACATTTGTGTTGCTCATTAAATGTTTTTCGCAAAAAATCACCAAGTGAATCTGAAACCGAGCTGAAGCTATCATTATTCGATGAATCAACAGATTCGTTTGCTGAATAAAATGAATCATTATCAGACATTAGTACTAATAATTAATATTTCTCTAAATAAATATTAGTTATGTAAATATATGAATTTACTACTACTACTAAACTCTACTCTGAATACTTTTCTGCACCACCCGCCAGCCGACACTCACAAAATATTAATATTTAGAAATAACTATAACAATAAAAAAATACAATACATTTTAAACAATCAATAAACTAAACGCAACAAACTAAATGAACAAGGCATTTCTAACCGCAACAAATTGGACAATTGGACTGACATCAGCTGACAACCAAATGTTGTTGTGTCATGTCAAATTGAAGCTGTCAATCAAATAATATTAAAATTTAATTCCTGAGAAATAAAACAGTGGGTATCGAAATTAATTAAATTAAAAACCTACCTGATAAAGGACAAACTAGATAACTTACGTCACTGAGCAACAACAAAACAAAACTTTACACGACACAAATTATCACGCACAATAAAGGCGATGCAAGTTATTTACGTGAAGAAGGCTGCTTCAACCCCGTGTCACCAGTGCCGGCCCGCTTATCAGATTTAGACGAAGAAACAGGGTGCTTCTCCATCAAAAGGTCCAGCTCATCCATTGAAGACAACTTGTGGCGACTGCTGTCGGGCGCTTTGATGTAGATAGCGGCGTCTTGTGTCCAAGCAGCCCTCATCCCGAAGTGCTGACGAGCTTTGCTGAAGACCGCCTGTCGGGCTTCAGTTAGGAATTCCCTAACTGAAACTGCAGAGCCCTTTAAAGCGGACTTTGCTCTCCAAACAGCTGCTCTGAGACCTGTACTGGCAAATCGGACAAGTATGGGTCGGGGGCGATCTCGACTCTGGGCTCCAATCCGGTGGCAGACCTTAAAATCACCCTGTGTGAAATCTTTGAGACCCAGCTTCTTCTGCACTAGGTCAAGTGTTGCAGTGGTGCAGTCTTCCTTATCAGATTCTGCCACACCAATAAAGAGGAGCACTTTTCGTCGTGATCTTGTCTCCATTTCATCCACGATTTTGAGGCAGTCATTTATTTGATTGCGGAGCATACCGAGCATCTCAAACACAAGTTCTCGAAAGGTGCGAAACTCCTCGGCAACTTTTGCTACAGTATCTCTGGAAGGCACTCCGCTGTTCAGCTGCGCTTCCAGTTCATTCATTCTCCGGTTGAAGGTCACTTCCAGTGATTTTTGTGTGGACCTAATTACGTTTAATTGTGACATCTTGTGTGAATGTTAGGCTGGTAGGTGGTGTATAAATTAGTAGTTAATACTGCATAAGATGCTGTACAAACGTAAGTACTATGTTATTATGCTGTAAATAGTACAGAAAAGTTGTCCAAGTCAACTGAAACCTAATAGTTTAATTTTAAATAAATTCCGAAATCGCGACAATTTATTTTTCCTGCATGTGACAGCTCTGACATCTGACACTATAAACTATAAAATGTTGTTTTATATTCCAGATATTAGTGCATTCATGATCAAGTTTGGTTAATGCTTCTTTTATATCATTGATGTTTGTGGAAGGATGCATATGTTTTAGGACTACTTTAAAACTCCTATCTTGTTTTGGTTTATAAGTGTAAAATTCGGTTTGTTTTATTTCTAGCTCTTTGACTATTGTGGTGTATATTTCTGATGTATTGGGTTGGATCTTTACATATTCATTTTGAAGAATCTTTAATTCATATTTTTCGAGAGCATAGACTTCAAATAGGTCTATCAGCGGTTGGATGTTGCTTACTCTGTCAACGAAAATTGGTGGTGGCTTACTTGTTTTTTCAATTTTAGTGGCATTATCCGTATTATGTTGTCCCGTTCCTTCATCTTCCAAAAGAGCAAAACTATTAATAAAATAGCAAAAATAAATAGCAAAACTATGTGACGTGAGGGTTGAGATAGCCAGTATGTGTCAAGTTTACTTTCTGTGATTTTAATAGTTCAGGGCTGGACAGCTGTCGTTGTTTATTTTTGACTGGAACCCAGTCAATTTCCTGTTTTGTGGTTTGTTTGAAATTTGCTCGAATGTCACTGGTGGATGATGATCTTGGCCTGTGGAACATGCTTGCATGGAAGAATTGTTGTGTCAGTATTTTCTTTTTTTTAACTCCGATTCATCTTCATATTGTTCCCACGAGTAGGGTCAATTTATCGGTCACTCTTGGGATGACGCCCTTTCCCAAAAAGAAGGCTACATAAACCAGCAGGTTGCCTTGTACGCTGACTTTGGCGCTAGTGACTGAACCACCCATCAGCCATGCATCCTCTTGGCACGATCCTCACCTTAGGATTTAGGAGAATTTTTATAGAGGTTACCTACCTCGCCATCCGAGTGGCGAAGCTCAGCCCATTCCTGTAAAACGTGGCCACAGGCATACTATACTGGGGCGATCCTTTCGGGCCGCACGCTGGTTTTTCTGTTAGGGTTGTCTCACTAGATGTACGGTTTTAAGGCGCCAAAGGTCCGCCTTCACCCTTCTTGCCTTGCTATCAAGGTCATGAGGTAGATGTATTGCGCAAAACTCGTTAAGAGACCAAGACATTGTCCGGGGAATGGGACGACCCACGAATTGTGAGCCCACCACCAAACTGTGATGGCAGATTGGCAATGGCGAGGACGTGTAAAATAGGACGAGTTTATGGTGCACGTCTAATAACCCAGTTTTGCACACCTAGATGTACGCTAATGGCTCTAACTCAGCATTTTATAGGTAAATATCTGATAGCATAAATATGTACCACCGAGGCCTTACACCAACTCTCAAAACCAAATTCAAAATAAAAAAATAAATTATACAATAAAAAAACCCGCCTGCACAAAAAAGATGGAAACAAGATCCCCTACATAAATATACAATTTCATGCAGTCATACTTTTTAGTAGTTGTAGGATGTAACCGATGTAGCAACTTACTTTTATCACAGCTATTGTCAAGTATTGAAAATTGAAAAAACAATGGTCGCTTACTAACTTTTTTAGTATAAAAGTCATAATCATATTATACCTTTTTGAAATGCTTAGGATGAGCTCTTTAACTTGATACCCATATTGCAGTATGCGAAACAACTTTTTTTTTCACATCTCTTTATTTTGACATCTCATAGCCGCCATGTTTGTTTTTAAAAACGTCACTTATCTAAGAACACTTGGGCGATTAAGAGGAATCTAACGACGTGTGAATTGTATAAATCCGTTCAGTGGATTGTGAGATATCAGGTAATAAAGAATATTACATACGTACATACAAGATACGCGCGAAAATAAACCCTTCTTTAAAGTCGGGTAATTATAATTATTATTAATATAATAATAATATAATATCTTGGGACAACTCACACAACGCCATCTGATCCCAAACTAAGCAGAGCTTGTACTATGGAAACCAGACAACTGATAAACATACTTATATATTTCTAAATACATACATATTATAGATAGCTTTGAATCGAAGTTTAAGTAGCGTTATCTTATATGATTTATTTTGGTGAGATGAACTCTGCCATATCCCATAACAGGGTGAATACGTAGCCGCTACAGTGCTCAATCAAATTCTACTTTATATTATTTTCTAATAATAAACTGTCATCGGTCGGCTGTTATTCGTAAACTTGTAAAGCCTACTTAGCTTTGATAGTTTTTCTTTTAATTTTGATATGTATATTATAGCGTATTGCTATATTTATTGTGAGTCAATGAGAAGCGAGATGAAGGGTTGTAGATTATATTGACTTGACTTAATTGACTAGCTTAATAAATCTTAAACCTAAGTATTTATACACGTAAAAATATAGGAAGTAATATTATAATAGGAGGGCGATTTGTTTATTCAGCGCCTCTTAGCAGTACGTGTAGATTGCGTAATTTATAAATAATAAAATAGACAATTAGGAAGTGCAATCTAAACACGTACTGGTGTTTCATTATTTGGTATAGGAATATACTATGGCGACTGCCATATATATTCCCCCTTTTGTAAAAAAATTATACATTTGTAAAAATTATACATTTAAAAATTGTAAAAATTATTAGTTGAAAATTGTACAAAAAAAATTGAAATATCTTATTAATTATATCTATTTCCGACAGTCTTAAGCAGCATTCGAGTCCCTGACGATTCGCAACAGGTTCTTCTCTATTTTTGCTCCGATTGCTCGGTAGATAAAGTATATACTGAGTATTAGTATTATTACAACTGCGGTGAATATGGCCACCATGATCCACGTGCGGAGGTCTTGTAGGTCCCCAGATAGCTTTGAATGGAGTTTTGTAATCTCCTCTGGGATCGCGGCGTTGTTCTGCACCATATTCACCTGCTCTTTCTCGTGACTGCTTGTAGAACCCATTGTAGTTGGAAGTCTTGTAACTCGAATGAATGACTGTGGTTTTGCATGTCTTTATATACTACGATTGGAATCTCACCGTTGGTCGGGAGATTTGTCCGGAACGTGTTTTATTCGGGCAGTTCTTATCTTCTAATTTTTTATCTTCTATGTTATTTCTAATCGTGCAATTTTGATCTCTTATCTCGTTGTCGTTTATCATAAAAGCTGGTTTGAGACGATCGATTGACACGGAGCTCTGTCGTCCGTTTATCCAGATCGTGAAAACCTTATCATTACGACTAATAACGAGATAAGGTCCATCATACGGAGGTGTAAGACTTGGCCGTAAACGATCGCAACGTAAGAAAACATGTGTGCATACTGATAAGTGTGGATGCACAAATATCTTATCGTTCGTACTCTGCCTATGTGAAACGGAGGTTGCTTTTTTTATGTTTTCTTTAATTTCTTTCACAAAATCGGCGTATGTCGAGTGATCGCTTGTTCCGAAAAATGCTCCAGGTAGTCTTATTGTTGTACCGAGGACTAGTTCAGCTGCAGAGTATCCGGTATCTTGCCGTAGACTGGTACGGATACCGAGTAAAACAGTTGCAAGTTCTTTTGTCCAATTCGTTGTATTTCCTCTTGCTATTAATGCTGTTTTCAAAGTCCTGTGCAGTCGTTCTACCTTTGAGTTTGACTGTGGATGGTATGGTGTGGTTCGAATTTTCGTGATACCCATGAGTTTAGCCAAACTTTTGAATATTTCAGATTCAAACTGGCGTCCCTGGTCTGTGGTAATGTATTCAGGGCATCCAAATCGGGCTATCCATCCTTCATATACCATCCTAGATATAGTTTCTGCAGTTATATCGGCTATGGGAAAAGCCTCTGGCCATGAAGTACAGCGATCTATCATTGTTAATAGATAACGCTTATTTTGCGACGTAGGTAAAGGTCCTACTAAATCGATATGGAGATGAGCAAATCTTCCTGTCGGCATGAATTTACCTAGAGGTGATATTGTATGACGATGTATCTTCGCTCGTTGACATTGTAAACATTTCTCTGTCATCTCATTGATATCTTTGTTCATATTTTCCCATATGTAGTTTGCTGAAATTAGTTTTCTTGTAGTGTTCTTTCCAGGATGGCTTAAGTTGTGAAAACTCTCGAAAATAGTTTTCCTAAATTTGAGGGGTATAAATGGGCGTTGCTTTCCTGTTGATGTATCACAGAAAATCTTGATATTCTTATCTCGGAAATGAATCAATTTGATATTTAACGATTTATTGGCTTGCAAACGTTCCAGCTCGTTATCCTTGCGTTGCCATTGTCCTACCTCGTGCCAATCAATTGCAGAAGGTAGGGATATCGTTTCGATAACTCGGGATAAAGCGTCAGCTACAACATTCATGTGGCCGCTTATGTGTTGAATATCTGTACAAAACTGTGATATATAATCCAAATATCTTATTCGTCTAGGGGTGTCATCCAATGATGGCTTCTTAACGAAAGCATGAATCAATGGCTTATGATCCGTGTAGACAGTAAATTCTCGTCCCTCAATTAATCTTCTGAAATGTTTTATAGCCATGTAGATACCGAGTAACTCTCTATCGTATGTAGAGTATTACGTTTGGGCTTCACTTAGTGATTTTGAAAAGAACGCTATTGGTTCCCATTTTGCGTTTCTTCGCTGCTGTAGTACAGCGCCTACGCATTTCAGACTAGCATCAGTCATTACAGCGATTTGGGCGTTGCTATCAGGATATGCCAATGTAGTTATTTGACGAATGTCCTGTTTGCAGCATTCAAACGCGTGGTTAGCTTCAGTATTCCATTGTATAACAGTCTTGTCTTTTTTCTTGGAATTATGCAAGTATTTATTTAATGGCGCCTGATGTTTCGCTGCGAGAGGCATACTACTTCGGTAGAAGTTAATCATACCCAAAAAACATCGTAATTCCATCACCGTTTGTGGTTTAGGGTAATCGTTTATTGCTTGAATTTTGTCCGTAGTAGGCGTCAATCCTTGGCTCGTTACATGATAACCAAGGAAATCAATCTCTGCTTTGGCAAATTCGCATTTATCTGTGTTTATTGTTATGCCGTTTTCGTGTAAGCGCTTGAATACTTCTTCTAAGTGTTCGTAATGTAATTTAATATTATTTTTACAATCTGCCACAAAAATATCGTCCACGTAAATATATACGTAATCTAAGTCGCGAAATATGGAGTCCATAAATTTCTGAAAAGACTGTGCAGCGTTTCGTAGTCCGAATGGCATTCTTGTGAACTCAAAGAGTCCGGGTTATAATTGCCGTTTTTTCGGGTTCAGCTACGTTCAGCGCGTGAAATGCTTTTTTTATATCAATTTTACTGAATATCGCTTTTCCGCTTGCTATGTATGTAAAGTCGAGTAGTCTGGGTAAAGGGTACCTATCCGGTACTGTTATTTTGTTCAGTGCTCGGTAATCTCCGCACGCTCTCCATTCGCCATTCTTTTTCTTGACCAGATGAAGTGGCGATGCCCATTGGCTGTTTGACGGTCTGCAAATTCCCATATCCATCATGTTTTGGAATTCCTGTTTAGCAATCCTGTATTTGTCAGGAGGTAGCGGACGAGCTCGAGTAGCTACTGGAAAACCCTTTGTAATGATTTGATGCTGCACCTGATGTTTGGGAGGTTGGTTCATCGATCTAGGCTTAGTGATACCTTCATATTTCTCTAACAAGCACTTTATCGGTTCTGGTAGAGAAGAGTTTATCGATCAGATTGTTGCAATATATGCTTTCAATAATCTTGCGGGCGTCTTAAGGCCTGTGTTTTTATCAATTAATTTTTGTCCGTGTATATCGACTAATAATTGATAATGTTCAAGAAAATCAGCTCCCAAAATTGGCATGTTAACGTCGGCAATGGTAAATGTCCATTTAAAACTTCGACGTAGTCCTAGGTTCAGCATTAAGGTGCGTTCACCATATGTGTTGATGGAGCTCCCATTGACAGCGAACAATTTGTATTCGCAGGCTCCGCTATTCTTGTCTGTGCGGTTTATAACAGATATGTTAGCACCCGTATCGACTAAGAATCTATAACCACTGTTAGAGTCAGTTATAGTTAGACGGTTTGATGGGTGAATTGCACAGAGATCCGTCGCATTCTGTGCTGGTTCTAGTTTTCCGAATGCTGGTTGTTTTTGTTGTTCCATGAACATGGTTGCGTACATTTATACGCTTTTTGTTTGAAACGTCTGTGATAAAAACAAAGTCCATTACTCGCCTTTCTATTTTTAGATCTTGACCGTGTATGCGAATTGTTACGTGAATGGAATCTGCCGCGTTGCAAAGGTCGGCGTGAGCGACCGTTTTGCAACTCATCAATTTCAATTCGCATAGCTGCAATCTGTGACGTCAGGCTTGTTATTAAATTAATTTCTGCTGTCGCCGATCGTGACGTACTTCTATTATATCGCATGTTTTCGTGGATTTTATCGGCGAGGTCGCATAATTTATCTAATCCTAACTCTTCGGATACTGCTATGATTGACGTAATTTCTGCTGGGAGTTGTCGAAACCACAGTAGGCGAATTGTATCTTCATTGATCTTGCCGCAGCCTGCTTCCTTCATTTGTCTTAACAATTGAGACGGTTTCAAACTCCGAGGTCCATTTCTGAGAGGAGTTTGTGAAATCGTCGATGCTCGCTTTCTTCGTAACAGCTTATCAGTCGGTCCTTGATAGTGGTATATTGTTTTTCCGCTGGAGGGCTTGTCAGTATATCACTAACCTGGTGTATGACTTCTTTTGGTAATTTTGCTATTACCATGTTATATTTGTACTCTTCCCCCTGTTTTTGAGGTGCCATAATTGCCTCGAACTGGGCGAACCATAGTCTTGGTGAGTCGGTCCAAAACTGTGGTAATTTTTCTGAGACGGATATCGCTGCTATCGTCTCAGCGCTAGCGTCGCCCTTGATAGGAGAAGCTGGTGGGACCATGGTAAATTTTTGTTATTCCGCGTAATACTGGCCTCTTGAAATTTTAGCTGGTGAGACCCGCTTGTGGGAAGCCAACAAAAATGTGCCGAAAACGTACTACACTAAATTGACCGATCCTATGCCTATTCTGGTAATCTATTGTTTCAATAAAAAACCAAATTGGGTACCGATCGACTCGGAATTATATCAGCACTAGCTAGCAATAGATCACGTCGGGGTCACCAATTATAGCGTATTGCTATATTTATTGTGAGTCAATGAGAAGCGAGATGAAGGGTTGTAGATTATATTGACTTGACTTAATTGACTAGCTTAATAAATCTTAAACCTAAGTATTTATACACGTAAAAATATAGGAAGTAATATTATCTACTGTGCCCCTGGCAACTTATACTCGCAGCAGGTGACGGATAGTTTAGTATGGCATGGCAGGGTCGCCATCTACTGTGCCCCTGGCAACGGGCAAGGTCATGGGCTTGATAAATGACAAGACGTCTTTGTAGTTCCACGTGTCGTTTAATTGTCTCATAAAAAGTACAAAAGTATTGCAATATAACGTAAATGCTGACACAGATATTATAAAGGTGCTTATACACTATTCCACACTACAATTATAATAGGAGGGCGATTTGTTTATTCAGCGCCTCTTAGCAGTACGTGTAGATTGCGTAATTTATAAATAATAAAATAGACAATTAGGAAGTGCAATCTAAACACGTACTGGTGTTTCATTATTTGGTATAGGAATATACTATGGCGACTGCCATATATATACTAGGTACAATCCTGTTTTTTTTTCTTATCTATTAGCAATAATTTAAATGAGAGGGTAAGGGGAGCCATTGACTCTTACAAAAACTTGCATTTTAATGCATAATATTTCACAAAAAGATTTCTAAACTGAAAAGGTCTTAACTAATTGATAAATTAAACGATTTTTCCTCTTTTACAGCACTCGATTCTACTGCATTATGATTTAAAATTTATTGATTTATAAAATTGGTACTTCAGACGTCAGTAATTAATTAAATAGAATAGATTGTATTACTTACATATTATATTCTGATGAAAAATATTAACCTACAACATTTTTTTACGATTTAATTATGTATTTTTAAATCATTTCAGTCAATGTCAACAATACTAAAGTTAAATAATATGTTGAACTTTAATAGTACCTACATTATGATATAAGCGCGGAATGTTGAAAATTTTATTACAGCCGAGGCGATATTGTTACAAGAAAGCAGCGGCAGTAATTATCAAAGCGCACGTATGTCATACGAGGTTTTATGAAATGAAATGAAATGAAATTGCATATTTGCAAAAACACGGGTAAGTTGTTGATGGTAGTAAAGTTTTTACGTTTCCGCATGTTTAACCACAAGTGGTATGCCAAATTATATTATATTTAGACTAATGACATGAATTCAATAATTATTATCACAATGTCAATCTCAAAACTAATTTATAATAATAATATAATGTCATAATTGAATACCAAATACAATACATACATTTTAATGTTTCGCTTATCAATAATACTTATGCTACCTAAAAATGTCGAGTCGATAGAAAGTCTCGAACAGTATAAAAATATTTATCTATTAACCATAAATGAAGACTGCGCTTAAACTGGTTTAGTGGAAGATTTCTTAAATTTTTAGGAAGTTAGTTATAAATTCTCATAATCATAGGGTAACAGTTCCTGTGATAATAGTGGGTCTTTATATTTGGTAGCAACAATCTAGTTGGATATCTGCAATTAAAATTAAAATTGCCTTCATGTATGTCTCAAATAGTCTATTATGTTTTTTCGCAAACAAACAGCATTCGTATATGTAAATAGACGGTAATAATAATAATAATAAATAAATCATTTATTCGAAACCTACCCATTTTACATTTTTGTAAGCCTGCCAAACTGCATAGCAGTTTGTCGGCAGTAGCGTTAATACATTTAATTTTGGAAATAACAAATTTGCATGTCGTCGTACAGTCTACATTACAAAGTGCTCTAATGCATTGTTTCTGTGCTATAAAGACTTGGTTCACATCTACTGAGTTTCCCTAAAGCGGTACGCAGTACCTTAACTGAGGTGCAACATATCCGTGAGATAGCAATTCTGAAATTACATATTTTGGTTAGCCTCCAAAGTGCATATGCAAATTTGTTGATTTTACTGCAAACCTTTTTAATGTGAGGTTTCCAGGAACATTGATTGTCAACTTCCAATCCCAAGAAGGTGACACCATTTACTTCAGATATAGGTTTGTCAATAAATTTCACATTTAGATAATTCTTAAAATTATTTCTATTGTAAAATTGTTTTTTAGTCTTATCAATATTTATGTTTAGATTGTTATCTCGCATCCATTGAATTCTTTTTGACACTGTAATATTAATTTCGTTATTAAAATCGTGTGCTTTTTTTGTGTGATTACTACGGATATATCGTCTGCAAAAAGATTACAGGGGTAATCAATGTTGTCTGGGAGATCATTGATATATATTAAGAAGAGTAAGGGTCCTAAAATACTACCTTGGGGTACGCCTACATTGTTTTCAGTTAAATTAGATTTGTGGGGAACTTCTTCCTCACATTCATTAAGGTGTGTTATCTCCACATACTGTTGTCTATCTTGCAGATAGCTGCTTATCCATTTGTTTGCTATGCCGCGAATACCGTAATTTATACATTTGTTTAGTAGATTATTAAGTAATACGAAATCGAACGCTTTGGTCATATCGCAGAAAATGCCGACTGTGGCACATTTCTTATCAATTTTAGTCGTTACTTCTCTAATTAGCTCAAAGGCAGCAAGAGTGGTAGATTTGCCTCTTTGAAATCCGTGTTGTTGTGGTTTGATAATGTCAAATTTGTTGAAAAACTATGTGATCCTAACGTGTATTATCTTTTAAAAAAAATATAACATATTTGCGAAGAAATAAATAAAAAAACAATATAGCCAAAAGAAAAAGCACGCGGTATAATCTTTTTGATCTCCCCCAATGAAACTGAAGAAAAGTTAGTGATACAGGTACCTAGTACAGGCACCCATAAAGCACTACTCTTGTTCTTAGAAATAATTTGTAACTTTGTACTTATTATATGTAAAATGAAATTTAAAAAAAAAAAAAATATCCAATAAAAACAAAGTTTCTAAATAATTAAAAATTTTGACTAGATCGATCAAATACCAAAAAAAAACTTAATTTTGTCCTTTCATTTTGACTTACAGTCTAAACTTTTCCAAACAGTCACCAACTGTAATTTTCCTAGTGAGAAGTTGGTCAGTTACATGTTGATACCACTTATCGGTTACAATATCTTTTGTTAGCCGTCATTTTAGGTTTGGTATTTCAACACTCTTAATATTAACAATTTGTAAATTTTGGTCGCCTTTTACAACATTCAAAAGCTGATATTAATTACTCGTTACTGATAGGCTATAATGCACAACCATATTTTTGCAGTAAAAATTATTTAAAAGGGTTTATACTAGGTACGGTGACTTGGCCAAAACGAAAATGTAGAATCGTTGTTTCTGAAAACTAATTGCTAACAAATATTATCAATATGTGTATTTAAATTAACCCTTTATATATATATAATTTGTTGCTGACTCCCAAAAATCCTTTGATAGATAACTAGGGTATCCGATTGGCAAAAAATATTTAAATTTATATGTGATACCCTAGATGGACCGGAAAAGAAAATATAATAAAATAAAACTTATCCCCAAGGGTATCAAATACGGGATATCCGACCGGTATAAATCAAAAAATAATAAATTTATTTTAGGATAAAAGAATAAGTTTGTACATTGCACGCATTGTACACGAAAGAATAAAGTACCTATACTCATAGCGATTATACACGGTAAATGGATATTTTTTTAAGTTTAGACGCATTTTTTAAAAGTGTCTATCCCGGTTTTTTCCTATATGTAATTATTGAGCTTCCGCATGCGCATCACTGTTGTCGGCTACTATAAACAAAAGTAGATAAGATCAATTAAGATATCAAATACATAAAATAAAATAAAAATCGACTGATAATATAGACAAGTCCAAATCGTTTGCGATATCCTTGAGAATTTTATATGTTAAAAACACCCAATACACCTCATATTTTTGCATATTTATTTAAAGGCTGTAAGTATATTGCAATTCCATTCATTTTTCACACTATTTTGAAGCCTGTTCCAAATAAGTTTATAAGTAAAACCAGATCGCAATACCAAATTATGATCTTGAGCAGAGTTTTGAATGCTTAAACTGAATTACATCTAAACCACACAAGAAAATAATATAAATAATCAACGGCAACCGGGCTGACTGAGAAATCAGCGAGATCCAACGGTGCCAGTATCGCACAATAGATTCCACTTACATTAAAAAAAATATTACAATCCTCCGTGCTTCAGAGAACTCGTAAAACCGCAAGTACTACTTAAACGGTCGTGTCGAATTTCTGTCCAATCGGACTATGAGATTGAGGTAATATGGATTTCACTTCAGTTGGTAGGTACTTTTATAGCCATTGTATGTTTCTGTGCCACTTAACGGTATAAAATCAGCTCCTAAAGTAAATTGTAATTTAGAATACTCCACTAACCTAATGCACGCACACTCAAAATATTTGTAAACAAATCGTCGAAGCCTTTCTTAAAAGTGTATCTTTTGCTTGTCATGCGTGCAAGTCGAGAGAGCTTCCAGGATAGTCCTGTTGAAACGCTCAACCTGGCCGTTAGCCCGAGGCGTAGCAACAGCATTTAAGATGTCTTTTATGCCATACGAGGAAGTAAAGTCTTTAAATGTGTTGCTAGTAAAACTGATACCTTTATTAGTTATGAGTCGGGTAAGGACCCCAAAATAACTAATATGCTCTTTTATCACACGTACACTAGTGAGGGACTTTGTATTCTTGACGGCGGTAATATTGATAAATTTTGTAAAACCGTCGACTACGACTAATATGTGACAATTACCTCTTTTACTCCTAACAAACGGACCCAAATGGTCTGCGAATGCGAATATCCATAACCATGTCAGCAGTTTTATCTTCTAAAATATTCCTAATCCTTCCTACTTCCTCATCCGCATCCTGTACAGTGGCAATCCAATCCTAATTTGCGTTTTCGATACTCAGTACACATGCGTTTTAGGAACAGGAGCCAAAACTGGTCCTCGACTCAACGCGTCAACATATGTCATTCTAGAACCGGGACGATATTCTACAGTACAATCAAACTCCTGTATTTGTACCCACCAACGCGCAATTCGCGGAATTAGATCACGTTTTACAAATGTACATTTCAAAGCGTTACAATCGGTATAAATCGTGAATGATATCCCTAACAAATATACCCGGAACCTACTTAAGGAGGCTACTACCGCCAACGTTTCGAGCTCGTAAGAGTGCAACTTACGCTCGTCGGGTGAAGTTTTACAGTTAAAGTATGAGACCGGGTGGAACGCCCCTACCGAGTCGCTTTGTAAGAGTATGCCTGCTAGCCCGTCTTGACAAGCGTCAGTTTGTAACTGCGTGACCGCTTTTGGGTCATATAGTGCTAAAAAAGGCCGTTGCGTGAGCATTGTTTTGACCAAATTAAAGGACTCTTCCTGACTATTGCCCCATGTCCAGACCACATTCTTTTTTAAGAGGTTGGTCAGTGGCGACGTTATAATATCTTAATATCTTGGGACAACTCACGCAACGCTATCTGATCCCAAACTAAGCAGAGCTTGTACTATGGAAACCAGACAACTGATAAACATAATTATATATTTCTAAATACATACATATTATAGATAAATAATACCCAGACACAGAATAAACCATCGTGCTCATCACACAAAGTTTTATCCTGGGTGGGGATCGATTCCACGACCTCTTGCGTAGCAGTCGGATACACTCCCACCGCGCCACAGAGGCGGTCAAGTTATAGCAGCATAGTTTTTATAAAGTGCCTGAAGAAACCAGATAACCCAAGAAATTGCCTCAGTTCATGTTTATTACGAGGTGTGCGAAATCCAGATATAGCGTCTGTTTTCCTATTACCCGGCCGGATTCCGGTCGAGCTAACTTCAAAACCGAGGAAATCTATCGAGTTTTGGAAAAAGTTACATTTACTAAGCCTGAGCGATAGACCAACCTCTTTGAGAAGTTGTAAAACTTCTTCAAGTCTTTCTAACCCTTCGGATACGTTTTTGCTGGGTATGAGAATGTCATCCATGTAGACGATCGCGTATTTGATTTTGGCATCATGAAGTATTTTATTGATTGTCCTTTGAAAAACTGACAGTGCGTTAACTAGACCAAATGATATGCGATTATACTCAAACTGACCATCCGGAGTGACAAAGGCAGTCTTGTGACGCGATTCTTCACTAATCTGAATTTGGTAATAACCTGAAGCCAAGTCCAATGATGTAAACAACTTATTGCCTGCCAGTTGGTCTAATTGATCAGCAACGCACGGGAGAGGGTAATGATCTTTTTTTGTTTTTCCGTTAAGTGCATGGTAGTCAACACACAATCGCTTTTCACCAGTTTTCTTTTGAACTAGCGCGATAGGGCTAGCATACGGTTAAGAGGATTCCCTGTCTATACCACTATCTATCATTTCCCGAACCATGTCATTAACAAGTACTCTTTCAGAGTGGGAAAGACGGTACGGCCGGTACACGACAAGTTCTTTGTCTTCCTAAGTTGGAAGACAAAGAACCTGTCGTGTTCCGGCCGTAACTATCTTGCTGACATTAGTATAACCAAGGTCCTTCAGACATTTAGAAAAACAAGCTCGATATTTATTTAATATTTTTTGCAACATCAGGCGTTCGTCGCCAGTTATGTCTTCACTACAGTTCATTTGCTCATCGGAACTAAGTGAATCAAAAGACATTTGACAACAATCTTAAATATCTCAATCAATAGAACATCCACCTCTTGTGGATCGAGTTATCAACGTATCCTTACAGATGGTTATATCACTATCAGACGCGTTAAGAATGAATACCGAGCCGATTGCGTCCATAATGCTGTATTCGCCCGGTAAAAGGTAATACTCCCTACCACTTTCTCCTCTGAGTGAACCACGCACCAAGACGTCGCCGCTAAAAGATAGATTACTTTGTACACGTATCGAGCGTAAAGAGCATTTTGGAATGCAAATGTCATCATAGCACTTCAAATGCACTTTAGTGGAATCTATCTTAATAAATATTTTTTTTTTTTTCTTTTTTTTTTTTTTTTTTTTTTTTTTTTTTAAATAAAAACATAGATAGATGTCGGCGTCTTTGTAATTATTAAATCCGGCATTTCAGTAAAGTAATGCCCTAAAAGGGCTGGATGACTAAGTACATGGTCCTCGACTGCATAGATGTCTATAGTTTTAGAAATCTCTTGGAATTCGACGTTGGCAGTGATTATACCTAAAGGACAAGTCAGATGAGCGCCTGCCTGTGAATATCGGAAGATTTGGAATATGCCTAACGACTAATCCGAGTTCATTAGTCTTTACTAATTCTAATTAATGAACACTGACTACCTAAGTCTAAATGGCAGGGTACACTGTTACCGTTAATTTTGATATCAAGGATATATTTGTTGATAGCTTTATCTGCTGTACTTAGCTCCGACACCTGGTTCTCATTGCTATTCTTTGCTTCGGGCTCATTCGGGAGACTATCATTTTTATTATATTAGTGTACATTTCTACAGGTTTATCACATCTAAAACTAGGGTGACCCATCTCATTACAATTAAAGCACCGTAGACTTGAATTTATCACACCAGTCCGAGAGTTTGCAGTACGGTAAGGGCCTTCGCAACTCATCCTAAATGCCAAGGCCCTTGCGGTCGCTCCTATTCCTAGCACCAATGTCTAATCCCTCTCGATTCTGACCTACCTTTACAGTTCTAAAATATTTTAGAATCTGTTCAGGTTCACTAAATTGGGCCGGCTGTGCGCCTACTTTTATAGCTCGATTGTCTACGCCATATAAGATACAATCAACAGCCTTTTTGCCATAAATTGCACATCCATTCAATAAATTTAACTTAGCGTAATAATAGTGTTCCATGGACTCCCCGTATTTAACGCGTTTGGTCAAAATTTCCGTCAAGAGTTCAGCGTAGTCCTCGCGATAAGGAAAAGATTCAATTAACTTCTTTTTCCATTCACCTCAAGTATGTAATAAAGTGGACAATCCCTGATACCAGGTTTTAGCAAGGCCCGTAAGTTTTGGCAAAGCGTAATGAATAATTTCTCTTTCAGACCACCCATATATTTCAGCGCATTCCTCAACTTTAGTTAGCCATACTAGTATAGTCTGCTCTTTGCTGAGAGGATCAAAATCTGGTATCACATTGTTAATTAATGACAGCCTAGGCTTTTCTGAACTCTTGACAGAACTTAGGATCGACAAAAAATTATCTTGTATAACTTTAATTTCCGATTTAGATTTATTACTACTAACAGAAATTCGGGTTGACTCACGTTCGCTCGATGTGTCGCTATCCATCCTTCGCGACCTCGTCCTCCTTCCTCGTGCACGTTTCCAGGATCTTCTAGTTGGACCGTTGCTGGCACCACCTTGCGCCGAACTGTCCGAATCACTGATACTGCTTCGTCTTTTCCGTGTTGTAGTAGTCGACTCCAGTATCCTTGACGTTGATCTTGTAGTATTAATTTCCTTGTCCACAGTAATAGCATTCACAACGCCCTCAGACATGGGCTCACCCCTGCCCTCAAATCTGGGCTCACACCTGCCCTCAAACCTGAGCTCATCCCTGCCCTCAAACCTGGGCTCATCCCTGCCCTCAAACCTGGGCTCACCCCTGCCCTCAAACCTGGGCTCACCCCTGCCCTCAAACCTGGGCTCACACCTGCCCTCAAACCTGGGCTCACTCCTGCCTTCAAACCTGGGCTCACACCTGCCCTCAAACCTGGCCTCACCCCTGCCCTCACACCTGGGCGCTCCATCTTTATCCATAATGTGTCTGAAACTTATAATTCGAATGCTTAGAATATGTCCGCTATACTTTAATTACAACTTCAGGTTTATGTACAGCAATAAATGTACGTCCAAGATAAGAAGTTAGTTCGTTATAATAAAATTCTAAATGTTAGGTGTCTTTCGTGAATAAATACAAAAATTTCAAAACATTATGGACATCCAAAAATCTACAGTCTCTGTTCTATACCTAAATACATGAGTTAGCTGATGACCGTTTTGTTTTTTTTTTTACAATATAAATAGTACGTTTTACGCAGCTAGGTTGATGATTTTAAATTCACTAAGTTCAGTTGCATAAAAATATTTGAATTTTAAACTGCTCAACCGCTATTGTATACTGTACCAGTAATTCAAATGTTTAGTATAAGGTTAATTTATTTCAAATCTCGTGGTGGTTATTAGAATGAGAAAAAAAAAAGTAAAAGTATGTTGGATGTAAAATCAATAACCATTTACAATTATAATATCACTGTTGTAGACGTGGAAAAGAAAATTATTATAATTTCCTAGCGATCGCACTTCTGAACTGTAGGATGCCGCTCAGAATGTGGGGTATTTGAAATAAGATTTAACCACTTTATATTTAAACAAAGATAATTTATTTCCTTTTCCACATGTTTTAATTTTACACATCAGCAAGAAATATAAACTATTTTAATTTAAACTATTTTAGTTTAAAATTTTAATTATCGAATCAATTCCTCCGCTATTTATTACCTCTCCTTATTTTAACACAGTTATATACCACTCCTTAGTATATCACAACTCCTTAACACTCCACTCACTTTTGGTAGATGTTACTTGCTCGAGAGCTCAACTAGGACTGCCGACCGCTAGCGTTCGTCTGGCGTACAAACGTTTTTGACAGGTAGATGACAGCTCGAATAAACGACTTAAAGTGGTGTTGCCACGATAAACCTAACAGTTCATAGACACAGGTGAGTCTTTCTTTCTTGTTTTATTAACATTTTGAAGCCGAGTACTGTCGCATTCCAGAAAAAGTGGTCACTGAACTATGTAGTAAACGAGTAACTAACTGTCGCTAGTAAACGTAGCGAAAATGTTCAAATCTTATCCGTATAGTGTTGTGTGTAATTTATTTATTCATTTTTATTTATTTAAGGTTTACCAACATATGTTACAGTTAATACTTAAAAAGAAAAGAAAAACTATATAAGTATATTTTATGAGTACTGTACATCTAATTATAGGTAAACACTACATGCAAAGTGTTTTACAAAAAAAAACTTATGTAGTTACTAATTTTATGATAATTTGAAACTATTTAAGTAAGTGTCTAGGTATACTTCTATTTTTGAATGCATTAAAAAAACTTAACATGGTTCCACTAAAGGCCTTCTGTGGCCAGATATAATTTAGGATTAGGTTTGTCGAGAGAGATGTTAACATTCCGGATGAGTGTGAACTGACCATCTGTGTGGAGGTCAGTAGAAGCACTGTTTTCATTGATAAGCTTACATAATCTAGGAACAGGCTAACTTGCTCTAAGTCTAGTTCTACGAAGGGTTGAAACCAGGGGCGTTACTGGTTTACGCGGTGGCCTTCGGGGAACCCGAAGAGAGAACTTGGACAAGAGTTGGGGATTTTATTTCTAAAAGTTTTATAAAGGAATCTTAAATCTAAAATGTCCCTACGCGTCTCGAGAGACTTCATCTTAAAAAGTGTCAGTTTTTCAATATAAGATGTTTGCCTCTCTGCCTCCGACTGCGAACCCCAAGTAGTTAAAGAATCTTTTTTGAACCCTTTCTATTCTCAAGGAGTGGACGGCAAAATTTGGACGCCAGACAACACTACAGTATTCCAAAATGCTACGCACGAGACTACAAAATAACATAATTTTTGTACTCCGAAAGTTTTTGCCATTCCTAATTACAAATCCTAACATTCTTAAAGCTCTTTTGACAATGTCATTTACATGCGGCACGAGTGTTAATTTACTGTCCAGCGTAACACCTAAGTCGTTGTAAGCTGTATCTGTGTTATGCAATTTCCGCGAAAATTTTATATGACTATATTTTTCGCAGTTTAACAAGATACTGTTTAAAGAACACCAGGGGTTTAGTCTGTCAATATCCTCCTGCATAGATATAGCGTCTTGTTAAGAAGTTACTGTTTTAATGATTTTAATATCGTCTGCAAAAAGGTATGGTATAGAGCTTTTAAAACAGCCAGTAAAATCGTTTATAAAGATGTTGAACAAGATTGGGCCTGGGTGTGATTCTTGTGGCACGCCGGAAGCAACTATGTGATGCGACGAGTGATATCCATGGACAACAACGTAAAAATCTCTATTTGCCAAGTAAGATTGAAACCAGCCAAGAAGTGGTCCATGGATACCGTAAATTGATATTTTTTTTATAAGTAGTTTATGGGGTACCTTGTCAAATGCTTTGCTGAAATCCGTATATACAGCGTCAACCTGCATTCCCTTGTCTAAAAACTCGGCCAATACCTCTACGTAAGATACGAGATTTGTTCACGTTGATCGTGATTTTATAAATCCCTGTTGCTCAAAACAATAGAGCTTTTCAAAATAACGCTGCATGTACGGACACAACAGAGACTCTAGGACTTTCCCAAATATTGATAAAATAGATATCGTTCTGTAATTATTGATCATATTATTGTCACCGCTTTTAAATATAGGTACCACTTTGGCTATCTTCCAATATTTAGGAAACTGCCCCGAGCTAAACGATTTATTATAAATTATCGATAAAGGGGTTACTAGACTCTGCGCACAACTCACAATAAATAATGGTGAAACACCGTCAGGGCCGGCCCCTTTTGATTTGTTCAATGCGCGTAGTTTTTTAAGGATCATATCTTCATTCACTTGAAAGAATGAGAATGTGTCGCATGTCATATTATGTGCCCTATTTAGTTGGTCAATATACTATGGGTCTAGTATCTCCGAATCAATAGTACAGACATTGGTGAAATGAGTAGCGATTAGATTGCATATTCCAGTACCATCCGACGATACAGACAAACCAAGAGTCATTGTGGCTGGATAGTTGCTTTCTCGTCTGCGTTTGTCTTTGATATACGTCCAAAAGTACTTGGGATTCGTATCAATGACTTTTTCCGTTTTAACAATATACGCCTTGTAACATTCTTTTGCGACTGTATCACAACGTTTACTGACTGAGTTTAAGTGATATAGATCTAATGGGTTTTATATTTTTTATATTTAATACGGAGCTTATTCTTTTCTTTTAATAACCTTATAAGATCGGCACTAAACCAAGTTGCATACTTTGATGTTTTTATGCGACACAGTGGAGCATTCGTGTTTATGGCCGTTTCGATAATATTATAAAATGTTTTAACCATATCATCGACGTTCAGACAATCTCTAAATAGTTTATGCCAATTTTGATTACTTAAATATTAATTCAGTATTTACTTATATTTAAGTAATTAAAAAAAAGAATTAAAATGAAGACTTTTTCAGTAAAATTGTCTGTTTATAAAATATTTGAGGTACTTTCCCTTCGTATGGCATAGTTTTGGGACATCCTGTACAAGCCAGTAGCCGCACTCAAATCTTGATAGTATGGCTGTCGCTAAATGTTTGTTTATATATGTATATATAAAAACCCTTAAAAACTTATAAATTAGGTAGATAATAATCGATGTTTTTTTTTATCTCTAGCTTATTGTCAACATTACCTTATTCGCGCTGATCTTATCCAAAATGAGCCATTTGAATTATTAGTTTGCAGCGTTCATTACAACGCACACACGTTGTACCCACTGTCTAGCGTCCGAGCAAAAATTATGTGGAAATTTTTCATATTCATAATTATAACGCCACAAACTTTAGGCTGTGAAAGATATACGTTCGAAGAAGGTGACTTTGATGATTTGTTCTCCTATGATGTTTCGTGTAACTCTGATAACAGAATATGGGAGATAGGAAGATACAATGATACGAGAGTGGCCCCCTATCACCAACTCAGTACAAAGTTCATTTCTCCACTTGAACTTTTTAGTTGTGTGAAATCTCATGAATTTGTTATGGCCCCTCAAGGTATTCTTGAAGCTAATGTCTATATGGAGGTACGACAAAATACCGATTTTGTACGAGTGATAGCGAGTCAGCAAGGTACATGGGTGGGGGTTGAAATGCGTGGAATACACTCACCAGGTTATGTTAATGGTTGGGCTACCATAAGGGTAACGATATCTAATAATGCAGCAGTGCGAAATACCCACGTAAGTATTATTATTTTAATTTTTACCTTTATGTAATTGTCAGAAAAAATATTTTTATGAACAGCAACTGCAGTATATTCCCGCATTTAAATAAATGCTTTAATTTAAAGTTAATTTTTCTATAATTGAACGGTTTAGTCGGTTCATAAAAAAATGTTAACACGTTTTTTGCAGTAATGTCACATGCCTCTGCATCTCGGAAAGCACGTTAAGCCGTCGGTCCTGCGTCTAATTTCTCCCCGGTCATATCGTTACCCGAAATGCCGAATTTAGATTAGTGTACCTACATACATTAACTTTAACATAGTAAAGGTTAACCTCTACAAAAACATGTATAGAAAACGGGGGTATGGAATGTTAGAGGTATAGATCATCATCATCAAATTGAACGTCTACAAAGACAAACGTCTTAATAGTAAATTGTTTGATTTGCTTAATGACGACGCAAATAATACAAATAAATACTCCTTTATTTTCCTTATTATAGAGACTAAAGTACTAGCTAAAAAGCTAAATTTTAAATAACGTTATACATGCACGACGCGGTATAAAACTATGTTGTTTTACGTTTTTTATTTATATAAAATGCAAAATTATCAAAGTTTGGGGTTTATTTAAAGGAAAAACTCGTTTACTGCCAAATGACTACAGGTTAAACCATACCGTTTCGAATAAGAATAAGACGAGTTTCTAGAGATCTTCAAAAAGAGACGAATGCTTCTTTGTTATTGAATGTGGATAAAACAGAAATAATTCTAGAAAGTTTACAATTATGCAAAACTCAGAAAGAAAAAATTAAATCGATTATGTAATTATGCTTGTCAAAAATTATCCACAGTTACGAAAATATTAGAGCATAACTTAAGAAAATCCGATCTCGACAATATGTCAAGTTATGACTCCAAATAAGATACAATATATCGGGCTAGATGAAAAAATGTGCAGAAAAAACGATTTATTAAGTGTAAGTGATGTTGAGATACCAGAATTATTAGCCAGAGACTCTCTCTCTCTCTCTATTGTTTAGATGGGATTTAAAATAAAATGAAAAGCGGGTTGCACACCGGGAGTGCCGGCTGAAGTGAAAACTTGAATATTAACGTTGTGAATTTTTGAATATTTTGGAATGGTTAGGAAATAATACTTTTCATTTTTTTTATCAGTATAAAAGTACTAACATTTAAGTGGTTATATAAAATATTTATCTACTGCGCTATCGTACTTAAACATGACAATAACAACGACATGACAGTTAAATCAAAAATATGAAATATTAAATTACAAATTAAAGAACAAAAATCTAAAAATTAAAAAACGACATGACAGTTAATTACAAAAATATAACTTAATACAATTTAATTTGTGACAATTAATCACAAATTGAAATACAAAAATCTAAAAATTGAAATATAAAAGGGAAAAAAATATCGTTTGGACTCGAGGCGGTGTGTTCTGGTTTTTAGACAGAGGATGTTCTCAATTCGACTGCATGTTTTTTTTTTGTTATTTTGTTTACCGATTACGCAAAGACGGTTAGACCGTTTTGAAAAATGATTTTTGTGTTTGAAAGGGTATACTTTCAAGTTGGTCCCATTGTGATCAGATCACGATCTGATGATGGGATCCTGGATAAATCGAGAGTACGCTTAAAATATTAAAGGCACACCTACGGTGATTTAGATATATTTCATAGTGATTCGTGCATTTATTCTTAAAAAGCACCAATTGGTGAAGTGGAACTGATGATGAAGACCACAAATGAGGACATATTCAATATTTCACTGTTTGCGATTCAGTTACTTTATTATGGTATTGAGTAGCACTTTTTTTTTCGTCATACTCCTATTACACAATGTAATACAGCTGATAGTGAACTCCTCAACCATTATCGGCCCTGCATCGGGGCAAGCAATATTTTGTAAAAGGATTTGAGCAATTGACATAAGCCTATTGTAACTTAAGTAAATTACAAACCAACCCACTGAAAACTGAGAAATAAACACTTTTTTACAAAAAAATATTACCGACTTCAAAAATAAATACAAGGCAACTAAAAAGCAAAAAACCATGTACCTATAATAACCAAAACCATTTAAACATTTTGAAGCTGGTGCCGAATAAAACATAAAGTCTACTATTTCATGGCAACAACGTCAAAATGGTGAATTTGTTTTTGTTATTCTAGGTATATTATTGTTTTGCTTTTTAGTTGCCTCGTATATATTTTTGAAGTCGGTAATATTTTTTTGTAAAAAGGTTTTAAAATCATCAAGTTTTTCTTGTAAAATAATTTATTGAACAAACCAGTGTGTTTGGTGGGTGTAATTGTTTATAAATCAAGGATAGCTAAATAATAATGCTATAAGTAACTCTAAAATAAGTAAATATTAACTTATTTAGCAAACACAGTAGTTCACTTCTTACAAAGTTTAAAATCCTAAAGAACATTTTTGAATAGTCTGGGAGAAAAAGCAGTAAATCCCAAGCATTTTTGTTTTCCATATAATTAATTATTGAGTAGTAACTTTTTGTGCACCATTTTTTTTAATACATACATACATACATATCAACCCATATGATGGCCCACTGCTGGGCACGGGTCTCCCCAGTAGAACCTACTAGTATGTAGATCCTGGGGGTAATTGCCATAATCGCCACGCTTGGCGAGCGGGTTGGCGATCGCAGTAAGGCTTTAAGTACGCAGAGGACGCTGCTGCCCGTCCTCCGGGGTGAAATCCCTTAGTCGCCTTGACGACACCCATGGGAAGAGATGGGGTGGTACTATTCTTAAGCCGGCACCACACGGCAATTTTTTTTTAATGGTACACTTAAATTAATTGCGACTTAATATCTGAATATCGCTAGGGATTTTATTGTACAAACGTATAAATTGGCATCGAAATGATTTGTTTACTTTTTGTAACCTTGACGCTGGTACAATAGGTTTATGATTTTTGCATGTGTTTGTCTATTATGCACTTCATAAAGAAAGTATCAATATTTTTTTATTATTTTTAGTAGTCATGATATTGGTTTCCTTAAATTTTTCTCTAAGTAAGTGTCTGCTATATAAATTGTAAATTTATCGAATAGCCCTCTTTTGCAGAACGAAAAAAAATTAATGTCAGCAACATTCCCCCACAGAAGAATACCGTACGACATTACACTATGAAAATTACTAAAATTAACTAATCACGCTGTTTCAATGTCCGTTAGCTGACGATTTTTTTTTACTGCGTATGCTGCAGAACTGAGTCTATAAGACAATTTACTTAAATGTGGGCCCCACTGAAGCTTACAATCTAGAGTAATTCCTAAAAACTTTGTGGTCTCTACTAGGTTCAACTCATCTTCTTTTATCTTTACAGTGGTTTTCACTAGTTTTTCGTTAGGTATTATGAACCTAATACATTTAGTCTTGCCCTTGTTTATGAGTTAATTTTTAACATCAAACTAGCTAACCACTTTTTAGATAGCCATATTTACATCTTCAATGTCGTTTTTCTGGCGTTTCAAATAACAGTTACGTATTATCCGTAAACAGGACTACCTCATAATTATTATTTACTATGTAAGGTAAGTCGTTTATGTAAATTAAAAACGGACGCATACAAACTTGCTGTGGTACATCTTATCAACAAAGGAGGTGACAAAGACCAACTGCGCAACCATAAACCATAGACCAAAACCATATACCGATATCAATTCTACCTACCCACTCAAAACTGTTGGAAATACTCATTAATACTCGGCTTATCATTCAATAAGCCGAGTATTTCTAACTGACTATTTTACCTTCCTTCCTATTTTGCTCCCTCAACCTGGATCAAAATAATATTCTATCCAGCTCTCAGTATGGTTTTTGCTCGAGGATCTCCACCAGCAATGCAGTCTTGGCCCTTAACTAATAAATTTGTAGTCAGGGGGTTGCTTGTTCGTAACTTGTCCGGTTGCGAAACAGGTGGCTTCGGGTACGCAACCCCGACTTCCCGAGAGGCAAATCACTGCACTCCCAACCATCCCTGCACATTGGTGTCCACTGTCCTCCCTTTTCCTTTCCTACTACTGGTGGTAGCATCTAGCGACCGGGTAGGTACCACAGCTTGGCTTATTTTGATCGTATAGCAAATATGCGTTCCGACAAAAGAGCTAAGTAGCCGATATCCCTCCCTTCTTCCAACTATCCCTTCCACATGAGCTGTCGGGTCACATTGAAGTTCGGAACAGGCGGTGTAGGAGTTCTCGCGGATCCGTAGGGCGTGACGGGTTGACGGGGGTTCAGGGAGACCCGGTGGGAATGGTTACCGTCGGCCACCTGCCGGTCAGTAGGGGACCCGAACCCGGAAATATCTTACCTGGGAGGCTGTCCAGCCAACCGGCGAAAATCCCGCATACTGCTGCCGTGCCGGGAGGGAGACCGGAGTGGATCCCGTTAGTGGTTTTCGGGGGGGGGGGGGGGGGGCACCGGGGGCCCTTCCGTGCCCCGCGTCACCCCTTCATACAACTCGCGGACCAGTCGGGACTTACGCCCCGCCCCCTTATCTGAGTATCACTGTGGCCCCATACCTCATATAACCCCTTCCCGATATAAAAAGAGAAGGCTTAACACGGCGGAAACCCTATCCACATTTAAAATGGATTTTTGCAATGTCAGGGGTCTTCATAGCAACCTAGACGCTGTACACCACCACCTTTAGACAGCGCGGCCTGCTTTGCTCTTTTTAACGGAGACACAGATATGTGCCCCGGATGACATCTCGTACCTTAAATACCCCGGTTACGAATTGGAGCAGACATTCCTTCGGAAAGCCGGGGTGTGCGTGTTCATACGGGGTGATATATGCTGTTGCCGCCTTCGGAACCTCGAACATGGAGATTTGTTCATTTTATGGCTTCGCGTAGACCATGGGGGACTTACCCGAATCTACGCGTGCCTCTACAGATCTCTTTGCAGTGATTCGGGGTCGACTCTACTGTTTGAGAACGTCCAAAGGGGGATTGACCAAATGTTGGAGCAGTGCCCATCCGCAGAGGTGGTGGTCCTCGGTGACTTTAACGCTCATCATAAAGAGTGGTTGGCATCGAGGACCACCGATCTCCCGGGTAGGACTACTTTCAATATGGCCTTGGCCTATGGTCTCTCACAACTAGTAATACAGCCCACCGGTATTAAAGACGTTGAGAGCCACATAGCCTCCTTGTTGGACCTTCTGCTGACAACACATCCACGCGGATACAGGAAAGTCGTCGATGCTCCACTTGGATCGTCCGACCACTGCCTTATCCGCACTGAAGCCTCCATTGCGCGACCCGTCCGCTCTCCAGCGAATGGTTCCCGCAGAGTCTGGCGATATGAGTCAGCAGATTGGGATGGACTCCGCGAATTTTTCGCGTCCTACCCTTGGAGGCGGCTTTGCTTCTCCACAGAGGATCCCGACGCTTGTGCGGACTGCATCACGGATACGGTGCTTCAGGGAATGGAACTATTCATTCCCAATGCCCGAATTCCCGTTGGTGGTCGTAGTCGCCCCTGGTTCAACCAGGCTTGTCGAGTGACCGCGCGCCTGAAACAGTCTGCGTACTTAGCCTGGAACGATGCCAGGAATCGTAAGGATCTGACCGTAAATGTTGAGAAACGTAAGTTCAACGCCGTCTCCAGAGCCAACAAGAAGGCTATTGCTATAGCAAAGGCAGATCACATTGCCAGAATTGGCGAGCGACTTCAAAGGCATCCCTCGGGGAGTCGTGCATTCTGGTCGCTCACCAAAGCTGCGCAAGATAACTTTTGCCAGTCCAACCTCCCACCACTGCGCAATTTCGATTGCAGTCTGGCCCACAGTGCTAAGGAGAAAGCCAATCTCTTGGGCTGACTCTTCGCCTCTAACTCGACTTTGGATGATAGAGAAGCCACACCACCTTCCATCCCAAAGTGTAAGCGTTCCATGCCAGAAATAGGTACCACGCAACGTGCGGTCAGGCAGGAGCTCAGGCTCCTTGATACCCAGAAATTGAGCGGGCCGGACGGCATCCCTGCAGTGGTACTTAATACGTGCGCCCCTGAGTTGACCCCCGTTCTGACGCGCCTCTACCGCCTCTCATATAAAACTGGAAGGGTTCCATCTTCGTGGAAAGTCGCCTATGTCCACCCTATTCCCAAAAAGGGTGACCGGTCAGACCCGTCAAATTACAGGCCGGTAGCGGTAACATCCTTGTTATCAAAAGTGATGGAGAGAGTTCTCAACACCAGACTCTTGCGGTATCTTGAGGAGCACCAGCTGATAAGCGACCGTCAGTACAGCTTCCGTTACGGTCGCTCAGCTGGTGATCTTCTTGTGTACCTCACGCACCGCTGGGCTGAAGCCTTGAAAGGCAAGGGCGAGGTTCTCGCTGTCAGCCTCGACATCGCCAAGGCGTTTGACAGGGTCAGGGGCACAAGGCCCTTCTATCGAAGCTTCCTTCTTATGGAATCCCCGAGGGGCTCTGCAGATGGATCGGACAATCGGAGTATTATGGTCGTCTTTGACGGTGCTTGTTCCAGTCTGAAAACCATTAATGCTGGCGTTCCACAAGGTTCGGTGCTCTCCCCAACACTGTTCATTCTGCATATCAATGATATGCTGTCCATAGAGAACATACATTGCTATGCAGATGACAGCACGGGTGATGCGCGATATACCAGCCAACAGAACGTCCCTCGGAGCGTTATTCAGGAGAGATGGTTGCAACTTGTATCAGAAGTCGAGGACTCTCTGGGGCGGGTCTCTGAATGGGGTGAGCGGAACCTGGTTCGATTCAACCCCACAAAGACACAAGTATGCGCGTTCACTGCGAAGAAAGACCCATTTGTCCTAGTACCACAGTTCCAAGGAGTTACACTCCGAGTCACCGAGAGTATTGGGATCCTCGGTGTCGAAATTTCCAGCAAAGTCCAGTTTGGGAGTCATCTGGAAAATAAAGCCAAATTGACGAGCAAAAAGGTGGGTGTCCTCAACAGAACGAAGCGTTACTTATCGCCGGCACAGCGACTTGTGCTCTATAAAGCGCAGGTTCGACCGCACGTAGAGTACTGCTCTCATCTCTGGGCGGGTGCCCCCAAATACTTGCTCGATCCATCTGACTCCCTCCAAAGGCGAGCTGTTCGGATTGTTGATGACCCCAATCTCACGGACAGACTGGAGTCTTTACAGCAGAGGCGTGACTTTGGTGCACTTTGCGTACTCTACCGTCTGTTCAACAGGGAGTGCTCTGAGGAACTGTTTGACATGGTGCCACCGTCACCTTTCTACCACCGCACCACTCGACATCGTAGTAGGGTTCATCCATTCCACCTGGAAACAATACGGTCCTGTACGGATCGATTCCGGCGTTTTTTTCTTCCACGTACGTGTAGACTCTGGAATGAACTACCTGCTGCGGTGTTTCCCGAGCGCTACGACATATCTTTCTTCAAACGAGGTTTAAAGAGAGTTTTCACTTCACGGTTGGCAGCGGCTTGGGTGTGTCACTGACATTCCTGTAGTCCATGAGCGGCGGTTACCGCTTACCATCAGGTGGTCCACTGGCTCGTCTGCCAACCATAGGCAATAAAAATATATATATATATATATATATATATATATATGGATTGGAAACAGAAGGTGATCGGCGTCTTTTTGGACATCGCAAAAGCGTTCGACACGATATCAGTGCCAAAACTCACTATTAAACTTGAATGGATTGGCATAAGAGCCACACAACTGTCTTCATTTTATAGTTATATAATGGACCGGCGTCAATGTGTTAAAAACTCAGAATGGACTAGTGACGAATCTCCAATTACTCATGACGTCGCCCTGGGCAGTATCCTCGGTCCTAGTCTGTCCCTGATCTATTTAAACGACCTATGTTAGTTGAATTTTACAAACGGATACATTTTCACCTATGCTGATCCCTCGTGGGAGTTAGTATTCGAATACACTCAACTTGGCTTAAACTGTGTTAGACTGGCTGAACAAAAATATCTTAACCTTAAACGTCGATAAAACAAAATTTGTTAAATTTTCACTTTCCCCACTTGATAAAGTCCTTCTTCCTTTAAACGCACTGACTATCCACACACGTGCTTCTCTATGATATCATCTTTTCTACCTAATGTAACCTGTAACTGCCTTAACTTAAGTAACACTAAATGTACATACTATCTCGGTATACAAATAGACGAAAATACTTTTACTCATATTGATACTCTAGCCTCTAGAGTACGTAAACTTTTATACGTATTTAAAAATCTGTGGCATGTAGCTAATGCTCAGGTTCTTACACCCGTATTTATAAACGAGTCATTACTTATTACTTAGCAATTACTTCATTGAGACACGGCTAGTTCTTAAAGTAATTACTTAGAAAAACCTATTTCATAGACAAGTAATATTCCTTACTTCCTTGAGCAAACTAACCAAGTATTACTTAATACTTAGCAACCAATGAGCCGCAAAAAACGTTCCTTTACATAAACAAGATTTTAATAAATTTGCAAAATAGAGATCAAAAACATATTACGACAGCTAAAATAGGTACAAATTTTAAAACTTTAAAAATTAATAATACAGAAATTAATCAGACCAATTTTGATTTTATCGATATTCTTCAATTTTAGTTTTCTGAATGAAACGAAATGCAACATAATTGAATAGTAATGCTACCAACTTAAATAGTCCGTCACACGTATAAAAAGTATTTTTGAAGAACTTATTTTTAATTTAGCGTCATAAACTCGCTTGATGTCACCCAAGAAATGTCACTGAAGAAATCACCTGTGTTTTACTACTTTATTTAAAGGAAGTTTTGCTGGTTAAATACGGGCACAAGTTACTATAATTTAAGTAGCAAGGATACAATTTTTAATGGTTAAAAGCCCGCAAGACTGCGACTGCGGTCAGCCTCCCCGTTGTGTCGACTGCATTGCTTGTCCCGGTAAAATCTCAAGTACACGATCAATAGATTTTGTTCGTGTAGCCTGAAGCCCCTGTCAATCATTACCCAGATAGGTCAACGAACAGAGATAAAGAAGATGGTTTTGTGACGGTGCAAGGAAAGAAGCGCCGACAGCCAACCATCAAAAACCGCTGCTGCAAAGCTAAGCGTACGGGGATACTGCGCGCCTCGGCGCCGAACACGCCGATGTACATTTCGCGCCTGCATGTACGTGCGCCAGAAGTTCTGCTACAAGCCGAGGGTGCAGATTCTGGAGTCGCGACGCATGGTACTTATGAGGGAGTGATGCGTACCTAATGATATAGTTTTAATATATAGTGGCTTTAAGTTGTATTTACTTTTACTGACACTTCACTTATTGTATTATTGTAAGTATGTTAGTCGGTAAGGTACAGATTTCTGTGGGCCATTGATGCCTAAAATAAATGTTATATTATTACATATTACTATCGTATTATTTATCCACTGGCTGGCATAGCGTCAAATAAATTGTTTTTATTTTTCAAACCTTCCATATTTTTAAAATACCTCTTAAGAAAAATAACCTCTACATAAAATTCTTAATTAAAGCTATTACTCTAGTAACTATATCGGTGACTATTGCTTGGATAAGTATTCTAACGTTTGACGTTTCTTCCTTCACTCATTTTCTTGACTATAAAATAGAAACTGTTACTTAAGTAATTACTTTTACTTAAGTAACTGCTATTACTCGTTTATAAATACGAGGGTTAGACTTACTCACCTAGCTCTATGTCAATCACTTACTCAATATTGCGTAGTAGTCGAGGGTGGTTGTACGAAAACACACTTGTTAAAACTGGAACGCGCCCAAAGAACAATCCTAAGGGTTGGTTGGCAACTACCGTATCGATTTCCAAATATAGAGCTGTAATGTCCATACATTCAGTACATACATTTTTTATCCTAAACCTCATCACAAACACCCGTTCTGAAACCCCCTACGACCCAAATAAATTTGATACTCTACGACGTAAATATGCAGTTCGTAGTTCAGTCACAGTTAGCTCTAGTCTAGCCCAGCTCTGCTTTGATTTGATTATATACATATACCCTATGACTATGTTAGAATGTAAAAAAGCGGTTACAAAGTGGCTTCTGTCTCTGGATTACATTGAAACAGGTGATATTAATCCTTTCATATGTCGACCGCTATATAGCGCCTTATGTTTATCTGTCGAACCATATTATGGTTCGTGGACATACAGGGCGAATCGACCGCCCGTGTTTTGTTTTTCATCGTTTTACTCGTATTTTAATTGTAATTGATGTTTATTTGTTATATCTAACTTATTTTTAAATAAATAAAGGTTATTATAATATTTTTTTAAAATTTCTGTTGTAATAAATTTCAGTCAAGATATGAGTTCAAAAAAATAGTACTGTACTGTGTACTTTTAATTTCTGAATAGCAATAAAACAATACAATATTTGCACCTTGTGTTTTATTTTATTTACTTATTAATATATAAAGGATAAAATACAATAAAAACATCACATACCATAGTATTATTTTTTTTCACTTTACCTGGATTTATCAAAGCGGGCCGCGCGGATCGCCGCCGTACATCAGTCAAAAAGCGGTGTCGTTTGTATTTTATGTACAATAAACTATTGTTATTATATACAATAGTTTATTTTAAATAATATGTTCAGCTTATCAACTACACATAATAAAATCCGCACATCTGTTATTTGAATAGATTTTAAGTGATAAGGGAATAAAGAATGTACTAAAATTTGGGTCGAAAATCAGTCGGTTGGCTTTGAATTATTTTCAGGTAGAAATATTATTCCAGGTATAAAAACAATACATATAATAGGTTCTTTTCAAACCTAACTACCTATTATAATACTAATAACATGCATGTGTCTAAGAAATATTTTAAATAATGAGCTTTAAAAACCGCCATAAATTACCTACTTTACGTGCAAAAATTCCATACAAATCGCCTGTCTGTCAGGCAACCATATGTAGGTTTTTCGGAGAACGCGAGTATTGTTTTATTGAAATATCTCGCTATTTATATTATTATACTCATGTTATATGGTATCTAATTAAAGGTAATACCTTAGGGCTTATTTTCAAAACAAATGTTAGTACTTTAATTAACGATTTAATTTAAATATGACCAAAATAAACTGGCGGACATCGTTTTTTTCGGGGTGTGGTCGCACTTCACGACTGTTTGTGAAAAAAATTGAAATTAAAATTATATTATTTACATCATAAATGAAACTATATTATATATACTTTGATATTTAACTACTTCCTTTGTCATAAATATCATCCAATTTAAATAAAACACGATCAAAATGTTCAAACTGCCTGCCGCCGAACGTCGTATTTTGAATGATGTTTTCGCTCGTTTTTTGTTCTGGAAGTAGATGATGTAAGTTTTCATTCGGTTGCCGGTATTTTCATTCGAATTTTAAGCATAACAGAAAGAATCATGCATAATAACCATAATTAGGTTTCGAATCAGATACCACATATCTGCTCACGAACCATATTATGGCTCGCTAACAGACAGCGATTTAGCTGTCAAAACCATAATATGGTTTGTGGACATACGAGGGGTATTACCCTAGAATAGAACGCATGCATGTACACAAAGATATACACACACACACACACACACACACACACACACACACACATACACACACACACACACACACACACACACACACACACACACACACACACACACACACACACACACACACACACACACACGATACTGCTACCGGGCGCGTCTCCACCGGCGGATAGGAGAATGCTCGCCGCTCGCAAGAGTGGAGGGTAGGAGTGAAATTAAATAGCTCCCGCGGACAAAACACTCCCAAGTTAAGACGTTAAGATACCGTGTCGAGGACTGCATGGCGCTAGGGAAGTGGCGTTGCAAACGGTTCCCCTGGGGCACCGGGTCCCACCCCAGGCGTATTTAGTGGCCTTACTCCAGCAACCGAGGCTCTGCTGGAGTGGACGAAAATTTCCCTAGGTTCTCGTGGGAACATAATGATAAGTCTAGATACCAATAAAAACCAAAATGATCAAAGAAGTAACAGCAGCCAGGAGGCCCAACAAGCAGCTGTAGACGCAAGTGCGGACATGAAAAGGGCGCAAGCGTGGGACCATATTGAGAAGCTAATTAGCGAGCTCAGAGAGTTTGTCCAACCTAAAATCAACGTCCATAAGGAGATTAAAACCAAGGTGGCCAGTATTGGCAGTGCCTTCAAGAGATTAAAAACGTTGGAAGATTCCAGATTCACGAGCCAGTCTGGAACCAAATTGGCGCCAATAGTCTCTTGTACACCACCAACACCTCGGGTACGGAGCGTCACTGAGACGACCACGACGATATACAGTGAACCCGAAGCTGATGCGGATTCTGTTACTGGAAGAAAACGTGATATTCGCAATGCTAAATGAAAAGAGCGGACCTCACCAGAATTGGGGAGCAAGACCGCGATGAAAATGAAGGGAACAGGACCCACCCTACTCGCTGAAATTACAACACAAACACAACAAGACGATATTAGAGTGGCAGACAGACAAATCTAATAAAGAGAAGAAGCAGTCTCAAAAGAAGGAGCCAAGACAATCTGTGGGGAGGCTCAATGCACTGATTGTTCGGCCTAAAGAAAAAGAGAAGTATGCGGATATACTCACTTGGGTCAAGAAAGATGTTCCCGATGAGCAAGTACGCTCAACGGTAGATAAAATCCGCAGGACAGCGACTGGTGATCTATTGATCATCCTCACCAAACAGAGCACAGACAAAGGTCACGGGCTACAAAAAACCATTACTAAGCTCATGGGGAACGAAGCCGAAGTCATAAGCAAGGGACAGCAAGAGGAAATCGAAATACGAGACCTCGATGACACGACGACTAAACAAGATGTTCTCGAAGCCCTACAGAAAGCGGCTGAAGAAAATGATGAACTGACTCTGGATGCCATAAGATCACTGCGCAAAGCCTATGGCGGTACACAGACTGCATCGGTGACACTTGCAGCGTCAACAGCGAAGAAGGTCTTGGGGGAGCACGGCAAAATCAGAATTGGCTGGGTCAACTGCCGAATAAGAATTGTGGAAAGACCAATCAAGTGTTTTAGGTGCTGGCACTATGGACACCTTGCCACTAAGTGTAAGAGCAACGTGGACCGGTCCAATCTCTGCACCAGCTGCGGAGAAGATGGACACAAAGCTGCCAGCTGTAAAAAAGATGCTCGATGTGCCTTGTAACTTGAAAAAGGCAACACGGAAAATTGTGTCCACATTGCTGGTAGCAGCAGATGCTCAGTCTTCAAAGAGGCACTCCAGAAGGTGAGAAAAAAGACACAATTATGAAGATACTGCAACTAAACCTCAATCACTGTGAGGCTGCACACGATTTGCTTATGCAGACCGTGCGAGAACTAAATCCAGACCTTGCTCTGATTTCGGAGCCATATAGACAACTCACAACTCAATCATGGGAAACAGATAGCACCCCTAAAGCTGTGATTTGGGCCTGTGGCGGATGTACCTTTCAGAGTACTGTTAATAATAATGAAGCCGGTTTTGTCGTAGCAAAACTTGGGGGAATTTATTTCTACAGCTGCTATGCCCCGCCCAGCCTCTCACTCGACGAATTCAAGAACTTTATCGATCGGCTGACCGAAGACGCAAACCAATATTCTCCTATTGCAATCGCAGGGGACTTTAACTCCTGGGCAGTTGACTGGGGCAGTAAGGAGACAAACGCTCGAGGAAAGGTACTACTGGAGGCAATGTTCAGCCTGGATGTAGTGTTGCTAAACAGTGGAGATAAACCTACGTTTGTACGAGGAGAAGCGAACTCCATCGTTGATCTAACCTTCAACTCCAGCAGCCTAGTTAAGGAAAACTGTTCTTGGCAGGTGATGGACATCTACACAGCCAGTGATCACTGTGCACTTTTGTGGGAAGTATCCTCCGAACAAAGCACCGGAAGACTGCACAGGAAAACTAAGACAATGGGCTGGAAGATAAGTGCCTTCGATCCCGAGGTTTTCACGGTGGCTCTTAATGATGAACCAATCAACGATGGAAATGCTGAAAATATGGCAAAATATCTGATGAAGAGAATGACAGAAGCCTGCGACATCACTATGCCTAGGAAACGTGCTATGATCCGGCTTTCTTCGATGCACTGGTGGAACGAGGAAATCAGTAATCTCCGTAAAAAGTGTCTTAAGGCGAGAAGAGCAGCACAACGCTGTAAGAAAAGGCCAAACTATGAGTAACTGGTGGCAGTATATAAAAAAACTCGCCAAAGATTAAAAAAAGCCATCAAAGACAGCAAAAGACGATGTTGGAATGAGCTGATCCTTGAGGTTGACGACGACCCATGGGGCAGACCGTATAAGGTAGTCATGACTCATTTGAAAAGCCAGCCAATGCCATCGCCCACTTGTTCCAAACCTTTAGACAAGATCGTTGCCACCCTGTTTCCTTAAAAAACGCAACTACATCATCAGATAGAGCAATATGAAACAGTAGAAATTCCACCCATTACAGAAGATCAGCTGTTCGAAGCATGCTCTAGAGTAGGGAATATGAAAACTCCTGGCCTAGATGGAATTTCAAATATTGCACTGAAAGCTGCCATTAAAGCAACCCCTGCAATATTCCTAGAGGTGTATAATAAATGCCTCACAGAAGGTACGTTCCCATCGATGTGGAAACAGCAGAGGCTAGTCCTCCTCCCCAAAGGAAAGAAACCTCCGGAAGAACCAACATCCTATCGTCCGCTCTGCATGTTGGATACAGTTGGCAAAATACTCGAACGCATAATACACAGGAGGATCGAAGCAGCAGTTGAGCCGCTTCTTGCTAGCAACCAATACGGCTTTCGGAAAGGACGCTCTACCTTGGATGCAATTAGCGTTGTCGTCAATTCAGCTAAGGACGCAATCGCCGGAACCAGATGGAAGGGAGGCACGAAGAAGTGCTGTCTGGTAGCAACATTAGACATAAAAAATGCCTTCAATTCCGCCAAATGGGATTGCATTATGAAAGCCCTTTACGAAATGAAGGTACCAGCATACTTACGAAGGATGGTTGCAAGCTACTTTACCGACAGGATCCTAAAATATGACACAAAGACTGGTCCTAAAACATACAAAGTCACTGGAGGAGTACCCCAGGGCTCGGTACTAGGCCCACTTTTGTGGAATATCATGTATGACGGATTATTAAAACTAGAACTTCCAAAAGAAGTCAAGCTTGTGGCATATGCAGACGATGTAGCCGTAGTGGTTGTTGCAAAGCATCTCGAAGAAATTACCTTCGCCTTTGATGCTACAATCGAAAAGATTAGCCGCTGGATAAACACAGTTGGACTGCAGCTGGCCGAGCACAAGACTGAGGCAGTACTCATTACTAGCAGGAAGCAGTTGGAAACCATCACACTGCAAGTCGGAGCACACGAAATCACATCCCAGCCGTCTCTTCGGTATTTGGGGGTGATGATTGATGCCCGACTCAACTTCAAGCAACAGGCACAGTACGTGGGTGCCAAAGCGTCGGTGGTCAGAGCGACTTTATCAAGGCTGATGCCCAACATAGGAGGCCCGAAGCAGAGAAGGAGGGCGTTGCTGACGTCTGTAGTAACATCCGTACTCACCTATGGAATCCCTATCTGGGCAGATGCGCTTGAAATACAGGAAGCCCGAAGGAAAATTGCACCAGTATATCGGCTGAGTGCTTTAAGAATTGCCAGTGCTTTCTGCACAGTGTCTGATGACGCTGTAAACGTTATTGCCGGGATGCTGCCAATTGAAGTACTAGCCGAAGAACGATAAGCTCTTTACCACCGTAAAGTAACGACCACACTGAGCACTAGAGAACTTGGCAAGGAGGAACGGCTAAATAGCATACGACGATGGCAATCGAAGTGGGATACCAGTACAAAAGGTAGATGGACCTACCGCCTTATTCCACAAGTTGATGACTGGTTGAACCGTTTTCATGGTGAGGTCAATTACTACCTGACACAAATGATCTCAGGACATGGGTGCTCTAGCTCTATAAATATAAGCACGAGGTATCTCCAATGTGCCCGTCCTGCCCAGGAGTTAGTGAAGATGCAGAGCATGTATTCTTTACGTGCCCTCATTTCGACCTGCTACGCAGTACCTGGGCAGAGACCCTTACGAAGAAAATTCAGCCAGAGTGTTTGATACAAGCTATACTCTCATCGGAAGCAGCATGGCAGGCGACGAGCGCTTTTGCGACGGAAGTTCTTCAGGAACTTCGTCGATTGGAAAGAAAACGGTCGGAAAACAAGAATCCGTGAAAGTAGCACGACGGAAGAGCAGTAGCTAGAGCCTCCCTCCACGAAGTAATGCCTAGCGGCGGTACCGTGGGGGAATAGGAGGTTGACGCCAGAGGAGGTTTTTAGTCGGTATAGGGTTAGTCATAACATCGAGTCCGACATACCCAGACTAGAACCCTGATGATACGTAAGAGTATTTTTTACCTCTGGAAAAAAAAAAAAAAAAAAACACACACACACACACACACACAAGTAGATAGAAATTGGGGTTTCTGGATCAGAGGAGATCCAGAAACACCCAATTTCAACCATTCAATCATTCTAATATTTCATTCATCCATTCAATAATTCTAGTATTCTAATATTTCAATCATTCATTCAATCATTCTAGTATTCTAATATTTCAATCATCCATTCAATCATTTTAGTACTCTAATATTTCAATCATCCATTCAATTATTCTTGTATTTTAATATTTCAATCATCCATTCAATCATTCTAGTATTCCAATAATTTAATAATTCTAATATTTACTCACTACGTTCGCTGTCGTGTAAAACTGTTCTTGAATGCCCAATATCTAATATAAAAATCTGACATTGATTACCGGATGTTTGAATAGACGGGCTTGTTGTGAACACTCGTTCGCGAAAACGAAACACGAAAATAAGACTTCATAGTTGTTTTAAAGAAACAGTCGTTACATTAAGTATAATAAATTATACTTTGCGACTATGATTCGTATGGTGGTCCTAAAAAGAACCTTTTTTTATGTCTCGCTAAGTCATAAGATACTGCATACATTAAACTAAAATTTAGAACAGATTGTTTCATGTCTCTCCACAATTTTTTCTGTGACCAGGTTGGTTCGAGGACATCTAAATTTTAATTTAAAACAGTAATCTATAAATTGTACTTTGCGACTATGATTCGTATGGTGGTCCTAAAAAGAACCTTTTTTTAAATCACGCTAGGTCATAAGATACTGCATACATTAAACTAAAATTTAGAACAGATTGTTTCATGTCTCTCCACAATTTTTTCTGTGACCAGGTTGGTTCGAGGACATCTAAATTTTAATTTAAAACAGTAATCTATAAATTGTACTTTGCGACTATGATTCGTATGGTGGTCCTAAAAAGGACCTTTTTTTAAATCACGCTAAGTCATAAGATACTGCATACATTAAACTAACATTTAGAACAGATTGTTTCATGTCTCTCCACAATTTTTTCTGTGACCAGGTTGGTTCGAGGACATCTAAATTTTAATTTAAATCAGTAATCTATAAATTATACTTTGCGATTATAATTCGTATGGTGGTCCTAAAAAGAACCTTTTTTTTAATTACGCTAAGTCATAAGATACTGCATACATTAAACAAAAAATTTAAACCAGATTGTTTCATGTCTCTCCACAATTTTTTTTGTGACCAGGTTGGTTCGAGGACATCTAAATTTTAATTTTAATCAGTAATCTAAAGTTCAGGACAGATTGTCTCATGTCTCTCCACGTACTTAGGCATTACGTTAACACATATACCCATTACCGTGACCAGATTGGCTCGAGGACACCTGAACTATAAGATACTGTGTGCAGACTCATAACTTCACAAGTAGTTTTTTAAGTTGTTTTATTTTATGTATTTCTGTAAGGTATTTCTTGGTATCTTTGATGCCTGAAATAAATGGTTTATTATTAATTACTATCTCGATTTTAGCTGAAAACCAGAAGCTGGGCAATGGTAGTAAGCCATATATTATATCAGCACGAGACAGTAATGATTGCTAACCAATATGTCTTGGCTTATAAACCAACAGTGAAATAATACCCTGTAATATTTAAAATGGTCGTATTCAATGTAAACCTAAATGATTGACACTACTTTGTATCGGGTACGTATTATACCTCGTACATAAATGACAACTAAGGGTTTCGCATTTACACGTGCCTGCTTAATGCTAAAATTGCGTATTGTACTCTGCTACCTTAATTAGCTACAATATGGGTTTGTCTTATACCTATTGATAGAAAGAAAAAGACGATTTATTTAAATTCGTTTATTATTGATATAAATTAAACAATTTCATTACTTATTAGTTATTAGGTACATATAATATATTCAGTAAATAATAATAATTATTATAGCTTTGTTTCCATATCATCCTGTATTTTAGTTATCAGTTCTCTAGTACTAGTATAAATGTCATCAAATAATATAGTTTTTACAACATGCTGAGCACATATTTCAGCTTCACAATCACATAACAACTCTCTTGATTTCGGGAAACTGTCCGCATCGTAAATTTCTATTTTAATTATTTTCGTTCCTCGGGTGACCGGTTTCTTTATAAATTGATAAAATTGTTCAGTATTTGCTCTCTTTCGAGCAAGACCCAGTGTTTTCTGCCCAGATTTTTGAATAGTTGGTTGATTCTCGGGAATAAAATTGAAGAGATCTTCATTGTCCTGAAAAAAATCGTGCTTAAATTATTTACTATTCAATAGCTATTTGATACAAAATTTGGCATAGATATTTAATTTAATAACCAACGTTCGGATCCTAAGCTTCGCTGTACAATTAAATTATAGGTTAAACATAAGTTTCTTTTACTACACACAATCACACAATAAATAATCAAATGCATAATATAAATGTGGTAATATTCTAGTATTTAAATAATTGATAAATAAATTAAATAAATTATTACTTACCGACATTTTGGTGTGAACGCTCTACAGGTCAGGTGCAAATATTCGAATTGAAGAGAAAAATTATAATTTTATCTATTTATACTTAATTGATATTTTTAGTTTTGTTTGTAATAAGGTTCAAAATAGAACGCTTTTATTTCATCTCCCGATTTCCACCATAAATGGTAGATGCAATTGAAACCGCATGACTTCATGTCACCCAACACTTCATTGTTTACTAAAAATATGCATGACTATAATAAATACTACTATGTGTTTGTTCATTGATTTTTTTTCATACAATCCATCGAAATGATTTAACAAGCATAGTCATATCATATTAGTTGTATGTCACACGTGTAACAACAACAAAAATGCTTTAAAAGTGATTGAAGAAACGCTGATCTCGCGATATTTAAGTATCAAACCATCATAGTATTCGCATACTACTAATACATTTAGATTCACCTGCTTTTATTATTATAATGTATTATTTGTGTTGAACTTTAGCAATGGAAGGTACTAACAGAAACATTCATCATCAACATCACTTTTCGGTTCTCTCCATCGGTTTGTCAGGGATGTATACTTAGTGCCTTATATGGGCATAAACAATATGTTTATATTAAGCAGGTACTAAGTATATCCATCAGCATCGAATTCAAGGTGCGGTTATCACATAATAATTATAAATTAACTATGTATAGTCTATGTATATTATGGCCTAAATATGTATAATAACTTCACGTAAGTGTACCCAACATTTTTTAATACTTTACGTATAAAACAAAAAACGAACATGAATATTACAGTTTAATAAATGCTACATATAATTTGCCATTCTTTAAATGGTCGGTTAAATATTAGGGTGAGCACAGACTGACAGCAGTTACTTGTAATGTAACAATGCATAAGTCGTTCTTTTGTACTGATATATTGTTCGTATCTGAACTGTTGCGCTCAGATTGCCATAGTGAGTACCAATCCTTATAAAAGTGCTATGTAGGTAAGTAATATAATATTGATTATAAGCAAATCATATTTGGGTGCAGTGATCTGACACAGGATTTTACCGCCACGTGCCCCTATTCCATATTCGGGATACTATGACGTAGATTTATCACTATTTAAGAGCCTGCCCACCAAAGTTTCGCCACAAAACAATCAACCCAGAGTACCAGTCATCACGGGCTAACGAGCTTACCAGTGTTTACAAGTTTACGTACCTACCAGATCTTCTATATAAAAATGTAAGTGACTTTAATTTATGTATGTCATTTTATATGTAAAAACTTAATATGAATACTATTCAATCATTCCACTATTCAGTGATTCAACTCTTAAAATCAGATGACGTTGTATGAGGTGTCCCAAGATATTATTATTACAATAATTCAACTATTCAATCATTTCAATGATTTTGCTACTCAATGATTAACAAATAATCTCTATAAAGTAACAAAGCGAAACTTAAACTATTCGTCCTTTTTTTACCGTTTATTTATAAAGTTGTCTCTATTTTCAGGTCCAAGCAAATGGCTGATCAGTTGTTCCCGTCTTCAGATGAGTCGGAAGTTAACGTCCCAGTCAAGATTAGCAAAAATAAGCGAAAGATGGCAGAGAAGGCATCAACCAGTCAGCCTTCGGACACTCAGCCAACGGGAACCAAGAAACTGAAGTCGAGAGCGACGGTCTGTGACCTGTTTGGTGCGGATAGCAATGATGGTCAACCTATTTGCAGCGCTGGTAAAAAACCTGCACCTATCTACTCATACATGACGCGTAGGCTAGCTAATGGGTTTTCACGTCAAATAGACGAAGTAAAATCAGGAAATTATTACATAGAACTAAAAATTTATGAAAGCGAGGAAATCGAGCGGGTTCTACCGATCAATCGATGGCGACATTCAATAATTACTATTAAAAATAAAAGTAATACAGAGTCCAAGTCCTGGAAGCATTTAAGCGAATTTGTCAAGGAGACCGGGAATGAATTTAATAATTGTACACCCACTTTTATAAGCTCATACCAGTAAAGTGGTTATATAAGTAGATCTAGAGATAACTGCTATGTATAATCCGTATATTAATCATGAAACTATATCTAACTCTTACCATAAGGCTACTATAAACTATAATAACTACCTATGTATTTTAAATGTAATTTTGTTTAATTAAATGGATATATTATACCATGTATAATTTTTTCTCTTTTCAGTTTTATCCCCCTCTACTGAGTCACCACCAAGTTATATCAATTGTGATAAATGTAAAATTGAGATACCTATACATGAATACAGATATCATAAACGAACTAATATCCATAAATCGAATTGTTTGATAAAGTCTGAGTTTGAACATATTGACATAATAGCTACAGCATTTAAAAACAGAATAATGACTTATCGCTTAAACCCATCCAAAGAAGTCGAGTACCTCCTTCCAGAGGCGTTCTTAGATGGTAAGCGAGACGATGTTTATAAAATAATTGAGTTATCGCTATTGAAACATACATGTATTAAAATGAACTTTGAGCTGTTTGCTTACTTTGTTTTACCTAAATCGGGTGAGCAGCAGTTGAAGTCCTTTAATACAAAATACGAAGTTATATATGAAAGTACTGATTTGAATAACATTTACCTAAATTTAAAAGAGATTTTTAAGATGAAATTAACTGAATTTGAGCATTGTGAATCTGGATGGTCATTCACATCACTAAGTCATTTAGAAATAAATATAAATAAATATTCTCCGATGAGAGGTGGGTCTTATATAGATTTACCTGCTGTTATTACAAATACTAAGAGCTGTATAAATATTAATAATAATGATGAATATTGTTTTTTATGGAGCATCTTAGCAGCATTATTTCCTGCAAAAAATAATGTCTGTAGGACAAGCTCTTATCCGCATTTTAGTTCAGTATTTAATATAAAAGGTATGTCATTCCCACCAACCATAAAAGACGTTAAATTGTTTGAAAATAATAATAATCATTTGAGTATTAATATTTATGGATTGAATAAATATCATAAAGTAACTGGTCCTCTTTATGTAACAAGTTTTAAGAAAAATAAACATATTAATTTATTATATTTCGAGAAAGATAATAGAGCTCACTATTGTTTTATAAAAGACCTTTTACGTTTAGTGAGACGTCAAGTTTCCAGCCATAAAGGTCGAATGCATTTGTGTGAAACATGTTTGCAATTTTTTACTAGTCAAATGAAGTACAACTCTCATACATGCTCGAAAATTATAACATTATTACCAGATAAATACAGCACGTTACAATTTAAACATTTTGAGAGACAGCAAAAAATCAATTTTGTTATATACGCTGATTTTGAAAGTATATTGCACAATTTTAATGAAACAAATACCAATAAAAATACTGTAAGAAATAAATTGCACCAACCTTCATGTTTTGCATTTTATATTTGTTGTTCACATGATAACAGCCTAAATAAATTTGTAAGTTATCGAGGAGCCGACTGTGTACAAGTATTTGTTAAGAAATTAATTGAAGAAACAAAGTTAATACATAACATTTTAATAACTGAAAATGCTATGAAACCCCTGACTCCAGAACAAATTAGTAATTACCATAATGCTGACAGATGTCACATTTGTAAAAATCTATTATTTGATGACAAAGTATGTGATCATGATCATATCACATCAGAATATAGAGGTGCTGCTCATTCACAGTGTAATTTAATTTATAAAGTTTGTTCATTCATACCTGTGATATTTCATAATTTATCAGGTTATGATTCCCACATATTTATCAAAGAATTATCAAAATATGATGGTGAAATAAAAATAATTCCAAAAACAAAAGAAAAATATTTATCCATTACAAAAATCCTTAAAACTGATAAATATAAGCCTTTACAAATTAAATTCATAGATTCATTTCAATTTCTTAGCACCAGTCTCGATAATCTAAGTAAAAGTTTAATAGATCGTGATTTTTTAAATTTAAGAATACATTTTCCTGATAGCAAAAAGTTCGAATTAATGCAGCGAAAAGGAATATATCCATATGAATATATAGATTCATGGCAGAAATATGATGAACCACAACTACCTCCGAAACATTATTTTTACAACAGCTTGCAAATGAAACATATCACTGATAGTGAATATGAACATGCCCAAAATATTTGGAATAACTTTAACATTAGTAGTCTTGGCGAATATACTGATTTATACTTAAAGTGTGATGTATTATTATTATGCGATATATTTGAAAATTTTAGAAAAATATGTCTTCAGCATTATAATCTGGATCCTGCATACTATGTAAGTTCACCTGGGTTAAGTTGGGATGCTATGCTGCTTTACACAGGTGTTCAGTTAGAATTGATTCACGATTTAGAAATGTATAATATGATAGAAAAAGGAATACGCGGTGGCTTAGCACAGTGCTCTCACCGATATGCTAAAGCCAATAATATTTATACACCTCATTTTGATGATTCTAAACCGTCAACATTTTTAGTATATCTTGATTGTAATAATCTTTATGGATATGCAATGACGAAAAAGTTACCTATATCAGATTTTAAATTCATGACAAATTCCGAGATAGAAAATTTTTGTCTATCTAATATTTCTGATGATGCTGAGTATGGCTACATTTTAGATGTAGATATCGCATACCCTGATCATTTACATAACATACATAGTGATTTGCCTTTCGCTCCAGAAAAGTTCGTACCCATAGGAGGAAAGACAGAAAAATTGATTGCAAATTTGTATGACAAGTATAACTATGTTATCCATTATGTATATTTGAAAGAATGTATAAAAAATGGACTTGTTTTGAAAAAAATTCATCGTATACTCCAATTTAAACAAGAAAGCTTTTTGAAGAAGTATGTAGACTTAAATACTCAATTAAGACAATCAGCCATAACATCATTTGAAAGAGACTTCTTTAAACTTTTAAATAATTCGATATTTGGAAAAACTATCGAAAATAAACGAAAGCAGGTTGATGTGAAATTGGTGACTAAGTGGAGTGATAACAATAATAGAACAAATAAAAAAATAGGTGCAGAGAAACTGATTACAAAACCAAATTTAAAAAGTATTTGTGTTTTTAGTGAAGATTTTATTGCTGTTACATTGAATCCTGAAAAACTTGTTTTAGATAGACCTATTTATATAGGATTTGCCGTATTGGAATATGCTAAACAACATGTATATAATTTTCACTATGACTTTATAAAAAATAAATATGGTGAAAAAGCTAAATTGTGTTATACCGATACTGACAGTTTGTTATACCTTTTATACACACAAAACTTTTATAAAGATATGAAAGATAATATACTGAAATTCGATAGCAGTAATTTTGATATTAATAATCCTTATTGTTTACCTAAATTAAATGCTAAAATTCCTGGTTTGTTTAAAGATGAATTAGGTGGTGATGTGATAACCGAATTTATTGGCTTGAGGGCAAAATTGTATTGTATTAAGTCAGTAAAAGCACAGATTAACAAAGCCAAAGGTGTGTCAAAGCCTATTACAAAAAACTTGAGAATATCTGACTATAAGAAAGTTTTGTTTAAAAACATTACTTTAAAATCAAAGATGCATATGATAAAATCAAGCAAACATGTACTATATTCGCAAGAAATCAATAAAGTTATTTTAAATAGAATAGACGACAAAAGACTAGTTCAACCAAATCAAATAGACACCACACCTTGGGGTCATTGTGATTTCATTTGTTAAAACAATTGTATTTTATAATGTATATCGCTATGGTACAATTTGTAAATTGTAGTATGATAAGTTTTGTCGTAAAATTTGTATACCCATGAAATGTATTTAATAAACTAATAAATATATATTTTACTTCTTATGTCTGTCTTTCCAATTGTCTGTTATGTTTATAAATCATATAAATACCCCAACGAATATCATTTCACGATAGATGTAAACACAAACTTGGATAAGTAAGAAGTATCGTTATAGGGAAAACTGACCAAAGACAATACACTGTATTTGAAATATTCATGGTAACAATATTCTAGTGTGGATTGAGTGCCGACCCACAAACTATATAAAATACATGTGAAGATTAAATAAAACTATAAGTATAAGTGAAATGAAGCTGATCAAACAGCCTATAAAATTAAATATCAATAACATACATTTCCATGACTCTATTCGCCAGGTCAGACACAGCCTATTATTGCCAAATACAATTCGCTGTATAATATGTGGTCCATCAAACTGTGGCAAAACTAATGTTATGATAAGTTTGCTATTACATGAAAATGGGCTTAAATTTCAAAATCTCTACCTTTATTCAAAAACTAATTTTCAACCAAAATATTGTTTCTTACGTGAAATAATAAGAAGAGTCCCTATGATTAAGTTTTATGAGTTTAGTCATGATAAAGATGTAATTGCACCAAGTGAAGCTTTAAGCAATTCCGTATTTATTTTTGATGACGTTGCTTGTGAGAATCAAATAAATATTCGCAATTATTTTTGCATGGGTAGACATAAGCAAATCGATTGCTTTTATTTATCACAAACTTATTCGAAAATTCCGAAACAATTGATACGTGACAATGCTAATTTTCTAATAATATTTAAACAAGATGATGTAAACTTGAAGCATATTTACGAAGAACATGTGAGTTCTGACATGTCATGGAATCAATTCAAAAATATTTGTAATACAGTTTGGAGTGAGCCACATAATTTTATTAGTATTAGCAAGGATTCACCATTAAACAATGGAAGATACAGAAAAAATCTGGATATATTTTTTTCATTTTGAATAAAGTTATAAATTGTTGGCATTCATAAATTAAATTCAGTATTACTACTACCTCAGATGGTTTCAGTGTTATAAAATAACATGGAGCAAAATATTAAAATGGAATTAATGAAGTCCGTTGACTCTATAAAACGTAAATTAAAACAAATGAAAAATCAGGAGCACGAAATTAACTTATCTCTTGATAAAATGCTTAAACCTGTTTCGGACCCCCTCAAAACTCTTGTGAATACGAATAGATTTTTAGAAAACATTAATCATGAAAAAGACTTATCACTAAGTTCTGCGGGAATAGAGTCAGACGAAAGTATTGCAGGCTCTTCTACAAGGTGTGACGATTTTTACGATGCTGATATAAATGCAGTGAGCTCTCCTAAAAGTGAAGAGAAAAATGTTTAAGAAATCTCATTAGAAAAAGCAGATATTTATGGTATGTACGATGGTGTAAATGTACCATTTGGAATAAGAACCGAAAACAAAACTTTAATGATGGGTAACTCTGAAGTATCTTTTTCTAAAATTGAGAGTTCTGATAATAATGCAGGTTTAGTTAAGATTACGATTGGAGGCAAAACTTATGACTTTACTCCAGGACTTCAAGAACTGTTACTTCGAAAGAAACCTGATTTAAAGTTAATAACAAACATAGATAAATTTTTATATAAAGATATCTTACTTTGCACAAACGCACATAAAAGAGATTTTAATGTAGGGGGTCAAATAAGAGGCGACAAAGGAGTTAAATATCGAGAAATAATCAAACCATTATTTTCTTTGACCGCAACAGAAAATAATGAGAACAAAATTGGGGGCGCATTACCGAAGCTTAAAAAATATAGAGTGAACACTGACTTGGTATATTGGGACGATCCCAATGAATTGGTTGAGAGATTAAAACTATTAGTAGCTTCAAGAGATGCAGGTAATACAAATCATGATAATGAAATTTTATCGATAATAGAAGAATTAAGAGAAGCTGATATAATTAAGAAATAAATACTGACAACATAAAGCCTTTGATTCAGTATCACAGATACATTCTGCATGAATATTGTGAAATTTGGTATATGTAATAATTTTAATTTTGTAATTGAATGCCTACTTCAGTTAAAAATAAAAGTTACGAATAAAACAGTCGTAAAAAATTTAAACTCAAAAAAGATAATAATTGGAATATAGGGACAGAAAAATTCTAAGCATGAGCAAAGTCGATGTAGTGAATGAAATACATAAAAATGCGAGAGTGAACTTTCCGAGACGAAGCGTTATTATGAAAGATATCGATGACCTATGGCAAGCAGACTTAATTGATATGCAATCTATTTCAAAGGAAAATAAAAAGTATAGATTTATTCTCGCTGTTATTGATACATTTTCGAAATATGCTTGGACATTTCCTTTAAAAAGTAAAAACAAAGAAGATGTATACAAAGCTTTTAAAATTTTGCTAAATAGTGACCGTATTCCTAAGAACTTACAAACTGACAATGGGACAGAGTTTTATAATAATGCATTTCAAAATCTTATGCAAGTTTATAATATTAATCATTATTCAACATTTTCATCGAAAAAAGCATCAATAGTTGAGAGATTCATTAGAACAATAAAATCTAAATTGTACAAAGAGTTTAGTTTAAAAGGTAGTTATAATTGGATAAATAACACCCTAAACGATGTAACCTATAGTTATAACCATACTCACCATCGTACAATTGATGAAATCCCTGCCAATGTGGATGATGTAAATAAAAAAAGAATACTGGAAAGATACGACAGGTTGATAAAAAAAAATACAGTTAAAAGCAAGTTCAAAATGGGTGATTATGTTCGTATAAGTAAATACAAAGGTACATTTGAAAAAGGATACACTCCCAATTGGTCAACAGAAATATTTAAAATCCGATTCAAACGAAATACATCTCCTGTCACCTACTTAATTGAAGATACTCTCAGAGGTCAACCTATTTTAGGAGCATTTTATGAACAAGAACTACAAAAAACAAAGCATCCCAATATATATTTAGTTGAGAAAGTTCTTAAAAGAAAAGGAAATAAAGTTTTCGTCAAGTGGTTGGGATTATCTTCTGTTGAAAATAGCTGGATAGAAAAGTCAAACGTTTTGTAAGAGAAAAATTAACAGTTAATGATTAAAATTGATTCTCATGTATATTTATTAAGTATTTAATCATTAATTATTCATTCTTATTATGTGTGTTGGAGAGAACAGTCTTCTCAATTGGCTTATAAATCATTTACCATTTGAATTACATTTACCTGGATACCAATACTGTGGACCTGGTACAAAATTAATTAAACGACTAGCTCGTGGAGATAAAGGTGTAAATAAATTAGACGAATATTGTAAAGAACACGATATTGCATATAACAAGTCATCAAACCTGAAGGATCGACACAAGGCAGATATCGTTTTGTTCAAAATGGCGAAAAAACGTATAGTTGCCTCTGATGCTAGTGAAGGAGAAAAAATAGCTGCTCATCTAGTGAGCAATGCTATGTTAGCAAAAATTAAAACTGGTGCTGGTTTAAAACCTCGTAGCCACAACCCTTCAAAAAGCAACAATTCTGGAAAACTGCTTAAGAAAAAATTTAAAAATCTCATTACTGTTACGAAAAAACATATGAAAAAGTTAAAACCAAGATGCAAGAAAGCAGCGATAGAATTAGCAATGGCTGCTGTCAGAAATTTAGCAAATGATTCATCCATTCAACTCCCTCGCGTTATTCCTATACCGAAAACTGGTGGAGTATTACCTTTGATTCCTATATTCGCGGGATTATCGGCGGCAGGAGCTTTAGCAGGCGGGGCAGCCGGTATTGCAAAAACGATCAACGAATTCAAGATGGCTAAAAAGTTGTATGAGGAATCGAGGAGACACAATGAAAAAATGGAGGCTCTATGTATTGGAAAGGGGCTACATCTTAAACCTCATAAGGATGGACTTGGTATTTACATATCAAAAGCAAAAAACTAAACTATCGGCTACCCAAACGAGCCTTGAATAACTTAGACATTTTAAAATATGGACAAATGATTCCTTATTTTAGAGGTGTTTTTATGAGAGATGAGCTCCCTAATTACCCTTTAAAAAAAGAATGTGGAATTATTAATTTAGATAGCTCTGAAAATCCGGGCTCGCATTGGGTAGCCTATGCAAAATACAATGACTTTATTGAATATTTTGACAGTTATGGCAATCTTAAGCCCCCAAAAGAATTTATAAAATATTTAGGTACTAAAATAAACTATAATTATGAAAATCTTCAAGGTGATCATCCTTACAATTGCGGACATCTTTGTTTAAACTTCTTAAGACAGTTTTGGTATAGATATCGAATAAAATAAAACGGCACAATCCAAAGTGGTCAGTATATAAGCATGTCTGTAACAGTGACCATCTCTGGAAAAACATCAGAATTAGAATCGTATTTTCAACCACCTCTAATATTGTCTGGGCAATATGAATGCGGGTTGCTATATGTTTCAATAATAAACTCAATAACAAAAGTACATTATAACAAAAATAATGACACTCCGCGGGTAATAAAAATTGAGTGTGATTTAATATACGGATCCTACTCTGACGGATTACCAACACATATTATTCATGAATTTGTATGTAACACTACCACAGGGCATCAATACATAGAAATACCGCAAAGCGTAATTTATTTTCCAGTGAACAAAAATACAATATCTTCTATATTCGTCAAGATTGTTGACCAGTTTGGTTATTGCGTTAACCCTATAGAAAATATTCAACTACGTCTTCATTTAAGAAAAACAATATGATATTATATAATATAAATCCTCCAGTCAATATAAAACGCCTTATTGCTTCTACAACCGCTAAGGTGCATAGACGTAGAAAAAAAGTGAAGAAGTTGACTAAAGCAAATATAGATTTCCTTAAAGCTTTAGGTTTTAAAGTATGAATCTACTACAAATTAATGATTTACCACACTTCGATACTTCAATTGAAAGTTATGAAGTTCATTCTTATAATCCCTACAATAACTGCTTTCGAGAAAATGATGAAATCAGAATCCCCATACACCAGCAAGACATATACGTGCTCCCATCAGCCAGTTCAATTTACATTGAGGGTCAAGCAAAGCTCTTCGGCAAAGACGGAAAACAGATTGAGAAGCCTGTTAAGTTCAGTAATAACCCTATTATGTTCTTGTTTCAAGACATCAGGTACGAAATAAATGGTATTGAAATAGATCGTATCAAAAATTCTGGAATTACGGCAACAATAAAATCATATGTGTCGCTAAACGAAGCGGAAAATAAAATGGCTACCTTGTGGGGTTGGAACTTAAACGGATTTAAAAGTGATGGTTGTTTTAGTGCTGTAATACCGCAAAATAAAATTTTAGGTTTTGCGGAAGATTACAATAAAATTGTGATAAATTGTAAACACGAACTTATATTGAATAGAAGTAACTCTAATATAAACAGCGTTATACTCACTGATGATATAGGACATTTTCAAATGAATATAGAAAGGGTGCAATGGAGGGTACCTCACATAAAAGTGTCAGATCGAGAACGACTGACACTTTTAAAACATTTAGAAAAAGATAAACCTATTCAAATAGCGTTCAGAAATTGGGATTTGTATGAGTACCCTTTACTACCAAAAACGACAAAGCATTCATGGTCAGTTAAAACTGCTTCACAATTGGAAAAACCTAGATATGTTATTTTCGGTTTACAAACGAATAGGAAAAATAATAAATTAAAAGATTCAACACTATTCGATCACTGTGAAGTGACGAACGTAACACTTTTTTTAAATTCGCAATATTATCCATATGAACCTTTAGGTCTAAAATTTTCTGACAACAAATACAGTATATTATATGAAATGTATGCAAAATTTCGTCAGTCGTATTACAACAGTTCGGCGGATCCCTTGCTCGACCTGAAGGCATTTAAAGAAAAGGCTCCCTTGTTTATAATAGATTGTTCAAGGCAAAACGATAGCCTAAAAACAGGTCCGGTAGACGTACGGCTAGAAATTGAATGTTCAGAATCAATACCGGATAACACTGCTGCATATTGTTTGATCATAAACGATCGATTAGTAGAATACAAACCTCTAAGTAACATAGTGCGCAGGTTGTCATGATTGCCATAGTAGACGTTCAAGGCTTTAAAACAGAGGCAAACGAATTTATACTGAAAGAAATTGCTATATGGTGTGATGGAAAACTGCAGGTGCTTTTAATTAAGCCACCATTTCCTTTTTACAATTTAACTAAACAGGAAAGGCGGCAAGTTGCATGGATAGAACGTAACCGAAAAGTATATTGGGGTGAAGGATTTATACCGTATTCAAATTATCAACATTTAGTTTTAGATGTTCTAAAAAATAAATGTATTTACACTAAAGGTTCTGAAAAAGTCTTATGGTTGAAAAAAATTTTAAATAATAATAATAATAGTGTTATTAATTTAGAGGATAAAGGTTGTCCTAATTTGTTAAGTCTATATGATCGATATGCGTCTTCTAGTTTGTATAGTTGTATTTATCACGAATCAATTTGTGCTTTAAAAAATGTACTGTGTTTAAAAAAATGGTGTTTTGTTAATAAACTTTTTTAAATAAATAAAATGTTTTTTCTTATACTTACTTTCCTACCACTCAATATTTATAAATTAGTTGAAAAGGCAATGAAACTTCATAATACAACATCCAGATTCTTCAGTTCCAAAAAATCAAGATAAGAAAAAAGCAGCTGATATTTTTACTTTATGCATTTGATAATTATCAGTTACAAACTGATAATTAATTTCAGTTCTCTACAAGGAGTTGATGTTACAGTTACATCTCATGTTTATCAGTTCTAAAATAAAGATGATTGATCAATGTGTTGACTGAACAGCGGAAAAATTATACTTTGAGCTTTTAATAGATGATTGAAATGATAGAATGATTAAAATATTAGAATACTAGAATGTTTGAATGGTTGAAATTGCGGGTTTCTGGATCTCCTCTGATACAGAAACCCCGATGGATGATTGAAATATTTGAATGACTGAATGGTTGAAGTTGCAGGTTTCCGGATCTCCTCTGATTCAGAAACCCCAATGGATGATTGAAATATTAGAATGATTGAAATTGGGTGTTTCTGGATCTCCTCTGATCCAGAAACCCCAATTTCTATCTACTACTCACACATACAGTCCCCCCCCCCCCCCCACACACACCACACACACTCGCGCACACTAATCACACATACACACACGACAAAAAATATTCTGTACGCATGTGTGTGTGTCTTCTTTTGTTAGGTTTATTTTTTTATAATTATCAGCACGACATAAAATCGTTTACAGGAGAGAGTCTACAGATATTTGTCATACAGGATTCGAACCTAGTACAGACTTCAGCTCTCACAAAGACTTTAAATTGAAGCTGTTGAAATATTAACTTTTTAAATAACATGTTGTAATTATAAATACCTTTTTGAGAGAAATACAAGTTATTATTATTATTGTTACGAACGAACGAATATTTCGGAAGCATACGGAAGCATCGCGAATGTTAGGGAAGCGTAAAGCGTAAGTAAAAGAAACCACGCAGTTGTATACAGATAGGCAGCTGAGTTAGTGTGCGTCAGCCGTGCGTGCTTACGTACCGCCAAGTTTAAGTAAAGATTGTTTGTGTGCGTGACGTTTCCGAACGTGCTTGATTGTTCCGAGGGTTTTCTGTACGCTTAGAATTTTGGTATAAAAAGGACTGCGCTCAATGCGGGTTCGTTCAGTTTTGAATACGAACTTAAAGCATTCACTTCGGAGGCGATAGTTTGGGAATAGTGCACAGTGAATTGTTCAAAAAAATACAAATACAAAATTATTTATTTGCTATGTGATTTTGTGTACATTGTAACAGTAATTTGTATTAACTAGTAATACCATAAAGACATCATTGCACATGATTTGGCATTTTATTCGAAGTTACCATCCTGATACGTAACATTATTATATTTCGTGAGTCTTATTTGTTACGGCTATTTGTTTAAAAGTAACGATGTGTTTGTTATTTATATAAAATTTATATTTTGTTTTTGTTTCAGGTTGCAATCCATGGCCTAGCATCTGCAAATTCAATTGTTCTAGTCGACTCGTTTCGGTATATACCGCCTGGTACACCTGAAAGTGATTGCAAAGTATATGAAACCAAAACTACGACCACTGAGAGCACCACTGAGAGTACCACTGAGAGCACCACTGAGAGCACCACTGAAAGAACCACTGAGAGCCCCACTGAGAGCACCACTAAGAGTACCACTGAGAGCACCACTGAGAGCACCACTGAGAGTACCACTGAGAGCACCACTGAGAGCACCACTAAGAGTACCACTGAGATCACAACTGAGAGTACCACCGAAAGCACCACTGAGAGCACCACTACGAGTACGCCTGAGACCACCACTTCAACTGACTCAACTATAACCATTCCTCCTGTAATTGATGACTGCAAATATTGTATTGGTAGTCCGCTTTTCATATTGATATTAGTTTTTACATCATTGTTAATTGTAATTATTCTGTATATCTGTTTTAAATGCCTGGCGAAAATAGTTTTGGGAAAAAATAAGCAACATATTATTGTTAAAAACGAGTTAAATCAAAATTTCACACCGAGGGACGGTGCGGGTCCAATTGAAGCCAGTCAAACCTAAAGACACATTATTTACATATATAGTTTTATATTTTTAATGTGTCTAATGCCTTAATTTTTTCGTTTGTATTTGCCCATATTTTTTTTTAAGTTTAACCATTATATCTCTTTATATATTATTATCTTATATATTGCTCAACAACATTCTTCTTTATATTTTATTCTTACAATACGGTGTCGACTGTTAGCTGTTTCTCGTAAACTTAAAGCCTTCCTAGCTGTGATGGTTTTTCTTTTAATTTCGTCACACTACAATTTTGTTTTTTTTTTTTTTTCACATCTCTAAAAACAACCATTTAGATGGCAGGGGGAAACTTGACTCTAACAAAAACTTGCACTTTTAAAGTTTAATATTTCAAAACACCTCATTATTTGAGAGATAATGAGGTCTGGGAAAGAGACCTGGGACCAAATGAAAAACATCAAAGTTGGTCAGCAGCATACTGAAAAGCTTCGTTTTTTAAGTGCAGCTGCATAACACAATAAAGTCTTAGTCGACGAAGATGGCAGCCTACCTAAATAAGGCAGGATCCTGGTAGATTTGGCAGTCCAGCGAGGCAACATTAATCGCGAATCTCGGATCTCTTTACCGTCTTTTAAAAGCCTTCAGCTACCTAAATGTCATCGGTATTTATGCTCATACGCTGAATAAATCTGATCACACATAAGCGCATTTCAGACTACGCTATATCATAATACATTCCTATAACATGTTAACAGTAAGCTATACTATATATCATTGGCTTGCTATATGCTTTAAAATTTAGCGATACTTTGCGTTGTGCTATGCGCGTAGGGTTGCCATCAATCCGGGTTTCCCGGAGCTGTCCTAGTTTAAAGGGCGTCGTGTGGTGCGTCCGGGCTTCATTTGCGAAAATGTACCTAACCGAATATCATACTTTCTATAAGTACCTAAATACTATTTTATAAAATAAACCATTAAATAAGGAAATACTTTGATCATTTTTATCTTCACACGCATGGTCAAAAAATTGCTGTAACGTACAACGGCATGTATCATATTTTGTAGTACATTTATATTTTATTATAGTAATTGTACATTTTATTTGTGGACTCCATGTTGTTTTTTTTTTGGGCTAAATGTACTTCATTGGAAGAAAGACAGGTGATCAGTTTTAAAAGTGAAAAATTAAGGTGCACAAAATCACTAAATCACTGTACAATTTACTACACACTCTTTGGAGAAATCGCTTCAAAATAATTGTACTCAAAACTGAATTACGATCCCTGATAAGCGCGTTCTTTACAATCGAGACGATCCGTAGTTATTTTCACACAAACAAGATGATTTAAAACAAAACATTGACTTAAAAATGATTTAGATATATTAGTGGCAGCGCCTATTAGTTAATGGCTTAACTCATAGAGGGATCCTAATCCTCATAAGGATCAACCACACTGAACTTGTAAAATATAAGTACACACATCTTAAAAATAATACCGGGTACGTCTTTGTCTCATTTCCCCTCTCCACTGACACTCGACATAGTGGCGTAATTAATCTATCGTGCACGAGTTTTTATATCTTCTTAAAGTGTAGCGAAAATATTTTTTAAAACTACGCAATTGGGTAAATATTATGATTATGTAATAGGGAAAATGTTAAGTGAACAATTGGCAAAATCAAATTCAATACTACCTTATTTTAGGCCAGAGGACAAATGATTGTTAACGGACAATAGTGTATAATAACAGTAATATATATTCAAAGGTACGAACCCGACGTTTCCTTAGCCATGCTCGCTCCTCGCCCCTGTCGTCAGTGATAGGGGACCGGATGCGTTGCGCGGTAGGTGGTCCAGGACGCGGTCGCATCCTCCTGCGGGAACTTCATCTCGTGGGGGGAGGCGGCGGCGACAGTCTGCCCCGTCGCCGGTGAACCGGGTGACGTCGAGGCGCAGTCGCGCATGACGAAATAGACGCAAATTACATCTGATGTGCCTACTTTTTGGCGTCATGAAGGGTGAGGAACCGTCATACTTGCATAGTAAGATCAGTTGGGTGGCTAGCAGAAGAATGTGAGAGTCGACAATGTTCGCAACAGTTACACACAAATAAGTATCGTTTAAGAGCAGCTTTCGTGCATGCCAATGCACCAATGACACTATAACCACCTATGGAAGACATGCTGTCGCTACGACCACTCGATTAAGACTGCCGAATGAGATTAAATGCACCACTACCTGCACTACAAATGTAAACGTCAAACTAATGTCACGGCACTGTTTTCCCATCCACGATTTCATCAATGAAACTCTAAATAAATTCAGGGTTTTTAACAATCAGCACACACATTTTTGTTTAATCATCTCGGGTGTAGGGTAGGTAGGGTTCATGAGAAACAGAATACAAGTCCGCTTAGCTTAGTTTTAGCAATTGTTTAATATTAATTCATTAAAAAATACTCGAATTTTCAATGGCTTGTTTATACATTGTCAAAGTGAAATTGTCTTATTTGTTAAATATGATATTGACAAGACCAGTTAAATACCTAAACCAGTTAAAGGCTAAATACCTCTAGACGTTTCGACCGTATTGCAACGGCCATTGCAATACGGTCGAAACTTTATAAAATACTAGCTTTCGCCCGCGGCTCCGCCTGCATGGATGTCGGTTATCGCGATAAAAACTATCCTATGTCCTTCCTCGGGACTCAAACTATCTCCATACAAAATTTCATCTAAATCGGTTCAGCTGTTTGAGCGTGAAAGCGTAACAGACAGACGGACAGACAAACAGACAGACAGAGTTACTTTCACATTTATAATATTAGTATGGATTTATGCGATTAAGACCCGTAGCTTATAAAATTCTATAATGTGTACAAATCGCGAAAGTTTACGAACAAATATAACGCCGTTTAGTACTTCAAGCATTGGACATCGTGGACTATGTCCATCCCCCATTCGACATATCATACCAAGCTAAAGGTCAAACTTCTGTAAGTGACATTTGTACGTTTTGTGTTTAAATTTATGTTGCTAATAATAAATATTCTAGTTGCAGTAGCTCCAACAAGAATAAAATGTCAAAGGAATGTAATTATAATCCCTCTCCCCCCTGAGATCCCGTGGAGTACGGTCGTATATATTAAAAAACCGCTAATAATTCATTATTTAATTAAATAAAACAAAATACAGTGCTACAAAAATCAAACAAGTTAATAGGAGCGCATGCGCAGCGAGGAGGTCGTCGATACGGCAGGCTAAAGCAGAACTTACAACGCCGAAAGGGATAGATAGCTATCTCTTAGCGCGCTGCAGTTGCGTCACTCACGCACCGCACCGACCCGAGAGAGATAGCCACACATATTATCGCGACGCCACTCCCACCGCCATTCACATTTTGCGTTTACGCACCTCGTGCCGACTGATACTAGTGTGAGTAACTGTTTAAGTTTTACTTCTACAATGTCGACGCAACGCACTGCGCCGAAGTCACCTAATCAATCGAATTTGAATATCGCAGTCCCAAACTACGGCTCGGACTCTCAACTTTATGTATCTGTGTCTAAAGACGCTGTTCAAGAGAATATCACGCGTCGGCTGAAACGAAAACTCGGTCCCAAAGCCTCTGATTGTAACGTAATTCTAGATCAAATAGAGGATTTGTTTGCCTCATTTGAAGCACAACAAAATTCAAAATATGATAAGCTGATGGATTCTATAATTTGTATCAAGGAACAAAATTCTGAGATACAGAGAAGCATGGATTTGATGTCCTTAAAGTATGAATTAAACAAGAGTCATGAATCAAAAATTGCGTTGCTTGAGACCAAGATCGAGTTACTAGAACGTAACCAACGCATTTCAACTATTGAGATTAGGAATATACCTAAGAATCAATCTGAGAACAAGAATACTTTACGCGAATTGGTAAAAAAAGTCGGAGAGTTGATAGAACAACCTTTGTCAGACTCTGATTTTCATGATGTTTATCACCTAAAAACTAAAAATAAAACGAATATTCATTTAATTGTTAACTTCACAACTACTATAAGCAAAGACGGATTCATTAAGCAGTCAAGGAATTATAACAAGAAACAAGATACATAAAAATAACAAACTTAATACCACCCTCATTCAACTACCTGGGCCGACGAAACCAGTTTTTATTGACGAGTCACTAACTATGCTAGGAAGGAAACTCGCATTTCTAGCCAGACAGACCGTCAAGGATAATAAATACTATGGGACATGGACCTCCTATGGAAAAAATAATCTTCATTAAGAAGACACAAGATTCACCGGCGATTCGGATAAACTGCGAACAACGACCTTAAATACCTAATCTCCAAATGACTATCACCTGTGATGTCGCTATGTAGATTAACTATATTTTTTTCTAACATTTTTAATCTCTTATTGTTTTTAAACTTTCGCAATTTTTATATTTTTTATAAATATATTTTGCATTTATAATTGCACCGATCGTGGTCACGGGTCGACTGAGTCGACCCGGACCACGATCGGTGCAATTCGATCAAAACGACGGGTAAATAAAAGGTTCGTACCTTTAAATACTTCACGCGATTAAGTCCCGAAATATAACTAATATGTATAAAAATCGCGAAAGTTTATAAACAATAATTGCAAACCGCTACGGGCCGGAATAGTCGACCCGTGACCACGATCGGTGCAATTCGATCGAAACGTCGGGTAAATAAAAGGTAGGTAAGGTCGTACCTTTAAATAATTCACGCGATTAATTCCCGAAATATAACTAATTTTTAATCTCACTTTTCATTGTGTGTTTAAACTCATGTTACTACAATTACATTTACACCACATTTCTACCCAATCGTCAGTTCACCTAACACTAAATAGTTACACACTATCTATTCCTTACATTTACTTACAATTAAATATCACACTCGTTATTATATTATCATTATCTATCAAGCCTTATACTACAGTACAATTCACGTTTTATACATACAATTATACATACACTCTAAATAAACTACCAATACACACTCAATCGGTCATACGCCATACACTTAAACCATACCAAACTGAATATCCACATAAGAAACTCTCACTAAAACTACTTATAGAATAATAAGTGTTGCTACGTCTACACCTAAACTCGCGGACTGTCTGACTAGACCTTATTAGAACCTTTTATATAAAATTCGATCCTCTAAATAATATACTTACTGACATAGACAGTGTCTCAGTGGCTATTTCTGCAACTTGTTATATAGAAGACTGTCCTAAAATAGTAAAATCACACGGCAAGACCATCTCTATTATGTGCCAAAACATTAGAAGCATTCGTAAAAATTTTAATGACTTCGCCGTGCTTCTTGAAAGAAGCAGAATACCATGGGACATACTAATTTTAACCGAGTGCTGGCTCCAAAAATCTCCACCTTCCACCATCTACTACCAACCATAATACGCAAAACGAAGGCGTGATTGTATACCATCGAGCCCAGCATCAGCTTTCTATTGTCCTCTTTACATTGCTTGATGCAAATTGTATATCACTGATTTGGAATAAAGACACTGTAGTGATTGCAATCTACCGCCCACCCGCAAAGCAAAATGCTTCGTCCTTCCTAGACTCCCTAAACGAATTATTAAAATCTTTTTCATCATATAAAAATATAATACTCACTGGCGATTTAAACATTGATATATTACCTGACAATAATGAAACACGTGCAACAGAATATCTCACTATGGCAGCCTACCACGGTATGCTTCCAGCACATACGTTCGCTACAAGATATATAAAAATATAAATTCGTCAAATATTAAAAAAATCGAAATCTGTGACTACGAAAAATTAGAATCTAACTTAACACATATGGATTTTTCCCCAATTTACAACTCACACGACGTTAATGAAGCCACCAACTATTTTGTCAGTATTTTAAACGCTGTACTGACCTCTTATAAAATCCTAAGATTGATTCCAAATAGAAAAAGATACAGAAAACCCTGGATGACTCCTGGTCTTCTAAAGTGTCTACGTAATCGTGACAACTTACATACTAAAGTAAAAACCACACCAAACAATAATATCCTCCTAACTACATACAAAAGATACAGAAATTACTGCACAAACAAACTTAAAACTGCCAAAAATACCTACGATAGAAACCAACTGCAATCAGCAAAAAAAGACAATAAAAAGCTATGGAATATCATAAAAAATATCACCAATACGACTAAAACAAAATTACCACCTCACGAACTTCTTTCAACCACCGACCCCAAAACATCAATAAACCAAGTAAACACCTTCTTTGCAAACATAGGACGTTCTTTAGCTGAAAAAAACTCACCGGATACTAGTCCCTACATCGACACACTGCCACAGTCTTTAGTAAACTCTTTTGTTATACTAGAGAAGGATGAGTCAGAAATCGAGCAGCTAATATTTAATCTCAAAAGTGATTCTGCAACAGGATCTGACAATATTCCAGGCACTTTTCTCAAAAGGTTCAGAAACATTCTTATCCCTCCAATTATCCACCTCTGTAATATGGCCTTAAATTGCGAGGTCTTCCCAGATGCCTTTAAATTATCCATCGTACATCCCATCTATAAGAGCGGGGACAGACACCTATCTGATAACTATAGACCAATAGCCATTCTACCAGTACTCTCTAAACTTTTAGAGAGACTAATGGATAACAGGCTCGTCAAACACCTAGACCAAAATAAGCTCCTTTCGACATCCCAATATGGTTTCCGCTCCGGCATTTCAGCAGAAAATGCTGTGTCGGATCTAACCAACGAAATTATCACAATCCTTGACAAAAAAGGAAAAGTTATAGGTATATTTTTAGACCTTGCAAAGGCGTTTGATACGGTCTCTGTCACATTATTAATGGCTAAATTGGAAAGAATAGGTATAATAGGATAGTTGGGGGCCTATATAAGATATAGGCCCCCAACTATCGCTATTTGCCAGTTACTTAACAGATCGCCGTGTGGTGCCGGCTTAAGAATAGCACCACCCCATCTCTTCCCGTGGGTGTCGTCAAGGCGACTCAGGGATTTCACTCCGGAGGACGGGCAGCAGCGTCCTCTGCGTACTTAAAGCCTTACTGCGATCGCCAACCCGCTCGCCAAGCGTGGCGATTATGGCAATTACCCTCAGGATCTACATACCAGTAGGTCCTACTGGGGAGACCCGTGTCCAGCAGTGGGCCATCATATGGGTTGATATGTAACAGATCAACGACAGTGTGTAAAAATTGGCAAATGGATGAGTAGCGAGCTTCCGATGTCCTTGGGGGTGCCCCAGGGCAGTATGATCGGTCCTACACTATTTCTTGTGTATATAAATGACCTGTGTTGCATAGAGCTCCACAAAGGTTCTATCTTCACATATGCCGATGATACTGCCCTAATATTCCACGACACCTCTTGGAAATCGGTTACAGCATGTGCCCAGGTGGGTCTCAACCAGATCACAAACTGGCTTATATGTAACGGGCTTACACTGAACACTAATAAAACCATTTACATAAATTTCTCTCTCACAGCCGCAGGTAAACCAGATTCCTTCCTCAGACCATTGTTTGCTCACTCTTGTGGTAAAATACTCACCATTAACTGCAACTGCCCTACTCTTACTCAAACTGATTGTGTCAAGTATTTAGGTTTATTAATAGACAATAATCTTACCTTCCAGAAACACATAGAAACACTCACGGCCAGACTGCGAAAGCTTATCTTCGTTTTTAAAAATTTGCGCCATTCTGCTGATACCAACGTGCTTAAACTTGTGTATCTAGCACTTGCCCAGTCAATCATCCAATATTGTATTCATGTATGGGGAGGCACCACCAAAACGAACCTTCTTACATTAGAACGAGGCCAAAGAGCTCTTCTAAAAGTCGGTTGGTAGCTCCCCTATCAACATCCTACCACCGAACTCTATAAAACGTGCAAAGTTCTCTCCGTTCGTAAACTTTTCATTCTCAAACTTCTGCTGAGTTCTCATGCCCTTACACCCTATGACCCTTTAAAATTCAACACCTGCCGACGCAAGTACGCTGTGTGCCAAGTGAACTCGGTAAATACAACAACAGCCCAACGCTTGAGTGCTCCTTTTCTTGGTGGCTATGTTTATAATAAGGTAAATAAGATACTTAATATTTACCCGATGGGTAAATTCAAATGCAAAAATAAAGTGACAAACTGGCTCATGTCCTTAGATTACACAGAAATAGAAAATATAATTATGATTATAAAATATATTAGTACTTTTATATCAACACAACAAACAATTCACACACACTATTCAAGTTTCACCCACACACACACATACACACACACGCGCGCACATACACACTTACACCCACATACGCACCTACTAACACACACACACAAACATCCATGCATCATTTTAACATTTACTATCTCAAACTCCACCGATGCTCTCTTTAGCTCCTTATAATGTCATAATAGTGGAGAGAGCCTAGAGATCCGTCACCACAGAACACACATATAGCTAGAATCAGTCAGTAGTAAGTCAAAGCGTGTCTCTAATCAGTGCAACGGCGCCATTTGGTTCGCGCATGACATTATTCAAGGTTCGATCGCGGCCGCATGACGTCGCGTGTACTGCAACAAGAAATGCCTAATTGTGCAGTTATAAGTTGTAAAAACTCGTCGAAGAATGTAGAACGTATCAAGGGAGATGTATATTTTCATCGCTAAGTAATTTTGTTGCTCCTTTTGCTGAAATTAATTTTAAAATGATTTATTTACGTTATTGAGTTAAACTACTTCGCTAAATTCTCATTGGCGTATTTTACTCTATTCGTTTTACATTGCGGTTTCAATTGATGTCATCAGGTGATATGTCATCGTCTCATACGATAAAAGTATTCAATGAAATTCAATCGAATAAAGAACGCAACAACAAATAAATGTCGTGGTACAGGGGATTTTGTTGTTTTTCTACAAGTAGTGATGTTAAGTTTAGGCACTTTATATCGATTTCTTCAATCGCGAATTGATCGCGCTCTATATATGAAACAGAAAACAGATAGCCGGAGGAACGAGAATGCATTTTTGTAATAACTACATAGGTATCAGTTTGATCAAGCACCTACTGAAAACCATTTAGTTAATCTCATAAAGGCAATAACTGATGTACTCGTATACATAGATATACTATTTAACGAGAAATTTGAAAACCAAAACTACGAAAAGACAAATATATAATAAACTCGTCCTGTTTCAAGGTCAATAATTTAGTAACTTTGAGGTATTTAATTCAGTTAAATCTAAACCAACATTTTTTTTACTATTTTATCAATAAAACGTTTAGTACGTAATTACCACCTATGTTCGTAAGTTTTTTTATTTTCTAGAAAATTGATTGTGGTAATCTTGTGCAGTCTGTACAATGTTAAATAGTTCAATCCTTTACTTTAATATGTGTAAGACCTATTACTGATTTAATTAGCTCCTATAATGATAAAAAATTAAAAGCATTTTTGTGATTAAGTAGTTTTAAGTGTTAAAGTACCTACAAAGTACTACACATAAATGCAAATACAGCATTTAAACACAATTTTTTATTAGTCTACTCTAAGAAGGCATTCTGTGATATTAAAAAAATCAAAAGCGTTAAAAACAGGTAATAGTTTTGGCTTAGTGTAAAAATTATATTCATCATCATTATCAGCCTATCGCAGTCCACTGCTGGACATAGGCCTCTCCAATTGCACGCCACTTTGTTCTATCTTCGGCTTCTCGCATCCAGCTCCTGCCAGCCGTTTTGCGTATATCATCACTCCACCTGGCTTGAGGGCGTCCTACACTACGTTTGCCGAGCCGCGGTCTCCACTCAAGAACTCGTTTACCCCAACGGTTGTCGGTTCTTCGGCTAATATGGCCAGCCCACTGCCACTTCAACTTGCTAATCCGGTGGGCTATGTCGATAACTTTGGTTCTCTGCCGGATCACCTCATTTCTGATTTTGTCCCTAAGAGAAACTCCGAGCATAGCCCGTTCCATAGCCCGCTGAGCGACTTTGAACTTGTGGACCAGCCGTACCGTCAGTGTCCACGTTTCGGCTCCGTATGTCATGACGGGTAGGACGCACTGATTAAAGACTTTAGTCTTTAGACATTGTGGGATCGACGATGAGAAGACTTGACGTAGCTTACCAAACGCTGCCCAACCCAACCGAATTATCCTGTTCACCTCGTCCTCGAAGTTGTTTCTACCTAACTACAATGACTGCCCGAGGTACACATATTTTTGAACAACTTCGAGAACGGCGCCGTGCACTGCTGTCGGTTCCGGTAGTACATGTTCATTGAACATGACCTTGGTTTTATCCAAGTTCATCCGTAGGCCGATGCGTACAGAGGAGTAAGCCAGGTCATTCAGCATCCGTTGCAGGTCCTGCAGCGTTTCCGCCATGATGACAATGTCATCTGCAAATCGCAAGTGAGAAATGTATTCACCATTGATGTTGATGCCCCGCCCTTTCCAGTGCAGCGTCTTGAACATATCCTCCATTGCATTTGTGAACAGTTTCGGGGAAATAACGTCCCCTTGCTTCACTCCTCGATGCAATGGTATAGGTTTTGTTTGCTGTTTCTTTACTTGGACGGACATGGTGGCGGCTTCGTAGAGACATCTCATCACTTGGATATATCGCCAATCTACTTGGCATCGCTGCAGAGATACCAGAACGGACCAGATTTTAATCGAGTCAAAGGCCTTCTCATAGTCCACGAATGCTAGACAAAGGGGCTGATTATACTCCTGGGTCTTTTGTATAATCTGCCGCACTGTGTGGATGTGGTCTATGGTGCCATATCCGCTCCGAAATCCAGCCTGTTCCGGTGGTTGGAATTCGTCAAGTCTTCGCGCAAGACGGTTCGTGATGACTCTTGAAAACAGCTTATAGACGTGGCTTAGAAGAGAAATAGGTCGGTAGTTCTTCAGCCGGGTCTTATCTCCTTTTTTGAAGAACAAGACGACTACACTTCTACTCCACGCCTCCGGAGTTCTCCCTTCAAACAGGACAGCATTAAAAAGCTTTTGGAGCTCCCTCAGTACGGGTTTACCTCCAGCTTTTAACAGCTCTGTTGTAACGCCATCCTCTCCAGGGGCTTTTCCATTTTTCAGCTGTTTAAGAGCCGGCACGATTTCGTCAATATTGACTTCTGGCAGGTCTTCGGTGTAGTGGCGTGTTAGAGTGGCTCTAGGACCCTCATTTTCAGGATCAGGTCGAGATGCATGCGAAGCGTATAACCGGCCATAGAAGCCTTCCACTTCGGAGAGGACTGCCGGCTTCGAAGAAACGACTTCTCCACTTGCTGTGGTCAACTTCGTCAGGTGGCTTCTTCCAAGAGATTGTATGAACACTTTTGACCCCCGGTTCTGCTCGATCGCTCTTTTAATCAAAAGAGTGTTGGAGCACCGAAGGTCGTGTCGTATAAGCTTGTTGATCTCTTGGTTTAGAGCGCGCTTTTCCGACGAAGTGACGGGTGGGTTTTCACGTCGTTCCTTCATTAGCCTTAAAGTCTTTTCCGAAAGCTTTGACTTCCTGCCCTTACGCTGCATTTCACAAAATCTCGTACCTTCTTCCCTGAGTATCCGAACCACATTTACGAGCTTCTGGTTTACGTCTGTTGTGGTTTCCGCAGTTCACCCACAAGCACTGAAACAACCTATGTTCAGCCGATTACATCAAGCTCGGGCCTTTACTTTGATCACCTAGGAATACTAAGAACTTACCGTAGTAAGTTGAACGTTCTGATGCCGTTGGTCATTTCGAATTTTAAAATTCACGTAAACAATATAGAATCCGCTTTAAATTTATCCAAACAGTTATTTAGACAGACACCTATCCTGGATGAGAATGAATCTCAACATACGCTAGAACCTTTAATAGCCCGCCATCGTGACGTTAAGAAGGAATTCGCTTCCATCTCTTACCTTCTAGAAAACCGATCCAAACGCGGCGCCTGGATTGGAGTAATTGGTAGTCTTCTAAAAACCATCTTCGGATCACTAGACGAAGATGACGGTATTAAATATAATGAAGCCATAGAATCCCTACAAAGTAACCAAATAAAGCTAGCTTCTTTAATGAAAGAAAATATTTTAGTTACAACATCCATTATCTCTACCTACAATGACACACTGAATAAGATCAAAATTAATGAAGCTATGCTGTCAAATGCTATCGACAAGCTTTCAGTAGATTTGAAAAATATTACAAATATTGTCAACGAATTACGTTTACAGAGTTATGTTAATGTAATTCTCGATAGGCTCTCCGCCTCAATTTTCACTCTGTCGGCCCAGTTGGAAGACATTACAAATTCAATCTTATTTAGTAGTCAGAACATATTACACCCAGCCATATTGACGCCCTTGCAACTATATCGAGAGCTTGCCGACAATCACCGACACCTTTCTAACGATTTGGAGTTTCCTGTACCATTAGACTTAAGTCATATTCATAATTTGTTAAATGTTTCTAAATTGGCTTGTTATTTTACAGACGGTAAAATTATATTTGTATTACAGATTCCTTTAGTATCTACTACTAAATTTAACTTATTTAATGTAATAGCTTTACCTGTACCACATAATCCTAAGAAACCAGACTCTTTCGGTCTGATTGTACCAGACACTAAGTTTATAGCAATGACCAAAGACAAAACCCAATACTGTACCCTGGAAGATTTAAAGAAGTGTCTCATAGTCGAAACTGGATCTTACGTCTGTGAAATTATAAGTGTTTTTACAAGTGATGCTAAACCAACCTGTGAAAGTGAACTATTATCTAAAGTGATTAGTGAAATTCCCGACCAATGTAAAGCTACACTGACTTATGGAAAACTAGATATTTGGAAACTGTTATCCAATAACCAATGGCTCTTTGTCCAATCAGAACCTACCAAGGTCTCCCTAGATTGTTTAAATTCAAAAATTCCTGAAATAAATGTAATAGGTACAGGAATACTTACGATACCTAACGATTGTACTGGATACTGTAAAAGCACCATCTTAAACCCTGTAAACAGTGTTTTAAACATTACATCTCCAATAATTATGTCAGAGTTCAACCTCATTAACGATTCTTGTTGTAACATTGATAAGTTCAATATGTATAAAGCAAACGTGCTCCCCGTACACCTACAAAATATTGACCTAGATAGAATAAATTCAAACAAAGAGATTTTGGCAAACTCAATTGACAAATTAAATAAAATCATGGAAACCCCACACATTATTAAATACGGGACACATTATACTAGTTTAAGTATGTATACTCTCTTAGTTGTATTTGTCTTCGTATTGTACAAGATGTTCTTTTACTGTAAGTCTAGAAACAAACTCTCAAAGGTCACATTTAAACCTGAACCGGTTGTTGAAACCGCCGAAAACCCTACCATCGAAACCCATAGACAAGATTCAGACACAGAAGAGACCCCAAGGTCAAATATTAGAATTCACCTTTAACTTCTACCATAAGTTAGTAATGAACTTCGAAACATTAAACCTTGAAGTTCATTCTACCGCGGGAGGTGTTATATCCCTCAATAGTTGGGCATATTGCCACTCATGCTATCCACACTAAATGCAAGGTAACAGATATCACTCAGCAACGCTGAGTGCATACAGGACGCGACAAGCCAGTCTGCGTTACACTCCCGGTTGAGACAGTTGTTTCTAGACCCTTTCATTTTTGGTAATTTCTATCCTTCATAAATAAACTCTGTGTCCTTCAATTTCATGTTAGTCTTTTTTTAAAACGCCAACTGAAAGGGTCCCCATAACAGAACGCAACGCGGATTTTGGTGGATTCACTATCCTCTTTAAAAAACTGCATGATGACTTAAAAAATAATTCGGAAGAGGTTTAGACACGGATTCAGATAAATGGACCTAGTTCGGCGTATTCTCTAATGAATTCTGTATACTGTTGCTTATGACTAGAATTTTTACGAAAGCGTTTCTCTAAATTTAAAAAGCATGTTTTGACTAAACTATATGAATCGCCTAGTAATTTAGGACTATCAATTAAAAGGTAGTCTGACGCAAAACCTGCCTGAGTCTAATCGAGTGGTATTGTTAATGAAATGAGTTTCACATAGCTTCTCACTTGCAGTCAGACGAGATTTGCGAGATCCAAAAGTTAAAACGTTAGCGCTTTATCAATACTCTTTAAAAAATTGTGGGATTGATTTGACATAATAGAGAGATAACATTGAATGTATTTAGAACAGCTTAAATAATTGGGACCGGCTATAAGGCAACCAAATTTAAAATTTAACAATTTTGGATTCATAGGCCCTAAGGAATATTGTTCAGTACATATGACGTCCCAAAATACGTCTGCACCAACAATAATATCTATTTTTGCTGGTATGTTAAAACAAAGGTCTGCTAACTTAACTTAATGTTAATTCTTCAAGGACAAAGCAAGATATTGTAATGTTGTATGAATTATTTCTTGAACTTAACGATAAAGAACAACTTTCACTGACTGTATCGCTTATATTGTTTCCTATACCAATAATGTTTATTGGGTTTATTTAATTGGATTCTAATTGTAATTTCTGTTTCAGAGTATTCGAAATAAAGGTAGATTGTCTGCCGCAGTCAAGGAGTGCAGGTACCTATTGCACGCTGTTGGTCACCGGGTTCAACACCTTGAATAACGACAGTAGATAAAAATACTTGATATCTGTATTGCATAGGAGTATTAGCAAGTACCTGGGCAGAGTTAGTTGTTGGAGACCCTTCGAGGGGTTGATGAAGCAGAGTATCGTGTCGTTCCTTGCATTCTCTGCAAGACTGCTGACCAACATTCATGCAGGTTTTGGCCCTGTCTCAAACAATAAGAACACAGGTTATGTATTAATCTTTGAGGTATGGTTTTGAACTTAAGTTCAAAACCATCCCTCAAAGATTAGCAGATGTTTTAAACGTTGGACAATTAAACTCCCTGTGTGAATATTTACAAATGACACAACTTTATTTATTTTGTGTATGTTGATTTGATTGAATAATAGTTTTTTTCTGTCTGGTTTGGTATTATTTGATTTGTTTGTGAGTGTCAGAGTGCTTTAAGTTTTTTGTTACATGGTCAGCTATTTAACGTAATAATCGCTCAGTATCGCTAGTGATCGGCTGCAAATTGAATAATTGAGATAAATGATAATCAATAAGTCATCTCTTGTTGTCGTAATGTCCACAAAGTAAAGACTAAGCTTCCTTGTAGTCTTAAGCTGACACTTCAAGATTGGATATTATACGTGAGGCATCACCTTGAAGATAGGATATTAAATAATGAAACTTGTCTATATCAGAATTGCGGTCATTGTTATGAACTAATGTTTGAAAAGAATCACGAAACTCAAACCAGCGAAAATACGCTCAGTCAAATTTAGAAATCTCGATACGCGGTAACTTGAATCCTAAACTGCCAGACTCATGAATGTAGGTGCATGCTAAGGATTCACGATGTGCCTCGGTTTGGACTCTACTAGACCTTTCGCAATAGCTATATGTGATACAATGTCATGCTCGATGCTATCACGCTCATTCAACTCCTTGTCCAAATTTTCAGAATTAAGAATTTCAATTTCGGTCACTATCAAATTTGCTTGATAATCACGTAAATTACATAGACATTAACAAGTAAATTTGATAGTCTACTTACTTATTTTTAGAGATAGTTCAACGACTTGAACATTAGGCAATTGCACTGATTGTAAAGTCGATAAATAATTTTTGAAATTAGTTATTTGGCCCTTCACCGAACTACGCTTTAACGTTAACTCTTTGAAATTATACATGGGCCTTTTAAACTCGATTTACATAGTTATAAGTTAAAATATATATTTACGGATAATTAAAAAGTGAGTAAGTAAATAAACTAAGTCGCGCAAGAAAGGAACACTTTGACTTAGCTGCACAATCGGCCACTGTCCTACTCCCCCTTCGTTCGGCGACACTTGTAGTGAAGAAAGAGGTTCTGCACAGCTGGTTGACTTGCAGGTCTTATCTCTCCACCTGGAATATTCGGCGAATCGGTTCAAAGGTGGGAAAAAACAATAAAAGTTAAGTGGCATGTAAGTACTAAACGAATGAAAACGAGAACGTAACTTGACAGGAAAAAGAACACTTGATAAATGAATAGGTATCAAGACAAATACACGGCCTTAGAGGTAACTTGTTAACTAATTTTCAATAAATTAAATGACAACCTGTAAATTAAGGGGTAAATAAACTAATAGTTAGGCAATAAATAGTCAATTTTAATGCAAATTGTTCGAAAGTATTGTAAGTACGAATTATTTCGCTATAAATGGTATGAACAGGGTTCTATTGTAAGGAAATCGTTTAAAGTACTTATATGGATGAATAAGTAAAATAGGTAATAAAATGTGTGACAAAATGAACTTTGACCTTATAAGTTCCCGCGTGGTGGATGTAGAAATGGAAGGAAAGAACACTTATCTCGTTGAAAGAATGCTGATGTGGTCGTGGTTAAGTCTGACTGATTGCTTAGCTGCCGGATCCTGACACTCTTCGACGTGTTTTCCAAATATTTGTAATTTGTGTCATCGGTCGCCTTGGATTGTCTTAAAGTTGACACTTGCGAGTTGTATTTTGACGATGTAAACAAAACCTGAGAATGGTTGAACTGCTTGTATAAATTGTATAATGCCATAAATGTAATTTTGAGAAGCACAGCGAACACGTTTCAAGATCAAATCAATAGCCTAGTTATATAAAAAAGAGGTATGTGAAGAATTATAAAATAATTTAAAACGTCAGTTGACGCTGTCGTAATAGCGCGGTAGGTGTACTTTTTGTGATGAGACTTGTTGCGGCTAAATAATAGAAGGCGCCGCGCTAGCAACATTTTTATTGCTGCTCCGTTCCTATCGGTTAAAGTTCCTAAGATTACAACGTTTAAACATACTCTTTACTTTTATTTTATAATAGCTGTCCCGCGCAACTTCGTCTGCGTTAATTTTCCCCCTTTTTGCAACATTTTTATTGCTACTCCGCTCCTATTGGTTGTAGCGTAATGTTATATAGCCTATAGCCTTCCTCGATAAATGGGCTATCCAACAGTAAAAAAATATTTTTTCAATTCGGATCAGTAGTTTCTGAGATACCGCGTTCAAACAAATAAACTCTTCGGCTTTCTAATATAAGTGTAGATGTATAGATACTGGATGGACCAAACCAATGCCCCTTGGAGGGAATGTACCCTAAATATTTCAGTTAGCAAATTTTTATCGAAAGATACCACCTTTTCAAAAGTCACTTGCCATTTTTATAATGGAGATTAAAATGGTCAATCATAGGAAATAAATCCCTCTAATAAACATTGCATCTAAAATCTAATGAAAATAAAGTATAATAAATTTTGCTATCTACAATTTCAATTAATTAATTTAATATCATTACATCAAATATTAATCATTTGCCATCATGGTCCACCCTGTATATTGAGAGTCCAGAGGTCGTGTGTTTGATTCCTACCCAGGACCAATCATTGCATCATAAGTAAGATTGTTTAACTTGGGTCTGGGTCCTATTCATGGTACCTATTTTGAAATATGTATTTCTAAATACATACATAATATAGATAAATACTCGTATTTGTAGTAAACATTATATTTTAAGAATCAAGACGCGCAAGCAAGTCCCAATTTAATATGTTCTCACGATTTTGCACGAAAACAAAAGCGTATTAAATATTTTTAAATACATACATATTATAGATAAATAACACCCAGACACAGAATAAACCATCGTGCTCATCACACAAAGTTTTATCAGTTGTCTGGTTTCCATAGCACAAGCTTTCCTTAGTTTGGGATCAGATAGCGTTATGTGAGTTGTCCCGAAATATTACAAAATCTACAATTTTGTTGTCAATTATGTAGAAATTTAATTTATTTCTATTAATTGGTATTTATTTTTGGATAAAGAGCTTAAAGCTCCACAAAAGTAGAGTAGAGTAGTAGAGTAGAGAAGCACCTTAATTATAACTCTTAAAAAATAGTAATTTTCACAGATAGTAACAGTGCTATACAATATCTGGCTCGATGCGCCTCTGGTAGCAAAAGGTACACCGATAGCCTACACTATACTAAATAAAATTTTGCAATGCGAAGAAGCAGGTATTCGTCTGAGATTGCAATAGGTTCTATCCTATATTGGTATAAGAGGCAATGAGGAGGTTGACAAATAGGCTAGATTAGCAAATATGGAAGGGGAAGAAGTTACCATTGCTACAGATTTTAAGAAGGCAAAGGATATCTATCCAATTTCAGTCACCGCATGTACACATGGTTCACTAACGATAATATGAGGAGATATTCTATATGTGTTGCACATAGGCTACGGACTGGACCTTATAGACAAGATAGACTCTCCAAATTGTGTACCATGTCGTAGAAGATGTCCAAAATATATTATTGAAGTGTGTCAAAAATAGTAGATTTAATATAGATCTAATACAAAGTATCCTTGCAGACCCTAGGTCAGTTTAAGCTCGGATGCTTTATAGTTTAGTATCGAGGGAAGTATGAATACATATAATTAAATTTAATAGATAAGGATATGATAGAACTGGCTACCTGAAGGGTAAAAAGTTCCCAAATACACAAAAGAATTAAAAAAAAAATTGGTTGACATTAATACTGTTATAGGCTTAGATTATCAGGCTCAAGATATATGCTCGTCTCTTCTGTAAAAAAAAAATGCGCATACGCGCTAGTGTAATGCATACCTATACCCAGGCCACTATAAACCAGAAAGTAGATAATATCGATTAAGATATTAAATATGTTCAAAAAATAGGAATTGACTGACAAAGGTTGATCATATAGATAAGATCCTTTGTGATGTCCTTGGGAATTAATTAGGTCGGCATGTTCAAAAACAATTTGTTTCGTATTATTTATCACTAGTTTTTACCGCGGGTAAAAACTTTACAGATTAACCCGTTCAATGAAACTATTTTAGCTCTGTTATTATATATTCAGGTATGTTTTTTTTATGAGTTTTATGTGTCCCTTAAATAGGTAAAGAACGTGGCAGTATCTTTTGTATACTTTGACTCTATTTCTTTATTTCATCACACTATTGTTTACTGTCAGAATTAATCATATTTATTTTTGTTGAGCTGATAGTGAACTCCTCAACAATTAACGGCCCTGCATCGGGGCAAACAATATTTTGTAAAAAGATATGAGCAGTTGACATAAGCCTATTGTAACATAAGTGAATTACAAATCAACCCACTAGAAAGTGAGAAATAAAAAACTTTTTTACAAAAAAATATTACCGACTTCAAAAATAAATACAAGGCAACTAACAAGCAAAAAATAATATACCTAGAATAACAAAAACAAATTAAACATTTTGAAATTGGTGTCGAATAAAACTTAGACTACTTTTACTGTGTCATGGCACCAAAATGTTTTATTTGTTATTGTTATTCTAGTTATATTATTTTTTGCTTTTTAGTTGCCTTGTATTTATTTTTTCTTAAGCAAATTTTATTTATTTTTGATGACAGAACCCCAACATGTTACCCAGTTAGTTGGGAATAATGGTCTACAGAGCAAAGTAGTGTACACCCTAATTTCAATATTTTTTTAGTTATCTGCATGGTTAATACTTCAAATGAAAGAACAATAACCAAACATGTTTTTAAAAATGTTTGAACAAAAAAAGCACCCTACGTGTTTTGTTTTAATGACATTAAAATTCATAAATTTAAAAAAAATATTTATAGTTTAAAAAATATCTCGTGACACATTTGCCCTAATCATTTTTTATTAGATTGTTTATTCACTACATTAATAAAATAAAATAAAATATAAATGATTTATCTTTTAAACTGACCATTATTCGCTACTAACTGCAAAATTTTGGGTTTTGGCATCAACAATTAATAAAATTTGTTAAAAATAAAAAGTCACACTTTGTCTAAGACAAGTTTAGTTCAAATGGTTCTAAGTAGACTATACTAGCTCAGCTTTACGCTTTTGCATCGATTTAAGGGTTTTGATCTTTTGAACGGTTTTTGTTAGCTAACAGTACCTATTATTCTTAAGTCCTCCCGTGCGGTATTTTTTTTCCTTACTTTCGAGGTACGTTTTCAATTGTATATTTTTTTGAAATGCTTGATAGTACTCACTTTTTTTAGATCTTCCCAAGTAATTTTTCTATATGATTAACCTTTGTCATAAAAAATCAGAATTATCTTCCTTGGAGTAGAGGAATCACAACTTTTATTTTTTACCATCCTAGTTCGTTGAAAATTATTTATATCATATCAACTTAGAGACAAAGATGTGAGATTTTGGTTTAATATACGCATTACTATTACTAATTCCCGGCTTTTAATTTAATTATGAATAAATAAGAGGCACAATTTTTTATTTAACTTTAATTTAAGAACATGTAACATTAACTATCTTTAATTACGTGGCCAGGAACAAGTGGCCTAAACCCGTTTAAGATTTATTTAAAACCAATAAAGTCTGAACTATAGATAAATACCTATTTTATTGTTTTGATGCTATTCTAATTTCATTAAAATGTAAACAATAACGATTGGTATTTATCTATAGTAGACCTTATTAGTTCATAGAAATTTAAAACTATAATAATAATAATTAAAATACTTTGAATTAACATTGAACTTTAATTACGTTAGCATAGAAATTTAACTATTCTTATCGTATGATAATTAATAAACAATTAAAACTTCATGGTGTGAGATTTTCGAGTGAAACTTTTTTCACATGATACTTTGTGATTTTTCTTAAAAAAATGTACAACATTTGATTTTCGAATTGCAATTGTTTTTTTATTCAGCTTAGACGGGAAAGATGAGTACTTCTAAAATCCGAGTGTTTTTTGATTTCCGACGCGGGAATTAGCGCGGCTGTAATGGTTCACAATATCAATGCTGCGTTTGGAGAGGAGACGGAGGAACGCATTGTGCTTTAAACGCTTCGTAATAGAAACTTGGACTTGAAGAACGAACCTCGTGTAAGACCGCCCACACAGGTGAATAACTCTGAATTGAAGGAAGCTGATCCGAGTCAAACAAACCCAGGGATTAGCGGCATGGTTTAACGTTACCCTGTCTACTATACTGACTCATTTGCATCAAATCAATATGACAAAAAAATATGATAAATAGGTGCCTCATGATTTGACTGATCTGCGGAAATAAACGCGTTTTGAAACCTGCGTTGTCTTGTTGAATCGGTACAGAAATGATGGAATAGTAATGCACGAGAAACCGTTATCTTTTTCTAATTCTACAAGAGCTGACGTTAGAAACCATCCGTTATCCGTACTCGTCAGATCATGCTGCAACGGACTAAAACGTAGAAAAAAAACTTGAGAGGTGTCAAGGGACACCCGGATGGAACGAAGTTCCTTTCGATTAATTAGTTAAGTTATAATAATATTTTTTTATTATTGACAAATATAATGTAATATAAACTTAATCATACAGTAATAATTATTATAAGAAAGAGAGAGACAGACCGAGAAACATGCGCACGCCGCACGGCTTACAATAGCTTACTATAGCAAAAAGTATCGTTACAACTTTTCGTATGATTTTTAGCCCCCTTTCACAACGCGCGATAAGGAACTTCGTTCCAAAAATGTTCTTTCCAGAAGGCAGTACAAACTGCTTTCACACAGTTTGTCGAATGTAGATGCCCCGAGTCATATCACAAAGGCATAAATGAATTTCAATGCACAATGAGACATTGTAATTAAAAAAATAATAAGGATTTATAATGTATACATAATGAGGGAAATGTTTTGATTAAATAAATATGTTACATATTAGAAAAAAAACAAGTTTTAATTTTTCAATATAAATCGGCAATTTTATACTTTAACCTCAAATATATATATCATATAACATCCCTGGCACTACAAAAACTGTAAAAAAATAATAAAGAAGGAGATATATTACAGATATTAATCGATGTGTTTTTTTATCTCTAACTAATTGGTTACGATACCTTACCCCTGATCTTATCCAAAACTAGCCATTTGATTTTAATTAATATTAGCAGCATTCATAAGAACAAACACACGTAATACCTACTGTTTAGCAAAGGAAATTAAAAATGATATGGAAAAGTTTTGTATTTTTAATGATAGTGTCACAAACTTCATGCTGTGAAAGATATACGTTCGAAGATGGTGACTTTGATGATTTGTTCTCCAATGTTTCCTGTGGTATCGGATGGTGGAGCATAGGAAAATACAGCGATACCAGAGTGGCTCCCTACCATGAACTCAGTACAAAGTTCATTTCTCCACATACATTTTTTGGTTGTGTGTCATCTCATGAATTTGTTATGGCCCCTCAAGGTATTCTTGAAGTTAATGTCAAGTGATAGCGATGCAGCAAGATAATATAGCGGGGGTTGGATTACGCACAGTACACCAAACAGATTATGTAAATGGTTGGCATCCCATAAGGGTCACGTTACGTCAAAATATACCAGTGCTAAATAGCTACGTAAGTATTATGATTTTGACTTTTACTATTAACTATTTCTTAGAAAAAATATTTTTGTGAACTGCAATTGCAGTATCTTCCCGTATATAAATAACTGCTTTAATTTGATGCCCACTGTACTTGAACGACTTAGTCGGTTCATAGAAAAACGATAACACGTTTTTTTGCAGTAATATCACATTCAGTGTCTCGGAGAGCACGTTTAGCCGTGGGTGTAGGCGACTAATTTTCCTCAGTCGTATCGTAACCCGAAATGCCGAATTTTGCTTATTTGCTACATGTAACATGAATAGAAAAGTTGGGATATAGAATGTAGGGGGTATAGATCTGAAGGACATAATGATAAAATATGGGATATGAGATGCAAAAATAAAACTGGGTACACTAATTTTCGGGTAAGATTGATATTCCTTCAAACAATATTTACTATCATCATAATTAAACTTAATAAATAGTTACAACCGAAATCCGAAAAAGTAAATCACGTAAGTACAAATTGGGCAATGGGTAGTTTAATAGACCTGTAAGTTTGACAAAGTATTTCGTAAAATTCATGTATGATATTATAAATGTCATCTTTTTAAATAAAATCGTAAGTTTTATAGAAGATGCTGTAAAATCGTTAGTAGACATTACTATAAAAAAAAAAGAAAAATATTTGTAATCTCCCGAGAATGGTCACCTCAGCTACATTGTGGCAATGATTGACAAACAGAGAGCACTCGCACAACTTTGACGATTTTTTTTATATTATAATTTATATCATGTAAAAACTGCCCGCCAACAAACAACCGTGCCGTTTGCCGTGTGGTGCCGGCTTAAGAATAGTACCACCCCATCTCTACCTGTGGGTGTCGTCAAGGCGACTAAGGGATTTCACCCCGGAGGACGGGCAGCAGCGTCCTCTGCGTACTTAAAGCCTTACTGCGATCGCCAACCCGCTCGCCAAGCGTGGCGATTATGGCAATTACCCCCTGGATCTACATACTAGTAGGTTCTACTGGGGAGACCCGTGCCCAGCAGTGGGCCATCTTATGGGTTGATATGTATGTATGTATGTATGTAAAACTGTTGAGAATAAATACAATAATTGCATTGTTGAGAATAAATTAAACAAAATTATTAAAAAAATTGTGCTCTCCAAACTAAATTTCATCTTAATCAGTTCAGCGATTTGAGGGTGAAAACGTTACAGACAGACAAAGAGAGTTACTTTCTCATTTAAACATCAACAAAGTCTAGGGATATTCCATATTTTGTTGATTAAAAAACTAAAAGTATTTTGTTAAGAAAAATTGGTTTGGTAGGAATCCGAATTTTATAATCTTTAACAAAAATAAAATTAAAAGAATTAAAATTATTATAGTACATAAATTTAAAATTTGATAATTAAAAAAAAATACCTTGATGTAAGGGGGCATACCACTATTTTTCGCTCCAAGCCAACCTTGCCTGCACGCGGTACATTCTGCTGTACAACGAACGAGGCTCTGGCGAACGACTGGTGGCGTTATAACCATCCCAATTCAAGGCGTAGCTAAAGTAACAGGTCAGTGACAGGCAGCAGCGCCACTGATGCGATCGCCAACCCACCTGCCCAGCGTTGCGATAATGGACATTACTCCCAAATGCACAAAGCACAAAATTCACGGCCCCCAGATCTCGGCAGTCACGCTATTCGATCGATCGAGCGATCGACCAAAACCGGGTTTCAAAAGTGTTCGTACAATCTCTCGGACGAAGCTAACCACAGCAAGTGGAGAAGTCGTTTCTTCAAAGCCGGCAGTCTTCTCTGAAGTGGAAACCTTCTATGGCCGGTAATACGCTTTGCATGCATCTCAAACTGATCCTGAAAATGAGGGTCCTAGAGCCACTTTAACACGCCATTACACCGAAGACCTGCCAGAAGTCAACATTGACGAAAACAGCTGAAAAATGGAAAAGCCCTTGGAGCTCCAAAAGCTCTTAAATGCTATCCTGTTTGAAGCAAGAACTCCGGAAGCGTGGAGTAGAAGTGGAGTCGTCTTGTTCTTCAAAAAGGGAAATAAGTCCTGGCTAAAGATTTAAAATTTTCCTTCTAAGCCACGTCTATAAGCTGTTCTCAAGAGTAATCACGAACCGCCTGGCGTGACTTGACGAATTCCAACCACAAGAACAGGCCGGATTTTAGAGCGGATATGGCACAATAGACCACATTTACACAGTGCGGTAGATTTTATAATAATGTATAGATAGTATAATCAGCCCCTGCATTCGTGAACTATGAGAAGGCTTTTGACTTGATTGAAATCTGGTCCGTTCTGGAGTCCCTGCAGCGATGCCAAGTGGATTGGCGATATATCCAAGTGATGAGATGTCTCTACGAAGCCGCCACCATGTCCGTCCAAGTAACACAGTTAACAAAACCTATACCATTGCATCGAGGAGTGAGGCAAGGGGACGTTATTTCCCCGAAACTGTTCACAAATGCAATCAATCAATGGTGAATACGTCTCTCACTTGCATTTTGTAATTGACATCGTCATAACGGCTGAAACGCTGCAGGGCTTACAACAAATGCTGAATGACCTGGCTGACTACTCTGTATGCATCAGGTCACACCAATATCCACCGGTATAAAACCAAGGTCATGTTCAATGAACATGTACTACCGGAACCGATAGCGGTGCACGGTGCTGTTCTCGAAGTTGTTCAAAAATATGTGTACCTCGGGCAGTCATTATAGTTAGGTAGAAACAACTTCGAGGACGAGGTGAACAGGAGAATTCGGTTGGGTTGGGCAGCGTTTGGGAAGTTACGTTAAGTCTTCTGATCGTCGATCCCACAATGCCTTAAGATTATAAGAGTCTGCAATCAGTGCGTCCTACCCGTCATGACATACAGAACCTTAACGTGGACATTGACGGTACGGCTGGTCTACAAGTTCAAAGTCGCTCAGCGGGCTATGGAAAGTGCTATGCTCGGAGTTTCTCTTAGGGACAAAATCAGAAATGAGGTGATTTGGTAAAGAACAAAAGTTATCGACATAGCCTATGTATTTTATGTATTTTAAATGGTGAGCCTGTTAATACAGTAAAGGTGACTAAGTTTCTGGGAGTTCACGTAGATGAGTTACTAAACTGGAAAAACGAATTGACAAATTTAGAAGCTGCCTTAAGTTCAGCTTGCTATGTTTTGAAAAGTCTCCGCAGTGAGCTCGAATTGAAACATTTAAAAATGGTGTATTATGCGCTAGTAGCAAACAAAGTTAAGGTACGGTATTATATTTTGGGGGGGGCAGCTATAATTACAATGTTCAAAGAGCATTAATATTCTACAAAAAAGGGCTATAAGAACCATAGTTTCTGTAAGGCATGATGTATCTTGTAAGAGTTATTTTCAGGATTTTAAGATTTTGACAGTTCCTAGTTTATATTTATTAGTCCTGTTAACCAATTTCGCAAAATATGCTCACGAGTATGAGACGGAAAGCGAAAGACAACAAAGAGAGAGTACCAGAAGGAAAGATTTTCAGAGCAAAAATATGCCTCGTCTTAATGTAGTAAAACATAGCTCCTACTATAGATCAATCAAATTGTTTAATAAATTACCTGTAGAGATAAAAATGATTTTATATACATCTGGCTTTTATCTAAAACTAAAAGCATTTCTATTGGAAAGGTGTTAATATTCTATAGATGATTTGTAATGTAAATGGATGGATTCACAAATAATTCACTAATACGTAATTATTTATTATATTATAATAGTCATAGCTACTTTATGTTGACATCACGCAAAATGTCTGTTTAGGTTAAATATTATTTGTTTAATAAATTCTTGACATTCGAATATGATCTATGTAATTAATTGACATTTTAAATTATTCTTCATTTATATTAATTATGGTGTTAATTATCGATATTTCTTTTTCTATTTTATTTTGTTATTATTATTAATTTAATTACTATTATTATTATTATTCAAATTATTGTACTATTTTGTAAAACCTAAATGTATTCAAACACGATATAAAAATTGTTAATGAATAAATGATTGATTGATTGATTGAATCGTGTTACCACCTCTCGGCAAGACTGATATCTTTATTACGGCGATGCAACTAGTACAGAGACTCCAGTCAGACCCCCAGCTGTAAGTGATCAAACTATCAGGGGAAGGTTGCATAAAGTCGATCTTCATGCGCGCAAACCGCTTTGAGTTTCAGCTCTACGGCGTGTAAATCGCGGAAGGAGGCTTATTTGGGCTCGCTCACATTTTGTTATGGACCAACGAACAATGGTGGATGGTGCTATTCACTGACGAATTTTGATTTGGTTTCCACCCAGATTCGAGAAGAACACGTGTTTGGAGACTTCGAAGTCAAATATCTTTATTTCGTAAAATCAGGTTAATGATTATTTGAAAACGTCAAATTAAAACATTCTAAAAAAAATTATAAAACTATGAATGTTTGAAAAAAAAAACAAAATGAGATTAGGTGGCAGTTCCAAGTGTGTGCTCATGAGAAGAAGCTGCCAAGAAACTCATGTGCCACTCTTTTAAAATGGTCAAGTTTTTCTTTACAAAAATAAATTTTACTGAATGAACCAGTGTGTTTGGTGAGTGTAATCGTTTATAAAATAAGGATAACTAAATAATAATACTATTAGTAACTCTAAAATGAGTATATATAAACGTATTCAGCAAACACAATACTTCACTTCTTACAAAGTAAATATGTATACATACATATAATCTTAAAGTACATTTTAATAGCCTGTGAGAGAAAGCAATTCAATCCCAAGCGTTTTTGTCTTACATATAATCAATTATTGAGTAGTAACTTTTCATACACAATTTTTTCTTAATGGTACACTTAAATTTATTACGACTTAATTTTTGAATATCGCTAGGGATTTTATTGTAGAAACGTATACATTGGCCCCGAAATTATTTGTTTACTTTTTGTAACCTTGACGCTGGTACAACAAGCTTATGTTTGTTCCGCGTGTTAATTTTATGTATATCACATTGCTTACAGAAACTATCAATATTTTTGTGAACATAATTATATACGATTTTCACAGATATACTGACATGCAACAGTCATGATATTGATTTCCTTAAATTTTTCGAAGCAGAAAATGCCGTCTGCAGCACACACAAGAGGTCTCTTCGAGGACCTCTTGTGTATCATGGTTTGAGGGGCATTCGTATGGGAGCGCGAACGGACGTTTGGATAAGAGGCAACATGACGGCCAAAGATACCAAGACAAGATTATAGAATCTGTAATCGTCTCAAGCAGAGTCCAAATATGACAAATATTTCAGTTCATGGATGACCTTTCGGCTGCCTTTCGGGAACACGACATCGGGGTTCTGGAGTGGCCTGCACAGTCACTTAACTTAAACCCCATTGAACACGCTTGGGACATGTTACAGCGAGCTATGCGTAATTTTCCGCCAAATTTGGACCCAAGCAAGATTTTGACAACTTAATTTTTAGCATGAATAATTGATGCCGATGTGTTATTAACGTTAGAGGGGCAAAACAAGTTACTGATTTATAAAAATATTTGTTTTTTTAATTATTGTAATATAATAAATAATAACAAAATAATAAAATTGTTTATTTCGGACATATATCCATAATTTACACACAAAAATAATTAAAATAAAGGATAAATATACCATAGTTAGTAGAGAAATCACTGAAGAAAAAGAACTTCAGTGATTACCCTCTGCACAAAACACTTCCAAACCGGCGAAGTGTACCGATCCGCTAAGGTCAACAGGATGCTATTGCGACTGGTCCGTGTTCTGTGTATCAGGGACACGGTTTTTTTAACGAAATATGTCCGCAAAGCCAATTAAATTTATTAATCGAGGGACCCAGTGGAGAGTGTACTTTGAAGTGATCCTTAAACATATCAGCTATCAGCCCCGGGTCACTTTCCCCACCCACACTCGCCGGCAGACCAGGCCTAACATCACACTTTCTAGTTGCTTTCCAGACACTACTAAAGTTTTTTTGCATTTCGGTGTTTGTTTAAAACGTCCATTATAAGTTACATGTATACATGTAACAGTGGCTGATTAAAATTTATTTTTATTATTTAGCTATCAAACTAAGTAGCGGCTACTACAAGACACCTTGTCACCAAATTTTATTCGTTTTCATTGTGTAGTCTTTGAATAAAATTCCTGTGACATACGGACGGACAGCAGACTGACAGACGGACATGACGAAACCATAAGGGTTTCGTTTTTGCCATTTTGGCTAGGGAACCCTAATAAAGGCCTTTTTTATTTTAGGCATCAAAGTTTAAACCGGAAAAGATTGAAATAAAATAAAGTTTAAAAAGCTATAATCCGACTACGACATAATACCTACCGTAATCTAAAAAGTATGAAATAGAATATTATTATTGGCCGATATTTGTATGCCAGCAAGTATTTGATATATAGTATATTAGCCCCAGCACCTGACCCCCATATCGAATTTATAAACTTTTAAACATTGTAAAATTGACAATTTGAAAATAGTGGCCGCGAGTTTTTATTGCCAGGTTTTGCATCCTAAGTGAATAAAGAATTTAGTTTTTTTTTTTAATTTTGACGAATCCAGAAGAATGAACAGAACATAGAAGAAGTAAATTAATAGAAGAACGAATATCTCTGCTATGGTTGGAACACGATATATAAAAACTAAAAAAACTAACATCCTGTATATACTCAGGCCGTCGTCGCTCGAAACCGGCTCTCCACGACTCGAGCAAACAATATCTACGGCGAACGTACACCGCGTTATTTAGTTTACGGTTAATTAACAGTTTACCCTCAGATAAAAAATAAATAAAAAAAATATTAAAAAATGTCTAGTGTAAACTCAAGTCCTACTTTCTCTGAACATGGTATGATAATTTATAACTTGAAAACGTGTTTACCAGTTAAAGTAGTAAGTAGGGGAAGTAAGAGAATTAATCTAATATATAAAATTCTCGTGTCACAGTTTTCGTTGCCATACTCCTCCGAAATGGCTTGACCGATTTTGATAACATTTTTTGTGCTTATCCGGTATTTATGAGAATCGGCCAACATCTATTTTTCATCCCCCTAAGAGTTTGTTTGTTTGTTTGAACGGGATAATCTCAGGAACTACTGGGCCGCATTGAAAATATATTTTATTGTTGGATAGCCCATTGAAGGCTATAGGTTATAACATCACGCTACGACCAATAGGAGCGGAGCAGCAATGAAAAATGTTGTAAAAAAAGGAAGAAAAAAAAAAAAAGGGAAAATTTACGCAGACGAAGTTGCGCGGGTCATTGCCCACCCCTAATAATTATAACTATACTATAATATTTTAAAGCTGAAGAGTTTGTTTGTTTGTTGGAACTCTATAATCTCAGGAACTGTGGGTCCTAATTAAAACAAATCTTTGTCCTAATTAAAAAATGTTCTAATTAAAAAATGTTAGATAGCCCATTTATTTTTTTTTATTTGGAAGGTTATAGGTTTTATAACATCACGATACGACTAATAGGAGTGGAGCAGCAAGGAAAAATGTTTCAAAAACGGAGAAAATTTACGCAGATGAAGTTGCGCGGGTCAGCTAGTGATAGAATAAAATGCAGTGAGAGCGCGCAAACTGCGTTGTTGGCGAATAGGGAGTAACTTCAATTCGGAACGGTAAGAAGATACATGGTCGAACTTACAAAGATTAAAGTAAAAACAAATGCAGTTATTTAAAATTTGGTCATATTTATTGAGAAGCTCTGTATTCAGATCAAGATAGTATATATCACCATAATCAATCAAGAATAATATAAACGTCTGCTCGAGCATTATATTAGTTTTCAAAGGAAGAAAATTCTTCAGACGGTAGCCCGTAGAGTACCCCCCGTAACCCTCTGACTTACACTGGTCCCCTGAGCTTGCCAATCGAGGTTAGTGTCTTGTAGAATGCCGAGATCCCTAACAGATGAACTTAAAGGAATGATGGAGCCGTTGTAGATGACTGGTGGTAACGTATTGGTGTTCAGTGGGCTTAATAAGCGTTGACTCCCTATCACAATTGCCTGGCTCTTAGACGGATTAATTTTATTAAAAGATTTAAACCTGCCTGAGCAAGACTTAATAGCATCAAGATCCCCATTATTTGTGTAAAAGCCATCCTTTAGAGACATCGTTCACACTTGCTTAAGCGCAATTGTGAACAAAATTAAATGAGCGCTTCTTTACGCTGATGACTTGCAGTTATATCTGCACGTCATCAGCGTAAAGAAGCGCACATTGAAGAAACAAGATCGATAAAAATAGAAAATAGATTAGGATCGCAAGATCTCGCCACCTCGACGCTGGCGCTCCTGAAGATAAGACGAGAACCAATCAAGACCTATGGGCGAGACCATTAGATAAGAGAGAATATAATAATAATATAATATATAATAATAATATCTTTGGACAACTCACACAACGCTATCTGATCCCAAACTAAGCAGAGCTTGTACTATGGAAACCAGACAACTGATAAACATACTTATATATTTCTAAATACATACATATTATAGATAAATAACACCCAGACACAGAATAAACCATCGTGCTCATCACACAAAGTCTTATCCTGGGTGGGGATCGAACCCACGACCTCTTGCGTAGCAGTCGGATACACTCCCACCGCACCACAGAGGCAGTTAAAATAGAGAGTAAGATATCGTGACAGACAACATTGAACGCAGTCGAGATATCCACCAAAGCCAAAACTGTGACTTTGGTCTCATCCATGTATGCCCTGATGTCGCCGGTCACTTAAAAAAGAGCAGACCTGGTGCTAAGTCCAGGCCTGAGGCCTGATTGAAACAGCTTAAAAAAATATTACAATGAACAAACAAATTGTGTGATTTGTTTAAGAACACAGGCTTCCAGCACATTTGATAAGAATGGAAGAATAGATGTAGGTCGAAAGTGGTTAGGAAGAATAGGATTAGGAATTTTGGGAAGAGGAATAATGAAAGCATAACGTCATGAAGACGGGAAAATCCCTGTTATCCAAGAGAAATTTATAATATGAGATAGAGAAGGTAGAAGATAATCAAGGATAATAACTCTGCGACAGCTAATGCCATCGTTACCGACTTTGGATTTAATGGAATGAATTATCTTTTTGACCTCCCCTTAATGAAACTGAAGAAAATTGATGTGTACAGGTACCTATTATCTAGAACAGGCACCTATATACTTAAGCGCTACTTTTGTTAATAGAAATAATTTGTAACTTTTCACATATCATATGTGAAATGAAAATTAAAAAAATAATGAAATGAATGAAATAAAAAACATCTTTTCTAAATAATTACAACTTTTGACTAGATCGTGATCGATCTATTCAAAATTTTTAGAAATAACAAAATGAAAATTATTTTTTCTTTTAATTTGGACAAGTAACTTACAGTCTAAACTTTTCCAAATAGTGACCAACTGTAATTTTACTAGTGAGAAGATGATCAGTTATATGTTGATATCACATATCGATTCTTTTGTTAGTCGTCATTGGTTTGGTATTTCAACACTAATATTATTAATTTTTAAAATTGCGTAGTCTTTTGAAACTTTCAAAGGCTAATATAAATCACTCGTTACTGTTAGACAATGGCCGAGACCATAATAATGTAGCACAATGCACACCCAAATTTTTTCAGAAAAAAATATATTTAAAAAATATAGTCACCGTACCAAGTATAAACCTGACTTGGCCAAAACGAAAATGTAGAGTCGTTGTTTCTGAATACTAATTGCTAACATAGAAGTTTCCATTACAATAAGTATTACGTATATGTGTTTTTGCATAAACCCTTTATAAACATTTTGATGCTGATTATTCTAATAATCTTTTGATAGATAACGAAGGTATCCGACTGGAAAAAATATTTAATTATATTTGTGATACCCTGAGTCTGAGATAGAAAAAACAGAGTTATTTGTACATCAAAAACTAAAGTACCTATATTCAGATCGATTATATACGGTGGTAGGAGAGGGAGGTTAAGAGGCATTTTTCAAAAGTGGGCATATATGTGGGTTTTTCCTTATATATACTTACTAGCTGTGCCCCGCGGTGTTACCCGCGGTTTAGCCTAATTGGGGTGCTAAGTGCCGGAAAACCTCCCAGTGGTACACCCTGGGCAACGTGTGCCGGTGGATTCGCGGCGTTGCGCGAAACCACCGTCACACGTCTAATGTTCTCCTCTTCCCCTCGGACCTCCAATCGGAGTTGAAGTGCCTTAGAAGCTTATTAATTTATTTAGCATAAAATAATTATTAAAAATTCGTATATAAAATCAAAGTAACAAATAGGAGTGCATAAACTTGAAGGAGTTAGTGCATCAGTCTACGGCGCGGTGCAGCGTGCATTGGAGTAAAAAAGACCAAAATATCGGTGAGACTGCTCTTACCTCTATAACACTTATATTGCTCGTACAATACGCTGTCTCACTCAGACGCGCCTTGCAAGCTGTGTATAAACAAGATAGCGCTACTAGAACTGTCAGGGGTCTAAGTAGACTGGACGGAAAGAACTTTTCTACGAATTCGTCGATCGCCACCACTTTAGCAAGACCTCCAACCCGACTCGTTATCGATCATCTGTGCGTGTGCGCGGATAATCTACTATAGTGCGTGCGCACGCACTACAAGGACAGTTACACACCACAAGGACTGCAGTTAATCTCCTACGCTTGCTAATCGCCTGGTACCGGTACGATCGAGCGTTGAAGAACAAATTATCGTATTCATATTTTAATGAAATATCGAACAGTTATACTATAAACATATATTACCTTACCTGCTACTGCTGCTTACCTGGTCCCCCGGAATCACGTAAAATACAGAAAAAATAATACATATTATACTTGCACAGATACCTACCGTTATCGTTAATCGTTACACCTACCTGTCATTGCTGCGTCCCTGGTAACATGGATCTAAACAAGTCATTGTCAGAAGCTGATTTGAGAGATAAAGCACTAGAAAAAACGCCCCCTAATTATGCTTTTAACCCCCCTAAAAGGAGAAGGGAAAGCGAGGATGCTGTTGACATAAAAAGCTTTATATCGTCTTTGATGAAAGAGCAACAAAGAGAAATAAAACACATTTCATCAACATTATCAGAGATTAAACAAACTAATACGAATATTGAGAGTTCAATTGCCTTTCTTGCGGCACAAAATGAGGACCTAAAAAATAAAATCGAGCTATTAGAACGCCAAACAGAAAAAGACAGAGGATACATATTGCTTTTGGAAAATAAAATTGAGGATATTCAGATGTCTAGTCGTAAAACTAACTTTCAGCTTAAAAATGTGCCAAAAATGCAAGGAGAGACAAAACAAGATTTGATCGACATGGTTATCTGCCTCTCGAACAATGTGGACTGCAAGATTGTCAAACAAGACATCAAGGACATTTACAGGGTTGGCACAAAGAAAGATCAAGATTACAATTCACCTATTGTAGTAGAAACCATTTCAACCATAATAAAGACAGAATTCCTAAAGATGTGTAAAAATTACAACGTGAAACATAAAAATAATAAACTTACAGCCAAACATGTTGGGTGCCGTTCAAAACCAGATCAACCTATATTTATCTCGGAACAACTTACCGCCAAAGGTTCCCGTCTCCATTTCTTAGCACGAGACCTAGCTAAGACAAATAGCTACAAGTATTGTTGGACGGCCTATGGTAAAGTTTATGTAAAGAAAAATGATAGTTCACCAATAATAAATATTAAATCAGAATCGCAAATACATCAGTTACAGCAAGCAGCCTGACTAGACGGAAAATACTTTATCTCCAAGAATACCTACCTTAGATATTATGGATGTATAATGTATAACATAGTCATAAGTTCTATTGATTTATATAATAGTTATAACTTAATATCTATTGCTATAGTACACTTGCTCTCCCACATTACACACATGATTATACCAAAATACATATTTAAACTAACTTTTTATAATGTCATACACACACTACTAAACTACTATACTATAACCCAGACAGACTCAGTACCATACACCTCCGTTTCAATATACTTACAACTACATCATACTTATATAAACTTAAAAACCACAACTACACGACTCAACTATTTGATATACCTTTATAGATTTCCGTGCATATTGCTTTTAGCTAAGGTTTATAAAAAAGAAAATAAATACCACCATGGCATAACATTTGTAACTTACAAATGGATAACTCTCTCGATACTTTGAACGAAATAGACAACTCGTATACTTGTACATCTGTATGCTGTGATATAGAAGAATTAACTAACCATATTCATGTACAAAAAAACGACCTTAAGATTCTTTGCCAAAATATAAGAAGCATCTATAGCAACTTTGATAATTTAAATGTGTCTCTAGCTTGCCTAAAATTTAACCCTGATATTTTAATTTTAACTGAGTGTCAACTAAATTCTATTAAACCTATACCTTATATACCTAATTACTCAGCATTCCAAACAACATACCATATTAACAAAAACGACGGAGTAGTAGTTTACGTCACAAATAATATTTGTGCAAATTTTAGAGAAATCAAACTGAATCATGCATCGGCCATAGAAATTAAATTTGGAAATAACATTATCTTGGGTGTTTATAGGTCCCCATCTAACTCCAATGCGGATCCTTTTATCGACTCTCTTGAAACATACTTAGTATCCATAAAAGCTCATCAAACTATCATCTTGGCGGGGGACATAAACATCAACCTTAACCCAACACAATTAGAACAATCTCATGAACGCAACAACAGACTCAATTATTTATCTATGTTGACTATGCATGGGTTAATGCCTGGACACACCTTTCCAACAAGAGTAAATAGATGCCTGGATCATTTTATGATTAAGCATAACAGAGAACAGTCCAGTGCTTTCACAGCCGTACTTAACACTACCATTACAGATCACGCACTGATTTATCTAAATCTATCTAAAGTAAAGCTACCGAATAAAAGTCACAAAACAACAACAAAAATAGATTTTGATTTGGCACTCAGCACATTATTAAATAAAAATCTAGACGAATTATTATTGTCAGATGATCCTAATTATGTAGCAAACCGCTTAATAAACAAAATATCGTCATCCTTAAAGGAGAATACAATTACCACACAGATTCCAAAAAACAAGCGGATCATAAAGCCTTGGATTACTAATGGTATTCTAAAATGTATTACAAATAGAAATGACATGCAAATGAAATTAAAAAAAGAACCTCACGACGAAGTCTTGCAAATTACTTACAAGAGGTATAGAAATTATTGCAACAATTTGATCAAAAAACTTAAACGCAAACACGAACGGGAACAACTGGTAAATTCACTAAAAAACACAAAAAAGCTTTGGCAAAATATTAAAAATATTACCCACACTAAACATACTAAAACGGACAGTTCTAAATTATTGGAAATAAAGCCTTCGGGTGATGAATCTATCAATTTTGTAAACAATTATTTTGTAAATATAGGAAAAAAACTTGCTGAGGACATTCAAACAACATTTGACTTTGACATAACTACAGCTCGTGAATCAGATAACAAAGATGTGCCTCTAACTTCGTTTGTGCTTCTGAATACTGACATAGATGAAGTTGATTCGATAATAACAAATTTGAAATCAAATAGCGCTCCTGGATGGGACAATATTCCTACGAGTTTCATTAAGAACGTTAAACAGACAATCGTCCCATTTATTGTACACCTCGCAAATCTATGTTTTGAAAAAGGGGTCTTCCCCTCAGTATTAAAGAAGTCAATTGTAACCCCTGTCTATAAAGGTGGGGCCAAAGACGATGTCGGAAATTATAGGCCTATATCCGTGTTATCGTGCATAGCTAAAATTTTGGAAAAACTTATTAATAAAAGACTGATAAATTACTTAAACAATAAACAACTTCTATCAACCTCCCAATACGGCTTTAGACAAGGAAAATCAACCGAGGATGCTATTACCGCTATAACCACTTTAATTACTGAACAATTAGATAAGAACAGGAAATGCCTTACTGTTTTTCTTGATTTGAAAAAAGCTTTCGACACTGTCTCGGTCCCCATACTTATACGTAAGTTGGAATCAGTAGGTATTAGAGGGAAACCATTGCAACTACTCACAAATTACATAACAAATCGTACTCAAACTGTTAAAATTGGTCCTTTAACTAGTGAAGACTGCACTGTCACTTTTGGTGTACCGCAGGGAAGCGTGCTTGGGCCTACACTGTTCCTGATATACATCAATGATTTGTGTAAACTGGACACAGGCGGTGCCCGGGTATTCTCCTATGCGGATGACACAGCCGTAGTTTTTACAGGTGATGACTGGGATACTGTGCGTAAAAGAACGGAACTAGGAATGAGTAGGGTTGACCACTGGCTAAAAACTAATCTCCTCACGCTTAATACCCAAAAAACCAACTATATGTGTTTCTCACTAACCCAAAAAACTCAACCAGATAGTGACTTTAACATAAAAATACACCAGTGTGGTAATTCATTTAACCTTAACTGCACATGCCCCAAGATAGATAGAGTAGACAAGATCAAATACTTAGGCATTATGCTAGACTATCGACTTACGTGGCACAGCCACCTGGAACTGGTTAATGACCGAACTAGAAAATTGATCTGGATTTTTAAGATACTGCGGCATGTTGCAACGGATAAAATCTTAAAGCTAGTCTATATTGCACTCGCCCAAAGTATCCTTACTTATTGCATACCTATTTGGGGAGGTGCCTCCAAGATTAAGTTTTTGGGAGTGGAAAGGGCTCAACGTGCAATTTTAAAAGTCATGCACTTTAAGCCATACCGGTTCCCCACAGAAGAGCTCTACAAACTAAGCGGTGTCCTGTCAGTAAGAAAGCTATATATTCTTAACTCAGTTCTAAGAAAACATAAAAATACCGTATTTGATCCTAAGATAATGTCAACACGGAGAAAGCAAGCATTTACCAACAAGCACAGAGTACGTACAACATTTGCTAGACGTCAATTTACAGCACTATCCACATTCCTATATAACGCCATAAATAAAAAAATGAAATTTTATGATAAAACACAATATAATTGTAAGATTATCCTCTCTGATTGGCTACTAACGCTAACATATACTGAAACGGAAACTCTTCTCCATCCAACAATATAATCATACAATCTTATAATCATATAATCACAGTACTTTGCAAAGGCATAACATTACACACTAATACTCATACACTCACACGCGCTCACAAACATGCACACACACCCACAAACTCATACACTACACACACGCACACACCACACCAGGTAGTCTCTCATTTTGCACTTTTCAGTTTTCACTTTCATAGTCTTAAGGTTTATAGATCATGTATAATTTTGGATAAGGAAGACTGAGATCTTCTGCCACAGGTATTGTATACTTAAAAGAAGATCTCAATCACACTAATTATGTAACCTTCTGATCATGAAATAAAGATTATTATTATTATTATATTATTATTAATGTTCCGGCAGAGTAGGGGGTGGCCTATTCTGGGTTGCCCGGAGGACGGGCTTGACGTGCACTCACACTGCCGTCGAGCAGGCGGGGAGATCTTCTCTCTGCCACCGTCGGATATCTTAATCTCGATTAGGAGTGTCGTGGCCACGTCTCACCGCTCTGAGCGGGGGCGATGGTCTTGGCTTGGTCGCCTGGGCCGCGAAGATGACAACCTCTATAAAAAATCCCCGAATCACAAACTCCGTTGACGTCTCCATTCAGTACACGGGAGGCGTATGCCCGCACCCGTACGGAGGAAGAACTGGTCGCCGAGAACCAAACAGACCGGTTCTTGGAGGGTCTAAGATCCACGGGAAGGGATGGCACCCCGAAAACCGGTTCGGAGCTAGTCCGAACGGCGACCGACTCCGTGTCGGTCATCGTGAATGTTGCTACTAAAAGCAAAAATCTGAAAGGTACTTTCGCAAAGGGCCTGCGGGAGTCCGCACAGATCTTAAGGGAAGTGGTGACTGCACTATATGAGCGTGCCGCCACTGCCGAGGTGGAAACTGAGAAGCTGCGGGCGAACGGCGTACGCTTGGAGGAGGAACTGAGACAACTCCGAGCGGAGGTTGCTCAGTTGCGGATATACACGACGTCTAGGACCGGTTCTGCTCCGGCCGATGTTGATCCTCCAGCCGGTTCTGTCCTGGTCGGAGCCACAACAGAGTGCGCCGTGAGTAAAGAGCGGTCCGCTGCGTTTTCTGACGTACAGCTGAGACAGCTCTCGTTGGTCTTTAGGAGTCTAATTGATGCCCGCCTTAAGGGCATCAAGGCGCGCCTGCCCCCGGAACCGAGCTGTCGGCCGCCGCTCGCGGCGCCCAAGCCGAAGCCCTCTCAGTGGCCACAAATAGCACCCCCGGTGCCACCCCCCCGTGCAGGGGGACGCGCCGGGCCATTAGACGGAGGTGCACGGCCGCGGGGTGGAGACTCTAATCCTTCACAGCGTGCGCCGAGAGGAGCACCCCGTGCTGCCGTAGCAGGTGCTTCAAGCGCCTCAACGGCCCAGGTCTGTACCCCGGCGCCAGCGTCTGCCCCTGCCTCTGCCCCCTCTAATGAGGAATGGCGAACGGCGGAGAGTAGGAAACCGCGGCGCCGGCAGAAGAAGAAGGCCCCTCCCGCCGTTCCCGTGCAGGAGGTTGCCCCGGCAAAGGAAGTTAGGCAAAAGCCGAAACTGTCTCCGCCGAAAACGGCCGCCGTCCTAGTGACGGTGTCGCCGGAGGTGGAAAGTCGTTACGAACGCCAGCCTTTTCAGCGGGGCGAGGGCCGCTCTTCTGGCAGCTGGGGGCGTGGAAGTGAGCTTCCGCCGCTCACAGACCGGGGCCCGGCTCCTCGTGTTTCCGGGAATGGAGCGACCGAGGAAGACTGACTTAGTGGCGCGGACGTTGAGGCGTTTTGCGGGGGGCGAGGAGGGCGTAAGGGTCGCTAGGCCGACAAAGTGCGCGGAGTTGCGCGGCTCCGGCCTGGACGACTCAGTTACGCCCGAGGCTGTCCGGGAGGCAATTAAGCTGAAGACTCAGTGCTTTCCCGAAACTGTGAGGGTCGGTGCGATTCGCCCTGGCCCCGGCGGAGTTGGTGCGGCGTAGGCGCGTTGCCCCGTCGCTGCGGCCAAAATTTTGGCAGAGGCAGGCCGCCTCCTCGTGGGCTTCTCTGCCGCGAGGATCATCATCCTCGAGGCGAGGCCCACAAGGTTCTAGCGGTGCATGGGCGCGGGGCACTTGCGCCCGCAATGCACCAGTAGATTTGACTGCAGCAGACTTTGTTTCCGCTGTGGTTAACCGGGGCATGCGGCAGCGGCGTGTTCTGCCGCTCCCCACTGCCCCGTGTGTGCGGCGGGCCTAGCTCCTCGCGCCCAGTCTCCGATGCGGATGGAGGAGGGTGAAGACGAGGCGCCCTCTCAAGCCTCTCCACCCTCTACCTAACGGACTCCCTTAGCCGTGCTCGCTCCTCGCCCCTGTCGTCAGTGATAGGGGTACCAGATGTGTTGCGCGGTGGGGGGTCTAGGACGCGGTCGCACCCTCCTGCGAGGACTGTATCCCGGTGGGGCAGGTGGCGGGGCTAATCTGCCCCGTCGCCGGCGAACCGAACGACGTCGAGGCGCAGTCGCTCGTGACGTCGTTTGTTGGGGCTGCGGGCGTGATGGGCGGGGAAGTTTCCCTCGCTCACGGCTTTCCGCGATGGCGGCGTTCTATGTGTACCCAGGACGCCGCAGGAGCAGGAATGCCCGATGGGGCTATGCCGCTGGGTGGGTCGCCGAAGAAATAGCAAATTCCGGCGGCCTATCCATGTGAAGGCGGCGAAGAGGTACACGGCCGATTTTTTTGTGGGGGCAGGTCCCACACTACCTCCAGCGTGCCTCGGGTGCTGTAGGAGTGCGTTCAGGCATTTTTTACGGCCATAAAAAAAAAAAAAAGGGTGTCAGCTAATTCCATATCAAATTTAATTAAAATCGTCCAGCTGTTTAGACGTGAAGAAGTAACAAACATACACACTCACAAACTTTCGCTTTTATAATATAAGAGTGATTTTCTTCCGCATGCGCTTTACTGTTGTCGGCCACTATAAACAAAAGTAGATAAGATCGATTAAGATATCAAATACATAAAATAAAATAGTAACCGACTAATATTATAGACAAGAGTAAAATCGTTTGCGATGTCCTTGAGAATTTAATATGTTAAAAACACCCAATACACCTTATAATTATTTTTGCATATTCATTTAAAGGCTGTGCGTACATTGCAATAAATTTTCTATAGTATTATAAAGATTGTTTAAAATAAGTTAAAGAGTAAAACCGGACTGCAATACCAAATTATAATGTTGAGCAGAGTTTTGAATACTTAAACTGAATCACATCTAAACCACATAAGAACATAATCTCTCTCGGTCTTTGAATCAACGGCAAGCGGGCTGACTGAGAAATCAGCGAAAATCCAACGATGCCAGTATCGCACAGTAGATTCCACTTACATTAAAAAAACTATTACAACCCTTGTGCCACAGAGAACCCGAAAAACAGCAAGTACAGCTTAAACTGCTATATGGTCGTGTCGAATTATGTCCAATCGGACTATGAGAGTTGGGTAATATGGATTTCACTTCAGTAGGTAGGTACTTTTATAGCCATCGTATGTTTCTGTGCCACTTAAAAACTGTCAACCTGAATGTGCCACGAGATAGGCGAAACCAATAAAGACTTGTGCTAAATGGTGTTCCTAAAAAAACCAAATAAAATATAAATTGTTTAGCTATGCGTGTAAAAATATTGAATAGGTCATCAATCAGCCTGTATTGGTCCACTGCTAGACATAGGCCTCTCCTAACTTACGCCACAACATCCGGTCCTCCGCCTTCCGCATCCAATTTCGGCTTTCCAGCGACTTTCTTACGCCTCGTCAGTCCATCTGGCTGGGGGGTCATCCTACCTTACGTTTACCAAGTCGCGGTCTCCACTTTAGGAAACACACGGTTTGCTTCATTGGCCATCGGTCCTTCGGCAAATGTGGCTAGCCCATTGCCACTTCAACGTGCTTAACCTGCGGCGCTATGTCAGTAACTTTGAGTTTTTGTCGGAAGATCTCGTTGCGAATTTTATCCTTCAAAGAGACTCCAAGCATAGCTCGCTCCATACTTGCCCAACCGTAAGTGTCCACGTCTCGGCACCGTAGGTCATAACAGGTAGGACACACTGGTTATATTCCTTGGTCTTCAGGCATTGCGGTAGAGGCGATGAGAAGGCTCGAAGAAGTTTGCTAAACGCTGACCAACCCTATCGGATCCTTTTGTGGACTTTTTTCTCGAAGTTATTCAACTTGGTAGAAACCTACCAAGTTGAATAAACTGCCCTAGGTACATATATTCTAGAACAACTTCGAGCATCGATCATTTGACATAAATAGGTCTCATCTTACATTATTTAAATTACATTTTTAAAATAAAATCTAAATGTAATATTAATAAATTATGCCAAATCTAAGAAAACGTCGAAGCAACGATTAATTACTGTTTATTGTTAAAATTAAAGTACATACACTTTACAACTTTAAACAAAATTGTTATAGAATATCAATAAATTATACCAAATTACAAAAATCCAGATACGTATTAATATTATAATAGCATTTCTTTGTCAGAGGCTCATTTAATTTTTTTATAAATTGATTTGTATTTAAATCTTTGTATGAATTGGGTACTTTACTATATATTTTAGGGCCCATACACAAAATGCTTTTTCCCATTAGAGCTATCCTTGCAGTAAGCATACATATTGTCCCGCCTGTTTACAACTGTAATGTCTGAACTTCTGAACGGATTTTTTTAACGAAAAAAGCTGTTTCTAAAATATAGAGTAAGGGTAAACTGAATATTTTATATTTAATGAAAAAAGCATACAGCTATCAGTCACTTGAAGTCCAAACATAGCTCTTATACAGCGGCTGAGTCACCCCAAAAAATTATGCCATATCTTAATACTGACGCGACTAAGCCATAGTAAGCTGTAAGCAGTGTGGCAGTGTTCATTGTAGGCACCAGTTTATAGAGCACATACGAGCAACTGCTTACTCTTTTACACAACTGTTCAATACGGGCTTTCCAATTAAGTTGTCGGTCGATTGTTATTGGGTTTATCTACATCATTTATTTTTAAGTCATTATATTTAATTGTTTTATTGGACATCGTTAAGTGAAGTACATTATTTGAGTTTTAATATTGATTTTTAGATTATAATTATTTAGCCAATTTACAATTAGAGATATATAATTATTAATGTCATTTTCAAAGAATTCTGGTTTAGCACATGGTATTATAAATTTACTATCGTCAGCGAAAAGTATAATTGGTTGGTTAATTGTTCTAGGTAGGTCATTAATGTAAATAATAAAAACAAGGAATATAATACTTATGAATTACACTACAGTTGTTTATAAAAAAAAACCAAATTAATTGGTAACGTAAAAGTGCAGAGTGTTTATTTTATTAATTTTTTCAGGTTCATTTATTTAAATTTTTTTTAGTAAAATTGTCTGTTTAAACAATATTTTAGATACTTTCCCTTCGTATGGCATAGTTTTGGGACAACCTGTACAAGCCAGTAGCCGCACTCAAATCTTGAGAGTTTGGGTGTCGCTAAATGTTATTTATTTATGTATACAGGGTGACTTTGAAATCAGTCGACAAATTGATAGGGGAGTATCAGCACAGTTAGTACTTACATTTTTTTTTTTTTTGCCTATGGTTGGCAGAAAAGAACGCCGGTCGATCTCTATTGTTTCCAGGTGGACCTGAAAACAATACGGTCCTGTACGGATCGATTCCGGCGTTCTTTTCTTCCACGTACGTGTAGACTCTGGAATGAACTACCTGCTGCGGTGTTTCCCGAGCGCTACGACATGTCTTTCTTCAAACGAGGTTTAAAGAGAGAGGCTCGTCTGCCAACCATATGCAATAAAAAAAAAAATAAAAAAAAATAAAAAAAAAAAATAAAAAAAAATGTAAGTACTAACGGTGCTGATACTCCCCTATCAATTTGTCGACTGATTTCAAAGTCACCCTGTATATAAAAAGCGGTAAAAACTGATAAATTAGATAGATAATAATCGTTTTTTTTATCTCTAACTTATTGTCAACAATACCATATTCTCACTGATCTTATCCAAAATGAGCCATTTGATTTATTAGTTAGCAGCGTTCATTACAACGCACACACGTAGTACCCACTGTCTAGCGTCCGAGCAAAAATTATGTGGAAGTTTTTCATATTCATAATTATAACGCCACAAACTTTAGGCTGTGAAAGATATACGTTCGAAGAAGGTGACTTTGATGATTTGTTCTCCTATGACGTTTCGTGTAACTCTAATAATAGAGTATGGGAGTTAGGAAGATACAACGATACGAGAGTAGCCCCCTACCATGAACTCAGTACAAAGTTCATTTCTCCACATACATATTTAAGTTGTGTGATATCTCATGAATTCGTTATGGCCCCTCGAGGTATTCTTGAAGTTAATGTCTATATGGAGGCACGAGCTACTTCCGATTTTGTACAAGTGATAGCAAGGCAGCAAGATATAAGGGTGGGGGGTGATTGGCGTATTATTAGATATCGTAACCATAAGGGTAACGATATCTAATAATGCAGCAGTGCGAAATACCCACGTAAGTTTTATGATTTTAACTTTTACTTTTATGTAATTGTCAGAAAAAAATATTGTTATGAACAGCAACTGCAATGACTTCCCGCTTATAAATAAATGCTTTAATTTGAAGCTCGCTGTTTAGTCGGTTCATAGAAAAATGTATCGTTTTGTGGTAATCCACTGTAATACTATAAATAAATACTCCTTTATTTGCCTTACTAGCTTTCGCCTGCGGCTCTGCCCGCGTGTATGTCGGTTATCGCGATAATAACTATCCTATGTCTTTCCCCGGGACTCAAACTATCTCCATACCAAATTTCATCTAAATCGGTTTGGCTGTTTGAGCGTGAAAGTGTAACAGACAGACAGACAGAGTTACTTTCACATTTATAATATTAGTATGGATTATAGAGACTCAAGTACTAGCTATTTACTAAAGTAACATATGTCAATCGAATTTCAATTAACGTTATTCACGCGCTACGCGGTATATAACTATATTGTTTTACGTTTTTTTAAGGGAATAACTGTTTTATTGCAAGATGACTACAGGTTAAACCATACCGTTTCGAATAAGAATAAGATGAGTTTCTGGGGATCTGTAAAAGAGACGAATTCTTCTTTGAAATTTAATGCGGATATAACGGAAATTATTCTAGAAAGTTTACAATTATTCAAAAGTCAGTAAAAAAAATTAAATCGTTTATGTAGTTATGCTTGTCATAGTTACGAATATATTAAAGCATAACTTTGGAAAATCCGGTCTCGACAATGTGTCAAGCTATGTCTCCAAAAAGATACAATATATCGGGCTAGATAAAAAAATGTGCAATAAAACGATGTTTCAAGTGTGAGATACCAGAAATATTAACCAGAGACTTTCTCTCTAGATTTCTCTGTAGATAAAAAAAAAAAAACTGGTTGCACTCGCCTTGGCATGAAGTGAAAACTTGAACATTAACGTTGTGCATTTCTGAATATTTTGGAATGGTAGGGAAATATATATATATATATTTATGAGCAATAAAGTACTATAATTTATGTAGTTAAATAGAATATTCATCTATTGCGCTATCATACACAAACATGACAATGACAACGACATGACAGTTAAATCAAAAATATAACATAACACAATTTAATTTGTGACAATTATTCACAAATTAAAAAACTAAAATAAAAAAGGGAATATTAATTATTTGGACTCGAACCGGGTTTTCCCAGCTGAGCTTATAACATTGTAGATTCAAACTCAAACTCAAAAATCTTTATTTCGTAAAACCAAAACCAATGGTTATTTAAAAAGGTCAAATTGAACGTGAAGTGACGTGAAGAAGTAACAAACATACACACTCACATACTTACAAACTTTCGCTTTTATAATATAAGTGTGTGTTTAAAAAAAGAAGTGAAGTTAGACGGCAGTTCTAAGTGCCAAGAAACTCATGAGCCACTCTTTTAAAATCATCAAGTTTTCTTGAAAAAATAATTTTATTGGTGTAATCGTTTATAGATCAAGGATAACTTACGTAAATATAAACGTATTCAGTGAACACAGTAGTTCACTTCTTACATTGTTTAAAATCCTAAAGAACATTTTTGAATAGCCTGTGAGTGAAAGCAGTAAATCCCATGCGTTTTTTTTTCTATATAATCAATTATTGAGTAGTAACTTTTTGTACATCATTTTTTCTTAATGTTACACTTAAATTTATTGCGACTTAATTTCTGAATATCGCTAGGGATTTTATTGTAGAAACGTATACATTGGCCTCGAAATGATTTGTTTACTTTTTGAACCTTGATGCTGGTACAAATAGGTTTATGATTTTTGCATGTGTTTGTGTATTATGCACTTATTATAGAAAGTATCAATATTTTATGAACATACACAAAGTTTTCATAGATAAAAAATTCGCGATTTAGAGATAAAAATCACTATAAAGTTAATATTTCAAAAAATAATATAAAAAATAGTCTTCAAATGATAGAAGACTTTCTTCGTCTTTAAAGACCTATCAAATGATACCCAACAAGATGGGGTAGGTGAGAAAAAAAATCACACCCCAACTTTACATATTGGAAATAACCTCAAAAAAATGATTTTCAAGATTTTATTCGTTCACTTTATCGGCGTAAGTAATATGTCTATTCATGCAAAACTACAGCCTTCTAGCACTAATTGTCTCTGAGCTAAGCTTCAAACGGACGGACATAAGGGTTTTGTATTTTTGGCCAAAATTTTGATGTACTTAATGTAGTGTTACAACGCAATACTTATAAAATGATTTTTCAGGTTTTTCCTTTGTCTGCAAATATATACAACTAAAAATGTTTATTTTATAAACATTTTTAGTTGTTTAAATTGCTGTAACACTTTAGTTAACGAACACAGAGCGTGTCATTTGTGTCATGCGCGCGAATATGGCAACGTCAGATATATAGGTACATACTAATCTATGGGCAGCGTCTAAAGGCGTCTAAATAGGTCAAACATTAGCGATATTTTCAAAGGTTATTAAAAAATTATTTTGTACCCTGCGGAATGTTTTTATATGTTCTCTTACGCTACAACGATGCAAGTAATAAAAAAAAAGACATGCAACCCCCCTCCCCACAGACTCGTGAATTTTCAAGCCTTCGCCATACATTTGATCCGCGTTGACAGACAATTTTTAATTAGTGAATTTGAAATGGAACAGTTGTAATAATACATTTTAATAATGACATATAATTATAGATATTGAAAAAAAATAATGTACCTATAAAATAATAATTAATGATTTATTGTATCAAAATGTTATTGTGTTTGCATGCCTAAAGTGGTGAAATGTGATGATCTAATGCTCTTTTATAACAACAATTTTGTACCACTTTTCTTGCAAATAAAATGATTTTGATGCTAATTCTGAAAAAAATAACACTCTCCCCCCTCCTCCCGTCCCGAACTACTCGCACTTGGCCGATGTTGAATAATTCATTATCGTTGAATTGATGAACACTTTATCCCTAACCATAACCCCAGAACGTGATCACGTGTGATGCGTGGTCAACAAATGGACAGACAGACAATTTTTCTAATAATGATAGCAATGAGTTTCGTTTAAATACTATTTTTATATACGCAAAACGGCTGGCAGGAGCTGGACGCGAGAAGCCAAAGATAGAACAAAGTGGCGTGCAATTGGAGAGGCCTATGTCCAGCAGTGGACTGCGATAGGCTGATGATGATGATGACTATTTTTAATTTTTTTTTACTAAGTATTGAACATTATTGAATACAACGCCATCAACTTTCAAAACCCACTGGTTTTGAAAGTAGCAGTAGACGTTAAGTATATTAATAAAAAACATTAAGTATTAGAAGAAACTTCACTAAGTTTCTTCTAATACTTAATGTTTTTTATTAATATATGCAAGATGGTTTTAGTACATTAAAACCATAATTAAATAGGACAATGTTGCCAATCAGCAAGAAACGAATCCTTGATCGCAAGCACCTATACCCTAATAAATATTTCTACAAATAAGGAATTATTTAACAAATACAATAATTGCATTTTTGAAATATAGATTTTTTTTAGTCCAGACCCAGGAATCCAACCCGAGACTTCCGTAGCCAAACCGGGGCCAGAAGCGAACCACCTATCTGGACTCATTTTTTTTTCTATCCCTTGATGCTCGTAAGTTTGGGCCCCCGCATGCGCCATCTAGTCGGTAGTTAAAGAACTATCACGGCTTTTGTTATTGCTTCGTTACAGAGAGCATTTTAACAAATTATGATGTCGCAGGCCGAATATTGAAGTAATTTTTATAGGTATTTCTTGCCAATTACTTTATAAATACAATAATTGCATTTTTGAAAGATAGAAAAATTTGAAGTCCATGTCCAGTCATGAAGGAATTATTTGATCATGGTAAAAATTTCATTTCATAGATGGCGCTACATGTTTTTTATACGTGTGTAATGTCTTTTTTTTTAGCATCGAACACATAAATTCTAGAAAATTTCGCATACTTTTTAATTGTAATGTAATATTATTTTTCATTTCTACTACGATAAATGCATTACTATCAGCAGTGCATGCAATACCTGTATATATCTTACCTAGGTGCACATTTAACTTTATTTTTAATATAAAAATTGATAACCAAAGTAAATAAGGTGCCGACGGTCGTAAAAATAACTATAACATTAAGAAAATTATTAGAAAAGGAAAAAGACAATAAAAAAAAACAAAAAGAACATATTTAGACATCAGATTGGAGCTTGGGGCCTCGTTGTCAAAGACTGCTAGCATAGCTTCGAGACTATTTTGTTCACTATTTTGTACGTCAAAATGTCTGTTCTTATGAAACTTGAAAATGTTAAAAAAATGTTGTGTTTAGCTCCTTATAATTTTAGCGTGAAGTTATGTATTCCATAGGTTACAATTGTAAATAATGTCTAATCGTGGAAAATTTTGTGGAAAACCCATTATGGTTCGAAAAAAATACATTGCTGCTCGTTCCCCATAGACGTTAGCCTAATGATTCATAGTGTAAATAATTCCATTTTGACCACAGATCCCGGGGAGCGTTTACCATTAACATCAACTTTCTGAATCTTGTTACTCTGATATGACGTAACAATTGAAAGTAGGAGTACTTTCAATATGGCCTTGGCCTATGGTCTCTCACAACTAGTAATACAACCCACCCGTATTCCAGACGTTGAGAGCCACATAGCCTCCTTGTTAGACCTTCTGCTGACAACACATCCACGCGGATACAGGATAGTCGTCGATGCTCCACTTGGATCGTCTGACCACTGCCTTATCCGCAGTGAAGCCCCCATTGCGGGACCCGTCCGCTCTCCAGCGAATGGTTACCGCAGAGTCTGGCGATATGAGTCAGCAGATTGGGATGGACTCCGCGAATTTTTCGCGTCCTACCCTTGGAGGCGGCTTTGCTTCTCCACAGAGGATCCCGACGCTTGTGCGGACTGCATCACGGATACGGTGCTTCAGGGAATGGAACTATTCATTTCCAATGCCCGAATTCCCGTTGGTGGTCGTAGTCGCCCCTGGTTCAACCAGGCTTGTCGTGTGACCGCGCGCCTGAAACAGTCTGCGTACTTAGCCTGGAACGATGCCAGGAATCGTAAGGATCTGACCGTGAATGTTGAGAAACGTAAGTTCAACGCCGCCTCCAGAGCCAACAAGAAGGCTATTGCTATAGCAAAGGCAGATCATATTGCCAGAATTGGCGAGCGACTTCAAAGGCATTTCTCTGGGAGTCGTGTATTCTGGTCGCTCGCCAAAGCTGCGCAAGATAACTTTTGCCAGTCCAACCTCCCACCACTGCGCAATTTCGATGGCAGTCTGGCCCACAGTGCTAAGGGGAAAGCCGATCTCTTGGGCCGACTCTTCGCCTCTAACTTGACTTTGAATGATAGAGGAGCCACACCACCTTCCACCCAAAGTGTAAGCGCTCCATGCCAGAAATACGTATCACGCAACGTGCGGTTAGGCAAGAGCTCAGGCTCCTTGATACACAGAAATCGAGCGGGCCGGACGGCATCCCTGCAGTGGTATTTAAGACGTGCGCCCCTGAGTTGACCCCCGTTCTGACGCGCCTCTACCGCCTCTCATATAAAACTGGAAGGGTTCCATCTTCGTGGAAGGTCGCCAATGTCCACCCTATTCCCAAAAAGGGTGACCGGTCAGACCCGTCAAATTACAGGCCGATAGCGGTAACATCCTTGTCATCAAAAGTGATGGAGAGAGTTCTCAACACCAGACTCTTGCGGTATCTTGAGGAGCACCAGCTGATAAGCAACCGCCAGTACGGCTTCCGTTACGGTCGCTCAGCTGGTGATCTTCTTGTGTACCTCACGCACCGCTGGGCTGAAGCCTTGGAAGGCAAGGGCGAGGTTCTCGCTGTCAGCCTCGACATCACCAAGGCGTTTGACAGGGTCTGGCACAAGGCTCTTCTATCGAAGCTTCCTTCTTATGGAATCCCCGAGGGGCTCTGCAGATGGATCGCTAACTTTCTGGACAATCGGAGCATTATGGTCGTCGTTGACGGTGCTTGTTCCAGTCTGAAAACCATTAATGCTGGCGTTCCACAAGGTATGGTGCTCTCCCCAACACTGTTCATTCTGCATATCAATGATATGCTGTCCATAGAGAACATACATTGCTATGCAGATGACAGCACGGGTGATGCGCGATATACCAGCCAACAGAACGTCCCTCGGAGCGTTGTTCAGGAGAGACGGTTGCAACTTGTGTCAGAAGTCGAGGACTCTCTCGGGCGGGTCTCCGAATGGGGTGAGAGGAACCTGGTTCGATTCAACCCCACAAAGACACAAGTATGCGCGTTCACTACGAAGAAAGACCCATTTGTCCTAGTGCCACAGTTCCAAGGAGTTACACTCTGAGTCACCGAGAGTATTGGGATCCTCGGTGTCGAAATCTCCAGCAAAGTCCAGTTTGGGAGTCATTTGGAAAATAAAGCCAAATTGGCGAGCAAAAAGATGGGTGTCCTCAACAGAACGAAGCGTTACTACTCGCTGGCACAGCGACTTGTGCTCTATAAAGCGCAGGTTCGACCGCACGTAGAGTACTGCTCTCATCTCTGGGCGGGTGCCCCCAAATACTTGCTCGATCCATTTGACTCCCTCCAAAGGCGAGCTGTTCGGATCGTTGATGACCCCAATCTCACGGACAGACTGGAGTCTTTACAGCAGAGGCGTGACTTTGGTGCACTTTGCGTACTCTACCGTCTGTTCAACGGGGAGTGCTCTGAGGAACTGTTTGACATAGTGCCACCGTCACCTTTCTACCACCGCACCACTCGACATCGTAGTAGGGTTCATCCATTCCACCTGGAAACAATACGGTCCTGTACGGATCGATTCCGGGGTTCTTTTCTTCCACGTACGTGTAGACTCTGGAATGAACTACCCACTGCGGTGTTTCCCGAGCGCTACGACATGTCTTTCTTCAAACGAGGTTTAAAGACAGTTTTCACTTAACGGTAGGCAGTGGCTTGGGTGTGTCCCTGACATTCCTGTAGTCCATGAGCGGCGGTTACCGCTTACCATCAGGTGGGCCACTGGCTCGTCTGCCAACCATAGGCAATAAAAAATAAAATAAAAAAAATGTCCTCTGTCTCCTCATCCGTAGCACATAGGACCAACCCGTGGCCTTACTACTGCTACGACTTCTTGTACTTTATGAAGAATTGAATTAATTGCGTACCGCTTCTACTTCCAAAGCATGTGCTAAAGCGGCATACAATGTGGTGAGTTGTCCTAACCGTACTGCCGCTTTTACTTCGCGGTCCCATTCGACGAACACTTGCACTATAATCTCATGGTAGCGATTTGAGAACCAAGAGGGCGTATCCGCGTAGTACCAAGGTGATAGCGGTAAGGGCGTAGTCGTCCCGTCCATTACCACTCCAAACTAATGCCGGAATGCTGTCCATGAGGTAGTGCCGTCGAAATTGGGTACTTTAAATTTCGGCACAGCTATGGCCGTAGATTGTGTGGCCATTGAGCCAAGAGCTTTGGTTTTCTGTAGCTCTTACAGCATCCTCTCATGGTTCTCGAGAGTCTCTTTATGCTTCGATGTTTGCGTCTTTGAAAATTCCATCTCATCGTGAAGGTTCGCGATCGTGGCTTTAAAACCCTCGAACTTGCTGGCAAATGTCGCTATGACAGCTCGCTGACTCTCTTCTATTAGGCTCTTCATGCTCTCTATAGCAAGACGTTAGCTCTTGGCGCTTTTTTTCTACTTGGCTCTTCATGCTCTCTATGGATTGACGTTGACAACCCTCTATGGCTGCCAGGAGCATTGACATATCGAAAACAGGAGGTTTAGTCACTTCATATGCATGGGTGTGTTACCCCGTAGCAGTTGCTGGTGGCGTCCTAACCGGTCGCTCCGTCGCTAACGCCGGTGGCGCGCTGAGCTGTCACTCGATCGCAGACCCCGTTGGCGCGCTGAGATATCTCTCCGCCGCAGACACCGGTGGCGCGCTGTGTTCCTCGAATACAGTTGCCGTCGTCGCGCGGTGTGACTGGCATTTCACTTCTGTCACCAATTGTTACGTATCAGGATGGTGAAATTCCGCAATGACGTATTTATTATCACTATTCCACAAAGAACCCTACTTCAATGCCCACTGATCAACACAAATAGTAACACCAAAGCACTGTACACTAGTCACAAACTATCGCCTCGAACTTAAGTCTTTGAGATTGTATTTCAAACTGAACTGACTTGGGTCGAGGAACCGCCGTATACAAAAATTCCATGATCTAGAAAAGTTGACCGCGTACTAGTAGCCAGATTGGAAACGTCACGTACACATACACACACAATACACAAGTTGTTTACATTTTGCGGTGCGTAGGCATGCGCGTCTCACGCACACATACGTATTGGTTTTTGTTTATTGATGCACTCGCGTGTATTCTACGAGGTTCTCGAACAATCGAGTCGTTTGTTCGTAACAATATGTTCAAAACGCCATCTGTCGGTTAAGCAGATGACTGCTAATGTAATACACTCACTCAGGTTGATTGGCTAGTTTGAACATCCTAAAACAGATGGCGTTATATTAAATCAATAACTAGTTTACCCCACTCTAAAAACAAACGTATAAGAGGATTGGGATAAAGAACTCGCTCTCTTCTTTTTACCTACCTTTGCATACTGGCTTCCCTACAAATATATTATCTTTCTTTATTAGTATCAATCGTTTGTATTGTTATTCAAGCAACCAAAATACAAGTAACATCTCGTATATAAGTTATAGTTGAATTAAGCTACTTTTTCGTTATATTGAGGTGGTCACCAAGATTTTAAAGTCTTCTAGTATTACTTTTTAGTGAAATTAAACACAAGTACCCTGCGGAATAAAGGTTTCAAGGGTTGCGGTTCTATTACTATTAACAGATTTACTTAGCTTAGCAATTTAAGCTAGCCTCAATACCTAACGGTGTAATGAAGCTGATATTGTAGAATTAAACGAACTCCTCAGTAAGTAACACCCGTGCATCGTGTATACAATATTTCGTAAAACGAGGTATTATCTAGTTTTATACTACTTATCAAGTAGTCGACACTCGGCTATTGAAACTTAGGTAAATTACGAAACGACTCACTACACGTTTTTTTATAAAATATATTACCTAATTCAAAAATAAATATAAGGTGTCTGTCAACAAAACAGCAAAAAATAAAAGTTGGTTGCTAAATAAATCATAAAAACCGTCGTTCTATTTTTTTTTTTTCTTTTGATACCGTGCCTGTGTATTTATTTTTGAAGTCGGTTTTTTATAGAAATGTTTATTTTGAGTTATTTATTCAAAATGGTATTTTTTTCGAAAGTACTTTAAAATAATAAATAAAAGAATTTTCTTAACTATCATATTTTAGGGGCTCCAGTTTAACATATTCCCTTTTTCCCCGCGGACGTTAACGCGCAAACACGTAATCACGTATTTAAATAGTTGAGGTAGAAGTGGGCAATAGGCGTGTATCAAGCTCTTTAAATCTGTCTCGAATAGGTGAATTTATTTCTGCGATTAACTCTTCTTTTAATTTGTTGAACTTTTCTTCCTATGTGTTAGAGGCGGACCGAGTGGGATTGGATGCAGTTGATGGTGTCGAAGAGAAAGATAAAGTCTTGCTCAAGGTGATTATATCATCTGCTGCTTCCTTGATAATCCTCTTGTTAGCAGTATTTACGGTTTTCCCTTCGCTGATAGCCAATATTATACCTTGGGCAAGTTGAATGAGTTTTTCGGAAGTAGGACTAGAGTCTAATCGGCAATTATTACAAACTTTCGTAGCGTTGGGATTTATTGCCTTGTTACACTCATTGCAGACTGACATATTTTAAATTTACCCCAATCAGCATCTATTTTATTTCAATGGCAACACTTTCCGGTTTATCAATGTCAAAATTGTCAGAGTCAGTTGAGTTTGGCACTTGTCAAAGTGGAATTTGACGCTGTCGATCTTGTTTGAGAATCATAAACGTGAATGAATTGAGGGTATCTGATAGATGACACAATTTATGACCAAAATGCAGGTATAAAATTCGACTTATCTTTTGGTTATTTCTTGGAGTTGCAGTCGTAATTAAGCGTAGATAACGATGCCACAGGTTTCTTGTTTAGTATTTTTCACCTAACAGACACTTTTAACTAGACATAAGTAGAATTTATAATATTAAATGCGAGGAGTTGTATAGTAGCAGTTCACTCAGTAGCAGTGTTGCCAGCGTCCATCTACAGACTTAAGGCCAAAAATATGACACATTTTGTAGGATAGTTGTTACCAATTTCAATCCTACCACATTTAAAGTACGGATCCCAAAAGCAGTAAAACTATTCAACAAAAAAAATGAAAAATCAAAATTTATGCCATGACCTGGATCATTTATCTGTGTCGAATTCGACTGTATGTAGCATAGACAATTGCGAACAGATTACTAAATCACACGCTGGCGCCCTTTCAATTCTTTGCCAAAACATTTGTTAATAAAAACTTTCTTGGTTTTACTACGTCTCTCGTAAGGAGCAAAACGGAGTAAGGTTTTTAGAAATCCTAACTAATTGCTGGCTATTTAACACTCCTCGTATACCTTTGATCCATGGTTATACTTCTACTACCCACCATAGCACGCAGAACGAAGAAATAGTAGCTTATTATCGCAGTGAACTCTGTGTGCAAAAATAAAGATACTGTAGTGGTTACCGTTTACCGCCCACCTGCCAATGGGAACGTGAATTGTTCCTAGATTCATTAACGGTTTGCACACGCTCTATAGAATATCTCACTATATTCGCTTAAAATGGCATGCTATTAGCACATACACTCCCAACACACCTTTACCGCTCCTGCTTGAATCTGAAAACAAAAAGCATTCCTTTTTGTTATGTCTCTAAAACTTCGGTTAGTGACCATGAAACTGTCCTGTTCTATTTATAAACAGTTAACATCGGCTAATCATTTTACATCATCAGCCTATCGCAGTCCACTGCTGGACATAGACCTCTCCAATTGCACGCCACTTTGTTCTATCTTCGGTTTCTCGCATCCACCTCCTGTCCGCCGTTTTGCGTAAATCATCACTCCACCTGGCCTGAGGGCGACCTATATTACATTTTCCGAGCCGTCTCCACTCAAGAACTCGTTTACCCCAACGGTTGTCTGTTCTTCGGCTAATATGGCCAGCCCATTGCCACTTCGGTTTGCTTATCCAATGGGCTACGTCGATAACTTTGGTCCTCTGCCGAATCACCTCATTTCTGATTTTGTCCTTAAGAGAAACTCCGAGCATAGCCCTTTCTATAGCCCGCAGAGCGACTGTGAACTTGTGAACCAGCCGTACTGTCAGTGTCCACGTTTCGGCTCACGTACTCCGTCATGACGGGTAGGACGCACTGATAAAGACTTTAGTCTTTAGGTATTTTGGGATCTTTGGGGATGGGCTTCTTTCAAGAGATTGTACGAACACTTTAGACCCCCGGTTGTCCTCGTTCGCTCTTTTAATCGAAAGAGTGTTGGAGCGCCGAAGGTCGTGTCGTATAAGCTTGTTGATCTCTTGGTTTAGAGTCTTTTCTACAGCTTTGACTTCTTGCCCTTACGCTGCATTTCACAAAATCCCTCGTAGGAGTGAGTATTCGAATACACTCAACTTGGCTTAAACTGTGTTACTAACTGGCTAAAAATAAATATCTTAACATTAAACGTCAATAAAACAAAATATGTAAAATTTTCACTTTCCCCACTTGATAAAGTCCTTCTTCTCTTAAAAGCACTGACTACGTATAGGTAGTCAGTGCTTCACTGTATACAAATAGACGAAAACCTTACTTTTCACTTTTATTGATACTTTAGCCTCTAGAGTACGTAAACTTTAATACGTATTTAAAAATCTTCGGCATGAAGCTAATGCTCAGGTTCTCAGATTTACTCACCAAGCTCTATGTCAATCACTTACTCAATATTGCATAGTGGTTGTCCAAAAAATACACTTCTCAAAACTGCAACGCGCCCGAAGAACAATCCTGAAGGTTGCTTGGCAACTACTCTATAGATTTCCAAATATAGAGCTGTACAAAGCAGGTAATGTCAGTACATTCAGTACATAAACTTTTTATCCTAAACCTCATCACAAACACCCATTCTAAAACCCCATACAACCCTAATAAATTTGATACTCTGCGGCGTAAATATACAGTCCGTAGTTCAGTCACAGCTAGCTCTAGTCTATCCTAGCGCTGCTTTGATTTTCTGAGTAGCTTTATTTATAAGATTACTTTACTTATGCCAGAAAGTAAAAAAGCGGTTACAACGTGGCTCCTGTCTCTGGATAACATTGAAACAGTTGATATTATTATTACCCTAGAATAGAACGCATGCGTACACACAAACACACACATACAGTCCCCCTCCCCACACCACACACACGCACGCACTGTTATATCCCTCAATAGTTGGGCATATTGCCACTCATGCTATCCACACAAAATGCAAGGTAACAGATATCACTCAGCAACGCTGAGTGCATACAGGACGCGACAAGCCAGTCTGCGTTACACTCCCGGTTGAGACAGTTGTTTCTAGACCCTTTCATTTTTTGGTAATTTCTATCCTTCATAAATAAACTCTGTGTCCTTCAATTTCATGTTAGTCTTTTTTTTAAAACGCCAACTGAAAGGGTCCCTATAACATTTGGTGGCAGCGGTGGGATCGAAATTCGCCCCAGTCGCCTATCCGCGGTGTGAAAAATAAACAACATTTTACGGCCAAAATCTGTGTGCAAGTTCTGTGAAATATTGACACTCTGTAGTACTTACCAGTTATCAAATACTGTGCCCTACTGTGCGTCAACTCCATGGTGTAACCAACCGTGTCCCGCTGAAACCGTCGAGCCGCAGACCGCTTTGTTCCTAGAAAAAAAGGAGGGACATCCCGCCGTGTGAACCTCATCGACACATAGTCACCAGTTCCAGAGCCTAACTCCGTTGCCCAAGCTAAGTAACCTTGGACTATCTATCACCGTCGCGCCGTCTCATCTCCTGTGCAGCAGACATCTTATCGCATTGGAATGCGTCTTCCGCTCGGACTCGCCGTTATCGCCGTCGCCTACGCATCTTTGTGAGTCTTTGGTCATTGTGTTAGAATAATTAAACTTTTATATATATTATTTCATACATAATTAAGTTGATACGTTATTCCAGTTCTATTCTAGTTGTAATTACAATTGCTTTCTAGATCATTACGTGAATACAATTAAATATTCTATAGATACTTTGTACGGATCCTGTGCACATTTCAATTACGATAGCTCACAATGTCCCAACATTCGCAAGTCTCCAAGGACGAACTTAAAGTTAACATTAACCCTGACTCTCATATGGAAAAGAAGAGCTCATCGCCCCTCCCTACCAAAAGCGATGAAACAAAAACTACTAAATCAAAACAATCACAACCCTCAACCACAGAATCTTTAGAGTTGAACATATTACTCAAATTTATAAAACCATATAATGGAACCAGAGAGACACTTAACTCGTTCATTGTAAACTGTAACAATGCTTACGATTTGGCTACCGAACCACAAAAACCCATTCTATTTAAGTACATAATATGCCAGTTACAAGGAAAAGCCGAAATTGCCTGTTCTATTAAAGATTTTAATAATTGGGAACAATTAAAAGAATTTCTAAAAACGCAATTTAGCGAGAGAAAACACTACTCTCATCTGCTTACCGAGCTGCAAGAAAGTAAACAAAGCAGTTCTGAAAATGTCTCTCAATACGCTTTACGGGTAGAAACGTGCCTTTCCCAACTTTTGACGGAAATCTCTTTATCTAATACAAAACAAAAGGAAGTGGCAGGTCGCACTGCAGCCATGGAGGACTTAGCACTCCATCACTTCCTCATGGGTCTAATGCCAAGAATTTCTAACATTGTCCGGTGCAAGTCACCGAAAAATCTCAACGATGCTATCAACACGGCAATATCTGAAGAACGTATTCAACAAAGCCTGTATAAGCGTAACCAAATTCCTGAATCCAAGGTCAGAAGTACAAACATCCAGCAAAGACCTCCTCAAAGATTTTCTATCTCAACCCAACAACCCTTATCAACTCCACATCCAAACAATTCCACCAATACCATAATATGTAGGTATTGCAAAGCTTATGGTCATGACATTCGTGATTGCAAAAAACGCGAATACAACAACCGTTTTCTAAAAACGAATTCTACATTTCCGAGACCCGGTAGTTCTAACGCTAACCGCGTTCAACCGCGTGTAAATTTTACGGCCGAAGCGCCTTTCGAAATCGAAGGTCAGGACGAAGTAGATACTACTCAAATTAACGATACCACTGATTTAAACGCCTAAACGTCTCGTTATGGTGTCGCACGGGACGTCAAATCAAATCCGACACCAAACGCACCACTGTATCCAAGTCCAAAGGAATTACACGACAGGGTAACCAGCCCCAAATAGGAAATTCCTCTGACACCACTGTTCCCACTGAATCCAATTTAGAGCGAATTATACGACAGGGTAACCAGTCCCAAATAGGAAATTCCTCTGACACTACTGTTCCCACTGAATCCAATTTAGAGCGAATTATACGACAGGGTAACCAGTCCCAAATAGGAAATTCCTCTAAAAACACTGTTTCCCTTATACCAAATCCAATACGAATCCTTCAACAGGGTAATAAACCCCTAACTAATGGCTCAATCTGTAATTCCAAATCCACTGTATCCTACGTATCAGACAATATAGATACCCTCAGTCAAAATCCTAACAAAGATCTACATCAAATACAAAGATCACAATCTAATGATAAACTAAAATTCAATATCGATAACGCAAAGTTATATGAAATAAACATCGACACGACCAAAAGGTCATTACCACATATAATCCTAAAAACCCCTGTATCCAAGACACCAATAACCTTTCTTATAGATTCAGGCTCCGCAATATGTCTACTTAAACAATCGTCTATCAGTAGACATCCCATTCTAATCAAGGAGCCGGTAAACCTCAAAGGAATCGACCCCGGAGAGCAATTAACTCCAACCTTAGGTCATTTCATGCTAAGTCTAAAATTCCTAAACCATAAAACATTAACGCACAAATTCCACGTAATTCAAAATATTAGCCTACCCTACGATGGAATAATAGGCTCCGACTTTCTCACAATTTTCGGATGTAATATTGACTATAATAAGGACATAATTAAAATAAATTCCATGGCCCTTAAACTTCATTTCGTTGACCCTTTCTATATCATACCACCTCGCACAGAAACAGTCATAGAAGCCACAGTCCAGAATCCTGAAATAAAAGAAGGATTGATATTAGATCAACACATCTCTGATAAAATATTCATAGCCAATTGTTTAACCGCAGTTAAAAATAACCGACGTATCAATATTACTATCGTAAACACTTCCGAACAACCTATTACTATAAATTCAAATCTTAAGTTAAAGCTCACTCCTTTTGATGCAAAATCATATGAATGCGTAAACGCGGGCACACTCAATCCAAACACAACCAACGCAGCCCGCCGTACCGACGAAGTAATAAAACTGCTCAGGGTATCTCACTTAAACGAAGAAGAGAGATCGACACTCTTTGACTTGTGCTCGGAGTTCTCTGACATCTTCCACCTTCCAAATGAAAACTTATCCTACACCAACGCTCTCAAACACGAGATACGTACAACCTCTTCTGTGCCAATACATACTAAGTCCTATCGTTTTCCTGAATGTCACAAAGGTGAAGTTGAATCACAAATAAATAAAATGCTCGATCAAGGAATCATTGAACCCTCTGTGTCACCGTGGTCGTCCCCCATATGGGTGGTCCCCAAGAAAACTGATGCCTCTGGTCAACGTAAATGGCGTATCGTCATCGATTACCGGAAGCTTAACGACATCACTATAGGTGAAGTTTATCCTATTCCACAAATATCAGAAATTCTAGATCAATTAGGCAAAAGCCGTTACTTTTCTACCCTTGACCTCGCATCAGGCTTTCATCAGGTACTTATTTCACGAGAGGACGCTGAGAAAACAGCATTCTCCGTACCAAAAGGTCACTTTCAGTTTAATCGAATGCCATTCGGTCTAAAAAATGCACCTTCAACCTTCCAAAGGTTAATGAACACCTGTCTGTCAGGCTTACAAGGTATTCGCTGCTTTGTGTATCTTGATGACATCGTAATTCACTCGGTAGACTTAATTAGTCACGTAAACAACCTCACTACCGTTTTTGATAGGTTAAGATCCTTTAATTTGAAATTACAACCCGATAAGTGCGAATTTCTTCGAAAAGAGGTCGGATATCTCGGACACATTATAAGTGACGAAGGTGTAAAACCGAACCCTGATAAATTAAAGGCAGTAACAAATTTTCCAGTTCCAAAATCACCTAAAGACATAAAATCATTTTTAGGCCTCGTCTCGTATTACAGACGATTTATTTCTAATTTCTCTAAAATAGCAAAACCTCTCACTGCTCTTTTGAAAAAAGATACTACATTTCTTTGGCAGAATGAACAGCAACTAGCATTTGATTCCTTAAAAGACAAATTAATTACCGCACCTGTGCTAATATACCCTGACTTTACCCAACCTTTTATCCTCACGTGTGATGCCTCTAATTACGCCATATCGGCAATTCTCTCACAAGGTCCCATAGGTCTGGACCGCCCCATAGCATTTGCATCTCGCACTTTAAATAAAGCGGAATGCAATTATAGCGTTACCGAAAAGGAATGTTTAGCCATTATTTTTGGCACTAAAGTCTTTCGACCTTATTTGTATGGTTATCGCTTTAAAATAGTAACCGATCATAAGCCATTACAGTGGCTTTTCAACTGTAAAGATCCCGGTTCTAGGCTCATCCGATGGCGCTTAAAGCTCGAAGAATTCGATTACGAAATTCAATATAAAAAGGGTAAAATCAACGTCAACGCTGATGCGTTATCTCGTTTCCCCGTTAATCCCATCCAACCTGTAGATAATTCTAGTGCTACAGATGCTATTCAACACCAAAACCCCGAAACCCTTTCTCCAGCGATCTCTGATGATAGTAACAGAGACTTGATAGACCTCTTAGATTTAGGAGGGTCTCCTGGCAACCTCAGTGATGTTAGCCCATTCAACCCTAATGAAATTGACCCGAACCTAGAATTTCAACTTGATGAAATGACTCCGGAAAACGCGCATCCTTCAACGAGCAGGTCTGACTTACCTGTAATTATTACTCCCTTACCTCCTATCCCAGGAGATCAATTTATTGAAGAGCCTAACCCCTTACTTCACGAGGATAACCTATCCCACGAAATCGCTAGTAGCCCACAACTCGACCTCAATTCCAATCCTCGATCACCAACCGATGATTATACCACATTTCTGAAATCAATCGCAGATAAAAACAATTCATACAACACGATAATCGTAGAGCATAATGAAAGTCTCTTGAAGTCGACATCTAAAATTATTCTTATACCTACCTCACTAGATCTTGATGAATCAAACCCATATGTTCAAGAATTCCTGGGTAACCTAGAAAATAGCAATGAGGTAATCAATGGAGAAAAAGAATTACATTCTTTTCGGCGCATCGAATCAAATAATAAAACATACTATCTCGTGTTTACCAAAGTCCACCACTTTGACGAAGCATCCTACTCCGAAATTTTCAAAACATTGCAGTGTGTAAGAAACGAAATCATAATCGCCGAAAACAATAACGAAATAGCCATATCAGACTTAAGGAACCCGTTTGAAAAACATTCCTTTATCAAAATCTACAACATTCTATCTTTTCTCTTTCATAATACGTTGGTAAACATTAATATATATCACAATAGTATCACGTACCCTTCTCCCACTGAAATTAAGAAAATACTACACGACAATCATGATATCCCAATAGCAGGGCATTTAGGATCCACCCGCATGTACAATAGGATAAAAGAATCCTACTATTGGAAAGGCATGCGAGGTGATATCGAATCTTACGTCAAACGATGTAAATCATGCCAAGAAAACAAAGCCCTCAGACAAGTCAACCGTAGCCCAATGCAAATAACAAGCACTTCAACTGCTCCCTGTGAACGAATCTCCATTGATATAGTTGGGCCTTTACCCGAAGCAGGGGCTGCAATTGCAAAATTAAAATATATCCTCACTATCCAAGACGATCTCACAAAGTTCTCCACCGGATATCCTCTTAGAACTATAACTGCTGAAGAAACCAGTGAATGCCTGGTACACTTCATATCCATATTTGGAATTCCGAAAACCATACTTACTGACCAAGGGACGAACTTCAATTCCGAACTGTTTAAGAAAACCTGTGAATTCCTTAAGATTAAACAGCTCTGGTCTACCCCGTATCACCCACAAACTCAAGGGGCTCTTGAAAGAAGCCACTCAACAATGAAAGAGTATCTCAAGTCTTATGTCAATGAAGACCAAACTAATTGGCCTCGATACGTCTATACCGCCATGTTAGCATATAACTCGGCGATCCACTCTACTACACATTACAGTCCCCACGAACTCATGTTTGGTCATAAACCTTTCATACCAAATTCAGTATTCGAAGAAAATGCCGGTGCTACTTACCCAGAATATATTAAGATGCTCCAGAATCGCTTGAAATACTCAAGAGATGAAGCTCTTGAATATATTCGACGCTCTAAGATAAATTCAAAGAACTATTATGACTCTCACAGTCGTCCAATTCAATACAAAACAGGAGACTTCGTGTACCTGAAAAATCATCTTAGGCTACGAAAAGCCCTATCACCTATTTGGAAGGGGCCTTACAAAGTGGTGAAAGTGCACGGCAATAACACTCTATCTCTACTTGTCAACCGACGCCATGTGCGACACCACTTCGATGAAGTAAAATTAGCCGAAACATCTGGTGACCTGTAAGCTAAAACAATATGAATTATTTTAAGATCATTAAATAATATTAAATAATAATAAAAAAAAAATAATAAAAAAAATCTTATCTTATCTTATCTTATCTTATCGTATCGTATCTTATCTTATCTTATCTTATCTTATCTTATCTTATCTTATCTTATCTTATCTTATCTTATCTTATCTTATCTTATCTTATCTTATCTTATCTCTTCTCTTCTCTTCTCTTCTCTTCTCTTCTCTTCTCTTCTCTTCTCTTCTCTTCTCTTCTCTTCTCTTCTCTTCTCTTCTCTTCTCTTCTCCTTTCTTCTTACTTTCCCGTTTCTTTTACGTTAGTTTTAGTGCATAGTATACTATAAAAATATTAATTAGAATAGGTAAAATACTTAATAGAAATATAAGTTAAATATGACGTTTACCATTATTTGCAGTTCACCCACAAGCACTGAAACAACCTATGTTAAGCCGATTACAGCAAGCTCGGGCCTTTACTTTGATCACCTAGGAATACTAAGAACTTACCGTAGTAAGTTGAACGTTCTGATGCCGTTGCACATTTCAAATTTTAAAATTCACGTAAACAATATAGAATCCGCTTTAAATTTATCCAAACAGTTATTTAGACAGACACCTATCCTGGATGAGAATGAATCTCAACATACGCTAGAACCTTTAATAGCCCGCCATCGTGACGTTAAGAAGGAATTCGCTTCCATCTCTTACCTTCTAGAAAACCGATCCAAACGCGGCGCCTGGATTGGAGGAATTGGTAGTCTTCTAAAAACCATCTTCGGATCACTAGACGAAGATGACGGTATTAAATATAATGAAGCCATAGAATCCCTACAAAGTAACCAAATAAAGCTAGCTTCTTTAATGAAAGAAAATATTTTAGTTACAACATCCATTATCTCTACCTACAATGACACACTGAATAAGATCAAAATTAATGAAGCTATGCTGTCAAATGCTATCGACAAGCTTTTAGTAGATTTGCAAAATATTACAAATACTATCAACGAATTACGTTTACACAGTTATGTTAATGTAATTCTCGATAGGCTCTCCACCTCAATTTTCACTCTGTCGGCCCAGTTGGAAGACATTACAAATTCAATCTTATTTAGTAGTCAGAACATATTACACCCAGCCATATTGACGCCCTTGCAACTATATCGAGAGCTTGCCGACAATCACCGACACCTTTCTAACGATTTGGAGTTTCCTGTGCCATTAGACTTAAGTCATATTCATAATTTGTTAAATGTTTCTAAATTGGCTTGTTATTTTACAGACGGTAAAATTATATTTGTATTACAGATTCCTTTAGTATCTACTACTAAATTTAACTTATTTCATGTAATAGCTTTACCTGTACCACATAATCCTAAGAAACCAGACTCTTTCGGTCTGATTGTACCAGACACTAAGTTTATAGCAATGACCAAAGACAAAACCCAATACTGTACCCTGGAAGATTTAAAGAAGTGTCTAATAGTCGAAACTGGATCTTACGTCTGTGAAATTATAAGTGTTTTTACAAGTGATGCTAAACCAACCTGTGAAAGTGAACTATTATCTAAAGTGATTAGTGAAATTCCCGACCAATGTAAAGCTACACTGACTTATGGAAAACTAGATATTTGGAAACTGTTATCCAATAACCAATGGCTCTTTGTCCAATCAGAACCTACCAAGGTCTCCCTAGATTGTTTAAATTCAAAAATTCCTGAAATAAATGTAATAGGTACAGGAATACTTACGATACCTAACGATTGTACTGGATACTGTAAAAGCACCATCTTAAACCCTGTAAACAGTGTTTTAAACATTACATCTCCAATAATTATGTCAGAGTTCAACCTCATTAACGATTCGAACGTTGTAACATTGATAAGTTCAATATGTATAAAGCAAACGTGCTCCCCGTACACCTACAAAATATTGACCTAGATAGAATAAATTCAAACAAAGAGATTTTGGCAAACTCAATTGACAAATTAAATAAAATCATGGAAACCCCACACATTATTAAATACGGGACACATTATACTAGTTTAAGTATGTATACTCTCTTAGTTGTATTTGTCTTCGTATTGTACAAGATGTTCTTTTATTGTAAGTCTAGAAACAAACTCTCAAAGGTCACATTTAAACCTGAACCGGTTGTTGAAACCGCCGAAAACCCTACTATCGAAACCCATAGACAAGATTCAGACACAGAAGAGACCCCAAGGTCAAATATTAGAATTCACCTTTAACTTCTACCTTAAGTTAGTAATGAACTTCGAAACATTAAACCTTGAAGTTCATTCTACCGCGGGAGGTGTTATATCCCTCAATAGTTGGGCATATTGCCACTCATGCTATCCACACAAAATGCAAGGTAACAGATATCACTCAGCAACGCTGAGTGCATACAGGACGCGACAAGCCAGTCTGCGTTACACTCCCGGTTGAGACAGTTGTTTCTAGACCCTTTAATTTTTTGGTAATTTCTATCCTTCATAAATAAACTCTGTGTCCTTCAATTTCATGTTAGTCTTTTTTTTAAAACGCCAACTGAAAGGGTCCCTATAACAGCACGCTTACCACACATACACACACAAAAAAAAATATTCTGTACGCATGTGCGTGTGTATTCTTTTTTTAGGTTGATAATTTTCAGCACGACATAAAATCGTTTAAAGGTTTCGAACCTATTATAGAAGGCTTTAAATTTAAGCTGTTAAAATGTTAACTTTTTAAATAACCTATTGTAACTATGTATTACCTTTTTGAGAGAAATACAATTTATTTTATTATTGTTACGAACGAACGAATGTTCCGGAAGCTGGAAGCGACGCGAATGTTAGAGAAGCGTAAAGCGTAAGTGGGCTCTGGAACTCACACGTAAACACTCAGTTGCTTAGAAATAGGCAGCTGTGTTAGTGTGCGTCAGCCGTGCGTGCCTACGTACCACCAAGTGTAAGTAACGCTTGTTTGTGTGCGTGACGTTTCCCAACGTGCTCGATCATTCCGTGGGTCTTATGTACGCTTAGATTTTTGTATAAAAAGGACTGCGCTCAATGCGGGTTCGTTCAGTTTTGAATACGATCCTAAAGCGTTCACTTCGGAAGCAAAAATTTGGGAATAGTGTACAGTGAATTGTTCTGTGATTTTGTGTACATTTTAACAGTGATTTGTATTAACTAGCAATACCTTAAAGACGTCATTGCGGATTTGGCATTTTCGAACCTACGTTTGTTATTTATATAAAATTTCTATTTTGCTTTTGTTCCAGATTGCAATCAATGGTCAAGCATCTGCAGCTTCAATTGCTCTAGTCGACTCGTTTCGGTACATGCCGCCTGACACACCTGAAAGTGATTGCGAAGTATATGAAACTAAAACTACGACCACTGAGAGTACCACTGAGAGCACTACTGAAAGCACCACTGAGAGCACCACTGAGAGTACCACTGAAAGCACCACTGAGAGTACCACTGAGAGCACCACTACGAGTACGCCTGAGATCACGACTTCAACTGACTCAACTATAACTATTCCTCCTGTAGTTGATGACTGCAAAGATTGTATTGGTACTCCACTTCTCATATTGATATTGGTTCTTATATCATTGTTAATTGTAATTATTCTGTGTATCTGTTTTAAATGCCTGGCGAAAATAATTTGGGGAAAAAATAAGCAACATATTATTGTTAAAAACGAGTTGAATCAAAATTTCACACCGAGGGACGGTGCGGGTCCAGTTGAAGTCAGTCAAACCTAAAGACACATTATTTACCTATATAGTTTTATATTTTGTATTGTCGTTATATTTTTTCGTTTGTATGCCCATGTTTTTTGTAAGTTTAACCGTTATATCTCTTTATATATTATCATCTTATATATTGCTCAACAACATTCTTCTTTATATTTTATTCCTATAATTCGCTGTCGTCGGTTAGCTGTTACTCGTAAACTTAAAGCCTAGTGTGATAGTTTTTCTTTTAATTTCGTTACACTACTATTCTGGTTTTTTTCACATCTCTAATAATAACCATTTAGATGGCAGGGGGACACTTGACTCTAACAAAAAATTGGACTTTTAAAGTTTAATTTTTCACAAAGGGATCACCCAATCGAAAGTAGTATTCACAAGACTTATATTTAAAAGACCTATCTAACGATACCCCACACGATGGGGTGGATGAGAAAAAATATTTCCTTATTTTCCACAGGGTATATCCATAGGGGGATCTGAGAGATCTGGGACCCTGGCAGCATACTGAAAAGCTTTGTCTTTTAGGTTCAGCTGCATAACACAAAAGCCAAAAGCCTCAGTCGACGAAGATGGCAGTCCACCTTAATAAGGCAGGGTACTGGCAGATTCGCCAGTGCAGCGAGGCAACATTAATCGCGAATCTCGGATCTCTTTACCACCTTTTAAAAGCCTTCAGCTACATACTTAGCGACAACTACCTAAATATCATCGGTATCTATGCTCCTACGCTGATTAAATCTGATGACACTTAAGCGCATTTCAGACTACGCTTTAATATATAGCATATCGTTCATAGCAAAACAATGTCGTGAGCGACACATTCCTATGAACATGTTCACACTAAGCTATGCTTGCTTTGAGCAATATGTTGTTCTGTGCTATGCGCGTAGGGTTGCCATCAATCCGGATTTCCCGGATCTATCCTAGTTTAAAGGGCGTCGTTCGGGGTGCGTCCGGGCTTCTTTTGCAAAAATGTACCTAATCGAATATCATACTTTCCATATGTACCTAAACACTATATTATAAAATAAATCAATAAATAAGTAAATACTTTGAACATTTTTCTCTTCAAAAAAAGTCAAAAAATTGCTGTCTTGTAACATAACAACAGGTACATTTATATTATAATATATTAATTGTACATTTTATCTTTGGACAAAAGTGTTTATTTTAAAGAAGGATTGCCTTCAATATCACAGTTGTCGTATAATCTTATATGTATGACTTTAACTGCCAAATTCTGCAATGACGTTTATATTGTATAGTGATTTCGTGCACATTATAGCAGTCATTTGTGTAAATTTGTAAATTTACACAAATTACTGTTATAATGTGCAAAAAATCACTGTACCATTCACTTCACAGTCTTTGGAGAAATTGCTTGGTACTCAAAACTGAATTGCGATCCCTGATAAGCGCGTCCTTTATATACCCCATGTCTACAATCGAGACAATACTGGCATCTGCTTGCAGTTATTTTAACACAAACAAGATTATTTAAAACAAAACATTGACTCTAAAATGATCTAGATATATTAGTGGCAGCGCCTATTAGTGGCTTAACTCATAGAGGGATTCTAATCCTCATAGGGATCAACTACCTTGAAAAATGATCCCGGGTACGTCTTTGTCTCATTTTCCCTCTCCACTGACACTCGACACGACGATAAATTAATTACAGTGGCATAATTAATATATAGTGCGCGCGTTAAAAACGCGCGCACTATCTTCTTAAAGTGTAGCGAAAATAATTTATACAATTACGCAATTGGGTAAATATTGTGGTTATGTAATAGGATAAATGTTACGTGAACAATTGGCAAAATCATATCCAATATTACCAACTTTAGGCCAGAAGACAAATGATTGTGAACGGACAATAATAATATCTTTGGACAACTCACTCAACGCTATCTGATCCCAAACTACACTACTACCAGACAACTAATAAACATACTTATATATTTCTAAATACATACATATAATAGATAAATAACACCCAGACATAGAATAAACCATCGTGCTCATCACACAAGTTTTATCCTGGGTGGGGATCGAACCCACGACCTCTTGCGTAGCAGTCGGACACACTCCTACCGCGCTACAGAAGCAGTCAATAGTGTATAATAACAGTAATATACAAAGGTTCGATCGAATTGCATCGATCGTGGTCACGGGTACGTGTTAAGTTTTCAAGCCATGGGAAGCCGTCGACGGGCATCAGCCCGACTGCCGCGCTGTCCTGTGTTGACATGTCCTAAACTCCAAATCCTATTTTTTTATACTACTTGTCTTGGTTGTCAGTTTTTAGAGATGGCAACCCTACCTTTTATTGATTTTATTGATTTTAAACCTAGAGTCTGGTATTTTATTTCGTATGTAGCAACAAATGTTGAATGAATCACTGCAATGTGGTGTGTAGAAATGCACAACGCCAACATATTCATACCTCTGTTGAAAACGGGGATCCAGGTAAAATATGGAAGTTTCTTAGAACATTGGGTGTTGGAAAACAAGACACAATCCTTAAACCAATAGATCTCAACGCACTTAATATGCATTTCTCCTCTTCGTCTGATTTTAATAGTTCTATTAAAACGAATACATTAAATCATCTTTCATATCTTGCATCACCCAACTACTCTTCTTTTGTCTTGAATCAATTTACTGATTATGATGTTTGAAAGAGCATAGTATCAATCACATCTAATGCAGTAGGTACTGACTGTATCAGCCGTAATATGATCCTTCCAATTCTTGATCAAATCCTTTACGTTATAACTTATATTCTGAATTCCTCCATAACTAGCGGTTCCTTTCCACGAGTATGGAAAGAAGCCCAAATTATTCCTCTTCCTAAAAAATCAAATCCTTCGTCCTTCTCCGACTATCGGCCTATATCTATTCTACCTTTCCTTTCTAAAGTATTTGGACGACTTGTCCATTCTCAACTTCAATTCTGAAGAAGGAAATCTGACCATACTTACGTTACTTGACTTCAGTAATGCATTTAACACTGTAGATTTTCAAATTCTTCTTGGCATACTACGCTCTATCAACATATCTACAACGGTGATTGATTGGTTTCATAGTTACCTGTCTGGTCGCCGACAACGTGTACGCATTGAAGAATTATTTTCCTCCTGGTGTGATATTACGGTTGGTGTACCGCAGGGTGGCGTTCTATCTCCACTACTCTTCGCAATTTTTATAAACTCTATATCTAACAAACTAGTTTCATTCTACCACCTTTTTCAAATTAATACACAAGCTCCACTGGGACAGCTGCCACTAGCGCTTTCGATTATTAACTCGGATTTGGATAGAATATGTCAATGGAGTAACAACCACGGTCTAAAGGTTAATCCGTCTAAGACCCAGGCAATTGTTGTTGGAAGCCCAAGGATGATTTCACGTATAGATTGGAACTACTTATATATATATATATATATATATATATATATATATATACTACTAGAAATTGCCTCAAATTATCTTTAATGGTACACATATAACGTTAAGGAACAGTGTAAAAAATCTGGGTATTTATATTGATCGAACGTTATCTTGGGGTCCCCAGCAGGAAGTTAGTCGCAAATTATTTGCATCTGCAGGGTCCTTACGTAGACTCCGAAACTTTTTGCCGATTTCCACTAACATTGTGCTGGCGCAGTCTCTTCTTCTACCTGTACTTAACTATGCTGACGCCAGCTATCTTGACATCACCGAGGAACAACTTACTAAACTTGAGCGCCTTCAAAATTTCTGTATTAGATTTATATTTGGATTGCGTAAATATGATCATGTTTCCGAATTTCGCAAAGTGCTCAAGTGGCTCCCAATACGCCTTCGTCGGAATACTCACATTCTCTCATTGCTGTATAGTATACTCTTTAATCCTTTTACTCCCTTGTATCTTAAAGAACGTTTCAAGTTCCTTCATGACACACATTCCAGGTTCCTAAGGTCATCGGAAGATTTGAGGTTAGAAATTCCAGCGCATTCCACAAAATTCTATGATAGGTCGTTTACTGTCGAGGCAGCAAGACTATGGAATGCACTGCCTCTAACTATAAGACGAGCTCAATCGTATGCCTCGTTTAAAAAAAATGTTGAAAGACCACTATCTTTCTGAGTATTTTTTTTTTTTTATTAATCACCTATCTTTTCTTTTCGTTGTAGTTCTTGATAACTATAAATTAATATCACGCTGTACACTACCCCTACCTAATTCGTGTATTTATGTCTCTGTCCATCCAAAGGTTGCCTGGAAGAGATCGCTCTTAGCGATAAGTAGTTGTACATTTTTATTATACAATGTATACTTTGTTTTTTATATTGGTGTTTAATAAAGTATATATTATTATTATTCTCTTTATTAAAATGAAATACATATAAATTACATTTTTAAATTTAGCTAATTAAAATTAAATATATTTAAAAATATAAAAAATAGTGTCCCACCGGCATCGGGTACAGGGACCAAGCTACCGGTGGTTACGGTTCCAAACAAAGGAACCTCCTCACTATGCGAGCCGTGTCCAGAAGTACTGCCTTCTGCATCAAGCGCTTGATCCAACCGTCTAACGCGAGCCTCTCAAGCTCTTGGTCGAGGCTCTTGGCAATCAAACCATTAACGGAGACGACTATCGGTACAATGATCGCCAGATCAACATCCCACATGTCGACAATCTCGTGCGCCAGATCCAGATATTTTATTTGTTTATCCTTTTCGGCTTTCACGAAATTTTCGTCATGTGGAATGGTGATGTCGACCATCATTGCACGACGCTCTGATCGGTCTATCAGCACAATATTAGGTTTGTTAACGACAACAGTCCTGTCTGTGATGATAGAGCGATCCCAGTACAACGTGATACGACTATTCTCGGGAACTGGCTCAGCAACGTACCTGTAGTATGGTACCTTAACGTCCACAAGGTGGTATTTCAGAGCAAGCTGCTGGTGGATTATCCTGGCTACTTGATTGTGTCTGTGCAAGTACTCGCCGTTAGCAAGACGTGAACAGCCGGAAACAATATGTCTGAGGGACTCATCGGGTCGGTGACAGGCACGACAGATGTCAACAGTGCCATCCCTCGGGATATATTTCCGATAGTTATTCGTCATGATAACTTCGTCAGCATTTGCACAGACAAAACCCTCGGTTTCTCCAAAGAGGTCACCGAACCGTAGCCAGGCCACGGACGCTAGTAGGTCCACATCGGGCCCATGAAGAGCCCGAAAGAACCTACCGTGAAGCTCCTTGCTCTGCCATACCTACCTGCGCTCGTTGACACCAAGCACTACAGGCCTGCACCAGTTCTCTTTAGCCAAGGAGAGCGGGGTTAGCCCGGTATCCACCGCGACGACATCCCGATGCACACCCGCGTCCACATGGAGAAAATATTCTCTTAGATTGTATACCTCGCGGTTATGAAGGGACTTAAGGTTTAGCAAACCCTGGCCCCCACACTTCCGCGGGATATACAATCTCATTACAGATGAACGCGGGTGATGCATTCGGTATGACGTCATCAGTGTACGGACTTTTCGATCCAAGGTGTCTAATTCAGTCTGAGTCCACTTGAGTATGCCGAAGGAGTACATAAGAAGTGGCATAACCCAGCTGTTGCAGGCCTGGATCTTGTTGCGACCTGACAAAAGGCTATTAAGCACTTTTTTCAGGCGGCCCAGGAAACGTTCCCGCAGCAGCCGTTTCATGTCAACCTCATTTATGCACAGCGCCTGCGACATACCCAAGTACTTATAGGTCTCAGTTGCAAGTAGTGATCTTAGGTGAATGGAATCCGAGAGTCGAGTCCCTTCGGATTCCACTATCCGCCCTCGCTTTATATGAACGACTGCACATTTGTCCACACCAAAATCCAGTGTAATAGAATTACTAAAGGTTTCAGTTACCTTCAGTAACGCTATTAGCTGTGAGCTGGTGGGAGCAAAGAGCTTCAAGTCATCCATATAAAGCAAATGAGATATAACCTGACCACCACGTCGCAACCTGCAACCTAGCCCTGAACCTACTAGTAAGGTACTAAGTGGGTTCAGTGCTAGGCAGAACCAAAGGGGACTCAGAGTATCACCCTGGAATATACCCTGCTCAATCCTTATAGGTACGCCGCCACTTTCTTGGGTCCCTCGGCACCCTGGATAGGTAAGAAGCGTATTCCATTGCCCCATACACGATTTCAAGAAGGTACTTAGAGTTGCATTAACTTTATACAACTCCAGCACCCTCAGAAGCCATGTATGTGGCACGGAGTCATACGCCTTCTTATAATCTATCCAACATGCGATAGATCCTTTCGGTTGCGACGAACCTGCTGGCTAATAGTCGTATCAATGAGGAGGAGCTTCTTAGTACCCCGGGCCCCACTTCTACATCCATTCTGAGAGGTACACATGATGGAGTTTATGTGTATATGTTTGTTTATTTTAGCTCTCAGTATGGATGTAAGAAGTTTATAGATCGATGGTAAACAAGTTATCGGTCTATAATTACTAGGGTCCAAGGTACTACCGGTCTTATGGAGCAGGTGGGTCACTCCTTTAGTCATAAAGGCTGGGAGCGACGCAGATTCTAGGGCGGACTGGAATTGTGATGCCAAACAAGCGTGCGAACTGCGTAGCCATTTTAGCCAAAAGTTGTGCAGTCCGTCTGGGCCTGGAGATTTCCAATTAGACAAAGGACGGACTGCACTGGCTACGTCTGTGCTATTAATGATGGTATCTTCCATTTCTGGAATAAGATCGCACGTTCGTTCAACGTCACGCATCCATTCCCCCTCTGTGTGTATGACAGGCACCGACCAAATGTTGCGCCAAAACAAGCTTGTCGCTTCAGCATTCGGTAAATGCCCGTCATCCACACCTTGGTCCGTTCGCTGCCAGTCTCTATACACCCACCTTTGGTCCCTTTGGAACATGCAGTTCACGTTATACCTATCCATGCGTTTTTTATACCGGCGTATTCGGTTTGCCCATGCATACATTTTTTGCTTCAGGAAGTCGATGCGCTCTGTGACACGTGACATATAATCTTGAGGGCTGATTCCAGTCCCCAAGAATGCCCGTTTCACAAAGCGCATCACTCTCGGACGAGTGTTCCCGGTCCTGAAGCAGGACAACTTGCCAATGAGTACCCTTGCATCGGTAATACGGCGTTCAATCCTGTATTGCCAAGCCGGTACGGCGTACCTTGGTCGTATAGTAGGGGCTTCAGCTAAAAGCTTAATACCTGCTATACGACACGCCGCAACAGCCGTACAATATAGGATCGAATGAGTATCACCGAGGTCTTCGCTATTGTCTAGGTAAGTAGGCAATAGCGAATCAAGAGCACACACCAGCGCAATGTTCCGTCTATGCATAGGCAACCTAGGCAGGCGTGGCCTAATATTGTGGGGCGTGGACCGATATTCGTGAAGCGCACATTCCAAAAGCGGCCTTAACCTCCTCTTTGTACTGAGTACTTACCATTATGGTCGCGGCATCCGGCCCCGTAGATTCACAGTCAACTACATTTGTAGAAACCTGGACCGGGGCAGGGATATCGCGGCTAGTTTGGGGGTACTCCGAGCGTAGTCTCTCAAGTGCAGCCTCATTCAGCAGATGACAGCGCTGAATGGCCCGCACTTGGTCCGATAGTCAAATCAAATCAAATCAAATCAAATCATTTATTTGCGTTATACAGGTTACATAGTTGTTATAATTTATATAAGATCTCCGTATACTACCATTTCTGGTGTGCAAATTTTAGAATTATTACAGAATTAAATTGTATTTATAAATAATATGCATAATATAACATTATTTCACAAAATTCAATTATTAGATTACATTTATAATTATAAGACAATCACATAATTTATCAATAATTAGAACTGTATGTCAACTAAAAAATCATTTACAGAATAATATGTCTTATTAATTAAATATGTCCTAAGCGCACGTTTAAATATGTTAATTTCATTTATATTTCTAATATCTTTGGGGAGTCTATTGAATATTTTAGGAGCCATACCTAGAATATTTTTGTCAAATAATGCTGTAGTATGGGGCGGTACATGTATTTTGTTGCACTGTCTTTTGCTTACTAAAGTTTGGAACATTAGAGGATGTGACTTAACAAAATTGGCCATTTCATAAATATAAAGTGACGGTAACGTTAAGATATTTAATTTTTTAAAATGCGGTCTGCAGCTGTCAGGTAGTCGCAATTTACAAACGGCTCTAACGCATTTTTTCTGGGCCTTAAAAGCTTCTTCTCTGTCTACAGAATTACCCCAAAAGATGATGCCGTATCTTAAGGCGGCTGAAACATAAGCATTATACGCAATCAGTACAGCATTTTGGCTCACAACTTTAGCTAACATGTATAATGCATATGAGAATTTATTAAGTTTTTTACATAGATGGTCGACATGAGTTCTCCATGACATATCATCATCAATCCAAAGTCCTAAGAATTTTTGGGTTTCGGACATATTAATTTGGTGACCCTCATAATTAACATGTAGATGTAGTGGTTGTTTTCTTTGTTTGTATTGAACCATTTTTGTTTTTTCTATATTTAATTTTAGATTGTTCTTGTTAAGCCATTCGATTACATTTTTAATTGATTCGTTAATGTCACTTTCATACTTAATAATGTCATTATTTTTGAACATAGAAAAAACCAAGGTACAGTCATCGGCAAATAAAATCATTGGGGTATTTACATTTTTTGGCAAATCATTTATGTATACGAGAAAAAGAAATGGTCCTAGCACACTGCCTTGAGGCACGCCATATCTCACATATCTTAAATTTGAACCGTGAATAACTTCAGTTTTTGATTTTGGGCATATAGTGGTCACTTGCGTAATTTGGCTTCTGTTACTCAAATAAGAACTTATTAATTTCAAGGCATTATCTCTGATCCCATACGCGTTAAGTTTCATTAATAAAATGCTATGATCCACATGATCAAAAGCCTTGGTCATATCCATGTATAACGCAGACACAGGTATTCTGTTATCCATGTTATACATAATTTTTTTGATCAAATCATAAATAGCGATATCAATTGACAGATTTTTCCTGAACCCTTTTTGTTCTTCTGCAAACCAGTTATTTTTTTCAAAAAAGTTGTATAGACATCTGTGTATATATTTTTCAAAAATTTTCGAAAAAACTGAAGTAAGCGCAACAGGTCTATAGCAGGTCATATTATCTTTTTCACCTTTTTTAAATAGTGGTTTTATAATCGACGTTTTCAAACATCCCGGATAGATTCCTTGTTCGATACACAGGTTTATAATGTGACTAAGGACGGGAGATATAATGTTCGAAACAGCTTTTACAATAATGGTACTTACACCATCATAACCCGTGCTTTGAGTAGCCTTCAGTGATCTTATAATGCCATCGATATCATAAGAAGTCGCTGGCGCAAGGAAAATCGAATGAGGATTGCTAAATTGTAATGAATATTTTTTACTGTCATTTGTATTAATTGGTTGTACTAGATCAGTGTAAAAATTGTTAAAAGCTTGTGCAATTTTCCTAGGGTCAGTAACACTCTTTTGATTTACCCTTATTTTTGTGATACTAGGTTTTGGTAAATTAATTTTGTTTTTATTTATAATGTTCCACGTCGCCTTTGACTTATTAGCGGCTGTTTTAATATGATAATTATTCTGAGATTTTTGTGTAAATTTTAAAATATTTTTTAATCGCAGTGAATGAAATTTAAGCTCGTTTTTATTAGATAAATTGGGATTTAGTCGATATCTCCATAGCAACTCTCTTTTACGTTTGCAACACTTTTTAATGCCTTTTGTGAGCCAAGCTGGTTTTTTATGACTTGATATTTTTATTTTTACTAATGGAAAACATAGTTTATAAAATAACATAAAAGTATCAAAAAAAATATTGAAAGCTTCCTCAGGGTTGTTATTATTCATAGTTTCGCAGAAACTAAGATTCCTAAGGCAAGATTTAAATTTGCCCACATTATCCCGATTATAATCCCGTCTGTAGACGAACCAATGATGCAACAAAGGTGTTTTCTTAATAGGACATACTAATAATTGAGCTGTATGGTCTGAGAGAGCCCAGTCTAATATGACTGAATTTGCGTTTTGGATATTGTGAAAAATATTATCTATACATGTACCGCTACTCAATCTTGTTACTTGTCTTATTTCCACTTTTAAATTGTAACTAAGAACTAAATGTTCTAGTTGGGTAGACCTTGGGGACTTTTTCAAAATATTTATATTAAAGTCGCCAGTGATAATTAATTTATTATTACAATTTTTTGAGAACATATGCAACAATTTATTTAGGAGTGAAAAGAACAGATTCATGGCTTCATTATTCTCATTCGGTATTCTATAGATACAAATAATAATTATATGGGAATCTAGAAGTTGTATACCACAGCATTCCACAACATTTGAAATACTACATTTCACTACATCCTCTAAAACCTTATATGTAATATTATTTTTAACAATGATACACGACCCCCCGTTTCTATTATTTCTACAGAAGAAGGACGCTAATGTATAGTTTGGAATATAAAATAGATATTCGTCTCCATTTTGCATGTTGTGCTCAGTAACTGCGATAATATCTGTCAACTTCCCCTCGCCAGATAAGTCAAATAAGTGAGCAAATAAGATATCAGACTTACTGAGCAAGCCGTTTATATTTTGGTGTAAAATTATTAACTTATTATTCACGAAAAAATGCTTCTGATTGATTTCGAGTGGGTTGTTTATCACTTACTTGCTCATTTAACACAGTTCCCAACATACTGATCTTATTGGCTGGTACTGAAATGCATTCCTGATATGGAAACATACGCAAGTCAACTAAAATTCTCTCCATAATATTTTCAAATATACATTGAATTCCATAATTGTTAACAGTACCTGATTTGTTAGAAAACATATTAAATTGAAGATTCTGATTTGTGTCAAAAGGATATGCATAGCTATGGTTATATACATCTAAAAACAGTAAACTATTGAACAATTCCACTTTATAATTATAAATAGGCGCTCCAAGTATGTAAGTGGGTGTACAAATAATGATGTTTGTAAATGTTATATGTTGCAAACATTCCTTAATACTATTTACTAATTCTAAATAATTGCTTACACCTTTAAAGTCTTTTTCACCAATCATTATAATACAGTAGTCATTCATGTCGAAATTCAAAAGCTTATCATCAATATTTTTCAATAGTGTGATTATATTACAGTTTTTCTTAACATACTGGCAATAATTAAAGTGAGTCCCGAAAATTTGGTCAATGTCTTGCAGTTTGCCCTTCAAACTCCGGTTAGTTAAAATGCATAATTTTCTTCTCTTACTGGTTAAGTTTGGTTGAATTGCATTGGTGTTTGTAACATCAGGAATTGATATGTTTTTTGTGGCCATATTTTCATTTGTTTTGTTTATGGTTGTTGTTTCATGGTTAAACATTTTCAATCTGTTCTGGACGACGGTAGTGGAGGCATTAAAACTTTTTCTTTTGTTTATTGAACTCCTTTTAGGTGTAGAGTTGCAAATTGTCTTTAAATTTTTAATTTTTCTCTCGTTACTGTTTATAATTTCCTTTAGTGAACTGTTTTCGGTCAACAAGTTCACAATTTCATTTTCCGCTGACGCTAACTTCTCTTGTAATGTCTTTACCAAAATTTCTAACTCTTCCAATCTTTCGCGTTCATCAGAGTGCCTGTATGGAAAACTTCTGTTGTGTCTAGTATTTGGGGTATTGGGTGAGTATTCGTTATCATCATCTTCCGTGATAGACAGCGAGTCAAATGAGTTATCGGTGCTGACATTAACAATATATTGCTTTCTTATTGTCACATTGTCATTCAATTCTTGTGAAATTGAAAAAGAGTTCTCTTTACTCAAACTCATTGTAGATATTATTTACTTACTGTCATATACTAGTATATATAAATATTATATAAGTGTAATCATTTATGATTACATTCACAAAAATACAAGTCTCATAAAAATAAACACAAAAAGATAGTTCCTTAACTAGGATTCGAACTCGACCCTTGCCGCACCACAAGCAGCGTCTGTACAAGCTAAGCTATTTGTCTGATATTAGCATAAGCGAAATTAGCTGATCTCTAGGCGAGTTCCTATGTTACCAGACGAAGTAGAGCTGTAGTTAATGACCATATTAGGTAATCTGTTCGGACGAACGTCTTCTGACTCACCACCAATAGGAGCGCAGCAGCTGCGGTGACTCACACGATGTTCACTTGCTTTGCTAATGAGTTTGTTTTAAAATTTTAAAATGTATTTGCTTGTAACTTCTTTAATTTTGAGAATATCTTGAAACGGATTTCACTACCATACTGCTTGATTTAAACACGTTAAATTAGTACTATATAATTTAATGATTGATAGCTTTTTACCGGTTTAAAACAATTAACTTTACGGAGCAACGTTTAACGTGCGTGCCTCGAATGGTTCGCGCGCGCGAAATTCTTCTCAGTCGTTGTGCCGTAACGTTAACAGTCGGCTCAAGCACCTGAAACAGAGGCAGCATCCGTTCACGGTACACAGTAAGGTTGGCTCCCCCCTTTGTAGCCGCATAATATGCCCGCATGACGTTCTCATTAATGGATTGAGTCCATCTCATGCGGCGCACGTTACCACCGGCAGCGGGGTCCCTGCTTGAGGCCGGTGGGCCTCTGGGTCCCAAGCTTGTAGGTGGCCGGCCTCTCCCTCGGCGACGTGCAGGTGGTGGTGACGTCGGCGGGGAGAAGTACTCGTCGCTCGACGAGCTCGACGCCTCAGCAACGGTTGGTGTCGACGTAGCGTTCGGTTTCCGTGTTTGCGAGGTGGAGCGGACGACGAGTCCGGGGGTGGAGTTTGTGCATCTTGTGCTCTGGCGCGACTCCTTGTAATAATTTTCGTTTTCTTGGTTTATTGATATCTTCTTTTATATTTATTATGTGTTTTGCTTGACATATTGTCATTCTGTTTATTTTTGGTTAACTGAATTAGATCGGAATAGGTGTAATTTTCGTAAATTTACTATAAAATGGTTAATGAGGTTTCCTTTTCTTTTTGCGGCTATTGTATGGTTTGAAAAAGCTTGTAAAATTATGAATTTGAACGGAGATATATTCTAGACGTCATGACTCTTTAAGTGTTGCCAGGTTATTTATTATTATTATTAATATTAATGTTGTGTTGGAAATTTGAGTATTTTTTAATGAATTATTATTAAACAATTTCTAAAACTAAGCTAAGCGGACTTGTATTCTGTTTCTCGTGAAGGTACCTTACACCCGGAAGGATTAAAAAAAAATGCATGTGCTGTAGACTTTCGACCCTCGAGATAAAGTTCCCGCAGGAGGATGCGACCGCGTCCTGAACGCATCCGGTACCCCTATCACTGACGACACGGGCGAGGAGTGAGCATGGTTAAGGAGTCCGTTAGGTGGAGGGTGTAGAGGGCGCAGGTGCCCCGCGCCCATGCACCGGTAATACCTCGCGGGCCTCCCCTCGAGGATGGTGATCCTCGCGGCAGAGAAACCCGCGAGGAGCAGGCCAGCTTCTGTGCCGCCCAGCCGGCCAGCCCCGTCACCGCGGCCAAAGTTCTCGACTTTGGCCGCGGTGACGGGGCAACGCACCCATACCGCACTAACTCCGCTGAGGCCGGGGCGGATCGCGTCGACCCTCTTAGTTTCGGGAGAGCACTAAATAGAATAAAATAGAATATATTTTTATTTTCAAGAACATGGTGAGGTCTTTTAAAAACTTGCTGCAGCGCGCGTCGCTGACACGGGCACTGCGAACGCTGAATGTGGTTGCGGATCATATAGATATATTCGCGTGCTCATTGAGCGAATTCACACGGGCTACGTACTTTATATTGTGTAACTACGTATTTTAAGGCTATTATTGTTAATAGCACTATTGCATTAGGTTATAACCTGTAAAGATAGATGTAAGTTATTGTAAATAAATAAATAAATGTTATATGACCTTGGTTTTATCTAAGTTCATCCGTAGACCGATGTGTACAGAGGAGTCAAACAGGTCATTCATCATCTTTTGCAAGTCCTGCAGCGTTTCTGCCGTGATGACAATGTCATCTGCAAATCGCAAGTGAGAGATGTATTCACCATTGATGTTAATGCCCCGCCCTTTCCAGTGCAGCGTCTTGAACATATCCTCCATTGAATTAGTGAACAGTTTCGGAGAAATATCATCCCCTTGCCTCACTCCTCCATGCAAATGTTTGGATCGTCTAGAGCTGGTTCTGCCCCGGCCTTAGTCAGCGCTGTGCCGGCCGCTTTTGTCCCGACTCATAGAGGAGAGCGGCTCCCGGATGACTCCTATACGGAGGCACTGATGAGGCAGCTCCCATTCCTTTTCAGGGGCCTGATCGACGCACGCCTAGAGGTAGTTAAAATACAATGAACATGTACTACCGGAACCGACTGCGATGCACGGCACCGTTCTCGAAGTTGTTCAAAGATATCTGTACCTCGGGCAGTCATTGCAGTTAAAAAAAAATAATAATAGCCTTTATTTACTCTGACCTTCTTTACACAATATTGAAATAAATATTAAAAAGTAGTAACCATACTTAAAAATTAAATAAATCTAGACTAGTAAGGTTTTTAATCAGCTACTATAGAGAGGAGGAGCAGCTACTATAGAGGCCTATGGCGAAAGACAGCCTGACCTAGGCTGTCTTTCGACATAGGCCTCCTTAAGTTCCCTCCAAATGTGCCGATCCGTCGTTGTCCTTCTCCAACCCTTAGGCAGATCGTCTTCCCACCTTTTCTTCTGCCTTCCTCTACGCTTTTTTTCGTCCTGCGGGTACCATTCCGTTACTTTTTTGGTTCACTTTCCTGTTTGTGATCTCATCATGTGACCAGTCCATTTCCATTTCAGGATGAATGGAACAACAATTTTAAATATTTTTTGATAAAATTTAAAATTGAAATGGATATGCAAACCGTAACGATTACAAATATTCTGCTACAAAAGATGGAAGAAAAATTACAGCCGATAATAGAAGAAAATAAGAACTTTAAAGGAAAAATAGAAATATTAGAGAAAAAAGTCTACAAGCTGGAAAATGAAAAGAAAAGAAATAATATACTACTGTTTAAACTAGACTAAAATGAGAAAAGTCCATTAGACCTACTTAAAACAGTAAAAGAAATAATTAGAAATGATCTTAGCATTTTATTGGAAGACAACGATATTCAGAACTAGAACTAGAATTTACAGAATTGGAAACAAAAATAAAGAAAAAACTAGACCTTTTTTAATCTCGTTTACAAATTATTGGAAAAAAGTAGACATTTTAAAGAACAAAAAGAGTCTAAAAGACGTTTACATAGTAGAAGACTATTCAAAGGCTGTATTAGAAAAACGAAAATTACTACAGCAACAATTAAAGGAAGAAAGAGCAAAAGGAAAATTTGCGTACATAAAATATGATAGGTTGATAGTAAAGGAAGACAACGCATCCAACATAGAAAAAAGGAAAAGAGAGGAATCTACATCTCCTGGGATAAATACAAACCCTAAAAAACAAATTAAATGGCTACAAACAGCAAGACACAAAGAACAAATGCTTATGAGCTGATGAGAGCTAGATCAAATTCAAATTATTTCTTACCTTCAATAAACAAAACCAACTAGCAATTAAATGTCAGTTACCGGAAACGGAACAACCCCAACCCTGCTGGTCTCCGTGGGGTTGACAGACCACTACCCTCAGTCATTGCAGTTAGCTAGAAACAACTTCGAGGACCAGGTGAACAGGAGAATTGGATGTGTTGGGCAACGTTTGGGAAGTTACGGCAAGTCTTCTGATCGTCGATCCCACAATGCCTTAAGACTAAAGTCTTTAATCAGTGCGACCTACCCGTCATGACATACGGAGCCGAAACGTGGACACTGACGGTACGGCTGGTCCACAAGTTCAAAGTCGCTCAGCGGGCTATGGAATGGGCTATGCTCGGAGTTTCTCTTAGGGACAAAATCAGAAATGAGGTGATTCAGCAGAAAATCAAAGTTACCTATACATAACTTTTATCAACATTTATAACCCACCGGATGCCGTGTGGTGCCGGCTTAAGAATAGTACCACCCCATCTCTACCCGTGGGTGTCGTCAAGGCGACTAAGGGATTTCACCCCGGAGGACGGGCAGCAGCGTCCTCTGCGTATTTAAACCTTACTGCGATCGCCAACCCGCTCGCCAAGCGTGGCGATTATGGCAATTACCCCCAGGATCTACATACTAGTAGGTTCTACTGGGGAGACCCGTGCCCAGCAGTGGGCCATTATATGGGTTGATATATAACCCACCGGATTAGAAAGCTGAAAAGGCAGTATGGCTGGCCATATTAGCCAAAGAACCGACAACTATTGGGGTAAACGAGTTCTTGAGTGGAGACCGCGTCTCGGCAAATGTAGCGTAGGACGCCCTCGGGCCAGGTGGAGTGATGATTTACGCAAAACGGCTAACAGGAGCTGGATGCGAGAAGCCAAAGTGGCGGGCAATTGGAGAGGGATCCTGATGACATGTCCAGCAGTGGACTGCGATAGGCTGATGATGTGATGACATGATACACTATCACGATGCTCCACAGTATTACGTTTAACAGAAAGCTTCTATGAATGCGTTTGCACAAGCTTTAAACCGTTGTCCCCGCCCATAATTCGTCCAAGGACGGACGGCTTAATGTGCTCCCCAAGGCACGTAGAAGTGTGAAAATATTCAAAAACGGTCACCTATCCTAACCTAACCACCCATCTATAGACTGACAGTGGCAATATTGCTAAACCTCGCATATATCTCGATCGGTCGCCACTGAGTCAGAGATAACCGCGCCAAAAGTTATCGTGAATTTAATTCAGAGACAGACAATCAACTACTTTTGCTTTATTTAATATCTTCATAGATTATGCCCCCGATATACTTTCCTAGTATGAGATAAAACAAAAGAGAGCAAAGCATAATTTTATTTATAAGTATTTATAATTTATATTTTAGGTAGCTCTTAATCGTATGCGTTTGAGGCGCCTAAAAAATATTGAAGCAAAAATATAAAATAATTTACAATGCAGTAGCGTTTGTGCATTCCATACTAATCCTAGTTATAGTTGTGTTGACTAAGGGAGTAATCCACACACTCGGGCATCGGGAGCAAGCGATTTTTGTCCAAATGGAGGTAAACCGGACTTTTGGCCGATAGTACTACTCCTACTCAGTATTCACTACAGTACTCCTAACAGAACTAACAGACCACCTGTTAGTTCTGTTAAGAGTGGGTTCACGTCGGTAGTATAATGGCCAGGATTCGAACCCACGACCTCACGATTGCGAGACCGATGCCTTAGCCAGAATTCACTTTATGAACGTTAACAAAGCGAGCGCCACGAGCAAAGTGTGTCAGTCCTGCCGCTTTCTTCTCACACTACTTCCGTAGTGGGGGAACTGCTCTTTTAGGTTGTTATCACCGCGACTCGTAGCCATGAGTCGGTCATTGGGTGTTAGACTGCCATCCTCGAGTCAGTAGTCGACTGTGATGTCGGTTTACCGTCTCAAGGGGACGGCGGTCGGACTTCCTATTGCTGATCGCCCTCGAGGTTGACCAGCCGGTGAAACTCCGTTGGGAGAGGCCCAGCTAGCCGCCTTCTAGAGGGCGGTGGTTTGTAGTCATCGTCGTCATCTGTTGGTGTAGTTGCTTGAGCCCTGTTCATGGGTACGGATATCAGTTCCCGAGCGGGGCGTTTCAGTTTCCTCTTCCTACTGTTGCGGGTGTCTTCTGGATGAGGGAGGGGTACTATGCCCACCAAATGCGGGTGTTCGGAACGATCGGCCTATTCAAACATCCTCTTGGAGAGCTTACCCACATATTGCTGGATGTTAGTCCATTTTAGGTCCCTGTGGATTGTTGAATTCTGCAGGAACCTTGGTGCTTTCACCGCCATTCACAAGCACGAGTTTTCTAAAGCTTGTAGGCGTTTTCGCGCTGTATCTCAAATCAGATTGTACCAAGCTGGTGCCGTATAGGTGATGCGCAAACCGCGCATCATCTATAGGTTTTGTATATTGGTAAGCTTGGTACTCATTGGTAAACGTGAGGTCAGCAAGGGGCGCAATTTGGCTCTCGCCATTTTGGCCTTGCCTGTAATAGTGCGAATGCGGGCATCCATGGACAGGAATATGTCCACTGTGATGCCCAAGTATTTCGCGGATGTGGACCATGGGATTTCAACGTTTTTGAGTTTGAGACATGAGGGTGGGTGCAACCATCCAGTCACCATTGCATGGGTCCTCGACACGTTACATCTTAGCCGCCATCTTCTCAGCCAGCCCGGGAGCTCATCGATCGAGTATGCGGGTCAGTTTTTAGGCTGCGTGTTTGGTGTTCTGGGAACTGCATAGGTACGCGGCGTCGTCGGCAAACAGGGCCAAGTTGACGTCACCCACTACTGGAATGTCGTCCGTGTAGTGGGCGTAAAGCGTAGGTGATAGGCACCTGCCTTGTGGTACTCCGGCTGCTATTGTCTTGGTTGACGATTTCTTATCTTCTATAGCCACGTGGAATGTGCGCCCCCTAAGGAAAGACGCAGTGACCGCGACGATCTGGCGCGGCAGAGTGGTCTTCGACAGTTTGTAGATGCCACACCCTGTCGAAGGCCTTCTCCATGTCTAACATCACGGTCACCGTGTGTCCCCCTCTATTCATCCACGTAGCCATTTCGTCTAGGACTCGTGTCAGTTGTAGGGTGGTGGAGTATTCATCCCTAAAACTAAATTACTCTGGTCTGAGCTCCAGGTGTCGACGCATGCGCTTGAGCAGTAGGCGCTCGAAGAATTTGGAGACGGTGGCCAAAAGAGTTATTGGTCTATAGCTCGATGGTACCCATATGTCTTTGCATGGTTTGGGGAGAACTATGACCCGACCCTCTTTCTATGTAGTTGGGAAGTGGCCGGTCCGAAGGATACCGTTGAACAATTCTGCTAGGGTTGCTATTGTGTCTGGCTGAGGCGCTTCAGGGCTAGGTTGGAGATACTGTCTTTGCCTGGCGCTTTTCTGGGTTTGGCCGCTTTGATGGCTGCGACAATCTCGTCTGCGGTCATCAACAGGTCAGTTGCCGGTGGTCCAGTGGGGGTCGTGAGCTAGAGATAGACTGCCTCTTCGACTTCCTTGGTGTGGCTTCTTACCTCTTCCTCGTGGGGTTTAAATTGCTCTTCGAGGCTTGAGGAAAGTATTTCGGTTCGTTCTGCTGCCTTGAAATGTAATTGACCACCCTGGTCAAATAGGGGATGAGCGGGGTTCGGGTCCACAGACAGTTGTCTGCAGAGACAGTGTATTGAATGTCAATCAAGTGTTCCTCCCACGCGTCTCCCCTGTGCTCCCATAATGCGGTTTTTATGTTGTTGGTCAACTGATTGAGGATGTTTTTATGTCTCGGGTGTCTTATCTGCTTCCAGGTCCTTCAGGCTTGTCAGCAGAGACGTGGGAAGTACCTTGTGACGCTGTGTGTGCTGTCGGTTGGTGGAAGATGCTCGTAGCGTGGCCTGGATGGAGTCGGTGACTGTGTTGGCTGCTGCTTCGACTTATTCGGGTGAGACGAGTGTTTTGGGATTCATTTGTGTGGGAAGTAGATCCTGGAACAAGTCCCAGTCAACTCTTACCCTTTTTTCTGTATGGTAGTGCTACTGTGGAAGATTCAAACACCAACAGAACCGGTCGATGGTCGGACGGCAGATCGGGAAGCACTTCTTGCGTTGGCGCATTGATGCCCCTGCAGACCAGGATGTCCAGCACACTGTCGGCACCTGGATTCACCGAGTCTAACCTTGTTGGTTCTCGTGGTCTTATCACTTTGTATTCAAAAGTGCTGGCATCCCGGAACAAACGGTTGCCACGGTGTTTGGCGTTTAAATCCCCTGCAATGACTGTTGATGTGCTCTTCCAGCTGAAATTCTTGTGATTCTGGTGGGCGGTAGGCTCTGGCGATCTGGACATCAACACCCAGTGCGTTGAAAGTGTTGAGCTTCTTTGGATCGACGGGTTGATGTATTATTGTCCTCCTCACCAGGACAGCCAGGCCTCGATAGGCCACGCCTGTCGGTGAGACCTCGTCCTGCCGGCACACAATATATTCCGGGACTTTGAGCTGCGTTTGTGTTTTGAGTTGGGTCTCGCTCAACAGCGCGACGTCTATTGCTTGTCCCTAAGGAAGTGACGGAGTAGCCCCTTTTTGCCCGTTAGTGACTGGGCATAACAGTGTATTACTCAAAGAGGTTTATCTATTGAAGGGAATAGATCCACGCATTCCTTGTATGTTTATATCGCTTGCTTTGACACGCTGGGCGAAAAATTGGAGAAGTGTTCCCTCTTAGCACTAGAGTCAGCCGTTGGTTTTGGTCTCCAACAGTTGTTTGATCTCGCTGTTTTTCTTCTTCATCTTAGGTTTTCTTTTCAGGGCCACTGTTCCTGCTGAGGCTCCATGGCTTCAAGCTGACATCCATGTGGCATGTGACATCTTTGTGGTGGCCATGGTGGTTGTCAAGGCCAAAGTTGAGGACATGGCCTTGGTGGTTAAGGCCAAAGTTGAGGACATGGCCTTGGTGGTTGGGGCCACATGTGTGGCTGTGGTTACCATGGTAGTGGCGGTGGCAGGTGTTACAGAGGCCGTAGCTGTGGGCGCAGGTGGCGTTCCGGAAACAGGACCGGCATCATCAGCTGCACCGCCCTAGCGCAGTCTTTTCCTGGGGAGTGGCCTCCTCAGGGCGCCTGTCCCCGTGTAGGACGTCCATCAGTCGTAGGTAGGTCTAGGCCTTGGTGGTTAAGGCCATGGCCTTGGTGGTTGGGGCCACATGTGTGGCTGTGGTTACCATGGTAGTGGCGGTGGCAGGTGTTACAGAGGCCGTAGCTGTGGGCGCAGGTGGCGTTCCGGAAACAGGACCGGCATCATCAGCTGCACCAGCCTTAGCGCAGTCTTTTCCTGGGGAGTGGCCTCCTCAGGGCGCCTGTCCCCATGTAGGACGTCCATCAGTCGTAGGTAGGTCTAGGCAGACAGCGCTGCAGCCCCCGCGTGATGCGCCCTTCTTTACGAAGCGCGCTGCAGACACGAAGATCCTCTTCGTGGTCAGTCCGCACTGCGTGCTTCGTTATAAAGGTGAATGGTGTGCGCCTGCAGCGCACGTGCAGAGCACATGCGGGAGTGTAAACAACTTTGTCATTCCGCGCCAACACGAAACTTATTTTTTTTACCGCAATTTTATCACTCATTTATTACGAGTATTATTTACTGATTTTTAATTTAATTCTATTGTTTCATTATATAATAATTAGTCAAATTACTAACACTCACCTTACGATTCCGGCTTGCGGAATTATGGAGTCGTCTGATGGCGGTCCTGTAACTCGGACTTATGGGAACATGGCTTCATTTCGTAATATTGAACATTCAAATTAAAAACCAAATGCAAGTTAAAATTTAAACTAATATTAAAAATGTTAAAGTAACTCTGTCTGTCTTTTACGTTGTCACGCTTAAACCGCTGAACCGATATAGATGAAATTAGGTAATATAAATCGATAATATTGAAAGGTTAAAGGATATTTTTTTATGGTGATAACTGACATTCACGCGGGCGGAGCCACGAGCGAAAGCTAGTACTTCATATAAAGTTATTTTATATAATATCTTCTGTTTTGAGTTTGATTTTCGTCATAGACAAATAATACTATTTTATAACTTATTTATGCTTTTTGCTTAGTAATTTTCACAGCATTAAGACTTCTTTAATCAAAGCCTATGGTAGGAGCTAAAAAAATGTAAAATAACTGCATGCACAGTTCAATAATCTAACAATGTTTGAAATGTGATTACTGCATAATCACATTTCAAACATTGTTAGATTTCCTAACGTATAAAGGTCCGTTGTGAGCACGAATAACGAATAATATTTAAAACTTACAATAAATATGCAAGACAATATACAAAAACAAGCTAGGATATGGCAATTAATTAAAAAAATAACTAATGAAGAAGAAGGCGAGAAATATATAAATGTTATAGAAAAAAAAACACACTCATTACATCACATCACGAAATAGCACACATTTTTATTAATAAATATATCAACCAAAACTACAATCCCTACTTTGATGAATATATATTATTTATAAACCCCATGGGATGAGTACACTAAATTCTCTCTACCTACAGATGAAAAAGAAATTTCAAGGTATATATCAACTATAAAAAACAAACAAAGTACCGGTAATGACGACATCACAACAGGTATAATAAAAAATGTTCACAAGCAAAAGTTAAACCATTAAACCACATTGCGAATACTATGGTGGTAAGTGGTATATTTCCTGATGAATTAAAAGAGGCTATTGTTAAACCATTGTTTAAAAAGGGCAATAAACTATATACACAAAACTATAGACCATTAGCGCTACTACCCGTATTTTCAAAGTTGCTGGAAGAAGTGATATACGCACGTTTAAACAATTATCTAGAGAAGTATAAATTGTTATATAAAGCTCAATGTGGATTTCAAGAAAACCGCTCCACAACGCTTGCTATTTTTAAAATCCTAAAAGGTATACCTGATGCAATGAATGTGAGAATGCCTGCGACATCTGACTTCTGGATATGTCTCAAGCCTTTGACTGTGTCAATCATAGAATTTTACTCAAACAGTTAAACCTAATCGGTGTAAGAGGGATAGCTTTGAAACTTTTTGAGAGTTATTTGACTAATAGAAAGACAGCGACTGAAAAAGCATACCATAATATTAACACTAGTACTTTTATGAGTACCAGGTCTTCCTACAGTGTAATACAAGTTGGAGTGCCGCAAGGGAGTATTTTAGGACCCTTACGAATAGTAATTTACATTATTGAATTCCCAAACATAATACAAGATCAAAGCGTACTATTTGCCGATGATATATCTATATTAATTACTGGTGATAGCTTAACATAAACAGAATATGAAAATAAAATAAACAATACTGTATCGAAAGTAATTGAATGGTTAAGACAATTAAATTTAACAACAAAATTAGTAAAAAATATTCGATCACATCAGACTGCACATAAAAAACTATCAATACAATACAAAGGACAATCCATAGAAGAAACAGACACATCTAAATTTTTAGAACTATATTTAGATAACCATCTTATTTAGAAAATGCTTATAGAACAGCTTAATAATAGAATAAGGTCATACTGTTTAACATTTAATAATCAATACAATAAATATCGAAACAGCCCAGTCGGCATATTAAGCTAAAATTTATTCATTGTTGAATTATGGTATTATTTATTGGGGAAACGCCGTAGATTCTGACAGCACATTTATATTACAAAAAAGATGTATCCGAATCATTTATGCTTCTTAAAAAAGCACAGCACATACTTTTCGAGAAAAAAAACACTTTAGATTACAGTAAAAGATTACAAAATAGAAACAATAGAATAGAACGGACATTTTTAAAAGGAATATATATTTTTCTTGTATAAAAATCTACGATCACTTACCAAATGACATAAAGCAATTAGATATGCCCCAGTTTGAGAGAACGCGTACAAAAATGTTGATAGATAGTTGTTTCTATAACCTTACAGAGTATTTTATAAAAATGTTGAATTAATTACTGTTTTTAATCATATTATTAATCTTAAATAAAATTGCATGCCTAATGAGGTAAATTGTGTTAAACACCATGTTCATTTCATTTCATTTCATTTCAATGTGACGAATTCTCTTAAACTATGTTTCTTGATTTTATTATCAAGAAATAATGTTTTAAAATTATGTGATTTTTACATAATTTTAAACCTTACTGACATAAAGCTGAGCTTCAATATAATTCGATATATAGAAAACAAAAGATCCCACCCACTATCCTCTATTTTAATGAATAAAGAGTCTTACATTTCACAAATTAAGGTTTAACATTATTACAATAAGCCGTCCTTAAAAACATTGTACGGAATGACGTGCATCTTTCCTGAAATATAGTGTGCTACTGGCGATTCTGGCAAATGAGGCGGCCCCGCCCCGCCTGCGAAATGAGAAATGTTTGTCAAACGTCTTCCGTCTTTATTTAAGTACATTATGTTTATAGGACTGTTTACAACATTTTTGTAAGTTTTTTTTTGTTCTTTTTCACTTTTTTCAATTTTGTTATCTTGTATTAATTAATAGGAGTCACTTTCGGGCCTAATTGAAAATCAGCGTGACCCCTTAAAAACTGATAAATGATCTAGATAAAAATAAATGTTTTTTTATCTCTAACTTGTTGTCAAAGATTCCTTATTCTCACTGATCTTATCAAAAATGAGGCATTTGATTTATTAGTTAGCAGCGTTAGCGCAGCACACACGTAATACCTACTGTCTAACGTCCGAGCAAAAATGATGTGGAAATTTTTCATATTCATAATTATGACGCCACAAACTTTAGGCTGTGAAAGATATACTTTCGAAGAAGGTGACTTTGATGATTTGTTCTCTAGTGACGTTTCGTGTGGCACTCATCACAGAACGTGGGAGATGGGAAGATACAACGATACGAGAGTGGCTCCCTACCATGAACTCAGTACAAAGTTCATTTTTCCACATAGATTTATAAGTTGTGTGTCATCTCATGAATTTGTTATGGCTTCTCGAGGTATTCTTGAAGTTGTTGTCTATATGGAGGTACGAGCTGAAACCGATTATGTATACATAGAAGCGAGGCAGCAAGATAAATTGGTGGGAAATGGAATTCGCTCAATATACTCAGAAGGCTATGTTAATGGTTGGGCTACCATAAGGGTAATGATATTGCAGAATACACCAGTGCAAAATAGTCACGTGAGTATTATGATTTAGATTTTTACTTTTATATACCTAATTGTTGGAAAAAATATTTTGTTGAACTGCAACTGCAATATCTTCCCGTATATAAATAAATGCTTTAATTGAAGCCTACTATAATTTAACGATTTAGTCGGTTCATAGAAAAAAGTTACGATGTTTATAGCAGTAATATCACATTCCTCTGTGTCTCTGAAAGCACGTTAAGCCGTCGGTCATGCGTCAACTTTCTTCCCAGTCGTATCGTAACCCGAAATGCTGAATATCGATTAATGTACATGCATTAACTATAACGTAGTAAAGTAGTCACCTCTAGCTGGCTATTTTTAAAGTAAAGTAGGGGCATAGTTTAGAAGGACATTTAAGTAAAAGGCCCTTGAGGCATTAACGACATGAAAATAAAATGATCTAGGTAACTAGTAAAATGTCTGAAATCTGAAATTGTCATACAAATAAAACGTCTACCAAGACAGACGTTATAGTAGTAAATGACTACGCAATAATGTACATTCAAATGCATTTTTAATTACTAGCTGTGCCCGTGACTTTATTCGCATGGAAGTCGGGTTTATATTAAGGTAGTTTATGTTACAATATAGCTTCTGTGTAAAACATATTGGAAACATGCTTTGTCTCAAATAAGGAGCGTAGTGCGGTGACATTCAGATCTTTAAGACATAGATTTAGGTGGTATTATTAATGTTATAGGCTAGTCGTTACATTATCAGGCTCAAGACACGCTCGTGTCTTCATTTAGTGATAATTAAAAAGGTGTTTTTACATAAATAGGTAGCGCTACTCAAATGTTTAATGGAGTTACAGCCGATAGGCTAAACCAGTAAGAAGATAATATCAGTTAAGATATCTAATACATAAAATCGAATGGAAATTGACTGATAAGATAGACAATTATAAGATCGTTTGTGATGTCTTTGGGAATTAATTAGATATGCATTAAAATAATATATAGTACGGATCTTAATCGCGTGAATAATTTAGGGTAAAATACCTTGTTTCGACCGTATTACAACGGCCATGGTCACGGATAGACTGGTTCAGCTCAGCGTCGCCTCCGTTTTGTCAATGTTTGTTCGGTGATGTACACACTTGCTAATCACAGGATTCCACGATGTTGACAAACGGTATCCATCTTCTCGGTTGAAATTGACATGTTTTTTTTATTTCAACCGCTTCTCTCGCCATCCTGGAGTAATAGTGACGGTCATTAGATCCCGCATCCAGCAAATGTTCCGCTATTGCTGACTTATTCGTCTGTCCATTTTTCACAGCCGCAACATGTACCTTAACCCTTTCCGCTATTGTGGGCTTAGTTTGTCAGATGTAGGAACTACCACAGCTGCAATCCACTTTGTAGACGCCCGGTGTCTGTAAAGGAATGACATTCTTACGAGTACGTAGGTGCTTAGCTACCTTGGAGTGTGGACTATATACAGTCTTAAATGGAGTATTTCTGCAGTACTGTTCCAATTTTGTCCGTCACTTCTTTCACATACGGTATAAAAGCTACGAAGTAAATCATCGACACACCGGCCGGTCGAGCAACACGTTCCGCAAACGAATAAAAGGTGAATCATCCTACCACTAATTAACGCCGTTCTTGAATACCGTAATTTTTGTTTTTATGCATAAGAATACTGTTGAAGACTGTAGTTTACCTTTTTCCTTGAGTGCTATCCTACAACTATTATTTTGAGTTGTCTTCGAAAAATTTACCTTCTCGTGAAAAAAATCATACGAATCTAAACAGTCGTCCTTTGAAGTGATGTATTTTTTTCCCAATGATTTCTGATCCTGCGTTAAACGCGCACTCAATAAATCTCGAGAATGTGTTTGTTAATTTAGGCTTTAGAACTCATCGTAGACTAGAGGAAGACTAATATGAGCAATCCGGCTTGGACAACACATCCCTCGATAATAAAATAACCAAATTGTTTACTGATTGGGAACACTAAAATGATACGAAGATACAAAAATCCATCTCATTTAACAAAAATATGACGAACTATTGGAACGTGTGGAATTAACTGAACGTGTAAATGGTGCTCTGAAAAAACATATGTACACGCGAACTTAAAATTGATTTTTTGGAACCACTCCCGCTCAGCTATGATAAAAATAAATAATCTTGCTGTCACAACTCCGAAGATCCAAAAATATTTGACCGAGGCCGTCTGTATGAATGGCACGATTATTAATCAGCCTATACTACCCTCCGATACAAAACCCATCTACAGACTCTCTCTTACCGATTTCAATCCCGCCACATTTAAAGGACGCACTAAAAGCAGTAAAACTATTCAACAAACAAAATGAAAAATCAAAATTAACTACTGCCACTATCAAACTACCTGGCTCTATAATTCCTGTTTCCATCACCAAGTCACTTACAGCGCAGAGTAAACACCATTTTCTAGACCAAAAACTGCAGAAGGAGGCAAATGTAATAGTTGTACTAGCTACGGAAGAAGTTACATTAAGAAATCAGCCACATCTACCTCGACTTGCATTAACTTGGAAAAACAATTTAACAACGTAGTATATATTAAACGACTAGATTACCTTATTTTAAAATTATATACTTAACATAGTTCATGCTTGTATCTATTCCTGTATAGTTTCTTTAGTTTTTATGTTATTGCATGCCAACTTCAACATAACTGCACAACAAACATACAATCACATAATTCAAGTTACAAAAGTAGACACAATTACATAGCCTGAAACCCGTCACGACACAATCATATATACATTTACAATTACTTACAACCTATGAATCACTACACCTCTAACGTCCATCTAATTACTATCTATGTTCACCCTTTAATTTCAACGTTATATATCCTAAAAGCCAAAATTCGATAATTTTAGTGATATATACTATGAGTCTCGTATATAGGATGAGGATCTCATATGAGGATAATTTATCTGTATCGAATTCGACTGTATGTAGCATAGACGACTGCGAATAGATTACTAATTCACACGCTGGTGCCCTTTATATTCTTTGCCGAAACATTCAAACTTTTAATACATTTGTTTTTTGGAAGGGATAGTCGTTTATTATCGCAGTAAACTCTGTGTGCTACTGAAACTCCAATCCAAGGCGCTAATTTTTTGTGCCAAACAATAAATAAAGATACTGTATGGTTACCGTTTACAGCCCTCCTGCCAATAGGAACGTGAATTGTTCCTGGAGTCCTTATACGATTTGCACGCGCTATCTCACTATGCTCGCTTATAATGGCATGCTACCAGCACATGCACTTCCAACACGCCTTTACCGCTTCTGCTTGGATTACATGATTCTGAAAAAAAAGCCCTCCATTTTGTTATCTCTCTAACACTTCGGTTACTGACTATGACACTGTTCTGTTCTATATTATAAATACTTTGAACTCAGTCATAGTTGCGAACATAATCTAAAAAGTAGTGTCTAATCAAAAAAGACAAAAAGAACAGTGGATGACACCAGACCTTCTTAAATGGTTGTGCTATCGGGACAATCTGCACCTAAAAATTTAACGAAATATTAAAAATTATATACAAAAGATATATAAATTATTTTACAATGTTACTCTTACACAATAGCCGTAGTCGCATGGCAATTGGTCAAAAATGAGCAGTTCAAAGATGCCATGCGACCACGGCTATTTTCTTTATTCATTCGGCGCGTGCGCTCCCCGCGATCGGACGTGTACCGTTTTATAAGCAATTAGTGCGTGTGGTTATAATTTCGGAAATATGGTGCAATGTAAAAAATGCAAACAGTTTATGCCGAAGCAGGGTGATGTAGTAAAGTGCAAAAGTTCTTGTGAAGCTATGTTTCATAAGAAATGTGTCGGTAAAATGTGGTCCAAAAAAGAAATGTGTGAGGATTGTCAGAGGCAGGATTCAAGTCCGATTAGTGAGCCAAAGATAAGCCTTGACATTACCAATTCGTCTGCGGAGAGCGTCCTAGTAGAAGTAAATGCTAAGCTAGAAATATTATACACAATGAAAAAGAAGATTGAAGATCTTACAGAAACAGTAGATTTTTACGCCGAGCAATATCAACAAATGTATGAGTTTATACAAAGCGCGGAACGAAAAATTACAGCTGTAGAACAAAAAAACATCTATCTGGAAAAGTATTGTAAAGCTTTAGAAGAAAGAATAGCAATTCAGGAATACAAGGAAAAGGAAAAAAACATTGAGCTCGGTGGGTTAGCTTAGCAAGATGGCGAAGATGTAGTGGAAACGGTTAAGAAAGTCGCGAATGTTCTAGAATTGGACGTATCCACTATCACAGATATAAAGCGGGTAGGTGGAGAAAAAGTGAACGCTAACGAGAAACGCGCGGTCTGGCCGCGCTCTGTCGTCGTATCGCTGGCTACCCGCGACGCTCGGGATAAGTGGCTAGCGAAGAAAAAAAACCGGGTCACCAATAATGATGTAACTATATGGCAATGGTGATAAAAACTACATTTTTATAAATGAGGACATTTCGAAACCAATGAAACAATTGCTATGGACGGCCAAGAAATAATTAAAATCTCATTTTAAGTACATTTGGGTGCAGGAGGGTAAAATATTAATTCGCGGAGAGGATCCTAAGAATAGAAAAATTCAGGTCATTCGAACAGGTGAGGACATATCGCGAATCAAGGCCGAATTTTCTCATATTGGAGCCAAGAATCTGGCTTCCACTCAAAGCCATCCTACTCGTTAACGCTTACACTTATTTACGTTGGGGCGATTGATACATAACGTTATTAGCAGTAACATTCGAAGACCGATTATCAACTATTCAATCTAGTATAAAATATAAAAGGTACATCAATGCTGAAACTTGGAGTGACGAAATCCTAAGGAAACAAGATAATCTAAATATTTTTCATTTAAATATATGACGGCGCCTTACAGAAATGTCAGTGTCAAGAGTGACATGAGCTGTCAATGTCACTCTAGCGGAGCGTCGTGTCTATGGTAGCGGGGCGGCCATCTTAAAGACTTCACTTTTGTACGAACGACCGCGAGCGCACCACGTCTGCGACGAATCGCTATCTATCGGGTTAATCCATATATATTTTTACTTAGTTAGTGTTTATTGTAAAGCCTGCAATTACCGTGTGATTATCTGCGACATTATTTCATGTAAAATTATAATCATTTGAAAAAGTGTAACGGTTTTATTTAAAAGTAACTGTATCCGAAATAGTTTAAATTGTGAAGCAAGTTAAAAAGACGTTGTAGCCGAAGTGAATAGTTGTTTCTGTTACTCGACCACGTGCCCACGATGAATCCTGACGAAGGCCCTCCTGCGCTTATATCAGAAGTGAGATATCCGATCCACTTGAGCGAACGTAGTGTAAACCGAACGAAGGCGCGTATGGTATTCGTGTGTCGGGTGTGTGGATTTGCTGGACGTTGTCCTACGTCCATTTTGGCCGTTTTCCGGTTTTGTCGCGGATCTCTGGTATGTGAGTTGTCCTAAGGGACGGTTCATGGACACAGGTGAGTCGTTTTTGTTTTGTTGTGATTTTGAGGCATAGTACTGTGTCGTTCGAGAAATAGAAGTCATTAAACTATGCAGTAAACGTTTAAATGGGTGTCACTAGTAAGCGAAGCAATTTTATCCCTCGTGTGTAGTCCCGTTGTCTTAGGTGGCTGTGAGGCGCGAGACGGGATTGTTCCATTTCGCGATTGAGGCGAGTTAAAACGATGTTCGTGAAACCGTTTACTGCATACCGTACCGTAGTTTAATTAATTTTCGATTTTCTTCACATGTGGTGTATAATCTCTTATCTGCCACGTGGCTGGTTGAATATTGTGTTCGTTTAAATTAAGTGGTGGGCATTTATGCAGAGTATTTTTACTGTGTATTTATTGGCCGAGTCATTATCATTTGATGAAGTAAGTTATTTTTATCACCGCGATATAACATGCGATATATCACTGACAGTAAATTTTCCATCGCAATGTTCTTGCGTCACTTGACGCCATACTTACACACTATAACGCTAATGTGATTTTATAACGGATGCTATACAAGACATGTGCGATGTGACATTTGCGTTAAAAACTCTTGCAGTTGTACGAAATAGTACGGTGAGGTGGGAAATGGTGACTTTTATAAAAGAAGAAGGTGTGCCAATGGATGGTATTCGGTGTGGTGGTGGGTTTCTTAAGGGGGCCCCAAGTTTTCATTATTTTTTTGATATAACGCGCCGTTTTCGAGATAAAAACGAATTTAGAATAAAAAGGACATTTATGTAAAATCGAAAAATTACTTACACTGATACGTGATGGTTGCTTACGTATTATATGGGAGAAAGCATAAAATGGCGATTTTTATTAAAAAAAAAAAAAAAAAAAAAAATGTGTCAATGAGTGGTGTTAGGTGCAGTGTATCGTGACGGATATGGGCACAATTTCTGTTATTTTTTTTGTGGTAGTATTTATAATGTCGTTATGACTGGTATGGAACCGATCAACCTTTAATAGTAATGTGAACATTTTAACGTGTGTGGATTTTAATAGCGTGAAATCGTAAAATCTTCAGCACGACGACAGTGATTAAACGTAACATTTTAGTTAATACATGGCTGTTGAACCGTTACTAACGTCCCAAGCCAGTACTGGTACCTCTAATGAGAATTCCATCTAGAGGTTCAGTGTGGGGTTCACAGAGGAGTCTAATGTGGGGCCAATGTAGGGTCCATCGAGGGGTCCACTGTGCGGGTCAATTGTGGGATCAGCAGTGGGTCAACTGCAAGGTCAACTGTGGGGATCTACAATGGGGTCTGGGACGGTATCCCTGGTTAAGTGATAATGATACCACTGGTTGAGCGGTGATGTTTTAGTATCTTTGATTGAACAGTACGGATCTATCACTACTTATGTGATGGGTTGAGAAGCGGTGAGTAATGGCTGATGTAACTTTGTGTTAGTAGTAGTTGAGTACTTCCTGTATAGTTTATTTGCTGATAAATCCACACTGTAGAACCTGGTAAAACAGTGTAGAACAATATAGATCACGGTAGATCATGGTAGAACGTGGTAGAATACTACAAAACACTATAGAACACTGTAAAACACGGTGGAACACGGTAGAACACAGTAGAACACTGTTAAGTGCCATAATTGTGATAGTTGCAATGCTTCATATGATTTTCTGTAATAGTTCTGATTGGGTGAAGTATTAGAGGGTCGGTTGCAGACGACGGGATTGTCTTTGTTAGTAGTTTGAAGGGTTTCATTTAACCTGATATAGTGGGCTCCGGTCAATCACCCGGTGTTTGCCGTGAGTGGGGTGGGTGAATGGGAGACAGTCGTTTGTGATTTAGGGTGTATAGTGGAAGGTGGTAAAGTGCTGCTCAGTCCTACTAGGATTTGAGCTCTGGACTAACTTACATGATATTGACTTGACGAGTGTGGTTTTGACTTGACCTGTGTGATGTTGACTAGGCTGTGTGGCAATGACTGGCCTGTGTGGCACTTACTAGCCTGTGTGGCACTGACTAGCCTGTGTGACAATGACTAGCCTGTGTGGCAATGACTATATTTATGTGTTAGTCACGGGGATGACTGTTTGGGTTATGGTCACAGGAATTACTATGACTGTAGTTGCAACAGTAGCAGTATTTGGTGTCTAGTTCTATTTGGGTCAGGATAACTGAGCGGACTTGTATTTTGTTCACGTGAATAGGATACCCAAGGAGATAGAAAGAAAAAAAAAAACCGCTTGTGGTAAAGGTCAAAGCCTTTAATTGAAATGTGCCTAGTGATCAGAGTGTCATTGATGAAATTGTGGATAGTCAAACTGAGAGTCTAGCTATAGACGAGTGAGTTGAAGTTCGTATTGTGATGGGCATTGCATTGCATTTAAAGTGCCGGTAGTGGGGCAAAGAGTCTAATTCGCCAGTCTTAATCGAGCGGTCGTGGCCGAGGCACGTCTTCCGATAGACGTCGCTATTTTTATAGTCGTGTGTGCAAAAGTGTTAGTGTGGTTATTTGTGTAATCGAAATGATTAGAACAGTCGGCGGACTTAATACTCATCTAACGAAATACTCACCTACAGAACTTTATGTTAGGGATTCGCGTTCAGTTGTTAGGTATATCTAGATTAAACTCAAAAGTTCACGGTAAGAAGGAACGTTTAGATCTCGACCCTATACGGCAACAGGCATCGGATAATATTGAAAAGGCTGCAATATCTGAAGTAAGTCGTTTTAATAAAGGTCGCACATCGATTAAAAGGTTTTCAAGTGGTGATTCGTGTTTCTAAAAAAAATTGTGGACGATGATATCAAACTAAATTGGATAGGAAGTTTAGGGTCTATTCGTTATAACGACGGTATTAGATAACGATAGGTACGAACTACAGAGTTTTAAGTGGTTCTCATCGAGTATATAAGTACGTGCACGAGAATTTACGCTCAGTACCTCAGGGACACGATGGGTTGTTAGAAATTACGAGCAATCTTTTGGGTTATGAGCAGGCCGAGACGGCGCCTGATGATGTAGTAAATGTACCTGACCCGACTGACATATCAATTTCCCATGATTATGACACCTTGACCGTGTGTTTGGATTCAATATCTGCTGATTCTAACACTGTACTCTCAGACCCGGAGACATGGGACGAACAAAATTATACAAACAATAGTCAAGCGAACCCGTCGTCGCAGGTGTGTTCTACGTCATTGTTCATTATATTAGTCGATCCTGTATGGTATACACTTTTTATGAAAGTTCATAAAGGTGATGTCATCCAGATGGTTTAAGTTAGTCGAGCCTGGTCAAGTAGTGTCGTCCGGGCCACACCTGAAAAGGTTGGTTGAAGGGATGCACTAACTTGGTCCAGATGGAAAGCCTGTTCAAGTAGTGTCGTCCGGGCCACACCTGAAAAGGTTGGTTGAAGGGATGCACTAGCTTGGTTCAGATGGAAAGCCTGTTCAAGTAGTGTCGTCCAAGCCACACCTGAAAAGGTTGGTTGAAGGGATGCACTAGCTTGGTTCAGATGGAAATTATGAGTTTGTCGAGCCTGGTCAAGTAGTGTCGTCCGGGCCACACCTGAAAAGGTTGGTTGAAGGGATGCACTAGCTTGGTCCAGATGGAATATGTGTGGTTGACTGACTGGTCGGAAGGACAGAGTCGTCCGGGTCATTACTTGGTGGATTGGTTGAATGGATGCTATCGTCCGGTCCAAGTCATTGCGAGTGCGAAAATGTGAGCTATGGTTTCCTTGAGTTGGTTACCTAGAAAATTCATGGTAAGTCGTTAGGACAGTGTTGTCCGGGTCAGACCCAAGATGGGTTGGTTGAAGGAAAACACTCGTCCAGTCCAGGTCATCTGCCGTAAGATTAAATTCCTAGATTTAGAAGTTTCTGCATTAGTGATATTGATGATGACAAAGTTTAATAGGATGGACGAGCGGATGAGTGAGTGATCGATTTCGTTTTGATTCCAAAAACTTATAGACGCCCGAGGACGGTCGTATGTCAGTCCGGCCGTGACGGCGCCTTACAGAAATGTCAGTGTCAAGAGTGACATGAGCTGTCAATGTCACTCTAGCGGAGCGTCGTGTCTATGGTAGCGGGGCGGCCATCTTAAAGACTTCACTTTTGTACGAACGGCCGCGAGCGCACCACGTCTGCGACGAATCGCTATCTATCGGGTTAATCCATATATATTTTTAATTAGTTAGTGTTTATTGTAAAGCCTGCAATTACCGTGTGATTATCTGCGACATTATTTCATGTAAAATTATAATCATTTGAAAAAGTGTGACGGTTTTATTTAAAAGTAACTGTATCCGAAATAGTTTAAATTGTGAAGCAAGTTAAAAAGACGTTGTAGCCGAAGTGAATAGTTGTTTCTGTTACTCGACCACGTGCCCACGATGAATCCTGACGAAGGCCCTCCTGCGCTTATATATACGTTCTTTACGTAAACATTTCAATGACTTTTCAGGATAGATGGCGCCACCATCCAGTGCAGTTGGAAAAAAAGTGCTCCGTATTTATTATACTTTAAAAAAAATCTTAATGCGGCTAATCATTAATAATTTTCGCAAAAATATATAAATTGTAATCTAAACTATAAGTGAGAGTGTTATCCAGTGAATTTATAACAAAAGAAAAGTAATAATTACGATTAGACAAAGCTAGAGCTGAAACTTTAAAGTGCAAATACAAACATAAAAGTGTAACTAAAGCCAAAATAACGTTCATATAATCTAATTAAATATGCAAAGTAATAAACATAAAGTAATTTATAACTAAAAAAATGTAAAGTAATTTATAATAATAAAAAAGTGTGGGTGCCTAGCAAAATTTATAACAACGATAGTACGAGTATACGTTCAGAAAGTTTCACCACTAAATTAAGGAACGATATTTCGCGTCTAAGTTAACAATACGGTTGGTCGAGTGGCGTACGGCTGAGCGTCAAGTCGTTAGAGATCGAGTTCGAATCCCAACCAAATGGGACTTTTTGTGAATGATTACTAAAATGTTTTCACACTAATATTATAAAGGCGAAAGTTTGTGTCATTTATGTGACCAATTAACAAAACTAAACGCGCCGGCTTCTTCGTTTAAATTATATCGTCAAGTATGGATGAAGTACGGATGAAGTACAAAACATCACATTCCGAGCGCCCAGACAACAGCTTACTACGTCACTAAGTGAGGACTCAAAGGCAGAGGCTTCTCTGTTCGATGGTCCAATGATGAGTTTAACATATCTGAGTGAAAATAATAATCATACTGTAACGGAACTCAATGACAAAGTAATTGAACTAACTAATCAGCTACTTAGTGCGCATCAAGAAATTGAAAATCTTAACCATGAAAATTGGCGTCTGAAATTTTCGTAAAGTATGTACTACATTGTGAAACTGGCTGTGCGTAAATCCTAAATTTTTTTTTACAATTATATAAGGTATTTATTAAATTTATGAACTTATTATACACAAACTATTAACATTATTTACAACTTACCTAGTAAACTACAAAAAAAAAAGATAAAAAAAAGGGGGGAATAACAACCAGTTTAGGCGTCGAAGAATTCCTCCCCATCGATGTCAAACGGTATAGTGCCCAGAAGGCTGGCAGCATTGCCACGTTGTATGGCAATGCTTATTCTCTGAGCAAAGAAAAGGGCAGCCTTCTGGTCACGAGATGTACTGATAAGACGCTGGGAAATATCTTTGAATAAAAGGCGAGCACTTGGACCCCATGGCCCTAGCGTCTCAACCCCAAACGGCTCAAATATGTAATCTCCGACTAGAATAATATATTTGCGCCGTTTAAGAGTCTCCGCAGATGCAGCAGCAGCGCAGGCACAGCTCGCAGTGTTTGGAAGATGGGAAGGCGCTAGGGTGTCGACGCAGGTTGCATCCCACACCAAAGGTCTCCCCATCTTCCAAGGTAGTAAAAACATACCATCCGGCCTCTTGCCATCGCTGCGCGCCAAACCATTAGGTTCAGCAACAGCTGGCACACCAGTGCTGACAAGAGCCCGACGGATGATGTCATTAAGACTAGCGTGTCGTGATATGCGGCCTGCGCTCCTGCTGCATGATAGGCCATGATGCCCAAGGCTGCCTACGGCTTCTCCACAGCGGCATCGATGAGGAGAAACACATGGAGCACCCAAACGCAAGCAAGCAGCAATGCGGAACGTGGTGTCGTCCAACATAGTGCCTATGTTGGACGATGGAAGAGCCTGAAGCCAAACACCTGATTCCCATTCACCCACAGCCAGCAGGCGAGCTCGCTCTGAAAGATTTGAAGTAGTATCTAAAAGGTGTTCTCTCACCGAACTGCAGAGCGGGCCGTCCCACTGTCTCTGGGCGAAGGGGTTGGTGGGCAAATCAATGTTTGGGCAAGCCATTTTCCAAGCGTTCAAGGCCTCAGACTTGCACCGAACTTCAGAACTAACCAGTGTAGGTTCTAAAATTTTCCTGGTTAACTCCTCAGTGCTGTGAAGTGAGGACAAGAACGCCGGTAAACTAACGTCAGAAATTTTGCGAACGCCGAGGCCGCCAAAGCGAACGGGTAACGACGCTTGAAGCCACGCTCGGTCGTTCAATGTCACATTCAAAATTTTACACAGGGTTTTATGAATAATTTTGTCTAGTTTACCCAAAAACTCAGGATGTTTCCAAAATTGAGTAGATCTGAGTACGTATGTAAATTTAGGAACAAAAAGACAATATCGAACGATTGTAAAAGCCGAATGCATATTAATTTGAAGTAGTTGGTCTGAGACTGCACAAAAATGTTGTATTTTTTCTTCTACGAACAAATTATAGGACTCCTCTAAAATTGGGGCCCCTAGGAGTTGAAGAGATTGATTATTTACAATTTTTAGATTTGGAGCCAAAGAATCAAATTTAGTAATAACCAAATCTTTATTTATTTTATCATTTATGAATATTTCACATTTACTAAAATTTAAATCTAAACCAATACCTTTGAAATTAACTTTTAGAAAAGCCAAGTCCTTGTATACTGTCTCAACGTCTCCCCCTAGGGTCCCGTCATCCAGGTACCAAATATTAAATTTAGAATTTAGTTGCCGAATTATGGGATGAATCGCCAAACTAAAAATGACTGGCCCAAGAGGATCACCTTGTTGGCATCCTACCGATGAACTCAAAAGATTGTCCTTACATATTAATTTTGAAGGGTGCCTGTAGCACTGCCAGAGATATTTATAAATTTTGGGGGTTTCCAATTTTACTTGTGCCAACAAGGTATCCCGGTTGACGGAATTAAAGGCGTTCTTCACGTCAACTTTCAAGATGACTTCTGCCTTACTCGAGCCAAGGTAGGTGGACATGGCATGTATGGCAGCCTCACAGCCCCCTCGCGAGCCGAAACCTAATTGAAGAGGCTGGAATTTGCTCGATAATAGGTCCCGATAAAACGTACAGCACATTTTGGCTGCCATACGCCGATACGTACGCCCCACGGCGATTGGACGAATGCCACCATCACTTTTGCGCAGGGCGCATAAATTGGCGCCATACAAGACATCGATGATGCCATCGTCCACATCGCCGGAGAGCATTAGGTTTATCAAAGCCGTCAACTCCTTTAGGAGAGCATCAGCGGCATTTCTGGCACCTAAGCTCAAGAGGTCTTTTAAATGTTGAGGTGTCAAGCCATCTATTCCTCCAGCAGAGCCACTCCGAAAGGAGCCGACGGCTGTCAATACGTCCTTAGCAGTGACGCAGATGCATTCCGCATCAGAGTCAGGCGGCTCGGGGAAGCAAAGATCATCCCTTGGCGCTGGATGCTTGCTCTGCAGACTCGCAAGCGTTTCTGCAGAACAAGGCGCCACCACGTCGCTGCTAAATAAAAGCCTAGAGGCTCCCTTTATATCACCTTCCCTTAGCTTTGTTTCTACATAATGAAATTTTGAATTTTTATGAAAAGTTATCGAAACAGGCTCAAAAATGTTGGTTGGACTATTGCAATTTTCTTTGATTTGTGTTGTAAGAGTTTTTTTGGTGGTTCGATTATTAATTAAATGCAGAATTCGGTAAGGAAAAGTGAGTAGTTGTTCCCAAGCCCTTTGAGAGTTCTCCCGTAGAACAAGACCTATGCAGTGGGCCAGATTTCGAGCCACTGAAGGTCTCGCACCACGGGGAACTCTCTTTAAAACAGGAACTGAATTTTTGTATTTTGATAAGGTTTGCCAAAAAGGAATTTGGGGGCTTGGTGGTTCAGTAAATAGCAATGTTGGACTTGGAAGCACATTTTGGGATTTGTGGACTTTACCAAAATGTACTTTCAAGCCCCGTTCGCCTTTAAAGAACCGGGCCTGGGGACAGTTAGGACAACGCACTAGGGACGTGGTAGGTTGACTTACATCCGCGTTACTGCCGCTGTGGTTATAAAACATAAAATCACACTTACACTATATTTACACACAAAATATTTAAAAAAATCACAAACACAAGACACTGAAAAACGTTAAAGAAAAACTGTCATTATTTGGCACGTCGTCACTGCGCCGCCGCGTTGTGCATGGGGCACTCCGCGCATGCCCCACCATAGATTTTAAAAATATTGTAGTTTTGTAGTCAAATATGAATTTAAACCGTGACACTAAGCTCGCACAAACCCTTCAATGCCAACGTTAAAACACAGCTGTATTAAAAATAAACTTTTTTTGCAAAACACACACATTTTCGATTTCTCCATTTTCGATTCAATTTTTTAAAACACATCCAAAAACGAGCGTTTCCTTGATAAAAAACTGTATTGAATCCTGTATAGCTATTTTTTTTTTGCTAAATCAGCATTTTTATTTTGCGAGGGCAATGTATTTTAACCCTAGAAAGATAATCTACGTCCGCGAGACGTATAGCGCGCGAATGTATTGCCATTTCTTTCTAACTATAAGTCACAGCGTGTTGTCCGTTTCAACCAACTCAGTCGTCGGTCGGAGCTCGCGCGAGACGGCAGTGGCACAGTGGTAAGTACCTATAGTGACGAGTTATAAGCATAGTGTACGTCGGCGAGACGTATGATTATCTTTTATGAAACTTATGTGATATATATACAGATATAGTTAATTGTTATTTATAGATATATTTCGTTAGTTTCAGATACATATTATTATTTTATCACCATGGCAGACAAAAGAATGTTGAATAACAGTCAAATTGAAAACTTTTTGATGGAAGATGAAGAAGATTTGGCATCAGATAATGACAGCGATTGTGATGATGACCTCTTAGAAGACGATGTGCAGAGTGACACAGAGGATGAGTTCATCGATGACGATGTGGGTATGCCAGAATGCTCTACAGAAGATGTATCGGAGTCAGGTACCAACTTAAGTGCTTCTGACAGTCGAATTATTATATCCTCTCAGCGCACTCTTAGAGGTAAAAATAAACACTGCTGGTCTACAACTAAAGGTCAGAGTCACGGCAGGACCTCAGCTATAAATATTGTTCGATCTGCTAGGGGACCAACCAGAATGTGTAAAAACCTCTATGACCCCTTGCTATGTTTCAATTTGTTTATAACTGATGAAATAGTTAGTGAAATTGAGAAATGGACCAACGTAGAGATTGTTTTAAAACGTCAGGAAAAAGAAGTTAGAGACAGAGAGGCTGGAAAAGAAATTAGTAAAGTAAGTGCTACTTTTATGACAACTAATGGAGTTGAGATTCGTGCTATTATTGGTATCCTTACATTATCTGCTGCCATGAAAGACAATCATCTTTCTACAGATGAACTATTTGATGTATCTTTCTCTGGCACGCGCTACGTAAGCGTTATGAGCCGCGATAGATTCGACTTTTTGATCAGGTGTCTGCGTATGGATGACAAATTGTTACGACCGTCACTCAGAACTGAAGACCCGTTTATACCTATCAGAAAAGTATGGAATATATTGATAAATCAGTGTCAAATTAATTACACACCCGGGCCACATCTAACCGTTGACGAGCAGCTACTAGGATTTCGCGGAAGATGTCCTTTCAGGATGTATATTCCAAACAAGCCCAATAAATACGGAATAAAAATACCGATGATGTGCGACAGTGGCACAAAATATATGATTAATGCCATGCCTTATATTGGAAAGGCAACCAACACCAACGGTATTCCGCAAGGGGAATTTTATGTAAAAGAGCTGTCCAAACCGGTGCATGGTACCAATCGCAATATTACATGTGACAACTGGTTCACGTCTGTGCCTTTAGCTAAATCTTTACTTCAGCAACCATATAAACTTACTCTAGTTGGTACTATACGTTCTAACAAGCGGGAAATTCCAGAACAAATAAAGAATACTCGGTCACGACCTGTGGGCAGTTCAATGTTCTGTTTCGACGGTCCTTTGACACTTGTGTCCTATAAACCAAAACCATCCAAAATGGTGTATTTACTTTCGTCTTGTGATGAGGAAGGTACGATTAATCAAACAACGGGCAAACCCGAAATGATCATGTACTACAATCAGACGAAGGGAGGTGTCGACACATTGGACCAAATGTGTTCGTCAATGTCTTGCTCCAGAAAAACGAACAGGTGGCCAATGGCTATGCTTTATGGTATTTTTAACATTGCATTTGTCAATTCGTACGTTATTTATTGCCATAACGTCCTATCTATAAATGAAAAACCTCTAAGCCGTAAAGAGTTCATGAAGAAGCTAAGTACCGATCTTAGTTCACCTTGGATGGAAAAAAGGTTAGAGGCTCCAACTTTGAAGAGGGCTCTGCGAAAAAATATCACAGACTTGCTACCAAATGTTAGTGCAAATATTGTGCAGATAGATCAAGAAGAACCGGCTGTAAAAAAGAAAAGATATTGTTCATACTGCCCGTCCAAAATACGCAGAATGTCAAAGCTATCTTGCGTAAAGTGCAAAAAATCCATCTGTGGGGAACATAGAAATGACGTATGTCATAAGTGCATTTAACATTATTTATATGTGATATAAAGTTACTAAGGCTGATTATTGTAGTTAGTATAAGCAAAAAAAAATTAAATTAGCAACTATTAAGACTGATTGTCAACTAAAAGATTCCTTTAAAATAAATGAGTATTTTTGTTTTATAAGTGTATAGAAGTTCACTGTTTTTGTTATATTTTTTTTATTAAACTTATTTTTTTCTAAATTATCGTTTTACTTTTTAGATTATGATGCATACAATGATTTCTAATCCTAACATATGTTAAAAAGTCAAAGGGTTTCAGTAAATACACTAATAATGTGCCATACGTCGTTAAGACGTATGATTATCTTTTACGCTATGTGCTATAAGATTATCTATCTAGGGTTAATGTAATATTATTTTATTTTCGCTGCTGTAGTATTTCGGCAGCCGCCATTTTCCCTTCATCTTAGGTGTCGTATTTATTAGAAGTCTGAAATCGGATTTAGAAAGAACTTTAAAGATCACTGCAGCTTATAAGAAAGTCACCTCCGATAGTATCTGCTTGACTCCTAAACGTACTAAGAAACAGCAGGGTCATAAATCTACGCCAATAATATCTAGGGCAAACATTGAGATAGACTTAGACGACCAAGAAGACCCCGTAACACATATTGACAATACGGAAATGAGTTTCATAAAGAGTGAAGAAACTATTAAAAATGAGATCTCCAGTGACAATAGAGAGAGCTCTCCTCAAAAGTATATGGGCTCAGATCAATATAAAAAGCATATTATAATGCCAACACAAGGAATGGAGCCTAAATCTCTTGATAAAGTGAACTCGAAAAATAAAGTCATTGTCATTGCTGATGAACAAGGCCAAAATATTCGGCATACATTGCAACAACTGATGGGGGAACGATTTCAAGTGACTTCATTCTGGAAATCAGGAGCTACCTTGCAAGACGTGCTAGTCTCTGAACCGTCCGTAATTAAAGAGTTAACTGAAAAAGACTACGTTGTTGTGTTGGGAGGAATCAATGATAGGTCTCCTTGTATTCTTAATATATGTTTAAGCAATTTCTTATGTTGTACTAGAAACACAAACGTTATATTCTGCGAAATCCCATATAATAAATGTTTACAAGAAAAGAAGTTAAACTATGAAATTAAATTGTTTTGTTCGAAATTTTTGAATGTTAACTATGTTGATATGGGATTCTCGTTAAGACGGCCTCATCGGGGGTTATATCAACGATACTTATGCCAAACATTACTTAAAGAAATATTGTCCATTAACTATCACAGACAGTTCAGCGTTTTCGAACTTCTACATCATACAAGCTTATGCTAGCACAATATAATCTTAGATTAGCAATAGAATCTCCTACACGTTTAAGTAGCAACACTTGCATAGACCATATAATACACAATATTAAGGGATGCAAAAGTGATATTTTCGATTTAGCCTTGTCAGATCATACTGCGCAACTGCTAAGTTATCCAGTAAAGGCTACCCATAAAACTGATAGTTGGTATATTGAAAGAAGAAACTACAGTAAAGGGAATTTAGTGATGTTCAAAAATTATCTTATGTCTTTAACTTTTGCCAATATTTACAACAACCATGATCCAGAAACAGCTTTCACTGAATTCCATGAATTATTTACCCTTATTTATAAATTATGTTTTCCTGTACAAACAAAAAGAGCATCAAGTAAGAATAATAAAAAATGGATTAGTAAAGGTATTAAAATGTGTTCAAAAAGAAAAAGATATTTACTGTGGAAATATCAAAAATCTAAGAGTGTTTTAGATAGAGCTATTTTCAAAAACTATTCTACTAGGTTAAAAAGAATAATTAGATATACTAAGACGTTACAAAATGAATACTATATAAACACCAGTAAGAATAAATCAAAAGCCAGTTGGAACATTATTAATCAAAGTAAGACTAACGGGCCAAAACACTCTGTATCCCAATTAAATGTAAACGGAAAGATTGTTACTGATCCTTTTGAAATAGCTGAAAATTTTAATATTTTTTTCATTGATGTAGTACAATCACTAACAAATATTAATAAAACTAATAAAAATAACATATGACATTAATAGAATAATTCAATCCCTTACAAATACAACAAGTACAGGCTACGACGAGGTCTCTACCAAGGTAATAAAATATGTAAGTTCAATCATATCACCTGTACTAAGTCATTTATATAACCTTTGCATATTACATGGTACCTTCCCCAAAGAATTAAAAAATACTTTTTTGAAACCGCTATTTAAAAAACAAGACCGCGAAAATATGTCATTTTATAGACCAATGGCTCTTATACCAATACTATCTAAAGTACTAGAAAAATATTTATATGAAAATTTATATTCTTATTTAGAAAAGTATAAAATTATTTCGGAAGCCCAGACAGTATTCAGGAAAAATGTTTCTGTTAACAAAGCTTTTCACAAATTTCTGGATGTAATTATGAAAAATCTTGATAATAAAAAACCAGTCTGTGCTTTATTCATGGATCTTACAAAAGCATTTGATTGCGTGAATCATGCTATTTTAAAAAACAAACTTTATGTAAATGGCATAAGAGGCAATGTCTTAAAATTAATTATGTCATATTTAAATGGTAGGAAACAAGCTACCTCTATAACAAAAGTGTCCCACGGGAAACGAAAAGAACTTACTTACCTGTCTGACTATAGATTGGTGAAGTACGGAGTGCCCCAGGGTAGCGTCCTGGGTCCCTTATTATTTTTAATCTACATCAATGATTTCTCTAAAAGTATTAACTCACCAATGGTAATCTTTGCAGATGATGCTACTGTCATGTTTTCTGATAAAGACTATGATAGCCTCAAACATACCGTTAATAGTACTCTTGTTCAAATTGTAGTTTGGTTAAAGATTAATAACCTTATAATTAATTTAGAAAAAACTAACATAATGGTATTTAGAAATCGTAGTAGACCTCCTGTTGGTTTTGATATTGTTTATTCAGGAATAAAGGTCAATGAAGTTGAAGTTGCAAAATTCTTGGGACTAAATGTAGACTTCAGCTTAAACTGGAAATCTCACATAGAAAATATATGTATGAAACTGAGTAAGAGTTCCTATGCATTATAAAGGGTCTTTCAAATAGAGCGGGTCGATATTAATAATCTGTGGCGGCCATTTTGATTTGGCGGCATCTGTCAAATCTGTTTTTTCTTATTCAGTCACTGATGCCAAATCACCATGGCAAGTTACACGGTTGAGCAGCATGTGCAAATGATAAAACTTTATTATCAAAATGAGTGTTCGTTAGTGAAAACGTTGCGCGCATTGCGCCCATTTTACGGCAGACGCGGTGGCCCTTCAAAGTCTACTCTCCAACGATTGGTGACTAAATTCGAGACGACCGGTTCGGTAAACAACCAACCAACACCTTTACGTCAAAGGAACGCCAGATCGGCCGAGAACATCGCCGCTGTACGTGAGAGTGTTCAGGAGACTCCGAAGCAGTCGATTTCTCGCCGTGCACAAGAACTCGGCCTTTCGCAGACTTCAACTTGGAGAATTTTGCGTCGGGACTTGGGTCTGCATCCATACAAGATCCAATTGACCCAGGAGCTCAAAGTTAATGACCATAGACAACGCCGTGTGTTCGCTGAATGGGCGTCGGAACGCTTGGAAGAGGACCCCGATTTTGGCCAAAAAATAATCTTTAGCGACGAGGCACATTTTTGGATGAATGGTTTTGTTAATAAGCAAAATTGCCGTATATGGGATGACCACAACCCACATGAGGTTCACCAGATAGCAATGCATCCACAAAAAGTAACTGTTTGGTGCGGATTTTGGTCTGGCGGCGTCATTGGTCCGTACAAAATTGGACCTCTCGGATTTGTGCCACCATGCGAAGCCGCGGCGGACATTTGAACGATGTCATATTTCATGCATAATGGCATAAACGGGCCTTTCAAATAAAAAATAAATTTCGTTAATATCTCACACACATCTAGTTTTATTCAATTTTAACATCGACCCGTCTTTGTTGAAAGACCCTTTATATGTTAACACAAACTGTCAACCTAAATACTGTTATTACTGCTTATCACGCGTATGTAGAGTCCACTCTGCGATATGGTGTCCTGTTTTGGGGAAATTCCAGCGATTGGGAAATGGTATTTAAAGGCCAAAAACGGTGTATTAGGGCCATATTACGTCTTAAACCGACAGACAGTTGCAGGCCTAATTTTAAAATTTTGAAATTGCTTACCTTGCCATGTATTTATATTTCAGAAATGGCTATTTTTATAAAAAAGAATTTTCATTTATTCGAAAGATTACGTGGCTGTCGACAGCAACATAAAATAAAAATTGTACCAAATAAAACAACATTGTTAAATAATAATGTTTTCTGTATAACATCGAGAATTTATAATAAAATACCGATAGAAATATCTAAAATTGATAATATTCACGAATTTAAAAATAAATTTAATAACTTATTAATGCAAAAGGTGTATTACAGTGTGAAAAAATTCTTGGAAGATAATTTGTAAAATGACAGATTTTAATTAAATTGATATTTAATTATTTTAAATGTATTGTATATATTTTATTTAATTATTATAATTGATTTTAAATGTATTGCCTGTTTCTGATGGATAATATTTTATTTATGTATTAATTATTGTCTGTATAATTATTAAAACTGTGACATAACTATGAATTAATCTAATGTATCCATTATGGAAATGTGTCATTTGTACCTGTTTAATTAAATGTCATTTAGGGATCTGCACTTAATTAATTTAGTTTAAATTTTAATAAGCCATGAATATTGTGTACCTATGGTGAAATATGGTAGATAATCACAATTTTGTAAAACCTTATTTTGTACCCATATTTGCAAATAAAGTAATTGAATTGAAAGTTTTCAGTGCTCATAAATAGCTGTTTGCAAGTATCGATGTCATTATATTGACGGAGATAAATATACAAAAGTATGAGTTACCCTTATACCAATTGGAGGGCTATGATACATGCATCAACACGAGGGAAATACAGAGAGGTGGAGGAATCCTCATATTCACTAGGAAAAAGTACAAGTTTGAGTCGATGAATGCCACAACCCAACACATATCATAGCGGTGTATTGACCGCCTCGAACAAACAAACAAGGCTTCGTCGAAGACATGCAGCGTCTGCTCCAAAACATACCTACAGCGTGTGATACTGTATTAATAGGCGATACAAACATTCAAATTCTCGGCGACAACCTCGGCAGTGCGGCTACTAGCTATAAAGATGCTTTGTGTGAGCTAGGCATGCAGTGCGCGATAACCGATATCACACGCGAAGTTGTGCTCAGTGGCAATGTTGTGCGGTCTTGCCTTGATCATGTGTGGGTTCGAACCCAGGCGGTCACTTCGCCGTATGTATTGACGTGTCATGTATCGGATCATTACCTGATAGGTGTGCAAATATCGTGTGATAAAAGTGATGCTCCATGTAATGGTAATGGTTGTACAATTATTGTAAACAGGTTGGTAGAACAAAAATTGAGTGACTACCCCTGGCAGCAGCTAATGAACTGTAAGTGTCCTTTATTATTATACAATTTGTGGCGTTTTTGATAGAATTTATGACAGTTCTACATTAACATGTAACTATCGTAATAAAAGAAAAAATAAAGCATGGATAAATGATAAGTTGAAGGCCATGATATTATGTCGAGATAAATTATTTCGTTTTTGGAAAAATAAGCCAAACGATATGAATAGACGGTTAAATTATACAAACTATAGAAATAAAGTAAACAAGTGCATAAATTCTGCCAAAAACAAGTACAGACGAAATGAAATTATTGAATGTGGAAAAAATATGAAAAAAGTATGGGCAAAGATAAATGGATGGACAGGGCAAAGAAAATTAAGTATAGACGATGTTATAAAAAAATACTTAGGAAAAACCGACTCATTAATAAATATATTATGTAATAACTTCTCGACTACCTTCACTAAGGAAATAACAGATATTAAACATAACTGTGAGACAACTTTTTTGAAAAGGTCTGATTATGTTAAAGAAAGCATTTTATCTATGAGGTATAAAAAAGCGAGTCCTATATGTATTGAAAAAATTATAGATAACTTAAGTTGTTCAAAGTCACCCGGTAGTGACAATATTCGTGTACGCGATATTAAGTTCAAAGGAAATAAGCCCCATTATTGCATTATTTGTAAATCGATGTATAGAAAAAGGAGTTTATCCTCATAAACTAAAGACTGCATTATTACGGCCGATTTACAAACATAGTTCACATAATGATTATACTAACTACAGGCCTATTGCAATATTATCTGTAGTAAATAAAATTGTTGAAAAGTATGTCATAGGACAAGTAGGTAGCTTTGTTGAAAAATACAATGTTTTAAATAACGCTCAGCACGGCTTTAGGCGGGGCCGCAGTACCACTACTGCGCTCGCGCACTTCGCGGACGCAATCAACTGCAGTTTAGATGACAAGAAGCAGGTTGTGGCAGTCTATATAGATTTCAAAAAAGCATTTGATACACTGGGCCACCACCAGCTGCTTCGAGCCATGGATGAGTGCGGCATTCGAGGTACCGTTAACAAGTGGCTAGAGGCATATCTGACAGGGCGCACCATGCGGACTGCAGTTGGAAGCGTGACGGGGGATAGTGCTGACATTACATGCGGCGTCCCGACCGGCTCCATCTTTGGCCCGGTGGGCTATATTATGCACGTCAACAGTATGCGAAATGTAGTTAAAAACTGTCAAATGTATATGTATGCGGATGACACCTGTCTGATATTTTCTGGCCGAGATTTAAATACTATAGAGAAAAATGTTCAAGGTGATTTAAATAATATCATAAAGTGGCCCACGATAATGGCATAATTATCAATCACAGGCTCGCCTCGCATACTGGGACATGACTACGAATGTTAGCACAAAAATAAGGCTACCTGTACGTGTGGGGCGCTGGAGGTGGTGGGAGAATACAAGTACTTAGGTTTAACTATAGATACTTCCTTCACATGGCGAAAGCATATAGATGTTGTATGCGACAAACTGAGATCAGTACTTGTGAAATTTTACCACCTTAAGTTCTTTACAAACAGAGCCATTTCGTACACTATCTATTATGCACTGGCAGACTCGATTATCTCTTATGGACTGAGCTGTTATGGACGCACGTTTAAGACTTATTTAGATAAAATTAAGCTGCTACAAATCAGATTCATGAAAAATCTAGTAGATAAAAGCACAAAGAACGCATGTCGGCCAAACTATGATAAGTTATTCTCAGAATGTAAGTTACTATCTGTTCACGAGAAAGTAAGGTTTACGATTGCCGTTGAACAATATGACAGCAATATTTTTAAGAATATGAAGACTCAGTCACGATCGAATAGACGAGAAAATCAGTACATTATCCCCTGGTCTAACAATCACTATGGGCAGAGGATCAGAAAACATATAGTTCCATCTATCTATAATGAATTACCAGTCTATATAATAAATGAAAGCTGTTCCAAAAATGTGTTTAAACGTAAGTGTAGAGAATTTTATATAAATAGTTTTAATTCAAAAATAGTACATTAATTAATAGAATAGTTTAAGTTATATTGTACCTACCGATCAAATAAGTAATTTAACCAATGCAGTGTTAAAAGGAAGTGAACTTTCTGCCAACAAACTGCTGTGCAGTTTGGCGGATGGTAACAAAAGTGAACTTGTATATTGTGAATAAATGTTTTTAAATTAAAAAAAAAAAATTACATCACTATCTAATACTTGCTGGATACAAATATCGGTCAAGAACAATATTTTATTTCATACTTTTTAGATCACAATAGGTATTATGTCGTAGTCGCGTTATAGTTTTTTAAACTTTATATTATTTCGATCTTTTCTGTTTTAAACTTTGATGTCCGAGCTAAAAAACGCCTTTATTAGGGTTCCGTAGCAAAATTGTCAATAAAGGAACCCTAATAGTTTCGTCATGTCCGTCTGTCTGTCTGTCTGGCCGTCCGTATGTCACAGGCATTTTACTCAAAGAGTACACAATGAATACTGAAGGCACACTATACGTGTAACAGAAGCAGTTTTTTTTTAGCAAACTAACGTGTTATATATAATCATACATGTTAAGGTTTCTAAATACATGCTCTTAAACTAAAGAATAAAAAAGACTTAAAGAGCTAAAAACATAACCTTTCCATTTGACTTTGCCAGAGTCGGGTAGCAAATGAGAACTCTTACATTAATTTTTACATTACATTACATATTTAAAACATTACAGGGACGAATTTAATTATAAAAGTAATAGTACAGATTTGTTTTCTACTAGAGACGAGAAATAGGCGCGGTCTCTTATCGCCGTGATTCTGAGCTTCTGTGACTCTAAGGCGTAGTCCCTCATCGCAGGCAGCCTAAACACTCTCGAAAGCGACAAGTCTGCTTCTCTTATTTCTAAAGCGTGCTTTCTCTGGATTTACTTTTTTTTTAGTTTGTGAAAATTGTGAATTGTGTTAGCAGAAAAAACTCTCACAGTTTTTAAACTCGACTCTCGTGATTCCAAGGATTTTCATTATTCATTAATTCAATTAATTCCGTAACTCTTTTTTTCTCAAGTAAATTTTAAGCTTCCTTCCTTCCCTTTTAAGTATCAGGTGATTCTTTAAAACGCTTTTCTGCAACTTGTGTTGCTTATTTTAGTTTTTTCTTAAAGTGGCGTTATAAATCAATGCAATAATTATGTTTAAGCTTCATAATCGGCACTAATATATACACATCAACAAAGTCTAAGAATATTCGTATTTTGTTGATTATAAAAAATCTATAAGTATTTTGTAAAGAAAACTAGATATGATAAGAATCCAATTATTATAAATTATAATTCAAAATAAAATTAATATTGCTTTATTAAATAAATTATTAAATTTTCTACATTCTGAAAATATTTTTTAAAAGTTTGATGAATTTTAATTATTTTTTTTATAAATCGGTTTTGCTTCTCTAACGTTAATAACACATCGGCATCGAATAATCATGCTAAAAATTTAGTTGTCAAAATCTTGCTAGGGTACGCGGTCACATTTGTGTTGTGTAAATGCTAAAAAAAAATAATTTCAGTAGCGAAATTGTGCATAGCTCGTCGCTGTTACATGTCTCAAGTTTTAGTTGGGTGACTGTACAGGCCACTCCAGAACCCCGATGTTGTGTTACCGAAAGACAGCCGAAACCAGCCACGCCGTGTGAGAAGGTGCGTTGTCATGCATAAACTGAAATCTTTGTCCTATTTGAACTCTGTTTGGGACGATAACAGATACTATGATCTCGTCATGGTATTTTTGGGCCGTCATGCTGCCTTTTATCCAAATAAGGTCCGTTCGCACTCCCATACGAATGCCTTCTACCATGATGGTGCCGCCTTGGTACGAATGGACTTCTTGTGTGTGCTGCAGACTTTGCAGGCTTTCTGTGCCTGGAAGTCTCCAAACACGTCTTCTTCTCGAATTCGAGTGGAATCCAAAGCGAGATTCGTCAGTGACCATCGACCATTGTTCGTTGGTCCATAATAAATGTGTTTTGTAGATATCGGTCTTACCGAGAAGTGGTAACACGATTCCTCCCATTGTGCCGCTCTGCTACACTCCTAGTTACACGATAACGCGGCATCAGCAACCACGTGTTGGACAACACCAGCTTCTAACATGCCCACCGCTCTCAACATTTCCGTGTGTGTTATTAACGTTAGGGAACACGGATTACAAATTTATAAAAAAAATGTTTTAAATATTTTTTTTTTTTTTTTTAGATTTTATAAAACAACGTGATTTTCAAAATTTTGCAAACTTAATAATTTATTGAATAAAATATACCTTTAATTTTATTTTTAAAATATATTATTAAATACGGATTCATACCAAACCTAGTTTTCTTAACAAAATACTAATAGTTATAACTATTTATTATACGGGAATTAACGCGCATTGTTTACCTTAAAATTGCTTGACGTTTCGACCAGGTTGCACCGGCCTTGGTCACAAGCGGACCGTTGCAGCGATGTTGAGACTCCGTCAGGCCGATGAATCTTCATCTTTTTTCACTTTTTTACTTCTCGAAAAGTTAGGGTCACTGCACACTACACTGATTTTATCCATGTTAACCGACTGCGAAACAATGTGAGGTTGTGTTTTACGAATCACTGGATTCCACGTTACGGATAGTTTGAAGCTCTCTTCCCGATTGAAAGTTTTATGTTTTTTAATTTCAATCGCTTCACGCACACAATTCATGAATAAAAATGGCGGTCTGTGGAGAGAGTTTGTGGACGATGAAACTCAATCCAGTGATTGGTGTTCGATTGCAGTATGTGTTCTGCAATTGCCGATTTGTTCGCTTGTCGGTTTTTCACTGCTGCGATGTGTTCTTTTAGCCTTTCCGCTATAGTTCGCTTCGTTTGGCCAATGTACGAACTACCGCAGCTGCAATCAATATTGTTGACACCTGGCGTCTGCAGAGGTATAATATCCTTCGAAGTGCCCACCAAGTTGCCCACTTAAGCCACCGTTGTGTAGATCGTACGGATCGAGTACTTTTCCATAATTGATCCGATCTTGTCTGTCACTCCTCTGACGTAGGGCAAATAAGCAGGTTGTCTGTTCACCTCCGTAGGTTTGTCACGTTTTGGGATATGCTTCATTCTTCGGTACACCTGATATCCGTTTTTCTTGAGTACCTCCTGAACATGGACTAGCTCTTGCTCCACATAATCAGGGTCACAGAGATCAAAGGCTCTGTTTTTCAATGACGTCATCACGGATTGTTAATGTGTGTGTGGGCTTTTGGTATACACAGTGTGATAGCGATCCATCAGCTCGCGCTGTCATCTTGATATCCAGGAATGACAACGATCTATCCGTCTCCATTTCGCATGTAAATTTCATCTTCGGATGAATGGAGTTAATGTGCCCCATATACTGATCCACATCATGTTGGCTTCCTCTGACGACAGCAAACACGTCATCTACACACCTCTTCCATAGTTTGATGATTGGTGGACCCAGAGTTAGTGCCTTCTCTTCAAAATGCTCCATCCAGAGATTAGCTAGTGCCGGGGCTATTGGGCTCCCCATTGCGACACCATCTATCTGGAGGTAATATTGACCATGAAAGAGGAAGTACTAACATTTAAACTTTCGCGTTGCATGATTATAACTATTTATTATATGGGAATTAACGCGCATTGTTTACCTTAAAATTGCTTGACGTTTCGACCAGGTTGCACCGGCCGTGGTCACAAGCGGACAACAATGTAAGGTAAATGCGCGTCAATTCCCGTATAATAAAAAGTTATAAAGAGGAAGTAGTTTCCTTCCAAACAGTGATTCAGCAGATCAATATAATTGAACGGTAGCTCGCTGTCGCTCAGTCTATCTCTCACCACATCCAGACATTCCTTAATCGGAACGTTGGTGAACAATGACTCAACGTCAAAACTCACCATTATGTCTCCCGGTTCCAATTTGAGATTTTCTATAATCTGGACGATGTGGCGTGAATCTTTTACGAAAGACGTTGTTCTTCCCACGAGTGGCTGTAATACAGATGCAACGTGTTTTGCCAAGTCGTAAGTGGGACAGGCAATTTGACTTACGATGGGTGGCACTGGCACGTTGGGTTTGTGTATCTTAGGTAGCCCATATAGTTTTGGTGGTTGATGTGGTTTCGGTTTGTACAACCTCTCATACTCATCTTTCGTGAAAAGACAAGACTTGAAATTGACAAGAATTTAAATTGACTTCATCATGACAGACAAAAAGCATATATTCAGAGACGTCACCGTGATCAACAGGTTTAATACCGGTAGTGATCACCGACTTCTCCGAGGCTCCTGAATATCGACTTCAAGGCGGAACGTGCCCGTCTGGTGAGGTCCAGGCTCCGACCTACTTTGCTCCAAACCATGATAGGATCCGAAGCATTCTAGTCAAACCTTGATAACCGATTTGCTGCCACGGAAACCACAACAGACGTAAACCAGAAGCTCGTAAATGTGGTTCGGATACTCAGGGAAGAAGGTACGAGATTTTGTGAAATGCAGCGTAGAAACGACGTGAAAACCCACCCGTCATTTCGTCGGAAAAGCGCGCTCTAAACCAAGAGATCACTCCAACACTCTCTCGATTAAAAGAGCGATCGAGCAGAACAGGGGGCCAAAAGTGTTCGTACAATCTCTTGGAAGAAGCCACCTGACGAAGTTGACCACAACAAGTGGAGAAGTCGTTTCTTCGAAGCCGGCCGTCCTCTCCGAAGTGGAAAGCTTCTATGGCCGGTTATACACTTCGCATGCATCTCGACCTGATGGTCCTAGAGCCACTCACTTTCTCACTTTTTAGTGGGTTGGTATGTAATTCATTTTACATTTAACAAAATATTGCTTGTCCCGATGCAGGGCCGATAATTGTTGAGGAGTTCACTATCAGCTCTATTACATAGTGTAATAGTAGTATAACGAGAATAAAATGCTGCTCAATACCATATTAAAGTAACTGGATCGCAAACTGTGAAATATTGAATGGGTCTGCTCGTCATTTGTGGTTTTCATCATCAGTTCCACTTCACTAATTGTTTTTTTTTAAGAGTAAATGCACGAATCACTGTGTAATATACCTAAATCACTGTAGGTGTGCCTTTAATATTTTAAGAGTTTCCTCGATTTCTCCAGGATCTCATCATCAGATCGTGATCGGATGACAATGGGACCAACTTGGAAGTATACCCTTTCAAACATAAAAATATTTTTTCAGTTCGGTTCAGCCGTCTTTGCGTAATCGGTGAACAAACAAAAAAAAAACATACTGGCGAATTGAGAACCTCCTCCTTTTTGAAGTCGGTTGAAAATTTAGTTTGGAGATTGTTGAAGTCCCGGAAAATTACACAGAATAGTTTTTATCGTGATAACCGACATTCATTGGAATCAGGAGCCACCATAAATTAGAAAAATATAATATAGAATGGATAATAAACCAAAAGAAATCGATTAAAGGTTATAAAAAACTTTTATCGTCTTTAGTTTTATTTTTATTAATGTTTTAGATTATAAAAAACATTTTATAAATAGTAAAAACTAATTCCCGTATAAACCAATATCAATACAATGGTTATAAACCATTCTAGCGCACGAGATGGGGATTCATAAATCGTTGCTTCCGAAGGCAAAAATCATTGTTTAATAAGACACAAAGATCGTGCAACTATGCAATTATTTAACCTTAGTCCTGTACCTACCAAAGAGAGTTCAACATTTTGTCTATTATCTAGTTATTTACAGAGACAAACCAGTGACCAAAACAGGTTGCAATAGTAACTCTATAACGCTGTAAAGTTGTAGTAACAGCCTGGTGTATTGTTTTGGACAGCATTCATTCTTTTTATTTCGAGAGATTTATGCTTTTTTTTATTAGGCCATATTAATTACCCGGGTATTATCATTCAAAACTATCCTAAATTTTCGATGACTTGTTTATATAATGTTATATAAATTTAATCCAACAAACATAAACGTCATAATTATTTTGACGTCTTTACTATGTCATTGTATTTAACGAAAATATAACACAATTATTTAGTTAACGTAAACTTTGCTAGCAATGTGTTTAGTATCAAATTAATGTGCTAATTAAGCCCTTTCATTTGTTACTAAACACATCACACGTAAATACTTTAAAAAATAAAACCCTGCTTACATGCTTATTACACTTTTTGTGACCATCATAATGGAAGAAAATGTAGTCTATGTCACCCGCGCTGTTATAACGAATTAATTGACACCTCGTTCATCGAAATCGGATGAGTAAATTAGACGCTACAGTGGAACATACAAACATGCAAATATATATAGACTGCTATAAACATTACCCTTCCTTTTTGGCTTCGCCATAGACGGGTAAAAAAGTTAAAAATGATTAAAATTAATCCCAATTAAAAAATGCCAAAAATATTAATAAACTACTATGAACACCCAAAAAAAAAAAAAAATTATACTAAAAAATAAGAAAAATACTCAAACTATTTACTCTTACTTAGTTACCCAATGCTATAAATTCCTATTTCGCCAATGTTGGACGCAAGCTAGCTGACCAAATATCTACAAACTTGCATTCACAAATAGTTAACCCATAACTTCAACTGAGACTTTTGTCATGTCTGATACTAATGAGACTGAAATTGGACGATTAATAACAAATCTAAGGACTGAATGTGCTGTGGGGTCAGATCAGACATCTCCGGTACATTCTTGAAACAATTTAATAACATTTTGCTCGAGTTTTTCCGGACGCATACAAACTTGCTGTGGTACATCTTATCCACAAGGGAGGTGACAAAGACCAACTGAGCAACTATAGACCGATATCGATTCTACCTACCCTCTCAAAACTGTTGAAAATACTCATTAATACTCGGCTTATCAAATACCTGGAGCAAAATCTTCTATACAGCTCTCAGTATGGTTTTCGCTCGGGAATCTCCACAAACGATGCAGTCTTGGCCCTAACTAATGAGATTGTTTTAAATGTGGATTGGAAACAAAAGGTGCGTCGGCGTCTTTTTGGGAATCGCAAAGGCGTTCGACACGATGTCAGTGCCAAAACTCACTATTAAACTAAATAATAAATAAACATTGTCCGGTTTATGGCTCAATGTATTACAGTTCTAAGAAAATGGTTCACTCGTTTCTTCTAAAACATACGTACGACGAAACAGAAAAAATGGTAACATAATAAAAATATACACGCACATTATTTACCTCACGGTAAATCAAACAATTACAACATGATCAACACACACACACACACACACACACACACACACACCATATGCACACACACTCTTACATATTTTTTTTTTTATTTAAGCCTTTACACCTATACATAATATAAAAACTTATAAACTTATTTGTTAGTTATATTAGAATCTATCCTTATTAGTAAGTTAGTTGTATTAGTTTTTTTTTTTTTAATGTTTATTGTATAGTCCCTTTTCGGGTATAGGCCTCCTCCAGTTCTTTCCACCTCTTCTTATCTTTTGCGATTTCTAACCAATGTTTGCCTGCTATTTCCTTAATATCATCATCCCATCTCATTTTTGGTCTTCCAACTTTCCTTTTTCCTATGGGGCCTTTCCATTTTGTGGTTTCGCTTGTCCATCTTCTGTCCGTATATCTAGCTAGGTGCCCCGCCCATCTCCATTTCCTCTGGAGTGCGTGCTCGAGAGCGTCCGTCAGCTTCGTTCTTTCTCTTATTTCTACATTTCTAACCTTTTGGATCCTTCTTAGTTTTAAAATACTTCTTTCCATAGCATGCTGGCATGAGTTTATTTTATTTGCTATCCTCTTAGTAAATGTCCAGGTTTGGCATCCATATGTGAGACACGGTAGAATGCAAGTGTCTAACACTATTTTTTTTAGCTTAAGGCTGTAGTTTCCCTTTACAATTTCCTTCTGTGACCAGTATTTTTTCCATGCTATATTGACTCTTCTATCTACTTCTAGCTCGTTGCTGTTTTTGTTAAATGATACCTGTTTGCCCAGGTAAATGTAGCTCTCTGCATATTCGATAGCTTTACCCTCGACTTCAATTGGCTTGGTGCTGCCGTTTGTCATAACTTTAGTTTTTGCTGCATTCATGCATTCATCTGGAGCCCTACCTTTTCGCTTTCATCATTTAGTGATTGTAGCATTCGTTTCATTTCTGCAGGTGTTTCGGCAAAGAGCGCAATATCATCTGCAAATCTTAAGTGACTGAGGCGAGCGTTGTTTATCCATACTCCTGTCCTTGACCAATTAAGTTTTTGGAATATATCTTCTAAGACGGCAATAAACAGTTTTGTTGACAGAGGGTCGCCCTGTCTGACTCCTCTTTCTATTTTTATTACTTCTCCTGTGTCTTCGAGTCTTACTCTGCTCTCGCTGTTTGCATATATATTTTTTATGATTCTTATATAATTTGTCTCTATGTTGATCGAATGTAGTGCTCTCCAAATTGAGTCGTGTGAAATACTGTCAAAAGCTTTGCTGTAGTCTACAAAAGCGATGTATAATGGTTGGTTGAATTCTTTATATTTTTCGATAATTTGCTCTATAGTATGCATATGATCAGTGGTTGAGAAGCCTCTGCGAAAGCCTGCCTGTTCCTTCGGTTGGCTGCTGTCTATTTGGGGGGCTAGCCTGTTTTGAAGCAATGATGTGAACAGTTTGTACATTGTCGAAAGCAAGCTAATTGGTCTATAGTTTCCGATGTCTAGAGGGTCACCTTTCTTGTAAAGAAGTACGATCTCCGAGCTGCTCCACTGTTTGGGGATCTTTTCCTGATGTAGTACCAAGTTGAAGAGTAAGGTAATATACTTGAGCAGTGAAGATGCGCCTGCTATAAGGGCTTCAGCTCTTATGTTGTCCGGACCCGGACTCTTGTCTTTTTTGAGTTTTTTCAGCTGTCTTACTACTTCTTGTTCCGTGAACGGCGGTACTTCCTCTTGATTTTTTGCTGTAGTTGGTTCATCCTCTGTTTCTTTTATGGTTTGTTCTTCATCTGCTTCTATTGTATTTCCGTCTCGTTTTTTGTAAAGGTCTCTGTAGAAATTGGTTGCACAGTTAATTATTTCTTTTCTGTTTCTTGTTTCCTTGTTATCTTCCTTTAGTTTTTGAATCCATTCTTTGTGCTGGTTTAGTTCCTTAAATGCCCGTTTTGAGCTCCTGTATCTGTTGAGGTTCTTTTCTATAATTTTGTGTCTATGATTTTTGTAGTCTTGTCTGATCGCTCTGTTAGTTTCCTTGAAAAGTTTTGTTAGACGAGTCTTTGTTGTTTTACTTCTATTTTGAGTTGTCATAAGGTCCGTTCTTTCCTGTATCAGCTTTATTGTATTCTTGCTTAGGATTTTGTGTTTTCCTTCTGTATTGTTTGTTGGAAATCTTATGCTAAGGCTTTTCCTGATTGTGTTTTCAAGGATGTCATAGTATCTCTGTATGTCAGTCACGGATGAAAGTATGCTTGAGTCCAAATTTTCTTTCAGGTTCTCGTTGTACGCGATAACTTCGTCGTCTGTTTTTAGCGTATCTGGATTAGGTTTAATATTTATTCTATTTAGTTTTAGATCTTTTAGTTGTAGTGTAGTTCTCACTGGTCTGTGGTCCGATGGGAAACTTATTTTATTCAGAACTTCAATATTTGTTATGGATTTGGTCTTATTGCACAATACATAGTCTATTTCATTTTTTGTTTTCTGATCGGGTGAGATCCACGTCCATCTTCGACTGGATTTTTTCTTGAAGTATGTGTTCATTATTGAAAGTTTTTGTTCATGAGCAAATTGTACTAATTTTTCGCCTCTATCATTGCGAGCTCCGTATCCGTAACTTCCCATTACTAGGGTTTCGTGGTTTAGCGGCTGTCCGACTTTGGCGTTGAAGTCGCCCATGACGAGTATTGTTCCTTCGCTCATATCTAAGGCTGTTTTGATATTGTTGTAAAATTTTTCTATTTCTTCTTCATCTGAGTCTGAGGTTGGAGCGTAACATTGGATTACCGATATAAGTTTCCCATTGAGATTGAGTTTTAATATAGCCACCCGTTCCGTGATTCCTGTGAAGATTATGATATTTGATTTTAGCCATTTCTTAATTAGGAAACCAACCCCATTGAGTCCTACTGATTCTCCGAAGTAGCAGAAGATGTATTCTGGATATTCTTCAATTTTGCAACCCGTTCGTCTAACTTCTGCCAATCCTAAGACATCCCATTTAATATTTTCCAAAGAGTGTGTTAGTTCGATTTGCTTTTCAGTTGATGCAAGTGATCTCACATTATACGTACTTATTTGTATGGTATGTTCTATTTGTGTTGGAGGGTAGTGCTCTTACATATACACACTTCCTTTTTGTTTAAAAATTGTTTTTCAACTTTTTGTAATTTTCTTTGTAAATTTTGATAATTATGATATATTAAGTATGTAGTCATAGATGTTACTTTCATTACAATATTGTACCGGTGGGCGGTACAATATTGTAATAACGTGAGGGATCGGAACTGTAACTCCTTCATGCAGGTTACTCAGTAACCTAGTTAGGAGCGCAGAGCTGCACCCAATACCATTGTAGAAAAATAAATAAATAATAAACTTTTAAACTATGTAACCAATCAATGTACAATATTTTTAATGATCAATAAACTTATTATTATTATTATTAACTTAAATGGATTGGCATAAGAGCCACACAACTCAAACCTCTATTTCAAAGTTATTTATCAGGCCGGCGTCTATGTGTTAAAGACTCAGAACGGACTAGTGACGAATCTCCAATTACTCATGGCATCGCCCAGGGCAGTATCCTCGGTCCTAATCTGTTCCTGATCTATATAAACGACCTATGTTAGTTGAATCTTATAAACGGATACATTTTCACCTATACTAAATATACTGCCTTAATATTTCTTATATGTTAAATACACTCAAGTTGGCTTAAACTGTGTTGACTGGCTAAACAAAAATCTCTTAACCTTAGACGTCGACAAAACAAAATATGTTAAATTTTCACTTTTCCCATTCAATAAAGTCCAGAAAGGATGAATAGTCAGTGCGTTTGTGGGAAGAATCCCTCAAACGCACTGACTATTCACACACGTGCTTCTCTACCTAATGTAACCTGTAAGTGCCTTATCTTATGTAACACTAAATGTACTAACTATCTCGGTATACAAATAAACGAAAATATACGGCAATAGGATTCTAAACATATATCCTATGAGTATGTTAGAATGTAAAAAAGCGGTTACAAAGCGGCTTCTGTGTCTGGATTACATTGAAACAGGGGATATTATTATTATGTAGGGTAGGAGTGAAAATAAATAGCTCCCGCGGACAAAACACCCCCAAGTTAAGACGTTAAGATACCGTGTCGAGGACTGCATGGCGCCAGGGAAGTGGCGTCGCAAACGGTTCCCCTGGGGCACCGGGTCTCACCCCAGACGTATTTAGTGACCTTAATCCAGCAACCGGGGCTCTGCTGGAGTGGACGGAAATTTCCCTAGGTTCTCGTGGAAACATAATTATAAGTCTAAATACCAATAAAAACCAAAATTATCAAAGAAGTAACAGTGGCCAGGAGGCCCAACAAGCAGCTGTAGACGCAAGTGCGGACATGAAAAGGACGCAAGCGTGGGACCATCTTAAAAAGGTAATTAGCGAGCTCAGAGAGTTTGTCCGACCTAAAATTAACGTCCCATGAAGATGCCCGAGTCACGGACCAGTCTGGAACCAAATCGGCGCCAATAGTCTCATGTACACCACCAACACCTCGGGTACGGAGCGTCACTGAGACGACCACGACGATAGACAGTGAACCCGAAGCTGATGCTGAGTCTGTTACTGGTAGAAAACGTGATATTCGCAAGGCTAAACGAAAAGAGCGGACCTCACCGAATCGGGGAGCAAGACTGCGATGAAAATGAAGGGAACAGGACCCACCCTACTCGCTGAAATTACAACACAAACACAACAAGACGATATTAGAGTGGCAGACAGTCAAATCTAATAAAGAGAAGAAGCAGTCTCAAAAGAAGAAGCCAAGACAATCTGTGGGGAGGGCCAATGCACTGATTGTTCGGCCTAAAGAAAAAGAGAAGTATGCGGATATACTCACTCGGGTTAAGAAAGATGTTCCCGATGAGCAAGTCCGCTCAACGGTAGATAAAATCCGCAGGACAGCGACTGGTGATCTATTGATCATCCTCACCAAACAGAGCACAGACAAAGGTCACGGGCTACAAAAAACCATTACTAAGCTCCTGGGGAACGTAGCCGAAGTCATAAGCAAGGGACAGCAAGAGGAAGTCGAAATACGAGACCTCGATGACACGACGACTAAACAAGATGTTCTCAAAGCCCTACAGAAAGCGCCTGAAGAAAATGATGAACTGACTCTGGATGCCATAAGATCACTGCGCAAAGCCTATGGCGGTACACATACTGCATCGGTGACACTTGCAGCGTCAACAGCGAAGAAGGTCTTGGGGGAGCACGGCAAAATCAGAATTGGCTGGGTCAACTGCCGAATAAGAATTGTGGAGAGACCAACCAAGTGTTTTAGGTGCTGGCACTATGGACACCTTGCCACTAAGTGTAAGAGCAACGTGGACCGATCCAATCTCTGCACCAGCTGCGGAGAAGATGGACACAAAGCTGCCACATGTAAAAAATATGCTCGATGTGCCTTGTGTCTTGAAAAAGGCAACACGGAAAATTGTGCCCACATTGCTGGTAGCAGCAGGTGCTCAGTCTTCAAAGAGGCACTCCAGAAGGTGAGAAAAAAGACACAATTATGAAGATACTGCAACTAAACCTCAATCACTGTGAGGCTGCACACGATTTGCTCATGCAAACCGTGCGAGAACTAAATCCAGACCTTGCTCTGATTTCGGAGCCATATAGACAACTCACAACTCAAAACAGATAGCACCACTAAAGCTGTGATTTGGGCCTGTGGCGGATGTACCTTTTAGAGTACAGCTAATAATAATGAAGCCGGTTTTGTCGTAGCAAAACTTGGGGGAATTTATTTCTACAGCTGCTATGCCCCGCCCCGCCTCTCACTCGACGAATTCAAGAACTTTATGGATCGGCTGACCGAAGACGCAAACCAATATTCCCCTATTGCAATCACAGGGGACTTTAACTCCTGGGCAGTCGACTGGGGCAGTAAGGAGACAAACGCTCGAGGAAAGGTACTACTGGAGGCAATGTTCAGCCTGGATGTAGTGTTGCTAAACAGTGGAGATAAACTTACGTTTGTCCGAGGAGAAGCGAACTCCATCGTTGATCTAACCTTCGTCTCCAGCAGCCTAATTGAGGAAAACTGTTCTTGGCAGGTGATGGACATCTACACAGCCAGTGATCACTGTGCACTTTTGTGGGAAGTATCCTCCGAACAAAGCACCGGAAGAATGCACAGGAAAACTAAGACAATTGGCTGGAAGATAAGAGCCTTCGATCCCGAGGTTTTCATGGTGGCTCTTAATGATGAACCAATCAACGATGGAAATGCTGAAAATATGGCAAAATATCTGATGAAGAGAATGACAGAAGCCTGCGACATCACCATGCCTAGGAAACGTGCTATGATCCGGCTTTCTTCGATGCACTGGTGGAACGAGAAAATCAGTAATCTCCGTAAAAAGTGTCTTAAGGTGAGAAGAGCAGCACAACGCTGTAAGAAAAGACCAAACTATGAGGAACTGGGGGCAGTATATAAAAAAACTCGCCTAAGATTAAAAACAACCAATCAAAGACGGCAAAAGACGATGTTGGAATGAGCTGATCCTTGAGGTAGATGACGACCCATGGAGCAGACCGTATAAGGTAGTCATGACTCATCTGAAAAGCCAGCCAATGCCATCGCCCACTTGTTCCAAACTTTTAGACAAGATCGTTGCCACCCTGTTTCCTTACCAAACGCAACTACATCATCAGATAGAGCAATATGAAACAGAAGAAATTCCACCCATTACAGAAGATCAGCTGTTTGAAGCATGCTCTAGAGTAGGGAATACGAAATTCCCGGCCTAGATGGAATTCCAAATATTGCACTGAAAGCTGCCAGTAGATAGAAATTGGGGTTTCTGGATCAGAGGAGATCCAGAAACACCCAATTTCAATCATTCTAATATTTCAATCATCCATTGGGGTTTCTGAATCAGAGGAGATCCGGAAACCTGCAACTTCAACCATTCAGTCATTCAAATATTTCAATCATCCATTGGGGTTTCTGTATCAGAGGAGATCCAGAAACCCGCAATTTCAACCATTCAAACATTCTAGTATTCTAATATTTTAATCATTCTATCATTTCAATCATCTATTAAAAGCTCAAAGTATAATTTTTCCGCTGTTCAGTCAACACATTGATCAATCATCTTTATTTTAGAACTGATAAACATGAGATGTAACTGTAACATCAACTCCTTGTAGAGAACTGAAATTAATTATCAGTTTGTAACTGATAATTATCAAATGCATAAAGTAAAAATATCAGCTGCTTTTTTTCTTATCTTGATTTTTTGGAACTGAAGAATCTGGATGTTGTATTATGAAGTTTCATTGCCTTTTCAACTAATTTATAAATATTGAGTGGTAGGAAAGTAAGTATAAGAAAAAACATTTTATTTATTTAAAAAAGTTTATTAACAAAACACCATTTTTTTAAACACAGTACATTTTTTAAAGCACAAATTGATTCGTGATAAATACAACTATACAAACTAGAAGACGCATATCGATCATATAGACTTAACAAATTAGGACAACCTTTATCCTCTAAATTAATAACACTATTATTATTATTATTTAAAATTTTTTTCAACCATAAGACTTTTTCAGAACCTTTAGTGTAAATACATTTATTTTTTAGAACATCTAAAACTAAATGTTGATAATTTGAATACGGTATAAATCCTTCACCCCAATATACTTTTCGGTTACGTTCTATCCATGCAACTTGCCGCCTTTCCTGTTTAGTTAAATTGTAAAAAGGAAATGGTGGCTTAATTAAAAGCACCTGCAGTTTTCCATCACACCATATAGCAATTTCTTTCAGTATAAATTCGTTTGCCTCTGTTTTAAAGCCTTGAACGTCTACTATGGCAATCATGACAACCTGCGCACTATGTTACTTAGAGGTTTGTATTCTACTAATCGATCGTTTATGATCAAACAATATGCAGCAGTGTTATCCGGTATTGATTCTGAACATTCAATTTCTAGCCGTACGTCTACCGGACCTGTTTTTAGGCTATCGTTTTGCCTTGAACAATCTATTATAAACAAGGGAGCCTTTTCTTTAAATGCCTTCAGGTCGAGCAAGGGATCCGCCGAACTGTTGTAATACGACTGACGAAATTTTGCATACATTTCATATAATATACTGTATTTGTTGTCAGAAAATTTTAGACCTAAAGGTTCATATGGATAATATTGCGAATTTAAAAAAAGTGTTACGTTCGTCACTTCACAGTGATCGAATAGTGTTGAATCTTTTAATTTATTATTTTTCCTATTCGTTTGTAAACCGAAAATAACATATCTAGGTTTTTCCAATTGTGAAGCAGTTTTAACTGACCATGAATGCTTTGTCGTTTTTGGTAGTAAAGGGTACTCATACAAATCCCAATTTCTGAACGCTATTTGAATAGGTTTATCTTTTTCTAAATGTTTTAAAAGTGTCAGTCGTTCTCGATCTGACACTTTTATGTGAGGTACCCTCCATTGCACCCTTTCTATATTCATTTGAAAATGTCCTATATCATCAGTGAGTATAACGCTGTTTATATTAGAGTTACTTCTATTCAATATAAGTTCGTGTTTACAATTTATCACAATTTTATTGTAATCTTCCGCAAAACCTAAAATTTTATTTAGCGGTATTACAGCACTAAAACAACCATCACTTTTAAATCCGTTTAAGTTCCAACCCCACAAGGTAGCCATTTTATTTTCCGCTTCGTTTAGCGACACATATGATTTTATTGTTGCCGTAATTCCAGAATTTTTGATACGATCTATTTCAATACCATTTATTTCGTACCTGATGTCTTGAAACAAGAACATAATAGGGTTATTACTGAACTTAACAGGCTTCTCAATCTGTTTTCCGTCTTTGCCGAAGAGCTTTGCTTGACCCTCAATGTAAATTGAACTGGCTGATGGGAGCACGTATATGTCTTGCTGGTGTATGGGGATTCTGATTTCATCATTTTCTCGAAAGCAGTTATTGTAGGGATTATAAGAATGAACTTCATAACTTTCAATTGAAGTATCGAAGTGTGGTAAATCATTAATTTGTAGTAGATTCATACTTTAAAACCTAAAGCTTTAAGGAAATCTATATTTGCTTTAGTCAACTTCTTCACTTTTTTTCTACGTCTATGCACCTTAGCGGTTGTAGAAGCAATAAGGCGTTTTATATTGACTGGAGGATTTATATTATATAATATCATATTGTTTTTCTTAAATGAAGACGTAGTTGAATATTTTCTATAGGGTTAACGCAATAACCAAACTGGTCAACAATCTTGACGAATATAGAAGATATTGTATTTTTGTTCACTGGAAAATAAATTACGCTTTGCGGTATTTCTATGTATTGATGCCCTGTGGTAGTGTTACATACAAATTCATGAATAATATGTGTTGGTAATCCGTCAGAGTAGGATCCGTATATTAAATCACACTCAATTTTTATTACCCGCGGAGTGTCATTATTTTTGTTATAATGTACTTTTGTTATTGAGTTTATTATTGAAACATATAGCAACCCGCATTCATATTGCCCAGACAATATTAGAGGTGGTTGAAAATACGATTCTAATTCTGATGTTTTTCCAGAGATGGTCACTGTTACAGACATGCTTATATACTGACCACTTTGGATTGTGCCGTTTTATTTTATTCGATATCTATACCAAAACTGTCTTAAGAAGTTTAAACAAAGATGTCCGCAATTGTAAGGATGATCACCTTGAAGATTTTCATAATTATAGTTTATTTTAGTACCTAAATATTTTATAAATTCTTTTGGGGGCTTAAGATTGCCATAACTGTCAAAATATTCAATAAAGTCATTGTATTTTGCATAGGCTACCCAATGCGAGCCCGGATTTTCAGAGCTATCTAAATTAATAATTCCACATTCTTTTTTTAAAGGGTAATTAGGGAGCTCATCTCTCATAAAAACACCTCTAAAATAAGGAATCATTTGTCCATATTTTAAAATGTCTAAGTTATTCAAGGCTCGTTTGGGTAGCCGATAGTTTAGTTTTTTGCTTTTGATATGTAAATACCAAGTCCATCCTTATGAGGTTTAAGATGTAGCCCCTTTCCAATACATAGAGCCTCCATTTTTTCATTGTGTCTCCTCGATTCCTCATACAACTTTTTAGCCATCTTGAATTCGTTGATCGTTTTTGCAATACCGGCTGCCCCGCCTGCTAAAGCTCCTGCCGCCGATAATCCCGCGAATATAGGAATCAAAGGTAATACTCCACCAGTTTTCGGTATAGGAATAACGCGAGGGAGTTGAATGGATGAATCATTTGCTAAATTTCTGACAGCAGCCATTGCTAATTCTATCGCTGCTTTCTTGCATCTTGGTTTTAACTTTTTCATATGTTTTTTCGTAACAGTAATGAGATTTTTAAATTTTTTCTTAAGCAGTTTTCCAGAATTGTTGCTTTTTGAAGGGTTGTGGCTACGAGGTTTTAAACCAGCACCAGTTTTAATTTTTGCTAACATAGCATTGCTCACTAGATGAGCAGCTATTTTTTCTCCTTCACTAGCATCAGAGGCAACTATACGTTTTTTCGCCATTTTGAACAAAACGATATCTGCCTTGTGTCGATCCTTCAGGTTTGATGACTTGTTATATGCAATATCGTGTTCTTTACAATATTCGTCTAATTTATTTACACCTTTATCTCCACGAGCTAGTCGTTTAATTAATTTTGTACCAGGTCCACAGTATTGGTATCCAGGTAAATGTAATTCAAATGGTAAATGATTTATAAGCCAATTGAGAAGACTGTTCTCTCCAACACACATAATAAGAATGAATAATTAATGATTAAATACTTAATAAATATACATGAGAATCAATTTTAATCATTAACTGTTAATTTTTCTCTTACAAAACGTTTGACTTTTCTATCCAGCTATTTTCAACAGAAGATAATCCCAACCACTTGACGAAAACTTTATTTCCTTTTCTTTTAAGAACTTTCTCAACTAAATATATATTGGGATGCTTTGTTTTTTGTAGTTCTTGTTCATAAAATGCTCCTAAAATAGGTTGACCTCTGAGAGTATCTTCAATTAAGTAGGTGACAGGAGATGTATTTCGTTTGAATCGGATTTTAAATATTTCTGTTGACCAATTGGGAGTGTATCCTTTTTCAAATGTACCTTTGTATTTACTTATACGAACATAATCACCCATTTTGAACTTGCTTTTAACTGTATTTTTTTTTATCAACCTGTCGTATCTTTCCAGTATTCTTTTTTTATTTACATCATCCACATTGGCAGGGATTTCATCAATTGTACGATGGTGAGTATGGTTATAACTATAGGTTACATCGTTTAGGGTGTTATTTATCCAATTATAACTACCTTTTAAACTAAACTCTTTGTACAATTTAGATTTTATTGTTCTAATGAATCTCTCAACTATTGATGCTTTTTTCGATGAAAATGTTGAATAATGATTAATATTATAAACTTGCATAAGATTTTGAAATGCATTATTATAAAACTCTGTCCCATTGTCAGTTTGTAAGTTCTTAGGAATACGGTCACTATTTAGCAAAATTTTAAAAGCTTTGTATACATCTTCTTTGTTTTTACTTTTTAAAGGAAATGTCCAAGCATATTTCGAAAATGTATCAATAACAGCGAGAATAAATCTATACTTTTTATTTTCCTTTGAAATAGATTGCATATCAATTAAGTCTGCTTGCCATAGGTCATCGATATCTTTCATAATAACGCTTCGTCTCGGAAAGTTCACTCTCGCATTTTTATGTATTTCATTCACTACATCGACTTTGCTCATGCTTAGAATTTTTCTGTCCCTATATTCCAATTATTATCTTTTTTGAGTTTAAATTTTTTACGACTGTTTTATTCGTAACTTTTATTTTTAACTGAAGTAGGCATTCAATTACAAAATTAAAATTATTACATATACCAAATTTCACAATATTCATGCAGAATGTATCTGTGATACTGAATCAAAGGCTTTATGTTGTCAGTATTTATTTCTTAATTATATCAGCTTCTCTTAATTCTTCTATTATCGATAAAATTTCATTATCATGATTTGTATTACCTGCATCTCTTGAAGCTACTAATAGTTTTAATCTCTCAACCAATTCATTGGGATCGTCCCAATATACCAAGTCAGTGTTCACTCTATATTTTTTAAGCTTCGGTAATGCGCCCCCAATTTTGTTCTCATTATTTTCTGTTGCGGTCAAAGAAAATAATGGTTTGATTATTTCTCGATATTTAACTCCTTTGTCGCCTCTTATTTGACCCCCTACATTAAAATCTCTTTTATGTGCGTTTGTGCAAAGTAAGATATCTTTATATAAAAATTTATCTATGTTTGTTATTAACTTTAAATCAGGTTTCTTTCGAAGTAACAGTTCTTGAAGTCCTGGAGTAAAGTCATAAGTTTTGCCTCCAATCGTAATCTTAACTAAACCTGCATTATTATCAGAACTCTCAATTTTAGAAAAAGATACTTCAGAGTTACCCATCATTAAAGTTTTGTTTTCGGTTCTTATTCCAAATGGTACATTTACACCATCGTACATACCATAAATATCTGCTTTTTCTAATGAGATTTCTAAAACATTTTTCTCTTCACTTTTAGGAGAGCTCACTGCATTTATATCAGCATCGTAAAAATCGTCACACCTTGTAGAAGAGCCTGCAATACTTTCGTCTGACTCTATTCCCGCAGAACTTAGTGATAAGTCTTTTTCATGATTAATGTTTTCTAAAAATCTATTCGTATTCACAAGAGTTTTGAGGGGGTCCGAAACAGGTTTAAGCATTTTATCAAGAGATAAGTTAATTTCGTGCTCCTGATTTTTCATTTGTTTTAATTTACGTTTTATAGAGTCAACGGACTTCATTAATTCCATTTTAATATTTTGCTCCATGTTATTTTATAACACTGAAACCATCTGAGGTAGTAGTAATACTGAATTTAATTTATGAATGCCAACAATTTATAACTTTATTCAAAATGAAAAAAATATATCCAGATTTTTTCTGTATCTTCCATTGTTTAATGGTGAATCCTTGCTAATACTAATAAAATTATGTGGCTCACTCCAAACTGTATTACAAATATTTTTGAATTGATTCCATGACATGTCAGAACTCACATGTTCTTCGTAAATATGCTTCAAGTTTACATCATCTTGTTTAAATATTATTAGAAAATTAGCATTGTCACGTATCAATTGTTTCGGAATTTTCGAATAAGTTTGTGATAAATAAAAGCAATCGATTTGCTTATGTCTACCCATGCAAAAATAATTGCGAATATTTATTTGATTCTCACAAGCAACGTCATCAAAAATAAATACGGAATTGCTTAAAGCTTCACTTGGTGCAATTACATCTTTATCATGACTAAACTCATAAAACTTAATCATAGGGACTCTTCTTATTATTTCACGTAAGAAACAATATTTTGGTTGAAAATTAGTTTTTGAATAAAGGTAGAGATTTTGAAATTTAAGCCCATTTTCATGTAATAGCAAACTTATCATAACATTAGTTTTGCCACAGTTTGATGGACCACATATTATACAGCGAATTGTATTTGGCAATAATAGGCTGTGTCTGACCTGGCGAATAGAGTCATGGAAATGTATGTTATTGATATTTAATTTTATAGGCTGTTTGATCAGCTTCATTTCACTTATACTTATAGTTTTATTTAATCTTCACATGTATTTTATATAGTTTGTGGGTCGGCACTCAATCCACACTAGAATATTGTTACCATGAATATTTCAAATACAGTGTATTGTCTTTGGTCAGTTTTCCCTATAACGATACTTCTTACTTATCCAAGTTTGTGTTTACATCTATCGTGAAATGATATTCGTTGGGGTATTTATATGATTTATAAACATAACAGACAATTGGAAAGACAGACATAAGAAGTAAAATATATATTTATTAGTTTATTAAATACATTTCATGGGTATACAAATTTTACGACAAAACTTATCATACTACAATTTACAAATTGTACCATAGCGATATACATTATAAAATACAATTGTTTTAACAAATGAAATCACAATGACCCCAAGGTGTGGTGTCTATTTGATTTGGTTGAACTAGTCTTTTGTCGTCTATTCTATTTAAAATAACTTTATTGATTTCTTGCGAATATAGTACATGTTTGCTTGATTTTATCATATGCATCTTTGATTTTAAAGTAATGTTTTTAAACAAAACTTTCTTATAGTCAGATATTCTCAAGTTTTTTGTAATAGGCTTTGACACACCTTTGGCTTTGTTAATCTGTGCTTTTACTGACTTAATACAATACAATTTTGCCCTCAAGCCAATAAATTCGGTTATCACATCACCACCTAATTCATCTTTAAACAAACCAGGAATTTTAGCATTTAATTTAGGTAAACAATAAGGATTATTAATATCAAAATTACTGCTATCGAATTTCAGTATATTATCTTTCATATCTTTATAAAAGTTTTGTGTGTATAAAAGGTATAACAAACTGTCAGTATCGGTATAACACAATTTAGCTTTTTCACCATATTTATTTTTTATAAAGTCATAGTGAAAATTATATACATGTTGTTTAGCATATTCCAATACGGCAAATCCTATATAAATAGGTCTATCTAAAACAAGTTTTTCAGGATTCAATGTAACAGCAATAAAATCTTCACTAAAAACACAAATACTTTTTAAATTTGGTTTTGTAATCAGTTTCTCTGCACCTATTTTTTTATTTGTTCTATTATTGTTATCACTCCACTTAGTCACCAATTTCACATCAACCTGCTTTCGTTTATTTTCGATAGTTTTTCCAAATATCGAATTATTTAAAAGTTTAAAGAAGTCTCTTTCAAATGATGTTATGGCTGATTGTCTTAATTGAGTATTTAAGTCTACATACTTCTTCAAAAAGCTTTCTTGTTTAAATTGGAGTATACGATGAATTTTTTTCAAAACAAGTCCATTTTTTATACATTCTTTCAAATATACATAATGGATAACATCGTTATACTTGTCATACAAATTTGCAATCAATTTTTCTGTCTTTCCTCCTATGGGTACGAACTTTTCTGGAGCGAAAGGCAAATCACTATGTATGTTATGTAAATGATCAGGGTATGCGATATCTACATCTAAAATGTAGCCATACTCAGCATCATCAGAAATATTAGATAGACAAAAATTTTCTATCTCGGAATTTGTCATGAATTTAAAATCTGATATAGGTAACTTTTTCGTCATTGCATATCCATAAAGATTATTACAATCAAGATATACTAAAAATGTTGACGGTTTAGAATCATCAAAATGAGGTGTATAAATATTATTGGCTTTAGCATATCGGTGAGAGCACTGTGCTAAGCCACCGCGTATTCCTTTTTCTATCATATTATACATTTCTAAATCGTGAATCAATTCTAACTGAACACCTGTGTAAAGCAGCATAGCATCCCAACTTAACCCAGGTGAACTTACATAGTATGCAGGATCCAGATTATAATGCTGAAGACATATTTTTCTAAAATTTTCAAATATATCGCATAATAATAATACATCACACTTTAAGTATAAATCAGTATATTCGCCAAGACTACTAATGTTAAAGTTATTCCAAATATTTTGGGCATGTTCATATTCACTATCAGTGATATGTTTCATTTGCAAGCTGTTGTAAAAATAATGTTTCGGAGGTAGTTGTGGTTCATCATATTTCTGCCATGAATCTATATATTCATATGGATATATTCCTTTTCGCTGCATTAATTCGAACTTTTTGCTATCAGGAAAATGTATTCTTAAATTTAAAAAATCACGATCTATTAAACTTTTACTTAGATTATCGAGACTGGTGCTAAGAAATTGAAATGAATCTATGAATTTAATTTGTAAAGGCTTATATTTATCAGTTTTAAGGATTTTTGTAATGGATAAATATTTTTCTTTTGTTTTTGGAATTATTTTTATTTCACCATCATATTTTGATAATTCTTTGATAAATATGTGGGAATCATAACCTGATAAATTATGAAATATCACAGGTATGAATGAACAAACTTTATAAATTAAATTACACTGTGAATGAGCAGCACCTCTATATTCTGATGTGATATGATCATGATCACATACTTTGTCATCAAATAATAGATTTTTACAAATGTGACATCTGTCAGCATTATGGTAATTACTAATTTGTTCTGGAGTCAGGGGTTTCATAGCATTTTCAGTTATTAAAATGTTATGTATTAACTTTGTTTCTTCAATTAATTTCTTAACAAATACTTGTACACAGTCGGCTCCTCGATAACTTACAAATTTATTTAGGCTGTTATCATGTGAACAACAAATATAAAATGCAAAACATGAAGGTTGGTGCAATTTATTTCTTACAGTATTTTTATTGGTATTTGTTTCATTAAAATTGTGCAATATACTTTCAAAATCAGCGTATATAACAAAATTGATTTTTTGCTGTCTCTCAAAATGTTTAAATTGTAACGTGCTGTATTTATCTGGTAATAATGTTATAATTTTCGAGCATGTATGAGAGTTGTACTTCATTTGACTAGTAAAAAATTGCAAACATGTTTCACACAAATGCATTCGACCTTTATGGCTGGAAACTTGACGTCTCACTAAACGTAAAAGGTCTTTTATAAAACAATAGTGAGCTCTATTATCTTTCTCGAAATATAATAAATTAATATGTTTATTTTTCTTAAAACTTGTTACATAAAGAGGACCAGTTACTTTATGATATTTATTCAATCCATAAATATTAATACTCAAATGATTATTATTATTTTCAAACAATTTAACGTCTTTTATGGTTGGTGGGAATGACATACCTTTTATATTAAATACTGAACTAAAATGCGGATAAGAGCTTGTCCTACAGACATTATTTTTTGCAGGAAATAATGCTGCTAAGATGCTCCATAAAAAACAATATTCATCATTATTATTAATATTTATACAGCTCTTAGTATTTGTAATAACAGCAGGTAAATCTATATAAGACCCACCTCTCATCGGAGAATATTTATTTATATTTATTTCTAAATGACTTAGTGATGTGAATGACCATCCAGATTCACAATGCTCAAATTCAGTTAATTTCATCTTAAAAATCTCTTTTAAATTTAGGTAAATGTTATTCAAATCAGTACTTTCATATATAACTTCGTATTTTGTATTAAAGGACTTCAACTGCTGCTCACCCGATTTAGGTAAAACAAAGTAAGCAAACAGCTCAAAGTTCATTTTAATACATGTATGTTTCAATAGCGATAACTCAATTATTTTATAAACATCGTCTCGCTTACCATCTAAGAACGCCTCTGGAAGGAGGTACTCGACTTCTTTGGATGGGTTTAAGCGATAAGTCATTATTCTGTTTTTAAATGCTGTAGCTATTATGTCAATATGTTCAAACTCAGACTTTATCAAACAATTCGATTTATGGATATTAGTTCGTTTATGATATCTGTATTCATGTATAGGTATCTCAATTTTACATTTATCACAATTGATATAACTTGGTGGTGACTCAGTAGAGGGGGATAAAACTGAAAAGAGAAAAAATTATACATGGTATAATATATCCATTTAATTAAACAAAATTACATTTAAAATACATAGGTAGTTATTATAGTTTATAGTAGCCTTATGGTAAGAGTTAGATATAGTTTCATGATTAATATACGGATTATACATAGCAGTTATCTCTAGATCTACTTATATAACCACTTTACTGGTATGAGCTTATAAAAGTGGGTGTACAATTATTAAATTCATTCCCGGTCTCCTTGACAAATTCGCTTAAATGCTTCCAGGACTTGGACTCTGTATTACTTTTATTTTTAATAGTAATTATTGAATGTCGCCATCGATTGATCGGTAGAACCCGCTCGATTTCCTCGCTTTCATAAATTTTTAGTTCTATGTAATAATTTCCTGATTTTACTTCGTCTATTTGACGTGAAAACCCATTAGCTAGCCTACGCGTCATGTATGAGTAGATAGGTGCAGGTTTTTTACCAGCGCTGCAAATAGGTTGACCATCATTGCTATCCGCACCAAACAGGTCACAGACCGTCGCTCTCGACTTCAGTTTCTTGGTTCCCGTTGGCTGAGTGTCCGAAGGCTGACTGGTTGATGCCTTCTCTGCCATCTTTCGCTTATTTTTGCTAATCTTGACTGGGACGTTAACTTCCGACTCATCTGAAGACGGGAACAACTGATCAGCCATTTGCTTGGACCTGAAAATAGAGACAACTTTATAAATAAACGGTAAAAAAAGGACGAATAGTTTAAGTTTCGCTTTGTTACTTTATAGAGATTATTTGTTAATCATTGAGTAGCAAAATCATTGAAATGATTGAATAGTTGAATTATTGTAATAATAATATCTTGGGACACCTCATACAACGTCATCTGATTTTAAGAGTTGAATCACTGAATAGTGGAATGATTGAATAGTATTCATATTAAGTTTTTACATATAAAATGACATACATAAATTAAAGTCACTTACATTTTTATATAGAAGATCTGGTAGGTACGTAAACTTGTAAACACTGGTAAGCTCGTTAGCCCGTGATGACTGGTACTCTGGGTTGATTGTTTTGTGGCGAAACTTTGGTGGGCAGGCTCTTAAATAGTGATAAATCTACGTCATAGTATCCCGAATATGGAATAGGGGCACGTGGCGGTAAAATCCTGTGTCAGATCACTGCACCCAAATATGATTTGCTTATAATCAATATTATATTACTTACCTACATAGCACTTTTATAAGGATTGGTACTCACTATGGCAATCTGAGCGCAACAGTTCAGATACGAACAATATATCAGTACAAAAGAACGACTTATGCATTGTTACATTACAAGTAACTGCTGTCAGTCTGTGCTCACCCTAATATTTAACCGACCATTTAAAGAATGGCAAATTATATGTAGCATTTATTAAACTGTAATATTCATGTTCGTTTTTTGTTTTATACGTAAAGTATTAAAAAATGTTGGGTACACTTACGTGAAGTTATTATACATATTTAGGCCATAATATACATAGACTATACATAGTTAATTTATAATTATTATGTGATAACCGCACCTTGAATTCGATGCTGATGGATATACTTAGTACCTGCTTAATATAAACATATTGTTTATGCCCATATAAGGCACTAAGTATACATCCCTGACAAACCGATGGAGAGAACCGAAAAGTGATGTTGATGATGAATGTTTCTGTTAGTACCTTCCATTGCTAAAGTTCAACACAAATAATACATTATAATAATAAAAGCAGGTGAATCTAAATGTATTAGTAGTATGCGAATACTATGATGGTTTGATACTTAAATATCGCGAGATCAGCGTTTCTTCAATCACTTTTAAAGCATTTTTGTTGTTGTTACACGTGTGACATACAACTAATATGATATGACTATGCTTGTTAAATCATTTCGATGGATTGTATGAAAAAAAATCAATGAACAAACACATAGTAGTATTTATTATAGTCATGCATATTTTTAGTAAACAATGAAGTGTTGGGTGACATGAAGTCATGCGGTTTCAATTGCATCTACCATTTATGGTGGAAATCGGGAGATGAAATAAAAGCGTTCTATTTTGAACCTTATTACAAACAAAACTAAAAATATCAATTAAGTATAAATAGATAAAATTATAATTTTTCTCTTCAATTCGAATATTTGCACCTGACCTGTAGAGCGTTCACACCAAAATGTCGGTAAGTAATAATTTATTTAATTTATTTATCAATTATTTAAATACTAGAATATTACCACATTTATATTATGCATTTGATTATTTATTGTGTGATTGTGTGTAGTAAAAGAAACTTATGTTTAACCTATAATTTAATTGTACAGCGAAGCTTAGGATCCGAACGTTGGTTATTAAATTAAATATCTATGCCAAATTTTGTATCAAATAGCTATTGAATAGTAAATAATTTAAGCACGATTTTTTTCAGGACAATGAAGATCTCTTCAATTTTATTCCCGAGAATCAACCAACTATTCAAAAATCTGGGCAGAAAACACTGGGTCTTGCTCGAAAGAGAGCAAATACTGAACAATTTTATCAATTTATAAAGAAACCGGTCACCCGAGGAACGAAAATAATTAAAATAGAAATTTACGATGCGGACAGTTTCCCGAAATCAAGAGAGTTGTTATGTGATTGTGAAGCTGAAATATGTGCTCAGCATGTTGTAAAAACTATATTATTTGATGACATTTATACTAGTACTAGAGAACTGATAACTAAAATACAGGATGATATGGAAACAAAGCTATAATAATTATTATTATTATTTACTGAATATATTATATGTACCTAATAACTAATAAGTAATGAAATTGTTTAATTTATATCAATAATAAACGAATTTAAATAAATCGTCTTTTTCTTTCTATCAATAGGTATAAGACAAACCCATATTGTAGCTAATTAAGGTAGCAGAGTACAATACGCAATTTTAGCATTAAGCAGGCACGTGTAAATGCGAAACCCTTAGTTGTCATTTATGTACGAGGTATAATACGTACCCGATACAAAGTAGTGTCAATCATTTAGGTTTACATTGAATACGACCATTTTAAATATTACAGGGTATTATTTCACTGTTGGTTTATAAGCCAAGACATATTGGTTAGCAATCATTACTGTCTCGTGCTGATATAATATATGGCTTACTACCATTGCCCAGCTTCTGGTTTTCAGCTAAAATCGAGATAGTAATTAATAATAAACCATTTATTTCAGGCATCAAAGATACCAAGAAATACCTTACAGAAATACATAAAATAAAACAACTTAAAAAACTACTTGTGAAGTTATGAGTCTGCACACAGTATCTTATAGTTCAGGTGTCCTCGAGCCAATCTGGTCACGGTAATGGGTATATGTGTTAACGTAATGCCTAAGTACGTGGAGAGACATGAGACAATCTGTCCTGAACTTTAGATTACTGATTAAAATTAAAATTTAGATGTCCTCGAACCAACCTGGTCACAAAAAAAATGTGGAGAGACATGAAACAATCTGGTTTAAATTTTTTGTTTAATGTATGCAGTATCTTATGACTTAGCGTAATTAAAAAAAAGGTTCTTTTTAGGACCACCATACGAATTATAATCGCAAAGTATAATTTATAGATTACTGATTTAAATTAAAATTTAGATGTCCTCGAACCAACCTGGTCACAGAAAAAATTGTGGAGAGACATGAAACAATCTGTTCTAAATGTTAGTTTAATGTATGCAGTATCTTATGACTTAGCGTGATTTAAAAAAAGGTCCTTTTTAGGACCACCATACGAATCATAGTCGCAAAGTACAATTTATAGATTACTGTTTTAAATTAAAATTTAGATGTCCTCGAACCAACCTGGTCACAGAAAAAATTGTGGAGAGACATGAAACAATCTGTTCTAAATTTTAGTTTAATGTATGCAGTATCTTATGACCTAGCGTGATTTAAAAAAAGGTTCTTTTTAGGACCACCATACGAATCATAGTCGCAAAGTACAATTTATAGATTACTGTTTTAAATTAAAATTTAGATGTCCTCGAACCAACCTGGTCACAGAAAAAATTGTGGAGAGACATGAAACAATCTGTTCTAAATTTTAGTTTAATGTATGCAGTATCTTATGACTTAGCGAGACATAAAAAAAGGTTCTTTTTAGGACCACCATACGAATCATAGTCGCAAAGTATAATTTATTATACTTAATGTAACGACTGTTTCTTTAAAACAACTATGAAGTCTTATTTTCGTGTTTCGTTTTCGCGAACGAGTGTTCACAACAAGCCCGTCTATTCAAACATCCGGTAATCAATGTCAGATTTTTATATTAGATATTGGGCATTCAAGAACAGTTTTACACGGCAGCGAACGTAGTGAGTAAATATTAGAATTATTAAATTATTGGAATACTAGAATGATTGAATGGATGATTGAAATATTAAAATACAAGAATAATTGAATGGATGATTGAAATATTAGAGTACTAAAATGATTGAATGGATGATTGAAATATTAGAATACTAGAATGATTGAATGAATGATTGAAATATTAGAATACTAGAATTATTGAATGGATGAATGAAATATTAGAATGATTGAATGGTTGAAATTGGGTGTTTCTGGATCTCCTCTGATCCAGAAACCCCAATTTCTATCTACTGCTGCCATTAAAGCAACCCCTGCAATATTCCTTGAGGTGTATAACAAATGCCTCACAGAAGGTACGTTCCCATCGATGTGGAAACAGCAGAGGCTAGTCCTCCTCCCCAAAGGAAAGAAACCTCCGGAAGAACCAACATCCTATCGTTCGCTCTGCATGTTGGATACAGTTGGCAAAATACTCGAACGCATAATACACAGGAGGATCGAAGCAGCAGTCGAGCCGCTTCTTGCTAGCAACCAATACGGCTTTCGGAAAGGACGCTCTACCTTGGATGCAATTAGCGTTGTCGTCAATTCAGCTAAAGACGCAATCGCCGGAACCAGATGGAAGGGAGGCACGAAGAAGTACTGCCTGGTAGCAACATTAGACATAAAAAATGCCTTTAATTCCGCCAAATGGGATTGCATTATGAAAGCCCTTTACGAAATGAAGGTACCAGCATACTTACGAAGGATGGTTGCAAGCTACTTTACCGACAGGATCCTAAAATATGATACAAAGACTGGTCCTATAACATACAAAGTCACTGGAGGAGTACCTCAGGGCTCGGTCCTAGGCACACTTTTGTGGAATAAGAATAAGAATGATTTATTTGTTAGACATAGGTAAAATTACATGTAAAATTACATTTGTGGTTTTTTTATACAATTACATTCTGTTCCTTATGTCTTACCGTTAGGTGTACAAATATTAATAAAATAACAATAACACAAAATTAAATTGACATTTGATAAAATAATTAAATACAAAAATTGATAAGATGTCACATTAAATTATATAAAATTAATTAAAAAAAAAATTGTTTGTAATATTGAATGTCTTGATAATAATAATACTAATACCTAAATTAATAATACAGCTAAAATTCTATTTGTCGTCACATACAGTTAGTTAATTAATTTGAAACATTCATTTCCAGGTACTCATTAATTGAATAGAAGCAGTGTTCTAATAACCATTCGCGTAGTCTTGTTTTAAATGGATTTGTTGGTAGATATTTAAACGAATTAGGGAGCTTATTATAGATTTGTATTGCCATCTGGAACACATTTCTTTTTACTAGTTGAAGCCTTACAGTATTCAACAACCAGTTTTTCTTGTACCGCACCTCTAAGTCTTCTGTTGGATGCATCTTTCATTTTCTTAAAGTGTTCAGGATACTTTTTCACAAATAGACAGATTTGCAAGATGTACAAAGAAGGTAGGGGTAAAATTTTAAATTTCAAAAAGTATGGTTTACAAGATTGCCAAAAATGTAGCCCAACGATTGCTCTTAGGCACTTCTTTTGAACTTTAAATACTCTATCCGACTCAACAGCGTTGCCCCAAATAATCAAACCGTATTGTAAAACTGATCCAACATATCCGTGGTAGGCATTTAATGCAATTTCTACTAAAGATCTTTCCCTAAGATGTTTTAATGCAAAAACAAATCTGTTTAACCTACAGCACACATCACCAATATGTAGTTTCCAGTTGCAGTTATTATCTATTATCAAGCCTAGGAATTTCGTTGATGTTACCTCTTGTAAGAGGATGCCGTCGTAATTTATATTAAGTTTTAATGGCTCCAACTTAGGGCTTTGAAATTGAACAACCGTAGTTTTTTTTACATTTATCTGCAAGTTATTACTTGCGAGCCATTCAATAATTTGTTTAGCAGTTTTATTTATTTCTGCTTCATAGGATTCTCTTTCTTTACATTTGATTACAATTGTTGTGTCATCTGCGAATAAAATTGACTCGTGTAGTGTTGTATCGAGTAGATCGTTTATATAAAGTAGAAATAATCTAGGCCCGAGTATACTACCTTGTGGCACACCAAAGTTATTTGCTCTATATTCCGATAAGCACTTCGTTTTTAATGAGCTTTTGGTCCCTGAAGATATTTCAGTACATTGGAATCTTTCATCAAGATAACTACGAAACCAGTTGTTTACAACCCCTCGCAACCCATATTTATATAATTTGTTTATTAGCCTGTTATGGTCCACAAAATTAAAAGCCCTGCTCATATCTAAGAACAGGGCAGCCACTGGTATGCCGTCATCAATACACTTTAGAATAGGTTTCACATGGCCAAAGTGGTAGATTTATTTTGTTGAAACCCGTTTAGTTCTGCTCTAATTATATTTGTTTTGTCACAGTATTGGTCCTTTAACATGACTTTTTCTATGATTTTAGAGAGAATCGGTATAAGGGTAATTGGTCTATAATTTTGGGGGTCTTTTATGTCCCCTTTTTTAAATAAAGGTTTAACCACCGGGTATTTTAGTCCTTTGAGATACTCCTTGTGTTAATGACATGTTAATAATGTGACATAAGGCCAATGAGATATAAGTGGCTATCTGTTTTATTAAATGCGTCGGTAATTTATCATAACCCGTAGACCTCGTGTTTTTCAGTGATATAATGGATTTGTAGACGTCATGTGGGGTTGTAGGGTTAGTGAACATACTGGTAGTACTACTATCAAACGGTATGCTTTTAGGCAAATTAACTTGTTTTAGATTTGTTATGTCAATAAAATAATTATTTAAGAAATTCACAATGTTGTAAGGTCGATTTATAATTTTTCCCTCATATTTTAGCTCATTAATATTGTTTAAATTATGTTGATCAAATGTATGATTTTTTATAATATTCCAAACTGTTTTACACTTATTTGTTGAGTTTTAGGTAATCTTTGCATTGCCTATGCTTTGAGTCTTTGCCTATGCCTTGTATACAGCGTTTTAAAACGCGAGTATAGTTTTTATATTTAATATTGGCTGTAATTTTGTTTTCTGCGGTAAAGTGACGCATATAGTATAACCTTCTTTTCGTAACACATGATTTTTTTATACTTTTCGTTAACCATTTGGTTTTATTTGATTTTCTGTTTATTTTTACTTTAATTTTAGGAAAACATAAATTAAAAATTAGCAATAATATGTCATGAAATTCTGCGAAGGCTTTGTTTGTATCAATTTCGGCAAAAACCTCTGTGAAACTCAAACAGGAAACGTAATCTTTAAACTTTCTTATGTTGTCTTGACTATAATCTCTTTTTATTTCACACCACGTCATCTTTGCCTGTTTGACTTTTTGTTTTATTTCTATGATCTGTCCTGTGTTATGATCAGAGAGACATAGCTGGTGAACACCGCTATTTGCTGATGGAATATTACTAATTATCTGATCAATACATGTTTGTTTTCTCGTTGGAACCTTAATGTGAAAAAACATGTTGTGGCTCAAAATAAGCTCAGAAAGGTATTTTGAGTGTGGTGTGACCTTTAACATATTTATATTCAAATCCCCCGCTATCACTATACGAGTTTTGTTCCCTCGAGTAAGCTTGGTAAGTATTGCATCTAATTTGTTAAAAAATATATTTATGTCGGATTTTGGAGTTCTATAAATACATAATATTATTAAGTTTGTACCAGATAACTGAATTCCACAACATTCAAAGTGTTTTTTCAACTGCATAGTCTGATGTTAATTCTAGATTACTACATAAAATTTCATTCTTAGTCAATGTACAGACTCCTCCCCTTTTCTTTGTTGATCTAGAGAAACGCGAGCTTAGAGAGAATCCATTTATTTTGAGATTGTTTTCATGACCCGATTTTATAAATGTTTCACTTAAACATATTATTCGTACCTCTATGCCGCTTATAGTAAGTTCGTTTAAAGCGGAAACATCTATATCTTGTTTATTGAGTATGCCTGCAATATTTTGGTGTAAGACTGTTAAACTGCTTTCCTTCAACTTACGCACGAAAAAACTTTTGATTTTTGTTAGCATTGTTAGTGTGCTTTATGTTTAAATCTGAGTGAAAACTTATTTTATGCAACTGTTCCGGTATTCTATTTGGCACTTCATTTGAATACGATAAAAGCAAACTACATTTATTACATAAGGTTTTGTTTTTACCTGGCGATGGTTGAAAGTTCTGTCGATATTCCATTGAGTCAATTTTTACATTAATATTATAACACAAATCTGTCAAGTATTGGTCACGCTTCCCAATAAAGTTGTTATGAGTTTCAACATAGACACAGTTACTGAAATTCTGCGAGTACAGTCGTAGATAAAAATTAATCATATTTTCGTTTAAGTGTTTTCCGTACAAAACTGAAACTATAAATACCTTTTTAAGATGTTTCGTTAGGTGTAATATGTTAGATATGTTTGAGAGTCACCGTATTGGGTTGTGATCATGGGTACCAATGGAAAGAATTAGCACATCTTCATTTGAGAGACTTTTACTATTGTCTTCTAGACATTGTAATAACTGCGTGGAAGATGCATTTTGCAGTATAAATCCTAACGGTTGGTACCTGTTATTCCAGGTATTTTTTCGTGAATCCTGTAAATAAAAAAAACCTGTTCATTTCCTATTATCATAATTTTATACAAAAACCCATAACTTAACTTATTACTAAAACCATTTTGTTGATTACAAGTATTCTGAACCGTATGATAATTCTGTTCATGTCCGATAGATGTCGCGTCTTGCTTGTTGGTCGTCACAGCGAGCTGACAGTCAGCATTGATATTTTTTAATAGGTCCTTCTGTTCCTCGCTAGGTGGCGGTGTTTTCAACGTGTGTTCTGAATCGTTCGACACCACGTCGTCAATGTGGTTAGTTTTTGTTCTTTGACGGTGCGGTGATTGTGAGGGTATCATTCCCAAGCTTAAGTTGGATTTGTGTCGTGTTAAAGTTCTTGGATTTTTAGTAGTAGATAACGGCGTCGACATCAGTTTAATGCTATTAATCGTTAAATTCAAATCATCTACTCCGATTGTTTTAAATATTTTAATTTTACTTTTATATTCCTCTACTGTTTTCTGTAAATTATAATTTTCTGTTATCAAGTTTTCGATTTCCTTGTTAGCACTGTCTAGGTTGGCGCGAAGATCTTGTAACTGTTTTTGTAGTTGTAAAATGCGGCTCAGATCTTCTATGGATTCATTCGGTAAGCTAAAATCACTATCAGAGTTATTTTCGAAAGATGTTGAATTTTTTAAGTTTAGATTCGACAAGTTCTGTTTCCTTAGAATACGAGTAGTTCTACGTTTCCTTGTGTTTATATTTCTGTAGCTGTTATTCATTTTTTATAGAAAAACTTGTTTATCAGTATCCTTAAAAAGAGACGTTTACAGTGAGCTCGATATCATTCGATTACAAATCCGTCTCATAACAAATCTGACCACATCAACACTTTTTATATATATAATGCAAGATTGTAATATGCATTTAAGGATTGCCTCTTTCTGATAACAAGGTTTGTGTGTATGCACTGTATAGTATTTATATAATGTGTAGAACACTCGTTATGTCACTTTTTGCAAGGCACTGTTTGAATTTTGTAACGAAAACTGGCATAGTAAAATGTTATTTATAAAGATTTGAGTTATTACTTTGTATCCTATTGCACTTTAACTGTTTTTTTTTATTTATGCCACTTCTATCTTTCGTTCGTGATGTATTTTTCTCAGTTTTGTTTAGTTTAACACTAGTATAAATGCACAAAATCACTTTGTTTTTCTTGTTTATTTTTGCCGTACTCACTGTTCATAACTACGAGATAACGTTTGTTTATTGTTTAACCAAATTTTCTTCACTATTGTATAATGTTTTTAACTGAATAATCACTATTTATATTTTTATTTCTATAAAATATGAACAGTCGAAAGTGCTATAGCGTGGGGTTGCCAGCTTTTTTTTATTATTTATAGTGGAATATCATGTATGACGGATTATTAAAACTAGAACTTCCAAAAGAAGTCAAACTTGTGGCATATGCAGACGATGTAGCCGTAGTGGTTGTTGCAAAGCATCTCGAAGAAATTACCCTCGCCTTTGACGCTACTATCGAAAACATTAGCCGCTGGATGAACACAGTTGGACTGCAGCTGGCCGAGCACAAGACTGAGGCAGTACTCATTACTAGCAGGAAGCGGTTGGAAACCATCACACTGCAACTCGGAGCACATGAAATCACATCCCAGCCGTCTCTTCGGTATTTGGGGGTTATGATTGATGCCCGACTCAACTTCAAGCAACAGGCACAGTACGTGGGTGCCACAGCGTCGGTGGTCAGAGTGACTTTATCAAGGTTGATGCCCAACATAGGAGGCCCGAAGCAGAGAAGGAGGGCGTTACTGACGTCTGTAGTAACATCCGTACTCACCTACGGAATCCCCATTTGGGCAGATGCGCTTGAAATACAGGAAACCCGAAAAAAATTGCACCAGTATATCGGCTGAGTGCTTTAAGAATTGCCAGTGCTTTCCGCACAGTGTCTGACGACGCTGTAAACGCTATTACCGGGATGCTGCCAATTGAAGTACTAGCCGTAGAACGGAAAGCCCTTTACCACTGTAAAGTAACGACCACACTGAACCCCTAGAGAACTTGGCAAGGAGGAACGGCTAAATATACATAATATAGCATACGACGATGGCAATCGAAGCGGGGTACCAGTACAAAAGGTAGATAGATGGACCTACCACCTTATTCCACAAGTTGATGACTGGTTGAACCGTAATCATGGTGCGGTCAATTACTACCTGACACAAATGATCTCAGGACATGGGTGCTATCGGGAATACCTCTATAAATATAAGCACGAGGTATCTCCAATGTGCCCGTCCTGACCAGGAGTTAGTGAAGATGCAGAGCATGTATTCTTTACGTGCCCTCGTTTCGACCTGCAACGCAGTACCTGGGCAGAGGCCCTTACGAAGAAAATTCAGCCAGAGTGGAAAAAAAAACACACACACACACGTATGCACACTAACCACACATACACACATAATATAAAATATTCTGTACGCACATATATTGTTTTGTTACGTTTAGTTTTTGATCATTATCAGCACGACATAAAATCGTTTAAAGGGGAGAGTCTGGAAATTTGTCATTCAGGTTTCGAACCTAGTATAGACTTCAGCTCACACGAAGGCATTAAATTTAAGCTGTTGAAATGTAAACTTTTTTAATAACAATTTGTATAATACCTTTTTGAGAGAAATACAATTTTTTATTATTATTGTTACGAACGAACAAATTTTCCCGAAGCATATAGAAGCGTCGCGAATGTTTAAGAAGCGTAAAGCGTAAGTACGCTCTGGAACTCAAAGGAAAACACGCAGTTGTTTACAGGTACCACCAAGTGTAAGTAACGCTTGTTTGTGTGTGTGACGTTCCCGAACGTGCTTGATCGTTCCGAAAGTTTAATGTAGGTTTTTTTATAAAAAGGACTGCGCTCAATGCGGGTTCGTTCAGTCTTGAATACGATTTAGATAAAGATAAAGATATATTTATTGCATAACTGTATACATAAGGTGTCATTATAATTATTAAAGTAACAACAGTCTACCCATATCGGGTATGCAATAGACACGGTTAGTTGACAATGTTTATACAAACAATAACAAAAACATAAAAATATTAGAAAAAAAAAAAAAATAACAGAAAAACAAATGGGTTTATCTGAAATTAGGTATACATTTTACACAGATTCGAAATACTCATTCAAGTTATAAAATACATTATTTAGTAGCCATTTTTTCAAGTGAGCTTTGTACAGATTACCGTTTAGTTCTTTAATGGCGACAGGTAGGTGGTTATACACACGAATGGCAGTTATGTAGGTACTTTTATAGTATGTTGCGTTTGAAATACTTGGTAAATTTAAATTATATTTATACTTTTGACGAATGTTTCTTCTTGTATTAGATTTCAAATCAAAATATTGCATATTATTTCGGACAAACAAACACAATTCTAATATGTAAATACCGGTGAGAGTAAGTACACTATTTTACAGCGTTTAGGTCGGAGGCGATAGTTTGGGAATAGTGTGCAGTGAATTGTTTTCTGATTTTGTGTACATTGTAACAGTGATTCGTATTAACTAGTAATACCATAAAGACGTCATTGCGAATTTGGCATTTTATTCGAACCTAAACATCCTGACACGTAACATTATGATATTTCGTGACACTGTTTGTTAAGGTAATTTGTTTAAGAGTAACGATGTGTTTGTAATATATATAAAATTTATATTTTGCTTTTGTTTAAGGTTATAATCCATGGTCAAGCATCTGAAGCTTCAATTGTTCTAGTCGACTCGTTCCGGTACATACCACCTGGTACACCTGAAAGTAATTGCGAACTATATGAAACAAAAACTACGACCACTGAGAGCACCACCGAGAGTACCACTGAAAGCACCACTGAGAGCACCACTAAGAGCACCACCGAGAGTACCACTGAAAGCACCACTGAGAGCACCACTAAGAGCACCACCGAGAGTACCACTGAAAGCACCACTGAAAGCACCACTGAGAGCACCATTGAGAGCACCACTGAGAGCACCACTGAGAGCACCACTGAGAGCACCACTGAGAGTACCACTGAGAGCACCACTAAAGGTACACCTGAGACCACCACTTCAACTGACTCAACTATAACTATTCCTCCTGTAACTGATAACTGCAAAGATTGTATTGGTACCCCACTTTACATATTGATATTAGTTCTTACATCATTGTTTATTGTAATTATTTTGTTTATCTGTTTTAAATGTCTGACGAAAATATTTTGGGGACAAAATAAGCAACATATTACTGTTAGAAACGAGTTGCATTTGAATCAAAATTTTACACCCAGAGACGGTGTGGGTCCCATTGAAGCCAGTCAAACCTAAAGACACATTATTTAGCCATATAGTTTTACATTTTATATTTTATATCTAATGCCTTAATTTTTTCTTTTGTATTTGACCATGTTTTTTGTAAGTTTAACCGTAATATCTCTTTATATTTTATTTTTATAATAAGCTGTCGTTGGTTAGTTGTTACTCGTAAACTTAAAGCCTACTTAGCTGTATTAGCAATAACAATATACCGTTTAATCGCTGTCGAGAGCGGTCATATCGTCTATATTTTTGAAGTATCGATAATTCATTTAAATCAATGCAATCAACTTTAAACATTAAGAAATGTCCGTAAAGTTCAGTTTTCATTGTGCAATACAACCAATGTGTTGAAGTTGATTATATTTCTCGCTTTAATAGTAAATACTATCCTCTTCACGCACGCCTGATAGTGTCGATGTATGAACGTATGATGTATGAACTGTAAAACACCTACGTAAACCTATTTCTGACGTGTTGATCTGTGCTGCAACAATGGAATCTTCTTCGAGTCCTTCAAATTCAGATATACCACCTACGTTCACGGATAATACGTCCAAACGCCGGCAGCACCGAGTTAAACGAAAACTAAATGAAGATAACCTCTCGGCCATCTTTGAAAGGTTTACTACTGACATATCCTCTGAACTCAGTTTATTAAATGCCAATCTTAGCGGTAAAATATGTGGAATACAGCTTCCTGTATACATAAATACAGTTATTATAAATGATTTAAAGAAAATCCAGTCAGACATAAATAGTATAAATGTGAGGCAGTCAAAACTCTGCGCTGAATTTAACGAATTAAAGGAAAATCTTATATTCCGGGCAATGAACAAAAATATTGCAAAATACTTCTAAACAACATGGTGACAAATACAAAACGAAACACACAAGATATCACTGTTTTGCAGTTGAAAGTAGCTAAATTGAAAAAAGTAGTTAAATTCTACGCAACGACGTGAACGGCTTATAAATTTGGAGATCTCTGGCATACCCGAGAAAACCAGGCGAAAACCTTACCACATACGTTATGAATATTGCAGAATTTTAGGAGTACCTCTATTGCTCTCTGATATTACTCAAGTTGTCAGAATTCAAAATAACGTCAAAAATACTGGGTGTCCTAAAGTAATTATTGGGAAGCTGAAACCCAAAACACTTCGCAACTCCATCTTGTCAGGTGTACGTAATAAAAAAGGTATTACCACGGTGAATATTAGATTACTAGGAGAATCAAAAAGAATTTATACAAATGAACATTTGACGCCGCCCAACAAATTATTGTACAAAAGTACCCGCGAACAATCCAAGTCCAAAAACTACCAATTTACATGGATACGCGATGGGAAATTTTTGTAAGGAAAAACGATACGTCGCCACAAACATGAAATTGAATTCTTTAACTACAATATTATAACAAATGCTTCAATTACTCAAGGCAGTGTTATTGGATGCCTGCTATTCCTCCTCTATATAAATGACTTGCCGAAAAACATAAATGGACCTTGTGTTCTCTATGCAGATGATATTTCGTTACTAATCTCATCTAAATGTGCTACGAACTTGAACGAAAATCTCAATAATTTACTCAAACAAACTACGACGTGGTTAGAAACAATAATCTTGAAGTAAACTTTTCAAAAACAAAAATAATTTCTTTTCACCCACATCGAAAACCACCTATTCAAATAAACTTTAGTTTTAATGGCACAAAAATAGAAACTGTGAATAGGTTCTCACTGTTAGGACTAGTTGTTGACACACATATAAATTGAAAATCACATGTCCAAAAAATTAAATCAAAGCTTTCTAAATTTTCTTATGCTCTACGTGAAGTGAAAATGACCACTAACATCAAAACTGGGCTCGTCACCTATTATGCATACGCGTGGCTGAGCTATGGCATTATCTTGTGGGGAAACAGTACTGATGCAACAGAATTATTTATTATACAAAAAAAGCTTATAAGAATATTGGCTAACATACAACAAACGGATAGCTGCATGCCCCATTTTGTCAAATTTAATTTATTTATTTATTTATTTATTGTTACAGAAAGCTTACAGACTAATTGTTACATATACATTTTATTATATGGATATTACTGTTGCTATTTACAAGCTTCCGCATGTAGATAAACAAAGGTTTACAAATATAATAAGATATTTTTTTTTTCGTTGATCCAGTGAAAAAGAAAAGATAAAATGATACATAATCAATAATTAATAGATTGGTGCTGTTATAAAGAAAATATTGCCATACATTTATCAGGTAGTTAGTTTCTTTCCGTTAGTTGCCTTACATTGCCAAAATAATCGTTTGCAAGAATTTGCCTAATTTTTTGGTTTATTATACAAAATAAGTCGATGTCATATTTCGATGATATTTTATTAAACTCTGAAGCACTTTGTAAACAGAAGGTATTTTTTCTGTAATTGGTTGTTGCAAAGGGTACCTCCAGTAAAGGACGCTTTCTAAGTCCGATCTGATTTGTCCTAAGATGTATTTTGCTAAGCAGTGCTGGACAATCAGCCAAGCCCTGAGCAATTTTGACTAGCAAGCTAATGTCATTTAGATTACGCCTGTTTTCTAAGGGCATAAAGTGGTATTTCTTACAACGATGATCATAGTCATATGAACGTTGGTGTGCTTTATAGTCCAAATAGCGCAAAAATTTTTTTTGGACAACCTCAATACGAGATTTATAAACCTCATACTGCGGGTTCCAAACTTGACTAGCGTACTCCAGATGACTCCGTACGTATGAACAGTAGAGAACTTTTATTGGTTTTAGAGAACGAAATTCAGAGCAGGTCCTGATAATAAAACCAAGGGCATTGGTCGCTTTTTTTTATAATGCTATCCACGTGATTATCAAATAAGAGCTTATTGTCATGGATTACACCTAAATCTCTTATGCTATTCACTGTAACAATTTTTTGTCCATGTAGTGAGTACTCAGACTGAAGCAAACGGTTTTGCCTAGAATAAGTCATATGGAAACATTTTGATACATTCAACTCAAGTATGTTAGTAGCGCAGTATAATACAAAATTATCAAGGTCCGATTGAAGATTTATGACATCGGATTGATTACGCACTGACTTTAATATTTTCATATTATCAGCGTATAGTAAGATTTCAGAAAAATTAAAACATGATTTAAGGTCCATTATAAATATAGTGAACATAAGTGGTCCAAGAATGGAGCCTTGCGGAACACCTGACGGAACTGAGCGCCACCCGGAGGAGTAACCACCCAATACTACTGCCTGTGTTCGATTGTCTATGTAGGATGCGAACCATCGAAACAGGTCACCGTGTATACCCGCATCCAACAGCTTCCTTAAAAGTACTCGGTGATTTATACGATCAAAACATTTTTTATAATCTGTGTATATTACATCTACTTGACACTTTTGTTCCATCCCGTAGGTTATGATCTCATTGGAAAGTGCCAAATTAGTTACCGTAGACCTTTGTCTAAGAAATCCATGTTGTTCCTCGGGAAAGTAGCATTTTAAAGCAGAATAGACAACAGTGTGCACCAGGCGCTCAAGAACTTTAGCAAGTAGGCATAACTTAGAGATAGGGCGGTAGTTCTCAACGTTGGATTTGTCACCTTTTTTTAAAATAGGAGATATAAAAGCGAATTTCCATAATGTGGGAACAACACCTTCCCTCAGGGATCTGTTAAATAAAATACTAACTGGCAATACCAGACTTTCTGCGCACTTTATAATGAAAATAGGTGGGATCATATCTGGTCCTCCACTTTTTGAGGGATCCAAGCCTTTTAGGAGTTTTAATAGTTTACTGGGACACACAGCGACACTGTTTAGGCAGCCCTGACTAATAGACTCAATATATGTTTGGGGGGTGGAATCTTGAGGATTCGTATCTTGGTAGGTAGTTTGAAAATATGACGCAAATAACTCAGTGATTCCTTCTCCTGTGTCCGCGCTTGCATTTAAGTAATGCATGACTTTAGGAAAAGAGCTACTATTATTTTTACTTTTAACATATGACCAAAACACTTTAGGATTACTAGCAATCGATGATTCAATTTTGTCCATATATTTGTCAAAGCATTATTTTTCAACAAGCTTAGCTGCTGCTTCGTAAAACCGAGAATGAATGATAGTCTGACAAATTACCATATTTTTTTAATTTAATGTGGTACTTATGTTTCTTTTTTAATATTTTTATTAATGCTTTGGTGTACCAAAGTGGGTGCGAGGATTTTTTAAATGTTTTAATAGGAATGTTTGCATTTCTAAGTTCGTATAATTTATTATAGAAACGATCAATAGCTTGGTCTAAAGATATATTATTTAAATACTGTACCCAGTCTACTAGAGCTAGTGCGGAGGATATTGCCTGATAGTTTCCACTATGAAATAAATACTTTACACTCGGTTTTTCGAACAATTTATGCGTTTCAACAAAGCTAGCAGTAATATGTAAAGGTCTGTGATGAGCATCGATAGGTACCGCAAGTGGCTCATACTCCCTAACTGTTAATGAGTTATTGGAGAACACAAGATCGAGTAGTCTATTGTTAATATTTCGCTCACGATTATATTGTGCAAGGTTACAAAAATTAAGGCTATCAAAAAAATCAATAAATAATCTAGAAGATAAGTCCACAGGAACCAAACCATTTGTGTCGTTAGAGCTACGCCATTCCACCTCGCTACCAAAATTAAAGTCGCCTGCCACAATAAACGTGTCTGATGGGTGGCTGGTCACAAGGTGTTCGAGCTTATGTTGAAAGTCTTGTAATTGAGTGGAATATGACTTAATCGTGTTTCCTTTACACAGATATATACTACAGATGTGAATATTATAACTTACCGATGGTCTGGTCCTATGTAAAACGATAGATATCCACATGTCCTCTGATGTCGTACGCCAGTCAAGCTTTTCGACCACAGTCAGATCATTCCTCACTGCTATTAATACACCACCACCTTTTGTCTGTAACGTCCTAGCGTAATCACGATCTCGTCTCCAAACTGTATATCGCCCGTCAAATAACTCACTACTGTTAATACTATCACACAACCACGTTTCCGTGAGTATTATAACATCATAACTGTTTAAACTGAGGTTCCGGTAAAATATATTTGTTTTTGTACGTAGACCGCGTACATTTTGATAAAAAATACTAATCATTGTTCTAATATAATAATATCTTTTATAGCTAAACACTTAAAAAAACTGCTAAGTAAAAACAGAGATAATTGAGAATTAACTAATTCAGACATCGAACGACAAATGTTATTAATTATTAGGGGGGTAGTGAGTAAAAACTTATACGAATAATTGAGAAATAGCAAAACACAGAAACCATGCGCATACAACTTCGAAACAGATGCAGTCAATAAGTAATGAATGCGAACAAACGATATGAAAAATAACAAATTCGTAGTAAGTGCTAAGGCACAGCAATACAAATTGAGACCTATCTTATTGAAAATTATGTACATTTTGGCATAGCAACTACCGGCTGCATGACTATGATTTTTGCTACCAAAGTTGGAGTCAACAGAGACACAACAGAGTAATTGTTGGAATACGCGAGTAGCACACATATTTCTACGGTTTTCAAACTTTTTTACACTGGATTAATATACTAACTCTCCCTTGTATATATATACACACATCAAAAGTGTCTAGGGATCAACATATATTTTTGCAATAACTTTTCTCCTGATTGATTTTTTTTTTTTATTTCTTTAAGGATTCATCAAATAAAGTGTTTTCGTTTGTCACAGTAACGATAAACCAAGTCACCTTTGCATTAATAAAGAAATTTGCCATTTTCCTAATAAAGGGATTTTTGACATTTGAACCACTAACATTAAAGTTCGAAAAAAAGACTGAAATAACAGTTTTCTTTAAAATTTTATTGGGTAACTTAAACAATTAATAATCCGTGTTTCTACCGCGAACACTAACAACACAAGAACATCGGTTTGGCATACTCAAAATGAGTTCATCCAAATCACGCTGTGGAATGGCCGCCCATGTTCGTTGCAACAACAAAAAAAGGTCTTCTTGCGACTGGATACCCTCCATATTCGGCAGAGCTCTTCTCTGTAGCATATCCCATGCATGCTCAATCGGGTTCAAGTCTGGCGACTGAGCAGGCCAGGGCAGGACATTGATGTTAGCTGCGGCGAGAGTCTGTCTTACAACTCTTGCGGTGTGCGGTCGTGCATTATCATGCATTAACTGAAATAAGGGACCGATTTGCACTTGTAGAGGAACGATGACGTCTGATACAATCGTCTCAGCATAAATTTGAGCGTTGAGGTTGCCTCTGATCCAAATCAACTCAGTTCTTCCGCCGATCCAAATACCCGCCCATACCATGATGGTTCCACCACTATAAGGATGGACTTCCTGGCAGGATTTTAATCGCTGTTGGCGTCCAGGGGTTCTCCAGTGTCGTATACGTCTTGTATCCGGTCTCATACCAAAACGAGACTCATCAGAAAAGCACACGAAACGCCATTGTTCTTCTGCCCAATTTCTGTGTTCAAGAGCCCATTGATATCGAATCCTACGATTGTGCATTGCTATAGGTGGTACCCGTAGCGGTCTTCGGGAATAAAGGTTCACTTCATGCAAGCGGTTTCTGACTGTTTGGTCGCTAATTAAGTTCCCTGAAGAGTGATGAAGCCTCACGGCTAACATCATGGCGGTTATTGTTGGACCTCTTCGAGTTAAGATTTGAATGTATCGGTCTGGTCTCCGTGTGGCGCAGCGATACCGTCCTCCATGGCGCTCAGCCACGGTACCAGTGCTTCGGTAACGTGTCCAAAGTCGACTGATAACACTCTGACTTGTATTCAGAGCTAAAGCCACAGTACGTTGCCTGGAACCAGCTTCTATCATTCCCACGGCTCTGAGCATTTCTTCCCTGCTTAAATGACGTCGCCGCTCCATAATAACGTTGGTTTTAATCAGTAGTAGGGAAACAGTAGCACTAATAATGTCTTCAATGCGTTGTATGTTTTTATAGGGAAAATATTGACAGCTGATTTTCATCTTTTACTCGAATTTGATTCACAGTTCCTGATTCAAATTATGAAATGCACCAAAAAGGATCCATATAAATTTATAAAATCATAAATTTATTACAAAGCCACATTTCAATCTCAAGAAATCCGCATAAAAATGCTTGATCCCTAGACACTTTTGATGTGTGTATATTAGAAAGGTGTAAATTTGTACGTAACCATAAATATTTTTTCAAAACAAGAGAAGATAAACAAACAAAATACACACTAAGGCACAAAACCAGATTAAACTTACCAACTTCACATTTAAGCATGCACTCAAATAGCCCTTACTTAATGTCCATAAAAATATATAATGAATTACCCGAGAAAATTAGAAACAAATCTAAATTAAATAGCTATATAAATAAAATAAAAACCCTTTTACTACAAAAATGCTATTACACCGTAAATGATTATCTAAATGACAAACAATCATCTAATTATGCTACATATATAATATCCTCCTCTCTCCTAATTAGATTTAAATATTATTATTTATGTTATTTTGTTGTGCCCAACAGGGTCCACGATGGTCTAATTTTAAGCATATCACCTAAGTATACATTGTGGAATGCAATTATACGATTGAATTGAATTGAATTGAAAAGATTTACTAGATTTGAAAAAGATTGTTTAAATGTATGATATACGATTTTTATGTCATTCAAACACCTCGGTAGGCAAGTTAATAGTTATGTAAAAGCAAAGCCAAGTCTATGCACATACTTCACATTTGGAAATTCATACATTAGGCGTTTATTTATTACATACTTAATATTACAATTAATATTATATTTCATAACAATATATTACCATAACAACAAACTTCACAATTATTATATTTGTTACTGTACACGTTTTAAGAACATAATTATGTTTTTGTTATTTTTGATCCGAACATACTTTTATATTTTAAACGCTGGGTACTTACCATTTAGTTTATCATACTATTACTTTCATTGATCATAACTTAAAAATATTCTACCAAAATATTCGTGGCCTACGCACTAAACGTACAACTATTTACAACAATATTTTATCAAACAATTACGACATCATATTATTAACCGAAACTTGGTTACAGAACGAATCCTTAACTCAGAATTATGAGATAGCAGATATGAAGTATTTCGTTGTGACCGTGACCTCAACGTAACGGGTAAACAGACAGACGGCGACGTCATGGTATGTATTCGTACTTAGTGCAACTATTAAACGTACGTGGTCGTGTAACTATATTGAAACACTCTGTATAGATATATCTGCCCGCAAATTGTAGTCAACAGTTGATCTACACGTTATTTTGATATATATACCACCCGAGGACAACATCTTACTTCAATTTATTCCGATTATCGCATCGCAAATGAGTAGTTTATACGAACCACGCCCATCTGATAATTACTTATTAGTCGGTGATTTCTATCTGCCGTACTTGTACTGGACAGAAACAGGTTATTCCATTCGGCACGTTGGCACCACGATAATGTAAGAAGCGGCAAAGCATTTCGTGGAAGACGTACAATTAATGGGACTTAAACAATATAATCGCAATTTGAATATTAGTGGTAATGTCCTTCACTTATCATCATTATCATCATCATCATCATCATCAGCCTATAGCAGTCCACTGCTGAACAAAGCCCTCTCCAATTGCACGCCACTTTGTTCTATCCTCGGCTTCTCGCATCCAGCTCCTGCCAACCGTTTTGCGTAAATCATCACTCCACTTGGCCTGAGAGCGTCCTACACTACGTTTGCCGAGACGCGGTCTCCACTCAAAAACTCATTTACCCCAACGGTTGTCGGTTCTTCACATATGATTTTCCGATATTTTTTACATGTAACAACATCTCAGCCTCTCATCAAAGAGGACTCGCCTCATCCCCCTTCTGAATTTAACATTGTACATTTATTTATCAAACCATTAAAAGAAAAGCTCATCCTCGATTTAATTTTTATATATGTGATTACCAGCTTTTGAACACTTCACACTTCTTCAAAATATTAATTGGAATGATATTCTAGCAGCCGACAATATTAACGATACTTTAGATAACTTCTATAAAAACAACGTGTAAAGCAAAACTGTCATGTAGACTGTTTTGTTTTACACGTTCCACTAACTGCTATAAGTTGTTCTTATCCGGTGTGGCATAGTCCAACATTGATTAAAATTATAAAGGAAAAAAACAACACATAAAAAATGGACGAAGTATAAGAATCCCAGAGACTACGATAAATTTATTTTACTTAGAGACCGCCAGCGTAAAGTAGAAAAAGCGTGCTTTGATCGATTTACGCAAAATACGGAAGAATAAATATTAAACATGCTCCAAAACGTTTTTGGAAGTACGTAAAACTTAAAAAATGAGGATTAAATTATCAATACTCAATAGTTTACTTTACAAGACCAATGATTAAAAATTCTAAAGATATATGTTCGGCATTTAACACATTCTTTGAAAGCGTATTCCTGAAACCAAACAATAACACTGCTACTGATGTTAGTTGTATGCCTTTTTAACAACGAATACTTAGCCCGTGTTTTTATTAATGAGGATAATGTTTTTAAGGCTTTAGGTTCTCTTGATACATCGAAAGGTCCCGGATGTGATGGTATCCCAGCAATATTTCTAAAGTCTTGTGCAGCTACCTTATCTTACCCGGTCACTATTTGTTTTTAATCGGTCTCTAAGAGAATGTACATTTCCATTTTTTTAAAATTAAATCATAAATCACTTATTTGCTTTAGATGTGGTACAATTTATAGGTGTTATATTAAGTACATTCCGATCCAAAGCATCTAGTCATTAATAGTGACATACACAAAACCACACAAATGTAGAATTATTATTTATTACCTACAATATAACATGCAGCTTCATAAACCATATTAAATTAAGTTATATATTTTCCACCCAATTAAATTAACATATATAATTATTATTATTATAATTTTATTATAAAAGAAAGATTCTACATAATTATTTATTAATTGCGATTATTAAAAATGTCATTTACAGTATAGAAACTATTGTCAATTAACAAGGCTTTATTTGTTGTTTAATTATTTGGAAACGCCCCCATGTCATACCGATTCATAAAAAAGGATCGAAATCTAAAATAGAAAATTATCGGCCCATATTTATTTTATGTACTTTGGCGAAATTGTTTGAAAAGCTAGTTTTAAAACACATTTACCGAATCATTTCAAAATGTGTTCCAAATACACAACATGGTTTCCTCTAGGGCCGATCCGCTGTTTCTAATCTTGCATTGCATACCTGTTTTACTAAAAATATGGATAAAAGGAGTCAGGTTGATGTGATCTACACGGATTTTGAGAAAGCATTTGACCGTGTGGATCACATCATCCTCTTACAAAAGTTACAGTTACTGGGGATTCAAAGGGATCTTCTTAGGTGGATTTCTCGATACAAATCGTTCACAAGCAATTTTTTTAGGTGGTCATAGATCCGACTTTATTAATGTGCCATCTGGTGTACCCCAGGGCTCACATTTAGGTCCAATTGTTTTATATATCTTAAATTTTAAACATGCATTCCTGTTTTAAAAATGCCAAAACTGACGACAAAAAAAATAATTATATTCATTATCTGACTGTTTAAATTTACAAAAATATAGTGATAATCTTTATCAATACTACATGTTAAATAATTTTAAATTTAATGTAGATATATGCGAATGTATAAGCTTTACTCGAAAGTTGAAACCAGTTGAACATACATATAATGTCAACAGAACACCGAAAAAAGAGTTCGCCAAGTACGCGGTTTAGGATAACTAATACTTGATTCAACGTTAAGCATGTGCAGTCACATTGACGAAATTGTTAACAAATCTTACAGAAATTTGTGGTTTGTAATGAGAACTTGTCAACCATTCAGAAACCTGTTAAGCTTAAAGGTTGTATACTTCGCTTATCCATCTGGTCATCTTACTTTGCAGTCCATATAAACAGATTAGAACAGTTTATAGCACCTTTCAGTTTTTAAATTTAAAAAATTCACCTCCGACTACGTTGAGAACTGCCGTCTTTATTACCATAATTAACTTTTATTGGCTTACTTACCTTACAAGAGCGACGGACTTTGATTGACATGGGATTACTCTTTGACATGTTAAACGGACGCATTGATAGCCCAGAATTGTTAGACCATATAAATTTCAATACCCCTGCTTACCAAAGCGACATACTTATATGTTAAGTACCCCGCTACACACAACATTGTACAGTCAAAATGTTGTAACGACTGGAAACATTCGTATTTATAACACAACCTTTGCCACAATAGATCCATTTAAAAATAGTAAAAAAGAAAAAAAACCTAACTATTTATTATATTCATAACAATAATTACATAAACATTATTATTTAAAATATAATATATAAAATACCTTATTATTTTTTACAAATATTCATAAACTAACTTGCGATAAAGCTGCATGTGGGCTCAGCTCACTCGATATTTACTCAAACAAAAATTTAAAAAAAAATGTTTATAAAGATTAGTTTGCATTATACCTTGAAACTATTGTAGTAACCATTGTTTATGCAGTGATTATTTAATTTCAAGTAATTGGTAACTGTATTAAGTTAAATATCAACCAAACTTGTATTTTTTTTAATTCTAAGTATATTTTGTAAACATTCAACATGTTACCGCTCATGTGTTAAAACTAAGGATAGCTTTAATTGGCCTTTTTATTAGTTATAGTTTGTAGTAAAATTGTTTGTATTGGCTGTTGTTATCCCAAATAAACATAAATAAAAAAAATAAAAAATAGTTTTTCTTTAAATTTCGTTACACTACTATACTGTTTTTTTTGCACATCTCAAAAAACAACCATTTCGATGGTAGGGAGACACTTGACTCTAACAAAAACTTGCACTTTAAAGTTTAATATTTCCCAAAAGGATCACCAAATCGATAATAATATTTACAACACCTCATTATATTTAAAATACCTATCTAACGATACCCCACACGATGGGGTGGATGAGAAAAAAATATTTCCTTTTTTTCCCCCGGGCATATCCAAAAAACATCAAAGTTTGTCAGCAGCATACTGAAAAGCTTCGTCTTTTAGGTTCAGGTGCATAACACAATAAAGTCTTAGTCGACGAAGATGTCAGTCCACCTTAATAAGGCAGGATACTGGCAGATTTGGCAGTCCAGCGAGACAATATTAATCGCAAACCTCGGATCTCTTTACCACCTTTTAAAAGCCTTCAGTCACATAGTGACAACAACCTAAATATCATCGGTATTTATGCTCCCACGCTGAATAAATCTGATGACACTTAAGGGCATTTTAGACAATGCTATAAAATATAGCATATAGTTCATAGCACAACAATATCGCTCACGGTACATGAATATATAATTTACACAAATTACTGTTTTAATGTGCATAAAATCACTGTACAATTCACTTCACACTCTTTCGAGACATCGCTTCGAAATTGTACTCAAAACTGAATTGCGATCCCTGATAAGCGCGTCCTTTATATACCCTATGCCTACAATCGAGACAATCTTGGTGCTAGTAGTTATTTCTACACAAACAACAATTCTTTAAAACAAAACATATTGGTATTTACACCTTGAAAAATGATCTCGGGTACGTCTATGTTTCACCTCCCTCCTCCACTGATTAAAGTGAAGCGAAAATAATTTATAAAACTAAGCAAATGAGTGAATAATAAGGTTATGTTATAGGGTAAATGCTAAGTGAACCATTGGCAAAATCATATCCTACTACCTTTTAGGCCAGAGGATAAGTTTTTGTATTTAATAAATAAAATAAAAAAATAAAAAATAAAACGGACAATAGTGTATAATAACAGTAATATATATTTATAGCTACGAACTTTTTATTTTACCCTTCCCCTCGGACCGCAATAGTGAGTGGACGTGTGCACTGTGTTAAAAAAAAAAGTTTAAATTGATTTAATTCACACGAAGCAAGTACCAGGAGCGCAGAAACATCGCAGAGGTGACTCATCATCAACGACCGACGGATAAGCTCCACCTCCGCCTCTTACTACCGGTCATTGACCCCGCCTACCACCGAGGATCAACTTTATCATTGCGCCTGCGCAAATTGCATTGGCAAAGTTACATAGCTGCATTTATGTTGCTATTACATTCAACACAAGCTGTTCAAATAATGTCGCGTTCACCCAACAAAGCAAAATCTCAATCTGATTTGTCTTGTACACAACAACCGACGCAGCTCGCGTTCGGAACCGCAAGGCCTCAGTTCTCGTCTATATTTCAATTTTAAGACTCTGTGATTATTGAAATACGATGTTACATGGTCTCGACGTGTTATATTATAGCGAAAACGAGCACAAGCGTTTTGCACTGTTTGTATAAGATAAGCGGTTGTATCTAATAGGCTGGGGCCATAAGCTTCGTCAATATAATTAAACCTCGATAGTACAAGCGAATCTACCAGATGTTCATGAAGTTATACACACGTGTGGGTACCTAGTTTATATAAAACTTTTAGACGGTAAAAACAATTTCTGACTACGTCTGCTCAAATCGCAGACTATCGTCCATCCCCACCCGTGTTCCCACGTTGTCGCCGTGGTGGGGCTTGCGTGTCTTGACGATCCTTGGAGCTATGCCAGTAGAGCTACTCATGGCGGACAGGTCCTAGGGGAGAGACCAGACCAAGCGGGACACAGGACGCAGTCCTCAGGGACTGCCGCGGAGGATGTGCCAGCCCTGGGCTGGCACGTGAAGGGGGAATTTTCCGTGGTTCGGCCTCATGGATAGCTCACGTAGCGTGCCGAAACCACGAGGCGGTTTAAGTGTTGTCTGGCGCTCTTGCCAGATAACGAAGAAGGGCTCACTCACCGTTACGCGTCTGGTTACAAGACGTGACTGGGTGAGGTGGCAAACATGGGGAGGTATATAAAAAAAAAATAAAGGACTATACAGGGGAGACAGGGATCTCACCCTTCAAAAGACAACAATGAATAAGGCAGATGGCAAAACTATTCCCCAGGGTGGTACCGGCTGCTCCGCAGTCGGAGAATCCACCACGGAGCCCTCGGGCTCCGTCAGTCCCGCCGTGTCTGCCGTATTTGGGGGGGGGGGGGGGCAACATATGCCTATCCACCGCTCAGACGAGCGCATTGAGCCGAGGTGGCTCACAGTCGGACGTCGGAGACTGTCCAGACAGAGATGTCCAACCAGGACCAGGCGTCCTTTAAACGCCCGCCCTCCTCGTGCGAAGAGGGCCTACCTGCACCCAAATTTCCGAGGGACGCAGCAGGCAAAATCTCTTTGAGAGAGTAATTTCAGACCGCCTCGTCGTGCACCTATCAGGGGCTGGGCCGAACCTATCGGAGATGCAGTTCGGCTTTCGCAAGCGGCACTCCCCGGTCGATGCCATCATGCGCGTCCGTGCTCTTACGACGGGGGATGCGGTGTCCCGGGGTAGGGTCGTCTTGGCGCTGTCTCTAGACATTGCCAATGCCTTCAACACCTTGCCCTGGAGTTGCATTGAGGAGGCACTCCGGTATTTCCGGGTGCCGATCTACCTCCGTCGCGTGGTCGGGGCCTATCTCACGGACAGGGCCGTCATCTACCCCGGTCCTAACAGGGACTGGAACTAGCGAGAGATGTCGTGCGGTGTTCCACAGGGTTCGGTTCTAGGACCGCTCCTGTGGAACATCGGCTACGACTGGGTTCTGCGTGCTGACCTCCCCAGCTGTGTCAGCGTAGTGTGCTACGCCGACGACACGCTATTCCTGGCACAGGGGAGGTCGTACCCAGCGGCGACCGCCGCGATAGCATGCGGGGTTGCGACGGTCGTTAACCGAATTCGGCGACTGGGTCTCGAGGTGGCTCTGCACAAGTCCGAGGCCATGTGTTTCTATGGCCGACGGAACGGGCCACCCCCGGGTTTCCAGGTGGCAGTAGGGGGGGTTCACATCGGCGTCGAGTTGACGATGAAGTACCTGGGACTTGTCCTTGACAGCCGGTGGAACTTCGTAGAGCATTTCCGACGTTTGGCTCCCAAATTGGAACGGGCTGGGGCCGCGTTAAAACGGCTCCTTCCTAATTTGAGGGGTCCAAACGCCCCCTGCCGAAGGCTATACGCGGGGATCGTGCGGTCGATGGCCCTATATGGGGCTCCAGTATGGGCACGTTCTTTGGGGCGACGAGCCGCCCACTTCCTGAATGCGCCCTAAAAGGTGACAGCCAACAGGGTCATCCGAGGATACCGCACGGTCTCCCGCGAGGCGGCTTGCTTCCTCGCCGGAATGGCGCCGTGGGATCTGGAGGCGATAGCCCTCGCACTCGCTTACGAGTAGCAAGAGGAGGCGCTACACTGGGGCGAAACTTCGCTACTGCACGTCGGAGGGAGCTCCGCCTCGATCTCATGGCGTCGTGGAGAGAACGACTGTCGCAGCCACAAGAAGGTCACTTCGCGATAGCGGCGGTAAGTCCGCTCTTTAAGGAGTGGCTGAAGCAGGTACTCACCGGAGACGGGTGTTTTGGGAGGTACCTGCATCGCATTAAGCGAGAGGAAACTCCCGGGTGTCACCATTGCGGTGACCGGCCGGAGGACACGGTGGAGGTGTGCCCCGCTTGGGCTGAGCAGCGACTTGCCCTTGTGGTAGCGATCGGCGGTGGTGACCTCTCGCGTCCGGGGCTCATTCGAGCCATGCTGCGGAGTGAGAGGGAATGGTAGGCCGGCGGCTTCTTTTGCGAGGAGGTGATGCTGCAAAAGGAGACGGCGGAACGCGTGAGAGATAGATGGTCCTCACGCCCCGGCCGCCCCGCGATACGCCCCGGGCGACGGGTGAGAAGGGACGACATCCGGCCACCCTAGGCGCAGGCCTGAGGACGACAAGCAGTGGGTAGCTTGCCGTCCAGCTTAGGACTAGGCCGGGTCGACGGCGCGCTAGTGTTCCACGCGCGCCTCAAAGAGGTGTCAGCAAGTGATGGGGCCCCATTGGGCCGGCGCCCACCGGGAGTGCGGGATCACACGTTCAATGAGCGAGCCATACAGAGAAATATTTAGGTCAGTATTCACAATTTTCGTGATTTGGTTTTTTGAACCGAAGATCATGTACTTGGTCTTGGCTGGATTGCGAGAGAGTTACGATGCGCCCATATAAAAATATTGCTTAAATCCTCGTTTATTTACGCACAGCCACTTCATTGTCGCTAAGTTTGAAGGAGCGATATATCTGAACGTAATCTGCCTACAAATGGAAATTACATAATTTAATTTAATTTATGATGTCAGCGCTATACAAGATAAAAAGTAATGGACCAATCACTGATTTCTGGGAAACCCCTCTGCCGATGTCAGATCGACTAGAATGTGAGACTGAACCGTCAGGTGAACGTAGCTCAACAAACTGAGAACGACTTCTTAGGTAAGAATTGAATCACGCAATCGAGTTGCTATCAAAGCCTAACTTAGATAGGAGTACTGGTATATTAAGACAGTCGAATGCTCCTTAAAAGTCCAGTAAGACCAAGATTGTACCCTCACCTCCATCCTGAGCACTCAATATATTATCCATCACGTCTAGAATGGCTGTTGTAGTGCTACGATTCCTCTTAAGCCCCGACTGAAGGTCAGGCAGAACATTGTTTGTTTCAAGATACTGGATGAGTTGGGCACCTACTACTTTTTTCAATATTTTGGAAAGGAACGGAAGAATACTTATAGGTCTCAGCTCTTTTAGTTCCGATATATTCGGGTTCTTAGGTATCGGCCGAATCTTAGCAATTTTCCAGCTTGTGGGGAACTTAGACCCGTAATCACCTCTAATGTTTGAGGGGTTGTCATGGATATCATATCCAACGTTATACCATCAACTCCTGCCGCGTTAGATTTTAAGTCCTGTTTTGTCTTCCCAATCACTGTTAAACTCACAGGCTTTAATCTAAATGTGCCTGTGCTGAATCAGTGGTACTTGTAAAATGTCAAATTGGGAATACTGATGTTACAATCCCCAGGCAATCATTAATCTCTTTTTTAATAAAGAGATTAATTATTATGTTTGGGTCATTCAGGTGCACGAGTAGTTCAGCTTCCTTAGCTGGCAATATTTTAGATTTAAAAATTTTCCACAGTTGTTTTGGGTTTTTTATGTATTCATTAGGGATGTAAGGGAGCGTACAATCATCTTTCGCTTCAAGCCAACCTCACCTGCAGTGCTATTCCTAAAACATACAGCCTCGACCACAGCGCTGTCACAGCGAAGAAAAACCCATTAGGTATTCCCATAAGTTAAACTAGCGCTCAAGGCTGGACGGGAGGGCGCAGAACTACTCAAAATTGAGCTTCTTGTCATTTTTCTATAGATTTTGGTATTCCGATCAAAATTACAGCGTCGAGTTAGCTTACAGCCTAGCTTACAGCCTAGCTTACAGCCTCGATTTTAACTGTCAAATTCAAAAGCTACTATATTTAGCGCGGAAGTATGAGGAAACTACAACTGTTGTAGGTACTGTGCCTACATTATAAGTACATAATTGGCCGCAGCACGGGCAGAGAATCAACTATCAACGTTTATCAGCTACACTATGCCCATAACCTAAATTTCTAGGCTGTACGCCACGTCGAGTCGTCGACGAAACCGCGTTGCTAACTACCTTCCGTGCAGCGCTGTCAAAATTGCTATTCCCAAGTAGCCATGTGCTCGACGACGATCGTCCTCTCGTCGCTGTTTCGTAGACGAGCTAGGGATTGACACAATTTTTTTCACAATATAATCTATTAATCTCCATTATGAGTTTTAAAGGTTTTAAAAATATATTAAAAGTTTACAATTACTTATTTCTAAGAAGAAAGTAAAATTGTAAACTGATTATCAACAAATTTTATAAAAAAAACTATAAATTATTCATTTTGAAAGGCAAAACCTCTTTTAAAGTAAAAGTAAATGGAGAAAAATAAAAAAAACCGAATGTCAATCTTTGACAATTAAAAAGTCATATAAATTGATAATACTGGAGGCCGAGTATTGTAATATGATTTATCATATTTGTTTTATTCCTTGCGTTCATTTAAATAACAAATATTGTATGTATCGCGATCGTCAAGAGGTTCTCTCCAGAACGGTTTTGTCTCGCCGGCGGTAGCAGCTTGCAGAAGCCAATTTTATAGGCGAAACAAAGTTGGAAGCGAGTCTTTCCCAGCTTAAATACCTATCGCGACCTATTGAGAAGAAGCGGGCGTTTGGAAAATGAATAGTGTTTTGAAGACGTATAGGGTGACTACTTATCACAACAAACATGTGTAATAGTGGCTGTGTTAAGCGACACAAAAATAACTTTAGTTCATTCGTTTTAGCTGTAAGACGTCCATTGCTGATTAAAGGCCTCCCCCAAGGATTGTCACAACGACCGGACAAGTTAGAAAAACAACTTAATGAAATATGAATTAAAAATTATTTTAAAAATACAATTGTGTTTATATATTCATAACATAGAATTCTGTATTTGAGCTGTAAATTCAGAGTTTGAATATATGATTATATCACCTTTTTAAGGTACAACTAGGATAGGTTACCTACCTACATAAAACAAAAATGAAATTGAAACCTATGTGACTAATATGTATGTAATCAGTAATCACGTTTCTAATCTATCTAGGTAGCTAGGTATATAAATAAAAATCAATGGTTGTCCTCTATGCATTACGAATTCATTGATCAGATTGTGATGAAACTTTGGAGTGTTCTGATGAGTGACTGTTTCTGGTTCAGCTAGTAAGATATACAAATTAAGGCGCTTCAACGTGCAAAACCCAGCACTTTTGTAGAGCTATCTGCTCTTTATCTAAAATAAATATCAACTAATAAATTTCTATTAGATAATACATTAAATTTCTACATAACTTTGACTCCAAAATGGTAGATTTTTTCCTATTTAAGGAGCATAACGTTTATTTAATCTCCTCACAACAAAACCACAGAAATGAGAAATAATTATTGATAAAATGCATTTCCTTGTAAAGTACAATTTTCCTTGATTTCCTACTTACTAATGGATAGGCAATTTAAAAAAAAAAAACGGGCGAGAGCAAGTCGGATCATGCTCAGTGTAGAGTTCCGCAGCCTTAAATAATTGCATCAAAAAAGAGAAGAAAAGCAGTTTTTCGGCTATAACTCAATGACGGTATATTCGATCATGTCCGAAATAAGTTTAAAGTATTTGTTAAGCGCTAGTTTTGTGATATTTTTCATATTTTTTGGTCACATGATTCAAAAGTTAAAGGGTCATATTTATGCAACTTTCAGAACCATTATTTCCAAAAATATTTACTCAATCAAAAAAGTTTATTAGAAACCTTAAAATATTTTTAAAAGACCTGTTGAATGATGTTAGCCGAAAAAAAATCAGCTTCTGTTACATGTATGGAGTGCCCCCCCTTACACAACAACCTTTTCACAAAATTTCATCAATATTCATTGAGAAGTCTCTGAGTAAAATGCCTGTGGCATACGGACGGACAGGCAGACAGAAAGACAGACGGACAGACATGACGAAACCATAATTTCCATTTTTTGCCATTTTGGCTACGGAACCCTAAAAGATTATGCTTTTAGGGTTCGTCGGTTGCTAAAAACATTTTTTTCAAACGACCATAATTTTTTTATATAAAGATGCTCAGTTTTAGGAATAAAAATTCCTAAAACTGAGCGCATTCGCTACGTTGTGGGGAGGGGGGAACGAATGCTCAAGGTTTTTTAGTCAGGGTACGGCCTTAAGATACGATTTACAGATAAAATTTAACCACATCCACTAAAGCGATTTTATAAAATGTAGTCTATAGAGATAGATAGCTAGCTAGGCAGCTAGTTATATGCTTATCTTGTGTGACTAATCAATCTAATCTGCACAGAATCTGCGCTGCCTAATCTCACTTCAGTCGTGTCGGATTTCCACCTCATCAAACAAAGAGATTGAAGGCATAGAGAGTGCAAGACCCAGATGATGGGATACAGCTTGTGCAGACACTTTTGTGTTTTTTGCGTAGTTGGCTAGTTGTATGCTGAGATTGGTCACCACAACCTAAATCTTTTAGGATACCATTATGTTACTTTTATAGCCAGTGGTTGGAATAAAACAAATCATTATGTGACACGCAAAGCAAATAATTATTTTGCTAGTTAGGTACAGGATTATTACTGCCTCTTTGACGCGGTGGCAGTGAGTCCAACAGCAAGCGGTCGTGGGTTCGACTCCCACGACCTCTTGACCCTTTCCGAGTCTGGGTGTACTTTATGTCCGTGACTTGTATGTTTGTAAAGTCCCCCGCGACACAGGGCTTGTCTACTGCTCGTAGTCGTCTTATTAATAAAAAAAATATATATATTATTCCAAATTTATAATGATGAATAACAAATACATTTCATTCGTTTTTCGGCTTCGCTATTGCCATTATGGACTTATAATTTAGGCACAATATCTTCAGTTATTGTAATTTCCTTAAATTGATAGCGGGTCCGCGCTAAATATACAACAAGCTCGACGTTGAGTAGTTCTGCGTCCAGCCTGGAGCCTCCTTGAGCGCTAGTTTGACATAGCGGAACACATACTCGTAATTGTTTTTTGTCACCGTGGCAACGCCGCATAGTGGGTCAGTCCGATGAAAATTTTGGAAAGGTTTTGGACTCCATTCTAATATTATAAAACTAAAGAGTTTGTTTGTTTATTTGTTCGTCTGAATTTTTCAATTCGTACCAGTGGTTCCTGAGATTATCGTATCTCAGGAACTATGGATTCGAATTGAAAAAATATTTTATCGTTTGATATACCATTTATCGAGAAGGGCTATAGGCTATTTATCATCACGCTACGACTACGTGCTGCTGTGGAGCAGCAATGAAAAAGGTTGCACAAACAGGGAAAATTTAGTTAGTAGTTTATAAACGGAACTAATTGGATTCAGATTTCCCATAAGTTCAGTTATCGGAACTATTGGTAAAAATTCCACTAGTTCCGCAGTGGAACTTCTTCCACGCAACTACTGGAAATAAACCCCCATTTCAAATTGCCAATGTTTACAATGTTTCTTTGTTTATATACTGTATAATAATGTCACCGTATAACCAAAAAATATGAAATAAACTTCAAAGATGGCGCTTAATAAATATTTTAAACTAAAATTATTTTGCATAAGATCGGATATACCGTCATTCAGTTATTGACAAAAAACTGCCGTTTCTCAACAAAAGGGTGTAACTGCCATGAACATACACTCTTCTGCTGATGCTGATGATGAATTGTTCAAGGCTGTGGAACCCTACACTTAGCACGGTCCGACATGCTCTTGCATGATTTTTATTTATATAGATAGATTAGCGGCCCGCTCCGGCTTCGCACGGACTCTTCTCCACTAAACATCATAAGGATAAAAAAAATAGTCTATGTTACTTCGCGATAATGCAGCTTTGTGAAAGAATTTTTGAAATCGGTCCATTAGTTTTTGAGTTTTTTCATTATATACAAAATAATCTTTCCTCTTTATAATATTAGTATAGATTGTTATTTACCTCCGATAAACGCATGCGATCGCTGTTAATTATAAAGTGCTTTATGCGCTATAGGCACGCGCCGCCGGCCCCCCGGTCGGTGCCGCCGCAGCCGCTATGTCCCTGCATCTTAAATCTGTAATATCTTCGAAAATATTTAAATTACCTGTAAAGAGCCATATTGATCTATATTTAATTCACAATGTATGTAAGGTACTCAATTGGTTATGGATTAATACTGTATTGTCTAAAGTCATTACCTATTTCTCGTAAAAAAAAAGTGAAGAAAATGTTATTGTGAGTTATCCCTAAGAAATAGACATATACCATCGCGGACTTTTTTGGAGAGCTGTCTAAGGTGTTCTATAGTACATTATTTTGATCTATCTTGTAGGGTTTATCCTGGGTTTGCAATGTAAACCCGAAAAAAGTGTTTATGTTTATATGTTTTATGTGTTTGTTTAGAAACCTCTAAAATTATTAGTGTTTCACTACTATATTATGCATGTTTTATACATATAAATCTTCCTCTTTTCCTATATCTATTGAAAGAAATTGCATCAAAATCCGTTCCGTAGTTTCAAAGATATAAGCATACATAGGGACAGACAGCGAGAAGCGATTTTGATTTATACTATGTAGTGATAGTGATAGTGTTGTAATGATTAGGCACAAGGTGACTAGGTACTTATATGTAAACACACATACTTAGTTCATTTAATGTTTTGCTTTTATGTAACCTAGAATTTGCTACTGTTATTTTTTCTTTCCTCCAATCGTTTTATTTGGTAATGGCTAACACATTCTGTACATCGGCATCAGCTATCACTTATTTCCATAAATATATATTACACTTTACCTAAATGCGGAGCTGTGAAAATAACGATATGTCAGTTTGCCGCAATTTTCACAACACATTGCTACTACGTTGTAGGTACCCTAAAAAATCATATATTCAAACCCTGAATTCACAGTTCAAATAAAGATTTTCATTTATACATAATGTCCATGTCATGGAAACATAAACACAATTGCATATACAATATGTAGTGATAATTCTTACCTCGTATATATATATGTCCTTGTAGTGTTATTTCGTGGCATTTCTGTATATATTCCATTATATTTCGCCATTTTTAACATAATCTCTTAATAAATATCTCTGTAAATACTTATTGTAAACAATTATTTTTCAAAAATCAAATCTGTCATGTCGACAAATATTTTCTATGGTTTCTATGACCACAAGATAAGCATAGAGTTATTCGTAAAGTATGAACTACATTCTGAAACTGGCTGTACGTAAATCCTAAATTTAAAATAAATTAAGCTTTAAAATTTTAAATTGCTTCTAGAGAGTTTTCTTTATGAATACAAAACCGAAGAAAGGTCAGTTAAGAACCAGCTCTCTAAAAGAGAATGAGTGAAGAACCAGCTCTCTAAAAGAGAAGGAGTGAAGAAACAGCTCTCTAAAAGAGAAGGCAAATTCTCCAAAGGGAAATTAAGAGAAAGAGACCATTCCTACCGGCGCCGCCTTTCTACCTACCGGCGTCGCCTCTCTACTTACCGGCGTCGCCTCTCTACTTACCGGCGTCGCCTCTCTACCTACCGGGCCGCCTCCCTTATATACCGGGCCGCACCTCTACGACGCGTCGCACCTCTACCTGCCGACGTCGCGCCACTACTACCTACCGGCGCCGTTCCTCTGCCTACCGGCGCCGCGCCTCTACCTACCGGCGGCGCGCCCTAACATACCGGCGCCGCGCCTCTACCTATCGGTGCCGCGCCTCTACCTACGAGTGCCGCATCTTGACCTACCAGCGCCGCATCTCCGCCTGGACGCCGTACCTCTACCTACCAGCACTGCATCTCCGCCAGCATCGGTTCTAAATTATCTTTAATTTTAAGTAGTTTTTAAGTTCTCACTGTAAATATTAAGTGTAGGTTTAAATAAGTTCTATTTTAAACCTACACTTTCATTTCACTACAAATATTAATTATAATTCATATTTAATTAAGTTGTTTTATCTTGTCCGGTCGTTGTGGCGATCCTATATTCAGCAGTCTTTCGCTTAACACAGTCACTATTACACTTGTTTGTTGTGATAAGCAGTTCCTGTTCTCAACAGCTTGCAATAGGTATTTGAGCTCATCCCTATAAAATTGGCTTCAGTGATTTGTAGTGCAGATTAGACAGAACTTGACGATCGCGATACATACAATATTTGTAATTGAAATAAACGCAAGGAATGAAACAAATATGGTAAATCTTATTACAATACTCGGCCTCTAGTGTTATCTATAACATTATTTAATTTTATTGTCAAATAGTGACATTCAGTTTTTTCTTTTCACTAGTTATTACGAGTAAAAAGAGGAATTAGCCTTCGAAAATAAATATTACAACGTTTTTTTGTTAAATTTATTGATAACAAGTTTACAATTTTACTTTATATTTAGAAATAAGTAATTTTAGACTTTAAATATATTTTAAAAACCTTTAAAACTCATAATCGAGATTAATAGATTATGTTCTGAAAAAAAATGTGTCAATCCCTAATTCGTCTACGAAACAGCGACGAAAGGGCGATCGTCGTCGAGCACATGGCTACTTGGGAATTCGATTTTTGACAGTGCTGAGAGGAAGGTCGTTACTAAAGCTGTGTCATCGACGACTCGACGTGGCGTACAGCCTAGAAATTTAGTTTTTTGGGAATAGCATAGCTGCACGCGGTGCATCCTGCTGTATAACGAACGAGGCTCTGGCGACCGACTGGTGGCGGTATAACCATCCCAAATTCAAGGCGTAGATAAAGTAACAGGTCAGTGACGGGCAGCAGCGTCACTGATGCGAGAGCTACGCCCTGCGATCGCCAACCCACCTGCCCAGCGTGGCGATTATGGGCATTACCCCCATATGCACCAAGCACAAAAGCCACGGCCCCCAGTTCCCGGCAGTCACGCTATTCCTGGACATGGTGGCGTCCACGGTAACGGCGTGGCGGGGGGTGCTAAGAATCTCCGGGCTATGAAAGGCCACCACAACCGACTGACCCTGGCGACGTATAACGGACGCACGCTACGGCTAGACTCGCATCTGGCACAACTTGAGGTGGAACTTGGGAAGATTAGGTGGCATATCCTCGGGTTAAGCCGAAGCCCGAAGAGAGGGGAGGACACCATAACTCTTGAGTCGGGCCACCTTATGTTCTTTCGCGAGGGAGACCAACAATCCCAAGGTGGTGTTGGGTTTCTGGTAAATAAGTCCCTTTCTGACAATGTGATGGAAATGTCCAGCGTGTCGAATAGGGTAGCGTACCTCATCATTAAGCTCACCGAGAGGTATAGCCTCAAGGTGGTGCAAGTGTACGCACCGACCTCGGCCCATCCAGACGACGAAGTGGAGGATATGTTCGATGACAAAATCAGTATGGATTTCAAAAAGATAAATCAACTACACACGCGGCTTTTAATTTAGTAAACGATATATTATGGAATATAAATGATAAAAAACATACTACAGCCTTATTTTTGGACATGTCGAAGGCTTTTGATTATGTGTCACATGATTAACTGTTAAAAAAACTAGAGCACAATGGAATTAGGGGGTTAGCACTAAACTGGTTGGAAACATACTTAAAAAATAGATATCAGTGCGTACATCTTATGATACTAAATTCAAACACAAAGCAAATTCATAAATCAAATTACAAGAGCATTGTATTTGGAGTACCACAAGGTAGCGTATTGGGTCCATTACTGTTTCTTATATATGTTAATGACTTACTCGAGGTTACTGAACATAAAACAATTCTATTCGCAGACGACATTTCAGTTATACATCATCGAATAAAAACATGACATTAGAGCAACATAAACTTGATATTAGTAAAACTCTGTCAATTATTATACAATGGTTAAATAATAATAATTTAAAAATTATTTTATCTAAAACTAATTTAATGAATTTTAATAATTATAAAAACCAAAATATTGACATATTTTACGATGGACTAACTCTGAAGAATTCAAATAGTAATATAACCTTCTTAGGATTTATTGTGGATACAAATTTTAAATGGAAGGAACATATTGAGAATGTATGTGGAAAGATTAATAGATTTTCTTTTGCGCTATTCAAATTGACACAAGTTACTAACAAGAATACAGCTTTAACAGCATATTACGCATATGTTGAATCAGTGCTTAGATATGGCATACTAATCTGGGGTAATGGAACAAATATACACCAGGCATTTATAGCTCAAAAACGCTGCATACGATCTATAATCGGTATTGCTTCTGATATCTCTTGTCGCCCTTATTTTAAAGCACTAAATGTATTACCTTTGCCTTGTCTTTATATACTAGAAGTGGGAAAATTTGTGAAGAAGAACTCTAGTCTCTTTAAACAAGCTAAAGATGTTATTAAACGTAATAATATCAGAAACCCAAATAGATTGATAGTTGATGTAGTCCCTTGTTCCTACGTCACATCGCGGCGCGCCGAGCGAGTCTTCGGCGGACTGGTTCTACAGCCACGGTTGGCCGCCCGCTCCCCGCTCCGCGCCTTACCGCAGACACTCGCTCACCGCTTCCTACCACGCGCGCACGCATCGGCCATCTGTACCTACCAGCTACCTAATTATAGCTTCCAAATCAAGAAGCAGTTTTATTATATTAGTCAAGACCACCAGAATCCCACCCCTGGAGCTTGGCATTCAACATGTGGTCCTTCGAAAAGAAGATTGCCGTCTTTTTACTGCGTTCGTGACAAATACCGGACTGCCACACGCACCGCCCCACCCGTGCACATTGCGGACTTAAGGTCAATCCAAGGACAGTCTACGTGGAGGAATATTTTACATACTGAGTGAGTCCGTTCCATGTTCTTCTCAATTCCTTATTAATTCCTGTCTTCTATTGCTTATTTCCAGGAATTTAAAATAGTGCTTCACGGATCAGGCATAGTGATCTCTTCATGCGAGCATATTTAACTTAGCTTAATTAATTTAATCTTTTAATCATACGAATATTTATTTGTTATGATCATAAATATCTAATTCAAAAAATGTTATAGGTAACTTGTTTACCTACATAATGCGTTGAACGTAATATAGCAGCATTTTTATTTTTATTGCACCTCATTGTGTAGCTATGCCTATGTTATCTCTTGCTTAATGCGGTTTTTCGCTTAGCACGTCGCATACGGATCAGCTGTGAGATACCGTTAGCTACGCACAGCTGTTTATTTATCCCGTTATAATTTGCTTGACTCACTTCATTTCTACCTTTCTTTCGCCTTATTTGCACGTTAGATCTTTATTTCATCTTAATCATAATTATGTCTGACGCTAAGTTGAGGGAACTGGTGAAGAAACGTGGCAGCCTTAAAGCAAAGTTAACACATTTCTCTAGTTTCATTAAATTACTGCCTTTAAGCGATTTAAATTCTTTCCAACGCTTAGAATCGCAATGCCGTCTTGATCTTATGGTAATCTTATATAAGGATTTCGACGTTTTACAGACGGAATTGGAGCTGTTGTCGGAGGAAACCGATGTCGTGTACACCGAGCGGGAACAATTTGAGTCGCAGTACTATGCGCAGGTGGGCCACGCGAAGGCATTACTTGCCCTCGCGCGTCCCGCTTCGCCCGCGCTCCCATCCGCCATCTCTGATGACATCAGCCCCGGTCATGGTTCTAGATGCAAGCACGACTTTGTCCGTTATAACGTGTTGCTATATAAAAGGGGGTCAAATGAATACGACGTTTCGATGATAAAATGTTGACTGGTTTATTAATTTATTTTGTGAGTATTTATACAAATTATAAACAAAGAAACAATTGATTTTAGTGGTAGGGCATTATGCTAAATTAACAATATTATGTGCGTGACAATTTAAGTTTAAGTTTACAATTCTAAGTACGTGTTATCTTATAATTATTATACGGCACGTTTGTCCGTTTCTATTTACCATAAACTATATACTATGTACTATGGCTTCCGCCATAGATATTCCCCCCTTGAGAAATTAAATAAATATTACATACATGTACTGTAAAGAAAACTAAATTAATTACTTTAAACTTCATTTGCTACTTTTACTATTCTAGTTAATATAGGCTCGATATATGATAACCAAGAAAATCAATTTCCGATTCTCCAAATTCACATTTATTTATGTTCATTGTAATGCTGTTTTCTTGTAAACGTTTGAATACTTCTTCTAAATGTTTGTAATGCTCATTTATATTTGTATCTGATATTAATATGTCATCAACATACACATATACATAATCTAAGTCTCGAAATATGGAGTCCATAAACTTCTGAAACGATTGAGCTGTATTCTTTAACCCGAACGGCATTCTAGTAAATTCAAAGAGGCCGAACGGTGTTATAATCGCTGTCTTTTCTGGTTCAGCGACTGAAATTGAGTGAAAAGCCTTCTTTATATCAATTTTGCTGAATATTGTTTTTCCGCTTGCAATGTACGTAAAATCCAACAGTCTTGGCAACGGATACCTGTCCGGTATCGTTATATAGTTAAGTGCACGGTAATCACCACATGCTCTCCATTCACCATTCTTCTTCTTGACCAGATGAAGTGGCGATGCCCATTGGCTACTTGATGGTCTACAAATTCCCATATCCATCATATCTTGAAACTCTTGTTTTGCAATCCTGTATTTGTCAGGAGGGAGCGGTCGTGCTCGAGTAGCTACTGGATACCCGTCTGTGATTATTTGATGCTGTACTTGATGCTTAGGAGGTTCCCTCATTGATCGAGGTTTAGTAATTTCTTCGTACTTTTCTAGCAAGCGCCTTATTGATTCTGGTAATGATGAATTAATTGAGCGGACAGATGCAATATTTGCTCTCAATATTTTAGCAGGCGTCTTTAGACCCGTATTTTTATCAAGTAATTTCTGTCCGTGTATGTCTACTAATAATTGATAATGTTCCAGAAAATCAGCTCCCAGTATAGGCATCTTGACGTCGGCGATGGTGAATGTCCATTTGAAGTCTCGCCGAAGTCCGAAATTAAGCGTCAATGTGCGCTCTCCATATGTGTTTATCGGGCTGCCGTTAGCGGCGAATAATTTGTATTCGCTAACTTTATAATTGTTGTCTGTGCGATTTAAAACTGAAATATTGGCCCCAGTATCGACTAAAAATCTATAACCACTGTTTGAGTCAGTTATAGTTAGACGGTTTGATAGGTGAATAGCACAGAGACCCGTCGTATTCCGTGCCCATCTTAGTTTTCCGAACTCTTGTTGATGTTGTTTTTCCATGAACATGGCTTTCTACATTTGTACGAGTTATTTTTAAATCTGTTGTGGTAGTAACAAAGTCCATTGTGCGATACGTATCTGTTTTGCGACCTTGATCTTGAACGTGAATCGTTATACGGTCGGAAACTGCTGTGTTGCATAGGTCGCGTCGCTTGTTTGCTTCGTAATTCATTTATTTCAATTTGCATATTTGAAAAAGAAAGAAAAGAAAAGAAGCATTTATTTGTTGCACCATGCGTCACAACTTTACAGATTAATATTAAAAATACAATTATAATAAAAATACAATTAGAATAAAATACAATCAGAATAAAAATACAATTAGAATAATTTAAAATAATAATAATAATGATAAAATATAATCAAGTATAAAAAAAAAATGAATGATTACCATTTATATATACTTAAAATTATGAATTATTTATAATTAAAATAAAAAAATAAAATAAAATGTTTGTTGTGCCTCGCGGTTGCAACAAATGGGTGTCCAGTTCAGCATTATGCCAAGTTGGCAGGACCTGGCGCTGGTTTTCAACTGGAACCCAATGGGACGTAACGAACGTGTACGTATGCGTGTATGTGAGCGTGTGTGTATGTGTGTGTGTATATATGTGTGTGTGTGTGTGTGTGTGTGTGTGTGTGTGTGTGCGTGCGTGTGTGTGTGTGTGTGTGTGTGTGTGTGTGTGCGTGCATAAATGTGTGCCTTAGTGCTGTAATATTTGTGTATTCAACCCTTATGTATGGTACTATATAATGGAGATGTTAGCATTCGTGTTGGCCAGCTCTCGCTGCGCATCCAAAAGATGGCACCGTAGTCGTTTTTTAAAGACTGCTATGGAGCTGAGGGCTCTCAGTGGTGGTGGAATGTTGTTCCATATTTTGGACGCGGCGTAACGAAAGCTGCCCTTAAACGAAGCCGATTTGTGTGGCTGTATTGCTAACTGTTGCGAGCACTGCCTTCTCTCACATTCTCTCCCGCGAGTTACCCAGTTGAGCTTATCATGCAAGTACAACGGTTCCTTGTATTTGATAACGCCGAATAGCAAGCAAGCCAAGTGTAATTTGCGTCTATATTTCAGTTTAAGCATTGAGTGTTCGTTGAAAAATGGAGTGACATGGGCTCGCGATGGTATGGCAAAACAGAAGCGTGCACAGGCGTTGTGTACTCTTTGTATTAGGCGGTCAGTTCGAGCGAGCAGTCGCGGGCCGTACACAACGTCTGCGTAGTTTAACTTTGATAGTACTAATGTTTCGACCAGTCGCACTCTGATTTCCTCAGACAGGTACGGTCGCATTCTATATAAAACTTTGAGTCGATAAAAACAGTTTTGTACCGACTCCGCAACCTGCTTCTCAAACCTTAAACTTGAGTCAACGTGCAACCCTAAGTTGCGAGCTTCATTTACTCTAACTATTGGATTTGCAATTTGTGACGATAAGGAAGCTATTAAATTGATGTCCGCCGCCGGTGATTGTATTGTATTCTTATTATATCGTACATTTTCATGTATTTTGTCGGCTAAAAAAACTGAGTTTACCCAAGTGTAAATCCATCTCATTCACGAAAAAAGTTAACGTCGTTAAATACTCCTATTCACTCTGTAATATACCCCTAGAAAATGTATCCATGATCAAAGACCTAGGTGTACTCTTTGACTCAAAATTGCACTTTGATGCTCACGTCGATCACATCACTTCCCGGGGTTTTCAACTATACGGCTTTATAAAACGGTCCTGCGACTCGTTTAAAAAGCCTTCCTCATTCTTACTATTGTACAAGTCACTCATCAGATCTCAGCTTGAATATGCTACGTGTGTTTGGAACCCATTTTATGATAAATATAGTAACCAAATTGAGTCAGTGCAACGTAAATATCTTCTTGCATTAAACTACAAATTTGATAGAAAATGGCTATCGTATCATACACTCCTCAAAAAATTTTCGTTGTCAACTCTTAAACTGAGAAGACAATGTTTTGACCAATCGTATCTTTATAAGATATGTCATAACAAAATTGACTGCAATAAACTTATTAACCAAATATATCTTCGTATACCGAGTCGTTCCCAACGTATTCGTGATACTTACACACATTGTTTATTTGCACCTAAGCGGAGCAGAACCAACGCAGGAGAAAGAGCGCCTTTGAGGCGACTAATGAAGAGTTACAATGATCACTTTGCTGATATTGACCTATTTGTTCTGTCACTCAGTCAATTTAAAAAATGTATTTCTGTAAAACTTTCTGATATTTGCATGTAATTTACATAATAACTGTCTCCATATCACATGTTTAGACGTAGAGTATACAGGTTAAACTTTGCTTATTTTATTTAAATTATTTGTTACTTTTTGCTTGTTTTAAATTTTTCTGTAATGTATTACTTTGTGGATAACGGTACTGGTTGCGTAATTAGCTAATTGTTTTTTAAGAAATATTGTTAGTCTTATGCATGATTGCGCAATTGTTTGTTATCCTGAAAAAATAAAAATAAAAATAAAAATAATTTACACAAGTTGTCCAGTTCCACATTTTCTGAAACTGCTATAATTGACGTTACTGAAGCAGGAAGTTGTCGTAACCATAAAAGACGAACAGTATCTTCATTAATTTTTCCGTAGCCTGCCTCCCTCATCCTCCGTAATAACTGGGAGGGTTTCTGATCACCAAAATCCATTTCTGCCAATAATTTGTGAAAACGTCGGTGTTCGCTTTCTTCATAGCAGCTAATTAAACGCTCTTTGATAATTGAATACTTGTCTTCGGTCGGCGGTGTGGTCAGGATATCGCTGACCTGATGAATGACTTCTTTCTGCAACTTCGATATAACCAAGTTGTATTTGTATTCATCACCCTGTTTCTGAGGTGCTATAACAGCTTCAAACTGGGCGAACCATAGTCTCGGCGAGTCTGTCCAAAATTGCGGTAGTTTTTCGGTGACAGAGATTGCTGCTATTGTCTCGGAGCCTGTATCGCCTTTTGCTGGTGTTGCTGGTGGAGCCATGGTGGAGTATTTGTGTTCTATCACGTTCTAGATTTGATGCTGAAAACCAATTTGGGTTCCGGTCGTCCCGGTATTATATCAGCACTAGAGAAGCGGATCACGTCGGGGTCACCAATTATAACGTGTTACTATATAAAAGGGGGTCAAATGAATACGACGTTTCGATGATAAAATGTTGACTGGTTTATTAATTTATTTTGTGAGTATTTATACAAATTATAAACAAAGAAACAATTGATTTTAGTGCCTACCACTAAAATCAATTGTTTCTTTGTTTATAATTTGTATAAATACTCGCATTATGCTAAATTAACAATATTATGTGCGTGACAATTTAAGTTTAAGTTTACAATTCTAAGTACGTGTTATCTTATAATTATTATACGGCACGTTTGTCCGTTTCTATTTACCATAAACTATATACTATGTACTATGGCTTCCGCCATATCCGTCTACCAAAGATAGACTTACCTCACTTCAACGGGGACTATCAGCACTGGCTCGAGTTTCGAGATACGTACATTTCTTTAATTCATACAAACGACAGTATACAGTCAATAAACAAATTCCATTACCTACGCGCAGCTTTAACTGGCAGCGCGTCTTTAGTTATTGGAAGTATTGACTTCAAAGCAGATAATTACAATATAGCTTGGCAGTTATTATCTGAGAGATACAACAATGAAATCCTTCTCATTAATAATCATTTACAAGAGTTATTTAACTTCAATACTATTCAAAAAGAAACATCTAGCTCCTTACGTAACATGATTGACGTAACAAACAAAAATTTAAGGGCACTTGACACTCTCGGACAACCTACTCAACACTGGGACACCTTAATCATTTTTATGATGTCGAAAAAACTAGATCCCGTGACTGATCGTGAGTGGGAAGAACATAAAAATAGTTCTAAATCATTTCCAAAATTAGTAGACTTTACAAAATTTTTATCTAACCGAGCTGATTTACTTGAAACTTTAGCATACAAACAAACTTCAAAAACTACAAATAGTTCAACAACAGCAACAATAAAATTCAACAACAATAAACATAGAAATTACCTTACAGCAACTCATTCTAAAACTACTGAAAATAATTACAAATATACATGTCCTATATGTTCCCAGAATCACTACTTATTCAGTTGTCAACATTTCAGAAATCTAGATGTTAATTCACGCATTAATAAGGCTTCAGACAGCAATGTTTGTACGAATTGTTTGCGACCTGGACATACAGATAAGCGTTGCAAACTATCGCATTGCAAATATTGCAGTTTAAAACATAATACCCTCTTACATAGGGACTCAACAGACAATCAGTTAGGAGACAACAACGTAGCATTGTCAACTAATACAACTTTACCCTATTCAGCACATAACAAAGCCCTCGTACTCTTATCCACAGCTTTGGCGAAGGTGGCCGACATCAAGGGAAGGCTACACACCGTCAGACTCCTACTGGATAACGGAAGTACCTCCAACTTTATCACCCAAGACCTTTGTAAGAAGCTTGGATTGGTAAGACAAAGCACAAGCTCAACCGTCTCAGGCATAAACGGGCTAACTTCGTTTACCTCAGAGAGCTGTAGCTTCACTGTGCAGTCTTGCCATGGTGGATATCGGGCGAACGTAAGCTGTCTTATATTACCTAATATCACGCAAACGCTGCCTGGCACCTATGTGGACAAAAGACATATTTCTATCCCGCCAGGTCTTCAGTTAGCCGATCCCTCTTTTAATATACCTTCAGCTATCGATATTCTTTCCGTTCCTCTACTATCAATTTAGGCAAATATCAACCCAAATTGCAGTCATCAAAATTAGGTTGGCTTATTTCAGGTTGTGTATCTCAACCTACTCTTCAACAACCTACTATATGTAATTTCCTCTCACAAGATGAGTCCGATCAGCTCACTCGTTTTTGGGAACTTGATTCTGTGTCGTCTAGTAACTGTTTCTCTTCAGATGAGCAGGCTTGTGAAAAGCTCTTTCAAGAGACGACACAACGTAATGTCAGTGGTCAATTCGTTGTCACCATTCTATTGAAGGACTCACCCGAGTGCTTAGGTGATTCTTACGCGATGGCCAAGCTTCGGTTTCTCTCTCTAGAACGTAGATTCGAGCGTAATCCAGAATTCAAAAATCAGTATTTACAATTCATGCGAGAATATCTTAATTTAAATCATATGTCAGAGAATCCCAAGTCAAAATAATCCAAATTCAATTATTATATGCCTCATCACGGTGTTGTGCGTGAGTCTAGTTCAACTACCAAGCTTCGCGTAGTGTTCGATGCTTCGGCCGCCAGCACTTCGGGTAAGTCCTTTAATGACATCCAGTTGGTAGGGCCCACCGTACAGGAGGATTTATTATCCATACTACTGAGGTACAGACAACATAAATTTGTTGTAACAGGCGACGTCGAAAGATGTACCAAGCTATTTTAGTTCAGCCATCTCAACGCTCTTTACAACAAATCGTCTTCAGGTTTGATTCCTCTGAGCCTTTAAAAACATATACGCTCAGTACACTGAGTTACGGTACTGCTTCAGCACCCTACTTGGCAACAAAGTGTTTAGTGTCGCTTGCCAATCACTGTTCAGACCCTAAGGTTAGTGAGTCTATAAGGCGTAACTTTTATATCGACGATTATTTGAATAGTGGGGAATCGATTGAGTCCGTTATTTCATTGACTAAAGGTGTCATAAAGGCTCTCGAATCTGCTAAGTTTCACCTTCGTAAGTGGCGATCAAATAGTCCAGAAATCCTTAAGGCGATCACTAGCACTAGGCCAGAATATTCAAATAAAAAATTAAATTTAAACGATTCACATTTAAATAAAACCCTTGGTTTATATTGGGATTGCAATACCGACAATTTGTTCTATTCAGTTAATCTTAAAATTTCAAAGTTTAAAATTACTAAACGTAACATTTTATCGTTAGTAAGTCAGGTGTTTGATCCCCTAGGACTTGTTGGCCCGTGCATAGTACTATTCAAATTCATCCTACAACAGTTGTGGGTACTAAAATGCAACTGGGATGAAGAAATACCAGTAGAATTAAAATGTCAGTTCTTAGAATTTGTAGATTTACTTCCAGCTCTTAACTCTCTTCGTATTCCACGTTGGGTATCTTGCAGCGATCCCTCTTTAATTGAACTCCATACTTTTACAGACGCTTCTGAACGTGCTTATGGGGCATGCGTTTACGTGAGAACGGTGACAGTTGATGGCACTGCTTGCGTTCGCCTTTTGACTTCCAAGAACAAAGTTGCCCCTATTAAGCCCACGACAGTACCACGCTTAGAGTTATGTGGAGCTTTATTAGGTACTCGACTTTACTTGAAGGTACGAAAATCACTTACTCTAAATTTCAAACAATGTTATTTTTGGTGCGACTCGTCGATCGTCCTTGGTTGGCTATCTACACCGCCAAGACAACTCGAACAGTTTGTCCGCAACCGAGTGAGTGAGATTCAAGAGAATACGACCAATCAGACATGGCATTACGTGCCGTCTAAAAGCAACCCAGCCGATCTTGCATCTCGAGGGGTGAAGGCTGATTGCATCAGCGCGTCCGCCATTTGGTGGTCAGGTCCCGATTTTCTGAATCAAACTAATATACAATTTCCTACGTTACCTAACACAAAAGTACATCCACTATCAGAACAATCACTACATACAATTAAAAACAATAATAATTCAACTGACAATAATTTATTACAAAATCTAATTCACAACTCATCTTTATTTACAAAACTAATCAGAATAATAGCACATATACAAAGATTTACACATAATTGTAGAAAACAGAATAATATAAAACTAAACAGACCTTACATAACATATACAGAATTACAATCATCACAGAACTTAATATTACAGATTTCTCAGCTGGAAATGTTCCCTGAGGAATATACAATTCTTCAAAATAATCAACACTTACATAAAAAGAATCGTTTAATAAGTCTTTCACCTTTCATTCATTCAGACAACTTAATACGCGTAGGTGGGCGTCTTGAGAACTCTAACTACAGTTATGACGTTAAGCATCCTATCCTACTGTGTAGTAAACATCATCTTACAAAAATTATATTCCAATGGGAGCACAAAACACTCTTACATGCAGGACCTCAATTACTTCTGGCTCACATCAGACTTACCTACTGGCCTCTAGCAGGCAAGAATCTAGCCAAACAAACAGTTCGTAATTGTGTTCGCTGTACTCGATTTAAGGCGCAGCCAATCCAGGTCATAATGGGGAACCTGCCTAGCGATAGGATCCAGCTAGAGTTCCCTTTCTTAAATACAGGTCTCGATTACGCCGGGCCAGTGCTTATAGCCGACCGCAAGGGCAGAGGTTGTAAATTATTTAAATCTTATATTTGTGTTTTTGTGTGCTTCGCAGTCAGAGCCGTTCACCTAGAGTTGGTCTCTGATCTCACTAAAGAGGCGTTTCTAGCGGCCTTCAGTCGCTTCATCAGCCGTCGGGGAAAACCTCGGCGCGTCTATTCCGACAACGGCACCACCTTTGTAGGAGCTTTTAATGAACTGTCACGATTCTTGCAAGCTTCATCTGACGACATAGAGTCAGACATTACAAATCAGGGCATAGAGTTCAAATTTATACCTGTATATAGCCCACATTTCGGTGGCATTTGGGAGGCAGCAGTTAAGTCTACCAAACATTTATTGCGTAGAATCATGGGCTTAACCCACTTAACGTACGAAGAGCTCTCAACGTGTCTCATCCGAGTGGAGGCTATTTTAAATTCTAGACCTTTAACACCTCTATCCACAGATCCTTTCGATCTTTCATATCTGTCACCTTCACACTTCCTTATCGGACGAACGCTCACTTCATTTCCTCGTCCGCAAATCATAGACAAGAACATCAGTCAACTACAGCGCTTCGACCGTATAGAAAAACTGAGGCAACACTTTTGGCAGCGTTTTTCTAACGAATACGTCTCTCTTCTGCAGCAGCGGACAAAATGGCAGACAACCGGGGCGTACCTAAAGACCGGAGCCATGGTCTTAGTGAGGGACGCCAACTTGCCCCCTCTTCTATGGCTACTGGGCAGAATAACCGCCGTCAGGCCAGGATCTGACGGTCTTAACAGAGTGGCCGACATTCGAACGAAAAAAGGCACTATTACCCGTGCCTACAATAATATTTTCGCTCTCCCTATTTAAGGTTTATCACTCTTTGAAGTCTTCAGCGTCTCCAGCGGCTTCAAAGTACTTCAACCCGGGGAATCTGTTCCTACGTCACATCGCGGCGCGCCGAGCGAGTCTTCGGCGGACCGGTTCTACAGCCACGGTTGGCCGCCCGCTCCCCGCTCCGCGCCTCACCGCAGACACTCGCTCACCGCTTCCTACCACGCGCGCACGCATCGGCCATCTGTACCAACCAGCTACCTAATTATAGTCTTCCAAATCAAGAAGCAGTTTTATTATATTAGTCAAGACCACCAGAATCCCACCCCTGGAGCTTGGCATTCAACATCCCTAAAACCGAAAAAAATAAAAACAATTGCTACATAATGTGCAAAAAAATATATAATAAGATTCCTGAAGAAATAAAACAGCTACCACTGAGCAGGTTTACCAATTTATTAAAAAAATGGCTCTTAGAAAAAACATTTAATTCCATTAAAGAATTTCTAAATTTTAAATATTGTTGCGTAGAGGTATAATGTGTCTATTAATGTATTGTTATTTGATTGGAGATTAGCTAATGTAAATAATAATATTTAATTTAATCCATTAAAAATAAATATATATATATATTTTTTTTATATACAATATTAAGAAAATCTATAATGTGTCTATCAACATATTAATGTAATGTATTGTAATGTTATTAGAGATATACTAATGTCATTAATTACTTAATAATAATAAAACTGATTTGCATGCTATTGTCAATAGTTAAATAGGCTTGAACTAACATTATTATACTTCAACACCTGTTTATGTATACCCTATTTACTGCGAATAAAATTTATTTGTATTTGTATTTGTATCGAGGGCGCTCCACTCCACCACTAAGACCCACTACAACGTTGTTATGGGGGACTTCAACGCTAAAGTGGGAGTACAAAATTGCAGCGAATTGGTAGTAGGATCCCATGGATTTTGAAGCAGAAATCATAGGGGGCAAATGCTAGTCAACTTCCTCGAACGGGCTCTTCTTGATGAACTCCTTTTCCAGGAAACAGCCCCAAAGGAAGTGGACGTGGCAAAGCCCCGACACTATGACGAAAAATGAAATCGACTTCATCATGACGGACAAAAAGCACATATTCAGAGACGTCACCGTGATCAACAGGTTTAATACCGGTAGTGATCACCGACTTGTCCGAGGCTCTCTGAATATCGACTTCAAGGCGGAACGTGCCCGTCTGATTAGGTCCAGGCTCCGACCTACTTTGCTTCAAACCATGATAGGATCCGAAGCGTTCCAGTCAAACCTGGATAACCGATTTGCTGCCATGGAAACCACAACAGACGTAAACCAGAAGCTCTTAAATGTGGTTCGGATACTCAGGGAAGAAGGAACGAGATTTTGTGATATGCAGCGTAAGGGCAAGAAGTCAAAACTTTCGGAAAAGACTTTAGAGCTAATGAAGAAACGACGTGAAAACTAACCCGTCATTTCGTCGGAAAAGCGCGCTCTAAACCAAGAGATCAATAAAACTTATACGACACGACCTTCGGCACTCCAACACTCTCTCGATTAAAAGAGCGACCGAGCAGAACCGGGGGTCAAAAGTGTTCTTGAAAGAAGCCACCTGACGAAGTTGACCACAACAAGTGGAGAAGTCGTTTCCTTGAAGCCGGCAGCCCTCTCCGAAGTGGAAAGCTTCTATGGCCGGTTATACGCTTCGCATGCATCTCGACCTGATCCTGAAAATGAGGGTCCTCGAGCCACTCTAACACGCCACTACACCGAAGACCTGCCAGAAGTCAACATAGACGAAATCGTGCTGGCTCTTAAACAGCTGAAAAATGGAAAAGCCCCTAGAGAGGATGGCGTTACAACAGAGCTGCTAAAGGCTGGAGGTAAACCCGTACTGAGGGAGCTCCAAAAGCTCTTTAATGCTGTCCTGTTCGAAGGGAGAACTCCAGAGGCGTGGAGTAGAAGTGTAGTCGTCTTGTTCTTCAAAAAGGGAGATAGGACCCGGCTGAATAACTACCGACCTACTTCTCTTTTAAGCCACGTCTATAAGCTGTTTTCAAGAGTCATCACGAACCGCCTTGCGCGAAGACTTGACGAATTCCAACCACCAGAACAGGCCGGATTTCGAAGCGGATATGGCACCATAAACCACATCCACACAGTGCGGCAGATTATACAAAAGACCCAAGAGTATAATCAGTCTCTGTCTAGCATTCGTGGACTATGAGAAGGCCTTTGGCTCGATTGAAATCTGGTCCGTTTTGGAGTCCCTGCAGCGATGCCAAGTAAATATGCGATATATCCAAGTGATGAGATGTCTATACGAAGCCGCCACCATGTCCGTCCAAGTACAGAATTAGCCAACAAAATCTATACCATTGCATCGAGGAGTGAGGCAAAGGGACGTTATATAATTCCCCGAAACTGTTCACAAATGCAATGGAGAATATGTTCAAGACGCTGCTCTGGAAAGGGCGGGGCATCAAAATCAATGGCGAATACATCTCTCACTTGCGATTTGCAGATGACATCGTCATCATGGCAGAAACGCTGCAGGACCTACAACAGATGCTGAATGACCTGGCTAACTCCTCTGTACGCATCGGCCTACGGATGAACTTGGATAAAACCAAGGTCATTCAATGAACATGTACTACCGGAACCGATAGCGGTGCACGGCGCCGTTCTCGAAATTGTACAAAAATATGTGTACCTCGGGCAGTCATTGCAGTTAGGTAGTAACAACTTCGAGGACGAGGTAAACAGGAGAATTCGATTAGGTTGGGCAGCGTTTGGGAAGTTACGTCAAGTTTTCTCATCGTCGATCCCACAATGCCTTAAGACTAAAGTCTTTAATCAGTGCGTCCTACCCGTCATGACATACGGAGCCGAAACGTGGACACTGACGGTACGGCTGGTCCACAAGTTCAAAGTCGCTCAGCGGGCTATGGAAAGGGCTATACTCGGAGTTTCTCTTAGGGACAAAATCAGAAATGAGGTGATTTGGCAGAGAACCAAAGTTATCGACATAGCCTACAGGATTAGCAAGCTGAAATGGCAGTGGGCCGGCCATATTAGCCGAAGAACCGATAACCGTTGGGGTAAACGAGTTCTTGAGTGGAGGCCACGTCTCGGCAAACGTAGTGTAGGACGTCCTCAGGCCAGGTGGAGTGATGATCTACGCAAAACGGCTGGCAGAAGCTGGATGCGAGAAGCCGAGGATAGAACAAAGTGGCGTGCAATTGGAGAGGCCTATGTCCAGCAGTGGACTGCGATAGGCTGATGATGACGTATTCATCTATATTAATCCTAAAGTAGCTCTGTTTTTCACTATATATAGTAATAGCCACTTATTTTTTTAAGTCCTTATAATATTGTTTGTTGCTTGAGATTTAGTGAGTCTGTATTTGATAAACTTGACATTGTGCTGGCAATTTTCTAATAACCTTTGTTTGAATTGGTGCATGTATATCATAAATGAAAGCAAGAACATTGGTGACAATATCATCAACGTCTTCTTGATAAATAATTCGCTCCCAGTCAACAAGATCAATATCCTTGTTAAAATAATCTATATTAATATCGGATAGCGGCCTGTAAGTTACTAATTTAGGCTTCACTTTGGGCTTTCTTATAGTTAACTCGCATATAACGAAAGCGTGACAATAATATCTACCCATGCAGTTGACACAAACATCTCGCACCGGGGCATTAGTGCAGATCGCGTCTAATAACGTCGATTAATTTTCCGTAAAGTTTTGTTTCCGTGAAATTTTCCGTGAAGATTGTTGATACAATTTGCCTTAAGCTATTACACGATAATAATGTACAAAAAATACTATGTTTTGTTCTGTGTCGGTGAAGGACGTTTGAATTAAAAGCAATACGCAATATTATTAACGAGTTTTATTTTAGAGACACACACATTACACGTTATATTCCGCCATTACATATTTTAAGAGAGAGAGTGAGAGAAAGAGAGAGAGATACAATTTGTCATCACATATGTCTCATCTATTACATTGTACGTTTCATTTCACAGTCGGGTCTAGTGCATCAATATTAAAAGCTCTCCTAGCAATATCAGATAGTATTATGCAAGCGAGCCTATAGTATCTATTAGTGAATTGATGAAAGTTAGTGTATCAAGCCACGGTGGTCGATAGGCAGTACCGATTATGATGATGTTATTGTTGACCCTAAGCTTAACCCACATTTGGTCAATCTAGACTCGGGATGAACACATGTTTTTACACTAAGGATACGCCTAATATAAAAACCAACACCTCCACCACGGTCATATGATTCGGTGTAGTAGTGGAAGTAAGTAAGAAACCCACTACTACACCGAATACCATGAATTGGCACACTTTTTTTTAATAAAGGTCACTATTTCCTACTTCACCGTATTAAATCGTACAACTGGAAGAAGATAAAAATAATTTACTTCATCAAATTATAACGACTCCGCCAATAAATACACAATATAAATACTCTGCATAAATGCTCACCACTAAATTTAAATGAAACAGATTTTTTAACTAGCCACGTGTCACTTGAGAGGTTATACACCATACGCAAAGAAACCGAAAATTAATTGAATTTAACGGATTCATGAACATCGTTTTAACTACTACATCTACTCGCCTCAATCATATTAAATAACCCTATTTCGCACCCTACAACCATTTAAGGTAACGGGACTACACACGCGAGATAAAATTTATAACGACGCATTACCCAACACTATACTGATAAGATTTGAAATTTTTTTCTTCGCTTACTAGTGACACTCATTTAAACGTTTACTGCATGGTTTAATGGCTACTATTTCTCGAACGACACAGTATTCTGCCTCAAAATCATAATAAAAAGAGAACGACTCACCTGTGTCCATGAACTGTCCCTTAGGACAATTGACATACCAGAGATCCGCGACGAAACCGGACACACGCGATCCGTCGGCACAAAACGGCCAAAATGGACGTAGGATAACGTCCAGCACACCCAAACATACAACACACGAATATCACACGCAATAAGCACTTTTTTGTAACGACTACAAACACGCGCCCCTGTTCGGTTAACTTTACGTTTGCTCGAGGGGTTCCAGGGCCCGTACCATGAACTATTATAGCCGGTCAATTGTAGACGAAAAATAAACTGTCCTGCTACTTTGTACCATAAATCTGCTTAAAAGCAGGCGAGTCAATGATATAGTCACCCAAACCGGCGAGAGACCACTTTGACAGCAGTTCAGCCGGCTGACCTGTTTTTAATTTATACCGTTGTTGACAGTTGAACTGCCACGCTTTGAAACTTGGTTGTCGTGAGAAAACAACTTTATTGAACGGTTTCCGTTAATTTTGTATATAAAACGTGAGTATTGTGATTCTTTGTATAATTTTATGAATGCAATATGAATGATTTATATTTAAAGTGCACTTTTTCTGTGATTAATTATAGATGTGCGATGAAGACGAACTTGAATTCTAGGAAGATGATTTTCGACGCAGTAAGGATAGAAAATTAATGAAAGTACAATGAAATTTATTACATGCATCTATAGCACCTTTTTAAATGCCAGGCTACATGTTTGGTAGAAGATATCGTTTGTCTAAAGAACTAGTGCATGAACTATGCAGTGAAGTGCAAAGATTCAAGCCATACCCTATTAAGTCGACAGATTTGTCCACAGAGGTCAAGGTTGGTATTATTTAACTAGTCTTCACAGCGTCCTTCTCGGTATGTTAAACTTGCACAACATGGCATTAGGGTGGGGTATGTACTCTGTGGGTGGGCTTACTCGATTTTGTCATAGTTAACTTGGGAAAATAAATTACTATACCTATCAAAGTCTAATTACTAAAATTTGCAATTTTGTTAAGTTATTAAGTTTTTTTTTTTAGGGTATGTGTCAACACATAATAAAAGAGCTCTACAGTATTTTAATTATTTAAATATATTAAAACATATATAAATGTTACCTGAAAATTAAAGCTAATCTATCCTCTTTTGCACAACTATTTTTTTTAACATTTCTCCTTCTTCTATCACAAAACTGCACAATCACTACACCATCTGTCATCATGGATCTCTATACAAAATTGTTCAAGCATAGGGACGAACTATCTTCAACATTCACAACAAGAATAACCCAGTATGAGGAGGACCTAAAGAATGCCAGCAGTGAACCGGCTGTCCATAAGAGTATAGCAAGTTTATCCCGGGAGTTCACCGACTTTAAATGCCTCATTTGGAAGACTATGAATGCGCTGAGGTCTCAAATGGAGTTGCTGGTGGTAGGACTGGATCGGCATGAAATGGCATTCAGTGGCAAGGTTCTTCTGCTTCATGGTCTGTCTGAAGAGAGCGGTGGTGACCTTATACCAAAGGTAATTAAGATCTTCGCGGACAAGATGAACAAGGTTTCGCTGAAGGACATAGCAACCTGTCATCGTTTAGGGAGTAACACCACAAAACCGCCTCCAACATTGGTGAGGTTTAAAAGTCGAGTCCTGCGGACCGAAGTCTGGCGCAGTAAGTCTTAATTGAAAGACACTGGTATCACTATTTCGGAGTTTCTTACTAAGCCGAGGCATGAAGTTTTCATGAGCGGTCGGAAACTCTATGGAGTACGTCGCTGCTGGACTTCTGATGGTAAGATCGTGGTACAAGTGTTGGACAACTCCAGACAAAAGATCGAGTTTGCAGATGAACTTATAGAACTTCTGCTCAAATTCCCAGAAACAGAATCGACGCAAGATCGAGCATCGAGTACAATCTCGCGTCCTCGAAGGCCGGCGAAATCATTTAGTACTATTAATATTTCAATTGTAAGTTTATTTTTATTTGGAGGTTACATTAATTTGACGGTTGACGTCTACCTACGAGGTGACATACCCTATAAATGTGTTGACCAGTCAACGAGTGAATATTCACAATCTGCTTAACATCTGTTTATCGAGCTCGACTTTAAACATTATTATTAAAATAACTAGATGTGTTCTACAGCCGTAACTGCCACATAGATTACTTTTCTACTTTTGAAACCAAACTCGAATATTTCTCTTCGCTTTATGATCACTTTATAATCCTCGGAGACTTTAAGACGGTCTGGTCTTTTGACGGATGATCTACGTAGTCGCAAACTCTGTTCTCTTGTCTCTTCTGTCAATATGCAAAATCTTCCTTTAAATGTCACTCACGGAGCTCCTCACTGTACTCCTTCACTTCTAGATCGTACTCTTGTTTCTAACCCAGTAAGGTGGCTACATATGGACAGTTTCCCGCTTCTTTTTCTTGTAATGACCTTATATATCTCTCGTATAAGATTTGTCCTCCCAAGCGCAAATGTAAAATTCTCCTGCTTTGTAGCTTTAACAGCTTGGATCTGGAGCGTTTGAGAGCTGATGTAAATAACATTGACTAGACTCCTATCCATCTTAATGATAAGGTGCTTATTTTCACTAACACCATAACGGCCATTTACGACAAGCATGAACCAAAGAAGAAATAATAGATAGACATTTACCTGCTCCATGATTGTCTGAAAACATAAAAGCATTTATGGCAAAAAAGGATAAAGCCAAACGTAAGTATAAAAAGTACCCAACGGAAGATAACTGGCTGCTTAAAAAAAACTGCGATACCGGTGCGGTCGTATGTGTAGAGATGCAAAGAGACGACACATTCATGACTCCTCAAAATCTTAATACAAAACAAGTATGGCAATTTCTTAGATCTTTTTAGTTTTCCATTGCCGACAAGTACTTCTTTCTCTTTTCATCCAGTCTCAGAAGAAGAAATTCAGAAATCTATTCAATCCATATCAACTAAAGCAGTAGGCGAGGATGGCATTTAACTGCAAATGCTTCTTCCCATTTTAGAATATATCACATCAATTATTTCTCACATTATAAACTTTTCTCTGTATTCAAACACTTTCCCTACATCATGGAAGAAGGCTTACGTTATTCCATTGCCTAAAAGTATCGAATCCATCGATACCATCTCAGTTTTGCCCTATTTCTATTCTTCCCATAATATCTAAAGTTCTTGAGAGTATTGTCTATAGCCAACTATCTTTCTATCTCACCTCTAACGGCCTGTTAAGCCCATTTCAGTCTGGTTTGCGACGTGGTCACAGCATAGTAACTGCCCATAATAAAATAACTGATGATACTGGCCTTACTACTACTGGCCATAGAAAATAAACAACTGACCGTTATGGTTCTTTTGGATTTTAGCAGTGCCTTCAATTCAGTTGCCTTTCTCTTAGGCATCCTAGCTTCTCTGAATATTTATTCTTCTGCAGTGTCCTGGTTTAATTCCTATCTTCGGGGTCGCTCGCAGACTGTTCGCTGTGATAATCAATTCTCTGAATGGCGAGACTTAACCGCTGGCGTACCCCGAGGTGGCGTTCTCTCTCCTATTCTCTTCTCCATTTTTATAAATGCTATTACAAAGGTCCTATCTTTAAAGTACCATCATCTCTATGCAGATGATCTGCAACTGTATCGTCACTTTAAAGCTGATGAAAAAACTGGTGCTGTTACTACAATTAGTAATGACCTCGAAGAATTAAGTTTATGGGCAAAAATATTTGGACTTCTAGTCAACCCAGATAAGTCTCAAGCTATTATTATTGGTGGCAGATATATGTTAAATTGGATGGATCACCAGAACCTTCCTCAAGTGTTTTTGATGGCGTTAATATCCCGTTTACAAAAAGTGTAAAAAAACTTGGTGTCTTTATTGACTCAAATCTTTAATGGGATGTCCACATTACGGAAATAAGTAGGAAATTATTTTCCTCATTTCAATCTCTCAAACGTCTTCAGAAGTTCTTACCGTTCCAAACTAAAGTTACTCTTGCTCAATCTCTTCTACTTCCACACATAGATTATGCCGATATTTGTTTTCTGGATGCTAGGGAGGAACTCGTTGACAAACTCGAACGTCTGCAGAATTTGTGTATCCGCTTTATTTTCGGATTACGTAAATACGACCATGTCTCCGAATCTCGAGGAAATCTAAAGTGGCTACCGATTCGGCAGCGTCGTAGCTCACTCATTATTTCTCTTCTCTATACTAATCTTCACAATCCTAATTCTCCTTCCTATCTACGTGAGCGCTTCAATTTTCTGGTTCCCAGGGGTAAACCCTGTCGTTCCGCCTCCTCTCTTCTATTGCGTACTCCCGCTCACAGCTCCAGCTGTTACGATAGCTCTTTCATCGTAAAAGCGGTGAGGCTTTGGAATTTTCTTCCTTACCTTTTACGCGACAGCCTCTCCCTTAACGTTTTTAAAACAGGACAAAAGAATATTTTCACTCTATCTAAATATATTATGTATTATAATATTTTATTTATGTAATATTAATATTTAAGTGTATGTATTATCTGGTATGTATATAATAATAATAAAAATGATTTATTCACTTAGGAAGCAAAATACTACACTTGTGAAAAGTCGATTCTACATTTACTGGTAATGCATGTTCGCAAACAATAGGTAAAGCCGGAGAAAAGAACAGGCAATAAAAACTCGTGGCCACTCTTTTCAAATTGCCAATGTTTACAATGATTCTCTGTTTATAAACTGTATATGCAGGTAAGGTGCTGCCACCATTATATTATACACCATATTAGAAGACTGATGCAAAAAAAGAGGTCAATAATATTAGAAGAGTACATGAGATCGGATACATCAGCCTCAATGGGTACAACATAGTAGGAGCATCCACTTACGATGTAAAAACTTTATGTGCTTAAATATTGTCCAATTTACTGCTACTTAATGAATACGAGTAAGTATACATGTTTTTTAAAACAAAGAAAAGAATGGGCGTAATTTATCACGCAGAATCTTTACTTACAAAAGTAAATCGTTTTCTTAACTAGTACCTAAGTAACATTATCAAACTGTGACAACAACATTCACCTAGTAAAATGCAATAAACCATACAACAAAATACATTAATAGAAAGAAACGAACAACATCCATTTGTCTTAATCAGTTAAATAATCATCGATTGAATAGTAAGCTCTTTGTTTAAGATATCTCTTGCCTACATTCTTAAATTTATTTACTGGTAGACTCGATATGCTGACTGGGATTTTATTGAAAAATTTAACACCTAGTCCCATGAATGAGTTATGAGTTTTATGAAGCCTATGATATTGACCTACCGATTTGTGCTTATTTCTTGTATTCACTGAGTGAATATCACTTACTTTGTTATATAAATGTAAGTTTTGCTTTACAAACATAACGTTTGCATATATGTATATATTGTGATGCAACTGTCATAATGCCTATCTCTTTATACTTTTCTCTAAGGGAAACTCGTGCTCCTAGTTGATATATCGCACGCACCGCACGTTTTTGAAGAATAAAAATAGTTTGTATATCATCCGCCTTGCCCCAAAGCAATATGCCGTAGGACATGACGCTGTGAAAATAACCAAAATATACTAGTCGAGCTGTTTCTACGTTCGTAAGAGTCTTACTTTGCTGACAGCATACGCTCCAGAACTGAGTTTTCCTGCGAGACATGATATTTGGGTGCTCTACTGTAACCTATTGTCTAATGTAATTCCCAAAAAAACTGTTGAGTCGACAAAGCTAATCACCTCATTATTTAAAATTATACTCGTATTAGTACTTTTCACATTTGGCAAACTAAACTTAAACATTTAGTTTTTTTGAGATTTAAAAGTAGGTTGTTCGTTGTAAACCAATCTTGAACTAGTGCGAGTTTCTATTTATTTTCTTAAAATTTTCTAGTTTACGATCAATTTAAAAATTAAAGAAGTATCATCAGCAAATAGAATGATGTCACAAAAGTTATTAATATAAATGATTAATATATACCAAAAATAAAAAGGGACCGAGTATTGATCCTTGAGGCACGCCCATACTAATTGGCGATCCAGACGACCTCACTCCGCCTATATCAACATATTGAATTCTTTCACTCAGGTAAGAGGCAAGTAGATCTAGCGCTGTACCTTTAATACCGTAATGCCTACGTTTCACGAGAAGTGTCTTATGCGCCACACAATCAAAAGCTTTAGAAAGATCACAGAACACTCCAATGGCATTCTGTGAATTTTCCCAGGCACTAAAAATATGTTTCAGTAGCTGAGTACCTGCATCAATTGTAGATCGACCCTTTGTGAAACCATATTGATCGTGATGCAGTAGATTATTAAAATTAAAGTGTGATTCTAACTGCATAAGTATGGCCTTTTCAAAAAATTTACTAATAGCTGGCAAGATGGATATTGGTTTTAAATTACTAGGGTCATTATTTGATCCGGATTTAAATAATGGTATTACTTTACTAAAGATTTAATGAAAAATAGAGCTGAATTATTAGCTATAGCTGAAAAGACAAAAAGTATAAGAAGAGATATAATATCTGAGAAAAGTAAAGAAATTAAATTACATATGAGAAAAGACCATCAAAGATACAGACTAGAACTGTTAGAAAAATGCATTCAGAAGACTGGAGGCACCAAAAATGCGAACAAGCAACTAACACAGAAAAGAGATTGGATACCTTATATCATAGGCCTTAATAGCAAACTCGAGAACAGACGGCCTGAAATTGTCTCAATAGCTACTAACTTTTTCCGAAACTTGTATTCAAAACAAAACATAAATCCAACAGTAGACTTGGCAGGCGGCGAGGAAATACCAGAAATACTGCAGTCAGAGGTGGATAAAGCTGTGAAAACGCTAAAGAGGGAAAAAGCTTCTGGCTCAGATGGCATCAGCAACGAACTTCTAATAGTAAATAAAAATCTACTCGTTCCTATACTCACACGTTTATTTAATGAGGTGCTACAGTACGAGCTGATACCAGATCAATGGACTACGTCAACCATAATACTGCTTTATAAGAAAGGAGACAAAAACAACATCAGTAATTATAGACCAATTAGTCGAGTTATGTCGAATGTCTATAAAGTTTTCTCAAAGATTATTTTAAACAGGATAACCAAGACGCTTGATGAAAATCAACCCAGGGAACAAGCTGGATTCAGAAGCGGTTTCTCAACTCTGGACCATATATTTGTAGTGAAACAAATATTCGAAAAAAGTAAAGAATATAACATTACTTTTTACTGCTGCTTTGTTGACTACAGTTAGGCCTTTGACACTTTAAAACACGAGAAAATCTGGCAGGCACTTAAAAATCAGGCTGTTGAAAATAAATACTTCAGAATATTGAAAAATATTTACATGAACAGCACAGCGAACATAAGATTAGAAAAAGAAGGAAAAGAAATAAAAATAGTGAGAGGGAAGCGTCAGGGTGACCCAGTATCACCTAAACTTTTTACAGCAGTTCTGGAAGAGATTTTCTGCCAATTAGATTGGGAAAACTGTGGAATACCAATTAATGGTGATATCTTGTCGCACTTAAGGTTTGCAGATGACTTAGTATTTTTTTCAACATCACATGATGAACTCCAGACAATGCTAAATGACCTAGACCAAGTGAGCAGAAATACAGGACTAATTATGAATACACTAAATACCAAGGTAATGACAAATTAATGGAAAGCAGGAATGTATCCGTATGAACAATGATATAATTGAATATGTAAACGAATATGTTTATCTAGGCCAAATCATTTCACCAATATGAACCTGACATCAAAAGAAATTGATAGACGCTTAGGAAATGCGTGGAAACAATATTGGAGATTAAAGGAAGTAATGAAAAATAAAGAAATAAATTTAAGCATCAAAAGTAAACTCTTCGATACTTGCATATTGCCAGTACTCACGTATGGATGCCAAACTTGGGCAACCTCCAAAACACACATGAGAAAACTAGAAACATGTCAAAACGCTATGGAAAGGAGCATGGTTGGGAAAAAAATATCTTATAGAATAAGAACTGTTGATATAAGACAACGAACAAAAGTAAAATATATAACCATTACCATAAGCAAGCTGAAGTGGAATTGGACTGGACACATAATTCGGGGAAAAGAAAAATGGTCAAAGTCAATTATATATTGGCACACAAGCGACAAGAAAAGAAATCGAGGCAGGCCACTCATGAGATGGATTGATGAAATAAAAGCCGCAACAGGTGTCACATGGACCCGAAAAGCTCAGAATAGAGAGGAAAGGAGACAGTTGGGAGAGGCCTTTGCCAAAGGCAAACAGATAGGTGTCGTGGCAAATTAATGTAAAATCTAGATTTAGAAAAACATTGTATAAATATCTGAATAAAAGGCTATTATTATTACTTTACTATGTTTCATCAGATCAGGAAACATACCGGTATCAACACATTGATTAAAAATTATAGACAACTGTGGCGCTATGCCAGTAATTATACTGTGAATGAATTTTACCCCATAAATCAGCAGATTTTTTTTAATTGAGTGACTTAAATATTTTAATTATTTCACTGGGGTGTATATATTTAAAAGCAAATGGTACATTGCATTCATCCACATTATCTCTTAAGAGTGATTCAGCTTTATCTGGGCAAGCGTTCAAGGAGCTGGTTGTGGTGAGTGGTATGTCAGCAAAGAAATCATTAAAGGTTTGTGCTAGGTCTAAATTATCAGTAACAATCTTATTGTTATTTAATAATTCAAAGCTTTTATCCCGAGGCTTTGCCCGTCCGCTTTATATTAATAATATTCCAAGTGGCTTTTATTTTATTATCAGATGTTTTAATATTTCTACTAATATGTAAAGTTTTGGCACATGCACAAGCTTTTTTAAAAGTTTTGAATAGTTTCTCACATACTGAATAAAGTTTTGATCAAAATTAAATCGTTTCATACCATATAACTCGTACAACTTAGCTCTACTTTTATAAATGCCGGTAGTTGCCCAATCACAAAAGCTAAGTTTAGAATTCTTATAAAAAGTTTTTGATTTAAATATATTATTGTATTCACTTTTGATTATATTAAATACTGAGCAGTAAAGATAGTTCGGATCAGAAATCTAAACTTGTAATATTAGCAGAAACGTTAGAATTGAATTTTTTTAAGCAAGCCCTACTCATTGGCCTACATGTGATCTTATCTATTTTGGCCACTGTGTGTGAGTGAAAAGTGACTTTCTGCCTACAGTGATCTGATGTTAAATCACTCAATATTACCTAATTAAAATAACTACAGTTGCAGAATATATTATCTAAGCAAGTTGCAGAATGTGATGTAATTCTTGTTGGTTCATTAAATAAGTACAGTAAATTAAATGATTTAAATAGGTTAACTAATCTGGTAGACAAAGATGATTGTTCAAGTAAATTTACATTGAAGTCGCCACACACTACTATTATGCTTATTACCGTAACTTACCCTTTTAAGCATATCTTCCATTACAGATTCAAATAAGTTAAAATCACTCAGCAGTGGTCGATATGCACAAACTATAATATATCTCTCCAGCTCCACATATGATAATTCTATAGTACGCTCAACAGACACTGTACTATATCCTTGCGTTCCTTACATTTAACATTGTTGCATACAAATATCATAGACCCACCATGTATAGCCCTTTCTCTTATAAATGCACTAACCATACCATAATAACTATTATTAAATATCAGTTCATTAGTTTTCAACCAATGTTCAGTTAAGCAACAAATATCAACACTGTGCTTTTTAAGAAACAATTCGAGTTCCTCTATTTTGCTGGATAAGCCTTGAATATTTTGGTGAACTACAGTTAGACCACCTGTGGGCTTGTCCATTGTCTGACTTACTAGTTTAAACTAGGAGTCTTAATAACATTCAAAGTAGAACTGCTAACACTAAATGAATCCTGCGAAGTACTGTTTGTACCTAGGTCAGGTTGTAAATTAAATGCTAATAACTTAGCAAGTTGTCTTTTGTAGAATGTGGAAAGTTATATTCTATCTTTGGTTAAAATAAAATTACGAATAAATTTATTCGTGTCGAAAAACAAAATATACTTACTATGTAAGTAAGTACTGTTATATAACAAAAGATTCAAGCTCTGTACATGCTTGTTTTGTAAATCAGATACTGACTGCTAATAAGGTAGACTACCACATAAAATAAACTTACAACCTACTTTTTCATTGATGTATGTAATAGTTTCTGTTAATTTAATTATGTCTCTCTTTGTGACTGAGAAGCTGTCACCATAATATAATACTATAACTGTTGACCTATTATCTAAGGTGGTATTATTTAATTTACTAATTAAATTACAAAAATATGATCCTGGTGAACAATAATTTATGACCCTATACTTTGTGTGACCTATAATAAACCTGCTTAAAGCTATACCTAATTGGTCAGAAAAAATCACAACTTTATTTTCTGTAATATTCAGAGTATGCTGGTCAGACAACAATCCGCAGTCAGAGTCAGACTTACTGCATTTACTGCTCTGCAACTGCCGTGTATTGGTGCGAGTGTTGTGTTGACCGACAAACGGTGGTAGTGAGCAATTGAAGCATAGGTTGTTTTTAATGAGAGACGTTAATTGTTCTGTTTCCTTTCTAGCTACTCTGGCTACCTCCTCATATTTGTTAATGTATGCTTGAGTTTCTGTCTGGGGTTCAAGCATGAGAGTTGTTAGACGGGAGTGCAAGTTCGTGATTTGTATGTTAAGCTCCTGTGTATGGCGGTCATACATTAACCTGCTGGCAATAATTTGATCTTTGCAGTTGTCCAAATCTGACTGACTGCAGTCTTTTATGTATTTATTTAGGTATATTATATGATTTTGAAATAACATACGTTTATGTATGTAAGTATGTACTTACTGTTTATTTATATTTTTCTTTTTTTTTTTTCTTTAATTGTTACACTTCCGACTACTTTACATATCTTTCTACTCTAGAGCTCAAAGGTTTGCTAGTAGAAAACTCAATTCTGAGTTAAGCTCGCCGTTGTACATAATTACTTTTTTTTTGGACTTATTGATTTTATATTTTTTCTATGTATACAATAAAAAATTCGAAAGATTTGAAAGTCATTCTAGATGTTGTACAAAATATTTTATCTTATTTTATGACCTTATAATGAAATTGGCTAGTGATTTATAAGTACCTACCTAACATCTAGATTAATCACATTGGCTGTAACACTTACCTAAGTATTGTTTATTGCTTTTTTATAACAGGTATTGATAGCATTGTCTTTTTACGCCACTGGCTCTTATCAAAGACCTACTGGCAACATTGCTGCACACTCTGTAGCACAGCAGACTGTGTCAGCAGTAGTGTCCCAAGTGGCACAAAATCTGAATCTCCCACACTTTCGCCGGAAATATATAACATTCCCAAACACTCTAAGAGCTACTGTTGTTGGGTAAGTTTAGCAATCATACACTCACTAATCCACTTTTAGCTATTACATTATATTAATTTACTCACCTATATGTATTTTTTTCAGATTTAATAATAAATTTGGTATAAAATGTCTGGAGTTTAAGGCCAGTGGAGCATGAAGAACGCTATTACTGCAGAAAACAGTATCATTCGTTAAATGTTCAAGTGGTAAAGTGATGCTATGCTATATTTATTATTACACAAACACTTTCACCCACAGTTTTGCCTGCCTCACTTACAAATTTACAACATTACTTAAGATAAAAAAAACAAAAAAGAATAATATTTACATATCAACCCATATGATGTCCCACTGCTGGGCACGGGTCTCCCCAGTAGAACCTACTGGAATGTAGATCCTGGGGGTAATTGCCATAATCGCCACGCTTAGCGAGCGGGTTGGCGATCGCAGTAAGACTTTAAGTACGCAGAGGACGCTGCTGCCCGTCCTGCGGTGTGAAATCCCTTAGTCGCCTTGACGACACCCACGGGAAGAGATGGGGTGGTACTATTCTTAAACCACACGGCAATAATATTTAATGTTCATAAAAAAATATTTATTTTGTATAAAATAACCACCAAACACTGAAACACTTTCAACATATTTACTGACACCATTAAAAACAAAGGAACTTATTAAACAAAAAATGTTACAACTACTTTTCACAATATAAATAAACTAAAGTACCTATACAATAACAAATTATGAATTTTGTGGGTTTGATTCCCACATGGGATAATGCTTTGTGAGATCCATAAATATTGGGCATGAATCTAGATGTATATAAAATTAACATATTTTGATTACAAATCATACTTCCATTATAAATCTGAAAAAGAAAAATTATATTATTAAAAATTTTATAAATAATGAGTTATTAAATTTTAGGTGTGCAACTCGGATATGGACATTATCAGTGTTGATGCCAGCAATGTAGGTGCAACCCATGATTACTTCGTATGGAATCACTCAATAAAAGGACTCACATGGAGGAACTCAATGATAATATAAGGCTGTTAGGTTTGTTATTTTCCACAATAAATTATTTTTTGTAGGTATACAAATTTTAAATGGAAATTCCAAAGTTTAATTCTTAATTTGAAATTCAATTTATTTAGGTAATGACATTTTTTTTCAGGTGATTCAGGGTTTCCTCTGAGAAAGTATTTGATGACGCCAATCATTAGATGCTCCTCCGAATTCTCCCGAGGCTCGCTACACCGCCTTGCGTGTGAGAACAAGGAATGTTGTAGAACGTGATATATAAGGGGTATATTGATGGCTATTTGTATAGATATATAGCCATCGTAATAAATAAATTGAGGTAGATATTGTACCTGTGTACTAAGGGATGAATATGTTTGATGAATATGTTTAGCCTGTCAATAAATCGTAGACATAATGACCACTTTAATAAGGAATCCTAAATACCACTGTAATGTTGTTAACTGTAGAATATGTGACAGTATTTGTACATTAGAATAACAGAATACGTTAAGGCAGAGTAAATTGACATTATTAGACAGGTAGACTAGGTACAGCTTGTTTATATTATAACAATAGCCATGGATATGCAAGTAGCCATGTCTATATGTCAATTGTGTTTTTAGTAATGTGAACAATAATTTGTATACCGGAATAGGTTAAGACAAAGTACAAGTACTTACAGTTTATGTTGTAATTAACATGTAAATTACTTAAGATGACTATAAGACATTTTGAAAGTACCACATAGTATTTTAAATAAATTAAAACAACAAATAAGTATCCACTGGTCACTAATGTAGGTACTACTTGAAACTTCAAATTTTGTTGTTGTGATACTTCACTTCTTTTATTGAAAATTAAAAGGTTAGTGTATTTTATCTGTGTAATAGTTTTATTATTATTGATTTATTTAAAAACCATAATGCTGTGTATTAATTTTTTTTTATGGGTTAAAGTATAATAAGTAAGAAAATTTGCGAAGTACCCACAACTTCTATAATATTTAGTGTATTTGTTCTATAAAAGGACTGACAGATTGTGATCGAGGCTCAGTCTTATTGCAACATCTGTGGATACAGGTACCATCCGATTCAGATTATACATATTGCTGGTTCTTTTGTGCTGATATCCTATTATTGTGTATTATGTATAGATATTGACTAATAACAAATATTGCCTTTGATACAACTAAAGCAAACAGTTTTGAAAATATATGATACTTGCTATTTATTCCTTTGTACTATTAACTTCCTGATTTATTATATTGCCTATCGATACTATACTGATTGATAAAGTTAGATTGCAACTGATTGCCATCTGATTGAACTGATGTAGAGGTCTACAATGAGTCGTAGTACTACTACGATGAGTCGTAGGATTCGCGTCAGGATCACGTGACTCTGTTCGAAAATTCGTAGATCACGTGACCCTGGTCTAAAATTCGTAAGACGGAGGGAGAGCACTGAAAAACAATACAATATCAATAAAATACGAAGGTAAATTTCGCCACCATCTACAATGTTATTATAGCTGAGGTGGAAAATCGTGCGGTTCAGAAACCAGAAGATCCCAGTTCGAGTCCGAGTAACGATTATTTTATTACCTTTTTTATTTTAATTATTAATTTTGGTTTTTTGATTTGTGATTAATTATTACATATTTTTTATTATTTTGTCAGTGACATCAAAAAATATTGTTCAAATTTCATCAGTATGTATTTTTTTCTGAGAGATTATTATTTTAATTGTCATGCCGTTGTCATTGTCATTTTTTAAATTGTCATGTTTGTGTACGATAGCGCAATAGACAAATAGTGTATTTAACCACATAGTATACACATACTATGTGGTTAAATACGCTATATATAGTATACTACATATAATATAATTTTTACCCTGATATTTTTTTTACAAGTATAAAAGTACCTAAAAATATTCCTTAACCATTCCAAAATATTCAAAAATGCACAACGTTAATTTTATTTTCACTTCTACGGGTTCTACCGGAGTGCAACCCGTTTTTTTATGGGGCACCGACATAAGATGTTTATTGCCGAGGTCTCATGCAAACACATCTTAATCGTATGTGTATTACACTAATACCTCTGTGAGTAAAACTTGTTTAGAAATTGTTCGAGAATAGAAGAAAATAAAAGACCGTCTTGGACTGTGGATTTGATAACCGATCGCTCTAGTGGTAAATAATTGGTTAATATATATAATATATTGTTGTGTTGTGATGTATTTGTAAAATTCTATTTCAGTAATAAATGTGTTCCCGCTGGGTAAATATATTTTTATTTGAATAACTTATTACACTTATACACGTCAACGTGAAAATACTAGTATCAAAATTAGTTGCTCAATATCGCTGACACGAAGTAATTTAATTTTCGTTATTGATAGGGCTGATACGAGGGTAGCTGCGTAGCTACCGCCGCCGCCGAGTACAGTAGCTAGCCGAAGGGACGTCTCTAACTATTGTATTTTCCCACGTTTCTGCTTTCTCTAACCACTGGCATTTTATTTTACGTCAGAAATTGAACTTAAACGTATTCATACAAACATTTATCATGCTAATACTAACAAATCAACAAACACCAGCCTTATAAGAGTGTGAATTGGTATACTACATACTTTTAGTAAATGTAAGTTTAAAGTTAACATAATTGTAAGTTACAGTTCAGTGTTACGTTAACTTGAATACTCTATGCTTTTCCGTTCATTTAAGATAAAATGCTGTTTATAAAAAACAACAACCGTAAATATTACCCTTTTGATTGGTATCGTAAAAGTGTAGTGTGATTTTTTTATCACATTTTTCGGGTTCGATTTCTGGTTCAGACAGGCGGAATAAAATGCAGACTTGTTTGAAAAAACTTTACACTACAATATTTAAGGTACTGGTCCCTTCGTGTGGGATAGTTTTGGAACACCCAGAGTTTGCATAACGCTAAATGTATATTTATTTTTGTATGTATTACCTATAATAAAAAAAGATAAATTAGATACATAATAATCAATGTTTTTTTTATCTCTAACATATTGTCAACGATACCTTATTCTCACTGATCTTATCCAAGATCAGGAAATTAATTTATTTATTACTAGCGTTCATAACAACGCACACACGTACCTACTGTCTAACGTCGCGAGCAAAAATGATGTGGATCTTTTTTATATTCATAATTATAACATCACAAACTTTAGGCTGTGAAAGATATACGTTCGAAGAAGGTGATTTTGATGATTTGTTCTCCAATGGCGTTTCGTGTAGTTCTATTAACAGAATGTGGGAGATGGGAAGATACAACGATACGAGAGTGGCTCCTTACCATGAACTCAGTACAAAGTTCATTTCTCCACTTACACGTATAACTTGTATGTCATCTTATGAATTTGTTATGGCACCTCTGGGTATTCTTGAAGTTATTGTCTATATGGAGGCACGAACTGATAATGATTATGTACACATAGCAGTGAGACAGGAAAATGGTGGTAGCTATGTAGGGGCTGCAGGGCACTCAATGTCTTCAATAGGTTATGTGGATGGTTGGACTACCATAAGGCTAACGATATTTGGTGATGCACAAGTGCGAAATTCCCACGTAAGTATTTTGATTTTAATTTTTACTGTTATATAATTGTTCAACTTTATTTATCATGAACTGCCACTGCAATATCTTTTTAAATATAAATAAGTGCTTCAATTTGAAGCATTGATTAGGTAATTTAAAAAAATTAACACGTTTTTGCAGTAATATCACATCCCTCTGTGTCTCGGAAAGCACGTGAAGCCGTCGGTCTTGCGTCTAATTTCTCCCCGGTCGTATCGTAACTCGAAATGCCGAATTTCGATTAGTGTACGTACATTAACATTAACATAGTAAAGGAGTCACCTATAGCTAGCTATTTGCTACGTGCAACATGTATAGAAAAGTGGGGGTATAGTTCAGAAGGACATGTTAGTATAATGCCCTAGCCCTTGAGGCATTAACGATATGGAAATAAAATGATCTAGGTACTAGTAAAATGTCTGAAATCTGAAATTGTCGTACAAATAGAACGTCTACAAAGACAAAAATCTTGTGAAATCGTGTGAAATGTCTTGATAGTAAATCATCTGACTACACAATAATCGACATTCAAGTAGTCCGGTCTATTTAGACATAAAAATAGTGATCAAATAAAGAAAATTCCGACAGAGCCAAATCTTCGTAGAGAGTTTACCACAAGGAATAAAGTGCAAAAGTCCCCATCAGTCCCATGTGTGCTAAGGGAGTTATTCGGGGCCCAAGGTCAAAATTTTAGGTTATTTGGATTTTTCTCGAAAACGGTAAGTTTTATCGAAAAAGTACTTCGGAGCAAAGTTGTAGATCTTAAAATTCTCTATAAAAATGGTCCTTATGATTTTTTCTCTAAGACCCACTTTTTCCCAGATATTGCGCTTGTAAGAATCACGTTCTACATAATATGCACACATTTCCACACCACCTGTGAGGTAGTGTACTCGGCGCGTTTTTTTTAACGTGGTATCCCCGGTAAGCCTATTCCACGAACCTTTATGACGTTATTTTCAGGAACAATAATTATTTAATAGTATGAAGATTATTGTTATGGGTTACTGAGTTTAACTGTCGTTCTAACTTTTTTTTATTACTTTATTCTGACTCATACTCTTCATATTTAACTTCAACAATCATGTTTTCTTCAATTTCTTCTTGTTCTTTTTCTTCTCCTTCATATTGATGAATACTTAGAAATTGTTCAAATGAAGATGAATCAGTTGTCTCTTCATCAAAATCACATGAATCTTCCTCTCTTTTATTTTATTGAACATTTGAGCAAGAGACCTTGGCAATTGGTACACGCTGGAGAACACTGCAACCTTACTTTTTTACAGCTACATTTGGCACTACAACCGTTCTTGCAATTGCAAAAAATAATGTTGAGAAGTTTTTCTGGAGCAGGGGGCAGTAAAGTTCGAATCGGTTCCATAGTATTATTTATCAATTTTCAACCCCAGTCTTCAGGGTTCAGTTCATTGCATTGCCATGTCTGAACTTGATAGTATACTCGAAACAAATGTTGAGTAGCAGATGCCGTACACTACCTCACAGGTGGTGTGGAAATGTGTGCATATTATGTAGAACGTGATTCTTACAAGCGCAATATCTGGGAAATAGTGGGTCTTAGAGAAAAAATCATGAGGACCATTTTTATAGAGAATTTTAAGATCTACAACTTTGCTCTGAAGTACTTTTTCGATAAAACTTACCGTTTTCGAGAAAAATCCAAATAACCTAAAATTTTGACCTTGGGCCCCGAATAACTCCCTTAGCACACATGGGAAACTTGTGGTAAACCTAAGGTCTCTACAAAGATTTGGCTCTGTCGGAATTTTCTTTATTTCAATTGTCTAAATTGACCGGACTAAAGTGTATTATTAGTTGTATTGTATGAGCGTTTTGTGTAAATACTCCACTGTTATACTACAAATAAATACTCAATTTTGTTCCTTATTATGGAGACTCAACTAGCTATTTATTAAAGTAAAATAAGTCAAAAAAAATTTCAAATAACGTTATTCATTAATATTCTTTTTTACCTCATATCTCACAAACCACTGAACGAATTTAACTTAGACGTCGTTAGATTTGTCTTAACCGCCCAAGTGTTCTTAGATAGGTGACGTTTGAAAAAAACAAACATGGCGACTGTGAGATGTCAAAATTAGGAGATTCAAAAAAAAGTTGTTTCGAATACTGCAATATGGGTATCAAATTAAAGAGCTCATCATAAGCATATCAAAAAGGTAAATCGACTGCCGCAACGAACAGTATCGATTCTGAAAAAAATCATTTTTCTTTTTATTGTACTAATCGATAGTGCATATAGCATAGTATTGGAATCATTAAAAACATTTTGGAAAAAATAAATAAATAAACAAGTTTTGAGTCGAATACAATCGAAACTTTACACTTTGAGCAACTAACATCACCGAATGTTACAAGTTCGATAGTGTTCGTACGAGTCGATACGTGCGCACACTCCGTAACTGCCCGATTCGTTAGTTTTCGTCGCGATGTGAGTGAAGGAGCATGTATTGGTTTTGAATAGTTTTAAGTAGTTTTTATTTCATAGTTTTGATATTAGTGTTTTGTTATTTCTTATTCTAAGTTCGTAAATGAATAGTCGAGGTAGAAAAAAGGAGAACAACATCCGAGTTCTGAAACTAGATCAAATGAAAAAAATGACGATCATCCCGGTAAGTGTACATTTTCTGTTTAAATTACTTACGTAATATTGAAAATAAGTTCTAGTATTATGTCTAGTGGTTTGAACTTTTAAAAATCATTAGTAATTATCTATTTTTCGTATCTAAATGAAGGTAAACAAGAAACACTATCGAATGTGGTAGAATCGATAGTGTTCCAAGTGCACATATGGTTGACAATTATCGTAAGTGGCACTTTCGATAGTTTACGTGTACATTTTAAGTAAAACAATTATCGAATGTGGTACTTTCGATTGTATACTTAGGAAAACATTTATCGAATCTACCAGTTATTACATTGTTCTACGCTGAATACATAATTCATTGGCAGATTCGATTGTTGAGAGTTTATTATTAGCACTTCTTTTGATCCAATAATTTAAGAAAAATGTTAAATTATGTTTTTTTTTGTTCTAGAATCCCCTGTATGTGACAACGATCACACTAAGCAGTGGGGGGTTTATAAATAAATTTACAAATATATTCGATAAAAAAGGATGACAACTGAAAATCCTTCTAGACGAAATTTTACAACAAAATATTACTTACCTTTGCCTGCGAATGATTCCACCTACGAGACCCGGCAAGTTTGTTTGAGAATGTTCTATGGTACTCTTGCTATTACTGATCAAACAATTCGAACAGCACACAGCAAATTAGATGCTTGTGGCATTACTAGCAGTGATAATAAAGGCAAACATGTGCCAAAAAAGGTAGACGACGAGATGATACGAAGTGTTTGTGATCACGTTAACTCCTTCCAACCCATCGAATCGCACTACACCAGAAAAAATACCAGTAAATTGTATGTGGATAACTCTTTGAGTTTCAATAAGATGTTTTCAATGTACAAAGATTGGTCAGAATTATCTAAGTATATTAATAAAGCAGAGACTGAAAGACAATACTGAAACATTGTAAATGATCATATGAACATTGCATTCCTTATCCCGAAAAAAGATTTGTGTGACAAATGCCACGCATTTTCGAACGGTATCAACACCACTGAAGAACAGGTACTTGCTCATAACAAACTTAATTTATATAAAGAAACTGAAAGATAATATAAAGCAAGAGATAAAGAAGACGCCACACAAAGTTAATCTTAAATAGTATGCGCAACCTTCGATTTTCAGAAATTACTTAACTGCCCTTCTGGTAAAGTGTCTCTTTTTTATTATAAAAGAAAATTATCACTGATGCATTTTACTGTTTTCGACGCTGGGATTAAAGAAGCTTCTTGCTATTTATGGCCACAAAATGTTGGTAAACGAGGAGCAAACGAGGTGGGTAGTTGTTTGTTAGATTTCATTGAAAAAAAAGTATCTAGAGGTGCACTAGATATGAGGTTTTGGTCGGACAATTATAATGGATAAAATCGCAATCGAGTGGTATACAGTCTTTACATGTACGCAAGTAACAAATATAATATTGATATCACTCACAGATTTTTGAAATCTGATCATACACAACAAGAAACTGTCAGTGTACACGCTTTAATAGAAAGATCTGCAAAGGGAAAAATAATATACACACCTGATCACTGGTACGCTTTGGTTCGTTGGGCAAAAACGAATAATGAGCCATATAACGTCATTGAAGTATGTCAAGACATGTTATATGATTTGAAAGAACTGTTGCAAAACAGAAATTTCAAGAAAAACAGTTCAAATCAGGACGTCAAAGGGAATAATATTAAGAAAATCTGTGTGAAGAGATCTGAACCAGACATAATTGTATATAAGTATGATTTGGATTCCGATTATTTCAGGTTAAATATCTTGGTCCAAACACGTTGCAACAAGAAAACGACCCACAACGATACCCTGAAGCCGCTGTATTCGGATAGTTTGCCAGTTCCGGAAGCCAAATACAAAGATTTAATGAGTCTTTGCGAAGCGGGACATATACCTAGGCAATAACGCGCCTTTTTTAAAAATCTTAAAATGAGTCAAATTGAAAATGTTTCAGGGAGTGATGAAGATGATTAGAAATTGGGATTAAACTGTTTATTATGTGGTTTTGTATAATTTTCATTGCTTTTATCTGTTAATTTTTGTTACTCATTCTTTGTTAGATTTTTTCTTGTTGAAACAAGAGATTTTATTTGATTTTGATAATTATAATTATCTTCGTTAATATGTTTAACTAACGAGACTGATTATAGTTGTGATACTTAGGTATGTTAAGATACATGATAAGATTGTTGTTAATACAAAAATATGTTTAATTTGAACAGATGTAGACATGTGTGATTTCAGTCTGTGATGAATAATTGGATTAATTTTGTATAAATAGGTACTTTTATGTTACTCGTAATGGATCTCATGCTAAGATGGCTATTTTTTGTTTCGTAATTAATAAATATACGTAATTTAAATAATAAAACCAGCATTTCATTTTGGTAACCCTTCCTTCTTCTTCAGAAGGCAACTATATAAACAAATTACATAAGAACCAACTATTGAAATGTTCACAATTTATTGTATCTTACTTAAATTCTCAAAGAATAGTATCGAAACTGGTAGATTCAATAATTTCTAAAATTTTATTAACCACTATATACTATCGAATCTGCCACTTTCGATCAAATTGCGATTTATATTGACAAGGTACAGAATCGAAAATGAAAAATATATAATATACAAAAAATATTCTATAATCACGTGTAAGCAAAAGAAAAGGCATAAAATTACCTATCTTATGGGGGTATAACTTTTATAATTTCATCATAATTTATCATTAGAGATCAAAATACAACTTTAAACTGTTCTACTGTATAATACGTGATTTGTAGGTTCGATACTGTTCGTCGCGGCAGTCGATATTATGATTATGACTGTAATACCAAAAATGAGAGTTAGCAACCATTCTTTTTTCAATTCTCAATACTACAGTGATAAAAGTAAGTTGTTACATCCTGAAACCAGTCAAAAGTATTCAATAAAATAATAAATTTAAAAAATAAAAAAACCCGCCTGCACAGAAAAGATGGAAACAAGATCCCCTACAGAATTATATAATTTCATGCAGTCGGAGGCATTCATGAATCTCGATGAACCTAATAAAGTGCCTCTGACTGCAAGAAATTATATAATTCTGTAGATGATCTTGTTTCCATCTTTTTTGTGCAGGCGGGTTTTTTTAAGATATTTTCGTACGAATTCCATTGAAAAAAAATATTATGTTGATGTAACGTTGTAAATATAAAACAAAAACAACAGAAACCCCACTTCTTATGCCACATTATTCGGATGGGGGTGGGATTACGGAACCCTACATTGTGCGTGGACCGACATGCACTTGCCCGGTTTTTTTTAACAATAAATCTGTTTTTAGGGTTCCGTAGCCAAAATGGCAAAAAACGGAACCCATATAGTTTCGTCATATCCGTCTGTCTGTCTGTACGTCCGTATGTCACAGGCATTTTACTCAGAGACTTCTCAATGAATATTAATGAAATTTGGTGAAAAGGTGTCTTATTGTGGCCGCTACTTAAGAACCGTGTGACCAAAAATATAAAAAAACCACACAGGTAGCGCCAAAAATTACTTTAAACTAAAATTATTTCGGATATGATCGTATTATTGAGTTATAGCCAAAAACAGCTTTTCTAAACAAAAGGGCGTAAGTGCCATGAACATACGCTCTTCTGTTCATGCAATTATTTAAGGCTGTGGAACCTCTTGCCCGGTTTTTAAATGTTTTTAATGGCTGTTGCTTCAGATTATTTGGTAATTTATTGTATACCATAGGTGCCATACAGATGGTACTTTTTTTTGTAAGTGTGATGTAGTCGCCACCAGTGTGCATGGTTATTTCTACAATGTACAAACATGGAAAAGTTAACAATTTATTTCATTTAAACAAAGGAATTAACTATGTGTAAACTGCAGGTTAACATTAATCTAATGCATCGTTTTCTGGCTTTGCAAATGCTTATCTTTTACTGCTGTTGCCCCAGAATATACTGCCAAATCTTAAGAGTTGAAATCACAAGGTCATGGTAAGCAATCACGACTCCATTAATATTAATTTTTTTTGTTAGGTTATACAAAATATAGGCTTAAGTACTTAACTTTTTACAAATGTGTTCAGCTTGAGGTTTCCATGTTAATTGGCTGTCAATCAAAATTTCTAAAAAAATGGCTACTTTGACATTTTCTATCTGGTGTCCATTATAATTCACGTTTACTTCTTCGGGATAAATTCATGATGTTAACTCATTAATAAACTTAAATAAGTTTTATTTAAGTTTAATAATAGATTGTTGTAATTAAGCCAATAAACTATGGATTTAAAAGTTTTGTTAATTTCATTTTCATAGTTTTCTCTGTTGGTGCATTTGATTAGTGCTGTACTACCGTCAGCAAACAATATGACTTGATAGTCTACTTGGTAGGTCATTGATTTAAAGTAAAACTAAGAGCAGACCGAGGACGCTTCCTTGTGGGACGCCAAATTTGATATTTCTGTGAGAAGATCTGAGTTCTATTTTACGTTTCGTAATCGAGCATACATGGGAAAATTCGGTATATTGTATACGTTCACTAAGATATATATATTTAAATTTAAAGCATTTCCTCGAGTCCCGTAAGAACTCACCTGAATTTTCTTGATTAATGATAGTAAGGATTAGAATATTATTTAGTTATTGTTTTGTAAATTGACCGTTCAACTTTTTATTACTTTTTCGGTATTTTACACCATTTACACCAATAATAGTAAATAGAAATCACTTTATTTAGTAATAAATTATTATTTTCAAAAACATAATCACAACAATAATAAGAAACAATTAAAGTGAACAAGTGCTGTCTTTTTTAAGTCAACACTTGTGAACTTTAGAATATTATATATTTTCACACTGGATAACAATATTACTTTATTATTGTAGTCACGTTGACTAGCCTGCGCTGCTTATATAATTTACGTTGTCATTTGAAACAAATAACTAAAATAATACTTTTTGTCAATTATTTATTATGACAGCAGAGTTGGCTATCGCCATCATCGTCTAACAAATGATGTAGAGCGATAAGTCTTTCTCACTCTAAACAAACTTTAATCGCTGGCAACTCCGACTGCGGGCACTTTTCCATAGGCAGAGGTAGTTTATCATGTACAGAAAATAAACAGCTTTAATTTGATATATAAATGATGAAAATACGCCGTGAACGTAATAACGTAACAAAATATTACTTGCTTACACTTGGCTGCGAAGGGGTTGCGGGCAAGTGCGCAAAGGCACCTATCGTTTTTTTGGATCGGATTCAGCCATACACAAAAGTGTTACAGAACTACCGAACGACATTCTCTGTAACACCATAAAACTTCAAAAACGTAAACCTGAGTGGGTTCCTATCTGAAAACCCTGGCCCGAAAATGACTGAAATTTTCAATATGTTAATCTGTACATCCACACAACACTGTCACAATCACCCTCTTAAAACCATGCTCATATTTAGAAAGGCAAATTTAAAATTAACCGATCACATTAGCCTCGCTTAAGACCTAATATCCATACCATATCTAAACGAGTACACTGAATTGAGCTCCTTCAAAACAAATATCGCACCACTTTAAATACATCAAAGCAAAAAATAATAACCGAAATTCGATAACTTAGATATAAACTCTATAAACAAAAGCCTAGATTCACTTTATCCAGCGTAAATAATTTCATGTAATCCAGACGAAATGAACGCAAATATTCGTAATGACGATTTTACACTCAAAGTTCTGTCCCAAACCATCAGAAGCATTAAGTGAAATTTAAACAACTTGCTGCCCTCTACCCCCAATATACCGTAACAAAATGGTTTCAGTCGTTTTTCAACAACAACCCACAAAACCCAGAATAAAGGCGTAGTTGTTTACTACAAAATGTACTGTAAAGTGCACATTGAGGAACCTCAACTTGTTGATGCCAATTGCCTACTCTGTCTCTTAATTCAGAAATATGCATCATAGATATTTATCGACCCCCTGGACAGCGATTAACGAACGACTTCATTATTTCTCTGAACTCATTCCTAAACAAACTTATCTTATGTGGAGAGATAAACATCGACATTGGACTTACCCAAAGGCATTAGATTAATTGAATACTCTTGCCAGTCATCGTATTTTACCTGTCTATAACGTTTCAACGCGCGGTCACACTTGTCTGAACCATGTCATGATCAGAACCAACTTAGACGCAACATGTTTTGTGATTAAATCCACAATGATTGATCATGAAAGTGTGGCTATTGGTATGTCTCTAAAGTCCTCATACCAAAATACATACAATCATTCTAGATGCAGTAACTTTCCAAATCTTAATGCTTCCTTAAAAACATACATTTTAATATTACTCTCAAGGATCTTAATGTGGATTCAGCCACAGTCTTCTTAATCTCCTCTATTGGCTAAGCAATCTATGAAAACTCTAAAGTCTATACTATGCCTAGGAGAATGAGTACAAAAAGCCATGGATCACAGAAGCACTTTTATTTTGTATCAGAAATAGAGATAACTTACATAAAAACTTAAAAAAAACCTTGATAACAAGGCGCTCAAAGTGACTTACAAGAGAACTTCTGTATTTCTCTTATAAAAAAAAAAACAGAAAATAAACTACAAAAGACGGGAAATTTTAAAAACGAAAAATAACAAAAAAATACTATCAAACGTCAATACAGCAAATATCTTTAATGACGTTTCTATACTAGTAAATCGGCAGATCTTATCTGAACTTCTTGCATATGACACCCCGCAAACCTGCGGTGAGAAAGTGAATGACTTCTTTGCAAATGTGGGCAAAAAATTAGTAACACAAACTTACAACACTTTAGAAACACAAACTTACAACAACAAAAGAAAACAGCAGAATAGAACTCGCAAACTTACACCTCACCATACTCACTGGTTAATCTACCAACTGATTTTGGGACTATGAGCACCCGGGCGCTGATCAAATATGTAGTAGTATTTTTAAGTGATGTTATAATCTCCTAATAGCTCGAATAAAACACATCTGCTATCTCGCTCTTACCACAGGCGTATTTCCTAGAGCTTTAAAGATGGCGATAGGTAAACCTTTACAAAAAGGCAGCGACAAAGATGACTTTCATGTCAGTTTTAACGTCCATGTACAAAATCTTGGAACGTCTCATAAACAAAGACTTATAAATTTCAACAAAAGAGGCAAGTGTCTTGCAGTATTCTTAGACTTGGACAAAGCCTTTAATACCGTTTCACCACGACTACTTATTACAAAGCTGGAGAAAATAGGGGTTGGTGGCATTGCCCTCAAGCTTTTTGAATCTTACTTTAGCAATAGACACCAATTAGTAAAAAATGATTACTGGGTTAGCAAAGAGCTTGTAATTCCATACGGAGTCCCGCAGTTTCAACAAAGTGGACTCAACCTTAACCAGCACAAAAGTAAATACCAATATGTACCAATAAATACGAAAAGCGTTTAATTTTATTAATTGTAGCGTCCTTTCGAAATTTGTGTATCGCTATCAAAATTAATTCAACTCGTTTATATTATCGTTCAATGATTTGTTATGACTTTCGTTGTGACCTATTGGATTTAGAGACTGCAATTGGCATTTGGTGATGAAACACCATGTCGCAGCTCTGTCTTTTCGTGGTTTCTAGAATTTTGACGTGAAAGTGAAGGTCGGCTAGTGACTGTGGTTACAGATTCTAATATCGACACCATACGACAACTTACCGAAACTGTTTCTTCGAGGCCTAATAAAGCTTGAATTTACTATGAATCAATGAACCAAGTGCAAAACATTTTACACCTACATTTGATAAGGTTTGGAATCATTGCACTCGAAACGAAACTAAACTAACTAAACTAAATTGCACTTGAAACGACAGCATGTCCAGTAGTGCAGTGAAATAAAGAAGTTTACGGGATGACTGTCATTGCTGTCTATAATATCGTGACAGGTGACGAAACTAGGGTGTACTGCTTTGAACCCGAAAGAAAAAGCCAGCCAGCAGAGTGGGTCTTTCCCTATAAAGATTTGCCGACGAAAGTTAAGAAGAGTCGAAGCATTGGTAAAAAATGGTTGCTTCTTTTTACGGCAAATCACGACACTACACTATTGCTTGAATATCAAAGGAAAGGACTGCAGATTGGTACGTCAACACTTTCTTAGAAAAAGTTCACGAAAAGCGTTCTCGAAGCAAAGTTCTCCCTCACCATCTTCACATTCCGCTAAGATAAGGAGCCTATTTGAAAGCTTCAAACTTTGTACAATGGTTTCAGCGCATGAAAAAATGCTTAATTGCGAGGAAATATACTTTGAAAACAATAAATGTATCGTAAATCTTATATCTAGTTTTATTTATCAGAATCCAGAAACTTTCAGTATGCTCTAAGTATTAAACATATTTTTATATTTTTTTGATTTAGTGATATATAAAAAAGTAGAATTGCGTATATAGGTAGCGCTACTCTATAATGGAGTTAAAGCTGATAGTAAACCAGTAAGTAGATAATATCGGTTAAGATATCCAATACATGAAATAAAATTAATTATCTGATAATCTTATCAGTCAATTAATTTTATTTCATGTATTGGATATCACAACAATCTTACAGTTGTCTATCTAGACAACTGTAAGATCGTTGTGATGTCCTTGGGAATTAATTATATTCAAAAACAATTTATTTCATACTAGCTTTCGTCCGCGGCTTCGCCTGCATGTATATCGGTTATCATGATAAAAACTATCCTATGTCCTTCCCCGGGACGCGAACTATCTACATTTTTTTTTTTTTAAATAATAGGTTTACAAACTGAAAGCACACTTTTAACTTAGTGGGAAACAAGGCAGTTTATAGACACAACATTGGTGTGCATTCTAAAATAGTGAACACATCATGCACATTACTTTGTTGTTATAGAAGATCTCTAGTGGTCGTTCGATCTATCATAATTATAAATTAAAAGTAAAAGTAACATATTATTAAATTAAAAAATACAAATTAAATCATTAAAAAAATGATATTTTCAAATCAAATAAAAAAGAGACAAGAAAAAGAAACTAAATATTGTGACCATAATGCAAACCTAATGTGTCAGTGGAGAACAGCTCTGTGAATTTTCCGCTTAGCTGAGAGTAGCGATCCATGGAAGATATCAAACTCATTTCTAATACAATTGTAGGCTGAACCCATTCTATAGAGAGGACTGTGAGTGCCTACATTAGTCCGAGCTCGAGGAAGCGAAACTGTTTGGCGGTTACATAGACGACTACCCGAACGTGGAACAGCAAAATGTACCCTTGCTAATATATCCTTACAATCAATATATCCATTTATGACCTTATACAGAAATATTATATCTGCTGCTTTTCGCCGTGAGCTCAAGGTTGACATTTTAAAATATTCGAGTCTAGATCGGTAAGAAACAAGAGATTTACATGTATTTGTTTTGTAAGCAAGGTGATACAGAAATTTCTTTTGAACTTATTTAACTCTATTTGTGTGTACAGCATACGTAAGATTCCATACAGGACTTGAGTATTCAAGAATACTGCGTACTATACAGTTAAAAATTGGAATAATTACATTAGGATCCTGAAATGATCTAAGTTGTCTTGATATAAAACCAGCCAATTTGTTTGCCTTTTTAATGACGGTATCTATGTGCATTCTAAAACAAAGTTGTGCATCCAGAATTACCCCAAAATTACGTATAACCGATACTTCACTTAAAGCACAACCATTAAGGTTATAAATACCGACATTCGGTTTCCTCTTCTTGGTGAATCCAATGTAAAAACATTTGCTGTGATTTAAAATCATACGATTATCACTACACCATCGGTGTAAATGATCTAGTTTTGTTTGTAAAAAAAAATGTCAGACTGATTTTTGACCGTAGTGTATAGTTTTAGATCGTCGGCATATAACTTAAAATTGCATTTAATGGTTTTAGCCAGGTCGTTTATGAATATTAGAAAAAAAACAATGAGCCGATGTGCGAGCCTTGTGGTACTCCTGAGGGTATGTCATAAGAATGATTCATACCCGCTTACAGCGACAAATTGAGACCTATTCCGCAAATATGATTCACACCAACGAAGCAACGATCCATGGATACCCATGTTTTGAATTTTCTTGAGCAAAATTTTATGATCTATAATATCAAATGCCTTACTGAAGTCGGTATAAATGGCATGTATTTCGTCACCAATGTGCTTGCTTCTTCAACATCACTGACAAAGCTTACCAAATTTGAAGTTGTTGATCTTTTTGGAACAAAGCCATGTTGTGACGGATGTAATTGTTGCTTGATGTGCCAATAAATTTTCGTCCGGACCATGGACTCTTAGACCTTTCCGGGATCAGGTAAAATAGAGACGGGTCTATAATTTGATACTGTAGCTTTCATCTTGGGCTGGCTGTTTTCCATTTCTCTGGAAAACACCCAGATTGTAAAGACATGTTATAGATGAGCATCAGCGGGATCGCTAGAGTTTTGGCACACTCTTTAAGAAGAATTGGAGGTACCCTATCCGACCCCTCTCCCTTGCTAAAATCAAAATGCTTTCATAAACTTCTTTCTCATTAAGTTCGACAGCGCTTAGCACTAAAAATTGTAATGTTGAGCTGTCCTGTCAGTATTTGGAGCACTGGTCACCGGAAAAGGATAATCGTACACGGACTGAAAGTGCAAAGAAAAAAGATTGCATATTTCTTGGCCACCTTCAGCTACAGTATCACCTAAAATCATTTGATTAGGTAAAACACTACACTTACGTATTAATCCATTTGTATAAGCCCAAAAATACTTTGGATTGTGCCTGAGTGTTTTGCTCGCGTTAGCCTTAAATTTTTGGAGACACTCTCTAACCATACTGTCACACCGTGTTCTTAGTTCTTGAAATGCTAGCTTATCCAGTTTATTGCCGTATTTCTTGTATTTGCTATGAAATTTAGCTTTTGCTTTTAAACATTTTATTAATGGTTTACTGAACCATAGAGGGTATCTACTATTACGTGACTGACGATAGGGTGTATATTTGTTAACTATAAGAAATAGAGTTTCATAGAATTTAGAGACGATCTGATCCACGTGACCAATGCCATGCCAGACATTCGACCAATTAATGTTTATTAGCTCTTGGTTTATTTTTTCGTAGTCACTCTTATGAAAGTCTAAGCATACTGAGCGCTTAATTCTCAATATGTTATTTGCCCTAGGCATATGTAATTTAAACTCTATGGGGGGATGATGGATATCTAAATTGTTAGTCATGACTAAGTCCAGTAAATGGCTATTTGCGTTCTCTACAATTATACTGGTGCAAGTTGTTGAACTCAATTTCGTCTAAGAATCGATTTTCAATTCGAAATACATACCAAATTTTATCTTAATCGGTTTACCTGTTTGAGCTTGAAAGCTTAGCAGACAGATAGACAGAGTTACTTTCACATTTATAATATTAGTATGGATTATTTATAACAAGTTTTTGTCCGGGATTTCACCATCGTAGATCGGGTCGGGATAACATATCCTGTAACTTAACTTGAGATTTAAAACAAATTTGCTTTAGATATATGTGTATGTTGGAGAATTATTAAATCACTAATCATTTTCCGTTGACCTACAGTCTGTTTTGACTTTACCTTGCTCGAGGCATCCATATACCACATTATGATCGATTACCTACCGTACATACTACCGTATATGTGGTAGGTACTAGGCTAGCCGTATATACTATACGGCCTACACACCTGCCGTATAGTATGTACGGGTACCCGTATATTCTATACGGCCAGCTTGCCACTCCTAAATGTATACATTGAAATCAAATTTGATTAAAATCGGATTTCAACAACCTTTTCATACTTAAAATGGGATCCATAGTCTAGTATAAACAGACTTATTTAAATTACTTTAACTAACACTAGAAATTAAGTACATCTAAACGGTACTAAACACATTTGAAATGTAAAATGAAAGGGTATGGAATAAATGGCTTTATTATTAGATAAATGAGATGTTATCTGTCCCAGATATCGCTAAAGTTCAGGTGTTCGATAATAGTCTAACATGCCAACCCAACTGTAGTTTAATGTGATAGGTCTTAAAAGCATTAACGCAATCTTAATGTCTCCCAAAAATCGATCAAGTCATTTGACTTTTGATTAAATTTGTTGATATTGGTGCACATTTTCTCTTTTATTTGGCACCAAATGTAATTTTTTTTTTGTTCTATATTACTTTTTTTTTTGTTACCTGATATTCAATTTATTTTTCAAAGCGGTGATATTTTTTTGTAATCCTCTGTTAAAAACCACGGAATGGAATACAACTTCATGATCTTATAATAGTGGCATATGAATTTTTTGCCAGCTTTTTCTCACGAGCTTTATATTTGGAGCTACCGACTAACTTTCAGGAAAACAACCATGTCCAAACGATAAATTGATGATAAACGCTAAGGGTTGTGCAATAAATTGTGAAAGCTGTTTCAGAAGATTAGTACTTAGATTGTCATAACCATGAGAGTTTGTATTTTTCAATGCCTTGATTGTGTTATAAATTTCAATGGAGTCTATGGCTTCTAAAAATATACTATTGTCAATTCTTTTGAGGTTAATTTTGGTCATATCACTGTGGGTTGATGTAATGTTATTTTTTACGGTGTCTATAAAACATTATTAAAGGTGTTTGCTATGTCAGATCCAGGCGTAATCTTAATATTATTTAATTATTATCAACCAAACTATATATATATCCGCGTGATGGATCTTTCCCTATACTACGATTAACTATATCCCAAGTTGCTTTTCCTTTATTACTTGAATATTCTATGTGTTTTAAATTACATAAGAAATTAAATCTTTGAATGCAATTTTTTAGGTTCTTAAAATACATATTGCCTTTGTGGCTCGGTGGGAGTGTATCCGACTGCTACGCAAGAGAGTTCGATTCCTACCCAGGATAAAACTTTGTGTGATGAGCACGATGGTTTATTCCGTGTCTGGATGTTATTTATCTATAATATGTATGTATTTAGAAATATATAAGTATGTTTATCAGTTGTCTGGTTACAAGCTCTGCTTAGTTTGGGATCAGATAGCGTTGTGTGAGTTGTCCCAAGATATTATTATTTTAATTTTTTTCTTGTTCTCATTTGTAAAATAATTATATCCTAAGTTTCGTGTTTTTGCAACTACCCTTAATTCCTTTACAAATACAATAATTGCATTTTTGAAAGAGAGGAAAATTTGATACCTTACCTTAATTCCTTTACAAATACAATAATTGCATTTTTGAAAGAGAGGAAAATTTGAAGTCCAGACCCAGGAATCGAACCCGAGACTTCTGTAGCCAAACCGGAGCCAGAAGAATTTTGCTCGCGAGCATCAAGGGATAGAAAAATTTGAGGTCTAGTAACATAGTCCAGATAGGTGATTCGCTTCTGGCCCCGGTTTGGCTACGGAAGTCTCGGGTTCGATTCCGATTAAAATTACTTTAACCTTAATTCCTCTTGTGAGCCATTTTATTTTGTTAGATTTGTTATATTTCTTAACCTAAATTGATGGAAAAAAAAATAATAGAGAAGAGTTAATATGTCGTGAAAAGAGTCAAATGTGCTATTTGTATCAGAAGTGTCGCAGATATCAGAGAAAGTTAAGTTACCAATACATTCTATGAACTTATTAATGTTTTTATTACTTATGCAGTGGATGAATATATAAATGATAAAAAAGTGGATCTAGTTGCTTGGTGAATTTTGTTGTCACTTTGTTTTGATTGTCACATTGACTTAGAGCACGATGAATTTTGTAAGTAAAGATTCTGCGTGACGATAAAGGCCATTATTTTCTTCCTTTTGATTTTTGTCAAGAATTATTTTTTTATATTTAATCATTCGTTACAAGTACTTTGGCCAATATTTAAGCACATATAGTTTTTACCTTTGTTGTAAGTAGATGCTCCTACTATATTGTACCCACTAAGACTGATTTTGGTTTATCTTATGTTTTAACTTTTTGATAATATAATTTACATCAGTCCTTTAACATGGTTCGCAGCACCTTACTACCATATCAAGTTTATAAACATTCAGTCATGGTAAAATTAGCAATTTGAAAAGAGTGGCCGCGAGTTTTTATTGCCAGGTTCTTTTCACCGGCTTTACCTATTGTTTGCGAACTTGGCATGTAGAGCATGTAGAATCTCGACGTATCACAAGAGTTGTTTTGTATCCTAAGTGAATAAAGAATTTTGAATTTAATGAAACAGAATCAGACCTAGCCAAACTGATCCCTAACAATAACAAATGGAAATACATATGGATGAAGCTGAAGTTCACACTATTATCTCCAACCTAAAATACAATTCCTCATTAGGTTGGTACGAAATATCAAACAGAGTTTTTAAACACATGTAAAACACTGTCTTACATTAATTATTATACATATTTGCAACCTACTCGTAAGTATATTATACATATTTGCAACCTACTCGTAAGTATATCATCGGGTACAGTACCGAATCAGATGAAAATTACAAATTTTGTGATATAAATGCATATTTTGTTTAACAAACATAATGTTTGCAAATATATACTGAGATGCAACTGTCATAATAATACCTATCTTTTTAAACTTTTCTCTAAGGGAAACTCGTGCACCTAGTTTGTTAATCGCATGCACTGCACGTTTTTGAAGAATAAAAATTGTTTGAATATCATCCGCTTTGCCCCAAAGCAGTATGCCATACGACATGACGCTGTGGAAATAACTGAAATAAACTAGTCTTGCTGTTTCCACATCGGTAAGCTGTCTGACTTTACTGACAGTATATGCTGCTGAACTGAGTTTAGCTGCGAGACATGGTATTTGGGCCCCACTGTAACCTAATATAAATATTAATGTGAAATGCTTTAGTGAACATTTTGTAATAAAGGGCGAAGAAAACTTTCTAAAGCTTAATGATTACTATCTAGGTGTCATCTATTCGAAAGCCAACCAGAGATGGGGTGGTACATGCATTTTATGTATAAATAATCTTCAATAAACAAAATTAATAGAAATAATTAAATAATAATCTGTGTCTATAGAACCCCTTCTTCAAATATCAATAGCTTTTTTAAGAACCTTTATAAAACTCTATTGAATTTGCAACCCAAGAAATGTAAAATTTTAATAGCTGGAGATTTTAATATAGATATTTTACGTAGTGACAAACATAGTACAAAATTTGAGGAACTTATTTCAAACTATGGTATGCGATGTCTATCTGTATAATTAGTAATATTCCAAATGTCAAGGGTAAAAATTACAATGTGTGCTTATCAGATCACAACACAGCTCAAGTTGTCACATTTAAATTCAATAAAAAAGCATCAGAATATCGTTTTATGACAGTTAATTACATTAGAAAAAAAACATTAATAAGTTCATAGAATGTATTGGTAACTTAACTTTCTCTGATATCTGCGACACTTCTGATACAAATTATAGCACATTTGACTCTTTTCACGGCATATTAACTCTTCTCTATAAATTTTGTTTCCCATCAATTAGGGTAAAAAAATATTACAAATCTAACATAATAAAATGGTTTACAAGAGGAATTAAGGTTAGTTGCAAAAAAAACGAAACCTAAGATATTATAAGAATAGAACAAATGAGAACAAGAAAAAAATTAATATAATAATAATAATATCTTGGGACAACTCACACAACGCTATATGATCCCAAACTAAGCAGAGCTTGTAAACAGAATAAACCATCGTGCTTATCACACAAAGTTTTATTCTGGGTGGGGATCGAACCCACGACCTCTTACATAGCAAAATTACAGTTGCAAAAAATATTATCTAAGCATGTGACAGAATGTGATGTGATCATTGTTGGTGTGCTAAACATTTTTTTCAAATTAAATGAGTTAAATAAAGTACATAATCATACACTTATGTGACTGTTCAAGTATATTAACGTTGAAATCGCCACATACTACTACATGCTTTTTACCATAACTAACAACTTTTAGTACATCTTCCATAATAGTCTCAAATAAATTAAAGTCACTCTGTGGTGAACGGAAGACATAAACAACAATATGCTCCTTTAATTCTACACAAGAGAGTTCTACAATACGCTCGACAGAACGAGCTACATTTTCTTTACGTTCTTTACTATTCACATTATTAGAAACAAAAATCATAGAGCTCTATGATTTTTGTTTCTAATAATGTGAATAGTAAAGAACGTAAAGAAAATGTAGCTCGTTCTGTCGAGCGTATTGTAGAACTCTCTTGTGTAGAATTAAAGGAGCATATTGTTGTTTATGTCTTCCGTTCACCACAGAGTGACTTTAATTTATTTGAGACTATTATGGAAGATGTACTAAAAGTTGTTAGTTATGGTAAAAAGCATGTAGTAGTATGTGGCGATTTCAACGTTAATATACTTGAACAGTCACATAAGTGTATGATTATGTACTTTATTTAACTCATTTAATTTGAAAAAAATGTTTAGCACACCAACAATGATCACATCACATTCTGTCACATGCTTAGATAATATTTTTTGCAACTGTAATTTTGCTATGTAAGAGGTCGTGGGTTCGATCCCCACCCAGAATAAAACTTTGTGTGATAAGCACGATGGTTTATTCTGTTTACAAGCTCTGCTTAGTTTGGGATCATATAGCGTTGTGTGAGTTGTCCCAAGATATTATTATTATTATATTAATTTTTTTCTTGTTCTCATTTGTTCTATTCTTATAATATCTTAGGTTTCGTTTTTTTTGCAACTAACCTTAATTCCTCTTGTAAACCATTTTATTATGTTAGATTTGTAATATTTTTTTACCCTAATTGATGGGAAACAAAATTTATAGAGAAGAGTTAATATGCCGTGAAAAGAGTCAAATGTGCTATAATTTGTATCAGAAGTGTCGCAGATATCAGAGAAAGTTAAGTTACCAATACATTCTATGAACTTATTAATGTTTTTTTTCTAATGTAATTAACTGTCATAAAACGATATTCTGATGCTTTTTTATTGAATTTAAATGTGACAACTTGAGCTGTGTTGTGATCTGATAAGCACACATTGTAATTTTTACCCTTGACATTTGGAATATTACTAATTATACAGATAGACATCGCATACCATAGTTTGAAATAAGTTCCTCAAATTTTGTACTATGTTTGTCACTACGTAAAATATCTATATTAAAATCTCCAGCTATTAAAATTTTACATTTCTTGGGTTGCAAATTCAATAGAGTTTTATAAAGGTTCTTAAAAAAGCTATTGATATTTGAAGAAGGGGTTCTATAGACACAGATTATTATTTAATTATTTCTATTAATTTTGTTTATTGAAGATTATTTATACATAAAATGCATGTACCACCCCATCTCTGGTTGGCTTTCGAATAGATGACACCTAGATAGTAATCATTAAGCTTTAGAAAGTTTTCTTCGCCCTTTATTACAAAATGTTCACTAAAGCATTTCACATTAATATTTATATTAGGTTACAGTGGGGCCCAAATACCATGTCTCGCAGCTAAACTCAGTTCAGCAGCATATACTGTCAGTAAAGTCAGACAGCTTACCGATGTGGAAACAGCAAGACTAGTTTATTTCAGTTATTTCCACAGCGTCATGTCGTATGGCATACTGCTTTGGGGCAAAGCGGATGATATTCAAACAATTTTTATTCTTCAAAAACGTGCAGTGCATGCGATTAACAAACTAGGTGCACGAGTTTCCCTTAGAGAAAAGTTTAAAAAGATAGGTATTATTATGACAGTTGCATCTCAGTATATATTTGCAAACATTATGTTTGTTAAACAAAATATGCATTTATATCACAAAATTTGTAATTTTCATCTGATTCGGTACTGTACCCGATGATATACAAATCAAAAAATCCAAAATTTGATTCCCGGTTTAAATTTCGGTTAATTGTGAAGACTCGCAGAGGTCAGCAAGAAAGCACCCAACAGTCCAATAAAACACAGCCACCATAGGTAAACAGATGAAGAAGAAACGGTCCACACCACAAGTCAACGAGAGTTCAATCAGTAGCTTTGGGGTCAACAAAATGGCAAGATATCGGAATCCGTAAACAGAACAAGTCGTGAGCAAAATACAGTAAACACGCGCGCGTCATCATACAAGGAAGTGCAAATTGCAACTAAGTTAACAAAAATGTTTTATGTTCCCGTTCCCACACCTTAGCCCCGTCCAGTGGTTGGAAGTAAAATGTGGGAGTGGTTTTTGCGTTCGTGTGTGTGACCGAACCGTTGTGAACCGTTCATAGTAAAATATTTTCAGGTGGTCGAGCATCAAGTGGGCAGATTGTACCATTTATACTTTTCTATCATTATCATTCATTACCAGACATATGTTGATGGTCACTCCTATACCGTATGGAAGCCTTTCACTGGAAGGCAGTGTGGTGGAAGCAGTAGGCTGTGACCCGTTATGATGACATAAGATTTTTTGTCAGTTACTTCTTATTAGTGAGCCAGTCAGGCAGTGTCCAGCTTGAGCTAGAGCGTTCCGCAGATTTATAAAGAGGAGCATGAGGGCTCATAATACCAACGCTGCGTCGTCTTTAGCATACAGTTCCACCTAAGCCTTACCGACTACCTAATGGTATGAGGTAAACCATAGAGTTACTATTATATCAATGCCTGTGGCCAATATTTTGTGACGTATTTATTTAACTCTCAGAAACCAATATACCCTGAATTTAAATTGATTAGGATCATCTATTACAAAAAAATAAAAAACACTATTTTTTTCTAAATCCATAAAATTCGAACAACTATTCCTGTAGAAGATTGCCAATGTAGATTTTTTTCCATTTTCCGCTCTTTCTTTGGGTTTTCTTAATTATCTTCATCTTAAAACCTTCCCTGAAACTATGCCATTTTAACAAAAAAAAGAATGTTTGAAATCAAGAAGAAAAAAAAGTCATAATTTTAGTGACCCTGTATATAAAAATATGCCTAGTCCGGCCATAAGTTCTGTTACAAATGAAAATGCATTTTTTTTTAAATTATGTAATATAATATTACTAAAACTTATATATACAGATTTATTAAAATCTCAGTAAAAAATAAAAATAATATTCTATTCAAAATGACCACCTTTAAAATAAAAATAATATTCTATTCAAAATGACCACCTTTGGCTTTTATACAGGCCTTTTATCTGTCTGGCCACGAATCTATGGATTTATTTACGCACTGTTTCCATGGGAAATTTCGCCACTGCTTGTTCCAAAGATTTTTTAAAAGACTCAATGTCGCCGTGTCGTTTAGAGCAAGCCAATGTAGATTTTTTTTGCATTTTTGCCACTTCCTTTGGGTTCTCTTAATTATCTTCACTTTAAAACCTTCCCTGAAACTAAACCAATTATAAAAAAACAATTTTGGAAATCAAGAAGAAAAATAAGTCATATTTTAATAACCCTGCATATAAACATATAGGTATGTCGTCAGTGAAACCATAGCTTTATTACCTAACTCTCGGAAACCAATATACCCTGAATTTAAATTGATTAGCACCATCTATTACAAAAAATACAAAACACTTTTTTTATCTAAATCCATAAAATTCGAACAATTATTCCTGCAGAAGATTGCCAAGGTACATTTTTTTCTCCATTTTCAGCTCTTCCTTTGGATTTTTCTTAATTTTCTTCACTTTAAAACCTTCTCTGAAACTATGCTAAATTAACCAAAAAAAGTCATAGTTTAGTAACCCTACATAATTATAAAAATATATTGACATATACATATTTTTATCCTATGTCCCAAAACGATGAAAAGTACGTTATATATTGTAGAAAAAAGGTTTTACTAAAAAAACACTTCATCGTGATTTTAAAAATAATTCGATCCGCATTTTAAAGTTTTTAATAATCGCATGTCTGAACTGGGAGCCGAACCCAATAGAAAGGGTCTTTTTTAAGGATTATATTTTTTTAATTAAAAGAAAGTCAGGTTAGTTAAACCATTTATAACTCAAAAACGGGCAGGCCGACTTTCATGATGTTTGATTTGTTGGATTTGTTTCCATGCCAAATAGCAGAACAACTGCGAAAATAAAACTCACGAAATAATTTGCGAGGCGGTACAAAGTTCACCTGGACAGCTAGTTTTAAATAAAAGAAAGACAACATTTACATAATCTGTATCACAATCACAATGCTACGTCTAACCAGAGCCGTAGCTTGCCTTAGACTGTACCAGTAACAAAATTAGTTGGAGAGCCAGGTGCTCGCTGTCACCCTGTACAAGTCGCACTCAAATCATGAGAGTTAGCGTGTCGCTAAGTGTTTATTTATTTATGTACCAATATATTTTTACGGGGAACTATTAAAACTCCTAGAAAATGATAAAGTATGTAGATAATAAACGATGTATTTTTTATCTCTAACTTATTGTCAACGATACCTTATTTTCACTGATCTTATCCAAAAAGAGGCATTTGATTTATTAGTTAGCAGCGTTCATAACAACGCACACAAGTAATATATTTTACCACTGTCGAACGTGGAGAGCAGAAATTATGTGGAAATTTTTCATATTCATAATTATGACGCCACAAACTTTTGGCTGTGAAAGATATACGTTCGAAGAAGGTGACTTTAATGATTTGTTCTCCAATGCCTGTAGTTCTAATTACAGAATGTGGGAGATAGAAAGATATAACGATACGAGAGTGGCTCCCTACCATGAACTCAGTACAAAGTTCATTTCTCCACGTACATTAACAAGTTGTGTGTCGTCTTATGAATTTTTTGTGGGCCCTCGAGGTATTCTTGAAGTTGTTGTTTATATGGAGATACAAGATAATTCCGATTATGTAGAAGTGAGGGTGATGCAGCAAGATAAAATTGTGGGAATTGGAATGCGCTCAATATACTTAATAGATTATGTTGATGGTTGGGCTACCATAAGTGCAACGATATTTCATGATACACCAATGCAAAATAGCCACGTAAGTATTATGATTTTCATTTTTACTGTTTTATGGTTGTTGTGTCAAAGACCGCAGAAAGCGTTGGCCATCAGGGTTATAAGAGGATACCGCACCATTTCTTTCTCCGCCTTGGGATTTAAGAGCAAAATCACTTACGTCACTACGTCAGTGGCGCGGGGAGGTATTGGAGCGAGACCTCCAACCGAGGCTTTAACAGCTCAATGGACATCGATTCTAGCTTTACCGGACCTTATTGGTGGATTAGTAAGCACGACTTGCGCGACCGAGCGCGGGACATACCACAATAGCGGCAATAAGACCGATAGTGATGGATTGGCTGGAAAGAAGTCGCGGTTGTCTTTCCTACAGGCTGACGCAGATACTTACGGGCCATGGTTGCTTCAGAAAGTACCTCTACCGTATAGCCCGGGAACCAACGGCCACTTGTCACCATTGCAATGGTAACATGGCTGTAGCGAGGATACGGCGCTGCATACTTTAACAAAATGCCCAGCTTGGGTGGAACAGCGCCGCGACCTTATTGCGGCAATCGAAGTTCAAAGTCTTTTGCTTGAAACAGCAGTACTATCAATGGTACAAAACGAGAGGGCATGGGAATATTTGGATACCTTCGGTCATGATGTTATGAGTGCCAAAGAGGCAGTAGAGAGAGAACGGTAGAGGTCCAGCTCACTCCCATCTAGCAGCAGACGAACGGGGTGCCAATGAGCGTTAAAAGTCCTTCGGGCCTCGTAAGTGCTGATTTTGAGTTGTAAAAATAGCGGCAAACTGACAAGTCGTTATTTTTACAGCTCCGCATTTAATGTTTAAAATATACTTGAAATACGTGATAACTGGATGAGAATGAGACTTTATGACTGAAAGAAGAAAACTAGAAAGAAATTATACTTGAAACTGGCGTGTGCATAGAATGTGCGAGCCATAATATTGGAGGGAAGAAGAAAAAAAAAAGAAAGTGTTGACCTGAGGGCGACACGGAGGCCAACCTGTCGTCCTATAAGAAGCAAGCCCAAGACGGTGTCCCGACGTGTTCTACGCGCACCTTTTTCACGAAGTGGGAGTGAAGCCACTCCCGCAAACAACACCGATGTCACCGTTCAACGTTCAGACGACCGAGCTTGCTGATGATGGAGGCACCCATACCACGAGGGACACCCTGACCCTCGGCCATAGACTATTGCGACGGAACACCGTGTGAGTTTTAGTCGGTTCGACTCCGACATACCCCCTCCTGCGTGCCCTCGTAAGAGAGAGATCCGTGGGGATTTTTTTCACACGTAAAAGAAAATGGGGTAGGTAATCATTTAGTTTTTATGTTTGTCTAAAGTTTTTAGAATGATTAAATTTATTATTTATGTTAAACTTGAAGAAAGCTGCTTTTTAGTTATATGGAGGTGGACACCAATGCTTTGTAGTCTTTGTAGTTTATCTTGTTACTTTTGCATTTATTTTGACGTAAAGTCGTCAAACTAAATGCAGACAAATATGTCTAGAGCTTTTCTCTCAACCTTCGATATTTTTTGTTCGGTACATTTTTTCCTCCATCGGAATTGACTTAAAACCGACAGAAAAAAAAATGTAGACCATAATTGAATAAAAAATAATTTTAACCAACGAAAATAAATGAAAGAGTCAAGTAGTCAACATGTAAATTTGTTTTTATAAATAATCACGCAATGATGTTTTAAGTAAAAAGGTGTAGTTAGGTTACAAGCTTATTTTACGTGCAAATACAAACTCTATTTGCTGTGCCGGAGAGTCAATAAAGTTGAGCTAAGTGAATCATAATATTGTCCCGAAATGTTGTGTAATGCTTTAAGATTAAACCTTAATAAAGTTCAAGACTAGCGACATCTAGTGAAATTTCAATGAAAGTGAAATTAACACAACCAGCCTTCGAAGATATGATCAATATTTGTAATATTTTATTATTTGATTAATACCATTCCTAGTCGGTAAGCTAGCGCCATCTATCAACTGTAAGCAAAAATAAAAACAAACACAACAAAGAGCAAACGAAAGTGTTCACTGTTTTGAATGTCGCACGCAGTGTCAGCTTAGCCGAGTAAGTGGGTTCGAGCCTCAACTAAGAGCGTCCGCTCTTAGTTGACCACTTTTGTTTTTTGGGAATTTTCGCTTGTTATTCTACCAGTATGGATAGTGTGGATGGCAACCAAAATGTTAATACACAACAACGACAAATACTGATTTTTGATGATAGCGAATTTGACATAGACTTATCATCTAAAGTTTACCATATAATAACTTAATATTGTTTGTTTGTTTGTTTGTTTAAACGCGCTAATCTCAGGAACTACTGGTCCGATATAAAATTTTTTTTTTTTTGGATAGCCCATTTATCGAGGATGGCTATAGGCTATATAACATCGCGCTACGACTAATAGGAGCAGAGAAGCGACGAGAAATGTGGCAAAAACGGGGAAAATTTACGCATACGAAGTTGCGCGGGACAGCTAGTAATAACTATTACACTAAGAAGTTGAAATTGAAACAAAAATAAACAACTTAAACGTTGAAATAGAAGCTGCAAATTCACAAGCAAATAGACTATCTAAGGCTAAGCCTCGAAAATATGACCTTATAAAAATACATAGAAGATGATGATGTAGACGTTGGTAACGTAGTATAAAACTTTACAAATCCGTAGGAATAGATGACGCACAAAATGTATAGTCGCTAAGATTTTTCTCACCGCAATATCGGAGACACCTCACCTACACCAATGTTAAAATGAGTGTGCCTAGAACCTCATCTCAGCAAATTACAACAAGTACAAAGAAATGTGTAACTCCAAATAAGCAGCATCGAAAAGTTGCTTTCCAAAAAATCACCCTCTATCACAAACTAAGCGCAGAATCTTGATATTTGCTGATGAAAGTGATAAACTTGGAAGCAACTTCCCAGTAACAAGCCCTATGCAGATATGACTGAAGTGGTAGGTTCATGTGCAACTACGAGTATGTGTTAGGATCTCACTATGACAGACTTTGTGATAATTCTAGTTTATAGTCTATTTTATACTAAAAATATAATCACTTAAAAAATACAATTATCCTGATTGCTAACGTACGTAGAAACAAATATTTAAATGTGTATAAAGTTAATGGTCAACTTAAACATATATGTTGTATTAATAATTTATTTATAAGTTTGACATTCCCTATTAATAATACTAAAAATACTAATACTCGTATTATTAATACTTTAAATTTAACGACCTATCCAACTAAAATGTTTAACAATTTAAACAATTATCTAAACTATACAAATTTAACTGGATATGACCACATACTCGTAAGAACTGAAATTTTAAAAATTATTTGTGCATTTAATAGCAAGTCCATTTAGTCACATTGGATTTATCGCTAATACAAGTACATTTTCTTACTAGATTAAAATGATCTGTTGGTAAACCTCTGCACCAGAAGGGAGATTAAATGGATATGAATAATTAATGACCCATTACTTTAATCCCAATCTTATCGAGAGTCTTTGAAATGTATAATTTTCATAGTAAAATATATAAGTTATTGGAAAAAAACATTCTAAGACCTGAACAAAATGGTTAAAAAAACTACTCTACGACTTTAGCTTGTGTCACACTTACTAAAACCATTATGGAGAGACTTATTAGATAAAGTAATATCGTTTCTATATTCTTAGACATGTCCAAGGCTTTAGATTTTGTAAATCATAAATTATTACTTTATAAATTCGATAAGTATGGGATTCGAAGAAAAACTTTAGAGTGGCTAAAAAGTTACCTAGATAATTGCTAGCAATGTGTAGAAATATATAATACGGTAAATATAAGTCATTTTCTAGATCTAGTTTCAAACCACTTAATAGTTCTGGAGTACCATATGGAAGTATTCTTAGTCCACTACTGCTTTCAAATATATGTATGTATGACTTGCCAAATATGACTAAAAATAAACTGACGATACTACTCTTTGTAAAGAATATAATAATTTAGAATATACTTTGGAATCAAGAATAAGATACAAATGAATAGCTTCTTTATCAATAAAGCAGATAAGGGTAACACTATCGTGATTATGTCAAGATTAGACTAAAACAGCAAAGTTGAAGATGTCATATCAACCCATGAATTTCAGCGCGTGGCCTCGGACCCAACGAAGCGGTTCCACGCCGAATTAAAGCTTTGTATTAAATCCGCTTATTACTTGTTTCCAGATAATTCCATCGTCAGTAAGAATTTAATACCTATGAACCCACTATGCCCTGGGCTATATAGATTACCCAAAATACACACAGATGGAGTACCTATTCGACCAGTGTTATCATACACTAGCGCAGCTGCATACAAATTAGCCAAATATCTGAATCATTTGATTAAAGAGAGAACTTCATTTTCACCGGAATACAGTATCAAAAATAGTCAATATTTAATCAGGAAAATCAAAGATTTACAGTTACCACGCAATTCGAAACTGGCCTCTTTGGATGTGGAAAGCTTATTCATAAATGTTCCATATAATGAGTGTTTAAAGATACTAAAACATCGATTGGAAAGAAAGAAATTACATCCTGAAGAAATTGAGAACATCATTAGTTTAACTGAGCTTTGTATGAAACAAAACCGAGTTCTTTCTACAGAAAGAGGGTCTAGCTATGGGGTCACCTTTATGTTCATTGATGGCAGACTTATTTATGGATTACTTCGAAAGGAAATGTGTGGTTAACGATAATAATATTCTATATTATTACAGATATGTTGATGATATTTTACTGGCTTGGACAGGAACTGAACGACAACTCCACAACTTTGTCAATGGGTTAAACAACAAGCATCCAAACATAAAATTCAAACTGGAAATCGAACAGGGCAGCACAATAAACTTTTTGGATGTCTATATCAAGGAAGAACAACAGACATATATTTGAAATCTACCGGAAACCGACATATACAGACACTACCATTCCTGCATCATCATGTCATCCCTGGCAACACAAACTAGCCGCGTTTAACAGTATGATCCACAGGTTATATAATGTGCCCCTAAGCGCAGAAAGTTACAGAAAACAGCTAAGTATTATTTACTATATAGCTCAATCAAATGGATACAGTACAAGATTAATTGTCTCATTGATTAAGAAAAAACAGCACAACATAGTCAACCATATCTTGTATCCATTCCAGAAATAAATTGTAACTTGTACTTCCAGTTTGACTTATTTTGGAGTTATCACAGTAAGTGTGTCGAAGGTATTGAAGGCTTATGGTATTTTTTCAGCTTTTAAGCCTCAAAATTCGTTGAGATATTTATGCAACAGCAAAGATAAAGTGAGCAAAAAGAAACAATCTGGAATTTATAAATTAACGTGTGACGGCTGCAATAGTACTTACGAGTACATTGGCCAAACTGGTCGGAATTTTGACACCAGATACAAAGAACACATTGCTGCCTTTAGAAATAATCATCCAGAAAAATCTCGCTTTGCGAACCATCTACTTGAAACCGGACATGCTCTAAATGACAGAAATTCTTTTAAAATTCTACATATTTGCAGTAAGGGTTTTAGGTTGTGTGTATTAGAGCAGTTGGAAACTCTAAAACAGGATAGAAGCACATTGCTGAACGAACAAACCAACTTCAATTCATCTCCCCTGCTCAATTTATTTTCTTTTTTAGGCAACATTACTCATCGGCCGTTGGCCGGAGTAGTGGAGATTGAACTTATAAAACAGGCGCACACGTTGAACAAGCGTGTTAGATTTTACATAGGGGTCGTAGCGATTTGTATAAGATAAAGCTTTTATTGTAGAACTACGTAGAAGTCCTACGACTCATCGTAGAACTGCACTTACTATTGTGTCAGGATATTTGGATCATATACTCAATCAGTTGCAATCTAACCTTATCAATCAGTATAGTATCAATAGGAAATAGAATAAATCAGGGAGGTAAATAATACAAAGGAATAAATGGCAAGTATCATATATTTTCAACCTTGTTTGGTCTAGTTGTATCAAAGGTTTCATAATAGCCAGTCTCCTAATAAACATTTGCCGTACTACATTTCATACATCCTAAATATAATATACCACAGATACTTTCTAACATAACCAATTCACAACATTATTGCAATGTACGACCATATCGCTGTAGAACAGCTGATAAGTATCACATCAGACGATACTCATCAAATCATACCACATTGCAATATATTGTTATTAGTCAATATCTATACATAATACACAATAATAGGATATCAGCACAAAAGAACCGGCAGTAAGTTTAATCTGAATCGGATCGTACCTGTATCCACAAATGTTGCAATCAGACTGAGCCCCGATCACAATCTGTCAGTCCTTTTATAGAACAAATACACTGAATATTAAAGAAGTTGTAGGTAATTCGCAAATATTCTTACTTATTATACTTTAACCCATAAAATAATTTAATACACAAAATAATGTTATTTGAATAAATGAATAATATTAAAACTATTACACCGATACAACACACTACCTTTTAATTTTCAATGAAAGAAGTAAAATATCACAACAACAATATTTGACGTTTCATTCAGTACATTTGTGACCAGTGGATACTTATTCATTGTTTAAGTTAATTTAAAATACTATGTGGTGTTTTTATAATGTGTTGTAATCATCTGAAGTAATTAACATGTTAATTACAACATAAACTGTAAGTACTTTTACTTTGTCATAACCTATTCCGTGATACAAATTATTGTTCACGTTACTAAAAACACAATTGACATATATTATATAGAAATGGCTACTTGCATATCCATGCCTATTATTATAATATAAACAAGCTGTACCTACTTCTATAATATCAATTTACTCTGCCATAACGTATTCTGTTATTCTAATGTACCAATACTGTCACATATTCTACAGTTAACAACATTAAAGTGGTATTTAGGATTCCTTATTAAAGTGGTCATTATGTCTACGATTTATTGACAGGCTAAACATATTCCTCAAACATCCCGTAATACACAGGTATAATATTTACCTGAATTTATTGATTACGATGGCTATTTATCTATGTAAATAGCCATCAATATATCCCTTATCTATCAAGCGCTCAGTCGGTGCCAAACTGTCCTGAGGATGCTTCGTGTAGAGGCGAAACATGTGTCGAAGTTTCACTTCGTGGAAGCGGAATATTGCAAGTCAAGGGTCCGGAGGTGCCTACCACTCGACTTGGTAAGAGTACCTGTCACTAATTTTCTTTGTTGCAGGTCTCTCTTTTTGAGTGCGGTCTGTCAATCTATTTCGATTGTTGTATTAAGGGCATTTCCTTACTACTTCAATCGTGGTGATTCACAGATCGAGGGTGGGTGGTGGAATCCCTCTCATATAACCTACTAAAGATGGATTTTCGCCATGTTACGCCTAATTCAATCGGTCATAGGAGAATTAGACAATATAATCGAATGGTTAGAATACCAAAAATACACACTTAAAAAACATATAACAGAAACCCATTAAATATGAATTTAAGTATAAGGGTAATCTAGTCGAAGAAGTAGAAGCAACGTCATTTTTAGGCGTCACTGTAGGGAAATACTGTAATTGTAGTGTTGATACTTGTAACGAAACAGCTCTGAGTGCATACTACGGTTAAGTGTCGTCAAAATTAAAAATATGCTCTTTTAATATGGAATAATTCTGTAGAGGCTAATAGAGCATTCAACATTGTAGACCCATATTTCCACAAATAAATGGATTCTATTCTATTCTACAAAAATGCAATTATTCGAATTTCGAATTTACTTTTACATTTTTTTGAGAGTCAAATTAAAATGATGATGAGCCATTTGATCGACTTCAAATGGCTTTTATGGATGAAGGACCTTCAAAAGCAACCATCTACTGTTAGTATAGCGAATTCAAGTGCGGTTGCCCCACTTTGGGGGATTAACAAAAGAGTGGTCGTCTTATGACGGTTGTCACGGAATTAAGTGTGCTGGCAGTAAGATAACGAATTTTAAAAAAACAGGCGAATTATATACGAAGAGATTCAGCATACACTGCAAATTGGTTCGGGAAGCAATCACAAGATTATACACAAGCACCTTCAAAGTAAGAAGACGCTACGCTGGGTGCCACACAACCTCACTGAAGCTTAGAAGCAGGCCTGTGTGGAGGGGTGGCGTGATATGATTAAAAAAATTGAAGCTGGTTTTGGCGCGTTTAGGTCAGGTGACGAATTTTGGATTAATCAGTACGATCCGGAAACAAAGCGTGAGGCGACAGTTAAACAGCGATGTTTCAAAACAAACTAACGCCTACGAAAGTGAAGCGATCGAGAAGCGCAAAGAAAATCTTGGTCGCTAGTTTCTTCACTTTGTTGGAATATATGGTTTCACCTCCATTACGAAACTAAAGCAGCATCAACACCGAACGGTATACCTGCCAAAATGCCTGCGAGAATTTTTTGCTGTTTTTGCCGCTTTCGATCAAAACGCTCAAACACGTGTTTCCTTATTTACAGCCACAAAGCTAAATATGAAATGCTACAGATCTAATCTCAAAACTGATGGAGTTCTATAGAAATGTTCAACCCCTATTACAGTCCCTTATGAGTTAATTTTCCAAAAACGCTGATAAATGTGTTTCGTTATTTTAATTTGAAAAGCCAAATTTGAAATTTTACACATATAACTTCATAGCTGACGGAGTTTTATACCATTTTGCAACAAATTTTTAAAAACGCTAAAACACTTGTTTTTTTATTTTAAACTAAAAAGCCAAATACAAAATTTCACAGATCTAATTTAAAAACTGATATAGTTCCATACAAATTTGCAACCAATACTCTACCCCTTTAGGGATGGTTTTTAAAAAATGCTAAAAGTCATGTTTGTTTATTTAAAACCAAAAAGCCAAATCCTAAATTTTACAGATCTAACTTCATAACTTAATAAAAAATAAAAGTTGCAACCCCTAAATGACCCCATTAGGTGTTGATTTTCCAAAGATTCTGAAATTGTATGTCTTTATATTAAACCGAAAACGCAAGTACGAAATTTCACACATCTCATTTCAAAGCCGCTGGAGTTTATAAAATCCTGTGACGGAGTTTTACATAAACCAGTAACCCCTATTTTACCCCGTTATGGCTTGATGTTTAGATTTTCATATCTAACTTCAAAATAACAGACTTCCATACAAACTTGCGACACCTATTTCACTCTCTTAGGGGTTGGTTTTCCAAAAACGTTGAAAAATGTATTTCTCTATTTTTAATTAAAAAGCGAATTATGAAATTTCATAGATCTGATTTCAATAATGACGGAGTTTCAAACAAATTTGCAACCCCTATTTTACTCCCTTACGGGTAGATTTAGCAAAAACGTTGAAATATATTTTCTTTAATTTAAATCAAAAATCCAAATGCGAAATTTAACAGACCTAACTTTAAAACTGATGGAGTTTCACACTATCTTGCGGTTAAGTTTCACACAAAATTGCAATCCCTATTTTATTCCCCTAGGGATTGATTGTCCAAAAACGTTGAAACACGTGTTTATTTATTTTAAACGAAAAAGCTAAATACGAAATTTCTAACCTTAACTAATCTAATCTAACTTCAAAACTAAGGGAATGCAAAGAAGAAACAGGCATATTAAATCTTATACTGTTTTGGTCCGGTAGCGTCCAAGCGAATCACGTGTGTCTCTAGTGTTTACGTAGTTGGTATACCTGTATTATCAAAAAACTCTTTAGTTAAAAATTTAAACATTATGACCTAGACCAATCATAAGACATTTTTTTAAGTTACCTACATGCAGCCAGGACGCGCAATATTTAGAAAAATAAATAAATAGTTTAATCCGTTGTCGAACTATCGCGAGCGTCCGCCATTGCTGTTTTTCGCAATTTGGTATCTCGAAAATTTATCCGTATTTTCAAAAATGTACATATTAATTACTTGTTTTATATATAAATCTACTAGAAAAATAGTATTCAATATGTTTCAAATATTTATTATTCCCGGTTTATTGAAATTTACTTGGAAAAAAGGAAGCAAAGTTTAACTAGCGCCTTTTTTTGTTATTACGCGGAAATGTTTTGAGTGACAATCGAAATTGTTATAATTTATTAATTGTAATACATAGATAAGTTTGTAGCAATTATATCTAGAAATATTATTTACATAATACACACATCAAAAGTGTCTAGGGATCAAGCATTTTTATGCGGATTTCTTGAGATTGAGATGTGGCTTTGTAATAAATTTATGATTTTATAAATTTATATGGATCCTTTTTGGTGCATTTCATAATTTGAATCAGGAACTGTGAATCAAATTCGAGTAAAAGATGAAAATCAGCTGTCAATATTTTCCCTATAAAAACATACAACGCATTGAAGACATTATTAGTGCTACTGTTTCCCTACTACTGATTAAAACCAACGTTATTATGGAGCGGCGACGTCATTTAAGCAGGGAAGAAATGCTCAGAGCCGTGGGAATGATAGAAGCTGGTTCCCGGCAACGTACTGTGGCTTTAGCTCTGAATACAAGTCAGAGTGTTATCAGTCGACTTTGGACACGTTACCGAAGCACTGGTACCGTGGCTGAGCGCCATGGAGGACGGTATCGCTGCACCACACGGAGACAAGACCGATACATTCAAATCTTAACTCGAAGAGGTCCAACAATAACCGCCATGATGTTAGCCGTGAGGCTTCATCACTCTTCAGGGAACTTAATTAGCGACCAAACAGTCAGAAACCGCTTGCATGAAGTGAACCTTCATTCCCGAAGACCGCTACGGGTACCACCTATAGCAATGCACAATCGTAGGATTCGATATCAATGGGCTCTTGAACACAGAAATTGGGCAGAAGAACAATGGCGTTTCGTGTGCTTTTCTGATGAGTCTCGTTTTGGTATGAGACCGGATACAAGACGTATACGACACTGGAGAACCCCTGGACGCCAACAGCGATTAAAATCCTGCCAGGAAGTCCATCCTTATAGTGGTGGAACCATCATGGTATGGGCGGGTATTTGGATCGGCGGAAGAACTGAGTTGATTTGGATCAGAGGCAACCTCAACGCTCAAATTTATGCTGAGACGATTGTATCAGACGTCATCGTTCCTCTACAAGTGCAAATCGGTCCCTTATTTCAGTTAATGCATGATAATGCACGACCGCACACCGCAAGAGTTGTAAGACAGACTCTCGCCGCAGCTAACATCAATGTCCTGCCCTGGCCTGCTCAGTCGCCAGACTTGAACCCGATTGAGCATGCATGGGATATGCTACAGAGAAGAGCTCTGCCGAATATGGAGGGTATCCAGTCGCAAGAAGACCTTTTTTTGTTGTTGCAACGAACATGGGCGGCCATTCCACAGCGTGATTTGGATGAACTCATTTTGAGTATGCCAAACCGATGTTCTTGTGTTGTTAGTGTTCGCGGTAGAAACACGGATTATTAATTGTTTAAGTTACCCAATAAAATTTTAAAGAAAACTGTTATTTCAGTCTTTTTTTCGAACTTTAATGTTAGTGGTTCAAATGTCAAAAATCCCTTTATTAGGAAAATGGCAAATTTCTTTATTAATGCAAAGGTGACTTGGTTTATCGTTACTGTGACAAACGAAAACACTTTATTTGATGAATCCTTAAAGAAATAAAAAAAAAAAAATCAATCAGGAGAAAAGTTATTGCAAAAATATATGTTGATCCCTAGACACTTTTGATGTGTGTAGTTTCATTCATAATTGTGGCAATTATTAGCAATTGTGATTTTTCTTTACTAAGTACGCCTCGATCGGAAAACGGCGCCATTTTTCGCCGTGCATAAGTTCACAAGTATTGTAATCGCGCATGCGCGAATTCGGTATTTCTCGGAACGCGGCGCAATAGCGGTCACCGCGAATGCACATTATTATGTTGCGTAAATAAACAAGTGATATGAAGTAATTAGAGTGTCTAATAAGATTCTAATGCATGTATTTGAACTAACGGTGAATATAATAGTGTTTTAAAAATGTTAATATTGCTATTCATTTAGTGATAAGTGTGTAAGTATACGAAAAATGCCAGATAATTTTTGAAAATTCCTCAATTTATTTAATTATTACATTATTATCAAGTAAGCGAGTGTTATATTTACTACTTATATGGATAGGACATAATCTTTACTTTCGAATGACATATTGTTTATAAAATATAATTATCGGTCACGGGTGCCATTTACGTTTTTTGTAACCAAAATCGCGCAAAATCTTTTAACGTCTAATGCCCTGGTCGCGTCGACGATTTGGATGCATCAGGGGGTGAACGAAAAGTAATGGAGCGCCTTCAAAAAGATGAAGAGAACCTCGTCGTCGAGTAAATAAAAAACAAAGACCCGCTTTTGATCCTGAGAGACGTGCTGTGTGTGCACACAAACGAAGAGATTCTAAGAGCTCTCAGGAATCAGAACCGGAAGGTTTTTCATGGCCTTGACGACGAGGAAAATCGTGTAATGAATAAATACCGCAGAAGAGCGCAAAATCCCCACAATGGCCACATAGTTCTAAGCGTCTCGCCTGCCATCTGGAGGAGGGCAGTTGATATTAAAAGGCTCTGGATTGACCTCCAGAGGGTATTAGTGGAAGACTAGACGCCCCTCGTGCAATGCACCAGATGCTTTGGGTATGGCCATGGTAGGCGTTTCTGCAAGGAACCAGTGGATCTATGCAGCCCTTGTGGGGGTCCCCACATGAAGGCGGAATGCCCTGATGTGGTGACTGGGGAGGCTCCAGCCTGCAAAAACTGCACCAGAGCGAAGCTCATAATAATAAAAAATAAGAACTCTGGACATAACGCCTTTAGCAGCCAAATGAATGCCCGATTAGAAAAAAGTGGGACTCAATGGCGCGAGCGTCCGTCATAGAAAACATCAGGAGAATCTGTACAGCGGTGAAGGAAAAAATATCATAGGTGGCGATGCCAACGCTAAAAGTACTTGGTGGGGAAGCGCAGCAGAAGACACCAAAGGGGAGTTGCTAAGCCTCCTAGAGATGGGGCTGCAAATCCTCAATAATGGTGAGACTCCAACTTTCAATACTATACGAGGAGGGAAAAGGTTTTGCAGCCATGTGGGTGTAACAGCATGCTCAGAAGATATCCTGAACCTGGTTGACGATTGGAGAGAGCCTGACAAGCTCGGATCACAACGGAATACTTTTTAGTATAAAACTAGACAAATCGAAAGGTATCAACATAGAAAGAACCACAAGAATTTTTAATACAAAGAAAGCAAACTGGGAACAATTTCATGAGAAATTGCTCCAGGTTATGCAGCAGAGGACAATTACAAAAGAAGAAATAGAAAATATTAACAATACTTTAGAATTAGAATAACTAGTGCAAAATTTGAACACAGTAATAACAGAAACATGCAGACAAATCATTCCAAATAAAAATAAAAGAGAAACACGTACCATGCCATGGTGGTCCAACGAGCTCGCTGCCACGAAGAAGGAGGTCGCTACCAGGAGAAGACGTATCAGGAACACTGCACTACACCGGAGACCCATGGTTCTGAAACAGTACCTGGAACAAAAAGAACAATATGAGTCTTTGGTCAAGGAGGCAATTACAAAAAGTTGGAAGGAGTTCTGAGGAAAGCAGGATAAAGAAGGAATGTGGGCATAAATAGGGTGATTGGAAGGAGCGCGAAAAGGGAAGAAGACCTGCCGTTACAAAAGGGAGGGATCTCGTTGGACGCTGAAGACTCTGCGATATTTTTAGCTGACACTTTTTACCCTAAAGACCTGGAGAAGGAAAATAGCGCAGAACATCGGCAAATAAGAGCCTTGGCCGACATAGTGAATGAAGGAAATCATGATGATTATGAGGAACCTCCATTTACCATGAACGAATTGGAGACCGCAATCAAATCATTCAACCCCAAAAAGCCCCTGGAGCAGACGGATTTATTGCCGACATTTGCCTGCAAGTTTTAAGAATTATTCCGGAGTGTTTCCTGGATCTTCTGAATAAATGCCTGACACAATATTACTTCCCAAAAACCTGGAAAGATGCTACAGTAGTAGTGCTTAGAAAGCCAGGAAAGGATTCATACGTGACTCCGAAATCGTACAGGCCTATAGGCCCTCTTCCTGTAATGGGAAAAATATTTGAGATAATGCCGATGAGCCGCCTTAATTTTCACATACTATCTGAAATCAGTACTCGCTAGTTTGGATTTATGCCACAAAGGAGCACTGAAGACGCCCTTGTCACCCTAGTCAAACACATCCGGACGAAAATGAAAGAGAAAAAACTTGTAACACTGATTTCATTTGACATCGAGGGCGCCTTTGATAGTGCACGGTGGCCGGCAATAAGGACCTAACTGGCGAAGGAGAAATGTTCAGTAAACTTGAGACGGGTCATTGATAGTTATCTCAATGAGAGATCAGTGGAGGTGCGATACGCTGGAGCAGCTCATAACAGGGAGACCGAAAGGGCTGTGTCCAGGGCTCAATTGAGGGACCCATTGCTGAGGTTTCTGAAGAGTGGAGTTTATTATTGCCAGGCCTTCGCTGACGACGTGGTGCTGGTTTTTAGCGGTATGGAGGCCCGAGAAATTGAAGAACAGGCAAATGTGGCTCTCGCATGTGTTCGGAAGTGGCCTGTCAAAAACAAACTGAAGTTCGTGCCCCACAAAACTTGTGCAATGTTATTCACTAAGCGACTCAAATATGACACCCCACGTCTGAACATGGGAGGAATCGACGATGGAATGACCACAGAAATCAAGATTCTCGGACTGACTATTGACAGCAAACTGACTTTCAGCACTCACGTCGCTAAAGTTTGTAAGCAATAGTAATCTACAAACAATTGTTAAGGGCGGCTCGAGTTAGCTGGGGGCTGAACATCGAAGTGATCAAAACAATTTATGTCGCAGCTGTGGAACCATAATTCTGTACGCCTCAGCTGCATGGGCACCGGCGGCGTAAAAGTTATGAGTACAAAAACAGCTTGGTGTAGTGCAAAGGGGTTTCGCACAAAAAATGTGTAAAGGTTACCGCACCATCTCGCTCAACGCTGCACTATTACTAACTGGCCCGCTCCCTTTCGACCTTCGGGTCCGTGAGGTGGCTTCGCTATACGAAGCCAAGAAGGAAACACAAGAGCAGCAGTTGAGCGATATGGAGGTGGAGCGTATGGTCCCTAAGTTAAGTCCCCCTCATCCCGCTAGACAACTAGGGATACAGTATGGCAGCCTGATCGACGAAGAACAATTCAACCACCACAGTGACTTCGATGTGAGGATCTTTACTGATGGCAGCAAAATTAAGGATAAAGTTGGAGCAGCACTGTTGGTGTGGAATAGCACGGGAGAGTCTAACACCCACAAATTTACACTCTCGCCATATTGTACCGTCTATCAGGCTGAACTTCTCGCTTTGTGTAGGGCAAAGGTTGCATCTAAATGCAAGGCAAAGACCTTTGGGATTTACAGTGATAGCAGAGCGGCTCGTGAAACTGTTATTAACATCAGCGCCCCCCATCCATTAGCAGTGGAAGCCAGACAGCATATCACCAACTGCGACAACCAAATACGGACGTTTCCTTGTTTTGGATTAAGCCACACGGAAATGAGAGAGCCGATCAACTGGCCAAGGACACAGCACTAAAATCCAAAACAAGGCCTGACTACGACCGGTGCCCTGTCTCATTCATAAAGCGTACTATCCGAAATGGGACGCTTTGTTAATGGGACAAACGATATAGATCGGGAGAGACGGCCTCGACTACGAAACTCTTTTTCCCCAGTGCAATCGATGCTTATAAAATACTGTTTAAAATACAATTAGATAGTCTGTTGACACAAGTACTAACGGGGAATGGTGGATTCTCCACATACTTGAATCGCTCCAAGTGTAAGGAGAGTCCATCATGCGTCTACGAACCAGAGAAAGACGAGACAATACAGCACCTCAACTCGAATGCCCTGTACATACAAAGATAAGACATGATTTACAACAACAACAACTTGACATAAAACTAGACATAAAAAACTTATCATACTTAATAGATAGTAACAACAGGGATTTATTCTTCAACTGCTGCAGAGACATAGTAATAAGTGTAAATGAAAGAAATAGTACAAAATAGGAGATACAAAATGTTTAGACAAATGCTCACTGTCTTTGTTTAGACATGTTTAGACACAGCCTTTGTGGCACGGTGGGAGTGCGTCTGACTGCTACGCAAGAGGTCGTGGGTTCAATTCCTACACCGGACACCACTTTGTGTGATCCACAAATTGTTGTTCCTAGTCTGGGTGTTTTTGTGTCCGTGACTTGTATGTTTGTAAAGTACCCCGTAACACAGGGCTTGTACCCTATTGCGAGAGGCGTCTTTAAAAAAAAAAAAAATTTTGAAAAATATGAATACCAAACGTTTGAACAACGTATTAATCATAGATATAAACATTCATCATAGATAATAAATAAAATTGTTAATACAAAAGTCCCTGTCCCTGATAGGGAGGAGGGGGATAACAAGATTATTAAAAAAAAAAAACTGACGGAGTTTTATACAAACTTGCAACCCATATATGAGCGGACGATTTTTTTAAGATTCTTTGTTAATGAATATCTACATAAAAATATCAACTGCCAACATTTGAGGTTTGTAACCTCAAGCGGTTTAGGCTTTGCGTTGTCAGTCAGTTAGTCAGGACAAGTGACTATAATTATATTATAGATTAAAGTTGTCTTTAATGCGTTGCGTAGTATGTAAACCATGGTTATATATATATATATATATATATACAGGATGTAACAGAAAGGTGTGGTCAAATTTCAGCAGCGGATAGGGTATGTTATCAGTATTGCACCTACCATGGTGCCATAGCTGGTTGCATTTATATTACATAGTTATAGCATATTCTTTTTGTCAAAATTCTGTAGTGAAATGCGTATTCCATAAGAATTTTACCTTCCCTGGTACACAATTGGATTGGATTATTATGGCATAGAACTTTTTAAGTCATACTTTTTTTAATTAATAACTTTTTCATTCATAAATAAACGAATGAAAAAAATATTAATTATTTTTTATGGTACTCCGATTTTGATAAAATTATGTATGTGCACTCAGTATCATGGGCACATACCAACCCTTGAATATGATCACACCTTTCTGTTACACCCTGTATATATATATTGGTCTAGGTAAACGATTACATTTGTCATCACATTGTAAACAAAATTTGGACTGTAAGAATTAATAAAAAAATACAAAAATAACTATTCTACCAGATTGTTACTGATTCTGAGCAAACTACTTTCAGGTTTGCACTATACCAAGAATATCGTTGTATAAAATTCCTATTTTGTTTTTGTTCCAGGTTGTAATTCGCGGTCAAGCATCTGATACTTCAATTGTTCTAGTCGACTCGTTCCGGTTTATACCGCTTGGTACACCTGAAAGTGACTGCAAACTGTATGAAACAAAAACTACGACCACTGAGAGCACCACTGAGAGTACCACTGAGAGTACCACTGAGAGCACCACTGAGAGTACCACTGAGAGTACCACTGAGAGCACCACTGAGAGCACCGCTGAGAGCACCGCTGAGAGCACCACTGAGAGCACCACTGAGAGTACCACAGAGAGCACCACTGAGAGCACCACTGAGAGTACCACTGAGAGCACCACTGAGAGTACCACAGAGAGCACCGCAGAGAGCACCACTGAGAGCACCACTGAGAGTACCACTAAAAGTACGCCTGAGATCACCACTTCAACTGACTCAACAATAACTATTCCTCCTGTAATTGATGTCTGCAAAGATTGTATTGGTACCCCACTTTTCATATTGATATTAGTTCTTATATCATTGTTAATTGTAATTATTCTGTATATCTGTTTTAAATGCCTGGCGAAAATAATTTGGGGAAAAAATAAGCAACATATTATTGTTAAGAATGAGTTGCATTTGAATCAAAATGTCACACCGAGGGACGGTGCGGGTCCAATCGAAGCCAGTCAATCCTAAAGACACATTGTTTACCTAGATAGTTTTATATTTTGTTTTATTGTGTCTTAAATTTTTGTTTTCTATTTGTTCATGTTTTTTGTAAGTTTAGTTACTTTACATAATACATTGCATTTATACTCCATGAAATTGGGATATGTGTGTTACAGTATCCCCTAGGATCAGGGTATTGAGAGAAAGTGAATAAAATATTAAATTTTTAAACTGAGTGTTTATTGTAAGAGGTAGAGGGATGTACGCGGCACGTAACCACCACTCTTTTTTCCTGTGCTAAAGATGTCTTTGTAGCTTAATAGCAGTTTCTCCACTTTCCTGTACTCGTTCTCCTTGGAAGTTCCTAGCAAGGAACTCACATGGCTCGATGACTGTGGTTCCAAGTCACATTCCCGAATCTTTTTTAAACAACTAACAGCTTCATATCGTCTAAGGACTGCGTTTTCTCATAGCTGTGTCGCCTTGTAGCTGAGGTTGACTACTCTTACCTTAAATGTTGATAAACTTTCGCGATTTGTACACATTATAAAATTATATGAAAAAGAAAAAGAAGATGAAGAAATACCATTTATTAAAGTACACAATACACATTCAAATTTAAAATAAACAAAATTATTATACACAAATAAAAACAAAACAAACAAATTCCGAACACTTCAAATTGTACATAGAGCGACATGCACAGGTGTTCGATGCAAGTAAGTAGAAAGCTTGGTTGGCGCAGACAAATATTGCAATGCTCGGCATACTTAGCAGGTATTGCGACTTTAAAAGGTCACAGCTCAGCAAAAATGCTACAAATAACAATTGCAGCGCTGATTTTCAGCTAAAACCCCAGATGACACATATTAATAGCAAAAAAATACACGGTATACAAAAATCAGAATAATAAAGAAAAAGATTTAAAAACACACGTCAGTAATGAAATTATACAATTTTTTATATTGTTAGTAGTTATTACAGAGATTTATGATTGCGAGTTGTACTAGATAAATAAAAATACCTAAAAATATAAATATTAGAAAATCACAATATCAATAAAATTCAATCACATATAACAAAAATCGTTTTAAGAATGAGTCAGAGTAACCATTAAAAATAATAATAATAACTAATAAACCCTTAAATATAACTAAATCATTAAATACATTAAAACAATAGCGAAGCCAGACGCAGTTCTCGTCTATATTTCATTTTTAGGACGTTGTGATTATTGAGGTAGGGTGTTACATAGTCTCGACGTGGTATATTATAGCGAAAACGAGCACAGGCGTTTTGCACCCCTTGTATAAGATTAGCGGTTGTAGCTAATAGTCTCGGGCCATAAGCTACGTCAAGATAATAACACCTCGATAGTACAAGCGAATCCACCAGATGTTCACGAAGTTCTACATACAAATGGCTACGTAGTTTATATAAAACTTTTAGACAGTAAAAACAATATCTGACTACGTCTCATCGTCAATCATCATTCCCAGATTACGAGCAACTTGAACGCGTTCAATGAGCGAGCCATTCAGAGATATATTTAGATCAGTGTTACCAATTTTCGTGATTTGGCTTTTTGACCCGAAGATTATGAACTTGGTCATGGCTGGATTGAGCACGAGAAAGTTACGATGCGCCCATCAGGAAATATTGCTTAAATCCTCGTTTAAGTGTTGCACAGCCACTTCTATGTCGCCAGGTTTGAAGAAGCGATATATCTGAACATCATTCGCATACAAATGGAAATTACATAATTTAATTTAATTTATAATGTCAGCGCTATACAAGATAAAAAGGAATGGACCAATCACTGACCCCTGGGGAACCCCTCTGCCGATGTCAGATCGACTAGAATGTGAGACTGAACCATCAGGTGTACGTTGCTCAACAAACTGAGAACGACTTCTTAGGTAAGAGTCGTAGAGAGAGTAGAAGAAAGAACGACACAATCGAGCTGCTATTAAAGCCGCAGTACGCTTATTTAGATAGGAGTAATGGTATATTAAGACAATCGAATGCTCTTGAAAAGTCCAGTAAGACCAAGATTGTACCCTCACCCCTATCCTCAGCACTCAATATGTTATCCATCACGTCTAAAATGGCTGTGGTAGTGCTACGATTCCTCCTAAAACCCGACTGGAGGTTAGGCAGAATATTATTGTTCTTAAACTTTCGCGATTTTTATACATATTAGATATATTTCGGGACTTACTCGCGTGAATTATTTAAAGGAACGAACCTTTTACTTATCCGACGTTTCGATCGAATTGCACCGATCGTGGTCACGGGTCGACTGATGGCAGCTTAGCGATGTGTCCGTGAGGCGCGTGGTTTTTCAACTACCCTCGCCTGGTCTTGATTATTTTGATAATTTGTACTGTCGGTACTTCTACACACTACACTTACATCGTCTTTACACTGAGGCGCGGTGTCGTTACGGCTACGATTGCATTTGCTGATAACAGGGTTCCAAGATGATGAGAGCCGATATCCATCTTCTCGGTTGAAATTTTTGTACTTCTTGATGCTCGATTCTGCCTCGCGAACTATTCTGGAATAATAGTGCCGATCGGTGGAAAGTACTCCACCGATCGGTGTATGGTATATGCAATTCTATCCAGTGATTTGGTCCTGATTCCAACAAGTGCTCATCGATAGATATAGATATCGGACTTGTAAACTTGACGGTTTTTTACATCAGCGATATGTTCCTTGACCCTGTCTGCGATTGTCCTTTTGGTCTGTCTGATACAGGAACTACCACAGCTGCAATCCACCTTGTACACGCCATGTGTTTGAAGCGGAATAACATCCTTTGCCGTTCGTAAAAGCTTCGAAACCTTGAAGTGCGGACTATATAAAGTCTTAATGGAGTAAGTCTTCAATACTTTTCCAATTTTGTCCGTAACTCCTTTGATGTACGGCATAAAAGCTGGCACTCTGTCGGCATTTACATCGGGTTTTTTGCTCTTTGCACGTTGAAGATTATGCTTGTATCCGTTGCTTCTTAGTACCTCCCGAACGTTTGCAAGTTCACCCTCCAAGTGTTCGCAAAGGTCATATGCTCTATATGTTAAAGAAGCTACAACGGACTGTAAGTGCCGTGGATGATGGTGCGATAAAGCATGTAAATACCTATCCGTGTGTGTAGATTTTCGGTATACTGTGTGTCCGAGGGTACCATTTTGTCTCGCCGATACCTTCACATTAAGAAAAGGCAACGACCTACCATAAAATAAAAACTGAGGGACTGCGGCCTGCCAAAAGAGTACATGGTTCTACTGAGTAACTGTTTATAGGGTTACTACTTCATCTACCGTGGACAGCATTACCTCCAGATCGACGGAGTTAAATTAGGGTTTTTTAAAAAAAAAGAACTTTAGATTCTATTCACGATTTCATTTAAATATGACAAATATAAAATGACATTCATCGTTCGCACTTAGCGATTGTATTTAACAAAAAATCTAAATTCAAATTATATTATTATATCCGAAATGAAACTATAATAACCATTAAATAATGTCATATTATTTTCTTTTTCATAAACATCAAACTTTTTAAATAAAACAATCAAAATATTGAAACCGTTGTCGTTAGACCGTCGTAATTTGCCTCCGTTTTCCGCGGTTTTTTTTTTCTGGAAGTAGGATATAAAGGGTGTTATTGGTTTGCTTTATTTTTCATTCCAAATTTAAGCATAACCAAAAGGTTGATTTTAATATAATATTTTATAGTAAAATCACCAGCAAAAACAAGCTAAAAACCGCCTGACAGCAACTTCGTCTCTTCGTCGTAGGTCTGTCATTCTTGTAGAATGTTGGCTTAGGTACAGATTTCTACAGAACTTAGTAGCTGACTCTAAAATTCCAGATCTTCTAGTTATACTTTTACCACTTAAATCGAGTCATTTTTTTCCGTCAGTATTTTAGCTGCCTTCCTGATACCTTCAATCTCTTGGATGCATTTTCCTAGTGTTTCTAGTCTGTACTGTTGTCTGTCTCTCCTCATATTTGACATTTCTAATATCTAGGAGGTTTTTAGTTTCATTTGTTATCCACGTTTTATTGGTTACTTTTATATTCCTATTTGTTTTGGTTTTTAAAATTTCTAGTAGTTTTATGTATTTTTTCTTTGTGCTTAGATGTCTTATTTTGTCAATAAAGTTATGCAATTTCTCCTCTAGTAATTGAGTGTCTATGGCTGAACTTAAATTATTGTTTTCTTGCCTGAACAGTATGGGCCCAGTGTTATATCTTTACCATTTTTTTTGCTTCCAATTCGTGGATTAAGGTCGCCCGTCACTATAAAAAAAAATTGGCTGGCGGATATTTTTATGTCAAAACCTCACTATGAGGTTATTCTTTGTATAGTTTTTTAGTGTTTCAGATAGCTGACTATAGAAGGATTCAATTTTTATTGTTGATGATTGTTCTGTCGGGAAGTATACTTGAATAATAGACCACATTTTTTTGTATGATGGTAGATTTATATTTAGTGTAGCTCTGATGTTCCTATGATGTCCTCTATGTGATTTTTATGAAACCTTTTATTTCCTTGAATGAAACCAATTCCATGTTTCCTTGGTGTATCTCCTTTAAAGTAGAAAACTAAATTACCATGGTCTTCTGTACTTTCGCCTAGGCGTCTGACTTCGCTTAGTCCCATTATAGTCCAGTTTATATTTTCGAGTGCTGAGATAAGTTCTGTCAAACTTTCTTGGGTTCTTAAGGTCAATGTGTTGTATGTTATTATGTTTAAATGTTTTTCCCTGTCACTTGTGTCTCGTGGTAGAATTGTTAGAGGTGTTAAATCATCTAGACTAACCAGCTTGGGGTGCATTTTATATATCTTTGTTTTTGTTTTTTGGATTTTTTGTTTGCAGTTCCGGTGGTCGAAGTCAGTTATTTGTTTTTTGGATTTTGAGGTTGAGAAGCCAATGGCTCGCGCGTTACGTTGTTTAACATAATTATTGGTTTTATTTGGATAATGGTTGGTGTCTTTGCTGAACTATCTGCTAATTTTGTGTTTGATTTTTTTTTGTGATGGTGTTTGCGGTGACCAACTCTCCTGTCTCTTTCGTTTTTCTCGATTAGGATTGCTTGTATTTACTATTAATTTATCATATTTTATGAACGGTATATTGCCTTTTGGTCTCAGTTTCAGTTTTGCTCGTTCCAAAAAATATGAGATTGTTCTTACGCTTCTCTTTTTCAATTCCTTGGAGCTTTTGTTTTTTGTTATGTAGGAAGCACTGATCGACGTCTTTTTGACAGCTATTTGGTTTAAGCGGTTATTAGTATTTATGGTTAACCTCCAAATTGTGTCGACTTTGTTTATCAGATCTTCAGTTCCACTTACTTCTTTTTTGACACTATGTTCCGAAAAGCACTTTACTTTGTCCACAAATTATCTGATGTGGCACTATTAGCTTTGGAGACGTGATTTTAAACGGAATTGTGAAAAAATAACAGAGCACAAAGTAAAACAACCTACACTTGACAGTTCCGACCGAAAGCTTGTAAGGTTATAACCATACTAGCGGACGCCTCGCGGTTTCAACCGCGTAGTTCCCGTTCCCTTGAGAATACGGGGATAAAAAATAGCCTATGTCATCCGGGGTTAGTGTAGCTTCACAACGATGAAAGAATTTTTCAAATCCGTAGTTTCGCAGCCTATTCAATACAAACAAACAATCAAATCTTTCCTCTTTATAATATTACTAGCTTTCGCCTGCGGCTTTGCCCGCGTGGATGTCGGTTATTGCGATTAAAACTATCCTATGTCCTTCCCCGGGACTCAAACTATCTCCATGCCAAATTTCATCTAAATCGGTTGAGCTGTTTGAGCGTGAAAGCGTAACAGACAGACAGACATAGTTACTTTCACATTTATAATATTAGTATGGATTATAGTATAGATAAGCTTAACCCTAGTGTGTGTGGCTGGGTTAGTGTTTTCTTATGTCACCTTTATCACATCACACACACACATCACATCATCAGCCTATCGCAGTCCACTGCTGGACATAGGCCTCTCCAATTGCACGCTACTTTGTTCGATCTTCTGCTTCTCGCATCCAGCTCCTGCCAGCCGTTTTGCGTATATCATCACTCCACCTGGCCTGAGGACGTCCTACACTACCGTTGGGGTAAACGAGTTCTTGAGTGGAGACCGCGGCTTGGCAAACGTAGTGTAGAACACCTTCATCATCACCTCACAACCAAAAATTTTCATGTGTCTAATTGTCGTTTTATGTCCAGTCCATCTTTCCTCACTGAAGCATATTCCAGAGTTTTTGTTGTTCAAAAAACACAAAAAAAAAAAAAAAATTCAAAGTAGATCTAGTAGTAGTAGTTACTACTAGAGCTACTTTCGACCGAATAGCATAATTTTCCGATGAAACTCCGACGAAATTTTAGCCAGCAGTTCGATGGTGCTGGATTTATACTTCCTCTAGGACCACAAGCCTGTCCGGTTGAGCGCGTCTCAGAGTTGACAACACTGACAGAATTGACAAGCTTTAGCGATTGCATGACAAGTCACTTGCCTTTTCTCCGCATACCACGCAGACTTTGTTGTTGTGCACACCTTAACACTGTCATTAACTCACTCTGAGAATCGAGGATAGAACCTACGTCGCCACAAAAATCTAAAAAGATCGACTGCACTGTAATCAATCTCAACCTAGCCTTGGCAATTAAGCATCTAGCATGCAGTTTGGTTACATAATGCTCAATTGCCAAGTGCGTTAGCATTAAGCGTTTTTTACCTCATCGAGGACGAGGACAAAGTGGACTCATAAAATCATCAACGATGCTCTTTGATTTTCAAGAATTAAATCTGGGGGTAATTAGAAAAGTAGAGTGGCCAGAAAAAACTGATATTATTTTCGTAATCACTAATTTGACCAAAAACAATAAATAAAAGTGTACATTTTTTTCAGTGTTGACCAATGTTTTTCTAAGATGTTAAAAGTTTGATGTATTGTTTTTGGCTCATTTATGTACTTTAGCTAATGCAAATAACGCTAGGTTTCTGAAAGGGTTTTCAAAGTATTGTTCAACTACCACTAATTTATTGTTATACTACTATGAAGACGTACGCATTTAAAAAAAATGTTACCGGTTAGAGTTACTGAGAAAATCAACTGGACTTTGATTAACTGGATCTGAAATACATCAGCTTTTTGCCTAATTATTTTTTTTAACTAGTTGACTATACTGAGTACGGGATCGTATTAAAAGGTAAAAACCGAGCAGATCGAGAGATCAGCGATGTTATGTCACTCATGTTGGCATGGGTGACCGTTCGAAAATTGTCATGAGTCTTAGTACCTCTAAGAGTTCATTAACCGGAACTGCGCCTCTCAGCGATCGTGTAATTGGATTTTAGTCCCATTGTACGAGTGAGGGTAGGAAGAGTACACTTGTGCCTCTGCACACGCTTGTGCATACTTGTCAAGTTTCTGACGAGATTAACCACCATGACGAAAATCGATTAGGAGAGTATTATACCGAGCATAATATATACTATTTCTCAAACCGTCGTCTTTTTAAGACACTGCAACTATTACGAAACCATTTCAGGGTACAGTATTCAAGATATTAAATTCAACTTAAACCGAGATCAAGTCATGTACATTTATAAAGGTTTTCACCTTTTCAACGCTGCCCAAGTTTCTGTTATTTGAATTGTAAAACACAGTCCATTTAAATTTAAAACGAGAATTGATGTGCTGTTGAGGCTTTCGAGGTAAGCGATGGATGTTCAAAAGAGTGTTTAAAAGTAGTAGCTCATCACTTATTTATTGTTCAGTAATTTATTTTACAGAAATAGCATTATTTTACTAATACTCTTCCGCCATTATTGTTCTTCCGCTATGAGAAATGTTAATTTTAAGTCAAATAAATAAAAGCGTCTAGCTCCATGTACATAAATGTCACTAACTGCAATAAAAAATAATATATTTACACATACAATAATTGCATTTTTTTGAAAGATAGAAAAATTTGAAGTCCGGATCCAGGAAACGAACCCGAGACTTCCGTAGCCAAACCGGGGCCAGAAGCGAACCACCTATCTGGACTATGTTACTAGACCTCAAATTTTTCTATCCCTTGATGCTCGCTTATTGTATTTGTAAAGTAATTGACAAGAAATGCCTATAAAAAAATTACTTCAATATACTAACACTGTAATGACCTTACGGATGCTTGTGTATTCCAACATCAATTTGGGTGAAACTTCTAGAGCGTATTTGTTACAAATCACAGTGGCTGACGTCCACGTATCAGCATCAAGGTGTAATAGAAATGTTTAGTCAAATTTAAGGGACAGTACACACAACACTAATACATATTGTTATCAAGATCTAAGTACCCTATGACGATATATTTAAACATTCGTTTATTTATCAATTTAATTTTAATGGCCGTTTTGCACAACCGTAGATAGGTACGAGTACAACTATATAGTTGACCACATATTTGTATACTAATTTGGAAACAATAAATAGGGTTGCCTCGTATCTGTGTCGCACTGAAACACATAATAATTTTTCGATGTTTTCGAATGCTCCTGACATGTGCCAAGTCATATATGGCTAGTTATCCCAAATCATTTTTTTGCTTGGCAGTGTGACAGTACGTAATATTTTGGTAGTTTTACTATGATATACATAAACTTTTGAACTAAAGTTAGATTATAAATATAAGAATTAATGCGATTACAAGAATTTCTTTTTTCTTTCTTTCTTTTATGTTAAACTGAAGAATAGTCGACCCGTGACCACGATCGGTGCAATTCGATCGAAACGTCGGGTAAATAAAAGGTAACCTTTAAATAATTCACGCGATTAAGTCCCGAAATATAACTAAACTGAAGAATAGGTAAACTACGATCAAACAACTTACATTTTTACAATGTTAAACTATTGTTGCACTTTACCATGTAAACGCCTAAAACAATGTGCAAGAAGTTGTAAACGCACGTTAACAAAACTCTCATCAACGTGGGATAATAGCTAGTTACGAATTTTTAACATAATATAGTATAGAAGAGTGTAAAACTGCTACCATGCCTTTTTTTTAACTTCATTAACTAGTAGGTTTTGAGTCTGGATATATAGTCAGTTACTTGATCAACTAATATCTCAGAATGCCATGGTAGCTGTTCGGTTGTGGAATGCACTACCTTTAGACATCAGGGTCGTTATTCACGTGCTTTATTTCCGTTTTCGCGGCCAATTAATCACAATTTGCCCGTTATTTTATAGCAACACAGTCACTTAAACATTACAAATATGTGGGTACATCTCAAACATTGACACTTGTTATATTTTAACCCATTAAATCATTTCACACGTAGAATCGTGTTATTTAATTCAATAAGTAACATTGAAACTAATACCCACCATACAAATCATTACTACACTTTTATAATAGGACTAGTTGACTCTCGCAACTTCGTCTGCGTCAAATTAACCCGTTATTGCAAAATAGGGGTAAATAAAAAAATAGGGGTTGATCGTAGAAAGGTGAAAATTTAGGGTTGTATGTATTTTTGAATCCGGTATCATAAAAAAATAAAAATTTAACTAAAAATTAAAAAAATAGGGGTGGACTACCCTTTACATTTAGGGGGATGAAAAATAGATGTTGTCCAATTCTCAGACCTACCCAATATGCACATAAAATTTCATGACAATCGGTCGAGCCGTTTCGGAGGAGTTAAATTACAAACACCATGACACGAGAATTTTATATATTAGAAAAAGTAAAGTACCACAACAACATTATTACATATTTCAATCAGTATAATAATAATATCTTGGGACAACTCACACAACGCTATTTGATCTCAAACTAAGCAGAGCTTGTACTATGGAAACCAGACAACTGACAAACATTCTTATATATTTCTAGATACATACATAACACCCAGACACAGATAAATAACACCCAGACACAGAATAAACCATCGTGCGTCACACAAAGTTTTATCCTGGGTGGGGATTGAACCCATGGCCTCTTGCGTAGCAGTCGGATACACTCCCACCACGCCACAGAAGCAGTCAATAATGATAAATAATAAATAAATATGATCAGTGGATACTTATTTGTTGTGTTGTAAAATTCATTTATCATATTATTTGGTGCTTTTGTAATGTGTTATAAGTGGTTAATATGTGTTCTAAGGGACGAACATAATAATTACAACATAAACTGTAAATACTTCTACAAAACATCAATTTACTCTGTCAAAACGTTTTCTGTTATTTCAATGTATAAATACTATTACATATTATACAGCTAACAACATTTCAGTGGTATGTAGGTGTATGGTCTGTTCTTGCTTTATTTAATCCTTATTAAAGTGGTCATTATATCAACGACTGACCCGCGCAACTTCGTCAGCGTATTTTTTTCCCGTTCTTGCTACATTTTTCATTACCGCTCCGCTCCTATTAGTTGTAGTGTGATGTGATGATAGCCTATAACCTTCCTCAATAAATGAGTCATCCAACAGTAATTTTTTTTTAATTCGAACCAGTAGTTCCTGAGATTATCACGTTCAAACAAACAAACAAACAAACTCTTCACCTTTATAATATTAGTATAGATTTATTGACATTCATCAGTACACAGATACAAATTTCTACCTGAATTACTTATTTTAATGTCTATTTATCTATGTAAAAAGCCATAAATATATCCCTTACCTATCACGCTCGTAATCTGCTCGAACATGTTAACGCTATTATGACGAAAATCGTGTTAACAATGCTTTGCTTGGATGAGCGTCCATAACAGTTTGAATACTAATTTAGTTTTAGACAATCAAAAATTTCTTCCAGGCTGCAAGTTGTTTCATATACTTGTAAGTATTAGCTATAGTTATAAATACTTGTAAGTATTAGCTGCAAGTATCGTAGAAACCATAAGGTTAAGTGACTTAAGTGGGTTCACGCCAACGAATGGTCGCTTCATCGAGTACACACGCCACTGCGTGTGCACGAATACTATGAACTAATATGTGTTTTTTTTTTAATAAATATTACAGATAATCGGTATAGCTTACTGCCAGCAGCAAATTTACTTTCTTCTGCAGATAAGGTACACGTCGCGTAATTTGGAAGGGTTCGAACCTCTTAATAGCCAATCCGATTAGTCACTACACTACAAATGAGTCACTGAGACTAACTTAATTCCAATGAGCAAATAATAGGTATTACATTAAAAAAAAGTTTGAAATTCTGACCCATGAATAGAACTCGAAACATTCGATCGACAATCTAGGCCACGGATGACCACCAAGTCACTTAAACATGTTAACAATACTTCAATTTTCTCTTTCATATGCAGGCTAAAATTCATACTTGTTTTTATTTCAGCCGCCGATATTTTTGTTAGAATGATTCGTCTCGATGATGATTCAACTAAAAACAAAAACAAAACACCAACAGAACATGTCAAACATTTATAAAAAAACATGTTTACCTGCTGCAGTGCGGCGCGTGGAAAAAATAAAATAATTGAATCGGGAAGGGGTCGCCCCGGCATCGCAGCGTCGCGCGTTGATTGGCCGATATTCAAATTGGGAACTAACAAGATCTCGCACGGCGTGTGCGCTGATGACATTTCACGGTGCGGCTAATATATTTCCTATAGCCCAAGGGCCCGTTTAGAGGGTAATAGACCGAGGAATGGAGGGAGTGACTTAAATTCTGCGACATTTTGGTTGGCACAACCTTTAGGTAAAAGCAGAATTTCATTTATTTTTATTTTTTTATAGTTGTGTAGTGTTATGAAAACATTGAAGTATTTTTATAAAGTTGTGTCTGATAGGGCTGTTGGTTAAGTGTTTGATGACCCTGATGGATAAACAAGAGATCGTAGGTTAGTTGTAAGGCTCTGCCAAGTTTGGAATGTTTTGTTTTGCACTGTTATAAGATATCAATTTTGTTCATAATATGTTACGTAGTGTTCTTTTTTGTACCAAAAGAAATGACTGAAAATCTAAAAAATATAAATAGACAATTTTATATTGGCATTCATCATTCATTAGTGACACCTCCAGCTAAGCTAAATTGTATAATAATATCTTTAAAGTACTATCTTGGGACAGCTCACACCACGCCATTTGATCCCTAAATAAGCGCTTAGCAGTCTGGGTCACTAACCACTAGACCAACAGGCCACACGTGTTTTGTTTTTCATAACATTCTAATATATTAAAATCTTGTGTCACGGTGTATGTGGTCGAATTCTTACAAAACGGCACGACCAATTTTTATGATTTTTTTTTTATAGGCATGAGTATGTCGTAAGGTTTTTTATATACTAGGGTAATTGACAACTACTTTTTTTTTATTAATCATTATTGTGACCCCTCCAGGTAAGTAAATAGCTTGTTTTAAGACTGGTTATAATCCCTATAACCTGCGAACTCTCAGCTTCAAATCCGACACACCACCGACCACTAGGCTACCGCTCTAAACTACGCAAGAATTACTTTTTTTACGACCCATACAGCTTTAGACCCGCTTGTACCAAAACATCAACAATCGACTTTCAACACTACTACAACATGATAAAAAAACTTTCAGCACATTTTATATATTGGTATAAAACCCATGGATTTGATGGGCCCATAAACCAGGGTGTTACTCACAAGAAGGGATCCTATGAAAACATAGCGTATGTTTGTTCGTGTTACGAGCAGATTATCATTGGTGTACGTATTGTAGTTTTATTATTATTGTTATATTATGGGATATACGGGTTAGGGATACCGTTGTTATGTAAAACATTGTTATGATGCGCTTGAGAATATCAACGTTTAAAGTGTAACAAAAACCTTCTATTCAAAGGTCCTTGTTTATTTTGGAACTTTATTTTAGTTTAAGGACTAGATTGTATGAAACATACAAATAACTAGTGTCATGTATGAAACTAAACATACCTACATAATCAGTCTAATGATACGCACACAATGAGTGCACTTTATTTAGTGTGGGGTGCGGCGTTAGAATACAAACCTCCACCCCTTCTCCTCCCGAGGGTGTCGTAAGAAGCGACTAAGGGAACAGTCGAGCAGGTGCAACTTCTGCTTAGAGATGGAAAACTCGAAATAAACCCTATACCAACCCGTCTGGTCAGCGTGGTATAGTAGGCCAAATCCTCTCAAATATTAATTGAGAGAGGCCCATGTCCAGCAGTGGACTGTAAAGGGCTGTTGATGATGATTGATGATATTTTAGTTGGATAGTATGGTATACAATATACCAGTATACCAGTGCAAATGTCACATAAAAGTGACTCCTACTATATGAAATCAAAACAAAGCGGTCTTGAAAAGCCGCATAATTGGTGATACAAAAATTTGATTTTGATGTACCCTCTACAGAGGAAGTAAAGTAAACATAACGTAAAAAGCAAATGCACTATTCGAGAGTAGGTAAAGAATTCATTCATTATGCAGAACCAGTGAAAAATGACAAAATTGTGATGATGATGGTGTAATTTTGTCTAATAATCAGTAAATTAAAAATACTCAACCTAAAAATATCTGCGTATAATATTAGTACAACGCATACAGTCATAGTTACAAATTGTGTATTTTTAAAATAAATTAATAATTTTGAAGTTGGTGCCATGAAATAATAGTTTATATTTTATTTGCCACCAATGCCATGCATAATGCCATTACTTCTTATTTATTTTCACAAAATATTGCATTTTCTGATGCAGGGCTGTTAATTCTTGAGAGATTAGAGCTGATGAAGAAGTATCATGTGAACTCCACACAGCTCTATTACATGGTGTTATATTAATATGACGAGCATAAGGTACTACGCAATGCCATATTAAATTAATTAAATGGCAAACCGCGAAATATTGATTAGTTCCGAGTATTGAATACCTTCACTAATTGGTGCTTTTTGAGTGTAATAATAGAATAACGCATACATAGTTACAAATTGTGTATTTTTAAAATAAGTTCTAGGTAAGTATTCAAAATTTTGTGCTATATTTGCAACTGTCAATTTTTTAATATTGAAGCACCATTTAGGTCACAAAACTTATAAAACTTTTTTTTACAAAAAACACGACGACTTCGCATCAAGGTTGATTTTGTAATGAAATAAAGGATTAAACAGGGTTAAAGATAATTATAGTGAAAGGGCTAGAGCTGTTATATATAAGATGTTATAAAAGTCAACGGTATAAAAAAAGTCAACGGTATAAAGAACAGCCTTAAACTATTTAAAAGTAATTCCAAGGAAGGAGCTTAAGACAAGAACTGGTAATGCAGATAAATAACAACGTTGGATAGCGAATACTTTACAGTCTCATTATGCACCAGGCACTTCCAATGGTAGGTGTCGTGGCGATGTAACTGCCTTGCGGAGAGATGTAGTGCTGACAGATATGTAGATAGCAGCTATGTAGCGATGCAGCGATGCAGGAGTGAAGATACGGAAATTATTAGATAGGGTTAAAGAGGAGCAGCTGCCGCTAGGTATGCACACATGCAGCCAGGTCCAGTGCCATTATTCAGCTGCCGCTACGGTGCAACCTCAGAATGGACGTAGATAGTCGCTACAAACTATGCAGCCAGGTGCAGCGCCGTAAGTTAGTCAGCTGACGCAGCGGTGCGACCTCAGAATGCAGCGGTGTACTGTGGGACTGCATTTCTTGCTGTTTACTAATTTTTTAAATGTAAAATTTCAAAACATACCCTTTCACAAATTTAGGTTTTGTATACGTAAATAATACACAGCTAGCTTTAAAAGGTAGAATTTGTAGTAGGTACAAACTTTTTGAAAAATACAATGGACCTCTATGCTAACTTATCGTAAAAGTGACAAAGAAAATATATTCTGTCAAAGTGACATTTTTTTAAAATTTATAAACAAAGCTTATTGATTTCTGGAAATTGGATAAAAATCAACTAAATAATATGACGAATGAATGAAAATAGATAAATACTGAGATATATACATGGAAGGTAAGAAGTAACACTATAATTTTCTGGCAATTATTGAGGAGTTTCGTTGTCTGTCACCGAAACTTATCATCATGATCTTTACGAAATTTATATCGGAATAAACATCTTTCAAATAAAAATTTAAAGGTATGCCCATATATTATACATATAGGTAAAATTCCAAACATCCGAATTGAGATGCAGATAATCCGACTGCTACGCAAGAGGTCGTGGGTTCGAATCACACTTTCACTAATTTCCCCACTTTGTGTGATCCACAAATTATTGTTCCGAGTCTGGGTGTACTTTGTGTCAGTGACTTGTTTGTAAAGTCCCCTGCGACACAGGGCTTGTACCCTACTGCGGTAGTCGTCTTTTAATTAAAAAAAAAATAATTTTCATCAAACATTAATCACGAAGGAAAAACAAGTTACGAAATGAAAATTGTATTCGTCAAATGTTTGATTTAATAAAAAATACTTACATGTCATCATGGGATTCCCATATATACATCAACTGTATGCATCAACTGTATATCATCGGTAACTTTTTTCATTTTATTAGACCTCTAGATTAACGACGTTGCTTCGTTCTAAAGAAACTTTATTGGGACATAAAAACCGCTACATAAATTTCGCCATTAAACCGAGAGACTTACTTTAAATTAACCAGAAAAGTAACTGACACCGCCATTCTGTAACCAACAATGTTTTAAATGGAACGTCCTTGGGTTTTTCATGTCTAGTTATTCTATATTCTGGTAAAACTTTCGTCGCCTGTCGTTGATGTTATGACATTTCTTGGCGAAGAACTGACGACGAAGTACCGGTCATCAACGTGAACTTTTAACCTATTAACCCACCTAATTGGCTTGATCATATTAATGCAATGATTATCAATCTTACGTATAAATAAACAGAGTTACTGCGGTCATACTAATATTTTGTGAACCAAAAAAAAAAAATTAAGACAAAGTAACCAAAAAGCAAGAAATAGCATAGACACAACAACATATATTAAAAAATTGTTGTTGTTAAAAATAAGTTGATGCCATTAAAAAAATAGGTTTTATTTTATTTATCACCAATGCCATGCATAATGCCATTACTGTTTATTTATTTTCACAAAATATTGCTTTTCCTGATGCAGGGCAGTTAATTCTTTAAGAGTTCAGATGATACTTCTTCATCAGCTCTATTACATGGTGTAATAGTAGTATGACAAGATAAAGTACTACGCAATACCATATTAAATTAATTAAATGGCAAACCGCGAAATATTGATTAGTTCCGAGTATTGAATACCTTCACTATGCACAAATCACTATACAATATACCTAAATCACTATATATGTGCCTTTAATGTTTAAAGAGTCCCCTTGATTTTTTCAGGATCCCATCTTCAGATCCTGACCAGCTTACAATGGGACTAACTTGGAAGTATATTCGTTACCCTTGTAATTTTTATCATATTTTTTGCCCCTACGGTTTAAAAGATAAAGGGAAGGAGGGGGGATTTTCCCCATTTTCGGGGCGATTATTTTTGGAAATATTCACTTAATCAAAAAAGTTCATTCAAAACCTTAAAATGTTTTTAAAAGACCTGTCAAATGATGTGCCACACGTTGATGTTTGCTACTTTCTTTTTGTTTTCGTTTTTGTAACATGTATGGGTTGCCCCCCTCTAAAAATTGACAATCAAACTAAGTAGCAGCTTCTATAAGACACCTATGCTTCAAATTTCATCCACATTCACACACACATGAAGTTTTTTAAGTAAAATGCCTGTGACATATAGACGGACAGACAGACACACGGCTATTGCCATTTTAGCTTCGAAACCCTACAAAGAAAATAATTCAGTCATATTTAATGTATGACGGAAGAATTCGCTCGGGTGAGGCTCGAACCCGCGGGAATACAGGAATTACAGGAACTCTGTGAGATTTTTAGCTTAGACTAGCGACTGAAAACCCTTTCAAACAAAAAAAAACATTTTTCCAAATCGGTCTAGCCGGCGAACATACAAAAACATACAAAAAACAAACATACAGATAAACTTTTCGGAATTTTGGACGAACGGCTTTAAACATTCACGTCTCAATAACACTGGGTTTGTTATTGAGATGTGAATGTCCATAGGTTGCTGGATTCGGGGGAAAACTTAATATGTTGATTTCATTGATGGTACATTGTTTAATAATAATATATTGTCTATCCTACAACTGTAGACTTCGCCGACTTTCCGACTTCTTAGCAGCGTTTCAATGGCAAGCGAAACACTGTGTTAGCAGTGTCATGTAGACGACTATTTTACAAAATTATAATGTGTTTGACATCAAATAGTTTATTAATCTATATTTATAGGCTCTCTGCGAAAAATAGTAGTTGTCACTAAAAGGTAAGTTAATAAAGTACTAATTTAGCAAACGACCTTCTCAAATTGACAGTTTTATATTTCGGCTCGTTCCTATTTTATGGGACGGATTCTATCGGAAGAGATTTTATTTGTTTTAAATCTTTGAGTAGACGCTGCCAAAAGACATTGTGTTTGATGTAGTGTAAGATTTTTACTGAAGAAATTGTAACATTTATTTATAAAACACTATGCATTTCGCTGGTTCAAAATAAAAATTGGCCTTGACAAAGTTACAGGGCTTATCATTAGACATAATGGTAAAAAAAGAAAATGTTCTACATATAGAACTTTCCCAACATTCCACTGATATGAATGTCTAACATTCAGTGTCACTAGACACGAAATCTATGGGACTAAATTTACATCGAGCATTATATAGCTCCGCATTTTAATGCCGCTATTATCTAATATTTAGCAGAAAATGCTTTAACTTCACAAAAATATAACAATATCTTAATTTTTAGTCTTTCAATATACTGAACTGAGCCATTTAGCAATAAAGCTTCAGACGAGCACAAGCTCTGTATCGATCTCAAGAAATAATGATTCATTCAAGATAAGTTACTGTTGAAACATAAAGTTGAACACTAATGTCTAAATAATCCATCCCCAAGAAACAGTTCAATTCTAGTATAAAAGACATAGATAAAAGTCGTATTGAGAATAATAACTTTATCCACATGACGTCACGAGGTGAGCTGATCAAAATCCATTCTATCCAAGATAAGCTCATACGAGAGAACATTGGAACAATCCGATGATTCAAATGGCAATTGATTACCGAACCGTGTGCAAATAAAGTTGAGTTATGCTTTCATCAATCTTGTACGTTTTGCATATAAGCAGAATTGACTGTGTTTGGGCCAATCCATTCCTTACTGTATGTCTTACAAATTGAGATTTAGCTGACTTGATCTTTTATGTTTTCCGCGAAACCCCAAAGCAGCAAGGGGTTGTAGTAACATCAAGAGGATATCCAAGCTGCAAATGTGAACATAAATTTTATTTGCTCATACTTGTTTCCTGTTATACTGATCTAGTTGAGATGTGCTAATGTTGAACTACTGCCCGGATAATAAGATTCCAGGTTCAAATTTGTTTTTTCACAAACCTGATAATTTATTGTTGGATTAGACAGTAATAAATATTTGTAGCGATAGAAGGCGTTATTTACTAGAAGATGCAAAATGAGAATATCGAACTTTGAAACAAGTATTTTGAGAGTTACGTCATAAAGATTATAGACTGATCTAGTTCAGGTATAGCTTGTCTGCATTATGTATGACGGGAAACATAAAAATCGAAACATTATTTTTATCTACTAACAAAGTTTGCAAGAATTTATTGTCCTCACTTCACTTGTGGCGGCGCAGTAACATACCAATTAAAACAGTAATGTCCATTTATTTCGAAGAGTTTCGTAAACATTATAATATTTGCGCGTATATACATCGTTTTAGAGACCACTTTCAACCCAACCGTACAGAATGGATTGAGCAATTCAATAAAAAAAAACAATTTTTACCATTTCATCCAACACAATAAATGCCTTGCTCTTCCAACAAACAAAGTTGGCAAACCTTTTGAATCCGTTCAATTTCTATACATTTTCCAATCAATTCAGCTAGACGCTTGAAAGCTAAACTGTAGCCCTCTTCAATCGGCACTTACACCGATTGGAGCGAACAAACAGTGCCATAGTCACTTCCAATTCGCCCGCTAATTGAATATAGCCCAAGGGTGATATAACTCTTCCAGTAAGCAAACCTGTGACGAGTATATCCGTACTGGGAGCCAGTTGTTTTGCTTAAACAACGATGTATGTACGTTGGGGAATAAAAATGGTTGAAAAAGCAGGTATTTTTGCGTAGTGTATACGAAGTTACAGTTAGCAATGTAGGAATTTTCGGTAAATATCAACTTTGGAAACGGAAGGTTTTCGGTAATTGGGAATGGGGTGCTATTTTTTGATGGTTGCTTTATGTGTTGAATGTATTTTTAGTAGTTGATTTTCTACAAAATGTTTTTTCACCGTCACATGTTTTTAAACCGACTTTACAGATAACCATTTTTTTATATAGTTTTATAGTGAGTAAGAAATTTTGTAGAGTTGTGATTTAAAGATATATGAAATATACATCAGAAATAGAAAAAAAAAATCAGAAGTATTTTTTTTTATGAAAACTTCTATGGTACTAAATGTGAGATTTCTATATAACATTACAACAGTTCTCAAATACCTGTAGCGTTTTTTTATATATAAGAAATGCATCGATATCGGTTATAACTTCACACTACTCTACTCATTTTAATTTGTGATACCTAAGATAAAGTGTCAATAATATTGGCGCAAATAAAGCTTACACATATTTTGACTGCCTCTGTGGCGCGGTGGGAGTGTGTCCGACTGCTACGCAAGAGGTCGTGGGTTCGATCCCCACCCAGGATAAAACGTTGTGTGATGAGCACGATGGTTTATTCTGTGTCTGGTTCTTATCTATAATATGTATGTATTTAGAAATATTTAAGTAAGTTTATCAGTTGTCTGACTTCCATAGTACAAACTATGCTTAGTTTGGGATCAGATAGCGTTGTGTGACTTGTCCCAAGATATTATTATTATTATTACATATAAACAGAAAATGCCATTTTAATCAAAAGAAATCCAGCAATGTCAATTATTTAGGATTTTATTGCATCTGTATGACGTAGTTTGACACGCTCAACGTTCATTCGCGTACATACACGCTTTAGTTTTATGATCGCGTTTAAGGGTTAAGTATAAAATGGAATGTAGATAGGACGTGGAAATACTTTCGCAATGTTTTGAGGGTTATTTGGTGACTTTTATAGCTCGTTGTCACCTTGGTGTAAATGTCGATACGTTGTGTTAGATTATGCAAGACTAGTTTTTGTAAGCAGTTTCGCCTAGTCGATGGGTAAATGGGTGTGTTTTGGAATTTTTCACCGTTCGTAATATACCTTTTTATCCAGTATATGTTTTAGGGTTAAGTAGCTAAATGGTAAAACGGGACCCTGTTACTAAGGCTCCGCTGTCTGTCTGTCCATCTGTTACCAGGTTGTATCTCATGAACCGTGATAGCTAGATAGTTAAAATTTTTACAGATGATGTACTTCTATTGCCGCTATAAAAACAAATACAAAAACAGAATGAAATATATATTTAAGCGGTGCTATCATACAACAAACGTGATTTGTTGTCGTTTTTTTGCTCGATATTATAAATAGTGTCTAATATTGTATAGATAATGGTACGAAACCCTTTATGCGCGAGTCCAACTCGCACTTGCCGGTTTTTTAATAGATATCTCTCATATTAGAGGCATGTGTTACGGGAACTGTATGAACATGCAGTTACCAAACTTAAAGTACACCACATTTTTGGATCTCACAAAGCTCTGTCCCTTGTGGGAATTGAATCTAAAACCATTTTGATAATAGTCGCACGCACTTTTACAGCGCTAGCAGTTTTCTTAATATAATGTTTGTCTTCATTTATAATTTCTTGGGTACATTAGGGTAAATACGAAGGAAAGGGAGGTATTTTAACCCAAGAAGGTAACTTTTAGGAAGGATCCTTATTATCAAAAATGAATTTAATAGAAGAACTCTCGATTTAATTAAAATTTTTTTTTGAATTTATACAAATAAGAACCTTGTACATACCATAGAATTTACAAAAGACTGTGACAGTTATAATGCAGTCAATAAATGCGAGTAATCAGATATTTAATGAGACAAGAACTCCTTTTAGTTGAAAGTACCTATATAATACAGAATTAAGTATAAAGAGTATATATCTGCAGATATTTCCTATATAATGTAATAATATTGACATTAGGGTTGAAATAGTTAGGAAAAACTCCAACGCACAGTAGACAGCTTTGATGCTTGTATGGATGAATACACACTGACTCTTAACCACATAACCTCCTTGAAACGACAACTACTTCAAGCGCACAACAAAATATCAGAACTTGAGTCAGATAAACATAATCATATTGTAAAGTGTAACAATAGCTTGTTCAGTGAATTGGTTGGCCCGGTCATAAATGATGCTTCAGTTGGTGTACTTACATTCCTCAGTTATTATCGATCTTACCGGAGAGGATGGGCCCGTGCAATTTAAAAAGTCAGATATTCAAAAATTAAGTCGTAATAAATTTAAGTGTACCATACCACCTTTTCATACAAAAAATTGTGTATGAAAAGTTACTACTCAATAATTGATTATATGGAAGACAAAAACGCTTGGGATTGAACTGCTTTCTCTCACAGGCTATTAAAATGTACTTTAAGATTATATGTATATATACATATTTACTTTGTAAGAAGTGAAGTATCGTGTTTGCTGAATACGTTTATATATACTCATTTTAGAGTTACAAATAGTATTATTATTTAGTTATCCTTATTTTATAAACGATTACACTCACCAAACACAATGGTTCATTCAGTAAAATTTATTTTTGTAAAGAAAAACTTGATGATTTTAAAAGAGTGGCACATGAGTTTCTTGGCAGCTTCTTCTCATGAGCTTTACACTTGGAACTGCCACCTAACCTCATTTTGTTTTTTTTTTTCAAACATTCATAATTTTATAAAATTTTTAGTATGTTTTAATTTGACGTTTTCAAATAATCATTAACCTGATTTTACGAAATAAATATATTTGACTTTGACTTTGACTTTGACTTTGAAAATTAAGAGTTTGCATTCAATGTTGTTTGTTTTATATATTTGATGCAAAATACATATTTGATTTTACCAATGTTTTATGTTGTGAGACACTGGCGAACGCCTCGCGGTTTCACCTGCGTAGTTCCTGTTTCGTGGGAATACAGAGATAAATAGTAGCCTATGTCCCCGGGGAATAGTGTAACTTTCCAGCGCTGAAAGAATTTTTGAAATCGGTTCAGTAGTTTTTAAGTTTCATACAAAAATACAAACATTTCCTCTTTATATTTTTAATATAGAAGTATAGATAAGTAAATTTAAATATTTGTTCTGATATTTTACCATATTAAATATCATAGTTATAAAACTACTGTTACCATCGGCCTTTATTATGTGTTAAATTTTAAAGTTAAATGACATGACGCGCATAAAATTCATTAAAATATTGAATTTTTCATTACATTCATAGCTATATACATAAAGAGCTCAGAAATATTTGCGTATTATAATTTGTTATTTAATTCCAAGAATAGTTCCGAAGTATCCATTTTTTTCATTAACTACAATAACATTATTTCACCTTACGAATGAATCGAGTTGAAAGGTCACTTTGCTAAGGGCCTCTCTACGATCATTCTCATGTCTAAATTATTAATTAATAAAAAAACAATTGTATAAAGGTGCCATCTATTAATATACAATGAGTATATCGAACAACGTATATTCTTACCGCAATACCCTATTCAGATTCAGGATACGAAGTACAATATTATACTAATAACCATTTCGTAGAAGTGTCGTAGAAAATCGTAGATAATTCGTAGCACGTAGATGTTTCGTAGACTGCAAAGATGCAGGAATTTGGAGCTAAAATTCAAAATATTGAATAGGTTGAATATGATTTTAAGAAAAAAGTCTAAGCCATATAAGCGATCATTGTTGGTATTTTTTTTTTATAAAAGTCGACTCCCGCAGTAGGGTACAAGCCCTGTGTCACAGAGAACTTTACAAACATACAAGTCACGGACACAAAGTACACCCAGACTCGGAACAACAATTTGTGGATCACACAAAGTGGTGTCCCGTGTGGAAATCAAACCCACGACCGCTTGCGTAGCAGTCGGACACACTCCCACCACGCCACAGAGGCAGTCAGACAAGAGTGTCAGTTCTTTCGTGAAATAGTGTGTTTACCCATCGCTGGGTTTCCGTTGCAGGGCGAATGAAACTGTAACAAATGAAATTACTGAGCAAATGAGACTAACAAACTAATGTCTCAAATGAGGAGTGCGGTGCGGTACATGCACATTGCCTGCTCGTCTCTTCCTTTCGTCGTATAAAATCTCTTATATCAATTTAAATCTTATATATATATATTATACTGCCTCTGTGGCGCAGTGAGAGTGTGTCCGACTGCTACGCAAGAGGTCGTGGGTTCGATCCCCAACAAGGATGAAACTTTGTGTGATGAGCACGATGATTTAATCTGTGTCTGGGTGTTATTTATCTATAATATGTATGTATTTAGAAATATATAAGTATGTTTATCAGTTGTCTGGTTTCCATAGTATAGGCTATGCTTAGTTTGGGATCAGATAGCGTTGTGTGAGTTGTCCCAAGATATTATTATATTTGGCGTATTTTTGATAAACAGTTTAAGCCAAAGTTAGATTTGATTTTCCTCATAGAGAATTCTCAGTAACAAGCCGGAACGGGAACTTGGTTTGATAAATGGGAATAGGTTTATTCTACCTCATAGCCACCCTTCGGATTTTCCCTAAGGGCGTTAATGGTACGACGATTATGTTATGTTTATAATCAAAATACCTAACTAGTAACGTAAACAGCTTTATGTACATGTAGCACATAAGTAATAATATTATGTTTTGAAGTTAGGTAATCATCTATCTCTTTATAGGTGGCGATAGTTACTTGTTTTGTATTTTCTTCTTCTTTGTTATGTGCTGTGGGAGAAAGAACGAGTAATTAGTAAAAGTACTTATTTTGCAATTACTAAATGTCGCAGATGTCTAAATAAAACTTAAAACCAATTCAGTGTTTTTAAAAGCAGCCCACTTATTTAACTGAAAATTATTCCGTCTCCTAATAATCTATTTTAAAAATATAATAAAAAGAATAAAAGTTTATTTAATCGTATTACTTTATTGTCCGCTAAGTACATTATTGGGTTTTAATATAAGCAAGTTATAGAAGAGCATACATACATATCAACCCATATGATGGCCCACTGCTGGGCACGGGTCTCCCCAGTAGAACCTACTAGTATGTAGATCCTGGGGGTAATTGCCATAATCACCACGCTTGGCGAGCGGGTTGGTGATCGCAGTAAGGCTTTAAGTACGCAGAGGACGCTGCTGCCCATCCTCCGGTGTGAAATCCCTTAGTCGCCTTGACGACACCCACGGGAAGAGATGGGGTGGTACTATTCTTAAGCCGGCACCACACGGCAAAGCCGGCACCACACGGCAAGAGTGTATAGAAGAGCGGAGTCTCCTAATACAGGCATTTTCTGCTTAAAAGGAGGCTCCAATCACAAATTTATGTAAACTATTAATTAGACGCAAACATAATTATTATCATTATATAGAATAAAAAACAAAGAGAAAATGTTTAAAAGAGTATGTTTGTCGCTAATTAATATGATGTTATTTACATATGATATAAAAAAGAGGTGGTTATATGAACATGCTACACTTTATTATACATATTATATCACGATGAATGAACAAACACTAAACTGCCAAAGTGCCTGCTTCATTTGCAAACGCATCTTTAAGCTTCGGCAATCAGTGAGTTTATCGGTTTACAAATGCTCAAAACTACTGATTATGGTTATTACTATAAAGAATAGGAAAATATCTCTAACTTCTGTGATCTCATACTTTTATTGCGAAGCCATCATGATCTTGAGCGATATAAGTATAAGTGACTGCCTCTGCGGCGCGGTGGGAGTGTATCCGACTGCTACGCAAGAGGTCGTGGGTTCGATCCCCACCCAGGATAAAACTTTGTGTGATGAGCGTTTTATTCTGTGTCTGGGTGGTATTTATCTATAATATGTAAATATTTAGAAATATATAAGTATGTTTATCAGTTGTCTGGTTTCCATAGTATTTATAACCTGTAAACAACTGACCCATAATCTGAAGTCCTTAATAAACCTCAAACCCAAAAACTCTATATCTGAAATGGTAGGATGAAGTTGCATAATAACCCGAAGAGGGGCACAAAATTGTAATCAAACAAAACGCCAGAAGTGGATATCTTTCGATAATGACTCCTATTCATTCTAACAATACAAACCAACCGGATCTATAAAATCTCCCCATTCAAGACGTAGGTGCCTTATTCAAGAGGATTTCTTACTAACGTAGCTCTCTCTATAACCATTCATTATAATGCTATTGAGATATTTCTATTGTTAAGTTCGTCCATTATAGTCTCATTTAGCTTAACGTATTATAGGGTTAACAATGCCACTTAGACGCGTTTCAATTAAAGATGATTCTATACTGGGATATCTTAGCTCTTACTGCCGCACTCAGAGTCACATAATGCTTATTAAATCATTCATTAGTAAAGATATTGTATGACAAAATTTGAAAAAAGGAATGATTAAATCATTCCTTTTTTCATTTTTTTTTCTTTTTCAAATTGCAGACTTGGAACAACAATATATATCTATATATTATTGTTCCAAGTCTGCAATTTGGCCACTTGGCCACTGTACCAGAGGTTGTCGATTCGATTCTATATACCTTTTGTACAGATCATACAAAAGGTATGCAATTTGAATTCAATATAGTGTATCACTTTTGTTTTTCATTGCCTACATGTGAACATTTGTAATTGTTTTTTTTTTTTTTAAACACGACTCCCCATTGGGATACAAGCCCTGTGTCGCGGGGGACTTTACAAACATACAAGTCACGGACACAAACATCCAGACTCGGAACAACAATTTGTGGATCACACAAAGTGGTGTCCCGTGTGGGAATCGAACCCACGACCTCTTGCGTAGCAGTCGGATGCACTCCCACCGCGCCACAGAGGCAGTCTAGTCAGTTTTTATTAATAATAATACGATTAATTAATATTGTGGTTATTTTTGTTGTATAAATTGTTTTTGTTTAACCGTATCAAACCTTCAAAAATAGGAGGAGGTTCTCAATTCGTATGTTTGTACTTTTTCCTATAGATGTTCAGACATAACTCCGTCATAAAGATTTTGGAAATATTATTTTCTTCAAAAGAGGTTTATAAAGGTCCCATACAAAATTTCGTAAGGATCTGATGATAAGTTTCCTCAATAAATGTCAAAAAAGTTTTATTGCAATTACTATCTAAATTCAACATAAGTATTTTAATTGAAGATTGAGGAGGACATAATGAGGTTACCTTAGTCAATATATGTGGTAAAATGTTGCATTGCTCCAACGCTAAGATCTACAGCGTTACCTGAAACAAATACCGCAGGGTTTTGTTTAGTGACTTCACATTGAAGGAATAACTACCGGAACGTGTTATTCAATTTATGACAAAAAAAATGTTAAGCTTAAAAAAAAGGTCACTGGAACCTACGTATTTTCTAATAATGTAGGTAAGCAATTTCCGCGACAAAAGAGAATCGGGCGGTTTGGTCTTCAGTGATGTATCAAATAGTGACATTTGTACATTTGACGGTGCCTCTCAAAAGCACGCCTTCGACATCCTTTACGAATTGTAATAAATCTGACATTATTGATTAGCATACTTCGATGCAGTGAAATGAATAACACCAATTGGACATGGATCCTTCTCACACTCATAGATGGCGGCCCTTAGGAGTGAGGAGTAAATTACTATTAATATTATTATATATGAACAGAACTGTTCATCCTAAAAATATAATAAAATAATTCATAGTAAATTCCTTGCACGAATTTCAGTGTTGATGTCTTACTATAAAATAAAGCTATTGTTATGACCTTTAAAATAACATTATGTCATTATGTCATACAACATGGGGACGGCGACCATACAAAAGCGCCTACATTCTCCTTTCAAATCTTCATTTATGTAAGAAGGCGTATACATATAGACAGGGTGTGAAATAGATCCACGAGGCTCGAAAATTAGTTGGTTAATGGTTTGATCTATGTCTATTGACTGTCTCTGTGGCATGGTGCGAGTGTATCCGACTGCTACGCAAGAGGTCGTGGGTCCGATCCCCACCCAGGATAAAACTTTGTGTGATGAGCACGATGGTTTATTCTGTGTCTGGGTGTTATTTATCTATAATATGTATGTATTTACAAATATAAAAGTATGTTTATCAGTTCTCTGATTTCCATAGTACAAGCTCTGCTTAGTTTGGGATCAGATAGCGTTGTGTGAGTTGTCCCAAGATATATTATATTATTATGTTACAACGAGCACCAATACTATTCTCACAGCGAAAATTAACCTAAAATAATTCAAAGCCAATACAGACTGAATACAATACAGCTGCAAACTGACTTACTAGAGACCGTGTTTATTCATTCTTAACTGCAGAGTACTGCATCGTAGCTGGCCATACAACTTCATACCGCGTACTTAAAGTTTCTAAGTTCGTAAAACAAATAAGGCATTTGAATTTCCTGGCCACTTTCAATTGAATACTCGGCTTTCAGTTTGAAACTCACCGGCACTTTGAAAGTCATGTTTTAAAAACGTAGTCAAAGTAAACTATTGTAAGTTTGCGGCCGTGGGGAGTGTTTTTGTTATGCCTAGGTACTGTTTTCTGTTAGCGAATTATTTAAATTAGCAAATTCATTGTAAAATGCAAATTGGACAGTCATGATAAGGACCAATGTGTCACAAATGTAGATCAAAACTGACGAAACACAAAGCATAAAAATCATGACGCATTACTTCACCAAGTACAAAAAGAAAGAATTGTGACATATTTTTTAAATTTTGAAGGCAGTTTCAGTGCTATAGATTTGCATAAAACAAAGAAATACTTTTAACCAATTGCTAAAAACTGAAATGTGCTATTCTGAGTTGTGTCTGTTTTAGCAAGAAACATAAGGACAAATCAATTTAAGTTTAAATGTGAACTCAGCTGTTTGATGAGATCTAACATCACGACTATTAAAATACCTGTTTCTTAGAGGAAAGCATCATAACTTTGTGCTTCAAAGTAAATAAGAGTGTTGAGTTTCGTCGAAAGTTATTACATGTATTCTGACTGACAGAGAAAGGACATTGTACAATCGGCCTACTCGGCGGTCGTACACCCTTATGGCTATAATGGCTTGCGAGAAACGTTCGCTCTCTACGTAAGCGCACTCACACAGGCACATCTGCGCCTTATCGGATGCAAGGAGGCGGGGTCCTTGTTTATTTTAGTGCATTGCGTTGTTGTTGTGCATATTTCGAGCTGATTAGACAGTTGTAAATACATACTAATAAAGGATTGTGACTTTTGTTGTAAGCGCGCTTTTTGCAGTTGCGCGAAATAGCAATGAATTATTTTATTGTAATACATACAAATCTACATTAATATTATAAATAGTTTATATATATATTTATTCGTTTGTGTTGTTGAAATTGTAAAGAGGTAGTTTAAAGCTTGGAGAGGAATATAGTATATTTTGCCTCAATACTATTATACATATGGAGTTGTGGACGGAGGTACGGGAAACTGTTAGCTTTTAATATTTTTATGAATTACGTTTTGATTTTTAATCTATCTTTTCAAAAAATATGAGTTAGTAGAGGGGTTTAAAACTAGTGCGTGTAATTTATGAACTAGAACCTATTTTCGATGTTTTATATTGTGCGTATGTTTTAGTATGATTCTGTTAAGTAGGATTATCGAAATTATTTAATTTAATTTTTGTAAAATTATTTTGCATTTTTGATACATATCCATACTAATATTATAAATGCGAAAGTAACTCTGTCTGTCTGGCTGTCTGTTAGGCTTTCACGCTCAAACAGCTATACCGATTTAGATGAAATTTGGTATAGAGATAGTTTGAGTCCCTGGGACATCCACGCGGGCGGAGCCGCGGGCTTAAGCTAGTAATATATGTTTCAATAATGCGAAATGATCGTTTTGTAACAAATATGTTACAAAACGATCATAAATATTTTTCAAATATGTATTTAAGTTATTTACGTCTTCATTTTGGCTTGCCCCACGTAAGTATTTAAGAGGTAATTTGATGCAACGATGAGTTCTATACTTATATTTTTTGAGAGTTTGTTTGTATGTTTGAACACGATAATCTCGGGAACTATTGGGTCAAATTGAAAAAAATATGTTACTATTGGATAGCCTATTTATCGAGGAAGGCTATAGGCTATATAACATCATGCTACAATCAATAGGAGCAGAGCAGCAATGTAAAATGTTGAAAAACGAGGAAAATTTAAGCTGACGGAGTTTGCTGGTCTTCGTCTGCTTCAGACAGCTAGTATGCTATATATAGTTGTTCCCAGTGACTTTGCTCGCGTATATCTTGATTCGAGTGATAAGAATCCTACATCCTTCACCTGTTTTAAAACCTATATTATTTTGTAAGTTCTCTGTTATAAGTATTTTATCTAAATTTAATTTCAAATAATCATTGGATTGATTTAACGAAATAAAGATATTTAAAATTTAAATCGGGCTAGTAGTTTCAGGGTTAACCTCTACATACAACTTTAACTCTTTAATATTAATAGTATGTATGGTTTTAATTCAGCAAGTTATATTTAATTTTTAAGCACTAATTATTTTAATAGAAATAAATGTATTACCTGGAATGAGGGCAAGAAATAAGGAAACGAGTAAATTATTTTATTAATTTTATGGATCAGTCAAACAATTCCATTACACATTTAGTACTTAATTATACTTTAAATTGTGGATGAGGTATGCAAACTAAAACAATAACGATATATTTTTAATATTAAATTATTATTTTACCATGCTATATAGTCATCAAAGTGCTTAATTACCAATTACTTTATCAATAAATATTATAGTAATAACGTCTTAGTTAGTGATAATAGTCAGTTTCATTAAATTTTTAAATTTACTGCCTCTGTGGCGCGGTGGAAGTGTATCCGACTGCTACACAAGAGGTCGTGGGTTCGATTCCCACACGGGACACCAATTTGTGTAATCCACAAATTGTTGTTCCGAGTCTGGGTGTACTTTGTGTCCGTGACTTGTATGTTTGTTAAGACCCCGCGACACAGGGCTTGTACCCACGACTGCGGGAGTCGTCTTTTTCAAATTAAGTAACAATGTATGAATTAATGTATTATCTCAGATGCTAGCTTATATTTATTACAGTAAAATAACCAATAAGTTTAATTTAGAATACATTTTAAAATAATTACAAACATTTAATTTCAATACAATCTATTGGCTCTTCCGTCAATAAATATTAACTCTCCTGGAACATCAGCACTCATCTACCCCCACATATTAACAATAATTCGTCCTCACATTCACACTTCCAGATTCACATTTCTGGGCTTGTATCTAGTATTTATTTTAAAAAAATCATCTGAAAATTTAGCGTGTGATAAATCATAACCTCTGTACTCTCGAGCGAAACGCACTCCTGCTTCTTCTAGGTCCTGGCCTAATTTTTGTAGCGGAATAATGCACACATTTCTTATAGCCTGCATGCCGCAGTCAAATAGTCTAGCGAACGTCGACGTCTTGGTAAATGGCTGCACTTCGTATGTGCTAACCATTTTCGTTACGCGATCCGACGTTAAAAGAGTCCTCCTCAGCATCCCGCTTTATCCAACGTCACGCTGTAAGCTCTCTGAAAAAAAATAACAAGTTATAATAAATGTATAAAAGATCTTCGATACCTATTCATTAAAAGTTTGAATGAATAGAACAGTAAGTCAAGCACATTTTTAAAAATGTGTTATTTCATTATACTTAATATTATTTCTTTACAAATCAACAGACAATGAACGAGTTGTTACTGATAAAATTAGATAATAGTTCTTAAACAGTTGAAATATGATTGAAAATAGAATATGCGTTATTATGATAAGCTACCGTTTGCGAAAACAAATTCGCATGCAAACTATTATCAATCCTATTCGATTGATTTTAAAGATGATAATTGCCATAAGCGTTTCCAGTTTTAGGACATTTACTGTGCGTAGGTATCATGAACCTATTTTTTCGGCAAATATATTTATGGCACCTGGAATTACCGAACCGTGGGAAAGCAAAAACTTATTGCATGCAAACTATTTTCAGTTCTTGTGTAACGATTTAAAGACGATAATCGATTAAAGGATTCTCAGTTTTACAACTTTTACTCTCATAAATCTATTGTTTTATCAACACAATATACGTTTTATGATGCCTAAAATTTACTAAAACGTGGGAAGAAAACAATTTATTTTGTCAAAAGTAAGAATGAGGATTTTCAATACTTCAAAAAATTGAACATAATTTATTTTGTTTAAACATAAATATTTTAAAAAGATTTATACATGACATCTTTAATGTGAGAAAAATAAAAATGAAACACTATGATTTAATAAGGGTGGATTTAAGTATAAATCATAGAAAAAAAATATAAGTGTATAAAAGCACGAAATTCCTACTCTTCACATATCAGTAGAGACAGCCTCGTTCTACAAAATAGTTTTTGTTCCGATTAGTACTACGTTTCGTTAATATATTTCAGATTAATTGAACGAATGAAAGTCTAGTTCCAAGAGTTTCACCTTTAAAAAATATACGAATTAGCAAGTGACTCAGAACGCCACGTTTAAAGTAAACTAAATGTAAATATTATTGGACATCAAAAAATATAAATGAACTTTTACTTTACATTGATTTATGAAAAAGACATTAACGGTTTATGAATTTATAATAAATAATTTTTATTATTATTTATTTGTTGAATAATCATAAGTAGTTCTAAACCTATGTATGATAATAAAATATTTAAATATACAGGGTGTTTGGAGGGTGAGTAGCCATAGGAAAATGGTTGATAGGTAACGCTGTTGGTTACTTGTTGCGCCTAATTAAATAACATTTTGCCCTACGTTAGGCGAGTTATAATTTTTTTTCTATTTTTTCAAGAAAATCCCCATTTTTTTTATAAATGGCTTAATTTTTTTAAAATTAATGATCAAGGTGTCAATTAAATGATTTATTTTTATTGTTTAGTGATGTCTTATTCAGATTTAATCATAATTTCATACAAACAATGAAACAAAAACATAACATACCCTCTCAAACATCCATAACCCAAGAAGAAAAAATGTGATGTCCACTTTACAAGGTAAATTAAAAAAAAAATTATAAAGTGTGGGATTTTAAAATGCTTTTAAAAACTACCCTAGTTAATACTCTTTGTAACGGTATGTAACATGTACCATAAATACTCGGATAACTCAACAAAAAACCGGTTTGTCTGAAAGAATGCCTTAAAAGGGTGACGACCAAACTAGTCAATTGAGCAGGTAAAATCCTTTTGTTACAGATAACATAACGAAAAAGTGCAATAGGTTTAGCTATGGCTATGTGTTAGATAAGTTAATGAATAAATTACATTAATTTATCTACATTAAATTAATGTAGATAAATTAATTTACATTAAATGTATTGCAATTTTTTTACTTTATGACGGGCTGATAAAAAAAAAGCAATTCAATTTTTAAATAATTTATTGTAAATCTTGTTCAAATTGTTGTCCATTATTTCTAATACATGCGTAACATCTCTTTCTTATTTCCGTTGTGGTATGGCTTAGCCTAATTTCTTGCTTCATTACCAGAAATGCATTATTTATTTTTTCTATTAACTGTTCTCTTGTGTCAATGGTTTCCGTATACACAAGATCTTTAGCACGGCCCCAGACATAAAAATCCAGAGGTGTCAAGTCCGGCGATCTTGCAGGCCATGGGATAGGGCCATTTCTGCCAATCCAAGCGTTGGGAAATGTATCGTCTAAGTATTCCCGGACTGCTAATGTCCAGTGCGCCGGGCAGCCATCTTGTTGATAAACAATTGGCTCTTGATTCTCGACATTTGGAACTCCATCCATGAGCTCGGGCAAATCATTTATCAAAAAATCTAGATAAATAACGCCATTCAAATTGTCTGGTAGATAATGTGGGCCAATTAGTGTATTACCAATTAGCCCTGCCCAAACGTTTACCGCAAACTTCCTTTGAAAGGCCACCGCTCTTTTCTTTTTTGGGTTTTGATCCTTTGGGGCCCAATGATGCAAATTATGAAAATTTGTAATGCCTTCCCTTGTAAATTTTGATTCATCCGTCCACAGGATACTTTTTAAGAAGTCGTGGTTATCAAGATCCATGTGTAGCAAGAGGCGACAAAACTGAACCCGTCTTTGGTAGTCATTTTCTTCGAGACCTTGCACGGGGGTGAAATGAAAAGGATACTTTCCATTCGCACGAAGAACAGACCACACTTTCCATGCGCTGAGATTTAGCGTTGCAGCTACAGTGCGGATACTTGTTGTGGGGTCTTCTTCAAAAGCATCCAGAATACGTTCTTCATCAGCAACATTACGTTGTCTGGCAGCTCCAGGTTCACGGCGATTTAAATTGCCAGTTTCCCTTAAGCGTCTAAAGGTCGTCTCAAAAGTATGACGATTAGGTTGACGTCTATTGGGAAAACGCTCTTCGTAAATTCTTTTTGCTTCTCGTCCATTTCCATCAGCTTTCCCGTATGCCATCAGCATATCGGCGTATTCTTCGTTAGTAAAAGCAGCCATTAAAAACAGCAGCAATAACAAAATAACAAAACTTAACAGAAGAAAACGCAAACAATGCGCGGAGCGGAGTTAAAAACACGTGAGGTAGCAGAGAACGACAAGTCTCGACTGGTCTCGACACATGCACGACAGGGACACAGAGCGCGGGGGGGCCGATGGGTGTATTGTTAACCGATGAAAGAGATAGCACGCTATTTTAGCTTTGTTAGAATGAGACAAAAGGATTTTACCTGCTCAATTGACTAGTTTGGTCGTCACCCTTTTAAGGCATTCTTTCAGACAAACCGGTTTTTTGGTAGGTTATTCGAGTATTTATGGTACATGTTACATACCGTTACAAAGAGTATTAACTAGGGTAGTTTTTAAAAGCATTTTAAAATCTCACACTTTATTATTTTTTTTTTAATTTACCTTGTAAAGTGGACATAACACTTTTTCTTTTTGGGTTATGGATGTTTGAGAGGGTATGTTATGTTTTTGTTTCATTGTTTGTATGAAATTATGATTAAATCTGAATAAGACATCACTAAACAATAAAAATAAATCATTTAATTGACACCTTGATCATTAATTTTAAAAAAATTAAGCCATTTATAAAAAAAATGGGGATTTTCTTGAAAAAATAGAAAAAAAATTATAACTCGCCTAACGTAGGGCAAAATGTTATTTAATTAGGCGCAACAAGTAACCAACAGCGTTACCTATCAACCATTTTCCTATGGCTACTCACCCTCCAAACACCCTGTATTTTTTAAAATAAAATTACTTATTTTCTTATCATTTCGGTAGTAAATTAGTAGAATGATTTTTCGACAATCATCGTTATATTTGAATATATTTACATAAATGTTTAATAAATTATGCACTTAAATCTTTCTTACCCATTGCACCGTCTATTAACAAAAACCATTTAATAGTTATTGTTTTTTTTTAATTATATACGAAATAAATACATTTCGTAAAATTCAAATAATAAGTTTATATACTTAAAATATTAGGAATAAATAACTGCGATTGATGAAATAACTAACCCTAATGTCTGCCATCATCATTGAGAATATTATTATATTATAACAACGAAACAAACCTTAGCTATGAAATTAACCATCGTCTTCGGAAATATTGATTATATTATTATTTGGTCTCCCCCAATTACTTTTTAACCAATAGCCAATTCTATTGTTAAACATAATTTATAATTATTGTAATAAAATATACGAGTAATTTGAATTTGACTTACCGTAACATTGGTAAAGGTTTGAATCCTTGGCCATGAAGATCCAAAATTTTATTCACGGTTTAAATTTCGGTTAATTGTGAAAACTCACTGAGGTCAGCAAGAAAGCATCCAACAGTTCAGTAAAACACAGCCACCGTAGGTAAACAGATGAAGAAGAAACTGTCCACTAATTCACACCACAAGTCAACGAGAGTTCTATCAGTAGTCAACGAAGTGGCAATCGGAATCCGTAAACAGAACAAGTCGTGAGCAAAATACAGTAAACATGCGCGCGTCATCATACAAGGAAGTGCAAATTGCAACTAAGTTAACTAAAATGTTTTATGTTCCCGTTGGTTAAGGTGTGGACCTTAGCCCCGTCCTAATTGGTTGAAAGTAAAATGTGGGAGTGGTTTTTGCGTTTGTGTGTGTGACCGAACCGTTGTGAACCGCTCATAGCAAAATATTTTCAGGTGGTCGAGCATCAAGTGGGCCGATTGTACATACTTAAGACTGCTTTCTACTTCCTCTTCGTTGTTAAGATTTAAATAATTAAAAATTTTTGTTTTTTTTTAATATAGGCGCAAAAGCGCAAAGTTAATAATATTAATATATTGAAACAACCCACACAACGCCATCTGATTCCAAACAAGGCAGAGCCGTACTTGCTCCAGATGGCAACCAGACAATATTGATAAACATACTTACATACTACCGACGTGAACCCACTCCTAACACTAGCCTTTGAGCTTAGCTGGAAGGGTTAACAAGATTGCTGGTAACGTGGGACTCAACCCCACATTGCTAGTTATCTTTTTTTCGGTTCTAAATGCATACATATTATAGATAAATTACACCCAGAGATCGAATAAACCATCGTGTTCATAACACAATGTGAAATCCTGGGCCCCACCCAGGAATCCATGACGTCTGGTTTAGAAGTCAGGATCACTAACCACTAGAACATCAGACCACTCCAAACCCCTGAACACATCCTTAAATTAAACTTTAAATATATTTTTTTTTTATTTTAGACATTTCCATTTTGTATTTTATTATTATTCTTCTTATTAATTTATAATTTGATGATTGATTCTGGATTTTTTTTTTACATGTATGAATACCTTACCAATAAATTAATATGAATATGAATAAACTACAAAATTCCTCTGAAAAAAAAAAAATTCAACCAATTGTTGTTACCCTCCAATGTTTATTACCTTTTGTTAAAATAAAATAAGAAAATTCACTTTGGTTGACGTGATTAAGTTTATTTAGGCACTTGTCCCACGAACGACGAGAAAGCGAGTAACTATAAACGATTTTCTCGCTCGAGAAACGTACAATATATGTAGATCCCGTCTAAACAAAAGAGATACATATATTAATAGTTGATCGTTAATTGTTCAAACTACTGATGACGAGAACTCGCACTATACTATTTCTCTTTTTTTCACACTGAATCTGCATCTATTGTACATTTTTTGGACGAGAAAATAGTTGATAGTTGCTCGCTGCTTACGGCGGTATGACAAATTCCTTAGGTTGGCTTATTTTTTGGTAGAGAGCTTGCTTGTAGAGAGACGATGTAACAGGATTTTTTTTATTTAACTCCTTAAATGAATAAAACGCGGCGCAAGATAAGTTGCAGGCAAAAACTGAATGTGATATAAAAACCCAAATATAAATAATATCACAATTGAAATGTATCGAAGTCTGATAAAAATAAGCGGCTTCTAAAACTAATCAATTACAAAGGATTTATTTAGCAATAGAATTTCATAACTTAATAAAGTTCAGTAGAAATCTCTGTTTGCACTCGTCAACAATTTAATAAAACTACTACAATAGACAAGGCCGACTTAACTTCAAGTTTTCATTATTTAATCATTTTTATAAAAATGAACGCAAGTAAGTTTGAAAACTTAATTTTGTTATACGACTTTGGGAAAGGTATCTTTATTTAAATTGGAAATGTAATTTAACTTTTTAAAACTGAATCCTGCTAAGGTATTGATTTTTTGTTTTATTTAACAATCCGAATTCTAGATATCAAAACTATTTAAAGTAAGACATATGTAATGTATTAATTTTCGAGATAAATTTGTGTTATGTAAGTAGATCATTAGCCGTCTCGGTCGATACCACAAAAGTGTCAGTTCTCCTTCTGTGAAATAGCTAACGCATCACTGTGTTTCTGTTGAAGGGTACTATAGTGAGTGTAATTACTGGGCAAATGAGACCAATGTCCTAAATGAGGAGCGCTGTGCGGTGACATTAAGACCTTTGCCGAACAAGGATTGGGGGGGGGGGCACTGATAATTGATACAGGGTCCTTATTCACATTCTTTTTTTCGTTTTCGTGGTTTGCCCGTGCGAACTGCCAAAATCTTGTCATAATGATAAATATAGAGCTGCGCTTATAAATCCACCAACATATATGCGCCAGTTCGCACGGGGTTGCTGCGAAAACGAAAAAAAAAACGTGAAGAAAGACTCTGTTATGCGGTAGCGTCAACAGGGGCAATTCTCCCCCTTCTCGGTGTTGGTGGATGATCCCTCCCCCCCCCGTCATTTGAGCGACTCACACTTGACTGGTACTCTAGACAGGATACCAACAACAACAAGACTTCTATTTGATTTTGGCATTTGGGCGTCTATACCATGTGTAGAGCGACCATCCGTCATAAGTCATGATGATTCCTATTCTTTAAACATTTTTTTTTTACGATTGTTTTAATATCAAATAGTATACTGTGAACGTATTTTTTTTATTGTATCTATAGGATTAAACTTCAAGAGGCTTTTGTTGTAAATATTGTCATTTTGCTTAACAGACAACTTACAAGCTAATTGTTCCAAAACATATTAAAAAAAAGTTTGAAAAATATTCACAAGACGGTCATTTAATTCGGTGTAGTGTCAAGCTGCATAGTTTGGATGATTCTAATTTTATCTGCCCACTTAACAAGTAAACGGAAGGTGACTTTATACTTACTACATAAAACGTCGGTAATGATTTCAATCGTGTACTGAATAGCTCTTGGAAAGTTAGCTAAACAAATGTTATATCTGCATTAGAATAATTTTCAAGGTGAACAAAAAAAACTTAAAGACTAATTAGTAAATACAACTAGCGTTTAAATTACCAAAGATTTAGTCCAGATTAAATTTTGTGTTAAATTATTTTATTTATCACACACAAAAAGTAGTGATTTGATTAAAAAGCAATAGTGACGTCATTGTCCGACATTTTTTTTATACGATACCATTAGTATGATTCTCCATACAAAATCTTCGTTGTAACATTTCTTAAAAAGTTGCTGTTTTGACTAGTTGGAAACTACCCCATTAGACTGACCATTGACGTATAGACCGGCACGGCGCCATCCCTTTCAATTATAAAGTAAATATTGACTGCAAAGCGTGAAAGAGAGAAAAACAGGTGTTGTCCACAAAATAGAGGTCTCTTTCTAGAGAGTGGCCAATTTTGTAAGGTTATGGCGCATTCCTGTTCTCTACGTTAATGGACTCTACAATAAACATGGACAAACGTAATAACTTAGTACTTTATTTTATGAGTCAAAGATGTTTTGAGTGGATAGCTCTAACCAACGATAGGTCGTGATCACAGTTGATGCAACACGGAAACAATCCAGGTAAATACTTACATACTATGATCTTAAAGTATTTTTTATAGGCATATCCTGCCAATTACTTTATTTATATATTGTATTTTAAAAAATATTAATTATATTTATATATATATATATATATATATATATATATATATATATATATATATATATATATATATATATATAATATATATAATATATATATATATATATATACATATATCTAATATATATATATATATCAATCTCCTGTCACGATGTTTGTCCGCGATGGACTCCTAAACTACTAAACCGATTTTAAATTTGATTTGCATACCGTGTGCAATTTGATCCAACTTGAAATATAGGATAGCTTACATTTCAATTTATAGTCGCAATTACTAAAAAAATTAGGGATCCCGTGTCCACCCGTGCGAAGCCGGGACGGGCCGCTAGTATATTTATAAAGATAACTAGCAATGTGGGATTGAGTCCCACATTACTAGCAATCTTGTTAACCCCTCCAGCTAAGCTCCAAGGCTTGTGTTAGGAGTAGGTTCATGTCAGTAGTATAATGGATAGGATTCGAACCCGCGACCTCACGATTGCGAGACCGATGTCTTAGCCATTAGGCTACTGCCGCTTAATTAATACTATGATCTTATCATGTTAGGCGAAATTTCCAAAGTTATTAATGCAAATAAATATAATATCCTCCTTAGTGCCTCTAGTTCTAACGACCTTGCAAATGAAGGTACTTAAGAAACGTACTTGTTATACGAACAGTAATTTGCCTATATTTCTTAAACAGACATCATCTGAACAAGATACTCCAGTAATTATGCCTAACAAGATATCATCTCGACGTTTGTTATTCAAAGAGCGTTGCTCACAAATCGCGAAACCCTTAATTGCGAATGTAATTTAATATTTTTGCAGAGTTATTAAGCGACCCTCCACTAACGCCATCTGTCCACCGGACTGATGACTTAATAATTGTTTTTTATAGAACACCCCTTGACTTCACAAAGAAGTCACATCTAATTTAAAAAAAAATACAGGTTGTTTTGTTTTATTTCTCTATCCTAAGCATAAACATAGAAAATGTACTTGTAAATGTATCGAGTTTATTTATTTATTTACTACAACTTGATTAATCCATCCGTAGTTACATACAATTTAAATGTATTTCTGCAAGTATTAAAGTCCATTAGAACTCATACACCAACAGAAATCTGACAAAACATTTAATCCAAAGTGCAATGATTAATCTAGAGGGCGCCACCTGTCAGATTGAGAAACAACATTTTCAAGAACAAAACTATTAACTATGGTTCCTAGTTATTTCAAGCAATAAAATCAACCAATAATCATGTATTGATTATTAAACCATTACATGATTATTACACGAACTCCATTCAACATTATCATTTATTGATTTGCAATAATGCAACAATTCTTGCAATAAAAAGTTTAAATTAAAAAAATAATAATATTAATCTCATCATAATCGATTGCAAATCCGATACATTAACCATGAAATTAGTCTTCATAAAATTTAACATAAACGCAAAACTACTCTCACGATTTTCACCTTTAGTAATACCATAATTCTCGTGCTCATAGATTGTGAACGCGTTCCTAACGCTCATAAGACCCTGGTATAGCCATAAAGGAGATCAGGTATGACGTCACGAGCAGTTGAACACAATCATCCGTTTACCCCCGCACTACTTACTGTGAAAATGTTTTGGGGAAAAACTGCGGGAAGTTTTGGAAGGTGTAGGGAAATCAGTGGGAATTTATGTCTTACTTGAAGCTATATTATAGACGTGGGGTAAGCGCTGAAAAATCAAGGGGAATCTGTTATTTTTAGTATATTTGCCATCATAAAAATAGATTTAAGTGGTTAATTAATAAATTAGATACTAGTTTTGGCTAGGTCAGTTCTCAAAATGTGTGTATGAATCTATAAAGCTCTTGGCTTAGTATAGAGGTTGAATAAGGTTGTGCGTTATGATGAGTGTAAAAAATCTAACTTGCTTAATGACCGCGAGTTAAAAAATGCACATATATTTGCGAATGTCGTCCTTTACTTGAGTTTCAAAATATCAGTGACCAGTGGCGATGTAAGTCTACATTGTATCGTTTTATTTGGAAGAATAACCAAGTAACAACTAAATTAAAATAATAACGGGATTTAATCGCGTGAAATATTTAAAGGTACCTTCCATTCAGCCGAAGTTTCGATCGAATTGCACCGATCGTGGTCACCGATTAATTCCTGTTATTATTCTAATTTGTGTAAAAATCGCAAAAGTTTAAAAACAAGTAATATCAATAGGACAATCTTCCTACTCAGTAGTGTACCACAATAAGATAATATAATATTTCTTTGTCACCTTGCAAATGTAATATTGTCATGAATGTTCCCGCATTCTTTTATCCATTGTACTAAATTCAACTAGATTTTTACTGAAAGAAACCTTTGAAAACCTTCCTTTATTCATACGAACAACGCGAAGTTTCGATATGCAGCCTGCATCCCGTAATATGCAATTAAAGCATTTCAATGGTTTCGTGGCTGCATTGAGAGAAAGTTAGTTGTACGGTTTGTAGCTACAATACATTCCCTGTTAGTAGTTTTGCTCAATATTGAAACTACAACTGTCATTATTACCAGTAGGTATAGTTATAAAACAATATTAAAAAACTTTATATGTACAGTATACAAAGTTTATAAAAAATATATATATTTAAAGATAGATAGAAATATTTAGAGCATTGACTGTCCGATTATCGACTGTAAATTTGCCGACTGCCATTATTTTAGTTTTATTTTCTGTTAAAATTAAAGTCTATCAATGGTTTCATATAAATTTTGATATCTTACTTCAAAGAAAGTTTTCCTGTAGTAAAATTCGTAATGAAGGATGTGATTCCATTTCAATCGCTCTATATTATTAAAGAAATATGAATAAATGATATTGACATGATTTTGTAATTTATTAATTTTATATAATTTGATTATTGTTAAACTAATTTTATATTTAATCTTATAACTGATTTTAATCTTATATAATCTACCATATGGCATTGATTAATATTATATGATATCAGTAAAAATAAATATTCACTTTCTAGTTAACTTTTGTCACGTCAAATTATGACAGAGTGTTTATGGTTCTGGAAATTCATTAAAATTATCTTGTATGTTACCACGCTTTAAGCCAAATAAAGATTCTATTCTATTCTATTCTAAAATTAACCAGCTGACTAGTAGGCAATTTTAGCCGACTATATACAAGTTATCGGTACATTTCAAGAAAACAACTATAGCCAACTAGATGACTTTACCTACAAGTCAGGGCACATCTCTAGAAATAATTACCTTATACTATTGACCACGCTTCTATTAATTGCGACGTTGTGACAATTTGGAAAATAAATAATTAATAATTACACCGTAATTAGCAATTTAAAATTTAATAATCCAAATTAGAAAATATTGATAGTAAAACACCAACTAGAGGCATCATACTAATTTATTGTTTTTGACACTTTTTTACAAAACTACACCACCGCAACTACTAACCAGCAACCTTAAAAACTCCCGCGTCCAGCTCAACATCTACTGCTGTGGCACAATCCTTCCCATATGTCGAACTTAGTTCCACTTCACCACCAAGCCGGCTTCGCTAGACAATCCCAGGGCTGTGCCCTGGGATTGTTGGGTACTCAAGTAGAAAACTCAGTAATTAGAATACATTGCCTAAAATTTACCTAAAGTTATAACATAGTGAATTGAATTCTTAAAATTGTAACGACTTCTTTAATTTATATTTCTAAACTTACTCAAAATTAAACATAACGTCACACAATATTAAATCAATTTTACAATTTTTAATATCTTTTAATACGACTGCAAAGAAGGATTATGTTTTTTAAGTTTTATTTTAAATAAATCTTAATAAAACATAAAGAATAATCTCAGAGGAAGCTGAAATAGACACCAACGTAGTTCTTTACATACAAATTGTATGCGCAAGTTTCTAATAGTTGAGTAAAACTCTGACACAGATGCCTTTCAAACTTTTCAATGTACTCCTTCCTAAACTCAGCAATGTAACTTTAGAACGGCTACTGAATTACATAACTATTTCCCAATTTCCAGCTATTAACAATATTAATATCTACGCAACTATAAAATGTCCTTTTCCAATAACGTATAATAACTGGAAATCTCAAATCAAATAAGCACCTAAACGTAATTGCGTCCCAAATCAAAATTTCAAGAAACTCCAAAATTAATTTTCAACAAACCTGATCCTTAAAAGTACATCGATACAAACCAATTAGTTATTCAAGACAATTGACGCTACACACAATACGTTTGGGTGACGAGTGGACTAAGAAAGGGCGCCAAGTTTCGCGCATGCGCGCATCAGAAACACTCCGAAAGACCTCCAGTCACGCGGAGTCAGTCTTCGCGGAGACGTCGTAGGGAACGGACGTCGGTCGAACCTTCAAAAAATACCTTTCGCGAGTGTAAGACTTATAATGATCGGGTTCATGGTTCGCGTTTTAGTTAGGTAGTAACGTGCAATGCGCGGCTTGCGCGATGTTAGCGTACGTGGTCGTGCTATTGACAGTGCTGGACTTCTGTGTACCGTTGTACCATCATCAGTTCGCTGTGTATGTTCCCGGTGGGCCGGAGGAAGCCCACGAAGTGGCGCATAGACACGGGTTCATTAATCATGGCGAGGTAAGTGCGGACAGGATGGCTTGGACGTGTGATCTGTCTTTCCTATTTTTTGTCTGTAGACTTCTCGCGATAGAAGGGAGACTCATTGTTATAAACGTTATTAATGAACTGTTTGAGGTGGGATTACGTCTGCTTTATTTGGGTCAATGATTTTTTTGGATTAGTACTTAGTTTAGAGAAGTCGACTTCATTAATTTCGAATGCTTAGACGTGAAGGACTTTCGCAAGATTCATTTATCATAGCAAGGTACTTTATGATGTAGTTCATTTCTCAAAAACAGCTTTTGGATTCTTGAAAATTTTGGAATTTGTTTTGCTTGTATTTTTTTAAGAAACAAACCTTGTTGCCGGCGTTTACGGTTTCATAAAATGATTCCAAATAGCGTTCCTCACCGATGCCGTAAACCTCCGTTTCGTCACTTACATCACCACAAGTCCTTGCACATGATTGTTGTTCCAAATTTGAATCAGCCGTAATAAATATTGTTGTAAATGTATAGAATTTGTTATTCAATTGGTTCACAGGCATAAATCTACACAGTAGGCCATTCGTTCTACACTGAAGTTCACTGAAATTGGATTCAGAAAAACAATTTCAGATATCCGAAAGTAGCAATCTCACCGTGTAAATAACATTGGGATTTAAACAGAGGGCTTCAAAGCTAAGAGTATCGCTTTTATACCAGAATTAATTATTGAGGAGTGTACTGTGAATAATTGAATACATACAAAGAAAATGCTTTTGCAGTATAACTAGGAATCTGATTTCTTGTACCTATTGGTATTTAACAAGTTTGAATTACTTAGCGCCGTATTTTCTAAAGATAATTAAGTTTCAATAATTAAGGCGCGTATTTTGAATTTAGATGAGTCTCTAGTGTTCTATTTGGTTGTATTTCAATTTGGAATTGTTCATTGATTTTTTAGCAATAAATTACTTTTTATGCTTTTATTTGCCCCTCTATTTATATTCCAAGTTAAAGCCATTAGTTACATCAGAGTAATATTATGTAAACATCAGAGTAGCTAATTTACGATCAAAATAAAAAAAAATACAAATTGAATTGATTGACGATACGTCAAACTTGGGCACTCGATTTAAGTAATACTAAAATTACGAAAGATCAATATGGAATAATTCTCGAAATATTCTTGACAGATGAATATATATTTTTTAAAAGCGACTCAGTAACATGCGTGTGTTATCCATAAGAGCCAACGCTTGCTTAAATGTATTTGATCATCGCTTAATCCATCTGACAGTTAGCTTATTTACAATAAATAAAATGTGCTACAAACCGAAAAAAGCATTCGTAAACTTGTGGACTTCAATGAGTGAACATTACCATCACGTGTGAGACATTACCCAAATACGAATTCGTATTTGTTTACATTAACTATGACTATCCATTTTTAAAGTAAGAATAATATTTACGAGTAAATGATAAATTATTCCAATACTTCGTCTATTAGGTAAAATCAACATATAATTGAACAGGGAATAATGATATCACAAGAATTTTCTCGAGTCATCGTTAGATAGGCAGAATAAATATTCCCGCGTTTCTCCAAACTTCCTTGAGTAAGCTAAACTGCGAAATGGTTGAACGGCAAATTCTCAGATGGCAGAATAAGAATTTGAAGTCATTTTGGTTAAATTGAATACGTAATTGTTTTCTGCTGTTGTTTTAAATTTTCGTATACTTACGGTATTTTTTTGTGCTGGGATATTTGTATTTTGAATTAAAATTGAGACAGCGTGCTGTATGATCTAATGAGATGCATTTTTATGACTAGGGTAATAATGTAGATGTGATGTCATTTTTTGCTGGTCAATTTTCAGTTAAAAACGGAAACTTATATTTTTAACTTTTTCCAATGTGTGTCAATATCATTATTGACAACCAAGTCTTAATGAAATAATAATCTTCTTTATCAAGTGGGAAATTCTAAATTTAGAGAAAATTCAGTTATTTTTTTCACTGTTTGGTTTATTTGTTCCCCTGTAACATACAAGAGGACAACTTTATTATCATGCAAGTCTCAAAAAATTAACCAATACAATAGCGAATAACTAACAGACTATATTCGTATATTGTTTTTTTTACATTAAAAAAAAACCTTATTCATAACTAGCTTTGGCACGCGGCTCTGCCCGTGTAGTTGTAGGTTATCGCAATAAAAACTACCATATGTCCTTCTTCGGGACTCAAACTATCTCCATACCAAATTTCATACAAATCAGCATACAGTTCTAGGGTATAAGCGTGAAAAGGTAACAGATAGACAGATAGAGTTACTTTCACAGTTATAATATTTTCACTAGCTAGTGTTTTGTCTTTGTTTTTAGATCCATTAAAAAAAAACAGAATAATCAAGATGGTCTCCAATTAAGTTTCTGATATTAATATTGGTTTTATGAACAAGGGGGTTAAACTATTCTTTAAAGCGAATAAAAAAGTTTGTGCCAACCCTTTCGATGTTTCAAGCATGACTCAGTTACATGTGGGCTTAACCTGTTGGGTAGATCACTATCATGAATAATAAATTTGTGACTAGACGTTTGCCTTATTTCCTTTGTTGATTTTTGCAATTTGAGCGGGAAATACCTTTAGGAAAAATTTTGTTAGTCTTAGCTTTATGAATTATGATTTGATTATGATAACGAATCATGAATAAATCAAATCATAGTTTGAAATAAGTAGTTTGAAATGATTAAAATAATAGTGTTCTGGAAAGATTATTTTTGAAAGATTTTGAAGCAGTGATTTTTTTATGGTTTTTATCGGATTGAATCAATAAATAGGATTTACTTGCTGTTGCCCGATACTACATTCTTTCTTAATTTTTCCACGGTAACATTTTTCCGTGATAAAGCGTAGCCTATGTGCTATTTCAAACTATAATCTATGACCGTACCAAATTTCATCTAAATCCGATTACTCGTTGTCACGTGATTGAATAACAAACATCCATCCAAACATTTAATCTTTCGCATTTGTAATATTAGTATAAGTTGATGAAATATTGAATTTTGATGTTAAATGAAGTTTGTAAGAATTGACGGATATTTGTTTTCTAAAACTACTGGAAGGATTTAGATGAGACCTACAATGTTAGAGCATTATTTTGTAAGGTTTATTTTAATGTGGACAAAAAAGTAGCTTATTATGCTCAGTAATTAGATTAAACCTTATAAATATAGATAGATAAAATTTTGAGCATAAAACGATGTTTGTCTGCGATTTAAGGTTGTTATAAAAAAGTTATAATCATTAACTTCAACACAAAAAGTAATTGATTATGACGTCGCATATTATGACATCACTTCATAGAATTTTGTACGGAGTGTACCGTTTTGTCGTTTCAATAAAAGTAACTACTAATTGAACTATCGTCTTCTACAATGTTATCAGAAAATATTGGTACAAAATACATATTAATATAATTTAATGGAGCGGCAGCTAAAGCGGCCGAAAATCTAAAAACCCATATATACAGGGGTCTCGGCAACCAATATATATTTATACCATTCGGCGTCGAGACCCTTGGCCCGTGGGGTCCAACTTTCCAAAAAAATGGCAGCTTCCTCGCACAACGCATCAGCATTGCTATACAGCGAGGAAATGCTGCCAGTATTTGTGGAACCATGCCCAGGGATCCCAATTTTTTGGATATATTTTAGTTTTATTTAGTCTTAATTTCTAGTTTAAATATAGTATTTAATAGTTTAATCATATACCTTGTAAACTTGTAAATATTTCTAAATAAAGATCTCATTTAATGAAATACAATCTTCATTTATAAATGTACATTTTTTTTCGTTAAAATAAGCTCTAAAGCTTCTATAAATTGCACCAGTTTGGATGTGTTTGACATTTAATAAAATGCTTAAAGTGAACTAAAATGCTCAAAGGATTTGAATAGAATGTCACTACCACAAATTCCTATGTTTATTTTAATTTGAATATTTTGCAAATTTTATTTAGCAAGCAGTTTCTTTTGAAATGGCGACGAAATTCAGTACTTATAATATTTAAGTAAGTTTTGTGTTAATCTCGATGAAATATTAATTTATTTATAAACTTGAATCTAATGAAATGTCAATAACACAATTTTTAAATAATTTTTGTTTTTGTTGACTGTAAATAATTTAGGTTCAATTAGGAATTTCTTTTAAAGTATTTTTTTACATTTTGTCTTGTACGCTTCCAACTTTTTTGAATACTACTCTCTATACTACTACACTACTCTCTATTCTTCTGAAAATCTTGTAAGTCACAGTGTTTATGGTCAAACTCCTCCGAAATCGCGGCACCAATTTTAATGTTTTTTTTTGTATATTCGGTAGTTATGAGAATAGTTCATAAAGTTTTTTTTTACGAAGTTGTAGTAATTTTTTTAACGAATTGCAAAAACGAGGGAAATTAACGCAAGTAGACGAAGTTGCGAGGGTCAGCTAATTTCTTTATAATAAAATGTTCGATTCCCAGTACGTATGACTTTTATGCAAACACATTGTAGGTTCGATTCCTACATGGGACAGAAGTTTTAGTCAAGTCAACAAATGCTTTTTAATTCAACATTTTTTTCTACAGTCTTCGAAAAATATGAACAAGATGACATTCCATTAGATGGTCTATTTAAAAAAAAAAATGAGTTAGGCTCAAAATTAAGTTATGTAGTAAAACATCATAATTATGTAATAACATATTATATTACTGCAATTTTCATCAGCATAAGCAATTTTAATAAGCAACAAAATATAATTAACAATAATTATAATGGTCTTCTAAATGATGTCGGTAACGCGGCCAATGTATGTGTATGTACAAGTGTATGCGCAGACACAAGTGCACTCTCTATTCCCTCACTCTCATAGTCGGATAGGACAGAAATTTGACACGACGGGAAAGAGGTTGGGCTTAGGCGAACGAGCAGATCGAGATATCTGCGAGGTTAGGAAACGTTACCACTGTCTGTCTATAGATAGGTGACCGTTTTCGAACATTGTTACATCGCTCCGTGCCTCGGATAGCACGTTAATCCATCGTCCCTGCGCCTAATCTCTCTCGGGTCGTGTCAGTTAGTACCGCCTTACTATGACAGTAATTATAATATAGGTAATAATATCTTGGGACAACTCACACAACGCTATCTCATCCCAAACTAAGCAGAGCTTGTACTATGGAAACCAGGCAACTGATAAACATACTTATATATTTCTAAATACATACATATTATAGATAAATAACACATAGACATCGAATAAACCATCGTGCTCATCACACAAAGTTTTATCCTGGGTGGGGATCGAACCCACGACCTCCGGTTTAGCAGTCAGGGATACTAACTATTACACCAACAGGTCAGTAAATTAGAGTCATCTACCCAATTGACAGCTAACATACATAGACGCTGCCAGATTAGTTGGCACTGTCCGTTGTTGTTTTTGTTGTTCAGTTGCCATTAAAATAAAGAAGAAGAAGTCAAGACTCTTGCAAAACTTTATACCTATGTGTATAAAACAGTACTTGTTTTACTGATATTAAATTTTCGCGATAACGTTGTCGGCTCTCTCTGGATTATTAAAGAAGAATTGTTGGCAGTCGGGTGAATTTATTTTCAGGTGTGTAACACACGACCTCTTGCGTAGCAGTCGGAAACACTCCCACCGCGTCACAAAGGCAGAGTGAGAGAATAGAGAGTGTACTTTTGTCTGCGCATACACCTGTGCACTATTTTATATTTTGCGTAGTTGGCTAGTTTCTAATAAGAGTAGCCGCTGTAATCGAAATCCGTTAGGAGACTGTTATTTATATTTGGAACTATAACATCTATGCGTAAGAAATTAGTCACAGGTAGCACAATGGTCATAACCAAATTTGTTTAGACAAAACAAAAATTGTAAACAGAGATTACATTGTGATCAACAATGTTTATATTTTTGTACTGGGCCTTCGTGTAATTGTAAATATTATGACATTGGGCTTCGCTAATGACGTCTTTAGTTACTATATTTAGCTACTAGTTTTCGCGCGCGGCTCCGTCCGCGTGGATGGCGGTTATCGGTATAACAACCTTTGTCTTCTCCCGGGACTCAAACTATCTCCATATTTACCAAATTTTATTTAAATCGGTTCAGCCGTTTAAGTGTAAAAACGTAACAGACAGACAGAAAATAAGAAAAATTTGTTTGGATGTGGTATGGCAGTGAGTACTGAAATTGCAATGACAATGTTATTATACAAATATTATATACTTAGCTAAAAAAAGGAATCGTACAGTTAGTAATGTTTACGGGATTTGTTCTCAACTTCTAATGGTAGCGTTTTTAGAGGCTTCTACATGTTGATCATATCACGACAAACTTATAAAAAAAACCTAACAAATTTTCTACATACCATTTTTTTTTTAAAAAGATTACTAGCGATGTGGGTCGCACATTACTAGCAACCTTGTTAAACCCTTCAGCAAAGCTAAATTGCTTGTGTTAGAAGTGGGTTCACGTCGGTAGTATAATGGGTGGATTCGTAACCGCGACCTCTCAATTGCGAGTCCAATGTGAATCAAAAACCATTACGCTACCGTCGTTTTTTTTTTATTTCATCTAAATTGATTAAGTATCTTCAGTGAGTAGTGCATTTAAACACACTAACGAATCAAAAAATCAAACTCTTTAACTTTTTTATAGAAATGTAAAAATCGCAAAAGTTAAAAAACTTTTAAACTTTTCTACGTTGCCTTATAACATTACTCCTGTTAAGATCTCCTGTACGAAAACGTCCTGTTAAATGCTCTCTGTAACGAAGCAATAACAAAAGCCGTGATAGTTCTTTAACTTCCGACTAGATGGCGCTACGGGGGCCTAACCCGTAAAAAGCATTAAGAGATAGAAGAATTTGATATCTAGTAACATAGTCCAGATAGGTGGTTCGCTTCTGGCCCCGGTTTGGCTACGGAAGTCTCGGGTTCGATTCCTGAGTCTGGATTAAAAAAAAAAAAAAAAATTTCTATCTTTCAAAAATGCAATTATTGTATTTGTAAGATCTCCTCTCTAAGAGAAGATTCGTCATTTATCGCCACCGCCTAATATAAATTGATAGATATTGCATACCTATCTTAAAAAAACATAACTCTTTCTTTTTGACTACCGTAGTCGGGTAAAAAATTTGGTTCTAGGAGATGCTAGTTTTGATGTTGAGTCAACGATTCAAATTATTCTTAGTTCTTTATATACATCGGTACAACTTTTTCTATTCACGCGAGCGAACATTTGTAAAAAAGCTAGCTATATATACATCGCATACCATCTGTACCTTGAGGTACCTGTACTTAAGTTCGGGTTACATAACCTTATATTTGTTTTATAGCTAAGTATACGGCTACCCTCAGAATTCTCCTAATCAATCGACTGAGAAAAAGTCATTGTACGGTCGGCTAAAAAACTATGCAAAATATTTTTTACAAAAAAATATACATTGTTTTGACAAAGGTATTGTGGGACTTTTTGACTTCCAATAAGAACACAGTAACGCCCAAATAAATGTTAGAAATGAAGTGATTTAATTGGAATGATGTTTAAATCATCATCCTAATGCCCTTATCCCGAATTATTCGGCTTAGGCGCATTATGTTTCTTTTTCCATAATTTCCCATGATTTTGATCTATGCTAGTGTCCACTGATGCATACACACACACTGTTAGTAAAAAAAATGGATTTTATTTTATCCGTCATACAGGTTATACACAGGTGGCATACAGGCTCCAGTTCTCAAAAGGATTTTTTTAACTTAGCTTTAGTTTTGTTATTTATAATCATTATAACCTGATTGGGAGAAATAAATAAGTGTACTTATATACACTTATATATTGTTAAGGAGTTGTTTTCTCAATATACCATTTTGAATGCTTTTCTATTTTATTATCTACAAAATATTGTTACATATTTATTATTATATAATTAATGAACTTATTATGAACATAGAGCTAGATAGTCATTTGTATTTTTTTTATATCTTTTGTTTTATATTGCATTGATATTGTGTAAATAAATTTAGTTGTTACCATGTTTTTGCTAACTGTACATTTATTTTCTTTATTCTTCCGCGCAAACCAAGTGCGCAGATGAGGAAAATGGATTAACAAGACGGCCCTAATCAATGGGATAATAACCGCTTACCTACTATATACTTAGGACCGTATGAAAGCTTACCGAATATTTAATATAAATTATATTCAATCTCTAAAAAAAATATTATACTTATTATAATATTACTTTAAAATACGTCTTAAAAAGTAAGTATATTATTGTTATTACAATCTTTAAAGAGAGAAGAAGCGGTCGAGTAGAACCATGGTCGTTGTGATCCGTAGGTGGTTCAGATTCGAAGCAGAGTGAGAGCCCTCTATGTGGTATTTGTTTCATCGCCATTGCCTTCTACCGGTGGTAGGTCTAGCCGCCTTGGTTGGTACCACAAGGTACTAACCAAGGCGGCTAGACCTACCACCGGTAGAAGGCAGCCTATTGTCACTGTTGTCAGTGTCAGATAATCTTCCGTGAAATAGTAATGTTAACACATCACTGTGTTTCGTTTGAAGGCACTGTAACAAGTGTAATTACTTGGCAAATGAGACTTACAAAGTAATGTGTGAAATAAGTAGCGCGATATATTGTCATTCAGATCCAAGCAAGGATTTGAGTGGCACTGATACTGTTATGGGTTACTTCGTAACGCTTTAGCAGATGCACGACCTGCTCGTCTTCTCATTTAATTGTATGAAAAAACCGGCCACCAGTAGGAAAACGTCGAGAAGAAACCGGCTTCTCCAATAATTAAGAAATTCAAAGACTTCCACCAATTTACCATAGATAGTAGCTTGCGGCACATTCCTTCTCATAGAGAAATTGTCTTTGTTTTTACATTGGGAACATTGTAAGGTCTATATTTGTTGTATGGTCTGTTGACAAGCTGTACCTCGAAATCAGATTAATAGACATTGCTATTACTCCGATTTGGAAGTACTGTGGTCATGGGTTCGAACCAGGCCCAGGCGACGCTACTTTGTGTGATCCACAAATTTATTGTTGCGAATCTGGGTGAACTTTGTGTCCGTAATTACTTTGCTTGTAAAGTCTTCCGCAACACCCTGTGTTGCGGAAGACTTGTACTCTAGTGCGGGAGTTGTCAATGGCCTTTAATTACTATTATACTTTCGATCGATAAGGTTTTTGCCGTTTTCTTTTCTCCTGAACTCTTTTATTTCTCCTTCCTTTCTTCAAAATAAATCATAAAGTATGTCCAGTATTTCAATCATAAATTTGCACATTTATTAAAAAATTAAGCACCATTAAGGAAAAAAATCTCTCAATAAAGACACATCAATAACTCCACGATGAGAAATCGGAGATCAAAACTCGAGAAAAATGGATGGGGATGATCATTTCTCGTGACGTAATCAATTGTTGCCAGAGTAGGTAAAAAAGTTCGGATTAATGAGAGGATTAATCCAACAATTTATTTTTGAGGTCACAATGCTTTTTGACGAAGGAAATGGTTCGCGGCGGTATTTTTAAGTCGCCGGAAATTAATATTTCCGAGACTCTCGGCTTAATATTATAATATTTTTAGAGAGATATTAATATTTTTCTCGGGGACTTTGTATTAGGTTTTTGTAAGAGTACGTGTGATGTGAATACTTAATGTTATTAAGATTGTACTGTTTAATTTTAAGTGTAATCAAGTATTAGGTAAAGATAAGGTACATCTTAACTACCTCTGTGGCACGATGAGAGTGAATCCGACTGCTACGCAAGAGGTCGTGGGTTCGATTCCCACACGGGACACCACTTTGTGTCATCAACAAATTGTTGTTCCGAGTCTGCTTGTACTTTGTGTCCGTGACTTGTATGTTTGTAAAGTCCTCCGTGATACAGGGCTTGTAGACGACTGCGGGAGTCGTCTTAAAAAAAAAATACAAAAATAATTAAGTATGTGTAATATCTGACGGAAGTCGGCGTCTCGTGGCTGCACTAAAATAGGAAACCAGTTCAGTTTTATGCCGGACTTATATATGCATGTATGTACGCATGTATGCATACGCATGGTGCTGCTTTTTAACTGGGACCTAGTCCAAAACATTTAGCTCAAAATAGATTATTGACTTAGTCTGTAAAGACTAAACAATGTGACATCTCTATCTCTGTACTCAGATATCGATAAAATTGATACTCATTTACTTTAAACAAACTGTCCTGCCATTTAAAAGTACCTCACCTCAGGGCATGTTAACAGGCAATAGAAAATTAGTACAGTGATACAACAAATTACGAACAATGCTATCTAGTTTACAAAGCAAGAACTTCTTGCAACTTCTCGAACATGGATCAAAGTAATAGTTACTACCTAATTTGAATCTGGATCACGGAAGCTAAGTTTTCATATTTGAGTATATATATAGCAAGTCATCTTTTACTCAGTCTTATATCGTAATGTTAAAAGAAAATGTACGCGTTATAGTACATACCTGCTATCATATAGGTACATTTGTATAAAATAAAGAACTTAGATTTATTCACATGTATTGGAACGGCTTACAAATAAGATGAGAACATATAGATGGCGGAGGTCGAATACGGCGCGTCGCATGCAACTGACTGGAAACACTATAACATACTTGCGACTGGGCCGAGTACGACGGACAGCACATCTTTTATTATACGGAGTGCGGCGCGCCGCATTTTCAGGTGCTCAGCCGCAAGCAATGAGCCGCACTCTAGCAAGACACAAGTTACATTCTCATATTTTATTCGTCAACATCTTATAAAAGGGTTCATAACGTTATGCTGACCACTAACGTTATTAACCAAGGAGTCTAAGGCTCCCCTTTAAGGTTCTGTGTCTTCTGTAATGTATGCTTTTCTTTAAAAAAAAAAAACACACTCTTCACGGAGTTTTCGGGTTTTCGTTAGATGACGTTGGGATTCTCTGATTTGGGAGTCTCAATGATTTTATAAAACGAACAATATTAGAATAATATAAAAGGTGATTGCGGTGCTAATGGTTCCCAAATATGACGTCGAGACCTAGATTCTATAATAAAATTTTCAGCTTGGCTTCAGTAATAACAATGTTACCGCGTATTTGTTGTAAAAAGTAATGTGGTGTCGTTACATTTTTTGTAATATTGGCGGTATTATTACTTATAATAAGATCTTTCTTGTGTTTTTATTATAAATATGTGTAGAAAAATATTTTGTGAATTTATGTAGGATTTGGTATATATTAACTGCTTAGACATGAGAAAAATACAAAAAGTTATTTGCATTATTCGTACTTATATAAAACAAACCGAAGTAACTGTTGGCTTTCTCCGACTTCACCTGGGTTTAGCAATTATACATATTGTGTAGTCAATATCCACTTGAAACAATGTACTATAGAAATAGTAATAAAGACGCAGTTGTTCGGCAGAGTACTTTAATATGAAGCATTATTGTTTGTGAAAATAAATAAAAATTATCCCATATCCACATATAGTACTATCGTAAAGTTTCCCGGTTTTTGCAATATTTCTCATTGCTGCTCCGTTCCTATTGGCCGTAGCGTGATGTTATATAGCCTTAAGCCTTCCTCGACAAACGGGTATTCAACAGTAAAATAATTGTTTAATTCGAATCAGAAGTTCCTGAGATTACCGGGTTCAAACAAGCAAACAAACTCTTCAACTTGTGAGGTAACATTATATTAGTATAGATAAAACAAAGTCGTGTTTAGCGTCTGCTCGTATATCCACTCCTTGTAAATCACGCAACAAATTTTGATACAGTTTTTACCATCAGTTAGACAATTTTTTCCGGATGGTTTATGTTTCATATGTATATTAAAGGCATATTATGTTCTTAGGTAGTGAAGAAACTACGTGTATGCCAAGCTAGGGCGGTCCGCTAGTCTACACTAATATTATAAAGAGGAAAGATTTGTATTTTTGTATGTAACGAATAAACTCAGAAAGTACTTGACCGATTTTAATAATTCTTTTTTTGTTGGATAGCCCATTTATCGAGGAAGGCTATAGGCTATATAACATCGCGCTACGACTAATAGGAGCGGAGCAGCGACGAGAAATGTTGTAAAAACGGGGAAAATTTACGCATACGAAGTTGCGCGGGACAGCTAGTCTTTAATAATTTTATTACCATAACTTAGCAATTATAATATTTATGGCGACTATGGAGGAGATCGAGATATCTTTGAGGTTAAGCGACGTTACCACTGTCGATCAATAGATGGGTGACCGTTTTCGAACATTGTGACAGCCCTCGCCGTCGCCTCGTTAAGCCGTCCGTCCTGTGCCTAATCTCTCTCCGTTAGTGTTAGATTTTCAACCCATTGGAGTTTGAAAATTAGAGACCAGAGTGTGCAATAATATCTCATCTGTAATTCTGTCTGTAATAAGATTGGCTACCGTAACCGCGGTTAGGAGACCTTTATTATGGGTAAGAATAGATTAGGTTTCAATAAGGTATCAAATGCAGTGAAATCTCCTTAACTGTACCACTCCAATTGATAGCTTTGAATTATTCTCAGTAATCTGGTAATACCAATAGGAGAACAATTATGTGGTAATGAAATACGAATCAATTATGTTGGTTATTCTAATTGCATAACAATGTCTTCGTAATCCATCAATAGGTATTGAGCGTTTGCTGTCAAATGAACGTAATCTACTAATACTAATAAAAATTATAAATGAAAAATTAGCGTTAAAAAATTAAAAGTAAAAATTATAATAATATCTTGGAACAACTTACACAACGCCGTCTGATCCAAAACTAAGCAGAGCCTATACTACGGCAACCATACAATTGATAATCATACTTATATATTTCTAAACCCCTATTTCCTATATATATATTACTAGATAAAGTACACCCAGGCATAGAACAAACCATCGAACATCGCATAGAATGATTTATTGAACTAATTAATAACAAATCACATATACTATCATCGCTGCTGTAGAAATTGTTGATTAGACATGGATCTCATAAGGATATGAGTACATTAAATAGCAAGCAAAAAGTATAATAATAGGCATTCCAACTTGACTGCCTCTATGGCGCGGTGGAAGTGTGTCCGACTACTACGCAAGAGGTCGTGGGTTCGATTCCCACACGGGTCATCATTTTGTGTGATCCACAAATTGTTGTTCCGAGTCTGGATGTTCTTTGTGTCTGTGACTTGTATGTTTGTAAAGTCCCCGCGATACAGGGCTTGTATCCTACTGCGGGAGTCGTCATTTAATTTTGTGTAACTAACATTTTCACAAAATGCTGTACAATGTAACATGTCATTAACTTACTGCGATAGAGGGATTTGGAAAAAAACTTACTTTTACTCAGTATATCTCAGCTTTAAGTTACGTACTCGAAGTTTATTCAAGAACTTGAGGAGTGACTTGAATGCACCCGCTTGAATAGATATACATCTACAAAACTACTTGGCGTAAACTTTTGAAACTTAGATGTGATTTTAATCTTCCATTATATACGGTTAAAATACTTCGAATTCAATTTAACGTTGTATATTGAATAGAAAGTTGTTGTTGTCACATAGCCATCAGATCTCAAATAGCAGCAACTGATAAACGTTGGTACTTTCAATGTTTCTAATTTTGCAAAGATTAATCATAAAATATTGCGGCAGAGTTATTTATTGTCCCTTTTTCGAAACTGGTTATTTGTCCTCTAAAAATCTGAACTGACTAGTTTGACTTATCGAATAACGCGTAGTCGAAACATCTCGATTTAAAAAGATGAAACCTATATTTATAAAAGTTTTTAAGGATTTTATTTTACTAGTTTGTTGGCGTAACTAATATGTATATCCTTGCCAAATTTACAGGTTTCTAGTACTAACCTGGGAACAAACAGACAAACAGACGGACAAACGGATGGACATAACGAAACTGTAAGGGTTCCTTGTTTTCTACGGAACCCTAAAAATGATTTGATAAGTATTTTAAGTGCGGACTTCGTTAAGACACTATTTGCAGTTAAGGTCCAAAACTTCTAATATGTAGTAGAACATAAACATTTGATAACTAGAATAACATTGTATCACATTTTAAATCATGAAGTTGACCATCAAATTCACTAACCGACTTTGTTGGTACTAAACTGGAACACACTTATTTTCTCTACCAAGCAGCTATCTAATAATTTTCAACTTTGTTACAATGGTACAGAGTTCGTTATCAAATGAATAGAACAATTATATTTTACTACATCTAAGTGAAGAAAGTAGTATATTCTTATCTCCTTGTTCCCTAAGGTATTGCTGAAGTTTCTGGAAAGCTTTGTTACTAAGACAATGTAGGTAACTCCGTTTATAGTGATGTGTCACGTAATACTGTTGCTAAGAAACTCCAATGTCAAATAAAGTTTTACTGACAAAGCAATAGTTATACTTGAACGACTATGTAGTAATTATGAGGTTGTAGTAACTGATTGGTTGATTAAAATACGACAAATAACTTTATGATATTTTTCTAAGAACATATTTATTATTAATAGAAGTAAGTTTTTCACATAAAATAAAAACCTACTTAAAAATGTTGCCGTACATTGAAATATTAAATTAACAAATTGAGTTTTACGCTTGGGATGGCCGCCAAACTTTTATTTTATATTTTTGAAGTTTTCATTCATTCATTTGATAAATAAACTAATATTATTAAGCTGAAGAGTTTGTTTGTTTGTTTCTCTGTTTGAACGCGGTAATCTCAGGAACTACTGATCCGAATTGAAAAGGCTATAGGCTATATAACATCACGCTACGACCAATAGGAGCGGAGCAGCAATGAGAAATGTTGCAAAAACGGGTAAAATTTACGCATACGAAGTTGCGCGGTACAGCTAGTATGAAATAAAAATACAACTTTAGGTAAAAATAAGAGATGATGACTTCCATTTGTCATCTGAAGTTTGGATTCAAAACCACTTGATGGAAGACAATCATTATTTTTAAGTATGGCTATAAATTAATTCTTAAAATCGAGTTGGTTTTAAAACTTAGATACATTTATAATAGACTAGCCCGCGGCTCCACCCGCGTGGATGTCGGGAACCGCTAGATGGCGTTGAAGAAGCTAGATTTTGAGATTTTTTGACAAACAATTATTTTATTAAAATATATATGTATATTACGGGTCTTAATCGCGTGAATAATTTAAGGTAAAATACCTTGTTTATTGCCCGACGTTTCGACCTTATTGCAACAGCCGTTGCAATACGGTCGAAACGTGTCGAAATATGTACAAATCGCGAAAGTTTATCAACATTTAAAACAATTATTTAATTTTTCGAAAAAAATTGTTTTTCTTAGTAAAAAGTATCCTATGTTACTTCTAATACCTCCAAGAACATGTGTACAAAGTTTCATGATGATCGGTTGAGTAGTTTTCGCGTGAAAGTGTAACAAACAAACTTACATTCACTTTTATATATTATATAATAGGGATTAGGGATTAACGAATCGTGAATGAAACTTACTAAGGAAACTCGTAAATCGAGTAGTTCTATCACTAGTTCTCCAGTTCCCAAGCGAATCCACGCTTTCTTCAAAGCCACAAAAGAATTTAATTATGTAGGTTCGGCGAGGTTCTTACACGGCAAATAAAACCACAAATTTGGTACATATTTATGAGTACGCTACACTGGTTTATTTCTATAGGAATGAAAATAGAATACTAATTACTTTGCTTAAAATATAATTATTTTTGGATGTTACGTGTCATAACGGGAAATTTAATTAAATTAGGAGAATGTTATATAGTTTCATTTATTATTAAAACCCAAATTACAAGTAGGAGGGTATATGACAGGATCTTTTGTATAAAATATATAACGTTAATTTATTTCCCTTGGTCACAAGATAACTAAAGAATAATTTCACCGATTTCATTCATTCTTTTTTTTAGTTTTTAATATTCAGTAAAAGGTTTTTACGTAAAAAAGGTAGCAAATAATATTTCTTTGTTTTTCATTCCATTTTCAATTGAAGAACACAAAATATTTGCTAGTTAAAATGCTCTTGAAACGTCGCAAAAAAAAACGCATAAAATCTTTTTTTGAATATTATCGTGACTTAATCACGTGAAATATTTAAAGGTGAAATTCGATCGAAACGTCGGTTAAATAAAAGGATCGTAACTTTAAATATTTCACGCGATTAAGTCCCGATAATATTCTAATATGTGTGAACATCGCAAATGATTAAAAATATCAAATCTTTATTTGTAATCAAGGTCCCAAAATATAAATATGGATATTAAGACTTACGGTACAAAAAATACCTGTTTTTTTTCAAAGATCGAGGGTGAATAGTGGGTTCCTTATTAAAATCACACAGTCTTTTATTTATTTTTTGATAGGTATTTAATTATTATTAGTGACGCTGACTGTAAAGCCGGAGATTGTGGGTTCAATCCCCACCTAGGACAAAACTTTATGTGATGAGCACGATGGTTTATTCTGTGCTTAGGTACAATTTATCAATGAATATATATCATTGATAAATTGTACCTATTTATGTATTTAGAAATATATAAGTATGTTTTTCAGTTGTCTAGTTGCCATAATACAAGCTCTGCTTAGTTTGGGATCAGATGACGTTGTTTGAGTTGTCCCAAGATAAAAAAAGTACTTAAAATATCAGTCGGGCTATATTTATTTGCAAAGAGTTTTTGCATTAATATATCACAGACCCTGGTCCTATACATTACTATTTTTTAATCACAGTCCAAAAAAAAACAAAATATAATTTTACTTACGGCCTTTCATTAAAAATACACTTTTATTTTTATACACAAAAAGGTCACTCCAAGGGATACTCCTTATAATATCTTGTAAATAACGCTCTTCTCGAATTACGAAAGCCTTATGTGTCACATCACATTTTCGTTTTTCGGACCAATTGACGTCAAATAATATGGAGAGGTCATTCAACCGATGGGCAAGTTTTGGAAACAAATAGCAATTCATATACATAAGTGGAATCCACCGTAGTATCTATGATAGTATTAAAGTTGACGACTTTATCTTAGAAAGCATATGTTTAAAAACACTTACCTCCTTATTCAAAATTATACATCATTTTAACTACCGTGTCTTTGTTCTTCATTCTATTTCGAAATAGGATTGAAAAAAAAAACAAAACATTTTGTAGCTATATGCGGTTAATAACTAAATAATTACTATTAAATGGAATTAATATTGGTAGATTTTTACTTCACGAAATGTTATTGTTTAAATCGATTGACAAAAAACCGTTTGTTTGTAGATGTTGGTTCTCCGGTTTTACGTGAGATGTAGTCTCTATCCATGTACAAAATGTTATACAAATCATCTCAGTAGTTTTGGCATGAAATCGGGATGAATATACAAAACAACACTTGTACAATTTGTAAAAATAGTGCTATGAGAATAAATCGAATGGTTTACCCAGTCAAATGATATATAAAAACATCAGAATAATAAAAAAGAAAAAATGAAAATAAACTTTTAAGCTAAAACATTTATCGCTCTGAAATATGCTAGAAACGTAGGTTCAAATACATAATTCTTAATGAAGCAGAAACTTAAATAAATAACAGCGTTCCACCAGGATTCGCTTCATCGCACTAACAGCTTTACACTAGGATTCCTCTGCAAAGATCAAACCAAATGTATAAGCTCAAAAGGCTTGCTTTTGCACCCACTATTTTTATTATAGGGCTTCTCGGTATACTGGACCGACGTTTTCCCAGCTCTGGTATATAATGTGAGTTTTATTTTTTTAGCGGTAATTTAGCCGTATAATATTATTATTGTTTTTAAACTTTCGCGATTTTTATACATATCTATACTAATATTATGAAGCGGAAGAGTTTGTTTGTTTGATTGTTTGTTTGTTTGTTTGTTTAAACGCGCTAATCTCAGGATCTACTGGTCCGATTTGAAAAAATCTTTTTTGTTGGATAGCCCATTTATCGAGGAAGGCTATAGGCTATATAACATCGCGCTACGACTAACAGGAGCGGAGAAGCGGCGAGAAATGTTTCAAAAACGGGGAGAAATTACGCATACGAAGTTGCGCGGGACAGCTAGCTAGATATATTTCGGGACTTAATCGCGTGAATTATTTAAAGGTACCTTTTATTTACCAGACGTTTCGATCGAATTGCACCGATCGTGGTCACAGTCGACCAGAAACATATCTAATATGTATATTATTATTACAAGCTTTTTTTAACTTGCAATGTATGTATGTATGTATGTAATATGTTTGTTCGGATGGAATCTTGCAACTCAATTTCGACCCGTGACCCCGATCGAAACGTCGGGTAAATAATAGGTTCATCATCAGCCTATCGCAGTCCACTGCTGGACATAGGCCTCTCCAATTGCACGCCACTTTGTTCTTTCTTCGGCTTCTCGCATCCAGCTCCTGCCAGCCGTTTTGCGTATATCATCACTCCACCTGGCTTGAGGGCGTCCTACACTACGTTTGCCAAGCCGCGGTCTCCACTCAAGAACTCGTTTACCCCAACGGTTGTCGGTTCTTCGGCTAATATGGCCAGCCCACTGCCACTTCAACTTGCTAATCCGGTGGGCTATGTCGATAACTTTGGTTCTCTGCCGGATCACCTCATTTCTGATTTTGTCCCTAAGAGAAACTCCGAGCATAGCCCTTTCCATAGCCCGCTGAGCGACTTTGAACTTGTGGACCAGCCGTACCGTCAGTGTCCACGTTTCGGCTCCATATGTCATGACGGGTAGGACGCACTGATTAAAGACTTTAGTCTTTAGACATTGTGGGATCGACGATGAGAAGACTTGACGTAGCTTACCAAACGCTGCCCAACCCAACCGAATTCTCCTGTTCACCTCGTCCTCGAAGTTGTTTCTACCTAACTGCAAAGACTGCCCGAGGTACACATATTTTTGAACAACTTCGAGAACGGCGCCGTGCACCGCTATCGGTTCCGGTAGTACATGTTCATTGAACATGACCTTGGTTTTATCCAAGTTCATCCGTAGGCCGATGCGTACAGAGGAGTCAGCCAGGTCATTCAGCATCCGTTGCAGGTCCTGCAGCGTTTGCGCCATTATGACAATGTCATCTGCAAATCGCAAGTGAGAAATGTATTCACCATTGATGTTGATGCCCCGCCCTTTCCAGTGCAGCGTCTTGAACATATCCTCCATTGCATTTGTGAACAGTTTCGGGGAAATAACGTCCCCTTGCCTCACTCCTCGATGCAATGGTATAGGTTTTGTTTGCTGATTCTGTACTTGGACGGACATGGTAGCGGCTTCGTAGAGACATCTCATCACTTGGATATATCGCCAATCTACTTGGCATCGCTGCAGAGACTCCAGAACGGACCAGATTTCAATCGAGTCAAAGGCCTTCTCATAGTCCACGAATGCTAGACACAGGGGCTGATTATACTCCTGGGTCTTTTGTATAATCTGCCGCACTGTGTGGATGTGGTCTATGGTGCCATATCCGCTCCGAAATCCAGCCTGTTCCGGTGGTTGGAATTCGTCAAGTCTTCGCGCAAGACGGTTCGTGATGACTCTTGAAAACAGCTTATAGACGTGGCTTAGAAGAGAAATAGGTCGGTAGTTCTTCAGCCGGGTCTTATCTCCTTTTTTGAAGAACAAGACGACTACACTTCTACTCCACGCCTCCGGAGTTCTCCCTTCAAACAGGACAGCATTAAAAAGCTTTTGGAGCTCCCTCAGTACGGGTTTACCTCCAGCTTTTAACAGCTCTGTTGTAACGCCATCCTCTCCAGGGGCTTTTCCATTTTTCAGCTGTTTAAGAGCCAGCACGATTTCGTCAATGTTGACTTCTGGCAGCTCTTCGGTGTAGTGGCGTGTTAGAGTGGCTCTAGGACCCTCATTTTCAGGATCAGGTCGAGATGCATGCGAAGCGTATAACCGGCCATAGAAGCCTTCCACTTCGGAGATGACTGCCGGCTTCGAAGAAACGACTTCTCCACTTGCTGTGGTCAACTTCGTCAGGTGGCTTCTTCCAAGAGATTGTACGAACACTTTTGACCCCCGGTTCTGCTCGATCGCTCTTTTAATCAAAAGAGTGTTGGAGCACCGAAGGTCGTGTCGTATAAGCCTGTTGATCTCTTGGTTTAGAGCGCGCTTTTCCGACGAAGTGACGGGTGGGTTTTCACGTCGCTCCTTCATTAGCCCTAAAGTCTTTTCCGAAAGCTTTGACTTCTTGCCCTTACGCTGCATTTCACAAAATCTCGTACCTTCTTCCCTGAGTATCCGAACCACATTTACGAGCTTCTGGTTTACGTCTGTTGTGGTTTCCATGGCAGCAAATCGGTTATCCAGGTTTGACTGGAACGCTTCGGATCCTATCATGGTTTGGAGCAAAGTAGGTCGGAGCCTGGACCTCATCAGACGGGCACGTTCCGCCTTGAAGTCGATATTCAGAGAGCCTCGGACAAGTCGGTGATCACTACCGGTATTAAACCTATTGATCACGGTGACGTCTCTGAATATATGCTTTTTGTCCGTCATGATGAAGTCGATCTCGTTTTTCGTCATAGTGTCGGGGCTTTGCCACGTCCACTTCCTTTGGGGCCGTTTCTTGAAAAAGGAGTTCATCAAGAAGAGCCCCTCCCGTTCGAGGAAGTTGACTAGCATTTGCCCCCTATGATTTCTGCTTCCAAATCCATGGGATCCTACTACCAATTCGCTGCAATTTTGTACTCCCACTTTAGCGTTGAAGTCCCCCATAACAACGTTGTAGTGGGTCTTAGTGGTTGAGTGGAGGGCCCTCGATATGTCATCGAACATATCCTCCACTTCGTCGTCTGGATGTGCCGAGGTTGGTGCGTACACTTGCACTACCTTGAGGCTATACCTCTCGGTGAGCTTGATAATGAGGTACGCTACCCTGTTCGACACGCTAGACATTTCCACAACGTTGTCAGAAAGGGACTTATTTACCAGAAACCCAACACCACCTTGAGATTTTTGGTCTCCCTCGCGGAAGTACATAAGGTGGCCTGACTCGAGGGTTATGGTGTCCTCTCCCTCTCTTCGGACTTCACTTAACCCGAGGATATGCCACCTAATCTTCCCAAGTTCCACCTCAAGTTGTGCCAGATGCGAGTCTAGCCGTAGCGTGCGTCCGTTATACGTCGCCAGGGTCAGTCGGTTGTGGTGGCCTTCCGTAGCCCGGAGATTCTTAGCACCCCCCGCCACGCCGTTACCGTGGACGCCACCATGTCCAGGAATAGCGTGACTGCCGGGAACTGGGGGCCGTGGCCTTAGTGCTTTGTGCATTTGGGGTAATGCCCATAATCGCCACGCTGGGCAGGCGGGTTGGCGATCGCAGGGCGTAGCTCTCGCATCAGTGACGCTGCTGCCCGTCACTGACCTATTACTTCAGCTACGCCTTAAATTGGGATGGTTATACCGCCACCAGCCGGTCGCCAGAGCCTCGTTCGTTGTACAGCAGGATGTACCGCGTGCAGGTGAGGTTGGCTTGGAGCGAAAGATGGTGATGCGCCCCCTTACATCCCCCATAAATAATAGGTTTGTACCTTTAAATAATTCACGCGATTAAGTCCCGAAATATATCTAACATGTATATTATTATTAAAAGCTTTTATTTAACTTGCAATGTATGTATGTATGTAATATGTTTGTTCGGATGGAATCTTGCAACTTAATTTTGAAGCAGATTTCCTCAACTAGTTTAAATTATTATAGGTATCCTTAACTTTTCAATGCGGCTTCAATCAGGTTATATTAGAATACATCAGATTTTATGATGGAAAAACTAAATTACTGTTTATTTTAACAAAATCCATTTAGAAGTTTTGCATGAGAAAGCAACAACGATTCACCCATCTTCACTTGCTTTCTGATTTATATACAAGTTGGACTTGTCTCTTTTTCTTTGGTTGTATGGGAAAAACGCATAGTGCGGACGTAATCAAAACACATAAGCCCGCCCTGTGTACAAAAATGTACTCTGTGTCACTCGCAGAGATAATACATTCGTCTAGATTATCATCGAATTAAAAACAAGAAGAAAACCTCTACGTTACCGCTACAGGCAAAAGCCAGTGTTCAACATAATAATTATATTCATTCAGAAAACATAAGTAATCTCAGACGCAAAGTTTCTCCGGCACTAACTTTGAAGAGAAATACTTTCAGTCCTGCTACTTTATTACGAGAACCGCTGACGTATATTTAGCAATGAAACGAATTACTATTTGACGTACTTGAAACTTGTTATCGATTTTTATCGTTTTAATGAGCGCATCTCTTCTTTTTTCTTCTTATTCTTTTGAAAAATTGACATTAATTAAAAAAAAATCTAAACTTTTAAATACGCTTTTATTAGCTTCATACGTATGTTTGTACTCGTATGTTAGTATGTGGGTATGTTATTATGTAACATAATCTTTGAACCTGTTTTTAACCTATTTCAGAACATCTGATTTAATTGAAACTTTGCACATTTATCAAGGACCAATGAAAATACAATCCATTAAAAAGTATATTTTGAAAATTCATCCCCTAGGGGGGTAAAATAGTGGTTGTAAGTTAATATGAAACTCCGCCAGTTTTTTAAGTTAGATGTGTGGAATTTCGTATTTGGTTTATTAGTTTAAAATAAAGAAATGAAATGTTTCGGCGTTTTTGAAACGTCAACCCCCAAGGAGGTAAAATAGGGGTTGCAAGTTTTTATAAAACTCTGTTAGTTTTAATGTTAGATCTGTGAAATTTCCTATTCGGCTTTCTGGTTTAAAACAACTGAAAAATTAAAAATAAATAATGGTTTTAACTAAAAAAACACGCTTTTGTAAATGCGTGGGGTGATTATAAAATAATCAACATCGTCCCAAGCACCCTACGATTTTTTACGATAAACTGATTTCTAAACTATTATTTATTTCACTTCGAAAGCAAATATAAGTCATGATAGGTAATATTAAGTTAGCAAACAATAGGTTAGGAATAAAAAAAAAGAACTAAAACTCGCAGCCACTTCTTTTAAATTGCCATTTTTGCAATGTTTGTATGTTTATAAACTGTATTTGCAGGTAAGGTTTACCAATATTGGTTCTTGCGGTCTTCTTGGTGTACCAACATCTCCTTGAAAACAAAGGGTCTTAATGTTCACACCCTCTCATTTATTATTGAAATTGAGTGGTTAAAGATTTACCCCCTCATTCATAGCTATCGCCCGCGGCTCCGCTCGCGTTACTTAAAAACTATCTCTATACCAAATTTCATCTAAATCAGTTCAGCTGTTTAATCGTGAAAACATAACACACAGACAAAGCTACTTTTTACTATTATTGTATTAGTTTGGATATGTTAAAAACAGTATTACTAATAAGTGGTACATTGATAGTTGCCTCTGTGGCGCGGTGAGAGTGTATCCGACTGTTACGCAAGAGGTCGTGGGTTCGATTCCCACAAGGGACACCATTTTGTGTGATCCACAAATTGTTGTTCCGAGTCTGGGTATACTTTGTGTCCGTGACTTGTATGTTTATAAAGCTCCGGCCCTACTACGAGAGTTGTCTTAAAAAAAAAAGTTATCTTCGAAGTTTTTATGTACGGAGACACCTTGTCAATTTATTGACAACTGCCTCAGTGCATTATGCAGTGTTGTTGCAAATATAACATAACTAAATAATAGTCGTAACTATTGTGAGATCGGATCAGATGGCCGTGTGTGTGTTGTCTCATTATATTTATTATCGTTTTAATATCATATCCCTTTTGTCTCTAATTTTATCAACAAAAATTGAATATTCCTACAAAGTACAAAGAAATTGGACAGCAAATCTTCTGTATCAAACTGTTCGTAAACCAATTCCTGTAACCATTGCAGTAGGGAAGGCATTTTTCTTCCATTCCTCATGACGGTTTTCGCATTAAATGAGCAATATAATGTTCTTTAACGACCATTTAGCTCTGGTGATGTGACTTTGATAACTTAATAGATGCTCTTTCGTGATAATGCAGGGCTGGCATGTAGGAAATATAAAGACGAAGAGGTTCAAGTTAGACCGAGAAGAAATTTCAAAGTCAGTCTTGGTGTTGATGATTTTTTCTAGAGTAACATTTGTTACAAAATCTAGAGTATTATAAAGATGTGGTCAAATTCAAGGGTAATGACATAGTTTTATCAAAATCAAAATAACTATAGCTGTTTACAAACCCAACATACCTATCTATGTTGTTGTAACACATAAATGACTTCAATTACAGTTTATTGGCTGGCGTTTGTTGAGGAGTTTCGTTGTCTGTCTCCAAAACTCATCATCAGATCTTCACGAAATTATTTACAAAAAAGAATTTTGAAAAATCGTCTACCTATCACGGAATTACTTATAAAATTACAAACAATATCTGAATTAAGAACCACCTCCTTTTTGAAGTAGGTTAACATTTGCAAATAAACTGCTTCTGGCGTTTGGAATATCTGAGTTTGGGTGTTACTTTAAATTTTTGACTTGTATGCTGGTAAATAAATATAATTTAATGTTATATTTTTTATAAGAAACGTGAATTAATTATTCATTAATTCTGTTTTCTTATTATTTTTAGTGTTCCGTACCTAAAAACAAAAAAAAAACAGAACACTTGGTTGTCCTGTCTGTCAAGACCTTTTATCTAGGAACCACGTGGAGGTAGCGAGTTGAAATTAAAACCATATACTCAGGTCTCCAGTTCCCTGAAGCTGTAAAAAATAAACTTCTAAAATAACGTAAAAAAAGATACGGCCGTTTATGCCACAAAAACATTAACATGTATCGTATTATCATTCGTACATTTTGACATTTTCAAGGAATCAAAATTTATAGGGTATTTTCCTTTGACTTAAAACTATGAAATTTGGCAAGTAAAACTGTGTTATACTACAAGTATAGGGAAAAGTATTAAAACTATACATTTGTAATTAATTCATAAAAAATACCTATAGTCTTTAAAAACTGCTAGACTCGATTGCTGAGGTACTTATTATAAAGATTTCTTTATAATAGCTTTATATTAGCTAGATAGCCAAATAATAAAAATAAGGCACTCCATTCATGTTACAGAAGCTGACATTTTTTTTCAGCATGGCATGTTATTCGACAGGCCTTTAAAAACATGTTAGAGTTTCTAATAAACTTTGTTGACTGAGTGAGTATTTTTTTTAAAATAATCGCTCTGAAAGTTGCGTAAATTCTGTCCCCTTAACTTTTGAACCGTTTGAGACCAAAAAACATGAAAAAATCCACTTAATAAATACTTCAAACTAAATAAATTATTTCGAACATGATCGGATATATTCCTTGAGTAAAACTGCGTTTCTCAACAAAAGGGCCTAAGTGCCATGAACATACGCTATTTTGCTTATGCAATTCTGGAAGGCAGAACCCTTCACTAAGCATAGTCCGACATGCTCTTGCCCGGTACAAAAAAGAACACAGATTATAAAATTAAAATAATAACATTTCGTCAACAGGGAAGTTAAAGAAACTTATCTTGTCCAAACAAAAAAATGTCCGAACAAAATATCGCACGTAATAAAAACACTGAAACTTCGATTTATCAATCACCGACCAATCTCATCTACGCCTATCAAAAATAAGAGAGCAAGAGAAAAAAAGAGTTTATCACGCACTAAAGGGGCGGCAAACAAAGGCGAAATAAATTATCGTGCGAGTTTCCTTTGGGATCATGTTGTATAACAATCCATCAATTAGCTGCCCATCAAATGTCGAGGACCGATGTCCTTTTTTATATTATAGTTGTTTATTTTTTTGTACCGTTCCGAAAAAAATGGACGACTGAAAGATAATAGTGTGTACATTTTCATTTGTGAGAGATGTGCGTGTAATCTGGTATTTATTGTACAAAATGTGGCTTAATTATCTAATAACTCGTAGTAATGTAGTCGTAAATCTATTATGACGTCTGTACCTACATATATATTGCTTCTCTACAATGGTGACTCATTCGGCGTATTTGACACGTATTTCAGAATATATTCGCGAAATTCGCGACATAAGTTTATGTTTCAAAATTCCGCAGGTTATGCAGCATTTAATTGCATTTATTGAAAACAGTACTGCGAAATTAACAACGCTACTATGCGAATATTGTTCTAATTCACAATGTTATATAATAACAGAACAAAACTGTTTTTTGCGGCATAAACGGCCGTATCTTTTTTTACGTTAACTTAGAAGTTTGATTTTTTCACAGCTATAAGGGACTGTAGACATTTACGTTTTAAGCATTTTCCGTAACTTCAATATTTTTTTACACGTTGATACTAAGACAAATCTTTAAATTGATTTTAATCGTCTACTAGAAAATTAACAGTGACACTATTTTTTTAGTGTCACGTAGCGATCTTAGACACGCACAATAAATATATATAGTAGATTACGTCCGTGTAAACAAAAGATATGCAGTATTAGAGCGAGTACTCGCAGGCAGTGTAATCAGGGATCAACTATTATTATAGTATGTCTTTTCTTTACGTGGCTTTGAGTGATAAAATCGCTACTCGATACTCACTTTCTCGCCGTCGTTAGTAAGACAAGTACCTTAGACCGACTAAATTGAATCGAATAAAGCTCTCCAGCCTTATGGACCAAAAAACGAATTAAAGTCGTCAAAGCCACTGATTGACATTGACTCATAATGTTCTCAGCTTGTTTTGATGTAGCTATCACTGACACTATGACTGACTCATGATAATTTTTCTGTTTTGAAACGTAAGTCGCTAAAATTTAAAATTGTAAGGCTGATCTCTAAGAATTTCATGAATGTGCCCACATAAAATTAATTAATAAAACACTTGTTGCTACCTACAACAATTTGACAGGTTCATAACATACTTAATCAACCTTGTAACATCTCTGGTCTTTTCTTTTCTACGGGCGTGATACAAGACACGCGTTTAGCGCTCTTTGAAATTTTTAACTCTTTGAAGGAATTCCTCATGATGTTTGCCGTCATCTAAATTAGCAAATTCATTTCTTCATATTTTATTCTTATTTACGTATACATAAACCTGCAGATTACATTTTGTAAGTACGTTTTTGATTTACAAGTATAGTCTAGTTACTTTGTTAAATCGATATTCTTACTTGTACGTTCAAAGTCTTGACGTCTTCTTTAAATATTCATTTGATAATACTTGTTAGACAGTTGACAGACGTACAGAGTAATTTAAGTAAGGATTTTACGTACCTACATTTAATTTTGTAATGGGTTAGACCTGTGTTACTGTACCCATATAAATTATAGGAATTATTAAACTGATGGCCTGACGTAAGCGAGTATAGCCTATAGTAACTGGCAGTGTTAGGGTTGTCACTTGCGTGTTGACGAAACTTTTTGGTGTTTTATATCTCAAAAATAAAGAAGAATGTTATTGTTATCACTTTCCTGTCTGTATTTTTTCTGAAGTTAACTAGCAATGCGGGATTGGGCTCCACATTACTAGCAATCTTGTTAACCCCTGCAGCTTAGCAGCTAGCCTTAGTTAGGTGTAGGTTCACGTCTGTAGTGTAATGGGTAGGATTCGAAACCGCGACCTCAAGATTACGAGTCCGATGTCTTAGTCATTAGGATACCGCCGCATAATAAACTCGATTGTTTGTGAGGTTTCGTAACAGTCTATAGGTACACAGTGTGTTTACAGTAAAAATAATATAGTGTGGAATGAAAAGTTAATTATCTTCAATACCAGTAAATTTGGATTCATTAAATTTATGTTATTTTAAGAATGAACAAGGTTAATGACAAAAACCATATCCAAACAGATACAGGGCGGAAGTTACAAGCAATATTTATTCTTATACTCCGTCAAACATAAAACAATTTTTAGTTTTAAAGCTATATTAAAATACACCTAACAAACAAAAATAAATACACAACAACGTACTAAATTTACAAACAATTGTGAAATATTTAAGCACAACCTTGATTTCGTAACTTCTTTACGTAACTCCCCGAGTTCTTTAAGAAAATTCGTCATAACAGCGGAACACTTCCCAAATTCATTATGAGGCACGCTCATTTGCTCCAAATGGGGAAAGAATGCAAATCATTGAGGGAAAATAGCCGACCTCGAAACGTTTTCAGCTTACACATCGAACTGTAGTTACCGCTGGCGGGTAACAGATGGCGCTAAAAGTTCAGAGTTTGCGAAGGTCTGTTTATTTTTTATTCAAAATATGGCCTCTTGTTGAACGGCCGTTGTTTATTGTTACATGTTACACACCTGCAAAATAAGGTAATTTTTAGGTTAATATAATTTTCTGTGTTATATAATAATATAGGAATTTCATATTGATTTTGTAATGCGTAGTCAATAATAATAATTTATTTGTGTATCATTTTATTTATTATACATTACCTAGTAGAGTGATTGCATTGCATATCATTTGAGTACCAAGAAAAACTTACGTTCTAAAAAAGCAATGTCGCCGATCCTACTGAGTGAATCCTAGATTACCCTGTATCCTGAGAGAGAGAGAGAGAGAGAGAGAGAGATAGAGGACTTGTTTTTATTTGTAACTACTAATTTATTAGTCACCGATCGTAGTCAATAATATTCTAAAAAACAATTATAGAACACTTAAATTACTTTGAAACTGTTAAAGAGTAGGTATAATTACAATAAACTGTTAAACTATTTAAAACGCTACGCGTGAAATATTTAAAGGTACAAAGATTTAATTTATCCGTCAGGACGTTTTGATCGAAATGCACCGATTTTGATCTCGGGTCGACTGATGGCCGCTTAGCGATGTCTCCATGAGACGCGGGATTTATCGACTACCCTCGCCTGGTTTTGATAATTTGTAATATATTTTAAATAAATGTTCGTACCTTTAAATATTTCACGCGATTAAGTCCCGATAATATTCTTATATGTGTAAATATCGCGAAAGTTTAAAAACAATTATGGAACTCTTAAAGACTTTAAAATTGTTAAAGAGTAGGTATAATTAGAGTAAACTGTTAAGCTATATTAGAATATTATTGGGACTTAATCGCGTCAAATATTTAAAGGTACAAACATTTAATTTACCAGTTGCGACGTTTCGATCGAATTGCAACGATCTTTGTCACGATAATATTCTAATATAATTATGTAAACATCGCGAATATTTAAAAACGATTATAGAACACTTAAATTACATTTAAACTTTTAAAATTTCACGATTGCGAGTCCGGTGCCACAGCCACCTTCAATAATATTAAATTTAACAGAATTTAAAATTTAAAAATCGACAGATATACTTTTATCATTTTCAATTCGAGATTCTCATAGAAATCTAATTCATGGAATTAAATTCCTGTCGCATTTCTATTGGGAATACGTTAGACGATGTCAGAATATCAGACTACCAAATGGAAGGTCTTAGCAAAAATGAAAATTTAATACCAGATTAAGGCTAGGTGCACACTATAGCTGTGAGAGGAGATAATATTTATTTTTTATATTCAAAGGATACGTATGTTTGAGTATTTAAAAAAGTATTTCAAGTCGCTACTAATTAGGTACTTATAAGTGACGTTTCAATGTTCAAAAGACGAAAATATATTTGAAATATGTAGTTTCTCAACATTGAATCAATTATTCAATGCAATGGTCAGAATTACACTGTATTATTAAACCGACATGTAAGAAATTAAAAAATAAAGTTATACAAACATAGCGTATTCTTCAGTTTAATAATAATAAACAGATAAAATTATTAACTTTTGGTAAACACCGATCTCAGAATAGAACCACTAATTTAAAAGATCAATAAATTAATACTTACTAAAAACGAAAAGCAAAACAATAGGTAAATATATATCATCGTTGCTATCAAAACAACGTCTTCTACGTCAACCATCTCCTCTCCTCTCAACTACTGTGTACTTTAGTGAATACTAGGCCTTACCCATACAAAGAGGCGTCATTTTTATTTTCACGACCCATGGGAGATCGTGAACTGCCTTAGACTTAATACATTTAAAATTATAATAGATCGATGGCTGAACCTGTGAGCAGAGTATTAGTAAATGTAACGTCATTTGAATTCATTTGGTTGATTGATTAATTCCCTAGTCTACATTCATTATCAGGAAGATATATTATACGTTTACAGTGGATTGGTCAAAACGTGAAGACATACACGGTCGAATATATAAATAATGCGTACATTTTTGCTCATGTTAATAAAAAAAATAAACAATTAAGTCCAGCGGGTCAATTCACCTATTAAAAGCATTGCAGTTGCAGTAAAGTTTCGATCAAAACGGCCATTTTCGTATTCTTGTAACTTTGGGATCGATTTCAAATACGCTTGCGTTAAGAATGCGTCTCGAGAGCGCAGTTGCGTCATTCTAGTACGGTGCGTCAATCGCGCAAGCGTATTTGAGACCGATACTAAAGTTACAAGAATATAACTATAACCATATTAATATAAATATTAATATAACTGCAACTGCTCTGCTTTAAATACGTGAATTGGCCTCCAGGTCATCATCATCTAATACTTGTTACGAAGGTGATCGTAATACTTATTTTTTTTACCCTAATAAAGATATAGAATATTATTAAAGTACTTTTATTCATAAAGACTTTATTAATGGAGTCCAATCACATTATGAATACATATTGAGGTCAACATATTGGACTTAGATTTTCTTTAGATATCTATCTATCTCTTTCTCCGACGTCTGAATATGCGTCGATAAAAGACTTGTATAGAAACATCTAAAGTAAAAATGTGATGACTTCAAATAGATGTGCAATTCATTTAGACAATTTTTATGCCATTATTAGTTTACACAAGATAAGTTGCCTGCCTTTGCCTGCTGTCGTTATCGGCGCGCTGCGCGAACGGTTCCGGGGTGCAGGGAGAACGACAGACGAGCGACGAGGCCCGACTAGCGGCGCCCGAGTACTCCTCAACTTACACGGCACGGCATGACTGCGGGATTTAATTCTCGTCGATTTTATAAACCGACAGATATATCATATTATAATTTTACAGTCCACAACAAATACCTAGTTTAATTTAAAGGCCTAAACTGTCGTACCTATTATGTAAAAATACAGGCATAAAAATCACCACAAAATTTAGGTACAAGACCGCGTAGTTAATATCTCCGTCGTATTTGACCGACATTTATTGGGATTAGCGGCCAAAACAAAGTCGGTTGGCGGGATGTCATCATTATGTTACCCAAAGAACGGAAAGACTATTCATTCTTATTTAACCCGTAACATACCGTACAGATTTTTACCACCTACCCTCTCCGTGGAAAACCACAGCCCGTTAAGAAAAACCACGGAACAAGCTTTCCTTCAGTCACAGCCAATGCGTTTCCTTTGTAAAACAATTATCCACCAACATTACAAAGGGATACTAAACGCTGTTTCAATTGTCTAAACTCACTTTACTAAACGCATGATTACATACAACCTAATGCCTCCACGATTTTCCCAAAACCCGAAAATCAATTAAACAACAAAAGAGAACATCTAGGGTACGGAAGGGTAAAGTTTCTATTGAAAATTTCTAAAATACATATTAATTAGAGGCACAAATGAATGAAAAATATTCATTGAATGCGAATGTGATGACAATGGACTTGCGAAGTGGGTAGGAACAAAAGCTCTGGATAATTGGAATCTTGCGTCAACGTACCCCTGATGCCTTCATTATTTCGATGCATGCTCCTCAGGGGCTTATTCCAACCTTTCCTTAATTATAGGTCGTTTTAAAAATGGGGTTTCTTAAAACTGAATTATTAACGACTTGGTGTGTTGGGACGACGTTTAAATGAATTTAGGGAGCAATTAAACACGTTATTTTGTAAGTAGACTTGCGCTCGCGAAGCGTTAATAAGTAATATCTACGTAATATTTCAGCATTACTTTAATGTGAGGTGTTATTTGATTACAGCAGAAAATGAGTGATAATTTTGTTTCCTTGGTGTCGTACATTGGAATGTTGTGACATTAAGTCCAGCTAAACCATAGAGGCTGATGATGATAACTGTTAAGATTTTGGTTAACGATCGTTAATCTTTCTTATTGTGCGATTTTTATGAAAGACGCTTCCTCAATAAGGTTCAAGCTCAGTATTATGGGGGACTTAATCACGGACACAAGCTGCAGCTAGCTACTACACAGAAGCTAGGAAATAGCTTTTTCAAATTATTGATATATTTGTTTTATTTATATTTTGAAGCGCCAGGGTGGCCTTAGCTATGAGCGGCTCAATATTTGAATTAACATTATGGTAATCGATAATATAAACTTGGATACTTTGAACAAAGTCCATTTTATTCTGGGCCATTATATTCTTTCTTTTGCAAAACATTAATACTTATTCATGAATTAGCAGTAATTTGGTCAATATTTAAACACATATAAGTTTTACATTGTAAGTTGATGCTCCATCTCATGTACTCTTCTTTCAATATTTTTATCTCTTATTTTTGCATCAGTCCTATAATATGGGGAATAATATTATAGTGCCAGCACCCTGTTTGCATAATCAGTTTATAAACAAAGAAACATTGTAAACATTGGCAATTTGAAAAGAGAGGCAGCGAGTTTTTATGGCCTATTTTCTCCGGCTTTACCTATCGTTTGCGAACATGCATTACATGTACATGTAGAATCGACTTTTCAAAGGAGTAGTATTTTTGGAGTAGTATTTACTTCCTAAGGGTGGATTTGACCTAACATAAATTTATACACTAGTAACTATACCAAAAATAATCAATTCCAAGATCTTATTATCGAGTAAATCAAAAGACGTTTTTACATGCAATCTACAGTATAGCCATACTTAGATTATCTATGCGCGAATAGCAAAAAGAATGATGAACGAATGTAATACCCGGCATTTATGCGTTGTTCTACAAAGGGATGGTGTTAAAGCGAAAGTCATGTCAACGCACTTTTGTCGCATTATAGCATGGGACCGGACCTGTGAAAGTCTGTTGTTTTACCTACTGTATGTTTCGTGTGATATATCGGGTTTTCCGTTTTTAGAAATAAGTTTCAAATGCACTCATTTTATTAAACGAAAATGCGAAACCTGATCGCGAAACCACGACCATCGTAAAATAAATCCTTTCTTTTTATTATCCACCTTCGTCTAGGTATAACATCTTCATCACTATTACTTTCTTCAATCAAATCGTTTAGACGTTGCATTTTAATATTTGTGTAAAAAGTATTCCTTGCCATTTCCATTCCTAAGAATAGCTCTTTGTGGTGGTATAACAACTATTCCCGAATAGGGCCACTATTTTAAGTGTTGTGCATGGTAGAACATGAAATTAATTTACTCTCGAATAAGTGGCTACTTAATCTGGGAATGAACTTTATTTGCGTTTGGTCGAACCGTCCCTAAGTGAATAAATGTTTTTAATTATTGTTATTCCGCCAACAGTTCTAATTATTTTGATTACACAAATACCACTGCATCACTGATACTATAATAATAACACTAACACTTTGTACACACGACTATAAAAATACGACGTCTATCGGGAGACGTGTTGTCGATACGATCGGTCATTTGAGACCACTGCCCCACTACCGGCGCTTCAAATGTAAACGTCAATCTAAATCATCTTGCGGCAGCCATGTTTAAATGTGTCAAAAGACTTGCTAATTAATCAAAACTAATGTTAAGTCCCCGGAAATCAATTAGCAATGTAATAGTTCTTCAACATTTATTGAACGCACGCGAATGCTTAGTATTTTAAATATTCGATAAAAATCACTACCTATTTTAGTACTTCCTGCACAAGGGTTAATTTTGAAAACTCTGAAAGTTGTAAACGGTATTACCTCCTGATCCCTTCCCAAATATAGTATACAAGTACTTTGATAGGCCACAATCGTCAGAACAAAGCCATAAAACAACTATTGAAAGAGCGATTCATGGCCTAGGAAAGGTACTCAGAAGTATTTTATTAGAAGTATTATAGGCTTTTTAACAGATTGGTCCCAATTCCTTTAATCTAGAGTAGGTTGAGGGAAATGGGAATAATCAGTTTATCCACTTTTTATGGTAGATTGCAACCAACCACATCATCTTAGACGGATGATATCTTCGTTTACTGATTATATGCTGATACTTATAAAGATAAAGCATCAATAGACCTAACTTTTGTATTATACAAAAGTTGTAATCGGCCAAAAATTCAAAAACAAAAATCTCTTGCTTAGTTTATAGGTCATCAAATATGTGAACAACCGGCCAAGTGTTACATATTTCAATGACACTTCCGCCCATGGAATGGGCGAAAAAATCATCGCCTTTTTAAGTGTATTTGTCAGTGTAATTACAGCGCAGCGTCACGGACAAACATGACGAAACTAAAAGGGTAGTCTATGGAACCTTAAATATTTAGTAAAAATAGCTATATCATACCACGCGATGTGCAATACTGATGCACAAGATATATTTTATGATGCTGAAATTGGACCACACCGTTCTGTAGATAGTTTATTAGTCATAGTAAGTGCACTGTTAAATAAACACGTATAATTAATATCACGTGTAATTAGTAGTTTTACATTATGGATCTCACTGAAAACCAGCGCTGACTCCAGTAGCAATACTGGAGAGGCAGCGCAATGCTAAGTGAGATCCAAATTTTTACACACACGTAATTTTTTTCTTTTTTAAAGTATTGTAAATAAGATTTCTTTCTATTGTGTAAAAAATTTACGTTTTATCTTTTTTCTTTCTTTCTTTCTCTTTCTTTTTTCTAGTTTTGGGTACCGTAGCCAAAATTGCAAATAATTGCGAAATCCTTATGATTTCACCATGTCCGTCTGTTTGCTACAGCTGCAGCTTAGCTCCGAGACTGTTTGTGCTAGAAGGCTGTAATTTTGCATGGTTGTGTCGTGTGTGATCGTTTGGGGTATATAAAACGTTTAGGGCTTATAAAGACCATTTTTAGATTTAGGGATCCGTTTGTGAAATATTAAGCATTAGAGTACAATTTTTTATTAAAGTCAAGTGCCCCCCCCCCACCCCCCCTAAACTATCACAGCTAAGTAGATTTAACAAGTTTACGAGCAACAGATGGTCAAACGAGAAGTAACAAAAATTTCGTTTAAATTCCATTGAAAATACTATTATGTAGGTATAACATAGTATGAAACTAAAACAACAAACAAACCCACTTCTTAAGCTACATTACTCTGATGGAGGAGGGAGGACTACGAAACCCTACATTAAGCGTGGCCCGACATGTACTTGCCCGGTTTTTATTTAATTTTAACATTAAAACAAAACAAATATAATTACAAGTTTAATTCATAGCTGTAAACTAACATAAATGGAACCGTTAATTGATATTTAAGACCTACAAGTGTTCGAAATTGCTTTGCCTATTCACCAAAGAATTCCTTTACTGAGAACCAATACTGCAGAATATTTTGCTTTGTTTAGAATTTATTATCCTTATAGTAGCAGCAGAAGCCTATTAAGATGCTATTAAGTAATTAAGACTGTATTGAATGCAAAATAGATAATACTCAAGTAGCAGAGTAGTAGTCTTGGCATGTTTATGGGAACCAAATCAATATCAAATAAGTATAAATGATGATAAACACTCGCGATTTGTACAAATTATAAAATTAAATATACTCCGGGTCTAAATCGCGTGAATAATTTAGGTAAACACGTCGGGCAATAAACAAGGCATTTTACCTTAAATTATTCACGCGATTAAGACCCGTAGTATATATAGTTTTATAATCAATTAAGTCATTTCTATTCAATATTAATTTATAAATGCACAAGTTTGGATGTATAAATGTTTGTTATTCAATCACTCGTTAACCAGTGAACGGATCGGGACAAAATTTGGCACAGAAGCCTACTTTATATCCTGGCAAAATGTTACTGTAGGATGAACTAGTTTTAAAAAAAAAATCATGCGATAAAGCTCACGGGCAACAGCAAATTTTAAATAATTTTAAATTTAAGAAAAAACTGAAGAGATCAACTAATTATGTGTTTCTTAAACAAAACAAAACGTTTTTTTAAGTGTTACGTTGTTGTTTCTTCAAGTTTGACAAAAAACTTCGTAAATATATTTTGATTATTGTAGTTTTGAAGGTAATCATCAAAATGGGTTCAGTATAACGGTAGTTATAGCTTGATCTCCATTTCACTACACGCGCAGTACATAAGAGAGCTCAAGTAAAATGGTTTAAAAGCCATGATCAACGTGAGCGGAGCGGCTACAAGTTAGCTTTTCCATTGCGAAGACTTCCATAAATATTCTCTAGAAAACTTCAGAAATTTACCTACACACCGTTGCGCTTAAATTATTGCAAGCAGAGGAACTCGCGTTTATTACACTATTAAACTACTACCAAGATAAAGTTAGCATATTTATCTTTCTAAAAACCTGTTGCTTTGAATATTCAAGTCAAAAATAATACACGCCTTATGCTAATACTAGCTTTACTGGCAGATGCACCTGTGTTAAGTTTATTTAGGATAGAAATTTGCAGTTCGATTTCACCCTTGCAGGGGGTGAATTAAAAATAATCCTTTCAAGCTGATACTCATGTCATAAATTTTAACAGCTAGTGACAGCGGTAGATCAGTAAATTAGATTAGAAGATTACAGAAAATAACTGTAAGAACTATTATAATAATTTTTAAAGGCATTTCTTGCCAAATACTTTATTAATGAAAGAACTACTAAAAAAAATGCATGCTAGGTCTAGTGGTTTGGACTGGTTGTTGTTGACTGAATGTCAAGATTTTTACGTTTAAATATAAAATTGTTGTAAAATATCGGTTAACGTATTATAAAAACTGACTCATGTCCTTTCTTTTTTTTACATTACGATAAAAACTAACCCATGTTCTTTCTTTTTTTTTGATCACGATAAAACGAAGTCATGTCCTTTCCCGAGACTTGAGCAATCTCCATACCAAATTTCATTTCAATCGGTTTAGCGGTTTAAACGTGAAAACCTTATAGACAGACAGAATTATTTTCACATTTTATAATATATGTTTGGATTAGCTTTTCCTGGCGACTCTAAGTTTGAGTTTGAAATATGGAGTTTTTGTGAAAAAAAAAAACAACGAAAAATGGACAAACTGGTATTGCGCTTAGCAACAGATTTGGCGGTTAATTTTCTATAAATAAAGATTGCTAGCTATCACTTGCAACTTCGTCGGCATGGATGATTTTATCCCGATAAGGGTTGTTTTTCGCCTTCAAATGCCGAAAGACGTGATTCTTTATCCACAAAGCCAAATTTTCACAGATTTAACTTTAAAACTGACGAAATTACCTACCAACTTGTAATCTGTAAGCAGCGTTTTTTTAAAAATCAATGTCTAGGTGGGTGAAATATGTAGTTACCCACCTAGGCGTTGATTTTCAAAAATCGCTGAAACACGTGTTGCTATAATTTAAACCAAAAAGCCAAATATGAATAATCTAATTTCATATAAACTTGCCACCCCTATTTCACCCACTTAGGGGTTGATTTTTTAAAAACGCTAAACACTCATTTATTTATTTTAAATCAAAAATTAATTTTAATTAAAATAATACGAAATTTCATAGATCTAACTTGAGAACTGACGAAGTTTGATAAAATTAGTAACCCCTATTTTAACCCCTTTTTTTGAGGTTGATTTTCTAAAATCCCTTCTACGTTCTGGAAATTTCACGTAGTCAGGACTTTCAATTTTATATATATAGATTTCTTACACCAGATACACCATAAGCAAATACGCCATTACAATCAACTGCCGAACACTTAACCCTTAACTTTATTTTCATAATTCAGTTTTTTTTAAAAGAAATTAGAGTAGCGCTTATGTATATGGGTGCCTGTACTAGGTAATACCTGTATCGCAGGCGGTAAAAGCGCTTCATATTAGTCTTAACTATATCGAATATTTATTATTAACAATATAAATTCAAAATATAAAACGTATAGGAACCAACAACCGCCAGTTTTGCTGTCAAGACTAGAATGACCCCAGCTCGCCAGCGGCCATGACACTTTTTCTTAGAATCGATACCCGCACAATCATAACCAATGAGCGACTACTTTATCATCTTTAACCTTTTTTTTATTTTATGAAATCAAAAACCTAACAAAATTATAAGACTACTGGTAGGTACCGTTATAATAGTTTTAAGACCAAAGATTTGGTTGAAACTCTCTAATTAACCCTCAAAGGCAAAATATAATATTAAAGTTTATTTGCATTTTATCAGGTTTCTTTGAAAACATTTCCAGTTGGCACTATTCAGAGTGAAAGTACCTATAAAGTGCTGAGGTTAATTTGCGATAGTGCATAAACTGTTAGTTATTATACCTTGAGGACAGAGATAAGAGAGTGCATTGAAGCCACGTTTTCAATGAGAAACAAGGTTTTAGATACTTATACAATTTCTGAAACACCACGTGAACGTTTATAGGAACAATATTTCAGGCATTTTGTGTGAAATATGAACTTTTCTATATATTTAAATACTGATTGTTTTGTCATGTTTCTTAACTAGTTTAGTGCTCGTTCACAGGATGCATGAAGCCGTCGCAATCCTCATGTTTCGTTTGTTCCCCTATTAAGAATAAATAAAAAGGTTTTGCTAAAGGTTCAGTTGCAATAGTGCTGTGTAGTCATACCTGTTAATATATTGCAGTAGCTTTGAATATTGCTCTCAGTAAAAACACGATCACGGGCAATAAACAAATTTGTAATACAAACTGTTTAATAACACCTAATCAAATAGGTATGGCAATTTAGCACACAAATAGGTACTAGCCAGCATCGTTAATTAATATAGAGTGAAATCATTGGCAATACTGACTGACTGACTAATGACAGACAAATAATTTTTCATTTTACATTAAGCCAGGCATGACGCAGTTTATTTAAAGAAAGGTTTGTATGCAATGCGCATACCAATATTTTCTCATTAGCGTCGGAACTAACCATTTACTCACTCAAGCTAATTTCTAGGGCTATCTAAGCGCATTATAAGTTCAATTACATCTAAATAGGTCGGATAGATTACTAACAATTATACCTCATTAGCACAGAAAATATAGATACAGAAGGTCGGCTCACAGCTCAACAAGAAATCCATGCATACATAAACGCACACGTTACATTTCGATATTTACTACACACGGCAATGTTTTTAGTAAAAAAATATTAAAATGGAAGGCAGAACATAAATAATGACTAACAATTTTATTATCAAATTCACTCAATTGTTTTATTTCATCCCAAAGCCTCTTGATGACATCTTTATTACTATGGCCAGGATCGTTTGCTTTCCATAATGCAGATCTTTCCAAAAGGGCAGAAGTTAAATCTTCGGTAGAAAAAGACATATCTTCTTGAGGTACTAGATACAAATAAACAAACCATCCGCTCGTACCGAGCGTTAAACACAAACAGCGGCAATATAAATATTACGAGAGTTCAACAGAACTGACAATAATGGAACGCATGAGGTTCGCAAGTTTTAACAAACTGGATCGCGCGCGCTCTACGATCCTGGTACGCGGTTCGCAGGATTGCGTCTCTGAAATGGATCACAAGGTGTAAACCCGGCTGTTAAGATTCGACTGAGATCTGTGGATATGTGCGTCTATATGTGCGTGAGAGTGTTTTCGCACGTCGTAGAGAGCCGACCTTGATATCTATTTAATTTGTGTCATTAGTTAGGTTCAATCTTAACTACTTAGTAAAAAATTGTACTTGGAATTTTTAAATGGAAAACGTTACTTAAATTTTTTCTTCAACTATTATCTGGTTGGAATATTGTGTATTTTTGTTTTTGCTTTGCGTGTAAGATAATATAATCTGCTTACTCGCAGTCGGCTGGCTGCTGCCGTTGCATGCACAATTTTTAAATGTTAATATTATTGGATATATAATATTTAAGAAGCTGGAGCCAGATGGGGATTATGTTTTAGAGCTGTTTGAGTAAAACATGAGCCATAAGTTTTTATTGGCGGTTGATATTGTACAGCTGTCTTTTGTGAAACCACGTTGTATTTTTACCCGTTTGTAATATGTATCTTGTATGTATGTATGTAATATTTTTTATTGTTGCATATCTCACAAACTACAAAACGGATTTATACAATTAAGACGTCCCTAGATTTGTCTTGTTTGCCCAAGTGTTCCTAGATAGGTGACTTTTAAAAAAAACAAACATGGCGGCTGTGAGATGTCATCAAAGAGGTGTAAAAAAAAGTTGTTTTGAATACTCCAATATGGGTATCAAATTAAAGGGCTCGTCTTAAGCATTTAAAAAAGTTAGGCAGCAACCATTTTTTTTTTTAATTTTCAATACTATAAAAATAAAAAACCCGCCTCTACAAAAAAAATATGAAAACAAGATCCCCTACATAATTATATAATTTCATGCAGGCATCAATGAATCTCGATAAACTTAATAAAGTGCCTCCGACTGCATGAAATTATGTAATTATGTAGGGGATCTTGTTTTTATCTTTTTTGTGCAAGCGGGTTTTTTTATTTAATAAATATATTTTTTTATTAATAAGAATAATATGTGTATATGTGAGTGCTGTCTGCGAAATGATACACGTATTTTTTTTAAATCTATGTCATAGTTATCTCACGTATTGACTTATTTATATACAAATGACTTGTCTGTTGAAGTTTATACTGTAGAAATTTATAGTACTATAGAATAAAATACGCGAAAGGGTTTGCACGTGGAAGATCACAGAAACACCTAAAATATAGCTAAAACTTTATTTCCACATTAAAAACACAAACAATATTTTTTAATTTAACATCAATGTGTTAAAGGTCAGAATCCTTAAGACTATCTCCTTATTAGTTTCATAAAACAGTTTTATATATTTCAGACACTTCAATTATCATAATTTGATTTGTTAATGAGATAATTAATCAACCTGATTGGAATATATATTTATTCACTATTAGATTTAAACTAAAATCATTCAAAGCGTAATCAAATCACTTCTAAATTAGATTGTTGCAAAATAATTTAATAACAACATATTTTATTGAATCATATAACTCATATACACTACTAGATTTTAAAAATGTTGTAGCAGGAACATTTTTATTTTTTTCAATTTGTGACCGGTGGTAATTTTTGTCCCATACAGTTCTTAAAACGACACGTGCTTAACATATTTTTGCTTTTATAATTGAAGCAATTGCTCATAAATTAAACAACCCCTGTTAATATGAGAGCTTAACGTTCATATTTACAATTTAACAAGCAGTAAGAAGAAAATTGGAAGCAAAACAAAACTGTTTTTAATTAATTAAAAACATTTGTAATAGGAACAAATAAAACGTATAAACAACCGCAAAGTGCTTGACCCTGCGTATATATTATTATTCGTAGGCTTGATCTTATTTTGGCATTTGTTTTAATATGGTGTTTAAATAGGGAAACAAAACGAATATGTTCACATGAACAAAACATGTTTGTTTTCATTTTGTTTTGGAATAAATGGACAAAACATTGTAAAAAATTGTAGAGATGTATCAACTTTGTACCTACTTATTAATAATTTTATTTCCTAAGTGCATTTTTGAATGGGTTGTTATTCTATTTTTTTTTTGTTATTATTATTAATTTAATTATTGTTATTATTCATTTAATTATTCTCAATTAATGTACTATTTTGTGAAACCTGTATGTATTCAAACGCGATGTAAAAATGGTTAATGAATAAATGATTCGAGTGGAATTAAAAGATAGAAAAATTTGAAGTCCAGCCCCAGGAATCGAACCCGAGACTTGCGTATGCCAAACCGGGACCGGAATCGAATCACCTATCTGGACTATGTTACTAGACCTCATTTTTTTCTATCCTTTTCGGCACGCGAGTTGGACCCTTGCTTGCTACATCTAGCCGCTAGTTAAATAACCATCACGGCTTTTGTTATTGCTTCATTTAAAAAATGCAATTATAGTATTAATAAAGTAATTGGCAAGAAATGCCTAAAAAAATTACTATAATCTCCTAACTGATTACGGTGACGGCAACCAATTTTATTAAAGACTAGCAATCAACGCAAAAGATTTAGTGCACAAGGTATGCCGTGTAATGCGCAGACACAAGTGCACTCTCTATTATTCCAATTTCACAATTTAAGAGACGTCTGACATTTTGAAAACAGTAGGTGTTTTATTTAGTACTAGCTTTCACCCGCGGCGTCGCCATTGGGTATCGCGAATAAAACGATATATATTAAATCAATATATATTTCCTTAAACTCAAACTGTTTTCATACCAAATTGCATTTAAATCGACTCAGCGGTTTAAGTATGAAAACGTAACAGACAAACAGAATTACTTCACATAATATTTCTTTGGATTATTTCATAAGATTTTAGTATATTGAAATAAACATACCTAAACTAAACACAAATAAAGAATACGTCTAACTTATGGTCAGGTTACACTAGAAAACTACTGACCCAGTTTTTAAGCGGCGGTAGCCTAATGGCTAAGGCATCGGTCGCAGGTTCGAATCCTACCCATTATACTACCGCCGTGAACCCATTCCTAACACAAGTTTTTGAGCTTAGTTGGAGGGGTTAACAAGATTGCTAGTAATGTGGCACTCAATCCCACTTAGAAAAATAAGCAAAAAGCAAATCAAGCAATAGCCAGGACTTTATCCAACGCTATTTACTCTAATATTATATCTACACGATAACGTAATTATCGTTGCACTGTGACAATCGTATTAGCCTATTTGCTCTAATTCAAACAATAATTTACATAAAATAACATAATATATTATAATACTGTATTAATGATGTGTTATGAGCTACGCCGATAGCTACGGGCTACGCCGTAGCAGTATTGATTTCGTAGAAGCTACAGCAATTTGTGGCTAAAACGGTTATGTAAGTTTTTAAATTATAACTCTTGTGTATACTTAATGTTATATAATGATGTGTTATACTACAACGATTACTACAGTCTACGACGTAGCAGTATTGATTATGTAGTTGTTACAGGAATTCTTGACTAAAATTATTGGTCTATGTGAATGGTTTTAATTATTATCCTGTCTAAGAATAATGTTATACATCTTTTTTATTTCTATGTTAAAATACTTTACCATTCTTTATATAGATGATATACAATTTGTTTTATCAAAGACGTCAGTAAAAACGTGACGTCTCGACTGAACCTAACCTAACTGCTATGATATCATTACTAAAGCACAGGTGTGAAATCGGGCGGTCCAGAAACCAGAATACCCCAGGTTGAGTCCGAGTAACGATTATTTTTTTCTCCTTTTAGGGCTCCGTAGCCAAAATGGCAAAAACGGAACCCTTATAGTTTTGTTATGTCCTCACTCAAATACTACTCGATGAGTCTGGGTTACATTTAGTGAAAAGGTGTCTTGTAGTAGCCGCTTTATAGTTTGTTAGATCAATAATAATAATAAATATTTTCAGAGGGTTCTCCATACATTTAACAGAAGCTGTTTTTTTTCAGTAAACATCAACGTGTGGTACATCATTCAACATGTCTTTCAAAAACATTTTAAGGTTTCTTATAAACTTTTGAATCGTGAACCATCCCCCACCTCTTAACTTGTTAACCAAAAAAGATGGAAAAACCACAAAAAAGCGCTAAAATTATTTTGGATAACATCGGATATACCGTCATTGAGTTATTGCCGCGTTTAAAACTGCGTTTCTCAAAAAAAACTCTTCTGCTGATGCAATATGCCGATGCTGAATGCAATTGTTTAAGGCTGCGCAACCCTACACTAAGCATGGTCCGACATGCTCTTGCCCGGTTTTTTTATTTTAATTTTTTATTCGTGATTCTTCATATTTTTTTATTATTATGTCAGTAAGATCGTAAAATATTATTCCAATTTCATCATGTAATATAATGTTCACGTTTTCACTTTTGCCGGCATTTTTTTTGTCATTATACAAATTATTTACTCCAAACTGTTCAACGTATGACTGCAAGACGAAATGTTGTATCAGCAGGTGATAGGTTCCTGAGAGTGTATCTCCTGCTGATACAAAATTTCGTTTTGACACTTTTTTGATAAGATGTCGAGTTCACGCAATACGCGAAGACTATAAATATGCATTATATATATTATTATGTACAACAGAGTACAAACTAAAATGATGTCCCAGAAATTTAAAATAATAATATTAAGCTAGCTGGTAATAAGATAACTTGGCCCCTGTACCCAATGGCGATGAGTCACTGTTTATTATTTATATTTTTGAATTTATACGTTTTTTTTATATATAAGGAAAGGTAAATATATAAAAACCAAAAATAAGTTTAAAAAAAATGAATTAGAATAACCCAAACAAGGCCATCTGATCCTAAACAAGGCAAACAGATAACTGATAAACACACTTATTTATTTCTAAATACATAAATGACACCCATATTTATAGATAAATTACACCCAGGCAGAGAATAAATCATCGTGCACACATAGTTTTATCCTGGGTACGGATCGGACCTTCGAACCGGCCTTTGGCTTAATTTTTAGGGTCACTAACCACTAAACCTAAAGTTAAAGTCAAATTTTGCTTGAAGGCTTGAACCGAATCAAGGAACAGTGACACCAAAATGTAAATTTTGTCAAATTAAAAATAAGATTTAACTCAGATTAATAACTCAACTCTAAGGAACCTTAAAAAATTCTAACTTTTTCATTAAGACACGCATATTTTGCACGGCCTTTTTTAAAATGTCACACCTACAATAACATTATGCAACTACTTCTCGATTCGCGTAAAGGTAACCAAAGGAAGTAACACTGCTATATCTGTCATATTTTAACACATTAGTTTTATGTATTGCAATCAGTGGAAGAGAGTGACAAGGGTATAATGAGATAGATATATACGTTCCATATATTCATTTAGTTAATAATCTGAGAGGTTTTAGTTCAACTACTCATTGTCAAGAAATATTTGTTTGAATAAATTTGAACTCTGTTGTCAAACAGTTAAGCACAATTTAGAACATACGAGTTTACAACTGTCTAATGTGAAACATAGTTTGAAAAGGTAACATGTGTTTACAAAGCGTTAAATGAGTGTATTTGAAAACTGACGAACACTTTTGTTCCGCGATTGTACTATAGAAGAATTTCAGATTTTGGAATTGGATGAAAGTGCTTACACATATCTTTAGCGTATTTCGCGTTATATTAAAGCTAGAACTTTGCCAATATAACTTAGGTCTCAAACTTTCGATATATTAACCCGTTACACAATTTTATAGACTACAGATCCCTATTCCAATTTTCGTGGTTAGGTGCCAACACACAAAAACAAAGGTAGACACCAATACTAGGGTATGACAACATGGTTAAAATATTGTACATAGAATAAATCACAGGTACATATAAATACATTTAACTTATTAAAGTCCGTAGTCTATATATAAAATTATGTTTTAAATTGTTTAAGACTCATACTGAACTAATAAGAAGCTTATGCATTGGTTAATGAGCGTTTACTATTATGTGTGGTACATTTTCATTAATTTAACGACCTACAAACAAAAAAGGATTACACAGTACTAGAAGGGTACGCTGCTTTTGTCCTTAACAACACAATTTTTGACTAAATCTTTACGTAATCAATGTTCAAGACAACAAGACTGATTCCGAAGAAATGGCTAATATTCAGTTGTCCAGAAGAAGTTGCGCTAGTTTTGTTCTGATGTACACAATTACATGACGTAACAAGCATTCACTTTTTAAACGCTACACTCATTTTTTAATCAGCTTAATAATATATTGTAAAAAAACCGTAAAAGAAATCCTACGATGAGGTAAACTGATCGTGTTTGGCTAGCCCAAGAGATGCGTAGTTGGTATGATACTATGCTTCCATTTCAACAGTCTTTGCCGCTGCTTTTGAAACACTTTCCAAAAAAATTTCTTATAGTCTATTAAGGGTCTACGGATCGCTCCTATGTGTCATGTAGGTAGTTGTTTCTAGACCTAACGGCCTTTCTTTGGGAGTATATATTAGAGTTACCAGTCTTAAGAATTTTTGCTTGCGCGATTTAGGATTTGTTACTGCTCGTCTATTTAATTTGTTTTTGCCGCAGAGAGGGCCTCAAAGACTATAAAATAAATGTGCATATATTATTATATGCACAGAAAAAGAGGAATCTTTCAAAATAATACAAAATTATTAGTACTGAATATTATTATTAAGACTGCTGACACTCACAAATTACTTTAGATATATTTAATTATCTCATTAAGATAACTCTCTTCGTAGAATTCTATTCTTGAGATGAAATATCTTCAGTTAAATAAAATCTGAAACATATCTCAGTAATTTGTAAAAGTATTAACGAAAGTTTTTTTTTGTCCACAGATTGGGAACCTGAAGCACTATTTTCTACTATCACATCCACACGTCAGTAAAAGATCACCCAATGCTAGTATCGACCATTTTAATAGACTGAAAAATGACCCACAGGTAACTATTAACACTTTTTAACTATAATGTAACATAATATAAATATGCTACATAAACACACAATAAGCGATATAAAGCCTCCCATAAAGGTGTAACATTATGGCGACCTTGTTATAAATTTATAGGTTGACCTCTTAGATGTCAGTAAGTAGTATAGGACTGATTAGGTAATGGGTTTGATTCCCATTCAAAACTAAGTAGAGGAGTTAAATTAAAAAGAAAGGACTAGATCCCAAGTGGTTTTATAAATCTGCTTCGGTGGCTCAGTCTGCAGTGCATCCGACTGTTGTGCAATAATTGTGGGTTTGATTCCCGCACCGAATACCACTTTGCGTAATCTATATATTGTTATTAGATTAAGCAAAGTGGTATACAGAGTGTTTGTACCTTTTTTTGTAACCTTGAGCCATGTCTTTTTTACTGACTTCAAAAAGGAGGCGGTTCTCAAATTTTGCACGGCACAACTGTAGTCATTTGGGTATATTTAATTCGTGCATTTACACTTAATAATATCATCATTTATTAAAAAATAACTGATGATTAAGACCATAAATTTCCAGCAGAAGCAGCCTTAGTTAGATGATCAGTCTTACGATATGTCTAATGCAGAGACACTGGTCTTCTCTCTAAACAAGGCACGGCTACTCGCATCTCACTTTTCTTTGAGGTTCGATTACGTGCCGGTTTCCTAACGAGTTCGCAAGAGTAAGGCCGTGAGAACAGGATTTGGTAATAAAAACTCATGGCCACTTTTAAATATTTGTGTATATTATAGTTAAGCCACTAAGATGCTGCAACCATTACAAATTACAATATCAGCGGCTTTGCCCCAAAGTAGTATGCCATTGCAGCAATGGCGTTACACAGTACAAGCTCATCAATCTGAGTTTTAACCGATTAACAGCTTCTTACCATTTTGTATTGACTTTTCTTGTGACTAAATTAATTACAAGCTATGCTGTACCTCTTAAGTGACAAAAAAAACCCTACGAATCCTAAAGTTATCGACGATATATAAATATATAAGACAGACCTAAAACTCATAACGTTAAGGTGAAAGTAACAGAAGGGCACAGAAAACAAAATTGCTAACATACATATCTTAACCATAAACACACACACACACACACATACACACTCATTAATACACATATCTACTTTCGATATGGTTCGCACATCACCATGGGAAAGAACTATTCATAATATATTATGTTTGAAAACTGCTGCTTAAGATACAGGTAATGTACCTACCTATTTGTTAAATTAAATTGTATAAATTTCTTAACCATATTTTATAGATAAAAAATATTTATTATTATACTCATACCACACATTTCACTAGCCCTCACTGACCCTGAAAAAACCTTTAGGTACCATTTAATTAAATTTATAAAATCAACACGGTTCATAAAGCTCGGAGAATTTACACGCCTTAATAAAAATATATAAGCATATTTTAAGCGTAGCCATAGTATAATAGCTGCCCAATAAAGATCCCAGTGCGTACTAGCGGCTAATTAAAATGGCGGAGGCGAAAAAAGATTAAAACCGAATTAAGTTTATTATATTTACACGATATTTCTAGGTCAAAGGTAGTACTTTATCTTAGTCCTAAAATGTAATTAAAAAGTTAATTAACGGTTTCTTGGAAAATGTAAAAAGCAGAGACCAAGCATGTTTTGTTACCGATGGGTATTAATTTAATCTCTGATGAAAATTATCTTTAATCTTCATAATTATTAAAATAAAATTATTATCTAAGGCATTGAGAAAACATGGGGAGGGTTTTATCCAATGGTGAGTACAGTGTGTACAATAAGTTGTTTGCGTTTCCATTGAGGTACCACATATCAATTTTGAGTTTTAAATTTGCCAACATTTAGTAATAGTTCTAAAACAATTGTAATTTCAGCCTTTAATTTGTAAAAGTAGCCATTCAAAAGATATTATCCCTTAAAGGTTAGCCCTCAATAATGGCTGACTGGCACAAATATCTCATAACTTACATAAACACAACAGACTGCCTCTGTGGCGCGGTGAGAGTGTATCCGACTGCTATGCAAGAGGTCGTGGGTTCGATCCCCACCCAGGATAAAACTTTGTGTGATGAGCACGATGGTTTATTCTGTGTCTGGGTGTTATTTATCTATAATATGTATGTTTTCAACTAGGAGCACGAGTTTCCATTAGAGAAAAGTTTTAAGAGATAGGCATTATGACAGTTGCATCACAATATATATATATATATATATATACATGCAAACATTATGTTTGTAAAACAAAACTTACATTTATATAACAAAAATAGTGATAATATTGACTCGGTGAATACAAGAAATAAGCACAAATTGGTAGGTCAATATCATAGGCTTCATAAAACTCATAACTCATTCATGGGACTAGGTGTTAAATTTTTTAATAAAATCCCAGTCAGCATATCGAGTCTACCAGTAAATAAATTTAAGAATGTAGTCAAGAGACATCTTATACAAAGAGCTTACTATTGTATCGATGATTATTTAACTGATAAAGATAAATGGATGTGGTTCGTTGCTCCTTATTAATGTATTGTGTTGTATAGTTTATTGCATTTTACTAGGTGAATATTGTTGTCACAGTTTGATAATGTTACTTAGGTACTAGTTAAGAAAACGATTTACTTTTGTAAGTAAAGATTCTGCGTGATAAATTACGGCCATTCTTTTCTTTCCTTTGTAAAACATGTATACTTATTCATTAAGTAGCAGTAAATTGGCCAATATTTAAGCACATAAAGTTTTTACATCGTAAGTGGATGCTCCTACTATGTTGTGCTCATTAAGGCTGATGTATCCGATCTCGTGTACTCTTCTAATATTATTGACCTCTTTTTTTGCATCAGTAGTAATATAGTGTATAATTTAGTGGTAATATGGTGGCAGCACCTTACCTGCATATACAGTTTATAAACAGAGAAACATTGTAAACATTGGCAATTTGAAAAGAGTGGCCACGAGTTTTTACTGCCTGTTCTTTTCTCGGGCTTTACCTATTGTTTGCGAACAGGCATTACCAGTAAATGTCGACTTTTCACAAGTGTAGTATTTTGCTTCCTAAGTGAATAAATCATTTTTATTATTATTATATTTATTATTTATTTAGAATTGTATGTTTATCAGTTGTCTGGTTTCCATAGTACAAGCTCTGCTTAGTTTGGGATCAGATAGTGTTGTGTGAGTTGTCCCAAGATATTATTATTATTAAACAACTGCTATTAATGACTTCATTTAGATTTGAATAATTAACTAAATATCAAACCCACATCACTGAATAAAAATAACGTAATTACTTGCAAAATTTGGATTTTGAAATATCCGTATAGGTCTAGCGTTAGTAAAAGTAGTTGAACGATTATAAAATCAACCTTTAATTTGTAATAGCGGCCATTAAAAAATTATAAACAAATATTGGTGCTAGTCAGTCACGATTGAGGACTCACATTTAAGCGATTATAATCTTTGTATGGTTACTCTAACAAATGAATGGCTAAATTTACATTTTTTGGAAAACTTTTACTAAATTATTACAAACTCAAAATTGACATATGGGAACAAGAACTATCAAGTTAATTTAAAAATACACTTAAGTCACCCAGATTAAATTTACTTTGGTGAATTAAGTCTGCTAGAGGCATTAGCTGGTGTTCTAATAAACTAAAAAGTTGGTTTATTCTGACTACGATTCTTAAATAAGTCTAATGAATCAGTTCAGCCGTTGTACGAATAAACAACCTTTATATCACGTGTCAGGGATTTTACGTTCAAATATTAGTTTATTATCCTGAAATAATGAGCTCTTGCTATGCCAAAGATAATATTGTACATCATAATTATAATGTTAAAGACAAAATTGTGCTCTAAAATTACACAAATTAGAATAAATTCTGTCTTAATTAGTTCTCCTATAGAATTGAACACGTACTTGACGTTTAACAAATACTAATGACTGACTTTAAATAATTATTTAAGTACTTGCTAATTTAGATACGCGTTGAAAATTAAATTGTATTTATTTAGAGTTAAGGTTTGCAAATTGTTTTTGCAATAGTGGGTAGTAGTAGATATTCTTTTGAAATTGAAACAATCAAATAAGTATGAACAACGTTATAGTGCCAAGTTTTTGGCCTATTTATGAATAACTTTTTAATAACATCATGAAAAGGGAAAATATATATGGTCTGATGCACTTAATTGTTGAATTAAGTGCATCAGACCATATATATTTTCCCTTTTCATGATGTTGAATTAGCTGGTTGCAGCTAATTCAACTGGGAGAATTAAATGCGCCATTTGGTAGACTTAATGCACCAAGGTAAATTAAGTGAACTAAATGCTTCCATTCGACTAGTGGATTTCATAAAAGTGTATTTTGTCTACCAAAGGGTATGCTTTATTCACCTACGTAATTTATATGAAAGTGTTACTGTCAATTGTAACCTCTATCAGATCAAATATAACAATATAAATGTTCGCGTATCGCACCACTGAGTACGACTCAAGTTCAATTCGTAAACTTGAAACGCGTGTCATATACGCCCAAACCGTAACCGTTCTTACTCACTCAGGTATTCTATACACGACAACTGAAACACGCAACACCCTACAATATTAACACAAACTGTAACTTGTTTACGAATATAATCAACATCGATATTTGATTGACAACGGTCTACCAAGAAATTATTCAACGGGATAATCCTTAAACTTATTGGTTTGGATATCGTGACTTCGTGGCGCTCTATAATTAATTCAGTGGCGTATTGACGTTGGGTTTTGTCTCAAAGGATTGGCCAGTTAGTTAATCTTAGGGAATTTGAATGGGACTCGTCGAGTCGTCCATCTAAGTTTTCCGCCCGATGGGTTCCGAGAATAGACCCGTTCGGGCAGAAGGATCATTTTACCTGTAATTTTAGAAGTTAATCTATTAAATTATGTAATATTCATTCGTATTATGCCCGGGCCGTTAGGACTTCCGTTGGGAGCAGACATTTAATATTATGGACTGAGCTCCGAGTTATTTGTATGGGGTTAATCCTGCTGCCTACTAATGCTATAAATGTAATTTTATATTTGGACATCAATCGCACCCAAGTTTATATTTAGTACAAAGGTGGGCCGTATTCTAAAATAACACGTATAAATAAACTTAAGAAACCAAAAGTGTTTCTATTATATAATTCAATAGTAAAAAAAAAACTGTTTATATTCTACGACGGTTTATATCAAAATGTTCAATATTTATTGTCGTGTTTATTTCACATTGACCTTCAGTAAACATTTTAAACAATGGGGTAATTTATTATTTAGTATATAATTATAGAAAGATACTTTAAGTGAATAATCACAGTACTTTTTGTGAATATTTACTATGAAACGAAAACAAATGGCTATGAATCACTTTAATTGCTTATTTTTAGCAACTGAACACAACATTGAAGAAGCATCTCAAATTAAACTTTTTTCATTGTCCTATACGATTCAGCTCTACGAAAATCAAACCAATTAATTAAGTAAAAGCTTCCAATTTAATTAGTTTTTAATGTATAAAATTGGACGAAGAATTTATTAATATTAAAAAAAAACGGTTGTCTGTAAATCTACGGACGATAATTTTCGTGATAACGTCATGAGAAAACATTGATGACATTTTAACAAAAAACCATGCCTGTGACAACTTCAGCGGATCCGGCATGCAACAGACTATACATTACTTCAGCCTATAAGCAGGTGGAATCAGCATACGCGTTACTTAGCAACCAGTCAATAATGTGACTGTTTGGCAACAAATCAATAACGTGATTGTTGCTACGTGACTGCTTACACTTACGCTTACACTATCACGTCAAAAGTATATGACGTGATAGTGTCTTGTAAAACGATAACGAGGTGCACGCACGAAAAAGTGTCGCGTAGCAATGGTCATGTTATTGATTGGTTGCTAAGCAGTCACGTAGCAATAGTCACGTTATTGATTGGTTACTAAGCAGTCACGTAGCAATGGTCACGTTATTGATTTGTTACGGTCACGTTATAACTCGACGAAATTTTTCAATCTGCTCGGTTTTCATTGAGTCGGGGATAAATATTAATACCAACATCAAAAGAAAGATAAGAATGGCCTAAATTTATCAGACAGAATTATTACTTACAAAAGTAAATCACATCACAATACAACGCCTAACTGGCGCAACAATACAAAATAACTCGTAAACGGCTGAACGGATTTAGATAAGTAGGGTACTGTTGAAATTGCTAAATGAGTCCAGTGGGCCTAGACAAGTTTCATAATACCACTTGTCATAATACTACATGTCTTGGACTTCAGGTAACAAGAGTTAATCTTGACTGCCTCTGTGATAATATATAAATATATAAGTACCTTTGTTTTAATTTTATTTTATGTAGTAATTTGTACATAGGTAGTATAAATATTAATATTATTAAATTTATAATTTAGAGTAGTTTAAAAATATCTTGTATATACATAAAAATTGTTCATTAAATAAATGAGAGTATTTATCAGTTGTCTGGTTTCCATAGTACAAGCTCTGCTTAATTTGGGATCAGATAGCGTTGTGTGAATTGTCCCAAGATATTATTATTATTATAAATAAAGTTTTTGGGACAGTCACGTAAATACAAAGTGCCTACGTTCCAAAAACACGCATATGCAGTGCTTTAATTTAAACTCCATAAGCTTACTGTGAAGTGGCTTATACATTTTGTCATATTAGTTGGTAAAAAGTCAACCAGTGTGTATCTAATTCTAGATTTAATCAAACATTTATGCTAAAGGTTAACAAAATAGATCTTTTCGAAATACAAATCAAGAAAAAAACAGGTATTAATGTTTACCAACGTAAAAGTAATCGAAATTTGAATGCATTTTTAGTACAAAAACAAGTGTAGGACACGTACTATTTTGTTCTGTCTCGTTCTCCTCTCCTCATTTTCTAATTTCCATGTCAAACTGTCGCGAACTATTTATAAGTAGCTCCAGAAATAAAAAAAAATGGTTGTCTGTAAAGTCGGTTTACGGACGATAATTTTACGTGATATCATTAATCGTCCGATATATAATTTTTCCGATGATAATTTTACGTCATAAGAAAACATTAGGCAATGACATTGTCACAAACGACCATGCCTGTGACATGTTTTATTTTTTTTCAATAGTATTGCATGTCGCTGCAATCGCTAAAACATTGACGAATTTGTAATAAACAACTATGCCTGGTACAACTTTAGTGGGACCGGGCGCATACGCGACGGCCAAGGCGGAGTCGCTATTCGTGTTGCTTAGCAACCAGATAACGTGACTGTTTAGCAACCAATCAATAACTAATACTACTGTTGCTTAGTGACACTTTTTCGTGCGTGCACCCCAATTTATAAAAAAAGAAGAAAGAATAAGAGAAATAAAATAAATATATAAGAAAAATCTTACTAAATTAAATTTATTTTTAAGCTATGTAGTTTCCGCACGAGGCCTCGCATGGATGTCGGTTAATGTGACCTGTCATCTAAATTAGTTCAGCGGTTTAAGCGCACAATCGTAACACATACAGAGTTACATCACATTTATAATATTAGTTTGGATTCATATGAAATATTTCAAATATGGAATCAATTTGACAGGTAAGATGGGTGATGCAACAGAGAGAGCTGCGACGTACTAAGAGGGACCACCAATGGAAGCCGCGGCACGTGATGCGGCAGTCCAGCGCACCCGCCTTCCCGGACCCACTGTTCAAAGAGCAGTGGTACTTGGTAAGGAAGAAGAATATTATTATCAAAAAGGTTCATTATTAATTACTAGAGTATAATGCATCTTATTGAAGACAGACGTTGGTCTATAAAGTACTAGTCCACTGGACAGACTACCTCCAACAACAATAAGACTTTGAATTTGATTTTGACATTTGGATGTTACCGTTAGATGGTAATTTGACAAAATCAAACGGAAGTCTATACAACGACTATTGTCCGAACAACAACGGCCATTTGTAATAAATGTCAAAAAAAGTTTACAGGCGATTATTCGATTCGGCATTTGAAATTGCTGTCACTCTGTACGGGGTAGGCAGTCTAGCGTACGTAGTATTATAGAGGACTAATACAATAAGTTAAAAAAAACCCAAGACGGCCATACAAAGAATCAAATAACATTTTAAAACTGGAGGGATCCGTCGAGGTCTGCCATTTACTGCTCTGAATTGAAATCAGATCCCAACCGGATTTTCTTCGGTTAATTACCTTCTATTTAAACAATTGTGTGCTGTTTGATTCTTTTTTACGCCGCCGAGGGTGATTTAAAATAAAATAATTTTGTTTCTTATTTCAAACGTAACGGAAAAAAAATATAAATATGTGTATATATTTCACTATAACGGAACAAATTTATTTATTTATAAATTTGTTTTGTTTTTAAAAACAATAAGCTGAAGTTGATGAAGGTGTGTATTGTAGCGGCCATTAAAACTAAATTAACAATATGCTTAGAAATGAGACCAATACAGAGCAGAAAACGGTTTCCAAATCGTCCCAGCTATCTCTGAGAAAAAATATAACCGTTTTGGAGAGACATGAGCACTGTAGCACCCCTTGGCGGTCGAGAACATTAAAGTTAGCTCAGAACTTGCCCAGTAATAAGAATTATACAATGTAAAAAACTGTTTTGAAATCGGCCCAGAGGTTTCCGAGAAAACTGATAAACAGACACACACACAAACACCTCTTACCCCAAACGCTTATTCCGTCTCCGTGGCTGTCACGAGTGAAAGCATAAGCGTTTATTTATGTTGACGGAGTGGTAACCTTTATACAACTCGCGCAACGTGTGTTTAGTGACAAATCTGACTGCTAAGCCAAAGGTCGTAGGTTCGATTCCTACACTGGATCACACAAAGTGGAGGTCCAACACCACTTTGTGTGATCCACAAATTGTAGTTCCGAGTCTGGTTGTACTTTCGTGTCCGTGATTTAAATTTATATATTAAAGTCCCCTGCGACACAAGGCCTGTACGCTACTGCGGGAGATGTCTTATAAAAAAAAAACTCGCGCCGCCTTCCGAACAAAGTGATATTGAGTGGTATTTAATTCCGTGTAATTGAACGCTGTCTATGTGTGTGTGTCGCTCAAGGGAGGTACGTATGAAGATTCCCCTCTGTACTCTCGAATTTTGTGCAGAAACTAGCTGTGTAATCCCAAAGAGCGTTAAATTCTGCATGTCCGTCCAATACAACACATTTATGTGTTATGGCGTCATAATAAACAAGGATGATGTCAGAATGTAGGAAAGCGTGCGTCGGCAAAACAACAAATAGCGTTGGTGTGTGTTTTGCCATTTGGCTTTGTTTTTTGGGTCACTATCATACAATTTAATTAATGACTATTAATTACCTAATGAAATATTATAGAATAGCAAAGAGAATCATGCATTAAAAATGGCATTAAACACGCTTTTCACTTTCCTTTTCATATATCACTACAAATATTCTGACTGTAGAACAATCAATATAAAAAACCTGAATGTATTCGTATATTGGTCTAGTGATTAGTAGCCGTGTGGTGCCGGCTTAAGAATAGTACCACCCCATCTCTACCCGTGGTTGTCGTCAAGGCGACTAAGGGATTTCACAACGGGGGACGGGCTGCAGCGTCCTCTGCGTATTTAAAGTCTTACTGCGATCGCCAACCCGCTCGCCAAGCGTGGCGATTATGGCAATTACCCCCAGGATCTACATACTAGTAGGTTCTACTGGGGAGACCCGTGCCCAGCAGTAGGCCATCATATGGGTTGGTATGTATGTATGTATGTATCTATGATTAGTGACCCTGACTACTATGCTGGAGGTCGTGGATAAACACAGGATAAAACTTTTTGTGATGAGCACGATGGTTTATTCTGTGCCAGGGTGTAATTTTAACACCTCTGTGTGCGCGGTGGGAGTGTGTCCGACTGCTACGCATGAGGTCGTGGGTTCGATTCCCACACGGGACTCCACTTTGTGTGATCCACAAATTGTTGTTCCCAATCTGGCTGCACTTTGTATCCGTGACTTGTATGTTTGTAAAGTCCCCCGCGACACAGGGATTGTACACAACTACGGGAGTCTTCTTTTAAAAAAAAATCTGTAATTAGCAGACCTGCGCAACTTCGTCTGCGTAATTTTCCCCGTTTTTGCAACATTTTTCATTACTGCTTAGCTCCTATTGATCGCAGTGTGATGTATGTAGACTATAGCCTTCCTCGATAAATGGGCTATCCAATAGTAAAATAATTTATTAACTCGTACCAGTAGTTCCTAAGATGATCACGTTCAAACAAACAAACAGACAAACTCTTCAGATTTCTAATATAAGTATTGATATGTATGCATTTAGAAATATATAAATGTTTATCAATTGTCTGGTTGCCATAGTATAAGCTCTGCTTAATTTAGGATCAGATGACGTTGTGTAAGTTGTCCCAAGATATTTTTATTATTTGTTATTAACCATTAAATATACTACACAATGATCTCCTAACCAACGTCGGGTAAGGCGGATAAGCTCATCTGAGGCTAGCTAATTTCATAAAGATAGTTCGCGCATATGCGCAGACACAAGTACTATCTCAATTTGTTAACTCTCATAGTCTGATAAGTCTATAATCTGGCTGGAGATATTACTGCTTAATGTGCTCTCCAAAGCACGGAGGGGGAATGACATTATTTGGGAACGGTCACCCTTCAATGGTCTGACAGTGGTGATATTTCTTAAGCTCGCTTATTTCTCGATTTGCTCGGTCACCATTGAATCACTGAACCCTTGATACATATAATGCATAAACTGGATTCACATTAGAACGGGAGGTAATAGCCGGTTTTCTTAGCCATTAGGTTATCGCTGGCTTATATTGGGCTTCAATTTGGACGTAAAATTATATGCAATCATTTGATAGGCCTCACCGATACCATACACGCCACAGGTTTATAATATAAATACATTATACAATTATTTAGACTATGGAGTCTTAATCGCCTAAATATTTTAAGGTCAAAAACTTTTTTTTTACTTATTATGTTGTAAAACAGTTAAGTGAGAGTGTGTGTGTCCGACACACTCTTTGTAACAGGTTTACGATTCACACACGAGACAACACTTTGTGTGATCAACAAATTATACCTCCGAGTCTGCGTGTAATTTGTGTCCATGAATTGTATGTTTGTAATGTCCCTCGTGATAGAAAGCTCGTACCCTACTGCGGGAGTTGACTTTAAAAACATAACTATTACTGATTATTAAATCAAAATAGGTACGTATTTTTTAACTCAATTCCAGTTAAAAACAAACATTTTTGTTTTATTTTTATGTATTATTACTTGAACATTATAACCAAATAAAAAAATAATATCGTAGGAATAAAAAAACAAACAAAGATTTTTAGCGTTTCATAAAGTACTGGCCATTGTCTTTTTTACGGTCTACGTGTAACTCAAAGCCTGATAATATTTATACGCACATAAAAAACAAAATGTTTATTTTCTGTACTTAATATTAAAAAGATAAAATAAACAAACTTTAAGCTCAAACATAAAATATTTTATGTATAAAAAAATATTTTTAATTGTTCTGCGTCGACTCTCATTTGCGTCGATGGCCTCAGTAACGCAATCGGAGTGTGTAGGCAGAACTGCTCCAGAATAGGAATAGGTCATGGGTTCGATTTCCATACGGGATACCACTTTGTATATTCCTAAATAGCGTTTCGAATCTTAGTGTACTTTGTGTCTGTCATGTTAAGTTAGTTAAGTCCTAGCAGGCTCATTACATTATTAACTGTATTGAGGCAAGCAGCTACATTGCAATACTAAAATTTCGTTACTTATAGGCGACGTGTCAGAGTAGGTTCATACATTACTTTAAATTCAAAATGAGTATAAAAATATGCAAAACATTTCACTGGCAGATGTAAAACGTGAAATAATTTAATACTGCGATGTAGTCTACAAACTTTTACAGAACAATGCGAACCCGTCTCATTTGTACTAAAATTTATCCTACGCGAAGAATAGTAGGAGAATTATTAATTCAGTAGTTTTGTCCCTACAACGAAGTATGAGAGGTAGAATATTATATATCTCCCGTTTCTACCGATATAACTCAACCTTGATGTACTATTGTTTTATAAGCCACTCGTAATGTGCTCACCTTTGTTTCTCACTGCTGTATTGAACAAAACAAAAGTGAGAATGAATTTCAGTGAATAAAATATAACTAAGCATAAACATGTACGAGAAATACGAATTATATATTTTCTTTGATGAATAATTTATTTGGATTCGGCTTTTAGAGTGTTGAATAGGAATTTTAATTAATTTTAGAATACTGGTAGAATTTGCTAAGAGTTGTTACTATCAGAATTGTAACGGTATAATTGAAATGGAATTACTTCTAGTTATAACATTAACCACATGTGTTTTAGTTTCATTTTCTATGCTTGGGAAATTATACTTTAATAGTGCAATACGTTTTATATGGATGAAAGCGCCTTCGTGGCGCTCGAGTATCTATTACACGCACGCGACTACACCCTGCATTATGTATTCAACGCTGAGCGTACTTCAAGTCCACTTCAGTTTATTTCTTACTTAGATACTATTTTTAGACTACAAGTGTAGTATTTTTTCAGAACGGAGGCGCTGCCGACGGTATGGACATGAATGTCGGATATGCGTGGAGGAAAGGGTACACAGGAAAAGGAGTAGTCATTACCATTTTAGACGATGGAATCCAACCCAACCATCCAGACTTAATACAAAATTATGTAAATATACCTCATTTTATACATGCCATAATATATTAAAACACTCGTTTATCAACGCGGCCAAGAGCTGTCAAATGAAAACCCAATTTGGAACAAACCATTTCTCTTTAGCGCCCGTGTATTACGTAAGTGAAGTGTATTGAACGGGAAACCCGATATTGTAGGATCCTGCAGCATCGACGGACATAAATGGGAACGACACGGACCCGACGCCACAGGACAATGGCGACAATAAACACGGCACCCGGTGTGCGGGCGAGGTGGCTGCGGTCGCTTACAATAAGTACTGCGGCGTCGGCATTGCTTACAATGCCAGCATTGGAGGAGTCAGGATGCTCGACGGTCTTGTTAACGACGCAGTGGAAGCTCTGGCGCTCGGATTTAACACGCATCACATAGATATCTATAGCGCCTCGTGGGGCCCCGAGGATGACGGGAAAACTGTAGACGGCCCCGGCCCTTTGGCTAGAAGGTATTGTCTAATTGCATGCGATTTAGATATATGGTTACACTTACATGTGAGCTCATTAAAATGTCTTTTGTTTCAGGGCTTTCATAAATGGTGTGACGAACGGAAGAGGGGGAAAAGGGTCTATTTTTATATGGGCGTCGGGAAATGGTGGCAGGCATACTGATTCCTGCAATTGTGACGGATATGCGAATAGCATATTCACTATTTCTATTTCAAGTGCCACGCAGGCAGGGTTCAAGCCATGGTATTTAGAAGAATGCTCTTCGACTATAGCGTCGACGTATAGTTCGGGTACGCCGGGGCGAGACAAAAGCGTTGCCACCGTAGACATGGATGTCCAATTAAGGCCTGACCATATTTGTACAGTAGATCATACAGGCACCTCTGCATCTGCGCCTTTAGCTGCAGGTATATGTGCATTAGCTTTAGAAGCAAATCCATTATTAACATGGAGGGATATGCAACACCTCATTGTAATGACGTCACGATCCCAACCACTCGACAAAGAAGACGGATGGATCGTAAATGGCGTAAAAAGAAAAGTGAGTCACAAGTTTGGCTACGGGCTAATGGACGCCGCTCAGATGGTAACATTAGCCGAACAATGGACAAACGTACCGCCGCAGCACATTTGTAAGTCACAAGAAATAAATGAGGACAAGTCTATTGAAACATCTTTCGGTTACACGATGTCGGTGCACATGGATGTGAATGGGTGCAGCGGAACGATGAATGAGGTCAGATTTTTGGAACACGTTCAATGTAAAATTTCACTGAGCTTTTTCCCTCGAGGAAATTTACGCATATTGCTTACGTCGCCAATGGGAACGACTTCCACTCTTTTATTCGAACGGACGCATGACGCAACCAGTTCTAACTTCGACGATTGGCCGTTTTTAAGTGTCCATTTCTGGGGTGAAAGTGCCGAAGGCCGTTGGACCCTTCAGATAATAAATGCCGGCAATATCCACGTCACTCAACCAGGCATATTGAAAAAGTGGCAATTAATATTCTACGGTACGGCCACGAATCCAATCCGGTTGCGAAACAAAGGGTATTTTAATTCAAACAGTGTTTACCAGGAGGCGAAAGCTTACCATATTAATGATGTTTACGACGCCTCGGAATACTCGCAATTTCTCAATGAAATCGAACTCGGTATTTCTGATAGACGTAATTACCCCAAAAACATTCCATCCGCTCAGCGGAAAAATGTTTTGGCAGATGCCAATGATAAACAAGTGCAAAGATTGTGCGATCCGGAATGTGATTCACAAGGTTGTTATGGGAAGGGGCCAACTCAATGTGTCGCTTGCAAACATTATCGTTTAGATAATTCATGCGTATCTAGATGTCCTCCGAGAAGTTTCGTAAATCAAGGTGGAGTTTGTTGGCCGTGTCATGAGTCATGTGAGACTTGCGCCGGAGCAGGACAAGACTCTTGCCTCACTTGCGCTCCAGCACATTTACTAGTTGACGATCTAGCCGTATGTTTACAACAATGTCCAGATGGATACTACGAAGACCCAGATGCAAATGCTTGTTTTCCATGTGCAGAGCACTGTGAAACATGTTCTGAAAAAGCTGATATGTGCTCGTCATGCGCTCATAATTATGTTCTGTATAATGGATCTTGCTTAGCCGCATGTCCGCCAGGCACACATCAGAAGGACGATTTTGGTTGCATGCCGTGTCATGAAACGTGTGAATCATGTCATGGCCCCAGTGTGAATGCGTGCGTTTCGTGTCGCATCGGTGATTACGCATTCAAGAACCGCTGCGTATCAAAATGTCCTCTAGCATATTACGCCGACACTCAAAGAAGAGAATGTTTGCCGTAAGTATTATTGTTATGATAATTTATCCTTGCATTCCATTCCATGATGAAACAGAACTCGTCAATCTTACAAGCGCTCGGAATTCCAAACATTCGCTTTGAACTGCAAGTACTTTGTAGACGTATTTAATAGTCACCTTCATGTTTAAAGAACGAAAATCCTTGTTGTTTTAGGTGTCCAATTGGCTGTTCAATTTGTACGTATGCCATTTGTTCAGTTTGCCAAGAGAAATGGATTGTTACTAAAAGTGGAACTTGTCTACCTGATGGCAATGACAGATGTGATAGCAGTGAGTAATCGTCAGTAAACAATATTACTTTTACTTTGTCTTCGAAAACTTATCTCAACTTTTTTACAGATGAGTATTTTGAAGTTGGAAGGTGTAAAAATTGCCATTCAACGTGCGAGAAATGTAGCGGTTCGAACGAGTGGGACTGTTTGTCTTGTTCGAGTCCTTTGTTGTTACAAGGATCGAGGTAATTGCCTTTTATATATCTAGACATTATCCTGTGCATTTTTAAGTGTTGAGTTAACATGGAGTATTTGTTTTAGGTGCGTGGCGGAGTGTGGCCAGGGATATTATCAGACAGCGGGGCGATGCTCACCATGCCCCCACACATGCACAAGTTGTGTATCAAGATTAAATTGCACTGCGTGTGCCGGTGCCTTGCGGTTGCAGTCAGGGACTTGTCGCGCGACCTGTGCTCCAGGATACTACCCTGACGAGGGGACGTGCTCAAAGTGTTACTTATCCTGTGAAACATGCACGGGGCCTCGAAGAGACCAGTGTGCATCGTGTCCCCCTGACTGGCGGTTGGCTGCTGGGGAATGCCGACCTGAATGTCCTCAGAACTTCTTTCCATGGCAGGACAGTTGTCGCCGCTGCCATCACTACTGCCAAGACTGTCATGGTGCGGGGCCACAGCGGTGCACCTCGTGTCCCCCGCACTTTTCTTTGGAAAGTGGTTTATGTGTGGAGTGCCTTAGTTCCCAGTATTACGAGCTGCGGTCGAGGACATGTCGGCCGTGCCATGACTCCTGCAGGTCTTGCTCGGGACCTGGACCTACTAGTTGTGTGACGTGTGCTCACCCTCTACGTTTAGATAGGTGAGTCTTTTTTTGGAAAGATTTTCAAGAAAATGATGATGAGGAATTTTTTATTGGATAATTGTTTGTTGTGAGTTATGTATGGTACCTACCTAGTACCGTTACATTTGAAAGTAAGGCTACGCGAAATAAATATAAATAATATATCGCCTATTAAACATGGCAACAAAGTTTTGTTGGCAATTTTAGTATCAACAAAGTAATTAACTTTGTTGGTGGAAGACGGGCCTATAGGCATGACACACACGAGCAACTGCATTTGAAGCTGACGGTTAGTTTATTTAAATTCAGGTGAAAAATTCGTAAAGAGGATTGTGTTGAAATTTTATTAAAAATTAAACTTTTTATGAATATATTCATTTCAAAGAAATAATGAAAGCTCATTTTTTCCACTCATTCATTTTCCCCATTCAATTATTTGTGTGGAACAAATAAAACTTAAAGTATACACGTACAAATGTTTACTTCCTGTACATTTCTCTCTTCCTTTTAAAATAATGAAGTCTTCCTATTCTAGTTTAGTTCAATGAATATTGCATTGAGGCTTCTTCAGTAACGAATAGTTTCTATTTTGCAGAATAGTGTAAAGTGGTAATTTAGTGGCTATGTTAATTGGTTCTTTAAGCCAGACGAAGTAACTGGCGATAGGTAGTAGTAAAATAAATGTTATTATTATATTGAAGGTATGTTTGTTTGCAGAATGAACCACAAGTGTTTGCCGTGCTGCACCGAGAGTATGGTATCAATTTACTTAGATAGCAATCAGACTACGGATTGCTGCCATTGTGATAAAGATATAGGTAAGTTGTGCTTTATCTAATCGTAGTTAAAACACTAATAATAAAAACTGTACTCTAATGAGCATCACTTGTATTTAAGCACGAACTTCAAAATGTATTTGTATAACATTTTGGGATGCTGAAATTTTATCTTAATATCAATAACATTTAAGCAAGCTAGCGCAAACTTTTTGAAAATATTTTTTTGGTTTCAGCAATGAGGCTGAGATACTTAGTTGGTATTTTATCTACTTTTCCATTGTCATTGTTTTCTCTGCCGAAAAATGCTTTACCCAAATTGAAATAAAACTGAAGTCATTTGCTGGCAATATTTTCGCAATCAGTGCTATCGTCTGCCAGGAAAAAAATCTAAATGATTTTACTCATAGTAACTACTATCATATTACCTAATGTACATACAACAAAAGTTTCTCCTTTAATGTTATTATGTTTGTACATCGTTGGCCTTATACAAAATGGCGACAATTCGAACTTGACCTTTCAATAAATGCTTCTATTGTATCATTGTTCTTCGAACTATAGTATTTATATGACATGGCATTTATTGACGTATAACGTAACACAATAAACGTACTACCTTCAGCTTGTAATAAAGGGAATTATCTATACTTATAATAAATCTGTAGAGAGGTCAATTCTGTACATGAAATATATTTCCAATATAACTATCAGGGGGTGATTAGGGATCGATACTGATGCCAAAAATGCAATCAGTAAAATTTTTGTCTGTCTGTCTGTCTGTCTGTATAACCGTTATAGAAACAAAAACTACTCGACGGATTTTAACGAAACTTGGTACAATTATTTTTCATACTCCTGAGTAGGTTATAGTATACTTTTCATCACGCTACAATCAATAGGAGCAGAGCAGTGAAGGAAAACGGGAGAAGTTACTCCATTTTTTAAGCTTTCGTCGCGTGTGCAACCGTAATGGTTAAAGCTACACAGAAATCATGTATGACAGAAATGTTCTCCTTAAAATTATATAAAAAATATCACACGACAGCATATGTCTATCTTTTATGGTTGACTCACAATATCACGTGTAACTCCCGATAGCTTAGTAGTTCGAAGCTTTCTGATTATATTTGTCTACTCTTACGTTTATAACACTCTCAGTCATCCCTAATTAAAAAAGTTAACATAATTAACTATTCCATAAAAAATACTAATAGAAATCGGTATGGAAACACCAAAGTTATACATGAAATACGCTAATAATAAGCCATCGCGCGTGAATACTGAATCATGCTATCTATCTATATCTATACATATAATAAAATTGTAAATTTCACGTGTCTGTACATGGCCGAACATAGTGAAAAAAAATATTGGGAAATGTTCGAAAAGAGTATTTAAACACATTCCTACATTTTTAGAAATGTCTGTCTATCTGTCTGTTTGTTTGGACACGCATCACGCAATAACTATTGGACAGATTCGGTTGAAATTTTGTATGTGTATTCTAATAAGTCTGGATTAACATATAGGCTATAATTTATCACGCTATTTCCCATAGGAGCTAAGCAATGACGGATAATGTCTGTAGCTATTTATCGTTATAAAACAATAACTACTTGACGGATCTTCATGAAAATTTGCAGTTTTATTGTAAATACTATAGGTCATTACTTGCACTATAAATCATTATGCTATCGTCTATGGGGAGTGAGCAGCAACGTATGTTTTGTCGAACCATTATGGTTTTTCACAATTTTTTCCACAATAAGACATTATTTACAATTGTAACCCATGGAAACAATAACTTCACGCTAAAACTATTAGGAGCTAAACACAACATTTTCAATTTTTATAAGATCAGCTATTTTAACCGTGTTTGCATCAGCTGAAGTGGTCTATTGGCACAAGTAGCGGTATTAAACGAGCGAGGTCGGAGGATCGACTCCCTAATTGCGAGTCTCTTTTTGTGTTGTGTTAAAATTATTTTTATTCTTTTTTTAAGTATTTTTCTAAATGTATACTTATTTATACAAGCTTTTATTTTCGACTTTAACATGTTTACTTTGTTTAACAAATTTTCATATTAATAATCACTTCCAATATGCACCTTTATCATTGTTTTGCATGAATAGTGATTATGTTATAAATGTAGAAATGAAAAATAATATTACATTACAAATAAACAGTAATTACTTGATATTTTTTAGAATTTATAAATGTTAATTGCTTAAAAAAAATGAAAGATTAAGTCCGCGTTACATCAAAATAAAACACGTGGCGCCATCTGTGATTCGATTTCTTCTGAGTGCCAAAATTGCTTACCTACAAATGTTAATAAACTTTCGCGATTTGTACACATTATGAAAATATATGTATTACGGGTCTTGATCGCGTGAATAATTTAAGGTTAAATACCTTGCTTACCTACGTTTAATATGCATGATAGTTTAATATAAAATCATCAAGTATAAAAATAAACTTATCCAGTTTTGAAAATAGATGGCGTGCAAATACAAATTAAAAAGAATCAGGAAAATTGATTTAAAAAAAAAAAACTGAAATTCTTACGTAGAGGGATATGAATATATGATGATCTTAATTTGCGACAGGTTGACACACCTATTTTTAAATTCACCAATGTAGACATTATAAAATAATATTTTAATCTTCTAAAGTGAGTGAAAAAAAATATTGAAATAAGTTTAGAAATAGTATTTAAACACAAAAAAAGATATCTGAGTATATCTTTTAGAAACGTTTGAATGTTGTTTGTTTGTTTAAACACGCATCACAGTACCGCGGGAATGCAATGTTTTAAAACTATTTTGCCCCCGCAAAATAGTTTTAAAACATTGCATTCCCGCGGTACAAACACGGATACAAAGTAGGTGTACTTTAGACTCGGAAAAGATCGCTCGGGCAGGACATAACCTGCGATCATAGGGAATCTGTGCGAGTTTTTTCCATCATACCTTTATTACCTATGTATAAATTATCTTGAAGGAGCGGCTAGGTACCTCCGATTAAAAGGTCCGATTTAAAAGTGTCGGAGCCGAAGTTGGAGTCGGAGGTTTAAAATCCGAATCCGGTTTAATATCGAAGTCAGAATCGAAGCTCCTTAACTCAAAATTTCGCACGAGTAATTGGGCGGTTTCGAGCTTCATTTAACTCGAAACTGCCCCAGTACTCGCGTGGTGGGGGAATTTTTCAATATTAATAGTATTTGATGTGATGCAAATCACTTTTTTGTCGAGGTGTGGTCGTGGGAATTTTAATAATTTGTCTTCTAACCGTCTGGCGCCATAAACTTTATCGCCCTTCATTTTGCTGTACTGGGCATTTGCTTGGCTTGCCCTGCCATATGTTGGGCCCTGATTAAAGCTAGGCCCAAATATCCATAGATGCCACAGAGCATTGTGGAGCATGTTTACAATATGTTTTACACAGAAGTTGAATTGTAATATAAACTACCTTAATATAAACCCAACTTCCACGCGAACGAAGTCGCGGGCACAGCTAGTTTGTAGAATAAATTTAATGTAGCCTTCAGTTACTGAAGTTCTATTTGGATTCTATTTGGATTGAATTAGAACTGAAGCTAGTAGTTATTGCTATGTACTCGTATATAAGTTTTCTAGGACATAGAACTCTTCAAGTCCCTTATTTTGTTTGTGTTAGAAGAAATATCAACGTAAATTCATGTTTATTAGGTAAAGGCGGCAGAAGCCTAATGGCTAAGGCATCGGTCTCGCAATTGTCAGGTCGCGGGTTCGAATTCCACTTATTATACTACCGACGTTAAACCACTCCTAATACAAGCATTGAGCTTAGCTGGAGGGGTTAACAGGATTACTAGTAACATGGAACAACAATCAATCATCCAACATTATCTTAAAAAAAAATGCTTATTATAAACATGCCGCTGCCTCTGTGGCGCGGTGGCAGTGTGTCCAACTGCTATGCAAGAGGTCGTGGGTTTGATTCCCACACGGACACCACTTTGTGTGATCGACAAATTTTTGTTTCAAATCTGGGTGTACTTTGTGTCCGTGACTTGTATGTTTGTAAAATCCCCCGCGATACAGGGCTTGTACCCTACTGCGGGAGTCGTCTTTAAGAATAAAACCTTGTAATAATTAGGTAACAAATAAATATGTTTTATATCATAAATAGGGGACCCTGGTTTTACAAAGGTATAATATGAATCAGAATTCGTTGTTTACACTTGATACAGAATACATGTACCTACTTAATTAAATGTAATCTCTCAAAAACATTCCGATATTTTTAATCTTCAATGAATACTTTTAAACTCGTATTATATAAATGTGAATGCGAAAACTCTATTCAGTAATAATGCAGTTAGATATTGTACTATGTATGAAATTCCTACATACTGAATGCTGCTCAATTTTGACATTGACTACACTATTATGTTACAAATGTCTATAAAACACTTTTGTTTTAGGTGGATGTCAGAACGGTTCATCGGCAGGCAAGCGTCGCATCTCAGAAAATATTCGAACGCATATAACCGCGTCGTTCTTCGTTGACGAGGCTAAAGACACTGCGAATATGCTTGACCGTAATTTGCTAGCTGTCACTAGCATTGGCGTAGCGATACTAGTTGTAGCTGCCTTGATCATCCTTATAAAGGTAAATTTATGTCAAAACATACTTTTTTTAGGATGTAATAATGATAAGTCGCGGTATACAAGGTTATTTTTGGTATAGTGCAAAGCTCAGACACTCCAACAATATTTTTACTTTAAAAATTATATAATTAAAAGAAAATTAATTAATGAATGTTGAAAACTTGCAGAGTTATAAGCCATTCAAGTTATCTTGTGTTCTTTGCACTATCGTGCTCATTGCGTTCCATAGTACGTAACAAATGGTTATTATTGAAAAATAGGTGATGATCATATTTCATATCACAATGTGAACAGGAGGATTTGAACTGATAGAATGATTAATTAATGAATTAATAATTGATTAATTAATTACTTGTAAAATATAACATGGTCCAAAAACTACCCCAATAGATTGCGTAACTGATTCTGAGCAAACTACTTTCAGGTTTGCACTATACCTATAATAACTTAGTATAACTAAAAAAGAGCCTTGGAAAGTCATTACATGCTGGTCCCTGGTCTTGGGTACTTTAATCGGATCGAGTTTTATGTGACATTTGCGTTGGTATACTGAAGTAACCTAATATGTTCCATTTTTTTTTACGAAAATTGGTCCCTATTGTGTGACGTGTGCAGGCATCCTTATAATTTCTGACCGTATATGTTGTTCAATTTTCGTAAGCAGTTAATAAAAGGATTTTTGATTTATTTATAAGTGGTTATGAGAAAATATTTTATCACAGCGATATTAATGATAGCGAGAATATAACAAATATAGCCATGTATTTTATTCACTTAAATACTTTTTATAGAATGTTCCTTTTTAACAGACTCCAAAAAAGTATGTAATAAATACATTTAATACTTTATTAGAGTATCCAATACGATAAATATTATTGGAATGCGTGATTTGAACATACGATGATCGAGTAGGGCTTTTAAACAGTTTTAAACTTTTTGTATGTTTGTCCAATATTTTTTCCAAAAACAGAGACTGCATTGTGACCATTTTTTTATTAATTCATATTTATTCCAATTTAGGAAATAGTGCAAATTTTTATCCAATTCGGTTAGGTAATTTGGAAGATGTCAACGAAAACGTGTAAATTTGACAGCCTGGGTCACTTTTTGGCTGGCTTATATTTTTTTAGTTACATAATAACTAAAAATATATAAAATAAAAGTAATTAAAAAAAATAAAGTGACTTCAAAAGTTAACTGAAAATAATAAAATAATATTTTTTAATATTATTTATTATTTTCAGCTATTACCCCACATTTTTTGAGGTCAGGTTGAGTTGTGATTGAATATTGTCCTTGGCCAAAAATACTTTTATAATTAGCTGAATCACTTATGCTGTAAAGGTTGTTTAAAACAATATTCAATTCTGAAATAGTCGACGTAGAAAATATCGGAAGGCTTATAACTTTTAATAACTCCTTTCGTAACTTTTAATTATAAGTACTGCGTAGAAAGTTTATTGTTACAATTCCAATTTAATCTTTTTGAACATTCACGGTATTTATTTACAATATTCTTTCATATTGAATCTATATCTACACAAATCGATAAAATTAAGATATTTGTTGCTAGGTTCTTTTCCATGCATGCAGGCCGCACGCGTCTGCCGCACTTTGTTAGACGCGCGCGGCCACGATCCGCTGCGATGCCCGGAAATTAATCTTAACGTCAAAATAACAATTTTTGTTTTTTAATTACTACACAACAAAAAAGTGCTTAAAATTATTGTTTGTTTCTTCTGTGTTGTTTCCAAAACGACTAGACCGATTTTGATCTTGTTTTGACGAACAGATACCTGAATAAATAAGAAGTACTTAGGCAACACTTTTTTTTATTTCCACGGACTCAGTTACGGCTACAAGCGTAACAAGTACCTTCTTAAACCTTCTTACTTATTCTCAGAACTCATAACAACCCATATGATGTCCCACTGCTGGGCACGGGTCTCCCATGTAGAACCTTTGTAGATCCTAGGGGTAATTGTCATAATCGCCACTCTTGGCGAGCAGGTGGGCGATCGCAGTAATAAGGTAGGAAGTACGCAGAGGACGTAGCTGCCCGCCTTACGGTGTTACACCTTGACAACACCCATGGGAAGAGATGGGGTGGTACTATTCTTAAGCCGGTACAGCACGAACATACTTATTTTATTAAATATAAAAAGTTAATACAAAATAAATTGTTCCACAGTTCAAGTCAAGGAAGTACAAATACAGAACGTTGTACCCTCGGACAGAATATTCCCAGTTGACCACGATCGACGAAGATTTGATCGCATTAACCCCATCAACCACATTGAAGGCCAACACTGAACAAATACTTACTAAAAGCGAACTCGAAGAACCAACATAGCAATGTACACCTTAATGTCAATGTAATTAGAGTAATTTTACACTGCAGACTGATATATAGAAGTTTCAATATACAATTCAATGTATATAGTTGAGGATAACAGCTATTTAATAACTATTATGTGTTATTTAAAAATGGATTTATACGATTTTTTTACGTTTGAAAATAAACGTTTTAATAAGTATCGGTCTAGATTAAAACTATTTCTCTAAGAAATATTTATTTTTAAAATTCTATCTAAACTTGTGAAGTAAATATTATTTATTTTGAATTCAATATATTCGAATGAACTGTGAATTTTATAGTGTGTATTTAATAATATCATTTCCAACGGCTTAAATTGATAAAGCGTTTTTAGTTCATAAAATGTTATTGAAAAATGAATAAGTTGTTCCAGAATAATGTTGCGCTTATAAAAATGGAGTTAAAATTACATTCCGAATACTAAAGCGATATTTAAATTTGAGACGTGCTTAAAAGTATTCCTGTCTCTAAAATTCACTTTAAAGTGACAGTGACGGCATGAGAGTTAACGGCGTCTCAAAATTGAATGGCGTTTAAGTATTCGGTCGATATTTCACTTGGCAGCAGAATAAAATGAGCATGACTTCACTTGGAAGACAAAAGGCTTTTATAAATGCTCAATGCATATCTGTTTTAGTAAAACCTGAGTAGTGAAACTAAATTTATGAGAAGTCCTTGATATTATGTAATCGAAACCCGAGATCGACATTCCGTTGCATTAAATTTATGACATTTCAACTATCATAGTTAGAACAAAAATAAAATATAAGTCTTGAAAGATTTTACTGGTATTGAGCTATAAATCGGTTTTATCCCAGTGAGTCCGTCGAAAAAGAAAAATAAAGCCAACGCGATCACGAAGCGTGGACGATCGTAGAAGTGCTACGGATCCGTAGCTATCGTAGACGTAGCGCAACGACGTAGAAGCACGTCAATATCAAATTGCATAAAATGTTATCCGATATTAGCGGCTTTGATATTTTAATCAATATCTACTCCGAGAATTCTGTGATATTCCTGATGTTGCATTACTATAAGGTAAGCCGTATATTCTACCAACTATTAGGGACTTTGAAATGTATACGAGATGTTTGTTTAATAATGATGACTGGCCTATGTCTAGTAGTTAATGACTCTGACTGTTGAGACGATTATTAATAAGAAGTATTTATTTATTGGGAAATATTATCTATGTTGGCTCTGCCTAGCTTGGAATTAAATGGTCGAGTTTGTGAGTTTGTTCAATTTTGGTATTAAATATTATTGTATTGTATTTAATAGGGAAAGTTTGAACCAAACACAATAGTACAAAGTATTCAGAGTCAAATCACAAAACACAGAGAGAAAAGAAGGTAAGCATCATACAAACGCCCTTGAGCACCGCAATAAATATCTTTTACTGACACGGAATCTCAGACCACTTTAGACCACTTTTTTAAGAATAATAACTAAATAACTCACATTACTAGCAATCCTGTTAACCTCTCCAGGTGAGCTCAAAGGCTTGTGTGCTAAGCGCAAATGGCGATCGAAGCGACATGCGGTACAATTGTAACAAAAGCTATCAGCCTTTTAGCGAATACAATTAGAACTAAAGCTGTAACAGGAACGGTTATTTATTTCAATGTCATCAATGTTTATGACGTTATTTCGTAAAATTATTGTTCGTGACCGACTTTAGAGACAACCATTTTTTTTTAAATATCTACTGTGACTATCTTAATTAAATATGAATTAACTGTACTATGCTGTAATATTAATAGATATTTGCGCTGGATCGATTTTCAATGTTAACAAAGGTTAAGCATAATACTTAACCATTTCATTTGAAAGAAGTTTTTCTTTTTTATTTAATTTTAGACCCAGGAATCGAACTTGAGATTTCCGATCGCTATTTCGGAGTGTGAAAGCATACCAACTATCTAAAACTGTGTCGCTAAACTTTTTGTCGGTGAATTGGATATGACATATTAAGTAGTACTTCTGAACTCTTTTTGTTTTGTGGTTACATGCAACGTAATGTCGATCAAAAACGGACCAGTATATTTTTATGGGACCCAATACACTGCTTGTTGTTACCGTTATTGTTGTTTTCATACTAAAGTTAACATATCTAATATTTATTTGTTTATTATTATTGTTTTTGAGTCTGTACTGTGTAAATAAGGTTCAATTATTACTGTAATAGAAGTTGAACATTTGTATATATGTAAATAATTGACAAGTGTAAATATATTGATGGTTTTTATGACGGATAAATTTATTTCTGTTGTTTTATTTAATTAACCTACTAAGATTTCAAGATGTAATAGTGAGTGATAAAAATCAAGCGAGGGTAGTTTCCGATACCCGCGCTTCACAGAGACGACGCTCAGCTGGACCAGTTTACCCATGACCACGGCCGTTGCAATATGGTCGAAACGTCGGGCAATAAACAAGGTATTTTACCTTAAATTATTCACGAAATTAAGACCCGTAGTATAGTTACATATATTTTCATAAAGGTTTGAAGATTCAAAGAAATGTTGTGGATGGATAACCCTTCACACAAATTTTGGTATTTGCGTTAAAAGAATTAAACATGTTTTTTTTGCGTTTTACCCGACTGCGCAAGAAGCTGGATTATGTTTTTCGAGTGTATGTACGAGGGAAGGTTTAAAAGTTTCCAGCCTAACGAAGAAAATAAGTACATACATTTATTTACAAATTATAATTTATTTTTGGAGGCTCCCTCCATTTCAATGCACTTTTCAGATCTCATAATAAGCATTTCAATCTCTTTGTAAAAATACTTAGAAACGTTGTCCTAAAAATGGGTGTAAGCCTCTTCAATATCCGAAGAAAATCTTCTTCCCTTTAAGTCTGCTTTAAGTTTCAAAAACAAGTTTTCCACGACTCTTCTGCTTGATCACTTCTCGTAACTGGGTCCTTATTCACTATGTTTTTCTTTGATTCGGTGAGAGGTCGGAGATGTCGGCGCGCATGCGCGGTGCATTTCTAAGCGCAGCTCTCTATACACCGTTATGTCAAGATTGTGACAGTAAAAAGGGCAGGCTTGACGCGAAAACGAAAAAAAAGAAAGTGAATAAGGAACCAGCTCAATAAAGGTGGCGTAGTAGATGCCAATAATCGTGGTATCCCTTTCTTTAATGTCAATCATTAGTGTTCCGTGACAATCCCAGAATACCGTAGCATTATCTTTTAGGTGGATTGCGTTACCTTGGCCTTCCTAGGCGAACCTCTCCATAGACGCCACTCCATCGATTCCTTTTTTGAGAGAGAATCATAGTACACAACCATGGTTTCATCCGCTGTAACAATTGACTCCAAACATACCTACACAACGCAAGCGAAGCCGTGGACAAAAAATAATTCTCCAATATCTCCAAATTCTTTCCTATCACAATAAAAGGTGACAAAGTAAAAATGAGTTTGAATAGTCAGACTATAATTTGTCAAATTTTAATAATAAAGTCAAAAAGATAAGATTTATTAAAGTTCACGCCATAAATAGGTACCTACTTGAAGTATTTTTTGAGAATTCGTCTATCACTTTCTACGACTCTGGACCTCTGAAAGAGAGAGAGAGAGAGAGAGAGAGAGAGAGAGAGAGAGAGAGATATTCATATTATTAATCATCAAATTCAAATATTGTCACTTCAACAATGTGGACACCGTTTAGAGACTATCTTTTTAATATAAGTCTAAGTCATGACATCAAATTAAATGTCGTCATTCAATTGTCATTTTCTCAAAGAGATTTCTTTTTTGAAAAATTCTACACAGTTTGTTATTCTGATATTTCAATTTTTTTTTTTTTTTTTTATTTTTTTTTTTAAAAGATAACTAGCAATGTGTGATTGAGTCCCACATTACTAGCAATCTTGTTAACCCCTCCAGCTAAGCTCAAAGGCTTGTGTTAGGAGTGGGTTCACGTCGGTAGTATAATGGGTAGGATTCGAACCCGCAACCTCACGATTGCGAGACCGATGCCTTAGCCATTAAGCTACCGCCGCTTCAAATAGATGGAATGAATATTAGCTCGATAGTATTATTCAAATTATTAAAGTATTCTCTGACAATAAAATAAAATAATGTATTCTGGGTAAGTATTAAAATTAGTGAAGCATCTAGAATGCTGGAGAATGTGTAATCTATGTGAAAGTAAGTATACATGACATTCTTCTTATCTTTGAGAATACAAAACATGACAAAAGATATTCTGTATGAGACTGATATATCAACGTGTAAATCAAACTACTGAACAAATTGGCTTGAAATTGGGGATATAGCTTTTTAATAATTCCACCTCTGAAAGGTTGTTGCGGGGGTTCCAAATTTAAATCACAGAATAACAGACATGTATTCCAAACAAATTAAAAATGTGAAAGTAACTCTGTCTAAGCTCTGTAAATTATGGAGATAATATTTAAAATAATATAAGGCTCAATGAAGTTTATTTGGCTCATCCTTATCGAAAATAACGGCATATTTATGTCGCCGGTTCGAGTCACATTTTAGTTCCAATTTTTGATCGTACGTTGTAATTACAATTTATTGTCATTATTTGTGAAAGATTTTCGGTTACGAAAATACGATTTTGGGTCTCATGTTCATCATTAGCTGGTTTTGCACTAGTGTACTAATGCAAAGCTTGCTAAAAGAGGCAGTTGGTAGAATATAAAACCACTTAAGAGTTAATAGAAAAAGCTTAAAATATCGGACGAGATAGCTCTCAAATCGTACTTAAATTCCGAACCATAAATAGTTCGTAAACGTCCATAGATAAACTAGAAGTTCCGCCATAGACGACTAGAGCGAACGATCTTAAGAGGATAGTAAAAATCACTTCGTTCGATAGACGGCGAATTATTCTAGCACTGCACTGGCTGGAATCACCCACTTTCATATCTAGGGCTAGATGAGTAAAGACGCTTTAATAGTTCGATTGCAGTACCTTAAAGTTTTAATCATTTAATATCTTATACTTATTGTATAGCTACTCCAGTTGAATATAATAGTTTAAACAAAAATGACAAAGATTTCACTAGTGCAGGAGTCGACGAATCCTAATGTAATCAACAATTTCTCACTTGATAACAATAAAAAAAATTTGTCGTAGCTTAAGAGCACCTATGAATGTCTCATACATATTACATTTTTTTGTGTGCCCAGATACAATTCTATATTTAAAAAAAATCGAGAAGTGATTACAGGAATAAAATCGAATATCATCAATAAAGGTTATGTAATTATTTAAAACATTACACAGTCTTTGTCACGTCACATCCATAGTTGTGACAAATCCTTTGCCGTTTAAGTTGGAGAGCATGTCAAATAAATGCATGCATGCATATACGTGCACTTCTCTTAAAAGCATTAAACGAGCACAGGAAAAATATACCAAAAGAAAATATTAGAAACATGTTTATCGGAGAAATAGGTACAAATAAAGGCAATTTTCCTAATTTGTAATGAAAGTAATAAAGGTTGATGTTTTTCAACATAAATAAAAAATTAAGAACGATTTCCTTGAAAACGAGAAAATTATTCATTATAATATTATTTTAAGTTACAGGCTTAAATTTAAAATGATAGCGTAACAAAATTTACTTATTTTTCCTAAAGGAGAAATGAACTATTATTTTCTTATTTTAGAAAAGTTTGCAGGTAATTCAAGGAATTTCACAATGGACACATGTTCTTTCTTAGTATTAATCAGACTAACCAACGTAGTTTCTGGTTAAGTATTATAGCCTATGAGTTTTTTTTTAAATAAGCGTTATCCTTTTGACTGGTCTGTTGGACTGGTCAAGTGGTTAGGAACCCTGACTGCTAAGCCAGTGGTTGTGGGCTCGATTTACAAACGGGACTCCTCTTTATATGATCCACAAAATGTTATGCCAGAAGCGAATACATTCATATCTAAAATCTCGATCCTATTCATATTACTATCTATTTTTTCAATTGTGTTTTGCCATATTTATAATATGTATGTATTTAGAAAAATATAAGTATGTTTATTCCATAGTACAAGCTCTGCTTAGTTTGAGATCAGTTGTTGTACTTGTGTGAGTTGTCCCAAGATATTATATTTTATATCTTTACTCCTAAAAAATATATGCAAGTAGATGTGAATATTATTAATCTATCATTGCACATTCAAAGTCCGAATCATATAAGGAGTATACACATAAGTCGTAATATGTTTATAGCTTAACTTAAGCGCAAGCTATAAACTAAAGCGATATAGCGTCATAACTCACTATATCCTGGTTAGATGTCATAATCATAACGCTACGCAATTGGCAGACGGGTTCATGATAGATAGCATTGAAGGGTTATATAACAGACAAATTTGTACCGACTATTTCCTTATTATTATTGATGAATTGGGTTTTACTGCGGTTTCATAGTGTCGTCTATAGATAAGGTTTGTTTTGAAGTCGAAATTCATTCTTTATTTAAATTAGGTGTAATATAGCAACGGTTGTTCTTCAAAAAATGTATAATATGGATGTTAATTTTCAAAATTGGCCTGAAATTATATTTATTTTGTACAGAGGTACAGTATATTTATCTGCCAGTCTAACTCGGGATGATGTAAAAATAATAGTCAGTCATTTTTTATAAATAATAATAATTTATTTTTTCTTACCTACAGACACAATTTTCATCATAGAACTTAAAATTAACAAGGTTTTTAGTATGCAAAGAGCTGGTGTCTGAAGTAGGTGAAAACCTGTGTTACAGATAGCCAGGTCCTCTCCCGCGTACTCGTCTATACTTAATATTATAAAGCGGAAGAGTTTGTTTGTTTAAACGCGCTAATCTCAGGAGCTACTGGTCCGATTTGAAAAATTCTTTTTTTGTTGGATAGCCCATTTATCGAGGAAGGCTATATAACATCGCGCTACAACTAAGAAGGGCGGAGCAGCGACGAGAAATGTTACAAAAACGGGGAAAATTTACGCATACGAAGTTGCGCGGGACAACTAGTATAATATAAACTAAAGCTATTATAATTTGGTGGAGAATTATTAAGTTATTGTTGTCAGTCATTCAGTGTGATCCGTTTCAAGCAAAGATTATATTTTGCGATCGTATGTCCCTATATATTATTTCTTTGGCAAATTTTATAGCCTAAACAGCTCTACAGGTTTTCCAAGATACTGGGTATCAACTACTTTGTTTTAACAGTGCAAGTGATGTAAAGTACAATTTTCAAATATAGTATCCACAAACAATTTCCGCTAGATTTCTGAGATAATTTAATATTTTTTCTACATTCTGCGGTGAACTTGTTTGCCCGTATAAGTAAAGATTTCTCTGAGGTTAAAATTATGCGATACAGAGCAAAAATGTGTGCGTAACATGACAAAAATTATGCGTTACGGGACAAAAGTTACAACAAGTTAAGCACATTAGGCAGGTTAGAATAATATTTTTATTATTCCATTGAAGATAATTAAATAGCTTTTTTCCGGAAAGCAGGTAAACAAGTCCGAAATATTAAATAACAGAGTCGCATAAAAGAATAATATTGAAAAGAACCTTTTTACATTTCACTTGAATATTTAATTGCTTTATTTATGCAAACATATTGCTCTTTTGAAAAGCGTTTAGCAAAATCCAGCGCCATTACAAATTCAATGGAAGGGAACAGCTGAAATACATTTTTTTTAAATGTATTTTGTTGAACGTTTTGCATTTGTTTTATTTGAGCTTTTAACTCGCGGAAGTGGAAGATGGATCATTGGACAAATTCTTTTAATGCTATTTTTTAAATTGACAACATTGGAATCAGCAAACAATCTCTGTATCGCGTTAAAAAATTAAAAACATATAGATCACGGATACAAAGTTCACTCACACATGTAAAAATCAATTTGTAAATCTAACAAAGTATTTTCAAGTCTGAAGTCCTTACGATTGGATCACAAGAGTACAACATACTTAAGTACAGAAGGCAGCCTCGCTACAATGAACAATATCGGTCAAACTCGGTCGAATAACAACCGACACTGTGCATGTTGAGACAATGTGAGCCAGCCTTCTGAACAATGTATGCCGAGAGGTTTCCGAGGGTTTTAAAAAACGGTTCCAGAAAACTCGAACTATAAGTTGTGGTGAACGTGAATAAAATTAACGCGTTCAAAGCCGCGGGCATACGCTAATATATTAATGTGTAATAGAGTATGTGTTTTATGACTAGAATGTCACAAAATACATAGTAGGTACTGAAGGCCGTCACAGGTCTCAATATGCGCAATGTCAGTTGTTATTCGACCGAGTTTGACCGATATCGTTCATTGTAGCGAGCCGGCCTCCTATACCTGTATGTTGTACTCTTGTGATACAATCGTTAGCACTCACACTTGAAATAATTAACGAATTCATTCTCTTAGCTTGCGTGACAAAAGACTTTGATTGAATTAATGTTAAGTTGAATGCCGTGAACATGAACATGGTGTACTTAAGATGTTGTAGATATGGAAATTAAAAACAAGGTAAGTAAAACTTGGTCAAAGGAAGGTACAGAAGCGTTAAGGCTTCTTATGTGTATTAGTAGTACGAATACAATTAACTAACTCTTGCCTAAACCTCGTGCATAGATGTTTAAGCCATATTAATACAAATTTTCATCAAGATCGAGCCAGTAGATTGAAAAATTAATGCGTTCAAATAAATAAACTCGTCAACTTATAAGCTTTTGATGCCACTTATTCTTGTATATTTGATAGTAAATCTTGTAAGTTTGAAGGAGAATGTATAAAAATAGATGGTACGATGATACTCTCACCCGTGGAGACGGTAGTAATAGTCCTGAGTGAACTGATGAACAGCTGTAAATAAAATTTGACACAGACAAGCATTTTCAAATAACAAAATACTGGTTTCGATTTTTCTCCTTAATCTTCTCACATAATATGTCAAAGTCAAAGTACTTTATTCACTTAGGTTACAGAATGCAACGCTTATGAACGTCAGACAAAATTTCGAATATAATGATTCTACATTAAATGTCAAGTTCGCAAACCGTGATAAATTAACTTGGCAATAAAAACTATTGTCCATTTTTTTAACTATAACAATATATTTGTATATACACAGTTATGACAGTAATGTGCCGCAACCATTACACCATAAAACTCACGTAAGCAATAACCATAGTACGTAAAGTGGGTATCATCAAGTTTTAAATTAATTAGCACCCCATGGTGTGAATGGGAGCATCATATGCATGTATGAAGCGAGTTTATCTTATAAGACTAGGCTATCTATTATCTCGCGATAAGTTGGTTCACACGAACTTAGTCCTTCTTAGCCTTTCATCGTAAAAGATAGCTGAAATTTTCAGAGAGATTTCCTGCAAATTTCAGCTATTTAAGTTCAAGGAAGGTTGGTCGGCGATGAGTTAATGAATATGCCAGGACATTTTTTAAATTTTGAAACTATACGTTCAGTACTCTAATATTTAAAAAAAAAGAAAAAAATCTAATAGTCCTTGAAAAGATAGTATACACACGTCAGAAACTTAATAACGATATAATACTTAATCACTAAGCTGATTTGGTACTTTCATAATCAAGAACCTAAAATAGCAAACAAGGGTTTGAAAGCGAAAAGGTAATAATAATCAATCTTGTGTGCCCATAATTTTCTAGCAACAGTAAAAATGGTATGTTGTGCGAATAAGTAGGTTTCTGGGGTGTAATTATCTAGTTAGACTAACCACGCAGCTTTCTAGGGAGTCGTTAAAAAAAGAAAAGGCTAGAAGTACTTGCTATGTTGAATTAGTTTGTATTATGACCGCCTAGTAGGCATATTACATTGAAACCGTAACTGTAACTATATTTTTAATAATACGAAATAAGGAGACGACCTGATGGTTCGCCTAATGATAAGCATCACGCCAGCCATTGGCCTTGTTTACGGAGACGCGGGACGTTGTACGTCGCGTTTGGCGTGTGGTCTCGCGTTGCGCTGGACGTTTTTTTCTGTTCACGGAGAGGCGACACTTGTCAATGCATGCGTAAACAAAAACATATAACTAAATATGATATTGTTTATAGAGATGCGTGGTGGGTTGTGTGGTGGTGCCTGCCGTAAATATTTTTTTTTTTTTTTTTTTTTTATAATAAATTGGGACATCTCGCACAACGTCATCTGATCCCAAACTAAGCAGAGCTTGTACTATGGAAACCAGACAACTGATAAACATACTTATGTATTTCTAAATACATGCATATTATAGATAAATAACACCCAGACACAGAATAAACCATCGTGCTCATCACACAAAGTTTTATCCTGGGTGGGGATCGAACCCACAACCTCTTGCGTAGCAGTCGGATACACTCCCACCGCACCACAGAGGAAGTCGTATCCTCAAACGTGTAGCAAAGCACGCGGCAGGCACTTGGGGTGCTAAATAATTCACTTTTAACATAGAATATTATGGTATGGAGTGGTATTAAATCATTCCGTTTTAAACATTGTATTTTCTTAAAAAACAAATCGAGTCTAGGTATCGGAATATACGATTTCAAAATAAGTCTGACAGAAGGTTTTGACGTGGGCACTGCTTCATCGAAAATTGCCATATGTTTGAATTCAGTGAGGGCCGCGCCGCCTATACTCACGCGCGCCGCCCCGCGTCTCCGCAAATGAGGCCTATAGCAGTATCAGATCTGAATGACAGCGTAGGTACCGTTGTCAGTAATTACACTTACTACAGTACACAGTGATGTGTTAAAATTACTATTTCAAAAAAAAATTACTGACACACTTGTGGTACCTACTGAGACGGCCTATGGCTTAGGCCTACCGGTGAAAAAATAAGCCATTTTGTATGAACGTATGCTGACACTGATAGGTACGTAACGCAATATTTATAATTCACATATGTTGAAATTCATGTTAATTGCGTGATTCATTTTTGAGTCATATTATTTTTATGAAACGTGACTCAATTATATATTGCAACCATGTAATTTTAATACATTCGTGATAAAACAAAAGGATTTACACACATATGGACAAATTCGCAGGGATTATTATTATTCAAATTATTAGGCATATTTATAATATCAGTAAAAGATATATAATTACCTTGGTATATAATTTAATTCTTATGCTGTTAATGATCAGAATGTTTGTGTTTCATTTTAATTATCATATAGTGTGTGTATATTGTATGATAATTGCCTAATTCATTTTTATTCATATAAATTTTAATACATTCGTAAGAAAAAAAAGGATTTACATACATACGGACAAAGTCGCAGGGATATTTTAGGTATATTTATAATATCAGTAAAAGATAAATTATGACTGCCTTTGCGCAGTGGGAGTCTATCCGACTGCTACGCAAGAGGTCGTGGATTTGATTCCCACACGGGACACCACTTTGTGTGATCCACAAATGGTTGTTCCGAGTCTGGGTGTACTTTGTGTCCGTGACTTGTATGTTTGTAAAGTCCCCCGCGACACAGGGCTTGTGCCCTACTGCGGGAGTCGTCTTTTTATATATATATATTTTATATTAGGTTTAGGTTAATTTTAATAATGTTTAAAATGTTTATGGTAATATTAATCAATATCTTGTATTAATACTTAAAACGAAACTCCTATTTAGCTGTTTATTTTCTTTACATACGATTAAATAACTTGTCTTATATTCTTATTATTTCAATAGTGACAACAGTGGCGTCATAAAAATGACACCATTAGTGGTGCGACAATAAAAACGGATTACCTCCACTTCTAACGATAATACGTAACTGCTATACACACGGGCAATGTATACGTCGAATGTTCTTTGTTTAAAAAATGTAAACACTTATACTACGCAAGTGTTGTTACAACTGTCATACAACTTTAATTTTATTATATTTTAAGTAGTAGAAACGTTACAAGCTCAGAAAGTAGCATATTAAATACTATACAATTGACTTCTTTATATGTCAGTGTCGCATCGCCGGCGTTAACAGATGAAACCAGCGGATTACATTTTTCTCTTTTTCGCTCGTGATTAAATCATGCTTTTCTACTTCACGACTTTTTTATAATAGTCTGACAATGCAATATATAGGTTATCTATGTGTGCATCAGTGTTTAAGTAACCTATCCACATCTATTTACTTAAAACATCATTGTACAACTTACTATTATATATTTATCTACCATATCATACCATGCCATAGTATAAGCTCTGCTTAGTTTGGGATCAGATGACGTTGTGTGAGCTGTTCCAAGATATTATTATTTTTCTATTATTATGATATATTACAAAGTATTAAATAATTTATCTTTACATTTACATATATATTGAAAATAAAAAAACTAACCTCTATCAACGAGAGGTTTTCTTAATCCGAAATTATGTTTTCTTCTTTCATGTCGCTTATTTTATATTTAGGAGTTGACGCAAACTCTGTGAATAGATGCTTTTTTCATTATGTTTATAAATAATCAATCAATCAGCCTGTACCAGTCCACTGTTGGGCATAGACCGCTCCTTATTTACGCCACAGCAACCGGTTCTCCGCCACCCGCATCCAATATTATTTATAGCTAATATTTAAATATGAATTAACTTTATTTGTGTTATATGACATTGCTTCCTATTAAATTTCATCTTTGTAGGTCAGCCGGAGGTATCCTACGGGTTTGATTTATATTTTTCCGCTAAATTAAGTTTGTTTTTCACAGCTTAAAGGGATTACAGATTGAGTATTTGATATTAATTTTTCAACGATACCTTACCGTCGTTTTAAATTTGTTTCATTTCTTTCTTATTGGCATTTCTACATCTCAATAAAAATCGACTTTTCTAAACTAATGAAATCGGCTAAACTTTAACACCGTATGTCACCGAAGCTACTAACTCCAGAGATAAACTGTTTCGCATCCGAAATACATCTTCTGGAAGGGAACAAATGCCTTGTGAAAATAAGCCTTTATTTCCATAGCTGGAGCACAATGTGTTAAACGACTGGTTCCACTGAATGGGCTAAGGAAATCTAGAATTAGATTTGGCGAGTCCCTGTCCTTTTGTGAGAAACCTTAAGTAATGTTCCTATATTATATGTGGAACGTCGGCAGCGGATATAAGGAATATTTTCTTGGAAAGATTTGCATGGCAGGATCAGGATGTGCTTTTACAGATTTGGGTTTATCTTTTTTTTTCCTGAATGGTTGCGCACGTAAATGCAATTAAGTTTCGACTTAGATCCTGGATTCCTTATCACGGCCACCTCCTTCCCCATAAGAGAGATCGTTGTTTCTTTGTGACGCTTACATAAAGTTGAAAAGAACACATGCTAAAAAAGTTGTGTTTATTTATTACTAGTTACAATTATAGTTTTAATGAGACAAAAATTAAGCAGGGGATCCTGGTCGGTGGCAAAAAAACGCATTAACCTTGATATCTTGATTATAAAGACAGCAGAAATTACTAGTGTCTTTTTCATTAAAAGATCAAGACTAATGCGTTTTTGTTTCGGAATATTCAGAACAATGGCTGTGAATGTAATTGTCACCATTAGAAAAAGAATGTTACAATTTTCTTAAAGACTCTTCATGTTAATGATCAGAAATTTGGATGACCCCGTGCACTGTTTTTGCTTGAAAGTGCAGATACTGCAACTACCGAACACACTTTTGCATTAAATTTTAAAATCATATTCTCTTAACTGATTCCGGGCACAACAACGAATCGTATCAGAGACTTACAAACTACGCAGGTATTGCAGTACCAAAATGTATTCTATGTTCATCTCTTTCTGTAGTTGGATGGGACGAAAATTTGACAAGAAGAGTGATTGCGTAGAAACGCTGAGGTGTGGGATTTTTTTTAGGAAGCGGTCACTCATCTATGGATAGGACCAACAATGATACCACTACTCAAAATCCATGATGCCTAGGCTGGTTGCTAGTCTGCTAAGTCATCAAGCGACATTGAGGCATGAACCTCTAACGTAAAGTAGTTACTACTTACTTCGCAAATGTAATCAACGACAACCGCAAATATAAAACCTAAGTATCTCATATAGCTATTGGATTTTCTGAGATATTTCTCTAACGCTTTATTAAACAAGACTTGGCTTTCTATTATATTAGTGTTGCAGTAGGGATTTAATATTTTTATAATAAAGTATTGATGACTTAGAAGCTTTATCAAATTGACATCTGTCAGCAGTCTTAAAAGCTTTTATGGGTTACACAGTTACAGTTACTAAAATATTCTCAAGCACAATGTATTACAGTATTAAAATAAAGTTTTACCACTATGGTATTTTCCTGCTCCCAGCTAAAATAGATCTAAGGTTCCCAGATCATTAAAACCCAGTTGCCGACTAACACAATAAGGAATGCTGTGCATTAGATTTTTTTATTTATGTTATATTTGTACCTATTTAAAAGATAGATACTGATTATATATTTTTTTAAACAATTTGAACTTGAAAATTTAATTACGCACTATGGTGCTATTCATTATGGTGAATACAATAATTCATAAAAAAATAAAATACAATAAACTAAGCACAGACTGGCAATGGGCTGGCAACATTTGCCGAAGTACCGATGGCCCATGGAGCAAACGAGTCCTAGAGTGGAGACCGCGACTCGGTAAACATAAGGTAGGACGTTCCCCAAGCCAGGTGGACCGAAGACCTAAAGAAGGTCGCTGGAATTAATTGGATGCGGAAGGTGGAGCAACGGATTTTTTTATATATTAGCCTCTATCGCTCCACTGCTGGACATAGGTCCAGCAGTTGATTAATTAAAGCACAGATACATTAAACCCCGGGTTCCCTAACTGTAGGTAATTACCCCCGTAGGGGTAAAACAGCTATTCTCTAGGGGTAGTAGGTGGCATAATCTCCCCTCCCTGTCGTGCGAGCTATTGAGGCTAATGTTGATATTTATTTGCACCCCCTCCCCATGTCGTTCGAGCGACACACTTGGCACCACTGCACATAGAACCTGAGACTTCCAATCATCATACCTGGGCGCAGAACTGTTTAAATGCCATTCTTAAATAAATAAAGTCATTGACAAGAAATTACTATTAAAATTTCTATAATATTAATTTCATGAACCAAAGACGGGCGGCATCTGCAGTACCACAGGATAAAATGCTTCAGTATCGCAGCAGGTACGATGCTTTGATATTCTTTCATGTTTTTTTACATTAATAAAACTGGTCGAAATAATGGTCTACGATATTCGTATCGAAAAAAAAACAAAAGAAATGAAACCTCTGTGAGATTTATTCTAAACGACCGCTAAATTAACCCCAGAAATGTTATTCCTTCCCTTTTTATAATTTAACACTCGGACTTTGTTTTTCATAGACAAAGGGACTGGTATAAAACGCGGATAACTGGATACATCGTAAAATACAAAGATATTTGTTGCTTATCGTACAAAGAGGGAGTAGTTCAAATAATATTTGTCACTAACTTGTAAGCTATGCAATTAAGTGCGTCAAGGTCTTCTAACCGTAAATGTTGGTAACGGCGGCCAATTTCATTAGAGACTAGCCAACTATGCAGAGAGAGAAATTTATATACTGGCTGTCCTGCGCAACTGCGTATACGTAAATTTTCCCCGTTTTTGCAACATTTCTCATTGCTGCTCCGCTCCTATAGGTCGTAGCGTGATGTAATATAGCCTTTAGCCTTCCTCGCTATGGGCTATCCAACAGTGATGAAAGTGAGATTTTTTCAATTCGGATCAGTAGTTCCTGAGATTACTGCGTTCAAACAAACAAACAAACAAACAATTAAACTCTTCAGCTTTATAATATTAGTATAAATTATTAGATATTTGACAGGCCTGTTGGTCTAGTGGTTAGTGACCCTGACTGCTCAGCCGGAGGTCGGGTTCGATCCCCACCCAGGATAAAACCTTGTGTGATAAGCACAATGGTATATTCTGTGTCTGGGTGTTATTTATCTATATTGAGTACTAGCTGTCCCGTGGAACTTCGTATGCGTCAATTTTCCCCGTTTATGCAACATTTTTCATTGCTGCTCCGCTCCTATTGGTCGTAGCGTGATGTTATATAGCCTATTGCCTTCCTCGATAAATGTGTTACCCAACAGAAAAATATTTTTTCAATTCGGACCAGTAGTTCCTAAGATAACCGCGTTCAAACAAACAAACTCTTTAGCTTTATAATATTATATAGATGTATTTAGAAATATATAGGTAAGTATGTTTATCAATTGTCTGGTTTCTATAGTACAAGCTCTGCTTAGTATGGGATCAGATAGCGTTGTGTGAGTTGTCCCAAGATATTATTATTTTTATATAGTGCTCAAGTGCGTTCTCTCATCGTCTAATGGGATGAAAATGCGAAGCGACCGGAGAAACATTAATCTCAGGATCGACTGCTTAACGTGCTCTCCGAGGCACCGAGGGGTGTAACATTTTTCGAAAACGATCACCCATCTATGGCCCAACAGTAGTAACGTTGCTTAACCTGGCTAATATATAATCTGTTCGGTTTGACTTTGATTTTTAAGTTCGTATACAGTTGCTTGGATTTTTACTAAAAATCTAGTAATATAAGAAATAAATCCATCTTCAATCTTATTTACGTTTATTTATTAACATATTTACACGTGTTTCCAACTAAACTCAGCCAATCACACCATTATATAACACAAAATACGGCGAGAAAAACCTTTTCTACGAAGAGAAAGTTAAAGTAATAAATATTTGTACGCAGAGTTGTAAAAAATTCACAGTGTGAGTTCAGGTCTGAAGCAAGGCCGTTACTTGCGGATAGTGTAAATTTAAGACACCTACGACTTGAATTTGCAACTGTTATCTAGGAAAATTGTGGTTTATCGAACGATGTAAAAAGGAATCTTTTTTTGTTTAAAAATGGTGGATGTTGTCTATTCAAATGTACCTATGTATAATTATTTTACATATAAGACAAAAGAAGTGTTTTTTAATTTGAATTTGAAGGTTCTAAATTTAAATTAGCCTAATTTGTATTATTTTTATGCAGGCTGTATATATATTTATATATTTAAATATATACATATATTAAAGACGACTCCCGCAGTGGGGTACTAGCTCTGTGTCACGGAGGACTTTACAAACATACAATTCACGGACACAAAGTACACCCAGACCCGGAACAACAATTTGTGGATCACACAAAGTGGTGTCTCGTGTGGGAATCGAACCCACGACCTCTTGCGTAGCAGTCGGACACACTCCCACCGTGCCTCAGAGGCAGTCAAAATGAATGACTACTGACGAAATTAATTACTTATATGTATAATGTTTGTACTTAAATGCCATATAATTTTACTACAGATTATTCACGTACCTATTTTGTTGTATAAGAATATCAAACCTCTTCATCATTACTTTTCATAAAACGAAAACACGATACCTATACCAGAACAGAGTAATCAAACAAGAGAGACGCAATACCTACACCGTACACTGTCCGTTGCTGAAATACCACGCCATTACACCTATATCTATTATTTTGTTAGAGTATCTAGCGTATTTTAAGGAAAGAAACATACCGATGACGAGACAGCGAAAGCTCAGGGCACTACCTACCTTTTCTCGAAACGTTTCGTCGTATTTTTATACCCTTATAGATTTTGATTGGACAGTACTAAAAAGTCCAAACTCCCAGGATTTGATGTCAATATACTACCTATTTAATGTGCTAAGTTTCAAAGTTTTATACATTATAAATTAATAATATCTAAAATACCCAGATTTCGTCCCTGACTCACTGACTGATTATTAGAAGAATGTAAACAAAACGCCCTTAGTATAATTATAAAAAAAAAAAACTGTAGTTCCGTTTTATGGCGACCTCGTTCGCCGCTGTCAAAGAGATCATTGTAATACTTTCTTTAGTGCAATAAACCGAAGTTTACTTTTGTTAAATCTAATATTTGTATTATTTCCTACACTGACAATAATTATTATCAAAGGCACTGATGTTTTTCATGTTTTTAAAATATAGTTTAATAATCTGCTATTCCCGGAACAACTTATTTTTGCTGAAGAAATATTCTTATACATATTTATAAATAATATAAGGTCAGGGCAAAAGTATTTTCGTATTTTTTCATACAAAGAAAAAAAAATTTTTTTTTATAATATGCATGTGCCGTTTTGATCAATAACTTGTTGCCATCTTGTGGGTAGTTCCATGATCCCATTGCTATAAAAAAATTGAAATTTTGTAGTGTAGTTTTCACAGTGTTCTTTTGAGGTTAACTTTATGCTTCCTTAAGAGTTCTGAAGTGATTGAAACAGGTGAAAACCTGATGGAGCAAGATCAGAGCTATAAGGAGGATGCATCAACACATCCCAGCTTAGTGGCTATAGATGAGTGCGGTCTGGCGTTGTCATAATGGAACACCACGTCCTTCCTATTCACCAGCTCCAGCCGGTTTTTCTGAATAGCTTCTTTTAACCTCATCAGTTGTTGACAGTAGAGGTCAGAATCGATAGTTTCACGACGATTCCTTTCCAATCCCACCATACACCGTCCTCCTTCTCTTATCTTCTTTGGATTTTAGATGATTGCATCATCGAACATTGGTTTATTAGCGAGATTTGTTCCCTACTTATGATTGGCCCTTTTAATCTGCATTAGAAATATACGGAATGTTTGTTTTCTACATTGAACGGGTTCAATGCCCGGCTCTTACAAATGACTTAAAAAAAATCTTAGAATGCAGTTCTTTAAATTCTTAACACACCTAGATCTGAAATGTTTCTGTTTGTGTAATCATAAAGTATTGACTAAGTAGACGTTAATTTTGTGCCAAGCAGGACGCTATACGTTATGATGAGAATTAGAGAGTATTAAGTTAAGTCATGGAGAGTTAACAGCTTGACTTTCCATAAGATCTGATAACTTTTTTTAGAGTGGTAGCAATATGTACCTACTCATCTTGGCGTCAATTTACATGAAAATGTTTTTGTTGGGATATAAACTTATCTCAAAGCACAAAGAAAAGTTCTCAACTGAGCTGTAATACGGAGATTTTCATTCGTCGACTCGTGATCTAGTTACAGTATCTTTGAAAAGGTAAAACTAGAATTTATGAAGATCTTTGTTATTTATTTCTTTATTCAGAACATAAATCGAATCCTTTACAACAGGATTAAATACAGTTTCTAAAGAATAGGAAGTAGGTACTTACCTAATGCTTTCTTTGTAATCTAATTCTTTAAGGAAACATCAAAAACTGTTTGAATTCGAGATGTTTACTTTTAAATAAGTTTTCATTTTTTAAAAACTCATTCTCGAAGAACTCTCCAAAAATATAAGTCACTGAAACAAAGTATCAAAGTATGAAAAGGTTTTCAATCGTTGGTACCATTGCTACACTGTTCATACAAACTCAGTTTACCATCAGCTAGTGATTTTAAGTTTACAGACCACTGGTTATATTCCCAGCAAAGCATTACCAAATTGAACGTAAATCATGGTGCTAATTCTTAGTGCAAAGAAAACACTGCCTTCTGTAGTGCTGTTCCTAAAACATACAGCCTCGACCACACGTTGCTACAGCGACGGAAAAACTATTACGGATTCCACTATGTCACACTAGCGCTCAAGGCTGGACGAGAGCAGAATTACTCAACATCGAGCTTGTTGTTTTGAGACTGTTTTTTTTTTTGTATGTTGTTTCACTGATTACGCTAAGACGGCTGGATTAAAGACATACCTATAGTGATGTAGATATAGTTCATAATGATTCGTGCATTTACTCTCAAAAAGCCCCAATGGGTGAAGTGGAACTGATGATGAAGACCACAAATGACGAACGGAACTACCTTTTCAATATTTCACGGTTTGCGATTCAATTAGGTATGGTTTCATTCGTTAAATATGGCATGGATTAGCACTTTATTGTCGACATACTACTGTTACACAATGTAATAGAGCTGATGGTGAACTATCATGTGAACTCCTCAACAATTAACGGCCCTGCATTGGGAAAAACAATATTTTTTAAAAGGATTTGAGCAGTTGGCTACAAAAATAATATAATATAAATATATAATAATAAAAAATAACATTTTGGAGTTGGTGCCAAACAAAACATAAAAACTATTATTACATGGAAAACTATAAATTTAACAGTGACAACTTAATTTTTTACATTATAAATCAACAATAGTTAATACTGTGTACGCTTTAGTTATGAAAGTAAATTTATAAATATAAATAAAAAAGTGATCCTTATTAGAAGCGTTCAATGAATTAGTTACTGTGAGGGTAATAGCATTAAGTTAAAAGTATTTATGTCAGTGTCGCATCTCCGGCGTATGCGGCGACGTCAACAAATGAAAGCAGCATATAACATTTTTCTCTTTTTCGTTCGTGATAATTAAAATCATTCTTTTCTACTTTTGCGGCTTTTTAATTTCATGTTATGTTGCAATGTATAGGTTGTCTACGTGTGCATTAGTTTGCAATTTTTAAAGATAGAATGTTGTGAAAGTAAGTTAAAATATCATTGTTGTCCTTGGGGGAGGCCTATGTTCCGCAGTGACGTCGTTTGGTTAAAACGAAAGGACGAAAGTTTTGTCGCTTCATACAGTTTTGGGCATGTTTGTGATGATAAACAGTTACTGTCATCTTTTCATATTTCAAATGCTTCTTCTCAACCCCTAGTATCTATAATAAGTAAAATCACTAGGGCGACCCAGCAGTGGGGCATAATATAAGTTGATATTTCTAAAGAATAAAACAAACATCATACATAGTTTCACGTAATAATAGATATAATACGTTAAACTATGTATATATGAATACTCGCTCTCCAGTGTTTATTTATATGATTTTTAAATATTGACATTGATTTTTCTTTTTGCCCGTTTACGAGTAAATAGAGGATTAATTTTGAAAATAATGAATAAAATGTTTTTTTTTCTTATTCAAAATATATTAACAATCTTACTTTATTCTCATAAATAGGTACGTCATTGTAGACTTTAAATACATTTTTGAAACCTTTATAACTCATAATCGAAATTAATAGTTTGTTAATTTAGTTATTAATATTGTGTTGTAAAAAAAATGTTTAAATCCCCAGCTCGTCTACGAAACAGTGACGAGAGGACAATCGTCGTCGAGCACATGGATAAATGAGCATACTATTTCCAAGAGCGTCGGGCTCTAGGTCGATGTCTAGGCTGTTCTGTCGACGACTCAACATGACGTACAACCTAGAAATTGTGTTTACGGGCATAGCATACCTGGTCAAGTAAGGGCGAAAATGCGTCTCCAACTGGCACACTCCTTGCAAATGCTGCTTTGCTGCTTATTATGTGTATACGCTAACTGACATGCCTGTATATGATTGTCATTGGCTGGTATGCAATTAGCATCCACCGTATTGTTCTGTTTTACACGGCTTTACTTTTACGAACTTGGCTTCCAAATTTTGTCTGATGTTCATAAGCGTTGCATTTTGTAACCTTAGTTAAGTTTTTTGACTTTCCTTACAGGCATGTGTATTGCTGCTCTTAAGCACTAATTAAATTTCGATAAAAAGTTATGAGTATTAGTTATCGGTAATAAAATATTGCTATGAGATTGGTTCTTAGGTATATTATAAGATTTCAATTTCTTCGAATGTCTGTGAAAATATAAAATTGTATTGAAAAGTTACTTTCATTTATAGGTATACTTAAATAAAATAAAAACGGTTTCAAAACTTTACCGCTATGTTGTAAGAGTGATTTCTAGCATCAAACCTTAGCTATCATGACTTCTAGTGGCGTTGACGGCACTTATCTTTTATTTTTATGACTAAGACATTAAAAAAATATACGACACACACTTTACGGCTAAAAAAGTCGTGAATATTATTGAGTAAGAAGACGTCAACGTCAGATAATCCATTTTGAGCTGTATTTATATTTACATTATGTTACTTATTAGTATACCTATTTCATATTATATTCGTACTTAAATTCTGTGACAGTTGATTTTTTAATATATTTAATTAAAGTAATCTATTACCGTACCGTATTGAAGTGTTCCCGTCGGTCTGTGCACGGCTGCTTAAACTACTTATATAACGCATTTCGATATGGTTTTTATTTTAATTTAGTCCATTTGCTCCAAGAAACATATTTTGTTATTCATTTTGTAAAGTTTGTGTGAAATCGGAGAATGCATTAGTAATTTTTATTAAAGACTTACTACAGTAATATGTACTTATATTTGACAAAGAGGGTGCTAGTTGTTAAAACAACAGCTATAATATTTAGCGTAATCAGAAAATTTCAATAAAATACAGTTTCAAGAAATGATCACCCAATCCTGAACTTGAACTTACCAATAACGCTTTTCCTTGCTTACAATTGATTTGCGCGGTCACCACTGTTAATATACTAACATTTTATTCGTAATGGTAATAAGTGCTCATACTACATAAAATACCAATACAACTTTTCTCTCCTTTAATATAAAAACCTCAAGTAACTCTATAAAAAATTTAAAAGCATCTTAGGGGAGAGAAAAATAAAATAATTATTTCAAACGGACCCTCGGCTTCCCGATTCTTGAATTATTGATTTGCTTTGTTTGAAGAACGTGTTAAGTCCAGTCTAAGTTGAACCGTCCAACTGTATTGACTTCCCCTTTTCTTATGATATTAGAAAGCCGTCAGAGAGGAGTAGAAGGTCAAGTTAACTGTTTCTTAGCAACGGTCAATTGTACAGAGGTTTAAGGTTGACCAAATGATTACAAAGATTTCAGGAATTTCTTTGAAACTTTTCGGCGTGTGATGTGGTAAAAATGCCTTTAGGGAAATCAAAATAAATATTTAAAAGATTTAGTACATAAAATTACATGAAAAGTATCAGTGTGTACCAAAAGATCTGTCTAAAATTTTTGGTATATTTATATAATTATCTTGTGACTGTGCAAATTCGTAATCTATCATTTGTAAATTGTATTGTACTCTAGATAGAAATGTTCTTTGGTATTGTATAAAATACAATTAATTTTAATATTAGTTTCATATTAGAAGATGTGTTAAAATTATAAATCTCCCTTTTCTTTACTTTTACCCTTTAGTAGATATTTCAAACACATCTTAACTAGCGAATGTTTTGTCGTCTTCTATTTGATTTGAAAATGGAATACAAAACAAAGAAAAAACATTTACTAGTTAAAATGTGTTTGAAACCTCTATAAGTTACACTTAAAATGTTTTTAAAAACGTGCAAATTGAAATTAAATCGACTCAAATACAAAGAAGATCGGGTAAAGCAACAGAGAAAAAAAATGGTTAAAAATCATAAAAACAAACATCCAGCAATAATTTGTCTTGGTGACAAATACCGGGCGAGGGCGTCCAATAAATACGGGTTTCTAAGCATTGTTTCCAGATTTCTCTCATTAATCATTTTTATGTCTGTAATTAATATAAAGATTCTGCCGACAATAGGGCCCCGGAGTTATTATCTTTTTGAGAAAACTTTCCGATGGATAATTTTAACTCCCCGACATGAGACTTTTAATTCATTTCCTTTTCATTCTATGTTCAAAGTAAAAAAAAATTCTTTGTATTTTCATTTTAAAAATAGAATGAAGGTGTGTTTGAGCTAAAATCTATACGGCGATCTACAACACGTGCTTAGGTTTAACTTACGATAGCGTTAGGTAAAACTTGACAAGAAGTATACCTACTGTTGGTAGTACTACCTTCTTCTTGTCAAGGTGTGTACGTTGTCCGTTGATTTTATAGACATCTAAGATTGTACTAAGACTAATAATGTTACCAGTTGGCCCTTCGGCCACATTCGAAACCAAGTTTCGAAACCGGTTTCGAAAACAGAATATTTTTTCTTCTTTCGAAATTGGTTTCGATAAAAGAATAATACTTCTTCTTCCGAAACTGGTTTCGATAAAAGAATAATATTTCCTCTTCCGAAACTCTGTCAAAACTCCCGTCGATGTCACCAAAGGGGCTAAAAATAATTCCCCACAGTCAACGATCCATAATAAACAAGACTTTTATAAAACATCCAAATACACTGCGAATATTCAATAAACTGCGAACAAAAAAGCTAACTATTAATCTATTGACTATTAAAACTTTTATTTAGCAAATCAGTAAAAATTAGATACAAAATATTGCCTGCCAAGGTTTCTTCTTTATTCTATTATTTTTCTAAGTGTTCAAGGTTAATGTTAAAAGAGGTTTGTAACTATAGGAAAATAAAGATTCGTTTTCGTTGTGTAAACTGATTGTGACTGAGCGATTGTGTTGATGGTGACACTGATTGAACAGCAGTTTCATAAAATGGAGACAGTTACAGTCAAGTGCGTTTTTAGTGTCAATTTTTTTAAGCTATTGCATAGCTTTTATCGCGGGCTTCAAGCGCGGTGACCGAATCAAGAAATTCCGTAACGAAAATGAAACCTAATACTCCGCTTACCATGTAGCTCGGCCGAGCTATGTAACGTATATGGTACGGCTGTACGAAGCTCGCACGGATCGAGACGAGCTACTCCGAAATGTAATGAAAAGAAAAAATAATAATTAAAAAAAAAAAAATAATAGAATAAAGAAGAAACCTTGGCAGGCAATATTTTGTATCTAATTTTTACTGATTTGCTAAATAAAAGTTTTAATAGCCAATAGATTAATAGTTAGCTTTTTTGTTCGCAGTTTATTGAATATTCGCACTGTATTTGGATGTTTTATAAAAGTCTTGTTTATTATGGATCGTTGACTGTGGGGAATTATTTTTAGCCCCTTTGGTGACATCGACGGGAGTTTTGACAGAGTTTCGGAAGAGGAAATATTATTCTTTTATCGAAACCAGTTTCGGAAGAAGAAGTATTATTCTTTTATCGAAACCAATTTCGAAAGAAGAAAAAATATTCTGTTTTCGAAACCGGTTTCGAAACTTGGTTTCGAATGTGGCCGAAGGGCCAGTTGGCATGTGCTTTGTTAACATTTAAAAAAAAAACAGTCAAGTGCATGTCGGACCATGCTTAGTGAAGGGGTCCGTAGCTTAGAATTATTGCATCAGCAGAAGAGAGTTCATTGCATTTACGCCCTTTTGATGAGAAACGTAGTTTTTTGGCAATAACTCAATGACGGTATTTCCGATAATGTTAAAAGTATTTTTTGTTAAAATTGATTTTTCATATTCTTTGTTCACACGGTTAAAAAGTTAAGACATGGGGACACAAATTATTCATCTTTCAGAACGATTATTTCTAAAAATATTCATTCAATCAAAAAAATCTTTTAGAAACCTTAAAATGTTTTTAAAAGACCTATCCAATGACGTGCCACACTTCTGTTATATGTATGGAGTGACCCCCTAAAATATTTATAATAATAATAATATCTTGGGACAACTAACACAACGTCATCTGATTCCAAACTAAGCATAGCTTGTACTTTTTTAACCAGACAACTGATAAATATACTAATATATTTCTAAATACACACATATTATAAACCATCGTGCTCATCACACAAAGTTTTATTCTGGGTGGGAATCGAACCCACGACCTCTTGCGTAGCACTCCCACCGCGCCACAGTGTATATATATTTATCATTTACCTATCAAACAAAATAGCGGCTACTACAAGACACCTTTTCACTAAATTTTATAAATATTCATTGAGGTCTTTTAGTAAAATACCTGTGACATACGGACGGACAGACAGACAGACAGACAGACGGACATGAAGAAAAGGGTTCTGTTTTTCCTTTTGGCTACGAAAGCCTAAAAAGTCTTTTAAATCTCTCTTTTTGTAAAGTTTTTTTAAGTATAACTGAGCTTAAGCGATTTGCATTAGCTTAGTTTGACTTAAAATACTTATGTTTTATAGATCTCGACTTTACAAGCACACAGCCCTACCTACGTCATTAAAAAACGATTTAGTTACACCTACTTCAATTGACTTCCACATATTACATTAATTTCTTACCTGTGATATTGTAATATTTATGTATGTATGTATTATTCTTAATGTAATATTTTTTCAGTATTTTTAAAATGAATGTATATGAATTTTGGATTTCTATTAAATTTTATAGAGGCGATTCGCGATTCGATGAGTTTACTTGGACAGCCGACCTGACCACGATCGGTGCAATTCGATCGAAACGTCGGGTAAATAAAAGGTTCATACACTTAAATATTTCACGCAATTAAGTACTGATAATATTCCAATAAGTGTAAACATCGCGAAAGTTTAAAAACAATGAGTTTACTTATCGCTATAAGACATTAAGCTACATTTTCTAGTAGTAACCGCAGGGAAATGATGCGGGTAATAAAATATATTAAATTATACAACCTATAAATTGCCTTTGTGGCGCAGTTAGAGTGCGAATAACTGCAATGCAAGATGCTGTGGGTTTGATTTCCACATGCGATTTTACTATGTTTAATCCCCAATCAAAATGTTGTAGATACAAAAAAACTTTGTGTGATAAGCACGATGGTTTATTCTGTCTGGGTGTAATTTGTCTATAATATGTTTGTATTTAGAAATATATAAGTATGTTTATCACTGTCTGGGATCAGATGACGTTGTGTGAGTTGTCCCAAGATATTATTATTAATATTATTGTAATTTGTGTTTGTTAATACGACCTTCAGTTAAAAAACTTGTATCTATTACAGAAGCATAAAAGTAGTTTGTGAACAGATGAGTAAAAATCAACGTTCCTTTAGTAAGACTTTGAGTTCTAAATAACTCGACTAAATAAACATCACGTACGTACTTCAATGATACGCATAATTATATAGATATTAATTAGAAACCCAATTAGTACAGCCAGTGAGTACTGATTGGGCTGTGTTTGAGCTTATTCAGTAATAAGCTTAGACTCAGACAAGCTGACGTAATTATTATCCCTGATGATTCACTGTCTGTTTGCAAGCCTTACTAGATCTTACTACTTGTTAATAATGTTATGAGCCTCATGTATATTTGTCTGTCTTTTTTGAGGTTCCGTATATTAAAAAAGAAAAAACGGAACCGCCTGTCCGTTTGTCGGTCAAGACCCTTTATCTCGGAAAGGCGTGGAGGCATAATATACTCAGGTCTCTCTTTTTAAGCCTAAAAAAATAAAACCGAGTAAGTAACGTAAAAAACGGACCACGCACAATGCAGGATTCCGTAGCTACCCAGCACGATAATGCTGTATAAGAAGTGAGTTTTCTGTAGTTTTTGTTTAATACTACTATCTACGTTACATAGGTATTTTTTAATGGAATTTGTACGTACTTCTCACTTGGTCTGCTGTTGCTCGTAAACTTGTAAAGCCTATAATATTTTTATTTTTAATTACATTATTTAATAATAATAACAATAATAGTTTAATTCAGACCAATGATTCATAATGTGTTAGTATACAGTGTTCTTAAAAACTATGTTAGTAAAAGACAACTACACTATTAAATATGCAAATTATTCCAATGGACTCCATAAAGGACTTTCTAATTTATTCGCAATTACTTTCAGGTACCTGTTGGAACTGTCACTCACCCTGCGCATCAGCGATGCGGTTCGCTTACGCAATATAGCTGCAAAGCCATCAACGTTGGCTTCCGCAAACATTGCTGATGGGCTACAATACCGAGGCAGTCCCAGCCAGAACCTGAAAGCATTGTTATATTGTACTCTCATGCATTGACAGCCCGCTGCGTGTGGCTAGCCCATAGGCTGCATGTGTAAAATGACTGGGCATATGCCCGAAATAGTGTGACTTTCACATTAGTGGAGCACCTAGCAAACCTGCGAGCCAGCATATTGCAGCGAATTGCCATTCCTTTACGCTCGCGCTCAATGTCAGGATTATCGGTGAGGTTTTCATTTACTATGTGTCCAACGAATTTAAAAACTTTTACCCTAGTAACGGGTGGAACGCAGGTAGAACTTAAGTTTCCCGCCTAAAAAACCAACAGTTCGCTTTTCCTGACATTGTACGCAAGCCTATGTTCACCTGCATATGATTTGCACCTTTTTACTACACTACTACCCTGATTTTTTCTACATCTCCAAAAACAATCATTTAGTTGGCAGTGGGGAGGGGGCAATACTTGGCTCTAACAAAAAATTGCACTTTAAGGCTTAATATTTCACAAACGGATCCCCAAATCAAAAAGTGTAATTCGCAACCCCTAAATATTTTTAATAGGTGTATCTACATCATGTATTATGAGTCTATCAGTGATTAAGTTCAAAAATGTAGTCAAAAACCATCTTATACGTAAAGGTTATTATACAGTGGATGAATATTTAAATGATAAAGAAAAATGGATCTAGTTGCTGTTGTAGAAGTTGAATTTTGTTGTCACTTTGTTTTAATTGTCACATTGATTAAGAGCATGATTTGACTTTTGTAAGTAAAGATTTTTTGGGACGAATAAAGGCTATTATTTTCTTACTTTTGATATTAGAATTAATATTTTATATTTAATCATTCGTTACAAGTACTTTAGTCAATATTTAAGCACATATAGTTTTTACCTTTGTTGTAAGTAGATCCTCCTACTACTATTATAAGGCTGATTTTAGTTTATCTCATGTTTCAACTTTTTGATAATACAATTTGCATCAGTCCTTTAACATGGTGTATAGTATATTAGTTGCAGCATCTTACCCCCATATCAAGTTTATAAACATTCAAACATTGTAAAATTGGCAATTTGAAAAGAGTGGCCATGAGGTTTTATTGCCCGGTTCATTTCTCCGGCTATACCTATTGTTTGCGAACTTGGCATTACATGTACATGTAAAATCGCGACGTATCACAAGAGTTGTTTTGCATCCTAATTGAATAAAGAATTTTGTTTTTTTTTCAATTCTGAACATCCTCTCCAAGGCACGGAGGGGTGTAACAATGGTCAAAAACGAACACCCATCTACGGATCGATAGTGGTAACTTTACTTTGCCTCGCAGATATCTTGATCTGCTCAGACACCAATGAGCCAGGGACTCACTTACTAGACTCATTCAATTCTTCGATTATTTAGGTGAAGGGGCAATAGATACAAAACATCAAGGAATCCGTGGCTTTCAAGATGAAAATATAGAACCAGAACTCATTTGATTACGTGGTTGATGATAAATAACAGTTATATTATCGTCTATTTAGCGTTTCAAGCTATACACTGCCTAAAAGCGTCAGTAATAAAGCTACAGAAATAAACTCCTTAAGTATTTTTCAACATTAGCTAAAAGGTTGAAATGTAATGGGCTGCCAAAAAGGTTTTTAAAATGTGATTTATAAAACGTCAATGGCGAGTGGCTCATAGCGTGAACACAAAACAATGAAGATACAGAAGTTATATTTTATGTGAATGTATTCCATCAAGGTATACACACCGTTCTTGAGCATGGAATCTCTTTATCATATTTGTTCCAAAATTGAGTGTTTCCTAACCGTTGTACCGTTCATGAGCATGCAATCTCTTTATCATATTTGTTCCAAAATTGAGTGTTTCCTAACCGTTGTACCGTTCATGAGCATGCAATCTCTTTATCATATTTGTTCCAAAATTGAGTGTTTCCTAACCTTTGTCGGTTACAGCGACTTATCTCATCATAACGACTAGCAAACTACGCAGGAGATATTATCGTACACGAGTGTTTGCGCAGACACAAGTGCACTCTCTATTCTCCCACTCTCATTACTCGATGGACCGAAAATCTGACATGATCGGATAGAAATAAGGTGCATGACCGATGGCTTCACGTGCTCTCTGAGGCCCGGAGAGATATGAAATATTTCGAAAACGGTCCCTTAACTTTTCAGATACATAGATGTTATTCACGGACACAGAATTGTTCGTTAAGAATGAATACAGGGGGCTTAGACAAGGTACATTCGTTCCGTGGCGAATGCGCTAACGCCTACAAGAGGCCGATTCCAAACGATCGTTCGCAAAAAATAAAATAATGTCTATGGTATCCAATGCAAAAAAAAAAAAAAAAAGAAAATATAATCCGCCATTTTCGTTTTTTCCATGGTCTCACCGTTTGCTAGATTAGTGATCAATCGAATGGACAAAATTGCTTATCTTCGCTATTTGTACAATAATGTAGCTTATTTATGTATCGACTTGAATTGACCACGTGACATATATCAATTCCATACATTTTGTACCTACTTTTTCATTAACGACATCGCTATTCGAATGTGACTTTGTCTAGGCCCCCAAAAATAGCTTAACGCACACGAAATCTCGGACCACTTTCCTTTGAAGGTGTTCCGAAACTCCGTGTTGTCCGTGTTTTTATACATTGCTCGAGCGAAGTATGTATGATTCTCTTGATGTTCTGATTGTACCCAAACAGATCACCACACAGAGAAGAGAAGGTAAGCTTACCTTACTTACTTACTTACTTACTTACTCTTCGCTTGGTGTTCTGTATCGTGACTTAGACGATATTTTTAGAGTAGACGCTCATTTTTTATGATTTAACTTAGTAAGTGGATGACATTGTCTTAATAATTTAGACATCAAAGTGAATGGATCGTAATTTTATTATATAGGTATAGACTTAAAATAGATTGAAAACTAACGCGAAATTGCTATTTTTGGCAGCTAATTTTGTAATATATTTTTTTATAATTTACGCAGACGAAGTTGCGCGGGACAGCTAGTATATTATGAAGTTGAAGTTTGTTTCTTTGTTTGAACGCGATAATCTCAAAAACTACTGGTCCAAATTAAAAAAATCTTACTTTTGGATAGCCCATTTATCCAGAAAGGCTATATAACATCACGCTACTACTAACAGGAGCAGAGCAGCAATAAAAAATATTGTAAAAAAGGGAAAAATTTACGCCGACGAAATTACGCTGGTCAGCTAGTCTCCAATATAATTTTAATGAGTTTAATCGGTTGGAATTCGGTTTGGTTCACCATCGTTTATTTTCACCAATTTTTTATGAGACTGGCTCTACCGACAAAAAATAATCATGAAAATCGGCTTATAATTGACGGAAATAACACGAGCGGAAATACAACACTCACAAAAAGTGATACAATCGAATTTTCTTAATTCTTATCCTCTTACATTTCAGATAAATCAGTAAAAATAAATTCAACACGAGTGAAACTGATTTTCGAAAGTATTGTGTCTTAAATTGAATTTACTATAAATACTTGAAAAGTCCATTAATAAAGATTTTAAACGTATAAAAATTGTTTTAGCGATTTTTTCTATAGGTAGTCAATTAAGCGGCTAAAGTAACTAAGTAGCAAAGTAAGTCTCTAATTGTTATGTCAAATAAAAAGTCAAAACTCAAAGTACTTTATTCACTTAGGTTACAAAATGCAACGCTTATGAACATCAGACAAAATTTGGAATAGCATGATTCTAAATTTAATGCCAAGTTTGTAAAAGTAAAGCCTTGAAATAAGAACTTGGCAATAAAAAGTCATGGCCACTTTTTTAAAATGCCAATTTTCAATATATTTGCATATAAACAGTTACGCCAGTAAGGTGCTGCAAAAAATACATGCAATTGACACAATCAAAATGCTATATAAAGCGCTCTTCACTACTTTAGCTGATATAAGCGCCCTAAGATTCTTTAACATTATGTATAGTGAAGTGAGTCGTCAAATGACAACTGAATTGACAGTACTGGGGGTGTAGGCAAAGTCACATTCGAATAGCGATATTATAGTATAGAATTTGAAGTTTGCGGTGAACACACTATATTTTTTTTTGTTTACGATTAATACGGCGTTATCGAATTCGCCACGAAACGAACGTGTCTTGTCTAAGCCCCATGGTCAAATATTTATCGTGCGGTGGAAATTTTTCATATTGGCCCCAACGTTAATCCCAAAGTTCCAACGTCACTCGTCTAATAAGTGGATCTAGAATAACACTCGTCCCAACATTGGCATTTAGACAACTGGGTAGTGGCGTTGGGACTGATATTGGAGCCAACATGTGGAGCCGGCCAGAGACTAACTATAGTGACTACTTTTCTTACATTGTCTTCTTTACGACTACGTAATAACAAAGTTGCTTCCCGCTATCTGTCGCTTGTATTCTTATATCTTATAAACTACACAAGGAATTTCGCTCTGTTTTCTCGATCATTCTTTCATTTGATTGGGTTTAACAATCATAAAAAATCCGAATGGAAACACGCATCTAAACCAATAAATACAATTTAAGTGTCTGTTTGTAATGTCAACAGTTTTTTACTAAATGCATTTTTTTGCAGCAATAATATTAATAATAGTACCTTGGGACAACTCACACAACGCTATCTGATCCCAAACTAAGCAGAACTTGTAATATGGCAACCAGACAACTGCTCATCACACAACCGAACCCACGATCTCCGGCTTAGCAGTCAGGGTCACTAACTACAAGGCCAACACGCCAGATTGGGTTCTACATTACTACCAATCTTGTAAACACATCCAGCTAAGCTCTAAGGCTTGTGTTAGGAGTGGGTTCACGTTAGTAATATAATTGGTATTTTTTTTATTATTTCGTCTGTCTGTCGGTCTGTCTGTCTGTTTGTTCCAGCTAATCTCTAAAGCGACTAGACGAATTTTGACAGAACTTACACTGTCAAACAGCTGAGGATGCAAGGAGTAACTTAGGCTTCTTTTTATCATCACTATAACATTTATTGGGATAGCAGCAGCACTGCAAATTCACGCAGACGAAGTCGCGGGTACAGCTAATGTAATATAAAAAACTCTGCATGAAGCAAGAGTGGGTTGCTAGTATCTTATTTTGTCTTAGACTATAAAAAGCTTTCATATTTTTTTACCTACATATAATAAAATCCATTCATTACACGGTCCTGTACATTTTTTTGCAAATATTACGTTATTTTTATTTTTATTTTTATTTTTATTTATTAGGAACAACAAACAGTTATACAGTAATGTGTATGTAAAAGTAACATTAACAGAGTAATACAATTGTATAACCAACTACGTTATTCACAGAATATATAAGATACAATATTACTTAAAAGTTACGTCATGCGAGTAGATAATGAACTTACAGATGAATGAAGAAAAGTACAATTTGGCTTAACAAAAAGATAGACAGAAAAGAAAAAAATAAAAACAAATACAACTTACAAATCAGCAAGAGTTCTGAGTACGTAATTTCTGAATTTAGCCGCAGAGTTAGAAAATAGGTCTAGATCATTAAAATAAATATTAAAGTTATTGGTGAGACGACGCAGAGGCGCACGCACGCCAGCATTGGTACGGCATTTTGTGACAGCAAATAAAGCACGAGTACGTGCATTACGCGTCAACGCCGTCCTAGGAACTACATAGAATAACCTATTGCTAATATCCAAACAATCATAAGAGTTGTTACAAATATCAAATAAGAACATAGACTCAAGTAGTAAACGTCTACTGTTTAAGTATGTCAGGTTATATTTTTTGAGTAAAGCTTCATATGGTATAGAAGTGCGAAAGCATCGGTAGTGCATTGCTCTCAAATATTTCTTTTGTACTCTCTCAATACAATCGGAATACTTAGTATAATGGGGATTCCACACTGCTACTGCATAATCTAACTGCGATCTGACTAAAGATTTATAAAGATGCAAGTAAGTGCCTGGCCTCTTGAATTCAGTAGCCGACCTCATAATGAAACCATACATTCGGTATGCATTACTGACAATTTTGTTAATGTGCATATCTAAGTGAAGTTTTTCGTCAAGTAGTACGCCAAGGTCGCGAGTCAAGGAGACTCTTTGAAGATTTATGTTGTTAAGAGAGTAAGGATATTTAATAACATTCTTGTTTTTTGTGAAGCTAATATAATGGCATTTAGAGACATTTAAGTGTAACTTATTTTGCAAACAATATACTGTTAATCTGTTTAGATCCTCTTGTAGAAGATTGCTGTCATTATGAGATTTTGACAGCAATCTTACGTTACGTTACCTGTTGATATAGCCATAAAAAACGGATGTAAAATGCGGAGGCATATTAAGTCATACATTCAAAACACGATATTAAATCATTGTGCACACGCTTCGTTTTAAGAGAGCTACTATATTTTTGAGCAAAGTAGACACTTTTATCTGTTTTTCTTTCAACAGTTTAATGTGGAGTAACAAATAATTGGGTTTGCATATAATCATTTAGGAAGGTTACTTGAGCAAATAGACTCAATGAAATGAATTAGGTTTAGTTTTTGAAAGGATTGAGTTAGAGATATCACGGTTGACTTCAGCAGCCTGTTAGTGACATTAAGGTCATTGTAGTAAAGAAAGGCTTTGTGTTTATCTATCTATATTAAGTATGTACCTACGTATGTTAGTTCTATTGTCGTATTCTAGACACGCATCGCATGGACTGATTCCATATTCTTTTGCAACCTCCCCACTAAGACTAAAAACACAAATATTAAAAATAATGCTCTTTGAATATGATCCGAATAATTCTACATTAATTATCACAAAAAGCATCCGCAAAATTTCCCCTTGAAAAAAACCGTATGTTAAAATTCACCCTCAATTTCATCAGGCTTCAGGATCAACTTTTAATCATAATAGCTTAAACCGCATACAAGAAGCACTGAGGTCGATAGTAACTGTAATTCCCGAAGCCCAGTGGGTTGGAAAATTGAGAAGTGGATTAGGCAAATCACTTTTCATTCCGTCCTATGGACGACGAAGTTTGCCCTTTTAAATTTTATTATCTCTGAGGCACGATGTCTACTGATACTGTTCCACTGCTAACGGGAGGCGGAACATTTAAATTTGAATAATTAATATTAATTTTCTACGTTTTTAGGGAAATCCTGTTTTAGGGAAATGGATTCATATTTTCTAAGCGAAAAAAATGACTGAATTTGCAAGGATTTTTTTGATGAAATGTGTAATGGTAATGACATTTTCGAAGGTTGGTATTTTTTTGGAAATGTTAAAAATAATTAAATAGAGTATCTTTTTATTTCTCTCCTATGATAATGAAAAATCATAGATTTTCAGAAAAAAGAATTTGTAACACTGGCGAGAAACTTGAAATTCCAGATATTTTAGTTAATTCTTCGGGTAGGTAAATGAGTAGCCTCAGTTGGATTGCTTAACTTTATCAAAGTGCTTGCTGGCATTTATCGAGTTGTCTGTCTCCAAAACTTTAAAAATGTATATTGGACCATTTCGTAATAAACCTCTTGCGAACAAGAGGGAATAACTAATTATGTAAATCCTTTTCTATATGATAGAGTTATGTTCGAATATATACTTATTTCGCTCTCACTAGTACCCAGCCCTATCTTAAGTGAAAATGAATTTCATCGCGATCGAGCGGCTATGCTAACTTACGAGCCAATAAAGAGTTTATTCGTCACAAATTCCACAATTTCTTTTTCAATATTTGTTATAATAAATTGGTCGGTATTCATTTTGTTAGAGATGTTTTGATTAGATTTTGTATTTTTTTGTATTTCGTGGTTGTAAGTAAAGGTGAACACCGACATACTCAACATGGACTATTTTTGACATCATAATGTCTTATGATTCGTTGACCGGGCGTCAAGATCCCTCACGTTCCTCCCGCTTATAGACTAAAGTATTGTGGCCGTCGCGCATGGACCCGGGTCCACTAAAGCTGTAACGGGCATAGTTGTTAATTACAATGTCATCAATGTTTTGGTGATTGCAGTGACATGCGATACCATCTCGGAGATAAAAAAAAATCTAAAAAAATAACAAAAACTGAAACAAATCTCTCATAGGCATAGTTGTTTATTACATTTTAAAAATATAAAAACTAACAAAAAAGCTCTCTCAGGCATGGTTATTTATTACAATGTCATATATGTTTTTTATGTAAAATTATAGTCCGTAAACCGACTTAACAGGCAACCAATTTTTTCTTGGCACCAAGTGATCTCTTAGCTTCAATATTTTTTAATATACAGACAGTGAAATGGTTACATAGCATTGATTTGTTAAAGAAATCTTGGTAAAGAAATTAAACACTGGGTGACTTTTTGTAGTCATTCATTTTTCAAGTCTGATGTACATGTTACAGATGGATGGAAACGATTTACCACACTATGTAAATCGATAAATTTACACACATCAGTGTATTTTAATTTAAAAAAAAAACACTGATTTGTGTCAATTTGTCGGTTGACACTTCATAAGTTGTGAATACTATTGTAATCTCGAATGCTAGTCAGTACATCGATATCTCTATCGAGTCCTATTCGATGACTTTGGTCTCAATCGATAGTAACATAAATCATCAAAACCTAAAACTGGGTCCATATTCACTAACATTTTATCGCTGTTGTGAAATGGCCGTGCGAACTGGCGCATGCGCAGTGCACTCAAAGATGTCCACCGCGCATGCGCGTTGATCCATTTTAAGCGCGTTGCATGCGCGGTATACAGTTAGCACGGCCTTTTCACGACAACGAAATAAAGACAGTGAATATGGACCGCGTTCTTAAGTTTTCTCTTTTATCTAATGTAAGATCCCACTAAAGCCATACGATAAGAGATGGCATTAATTAAATCAAGTTGTCATCTTTTAACACTATCTTTGAAATAACTAGAAATAATGTCCAGGCGCTGCTCCCTAGCGACTCTCGTGACGGTTAAAATCTCTGTTTCTTAAAGTTGTAATAGTTATTCTTAGCAGTTTGAATTTAATTTAATTCAAAATAATGTTACAATATTATTTATTGCTACGACACTTGAGAAAGGCTTGCCGACTATGTATTATTAATATTAACAACCACACGTCAATCTAAAAGTCGATGCACAAAAAATATATACTTTTGATTTGAATTATTGATATTTATATATTTTTGACAGAACCATGTTTTTTATATTTCTTGTCATATTGTACTTTGTGTTTATTAATAGTATGTTTGTAAAGTCCTTCACGAAACGAGTTGTTTCTAATAAAACTGTACATATCTGAGGGAACTGACAAAAGTTCTTATAGGGCATGGGCTAAATGTTCGAATATTCTCTGCTGTGATTACCAAAAGAATATGCAATATTAATATAATTGATGTCAATGATTCAATATTAAGTTTCTGAAAAGCAGTCGTTATTATGAGGCAGAACATTTTGGATACTTATAATTATTCTAAGTTGTATACCCTAAAATAATGACTGTTTTATATGATTTAGATAAAATGCTGTAGGTAATCAAGGCAGAACAAGTCGTTCTTTCACACAATATCACCCATATTACAGGCTCTGTCTAGTTTGGGATCGGCGTTGTGTGAGTTGTCCCAAGATATTATTGTGCAGGACACGCCACGCGGCAGTTATACTGATGACAGCCCAGAATGACCCCTAACTAACTGTATACTGAAGTATAAAAGACCTTAAAAAATGCTAAAAACCAAGTACTAAGCACTAGCTGATTCTGTAATTAAATACGGCCTGAGTAGCTACGGCCGCACATACAAAACCTGTGTCGAGAATATCTGCTAAGCTAAGTATGCATAAAACAAAAACAATCGTACCTAAAAATATAAGGTTACTTGACAAAGATGACGAAGTAGGTTTGATTAAGAACTGTCAGATATTAAGTGTTTTCTATAAGATACAGGTGTGTGTATGTGTGTGTGTTAAACGAGGAATATAATTACCTCGCAAATTTAGTTTTAAATGTAAGGCCAAGTTCATTACGTTGTTTGTTATATCTGCCTGTTTATAAGACAGTTAAATATAATATTGTACTGTCCTCTAGTAGTTTACTAACTACTATTGGACAGTAAGTAACCTATCAATATTCATTTATAGTTTTTTCCGTTTAAAGATTTACAGATTTTGATAGGAAAGCTATTCATGTTTGATGGAAGCATATACTCCTACGTCCGTTGCCCATATACATTATTATATTTAGATGTCTTATAAACAGGCGTTATTTACTAATAACACGGCAATTTATTTTTTGTAAACCTACCTAAATTTTTATATTTTGTACACTAACGATCTGTTTAACATACTACTGATAAACTCACGATGTTTTGTGTGGTATGTTTATCAATTTCTCTGTATATAAAATAACTAGCTGTCCCGCGCAATTTAGTTTGCGTAAATTTTCCCCGTTTTTGCAACATTTCTCATTGCTGCTCCGCTCTTATTAGTCGTAGCGTAATGTTTTAGCCTATAGCCTTCCTCGATAAATGAGCTATCTAACATTGAAAGATTTTTTCAATTCGGACTAGTAGTTCCTGAGATTACCGCGTTCAAACAAACAAACTCTTCAGCTTTATAATATTAGTATAGATTTGTGAAAATAAAACAAAAAAAAACTAGGCAGGCGTGTCGCACTAGGTAGCTAGTGCGACACGCCTGCCTAGTTTTTTTTTGTACTGGCATGGCATGGGTAGGAGACACACGGGGCTAACTGATCAGCTGCCACGTAGCTTGCCACGGCAAATACCGGCGTGGTAGTACCTACATATACTATTTATTCTGTGGGTCTAAGCCATATGCCTCCTTGGTGGATACAACAACAGTGTCAGTTATTCTTCCGAAATAGTGATGTTTACACATCACGACCGCAAAGGACACTGTAGCAAGTGTAATTCCTGGGCAAATGAGACTTACGAACTGTCTAATCTTGAGACACTGGAGCTTGGACGCTCAATCAAACGATATTTTTGATTAACAAGTTAGTTTAATTTGTTTCTTAATGTTTACAATGTAAATGTTAGATTTTACCACATTCGAAACCTTAGCTCGATATAATGCAATGTGATTGACAGCACCTTCCCAATAAAAACAAAGTAGGTAGATTTTTTTTCCATTAGTAAATAAAATAATTCGTTGTACCGCCGATTTTGTTGCGCCCTACAAAATGAACATAGCAACTCGTGTGCAATGTGGTACGGTGAAGACCAGGCGTTGACACGAACTAATGTCTTAAATGAGGAGCGCAGTGTTGTGATATTCAGATCATTACTAAACAAGGGTTTGGGTGGCAATGATACTGTTATGCGCTAGCCTGACGCTTACCATCAGGCGCACGACCTGCTCGTCTCTTCTTTCCATTAATAAAAAAAAACACCTTCGCGGTCATTTACCGGCCTATTTGTAGGAGCTTACTAAAATAAGTAAATCTTACCCTTACAGATGTAAATTTAGAATCGAATATCATATCTATGCTGTTACATTGTTAAAATTATATGCTTCTTCTATATCGTTCGCTACACTCTGTCGCGAATAATTTAATCAACTTAAATGGTTTGAACTAAAGTGGGGTGGAGTTTGCTCTTTTAGTAATGTGAGCTGTTTGTCTTTGAGTAGGAGAGTATGTTTCTATTAGTCTTATTATTAGCCTGTTGATAATGAGAAAATCGTACCTGTCCCTGGCTAGGTTATTTTAATGTCACTAAGAGACATTAATTATCATTTTCAATACACGGTAGCACCAACACAAATAATACTTTTTTTCTAAGTTTGCGTTATTAATTACCTACAAAAAAATAATACTTAATAAAAATCAAACTACACCCTAGTGCAATAAAATCGTATATGTTAAAACATGAACACATATTATTAAATTTAAAATATTATTTTTATAAAAGATTATTTCAATACCTATCTAAAGATACCACATAAGTGATGATAAATTGATATAGTGTCTGTAAAATAGGACTAGTGCCCTTATTTTTGTTTTGGTGCTCAGTATTTCTATTTGTTAATTATTTCAATAATCTGGATAAATAATATATATTTTCATAATGTTAGATATATTTCGGTACTCAATCGCGTACATTATTTAAAGGTACGAACCTTTTATTTACCCGACGTTTCGATCGAATTGCACCGATCGTTGTCACGGGTCGACTTCGACCTCGAAGTCGTCCGACTGAGTCCCAAAATATATCTAATATGTATAAAAATCGCGAAAATTTAAAAACAATTATTTTCATAATGTGTACAAATCGCGAAAGTTTATCAACATTTATTCAAAACCTTCTATCCTATCTTATTAGATTACTCAAAAGTTATAACCAACTCCTGCCTACAGATATATTGCATAAGAAATATTATGACATCATATTAAAACTTTAACCTTCCGAGGGTCGAAGTAACCGATCAGTCCACAACAAAAACGGACCGCGAACTAAAAGTGTCGTATACAACATAAATACAAAAACGTCACTATACGCTATCTGCCATAACAGAGCGAGGTCCCATGCAAATTAGGTAGGTACCTATTTATTTTCAAATAACATCGTCAGAGTAGAAGTATGGCGGTTTGACAAGGGTCGAATATATCATACAAGCGGTTCATATTTTCGCACGTTTTTTTTTCGAACCGACAGCCGTGAACGCGAAACGGTGACCTCCATATATTACGAACACATATCGTTTTGTAATGAACCAGCGAAATTGGCAGGGGATGATTTATAATGATAAACTCGATGTGGATTTCATATAATTGTAGCTGAGACGATAAAAGGTTAATTACGTTTTGTTATAGTCCTTCTATAAATATTATACGGTTGATTAATTAATAAATGAAACATTAGATACCTACAGATAGTTTATACCCCGGGTTTACATGCAAACTAAAGCTTGCTGTTAATAAAAACAATGTGTCATAAGTACCTATATCAACGCTAAGACATTTTCAACCTTCAACAATATCTGTCCCTACTTTTGGATTTAATTGAAATTAAATATTATTAAAATGTGTTGTTTTTTCTTTGGTCATATGCATTTGTCTTAAAGAAGACCGCAGTATAAGATAAACCTATCGTTAGTGCGTAATACAAACAAGCATTTTAGGGTTTTTAAACTTTAACTGTAAAGTTACTTCTACAAAATGAACTATGATGCATAAACCATGTCTACCATTAAGAAAATGAAGGTACTGAAAGTTTAATACATTTGTTGGGCTATAAGTTAAATATATTTATTCTTACGGCGGCGACGCACTCCTGCAATTATGTCAAGCCATATGTGTGAGTGTTCAAATTTATAGCAACACTCTGAGTTTTAAGTAGCGGCGGAACCCGCTTTCTCTGTTTTTGACACACACACACACACACACACACTGGAGTCAACCAGTCTCCTTTTCTGAAGATAGTTAAAAAGCCCACATCCTCGAGAGGACTTAAATGAAGAGACGAGCAGGTCGTCGTCGAGATGGTAAACGTCACTTAACCCTTGACAGAACCAATGCCACCCAAATCTTTGGATCTAAATGTCACTGCACTATGCTTTTCATTTGAGACTAATGTCTCATTTAAAAAGCACATATAAGAGCAATGTTCGTAAGTCTTATTGATCTAGTAATTTCACTTACTACAGTGTCCTTCAACCGAAACATTACTATTTTACGGAAGAATAAATTACATTGTGGTGGTACCAATCAAGGAAGTCTATAGCTTAGACCCGCCACCTGTACATATTACATGATTTTGGAGGAGAAGCGGAAGGCCTAAGCTCCTTAAGCCCTACCAGGATCCGCTACTGGTTTCAAGAAATGAGACTATTTAACGAAACACGGCTTCTGCTTACCCCCAAAGGGTCTAACAGGAACGTATTAGATTTACATTTTGACGGTTTGTTTATAAAATATGAGGTCATGGTACCTTGTGGGACCAGTCTGAAAGATCGACGCTCGGTTATATAACATAAAATTAAATCTGTGTCTTCCCTAAGGAGTTGCCACGCGTGTATACTCAGATTTCGCCATTTATATTTAAGGAGCATTCGAGGTGAACATATTGGTGTTTGTAAGATACAGATTTTGATTCAACCAATAAAACAACACCCGATATAATTTGATACTCAGCACTTTAACTTGACTCAAACAGTTATTCTTGAGAAATCTAAGATCAAATCAGATTATCAAATATAAAATCAGACTATATATAATTTTGATTAGTTACCGATCTTACAAATACCTTGGATTGAAGCACGATATACTTGAAACGCAATCGCAAATTTTTGATTAAGTGCATATGTATCATAATTATGCTTGGTTGCCAACAATTTACCAATACACAAATTTTTCATACATTTTATGAACAAGCCAAACCAATAAATTCTCTATTCTAAATATTTAAATATTCATCTAATTTGGAAATCTCATTTTCAATAATACTTTGTGTAACTAGCAATATGGAAAAATATGACATCATAATTCGAGACAAAACTAAAGACGTTACATAATTCTTGCCGAACTATATAAAGATGTTTTGTATCAGCATCCAGTCTATAACCACAAGACAGTAAAAATAATATACATTTGAAGCAAACAGACGTAAGTAATAAACCGAAATCATTAAATAAAGATGGCTGTCAACTCGTTTCGTCTTCGAAACATACATTAATAGTTTCAGAAAGCAATAATAATAAATAGTGTTATTAAGATAAAAAAGGGAGCCGACAAACTAAATCGACAGTATATTACGAAAAAAAATCGGTTGTTGTGTCGTGTTGAGCCACAATAAGCGTGGCCATGGCTCGTAAACATTTGGTATAGACGCAATAAAGATATTAGTGGCGGCACTTCGACCAGCGCAAACGGCCGTGTATGTTCAAACATTTTTTATGTACGTAATGAAAGAAACATTTTTATTCAAATAAAATTGCGGAGAAGGAACGCAACGGAAAACCTTCAAATATAAAAATTGCGTTCGAAAATGTGCTTGCTTTATTTTTATTATGGGAAATAAATTATGAAATGGGCCAAGGGTTATGTGCTTCTGCTATTAAGTGAAGTAGGTTCTGTATCGTCGCACTGTTTTATATGTAGCGTGAAAAAGACAGCCAATGAGATGAACAGTAAGTGCTTGTAAAATACGTTAGTGCAGATACGCGAACAAATTCAATACGTCTCGTCATATTCTTTTTGTCGATCAAAACAGAATACTAAATGTATACAATGTTAGTTTGTAAAACTATTTTATATGTGTCTAACTGTAACTCCGCGATAAAATGTCCATCATTTTTTTCCATTCAAATTTTAGTCAAAGGTTTTGAGGTGGAATTTCCCTTATAAAAACGGCCTTTACTGATGTCTTTTCCCTGTACAACATATTCTCCTAGAAAGTCTACTGTGATTGAATATATTATGCTTATTTATAAAAAGCTGCGGTAGCCTAATGGCTAAGGCATCGGACTCGCAATCGTGAGGTCGCGGGTTCGAATCCTACCCATTATACTACCGAAGTGAACCCACTCCTTTGACACAAGCCTTTGAGTTCAGCTGGAAGGGTTAACAAGATTGCTACTAATATGGGGCCCAATCCCTCTATTGCTAGTTATCTTTAATAAAAATACTAAATCTATCACCAATGATTTGTTTATTTCTGTTTAATTTCTTTTTAAACGTTTACTACCCCTGACGAACACAATACTAATAAAACAGAAAACTAGGTACACCAATGAAACGTAAGTTCGATCCTAAAATCAATGCAAATTTATGAACAGTCATCTGATTGAAAGTTGCGGAACTTTGAAAGCTGCCTTTTGACAGAGCGAAATGAATAATCCCTCCCATTTCGACCCGCGCTTTTAGAAAACAATAGGCCCCATCAAGTATAACGATGGTCTTAAAGAAAACAAGCCATTTCTCAGCAAAGATTCGTCTGTTCTGACGGAATTGTCTCCCGATTTATCTAGCGTTTCATGTCAAATTAATAACTTTAAGAGTGACTTGAAATAATCTTTTATGATTTCGCGAGGGAGATACTATTGTTTCGTTGGTAACGGATCGAGTTGCGAACTGTGTGTAAGGTTGTGATTGTAATTAAGTATTGTTACGAATTACTTTTGATAGGTGTTATAATGGTTTTTGGTATTTATTATGGTATTTCGTTATCTTTTACCTGTCTGCGTTAGAAGGAGGGTAATGTTTTTCAAGCGAGGTATATACGATTCTTTGGCATGCTCTACAAAACCTAAATGGCTTGATGTATATGGCCATGTGATGATTAATTTATTGCGCTGTTACCACTTTTCCAGTTGATTCATTTTACGCTGTCGCTTTTTTAGGTAGGTGTAGGTATTGAATCCACGGTCTTTTGCGCTGAAGTTGTATATACGCCCAACGAGGCAGTCATATTCACTTATTGACTTTTAGTTGAAATTATCCAAAAATGAAGTTGTGGTTTCAATAACTAAACCTTTGAATAATTTCGATCCAAACGCAATGTCAATTAGCTAGTCAATAATACTAAACGCATATACAGTCCACCAGCTCTCCTAGGTAACAAAAGCAATTTATAATAAACTTAGTAAAACTTATCAATCACATCTTTCCTCCATAGATTTGCCATGACTCGACGCATGAGCTCGAGAGCTGGACAATGCAAGGACGTTTCATTTTTGAGGTCAGCCCTCTGACTTCTGACGGAGATTAATGGAACACAAGATTTCTAACCCTCTACCAAGAAAACCCGAACTGAAAGAAATTCAAACTCCTCCGTCATTCATTGCTGGGTACCTACAGAGTAACAATTTTGCGAACAATCAGAAAATTGCAATGTATGATTACGCAATTTGGAATGTCGAATTTTATGTTTTCGTACGAGATTTTCAGAGCTCTTGGGAATTTCACGTGTTACGCGGAAAATGTGTGGTGTATTGATTGAAAATCGCTGTTACCTATGCGATTGAAAAAAAAGGTTCGATGGACGGTAACGGGCTTTCTCGAGTGGAAACACTTGATTTTACGCATTCCATGCTATTGGAGCGAACGGAAACGATACAATTGTGATGATGGAAGATTATTTTATTTTGCGTTGAAGTTGCTTTGTTCTTCTGATGTTGCTATGGATATTTGGACATTATTATTTATGTAAAAAATCGGGCAACAGCATGTCAGACCATGCTCAATGTAGGGTTCCGCAGCTTTGGAAAATTTCATCAGTTACGCTATAACTCGATGACGGTATATCTGATCTTATCCAAAATAATTTTAGTTTAAAGTATTTATTAAGCGCTTTTTTAAAGATTTTTTCCATATTTTTTGGTTACACGGTTCAAAAGTTGAGGGGGGGGGGCACGATTTATGCAACTTTCGGATCGATTATTTCCAAAAATATTCCCTTAATCAAAAAAGTTCATTAGAAACCTCACAATGTTTTTGAAACACCTGTCGAGTGAAGTGCCATACGTTGATATTTGCTGATTTTTTTTTGTTGGTTCTTCTTTTTATAGCTTCTATAAAAATATTAATTATTATTATTTAGCTACCAAACTAAGTAGCGGCTACTACAAGATATACTTTTATCTTTTCACCGAATTTCATACAGATAGACAGACAGACAGACAGACGGACATGACTAAACTATAAGGGTTCCGTTTTTGCCATTTTGGCTACGAAACCTTAAAAATGCTAATAAGTTGAGAATCAAGAATTGTTCATTAAAAATACAAGTCTTACAAAATGAGATTTATTTGTTTGGATAGTCGTGATTTTTAAAGATTATAAACTACAGCTAAACTAAATCAGAGGTTTGATCCCCACCTAGGATAAAACTTTGTGTGATGAGCACGATGGTTTATTCTATGTCTGGGTGTTATTTATCTATAATATGAATGTATTTAGAAATATTTAAGTATGTTTATCAGTTGACTGGTTTCCATAGTACAAGCTCTGCTTAGTTTGGGATCAGATAGCGTTGTGTGAGTTGTCCCAAGATATTATATATTATATTATATTAAATGTAAAAGTTCAAAGACAGCTTCTTTTTTTCACACTCTAACCACTTGTAGTAGACAATAATAAATCCGTCATTCTTAGCTGTTATATTTATGAAAATCTTTCTAGCCTTAAAATATTCAGGCAATTGCTAGATATAGCAATTTTAGAACATCTCAAACTCTTTTTAAGTCATATGGGTACTACATATTTGGGCCTTAGGGGGTTAAAAAGAGTGTATTTAATCAAAATGGTTGTCTGTCAAGTCAGTTTACGGACGATAATTTTACGTGATAGCGTCATAAAAAAACATTGACGACATATCACCATTCGCGTTGCTTAGCAACCAATCAATAACGTGACTTTTTTTAGACATTTTATCGAGAGTGCAGCCCTTCATCAATATTCATGTTACTCTACATTTTTTGAAAAGCTCATCAAAATTTCTTACACTAAAAAAATAAAATAGAATACTTTTAATAAAATTGAAGCAAATATTTCATCGCGATCAAAGATTTTCTCTCCGACAAGTAATATTAATTCTTCACAAAGTCTTCAATGTAAACATCAACCTAATAGCCCTCACTAAGCTGACTGTATCTAAGAAATTATGAGCCATAACTTTATTTAATTTACAGCGTATATTCACATCTTTCATAAACATTTTATGAAAAGATTTTACGATTCCAAAATCTTGAATAAAAAGCAATTATTTTTTATCACACTCCATTACTCATTAATGCTGATATTTATTAAAGGCCATAAGATTTGTTTACTTTGCCTAAATATGTTCATAAAAAAATAAAAGCCACTGTTTATTTTCAATGACATTCATTTCGCCTGCACTAGACAAGTATCACACACCATTACTCATTAATTCTTATTAAAGGCTGTCAGTTTTGTTTCCTTTGCCTAAATAAGCTCATAAAAAATAAAGCCACTGCTTATTATTTTAAATGACATTCATTTCGCTTGCACCAGACAAGTAAATTTATCAGAAGCTTGGAGGGCTCTCAACTCTTCGTATAAAAGGCGAAACCCTTTGGCTTTAGTTTAGAACAATGGTGGCACCCGACAATGGCACAACAGGCTCTTCATTGTACTACCGACATCTTGTGATACAAGGATCTTCAGTAACTAACAAAACTGTTCTTTATCTGCGCTTTATAGCTCTAAGGTTAATCGAGTGCATTTCGGATCGAGGGAGCAGGGCTAAAGAACATTTTGAATTCTAGTTGTTATTATGAAGAGTATTCACAAAGGACGAAACAATTAAAACTGCTGACGCTAAAGACACACTTCGTTTGTTATGGATTTTAATTTCTGATACTACTAAGCCGTTTTTGACAATATTTTAGATTTTATAGAGGCAGCGTAAAGCTTGATAAAGAACATAGACCATATTTTATTACAATATCTGATACTCTGGTAACATTACGCGTCCACCTTCAGAAAGCTAGTATTTTAATGTATTTGTATATATTCATTTAAATTCATTTAGCGGTTTACGCAAGGTTATGTAACACAAAACAAACACTGAAGACTACATCACAATCCCTAAGGAAATACCTACACCTAAAATATGAGTATCCAAATCTAATTAAAAAACTTTCAACTGTTATTAAATGCTCCACATACCCGCATTATGGAAAAAGTTCACTGTTTCGTTCAGTATGTTAAACTTTTCTAAAAGGATCGGTTACACCAACGAAAGTTTGCTAAAGTTAAGCCTTGTGCTTTATTGTGATTGCTCTTAATACTTTTAAGGCGGTCTCGGCGCATTGCGGTGTACAATCGAAACTCACTCAAAGAGAATAAAACTTGTAACAATATGCAATGGTTGCTTTGCTTGAAGCGTAAACTGAGTTTTGCCGTTATTCTTTAGATGGTGCAATCGAACGCTCTTGAATTTGAATGAAGTTCTTAAATAGTTACCAAGAGCAATGTGAAATTTTAGGGTTGCTTTATTTTTAAGGAATTTAAAATGTTGCTTTGCTCTGCCTTGCTACAGGCTTCTTCTCTGGGAGACGGTAGGACCATCACATCACTTCAAATGTTTGGTTCTAGGATATGACTATTTTTTCACGATTTATTTGAAACAAATTACCAGCTTCAACTATGTATTACAACCGTTGAGTATGATTCGTAAGTCAGAGCTGCTACTGTTATGTAATTTGGATAACCACGGGCAGGAAACCCTCGAAAACAATTGCTAAGCTAGTTTTTATTGTTTCTTTATTTGTTACAGTCAATTTTCAATATTATGTACAATTTTAGCTTGGTAAACCATAATATAGATAGTGTAAAAAAGTGCCAATGTGGTTTTATTGCCATTCTTTTCTCACGGCTTTACTTTTGCGAACTTGGCAATTACTACGTAGTAATTAATGGCTAAGGCATCGGTCTCGCAATCGTGAGGTCGCGGGTTCGAATCTTACTCATTATACTACCGACGTGAACCCACTCCTAACACAAGCCTTTGAGCTTAGCTGGAGGGGTTAACAAGATTGCTAGTAATGTGGGACTCAATCCCACATTGCTAGTTATCTTTAAAAAAAAATGCATTTTTATATTTACTAACCAGTATCATAATCATTCAAGTAACCAGTTAATAACATTTTAAAAAAGATTAAAACAAGATACAATTTAAAAATTTAAATAATCCAAATTATACAAAATAAAATTCATAACACCTGTATGAGCACGACCATGCATTTTTGTCATTTAAATAATCATCTAGGCAATAAATAAGCTTTCTGAGGTCGTTCTTAATTTTAGATTTGGAGGAAATAAATATGAACAGGTAGTTTATTGTGTTGTGTTTAGTAGCTTTTTGTGAAAACCGGCCAAGAGCATGTTGGGCGATGCTTAGTGTAAAGTACCACTGCCTTGAACAATTGCATCCGCTAAAAAGCATATGTTCATGACACTTACGCTCTTTTGTTGAGAAAAGCAGTTTTTCAGCAATAACTCAGTGACGGTATATCCGATCTTATTTTAGTTTAAAGTATTAAATAAACGCTATCTTTGTGATTTTTCCCATGTTTTTTGGTCACACAGTTCAAAAGTAAAGAGCGAGAGCGAACAAAAAAAGTTTATTAAAAACCTTAAAATGTTTTTGAAAGACGTGTGAAATGATGTGCCACACGTTGATGTCAGCTGATTTTTTATCAGCGTGACGAGATATATGTGCACCCCATTGCCACTTATTATCTAGCGTGATCCCTAAAAATACAGTGTCGGTAGCATATTGCCAGATTTCCTGATTCAATGCAATGTTTCCAAGATTCTTCACATTAGGAAGTGCGAACAGTAGGTACAACATTACAAATATTTTCTAAATAGGATGGTAAATCCTTAATATAAATTTAAAACAAAATGGGTCTAAAATCGAACCCTGCGGCACACCTAACTAAACCGGTAAGCCGGTAGCCATTGAATCCTTTTACTCAAATATGATATGACAACAGCTAATGCGTTGTCCCGCACACCATAAAATTCTATTTTTTTATATGCATGTCATGACAAACACAATCGAACGCCTTCGTATGGTCGCCGAACATGCCAGGGACATTTTTTGAGTCTTCTCAGGCACTGTAGATGTATACAAAGTAACTGTTGTTGAGCGGAGCGACCTTTAGTAAAACCATACTGATCATTTAGTAGAAGGTTATTTAAATTAAAATGTCTAAGTATTTGATTAAATATATTTTTTCCAAAATTTAACTCTATGCAGGTAACACTGAGATTGGTAGAAAATTACCAGCATTAGTTTTGCTACCTGAATAAAATAGATGTATTATCTTGCTAAATTTCATCAGATCAGGAAAAGTTCCGGTATATATATACATATCTGTTAAATAACATGCTTAAGTAAGGTGCTACTATATGTATTAAGCTACCACAGAGGTCACCTTATTTTTCAATTGGGTAGATGACTACAATAAAAATAAATTATTCTACACTATTCAGGAAGTAGCATTTGCAAAACTGTTCCGAAAAGCAATGTTTCTCCACAATTAACATTAAAATTAAATGATTTGACCATACGATAATTTTTTATATAAATAAGTGCGGGGTCCATCGTTTCGACGTTTTATAAAAAGATACTGATTTGACTTGACAATCATCTACCCTATTGCAGTATTTCAAATGTAGCGCTAAAATCAAACGGAGTAATATAACTGTACGTCACACTAAAGTGTACGCTCACAGTTCTAAAGAAGCTGCTCAAGTGGTCGGAAAGGTACAGCATGGTCATCATTCTGCGTCAGTAATGGTTTGATGGAGCGTGTCACAAAGCTACATTTTTGTGAAAAAGGAGTGAAAACTTCAGCCAAAATGTAGTTTCACGAGACAATCTTGGATCGTGTTGTGAAACCTCTCAAAAGTACACATTTTAAAAATGTACCATATACTTTCCAGCAGGCTTTCTGCACCTGGTTGAAACCACGACCTGTCCAAGCCTGGCTTGAAACCAACATTCCGGACTTTATAAGAGCTGAAGATTGGCTCTCATCTAGCCCAGACCTCAACCCTTTAGACTACAAATGATGTCAGTTTTAGAGGACATGGCTTGCTCTAAACGACACGGCGACATTGAGTCTTTTATTAAATCTCTGGAGCAAGCAGTGGCGATATTTCCCATGGAAACAGTGCGTAAATCCATACATTCGTGGCCAGACTGATTGAAGGCCCGTATAAAAGCCAAAGGCGGCCATTTTGAATAGAATATGGTTTTTATTTTGTGCTAAGACTTTAATAGAAAGAAGAAAGAAAAGAAAGAAAATATATTTATTTTGGAATCAACACACGAGACAAGAGTAAAAACAGACAATATAAAAAGAAAAAGAAAATAAAAATAAGTGCAATTTATAATTAAAAACTATTTACATAAATAATAATTAAAACATACAAATTATAATTAAATCATTAGCAATAAAAAAATAACAAAAACATACAAATAATAATTGAAGCTTCGGAAAATAAATGGGCGTCTCGTGGCTGCACCAAAATAGGAACCCAGTTCAGCTTATTACCGGGCGCATATTATATGCGCCTGACGATGGTTTTCAACTGGGTCCTAGTGCGTGTGTTGTGTGTGTGTGTGTGTGTGTGTGTGTGTGTGTGTGTGTTTTTGTGGATGTGCAAAAATATTTTACTACTAATAAATTAAATAAATACCATAATTAATTGTGTCTTCTTTGTCTCACTTGGAGCTGACGATCGGTGGTGTTGTGCGTACCAATCTTACCTAGGTACTGAATGCAGTGGATGCCATTGCCAACCTTTGAAAGGAATAATATACCATACCTCGAGGTTGTAACAAAGTAAGTGCAAAATTATAAAAGTTTTTGATCGTCAAAATAAATATGTAGATACAAGATTTACTGATATTACATTACTTTATTTAAAAAAATGCATTTTCATTTGTAACAGAAGTTCTGTTACAAATGAAAATGCATTTTTTGGCCGCACTAGGTAGTATCAAAGAGTAAATAGTTAACCAGATTAACATTAATAAAATTCATCCTAGGGGAACTGGTCCAGACTAAGATCGAACGGGCGCTACACCGATATAGAATGTATTTCGTTTAGATTTTTCGCGTTTCGTCTTGGGTTTTTTTTTAAATCTGATATTCCTATTGCCATGTCGACCTGACGCGGACTATACTTGAGAACCAGATAAATGATCTCGGTATAATATTAAATTAATTCACTAGAGAGATACAATTATTGGGAAAATGCCTTTGGCTAAATACTTACACTTTTATAATGCTTTCACTGTTATAAACAAAAACAATATTAATGGAATTAATTGAAACAATATCCTCCACATACTGTCATACATCACAAATAATTAGTCAATAACCATTCGCACCACAAATTACAGTCTATTTACTAAAAACCGACCAAATTACGAATGAACAAATAATTCGAACACCAAATTTCATCACAGTACATTTATTTTTATACTCTGATTATTTTTAGTGGGTATGTTACGCTTCAATACAATCAATGCTCAATATAAGTCGAAAATGTCATTCCATTTAATGCAATTCATTAAAACGGGCACAATATAACTACTGAACTATTGTAACGAATACAAATTAAATGTACAAAATTGATTCGTTGATTTTTTAAATGAGTGTCCGTATTTCAACCTCGTTCGTTCGGTATTATTTGATAAAATGTAATTGGATTAATTACTGTTAATTATTTTGTTTATGGCCGTCTATATGGTTGGGAAAGTGGTAGGTTTACAACCACTGTATATTTTGGAAACGATCTTTGTCAGCAGACTACGTGGATGGTGCATTGTTGAACCAATGACTGTAAATCAAAATGGGTTTGATTCCCGTTTTAGACATTAATTTGTGTTATCTTTATATGCTTGTTCGAAGTCTGTATTTAATTTTAAACTTTCACGTTGCATAAGACAACGCAAAAGTTCAGCATTAGAATTTATTTAAAAGGAATATGATATAATACTTACGAAGTAGCCTCAGTGCCCAACATTACCTCAATACTGAAAATATATTCACAAACCACTTCATTTTCAATTTTTCCTTGTTATTACAATAAAGTCACTAGAATATTCGGTATACGGTTGGCAGTAGAACGAAAACAGTATCGCCATCTTGGCATAAAGCCAGCACTGTAAATGTGGATAAAGTGATTCTATCCCAAAACACTAAGGAACTTAAACTATAGCGAGTTAGTGACATTAGCTTCTTTCTCCAAGAGAGGTGCTACGAAAAAATTGTGAAAATTGTCAAAAGTTAGATTAAATAAGTTTCCAACTCCAAGGCAACTGTTAAATGGTTTCATTTGAAATTCTTCTAGTGTTACGAACGTTTCACTTATGATATAATAGTTTGGGGTGAGCATAATGTGTCTTCTTTGAGGGGATGAATTCTTTGAAAACTGTTGTCATTTGTTTTGGAATACGCTTTTTGATGTAGGAAGTAAAGACGTTTGTCAAGATGGAATGTAAGAGAACTATGAAAGTTTTTAACCCTGGGGGTGTGTAAGTTTGTCGTTTATAATATGTCTGTTTAATGCAGCGTAGATTATAGCATTTTTAAGAAAGCAAGACAAAAAACTGGTTGTGGACTGTATTGAATAAAAGTTAATAAACACCCGAGCAAATGCATGTCGGGCCATGCACAATGTTGGGTTCCGTAACTACCCAGTACAGTAATGCGGTATAAGAAATGGGTATTTGTTGTTTTTTTTTTATAATACTTTCAAGTAATTTTCAATGGAACATACATAAAAATGTTGTTACTTCTCAATTGATCGGCTGTTACTCGTAAACTTGTAAAGCCTACTTATCTGTGATAATTTTCCTTTTAATTTCATTTTATATATACTACTACCCTGATGTTTTTGAGTCTAACAATTGGTAATTTAAATCTTAAAATTTAAAAACGGATCCCTAAATTAAAAAATGAAATTTACAATTCCCCAATATTTTTAAAAGATAGGTCTTTTAATGATATCCTAAACGATATAGGGATAGGTGAGAAAAAGAAATCACATCCCCACTTTATATGTACCCTTAAAAAATAATTTGTTAATCCTATTTTATCTCTTTCTTGACGTTAATAATATGTACATCAATGCAAAATTACAAGTTTCTAGTACTAGCAGTCTGTGAGGTAAGCTGCAGACGGACGGACAGACATGGTGTAAATGTAAGGGTTCCGTCAGCCATGAGCTTTTTGTCAAGAGTCACATGCTTTCTATTCGGTCGAATCAATGAACTTTAGAGGATCACGGTTCAATAATACTTTCGTGTTACATAATAATATAATATCTTGGACAACTCACACAAACTAAGCAGAGCTTGTACTATGGAAACCAGACAGCTGATAAACATACTGTATGTCTAAATACATACATATTATAGATAAATAACACCCAGACACAGAATAAATCATCGTGCTCATCACAAAGTTTTATCCTGGGTGGGGATCAAACCCACGACCTCTTGTCTCTCAGTCGGTTACCCTCCCACCGCGCCACAGGGATTACAAATACAAGGATTACGGCATCGATCACAGAAGAATTGTCCATCTACTATGCCCATTTTGACACCAGGATATCCACCACATACGTGTCAAACAGCATCTTCTGCCACGCACAACCACCTTGTGGAATCAATTGTCGCCCGCTGTATTTTCAGACCGTTATACAAGTACTTAGGGACCTTCAAAAGGTCAGCCTACGCATTTTAAACGGCCGTACAAAGGCCACTTCAAAAGCGTAACGTTGGCAACGTACCAGTTTACCCCAAAAAAACTATCAACACAAACAAAAACTCTAATTAACAAAATTAGTTACACCCCAGTAGACACAAAATAAATAAAAAAATACAAAAATAAAATTACCGTTGCCATTTTTCCAATTCCGCTTGGTAAACCGGCGGTCAGTCGCAGCACTCGAGGGAAATCTACTTCTGTTGATTCAATAGAATTTTTTTTATATCTCGTTCACATACTTCGGCACGTTTAAATAACAATATATACCACAATAGATGTAAATACATATATAACAATACGCTCCAACGCGCACGAACAAAAAGGGTTCTATATATTCTTTCATCTTTGCCTTGTTGATCACAGGATTAAAGAAAAACATGGATAGGGTTCTGTAAAATGTTTTTTTTTTGTTTTGGTTGTTTCGTTTATTATACAATATGTAAAAATTCCTTTTTAGGGTTCCGAGAAAGTAAAAAACGGAACCCTTATAGGATCACTCGTGTTTCTGTCTGTCTGTCTATCACCACCGAATCTACTAGACCGATTAAGTTAAAATGGGAACATGTGTTTCTGTGACTCAAATAAGGACGCTTAACGTAAATAGAAGAATTATGAACTTGAGTGCCATTTATAAGGGGTGAAACTAGCAAAAATAAATTTCTAAAACTGTTCCTATCGTGTAACATATTAAATGAAAGGGCTTGTTGTAAGAATATAGAATATATATTTTTTATAATTTTAATATCGTTATTTTGAAAGGTATTTAGGAAAAGCCATGAAATAGACCATCCCCCCCCCCTTTATCTCCGAAGCTACTTCGCTCAATATTTTGGAAAGCTCAAAAAAAAGCTTTTAACCTATAGGTTTTAGGAAAACCTATGAAAAGTCAGAGTTTTAAACATGGGGATCATTTTTGAGGGGGTAAGTAAGAAATTAAAAAAAAAAAAAATTGCTAACAGTATCGTGTTACATATCAAATGAAAGGGCTTGCTGAATGAATGTCTCATATATTTTTTATAATTTTAAAATAATCAGTTAGAAAGTCACCAAGAAAAACCATGTAAACTACTGAGCCTAATATTTTGAAAAAAAAAAATACAAAAGTTAGTTCATATCCTATAAATTACAAACTCAAACTCAAATATCTTTATTTCGTAAAATCAGGTTAATGATTATTTGAAAACATCAAATTAATGCATACTAAAAATTTTATAAAATTATGATTGTTTGAAAAAAGAAACAAAATGAGGTTAGGTGGCAGTTCCAAGTGTAAAGCTCATAAGGAGAAGCTGCCAAAAAACTCATGTGCCACTCTTTTAAAATCATCAAGTTTTTCTTTACAAAAATAAATTTTACTGAATGAACCAGTGTGTTTGGTGAGTGTAATCGTTTATAAATTAAGGATAACTAAATAAAGGAAACTAAAAACAGGAAAACATATTAGAGGTCTGACTATTGAGGCCATTTTTGGGGCAAGACAATTGAAAAACCGTTCTGAAGACGGTATAGTGTAACATAAATACAAACAAAAGGGTTGGTGTAAAGGTCGCCAAATACATATTTTTTAAAAGTTATTTATAAAGTTCATGAATATCGACACCCTTTCTCTTTGAAATTACTGAGCCTACAATTTTGGCCTTTTAGTCTACTGGTTAGCTAGAGGTTGTGGATTTGATTCCAATCTAAGATAAGTATATCCTACTATTTGACCCATTAAGGTTGGTATAATTTAATCTCAATCTTCTTTTTCAACCGACTTCAAGAAGGAGGAGGTTCTTAATTCTAGTACATGTTGTTTTTTTGTGTGTTTGTTACCCGATTACGCGAAGACGGCTGGACCGTTTTGATTTTTTTTGTAATTGAAAGAGTATAGGTTCTTCCAAATCGGTGCCATTGTCATCAAATCAGGATTGGATGATGGAATTCTGGAGAAATCGAGGGAACTCTTAGAATATTAAAGGCACATCTATAGTGATTTACATATATATTTTAGTGGTTCGTGCATTTACTCTCAAAAAATACCAATTGCTGTATCGACTCCAGTCTGTCCGTGAGATTGGGGTCATCAACGATTCAAACAGCTCGCCTTTGAAGGGAGCCCTGAGATTACAGCAGTAATCCACGTGTGGTCAGACCTGCGCTTTATATTTATATTTAATACTGTACCCTATAATCAATATTATAGAGAACAGTATGTAATATTATTATGAGTGGAATTGAGTTAAGCAAGGAATTTTGCCATATAATAAATCCTGCATAGGTATCTGGCTAGCTCCTAATTTCATTGGCTGCCGTAAGGGTTGCTACACATATAAGCGGGTCGGTATTGTCAGTTCGGCAGTAGTTTCCGAACAACAAAGACATAAAACTACTTACTACACACGTTCGGCTTCGTTAACAAGTGCCGATGGCAGTATTTGTTGAAAGACAAAGCCAAAAGAGCAACATATTTCGCACGTTGTAGTAATTAAGTCAAACATACGTCATATAGAGCTTACTTCTGCTTACAATACATTTGCACCTTCAGCCCATTGTACAACTACAATCAGAGATCGATCAAAGTCTTGCGGGTCCAATACAACAATTGATTTAGGATACTATTGGGGCTGTCTCGATTTTGTAGTACGACATGTTTGATGAGGCGAAGTTTGATAGCTTTCACGTTATCATACACAAACGACTGACCTCCATGCTCAGTAGACTTTGGGACAGTTCAAATGGTATCTTAAAGGTCATTTTTGATAGATAGGATTTTAATATCCAGAAAGCATTTAACGTGCTCAGGTACCATTATCGATGTAGCCAAGTAAGTAGATACTTATATTGTAATGTAGTTGTACTATAACTTACTGAACATTGTTTGAAAAAAAGATGTATATATGAATAATAAAAATAATATTATCTTGGAACAACACACAAAACACTATCTGATCCCAAACTAAGCAGAGCCTGTACTATGGAAATCAGACAACTAATGAACTTACTTATATATACATATTATAGATAAATAACACCCAGACACAGAATAAACCATCGTGCTCATCACACAAAGTTTTATCCTGGGTGGGGATCGAACCCACGACCACTTGCGTAGCAGTCGGATGCATTCCCACCGCGCCACAGAGGCAGTCAATATTAATTTTATTATTTTTAAAGCCAATTCGAAGCAATCACTGTTGTCCTGTGTAGTAACTATGTGTGTAGCACAGCCGATCACCTTTTCTCCTGAATATACGATTTTACCGTCCGACTGTGCCATTTATTGCCGGCCATATCTCTGACCAATGCTATACCTATATTGTGACAAAAAGTAATTTGAAAAAGTAATTATTATTAAACTTTTATAGTTATACTCGCACAGTTATTTTTAATCAGTTTCCAACAATGACGTCTGTGGTTTTACATACGTCATTGGTTACCAAAATATAACCTGTATATTAATCTTTACTCGGGCACTAATCTTTTACAGCTTCATTTCGTATATCAACGTTGAGTGATAGTTCAATTTACTTCCTTAGACCATACGACATTCTTACAAGTAACCTCAATTAATTTTGATCAAACTACTTTTCCTCAAGCGAACTAAACTAAATTAGTCTATAAATCCCATGTGACAAACAAACATGTTCACATACGCACAGGCGTATATGTCACACTCACCCACACTACGTCATTAAATGCGTAGACTCACACCACACTACACCACAAAACATTCAGAGTACAAAAGGAATGCTTGACACCTCGCGCGCTTGAACTTCGTATACTTTTGGCCACAATTATAACTTGCAATTAATATTACAACATTACATTTGAGACGACAAGTTAAAATGAGGTGATGAAGCGGCGAGCTGCTAAATAATTTATTTAATAATTTTAATCATATCATACACAGCATTCACTATAGATAAAACATTTGAAATTAAATAAAATATGTACACTAATCAAAATTAAATAATCTGAAAAAAAACAATGTTCGTTCACAATTTAACATGTTTTAGTATTATTTTTTTTATTAAAATCAAAAGGAATACAATTATTATAAAATAAATAAATTGACAATTAAAATTAATAACTGAAATATTTTGACACCAAAAAACCGCCACTCATTTTTTTATAATTTTGATGTTACTGGGTACCAACCCAGTATCACTCTCACACCTGAGACAAACCTCAAGCTAAAATCCATCAAGCCATTTAGGCCCTAGAACGTGCCAAAAAAATATACATACATACATACAAACAAACATACATACACTCGAAAAACATAACCCTTCAATTCTAAATTCCCTTAACAATTCTTGCGCAGTTGAGTCAAAACACCAGAAAATAATGACGTCATAATGTTAAATTGCATGCCAATCTTTATAAAATGAATCGTTTTAATGTTTCATAAAAAGATACTAATTTGACTAGACATTAAAATACCCTATTTGTTACTAAGGCGTTCCGTGATTCTGTTTCCGTGAGCAATGTCCATTTATGTGCGCTGCTAAGCAAAATTTATACGAAGCTTGCCTTCTGTACTTTCAGTGCTTTGTAACGACACTTTAAATTATGTGTATTATAAAGGGTGAAGTTAACAATAAGAATTCCACAATTAATTATATTAAGGCGGAGTTTCGAGTAAATAATGGTGCAAAGCTGTGTGTTATCCCTCGGGGCACTGACTGAATAAAACTGTTCGTCTCTCCCAGTTTCTCTACCTTGAAGTCGGTGGGCTGAAGGTTACTACACACTAACATACGACTATCCAACTTGGTGTTATACAACCGAGAAAATCGACCCAGAGAGATGTAACGCTCTCGTTTAATACTGTTCTTGTAATAAACATTTGGTTACCATGGTCAAACTCAACAATAAATTAGCCAACTACGCAGCTTATAGTGCATAAAACTTTTCGTCATCGGACTATGTGTTACACTTAGTGTGCGTGACACGAAAATCCGATTAGACAGGAGTGAGATTAGATGCAAGACCAGAGTACTCTCCCAGATGCGCAGGGATGTTATATTAAAAAAAAATTACACCCATTCATGGCAGTGGAAATGATGGTCACTTGGATGCCACTGATACATTTATCCATTTCTTCAATGCGTTCATATATTAAATCCTTTATACACGAACGATTTTACAGAAACAACAAAAGTTTAATAAACGTTCTACTAATTGCTTGGTGCTTAAATATAGTCGATATTATCAACTAATTGCGTCTACTCTGTGAATTTCATGCGTCATATTATAATATTTAATGCAGAATGAAATAAATAATATGACGTGTGAAAGTCACAAAGTGTAATATTGCTTTATTTTCATAACTAGCTGTGCCCGCGACTTCGTTCGCGTGGAAGTTGGGTTTATATTAAGGTAGTTTATATTACAATTCAACTTCTGTGTAAAACATATTGTAAACATGCTCCACAATGCTCTGTGGCATCTATGGATATTTGGGCCTAGCTTTAATCAGGGCCCAACATATGGCAGGGCAAGCCAAGCAAATGCCCAGTACAGCAAAATGAAGGGCGATAAAGTTTATGGCGCCAGACGGTTAGAAGACAAATTATTAAAATTCCCACGACCACACCTCGACAAAAAAGTGATTTGCATCACATCAAATACTATTAATATTGAAAAATTCCCCCACCACGCGAGTACTGGGGCAGTTTCGAGTTAAATGAAGCTCGAAACCGCCCAATTACTCGTGCGAAATTTTGAGTTAAGGAGCTTCGATTCTGACTTCGATAGGTCGAAAATTCCGATTGATTTTAAACCTCCGACTCCAACTTCGGCTCCGACACTTTTAAATCGGACCTTTTAATCGGAGGTACCTAGCTGCTCCTTCAAGATAATTTATACATAGGTAATAAAGGTATGATGGAAAAAACTCTCACAGATTCCCTATGATCGCAGGTTATGTCCTGCCCGAGCGATCTTTTCCGAGTCTAAAGTACACCTACTTTGTGTCCGTGTTTGTACCGCGGGAATGCAATGTTTTAAAACTATTTTGCGGGGGCAAAATAGTTTTAAAACATTGCATTCCCGCGGTACTGTGATGCGTGTTTAAACAAACAAACAACATTCAAACGTTTCTAAAAGATATACTCAGATATCTTTTTTTGTGTTTAAATACTATTTCTAAACTTATTTCAATATTTTTTTTCACTCACTTTAGAAGATTAAAATATTATTTTATAATGTCTACATTGGTGAATTTAAAAATAGGTGTGTCAACCTGTCGCAAATTAAGATCATCATATATTCATATCCCTCTACGTAAGAATTTCAGTTTCTTTTTTTAAATCAATTTTCCTGATTCTTTTTAATTTGTATTTAAACGCCATCTATTTTCAAAACCGGATAAGTTTATTTTTATACTTGATGATTTTATATTAAACTATCATGCATATTAAACGTAGGTAAGCAAGGTATTTAACCTTAAATTATTCACGCGATCAAGACCCGTAAGACATATATTTTTATAATGTGTACAAATCGCGAAAGTTTATTAACATTTGTAGGTAAGCAATTTTGGCACTCAGAAGAAATCGAATCACAGATGGCGCCACGTGTTTTATTTTGATGTAACGCGGACTTAATCTTTCATTTTTTTTAAGCAATTAACATTTATAAATTCTAGAAAATATCAAGTAATTACTGTTTATTTGTAATGTAATATTATTTTTCATTTCTACATTTATAACATAATCACTATTCATGCAAAACAATGATAAAGGTGCCTATTGGAAGTGATTATTAATATGAAAATTTGTTAAACAAAGTAAACATGTTAAAGTCGAAAATAAAAGTTTGTATAAATAAGTATACATTTAGAAAAATACTTAAAAAAAAGAATAAAAATAATTTTAACACAACACAAAAAGAGACTCGCAATTAGGGAGTCGATCCTCCGACCTCGCTCGTTTAATACCGCTACTTGTGCCAATAGACCACCTCAGCTGATGCAAACACGGTTAAAATAGCTGATCTTATAAAAATTGAAAATGTTGTGTTTAGCTCCTAATAGTTTTAGCGTGAAGTTATTGTTTCCATGGGTTACAATTGTAAATAATGTCTTATTGCGGAAAAAATTGTGAAAAACCATAATGGTTCGACAAAACATACGTTGCTGCTCACTCCCCATAGAGGATAGCATAATGATTTATAGTGCAAGTAATGACCTATAGTATTTACAATAAAACTGCAAATTTTCATGAAGATCCGTCAAGTAGTTATTGTTTTATAACGATAAATAGCTACAGACATTATCCGTCATTGCTTAGCTCCTATGGGAAATAGCGGTATAAATTATAGCCTATATGTTAATCCAGACTTATTAGAATACACATACAAAATTTCAACCGAATCTGTCCAATAGTTATTGCGTGATGCGTGTCCAAACAAACAGACAGATAGACAGACATTTCTAAAAATGTAGGAATGTGTTTAAATACTCTTTTCGAACATTTCCCAATATTTTTTTCACTATGTTCGGCCATGTACAGACACGTGAAATTTACAATTTTATTATATGTATAGATATAGATAGATAGCATGATTCAGTATTCACGCGCGATGGCTTATTATTAGCGTATTTCATGTATAACTTCGGTGTTTCCATACCGATTTCTATTAGTATTTTTTATGGAATAGTTAATTATGTTAACTTTTTTAATTAGGGATGACTGAGAGTGTTATAAACGTAAGAGTAGACAAATATAATCAGAAAGCTTCGAACTACTAAGCTATCGGGAGTTACACGTGATATTGTGAGTCAACCATAAAAGAGAGACATATGCTGTCGTGTGATATTTTTTATATAATTTTAAGGAGAACATTTCTGTCATACATGATTTCTGTGTAGCTTTAACCATTACGGTTGCACACGCGACGAAAGCTTAAAAAATGGAGTAACTTCTCCCGTTTTCCTTCACTGCTCTGCTCCTATTGATTGTAGCGTGATGAAAAGTATACAATAACCTACTCAGGAGTATGAAAAATAATTGTACCAAGTTTCGTTAAAATCCGTCGAGTAGTTTTTGTTTCTATAACGGTTATACAGACAGACAGACAGACAGACAAAAATTTTACTGATTGCATTTTTGGCATCAGTATCGATCCCTAATCACCCCCTGATAGTTATATTGGAAATATATTTCATGTACAGAATTGACCTCTCTACAGATTTATTATAAGTATAGATAATCGCAATTCAACGTTAATATTTATGTTATAAAATTAAAAGAATTGCTAAAATTTTATACAGATTAAACTCTTGCGTGTCTATTGAAATAACTATTACATGCAATTTACACAAGTTTACTATAGAAAATTTAAATTAAAAAGGAAAACAAAATTATGTACTTACACCGTGGAATGTCTATGAAATGAAATTCTAAAATTTAAATTAAATGCTATAAATATATTTTACTGATAGCCCACTGAAATATACAGATTAAAATGTTGAAATCGTTACAAAAGATAAAATATTTAGGTAATCCTTTTTACACATTTAATAAAAGCGAATTATAGTGGGCTGATTGCAGATAAAATATTTTTAATTTGAACTGGAGGCTTAGCTTTTATGTTAAATTATTTGATATATTTTAAGTTGGAATATTTGATACTTTTATACTGCTAAAGTGGCAAACAAGTAAGGTCCACCGGCACTGTGCCACGCGCTGGCAATGATTAGAAACATCTACGTGACCGAATGAATTTACACTAGGTACCAAAGTTTAATGCACTCACTATAAGCCGATATTAGCTACATGGTATTTTGACGTCAGCGTAAAATAGTATTGGTGCAATACACTTAATTCAGTCCCAGTACTTATACTACCTATGCAAACTATTCCTTCTTTTTATAACCTTTCTCTAGCGTTGTCAATATACCTACTTAAAATTTTGCCCCATAAAGTATGCGGTACCAACTAAAGCTTACGTTAGGTAAGGTAATATTTTGCCCCATAAAGTATGCGGTACCAACTAAAGCTTACGTTAGGTAAGGTAATATAGTAAGTTTTATGTTTAGATTTACGAACTGTTACTTTTAGCCCCATTAAGACGCCACATCACTTTTTTTGTTTTACTTTCTTCTGCGTTGAATCTGGCGGCAATGCCGATGTCGTCGGTGTGGACACTTTACAGTGTCTTAACCATCACCACATTTTGCGTTTGTTAGCTGCTTTGTATGCCCGTATGTAGTTAAATAAGGTTACGTATGTATTTAATTCCTATTATAATAAGAAACGAAGCTGAAATTTTGGCTGTATAATTAACGCGCGTGTAATTTTAACAGAATTAATAGGTACCTACTGTTCGGTGTTAAAGTGCTAACGGAATATTTAATTTAGTTTCCATAGACCTTTAGCCTGTACCCAACTTATAAGTAATTATTGTTTGAAACCATTGGTACAAATAGTTGTTTCATGGAAACATTTTATGTGATGGACCAACCCTTTGATAGTCCACATAAAAGTGTTAATACCCTGTGGTAAGCACAACTAAAATTCAAAAGGATACGAACGTAGATAAGCATTTAATAATCACCTTCAAGAGACTTAAATAAAAAAAAATACTCAAAATTGACAAATGTTTTTACTAAAGTTGATTTGCTTTCACCCATGTTCATTCCAACCTGGTTGTTTGATTAATTGATCTCTTGAATTGATCAGACAAGACGAAATCGCAATGTTTGTCTTTGATTTTTTAATAATAAATAATATACCCTAAATAATATATCCACATTAAATAATTTAAAAAAATACAATCATGCGTATAGTATAGTGTTTTGCTGTTTGATATTAAATATATATATATATATATATATATATATATATATTTAATATCAAACATATATTCTCGCTAAATACTACTCGTAATTAAATTAATATAACATGTACATATTTCGAATACCTACGTTAACAACGTTAATTTGTTATTTTATTTAATTCCACAGGTACCTTATTAAACTGGGCTTGTTGATGTACATCAACAAGCCCAGTTTAATAAAATTAAATATGAATTCATATATCAAATGTGAATTCCATATTTTTTCCAGAATCAGCTTTTCATAAATCATCGTAAATGTTAAATTGAAAATGGTGACAAATTTTCCAAGTATTACACAATATGTCAGGGTTTAAATCATTCCAGCTCGTAATAATCACTCCATTTGACATTCGCTAGTGAAGTGACGTGGTATTCATCTCAATTAAAATTAAAAATAATAATGTACGAACGTTACTATTTGTAACTCCCGATGCAAAATAGGGATTTATGATGCTGGTTATCCATTGTAACGCATTGAACGGCATTGTAACGTCCAAATAGACGAACCAATACTGATCTATAGTAATAATATTAAAATGCTTGTTTGCAAAGTAGAGGTAAAGCTGAAACTCACAGCCACTCTTTTCAAATTGCTAATGTTAACAATGTTTCTTTGTTTATAAACTGTTCATACAGGTAAGGTTTTATAAGGTAATTATATTATACACCATTTTAGAAGACTGATATGGTGTATAATATAACCTGATTGATGCAAAAACAAGAGATCAAAAATATTAAAAGAAGAGTACACGAGATTGGATGTATCAGCCTCAATGGGCACAACATAGTAGGAACATCCACTTATAATGTAAAAACTTTATGTGCTTAAATATTGGCCAATTTACTGCTACCTAATGAATAAGTATAAATAAATTGTTCGCAAAAGAATTTTCTTTCTTTTGCAAATATTGGCCTTAATTTATCACGCAAAATCTTTCCTTACAAAAGTAAATCGTTTTCATAATTATTTAATTCCTAAGTAACATTATCAAACGGTGACAACAATATTTACCTAAGTAAAATACATTAAACTGTACAATAAAATACATTGATAAGGAGTAACGAACTACATCTATTTATCTTTATCAGTTAAATAATCATCGATTGAGAAGTTAGCTCTTTGTATTAGATGTCTCTTGACTACATTCTTAAATTTATTTATTGGTAGACTCGAAATGCTGACTGGGATTTTATTAAAAAATCCAACACCTACTCCCATAAACGAGTTATGAGTATTATGAAGCTTATGATATTGACCTACTAATTTGTGCTTATTTCTTGTATTCATAGAGTGAATATCACCATTTTTGTTAAATGTAAGTTTCGTTTACTTTTGGTTCACCAGTCTCCCACAATATTAAAAAAGGAAGTATTGTATACTTACATAAACAAAATAAATAAATTTATAAATGAACGTTTTCGCACATTGTTCAAACCCCTCTTTGCTTCAGAGAGCTCGTTAAATCGTCGGTCTCGCGCCTAATCTTTCTTCGGTCGTGTCGGATTTTCCAACTCATCGGACTATGAGAGTGGGAGAATAAAGAGTGCACCTATGTATGTGCAAACACTCGTGGACTATATTGGCCAGTCTCGAATCTACAAATACTAGGCCACTTAAAAATACAGTTACAATTTTATGTATAAGGCACTGGCCACTTGTAATTATTTTAAAAAAATGTTTATTTAAAAGTAAAAATAACATTGTCTGAATTTCGAATTTCCTTCACATTTTTTCAATAGCCAGAATAAAGTTTTGTGTCTCATTTAAAAATGGATCTGCATCTAGAACATTTCTTTGCGATGATTTTCTATGATTTTAAATATGGCCTAAACCTGATGAGTCATTTGATCGAGTTCAAATGGATTTTATGGATCAAGGACCTTCAAAAGTAACCATCTAACCTTCGCATAGCAAGTTCAAGCGCGTACACCTATTAGGGGAATGAACAAAGGAGTGGTCGTCCTACGACGGCTGTCATGGAAGAAAGTGTGCGGGCAATAAATAAAATAATTCAAGAGAACAGGCGAATTAGATACGAATACAGATCAGCAAACACTGCAGATTGGTTCGGGAAACGTTCACAAGATTCTACATGAACACCTTCGCGTGAGGAGAACAGTTTTGTGCTGAGTGCCGCACAACCTCACCGAAGCTCAGAAGCTGACCCGTGAGGAATGGTGCCATGAATGATTCAAAAATACGAAGGAGGATCATCTCGGCGTATTTACGATATTATAACAGTTAACGAATCCTGGATTTATCAATATGACCCAGAAACAAGGCGTCAGTTGACAGTTTTGCTGTTTCAAAACGAACCAACGCCTACGAAAGTGAAGCAATCGAGAAGCACAGAGAAAATTTTCATCGCTAGTTTATTTACTTTGACAGGGCATCTGGTTTCAATTCCATTACGAGACCAAAGCAGCATCAACGTCAAATGGTATACCACAAAATGCATGTTAGAAGTTTTGTCTACAATGAGCAATAACCGCCCGAACACCGGGCTCCGCGAGGTCAACAGTGGAGTGCGCGGTGCAACGCGCCCGCGCCCTCAGCGCTCAAAACGAGGGACTTCCTGAACACCACACCGTGCAACCTAGAGTTTCATTATAAGAAGTAGGTTTTCTGTTGTTTGTTGATAATAATAAAAATGATTTATTCACTTAGGATGCAAAATACTACACTTGTGAAAAGTGGATTCAAAATTTTATTGAAATTTTTATATTTATATTTTTTTTATTTAATTTGTTTCATACTACTTACAACGTCATAATAAGTATTTTATCAATAAAATTTCTGAGATTTTTTTCTATTTCTTCTAGTGAACTTGTAAAAAGCCTTACATTGCACATCTCCAAAATCAACCATTTAACTGTAATTTACTGGTAATTTTGTAGTTAATAATCATCGCGCTTTCATCTACAGGGGGATTTTGATTAGCTTCAATACTGTCAACAGGTTTGAACCTTAGCATACGACTCGCCTCCGACTGCATAGACCACACTGTCTGCTACAAGTTCGAGGGTAGCACCGGGGTGGAAGTATTTTGGGGCGTGAGGGGTGTTGGGGCGGTGGTTTTACCGCCGCGGATGTAGCCTTCTAAATGACAATTCCACGCATGAACATGTCATGGGCCGATTAAGGCGAGATATATTTGAGGGACCTGTGAGCACCCTAGGTGTTCCACTTTCACGAAACAATGTAGGCAAGCAATCTTTAAGATGTCGGCACTGAAGTGTCGCTTTCTACGCTTTTCTGTAATATTCATAAGCGTAGGTATGAGCTATTACTTGCGGCTTCACCCGTGAGGGTGATTTTACCCTTTTAAGGGTTGATTTTCTAATAACGCTGACGCACGCGTTTCTTTATTTAAAACCTAAAAGCTAAATACAGATTACCTCAGATCAAGCTTAAAAAAGGATGCTTTACCCATCATCTTTTCACAAATATTTTAATTGGATGCGTACAATATAAAAGGCGTCAGCTGCAAAAATTTTAGGTTTGTGGCCCCAGCGGTATAGGCTCTGCGTAGAAAAATCAGTCAGTCATTCTAGACAAGTGATTATTTAAGTAACACAAGGATTTCAAAAACTAATCTATACCCACTTAAATATAAAAAATAATGGTTTTACAAGAAAAAATGGTAATTTGATCTCTAGAAATCACGTCAATCCATGAGGCTAGGTTCAATAGCGTGTGTCTGGGGCAGACTTGGGAGAAAACATTCAGCAATAATGACTAACCTATTCCTACACGCGAGTTTCAATGTATCTAATTTACAGCTCAACGCTGTACCTTTTGTGCACTTATGAGTATCTGAACTCCACACTGTTACTTATACTCATACGAAGTGATTATTTTTCCGTCTTTCAAAAAGCCGGGAGACGCATTTTAGTGTAAAATTGTTAAACATTCTCCGCATGGTCCCGTCAAAGACAATTCAATGGTTCCCCTTACGATCTAAGGGTGGATACAGTCATTGCGAGACATTCACCTAGCAATGTCTGTATCCACCCTAAAATGAACGACGAATAAGCATTAGCTGAGACATACATTAGAAAGCTAAAATGATTGAATACAATAACCGGCATCCACGCGGGCGGAGCCCAGGGCTAAGCTAGTAACTTATTTAATAAGACTTAAATGGTGCTTTTGGCTTATGTTCTTGAGATTCTAGGTCAAACTCGTAAAACACCACAAAAGATTTGAGTTCATTCAAGTGAAATCATGCTCTTCGAGCACCATTTATTACTGCGAAAATCTCATCTCACTCTTAATTGTTATTATACGGTCATGGTATGCCTACAAGCTTGAGAAAACGTATACTAAAATTATCCTTGTCACATAAGCATTAAGGTTTTGAATTGAATGGCGTATGTCTTATTGTGGAAATGCGTAGTAGGAATGAATAACATGCCTACAGCCACTGATTTTAAAACATAATGGTGACAGCGAAAATAGACATGGGAAATGGTAATATTTTAAAGTCTTGGATTACAGTTTAGATGAGATTAACTAATTTCTTTGAACGTAAGATGCCTTAATCTTTATGTTGTACTATTTTTGTCCGTGGCATCTTTGGTTTGCTTAAGGTTGTACACTTATTAGAGCTGAGTTTCCAAAAATATTTTTCACCTTGGTCTACGTTATAAACGAAACTTATGTACTAAATTCTGACACTCTAAACCCAAAGAAAATATAGGTATCGCATCCTGTAGGTATTATTATTAAATATTTTGGGATTATTTTTCAATAGATTAATTAGATTGACCGTGAATACCCAAAAATGCGTAGAATTGTAGAAGCGTAGAATTATACAAGATCAGCACATAATAATTTCTGAGATCAGAATTACAACCAATTTTTGGAATAGTTTAATCCAAATTAGTAGAATAGTTTGATCCATTACCCAGTCGTGTTCAAATTCCAATAGATACCCCACTTCACAATTTAGAGTACACTTAACTTTCTCCAAAGTAAATTTGACCAAAGTTGGAAAACTATTTCCATCGGTCTGGAAGCCATCAAACACTACTGGACTAAGAACTTGGAGAATACATTATTTTGGTTATGCAAATGGAAAAAAGTTTCAAGAAGGTTATCTTTGTACTTATGTGACAAAAGTTAGAACAGATAAAAATGGTCCGAGTTCCAGTTTGTGACAATTTTCCGTTTGGGCACAACTTTATTATGTAAATAGTCAAAGAAGATCTAACCTTTTCATGTAAATATGAGTTTTCTTAAGCGTACTGTGACAGAAACTAAAGTTTCTCATCAGTTAGAGTTAAGAAATAAAGGCATATCAAAGTGAAAATGTTTTAAGTTATTTCGTTAAGGCCAAAATATATGGTCATTCGACTACTGTGACTTGACGGAGATTGAATAATAGGTTTCAATAGTCAACAGAGAAAATACTTGGTAAGTAAGAAGGTAGACAACTTAACCAGTCAAAGAATGGAATACCAAAATTAGGCGAAGCTGATATCACTAGGTTTTTTTTATATATAAGATACCTAGCAATGTGGGATTATGGTCCCACATTTCTAGCAATCCTGTCAACCCCTTCAGCTAAGCTCTATGGCTTGTGTTAGGAGTGGGTTCACGTCGGTAGTATAATGGCCACAATTCGAACTCAAAACCTCACGATTGCGAGACCGATGCCTTAGCCATTGGGCTACTACCGCTTTTTCACGAGGTGACGAGCAGGAATATCAAAGAGTGGAGTAATTAATAGAAGATTTGTAACTTAGCAGTAGATACTTAACAGTAGGCAGATACGTACTCATATTCGAGCTAATCGATGTAAATTGCAGGTTTCATTTTTTGAGAGTACATTGAAAGAAAAAAATATAGACCACTGGCAATAGTCCCATACTGGCCTTTATTTGATTTTATTTTTATAGAGATTTTATAATAAAAAATACCTTTCGTTTGTACTTTAGTGTAGTCCTGTTAAAAATTCTAGACCCTGGCCTTGGTCCCGAAAGTCCTACAAACGTGCTGGACTTTCTAAATTACATAATGCCGCTATCGCTAATGCTTATGTTCTACACTGTGAGCCAAGATAACAACAGTCTAAAGTCTGACTTTCTCAAAATATTTTACGAACAACTTAATCAAGATTTTGCTAAGATATTGCTATCTTGTTTATAACCAAAATTAACCAAAAAATATAATGGGTAAACTCATAATTTTTTATCAAAGTTATTACGCTTCTAAAAGTTTCGAGATGAACGGACTTTTTGTTCCCTTAATTTATATTTACTTTCAAACTAAAATTTGATACAGTACATCATCCTTATTTTGAGAGAAATTAGGGAGCTTAGTCCAAAATATTGAACTTATTTGTACCTAAAGAAGTATCACGAGGTAAGTACACGAATATTTTTACATGAAATCGAATGAATACTAATTTAAAATAATGGGCAACTGGAACGTCCTTTTGTTGATAACGTACTTTTTACAAGGATAGGTTGATGAATTTTCTTATGGGGTTATGCCTATGGAAATTCTATTGCTCGTAGCTTCGTGTATCAGCCCTAACATTTTCTTAAAATAAAATAAGGTCACGTATTTATGTTTCTCTGTAAACAAATGAGGTGTTAATAAGGTATCCTTTTGTCGTTTTATTAAAATTGATAATATTTTCTATGATATCTTCAGAGAAAAAATAAACTTGAAAACAATACAACAATTGAAAGGAACGCAAAGGTAGGGTAAAAAAATATAGGTATAAAAAGACAACCAAATTCCAGTTCAGATATAGAATCATTATTACATAATAATACTTACAGTCATAAAATAGCTGCCTATTTACCCGACTGCTCGACGCAAAGGAGAGTTCTGTTTTTCAATATATCTATTTTGTTTTTAAAGATAAGCCCTGTATCACGGGGGACTTCACAAACATAAAAGTCACGGACACAAAGTACACCTAGACTCGAAACAACAATTTGTGGATCACCAGAAAGTGGTGTGTGAAAATCGATCTCACGACCTCTTGCGTAGCAGTCGGACTTACTCCCACCGCATTTGATACAGAACATTATGTAGTAGTTTAAAAGTATATTTATACTCGTACAATTCAGTAATGTACACATAGTTCCAAAAAAATATTTTAGGAGTATATAATGGAAAAACAATACAAATGAATTCTAGTTAACATTAAAATCAAATGCTTATTAGTACTTGTTGCGATCATAATAAGACTGCTTTTTCAATATACCATTCAATAATGTGCACATATACCAAAACCATTCTCATTTTAACTAAATAATGTTGTGCCCCTGCAACATTAACATCAATAAAGAAGACATCTAAGCAAAGAGTTGAATAAAAATTGATAGGATACTACACACGCGAATATCGGTACTAAATAATACAAACGACCAAACGAAATTGAACTCTATGTTATTAAATTAGAGTTGGTTGCTCTTTGGATAAAATTTGCCAAATATACTTATGTACGTAAATAAAATGTGTCAGAGTGAGGCGTGTTCTCTAGTAAGGTTTAATAACGTTGGTTTAATCTTGCGGACTTCAATATACCAGGTTGTAGATACTCATATATACTTAGTTGTAGTGAGTGATCTAGTGCGGGTTTTTTTCGTAATTATGTTCCTAGATAGCTCAATATTGCTTTAATGCGCTTCCCCGTGCAAAACCCAGTGCTAGCCGTTTTTTATGCACTTTTGTGGAGCTGTAGGTATGTCCTTTATTAAAAAGAAATATCAACTAATAAAAATACATTAAATTTCTAGATAATTTTGACTCCAAAATGGTAGATTTTGTTTTTGTTAAAGTTTTTGTTAAAGAAGTATAATATTTATTTAATCTCCTCACAACGAAACCACAGAAATGAGAAATAATTATTAATAAAATGCATCTCCTCGTAAAGTACCATTTTCTTTGATTTGCTACTTATACTAATGGATAGGCAATTTAATAAAAAAAAATATGCTACAAACATTTTTTTCAAACGATCAAAATTTTATTTTATAAAAGTTTTATTCCAAAAAGTGGGTGCATTCGCTACGGCGCGGCGAAGAGGGAACGAATGCTCAAGGTTATTTGGTCAGGGTACGGCCTTAAATAAAAAGGTGTAGATAGGTTACAAGCGCTCAGGAAGCTTGAGTCAGTTTTGATATGTCAGTATCTCATCGCCGGCGTCAACAGATGAAAGCAGCGGATTACATTTTTCTCTTTTTCAATCATGCTTTTCTACTTTTACGACTTTTTTATAATATAGGTGTGCATTAGTTAGCCGTCTTTAAAGATGGAATATTGTTTATGTAACCTATCTACACCTACTTAAAACATCATTGAAATAGTTATTAAGAATTATTTGTACGTAATAGGAACGCAAAATCCTAAAATTATTGTTCAATAATGGTTATTGTCAAATAAATGTCGAGAAAAAATATCTATTAATGTTTACTAAAAGTCATTATCTATTTTGAAATTGCAGTTTTGTCGATTTTAAGAAAATATACAATATAATATATAGATATATGAAGATTTGTAAAGTTAAATCAGTCAAAAGTAACACATGCGTGGTTATACTGCCCAAAATAAAAAATAGAAAGTAATGTTAGTATTTTTACATATTTGAATAATTTAACCTTTATTTGACGGCTGTAGTGAAAGTCAAAATGTATAAATATTGACATATAAAACATAGACAGGTCTTTGATCAAGTTTCCAAACGAACTAGTTTCAAATTCCTTCATTTCACACTTGACAGGATCACTGAAAGAACTAAATAGGTCTCTCAATTTCATTGCTTTTTAAAGATAAAAGACCCACGTTATTATTATTCACTTTAATAAAATTAGTACCTAAGCGTAGAAATATTAGAAAATTTAAACGAAAATAACAATTTAATAAATTTTAGACATTTTTAGCATAGTGATGTCGTTAAAAAACTTGATATAAAATATTATAAAGCATTTACACAAATAAATGAACTAACAACATATTAAAAAAAATACTACTAAATAATTGGATAGGCACATGTAATTGGCATATTTCAAATTTGAAAATGGCCGTAATCTCTACTAATAAAATAAAATAAATATATTTCACAAACTCAGAGTCGTTGGCAAAAAAGCCATTCTTACGAGTATCTACATCATTTCATCAATTTTGTATACCTCAAATTATATATAATCTGAAACTCGCTAACGGCTCCAACGATTTTCATGACATTTAGTATGCAGGGGATTTCGGGGGTATAAATCGATCTAGCTAAGTTTTATTTTTAGAAAACGTCGATTACAAAATATACTGAACAACGCTCGATCATCTAGATACTCATAATATTATGAACTAACATTGCATCGTGTAATAATACCACTCCAGTATTTAGGAAATCAATAAAAACAGAAAGAGGATATGTGAACAATCGCCCACCAAAGACTCAGTATAATCGTGCCAAAATTCATAATCTCATGGACCCATTTGCGAATTAATCTTCTAAATTACAGAATACTGCGCAAAAAGAGCTATTCCATGCCACCACTCGCCAATTATATTTGCCAAATAGCGGCAAATTGGCCATTTGTGTGGAATAATACCTTCCGGTTGTATAGTTTAATGAGTATTTTTTAGGCTCAACATTTTGATAGCGGTTTCAATGATAGCTTGGGCGGGGCAAATGAATTTACAAGGGGAATTAATTAAGTGATTACTTTTCTATATGAAAATGGACCACAGTGAGGTTGTTATGTGTAATAATTATGATTTAATTTGTCAAGAACAACATTGAGGGTGTTTTCTATGTATAAAAGATTTGATTGTGATATAATTAAAATCCAACTAAAGTTAAAAAAGTCTATAGGATGGTTGGAAAAAGCAGAAATAAATAAAAATAGCATATAGAGATCTATTTATTTGTCAAAATAAAATACTACAATTTTGTGCAATTACTTATAGTATTTTTTACTCATAATATATTTGCTATGCAAATTAATCATTTCATTAATTTCAAAAACTTTATTATCAATTTAATAACAATGGGTACAGAAGTGTATTATACTTACTACGTTAGTATATCCTAAGTCTATGATACTTGCAAACAATAAATACACTAATCGTTTTCGTTAAAGTGTTTCTTTAGATGTGTAGAAACACTCTGACAGGCTGAGAGCGCCTTTAAAAGTAAAACAAACATTAGTTCATACTACTCTTAATGCCATGAGCACAAAAATTTAACTAAACAAAAATTACATTACAGCTATTACGAGATATTTAGAGATATCTCATTTATTTCATGACATGTGGATACAAGCAATACCGATCGATGCGGCTACGGCCAGTGCAAATTAGATATTATGTTACGAGTAGTTATGTACTATACAGTTTAATAACTACTCGTCACGTATAAAAAACCTATGTAACTACAATACTTACGTATATATACGTACAAACCAGCGTCGAAGAACCTTACTGTTGACTACCGGCATACCATGAAGTCTGGCCGAAACATCATGTCGAAAGGCAATGTTGATTTTTGTACCTTACGTAAATAATTAATTTTATTTTCATTTGTCAGGCATAATAGTAGCAATATTTTTCTTTTCCTTTTCAACAGGGTTCAGGAATAAATACTTTCCTCCTGTATAAATATAACGGAAAAATATTCGTAAGACGTTTAACGAGAATACGTGGGTGCTGTAGGTAATAGGCGTGTAATGAGCTTAACATAAGCGCAGAGATTATTATGATCTTTATCCTCATTAACAAAGTGCTCCTCAAAAATACTGGTAAAATAAATTGGTTTTAATTATCTTTTAATATTATAAATGCGAAAGTCGAGATGTTTTAGTCGCACTTTACGTGTTTATAAATAAAAATAAACTATTAAGTTTTAAAATGCTTTACTTTTTTAAACAAATAATCAACAAGGAACTCTAATTTTGGTGTTCATTTTCCGTACCTTAAAAGGAAAAATCAGAACCCTTATAGGATCACTTTGGTATCTGTCCGTCCGCCTGTCTGTCAAGACCGTTTATCTCGGGATCACGTCGAGGTATCGAGTTGAAATTAAAAGCACATACTTAGCTCTACGGTCCCTTGAAATTTAAAAAAATGACACTTCCAAGATAAAGCAAAAAGAAAGATATGGTCGTTGATGCCGCAAAAAAAATTATAGAGTACTTCCCGTTGACCTAGATACAATTTGGCAAGTAATATCGTTTTATGTAACAACAGGTATAGAGAAAAGTCTGAAAACTATACATTTATAAATAAATGAAAAACTGCGAGACTCAATTCCTCAATTATTTATAACTAGCGGTAGATGGTAGACAGGGATCCCTATATTTTTTCTAGTAATTAATATAACCTATTTTACTTAGGGATAATAGCATTCTTATGGTGAAAGAATTTTTAAAATCGCTCTAGTAGTTTTTAAGTTTTATCGTTACAAAAATACAAATCTTTTCTCTTTATTATTTATTAGTATGTGTAGAGTGTAGATAAGTACCTACGAATTTGTACGGAACCCTCGGTTAGCGAGTCCGACTCACACTTACCCGTTTTTTTTTTCGTTTTACGTTCCTTCGGTTAGCGTTGCAAACGACACAATTTATGGCTTTAACAAAGCTCTTTAATTTTTTTTATTTACTTTATTGAAGTATTAATTTAAACAAATAATATTTTTATTTTGTAGTATAACCAAAGTTCAAGGTTTAACTAGGCTAATATTTAACATAATATTCTTTACCTGAAAATATAATTACCCCTTTATATTGAAATGTTTCTGCCCCAGGGCGAGAATAATACAACAACCTGTGCCTGTGCATGCCATTTTAAATAATTATATCGCCATTTTATTTAATTACAGGCCCTTGGTAGAGAAACATAAAATGTATAAACTGTTGACCGAAAAACGTCCCGAGTAATGTAGGTTAAATGTATATTTTATTTGCAAAAAAATTAATCGCAAATCGGCTCACTGAAAGCTTGAAATATAAACTGTAAAATAATATTTCGTAACGTCGCGCATCAGTTTTATTAATCTCAATTTTACACTTTAATTATAAAGGAATTAACATGGTAATTCTTATATGACGGAATTACCCCAATCAGTGATACGCTTGGGGTATTATTATTGCCTTGTATAAAGTGAGGCATCGCGTCGTGCTTTAAGACGGTAATTACTTGTTAATCTTTTAATAGCCTTAGCCTAATAAGAAATTTATTATGTGCACCCAAATACTTACATAGATAGTTTTTATAATTGCCACGCTGCTTTAAAATATTTTATTACTTACACTACTTGTACTAGTGAGAATGAAGAAAGTATGTATTACAGATTTGATTATCATTATTGACTAGATAGACTGGGCTGTTGGTTTATGGTTAGTGACCCTGACTACTAAGTCGGAGGTCGTGCTTGCAATCCCCACCACAGGATAAGAGTTTGTTTGATGAGCACGATGGTCTATTCTGTGCCTGGGTGTTATTTATCTATAATATGTATGTATTTACAAATATATACGTATGTTTATCAGCTGTCTGGTTACCATAGTACAAGCTATGCTTAGTTTGGGATCAGATAGCGTTGTATGAGCTGTTCCAAGATATTATTATTATTGTGGTGTGACGTGGTATTCAAATCGGTATACATGATATACTAGCTGTCCTGGCAACCTTCGTATCGCTCTGTTTTTTCCTTTTTTTTACGTAAAAACCTTTTACTGAGTATTAGAATAAAATTAATGAAATTGGTTCTCTAGTTATCACATGTCCGAGGGAAATAGGGTTTCATTTATATATATGCAGGCTATAATGCCAGAAATACGAGTAAAATAATGTATGGAACAATACCGTGAACACTGATTATACCAAAATAGACGGCATTAGACAACTATATCTACTAAAGATTGATTTACCCCATAATACTTAAACGATATTTAATATTGAGTCGGGCTCAAAAAAGGTGTCTCAAAACTGAGTAAAGTTTGAGTTTTCGGAACATTAACATTTTTTTTTCTGTAAAATATTTATTTACCATCGAATGGGATTAGTGCCTCGTATACCACTTTGTTAGGCTTTAGCAGCATTCGATGACGCTTCCGACAGTTCCGTTGAAACCGTACTCAAATGGGCTTCCATTAATTACTGGAGCAAAGCCGAATTTAATTAATAGACTGTCGAACACTGAGGATAGCTGTCTTGTCTAATAATTTTACATTGTCGCTACTTTGCTAGCAACAATATTTTCATAGTTTTTGGGGTTCTGTACCTCAAAAGGTAAAAAAAGGAACCCTGATAGGATCACCACCGATTTTCTCAGGAACAGGTGAACCTTTATACCAGATACTGAGGTCTATAGTCCCAGTGAGGTGTATAAAAATCAAGGACGGGGTATATCTGAATCAAATTTAAACAAAAAAAAAATGTTCACATAACTAGATTACTAAGGAGATCGCCTTTTAAGCAAAGAATTGCTTGTAGTAGGAGATTCCGCTCTTTTATTAACAGAATTCATAAACATGTAATTTTATAATACTAAATATTAAATGGCCGTGTGGTGCCGGCTTAAGAATAGTACCACCCCATCTCTACCCGTGGGTGTCGTCAAGGCGACTAAGGGATTTCACACCGGAGGACGGGCAGCAGCGTCCTCTGCGTACTTAAAGCCTTACTGCGATCGCCAACCCGCTCGCCAAGCGTGGCGATTATGGCAATTACCCCCAGGATCTACATACTAGTAGGTTCTACTGGGGAGACCCGTGCCCAGCAGTGGGCCATCTTATGGGTTGATATGTAAATATTAAATATTTACTGCTGTAACTATCATAAAAACTTATATACAATGGAACAATAATAATAAAGATAATGGTATCAACCTGTGTGCGAGTGAGAATGCAGGAGTGTGTGTGTGTGCTGTATGAGTGCATGCATATGTGTGTGTGAGTGTGTGCGATTTGTGTGAGTGTTTAACGAAATAACAAATTAGCCCAACGACATTGTCTTGGGATCGGTGTTTACCTTTACGAATATATATATATATATATATATATATATATATATATATATATATATATATATATATATATATACTACGGGTCTTAATCGTGTGAATAATTTAAGGTAAAATACCTTGTTTATTGTCCGACGTTTCGACCGTATTACAACGGCCGTGGTCACGGGTAGACTAGTTCAGCTCAGCGTCGTCTCCGTGAAGCGCGGGTTTCGGAAACTAGCCTCGCTTAATTTTTATCACCCTCTAATTGGTGTTTACCGCTAAAAGTAAGTTAAGTCGATAATAAAGATTCGATCTCGTCATAGTTTTTTGTTTTAAGCCTCTCGGTTACGACTTTTTTGCAGTTATAAGTTTTTAGACGGTTGAAATTGAGTAAAAACCACACCGTTCTCATACCGATACGGAAAAAAATAGGTACAGGCTTGGACTGTCACAGGGTAGATTTCCTTTTAAAGTTGGCCTCTAGTCGTATTATAGGTATACCTTCACCTATAGCCTCTACTACGAGATAAAAGGACCTCTATTATATTTGTATAAAATAGTTTTTAATACATAATCCAGTTAATTGTTAATCCCGTTAATGAGCGAAATATATTAAAATCTATATTGATTGGATTTAAATGCGGTATAGTAACCACGATCACCACGGCTCTTTCATGTTATGCTATATTCAATATGGTGGACCAATTAGGATTAAATTCGTACCGGTTCTTTAATGTAGGTTAATAGAGTTAGTAACTAGAGTCACTTGGCATTTATTGCCAACTAACTGTTGCCCGCGACTTCGTTCGCGTGAAAGTTTTTATAAAAAAAATAACCCACCGGAACATTTTGTGCAGATAAAAAGTAGCCTATGTGCTATTCTAGACTTTAATCTATCTCTGGGTCAAATTTAATCCAGATCAGAATACCCGTCCATCCACATCCATTCATTTATATACATATATAAAATAAATAAAAAATTACCCTATTTGATATTGCAACAACAGTGTAATGAAGAATACAAAAAAAAGAGAAACATTAATATTAACATCAAATATACAAAAATTTTCGTGATATTGATTTTTGTACTAATTAATACACTTCAATATCTAAATATACAAGGGAAGCATTCAGCCCAGTAGGAATTCTAATCGGAGATAAAGGTATTCTATACCTTTAGTGTTAACCGCTCCATCATTACCGTCAACACCCAAGTCGATTTTTTTTCTAATTCCTTTAGAAATTTACTTAAATGTTTAACTTGCAATTTGAGAATTAATAAAAATAATATATAGAAATAAACAACTAATTTTCGGCATCAATGGCCTATAGAACATATACCTTACAGACCAACATACATACAGTAAAATAATATGTGTTAGTAAATACAACTTAACAAGATGTTAGCACGCTTCACTTGCACTCAGTCCTTGTACGTTTTTGTGGCACTTGTTCGCGGAAAACCACACCCTGCCAGAAGTCCTCCTCCATGACCTATAAACTATAGAGCCATTAAATAGTTAGTATTTGCTGTTTGTTTGGGCTGTTTTCAAATTGAATGGTCTTCAAATGTCGAGCTGACCTTTCATCGCTACTTCGCGTAATTAAATTAAAAAGAAAATGATGTTTTGCGATAGCTTGAGTTGCCAAGAAAATCTGATATATTACATTGTTTTTTAAACATCATATGCTTCAAAATCTCCCTGCTTGTATCTTTTTGCACCACAATTTTTTAAAGCAAATGTTCCGCCGACCTGGACAATGACGACACATAAAGCTAAAAAAGAGAAAAAAATACAATCTATCAAACAGCCTGTATCGGTCCACTGCTGGACATCGGCCTCTCCTAATTTATGCCACAAAAAATACGTTTAGGGAAAATCAAGCGTTAAAAACTGGAAAAAAAACAAAATGAGACCGGGAACTTTCCAGTCCCATTTGATCCTACAATAATCCTTTAACCCAAAAGAACTAACTATAGAACATTCACATAAAAACCCATTTAAAAAGGTATAATGAATTCATCTCAATCACCAGTGATCGGGCCAAAGGGCGTTTTGTTCTGGAATTAACGAGACAGGATCAATGCGGCGTTTGCAAGAACGTATCAATTATGAGCTTAGAGTACTTCGTTGTAAGCTAATTCTCTTTCAAAGAAGGATCTTTACACAATTTCGAGTAAGAATTCCACTGAAGACTGCTTTTAAAAAGCCTTTTGGAATTTGTATAATTAAGCATTTTAAAGGATTAATTAGATGGTAGACTTATTTCGATTTTGTCGTATATATGTATGTAAATAAGTTTTAAAAATGTAAGGCAATGTTATTGAGGGATGTGTGAACTGTCGGTGAATTTGTCGACTAAGTAAAACACTCGAGAAGAGAAAACTCGTACTTTTTAATTATCTATATACTCATATCATAAAGCTAAAGAATTTGTTTGAACGCGGTAATCTCAGGAACTACTGATGATCCGAATTGAAAAAATATTTTACTGTTGGATAGCCCATTTATCGGGGAAGGCTATATAATATCACGGTACGACCAATAGGAGCGGAGCAGCGATGAGAAATATAGCAAAAACTGGCAAAATTTACGCAAACGAAGTTGCGTGGAATAGCTACTTATTTACAATTTAAACAATTGCAGTATTAAATTAATAAAACAGACGTAAAAAACAAGAACTTCAAAAACATTTAAAATGAAACAAAAATGTGTTATAAAATAATAATAACCGCAAATCAACTTTTATAAGACGTGAACCCGTCACTGATCATGAAAAGGATACATCCTATTGTGTTCCAAAAAAATAAAAATAAAAACAAAAAGTAAGCGACGAACATGTCGACAACGGTTCAAAGCCGAACAGTGGCAACTTTTATTGCTTTTATTCCAACTATCCAAGTTTTCTGTTTCACATATCTATCGAGCCAACCAACTATTGGCCGAGTTGAATTGTGTACAGTAAATAGCTTGTTTTACTCGAAAACATCGAATTTCCACCAGTGTTTTATTGGATTCCATGTTATAACAAGTTTGTAAAGAAATTTTCTTCTCTTTGGGTACCGCTATTGTGTGGTCAAATCTTTAGACGGGACAAAAATTGGCGATTTCACAAGATCGTTTGCCTTTTTTTTTTCGGAATAAAATATATCTCTGTACAGATAATTACGGCAATCTATCACTTCCTTATTGTGTGAGAGAAGGACAAAGAAACAAACACTTTTATTAACAGGTCCTATGTCACGAGGGACTTTACAAACATGGAAATAACAGACATAAAGTAAATTCAAAATCGGAACAGCTACATAAGCTATATCATCATTCATCATAGGTACGGCAGGCAGTTTATTAACGGGTGGTTTCACTTATCCACCGTCAACTGTCTATACAAGTAGCCAACCTTAGTAGCAAAACGATTATAAGTTATGGAGATCGACCATTTATGCTTTGGAATTATTGCCATTTGTAGTGATGTTAATAGACTACAGTTTAAAAGCGTAGACATGTAAAGATTAATCTTAGTAATCCTCATCATTTGATTGTACGCATTGGCTTTAATCTTAAAATTAAGAACCATAAGGCAGAAGAGTTTGTTTGTTTGAACGCGGTAATCTCAGAAAGTACTGTTCCGATTTGAAAAATTATTTCACTGTTGGATAGCATATATAACGAGGAAGGCTATAGACTATATACAATCACGCTACGACCAATAGGTGCGGAGCAGCAATGAAAAATGTTGCAAAAACGGGGAAAATTGACGCAAACGAAGTTGCGCGTGACAGCGCGTGAATAGGCTCCAAAACTACTGGACGGATTTGAAAATTCTTTCATCGTTGTGAAGCTACACTAACCCCGGGTGACAAAGACCATTTTTATCCCTGTGTTCCCGCGGGAACGAGAACTACGCGGGTGAAACCGCGAGGCATCCGCTAGTACTTAATAAATATGAAAGGATATGATTGGTATTACATCACAAGGCTGTGAATTTTAATTTATTTCTTTAAACAATCTATTTAATTTAACTCGTAGTAGGTAGCGACAGAAGTAGTCTTAAGAAACATCCTATTTACGAGTAAATCTTATGATTATTATAGGGTAAATTTGTTATACTTTCCCAAAGCCCCTGTATAACCCTCTTAAGCATTAGCCACAGTTACTTCGAAACGAAATCTCAAGTTCCTATCAAAATGATATATTACAAAACCATAGATTTATAGCGGAACCCTCATCACAAATGGACTATATTTATATAGTACGTGTTCTTCCACAGAAAGTTAGGAAACTTGCAAGATGGGTATAATGAAAGTCGACCATTTAATTTGAGTTCGATGGTTAAACCTTTGTTAAAGATACAAAAGATTTTCTATATAACACACGCGTGTATAGGTATTGATTCGTTTTGATATTTGTAATCGTGTAGGCTGATTGAAAACGTGTCGGTGATTGATTATGTTGTCATGTCTTTTTACCTGAGGGTACGGCAGATGGTTGGGTTTCCTGTGCCTCTAAATTAATAAAAAAATACATTTATACATACAATATAAATGTACTTTCAATTCTATGACAGCTTCATTCTATGCCATTCAGGGTACTTTTACGCGACAAGACTGAATTGCAAATAATCTAAAACGTTTAATTCTTAAAAGATTTTAAGTATTACGATAACCAAATAAGCAGTGAACATTGATATAGGTACTTAGACTTAGATTAAATTTCACAAAAAAACTGGGTAAAGCATATGCTGACTGTGGAAATTGTTGGTCTTAGCGCAAGATCAGCAGAATCTTCAGACGAGTATGTCTATAAAGTCAACAGTCAGCATGCAATATCAGTCTGTTTAACCTTGATGATCTCTCGATTTAGACATCAAGTAGATATATTTTTAAATATCTGTTAAACAACAAACAAAAATGTACCAACCTAATTAAAATACATTAATATGTCTAAATATAGACAGGTCCTTTGCTCAAATCCTTTACAATTAATGGCGAAAAAGTACGTATAATTTGTTACTTTCGTCGTTAATTATCTCAGATTAAGGATTACATTTTCTAATTATCTCCCGTTACGTTATTTTCGAGCATCCTTATCCACAGATTAAAGTATTATATACTTATGTTGGAGACGATTTTGCGTGTTCTTGATATAGGTGCGCACCCACCTACACGCTTGGGATGCGCTCTTGCATTAAAAACATGAAGTTATTATTGACGTTAAACTGGTGTTGTTGCTAAAAAAATCAGATTAATTACAAATCCTGATTCGTACAAGCAACATTTTCTTAGCTATTACTTACTGGTAAACGTTGAGCCTAGAACCAAAATTCTATGAGACAACTTGCCTGATCGGAAAATCGTCTCTTTATGTTGGAAGACAAGGTGTTATGAGTAACACCTACATACATCTGCTGTAACACTCACAGATTTGCCAATACCGTTCTTGAAATATTATTATATATTCAGGACAACACGTATATTTGACAAAGTGTTTTTCTTGGAATTTGAAATTGTGTCCAAAGATACAAAAAAGAGGGAAAGACGTGTCTTATCGACACCCGGTTAGATCGTATTTACTTTTGCCATACATTTTTTGTGTTTGTAGTAACGAATGATTAAAAAAATCATTCTAGAAGAACATAACATTTAAAAAAAAACCTATTTCAAATTGAGGTTTTTCACACTTAAATTACACACAGCTAGCTTGACATAGGTAAAATCAACACTACGATCTAACACAAAAATACTAATAACCCATAGAGTTAGAATAACTATGTAGTGCACCAGCTGAGCAATTTCGAGGAGAAAAGGTCGAATCTTCGTCTTCTTCGCAGTGATACCCATTAGTTCCTTAAAAACCACTTTGAATATTGATTGTGCACAAAACTGTAATCGTAACTAATATTTAGTATTAAAATAATTAATTATGTTGTAAAGTATATTTGGCATTTGACTATAGTATAATATTCATTTACCTATTACTTAATTTAATTTTAAAAAAATTGTCAAGGAGTTATATGTTGGTAGATGATGACAACCCTGGTTAATGTGCCACAGAGATGTTTTTAATTTGTCTTTTTTTTAATTTTAAAATCTAACAATAATGTTTATTTTTTCTATGTCCATTTAGACTTTAAGAACGAACTACTACAATATTACTTACATGATTTGTTTTAAATTGTAAGGTATTTTAAAGTCAATAAACTATTATTATTATTAAAATTATTCACCTGTAAATGTACACTCATTTTATATAAATAAAAATTATTATTATTATTATTTTTTCAAGATTGATTCGAATTGTACAATATTTATTCAAGAATTGTGCATGTTTGCATAGTGCAAGATTGCAAAAGTGAGTGGTACCCAGAATGTGGACTCTTTTTTCACTCGTAAGTATATAAATTTATGTTTGATTCCAAGATTTAAATTTGAACCATTTTATGTATTATTATGTGTATAACGACGACTTTAACTTTGATACGACCGCTAATAACCGCAATAAATCTAGATAGTGTATTATTATTTGTTACTATTCAGTATAATGTGTTTTCTTTAATTCTTTCTTTAATTGCCAGATGAGTAGGGTGACCATATTTTTCTGCGCAACAATTAACTATATTTGTGTTTGAATATTGAAACAATTTTAAATTTAGGTATATAACTGTAATGAATCTTAACCCGCTTTATCTTTTGTAACCAAAAGAAAATAAAATCAAACATAAGTTAACAAAATTACGTTTTAATACCTACTGAACCGTAATTAATTGAAACTCGATTTCCGTACTTTTAAAAAATTCACAGTTCAGTAGATATTGAAATAAATAGATAAATTCTATAATAGTGAGTATTTAGCTCGATATTTAGCATTTTTCTATAAAGCTAGTAGTAGCTCCGTTGCTCTAAATTTATTTATTTAGGAATGTCTAGAAATACAAAAAACATGGCCACCCTATTCAAGAAAGAGAACCCCTATTTAGAAAGAGATGAAAAGGACAACAGTATTTTCAAGGTCATATCGTTTTACTTTTATTATTCGGCCATCATGTGGCCTCCATTATTTACTCTATCTCCATGTAATAACCTATTATTTTAACACAACGTCTCTATTTTAGCTTGACGTAATCATAAATAATAGATTTTTGATCGATGTCAAAATATAACACCATTTTGCTCCGTTCGCAAACAAAAACTTGGGATAAGGAACTAGGTTCCAAAATCCATCTTTTACGTAGATTAAATACAATCTATAAAATTTATTACGCTTTGCAGCCATTATAATGTCTACTGCAATTCAAGCTTAGTGTAAAAATAATTTGGCAAATGGCATCGCAAACATCGTAGAGCATACTTTCTGAAATTCTTATACTTAAGAGCAAGCTTTTAGTATCTAGTTTTACAATTTCTTTTGTACAATTCAGAACCGATTCTCTTTCAAATATTTATTATACTTCGGGGATTGCGATGTTCTTAATCGAAAATCTTGGCTTAGATAAATCACTGTTCTTTTAATATCAATTTCCAGGGAAATTTTAAATGAAAAATTAAGTCTCAGTATTATCTTTGACAATATCAGGACCTCAGCCGTATGATTTATAGTTTGCCACGGGAAATATAAAACAAGTCTGCCCAGAGTCTACAAAGATCTGGGATAAATGATTAATGATCTAAGATGTCCGCTATGCTCCAGATTGTCAGCTGTGTTATAGTCCCTTGCAATTTGTCTTATAGGCAAATGGCCAAGACAACCGATTTTAAATTAAATTTGGAAGAAAAGCCGTTGTGGGGAACACTAATTAATATCTAAGTAAATTATAACAAATATTGCCATATATTTGACATACCTACTTACAACGATGAGACAAACACGAAATCAAAATCACCCTACTTGTTAAAACCAAAATAGTTTTTGAAAAAAATCGTGTTTAAATGACATGAAAATGTTTTCTTTGGGGCAATCCAATCTATTACCTTCTACGCCATAGTCATACGCAATTATCCGCCACCAAAGCACATTTTTTAAAAAATGGAATGCGTGGGACTTTTTAAATAAAATAAAGAAAATTCGCCATTCCATAAATCTATAATTCCCTTTTGTATTCAAAATTCCCACTGAAGAGGAAAGCACACCTCATAAGGAAAAAGGAGCCGTAGTCTAAAAATGTCAGACGTTTCCTCAAAATATTTTTTAAACTTTATTATTATTACAATCACCTTCATTCTCGTTCCTGTCATCCCTTTGTGTCGGTTATTAAATGACCTTCTTTCAAGGCACACTCTTCGCAATACTCGGCCAATTTCGTCCATTGTTCCGAACCTTTCCATACCTTTACGATGACACGATTAAAATTGTTTAAATGCTCCACATTCCTTTTACCTGTATCAGTTACACGCTGTTCAACCCTCCCCTGCCACTTTTTTCGTATATTGATAGGATTTTAGGCGAGTGGGATTTTTGTTACGTACCGCGTTGGAAGTTCAATTTTTACGTAATAGCGGTTTTTTTTGCAGTGACTCAGTGGTGATGGAGCATATTTAAAAATAATTAACGGTCTGTAATATTATCACTGTCAGAATTGTATAAGAGTACCCGTTTTCTTTGGTCCTAAGGCTAAGATCTCTTTAGTTATGTCAGATTTCTGGAAAATTCTTAATTAAACGTGTGTTTTACTGCGTTCAATAATAACACCGTAGGCATCGTTAAACTTTTAAAATATTGAAAGTAATGAACTTATACTTTTGTTTGTGGCCATTTCTGTAATACTATTATTTCTAACTAGTCAAAATAACAGATATTTACGAAATGTCAAAATGCAGATTTTATATGGAGATCTCGTACAAGTATCGGACTATGACATAGCATTTTTTTTGTAGTCAAATCACTTCTATGATTATTAATAAATAATAAAATAAAATTTGATTGGGACTTCATTTTTGGCAGTTTAAATGTCAGGTTTATTTACTAATTAGTCATTGGGATTTACTTGTTTACCTAAGAAACCAGTCCATTAGAACTAACTAGAAACCATAGTTTCGTCTATGATCGTTTACAATCAGCCACTGTAGTCTTTTATCTATTCGGTACCAATTTTATAATAGTATAATAATAATAACAATATCTTGGAACAACTCACACAACGCTATCTGATCCCAAACTAAGCAGAGCTTGTAACAAGGTAACCAGACAATTAATAAACATAGTTATATATTTCTAAATACATACATAATATAGATAAATAATACCCAGACGCAGATTAAACCATTGTGCTCATCACACAAAGTTGGATGGGGATCGAACCCACAACCTCTTGCGTAGCAGTCGGATACACTCCTACCGCGCCACAGAGGCAGTCCCTGTTCAATAAAAAAGATCTTAATGTTACTAAAATGTCCCATACGTTAAAAGATACTTTTAGCATCGAAATGGAAGCAATATTCAACCACCGCTAGTGGAACTCTGATTGGGTGACCTTAGTTAGTCAAGTAAAATTAACGGAACACCTTTCTCGCGGGTTTGAATCTAATTTCTTTTTCGCATGTTAAATACACACTACTAATGTTGTGTGTATATATGTATTCATATCTAATTTCTTTATTAACATACAGAATAGTGATTATATAAAAGATAATATAATATATTGGGACACCTTACACAACTCTATCTGATCCCAAACTGAACTAAGCTTGTACTATGGGAAGCGGACAACTGATAAACATAAAATTACTAAATACATACATATTATGGATACATAACACCCAGACACAGAATAAACCATTTGACATTATGACTAAATACAAATATTTTGAGTAATTTGTACTGAATTATTCAAAATATGTGTGTGATAACCGTTGACAGAAGCCATTCCGTTAACTGTTATCATCGCCATATAGCAAACATCTATAAAATACGGTAAAAAATATAACTTTAACAAGCGCGCAATTTTTAAAACTTTATTAAAATGTTCCACAACAAGATTAAAAATATCGACGAGTGTGACGTATTGCAGCCGCCATATTTATTAATTCTGAACGTCAAGAGCCCATTAATTAAAAATACTACGGCTCAGTAGAATCAGTAATGAAATATTGTCTATAAACTGTATACGAGATGAAGAACAAATTCGCGTAGATTAATTTAAATTTATTGCCGAATGAAGATTACTATTAATCCTTGACTAATCTAAGTTTAAAGATTAAAATAAACGGCTTTAATTTGGACGGGGTGTTTCGGCCCAAGGAAGGCGTTAGAGGGTTAATGTTTATGTATAGACACCTTAAAGAGGAAATGTACTAATTTTTATTTTTTTAGTTTATAACAAGCAGTTCAACGAATTCTTAATATTGGTATTAAGATAATGGTTTCGACCTGAGTTCATCGACATTGATATACAGATATAACTTTAAATATTTCTTGTGTATTTTTTTAAATAGAGTTTAACAGAAGTACCAGTAAATTTTTACCTGGCTACGGTAAAGCCAAAAGGAGGATATATGGTTTTGACTTTTATGTGTGTATGTGTATATTTACTTTTTCAATTTGTCTCCAATTCAAGATATTCCTTTTTATCTTTCTAGTTCTCTACTGGGTGATTTAAAGTGTACTTATAACCTCCGTTTGTGGCTTCTTTAAATTACACCAAATTCCTAAGTTTGTAAAAAAGTAAAACACTTTTGTTAGACTGCGGAGTAAAATATTTGTTTTTTTTTCAGGTTCACAATTTCACACTATTGAGACTATTTACTGGAGTAAAATTGTTGTTCACAATAACAAATTTACTCCAGTAAATAGTCTGTAGGTGGTTAAGGTCATGACTTAAACAGGTGGTTGGTGGGTAAGGATTAATTTATAAAATATTTTTTACAAATAATATTTTATTTATACGTTATTTATTGTAATACAATTTTTACAAAACAACCTGTATATCAAATAATGATATACAGGTTCACAATCTAGTGCTTAATAACAAGTATCTATTTCAATACCTAAATTAAACTTTTTCCAATTTATTAAGCCCGTATGTAATATTGTAATAATTTACCACTTACATTTCCTATTAAGAGCTAACAAAATAGTGTACCGTGAATAAATGTTTTGACTGACGCCAGCCAATTCACATTAGTTGAATTGTTGATTCAGTACACAAAACGCGAACTGTTTAGTGTTTAGTCATCGTTATGGGCAATACTCTCGTTAATATATAATTATAAATAGTGTTCTTTGCCAGTCTGCTTTATAGAGGAAGAAGGTATGCTCGTCATTCCCTGCCTCTCTCTGTCTGCCCTCCTGATACTCGATCGCCATTAGAGACTAGTTAGAGACTAGTGCTATCATCTCTACCCCCGTGAAACTAAATACAGTTTGATGGAAGAGAAAATGCAATATAAATGTATTCGATACCTCTACTTAAAACGGTATGGCGTGTATCTTATGTATCCAACCCTCTTTGTTCTAGGGACGGTTGGATACTATAAGTTGGAGGTAAGGCGAAACTTAGCGTTTTTGAGATCGATCCCAAAGTTACAAGAATACCAAAATGGCCGTTTTAATCGAAACTTAACTGCAACTGTACTGCTTTAAATACGTTAATTGCCCCCAGGGCTTTAAATATTTCAAATGAAGTTTCCCGTCGAATAGATATTTATGTTTGTTCTTTGGCGGAATTTGAGAAGGTGAAACTGGACTATCTTAGTTATCTTTAGCATAATAATAATTTAGTTTAGTGTTATTTGTTGCTGCATTGCTGTATTGGTTGTTGTGTTACCTGTAATAACAATGTATGCTTGATAAATAAATATGGTAATATGGTATGATCCTGCACCATCGCAGGCTTGTGAGACTTAGCGCTCTCATACCTACGAATATGGTTTGTGTCCAAGTAGTTGGCGGGCGACCTCTCCTTCTACTGCCATCCTCCATAGCATCCTCTTCTCATCATGTGGTCTCTATCCCTGCGCATTACATGACCAAACCATCGCAACCTGACTTCCTGTATCTTATGACGTATATACGCAACTTTAGAGGAACCTCGAATATGCTCATTTCGGATCAAATACTCTCATCAACAATATATATTTTGTTTTATGATATTGTACGTTGTATTTCAGAGTAAGAGAGGTACTCCTATACATAAGATTGTGGTCAATTCTAACACAGGGCATAAGTTTTTATTAATAATAATAATATCTTGGGAAAACTCACACAACATCATTCGATCTCAAACTAAGCAGAGCTTGTATTATGGCAACTAAGCAACTGATCGAACCCACAACTGGCATATCACTATATATAGTCAGAAACAACAACAGGTCATGCGAAATCGTCGTCCTTATTTGAATATTTGTAGAGTCTCAAAAGAAAGGGCTGGCGCTCTAGTGTGAAAAATGTGGCTATTTAGCTACCACTGCCTTAAATCTATTTAAGAATTTAACAATAATAACCGATTGGTTGACAGACTGACTGATCGAACAGGAGATGAATCTTCACAGATAGAACGCTTAGCCGAATAAGTACATTTCAGAACATGGCTACGTTGTGTCTCTTTTCTACCATTCCCAAAAAATGATTTTCTTTAAGGGTCTGGAAGCATGAAACTTTGCACAACAATTTTGTGAAAACCTAAATATTTTTAAAACTTTATTATAAGTCTCAGTCAGGAAATAGCATGTTTTACCCAAAAGATTAAAAAATACGATCGCCAAACACACAGACGTATGACATGATTAACTCAAACGGTACACACGCACCGCAAAAACAGACATTTTATAACCAGAATTACGCGTTCAGAGGTATTACGTCACTCTCTCGGGACATCGTGACGTCATAGGACCTGTTTCGCTTCCCAAATGTAAATGTATACCTACATTTTTTATTGCGTCATTTGTTGGTCCTTCCTATGTTAACCGGTGATTTTGGCAATTCTGGACTTAAAAGTTCTTAAACAGCAAATATGTGTAGGGTATTTAAATAATATGACAATAAGTACAATAACGTTCTTACTTAATTATATACATATCAACCCATATGATGGCCCACTGCTGGGCACGGGTCTCCCCAGTAGAACCTACTAGTATGTAGATCCTGGGGGTAATTGCCATAATCACCACGCTTGGCGAGCGGGTTGGTGATCGCAGTAAGGCTTTAAGTACGCAGAGGACGCTGCTGCCCGTCCTCCGGTGTGAAATCCCTTAGTCGCCTTGACGACACCCACGGGAAGAGATGGGGTGGTACTATTCTTAAGCCGGCACCACACGGCGGGACCCTACGCATAATGAGTAGGTACATAAGTACTCATTATATCATCTGATTTTAATTTCACGTGTCGGTATGACAATAAGGACTTATGTACTCATCATGTAGAGGGTATTTATTTAATTACGTTATAGTACTCATTGATGTGTGATGAAGAAACAACTGAAACATTTTTTAACAAAAATATCTCGGTTATTTCTTTATCACGCAAAACCAACAAAGTAGTGTTAGGTACTTATTATTAGACTCCGAACGCATAATTTTCGAAACGGCTCAACGGATTTTGATCAAACCAATCAAAAACCATCCTGATTGAACAAAGTAAAGCTTTCTTAGAAATCTATCTATCTATTTGAGCGCTTCGCGAAGACAGAAGCTATTAATGAGTCCTAGACAAGTGGCTTAAACGCTGATAGAAAAGGATGACAATCGAATATAATGACGTCGTTCCACGTGTAAAATCGCGAAAATGGTGTTTTTAATATAAGGTTTGCGGTTTAGCGTGCGCGTTTACGTCATTCTATTTAATTAGCGTTTATGCCACTTATATACAGATACAGAGATGGCCACTTTAAACTTATAATACCCATGTTTTTGTCTCAGGGGTTAAGAAAAAACAAATTTGTCTTTAATTTTATCTCTGTCATTTTTATAGTAACATGGTCTCTTAGTGATGGTATTTACAATATTTTATAAAGAAAACTATTACCTCGCCTTTCTCGAATCTTCACATAATACTAATTTTATGTATATTAAAATGTTTTCAAGAATGTTTCCTAAAAATGTTATACGTATAACGGAACATAATGTAATCTTACTTTAATTGCCCAATAAACATTACAACAATCAATTTTCCTCAAACTTCGCCCTGTACAAGATAAAAAGGTAATCACATTACCTTTTACGATTATTATACTTAAATAGACGGCCTTAATATCAAAAGTAGAGTAATAAATGCAATGTTCCGTCTTCTGTACGAAAGAACAGTTAATATTGAGGGAACACCTCGGTATGGACGTAGAATCGGAACTTAGAGCTAGTTCACACGACGCTAAGTAAAAAATCACAATTAAATACACGTCGCTTAAATTTTACTAGTATTTAAATGATTTACTCTTTTAATTTCACTTCATCTTCTTTCTCATTTTCCTCTGACTAGCGAACTCGTCCAGATGTGAATCTGACCAGTTGAAAATCTATCCAGATAGACGTAGGGGCTTATTCATCATCATGTATCTTTTCGTTTATTTGCGACACAGGAATGAAACTCGTCGCAGTATTGTAGCAAAGACGTTCCAAAGGGTGCTCGTGCTTCTGCGACGGGACACAACGTAAGCTTTTTGACATATCGTGTTCTCGCAATGCATCGTATGGACTGCCTCTTACTCCTCGCCAATAACACTATCTTCAAAAAGTTAGGATTGAACTTCGGAACAAGGGTGTTGGTAGCATGGGGACGCAAACTTAGCGGTAGCGGAAGGAGATATGATAAAACAAAAAGTTTCAAACTAAAAACTTAGAATGTAATGTATAAATTATAACTAACTTAGTGGGGATATTGACCAAGTTGAAGAGTTTTTTTTTAATAATTTAAATGCAATCTGATAATGATTCATACCTGAGATAGGGAGTAACTCAATCCATTTTTCCTGCACGTAGGAAAACTTAAGCTATGTAAGATTCGTCTACAGTACTATATATGGTAAAGTCTGTCTTTACAGGATGTCCCAAGACTATGCCATTTTACTGAAAAAAGGCTTCATTTTGATTTTTAAAAGAATTCAAACTGCATACAACGATATGTACGAGTAAATAATCGGCTGCATGAACCGCGGGAATCAAACCCAAAAAAGATGATTTTTTACAATATCAACTACGATATTTTTTTTAGTAACATAGTATCTAAAATGGAAGTAAAGATATAAAATTTAAAAAAACATTGAAGTTTAAATAATTACACCAAACTGCAACTTACAACAAACCTATTCTGTACTATGCAAATTCGTGCCCTTATTATGTCACAGTTGAATTACTGATATTTGCATGATTAATGTTTAAAACAATACGTTTAAATTCAGTTTGTAACTTAAAATCATCATAAGCAGAATGAGAAACACTGTAACACCTAGCGTCGTGTTTAACCATTATTTTTAATTAAACGTAAAATTTCATGGCTTTCCCTTTAAATATGATACTATATAAGATATTCGAAAAAAAAGAAGGAATAAAATACTATATTATTTAGAAAAAAACAATCCCAATGATAATAATTAAAAGATCTTTGAATGCAGATCAAAATATTTTTCAAATCAAAACGAAGTCTTCTTTTAGCAAAACGTACAATATTTAAAGTACTTTCCCTCCGAGTGGCGTGGCCGTAGAACACATTGTACCGATATTAAATGTATATTTGACTATGAACAAAAATTTTGTTTGCAGTCGAAACTCAAAAACAGTAATTTCGGTCAAATGACTCGAAACAACTTTATATAATTAACTTGAAAAATACACTTAAAACCACGATGGTAAGAAATTACAAGGTTAAATTTTAAATAATCCACCATTAGCTAACTTCCACTAATAGCTAAATAAATTATCATTAAATGTACCTAATTGTTTACAATTACGCCTATGTTTAAGAAAGATTTAGTGTACCTATAGGTACCTCAACAAGATGGTCGATCATTATCTAGTAAAGTCACACCAAATGACATACTGTTGGCAAGTATATCCAAATCGCTTCCGCTTTCATCATAACTATATCCTTACAAACCCCAGATTTAGACAAGGGTTCCCGATATATAACCCAATTGGCATAATTAAAGTTATACAACTAGATATTGTTATTATTTGCTCTTGTCATAAAAGTTTTAAGGTTGTTGATATAACTAATAATAGTAAGTTGTTTGTTATGTTGGGAAATGTTTAGACAACCAAATTAGTTCGTTACATATACGTAACTTCGGGGTTTTGGTAACGGAATAAATTATAGAATGTGACGTGGCTCTTTGAATGTATGTACGTAGTACTGGTTATGTAGGACACAAGTTGTGCCTATCTATTTAAACAAGGTTATTATTGATATAGTGCAAAACTCAGACACCCGACCAGAGTTTTTACTTCAAGAAATCACATAAAAAAAAATATTATTGCGTCCCGTAGTACGTAATCCATGGTTATTATTGAAAAATAATTGATGATAACATTTCACATCACATTGTAAACAGAATTTGAACTGTTATTAATGAATTAATTGAAAACTAAATATAACATGGTCCAAAAACTATTCCATTGGATTGGGTTACTGATGCTTAACAAACTACTTTCAAATTTGCACTTTACGAAGAATAATGTTGTTTTAAATAAAAATGAATTTCTATTTACTTTGGTCACGAGATAACTAAAGAACGACTTTACCGATTTCATTAATTCTTTTTTTTTAGGGCTCCGTAGCCAAAATGGCAAAACGGAACCCTTGTAAATCCGTCATGTCAGTCCGTCCGTCCATCCGTTCGTCCACAGCTTAGCTCGGAGACTGTTAGTGCTAGAAGACTGTAATTTTGCACGAATACACATATTACTTACGCCGAGAAAGTGAAAGAGTAAAACCTTGAATGCCATTTTTAGGGTACCTCCCATATATATAAAATAGGGATGTGATTTTTTTACTACCTACCCCATTTTGTGGGGTATTAGTAGATAGGTATTTAAAAATGTTTAGGGTTTGTGAAGACCATCTTTAAATTTAGGGATCCATTTTTGAAATACTAAGCTTTATAATACTGTTTTTTTATTATGGAACCCTACATTGTGCGTGGCCCGACATGCACTTGCCCGGTTTTTTACTTTTCTAATACTCTGTTGAAGTTCTTATGTAAAAAAATAACGAAAAAGAAATAACAGGGCGGTACGAAGTTTGTCAGAACAGCTAGTCTATAACATAAATAAGAATAAATACCTATTTTCCTTGGTCACGAGATAACTAGAGAACGCGTTAACCGATTTCATTCCTTATTTCTTTTTAGTTTTCTAATACTCTGTAGAAGACAATAGAAATAATAGAATAAAATTAGAAAATAACGAAATAAAATTACGGAGAGGTACGAAGTTCGCCGGAACAGCTAGTATTTTATAAATCTAACAAGTAGCATGCACTAAACAACACATTTTAATAACGAATCCTATATTTCTGCAAAATATCTACTCGGTTAGACTTTAGTATTTCAGTATCATTGACTATGGTGATGTATGCTATTTCACCCTGAATGCTGAACGGCTCAATAAACTAGACCGGCTTCTCATCAATTGCATTCGATTTGTCTTTAACCTTCGCAAGTACGATCTTGTTACGAACTATCGTGGTTTCCTATCCGGCAGCGCCGTAGTTTGCGTGCACTTACAACGCTTTATTCAATACTAATTTCTCCTTAAGCTCCTACTTATATAACGTCTAAGTTTCAATTCATCTTTAAGGTTCAAAGTACCAAAGTACGTCATATCTAAAATAAGTAATTGGCAGAATCATCTCAAATAATTTACATCTTTTAGTAACCTAAGGTTATATATACATATATATATATATATATATATATATATATATATATATATATATATATATATATATATATATATATATATATAATGGTAATCGATTATATGAACACGGATACTTCATACTTCGAGCAACAGTTCTAATCATTTTGATTACACAAATGCCACTACATCACTGACTCTATAACCACACTAATACTTTGCACAGACGACTATAAAAATAGCGACGTCTATCGGAAGACGTGTTGTCGCAACAATCGAGAGCGATTATGACTGACGAATGAGACTAACTGCCCCACTATCGACACTTCAAATGTAAACGTCATCTTGCGGCGGTCATGGGAGTTGACTGGTAGATAACGCATAAGGATAATTTGTGTGCAAAAATGCGCATTCGCTAATAAAAGCTAAATTTTTGACACATTCGCGGTTTTTCAACAATTATGAGAAATAACTAAAAGATGTAAAAAAAAATGTAGAAACAAACTGACAACAATAAATATGTAATCTAAGTTTTGGAATCAGGCTTGCAAACTTATCGTACACACCTTATATATAAAGATTTATTATTAAAATAAATAATTATTAAATTTAGTTTAGTTTAGTTATTTAGTAAGACTATTAGATATATTGGGAGACTTAATCGCTTGAATTATTTATAGGTTCCTTTTATTTACCCGACGTTTCAACTGGTCACGGGTCAACTATGACCACAAATATATCTAATATGTATAAAAATCGCAAAAGTTTAAAAACAGTAATGAGTAAGACTATATAAATAGTCAATATCCACCCACAATTGGGACGAAAACCATTTGGGCTGTAAAAGTGTCCCAAAAAAATGACCCTCTTTCTGGCGTTTTCGGGTAAAAAAATGCTACACACGCACCCTCACATTTTATAATAAATTATGTTAGTATTCCATTTTCGTTTCTATTGTTAAGTACAGAAGTCAGTAGTCGTCCTATATGAAACAAGTCAGTTCCTACTTAATTTAATTTTTAAACGTGTTTAATATTAATACAATAATAAGCGTTATAATAAAAGCATTAATAATTTATTGTTAAAATGTCTTTAAATAAATAAAAGCCATATTCAGGGTAGAAATGTACTACATTATATTTATTTCATCAAGTCAATGTATGTTAACCAACTTAAAAAAGGATAATCAAACATAAAAAATAATCATTTAATAAACATAACGTTAATAATACTTTTTTGAAAAGTTACACAGAAAAATTAAAATTAATAAATATATGCACGCTCTAGCTAGTCCATTCGCCGATCGGACGAACAACCTGACGCAACCGAAATCAGTTATGATGTAAACCGATGATGACAGGTAATGTCATAATAATTATATGATACATCTCAGGCATGGTTACCAAAAGTCATAATTTATCTTCAGTATACTTCTTTTAATCCAAGTTTATTTCTAACCCATCACTGGAATAAACTTCAAAAATTTGACTGCTTACCGCAATCTATCACGTCCCAGCGTTCCAGTTCCAGCTTAAAATGTAACATTTTATTTCGCGTCGCACCGTAAGACCGAATATTTCACTCGTCTATAACCAAATTCGATAGCTGTACGCACCTGCACCCCTATTACTGATAACAAACAAGGAGCTATTGAGATGGTACAAGATATAGGAACGTTTAAGTTTCTGAAAGGTCGGCGTTGGCGTATCTGTTCAAGTCGTTAGGAGGGTTTCGTCCACAAAAGGTGAGCCTTCGTAAAAGTCAACCTATCTATAGCCAAGCTGCAAAGTTCGGAAGTCAGAGAGATAGGAATGCACTTTGTGAGTCATCATTAAAAGCAAAACTTTTGGCATTGAATTACTTGAGCTTGGAATTTGAAATGAGCAGTCCTTTGAAGAAACTATTTTGAAACTCATTTGTGTATTAATAGTTTAAAATTAATCACTTAGCAATATTTAGGGAAAAGTTGTAATTAGTACGATAAATATAGTTTCTCATAATAGTAGGTTGTGGTAGAGAAATGGCAACTTGCAGTACTACATCAGAAAAGCATCACCTGAAAACAGTTGTCAACAGATCAGCAATAACAACAACAGAAAACAGAGTCTTGTTTTTTTAGTCATTCACAGAACATAAATAAACTAAACACATTCAGCAGATGATTGTCTATTTCTCAATAAAAGTATATTGTGTTTTTGATAACTGTAGCTGTTTTTGTAATTTAATCACAAAATAAAATTGTTATCGATTGATCACCGTGACCGCTTAATCTTTGAAGTTTAGGATGTAAACTCAATTTCGAGATAACCACACTTTTACATTATTAGATAATTACACCTACTTTAATATCTTGCAAAAATTAGTTCCATCATAAAAAAAAATGAAACTCAAATAACAATTTCCCGTACCGAATAGGACTCCTGTAGAATAAAATACAAAATGATCACTCGAAAAACTCATCAAAATCTACAATACGAAATATTTTTATTCGAATAACTACGTCAATACTTGTCTGAAACATGGCACGATATTGTGAATAACTTATTCCCACCCTTCCCAGTGTATGTATGAATTTCGTTCGTTTTATGTCCTGTCACGTCGTACGCGACACTATTTCGCGTTGCTCACAATATGTATTCTGTTATATAAACAATGTTAGCACTCAGCTAGTATTACCTTCTGAATACTTTTATGTATAATTTATAAATTGAAATAGTTTAATTTGAATATATTTGTAATAGAGAGGTGAGATCCGAGAACGGTCGTTATAAATCTACAAGTAAAAGATGTGCTTGCACTTTCTTCTCAGAGCCGCTTAGTTGCTAGCGGCACTCTCAATCTCCTTCTGTCTGTGGCGTTACGATTAGGTACATTCAATATTGGCCACGAGGACGTTGGCTTTCTACTCTTCCTTGTATCACTAATTGCTTGAACTTAATTCTTCATCAGCCTATCGCAGTCCACTGCTGGACATAGGCGTCTCCAATTGCACGCCACTTTGTTTTATCTTCGGCTTCTCGCATCCAGCTCCTGCCAGCCGTTTTGCGTAAATCATTACTCCACCTGGCCTGAGGGCGTCCTACACTACGCTAAGAGAAACTCCGAGCATAGCCTTTTCTATAGCCCGCTGAGCGACTTTGAACTTGTGGACCAGCCGTACCGTCAGTGTCCACGTTTTGGCTCCGTATGTCATGACGGGTAGGACGCACTGATTAAAGACTTTAGTCTTTAGGCATTGTGGGATCGACGATGAGAAGACTTGACGTAGGTTACCAAACGCTGCCCAAACCAACCGAATTCTCCTGTTCACCTCGTCCTCGAAGTTGTTTCTACCTAACTGCAATGACTGCCCGAGGTACACATATTTTTGAACAACTTCGAGAACGGCGCCGTGCTTTTTTACATTACTTAACACTATTTTGTTTCATCAGTTGAAAAGTTCACGTTCAGCATGTCAAAAAATTGCACACAGGTAATTATAACGTGCCCATTCGCTAGGAATAAAATCAATATCGAAAATTGAAATCAAAACCAAATGTACCCTATGGAAAAATCATCTATTAGGACAGGTGACACAAAAGCTAATATATTAACAAAAGTGAAGAAAACTTTCGCGTCTCTAGTAATTTCTATTATCGTATTCTTCAAAAACAGTTGATGTAAGGGTCTTCGCATTTGCATAGAAGATAACAAATCTGATGGGTCAACTAAAGAGAATGGAACATAAAATTGAATCTCAGCAGTTTCGCGTGGACTGAGCAAACATTAGCGAAGGCCTGATCCAATAAGATTGTATGCTTTGAAGGGACTTGACAAAGCGATAAAAATGTATGGAACGGGTATCACAATGCCATATTTTTTTCGAGGATATTCGAAAAAATATTTAAATTACTTTACAATGCAATCAGAATTCTAGGTATGCAAGGATAGATTTCGACAAAAAAGTGAATTTAAAGTCATTCAGAATCAAAATTCATGCTAAGACTCAAACGATATTTGATCACACACCACTAAGACGTTTTATTTCCCAAGGCTTTTCATTTATTTCAACAACAAATTTTGAAAATGTTGTCGTAAAGGTATTTCTATAATTTTCATTTTATAAAATTGAAGAATGTTTAATTATATAATTATCTATTTGTCTTCTTCTCTCTGATAATGTGGAACAACGTTATACGCCGGCATTCCACAATATAAGGAACTCGAGATAAAATACTTAAATGCATTTCCATAATTAGCATTATTGTTGACAGCGTATAAAGGACATCGTCTTATGACGTTTATTTGACGTGGGGATGTTAGAAACGTAACTCTTCTTTTGTATATTTATAAGATTATTTTGTAACTCACTACACCCCTTGTTCGTAATACGTTCATTACATAATTGTAACTAGCAATACTTTGGTCTTTGTTTATTATTATATTTTCAAAAAAATAGCAGACTTTGGCAAACTTCGTTTTAAGGTGTCCCGTTCACACAAATAGTTGTATACATGGCAATTGTCTTGTCAAACTTCCTATATGGCTCCAAAATGTGGTGCCTGTAGTGAAAACGTATCCGCACAATATAGATAGATAGATTTCACCTGAAATGAATACGTGACAATGATCGGACGTTTACGAAACACGGAAATTCTACGACGAGCAAATATCAGCGGAATAGAGGCATATCTAATGTGACGACAGCTTTGGTGGAACTGCTATGACTCCCGGACGTCTAATGACTGAGTGGCTAAGAAATACTACAGGTTAGTGACCTAATCACTTCACCACCGACTACAGATAAATACAAAAACATCAAGGAACGTTTAATTGATTGTTACGAAGAAACAGAACAGCGACAGTTTCAAAAATTAATATCAGAGACAGAACTCGGTGATCAAAAACCTTCGCAGTTATTACGTCAAATGCGAGTCCTCGGGAGAGGAAAAATCAGTGACGAAACAATTAAACTACTATGGTTCAGGCTTTTACCAACATCAGTTACTACGGTTCTAGCAGTTACGGAAGACATGGAAATTGACAAACTGAGCCAAATTGCAGACAAAATAATAATGAATTCAAAAGTAACCGAAATATCAGCTGTTAGCAACGACACTTCAAACGACAACAATACAGCATGCATTTTAGCCCAGCTAGCAAAATTACAGATAGATATTGACGCAATTCAGCAAGGTCAATATGGCTATCGACCCAACACGCACAATCATTTCAAGAAACGTCAACAATTCCCGATTATGAGGCCGAGAACAAACTATAGAGGAGCAAATCGATTTTGTTACTACCACGAAAGATTCGGAAAATATGCAAAGAACTGCATTAAACCATGCAGTTGGAAACCAATGACTTACGTACGGAACCAGGGAAACGAATAAGAGCACAGACAACGGCGAAACTCTGTGCAATCCACCCATCCAATCGCCTCACCATTACCGACCGAAAAAGTGGTATGAAGTTTTTGATTGACACGGGCGCAAATATTTCAGTCATTAGCAAGCAACAGAGACATTCAGTTTTACAAAATGAACAATACACACTATACGCTGCAAATGGGACTAAAATTAGGACTTACGGCGAGAAGACGCTTACCTTGAATTTAGGACTACAACGATGTTATAAATGGAATTTTGTAATCGCCGATGTTACACAACCAATAATTGGAGCAGATTTTCTAGAGCACTATAAACTATTAGTCGACATAGCAGGTCGCAAACTTATCGACAAAGTTACAGAGCTGACAACGCATGTAACTTCGGAAAAAGCGACACAACAAACAATTCGTAATATCGCAGTGGGAACGAATCCACGTATTACGCAACTTTTAAACAAATACGAAGACATCACGAAAGGGTCCTCTCTCCGCAATGCGCCCAAACATAAGATTGAACATCACATTATCACTACAGGACCACCCGTCGCAGCTCGGGCAAGACCATTACCTCCAGAAAAATACGACATAGCCAAAAAGGAATTTCAAAATATGATAGAACTCGGAATTTGCCGACCGTCAGATAGCCCATGGGCAAGCCCATTACATATGGTAAAAAAGAAAAATGGCGAATGGAGACCATGCGGAGACTATCGAATGCTCAATAGCACGACAGTACCGGACAAATACCCACTACCAAGATTAACTGACTTTACATACATATTAGAAAATAAGAAGATACTAAGCAAGATAGATATACGTAAAGCATACCATTGTATTCCTGTTAAAGATATAGAAAAAACAGCCATCATCACACCTTTTGGACTTTTTGAGTACTTAAGAATGCCTTTCGGATTACGCAATGCGGCACAAACATTTCAACGATTCATGGATTCCTTATTTAGAGATTTAAACTACGTATTTATATTTGTAGACGACTGTCTCATTGCATCGGACAACGAAGATTTGCATTATCAGCATTTAGAAACGGTTTTCAAACGTTTACACGAGAATGGAATAACCATTAATCTCGAAAAATGCGAATTTCTCAGAAGGGAAATAGATTTCTTAGGTTATCATATAACGAGCCAAGGAATACTCCCTACCGAAGAAAATTACAAAGCAATCATGGAATTTCCCAAACCGAAAACAATTCAAGAATTAAGAAGATTTTTGGGCATGGTCAATTTCTACAGAAGTAATATTCCATGCGCAGCGGAAAATCAAAGAATTTTAAACGAATATCTACATGGTTCAAAAAAGAACGATAATTCACCTGTTCCTTGGACAACGGAAGCAGACAAAGCTTACGAAAAATGCAAGGAAAGCATGAAAAACGCAGTGTTAACAGCGCATCCTTCCCGCAACGCATCACTAGCGCTCATGACCGACGCTAGTGCTACTTGCGTTGGTGGAGTTTTACAACAAAAATCCGGACGCAATTGGGAACCATTAGGATTTTTTTCACAAAAATTGAGCGAAACTCAACAAAAATATTCTACGTTTGACAGAGAGCTGTTAGGAATATACATGGCCGTCAAACATTTTCACAGATTAATCGAGGGAAGAGAATTTACAATATTTACGGATCACCGACCTTTGACATACGCATTCTCCCAAAAACCATCATCAAACGATACACCGCGACGGGTCCGGCAGTTAGATTTCATTTCACAATACAGTACCAACATTCAACACATAAGCGGACGTGACAATATTACCGCCGATGCCTTATCTCGAATAGAGGAAATATACGTGCCATCACCTATCGATTACGCTGAATTGGAAAAATGTCAATCAACAGATAATGAACTAAGTAAATTACATGACAATAAAAGATTAAAATTCAAAAACATTACGCTTCCGGGTTCCACAATAAACATCACCTGCGACACCTCTACTGGAAAAAGCCGCCCCTACTTACCAAAGCATTTTCGCAAACAAATTTTCGATACCATTCATGGTATGAGCCATCCAGGAAAAAGAACTACGAGAAAAATGATAACCCAAAGGTATTTATGGCCGTATATGAACAAAGATATCAATAACTGGTGTAGATCATGTATAGCCTGCCAAAAATCAAAAATACAACGACATACGATATCACCTCCTGGTACATTTATGACAGCGCAACGTTTTGAACATTTACATATTGACATCGTCGGACCACTTCCGATTTCACAAGGGAAGAGATATTTAATCACAATCATAGATCGTTGTACGTCATGGCCCGAAATATTTCCGGTAGAAGATATAACTGCAGAAACAGTAGCCAAGACACTTTTCGAGGGATGGATTACTCGTTTTGGATGTCCATTGCGCATTACTACGGATCAAGGCCGACAGTTTGAATCAAGAATATTTGAGTCACTCTCACAATTTTTGGGAATACATAAAATTAGGACAACACCTTATCATCCACAATCCAATGGAATGATAGAGAGATTTCATAGAACTTTAAAGGCGGCGTTAATGACAAGAGAATCCAACGAAAATTGGTTAAAAGAAATTCCAACAGTTTTACTCGGGTTGCGGAGTAGCTTGCGAGAAGACACAGGTTATAGTTCAGCAGAGATGACATATGGAACGCCAATACGACTCCCTGGAGGATTTTTTGAGTCATCAGCAGCACAGTTATCAACGTACGAAGAGTTTGTAAAACAAATTCAAAAGGACATCACACAAATGACATCAATTCCGAAAAGAAAAAAACACAATCAAGCTATATTTGTGCATCCCGAACTCAAAGAATGCTCACACGTATTTGTTCGGTGTGATAGAATTAAGAAAGCCCTGACACCGCCGTATGAAGGACCCTACCCAGTAATTAGTAAAACAGATAAAACATTTTGCATTAGAATTAGGGATAAAGAGACAGTGATATCAATTGATAGATTGAAACCAGCTTTCATGATCAATGACGAATCAAACTACGTGCCAGATTCAAAGGATTGCGACAGGCATTCACACACGTACACTACACGATCGGGACGTAAAGTAAAGCCAGTAGTACGTCTATAAAAAATCGCTGATATAAGCAAGCTATTCGTATATATATTAACATAGATCTTAACATATACCATTAATTCACAACTACTCGTAACAACAAGACATCTAAAATGGGAAATCAAAGTTCTAAGGACCAGATAACATACAATACGGACAATTGCCTCAATCAAAACGAAGCGGACCAACTCCGTAACCTGATCCAGGAGGACTTACGGTGGACAAGAAATGTTGCAATGGGACAGATTATTTTAACAATCGGCGTGATCCTAATTTACGGCATAATGAAAACACTGGACAGAAGAATGAAGAGTTTAACGGAAAAAAATAATAAACACTCGTGCAACAGCTAAGTCAAAATTACAGACGTCAGCAAATCACACCACAACAGGCGTCATCAAATTCCACCGCGTACAATAGCATTATTATTTATATACATCAGCAAATAACTAGTAAGGTCTAGGTCAAATTTATATTGTAAACACTATTACCATATTTTTTTTTTTTTTTTAAAGGGGGGTGTACTGTTACAGTACAATATCTTTGTGCTGTATCTACAATCTACATCACAATCTTATGTTCCTTATCGCACGTTCAGTATCTATTAAATGTTTCCACTATCTGTTATCAACACGAAGTCGTTAGTATATAAGATGCACCTTTAGATAATTATAACCAGACTATACTACATCTTTTGTCTCATTTATACCTAATCATATATTGCCAAGTAGTTTGGCAAACGCATATTCTATTCAGAGCTACAGAATGGCAAGCAAAAATAAGGCGGCTAATTCCTGCCAATTCACTTATAGCGCAGGAATTGGCTCATTTGTTTTCGCTAATATGCTCAAGTATAACATAAAGCGTTGCGTCGCAATGGTAGGCAGTGGCGGTGGATAGACCATGTGGAGACGTACTCTGCGCACTAAGGTGTTCGAGTTCGAAAGATGACGGATAGAAGAGCTCGATGCCAAGCTCAAGGCCCGACCACCTGCGGCCATACATTACAATTATATCAGTAAGTAGTAAATATGGAGTGAACGTTTAGTGCAAATATCTGATATATCGGTCACTTAAGAGCACACCAACGAAGCTCGCAATATTCAATAACTGTAATTCCAAGTCGATTTTTTAATTTATTTTTTTGAGTAGCAATGTGGAATTGTGTTCCCACATTACTAGCAATCCTGTTAACCCCTCCAGCTAAGCTTAATGGCTTTTGTTAGGAGTGAGTTCACATTTAGTGTATAATGGGTAGAATTCGAACCCGCGACCTCACGATTGCGACTCGATGCCTTAGCCATGAGGCTAAGCGGCGGCGGCCTCCGTCGCTATATATCATATTCTCAAAAGACCACATTCGTAAAACATCACATTCGCAAAACACGATATTCGCAAAACATCATATACTCATAATACCATATTCTCACAACATCATAATCTTATAAGACCATATTCGCAAAACACGACATTCTCTAAACATTATATTTTCTAAAAAAGGTGAAAAGTACACTGGTGTTCAAAAACTTTGCGACTTTATGTATCAATGTGCTTAAACGTTCCGTCATAACTGAATATAACCTACTTATGTACATACGTAACCTCTTTGATTCATACTGTCCGGTAAATTATTTCCTCTTATGAGTGATAATGACATGTCATTGTCTAGTCATATTTTATTGCATTAGTGCATTTTCTTGTAATTTTCATATAAGACAAATTCTGAAAATGGATCAGCCCAGTGGCAGTAAAAGTGAATTAAAATTCATTAGAAGTCAAAAAAATAAGCCGGTATTACTACATGATGGATATAGGTATAATCTATATTTAAAAAATAAGTGCGGAACAACGAATTGGCGGTGTTCGAAGCAGAAGGATTGCCGCACCTCCATAACACTAAATACTAATAATGAGATCATGAGATCCGCTAAGCACACCTGTGATTCTCCAAATTTTATACGTAATACAATAGACACAGTTATGGACGATTGCAAAAAAGAGATATTTTAAATCCACCAAAACCTTATATGGCGACGGTACTTTTAAAATTGTACCAGCTCCTTATTATCAAATGTATAGCTTGCATGTAGATGCAGCACGGAATGATGATACGGTGAACTTTATACCCATAATATTTGCTCTCTTACCCAATAAAAAACAGAGTACATACAAGAGGTTGTTTTTAATACTAAAACAACAATTCCGATTAGAAATAAATATGTACAAATGCGGCTACGAGTTAGCAGTTATAAAAGCAGTAACAGAGGTTTTTCCAAATATAAAAATAAAAGGTTGCTACTATCATTTTTGTAACGCCGTGTTCAAAATGTCCAAAAAATTAAAACTTGAAGAATCTGAAGATAAAAAAGTAGCAAAATACTGTTCACTTTTGCCCTTACTGCCTCCGAAATTGATGCCAGAAGCCTTTAATACCATCATTGAAATGTCATCACCACATGTCTACAAATTCCTAGATTACTTCAATAGCCAATGGATGAAAAAGATAAGTAGTAACATATTATGCTGTCATGACCAAAAGAATAGAACCACAAATGGTGTTGAGGGTTGGCATCGCCGCATCAACACGAAAATTACATCAAAACCCAGTATGTATCAGTTCATATCACTGCTAAAAAAGGAAGCCAAATTGCAAAACATAAAATTAAAAAGAAATAATTTACATTGTACTGATGTAAAACGAAATAGAAAAATAATTGAAAAAAATAAAAAAATTCAAAGTATAGTCAACGATTGTGTTAATAAAACAATATGCATTCAAGTGTGTTTGAAACGCTTATGTACAATTAGTTAATTAATTTTTTTGAGGTGTAATAAAGTATTTTATTATTATTATGTTTTTGTTTTGCCTAAAAATAATTTCATAAAAAAATTAAAAAAGCACCACAGACTGAACTTTATTGTACTGAACTGTACTTTGAATGTGGTATCACAAGAATGTCGTGTTTTGCGAATATGGTCTTATAAGATTATGATGTTGTGAGAATATGGTATTATGAGTATATGATGTTTTGCGAATATCGTGTTTTGCGAATGTGATGTTTTACGAATGTGGTCTTTTGAGAATATGATATATAGCGACGGAGGCCGGCGGCGCTTATACAATTTATGAAATTAAAAAAAATGTATTCTATTTTATGAAACTAAATATATGATAGTAAGCATGAATTTAAAAAATATATAAATATGTATATATTTTCGGCTGTTTATAGAGTGTTCATCATTACAGTAATGATTTTAACCCAGTTGTTTGGTAAATTAGTCCGTTATTTGAAATCCATGTCTCTTCCATTCAAGCCTAAATCTCGACAATGCTCTGTTTGGTTAAAACTAACTCATACAAAATTACCCTTACGGGCTTTGTAATCTTCTTAGATAGCGGTTAATATGAATACCGAACCTGTTGTAAAGTCAGGGTTTGTCAAAGACTTGGCTCAACTTTCAGTGTGTTTGTTTTGTGTGTACTTCGCGCAGTTGGCACAAACTTTTGTGAATTGAATCTTGAAGGAGTTTGAGTTGGTTTTCTGGGCCAATCTTTGGTTGTACGAATTGTTTAATAGCTTATGCGTATTTTTGTGGGTTTACATTTCAGTGATAGAATATAAAAAGTTAAAAGTAGTTTATGAGTAAGTAAAATATTGGTGTTTTTTTTTGTATTACACACAAATTCTGATGTTCTCTTAATCAAGTTCACTCACAGTGAAAACTTAGACAACTACACAGAAGATACTGTGATGACGTTGTTCTGATGTGCATAATGTATGATAATATAAATAATGTAAGTACACATTTTATTCTATATTGTAATCAATAAATGACTAACTCCTTCTTTAACAATTGGAATGCCGCACGGCCAGCCACAATAGAAAAACTTTCATTTGAAGGCCACTGATTGAAAATCAGTCTATCTATCAGAGTTGCATTTCAACTTTTTATTTCCAAAAGCAGAATACACCAAAAATAGTAATCCTAAAACAAGACTACCTACCTAAACTGAAATAAGCTACATCGTGGGCAAGTATCATTGCCTGTTACTGAAGACGCGGCTGTAACAAAGACATCAGCGCAGCCATTGAGGGACATAAATCCATCAGACACCATGAATGTGACATATCACGTCCGAGTCGACGCGCATTGCGACTGCCTGTCGACTTTACGACGGGCCTTGGTTCGTAAAATTTGCGGGTGCAAGATTGGGGAAGTAGCGTTGGAGGAAAAATGGAAAAAAATCGAATTGGTGAAAGAACTTGGTCATTTTTAGGGTTCCGTAGCAAAAATTAAAAAACGGAACCCTTATAGTTTCGTCATCTCCGTCTGTCTGCCTGTCCGTACGTCACAGGCATTTTACTGAAAAACTAAACAATTAATGAAATTTGGTGAAAAGGTCTCTTGTAGTAGCAGATACTTAGTTTGATAGCTAAATAATAAAAATAAACATTTTGAGGATATTTTATTAGCAAACATTAACGTGAGGCAAATCAATTGGACAGGTATTTTAAAAATATTATAAGGGTTTGAATAAACTTTTTTAATTTAGTGAATAATTTTGGAAACAATCGCTCCGAAAGTTGCCAAAATTGTCTCTCCCCCCTCTCCTTGCACGAAAGTCTTGGGTTCGATTCCTGGGTCTGGACTTCAAATGTTTCTATCTTTCAAAAATGCAATTATTGTATTTGTAAAGCAATTATTCAAATCGCATTTTTCATATGACTGCGCAATCCTACACTGCTTGGTCCGACATGCTCTTGCCCGGTTTCTTAGCGTTTTTAGTTAAATGAAGTTTTATCATCAAATAAACTGAAGAATATAAATTGTTGAAATTATTATTTTTCTTTAAATTACGAGTGCATGCTTTATGAAAGAAATTAAATAAACTTATTCTATATTTTAACCGCAAGAGTGACACAACGGCTAAGGGTAAAAGTGCGACTACACGCTGGTACAATATTTCTGGGGAGTGTAATATACGTTCATATAATGTCCTGTAAAGTCTCCTGCGACAGACATTGTTCAAATGTACTAAAATTTTAACCTTTAAATCTCGATTGAAATTTATAATGCAATTACGCACTGTTCCTATCGATATTTTTATCCCACAGATAACCTGTGTTCATTTCTTGTGGACTCCGACTGCAGCGATGAAAGGGTTAAACAAAAAATAATATCTCAAAATACCGCAACCAATTTATTATTTGCACCAACCACTATAATGCCGTCAACGCGACGTACTACGTACTCCGACCTGGCGTATGTTTGTATGTCCTCCAAATATCTTAGTTACGACCGCGCTCCTTCAGCTTGCCTATTGTATCGAATGAGTAACACAGGAGAAGGAACATGATCTAGTTGTGACGTGTCAAAATTATTACTAAAATAAACGAGGATAAGTCGCTGGATGAAAGTCTCAAGAATAGAAAAAGTGTATAAATTTACAAGTATTGTATTACGAGAATGTGTACTGATAGTCCCGATTTGTAGATCGACTTGTTGTAGTTGTCGGTCGGTCTATAAGACAGTGATGTGTACATCATGGTCTTATAGACTACGTAACCTTCAATACTAAGTAGGTATTTGAAGGTTACTTATCTTTTTTTTTCTTGTAGTGTACTTATTCTCGAAGTTATATACATTGAGTTCATTAGTCATAAGCAGAAAAATAAGAAGTTAGCTAGGAATTCTTAAAATACCTAATATTGTAAATTATAACTCCCCTAATGTCATCAGCTGCTATTGCCAACCTTTCATTTACAGTCAAAACCTACTAAAATGTGTGAGTAGTTAGTATGTCTATTGTGCGTGTATGTATGTGTTGCGATATAATTTTACTCAATATTAAAATCAAAATTACCAAATTACTTTCGTCTCGATTCTCTTTCACGGTTGACAAAAACGTGGCACAAATTTGCCAATTAATTTCACGGCTTCGTAACTAATCAAATTTGAAATATTCACATGTCAAACGACTATAAAAAGAAATAAAACGATACTGTAACTACATTATGGGGGAAATAGGGTGGGGGTAGAAGGAGGCGTACAAACATTTCCTAGGAAATTAACACTGGATTGATCAGATTTCCGAATCAAACGGAGCGCGAAGTCCATCGCAATGCCAATCAAGGGGTGGTCCTCTTTACTCCCTGCCCACTTGTAATTTGCTGTTTGAATGCACGCAATAATAAACACAGACACATGGACACCTACAACCAATAATTGCGAAACCTCAATGAAACATCGAGGAAAATGGATATTCCGTATCTGGGAATGTAATTTTATTTACATATGGTCCCACTGAGTAATGGCAGGATAACTTAGTTATGAACTGTATTAGGTTTAGTAATATATATTAGAGCTAGTATAGTAACATAGCTTAGTTCAAACTGTGCAGAAAAGCATGCAGGGCATCGTATTGCTTTCATTGCACTACTAAAGTTAACTTCAGTATTAAAATATGATGAGCTTCTAGTTACTTTTTGTTAGATGTAGATATTATATTCTGTACGATGTTGTTATAGTTATTACCTATACAATGTTATAGTGGCAATGGGTGATAATGGTCAAATATGGTCGAATCATTAGGCATAATAAAAAACAGTCATAAGTTTTGTATGCTATAAAATTAACCCTGTAAGGTCAATTTTTGTCTATTTAATTCTGTTTTTAATCTTGTGCTCTGTCGGTTCAAACTTGTCAAGACACACTCGAATTTGTACCCTATAGAGCATTTTAAGCCGTGTCGCTGCTATTACTACTTCAGAACAGAAATAAGAGTAACCGAATTATTAACTCGATAGATCCTCTTGACATAACGCTTTTACAGACTTCGGACTTAATGAAAAAGGACATTATTTCTGTTAACAACTACAACATTAACAGCACTCCAGCAATAAAGTTGAGCTCTCACAAGGCACGTTCTCGTCGTCAAATTGTACTTACATAGTTAATTGTACAACATTTCCTTCGCACACAAAAACTTCACCACAACATGAAACTAGGAATAGTACCCTACAGGGAGACACCAACATTTTACAACTTCGGCCAACATAAAGTATACACTCACCAACCCGAGGTGGTAGTCGGGGACTCACTAAGCGGTTTTTGATGTCGTTCTCCCGCAAAGGCGTCGTAAACGCGTGTGTTTGGGCCTCAGAATATGCCCTGTCGCGAACCAAAATGTTTTTGTGTTGTCATTCGGGAGGTAGTTGATGTTTACTCCGAAACAAATGAAGGTGCAACGGTCTCCTAAGTGGAATGTAAAGGATGTATAACCCCGACAAGTTACAATTCTCGTGACAAGTTTAGAAGGAGAATTTGTATGCAAAGTGTCCTATTCCCAACTTAAATGGAAAACTAAATTATATTTCAGATGTTCCGGCGCTGGGAGCAGTCTTCGCAAGTTCTTGGAGTAAGATTAATACGTCCATGGATAACCTATATAATTCTTGTAAGTTTTGTTTTCATATTAATGTGGAAATTGGTAGAACAGTGGTATAGTTTCTTCTTAAATGAAAATATGAAAAGAATATCTTGGGACAACTCACACAACATCATCTGATTCCAAACTAAGCAGAGCTTGTACTATAGTAACCAGACAACTGATAATTCTCGTGTGACGGTCTTTGTAATTTAACTCAACGTCATGAAATTTTGTGTGCATATTGGGTAGGTCTGAGAATCGGACAACATTTGTTTTTCATCCCCCTAAATGTTAAGGGTAGTCCACCCCTAATTTTTATTTTAAATTTTTAGGTAATTTTTTATTTTTTTATGATACCGGATTCAAAAATACATACAACCCTGAATTTTCACCCTTCTACGATCAACCCCTATTTTTTTATTTACCCCTATTTTGCAAAAACGGGTTAATTTGACGCAGACGAAGTTGCGAGGGTCAGCTAGTATACTCATATATTTCTAAATACATACATATTATAGATAACCCAGACACAGAATAAACCATCGTGCTCATCATACAAAGTTTTATCCTGGGTAGGAATCGAACACACGACCTCTTGCGTAGCAGTCGGAGACACTCCCACCGCGCCACAGAGGCAGATGAGATTGGCTCTTTAGATTTCAAAGCTGATATTGCAATTTGTGAGAAGTTTCAACTAGTTTTGAGTGATAACCAATCTAGTAAAAAATCTAGTCATGTTAACGACAAAGTTTCACTCCAAAGAAGTTGGCAAGATTCTAGTACATTTTTTAAGGTCTAATATCGAAGTAAGCTAAAGTTATGAGAGCTTCGGCGGGGTTTTTATCGAATGTTTGTTGTGGGCGTTAGCGCACAATATTTTTCATTTTTTAACTTAAGTTATTTAAGCTAATATCAATGTAACGTTTTGTTTGTTTTCCAACACGATAGAAGGGAGGACATTTTTGTTAGAACTAGTATATTTATTCTTGCAACTGCTCATACAGATCGAACGCCGACCTTTTCTTTGGACAACAAAAAAATAGAGATTCTAAACTGCCTCTGTCCAATCCGCATTTGCAGAGTGTCGAATTTCGGATATTTATTTTATGTAAAAACAGGGGTGAGCAACAATGATGGGATGTTGGACATCAAAGACTTGGGTGACTTTTGGTATTTAAAGAATCATGGTTAAATAATGTCTCCCCTTTATTTTGCAAGTTTCGTTATAGTTCGCTTGCCATGAGCAAGAAATCTCAGGTCATACCTATGATGGACAAAATATCTGAGATCGCTAAAATGGGCAGAGGCAGCACATTTGGCATGCACATCTGCATATTCGTGATCTGTAATACCGGAATGGCTCAGGATCCAAACTAACTGAACTGTTTTTTAGTTCCTAGAGCAGGACAAAATATTCATAAGTAGAAGACTATGGGTTCTACTCCTGAAGGGATTCTGCAGCAGGCCTTTTAGACAACTCAGTGAGTCTGTAAAAATAACAGCCTTATCAATGTTATGGAGATAGATTTTTGAATGTTGAAAATATACTGCCACTCTAGTGGAACTTGTGGAAATCTTGTCAGTGCTCAGTAACCATCGCACTAAAGGTCAAATTAACCGTGGCCTTCCAAGGATTTTTTGTACCTATTCAATTCAGTTATATATATTGCAATAAACTAATAATTATTATGTAACTATGTACTACTACGTAATGATGAGACGAGCAGGTCGTGCGCCTGATCGTCACGCATCACGCTAGCCCATTACAGTACTAGTGCCACCCAAATTGTTGTTTGGCAAAGATCTGAATGTGACAGTACCGCGCTCCTTATTTGAGACATTAGTTCAAGGTCTCAATTGCCCAGTAACTACTCTTCCTAAAGTGACCTTCAACCGAAACACAAAGATGTGTTAACATCACTATTTCATAGAAGAATAACTGACACTTGTGGCACCCACCAAGACGGCCTATGGCTTAGACCTACCACAGGCCACAACGCCTTAGCATCAAAACCTATTATCCTTGCTGCACTTTCATACCCAAGAAAATTATTCAAAACTTCAAAAGCCGAACTGAAATTTGAGAGGCCGCGAACATTAGATCATGCTTGATGAAACTTCAACAAAGCTTCAAGCCAATTTCAGTCCCGTCAGAAGGAATATGTAGATGGATCGCGGTAAACGATTTTCGATTATATCATGTGGGTGCCCGCATCACACACGTCTCTCAGAGAGGAAGATAGATTGCGCAGTCGACGCTTATCTGCTTCCACTTTGACGTCCAGGCCTTTTAAAATGCGCCCGCATTTAAACAGTTTTCGTGTTTTCAAGTCGAGAAATGAAACTGTCAAGTCATATTCTGAATTGTGATTGATGATGCTTTTGAATAATATGCTGGGATTGTCTTTGTTGTAGTCTTTCAAACAATGAAAGACTTGCAGCAAATAATGCATATCTATCTGCCATCTCAATATAAAAGGGGAATATCAGTCATAAGTTAGTGTCTTTATACGTCTGTTTCTTACTAGTAGGTACAATTTTCAAAAATTGATGGGTTTTTTTTTTAAGGTTCCGTAGTCAAAATTACAAAAATGGAGACCCTATAGTTTCGTGAAATCTGTCTGTCTGTTCGTATCGCACAGGCATTTTACTCAAATTATACGCAATGAATATTGATGAAAGGAGTGGTCCATTTGTCCATACATTTTAGGCTTAGAAAGGACTCACACGAAACGATGTATGTTTTGAAGAGAAATGACTACTCTATTACCCTGTATTATTCTTTTTCCCATAAAACTTGGTGGCATTGAGATACGAGATATTTAAAATGGAAATGATTTCATACCAAAAAACATTACTAGCAATCCTGTTAACCTCTCTAGCTAAGCTCAATGGCTTGTGTTAGTTGCACAAAGTCTCGTTCTTACCCAATTATAACATATTCAATTCATTTTATACAAGTTATACTCGTTAAACTCGGAACTGTAAAACTAATGGTAGTTCAGTTTGCCGCCATTTTTACAACACCAAATAATAAAATCAATGAATGAAATGGAATGAAATGAAAAACAACACGAATGACATGACAGATGAAAAAAGTGTTGCAAATGCTTTGAAAAAATATTTATACTATCGATTTATAAACAAAAATCGATTGCGACCAAATAATTATACAACACAATTATATTAAATTACTTTTTACCGAATATATTTCCAAAATAATTGAAAAACACTGTTTTATATTAAAGTAATAAAAATATTTTATCTTTACTAACAATTTCTACCTATCAAACGTCGATAAAACGACGTTTGAAGCTTGACTTTTTAAAGCTGGCAACATAAAACAATTATCCGCCATTACCGTAACCTAAGAATCAAATTAAAATAATCTTTAAAACTAAAATCTTTCCCCCAAGTTTTATCAAAAAATGAAAACCACGTACAGATTTCAAAAAATATTTGTTTAATTTTAACGTTTCCCAACTTTCTGTCCGCTATGGGCCGTATTTGGTACATGTCCTTTGGTGATAAGGTGTCTTGTAGTTAAAATGCTAAATAATAAAAACCGGGCAAGAGAATGTCGCACCAGCAGAAGAGCGTATATTCATGGCACTTACGCCCTTTAGTTGAGAAACGCCGTTTTTCGTCAATAACTCAATAACGGTATGTCTGATTATGCCCAAAGTAATTTTCGTTTAAAGTTTTTGTTAAGCTAAGTTGCTACCTTTGTGATTATTTTCATATTTTTTGGTCGCATAGTACAAAAAATAAGGGGAGGGAAGGGGACACAAATATTGCAACTTTCGGACCGATTATTTCCAAATTATATTCACTTAATAAAAAAAGTTTATTAGAAACATTATAATGTTTTTAAAATACCTGTCCAATGATGTTCCACACGTTGATGTTTGATCAAAAAAAAATAACATGTATGGAGTGCTCCCCCCCCCCCACTATTTTTTTTTATTATTTAGCTATCAAACTAAGTAGCGGGTACTACTAGACCCTTTTTTGTCAAATTTCATCAATATTTATTTATTGTGTAGACTTTGAGCAAAGTGCTTGTGACATACGGATGGACAGACAGACAGACAGACGGACATGATGAAACTATAAGGGTTTCGTTTTTGCTATTTTGGCTACGGAACCCTCAAAATGAATATTTTAGAGGGGGTACTAAATAAATTTAACAGAAGCCGATTTTTTCTGGTCAGGTCTTATAAAAACATATTAATGTTTCTAATATACTTTTATGCAGTTGCATAAACCGTGCAAACAAAAAATATGAAAATGACAGCGCATAATAAATACTTTAACTAAAATTATTTTCATCATGATCAGATATACCGTCATTTAGTTAATGTCGAACACTTCGTTTCTTAACAAAAGGGCGTAAGTGTCATGAATTATTATGCTGGTGCAATTATTCAAATCGTTTTTTTTTTTTCATATATAGTCATTTATTTGTTATAACGGCTGCTTAACCCTATACTCAGCATGGTCCAACATGCACTGGCCCGGTTTTTAAAAAACACTTTAATTGCCAGTTTTATTTCATTAACACAATTTTAAACAATAAATTGCCTTTAGTTATTTTTTATTAAAGACTGGGCACTTAAGAACTCAAATAAATGAGAATTCCAACTCCCCTTCAACTTCTAAATGATGAATATTTGATTTTTTTAATAAATCTCACCGCTTTAATTCAGTTATGAACGAAAGAACGGAGTAATCGAATTATTCAAATTGGCCCGTTGAAGTCGTCAAATTAAAACATTGATTTAATTTGTCTACCCTCAAGAACAACTCTGACTCAAGAATTTATAATTTCCAAACAATTTGTCGAAAAATAAAGGTACATGTTGACTTGTGCTCGTGATTTCGGTTGTTGTGATAGATATTACAGGCGCAAAGTTCCTCAATTCTCAACTAATTCAAACTCATTAGTCCTGAATCGTGTACAAACCAAACTAACTCTAAGTGTTTTCAAAATTGTATTAGTAGTTTGTTTCCTTTTTTTTACCATCTAATTGTTATTTATAGGTTCTGGAATAATTTTATCATAGAATGTTTTTTTGCAAATAAGTTACTATACTTTATTTAAAATTCGATAACGCAATTACTACAATCGATAATAAAAAAATCAACTCTGATAATAAAAGCAATCCGAAAAATGCAGAAATAATATTTGTAGCTCGCAAATATTTTCACTAAAAAGTTATAATAATTGTAACGTGACATCATGGATATCTTGCGAAAAATGAAACGGTCATTCATCGATGATACAATTTTACCAAAATCACGAACAACTTTTTTATCATCTACTTAAATATATTTCAAAAAGATTTCCAAAACAGACCATATAACAAAACTCACATATCATGTCCACATCCTCAAAATAATTCACAAACAGCTCTTAATCATAAGTATGAAGTATACATGTATACTTTGTTATATGTACACATATAACGCTTTAGTTAGTCGCGAGTGACGTGGATTGATGACTCAGCAGAATTGACTGCTCCTGGGAAATTAACAGCCAGGACAAAAACACTTACATGTCCCATGTTATATAGGAGATATGTTGTATTTATTTTTTGTTTTATGACATTAGTAGTTTTTGCTGAATTTGTCCAGACATGCTTTGTTTACGAATGTGATGTATTTTTCTTGCTCGTTACTAGAGTTTAGAGAGAAGGTCCCAGCAGTGGCAACGTTATAAGACTAATAAAAAATATAAGTAATAGAAGTGAATTTTTAATCATAAAATTTTAATTAGAATTTAGATACATCGAGCAATAAAAAAAGCAATAACTTAATTAACGCGTAGTCTCTTGAACATTTATTTAAAAAAACCTACGTTCTTTTAACATGGGAAAAACAAGTTTAAAAAAAATGACTCCCACAGTAGGGCACAAGCCCTATGTCGCGGGGGACTTTGCAAACAAACAAGTCACAGACACAAAGTACACCCTGACTCGGAACAACAGTTTGTGGATCACACAAAGTGGTACCCCTCTTGCGTTGCAGTTGGATACACTTCCACCGCGCCACAGAGGCAGTCCATTGGCAATTGCTGAACATTCATGGGCTCTTTCAGCTGAACGCAATTCTCGAGTATTGAAAGTTAGTGGTTCAAATTTCTGTTTATTTAAATGTAAGCTAAAACACCGACACAGTAAAACCAAAAAGCCATTATTATGCACACATATATTAATCCCTGACGTAAAAGAAAGGTATTATCAGTTAATCGTGTGCATCTGTGTATCAGTTTGAATGCGATTTATTTTATTTGAAAGCTATTTTTATGGTTATTGTTTTCGGTTTTCAACTCAATCAGCCTGTATTGGCCCATTGCTGGACATAGGCCTCTTCTTAGTTACGCCACAACTCCTGGCTTTTCCGGTTTGTTTGATGGATATCCGTTCTGCCTTATTGAAGATGTTCAAATTTTATCTCACGGATCGGGGCACTTTGATTCTTTCTTTTCTAAATAACTTTATCTTGTTGTAAGTCTATGCTATGATGATAACACATGCATTACCTAAACCAAATGTAATTTCGCTTAATACAAGATCCTATTTTCAATTAAGTACAAAATTAAAAACCCGACAAATGCAGACAAAATTTAATATTCCTCAGATTAATATAGCCTCAAATGAAACTTTTCCCCGTAATGCTGCTTAGATTAGATCCGGCCCCAATGGAGAAAATTAAAAACGAAAATAGACGAAAAAATAACCTAAAGCTCAAATTAGTTCAGCAGTTAATATGATATCTCTTGGATTAATTAAATTAGGAATATGAGTTGTCTATACTATTATAATGGGAGTGGATATCTCTCTGTGTTTTAATAAGACTGCTTCAAAAAGAAGCAGCGTTTTTAGGGTCCCGCATAAAAAAAAACAAACATCAACGTGTGGTATTAATATATAAATAAGGTTTTTAATAAACTTTTTTGATTAAGTAAATATTTTTTTAAATAATCGCTCCGAAAGTTGCATAATTGTTTCCTCCCCCCTTAACTTTTGAACCGAGTGACCAAAAAATATTGAAAAAAATCACAAAGGTAGCGCTTAGTACTTTAAACAAAAATTATTTCGAACATGATCGATATACCGTCGTTGAGTGATTGCTGAAAAACTGCGAATCTCAACAAAAGGGCGTAAGTGCCATGAACATACGCTCTTCTGCTGATGCAATTATTTAAGACTGCGGAACCCTACACTGAGCATGGTACGACATGCTCTTGCCCGGTTTTTTATAAGATTAGCTGTTCCTCACAGATCTGTCACGAAAGTTTGGAAAGAACAAAGGTTACATTTTATCAACATGTATATGTTGATAAAATGTAGCTTTTGTTCTTTATCAAAATTTCGTGACAGACAGACAGTCTTTCTTCTAATTTATCTAAGACAACCTTATTTTAAGACCAGCTATTCTCCGCTGCTCCGCCTTCATGGAGTTTGGTTATCTTTATTAAAAAACCTATGTCCTTTCTCAAGCTTCTAACAACTGAACGAAATGGTTTTGGATCTAGAACATTTGAAGATTACCACGTTCAAGCAAACATACTCGACACAGAAGAGTTAATTGACTAAAAAATCTACAATAGAATAGCAAACAACCCAACATTAATATATTTGATTGCCATATTCGACCTGACCTTCACTCAGAATGTATTCCACGCAAAACTATAATATTTACCCAGGAAGCAATTTGATTTATTCTTCCCATCAAATATAAATAAAACAACATAGTAGCTTCTATGATAGACGCTATAAAGAGTGTTATCAAACTTCCTCGAACTATCGTGATGAACAAGCTTTAGCATTGACACAGAATTACATGTTTAAGGCTAAAAGTTTTTTACGATCTCCTTATTCGTACGATACAAGGGTAATTTGGTTTGCCTTTTGTGCGGCTCTCGTTATGGGGTGTTGTATTTAGGGTAGTGGGCCAGAAGTTGTGGAAGTTGTACTGTTGTGATGTGTAAATGAATCGTGAAAAAGTATAGTTTGGTGTTTATTGTTGTTGTTATCTAGGGAGTTAAAACAGATCAATAGGACAGCTAGATGATGCGACGGAGCCACTGTGAGGTCCAAAGAAGAGTGAACATTTTCCAGAAACTTTGTAGGTATGCGACCGTTTGCTAAATATCTTAAAGCCATTTAGATTGTTGGATTTGCGACGACGAAGTTGTTAAAAGATAAGTCCTAGCGAAGATCTTTGACTCATGTTGAAATTATAATAGTGGTCTCCTAAACTTCACTTGCGGCAGCTAACCTTTTCGGAGACTAGCCAACTACGCAGAATAATTTTAAAAATGTATCCGCAGACACAGGTGTACTCTCTATTCCGTCTCTCTCATAGTCCGATGGGGTGGCAATCTAATAGTACTAGAAAGACATTAGAAGCAGTACCGCTTGTTTAACGTGCTCCATGAGGCATGGACGAGCGTGACATTCCTCGAAACCATCTATTGACCGACAATAGCAAACGTTGCCTAACCTCATTTATCCCTCAAAATGTTCGGTTTCCACTAAGCCCTGGCATGTTGTATAAACTGCTCGAGTAATAAATAAATACCAGCTAACCTTTCCAGCAGCAACTTAATCCCGTTCACTGATGAAGACGATTACACCACATCCCTAAATCTCTGCTCCCGTATAAATAAAAAAGCGAGGCGAAAAAAATTACGCGTAACATGCGTTCATAAGGAAACCTAATTCTGCAACACCGCAACAAGTTAACAAAGATTTATTAGCCGTAACGATCCTTGTAAAATGCTAACATAAATCACTAATACGCTTCACGAAACCCGCTTTGGAACTAGACGTTACAAGATACTGGTATATTTTCAGTGAGAAAAAAGCCTAAAAGTCTTTTCGAACATTTTGGGTGATTTTTGGCACTGGTGGGTAGATAACGTAAAGTTTATGATTGTAGTATTGGATAGGTCTTTAGTGAGATTTCAGTTTCGTAAACACCATGGGTCTCTGCCAACGGGTAATCTGACATAATCAATGGAGGAAATAGAAGCGTAAATGGAGGACTAATTGAGGCGAATTTATCAGTATGAGAAACTAGTGTGGAACGACACATGTCCAAACTCCTGTGCTGATGTTAAGGTGAGAGAGGCTGTACTTATTAACATATTGAATTTGATGACTGTCCAGATTTTTGTATTTAAGGCGATTCAATTATGTCCAGTGACTAGACTCAACGAAACTTAGGGCACTTAACACTGTTTTGTCTCTTTAGTTCATTGGGACAAATGACAACGATATTTTGTTTACAGAAGTTTCATCCCAATATAATTATGTAAATAAATTATCTATACTAATATTATAAAGAGTAAAGATTTGTATTTTTGTGTGTGTGTTGTTGTAATAAATAATCTTTTTAATAAATAAACTTTAAAACTACTGGACCGATTTTTAATTATTTTTTATCCATGTATTCCCACGGAAACGGGAACTACTTGGGTGAAACCGCGAGGCGTCCGCTAGTTATCAATATATTGACATGAAAGTAACAAGTTACTGTGACAGTTTCTGCTTCTTTCGAAAGCGCTTTGGGCAGAATAGCTGGTATCATTTGTAAAATATCATCCAAACTTTACATTCTGTACAATTCCAAAAAGTAATAAATTATTATAAATTGCAAGTATTTTTAATACAAGTCTAACCTTTATGTCCCTGCTAACTTTTTAATTGTACGTTCTAAGTTATGACATTCATTAGCTTTGTGTCCTGAATTAATAAATTGTCGTATTGTTTAAGCCTTCAGTACATAATTTTATTTTGTTAAAAAATATCGTGTACAATATTTTTTTAAATATAACTAGCAATGTGCGGCTGTGGGTCCCACATGTGACTGTTAACCCCTCCAGCTAAGGTCAATGGCTTGTGTTAGTAGTAGATTCATATCGATAGTATAATGAGTACCTTACTGGCATAACATTGTGTAAATAAATATATTGTAATAATTGGCATTGACCAAGTTCTTTTCTCATGGCTCTATTCTTACGAACTTGGCATTAAATGTAGAATCATTCTATTCCAAATTTGTCTGACGTTCATATGCGTTGCATTCTGTAACCTATGCGAATAAAGTATTTTGACTTTTATTGACTTGACCACCAACCATTAGCCTACCATAAAAGATTTTAGTTTCATTTCTAGTTATTAGAATTGTGTCATGCATATCTAGACATCTTGATGTCATGCTTAAAGGTAAGTAATACTAGAAACAGTGACCACGAAATACTTAAACGATACTTAACCCTTAATCGTGTATAAAAGCATTTATGTCACTACTAGTTTATTAGTAGTACCTATAAGTGACAATGACAGAGTCAGAAAATAACTGCGTCTTAAAACTGAGAGGCTTTTGAGAACTCGGCCGTCAGTATAACGATATTGACAATACAATAAATCACCATTTGATTTATGGAGTTTTATTAAAATATATATATTACGGGTCTTAATCGCGTGAATAATTTAAGGTAAAATACCTTGTTTATTGCCCGACGTTTCGACCGTATTGCAACGGCCGTGGTCACGGGAAGACTGTCACGTGACCACGGCCGTTGCAATACGGTCGAAACGTCGGGCAATAAACAAGGTATTTTACCTAAAATTATTCACGCGATTAAGACCCGTAATATATATATTTTAATAATGTGTACAACTCGCGAAAGTTTATCAACATTTATGGAGTTTTTTTACTATTCAAAAAACAAATACCTAATATTCGTATGAGGTGATGGCATTCATTCAAAATTTCGGTTCTTAAGGCGCTATTCCATTACGTATGTTACTTGTATACAAGTTGCAAATTGTATACAACTTAAATACAAGTTACAACTTGTATGAGGTATTCGAACTTGATAAAAGATTGAAATCAATAGTGTTTTGTTGTTGACTTTAATTAAATAACTTGACCACTGCTATGTCCATACAATCAAATTAAAATGTAACCTCCTTATAACAATATTCTAACCAGCTAATGTTTTGTATTCTATTGTATTTGGAAAAAAAGAAAGACAAACATTCACTAGTTATAATGGTCACCTAATCAATGTTACGAACGCCAATCTTATCAAACTAGCGAACTACGCAGGGGATATTATAGTGCAAAGTGTAAGTGCAGTTCTATTCCCTCACTCTCATAGCCTGATGGGATCGAAATCCGACTTGACCGGAGAGAGATTGGGCGCAGGACCGACGGCTCAACGTTCCCTCCGAGGCACGGAGGGGTGGAATATTTTTCGAAAACGGAGACCAGTCTATGGACCGACAGTAGTATTAACGTATTTTGGTATATTTTCTCAAGTCTTTTTTTTATACCATAACTTCAATGTGCGTTATCACATTACTAGAAATCTTGTTAATGCCTCCAGCTAAGCTTAATTGCTTGTGTTAAGAGTGGGTTCACGTTGGTAGTGTAATGGTTAGGATTCGAACCCACGATTGCGAGTCCGATGCCTCCACCATTAGGCTATCGCCGCTTCTTATGCTACTTAGTGCTAGCCCATCTGTCATTTTAAAACGCAGACTTAAATATACTTATAATGGATTGAAAAATACTCCGAAGTTTAAAATTCAATTTATAGTCTGATCCGAATTTATGGACCGCATCAGTATTCATCAGTGGGTGCGTAAAAAACCTATTAAAATTACTTCAGCTGTAATGCTTTTACAAAAACCGATTATTAGCATAACGCGTTTGACTTTGGCATGCAAACAGAAAAAATATTAAATATCCATAACTTAGTTACAGCTTGAGCTACTATATTGCCACAGTGTCTGTGCCTTGGGTTACAAGAAGCTTGACTGCATAAACTACAAAAACATATACTGTAGAGTATCAAAAATGCTTTTGAAATTCGCATAAATTTATAAATGGGATGGAGCTATACATTTTTAACTATAACTACAGTTCATATCTCGGTTCACGAGAATGTGAAGCCGTCGTTCTTGCGCCTAATTTATCTCCAGTCGTGTTGGTTTTCCGGCTCATCAGACGAGAGTAAGGCTATATAGAGTGCACTTGTGTCTGCGCACACACTTGGCCACTATACAATCTCAGGCCTAGATGACTAGTCTCTAATAAGATTGGTTGCCGTGACCAACATCGGTTCGAAGTTTTTGACGTGTTAATCCATACTAATATTATAAATGTGAAAGTAACTCTTTCTGTCTTCACGCTCAAACAGCTAAACCGATTTAAATGAAATATGGTATGGAGATAGTTTGAGTTCAGGGAAGGACATAGGATAGTTTTTATAGCGATCACCGACATCCACGCGGGTGGAGCCGTTGGCGAAAGCTAGTTTCTTATAAGTTGTTGATCGCATGCACGTGCGAAGAAGTGTCTAAAAAAAGGGTTACTAAGCGACAGTGAATGGCGATTGCAGCGACATGACATGTGATACAAATGAAACTAACGTTATTGATTGGTTGCTAAGCAACGCGAATGACGATATGTCATCAATGTTTTCTTATGACATTATACGTAAATATATCGTCCGTAAACCGACTTCACTAACAACCATTGTTTTATGCTATCAACACCTATACAACGTTATTCTTGGTATAGTGCAAAACTGAAAATAGTTTGCTCAGAATCAGTAACACAATCCATTGGGGTAGTTTTTGAACCATGTTATATTTTACAATTAATTAATTATACAATAATTAATTAATTAATTAATCATTTTAACAGTCCAAATCTTTTTTACTATGTGGTGAGAAATGTAATTGTTTCCTTAATTTAATAATAACTATGGATATTATGCGATGCAATAAGCATGATACTGCGACGAACATAAGCTAATTTTAATGGCGTATAACTCTGCAAGTTTTCAATATTTTCTTTTGCTTTTTTTTTACATGATTTCATAAAGTAAAAATCTTGTTGGGTTGTTTAATATTTACACTATACTAAAAATAATATATAGTACCTATGAGTATATAGTACCTATGAGTTCAACCATAATGGATGCTTCGCTTTACACCCTCCTGTAAATATTCGTACACGTTCGACCTAAAAAAGTATGCAGTCAATATTTGTTTTCAATATTCAAACGACATGTTTAATCTAGAGAATGAAAAACGCGTGTTTACCTTCTTTTCAATATATTGGTAAACAAAAATGTAATGTTTGGATCATTAGATCTAGTAATGTGTTTATTTTGAGACCTAATGCATATATTTGGTTTCGTAATGTGTATTTAGTGTAATAAATGTAATATATGTTTTTGGTTAAATAGTCAATTTATTTGGCATAAAGTGTATTTAAAGCCTAATTCCGTTTTTTTATGTCAAGGGACAACTGCCACAAACTATCTGAGTCTGTACTATGGCCAATCATACACAAACAAATTATTTCACCTGGGTGAGAATCGAACCCACAATTTGTGGCATAGCAGTCAGAGTAACTAACCACTATTAACCAGAAAGCCCGTCACACTTATCGTATATCGACTTAGAACAGATTTTTATAGAATGATTACCCCCTACACCTTAAACGCAGCACCATTGCTTAACTTATTTAATTTTAATCGATTTATGCCTCGTGTTAATCGAGATTATCGAGTCTGTAGCAATATCAATTACTAATTCCGTGGTATTTTTAATGACATCTGAATTTAGGGCAAACCAAAGTTACGGAGCGGAGCCCGATTTTAACGACTGCGTTTAATGATGTGACCTACTCATCTTACTCATTAAAACTACTAAAATATTAATTTCAGTATTAAAGCAGTTGCTTTGATGAAAAACTCGTAATAAAGGTGAGAGGTAGTAGTTTTACATCGTGTTATTAATAACTAGTTTGTGCCTGACTTCAAAAGCATCGATTTTTGCTAGAAAGTGTAAATATGTTCTGATACAAAAGTACCTTTTACTATTTTAGACCGTTTTTGCTAGCAGTCAACACAAAATAATGTCGATCAGTTGTTTCGTACAAGAAGACAAACCAACTATACAATAATTATTTACGTAGAAGAAAATAAGAATAAAGAAATAAGCGATCCCATTGCACAATTTTACTGTAGGAAAGGTGTTGCGGTCGAATCGCCTACTGCGAGTTCGTACGGGGCACTATGTTTTGTGATTAACAAGTTGTTATAAATCCGATTGTAAAGGTACAATCTGATTATCATTGACATAAGAAATAACATGTCAATGATATTAATTTATTTTTTGTGCAATTTTTCGTGATACAAGGTAATGCCTGAACTACGAGATTTGGATACAAAAGACAAGATTTGCTCTATCCCGCCCATTCCAACTGCCATTTCTTTTATCAAACTGCAACCATAGAAGTGACTATAATACAAAAACTAATAAGTATAAGATTCCCTATATTTTTGACATCGTCACGTGTATATTATCTCGATTGTTACAAGAGAGATAGAGAGTTGCATACAATAGACTCGAATCGTATAGTAACACTTCTGAGAACTTCAAATCTGAAACCGTACACGCATACGGTTTCGGGTGAGATTTCTTACGTACTTTAAAATCTCCCATAACATGTTAAAATATATAATGTTGCCAGCCACTTATCTTTGCATATAATTTTCCTGAGATGCGTCATTAAGTGAACATATACGCTGTCTAATGACCTAGCTATGTAAAAAACACGAATAAAGTAACTGCGATACAAAATGGCTTTTAATCTGGCTTTATCCAGTTATGAAAACCCAGGTTCGTGTACTTAGAATTATGATTATAACATAAGATTAGACAGAAGGGATAATTATCATTATCGTTACAGTCATTTAGTATTCCTCATCAAACCTTAGGCCTTTATATGGATAACACCGTAGTGTCAGTTATTCTTTCGTGAATAGTAATGCAAACACTATCCGGTTGTAGGATACTGTAACAAATGTTATAACGAGGGAAATCAGATTTACGAACCAATGTCTCTAACTGAATGGAGCAGTGCAAGGACACTCGGGTCTTTGCGGAACAAGCATTTGAGTAGCAGTAATACTGCTATGGGTTGGCGTGATAGTTACCATCATGGAGATAGTATGAATTATTTCAATGCTTGCCACTATCTATGCGACCTGCTTGTCTCTTTACAGGGACGTTACATCATAATTACCATTTTGATACCTAAGTCTAAATACGTAAGAAAATCCAGTACCGTTGAATTTCGGAACATAAAGGTAACAAAAACAATTTCAAAGCCAAATATAGCTAGAAATTACTACCCATTGGTATATGTTTCCAATTAATTCAATTTCGACTGCGGCGAACAGACAGGCAATAGAAAAAAGAGAATTAGATTTAGAGACCCGGAGCCAAATGTCAGGTACCGGCCGCGTGTCAAGCGACGTGATTGTTGGATCGAATTTTTAATTTTTCCTATTGACACCGAGTGTTTTTATGCGTTGTGCTACCATTGCTGCAGTATTCTATGTTTTAGCACATGAAGCCAAAACTTTGGAACCATTTTAGGGTCTAGTTTGACATAGATTATGTTTATATGGACAAGAATTGCAGAAACCTAAAATAAAAATATTATACAAATTGTGTTACAAAAGCCTTGTACTAAATTAATTTAATTTAATCGACAAACACAAACATGATCGACAAATTGGATTCGTAACAAAAATGCAAGGAAATAGAGATTTAAAATGAAATGTGTTGCAATAGATTTTTTTCTAACAGGCAATCGATCATTAGAATTAAATAATCATTTAGAAGCTAGAGAACTAGTTCCTTTGTCTAAATATCTTGACTAATGTGACAGATGAAGGAATCCCTGACTGATCGGTCCTAAGATGGGTGACCGTTTTCGAACATTGTCAAATCCCTCTATGCCTCAAAGGGCACGTTAAACGTCCCATCGGAATATAAGAGTGAGGGAATAGAGAGTGCATTTGTGTTTGCGCATACACTTGTGCAGTCTAATATCTCCAGTGACAGATCTATTAAGTTTGATCACATTTGTATTTAGGGATCCGTACCTCAAAAGAAAAAAACAAAACCCTTATAGAATCACTTGTTTGCGCATACACTTGTGCAGTCTAATATCTCCAGTGACAGATCTATTAAGTTTGATCACATTTGTATTTAGGGATCCGTACCTCAAAAGAAAAAACAAAACCCTTATAGAATCACTTGTGTTTCTGTCTGTCTGTCTGTCACAGCCAATTTGCTCCGATTCTACGGGACCGATTAAGTTCACATATGTATTTTTGTGACCCAAACACATACGCGTAACGCAAATAAAATAATTTTGAATCTAAGAGCCACTTTTTGGGGGTAAACTGAAAAAAAGTCGCAACTGTATCGTGTAACATAATACCTATATGGCTTACTAGCTTTCGCCCGCAGCTCCGCCCGCGTGGATTTCCCAAAAAATATTTTTTTCTTAAAAAGTATCCTACGTTACTTGTAATACCTCCAAGAATATGTGTACAAAGTTTCATGATGATCGGTTGAGTAGTTTTCGCGTGAAAGCGTAACAAACAAACTTACATTCACATTTATTTATTAGTAGGGATTGTCAGCATATCAATTTATATATATTAATATCGTTAATTTAAAAGTTATTTAGGAAAACCATGAAAATAGACCACCTTATCTCCGAAGCTACTGAGTCGAATATTAAAAAAAAATGCAAAAAAGATAGTTCTTAATCTATATATTGCAGGAAAAATAATAAGTCTAGCCTGAATTTTAAACATTTATAGGAGGCCAAGTGAAATAATGTAATTTTATCTATTTTATACCAAAAACACAAAATGTGCATATGTCATCTGTGACCAAAGAGCGAATTTTGATGCGGATCTCTGCCCTCTGTCCTCGTGAAAGCATGACAAATTGAATTTTGTGAAAAATTCCAACCCATGGGACATCAAAAGATTGTGCATTGTACACATCAAAATGTATTCGTCAAAGGACCTGTCCATTACTTTTGCGGCATGTGGTTTAAACATGGTTGTGTTTGCTGTAATAAATCAAAATTAAAATTCTTTATTCACTAAAGGTTCATTGAGAAAAGAGTATTGTCGCATCGGCCGCGTCCGTCAGAGGCTTGTCGTAAGCCGCGCGCGGCTCGCGATCGGCCGCGATGCACGGAAATTAACATTTAGGATGCAAAACAATTCTTGTGTGTGATACGTCCGGATTCTATATGTAACACTAAGTTCGCAAACAATAGGCAAAGCCGGAGAAAAGAACATGGTAATAAAAACTTACGGCTACTCCTTTCAAATCGTTTTTTTTTTTTTAAATTGAATGTTTAAGTAACTTGATGTACCTACACTATGTTAGAGGTAAAGCAAATTATATTAAAAATTGTAACATGAGATAAAATAAAATAAAATCAGACTCAGTGGGCACAACACAGTTAGAGCATCTACTTATAACAAAGGTAAAAACTGTATGTGCTTAAATATTGACCAAAGTAGGTACTTATCCAGTAACGAATAATTAAATATGAATTCAAATATCAAAAGAAAGAGAAGAATCTTTATTCTTCACGCAGAAACTTGACTTACAAAAGTCCAATCATACTCGTAAACAATATGTCAATTAAAACAAAGTGACAACAAAATTCACCTAAGTAGCATAAAGTAACAGGGAGCAAGCAGCTAGATCCATTCTTCTTAATCGTTTGAATATTTGTCAACTGCATAAAAATCGTATAAGATAACTTTTCTACATTTTTGAACTTATTCACTGATAAACTAGATGTAATTTTGTTAAAAAAAATCGCACAAAACGACCCATGAATGAATAATGAGTTTTATGTACTGTATGATATTGAATAATATTCCAATGTCACAAACGCATCTATAATAATGTCGAAGTAACTGCAATACAAGATTTTATTAGAAATTTTGTGAGTTTGGAAGTGTCCGTACCGTACCGTAGATGTTTGTTATTCACTCCCACAATAATAGTTAATAGGATTTGGATGAAATTTGGCATACCTATTTATAATAAGTTTATAACCTGGAGTAATATTTACGATACGTTTATCGCGATAAGCAATACCAACGTAGGCAAAGCCGCCAGCGAAAGCTTGTTATAAATGTAATAATATAGCTTGTTATAAAATGTAATCTTGAATGTTCAAATTGCCTCTAAGCAAAACTGCAATTAATGTCTTGCCTGAAATAACTGCGAGGACCAAATTAATCTATTCATTATTCCAGTTTCGGAACCCGCGCTCATTCAATTATATTTCTGCGTATATTCTTTATCCGCTATTCAGGTGCATCGAAAATTGAATTCGGTAAAAAAACAGTACCAACATTTTAGATTGAAAAACATTCAATTTAGGAAATAGTTCTTAGTGCATTATGTTTTAATTTATTTTCGTATAAGAGTCGCATCGCAAAATCGATGTTGGTTCTCTGGCCCTGTATCTTACTCATTTAATTGCAGGCCGTGTGGTGCCGGCTTAAGAATAGTACCACCCCATCTCTACCCGTGGGTGTCGTCAAGGCGACTAAGGGATTTCACCCCGGAGGACGGGCAGCAGCGTCCTCTGAGTATTTAAAGCCTTACTGCGATCGCCAACCCGCTCGCCAAGCGTGGCGATTATGGCAATTACCCCCAGGATCTACTGGGGAGACCCGTGCCCAGCAGTGGGCCATCATATGGGTTGATATGTAATTGCAAACCTACTACCACCTACCTCTTTTGACGCGGCAACGCAGCATATTATTTTATATTCATTAATAGTTTATTTATTTAATAGGAACATAAACACAATGTCGTTATAAAAGTCATTTTAAGTAACGACGCCATTATCACTATAAGAAGCCCCAAAAATAAAAGATTATAAAAAAAAAAGTAAGGACGCGTCCATGATGTTTCGCTTCTTTAATGAAAATCGTAGTATATCATACAATATGTATTATGATGGTCCTTTTAGGGTTCCGTAGCCAAAATGGCAGAACGGAACCCTTATAGTTTCACCATGTCCGTCCGTCCATCCGCAGCTTAGCTCGGAGACTATTAGTGCTAGAAGGCTGTAGTTTTGCATGAATACACATATTGCTTACGCTGATAAACTGAAAGAATGAAATCTTATAAAACATTTTTTTTTCAGAGTACCTCCCCTATATGTAAAGTGGGGATGTGATTTTTTTTCTCAACTACGTAAAAACGTATAGGGGTTGTGAAGATTATTTTTAGAATTAGGGATCCGTTTGTGAAATATTAAGCTTTAAAGTGCAAATTTTAGCAGTATATATAGTGAAATAAAAAGGAAAACTATCACAGCTAAGTGGGCTATACAATTTTACGAGTAACAGCTGATCAAATGAGAAGTAACACAATTTTCGTATAAATTTCATTGAAAATTATTATTAAGTAGGTATAACGTTGTAAGTATGAAACAAAGACAACAATAAAACTACTTCTTATGCCCCATTATTCAGATGCCCCCTCCCCCCATGTGAATAATGGGGCTTAAGAAAGAAGGGGGACTACGGAACACTACATTGCGGGTGGCCCGATATGCACTTGCCCGGTTTTTTACACTTGTGCATATTTTAATTTCAGACTTCATATACACACATCAGTTAATAACTAAAAAAAAAAATATTACTGACTAGCTGTCCCGCGCAACTTCGTATGCGTAATTTTTCCCCGTTTTTGCAACATTTCTCGTCGCTGCTCCGCTTCTATTAGTCGTAGCGCGATGTTATATAGCCTATAGCCTTCCTCGATAAATGGGCTATCCAACAAAAAAGGATTTTTTCAAATCGAACCAGTAGTTCCTGAGATTAGCGCGTGTAAACAAACAAACGAACAAATAAACAAACAAACTCTTCCGCTTTATAATATTAGTATAGATTAAGTATGTGTGTGTGTGCGTACATCTAGAGAAGTAAAATCTTTTATACATTTATACACCAAACACTATAAATGTTACCAGACCTCGCTGTACGTCAGTTGATGTACCAACGAATCCTTAACTTCGGCCATGAATAGGATGCACGGGGACATCAAAGATATTATTTTATAGAAGGCCGGTCATCAGTGTCCACTACGTACGAAGCTAATTGGATTTTTCATTCAAAGTGTACGTCGCTTTAACTTTATTAAATGGCATATTGTGTAGTACAGCATCATGTTCAAAGTGGTTAAGAGTATTATGGGAACTCGGGTGATACATTTTTGCTTGCTATCGCTAAGCATTTGTTGGAATCAGGACCAAATCACTGTTTATAATTGCATAAGCCATAGGTACTTTCCACCGAGAGGCTTTAACCAAAAACTCACCATCTTGGAACCACGTTATCAACAATGCAATCGTCACAGTAAAGAAACCTTTTTTTTGGTATTATAATTGTGATGCAACATGAAATTCAAACACAATGAAAATTGATCATGATTATTTAAATTTCGGTGCCTCAGTGTAAAGACATCGTAAGTGTAGTGTGTAGAATTGCCGATAGTATAAATTATCAAGACGGTGCAATTCGATCGAAACGTCAGGTAGATAAAAGGTAATATTAGAATGCTACCGTAAACACTATTTTTAAACAAAGAATCATTACGTATTTATTATTCTTTCTTCATAAAAAGTGTAGGTCACTTAATAAGTTTTAAGATGCTCGTAATTTAAAAATGGAACGCACCTGTAATATATTTTTAAAAAGCAAATGGCTGTATCTTTTGCAAGTTGCTGGTTTAACAAAATATGATCCGGAAAAAGGAGGATAGATTTTTTTCGCAGCGGACATGTGTCAACTACAATATTGGGAAGTCATAGATACGGTATACAACAGTAGCATTGCCGAAAGTTTTTCAAACTCAGCAAGAGAAGACCTAAGAAGAGGGCTGCTGCATCACGACAACGCTTCGTCACACACGTCCCTCTGAACAAAGGCGCTTCATAAGGAATCCAGTGTTGAAACCTTGCCCCATCCACCGTACAGTCCTAATTTAGCTCCCTGTAATTTCTCTTGGTTCCCAAAAATCAAGGAAAAAAATAATGGGTATTTTTTTTCGTGTGCCGAAGAGTCCGTGGCCGCCTACGAAGTCGCAATTTTGAACCTATCAGATCAAGACTGGCAAAAGTGTTTTAATAGTTGGTTTAGGCAAATGGAACTTTGCATAGAGAACAAAGGAGATTATTTCGAAAGAATGTAAAGTAAATATTATTAATATCTTTTAAAGCTTTTTCTTGTCTCAAAACTTTTCAAGTTACCTACATACGTTAAACCAGTAGTATGTTAAACTTAATATGAAAAATATGTTAAGGATAAATACTCAAACTAAGACTCCCTCATTTATAAAACGCTGTCAATTTTCTTGTTGTCACTGATGAATCGTCGTAGTGCCAAAAACTGTTTTGAGTGAAACTGTTTTGAGTGAAACTGTTGCTGTGTTTATAAGTACAATAACTTAATGATTATAAATGTTATAATTTTGTTATTTGCATCTACATACGGTGAAAATTAAGTCAGTATAATAAGGTATACTTGTTTAAGTCTAAGTATAATAATGAATTCACCAGAGGACAGATATAGGCTAATAGATTGATAGATAATAAAAATAAAACTACGACAAGGTAAACATAGGCAAACAATGTCCACGAATCAGTATAATACCGATTCGTGAGCTATATTTTTATACGTTTATAGCAAATGTTAAATTATAACAAAAGCTCTGCACCAGCACTATGAAAATATTAAAAAATAATTGATCTATAAATTGTCATTATCGTAAAATGGTAAGTAACGAGAGGTCACTTCCCTATCGGCGAACGCCATGGGATCCATTCAATACGTATTTATGTAAAATCTACGTGAGAACAATAATTTACGATATACAGACGAGACTGGAATATTATATTGTTATTATAACTTAATAACCATAATTGGTAATGTTATTGGTAATTTTCGATGATAAATTGATCGAAATTAAGGTTCGATGGATAATTTGTACAGTTATTAATGAAATATTTATATCAAATAATTATAATAATTACAAGTTACATAAGACAGGAATATTACTTTTTGTTTGCAAAAAACGGTGATAATTATTGACGTGAATGTACCTAGTTATATTTAAATTGAATTATGTAGGTATAATTAGTTAAATATGGCTTACTGTAGAATATGATTATTATCGGCACTGGAGCCACGTGGTGGATTACGTGCAATATTTTTTTTCTAACGTCAAATCTGTCAAAGGTTTCCCGCGCGATTTGGCTGCGTTCAAAAATTATTATTTACATTTCACAACATATTAGTTATTAATGATTACCCTTTTATCTTTTTTATATATTTTTTATTTCTTAATTAATATTAATCTTGCTTATACAGAATATATTTTTTCTGTTTATATTTATTTTAAACTTTGTTAGTATACGTTGACGGTTAATGTTCGTGTCGTCACCTTAGTCTTAGCAGAATACCAGCGCAGCTCCTCAATATGCGGAGTTGCAATCTAGCTGAGCTAGAACCATTTTTGTCTCTCAATATTAGGCTTATTGTCTACTATTTGAATAAGTACTACTTACTGTATTTTTTGAGGACAAACATGGTGATGGTTTATTGACGTCAATATTATAATTATTAAAAAGGAATTATGTAGGTATAATTATAATTTAATATGGCTTACTGTGGTGTATGAATATAATAACCCGGTCCGTACCTACCCTTTGACGACATAACATTTTTATCAAATAATCCAATTATCGTACGTTTTTTTTACGTTTTTCGTTCTTTTTTTATTTTTTATAATAAATGGGCTTGCTCTTGGCTTCGATCATGCCAGATGGAAAACCTTGATGATACCCACGATGGAACGAGCACACCCAGAAGATGCCTATGCACTCTAGTCTTAAAAGTGTCCGGGCTATAATTAATTGAAAACACTAACGCTGGCAGGTAGTTTCACGCTTTGTGCGACAGGTGGGTATAGCTACAACGTGTGGATGGCAGCCTGCAGTCTTCATATAAGCCAAAAAGGATGGAATTTGAATGATACGATAAAAACAAACAATTACGTAGTCCTTTTGAATTCTTTTTGACTTGATATTTCACTTAAATTGAAAAACTACACAACCTTATGCAGTATATAATCATTTGAAATTGTCACAATAAAACCAAAATTACTATGCAATTAATTCTTAATATTAAGTTATCGTACTCAAAATCTTGAATACTTAACATTGGTAATAATAATTTACAGCCATCTTGCGTTGAGTACTAAGGGGTATAGAACTAGGTTCTGCTCTACTACTTGATATCTGTCAAAAGGGATTTCATAATTGGAATAGAGTGTTTCGAATTGTCATTTTATGGACCTTGACTACTAAGCCTAAGGTCGTAGGTTCGATCCCCACCCAGGATAAAACTTTGTGTGATGAGCACGATGGTTTATTCTTTGTCTGGGTGTAATTTATCTATAATATGAATGTATTTAAAATAAATAAGTATGTTCACCAGTTGTCTGGTTAGCATAGTACAAGCTCTGCTTAGTTTGGGATCAGATGACGTTGTAAGATGTACTAAAATATTATTATTATTATTTATAGTATAATAAAATGTTGTGTGATGTATAATGATGCTTTCGAGCACTTTAAATCGTCGGTCCTGTACCTAATCTTTCTCCGGTCGTGTCGGATTTCCTTCCCATCGAACTATTAGAGTGAGAGAATAGAAAGTGCACTTGTGTCTGCGCATACACTTGTGCACTATACAATCTTCTGCGTAGTTGGCTAGTCTCTATTGAGATTGATCGCCGGAACCGACATTGGCTAAAACACCATTACTATTATAATGATGCTTTACGTATTCAATTAAAAAACACAATAAGTTCTTAAACAAAACTTATTTTAGACACCACCCAGTTTAAGATTTTAAACAAAGATAGTAAAATAAAAAATACATTCCAATTACAGCGACAGAGCTTCACCGATAAAAGAGCAAAAAACGGGACCATCGTAGAACACTCTCATTACCCTAAACCCAGATATGACTTGACTGATGTTAGCCGGTGGGACAATTTGTCGACTACCCTCCACTTAACGGGCTTAGGATTAAGCAAATTGGTTAATATTGTAACAGTCGGGAGGATTGTGTTCTTACTTAGTTTATACCGGGTGATCCTTGATGAATGAAAGCAAATGTTACAGAATATGGGGTTATTTTATTAACCGGCTTAAATAAAGATGTTTTTTTGTTATACTATATGTTACACAGTCAAAAACAACATGATACCTAACCTAAAAAAATGCTATGCTACTCGTATGTGAAAAAAAACCTGAGATTATCAGGATTTTTAATATTTGATAGGTTGTTACAACCTATCAAATATTAAAAATCCAGAAGAAAGAAGAAGATTTTTAATATTTGATAGGTTGTAACAACCTATCAAATATTAAAAATCCTGATAATCTCAGGTTTTTTTTACTGTTAATTAGCCCATTTGTCGAGGAAGGCTATAGATTGTATAACATTACGCTATAAGTAGTAAGAGCGGAGCAGCAATAAAAAATGTTGCAAAAACTGAGAAAATTGACGCAAACAAAGTTGGGCGAGTTAGCTAGTGTGTAATAAAATACCTGATGACATTAAAGGCGCGATTCCATTAGGTCTTGCATGCAAGACGTCACATTTTCGTACAAATTGCTTGCAATGGAAACATGATTTCGAGAGTGCAAATTGCATGCAGTTTTTACTTGCATACAAGAGGGTGCTTGCAACATGGGTGGAAGACGTGCTGCTGTTGTGTTAGCAATTTGTAACGTACAAGTGACGTTTACATGTTCAACTTGCACGTCACTTGAATAAAAAAACCGGTCAAGTTCGAGTTGAACTCCGCACGAAGGGTTTCGTTACAACATTAGTCGCTATATTAAAATATCGACCAATAAATGCCGAAAAAATACGTTTGTTGTATGGGAGCCCCCCCTATAACGAGTAATTTTTTTTTTTGGTTTTCGTATTTGTTGATAACCAACATCTATGGAAATTTCAACTGTCTAGCTATAACGGTTCATGAAAAACAGCCTGGTGACAGCCAGAGGGACAGCGGGATCTTAGTAATAGGGTCCCGTTTAAACCCGTTGGGTACAGAATCCTAAAGATGTACAAGTTCAAACTACCTCATAGAAGTTGTACCTTGAATGGGATAATTAGTCAGGTTTGTTCAAGTTGTATGCAATTTGTAAGTTCCATACAAGTAACTTGCCTCATGGAATCGCGCCTTAAGCGACTGCCACAACACCAATTTAAAAAAATCTTTAAAAAACTGGATGATCAAAAAGACTTATTATAAAATTGGTAAATTAATCTCGCACATAATTAATTAATTCTTAATATTAATAAATATTCCTATGCTATTTAATCAAAAATTTTACTATTGCTTAATTAATGGTGTGTCTCATAACAACCCATATGATGTCCTACTGTTGGGCACGGGTCTCCATAGTAAAACTTACTTATTGTAAATCCTGGGAGTAATTCGGACAATGATCGAACGGATCCCGGTTCGAATCCTACCCAATATACTACTGATGTAACGACTGATACTGACTGAACCCACTCCAAACACAAGCCTTAATATTAGCTCGAAGGTTTAACAGGATTAATAGTAATGTGGGACCACAATCCCACATTACTAGTTAGCTTTTTAAAAAACAAAAACTTTTTTTTTTAATTGTCATAATCGTCACGCTTGGCGAGCGGGTTGGCGGACGTCGCAACAAGGCTTTAAAGTACGCAGTGGGCGCTGCTGCCCGTCCTCCGGTGTGATATCCCTTAGTCGCCTTGACGACACCCACGGGAAGAGATGGAGTGGTATTATTCTTAAGCCGGTACCAGCCACATTATAGTGTGTCTTACTTTCTATTATAATTATTGTATGATTCTTGTAATTATATGTATTTAAAAAATACAAGATCTTTGACAAGCCGGTTATGGCTAAATAGAAGCATTAACGTGACCATCTATTATGTACCTACTCTTTTTTGTGTGCATTAAATAATTTTATTTCATTTTTTGTATCTTAACAATTTTCTCAAAATATACTGATCCTATTTGAATGAGGTTTTCGCTAGTTGACTGTTAATTTATCTTGGAAGGTTTTATTGTATAATATAATAATAATAATAATATCTTGGGACAACTCACACAATGCTATCTGATCCCAAACTAAGCAGAGCTTGTACTATGGAAACCAGACAACTGATAAACATACTTATATATTTCTAAATACATATATATTAATCATATTATAGATAAATAACACCCAGACTCAGAAAAAAGCATCGTGCTCATCACACAAAGTTTTATCCTGAGTGGGGATCGAACCCACGACCTCTTGCGTAGCATACACTCCCACCTCGCCACAGAGGCAGTCAGTCACATAATATTTTGATCTATATTAAAAGATGCCAGAATAATAGACTAAAATATAAGAGCAAGTCAGTGTTTTTATTTGAAGTCGGTTAAAAAGGTATGGTAGTTCTTGCAGATTGAAGCTTTGACTGCCTCAATGCCTCAGTGTTTGCTGCTCATGAGCTTGGTTTCATTGGCAAATCAATTTGTGAGTCACAAATTTTTGAATAGTGACACGGGACTTGTAATATTTATTAATTAAAATTGTAATAAAGTTATCAGAAACTAATAACAAAGTTTTTAGCCTAGAACAAAAAACAAACAGAAAGACAGGCATAATTTGTATAGCTAGATCTCCCTTGTATAGCTAGATTCTCTCTCTTAATAGGCTAGTCTAGTCATTGAGATTGGCAGCCATGGCCGAAAAACGGTTAGTAGATACCCCTACAACCATTAACGGGACGTTTATGACCTATGACGATGATCTAAGAGCAATGAACTTTTAACAATGTAGTCTAAGTTTAACGGTCACATGGAACTAGCACTCTGGGCATCGTCACAGCTCATATTCACTCAGACAGTTATTACCCGTATCTTAGTGCATTACGGAGTAAGTTAAAGTTATAAAAATATTTTATTCTTTATAAGTAGACGAGTATGAGTTATTGTTGTGCAATAATGCAAGCATTAGGTCGTCGACTTCGAACTACAATGTACCGAGAGTACAGAAAGTAACATTTATACGTACATCACTTCAATACACTTTTGGTCGACGAAGCCGTCTTTACGGAGTCATTTCGCGGGGGTTGTGGGGCGCGACGTAGTGAGAGGGCAGACCAGACTCGCAGTCTCAAAGTCTGGTCTCCGTATCCAGGGCTCTTATAATAAAAGTTGGACGTAAGTAATTTTTAATTAATTTCTAATTTTTTTAACGTTTTTAATTTGTTACTAAAATAACAAATAAATAATTTATTTAATGCCTACATACTGTTTACTCGTGACAACCTTACTGTTTAATTGCAACTTCAAAGGTGTCGACCTAACGTTCCTTTTTAACTTTGACTATACACCGAGTGTCTATTTCGTACGTTCACGAACATGACATTACAGACCACTTCGGGTCACCTTGTTCGAAAGGCGTTCCGAGGTTTCGTGTCCATCTATGTGTCTTTGTATGCGTTGCACTAGCGTAGTTTGTATTAAGGTTACCTTTTTGTTATTTATACTATAAAATGAAGAGATGAGCAGGCGCATGAGCCTGATGGTAAATGTCACGCTAGCCCATAACAGTATCAGTGTCACCCAAATCCTTGTTTTGCAAAGATCTGAATGTCACCACACCGTATTCATTGAAACATTAGTTCATAAGTCTCATTTTCTCAGTAATTACACTTGCTACAGTGTCCTTTAACCACTTAAGAATAGCCGACACTGTTACCCACCAAGACGGCTTATGGCTATGACCTACCACCTTCTGTACTTTCTGTATTTTGTGTTCGTACGGTGCACGTTGTAGCTTAAACACAACAAAATTCAATTTGTAGAAGTATGTGTGCAAGTCCTAACATAATTGTAAAAGTCAGTAAGATTATTTTGTACTAGTTTTGTAACAAAACAAAAGTGAGAGTGACTTAAAAGAAGTGAGAATTGGTTTAGTTGAGGACGGATAGTGCACAGTTATGCAATAAGTTTTGATCACCCCCCTGTCGCACAGGTGCACTTTTATACTATCATATATAATGGTATAATGTAATAAATTGAGGGTCTGATTTAATTTCAAGGTTATTTTCTTCTTTTCAGACCATGTAAGTCAAAAAATTCAAATATGATTTATAACAATTCACTTATTTTTATTTGACTGCCTCTGTGGCACGGTGGGAGTGTATCCGACTGCTACGCAAGAGGTCCCACTTTGTGTGATCCACAAATGGTTGTTCCATGTCTGGGTGTACTTTGTGACTTGTATGTTTGTAAAGTCCCCCGCTTGTAACCTACTGCGGGAGTCTTCTTTAAAAAAAAAAAATATATATATATATACTTATATATATATAATTTTCATACTATCCAAATTTACAATCTTTTTAGTGGATTTTCTAAAGTAATTACTACATAATATATCATTCATATCTTGTCCTGACAATTAAAAGTAACATATTATATAGTAATATAAAAAACCACGATATTTAAATAGCTGGCTAACTAAGATAATGTATAAGGATCTGGCACTATCTGTTGCCCGCGACTACATTCGAGTGAAAATTTAAAAAAAAGCATTTCATCTCAGTAACCGTGCTATTCTTGCTATCCAGGTGTGATTGAGTAACAAAGATCCAACCTGGATGGAATTGAACTTTCACATCTATATAAATAAAAATGAATCGCCGAAAGTATGAACGCGCATAACTTCAGAACTATTGCACCAAATTGGATATTTTTTTGTGTTTGTTATTGTCAGGACAGAATTTTTAAATGACCGTGTGCAGCCGAGGCGGCATCCAGTTAATCATCCAGGAATCTATTTGTTGGTGAAATTTGACACGTTGTAGAAAATAAAACAGAAAAGTATAGAATTTTATAAGCTACGGGTCAACAGCCGTGGGGACGGGTAACAATGCGGTCGAAACGTCAGGCAATAAATAAAGGTATTTAGCCTTAAAATGAAAAATTTATGCGATTAAGACCCGTAGCTTATAAAATTCTATAATGTGTACAAACCGCGAAAGTTTACGAACATATGAAACAGAAAAGGTCTAAATATCATAAAATTAATTAAAACTGCACAGTTTATTATGAAAAAGAGAAGAAGAAAGGAACATGTAAATATAAATAAGTACCAATGATTGTGTCCTGAAAGTGTAGTAAATAAAAATTACGCTACTGTATAGTAATTTGTATAAAGTATTATTTTCATGAAAGCACAAAACTTTGTTGAAAATTTTACTACAAACAAGCGACGCTTAGACAGATGTCTTTATTCTTTAATGTAGTTATGGCTAGAAACGAAATATATTAAATGACTGCTTAAACAGAATACATTTATAACTCAGTAAATATATTTTCATTTGGTTTGAGCTCTCTAAGGACTTCATTTAGCCATGTAAATTTATTTAGTTCAGTGTTAGGCTATAATGAGAATATTTTATTTAACTTGCTTTATCATTAGTATGAATTGTACCTATATAAAGTACTAATTAGATTAGATCGTGCATTAAGAAATGATAAGTCTGTTTTTAGCAAGTGAGAGCCTTTTGATAATCTTGTATAACTTTTAATTACGCTTTTAAAACTCAACTTGTAGGTATGATAATGAATGGAAATTATGATAATATATTATCTGAATAACTTGAAATAATGAAGAACAGAAGTGCTCACAATAAATAATGTTTCTCTAAGCAATATGATAAAATTGCCAAAGAAGCGTACAAAAACAACATATATAATGTTGAGAGCAATATAGGCTCTAACTCAAAACATTTCTGGTCTTTTCTTAAAGCCAAGCGTAACGGCACGGCTAATGCGTATCCAGACACCATTAGCGATGGTTGTACCATAGGTATCTCTAGGCAGGATATTATGCAATGTTTTTGCATCAAATTTGGCTTCCGTGTATAAGTCCAACGACTAGCAACTTTGTCATAATTCAAGCATTGATAACATTCCTTCTAACCTGAGTAGCAGCGATTTCTTCTCTCATCTGAAGAACCGCCTGTGGAAGTAACTCAGCCATACCGAGACTAAGCAGAATCCTAAACGAACACAGCCACTCCATCGATTTAAACAATAACACACTAAAGCCATTCAAAAAAACAATAACAGAAGCTCTCTCAAACAAAGACTCTGTACACGCACACGTTGCTCCCTCGAAGTAAGTCGAGTACTCAATCTCAATTTAGATATAAGATAATATTTAATTAGTACTTAAGTAAATTTGCGCAAGTCATGCTTGTCAATAATTGGTTGTGCATTTAGTTATAAACAACCCCTTATTGTCGTATTCTTAAGATTGTAACAACTGTTGGCAAGCTAAAAAATAAATAAATAAAATAAAAAATCCCCATTTATCACGCTGTCACGATAATTGTGGGTGTGTAGAACTCAAACCGACAAAGTAAAACTTTTTACAAAATAAAACTGACTTAATTTTTGTATTACTGACTAAACTTCTTTTAAACTAAAAAAAGTTATGCCCAAACATACATAAATAAAATATAAACATCCAAATTGAGAACCTTGTCGTTTTTAAGTCGGTTAAAAAAATCACACGATGCCTCTTCTTTTTTTTAAAAGACGACTCTTGATGCATGTCTGTACAAACATACAAGTCACGGACACAAAGTACACACAGACTCGGAACAACAATTTGTGGATCACGCAAAGTGGAATCCCGTATGGGAATCCGGTTTCATCTTGCGTAGCAGTCGGACACACTCCCACCGCGCCACAGAAGCAGTATATTGGCCGGAGGATGCTTCCATAAATATAATACTAGGTAGTATTAAACACTAATCTCTTTAATTTTTGACAAAATATCTTATTTTTTATACAACGCCAACGCCAATGTTCGTGTACAAAATTTAAATTTATACTTATATTCATAGAAAGTTAAATACAGTTAAGGCTAAATAATAAAAGCGTGTTAAAATATTAATTAGCTTTACTACATCAGATTTGGTCCCCATCTCTATCACCGGCAATTAGCTGCATCGTATCAGCTGATTTTGTAATTACAAAACTCATAAACTAATTGATCGTTCATTACGCGAAGCGCGTATCATTAAATGGTTTTGGTGGTTTAGTATAGTGGTCAATTATTATAGTTTAAAAACACTTTAATTGGCTTCGATTTTTATATAAAAATAGCCGTCTAAAACATCGAAATAATATGTATTAAGTCTAAAAGTCCTTTTTCTACTAGAACATTTAATTAGGCACCATTACCAGGCCCTAATTCTTTTACCCTGTGTTCCGAACGTATCCTCTATTATTTCACCTAATTTGATTGCAGATACCATAAAACCCTGAGAAGGTTGTGATAGTCATGATAGTCGATGAGGTTGACGGAAAGAGATCACGTGAACGTCCACCTTTGAAATCGACAAACCAATTGAAGTCCCTTGCTGGTATGTCAGCCCTGGTTGTCATGAGTAGGAACTGCAAAAAATAAGACATACAGGCGAAATCCAACACAGAAAGTGATGACAGTCAGTCAGACTAGACTAGACTCGGCTTGGGTGGTTTAATTATTGCTTCGTAAGGATATGATGGGTTAGCTGTCTACAGGCAGCAATAACAGGCAAAGTGTCACCGTAATTGATTTCTATGTGTTGAAGATATATAAAACCTATATAAGATATTTCATAGAAATACACAGAGACCTGTAGTGCAGCGACACGTTGTCTGCTACTGGTGCTTGCACTCGCCTACTAAATCACACCTTAAATTTGTTACATGATACGATTCGTGTAATTAAAACCTGTCTAGAAAAAAATAAAAACCTGGTTTAGGGATGCTATATTTGCAATGTTACTTGCAACACTTGTAATCAGACCCAAAGGGCCTATATAGTGTTATTATAGATCTCTATCTATAATAACTTTTGGGATCTATATGGGAGACTTTTTTTTAGTTTTTTTTTTAAATATATTTTCACTTATATAAACACGCAGGCATATGTGCCCTCTACTCTATTTATAATGACTCTATATATATGTCTAAAATGACTTAAGTGACGTTTTCACGTTACAGTGCAGTTGCCAGTTAAAAAAAATAACTCTATTAAATTAGGTTTCTGCAATATGACGAGGTTTATCTTATTACTAACAGACACGCGCAACTTCGTCTGCGTCAATTTTCCCCGTTTTTGAAACATTTATCATTGAACTCCGCTTATATTGGTCATATCGTGATGTTATATAGCCTTCGTCTATAATTGGGCTATCTTATTGAATATATTTTTTTAACAATTCGAACCAGTAGTTTCTGAGATTATCGCGTTCAAACAAACAAACTCTTCATTTTTATAATATTGGTACAGAGCAGGGATGGTGAACCTTTTTTGGTACGTGCCAATTTTTTGTGTACGTGTCAAAAAATTCTGACTGTGGCACATTTCGCGCGGTAAATTCGCAGCTCGCACTTCACGCCACAATTACAATTAACTGTTGATAACATAAGTCGCAACAACTGGAATCAAATCAAACTATCCTATCTTTCGATGGTGTCGTAGTATCTTCGCCCACCTCATGGAGACAGCGTGCCATCCATGGCACTGTTGCTATTGGTTCGCCACCACTGGTATAAAATATAGATTTATATTACTATTATTTTCATGGTAGGCCTATAATTGAAACATAACGGATTCCATTTTGAATTTATCAGTTACTCACTTTGATCGTAAAGCAACTACCACGAATTTTCTTTAAAGAATTGGCCGTAAATAACAACTCAGTAGTAACAACTGTCTTTTTATATAAATATCGATTAGTGTAATTAGTTAGAACATTACAAAATCGATTTCTGATTACTCAGTTTTCATTCAGGAACGCAACTAACATGTATTTGGCTTAAAGAATTAGCAGTTATAAACAACTCGGACACTTCTAATAATCTCAAGAACTACTGGTTCGAATTTAAAAAATCTTTAACTATTAGATAGCCCATTTATCGAGAAAGGCTATAGGCTATTTAACATCACGCTTCGACCAATAGAAATGGAGCAGCAATAAAAAATGTTGCAAAAACGGGGAAAATTTATATAGATAAAGTTGCGCATGTCAGTTAATCTATCTATAACTTCAAAGTTTTACTAAAAATAACGATGCAAGTGCTGGTTGTAGTCATGTTGTTTCAAATATGGAACATAATAATAACATGGAACCAACTAGTGCTGTGTAGAATGGCTCTTAAGTGGCTCTTCGCACGGTAGCCGGGCGTGAGCAGGAATACCAATACACTAAAAGCATGCTCACACATTCTGAGACCGGTTGTATGACGCGTTTTATTCATCAGTTTCTTTCCGAATACTGAACACTTTTTGCTTTTAAAAATTCAACGTGAAGAATTTATGAATGGAAATCTCAATTTTTCTGTAAGATTATGAATGCTTTCTGAATATTTGAAAGTTACTAAACTATTTTTTGTACCCTGGCTTATTGGCGACCGAGTAGATCGACAATCTGTGAGGTTAAGCAATGTTACCACTGCCGTTCCACAGATGGGTGACCGTTTTCGAGAACATTGTCACATCCCTCCGTGTCTCGGAGAGCACGTTAAACCGTTGGGCTTGCTCCTAATCTCTCTCCGGTTGTGTCGGATTTCTTCTCATCGAACTATTAGAGTGAGAGAATAGAGAGTGCACTTGTATCTGCACATACACTTGTGCACTATAATTTCTCCTGCGTAGGTGGCTAGTCTCTGTTGAGTAACCGACATCAGTTAGGAGACCACTATCCCTTTTATTCGTAATTCTTTAATAACAGTATTTTAACTAACGAATGCTTTTGTCTTCTTTTACTCTTTTCTTAAATATCTAAAGACATTTGATATTTGCCGAAGGACTGATGGCCGTTGGAGCAAAGGAATCCTAGAGTATGGACGACTAGGTAAACGTAAGATTGGACGACACCCAGCTAGATGGACTGCCGACTTTAAGAAGTTCGCTGGGATAAATTGGATGCGGAAGCCGAAGGACCAGGTGTTATGGCGTAAATCAGGAGAGGCCTATGTCTAACAGTGAATCAATACAAGCTGATTCAAAAAAAGACAAAACATTCTCTACCTAAAATGTAATTATTAATGTAGGTATTATGACTGATGCTGTAAGAAACCAATAGGTAAGAATAAATTTAAAAATATACCCCTTATAATTTAAAATTAATTCTTATTCGTCAGTTTGAATAATTAAAACTGTAATTGAATACTGTTCAAAGTCACCTTTAGATCAAGAATGCCGATTTCAATTGAAAATATTTTGTAATGAATGTTGATAGTTTTGAAACTTTGAGGTGTTTTTGCATTATTCATTGTTATAAAGGACCGCAAAATATTTGTGACTCTTTTAATGTTTTTTTTTTTTTTTTTTTTTTTTTTTTAATAAAGACGACTCCCGCAGTAGGGTACAAGCCCTGTGTCGCGGGGGGCTTTACAAACATACAAGTCATGGACACAAAGTACACCCAGACCCGGAACAACAATTTGTGGATCACACAAAGTAGTGTCCCGTGTGGGAATCGAACCCACGACCTCTTGCGTAGCAGTCGGACACACTCCCACTGCGCCACAGAGGCAGTCAAAAATTGTTTATAATTTAATTCATTCTCAAGTTATTTGTGATATAAGCAGGAGAGATTCTTATGAAATATTCACGAAGCAAATGTAATATTTTAATAATTATTTGATACATTTTCTTTATAAATATTTCCCGTACGTACTCGAAAGTTACAAAATGGGTAAAAAGAGTATAGTGGGGTAATACAAGAAGGTACAATATACATACAAACATACATTATTATGCTAGCACATTTTAATCATCGTTGTTTCCCAAATATTTTTTGCGTAATCCCAATCGTGTTTAGTATTTTTTTTTCTGTATTTCTAATAAAATAATTCTGATTATAGCAAGACTTTGGGGTCTTTTGGGAGTCCTGATGTCAGGCCTTATGATGTTTTCCATTAGAGAGGTGACATGTAGCCTTAGTACGACTCCGTGCGTGTCCCTAAGGTAAAGTGGTCCAAAAGATAAACTTGCGCGTCCCTAAGGATAACTGGTCTCTCAGACCAGTTTATCTTACCAAGGTTTTTAAGCTGGTTACCCGGTTTGCCCCTAGGTGGCTAAAAAAAATAACAACAATAAAAGTAATTTAGTTGCTTAGAGGTAAAAACTGGTCAATCACTTTGTGATTGTTCTTTTCGGCATACTTCTGTTGACCAGCAGCCTGCAGCTCATCAATTTATCTATGAATTAAAATAAATTTATACATTTTGACATGATATCGTCTTCTAAATCTATGACACACGCGCACACGAAAAAATGTCACGTAGCAATGGTCACATTATTGATTGGTTGCTAAGCAGTCACGTTATTTATTGGTTGCTAAGCAACAGCTAATGGCGATTGCAGCGACATGTGATAAAATAACGTTATTGACTTGTTGCTAAGCAACGCAAATGGCGTTTTCTTATGACGTTATCACGTGAAATTATTGTCTCTAAAACGACTTTAAAGACAACCATTTTTAGGGTTCCGTAGCCAAAATGGCAAAAACGGAACTCTTATAATTTCGTCATGTCCGTCTAGTCCGTCTGTCAGTCTGTCTGTCTGTCCGTCCGTATGTCACAGGCATTTTATTCAAAGAACCTTTTCACATCAATGTTCATTGAGTAGCAATGAATATAAATTGTGTCCCACCCCCCCTTAATTTTTGAACCCTGTGACTAAAAATATGATAAAATTACAAAGGTAGCGCTTAATAAATTCTTTAAACTAAAATTATTTCAGACATGATCGGAAATACCGTCATTGAGTTATTGCCGAAAAACTGCATTTCTTAACAAAAGGGCGTAAGTTCAATTAACAAACGTTCTTCTGCTGATGCAGGTTATTCGAGGCTGCGGACCCTAACCATCCACCTGCCCGGTTTTTTTAAATTTATTAGCATTCATTAAGTCAAATTTAAACGAAAGTGTTATACTTGAACCACGCCCTATTCTCACAACATAACGAACTTAGTCTTAATAAATTGTATTATTTTTCTTTTTTAATGAAAGAATGGATGGATATAGATGACTGCTGAAATGATGATTAGATTGTTGAAATTTATGTTATTCGTACGATTATAAGATTATGTTATTATTGCAGGCTTTCACACACAACCTTAGAGCAAAATCAATAAATAACAATGGAATGAAACTGCATTACAATATGATTCAGTCTTGTCACATCCTGATGTTTTAGTAAACGTACCAGTGTAACTGATCAAATATCATAGTATTTTTTATAAGAATTTCTTGCCAATTACTTTATAAATACAATAATTGCATTTGAAAGAAAAATTTGAAGTTCAGACCCAGGAATCGAACCCGAGACTTCCAATCGCTCGCTCCGACCGGAGCGCGAAAGCCGAACCATCCAACCTGAACATTGTCACTAAACTTGAACATATCTTCCCTTGTTGCATACAAGTTGATCAAATATCAACCAAAAATGGTTAAAACTTTGCTCAATTTTTAGTGCCCAATTCCAGTTTCTTAATATACCAAGTTTGCCCCAAACAGCCTTCTGAAGTAAAAAGTATATCGATATTAATACCATTTTCGCTTGGTTTTATCTAGTTTTGTACGGTCGTCAACGAAACTATTTTAAAGTTTAGATTGAGTTAGCCGAAGTGTTGTCTCACAAGGGTTTTGTATGGTTTTTAGATGGTCTTTTGTGGGCCCTCCACCATATTATATGAGCTTTACAAAGTTTGGCCAAAGTTCGGCCAGAACTTGAATTTAATGTTGTCATTGCGTATTACTCTTGGATGTTGTTCAATTGGTTTGTGAGTGTTTATTGTAGTTGTTTGAGAAATGGTTTTGATATAATTTAAATTTCACAATTGATTTAATCGTCACGTCTCACTTTTCAATTTTCATTTCTACATAATGAGACAAATATTATGATCAACAAATTATATTAATCTTTTCATTTGTAAAGCAATTGGATAATTGGTAATTAAGGTAAATTAAAATAAATAGTTTCGATTAAGTGTGCAAATCTATACTAATATTATAAAGCTGAAGAGTTTGTTTGTTTGTTTGAACGCGGTAATCTCAGAAACTACTGATCCGGTTTGAAAAATTCTTTCACTTTTGGATAGCCCATTTATCGAGAAGGCCAAAGGCAGAGCCACGAGCAGCAATGAGAAATCTTGTAAAAACGGAGAAAATTTAGGCAGACGATGTTGCGCCGGACAGCTAGTATTTATATAAAACGCAGTATCATATATTACTGTAAGTTATGTCAATATTTACGCTACATAATAAAACAGTAAAACATATTCCGCATACTTTTGAGTCCTTCTAACACCCACTACCAGTTCTTAAAGTTTCAAAATACAGTTCAAACGTTTGTTAATAAAAATATTCGTTCCAGCTGCCTTTCCTGGTTGTAGACAATGCAAACAAATGGTAAAAAGCTGCTAGCTTAGTACCGTTATGCGGGTTCCGTTCACTGCAACGTAGAACAGACAAAGATAAGCGTTTTCATACCCTCGCATAGAACGTAATCGTTTACGAATCGGCTTCCATTTTGGCTTTAGGGGTAACCTCAGACTTTCCCTATAGAATTATTTGGATAATGTAAGAATTATCCGAATGTGTAACATGTCACTGCGTCAGGCTAGAGCTAGGGTTTTGTTAGTCTACCGTGATATAATATTATATCTTCAAAAATCAGTTTATGTATTTATAGAACAAATTGAAAAGCTATCCCCAACACTCATAACATTCAATCTACAATATCAGAAAAGCTATCAAAATATCAAGACCTTGCAATAGAACTGAAAACCGAATGGAAAGCGCACACAGTACACATAGTCCCAATTGTTTTGTCGTCAACTGGTGTGGTACCGAAAACGCTTAACCAAAGCATTGACATAATACACATGCCCACTCATACAATACTTCTATTACAAAAAGCTATTATTCTTAATACTTGCCGCATCACTCGAAAGTTTCTCACATCATCATCTTTATCATCAACATATTCCATTTAACGCGTCATGCTTGGTTTAGGCCCGCATGCCACGTAATTTACCCACAAAAGGGAGTTAAAAAAAAAATAATAATAAATATTTATTTAGGTACTACAATGAGATAGTAGGTTTATACAATGTTCTTAATTATGTTAGGCTTATGCATCGGGTTGAGTACTGTTCTCCCAGGCATATATTTAAGAAACTAATATGAAATACTTTATAACATAAACTTGGTTTTGTTAAATTTAATTTTATATTTAATTTTTGACTCCATACATTTTATAGTTAACTTCTTTGAAAAGACAAATATTAAATTAATAATTCATATAATACTTATGGAATGAGAAATATTACTTAGTCACAGAAATACAACGCTAAGCAACTCCTTTATAAAATTAGCTAGTCGAGAAATTTGAACTAAGAAACTTTCTGTAGCCTATTTCTCTTAAAAATTAATGTTCTAAGAGAAATAGGCTATTGAAAGTTTCTCCGTCTCAATGACAAATAGTACAAAACAGTAAAAAGCAAGTAACTTCATAAAACATCACATGAGATTAAACCAACTTGGTGAACTAACAATTTTATAAAGTTACAGTTTTAAGACCACAAATATTTAGCTGGTGCTGGTTCGATCGCTCCCTAGGTACAGTGAGTTTCATGCATAATGCAAACTTTCAATTGTCTAGTGCGGTACAGCGTTCGCGTTTAAAATTCATTCAGTACGCTAGCTACCCCGGGTGCAGAGGGGCAAGTCTTTATCGTTTCTTATGTTCGTTCAACTTAAGTATCCAAATATTTTGTTGTAAATTGATTATTTTTTGGAACTTCAGTTTATTTCACCAAAGAGGTCACCTTTGGTAAAATAAACATTTTTTCTTTATTTTACCATTAGCCTTTGCTCATGACTTCGTCTGCATGGATTTCTAAAACGCGTGAATATTGAAAACTCTAGTCTATTTTTCATTTGTCCCTAGTAACCAAGCAATAAAATATGATTACCTTCTAACAGGTAGTTTTTGTACTTAGTTTAAAAGTAAGCCATTTAGTTAAAAAAATAACTGTTAAAACTGTCTATGCTTTGCTACAGAACACTAAAATATTAAAACATAAATTACATGCACAGTAAATAATATTACACATAGAATATAATGCATTCATACAATTCATGTACCAATTTTTTTTTGTTTAAAAATATATTTGTGGGATTGAGTCCCACATTACTAGCAATCTTGTTAACCCCTCTAGCTAAGCTCAATGGCTTGTATTAGTATTGGGTTCACGTCGGTAGTATGATGGGTAGGATTCGAACCCGCGACCTCACAATTGCGAGACCGATACGTTAACCATTAGTTTACCGCCGCTTGATGGTAAGAAGTTAAGAAGTTGCAAAGTAAATAGATAAAAAATCGTCCAAAAAAATACTACTGTTGTTACTCAGTATTATGATTAATAGATAGATGCAAAGTTGAAAGAAAATATTGAATAATTTATAATATTGTTAAAGTTGCCCGAACAAATTGGATGCAATTTCCCAAATTACCCCACGTTCTATTCTTACCCTAAAAATATAAATTTAATAAAAACGCAGGGGAAAGCCGAACGAGTTGGGCAGCTATTTGTTTCATGCCTCCAACTGAAGTTTTGAGAGTTTCGCAAATAGACCGGGGTATACCCGGCCACTGTGGAAACAAACTTGGATTATTAAAGGCAAAGATAGGGAACGCTTAAGGGATATTGTTTTATTTTAATGGGATATGGCACGTTTGTTTGGCTATAAAATATCGGTCAAATCGGTAAACTTCAAATATGAGTGGGTACTTTGTGATTAGTTTTCAGATAAGATAAAATTGTTTGCCCAATAAATTGGTATACAACTTGAAGTTAAGGAATGGAGTCAGCGGTTTAAATCACATTTTCTTTTTAATCTAATTGTTTGACTTTCTTTACTTAAATTCCTTGAAAAAATTATGTTGTTCGACAAGCAAAATAAGTAAATACGAAACAAAAGATACAAAGATAGCGTTGAATAATTATGTTTTTTTTATAGCACAAGGCAAAGGTGCATCACTGGCGCAAAGAAGGGGGTGTCTACACTCAGGCAGCTATTTATTAATCACACAAAGTTTTGTTCCATGTGGGAATCGAATAAACGACCTCTTGCGCAGTAACCGTGTACTATTACCGAGTCATCGAGGCACTCGGTTTACTTGACTATTTTTAAAGTATTTTATTTTAAGAAACTAATTTAAATGTCTACTCAAAAATATCCTTTCTATTCGACTGCAAGGAAGGGGTATGTTTTTTGCGCATATCATGTATCTATGTATGTATGTATGTAATATTCTTTATTACCTCATATCTTTCAAACCACAAGACGGATTTAAACAATCAAGACGTCCTGAGTATTCGTAGATAATAAACATTTGAAAAATATGGCGACTGTGATATGTCCAGAACAAGAGGTATGAAAAAAAAGTTTTTTCGATTACCGCAATAGGGGTCTCGATTTAAGGGCTCATTGTAAGCATTTCAAAAAGGTATAACATGATCATCACTTTAATACAAAAAAAGTCAATTAGCAACCATTCTTTATTCAATTTTCAATAAGTGGCAATAGCTCTAACAAAAGTTAGTTGTTACATCGGTTACATCCGACAACCACTAAAAAGTATTAAATAAAAAAAGAATTTTTAAATTAAAATAAAAACCCGTCTGCACAGACGGGTTTTTGATTTTTAAATTTATTTTTATTACTTAATTCAGATTTATTTCCACTTAAATTATCTATTTTTTTTATTTATTACTATGCTATAAAATTAACAACGCTCCGCTTTAATAAAATTCCTAAAAATGATGTCAGTGAAAATATTCGTTTTAGGTAACACGAACGTAGCTAATTGTTCATATATCCACATTTTATAAAGTATTTTCTTGAAAATACATAATACACATTTTTTAAACACATATGTTAAAAAAACACATATGTTAAGCCGTGTGGTGCCGGCTTAAGAATAGTACCACCCCATCTCTTCCCGTGGGTGTCGTCAAGGCGACTAAGGGATTTCACACCGGAGGACGGGCAGCAGCGTCCTCTGCGTACTTAAAGCCTTACTGCGATCACCAACCCGCTCGCCAAGCGTGGTGATTATGGCAATTACCCCCAGGATCTACATACTAGTAGGTTCTACTGGGGAGACCCGTGCCCAGCAGTGGGCCATCATATGGGTTGATATGTATGTTAAAAAAAAGGTTTCGTGTTTTTCGTGGAAAAGTTATTTAAAGAAAAAATAAAGAATGATGACTATGCAGCCACGTTGAGCACGTATTATTCTAACCGACCAAAGATAAAAGATAGCAACTTTTTTATATTTTCATTGTAATCCAAGCACGCAACACTCCAGTTAAAAAATATTGAAGGGCAGAGTATTCCGAAAAATCGAGCGCATGCAAACAATTCACTGTAGTGTCTGCGGGGCGATCACGATGTGAAGTTGACTTTTATCTTTTGAATTTTTTTTGGCGATTGCAATCAAATCAACATAGAAAAAAGTTTAAAAATATAGCGCTTAAAACTCAAACTCTTTGATTTGACTTTTAAGCGCTATGCTATTTAAGCTTAAATAAAAATTTATTTGCTGTATATATCTTACTGTCCCTCGCAACTTCGTCTGCGTAAATTTTCCTCGTTTTTGAAACATTTCTCGTAGCGTGATATTATATAGCCTATAGCCTAAAATTGAATTTTTCAATTCGGATTAGTACTTTCTGAAATTATCGCGTTCAAACAAACAAACGGACAAACTCTTGAGATTTATAATATTAAGTATAGATAATGTAGAGGGAATCCGTGATTCTATGTCGATCGAGGGTTAAGCAACGTTATCACTGTCTGGGTTCTTATTCACATTATTTTTATTCCGTTTTCGCGGCAAGCTAGTGCGAACTAGCGCATGCGCGGTGCGCTCAAAGATGTCCGCCGCGCATGTACGAGTACATCGATGCATTTCTAAGCGCAGCTCTTTATATACCATTATGACAAGATTTTGATAGTTCGTACGGGCTTGCCGGAAAAACCGAAAAAGGACGTGAATAAGGACCTAGCCTTTCTTTGTGCCTAGGAGAGCACATTAAGTCTTTGGTCATAAACTTAATCTTCCCAAATCGTAAATAATGACTGCCTTGCTGGCGCAGTGAGGGTGGCGCTAGGGATTATGAGTTTGATTGGAGGGCACCACTGTGCTTATCGTCTTGTACCCTAGTACGAGATTTAAAAAAAAAATCTAGTTTAATATCTACCAAGTGCATGTCGCACTTTAAACCTGACCGCAAATTCCCACATGCCCATTTAAAATTTAGGTGCTATTCAAATACAAAGCACTTTAGTGATCTGTGTGTGTGTCCACAAAATACTGAAAGTACAGAAAGTCTTTGTCTGCCATTTTTTCGTTACACGGGCTCGGCTTTCCTAATCATGCGGCGCTTTGAGCGGTTGCTAGTATCGTCCGCTGTAAGGAACATATTCTTAATATCTTTTTGGACAGTCGTTAGCCAGATAGCTAAGGGTCTTCCTCTTCGTCTTTTTGGTGACGTGCAGAATAGACATTTTTTCATTACGTAATTGCCCGGGTGGTGCATCACATGGCTGTACCCATATATAGACATTTATCAAGGACACGAACTTTCGGAACGGTTTTATTTATAAAATTGCAATTTTGGCACCGGGCGGGGTCGCGGGGAACTTTACAAACATACAAGTCACCCAGACTCAGACAACAACAGCACACAGAGTGATGTCCCATGTGGGAATCGAACCCAAGACCTCTGGCTTAGTAGTCAGGTGACTTAGCACTAGACCAACAGACCAGTTAAATGAAATGGTCCGAAGTGGTCTAAGATTCTTGTCCGTAAACGATGTCTACGTGTGCTCGAACAAAGTACAAATCAAGGTTGCCTTCGGAACTCTTTGTATTTTGTACTGTTTCTGTACACTTGTCACGTATAAGAGACGGTTCCTAAATGTATTATACAGTTGCAATAATAGTGCCGTTGTCCGTGGCTTACCCCAGGACACTGTCACAAATTATATAGGTACAGATGGCCAGCTCCCTTCAACGAATGAAAGAGGCTCACGCACACAAAGACCCACACGTACGAGATCTCGATGGGACTCGGTAGAATCGTCAACACCAACACCAAAGGCCATACACGCTACGGTGTACCGGAGAGGTATCCTTGCAGGTAGACCGAAGCGTGTGTGGGAAAGACCTGTGCAAAATCGAAAATCAATTGTTTTCAGTGACACAGTACGGTGTACCTGTTCATCGCGAAAATAATATATACGACGCTACCGACGTGCGCAGACAAACCTGCACAGGCAGCATCTCAGGTGCGCGTCTATATGTGCGGATTTTTAGTTGAGCTGTGAGCCGGTCTCCTGTACCTTTGTATTGTGACACTGTCTTGGACTAAACAAGCGTTGAATATTAGAATGAAGGTCGCCAGTTCATAGGGGACTTACTGTACTGACAACAGGACCTGAGAATGTTGTGTTTAGTTTGTTGTTCGTACCTAAGCAATTTCATTCTAATTACATGTAGTGCAACTTGCGTGCATTATGCTTTATCCAATAGACGGTAGATTGTGTTGAAAAATAACAGTAGGTATGTATGATTATAAAGTCCCTTGTGTGACAAAGGTTTTTTTAGTCTATACTATTATAAAATTTTGAACAGATTTGATGGTATTCGTTTCAAATAGGTATGCTAAATGGATATCGGATTTGGATAGTGGATGTTATATTTTATACACTTATAAGTCTTATAACTAAAGAATTTGCATCTGTACCTACCTAAATTAAAGGAATTTATAAACTGGCTATGTAAGCTAATTACGGATTTCTAAAACCAAAACAACGTAGGTAACTCGTTAAGTTTTGAGACATAAAAAACAACACAACATATTACCAATATTTTCTTTACATTACATTGTATATTGTATGACATTTTTTAAATGCTGTCCTCTAATTTCTATGCAAAGTTCCATTCTAGAATACATTTCAGGACTTAATCGTGTGAATTATTTGAAACCTTTAAATAATTTACGCGAAAGTAAGTCCCGAAATATATCTATTATGTATAAAAATCGCGAAAGTTTAAAAACAATTCAAGTTTGCCCAAACCAATTACTAAAACACTTTTGCCAGTCATTATCCGATAGGTTCAAAATTGCGACTTCGTAGGCGGCCACACGTGACGTTTTGTTTTGAAATCGTAGACGCATTTCGCGGTACCAATCCACACGGAACTGATTTTCAGTGCCTGTGAGTAAACGCAAACCAACGACAACATAGCTTCCTCCCTCTAAGCTGATGCAAAATAATGTTAACTCGGACTAACGTCAAGAATCTTTTCGATGTCCGAGTAAGTAATTTGTGGGTCTTCTCGCACCATCGTTTTAGTAGTCCATACATTTTCTGCAGTTACTGCCGTTTGTGGGCGACCACTTTTGTAGTCATCATCTAGGTTTGCTATACTCCTTTTAAATTCAGTAAGCTATCAATAAACTGTTGCTGAAGATGGAACAGACTCCCCCTCACGCTCCTCGCTCACGCGCGCTAAGTTCCTCAGTTAAACTAAATTTAAAATCATAAAATACCATAGCACGCAAATGTTCGCGGTTAATCTCCATGGTTGCAAGAAAAAAAGCGGGCACAGTCGTAGTAAAATTACTGGAATTTTACAGCAACCTGGCTACTTATGTATTATTTTTAAATCAAATTGCTTTTTAAAAATAAGTAATACAGACGCGTTCCAGTTTAAAATTACGAACATCTCAAAACTTATCGAGTGACCTACGTAACAAGTTGGCGTTTACAAGCAGAGGCGGACAAGGACTTTGTTATCTACTGTCTAATAGGTATAAAGGTAAGTAAGAATTGGTTCCAAATTATATTTCTTAAGTAGTTATTCAAACCAATAGTTAGCAGTTTTATGAGTATGCAGGTGTGTGAAACCATTTTTGCATTCCACTAAGAACTCTTTTGTCGCGGCTCGTTGCGATCCATTACATTCGCGTTTACTACATATTGCGGGTGTTGATAGCGTAACACATTTACTGTTAGAGAGTAATGCGTATTTTGATGTATTGTGACATATTTATGGAACATGAGGATAAAGTTTTTAATGTTGTTTTTTAAGGGTATGGAGATTATTTGGTGCCTTGTTCATGATTGCGGCGAAAATCACAGTCACCTATGACAGTATTATGTTTTCGCCTTCTTTGTTTTCGACCTTGGTAATATAGCGTATAATATATTGGCAGCACCACCTAACCTACATAAACAGTTTATTAGAACATTGAAAATTTGAAAGGAATGGGCGCGAGTTTTATTGCCTTGATATTTTCTCCGGCTTCACCTATTGTTTTGCGAACTTGATATTACATGTCTGTACATGAAGAATGATGATATATTACAAGCGTGGCTTTTGCATCATAAGTGTATTTTTTTTAATTTTGACATCCCACTTTTCCAATAATTGTTTTATAATTGTGACATTCAGTATATCTAGTTCGGTCTTAAAACACTTCTCAGATTGTTTTTGTTGCTGTTTCTAAAAACATAACTGTGTGGGAAAGGACTTTACTTAAATCAATTTATTATTAATTATGTTGCAAAGATTCTATACACCTAATACCACAATAGACTACACCCACATAAAGGTATTGTACGATTATATTTTCAACTAAAATACAACCAACAATCTCGCAAAACTCGCAAATCATCCACCTTTTCACATGTAAACCATGATTCATACTATACCCGAAAATTTATTACTTTTAGTTCAACCAGCGAGTGTAAAATCAATTACCCAAACAATATCAGTGGAAAAAGTTCCATTGATCAAAACCACACGGTATACCCGATAAACTGTCAAAACACCCTTAAAAAACATTCACCCCAGAGTTATGACGTCATTTTACTACCACTACGCTAAAATATCTGCTCTATATCCAATGAATACTGTTTTTTTTTTCGTTGAGAATACACCATAAAATCGCCTTAGGGACCATTTCGCCCATCGCCGTAAAAGTGTTAAGCCACTTTCACAAATTGATACGCCTATTTCGACCCTTAAGCCGTTGTAATAAGAACTCCAAGTTAGTCTATGAATGTCTAAGTAAGACACAGTTGGGATCAAGACAGAAGTTTAAGTATGTGTTTTGTTTTATAAAAATGAGACTTAAAAACTATATGTTCAGTTTAAAATCCTTTTCTAACAACTATGATAGTTGCTTGATAGCCGCAACACAGCAATACGCTGAGTGTGAATCTATCTGTTGCTGTTTCCTAAGATAAGCTAGTTTTAAGTTTAGATTAAGGTAATTTCATGGATATAATAGACTAGCTGTCCCGCGCAACTTCGTCTGCGTAAATTTTCGCCGTTTTTGCCACATTTGTCATTGCTGCTCCGCTCCTATTGGTCGTAGCGTGATGTTATATAGCCTACCTCGATAAATGGGCTATCCAACATTGAAAGAATGTTTCTACTCGGATCAGTAGTTCCTGAGATTACCGCCTTCAAACAAACAAACATATCACACTCTTCAGCTTAATAATGTTAGCATAGATCTGCGCAAATTTTTTTTTTTCTTTTTGTTCTTTAGTCTTCGCCCTTCCCTTTAGCCGCCGTCCTCAGCTTAGCTCAGTGACGCTTAGTACAAGAAAGCTGTAATTCGACATGGATATTATTATATTATTATACACCAACGTGTAACAGAAAGGTGTGGTCAAATTTTAGCAGCGGATAGTGCATGCTAGCATGGTGCCATATCCGATTGCATTATAATTACATAGTTATGGCATTTTCTTTTTGTGTTCAATTTTCAGTAGCGAAATATGTATGGCTTATGTACCTGCCCTAGTGCATAGTTTGATTGGATTATCATGGCATTTAATTGATAACTTTTTCATTGAAAAATAAATGAAATAAAAAATGAGAATATAAAATTTTAGGATACTCCGATTTTGATTAAATTAGGTATATACACTCAGTATCATGGGCAAATAACAACCCTTGAATTGGACCATACCTTTCTGTTACACCTTGTATATACATATTACCTAGTAACGCCGATAAAGTGGTGAAATTAAATACTAAAAAAATATATATTTTAAAGAACCTCAATTGAGGATGTTTTTTTAAACTACAAGTTGGTTTCCTGTCGACTAAAGCCTAGTCATGACCGTTATTTGTGCAACTCAACCAAAATGGCGCAAAAACGAACAGCGTTTTAGTGGTACTGTGATTTAAAACCTTTGTAGTTTCGTGTCGCACTCGTGTTTTGATGCTCTCGACAGTTTGTGTGTCACTGAATCCGTGTTTGATAAATTTTAGAGCTTTCTAAAATACAATTTCATTATTTTTAGGAGTCAAAACATGTCACATACAAGAATATATACCTTTGATCGTTTCAATTTGTCTTGCTTATTGTCCTTCCTATGGGATTTTTCGAATCGTGAGGAAATTGGTTACCATTTTTATTACGAGGCATTCTCGTGTTGTGATTTTTTGGATACAAATTCTTAGTTTTGATAGATACGCCTTATTTGCTTAATCACGAGGACATTTTTACCAGGCTGTAAATGTAATATTCTTTATTACCTCATATCTTTCAAACCGCTAGACAAATTTATACAATTAAAACGTGTGACGGTTGGAAAAAACAAACATGGCGACTGTGAGATATCAAAATAAAGAAGTGTGAAAATAAATTTGTTTTGAATACTGCAATTTTGGTATCAAATAAAGGCATTGTAAGGATTTCAAAAATAAATAACATGATTATGACTGTTTTCAAAACTTGGCAATAAAAGTTACTTGTTACATACTACAACCACTAAAAGTATTAATTATTACACTTATAAGTTTATCGAGATTCATCAATGTCGTAGGGGATCTTGTTTCCATCATTTTTGAGTAGGCGGATTTTTTAAATTTTAAATTTATATTTCATTATTCCTACATTGTTTTAAATTCACATATTTTTATGAAACAGTTCCTTGTACAATGTACGGTCAGTTTTGTGAAACAAAAAATAATGTATTAAACAATATATAATGTACAGTAGTAAGGGACATAATCTATTCATATTATTTATATACACATAATCTATGTATATTATTGTATGTCCTCTATGCGTTCCGAAACCATTGTTCTGGGAAGGCCGGCGAGTGTTCCTGGCTTTAAAAGCCACACCGAAGCTTGGCCGAGTTCAGCTAGTTATAAATAAATTACGAAAGCTATGTGAGCGATGCTTAATTAACTTCTTCATGTAGGATATACCTAGTAGGTATAATTAGTTTGCATTTATACGACAATGCAGTTTGAAACGCTGTTTTTTTTCAACCTGTTGAAACTATCGAATTTACCTTCTGTCTCACACATTGTGGCACTCAATGATACTCATATGTAAATTTTAGCCTTACAGGAATAGACAGACAACTCGATATTCTCTTGAATAGCAATTTTTGTGGTAATAACAATCGAGAAACATAAGTAGGCCGGGGGCCCGACCCTTTTCATATCTTTATTGATATCTGTCACATTCCAATGCTATAAGATATTGTAAACGTGATATAGAATGCTTCCTATACCTTACCATCGATATTTCATTGCTTTTATAATATTATGTTGTATTAATGACAGGTTCTAAATAGTTATTTAAGTGTTGTTGGGTATTGAGCTCTATTTCGTTTTTGGGGATTCAAACTTAAGCTAATATCTACTACGCAGTTGATGATGACGCTGAATGATTTCAAAACTAAATGATATAATGATCTTAAACTAAGATATTAAATACTTTCTGATCATTGGCTTACTGTATTGCCGCCAAAAATGGATAATCAGAATCATTTTAAAATTATGTAATAGTTGGAAAATGTTGTTAACTTGATGATTGTTTATTTTTTTTAAGCTTGATGGAGACAGGGACGTGTTAAGAGTTTGTCTGACTGTGACATCTGAGCACCAAAAACGAATTGAAAGATTTGAATTAATGAAATTTAGACAAAATCCTTACCAAAAATGGTATTATTGGTAAGGCAAATTTTGTGTAAATTTTAAATGATTCATTATATATACATATAATATAATCAATCATTTAAACTACCTTTCTATAAACTTTATCAATTTGTGTTTTTTTTTTTATTCTTCTTGCCATTTTATAGTATTCTTTAATGATTCTGGAAATTGATTTATATTTTAAAGTAATCGAAATTTTTACACTAGTTTAAACATCACGTAGAAGAAATTACGATTCAATATCGTGATCCATGATAATAATAATTTTATCGAAACAATGCATAAATGGTGGTGCAGTGCCATTTTTTATAATAATAAAAATGATTTTACACTTAGGAAGCAAAATACTACACTTGTGAAAAGTCGAAGTTTACTTGTAATGCCTGCTCGCAAACTATATGGATTTTAATCTTTGTATGTCCTCCAAATCTAAATAGCAATTTGGGCATTACGAGGAACATACACGTAAATATCGACAGGATATTTACATGTGTGTTCCTCGTTATATTTAAAACATTAGTAAATAGTATATATTAGGAATCAAAACGAAATAAATAAATTTATATTAGTTTTCGATGAAACTGTGTAACAAAGGATATTTGATTTCATCATCTACCGGCGTATGTTTATACATATTCATCTGTTCCCGCTAATCTTCGAGAGTACCTGTCATAATTTGACTGCAATTGACATTATCCACTGGTTATATTATATGTAACGCCATACTAAGTTTAAAATTGCGCCCTCAAGAGGACATAAAAAGCGATGGAAATAATTCCTAGAGTGCCTTTCAAAAGAAGTTAACAATAATATAAGTATTATACTAAGTAAATTTGCCCTGTACGTCGTTCACTGTTTTTCTCCATTTTCTCATATGATACGTTAATGTGATGCTTTGGAGCACCAAAGATAACTTAGTTATCTCCCTACAGTTACCGTCGAAATAAATTTACAAGAGGGGATGAGTATGTATCCGATACTTTGTGAATTTTTCATTAAATATTTTCTTTTATAATGTACGTTCTTTTGATGTCATATTTTTTAAGCTTGCAAATTTTCTTATTTGTTTATAATAATATTATCTTTGGACAACTCACACAACGCTACCTGATCCTAAACTAAGCAGTGCTTGTACTATGGAAACCAGACAACTGATAAACATACTTATATATTTTTAAATACAGAATAAACTATCATGCTTTTCAGTCAGGGTCACTAACAGTGGTTAATGACCCTGACATATTATAGATAAATAACACCCAGACACAGAATAAACTATCATGCTTATCAGTCAGGGTCACTAACATTGGTTAGTGACCCTGACATATCACACACATCACACACATCACACTAATATTATAAAGGCGAAAGTTTGTGAGTATGTAAGTGTGTAAGTTTGTTACTTCTTCAAGTCTTAACGGCTGGAGCGATCTTAATAAAATTTGGTATGGAGTTAGCTGACATCCTGAATTAACACATAGGCTAATAAACCGCGGGTAAAACTGCGGAGCACAACAAGTTATAGATAAATAACACCCGGACACAGAATCAACTATCATGTTTATCAGTCAGGGTCACTAAAAGTGACAGGCTAGTTTATGTAATAAATGTTCGAATAGATCCATGGATAGTTTAGAATATAGATATTAATTTAACAATACGCACGTAACACATACATGTTACTTATGTTGTCTAATCATTTAAATATAATCGTTAAATCATTTAATTTTAGTCAATATCGAGATGATCATAAATTGAAACATGTTATGTTGTGGATGAACGTTCGTTTGTTCAAATAATGTAACACATACCATTGCCTGACTGTGTAAAAAAATATTGTAGTTATCCACACAATTGAATTTGACCGCTGTGTCTAAATACCATTAGGGTTATATTAGTAATGTTGTACATAAAGAATACTATAATAAATGTATATTAAATCGCCTACCTAAATATTATAAAGTTTTCACTTAAAGCGAAATACAACAACTACGTCGCTTATTCCTCCTGCAAGCGGCTAATTGTCCATTTGCGGGCATTCGGGCGTGCCTCACGAAAAACACAGAAAGTCAACCGCCATTTTAATTCAATTCTTTCGAACAAAGCTGCTGTTGCATTTTTCACCGTTCCCTCTACATTTTGTTGTCGAAAAGTGCAAACGTCTATGAAACGAAAATGGTACAAAAAACGTCTTAATTTCCTATCCTTTTAGCGCGGCAGATGGCTCGGAGATAACTCAGTAAGCGCTGTAAAAATGAACATTGGGTAAAATTAACTCTTTCAACATGAGCCCTGTTTGTACCTTAAAGAGCTACAGGGTTGAATTAAAAAGATAAAGTACAGCTAACTTGGAGCGGGGAAAGTATAAATGTTTTAAGTTTATTTTGTTTTCTTTTGTGGTCGTGTTGTTCGGTGTTTAACTTTAACTTTATTTCGGCTGCCTAAAAGAATATAAGAGATAATGAGCTAAGTATGTAGCGTGCTTAGTGCCAGTTCGCTTCTGTAATTGAGTATAGATCTACCAGATCTAACGTATATGGGGTTAGTCATAATAATAACCTTAATAATATTGTAAATATGAATGGAGGTAACTCTCAGTTTGGTGTTATAATGTCAATATTGCAGGGCTCGTGAGATATCCGTTCGAGGTAGTGCTAAGACCGGGTAGTGAGAAATGTACATTTAAAATGTATTTATTTATTTAAAACTTCCTGCAGTGCAATAGCAAATACCTACAGTGCAATAGGAAGATTTAATGCCATAGGCATTCTTTACCAGTCAACTTTTGGGCTGTGAAGTAATAAGGATAGCCCACGTATATTAATTTGATAATTGGTACCTACATTTAAAAAAAATAGGACATAAATATGTACTTAAAACTTTTAAAATAAACGAAATGTAACATTTGCACTGTATGTACACATGTACATTGGATGACGTTTCTCTGATAAAGTAATCAGTATAAAGACTACGATATATTTATAATTGTAAAATCTTTTGTTTTTATATAGGTACTAGCTGTGCCCGTGTTACCCACGTTTTATTAGCCTATGTGTAAATCCAGGGTGTCAGCTAACTCAGTGCCAAATTTTATTAAAATCGCTCCAGCCGGTTAGACGTGAAGAAGTAACAAACATACACACTCACATACTCACAAACTTTCGCCTTTATAATATTAGTGTAATAGCAGCTTTAGTGTATATATACAAAGGATTTTTCTTTTGAGAAGTAGTTTCCTATTTGTGTAATTTAAGATAAGATATAAATTGATATTTAAGAGGTCTAGTTAACTTACTGCCTAAATAGAACACAGAAATCTGCCTAAGATAAAAAGACTAATAAAAATATAAATTATAAAAATGAAAAAATCCTGCTGCACAAAAAAGATGGAAACAAAATCCCCTACATAATTATAGTTTCATGCAGTTGGAGGCATTAATTAATGTCAATGAACTTAGTAAAGTGCCATTTTTATAATTTAGATTTTCATTTAATACTTTTAAGTGGTTTTTGGATGTAACCGATGTAACAACTAACTTTTATTACAACTATTGTGAAGTATTAAAAATTGAAAAAAAGATGCAAACTAACTTTTTTAGTATTACAGTCATGTTGTACCTTTTTGACATGCATAAGATGAGCCCTTTAATTTGATACTCATATTGCAGTATTCAAAACAACTTTTTTTTTCACACCTCTTTATTTTGACATCTCACAGCCGCCATGATTGTTTTTTTCAAACGTCACATATCTAAGAACACTTGGGCAATCAAGACAAATCTAACGACATCTTGATTGTAAAAATCCGTTCAGTAGATGGTGATATATCAGGTAATAAAGAATATTACATGCATACATACATACATACACACATACAAGATACGCGTGAAAAACATAACATGTAATTAATCATAATCGGTTTAGCGTAAAAGTGTCGAAACGTAACAGATAGAGTAATAGAGTTACTTTTACGTTTATAATAAGTATTACTTTGTATTAAGTATGTTTAGCTCACATACTAGCTGTTTAAAATATCGCTGTCCTTTCTTGGCACATTATAGATAGCATCTTGTATCTCCTTCAACTCGATTAAATATCAAATTGTTGAACAACAAATTTGATTTCTGTCGAAGCTTTTACAAACGTTGTCGAGATTCTTTCCCCAACTTTGTTGGAACGCAATCTGGTCGGCAACTGTCGTTTAGAATTCAACCCAAGTCCAATACTATTCCGTTATTAATTAAAGATGGTACAAAGTTCGTAGATTCCTCACACAGTTTGGCCCATCCTGGTTTGTGCTTCGTCGGAATGTAATTGGAATTGTTCCGGTCCGTAGGTCAGAATGTGGCCAATTTAAGATTGGGATAAGGACAACCTTGGACAGTTCAAATGTTTAAGTAACTTCAAACATGTTGCCTAATTGAAAAATTAATTTGTGATCCTCTCGGTTTGTTTTGGCAGAAGATACGGACGATTAACTGAAGTGCTACTTTAGTAAACGTTAAAGGACGTTTTGTGATCTTTGTAATTATTAATACTTGAATTATATTATTGCTTAATTTAATTGCAATTTCATCAACTTAAACAATGGGCAGAAAACATGTTGAAAAATCAGAAGAAGAGATTTCTTGGGGTAAGCCATGATTGAGTTCGCAAAGCAATAGAAAAGGCCAGAGAAAGGAACAAGGCAATAAGACCTCGTGGATAATCCTTTTAAATTACTAATGTTTACAATGTTTGTTTGTTTGTAAACTATTTGTTTTCAGTAGTTTAGCAGTTAAACTATTCACAACGTAGGAACAGCCATGTTGTTGCTAACGTCACTCAAACCAGCGTGTAATCGATCAATACAACTAGATAACCCAATCAATCTTTAGAATAGGCATTTGGCACCAAATATCTGAACGCTCGATAAAGCATGGAAACCTAATTGATTCGTAAAGCAGTGTTTACTGTAACACAGTAACAGATACATTAAGATTAATAGGGCATGAAACGTAACTGAATTAATTTGGTCAGTCGGACGTGTCAGGACGTTACGTATATATTAGTTCCTCATTAAGTCAATTTAGATAACTTAGAGTTACCTTGGAAGCAATACATCAACAAATGTCTTAAGTAATGTGTAGATTACTTTTTATTAACAATATTGCATACTGATTGAATCATGCGTTACATGGCGAAAATCCATTTTAGTAGATTTCAAAAAGCATGCGCTAGTAACGTGGGTTCTTATATAATGTATACAATATTAAGTAGATTATTATGGAGAAAACCCAACACCAACCCTCGATTTGTGAATCACCATGATTGAAGTAGTAAGGAAATGCGCACTAATATATGAGATACAGCGATATAACATTTTAGACATTTATATTTTGATACAACATTTAAATTTCTGCAGGGATAAATTTGAATGACAAGAAATGAATCATCATCCATCGTTAACTATATCCATTACTCGAACTTTCTATATATATCTTTATTAGACTAACGGGAACATGTATTACAAAATAAATAACATATCCGCTGTCCATCAACGCGTTCCGAACTGCGTAATGGCATTTCTTAAAAACATGTGAACTCATGAATAAATTGAGGTGTTGGGTACGTAATATTAAGCAAAAGGCAAGAAAGAGGTGGGTAAATAAATAATTCTTCCAATGCCACTGGCATAAGCTATTTATTTGGGAAATTGAATGAAGTGGGTGTGCCCGCGAAATAATTTATCAACAAAATGCGTTACATTACATTGCCTTGGCAAAAAATGCGTCGTTTGTTCAATGTTGTTTCCTTATATAAATTGTGTTGCGATGGCAAGTGGTGAGCTGTACTGTATTGAGACAATGGCTCGTTATGAATGTTTGAATGTTGAGATTATTCTTCTGGTTTTGTTTTGTCCCATAGGATTGCAGTGTAATTTTGGTCCCAAATATTATGCATTTTGACAACATAATTCATCCATCTATCCGTACCTGATTCTATTATTGGGGGTCGGATCTCCTCACTTTTCTGCGCCAAGACAGACTGTCTTGGGTTGTCGCGTCAGACAATTGGGCTTTTTTGAGGTCTCTTTCGATATTTGACCACCAGGTCATAGGCAGGCGACCTCGTCCTCTCCTTGATACTGGTAGATGTAGGGTTATTTTTATCACATGATTATGATTACGTCCATACCATCTCAAACGATTTTCCATCAATTTGTCTGTAATGCCCATTATAAACTTTGTCATGTCGGGTCACACATTTTGACAAAATAATAATATGTTGTTTTTAACTTTTGACGACTATTTACTACACATTACACATTACAGTACCTAATAAGATTTTACTTATTATAAATTATGCGTTGAATTAGGAATATTATCTCTAAAATAAAAGGAACTTTAGCCATTGTCGACACTGCCTAATCCCACATTTTTAGTTATCCTAAAAAAAACGTTTTACGGTTACCTATTAAGCATATTAACTTAAGTTCAATGCTGCTTTTGTTGCATTTGCTGTAATTAAACAAAATAACAACATACATCATTGTTTTACTTTAAAATACGACAAGAGATTTTCCCTAAAGAAAACAGAATGGCAGTAAAAACTTGAATTAAATACAAACAAAGTGGCAGAGGGATGTCTAGACTTCAGGCGGGAGTGACATTCATCCTGGCTAGCACTCGTTTGTTCAGCTCGCTTCAACAACTATTCATTTGGTTTTTGTACAGTTTGTTGTACAGCCGTGTGCTGACAACGGAACGAATTCACAAATCTACGCTCAGAATATATTGGCTGAATGAACAGAAAACGAAAACTATGTTTCTGTCAATATTGTTCATTGACGATTTGCGTTCTATTAATGGTTCTTCTTATTAGTGTCATTATTTGTTTCAAACGTTTGTAATACTGAAACGGTTGTTTTAAGTTTCTAGAAATTACCGAAGGCACTTCGAATTGACGTCAACAAAATTATTTCCAGCCCCTAAATGTCATATTACTCAGCTGGGTCCTCCTTATTCACGTTCTTTTTTCCGTATTTGCGACGCTGTTCTAGGTTTATTAACATATATGGCATAGAGTGAAATAGTTTTTGGAAATGACCACATATCGTCATAAAAATATCTTCTGTAGGTAGGTACCTACATAGAGAGTTTTAAAAAGTAGCGTAAAAGTAAACAGTGATCCTAATGATGACAAAAATTTATCGTGTAAACTGACATCAACGGGGACTAAGTTGCAGTAAAAATTCAGAAAGTATAGTTTTTAGACTTTTATACAGCTAAGGTTACATTATCATTAATATAAACTGTCTCTAGTACATCACAAGTACTATTTTTTTTTAATCCAAAACATCTAACCGTCTTCAATCACAGCTGAATTGCTTGCATTTTGTTTCTCCGAAATTCATTATCAGATCTTTATAAGATCATTTCGGAATAAACCTCTTTCGAATAAAAAAACGGGTTGCACTCCGGGAGTGCCGGCATAAGTGAAAACTTGAACGAAACGTTGTGCATTTTCCAATATTTTGAAATGGTTAGAGAATATATATTTTTTATCAGTATAAAAGTATTATTATTTATGTGGTTAAATACGATATTCATCTATTGCGCTATCGTGCACAAACATGACAATTTAAAAAATGACAATTACAACGACATCACAAATTAAAAAACAAAAATGAAAAAAAATAAAAACATTAAAAAAATAATTATTTGGACTCGAACCGGGGTCTTCTGGTTTCTAGACCGCCCTATTTCCCACCTGTCTTCCCACCACTCCAGCAATCTTACGGTCACGTGATCTTGACGCGAGTTTAACATTTTATACCCAGACCAAAAAAGTGCACAACGCCGCTAAAGAAGTTTTCACTTTAAATATAATTTTAAAATTCAGTATATATATATGTATGACGGAGTTATACCTGAACATACATTAAAAAAAACATCAGAATTGAGAACCTCCTCCTTTTTGAAATCGGTTAATAAATACTTACTTGTTACGATGTTAAAGCCCTTTTACTTAAAACATCATTGCTTGTTACTATGTGAAACTACATTGTATATCATGTTACCTTCTAACAAAACAAAGATTCCTCTACCTACATCACAAATTGGTCGTCCTAAGTGCTTTAAGCCTGACCAACCAAGTAAATAAATAATTCCATACTTAATCCGTCTCTCCCAACGAAATTGCTTTTAGGGAACCTTTTTATGCCTGCACTAATTACTTTGGAGACACTTTGTAATGGTCTTTGTACACTGCAGTGTAATGTCACGACACAGAAAGTATAGAAGAAAAACTTGATACGAGTGCTCGACCAACGAACACATAGACATCGCCCAAGGACACAAAATCTCGGACCACTTTGCTTCGATAGTGTTCTCAGAATCTGTGTCCATGAGCGCACACTGTAGATTAATATTACAAAACATAGACAGTAAAGAAGGAATATTTATTGCACAAAGTGTGCTCGAGCAACGCGCCTTTAGATATCGCTAACGGATATGGAATCTATTGCCACTTTGTTCCAAATGTGGTCCGAGATTGCAAAGCCCCGGTCCTTCGCTTTCCACATCCAATTCATTTCAGCGAACTTTTCTTGGTCGTTGGTCTCTCTCTGGCTGGGGATCGCCTTACCTTAGGTTTACCAAGTCACGGTCTCCCCCCAAGGACTCATTTTCTCCAACTGCCATCGGTCCTTGGGCAAATATGGCCAGCCCATTGCACCTTCAGCGTGCTTAACCTGCATTCTATGACGATATTAGACACTTTAGAGTCATCCTCATTGCGAATTTGAGCCTAGAAAGATCCTCCATAGCAGTCTTAGACTACTTTGGACTGAAGGTATACCAATATTTCGTGTCCATGTATCAAACGACGTTCGGAACAAAGTCATGGCAAATTCCACGAGCCAGAGAACGCTGCTCGAGCGCGCGTTGTACGAAGTTTTCTTTCTGTATGCCTTGGTGTTTTGTGGTAATATTAAGGTAAATTCATGCGACCATTCGCGTGGAATCATCGTCACGAACGCAAAACTTTGTTGGATACGTTGCAAAGTTTATGCTCCTATTTATTTACATCAAAATGTTTAGTTCAGATTTTTTTTTGTTTTTAATTATCTGTGAAGTTTTAATGTTTACGTGTTTCACTCCCGAATCAGAATGTTTATTTTTACGATTTAAATAAAGTGTCACATTAAATTTTTCATAGTTTTATGGGTTTAGGGCCTTATTGTCTACAGCATTTAAAAAAACTCGACTGCTTATATTTAATAGCTGAAATATTTTGGCGCAAAAATCCGACATTTTTTTTTACTAAGAGCTATCAGCTTTATTCTAGCATGCCATTTAGGCTCTAGAGCGCGTCAAAGAAATATAGGTATTATACATGTAGTATCAAAAATGAAAGCGTCGAATTTGAAATCGAATTTATATTATTATTGCTACACTCTAGTTGGTCAATACCTCAACATTAACCAAGTAAGTAATCAAGGAAGCTTCGGTTCCCTTAGGATTTTCAGTTCCCCAATCAATCGATGTTAATAATAAAATAAAGCCTTCGAATATATTTTCTCATTGAACAAAATATATGGACGTATTCGGTCTTATCTTACCTAATTACTGAGCTACTTAAGAGTAAAATTTCCTTACGTGGAAATCAAAAGGGGACAGTGGTTTGAAGAGAAACTGCAACTCAGGCAGTTCTAAAGCAAACCGCATTATTACTATGGAGTCCATATCTTGTTATATTCCATCTACTTATTTATAGCGTACCCAATGGTCTTGTATCCACCCTACAATAATACTCGTACTTTGTATAAATATGAATAAGTGAGCTAGTTTCAGAGTTCATTTACCTTGCGAACAGTTGAAAGCTAGTTTATGAATCTACTCGTAAATTGAAACTCTTTTTTAGTTAAAGGTAAATCTTATAGTCTGTATACCTCGACTATCTCTCGATGTACATAATTCGACACGAGAATAAAAGTAGGTGAGTAATTTACGTCAAGAATAATTAAAATACTTAACTAGTTTAATTCCTGTGTAACTGTATGTATAACTAATTGATTGGTCTGTTGATTTAGTGGTTACTGAACCTCACTGCTAAGTCATAGGTCGTGGGTTCGATTACCATCTAGGATAAACCTATGTGCGATGAGCGCGATGGTTTATTTTGTGTCTAGGCGTAATTTATTTAAAATATCTATGTATGTATTGTTGCCTGGTTACCTGGTCTGACTATTTGGAATCAGAACGCCTTGTGTAAGATATCCCAGGATGTTATATTCTTATTATGTATATTATTGAACGCGTAAGTTTAAAAGTAATAATTATCTTTCGAAATCCCAACCTTACCGTTTTGTCAAAGGCTGACGTATTGTCTCTTATCTTCTTTTACCACAAAAATACTACCTATCTCTTCTAAGTCAAATCTTCCATATAGATAAATCACACAGCTATAATTAGACTTTATTACACGTAATCTATCAGAGCACAATGACCTCACACAACACAAAGACTATCCGACTCTCACAAGGGACCACAATTATCGTATATATCAATCACAATTACAATGAAATCCAATTTCAACATACAAACAGACAGGGCCATTCATTAGGAGGATAATTGAAGGGAGATTTGACATGTCTTCACTAAGCCATCGTTCTCGGATCAAATAAGTAATTTAATTCAGGCCTGACCCATGGGATAGGCCACTTTACTATAGTATGTTATATATTTATTTATTTTAGCGACTTGGGTGTGTCCCTGACATTCCTGTAGTCCATGAGCGGCGGTTACCGCTTACAATCAGGTGGGCCGCTGGCTCGTCTGCCAACCATAGGCAATAAAGAAAACTTGAGAGGTGTCAAGGGACACTCGGACGGAACGAAGTTCCTTTCGATTAATGTTTTTTTTTTAAGTTATAATCATATTTTTTTATTATTAACAAATATAATGTAATATAAACTTAACCATATAGTAATAATTATTATAAGAGAGAGAGAGAGAGAGACAGAGAAACATGCGCACTCCGCAGGGCATACAATAGCTTACTATAGCAAAAAGTGTCGTTACAACTTTTCGTATAATTTTTTTCCGTCTAGCCCCCTTCCCCAACGCGCGATAAGGAACTTCGTTCCAAAAAAAAATGAAAATAATTATATATTTTGTTGTGACTAAAGACATTATACGTCGGGAATTAATTTCAATGTGTCTTAGTTTTATTAATACACACGTTTGCTACATGCTTAATGGTTGTGTGGTCGTTTGGTGTTCATCTTCTAATCTCCAGGATACAAGTTGTCTGCGTTCTACAAATTACAAATATATTTACCTGTTTAAACGATCTTTGCAACAAATATCTTAACTAAGGTCCACCTTTTTAATGTTAGTTATTTTTTAATACAGTTTAGGTAGTTGATAAATTATGCTGTCTTTGACATAATTGTTATTATAATAGATGTAATTAATATATTACATAATTTGATATTCCCTTATTAAATGCTGCAATCACATATTAGTATAATAATAATTAATAATTGACTTAATTTTCTAATTGTTACTGCCGTTTCGATTGTATTAAACATTTATTTTTATATACCTTTTTAATATATTATAAGTTTATATTTGCATGCCGTTATTGGTCATAATATAGCAGTACCTATACAACATGTAACATCTTTCATACCTTTATTATGCAAATAAATAAAAAAAATAACAATGAATTTATCCCGAACAACTTAAACGATATTTAAACTCTGAGCCGAGTTCTAAAGTAATTCTGTCGCCACTATTGTCACATATCAGTGACAGTAACAGCATGAGAGTTAACGGCGTATCTAAACTATTTTTTTCATGCTGCTATGTAATATCTAAGTAAATGACCCATTGGTCTAGTGGTTAGTGAGCCGAACTCCTAATCTTTCCTAGTTTAAGCATTCAATTTGATGATCTATAAAAAGTCTATAAATAAAGAACACCTTAACAAGTATTTTTATCAGTTGTCTGGTTGCCATAGTACAGGCTCTGCCTAATTTGGGATCAGATGGCGTTGTGTGAGTTGTCCCAGGATATTATTTTCATAAATGTATTAAAATTAGAATAAGACATTTACATATTTTTTATATTGCAATCAAGAAAACTGCACATATATTCCCAACAGAAAACCTCTATTTTTCTAACCCAAAATAAAATAGACAAAAACAAGGCTAATATTTGGCAAAATTCCTAGACGTTTACGTCAGTGGAAGCCCTAGGGGTTACCGCGAATTTCAGCGTTCGTTACACAAAGATAGACAAGCAAAAGGTACAATAGGGGTGACACAAAAATAATGTCGTTCGTACTAATTGTTCTGAGACTCGGGGACCGGCCTTCGCCGGAGCGAGAAATTGTATTAGGCTCGCAATAACGGCTACCGACTATGGCGATATTATATACTTGATGAACTATTTCAATGTAATACTCATTTTAGTTGAATTTTGTTATACTTGGCTAGTTTTGTGAATTAAGCATTGAATATTCTGCGTCGCTGATCGACGGGCTAGTTTCGAGGAACATTTTAATTTTTGGAACGTAGTTCCTTATATCATTAATATAAAGGGATTTGCGCCATCTATTTTAAAAAATACGATTTTAATTTTAAAATCTAAATTCATAAAAAGTTCGTCAGATATTCAAATCTTGAAGACTGCCTCTGTGGCGCGGTGGGAGTGTGTCCGACTGCTACGCGAGAGGTCGTGGGTTCGATTCCCATACGGGACACCACTTTGTATGTACGTTGTATCCGTGACTTATATATTTGTAAAAAGTCCCCCGTGACACAGGGCTTGTACCCTACTGCGAAAGTAATCATATATTTTAAAAAATCTTAAACATTTATTCCATAGATACCATTTTACCAATGACATTTTTATTTATTTTTTGTAAAATAATTTAAAGTAAAATACCTTGTTTATTGCCCGACGTTCCTTCTCCTGATAAAAACGAACACAACAAAAAAAATAAGTAACGTAGTCCCCCCCCCCTCCCACCATACGAATAATGCGGCTTAAGAAGTTGGCTTCCTGTTGTTTTTGTTTCATACTTATAACGTTATACCTACCTACTTAATATTTTTTTTTTATTGAATTTGTATGAAAATGTTGTTACTTCTCATTTGATCTGCTGTTACACCAAAACTTGAAATGACCTCTTAACTCTGATAGTTTTCCATTTCATTTTACTATATATACTACTACCGACTACCGTTTATTTTACATACCCAACATCAACCATTCAGCTAGCAGGGGGGGGGGGGACACTTGACTTCAGCAAAAATTTGCACTTTAATGCTTTATTTCACAAACAGATCCCTAAAAAAAAAACAGGCAAAAGCATGTCGGGTCACGCGCAATGTAGGGTTCCGTAGTCCCTGTGGCTTATGAAGTGTTTTCTATTAGTCTTTATGTTACTTTTCTATTGTTTTTGTTTCATACTTACAATGTTATATCTACTTATTAATATTTTCAATTGAATTTGTACGAACATTTTGTTACTTCTCATTTGATTAGCTGTTACTCGTAAACTAAAGCCTATGTAACTGTGATAGTTTTCCTTTTAATTTCACTATATATACTACTACCGTGATTTTTTTCACATTCCCAACAGCAACCATTTACATTTTATAAATGTGAAAGTAGTAATGAGAAAGTACCTATGTCTGTTACGTTTTCACGCTTAAACCGCTTAATCGATTTAAATGAAATTTGATATACTGATAGTTTGAGTCCCGGAGAAAGATATATGATAGCTTTTATTTATTTATTGATAACCAACATCATGCGTTAATAGAGTGCAGCGCTTAAAAATACCTCATCTCGACTGGACGGCGGACATTTGATTAACACGCCGTGCTTAAAAATAGTATGACGAGTGACAGTTTTGACAGTTCCGCATAGGCTTGCCGTGGATACGGAATAAGGTCCATCATCGATATGATATGGTGCAGACAAGTCGGTGGTATGATACTAATAATGTCACTAGCCGTCCCTCACCGCGAACATGCATCTGTAATGTAACATTATATACATACAGACAGATACCTAAAAGATTACAGATTGTACACCTACAGACTTACCTCACTGCGAAACGTGTTTTTCATTGAGACATCTTTGCTAGTTCATAACTTAAAATCATTACGCAATTGGTTAATGCAAAACATAATCAACGACGATATTATGCGCCAACAGTGCCCGTAGAGTGTGTTTGGTAACAACAATTAACATACACACTCTACGGGAACTGGGCATTGCTAATACTAAGATGGCGAACAAATTAGATGTTAAAATCGAGAGAAGAGAATAGATGGTAAATCTTGTATGGAGTATGGAGTCTTCCGTTTATCCAAAAATGAAAAATTGAAACATTAAAACTATAATGTTCCGGAGAATCAAGGTAGACCAGTTAATATTATATATTAACAAAAAAATTGGGCAAGTGCTTCATAACGTCTTCTCCGTCTTTACTCATGCTCTTATTGCCATGTAGCCTTCCCGTATAGCATAGCATGTTAGATATTTATATAAATCATAATGAAAATATTTCTCAAGCCATTTAAAATCCAAAATATCCAAACAGTTCCAAAAAATATTATGAAGACTAACGTTTTTTAAAACCTTAGGCCACGTTAAAACTCATATGTTTAGTTAGTGTACATATACTTACTATTTTTTTCCCTCATTCGTTGTGTTAGCTGACTTTGGGACATTTACGAGCTGTTTTTCCTGATTAATTTGAGCGCTAAATAACATCCAATGACCAACACACCGGACGTTGTGAGTCTATTACCAAATACGTCTTAGTTTTGCCACTTTATTTCAGAGAGAAATATGTATGGCTCGAATTTTAAATAAAATTTTAAACCATTTTAAATTTTGTGAGCTTGTACTATGAAAGTTCACTGCTGTGGCTGTTATAAAAAATAAGAAAAATATTTTCGCTTGCTTATGCCCGCGACCACCATTTTATTTGATCTCTGTAATGTATGGTATGGCTAGTAAAAGGAAAATCAGAGCTGGTTTTTTTTTTATATAATAATGTACCTTTAAAGTACACGTCATATCTTGCTTCAACCCAAAAAAAACAAACAGATAAGAAAAGTAACAAAACGTATTTACATTTTTATTCAGTTGATTAAGGTTCAGGTCTCAAAGTTTTTTTTAGTAATTATTATCATTGTATAAATACAGCTATTTACACGTTACGTTTGGAACGTGGTTCCTTTTGCTATATATATTTTTTTGTTAATTCAGGAAAAAACATTTCCAGCCCCTGCCCATCCCCCCTTATCTCCGAAGTCTTCTGAGTCAAGTCATTATGAAAAATACAAAAGATAGTTCTTAAACCATAGATGACAGGAAAACCCTCCCCTCCACACTACCAGGATGTCGAAAATCAACCTATCAGTTAATCGCAACAGACCACAGACAAACAGTTTTCGATTAAGGCTTTGGACTGACGACCAATCCAACTATAGTGTCTACGCCCGCCGCCAGTGCAATCTGTGTCATCAGGTATTGGCCGAATAGCCCGCGACATCGAACACAGAGTCACAAGTAGCCGGCTGGCAACCGTTCAGCTGGTATGAAGATGTACTTGCAGCCTGAGTCTGCCGGCTCTCGACTGCTTGTGTGTAGCCCCAGAGCCGGTTTTCAATCATTACCGACAGGTAATATTCGCTATAGTGTATGGTCTATCCAGACCCAGTATGACAGGCGGCACAAAAGGGTGACAGACTGCAGGCGGACTGGTAATGTGTGAAAGCCTTAACCTTCAAAAGGTCGCGCGGAGTCTATTCGACCGCACTCAAGACATTTTCGTTCAAAATATAATTATTTATGGTTGCAGGTAATCCTAATTCCTAGTTGCCTATCATTGTTTCACTGCACACGAAATAAACTGATAACGCCACCCTCCCCGCGCCTTATAAAATGCATAGCTAGGATTTATTTTAGTTGCGGTGAAGTTGTCGAAAAGACTACAGTTGCGTGTCGTAGAAAATATTTATTTGCGTTCTTTTTTATAAAACCTGTTATTAAAACTTTGCTCCTGCAATAACAGACACAATAAAAAGAATTATGCGATTTAATGCAGTCCTTCAGAAGTTATGCGCGTACATGCATTTTGGATTCATAGAGACCAAAAGTTGTTACGAGGTATATAACAAATGTGTTATGATGCCAAAGCGCCTATACATACCCAAAAGAAAAATTGAGCTATTTATAAGTGTTCTTGTTTGACAAATAGTGTCCTATCATAATTATAATGTGGTGGAATATGTACATATAAAAAATAAATTAATGTTGATTAATTAAGTTTTAAATCCTTACAATATCTTATAGGTCTTTTAGACTACGCGCGACCTTCGTCGTTACAAATGACCGCGCGCCAGCTTGAAGGTTAAAAGAAAAAATATGTAATTCATCTATAATAAAACACGCCACGTCAAATTACTGGGGACCTGTAATATTTAATACTTTCTGAATAACTTTGAAAAATAGTAAGTTACGAGTAAAAACCGATATTGATTGTGGATAACTACGAAAGAATGTCTTCCGACTCAATTGAACATTGAATGTCAAATAAATTGAGTTGAAAAATAAATAACCCAAACCAACTTTCTTTCAGAGATCAAATTACGAAAATAAATAATTAATTTAATTCCAACCCTTGACCTTTTAAAGGCAAAAAGTATTTTCAGTTCCTTTACCACAACTGTTTTTTGTATAATATTCGAAATTTTGTTTGGAAATGTTTTACTGTGTGGGACGTTTTCCAAATGAATTTTCAATAGCTTTATTTTTCAAGATCTTATTGTTTTTGTTTGGAGTTGTGCCAAATGGGCTCACTATTCCTTTGAGGATTGATGTCTTAATGCCTTTGATAAAACTTGGGTGAATGATGTTTATGTTCTTAAAATGGGGGAAGTATTTTTTTTATAAAAGTGAGGTGGCAAACAAGCTAAGGAATTGCTGGCTGGTAACAAAGCCTATAAGTACTAGTAATCGCTAGTATTATCCACGAATTGGCAACGCTGTAAATAACTTTAATTTCTTAGTCAGAACTTTGCTATATAGTTTTTCTATTGTGATTTCTTTAATACACAGTTTGCGTACAAATACGGTTCACAATTGTATAGTCGTCTTAAACGGGTGAAGTTCGATTTAATTGAAATTTAGAATTCTCCTAGTGTGCTGTATTTTCATCGCAATCATCATCAATTTTATATAGATATACAGACAAGTTATGAAATCATAATAATTAACTTTTACTTATTATTACTTCGCTATAATTATTATTGATAGCACCGACGTTGACTATATATAATATAAAAACAGTTGATGCAGCGTCTGAAGCACTTGTGTTTTTTTTTCATTCACAACAATTGCTAAGCATACCGTTCGAGTCCTTATACCAAGTAGAAAACGCACACTAAAAGTTTAGATGATACCCAGGCCTCTTAAAATGTACCCACACACGTGATAAAATGCTTAATCTTCGAACTTACATAATCACGGTATAGTATTACTGTAATAATCTTTTAAGAAAATAAAAACCGAATATGAAAAGGACGAACGCCATAAATAAAAAAAATTAAAATAAACACGGATCGCTATCAAAAGAATCTTAAACGTTTTAGAAAACCGTAACCTAGCCACATATCTTAGTAATTGTCCTGTGTCGGAAGACTCACAACAATTTGTGGATCACACAAAGTGGTGTCCCGTGTGGGAATCGAATCCACGACCTCTTGCGAAAGACAGTCATAATAATTAAAAACTGTTTAATGATAAACCATTTTTAATTATTTATTTTATTATTATAAACAGATCCGTTATATCATAGAATTTTATAAGCTACGGGCCTTAATTGCGTTAATATTTTATTTTAAGGCTAAATACCTTTGTTTATTGCCCGACGTTTTGACCATGGCCATTGCAATACGGTCAAAACGTCGGGAAATAAACAAAGGTATTTAGCCTTAAAATAAAATATTTACACGACTAAGACCCGTAGCTTATAAAATTCTTTAATGTGTACAAATCACGAAAGTTTACGAACATATATTGCAAACCAATAAGATCCGTTATACTTATAAAATGCGTCACTAATTTACCTATTTCTCCAAAAACTAAACAGTGCAGTCAGAACCACGTTATCCGACCAAGACGAGACCGGAGTACTGACAGGAAACCTAAACTATCAAGAAACCCGTGCAGGCTTTTGTCTGAAGTAAATTTCGAGGAGTTGAAAAGACAATCCTCTTACCACGCCGTGAAGCGAGAGACTAATAAATTTCCTAAGTTAAGTACTTTTGCTGACTAGCAGCCTAACAAAATTACTGTAGCCTATGGACGTTAGCTATTCTGGTGGTTAAATACATTAATTTTATATTTAAACCGTAATATTTGTGCTTTTACTGGTAAACTGCTAAGTCAGAGGTTCAACTCCCTATTAAGTATTTTTTATTGCCTTGTTCTTTTCTTTAGATTACATTTAGTGTCAAGTCTACTTGATACTGAAGGTAGTGTGTAAGGCGATTGACACACTTCCCCGCATCACGGAGCGTAGGCCAGGAATGCGTGTTGTTATGTTGCTTGTAGACCTCGCTTTGTATAGTTAAACACGCATAGTGCAACACAAGAAAAATGCATTCTAGCACGGTGTTGCAGATCATGCGCCTGAATGCGGAAAACACGGCACTTGATCGTTTTATTATTATTCTGATAGAGAGAAAGAGATTAATCTGCATTCTAGCAACCACGCACCCCGCAGCGTAGTGCGGGGCTGTGTGCCTAAGTGTATTTTCTTTTTTTAATTTATTTTTTTTCTGGGATGAGTCTAATTCGAGCGTTTATGTTTTTTTTTCACCCCTGAGTACAAGTAGGTACCAAAGGCATTTTCAATAGGGTACGCCTATGCATGATGGCAGATTTTTGAGAAATAAGTACTCGTATTGTTATAAAAACACCTATGTACCACTAAAAATTACACTAATAAATGATATAATTTGAAAATATAATGTAGGATAAAAACTGGATGGGACTTATCCAAAAATAAATAATAAATCTTTATACGAGTGTACAAAACATGTCATTATATTTGAAACACGTATTTCAAACTTGAGTGAGAGAGTCGTTAGACATAATTCCAATGAATTGTGTAATACTTTCAAAGTTTTGTAGCATTCGTATAAACCCAACCTTGAGAACTTAATGTTGTATCATCGATCGCAACTTAATATAAAAAGAATAATGTTTCATAGTTCATAAGTTGTTTAGTAATAAATAAATGTGGTTTAATTTTCAAATATATTGAATATAGAAGCAATATAATAGCATAAAATATATGAGTAGGTTTCAAAATACAAAGATGCAACCTGATCAATACTTATATTATAAGGCTGAAGAGTTTGTTTGTTTGTTTGAACGCTGTAATCTCAGAAAGTACTAATCCGATTTGAAAAATTATTCATTGTTGGAGAGCCCATTTATCGAGGAAGGCTACAGGCGTTATAAAATCACGCTACGGCTAATAGGAGCGAAACAGCAATGAAAAATGATGCAAAAACAGGAAAAAATTACGCGGACGAAGTTGCGCGGGTCAGATAGTAAATAAAAATATATACAAATATCGAATTGAGACACCTCCTCCTTTTTTTAGGTTGATTAAAAATATAAATATTTCTTGATATTTTATATCCTTTATATTATATTTTATGTCTTTGGTAAGCTTACAGCTATTGTAAATATATTTTAACAATTATTTATGGAAAATGCCAATTACAAGCATCCACAGATTAGTAAAATGTCATATTATTTCCTTTTTACATCCACAAATATTCCAAATGTTATTTTTAAAATTAACTACCGTTTATTTTTTCAAATTAATATATGTTAATTCTAAGTATGATTTATTCTGCTTTGAGTTTTTGAGTTCCATTTGTTTATCTGGTCGCCGCATCTTGAATACGAAAAGTTTAAATATATTATAAAATATTTGTTTATTTTAAAATATTGTAACAAAGGTTAGATTTATTACCGTCACTCCTTGCTCTTTTGCATTTAATTGCATTTTTTTCCTACTAAGTTTTGTTTTACTTCTTCATTACAAATCGAGCAGCTTCTTCACCTCCAGCAAAAGACTTGCTATTCAAAATTCAGTCATTCGAAATACTCTTCATATCACGAACGACATGACTTGAAGTTCCAAAAACGCCCAAGCCGAATTTGAAACCGGTCTCAAAATATAATCGAAATAGTTAAATTTATATGTTATTATAGTGCGGGTGACATAGGCTTCATTTCCTTTCCTTATCATAAGCACATAGTGTAGACTAAGTATGTAAATATGGTATTTATACTTATTGTTTTAAAAATGCGGTGTTTGGTATCAAATGAAAGGGCTTAATTAGCACATCCCTTTGATACCAAACACATTGTTCGTTTTATTTGCATTTAGTCTATAATGCGGAGTATTTCCGTATCTCTTTATAACATACAAAGAAATAGTAGAGACGTCAAAATAATTTCGTCATGTTTGTTGACAATAAAATCTTTAGCGGCCGGTCTCAATAATCTAACTATCGATGGATTTGGCTACTAGAGGTAGAATTTTGACATATTTTGTATGTAGCTTATATCAAATATATACCTCTAGTAGCCAAACCCATCGATAGTAAGATAATTGAGACTGGCCGTAACACATTAAGTACGTAAAGAATTTATTGAAATTATCTAATCTGTCTGTGATTATTCGGGCGAACGGTTTAAAAAGATTGCCGAGTATAAAGGTTTTGGTACAACATAATGCTCTCACGAATTATATATAAAAAGTAATACACTGCTTTGTCAGTTTAACTTACCTTTTCCCAAGAAAAATAATAAAAAAAGCGTAAATAAAGCGGTTATATTAAATAGTGTTGTGTTTAGATCAGCAGAGCGAAATAATCGCAGTACCTTAAATAAATTACATGCTTGTTAGATGAAAGGAACGTACAGGATAACTAGGAGATAAAACTGAAAGTTTAACAAAATTGCGAAATTTATTAACCAACAAATTCATTTGCCTGTTGTTGAAAAATAAAATGGAATATTTAGGAACACGAAGCAAGTTAACAATAATCATCCGGATGGTTTAAGGAAAATAGGAGGCGATGTAGGAAGAGGAAATGTGGACAGGAAAAATCGCTTAGTGTGAACAAACTCGTGTTATTTGTATGTTTTTTAATAGAGACGGTAGGGTAGTGGCGTAGCCGATTCGTAGGCGCGTAGTCTCGTAGGCTCGTAACCTCGTAGGAGAGGATGCGTAGCGGTTAGAAGTGGTACAGATTTAATTCTGACAGAGACTGATTTTTGTAAATTAAATAGGGGTTTTTTTCTAAAATCTCGTAGGGAGAGAGTGGGTGATAGTTGTGAAGTAATTTTGTGTAGGTTTGCAAGTTTTTAATTTTTTTTCGTATTCATTAAAAAAAGTTCACAATCTAATATTTATACCGACTACGCCATGTATCGTAACGTTGTTAGTTATGGAACAAAAACAACAGGAAACCCACTTCTTAAGCCGCATTATTCGGATAAGGTACTACGGAATCCTACTTTGTGCGGGACCCGACATGCACTTGGCCGGTTTTTTTCTTTAATCCAAAATGCTGTTTAGGCTACAGAACGTGTCAAATATAAATACATTAATAACACATAATAGACAGATACTCAAAAGCATTAAACTTTTCCTTCAACACTCGAATAAAAATAGCGTATAGGTAACTATTTCAAATTAAAACCCACTATTAACCCTTTACTTAGGTACAAGTCGGATAATGCAAAGCCTTTCTACAACGAACATAGTACGCAGCGATTAACCCTTTCGTTAGTAGCCTCTTAAACCTAACTACAAACTACTAAGAGATATTAAGCGCTAGATATTTTGTACGAAGTGGACTAATAGCTAGTCATCACATGTGTACAATGTGTTTGCATTGTATTTAACGCGAGCTACGAACGTTCGTAGGCCTGTCATGACTCGTAGCAGGGTCTACGGTATGGTTGGCATAGGAAATGCTACGACGTTATATTTCGATAAGTATATAAGGCACCTGTCCCACCAACAGTGAGGAAGTGAGTGACGATTTTATCGTTCAAGAAACGTACAAACGTATGTAGATACCGTATAAATAAATGATATACATATATTTTCAGTTGATCACTGACCGTTCACACTGCCGGCGAGTACTCGCTCTATACTGCATTTATTTTGTTTACAAGGACCGGATCTAAATTATACATAATTATGTTGTATTTTTTGAGCGTATAAATCGCTACTTACTATTGGTAGGACAGTTGCCTTATCATAATTATAAACTCCGCCAACTAAGCAATTAACAGACCGAGATAATACAAAAAAATAATCGAGTTACATCGCTCTTCGGTTTCAAGGCTGTAATTTTTTCAAAACCCATTTTTTTTCAAAATTATCGTTTAGTCGTAAGCTAGTATATAAACCGACAGTGCTAACATTGCTTAACCTTAACCTTGCAGATATCACTAAATAACCTCAGGGTTAGGTAAACAACTTACTTGGGACACCGTACAGCATGATAACGAAGCATTCTCTCTAGACATGTAGGTTAGCAATAGCTGTAGTTTCTCATTACGATATCCAGGATGATTTAGTACTAATAACCTGCCGCTCGTGGCTTCTTTACTAAATAACTTTATAGTATCAGTTTTAGAAGATATTTCATATATTAACCCTTAATCACCTAAGACTTGTTTGTAGAGTTATGACCTTAACCACCTACAGAGTGTTTTACTGGAGTAAAATCGTTATTTATTGTGAGGTTTAGACCTTCAACCTGACAAAGAAACATTAATTTTACTTCGCGGTCTCTCAGATGTGTGGTAAATGGTTGTGTGACAAATATAGGTGGTAGGTGAAGGGTTTTTTTTTAAATTATATTACGAAGTTATTGGGTGTAATGTAAAGAAGCCGAGAGACCTATCTGTCTATCACCATATAGTTCAGGGTACATATACGTAATTAATATAGCAATGTAAAATAATTGCAATGCAAATATGACAACAGATACTATAAGTTCTAATTAAGTACCTATTTGTTATTTAATTAGGACTGACATCGGAAAATAAAGTTCTGCAAATAAATAAAGTAATAAAAACCCTAAGAAAATTGTAGGTAGATAGGATAAAAGGTACCATTTATAGAGGTTTTATATTCGTACAACACCACTATTTAAGTTTACCACAAACACAAATTTACTATAACTCTGCAAAAATCTTAAGGCAGCGATCCACAGTGTTTGTTTACTAAAATTAAGTAGGACCTAAGTAACCAACAAAAACTGGTTAAATCCGCTCCTAACCAAACAGTAGCGGAATGGGAGCAAATGGCCGTTTGCGGAATTATAAAGGGAGTGTACACCGCTCAGAATCAAATAAACCCCAAAAGATAACTAATAAATGTGGCTTTCATAAAAGTTGGTGACTTTCCTTTTTAATATTCCGTAACGAGAAATACTGGGCGAGTTTGTTCTGTCCTTTGCCAGTTTTATGGTAGAAATAATATTCGAAATATGTAGATTTTTAGATTGCATTCTGCGTCTCCAAATTCGATATAAAAGTTATCATAACGGTAAGATCAGACTTAAACGAAGCGAAGATGAGCTAGATGGTAATTTTAATAAAAAGTAAATAATTAATTATTTACTGTACCTTCTACCTATATTGTAAACTAACCGTGACTCTATATGTACTTAATCTACACGACAAAAATCTTTCGCAATTCATAATATCAATAGGACGTAAAAGGTTTGATTTTTCATGTTATTCATTAAAGTATTTTGTTTTTATTACCTGTATCGATTTGTACTTATTATTGTTAAAAAAAAAATCACTGATGTGGCAATGAACTGGCCATATTTGACGTACGACCGATAGCCGTTGGAGCAAACGAGTTCTAGAAAGGAGATTGCGACTTGGTAAACGTAGTGTAGGACGACTCTCAGCCTGATAAAGAAGATCCCTGGAATGAATTGGACGCGGCAGGCGGAGTAGTGGACCGATACAGGCTGATTGATTGATTGTTAAAAAAATGCAAAGCCTTTTGGGAGCCAAGACTTGGGTGTGCGAAATTTCAGACCTTTAAATAAACGTAATCTTAGGTAAAGTATTTACCTTATGCTTGACGTTTCGATCGGGTTACACCGACCGTGGTCACAAGCTGACTATGTATGTTTTACGATTAAAACCGCGTATTATGTTAACTAGATTTTGACTGGCTTTGCCTATGTATTGTTAATGACAATGAAAGTATTCCAGGTGTTACTACAGGTTATAAACTAACTCCAAAATTACTAAGCACTACTAATTGCCGGCATCGCCCTCGCAACCGTTAGGTTAGGGGTTCGAATCCTACCCATTATACTACCACGTAGTCAGCTTGTGACCACGGTCAGTGTAACCCGATCGAAACGTCAAGCATAAGGTAAATACTTTACCTAAATTAAACGTGTTTATTCCCGTGTCAAATTGTATTTATAACGTAATCTTATTTTATTCTTTAAAATAAATAAACAAAATTATATCCGTCTCATTTCTTCTCATTACACATTATAGTCACTCTTTCTTTTTCTTTAACAAATAAGTACAAAACCGAGTTACCTTGACCTAAGGTAACGTATGGGCTGTTTATCTTGGCGTACACATTTAAGAGCCGTTGGGGAGTCACTGGTTACAGCCGTACGGAGCCGGTCGCCCATCAAACTGTCACTACATGTAACGGATTTGACTTGTGTAAACACTTTTTGGTTTTTCGTGTATTTTATTCTGGAATAATCGGAGAGAAGATAAATTATTTAATTCTTTTGTTTTAGAATTTAAATTCATTATAGCCTACCGAAGTGTCCTTTGAAGGCTTTGCTTGCATGGATTATGGTTATCGCAGTTAAAATTATCCTTTGTCTTTTCACGGGACTCAAACTATTTTCATACCAAATTTCATCTCCATCGGTGTAGCAGTTTAGTGTAAAAACATAACAGACAGACATACTTACTTTTCAATTATAATATAATAAGTTTGGATAATTCTACTGACCTATTCCGGCTTGCTGTTCCTTACTCTATATAAACATGAACTCCTTTCGGATGTTATTTACATACCCTTTCTTTGTTTAGAAAAAGTACTAAAAGATAAATGTGGAAGGTAACTTGTTATTATGCAATAAAAATAATCGTGACTTCGATCAGTGCAATTTAATAAAAACTTCGGGTGAATAAAAGATTCGTACCTTTAAATATTTCACGCGATTAAGTCCCGATAATATTTTAATATGTGTAAACCTCGCGAAAGTATAAAAGCAACTATTAAGTATTGATAAACTTTCGCGATTTGTACACATTGCCCGACGTCACAATTAAAGCAGTCATAGGGTAATAAACAAAGTATTTTACCTTAAATTATCCACGCGATTAAGACCCGTAGTATATATAATTTTATAACTACTAAGTAGTTAAGGTCCTAAAATGGCCTGGTAAATAGATAATTAAGTAACTACTAATCCATTAGCACCAGATTCCGTTTGATTACTAGAACGCAGAAGCCTCTAATCAATAAACGGCGAGGTCTTAGGCAATGTTACGAAAACCGCAAAGCGGTGGAATGTGAACATGCCTTAACAAATATACAGTACAACTTGTAATGAATTGAGTAAGTTTTGCCTCACATTGCAATCTCATGCGGAGCGGTACGGACCGGAACGGAATGAAGCGAACTAGTGTACAGTCAGCATCATATAGATAGCAGCTGTTAAAATCCGCAAAAATGTCTCAACAATAAGAATTGAAATTTATTTCAGCAAATAATTTGTCATTTTTATTGAAGCAGCTAAAGTGCCAAAAGTAACTCAGCAGCCACTGCTAAATTATTTAAGCATTCAGTTATATAATTTGTTCTCCACATCCAATCATTCATAAATATCGCCGCCTCCAATAGTAGCAATATCTACGCAGTCATAGTGTTCAAAATTATGTCATTTAACATGACGTACGGTGATAACAAAACTCTTTAATGTTAGAGAAGGTTATCAAAGATCAAAATGCAAATGTTTTCTTCTATACGTCACAAAATTTATCTATTGACATTTAAGTACATCTTGATTGAAGCATCATTTATTACAAAATTCTATAAAAAAATGAATTATCATTTAGATATTCAGACCAGACACAGGATTGTAAATCTTCACCGTGAAAGCGTCTCGGTCACGGACATCGCCAATGAACTTGGTATTGATGTAAGTAAAAAACTGTTTTACCACATTAGACATTGGAAATATACGTATCGAATCCCGTATAAAAAAAATATTATATTCATTGAACCAATCTTATTTTAACATTTTTATCAATTATTTATTCTTTGCTTACAGAGGAACACTGTTTACCTGTGGATCAATAAATGGTCTACTGAGGGAGATGTAACACGTCACGTTACCACAGGTAGACCCCGAACAAGTAGTGCTGCTCAAGATAGACGTATTGTTCAGCAGGCGCGTGAAGATAGATTTGTGAACACCTCCGAACTATCAATAATCCATAATGTCTCACAATCTACCATACGCCGTCGATTAAAAGAAGCTGGTTATCATCACCGTGTACCGGCCAAAAAACCTATGTTGACGGCTAGACACAAAGCCATGAGGGTAGAATTTGCTCGGACATACCTAAATTACAACTTTGAAAATGTGGTTTTCGTTGACGAAAAAGTCTTCACTTCTTCGGCTCACGGAAGGCTTTCTTTATGGCGGTTGAATAACACTCGTTATGAAGAACCTAATATTTTGCCAAATAATAGAAGCGGTAGGATTTCTCTTGGATTTTGGGGCTGGATGTCAAAAGCTGGACCTGGAGAATTAGTTGAGATAGGCGGTCGATTGAACGGACTAGGTTATAAAGAAATTCTAGATGAAGTGCTGTTGCCCACCGCTCAAATTTTTTATCCAAACAGTGTAATTACCTTCGTGCAAGATGGATGTTCTATTCATAATTCAAGGGTAGTACAAAATTATATTTCTCAAAATTCGGAGCTGAATTTAATCAATTTGCCGCCTAAAAGTCCGGACTTGAACCCCATTGAAAATGTGTGGGGTAAAATGATTCAGAACTGGGACAGCCAACAAGCTCGAACCACAGACAACTTGAGACGTCACGTTTTTGACAACTGGGAGACTCTGCGATCTAGTAATTTCTCTTTTAATTGTGTCCGCTCTATGAGACAACGTCTTCTAGACGTTATAAATGCTGATGGAGGTTACACTCGTTTTTAATTTCTAAGTTATTGCTCATTGATAATTTAAGATTTAAAAGACTGTTTTAGCATGTAGGTTTTCTTTCCGTTCGTTTTCAAGCAGTAAGTGTAGCATTTTAGTTATTCTTTATACAATAATAAACAGTTTATTCTTTAACTGTCTTCTTTCTTTTAACACTTTGACAGCCGATCACGAGTTCAGCTTCGCATAGTTTATTTAATCCAAGACGCCGATCACGAGTGGGACTCGTCATCGGATTTCATACTGTTTGTTTTAAATTCACGCACTGTACTCGTGATCGGCGTTATGGGAGCGTGTAGAGAATGTTTTAGCTACACGCACATAGAGTCCCGCAATAAAAAACAATCAACAATCAATAAACTTTCTTTTTTCCAAAATGTCGACTTTTGAACACCATGACTGCGTAGATATTGCTACTATTGGAGGCGGCGATATTTATGAATGATTGGATGTGGAGAACAAATTATATAACTGAATGCTTAAATAATTTAGCAGTGGCTGCTGAGTTACTTTTGGCACTTTAGCTGCTTCAATAAAAATGACAAATTGTTTGCTGAAATAAATTTCAATTCTTATTGTTGAGACATTTTTGCGGATTTTAACAGCTGCTATCTATATGATGCTGACTGTACACTTTTGTTTCAAAAGACGATGAGAGACTGTTAATATTTTTGCTTTTTAAAATGTGCAAGTGGAAAATGCTTTTAGTAGAAATTGAGATTACGTTTAGATTGGATTTTGGTATTAATTAGGAAATAGCACTGTTATGCTGTGTTTGTTTGTGTCGTTGAGCTTTTTCAAAGTTTATTTTTTGTAAAAATAAAACTGGATTAGGTTCACGATGTGATCCGCGCCGATTTTAGCAATATTAACACTGGTGCATTTATTTTGTACAAAAAAACCCGTTGAGTAGTAAATTTAAATACTACGTACATTGGGTTTAATGTGTGTAATAAGTTTTTTTGTGAAGAGGGGGCAATGCGTTCAGAGTATACCTTATTGCCTTACCTTAGTATAATTACACATTAAAACGCTGCATACATGGAACGTTGATTTATGGCATTTTTACTCAAAATTAAATATATTTATATATTCGTCTGCGTAAACTTTCTCCGTTTTTGCAACATTTTTCATTGCTGCTCCGCTCCTATTTATCGTAGCGTGATGTTATATAGTCTATAGCCTTCCTCGATAAATGGGCTATTCAACAGTAAAATATTTTTTTTCATATCGAACCTGTAGTTCCAGAAATTATCGCGTTCAATCAAATAAACTCTTCAGCTTTATAATAAAGCCAGTCAAATAGCCACCCCAAATACAAATTCCCTTTCCCTTAGAAATATTTAATTTGAAATAACAGATTTCAAATACTCTGTTTTTTGTATTTAATTGTCAGTTTTATGTATTTCAAAAAAATACAAAATACTTAATTACGGTTTTAACCCCACTACTAGCTGACCCTCGCAACTTCGTCTGCGTTAATTTTCCCCGTGTTTGAATTTACATAAAAATACTTAAATCGTGATTGAAGAAAAATCTTTATATTTTACTCATACCTACCAAATATACCATAAAAAACATTAAAATCGATTGAGCCATTTCATAGAAGTTCGACTACAAACACTGTGACACCAGATTTTTATATACTAGACTGATTATGGTACTGTTTATTTGTTCGAGCTTTACGTAAGAACGTCAAGCGTTCTTGTACCAATCTCAATATATATTTTTTTAATAGGAATATTTACAAGTTTACAAGGTATATGATTAAACTATTAAATACTATATTTAAACTAGAAATTAAGACTAAAACTAAAATATATCCAAAAAATTGGGCATGGTTCCACAAATACTGGCAGCATTTCCTCGCTGTATAGCAATGCTGATGCGTTGTGCGAGGAAGCTGCCAGCTCTACGGTCACCAGTGGAGTCGACTAATTTTTTGGAAAGTTCTTTAAAAAAATGTTGTGCACTTGGACCCCACGGGCCAAGGGTCTCGACGCCGAATGGTATAAATATATATTGGTTGCCGAGACCCCTGTATTTATGGGTTTTTAGGTTTTCGGCCGCTTTAGCCGCCGCTCCAGCTTTAACGCTGGTTCCGTGGAGGTGGGAAGGAGCAAGTGTGTCTACACACGTGGCGTCCCACACAAGCACCCTTCCCAAACTCCAAGGAATCAGCGTCATCCCGCCAGGTACCTTGCCATCGTCCCGAGCTAAGCCGGTAGGTTCCAAAAGAGCTGGTACGTTTATCGAGGCAAGAGCCCGACGGATTATGTCATTCAGGGTGGCGTGTCTAGAAAAGCGACCTGCACTCTTTTGGCATGATAGCCCGTGGTATCCTAATTGGTCGACTTCACTGCCACAAGGGCAACGGTGCGGAGTGCATATGCGCAGCCCTAAGCGCAGGCTGATAGCAAGCCGGAGGGTATCAGGCTCCAGAAATGAGCACGAAGCCATTCACCGGATTCTCTGGAGCTGGATGCCAACAGTCTAGCGCGCTCAAGACCAGAGCTTTCGTCAAACAGAGTGTTGTATGAAAATTTGCACAAACCATCATCCCAGCTTCTTTGAAAGTTTGGACGGGCAGGGATATCCTCACCTGGGCATGCTGATGACTAAGCTTTTTTAGCTTCCTCCAAACCCGCAAACTTATGGTTTGAGTGAAGAATTTTACCAATAAGACTAGCTAAGCTGTGGACAGAAGACAAAAAGGCTGGTAAGGAGACACTAGAAATTTTTAATATAACTAGCAATATGTAATTGTGGTCTCACATTACTTGCAATCCTGTTAACCCCTCCAGCTAAGCTCAACGGCTTGTGTGAGGAGTGGGTTCACGTCGGTAGTATAATGGGTAGAATTCGAACCCCTAACCTAACGATTGCGAGGCCGATGCCGGTGTTAGATTTTACATAGGGGTCGTAGCGAGTTGTAATAAAATACTAAAGCTTTTATTGTAGAACTACGTAGAAGTCTCCTTCTTGTAGAAGTCCTACGACTCATCGTAGTAGTACTACGACTCATTGTAGACCACTACGACTCATCGTAGAACTACACTTACTACTGTGTCAGGATATTTGGATCATATACCCAATCAGCTGCAATCTAACCTTATCAATGAGTATAGTATCGATAGGCAATAGAATAAATCAGAGAGGTAAATAATACTAAGGAATAAATGGCAAGTATCATATATTTTCAACCTTGTTTGGTCTAGTTGTATCAATGGTTTCATAATAAGTAGGTATACTAATGTTGGTTCCAAGAGGACCTCCTGGCTAGGAAGAGAAACAAGAAAACTAGCCAGTCTCTTAATAAACATTTGCCGTACTACATTTCATTCATCCTAAATACAATATACCACACATACTTTCTAACATAACCAATTCACAACATTATTGCAATGTACGACCATATCGCTGTAGAACAGCTGATAAGTATCACACCAGACAATATTCATCAAATCATACCACATTGCAATATATTGTTATTAGTCAATATCTATACATAATACACAATAATAGGATATCAGTACAAAAGAATCAGCAATAAGTATAATCTGAATCGGATCGTACCTGTATCTACAGATGTTGCAATAAGACTGAGCCTCGATCACAATCTGTCAGTCCTTTTATGGAACAAATACACTGAATATGAAATAAGTTGTGGGTACTTCGCAAATATTCTTACTTATTATACTTTAACCCATAAAATAATTTGATACACAGAATTATGTTATTTAAATAAATGAATAATAATAAACTTATTACACAGATAAAACACACTACCTTTTAATTTTCAATAAAAGAAGTGAAATATCACAACAACAATATTTGACGTTTCAAGCAGTTCCTACATTTATGACCAGTGGATAATTATTTGTTGTTTTAATTCATTTAAAATACTATATGGTGCTTTTATAATGTGTTATAATCATCTTAAGTAATTTACATGTTAATTACAACATAAACTGTAAGTACTTGTACTTTGTCATAACCTATTCCGTGATACAAATTATTGTTCACGTTACTAAAAACACAATTGACATATAGACATATGTCAATAGTGTTTTTTTGGTTACTTCTATAATGTCAATTTACTCTGCCATAACGTATTTTGTTATTCTAATATACAATAACTGTCACATATTCTACAGTTAACAACATTACAGTGGTATTTAGGATTCCTTATTAAAGTGGTAATTATGTCTACGATTTATTGACAGGCTAAAAATATTCATCCCTCAGTACACAGGTATAATATCTACCTGAATTTATTTATTTACGATGGCTATTTATCTATATAAATAGCCATCAATATACCCCTTATCTATCACCGGCAATTAGTAGTGCCTAGTAATTTTGGAGCTAGTTTATAACCTGGAGTAACACCTGGAATACTTTTATTGCCATTAACAATACATAGGCAAAGCCAGTCGAAATCTAGTTTACATAATACGCGAAAGTTTTAATCGTAAAACACACATAAATCAATCTTAACTTGTTTAAATAGATAGTGGCAATATTTCACTCCAAGTGACGCTTAGTCAAAAAGCTGGATCTAATACGTGATTAACCCTTCATCCGTTCGCGTGGGTCGCGGCGATTTCACATGAATGGTGAGGGTTAACCCGGGATAGTGGCACTTAATACATAGATACAGAACCCCGACTCACAGGTCAACAACAAATATACGCACACAGATACTCACGTACGGGCGATCTCAATTTATGTTGTTTCGGTTGAGATTCCACCGAGATTTGTATAGATTCGCGTATTTGTGCGCGTGGGTCTGTTTCCGCTCGTTGTAGGGAGCTGACCTATTCTACGTATGTATTCTGTGATAGTGGTTCGGGACGTTATCGAACTAAGTCCATACAAAAGACCTCGATGACTTTATTTTCTAATAGATTTAACACATATTTTGTGTACTTTTAAGTGTTGAATTGAATTTATGATTGGTTGTGATTATGTTTAATAAAAGTGTTAATGGTTTTATTTATTATGTTTCTGTTATACTCGTTGTATCGATCAATTTGATTGGCAAATTGATTTTAATGTAACTTTTATTTCTTAACTAGCTGACCGGCGAACTTTATAGCGCCCCATCATTCTTTTTGTCATTTTTTTACGTACTAAAAAAAGAAGAATGAGTGAAATCGGTAATTTTGTTCTCTGGTTATCTCGTGACCAAGGAATATAGGGATTCATTTTAATATATAGACGAGTTGAAGTTTTACTAAAATTATTTTGTGTGACTCAAGTTAAGGCAAACTAAGTAGTAACCAATTAATTAAAATTGCATACACATTTTTAAATGTGCTCATTAAATTATTTTATTTATTACCTAACAAGTTATATGAATATCGTTCTTTCATACTCACGTAACACGTAGGTTTTATAATGCAACAAATGTCACCCATACTAAAAAGTAACCTAAAAACATAATACACCATTTTTGACTCCACCATATATACTAACTCTTCCTAACTTCTACAAAATCCAAAGAACGAAGCAAAAAGAAAACAAAAGTTAATTCAGTTTAGAGTTACGTTTGAGACCGGATCTCAGACACAACGCAGTGTCAGTGTTGTCTCCAGCAATTAGTGTAAACACCGTCGACCTACAACGGTGAGGGCACTTCACTCCGTACCGTTCCGACGAAGCAATGATCATTGTGATACGAGAGAGCGATTATACTGTCCTAGCGACATAATCCGTTCTTTTATGGACTTTTTTGTACAAGACTCAGGCTCAAACTGACCTGTGGGCAACGACTACTAATTTAATGTTAAATTCATCTGGTCTTTGGTCATGATGAATGAAGATTACGAGCTGCCCTTTCGCGATTGCGAATACAAATCTACATCGATATTTTTATGGATACCAATCAATTGAGAGACTAACAACTGTGCAGGAAATAGCCGCAAAGCTGGGTTTACCCAAACTTTGTGTTTGGTAATAGTACGTTTGTAAAATTCATCGCAACATAAGCGTAACATAGGCAGTCTTTCAAAAAAACATTATATAAACGTTTAACCTTTATTTTTAATGCAAAAAATCATCGATTCAAATGTAAGGCCAAGTTACAAAGCTGGAAGTCACTTATAGTTCAAAAGTCATAAATTTTCTTATAACTACTTGAGGAACTTTTCTACTAATAGATATAACAAAGTTGAATTCAAACGGAATAGAGGACGCAGTTCAACTATCATACTTGTTATTTGAATGTGGTCTAAACTATTTAGTTTAAGAGTATGATATTCTTCAGTTCTTTACGAAGTAGATATTGTAATAAACAAACGAGATATCTTTAACATTACGAAACGTATTTTGTCAGACGGATAAAGCCAAGACAGATACATACATATAAATTGTCAAACTTATAACATTTCTTTATTTGCTGAGCAAAAACATAAGATCTCGTAATCGCTTAGGTTTCTTTAAACTATAATTGTGGCAGCACCATACCTATATTAACAGTTTATAAACAAAGAAACATTGTAAATATGGGGAATTTGATAAGAGTAGCCGCGAGTCGTTCTTTTCTCCGGCTCTACCTATTGTTTGCGAACAGGCATTGGAAAATTCGATTTCGAAATGTCGATTCTACATGTACATGTAACTTGTAGAATTGACTTTTCACAAGAGTAGTATTTTGCTTCTTAAGTGAATTAATAATTTTATTGTTTTTATTTATATTTCTCATTTTAACCAAGTTGTAGTAGTAAAAAACCTTCTCCTTTAGGTCGATTGTCAACTGCAATAGGAGACAACAGAGAAATAGCCCTATTCACCTCCATAGTGGCAAAAGACAGAGGGCCAGAAAGAAAACCTATTTCAAGTGGAAATATGTTTGTGTATTACATCTTTCTTACAACGAAATCGCTGCAATCCACACCGTATCCTCAGTATAATCACTCGTCAGTAAATGCAGGGAAACTTGCACGGTACGCTTTTTGGTCCACAAATATGCCTACGAAAATATTGCATACATATACGTATTGCATTTATTTTTAAGCTGTGTACTTCTGCTTTCAGTCCCAATCCTGTATTTAAGAGCTGGGTAAAGGTTTATTAACGTGCGGCTGATGCGACAACAGACAGAATGCGCGCACGGAAATGAACGTTAAGTTTTTTTCATGATCATATACTCAGATATTTTTAACGACTTTCACTTTGAGTAATTTTGATCTCAGTCTATGCGTACGTTAGTACATATTATCTCGGTGGTCTATTCCTTGATCGCTACACCACTGGTATATTGTTATATTTACGCCTCATTGATTTGATCAAGTAATTTTATTTTCTTATTATATAAACTCACTAGCTGTGCCCCGCGGTGTTACCCGCAGTTTATTAGCCTATGTGTTAAGCTAGGGCGTCAGCTAACTTCATACCAATTATTGTTAAGATCACTACAGCCGTTTAGACGTGAAGAAGTAACAAACATACACACTCACATACTCACAAACTTTCACCTTTATAATATTAGTGCGATTATACAAAATATTGGGCAGCCGCTAGTTAAATACAAACTTAATTAAATTTGAAAATCATGGTTTGAAAGAAAATTCTTAAAAGCTTATCCTAATCATCTAAACAATGATAAACAACTTTGCACAAAGAAAAAGCAAGATAATAATTTTAATATAAACTTATTAGACATAAGTTTTCAAAGGATAGTAGGCGCCGTTCTTTATAACGCCGTCGGTCGTAATACAGCTTTTAATTCTGCAAATAGATAAAAGATAATATCCCAAGAGCAGTTGCGATAAAAGGAGAAAGAAAATTATGAAAGACAAGCTTAAGAGGACTTGTCAGGTGACAGCCACAAGCCTGGAAGCTTGTACTCTTTTATATAAAGACTGGATAAAAAGTGTGTGCAGCGTGCAAGAGTGTACCTTTCAGTTTAAAATTTTATGTTATTTACAACGAAGAAAGATGTAAAGTTTGTAAGTGTAAAAGAAGTATCCTTCTTTTATACTTTAAACAGAGAGTTATTACAGAGATTGCTCTCTGTCAGAACAAGACTGATTTACATAAAATTCAGAAAAGAGTTAGCATTTGATAATATTTTATTTTATTTTTTTAATATATTATTTTATTTTTATTTTATATTTTTATATATTATATATTTTTTTTTTAATATATTTTTTTTTATTCGATTATAATATGAAGAGATAAGAAATAACAGTCTATGACAGCCACAAGGCATTATGTAAATCTATGTTTTGCGTTTGTCGTAAATTTGAATGTCACTGCAATATGCTCTTTATTCTGAGTTCATACGGGGTCCTAATTCATGTTCTTTTTCCATTTTCGTTGCCCTTGTGAACTGGCGCATACGCGGTGACCACAAAGATCTCCACCGCGCATGCGCGTTGATGCATTTCTAAGCTATTTATCATTATGACAAGATTTTGACAGTTCGCACGGGCTTACCGCGAAATCAAAAAAAAAGAACGTTAATAAGGATCCAGGTGGGGTTGATGTTATAACAAAATTAACGCTTTTCTATCGGATTGCGGTTACACACTCGCTGTTAAAACACCGCTCACTAACGTTTCTGGAACAACACATGAACTCTACGGAATGTAAATGCGACGTTTTAACGCCCCATGTGTGTAAACGCAACCGATGCGTTTCAGTTATTGAATTGGTGATTTTGTATACCGTTTGTTCCAAAAATAAAAAATATAATAATATAATCGAAATCTGCGGGCAATACCAATAGACATACACAAAATCTGGCTAATTGCCAATATTGAATATTAATAGGTTTATGCAAATAATAATTTGTTTTGGTCGCACACTATTGTGATATTAAACATAAAATGAATAAATTCATTGTTTGAAATCATTTGAATTCGTAATACACATCGATAGGTCAGGACAATAATTGGTGTGTTTTGGGAACAATAAGTTTGCTGACAATGCAGAAAATCAATTACGAACAATAAAACCAAGCGAATCTGATTGGAATCGTAGATTAAATTGTTTTCTTTCCTGAGCATGCAGCAGTTACCTTCTAAAACTATTTTTAACATTAGATGAACACATAAAAACAATGATAAGCACATGCATGTCAGGCAACCTTATCGCTGAGAGTGATCTGTTTAGTGCAGCCTAGGATGACACGCCGTCTGACAAGATTAGAGACAGGTTCAATGCCTAAATATTAAAACAGCATATTAAATACACTTTTAACAATATTAAAAGGTGAGCAAGGTAAGGACAGTCAGTGCTGCACAGTGCTGTACTGTCTGGTTTCAGCGTTTGAACTCTATTTCCACTTAACATCAGGTGGAATGGAGTTATTTGCTTACCTTTAAATAAAAAATAAAAAAATTGCCTACGGGAACCAGACACTTTATGTCTTTAAAAACAAACTGATTACACAAATTTACAGAATAAACAATCGTGTCCATCACACAAAGACTACTCCTAGAAATTAGGTATCGAGCCTCTAGCTTAGCAGTCACAGTCACTAACCTAGTAGTTAGTGACCCTGACTGCTAAACCTGTCATAAGTCCATTCCAAAAATAGTCTCATTTAATATTTCGCAACAAATATTTTCTAATAGTGGTCACGCTAGCTTGTCGTATTCCCAACTACTCTAAGATATCAGGTGACTGTCTACTTGCATATTGCTCGTTAAACAAGATAATAAGTAGGTTCTGCAGCTAATTTTCCAGATAACGCAAGAGTTTCATAAAAAAAAACTTGCATACTTTGTTCTTAATAAGATTTAATATAAAGTAGAGCTGCTAACATCGTTTGTGAAGAAACTTAGGAACGTAGTATCGTGAGTATGAAAGGTACTGGATATGTGAGAATTAAAATTGGATGAAATTGATTTTTTTACCCGACGGTGCAAGAAGGAGGGTTATGCTTTATGTCTTATTTCTTTGGCACGCTCTAGAGCCTAAATGGCTTGATGGATTTTTGCTTGAAATATATATTTAGATTTGTTTTCATTATGAGAGTGATATTGGCTACATCAAAAAATCTTTTTTACAAAAAAATATTACTGACTTTAAAAATAAATACAAGGCAACTAAAAAGCAAAAAATAATATACCTAGAATAACTAAAACAAATTAAACATTTTGCCACTCACAAGTTGGTGCCATGAAATAGTAGTCTTTATGTTTTATTCGGCACCAATATTTTAATAGTAATATTTTTTGTAAAAAGTTTTTTATTTCTTACTTTTTAGTGGTTTGGTTTGTGATTCAATAGGTTTATGTCAACTGCTCGAATACTTCTACAAAATATTACTTGCCTCGATGCAAGGCCGTTAATTGTTGAGGAGTTCACTATCAACTCTATTACTTTAATGTGGATTACACAATGTAATAGTAGTATGACGAGTATAAAGGGCTACTCAATACCACATTAAAATAACTGAATCGCAAACTCTGAAATATTGAATAGGTCTGCTCGTCATTTTCGGACTTCATCATCAGTTCCACTTGACCAATTGGTGCTTTTTAAGAGTGAATGCATGAATCACTATGAAATATACCTAAATTACTGTAAGTGTGCCTTAAATATTTAAAGAGTTCCCTCGATTTCTCCAGGATCCCATCATCAGATCGTGATCTGATGACAATGGAACCTTGATCGGGACTTGGAAGTATACCCTTTCAAACACAAAAATATTTTTTTAAATCGGTCCAGCCGTTTTTGTCTATTCGGAAGTTATATTCATAAAATTACAATCAGCTCGTTTCGGCTTGCATTGACTTTTTATACCATTTATACACAATTTTTTTTGCATGTATTACACCTATAAACTATACAGAAAAAAACAGATTCAATCCCGTTGCGAAATTAAAACCAGCTATGAGGACAGACAGCAGAAAGCAACATTGTTTCATACTATCTCTGTACTAATATTATATATGCGAAATGTATGGATGTGTGGATGGATGGCTGTTTGTTATTCAATCACGCCACAACGGATAAACGAATCAAGACAACATTTGAAACAGAGATAGATTTTATTATAGTATTTTTTATAGGCATTTCTTGCCAATTACTTTATAAATACATACATACATATACATACATATCAACCCATATGATGGCCCACTGCTGGGCACGGGTCTCCCCAGTAGAACCTACTAATATGTAGATCCTGGGGGTAATTGCCATAATCACCACGCTTGGCGAGCGGGTTGGTGATCGCAGTAAGGCTTTAAGTACGCAGAGGACGCTGCTGCCCGTCCTCCGGTGTGAAATCCCTTAGTCGCCTTGACGACACCCACGGGAAGAGATGGGGAAGAGAATTTATAAATACAATAATTGCATTTTTGAAAGATAGAAAAAAATTTGAAGTCCAGACCCAGGAATCGAACCTGAGACTTTCGTAAGCAAATTTATAAAGTAATTGGCAAGAAATGACTATAATATTCGGCCTGCGACATCATAATTTGTTAAAATGCAAAAGCCGTAATAGTTCTTTAACTACCGACTAGATGGCGCATGCGTGGGCCAACTCGCGAGCATGAAAGGATAGAGAAATCTGAGGTCTAGTAACATAGTCCAGATAAGTGGTTCGATTTCGGCCCCAGTTTGGCTTACGGAGGTCTCGGCTACGATTTCTGGGTCTGGACTTCAATTTTTTCTAGCTTTCAAAAATTTATTTATAAAGAGTTAGATTATAGTCTGGAATAGCACATAGGCCAGAAACCCGTAATAACAACCAAAATATTCCCAACCATTTAAAAGTAATTACTTCAACTAAAACTCACTCGATATACATTCGTTAAACATAACCTATTGTTCCACTAAACAAACACTATCGCACCTCTATTTAGTTAGGCGACGACTAACATTTGTAGTATTCTTCATATGGCACAAAGAAACAGGTGTGCATGGGCCTTAAACAAATACTTGAACAAAACCGACCCACAAAGGGAACGATAGAAACATTGTACATGTTTTGATAGCAAATAAAACCGTTTATGACCACCCTAATATGGGTTCGTTCCCATTGAGCTGGTTGCGTCAGCAAAAATGAGGTAACATTTTTAATTAATAATGACTTTAAAAGGCGTGCAAGAATAGAATGTTTTGAATTTGAATATGGAAATAGAGACTAAATATAGGCTATGGTTTTAAGACACTACCCCAATGTTGCACGTTGTTCACAAACGGTTGCTCTTGATGACATCACCCGCATAGAGAACAAGTCCTTAACAAGCGTCACTAAGCTACCCAAGAAAACCTGTCAAACTGTTTAAAAATTATGCGTAAGTAACAAAGTATGTTTGTTATACTATAATTATGTTACTAAGTTTGGCTGCGCCTGTATTTTAAACCTTTTAAGCCCCTTTTAGCGTTCCGTAGTCGAAATGCCAAAACGGAAACTTTATGATTTCGCCATGTCCGTCCGTACGCAGTTTAGCTCATAGTGCTAAAAAGCTGTAATTTTGTATGGATATAATTACTTAAGCAGTCAAAGTGAAATAATAAAATCTTGAAAAACATTTTTTTAGGGTACCTTATTATGGAATCCCGATTATGGAATACGGGGATGTGATTTTGTTTGATGTTGTGAAGACCATTTTTAGATTAAGGAATCTGTTTGTGAAATATTAAGCTTCAAAGTGTGGTGGTGGTGGTGGGTATGTGAAAACATTGACGGTGAAATTAAAAGGAAAACTATCACAGCTGATCAAATGAGGAGTAACAATATTTTCGTACAAAATCCATTAAAAATTATTAGGTTAGATTAGTTTGGTAAGTAGGTATAACGTTGTAAGTATGAAACAAAAACAACAAAAAACAAACTTTTTAAGCGGCATTATTCAGACGGAGGGGGAGGGGGACTACGGAACCCTACATTGTGCGTGGCCCGACATGCACTTGGCTGTTTTTTATACTCCTTGAAGCTATCATAAAATCCTAGATTTGTTATAAAAGGAAGAATCATTGTCCAAACTTCATGTTTCTAGCTTTAGTAGTTTAGGCTCTGTGATGATGAAATTAGTAAGTCAGGACATGTCTCTAAATGCATAGATATCATTTTTGTAGTGTTACGTTGTGTAATATAATATTGTCATATGTCTGACCTATTTGTAGGAACAAACTTATTGTTCGTAGTTGCGTCTCTTACATATTCATAAATGGTAGTCGTGCAGCTAAATGAGCCCTTACCTTAAGTTTTCCTTTCATTCTGTATTTACTTAGGTTCTTTAATACTGTATTTTATTAGGAAAATAAGTAATCAGTTAAGCAGCTTACGTTTATTAAGTTATGGTACGAATTAGCCTTTGTTTGGGCACTGAATTTTTGAAATAAATAACTTGGGTCATGAAGCTGTTAATCTGGGCTATAACGTTAGGTTATAAATGCTTAAACGGGTAAAAAATATAGCCTTTTATTTTTGTTTCGCAAAGCTAGGTCAGGTAGTTTTGTTATATAACTACATTGAGATTCATTGGTAAAATTGAAAAGTTGTAGTTTGTACAATGTGTATCAGTATTTTATGGGAAATAGCAACACTTGTACTAAAAGAAATATATATTTATTAACCAACTATTAGTAAAATAATCAATAACAGCAGAAAAACTGGTCATTCACTGATGTTCTGAGTATTAAACTATCCTTAAATGGGCATTCATTATATTAGTAGAAATTAATTCGTGACATTCCTTTTTAACAAAACACAAACCAATCTAAACTAACCAATGACAATAGACGAGTTATAAGTCATTAGATAGATATGTTAATGATCATCTGTCCCCGGAGAGCATGTAAGGCCTCAGTCCAGACGTGTGGGATTTACTTCCTATCGGACTGCGATTGAGGGAGTAGAAAAAGCACTCATCACCTACTTGTATTATTATTCTTAGAGTTTAATCACCGTGACTGAAATTGCCTGAAGTACAATCATTCAATCAAATATCTTTATTGTGGAACGTAGGTGCATAGGATGTTAAAGTTACGTACCTACAAGTTAGTGTGCTTTCCATATCCTGCCCTTAGGACGTACAATATTATAATTATTTTCATGCAACCTTAATTTATTTGTTATTTTTGCTAATAATAAAACAAATACAATTTAACATTTTTGAGAATAAAATGCTCGTTCTTTTTCGGTCGAATTGTCCCAAAAGATGATACCGTATCGTATGGTGGAGGCGACGTATCCATGATATGCTGTTTTATGAGCTGTTTTGTTTACAATATTACTGGGATTATAATAGTAGAACTTATTTAGCTTTTTGCAAACATGTTCGATTTGTGAATTCCAGGTATTATCAATAAGCAGACCCAACACAGACCTACAACAGAAAAAAAACAAAAATCCTACCTGTAAGTTCTCTCTCTTAGTTCTTAACTTGGAAAACTTAAAACGCTATAGTAAAGTGACTCGTATGAAACCACCCCAGCTCTAAAGGGTCATGACATAGCTGGGAAATAAAAAGTGAGAGAAAAATTATAACTGGGACGGCTTTTTGCTTAAGTGGAACGAAACTCTGTATTATGTGCAGATTCAAAGAGTACTAAATAGGCAAAAAGCACAATGCTTTTGCACTACGAACTGTAATTTATTATCTCTTGAATTTATGTTTTACGGTTTAGCGAAACAGGTCAATGCGTTTGGATTAAAATATAGGTACGAGTGGAATTTGTCGCTGTGGTTATATGAAGTTGTTAGGATAATGACGAAAAGCTAGTATGTACTTTTTTTAACTTTGAGGCTTTAAGAGTAGAATGTCTTGAATTTGAATGTGGAAATAGAGACTCAATAGAGACTATGGTTTTAAAACACTACCCCAATGTTACTGTACCTATGTATTTGTTGGGGCGATCAGAAACTGTTGTTCTTGAAGACAACACCCGCATAGAGAACAAGTACTCAAGAAACGTCACTAAGCTACCCAGGAATTCATCGCTGCGGTTATATGATTTTTTTAACTTTGAGATATAATCATAATGATGACCGCGTAACCAATTTTGATCACGGCTGCCTAACCTATCAGAGAATAGCCAACTACGCAGGATGTATTATAATAGGTAGAGGCAAAAGTATTTACGTATTTTGAATTTATTGTTAGTAATCAAAGCTCTTTGGTTGTGCTGAATGTAACTGGCTGGTTTTAATACCATTAAATGTTGACATTCTGAAGATGCAATAAATTTAAAAAAAAACTAATTCCGGCTGTTTTCAATTGTTTTTCAAGCAAGCAAAACGAACGTACGTGACGAAGAAATTCAGTACATTTTAAAGATTTATTACAAATAAAGAAAAAAATACGAACGTGTTGACTATATGGGTGATATGTGACATGAAAGTATTAATTGAGTTGTTGTCAGTAGTGAGTTGAGATAGGTTGTATGGGTCGAGTTGTTTGAATATACAATATTGTTCGTGTGTGTATTTTGTTTGTGTGTAGCGCGCACATTGTGTGATAAGATGTTTGAATGTCTATGTAGTCGCGTCATCACAAGGGCAGGTGTCATGATTAGTGATGTGGAATCTGTGTAGGTATTGTTTATGGTACGCATGTGTGTCCTGTTGTGTTGATAAGTTTATGTAAGTGTGTGAGTGTAGGGCACCACGTTTTAATTTTTGTACATTTGGTGTTGTTGTTATATGTTTCCTCAGCTTTTCTTCCGCTTGTACTTTTGGCCATCTTTTTTACATAGCTTAGTGGGAAGTGGGAAAACGTGGCTGTTGTGCTTTCCTCAGCTGCGGATTTAGCTGCGAGGGCGGCAGCCTCATTGTCGGTTATTCCAATATGGGCCCTAACCCATATGAAATGGACTTGCGTGTCTGTGATGTGTAAGTATTTCTGAATAGCTGTGGTGAGTTTGTGTGTGCTGTTAGTGTTTTGTATGTCCTCCAAGGTCGATCGAGAGTCAGATATTATTACAGATGAAGTAACCGGTTGCTTAATTAACCATTTGCAGGCTTGGTTGATGGCTACTAGTTCAGCCTGGAAGACGGTGCATGACGAGTGTAATTTGTATGTTTTAGTGATAGTAGTGTTCTGTGGAGTTTGGACAACGAAAGCGGCTCCCACTAGTCCATCGTGTTTACTGCCATCAGTGTTTATGTGGTGTGCATTTAGATGGTTGGTGAGTATATTGTAGAGATCGTCTTGTGGGTTAATAATGTCAAAAAGGTGAGATGTTCGGTGTGAAAAGGTTTTATATTATTGTTTATATGTGAGATATTATAGTTGACTAGTATGCACACACTAGTGAACTAAAATATCTCCTGCGTAGTTGGCTAGTCTGCAAAAACAGGTACACTCTCCGAAATCCAACACGATTGGAAAAGATTAGGCCCAGAATCGACAGCTCAGACAAACAAAAGCTTCGATAGACTAATGGCTAAGGCATCGGTCTCGCAATCGTGAGGTCGCGGGTTCGAATTCTACCCATTATCCTATCAACGTGAACCCACTCCAAACCACGTCTTTGAGCTTAGCTGGAGGGGTTAACAAGATTGCTAGTAAAGTGGAACCCAATCCCACATTGCTAGTTATCTTTAAAAAAAATAAAGCATCGAGTGTCGATCAATCATGCTCTCCCATCGATTGATGTACATTCAATTTGGTCGGTCGCCACTGTGTCATGAAAGCTCTAATTTATTAGCTTTAAAAGAGAACGTAATGAATGATATCCAAACACATAATCAACCTTATAACGCCTCCATTATAGCGACAGGCCTCCTTTCGAAAGACAGTGTAGGCTGTAATCCACCACAAGACCGCAGTGCGGAATGGCGGATGTCACATTCCTTTGAATTTCTTGTAAAAGCGTTTTCCTCAACATTTTGCTAACCGATTTTAAGCAGTGGCCATTAAACACAACAATAGATGGACGGCGAGTCTGTTTTTTACTGTATTTTTCATCAAATATGCAAAATACTTCCCTTAATATTTAAACCTTGTGTTTACAACAGCCCTTTGCAAAACTCAAAACACGCATTACGAGGCGCGATCTCATGCAAAGTCCAGGAAATATCGTAACAAACCTACGAACACCACCAATAGCCCAAATAAATGTAATCGTGTGGTCTGCACAATAATCATTTGAATACGAATGTACTGATTTTGTAAAGGAAAAACGTTTACACTGCCGACCAAGTTGTATGGTAGACAGCAGTAAAATTTGAATATCTTTTTTCACGTCTCTTTTTCCTGTTGTGATGTTGTTGTATTTATCTTTGAATTATACATGATGACGTCGTAATATTTTCATTAATTAAAGTATAGGATTAATAAAGTATTTATCTACTCTCACTAATCATATGAATATAATTTATATTCATCTGACTCTTTGCATATAATCAGGATAGGAAATGACAATAAACCAAATATCAACATTAATCTATTTAATATATAATAATATCTATTTATCTACACTAATATTATAAAGATGTAAACTTTGTGAGTCTGTAAGGTTGTAGGTACGATTTTGAAAATTCTTTTAAAAACAGTTACCTGTTTCCGCTCGTTTGCATAAATATAAAGTTTGTTTACTTAAACTTAAGTATTCCTTATTTTCAAAGTTAAAAAAATGAACTAGATAATAAATTGATGTACCTATCGCGATAGACTTAAGGATGAAAGACATAAAAAAATACAAACATAAATAATAAAAAACGAAAGATAAAATTTTCTAATCAGTTTCCATTCGAAACCCTCTGTGGATTGGTTACTCAGTTTTTTTTTATTTAATGGCGTATTTGTGTAAATATTAAACCTTTTTTTTTAATTGGTTAGTTTATTTGTCCACAAGTGTAAGCTTGCCTACCTCTCAATACTGGTTGTATCGCACTTTTCCACGGTCCCAATAATAACTGACTTTTACGGCCATCTCACCTATTTCTCGAGTTCACTTTCGCCTTTTTCTTTGTTTACAAATGGCTATGAGTTACAATGAGAAAGTAATATAATTTTATTATTTTACTTACCATCAACGCATGGGTTTCTTGGTATATTAAGTTTATTACCGAAAGACTTGCGTTCGAGTGGTTCGAACTCTCGTTTTGCTATAAGCTCTTGTGTGTTACGACTTGACGTAGGTAGGCAAGTAAGCAGCAGTATCGCATTTATATTCATATAAATACTGCGTAGGCTTAGTATATGCTGTTTATTTTATTTTCCACTACCATTCATTCGTTTGTTTCATTCGAAAAACGTCCCTTGCTGAAGATAGACATCCCCAAAGAGCGCCACAACGACTTGCGTCATCCGCTTCTACCACTAGAAGCGGATGGAAGGTCGTTCGAAACCACTTTCGAACAACCTTCACAAGGTTGTCCGTCCGTCTCGTTGCAGACCTACCCAATCTTCTGGTTTGTTGTCGCTACTTGAGATTTTTACAACTATAATGGTATAGAAATGTAAGAATTATGGTCTGTTTTTTTCACACAATGGGAATGAATTCATCTACATCAAACAACGCTCATGCCGACGATGTAACAGCGACTAAAACCTGCTGTTGATAGAGGCACCAATGGGCTAGTTTCCTAGGAAAACCAAAAAAATCCAAAAGACTAGCATTGAAACTACTAAGGATTAGGTCCCGGTAAAATGAAATAGTATTTTTTATAAATAATCATATCATAAATAGGCCGGTATTTGTATGAGATCTCCATGTAAAATCTACGTTTTGACATTTCTTAAACAGTTGTTATCTTAAATAATGGTAAACTTTTCCACAAGGGCCTTGCCTTCAGCTATAGACGACTGCGACAAAACACTGCTTTTAGTCGGTTCGACTTTGACATATCCTTTCCCTGGTAGGGGCGAGATCATCATGGAGATTTGTGTACACATAAAAACAGAGGCTTTATGTTGAAGCATCTAGAAACTTCAAGAACTTCTTAAAGTTAGGTTAGACACATGAATATGAAGCGGAATCCTAGTTTCTCTTCCCATGCCTCTAGAAGGATATCCTTGCTCCATGCGCCTGGGAATAGGTTATTTATTTCGTGACCTCACAAAGGTACTAACTTAAAGGAACTCACCAGTAATAAAGGTTACAAACCGATACGTTTTTCTCCAAGGCCAACACATAAATCTATTCGAGGTACCAGGATCTCAGATATCGGGAGAGCTTGATTTTTAATACATTTCGTCGTAGTTCGACCTACATAACTGTTACCTTGAGTCGTTTACACGGCGTTACACGATTCTAATTTATTATTAAAAGCGTGGGTTTCAACTGATGTTTTCCATGTAATCGCACTTTAGGGAAATAGAATAGCAACTACAGCAAGCATAATTTATAATGTTTTATGAAGAAGAGTAAATGCTAGACACGGACTTAGCTAAAAAAAATATTGATATTAAAACATTTATAACAAGTTAAACACCTAACACGTGCATTAAATATGCCTATGACCACGGCGGTTGCAATACGGTCGAAATGTCGGGCAATACACAAAGTATTTTACCTTATAACGTGATTAAGACCCCGAAGAATTTCATCAAACAATTTTATTTTTAAATCAGACTAAACTAGCTTTCCAATAAAAAAGGCGCATCAAAATTGATCATTTTCAACAGATCAGTATCTAGTTTAATAATAAAAATCAAGACATATCAGCCACTTAGGGTACAACAAAGTAACAACCAATAAAGGTAACAACTACGTGAGTTTTAATATGTTTCTTGCCACCTAAAAAATTATGCAAAAAGCAACCTCATTTTTGCCAGTCCTACAAAAGACATGCGATGAACATAACTTGTTTTTCTACGTCTATAAACTTAAACTTCAAGGCCTCGAACATTAACCTACGTTTTTATAATAAACTGTAATAACAACTACCAGTTTTCATTTCTATAAAAAAAAATGGAACAGTGTAGGTGCATGCAAATATGATATCTGTTGACCAAGAGTTCCATTAGCCGTAAGAGCGAATTTGGCAAACACATAGATCACTGAACTTTCCATTCGCAATATGTTTTTCGTAAACTAGTATAAAATTATACGGTGCAGACGAATCGTGTCATTGACGTTGTAAATATGTAGTATTATATTTCACAATCACATTGCGACGTACTTTTTTTTGTTATAAAATTGTTTCGTGTTTCGAATAACAAAGTTTTCAAAGTATAACAGTGTTATTTATTTTAAGTTGAGATTTCAAGATAAAAGGATTCAACGAAAGCTTGAATATTGCGTTGTGTGGAATATTGAGTTGGAATTTAATATTGTGTGAGAAATTTACACTTTATGATTTTTTTGTTTCTTAAACTTTAAAGCTTAGGTCGTGAGTTATAAATTTGACATATGCCTAACAAAGAAGCGGCGGTAGCGTAATGGCTAAGGCATCGGTCTCGCAATCGTAAGGTCGCGGGTTCGAATCCTACCCAGTATACTACCGACGTGAACCTACTCCTAACACAAGCCATCGAGCTTAGCTGGAGGGGTTAACAGGATTGCTAGTAATGTGGGACCAAAATCCCACATTGCTAGTTATCTTTTTTAAAAACAAAAAAAAAAGAAAACAAAAAAAAAAAAAACTTTACTTAAACCATATTTTATTAAAAAGAAGAAAAACGAATGCAATAATTGAACCTGTGAATGTACATACGTAAAGTAATCGGCAAGAAATTGCTGTCAAAAATAACTAACTTGATTAATAACAATATCCTCTTGTTTGAAAATCTATAAAATGATAGTTAACCCAATATTTTGATGAAAAAATAAAGTCAGCCGACTATAAAGTGGTGGATAATACGTCAGTTGGTTACAAGAACATAAAATACATTTTTTATATTTTTAGTCATTCCTTCTCAATTAGATTTACCAGATGATATTTTATACACTACTACTATATATTTTATACATTTTCCCCGTTTTTGCAACATTTCTTATTGCTGCTCCGCTCCTTATTTCTCCACTATTTAATGGATGTAATTTTACATAATTATAAACCTTCCTCTTCAATCACTCTATCTATTAAAAAAACCGCATCAAAATCTGTTGCGTAGTTTTAAAGATTTAAGCATACATAGGGATTTAGGGACAGAGAAAGCGACTTTGTTTTATACCATGTAGTGATTGTCATAAATAAATATGTCAGCTAGCTATGTCTCGGTGAAAATTGTCAGCTGATGGCCTGTAGGGTGTAGCGCAGGAGCATCTATAACCTATTTGATGAGATGAATGATGAGTTTTCCCTCGGCATATTGGCAGCAGATTTTTTTTTTACTTCAAGAATCATTATAATTTTTTATTCATGAGGGTGTGATGTATTTACAGTTATGCAGCAGCTGACGTTCACGGCGCTTCATAATACAACTCTCTTGGTCAACTTGGTCATGTCAACCTGTGCCTGGCTTATTCTAGAAAAACACACAAAAATTCAAATATTTTTTTTGTCTTGTAGTGTAGTTACAATTTTTCCCAAATAGCTCAAATGTATATTCAATTCTATTATTTGAGTAAAAATATATAATGTAATGTAATTCATCAACCATTTCCTTAATAAGCACACAAGCTACTTCTTTACATCCAACATCACTGTTCGATGGGCTGGCCAGTATTCATGAGGCACAGGTAGCCCCAGTTTTTAAAGTTAAGTACTTTTCGTTCTGGCACTATTCCAACAGCGTAATAACCACATTACAAATAAGTGTCTCTCCCTAGATCGTATCTCGTACATTGTAATTCTACAGAATTCGGTTTTGGCAAGGAGAATGAATAATGTGAGGCGATGTGTGCTGGTAATGCTAAGAGCATTTTATGCGCATGAGTTATTCCCGCGTAGATTTTCGTTAATGGGATGGCGTAATGCGTTTAATTAATGGATTTTTCTGGTTGGATATACTGTTTGTTGTTAGATAATATGGTACATAATACAGACATGTACAGTAAAAATAATGTTTTGCGCAAACTAAAGAAATATTAGATTAAAACATTTTATCATCCTCAATACTTTGATTTGTATGTAAACACGCCATGTTTAATCAAAAAAATGCTTAAACTGCATAAAGTTTTGAAAAAAAATCAAATAAGTAATAATATTAAAAAAATCTTTAATATATTAAATTATTACATTAACGTGTAAAATCAGGTTTACAAATTTATCTTGCTCTTTTCAACTTGTGTGTCTGTTTATTTTTTCCTAACCTAACCGAACCGATTTTGTTGGACTTAGACTAATTTACTTCACCGCTGCAATCGCAGGTAACAGCTAGTCATGAATAAATTACACTGAAAGTTATAATCGATTCTCAAGCAGAACGTTACCGGTTGATTATAGAGCAAGTCCCAACACGCTTTACCCGCAATAACAACTAAGTATAACGTTATAATTGCACTCGAGTACCAATAGTTAAATTGTTAACGATTTTGACCTATTTCTGCCACGATTTGCGCTAACTATTGTACTCGTAGTTTATGACTTGACCTCATTATGAAGACAAAGTCAAAATTGTAATAAACAGATTCACAATTATTATTTTATTTTGCTCACCAATTTAGAATGACAGTTTCCTAAAATCCTTTCTACAGGTATCTAACTAGTCCGGCCATAAATACTGTTACATAAAAACTTTTCTTCTTGTTAAGTTTTTGATTATTTTGAATTTGGAACGCGTTTATTATTTTTAAAAGTTCTTTCGATGTCGCGCCATTTCACATATTTTTATCTAGACGCCACAAAGCTAAATTTTTGTGAAAAAAGAGTGAAAACTTCAGCCAAAGTGTATCAAGAGACAGTCTTAGATCGTGTTGTGAAACTCTCGGCAATACACTTTTTAAAAATCACACAACACACACAAGGCACGAACTACCCAAGCCTGGCTTGTAATCAACGTTCCGGACTTTATAAGAGCTTAAGACTGGCCCTCATCCAGCCCGGACCTCAACCCTTTAGGCTACAAATTATGGTCAGTTTTAGAGGACATGGCTTGCTCTAAACGAAACGGTGACATTTAGTCTCTTACACTTACACAAAAAGAAATCTCTGTCTGCAAAATTTCAACCCTCTAGATCCGAGAGCTTGGGATAAGCGTTGATTTTTTTAACGTATGTTATAACCACCATATATTTTATCTCGTCGTGAGCACAACAATGGTAGGTGGGTATGTCGGACTAGAACTGACTAAAAACTCGCACGATGTGCCGTCATATTAGATCTTGGTTAGAGGTGTCTGTTGCTAAATAGTTTCCATCACCATCGGCGAAGCACCTTACGTGCTACAATTATTACACCACGCAGTTTAAACCAAATCAATTCAGAAAACCACGAATATTTAAAAAAATAATATAATTAAGTTGAACTGGTATCAAAGATTCGTTTTTTTTCACAACTTTTGTTGTAAGTATTTATTTCGCTTCACACAAAACTAGTCTGGATTCAGAAAGATTACACAGAGATTAGTTACTTTCAACTTTAGTTGTAGTACGTTAAAAGTTAGGTGAAAACGGAAGTTTTTACTGCTATGCCTAATCCTTGGATTACTTTACTTCGTGTAATTTGCTTTACTTTGAACAATATTAGACCAAGCTTGCAAATTAAAAATACAACAAAATATTTTGACTAAATTACAAAACTAAAAATAGAAACCTGCATACTTTTTTTTTACTTAAAAACAGATAAACTGGAAAAAAATACATAAAACGTGTTCAAAGCTGAACAATTTAATCATTTTTACTTTTCTCTTCCTAGTATTTATTGACTTAGCTCTATTAATCTTACCATAAATTTGAAGAAAGCTAGACTTCATCTCTGCTAAGTCTATCTTTCTTCCCAATGGTCTGATTGAAAGACTGTACGATGAGCTTGATATACCTAAACGAAAACTTAATAAGTTATTATTTTCATTCTTAAACTATGAATATAGGCACAAAAGCTACTACTACATACTGTGTGTATAATATTATACAGCATAGTTTTCCATTTCAAAACAGAATATCCAGAACATCGTCAAAAAACTGTCAAAACAACAAACTATTCACCGACAAAATTCAGAACATTCTGTCTAAAAAACGCATAACCCGCTGTCATTTTGTACGGACAATATTGTGCCTGGATAACATCACTGAAGTTGATATCAGAGCCATCCATTAAAAACTAAAAAAATCGTGATTAATTCGTGCAAAATTGGATTGAGTTATGAAAGAGTTATGTATGGGATAGAGGCTTTAAAGTCTGCGGTTGATGCATTTTCATGCATAGAAAAATATCAAAAAAAGCGCTTTTTGGTGTATTCTAAACTTTTGTCTCTTTCTAAACTACTATGACGACGAAGTGTTGGTAATTGCCGTAAACAATATACGCTACAATCTACCAGAGAGGTTACCTGGTTCTGTCAGTTCAGTCGCATGTCGTAAGCGCATTTTGCAACGGTCTCTCGAAAGAATTGACTTTCTATCTTGCACAGGTAAAAAAAAATGTATTGGTCTATTCCCATACACGCTCCATGCCTTCATATTAATACTAACCACAATTGCCTACACCGTTTTTTTTTTTTTTTATAGATGGGAAATCATCAAATGACTTCTCCCGCTGTGGGCACGAGTGGGAGGGCGTGTCAGACTCTTACTGACGAAAACCCATCTTTGTTCCTTCTTTCACCCTGGTGTTCCGGGAGCACGGTAACTCTTTCGAACGACTCCCGGTGGGCACCGGCCCAATGTGGCCCCGTCACTTGCTGACACCTCTTTGAGGCGCGCGTGGAACACTAGGGCGCCGTCGACCCAGGCCTAGTCCTAAGCTGGACGGCAAGCTACCCACTGCCCGTCGTCCTGAGGCCTGCGCCTAGGGTGGCCGGATGTCGTCCCTTGGTTTAAATATGGCACCCGCCGCCCGGGGCGTATCGCGGGGCGGTCGGGGCGTGGGGACCGTTTATCTCTCGCGCGGGCTCATTCATCCTGGGAGTGAAAGGGAAAGGAAGGCAGTCGTCTTCTTTTGCAGCATCACCTCCTCGCAAAAGGAGAACATTAATTAATCCAGATTAATTAATGCCTCCGACTGCATGAAATTATATAATTATGTAGGAGACGTTGTTTCCATCTTTTTTGATTAGGGTTTTTTTTTTATTTTTTAAATTTATTTACCACTTAATTCAAATGACCGTTGTGATCTTGTTACACAAGTATAGATTTATATTTGATTTTGTCAAATGAGCGTCCAAATGTAAAAATCAAATGGATCTTGTTGTTGTCGGCGGTAGCGTATCCAACTATAAAGGACTATATTATAAAGGTCACTGATTTACTCTCTTTCACCGAAAGGGAACCTGCTAACTTTCATTGTTTTGTACTTGCTTCGTTTACGAAGACTATTGTGATTTATTTACATATTAGCGCTCAAGGTAATTTTCATTGACAATTAAACGCCAACGAATGGATAGAATGATCTACGATATTTAAATTTTCCGATTATTTTCATCAATTTCTGAATCATTTTTCGCTATATATATATATATATATATATGTGTGTGTGTGTGTGTACCTTGTGGGGTTCCTTTTATAACATAGGGAAGCACAAAGAAAGGGTTTTGAAAATTCACCCCCTAAATGGGTAAAACGGGGGTGCAAAGTTAGTATAAAACTTTGCCGTTAAAATATTTTGATACAATGTGGAATTGTGGTCCCACATTACTAGCAATCCTGGTAACCCCTCCAGCTAAGCTCTATGGCTTGTGTTAGGAGTGGGTTCACGTCGGTAGTATAATGGCCAGGATTCGAACCCACGACCTCACGATTGCGAAACCGATGCCTTAGCCATTAGGCTGGCAACCACGCGGACGAATCCGCGGCCATAAACAAGTATATTTGTAATATATAGATATTATAGATCATTTACACCCAAGCACAGAATAAACCATAGTACTCACCACACAAAGTTTTATCCTTGGTGGGGATCGAACCTACGACCTCTGGATTAGCAGTCAAGATCACTAACTACTAGACCAACGGGCCAGTTGTTAATTTTGCATGTTTGGAGAGCGGGGGCGAAGCCACAGGGAAAAGTTAGTATTCTTATATGTAGTGTCTTTTACAGGAAGTACATAATATTTATATTTTACACCACTCGCCCCCTCAAATCTCAAGTACATGAATTTTACATAACAGCCTACTCACAAGAGTATTATACACCAAATCTCGCGGTAGCTTTCTCGGCGAAAACTATTAATAATTACAATATACACACATATAAGTCATAATCAAACAAATGTAAATTCTAAACATTAGTAAACAAAGTTGAAAATTCATTGCAATGTTTATTCCAACGCTAAACACGGAGTTCAAGCTTCCACATACCAGGTTTCTCTGTAAATTTAATACGGAGCAGTCAGTCTAGAAGATTTTCCATAATATTCCTTTGCGTGGAAGAAAATTGAGAGGCTATGAATGAAGAATTACTCCCACGGAGGAACAAGAATGTTTCACAATTTAGCTAATTAAAATGGTTCAGTTAATTTCTGAAATAGAATTTAACTAAAGATAGTAAGTCATGGTAGTTATTATTTGAAGTGTAACACGTAAACCCGAGACGCAGAGCTAAAAGAAAAAAAATACTGCATTGGTCAATTTTGTCAGCCGGATAATATCAATTGGATTGTCTGTGAGTAAAATTTTGTTAGTGTAATCCAACAACAGTGATTAATTCGACAAAACAGACTTAGTTTAAATGCAGACCCGATAATGTCATTAAAATTTACAGCACAAATAGGTCATACAATGACCTTATTGGTGAAACTGTTTCGAAAACTGACGTCATCTTAGAATAAAATATTTAAGGATAATATCCAGATAGTTTAACAACATTATTCCAAAAACAAAAACAAGTAATCCTAAAACGAGTTAGCCCTTGAGATACCGCCCGTTTCAATTTCAAAACCTAAATTAAAACCATTTCACTGTAAATCTAGATTTTAAGCCACGACCTTCGGACTTTGACATGTTATCACGACGAACCATATTGTGAAATGTTCAATATTACGAAACTAGCGGGTCAGTGCACATTGTTGTTCCCATTTAATTTCATCCCTAGAGTGGACAGTGACCACGCTAATTAATTTACGTACCGACTCACGGTTGAAACACTCCACATGATGAGATTCTACAACAGGGCTGTCCCTTTTGCTTTCTGTAGTAGTTTGAAGATGTCTCTCAATTCAAAATTTTCTTGAATTCCATTATAACCTTATGATGAATATTAGAAAGTATGAGTTATAAAATCTGATATTGAAACGGATTTTCGTTCATTTATATTTCTGGGAATGGAATTCGTTCCGGTTATCCATTAAAGTTTGGATGTAGAACTCAAAAGTGGGAACTTTTATAAAAAGGTTTTATTTTAAATTGTACATATCTACTAACTTGGAGTAATTCCAATGAAACAATCAAGTTATAGCTTAACGTGGTTTGAGCTTGAACCTATTGATCAATTGTTCGTTGACTTTTCGACGAAATTGTAGAAAAAACTTAGAAGATTGAAACGCCATATTGAATATTAAAAAGCAAAATGTAGGTATTCAAACTGCTCACATATCCATTTTCCCAAAATGGTTTTCGAACAATTAAAAAGCTTTGCAACACCAATCTATCGATGATACGTGACATCGGAGAATACAGGCACAATCTTTTTTCTCCCGGTGCAATGCAGTTTTGGCCTAAATAATAATTTATTTAGTTGCAATGAGCTAATGCAGTGCTCTGTCTATAGCCTAGAATCATCATAGAAAAAGGCATTTAATTAGACAACTCTCGTACGAGGATAAAAATCGTGTGTCGTGAAGGACCTCATAAACATAATTATGGTAAATAGCAGAGGCGAAGGGTTAACTTTTTTCTGTGGTAACCCGATACAAAAATATCTTGTTGGACATGGTTCTTTGTACCTATAATACTAAGTAACTACAATCCAAAGGGAAACCGAAAGTAATGGTGTTCTAAGGACCCTCCGTCACTGGTAAATAGACACAAGTACACCCAGACTCGGAAAAAATATTTATGAATCACCAGAGGCGAAGATCTTCTGGAGACCCCCCACCACCAAGTACTCCAACTATGCCACCAAGGCAATCGAATGTATTTCTTCAGTGTGTGTGTATTGATCGAATAGCTCATTTAAACCACAAATATGCCTAAATCCTTCAGGTTTAAGTACCAATGCCAAAGCACTAGGACATACAATTTAAGGGTAAGAGGTAAGCATCGGTCAAAGATGTACAGAAAGTGTATTGATAATACCATCTTAACCTACAAATAAATAGGGAAATCTGAAGAGCATTAGAGTGGTAAAAATAAGATCCTTTCATAAAATGAGTGCTCCATAATAAAGCAAAGATTTAGAGAGATGTAAGTATGATAGATGGAGTTCTAAATTTCGCGGTTCTTACACAAAGGAAAGGGTTGAACAATACGCATACAAAATTTCCATACTGCCGAAGCATCTGTTCTATTATACATGAAACTCAACGTCTCTCTGTCAGTCCGTAGGTAGAAGTTCTTTTCACTCGAAAATCATTTGAATGATTGCATGTTTTTTTTTTAATTCAGTTATTTTAACAGGTATAAGAAATGTATTGTAACAAGGTAGTGGCCGTGCATCTTCGCTGCCATACATATTTCTGTGTGACACCTCTTTTTTCGTAAAAAAAATATCTACAAACTTTATTCTAACCATGAAGTGGGCGTCTCATAGTCTTGGTGGAGATGATTTGACATCTTCTGGTAAGTTTTAGCGTCTTCCCAGGTGCTACTTTCTTGTATGATAAATTGTATGCTTCATCATTTAGAAATAAACTGTCGAAATTCTATAATATTTATTGCAATAATCATCATGTATACGGGAGGAACTGCGAGCAAAAGCAAGTAACTATAAAAATCGTTTCATAATACATCTTCAAGTTTCAAGTCTTTTTCCTGCTACGTGACTGAACTATCTCATACGTATTAAAATTCAACCAATATTTTGATAAAGATACCCTTTTTTCTTGAACATTTATCCCCAAGACGTTAAGCTTGACCCACAAACCAAGCTGTAAGTTAACTACGAGGTTATAACTTATGTAGGGTGAGTGAACAGTAGGGTATTGTATGGCCATGGGATTGGTCTAAGTTATGAGATTAGAGATTTAGACCGAACTTACACAGCATTGTATCTGCTGCACGTTTTGTTGTAGGAATAAGTGGATATCCATACTTCTATACTAATATTCCAAGATCCTTGGCGTGTCAGACCTATGTTATTTTCTGACCGATAAAATGTTGGGCTCCGCGGAATGTTTATATGTACATTCAATGCTACCATACCAGTTAAGTTGTAAAGACGGCCAATTTTTAGCAATCAGATGATAAAGGTAAGAAAAAAGCGAAATAAGTTATTTTATTTTCTGACAGTTGATTTTCTTATATATAGTGTAAAATACTATAAAAAAATATTATACAGCATTGCCAGACACTTCCTTCCGACCATAACTTCCGCCAGACTCTTTAAAGTTGCCAAAAAAGGCGACAACTTATCTTATTTACTGATGCTTGATTTTTATATAGGTTACTTAGGGGATTTAAACATATATTTGCTCAGCCAGAGAGATTACATAAGCCAAAGAATAATATTACAAAGAGGTAAAGTTACTGAGTTTGTAAGGTTGTCTCTAGATTTACTAAACCGATTTTGAAAATTCTTTTACCAATAGAAAGCCACATTAAGTGCACCTAAGTGTCATAAGTCCAACGAAGTGAACACGGGTCAACTAGTATTGTATAAAAAGAGCGTTTGGCAGTATCAATGACGATTGAGCGATGTGTGTGTGTGTGTGTGTGTGCGTGTGTGAACCACAGCTTACTTGATATTTTAATTACGTTTGCGTTTTCACGAAGGCGGGTGAAGGTTATATCTGGTATCGAATAGCTGTTGGTTTTGTTACCAATAAAGTAATACCAAGTAATTTTACTCAAAACATAATTAGTAATAACAAACAATAAGTATGTGTAAAACATACGGCAGATGATATTGTGACATAATTATAGATATTTTTGAAACATCATTTTAAATATCTGCACTACTTAAATCTCACCACGGAGGAAAATATTATTTTTTAAATATATTTTATAGAGACAACTCAAAACACATAGAGTCACTATTGACTCTTACTCAGGATCTAATTGGATGCATTTCCACCTTTACAAAAGATGATTACCAATTCATTCCTAAACTTAAGCCACAGAAGACCCCACATCAGTGTTCCACCTACAACTTTTCTATCACCTTACACCGTTAAAACCGCTCTTCTTACCTCTCAAGTCTTGAGAATTCGTTCTACTCCTACTCTTAATAACATTAATATATCTTAAATAAAATACGTATCTCATAGTAACATAATTACCCTTATTTAAATGTCGACACTGCTAACTACTAACATACATACCTTTCACTTAACTAAAGGTGATTGGACAACCCTTTCCAAAACTGTAAGCACAGGTCACCCCACATTGGTGTTTAAACTATTAATTTATTTATTAGTTTACACCATTAAAACCGCTCTCGCTGCCTCTTATATCTTGTGGATCCCTTCCGTCTACGTCCCAACAGGCAGGTCTGTGAGTCTACCAACTGCACAGCGGTTAATTAAATTCTATCCACTGCCCGCTCTAGAAGACCATGCCGAATACACAGGCCTTAATAATATTAACGTATCTCGTAATAACTTGTTTCCCTCTGCTGTATTTTAAATGTATCTTCTTAAAATGTTTAAAATAAAAACGTTGCAACGTTTCTTTTAGTTTTTTGTTCGTTAAAGGCCTATTTTATACGGTATGTTTTGTGTTGTGTCGTTTTCAGTTTATTTTAAACGAAAGATATTGAAAATAATGTTTTCAATTTATGTTTTTTATTTTCTCAAGACTATGACTGACTGACTATGTATCTGTCTGTGGCATCGTAGCTCTTAAATGGATGAACTGTTTTTAATGTGGTTTTCAAATTGTAATTATTGTTTGAAAATGAATGATATGATGTCCTTGCTGTAGTTTTATTAAATATTTGTTTCCGTTACCTTTAAAACATAATTACTAATGATTTTTTTAAGATAACGGAGATTTTTTAAAAATTAATCCAAAACTGAAACGTTTTTATAAAAGCAAATTTCCTGGGAAAGATTATTCGTTTTGGGACCAGTTACATAAAAGTGTATACGTCCTGGTCTTAGTTCCTACTACGTACAACATGCTTTGGTCGAAATGGGCTCACGGCTTTAAAAACCATAGGACAGAATACTTTATTGCCAAAAGAACACCGTTATAATATTACTACTAAACTTAGATACCTTCTGTAATTTATTATGCAGAAAATTGCTGCTATACTCGAAGTTATTTAGGTTACCTAAATTAAATTTGCAGTGCGGTATTATACCGGTTTGTTGTTGGTATGTATGCTGACAGTGGTTCCGGAGATGCTAATTTTCTAGCCAAAGTATTGACCGGAATGTTACTGCAAACAATCTAACCTAAATGCAACGTTATTAATATTGTTTAGCAAATTACACGTTGTATTTAGAAATGTAATGTTTAGTGCTGGCCTAGATAGTCATAATACATTGAGGTTAGTATACAATTTACATTAATGTGTAATTGTGTATGAAATTGTAGTTGTATCCAGAATGAAGATGGCTTTCTTAATTTCTGCGGCAATGTTAATGAGGATAAAACTTTGTGTGATGAGCGCGATGGTTTATTCTGTGTCTGGGTGTTATTTATCTATAATATGTATGTATTTAGAAATATATAAGTATGTTTATCAGTTGGTCTGGTTTCCATAGTACAAGCTCTGCTTAGTTTGGGATCAGATAGCGTTGTGTGAGTTGTCCCAATATTATTATTATATTATAATGTTATAAAAAAGACAAATTCGACCGAAATGAATGAGCAAGTTTTAAATATTCTTAGTTTTTAATAATAATTTATTATCAATTGTCAAATCGATAATAAATCCATACACAATTTAACACGGGAATAAATCCTTATTCTTGACGTTTCGATCGGGTTGCACCGACCGTTTAATGCAACGCGTAAATTTAAAAGTTATAATAGATCCATTAATTGTTAAGCAATTCACTGATATTTGTTGCAATACTCACACTTATATTTTGGTAGATGGTAATTTAAATTTTTTAATCATCAAATTAAATTCGTACTAAAAGTAAATGATTTGTCACCAGAACATGAAATTGCACATAAATCTCTACACAGCGAATCATTTTGGCGTTTCATAAAAATTACTGATTTGTCTTGAAGTTCTAATATCCAATATAGATAGAGACAAAGGTTTAATAAGCAGCTAATTTAAAAATAAACATCAAAACATTCCACGAACATTCAAAACATGTTTTAAATATCAATATCAAAACATTAATTATTCGATTCATGAAATCCTGTAATTGAAGCGCGTTCGGCGTCACGTCAAAACCTTTACAATTCAAAACCAACGGCACGTATCGTTGATATGTCTATCGCTAATAAAAGCAGACCTTAATTGAATCCAGCGTCGAGTGTTGGAAATCAAATCAACATGTGTGTGTACTAAAAAGGTTTAAAGACATGTACACATTGTAGTGGCACAGCGGTATTGTCAAGTCCTGTGTCACTGGCAGTTTCTCGTAAACCATAGTGAATAAAATTTAAAATCCTGCTAATATTTTAAACGTGAATGTGATGATTGTTAGCCCTTCATGTGGACTTTACTATGTTATAGCTTGACAAAGTTTACAACAAAGTCACTTCCCCCTGTCTGTCCCTATGTACAAGTAGATCTTCTATACTACGCAATGGATTTTAATGTGAATTTTATTACCCTTAAGTTGATTTATTTCGAATGATTTATATGTATTTCAGAGAGTTATTAAATAGCTAATTGATTTCTGTTGACTTAGACATCTGTTTTGATTAAATAGGAAGTCTATTGATTCATTTTAAATATGGCCGCCGCAATATGGCGTGACTTTAGTTTGACGTTTACATTCAAAATGGTGGGAGTCTTGATCGAGCGGTCGAAGCAATAACACGTCTTCTGATAGACTCCTCGCTATTTCTATAGCGTGGTTATAGTGTCAGTGATGCAGTGGCATTTGTGAATTGATCATATTATGATCGTGGGCGTGGGAATGATTGCTACATTGAGGTCATTATCATTCTTGTGAGTTATTTTTACAGCCGTGATATTACATGCGATATATCACGGAATGTTTTTTTAATCGCAATGTTCTTACGTCACACTTGCTATCGCTTGTTGCAAAGAACGAATAATGAACAAAGACGCTACTGTGATTTTGTAACAGATATATAAAACATTTGATAATATAATTTGCATCAGTCCTTTAACATGGTGTATAGGAAACATTGACACTTTGAAAAGAGTGGCCGCGAGTTTTTATTGCCAGGTTCTTTTCTCCGGCTTTACCTTTGCGAAGTTTGCGAACTTGGCATTACATGTACATGTAGAATCCCGACGTATCACTAGAGTTGTTTTGCATTTTGCTAAGTGAATACAGAATTTTAAATGTTTTAAATTTTGATAAAAGTGTAAAATGGCATTTTTTTTTTAATGTGCCACTAGACGGGTTAGGTGCAGTTTGGCGTAGTAGAGAGAGACAAAAAGTTTGTAAATTTGTAGTGTATTTATGCTGTCGTTATGACTGGCATAGGCCAAATAACTTTTAGTAACGGGAACATTAAAACCTATATGAATATTTATAACGTCTTTTTATAGTACGACATACTGATTGGACGTGATATTTTTGTTAATACGTAGCAGTTGAACCGTTGCTAATGTCCAAAGTTACTACTAATACCTACCTCTAATGGGGGTTCCACCGATGGGTTACGTTTGGGGTTTGCAAAGGGGTCCAATGGGGAGTCAATAATAATATCTTGGGACAGCTCACACTACGCAATCTGATCGCAAACTAGGCAGAGCTTGTACTATGGTAACCAGAGAACTGATAAACATACAAACATATTTCTAAATACGTACATATAATAGATAAATTACACCCAGACACAGAATGAACCATCGTGTTCATCACACAAAGTTTGGTTCTGGGTGGGGATCGAACTCTCCTCCGGCTTAGCAGTCAGGTTTACTAACCACTAGACCAACAGGCCAGTTAAATGTGGAGTCCATCGAGGGGTCCCCCGTTGGGGTCAACTGTGGGGGTCTGCTATGGGGTCTAACTTGGTATCGCTGGTTAGGTGTGCAGATGTCGTTAGTCTTGTGTGTCGAAGTACCGACGGTTTCGTAATAGTGAGTGATAAAAATCAAGCGAGGGTAGCTTCCGAAACCCGCGCTTCTCGGAGGCGACGCTAAGCTGAATCAGTCTACCCGTGAGCACGGCCGTTGCAATACGGTCGAAACGTCGGGCAATAAACAAAGGTATTTAGCCTTAAAATAAAATATTTACGCGATTAAGACCCGTAGCTTATAAAATTCTATAATGTGTACAAATCGCGAAAGTTTACGGACATATAGCAGCTAAACACCACTTTTCAAAAGTTTTATCTGTACTGGTATTTCAAGGAAAAGTAACCAGTAGGCTTGAACCTTCGATCGACAGAGATATGTCGGTTCAGACCAACCGTTTAACCACAGGACTATGGAAGACATTAACAAAAAAGCCTACGGGTACTTTTCTCCTTTTTTTATTTTTTGTACTGCTTTCATTTTTGTTATTTTTACTTTGTATTTTAAAGTAATAAGTAATAAAATGTATCAAAATTTTGTTTTTCATCTATCTTTTTGTTTTTAACCGACTTAAAAAGGTTATTAGTAATTTTTCTTCAAATGTTTATTCTCTCAATCAATTATTAAAATGAACTATTTTTGCACGAATGACTGAATCAAGTTTCTCTTCTCAATTATCAGATAGTATCAGATACATCGGCACCACAGTGTCGACACCGGTCGCCGCCCACGTCCTGCTCACCCTGAGCTTTCCAACGATTTGGTACCCTTTTCTGTTTCTGTGACGAAGTTGCATGCAAACTCGCAATTATATTTTACCCGGACAAATTTTCAAAAAACAACCCACTGAATATTATAAAACCACATCAAACATTTTTGTGACGTAATTCTTTAATGCTTGACTTTTTGACCATGACCATAAAGAATAATTGCAAGAGTTGAGCAACCAAATCATGGTAAATGTTTGGTAATCAAATTTGAGCATAATTTCAGACCTTTGGCCTCAAAGCGTATCTCACAAAGTGTTACAAGTCATTAGATGCAACGAGTTTGCATAGTGAGCAGTGAGTAGAACTGTAGCATCCTGTGTAAATAGTTCTATGTAATATATGAATAGATGGCGAAGATGACATTCGTAAATTTAGGTTTGATGGAAAGCCACCTTTATTTACACATAAAATATGCATGAATAGAACGTGTTAGATTGATGGAAATATTGCTCACACTTTCTGTAAACCATTTTAATATTAAAACATCTCTATATACTTTGGCGATTATAGTATAGGCACAAGACTCGGCAAATATTTCCAAGAATCTATTTGAAATAAACTTTAACATTTAATGCATAGATTTATTAGCCTATACAAATTATTTAGCTTTGGTATGGGATTTTCAATGGTATGTCCTTATAGATAGTTTTGTTTTAATTGTTATGTTCTCCGCCAGGTTTGCGTAAGAAAATCAACGGCAAATGATTATACAATATACGTAACTTTAAAATAATATTAAGTTCTTGAAACCAAACAAGAGTATTATGTTCTTAAAACAAAACAAGAATGTATTATTACCAAATAAGCAAAGATAAAGTCAACAAGGTAGAACTTTATGTTTTAGTTGAAATTTTGAACGCTGAAGTTACTCATTTCACTCAAAGATAATACTATAAGCAAACAATTATTAACATATTAGCTACTGTAACTTCAAGGTTAGGGTAAATAATTAATTATATGTATTAGTAGCTTATTACTAGATAATTTAAAGTGATAATTAGATTAGTGTAACTCTCGTCTGTCTGTCTGTTACGTTTTTTAAGTGCATGTCAGGCCACGCGCAACGTTGTCCCCCCCCCCCCCTCAAAAATCAAACTTCTCATAAAATTCCTAAAAGTAAATAAATAAATAACATACAAAAACGGCCGTTTATGCCCCAAAAAATGTATGTAAAAATGTAATGTATGTTTCGACACTCTCTAGGAATCAAAATTTATGAAGTATTTTCCGTTGACCTAGAACTATGAAATTTGGTAAATAATATGGTTCTATAAGTCTAAAAACTATACATTTGTAATTAAATCATAAAAAGATAGTATTTAAAAAACTGCGAGACTCGATTTTCTAGACTTTAAAAAGACTGTAGATTAGCTTCTTGACTCATATCTTTCGCCGTTGAACAGACATCACTACAAGATCAATTTATGTTAATCAGCTTTAGAAAAACAAAGTCTTCTTAAGTCTAATTAACCTTCGAATAAGCAATACAGTGAAGACACGGGCACACAGAATAAGGTAAACAAAATCGTTGTTTTAAATCTGATGCCAGAAGCACCAGTAATTAAATCGTGCAATGAAGGGTGACCATGACTTTTATTTTGTGCGGATAATCTATTTCAATAGAGTTGCATTTAAAAAAAACCTATGTGAAGAACAAAGATAAGTCTGCAAAATCTTTACTTTACGGGTGAACAACTTTATGATCGTATTACTAAATGTAATTTGCTGCTATTTCTTCAGTTTCTGTATTTTCTCAGTCTGTAAAACTATTTTAAGCACACGGAAGATATAACAGCAAATGTTGTGTAAGACAAACTTACTTCCTCCGTTAGGTAGAAATTTTGCAGATATAACTTTGTTCTTCGGATAGATTGAAAGTATTTTTTGCGAACGATCGTTTGGAATGGACCTCTTTTAGGCCTTAGCGAATTCGCCACGGAACGAATGTACCTTGTCTAAGCCCCCAGAATTACACAAAACATTCACTTGCTAAAATTCTGTAAATAACGCAGGTAATACGAATAACGTCTGGTCTCAATATTCTAACTATCGATGGATTTGGATACTAGAGGTATTTTTTGACATAAGCTCCATACAAAATATATCAAAATTCTACCTCCAGTAGCCATCTTTTTTTAATAATAATAATAATCTTTGTTTATTTCTCTAAAACATAGTACAAGTTTGTTCAATTCTGTTAGGCTCATTATAGTTATGTGACAAGAAAAAAAACATTATAGAGACCGGCTGTAAGAGATCTTTTTATGAAATGTCCTAAATAATAAAATTGACGGTGCACCTAGCGTCGGTCTCTAGACGGTAGGTAAGCAAATTACCTTCATTTGTGTAATTGAACAGCTAATGTTTTTAATCATTATGGCAGATGGCAGATTGAAACACGAAAACTTCTAATTTGACCGAACATGCTTTGATCACGCAATCAATTAATAAATCTGTGATAATTAAATAATGCTTTAATTTATTTTTTACCTTTATTGACAAAATAATAATGAAAATTGGATTAGATTGGTATTGTATTGATTCTTATTTTTGTTTGTTTACTATGAGTCCAGCCCATCAATTGTCTGCCTTTAAATACCTACTAGATTATAAATCGAAAGTATTTTGCTCAAGTCTCATTTAACCTTAGATTTAGTCTTAATGTATAATGAAACTAGCTTCCTGCCCCGGCTTCGCACGGTTGTCATATCGTACGTAATCGTTTTTTATAAACATAAAATTACATTATTGCCATTTTTGTGGGGATTTCAATTTTTTTTGGGGTGAAAGAATTTTTAAAATAGGTCCAGTAGTTTTTGTGTTAATACGTAACACAAGAAACAAAAAATCAAATGATTCCTCTTTAAAAAAAAAACTGTGTGGCACTCGGGGACTGCCGCGGTAAAGCTATTGCATAGTATTTTTATCAACTTAAGCAATTAAAAAAATATATATATATTTTTAAGTGTTTTTTTTAATTATAAAAAAACAATGTTTGAATTTTTTTTTCTTAAAAAAAAAATGTTTTTTTTTTAAATTTAAAAAAAGCAATTAATTTTTTTTTTTTTTTTATTTTATAAAAAAGTTTTTTTTTTTTAAATTTAAAAAAAAATCATTAAAAGTTTTGCTATTCATTGATAGATGGCAAAAGTAAAAAGTATCACCGCTGTGCCCGTCGGAGTGGGAAGCGTGAGGTTTTTTCGTTTCGAATTTCTGGATTCAGTCCCCGCGCTCAAGGCCCGCGATAGAAGCTATGGTAATAGCTTAATATTAGTTTAGATTAATGAATAAAAATGACTGTCAAGTTAACAAGCCAAGAAATCAAGTGAATAATGTTACGTTATTAATAAAAAAGTATAGTACACCTATTCAGACTCATTTATAGACCTTTGACTTATCAAATAAGCTACTGTTTCTTTACTCTCAACGTTCATAATGAAAGATGAACAATTTTCCGATCAATCGGTCTACCTAACCAAATCACGAATAACTTATGCCATCACATAACCGCGTGGACAAGCGACTTAAAACCACGGTATTGATTAGAGAGCCAAATGAGAATTGCTCACCAGCAACTCAATTTCATTAAACCATACAATACAAACAATATAAAGGCCTCAATATAACGGTGGTACATCCGGTTGCAATGCAAGAGGTTCTGAGTTTGATCCTAGACCACACATAGCTTATATAGAACAAGCTGACCCGCTCAATTTTTTTACTTTGTTCATTGCTGCTCCGCTCTTATTTATTGTAGCGTGATGCTATATAGCCTTGCTTGATAAATGGGCTATCAGTAAGAGATTTCTTTAATTCGGACTAGTCGTTCCAAAGATTATCGCGTTCAAACATACGAACTTGTCAGCTTTATAATATTAGTATAGATTATGGTATCAAATCCATGGTTATGTCCGTGGGGAGAGCTTGCCCCTTTGAGGGTAGATTTTATTAAATAAAAGCACACGTAATCTACTTGTGAGAATTCAGTTCTCTTAAGAACGCCTGAGTCTTGGGGATAGTTGATAAGGTTGCTGCTACGCCATCACATTTTATCTTGTCACGATTTAAAATTGTAACATTAATTGCAAGTTATAAGCCATGTGGAAGCGGTGCTGCAAGCTTGAATAAACACAAGAAGGAAAAACATTTATTTGGGAATGGGACATAAGTAGCCCAAAAATATTGAGATGTTTGTACCTCGGTAAATAAACAGACGACAAATTTGTCGAACCAGTAACCACTGTAAATTATCACAGCGATACGCTTAACGCAGTTGCGGTCAATCATTAGTCTAATATTTCAATCCATCGTTTGTTAGTTCCATTTGTGTTTCAATTATAATTTGATTTACTCAGTTGTGATAACATCAGCTCAGTTGTCATTAGTATGATTGCAATTATCATTGGTAGGCAAATTATGTTGCTTCGGCGTGTCGCATGAATTGTCATTAGTTTAGAAGCTATGTATTCGTCAATTGCGTGTATTGTTACGTCAAAAGTCAAAGTGTACTCAAACGATTATCTCAGTTTAAAATAAAACGTTTTGTGTTTTTTTTCTTATTTTTGTATCTCCATTATGATAGTTGTATCAACAAATTGTTGTTAGGTAGGTATATTGGTTTCCAAAAAAAATTTAAATATATACTTGTAGTTATGTCATGATACCTTCAATAAATTAAAAACAAATAAAAAAAGTTTATGTTCAACGTTTATTTTGAAGTATTTTTTATAGCCATTTCTTGCCAATTACTTTACAAACACAATAATTGCATTTTTGAAAGATAGAAAAATTTGAAATCCATACTCAGGAATCTAACCCGAGACTTCCGTAGCCAAACCGGGGCCAGAAGCGAACCACCTATCTGGACTATGTTACTAGATATCAAATTTTTCTATCCCTTGATGCTCGCGAGGTAAGACCTAATTTCTAACCATATAAAGCTGTTAATCTATAAAAGTATATAGATTTTTAGAAGACTATTATAAAGATATTACGATATAGATAATGATAATTTCTATATCGCACTAGTTCTTCGTGCGACATAGAAATTATCTCTACCTTACATAAACTCTCATACACTCCTATAAACTTATTCTTAAATAACATCCACAAAGTACACCATTGCTCAAAATTTACCAATGCATAGATCACAAACTGATGTCTATGGTACATAACAGGTGTAGATTGAAATCAAAAGTACCCACGCTACAACCAGTTGAGCATCGTACTTGTGCTGCAGGCCCAGTAAGATCGAATCTGCAATACTTTTACACGCTTTACTCGCTTACGTTCAAGGATATCCAACAGGTACGACCGCGAGCGTGTTAATTGGCGTAAATGTGCTGCTCGGCTTTTGTACCGGCGAGCCGTGGCTGCTTGCCGGACTGTTTGCCGGATTGCGTACCATGCGTCTAAACTAACTATTAGGTTTACTGGCTGCCTGCTGCTCCACTTCTTTGTTCAAAAAGGACGATATTCGCAGATAACAGTATCCGAGTTCTCATGAGTAGTTCCGTAGACAAAATAGCTAAACGAAACCCTTATACCCTTAGTTCGTTCGTCCGCACCTTTCCTCAGAGACTGTTAGTGCTAGGAGACTGTAATTTGCATGGATACACATATTACTAATGCCGACAAAGTGAAAGAAAAAAAATTTGAAAAATATTTTTTTTAGGGTACCTACCTCCCCTCTATGTAAAGTGTGGGTGTAATTATTTTTCTCACGTACCCCATCCTGTGGGGTATCATTAGATAGGTATTTTAAAAACGTTTAGGGATTGGAAAATCAATTTTTAGATTTAGGGATCCGTTTGTAAAATATTAAGCTTTAAAGTGCAAATTTTTGTTAGAGTCAAGTGTCCTCCCCCCCCTCCCATGCCAGCTAAATGGTGGATGTTGAGTATGTATATATGGTAAAATAAAAAGGAAAACAACAGCTAAGTAGGCTTTACAATTTGTAACAAAATTTTCGAAACAAATTCCTTTGAAAAATATTATTAAATAGATATTATAACGTTGTAAGTATGAAACAAAAACAACAGAAAACCCACTTCTTAAGCACATTATTTTCGAATAGGGGTGGGGACTACGGAACCCTACATTGTGCGTGGCCCGACATGCTCTTGCCCGGTTTTATTTGATAAAATTTACCCTAACAAGCCACCCTAAAACAAAAGCCCGTGTCCATACGTAGTAATATAGTACTAAAATCAATCCTATTTAAGCTATCAGCTACCAAAAAGCGTTATCATTAAGTATTCTAGAAAATTTCTTATGTAGAAATCAACTCCAGTACCTCTAGCTTCCCCTTGCTATCATTACATTGAGGTATTTATATTGTCTGCATGGTGTTCATCAGTGAAATTGAATCGATGGTAAGCAATTCTCATTTGGCAATATACCATGGCTTCATGTCACAAGACACACATGTGTAACGATATTCGCAAGTAACCACATGGATTCTCACATTCACCGAATAAAACATTACCTAGTTGTGAGACGGCATTAACTCTCATAGTATCACTATCATTTAAAGGTTAATAGTAGCAACAGAAATACTTTTGAGGACCACTCAAAGTTAAGTGTCCTTTATGTATTCAGAGGTTCTCATAATTATATTAACAACTTATACAAATATGAGGGAGGTTGTTATTCTACAAGGACAATGACTTATTAAGTAAGTGTTTGAGTAGGTTATCAAATGTAAGAAGTCACATAACAAACAAGTTTCAACAGTTCTTTTGGTAACTTTATTAAGTGTTTTCATTGTTTATTGTCGTTTTATTTTTGATGGAACCTTTACCGTTGGAAAGTATTTACCAATTATAGGATCTTTATTGGGTTAGTACCTAATAAAGATCCTATAATTGTAATCCTATGAGGAATTATTTCGTGTCAAACTCCTTGCTTGATAGTTCAGGTAATGAGTTTGACACGTAAAAACGCTTTATTTTATAATAAAAATAATAATTTATTTAAAGTAACTGTGATTCAATTTATTAGTAATTATAATAACTTAAACCTATGTTAGTAGCTAGTCTAGACAAAAAGTATAACAATAGTATGTGCCTATATAAATCACCGCTGTATCATTCCATGGGAAATGGCACAGCAATGATTCATGTAGACACAATCAAATTCTATAATGTGTACAAATCGCGAAAGTTTACGAACTTAAACAATCAAATCTATTTACAATCATGTTCATGATGCTTTTAGAGCTGGCCCGAACACTACGAACCAGGGATGCACACCTTTTGCGCATTGTGGTGTAAAAACAGTCAACGCCAACCTCAGCCAACATCCCTGATTAGCTACAGAAACAGGGCAGCCCCAACAAGACCCTGAATGCATTATTATATTGGATACGGAGGGTGTTGTAAGACTTTTGAGGATCAGGTTGCTCGTGTAAAAAGATACACGATTTTAACTTGTGTTGAACATCTTGCAAACCTGCTAGCCAACATATTGCTCCCACTAACAACGCCCTCCGTTCCCTTTCTATGTCCTCATTGTCTTTGAGCACAGGAGTCAGGACGTGACCCAAGTACGTTTTATGATATTAGTAATAATTTAACTTTTACAAAATGTTAATTGACATTATATTGGTTTTATTATTATATGCATATTACAATAATTATATTTGTTTGAAGCGGCGGTTGCCTAATGGCTAAGGCATCAGTCTTGCAATCGTGAGGTCGCGGATTCGAATCCTACCTATTATACTACTGACGTGAACCCACTCCTAATAAAGCCTTTGAGCTTAGCTAGAGGGGCTAACAAGATTGTTGGTAATGTGGGACTTAATCCCACATTGCTAGTTATCTTTTAAAAGAAAAAAAAATGTTCAGGTAAAAACACTTGAATCTAATGGTAATGTATAACACTATTGTAACAGTGCTTTTGCAAAATAAATGATTATACTACGATACTTCTACAACTACAAAGTACTTTAAAGTATTACTTTACAATTTAAATTTTAAAATTCTTGCTGAATTTCTAAAAATACCTATGTTTTGTCAAAATAAAGATATAAAATCCACATGCGGACCGCAATAAAAAACCCGTTAGAACTAAAACCTTTGAGCACCTGTTGCTTTTGCTTTTTACTTTTACTGTGTGGCCGGCCTAAGCTTGGACTGCAACTCAGAGATTTCTTTGAACAAACTGCTTTTATAAAAACTTAGATTTAATTATTTTTTATATAAACAGTATTTGAAAATAAATGAATTAACGATCCAGCTAATTTAATATAGTTCGATGAATGCAGTTGATAAACGGCTTTCTTTCATGTCAACCCACTTTAATAACCATGTCAAGGATGGGATTGGTTGATTTCATCGGTTGGCTCCTGAAATAAACTCTAAAAATAAATTTAAAATTATATAAATTGTCACCATGCAACTGGGAGTCTGTATCTATGTACACTAAACATTTCTATAATGTTCAGTGACTTTAGTTGCTAACTATACAAAGATTGAAATACCGTCACGCAACAAACTAAAGCGCTACACCATAAATAACGTATTGTTCCCCACTTATCACAAGTACATTATTCTCATAACTAGCACAGAGAAAGTCACGTATAGCCAATAAACATCTTTTAACGACTGTACGAGCTGTCTTAATGTTGGTCACTGAACTAAGTGGCCACTAGGCGAAATCTAAGTTTACTTTAACCATTGCAGAGCGGTTAATATCATTCGATATGTGTTTCGGTTTGACAAATCTTACTAGAGACTAGTCAAATCACAGGAGATAATCATTTAGTCTAAAGCCGAAAATATTACTTCATAGCGGAATCCACAAAGTTATGACATGTGCATCACAGTACTAACATTTATTTTTTTAAAGTTTAATATTTGACAATCTAGTCTATTTCAGTGGTAACTTCTGCCAGTGTCAAGTATTCAATGCTACAACATACTTTATCTGCATGTACAAAGCATTTTTACATTAGTCTGCCCCCATTTTTACAACTCCAAGGCGCGAATTCACTAACATAAATTATACAAACTTCAAGTTTCTCACTTTTTACTAATGTCACCTTCTTGGCGATAAGGTGACAACAGCGAAAGATCCTAAATCTCACATGTGATTGTCTTACAGTTGCAGGCAATTTATTGCTCAAGTTCCCAACGGTAATAGTTGAACTGCGGCTCTCCTGGCACGATCACCTAGCCAGGTATCAGGAGCCATCCTTATTATTATAAGGAACCTGCTAGTCTTTTAGTATTGTTGTCGTACTCACATACCAACCGCTAAGCCGCTTATTCGTTTACCCTATCCTATAAAAATAATACAACATTTTTGGTCCTCTACATATTTCAACATGGCTTTAATTTTATAATATTTTGAGCCTTACGGCTTAAAACCTATTCACATAAATCCCTATATACTGCATTGAAAATTCAATCAATCGCTAACGGCACGTCGAAATAGGCACGTAATGCGATGCCCTGACGTATTCGAGTCATCAGCGTCATCAATCAATGTCCTCTATTAATTATCTGTCTAATGTGGGACGCGATAGCTTTTGTTTTGATGTGTTTGTACTACCTTGTTTGTGTAGTGTAAAATGTAAAGTGAAAATGTGATGGGTTTGAGTGGAGTCACGTCATGTCATATCGTTCTTGGTACTATAATTATTATACTACAAAGATAGAACTTAATTATTTTTGACGTGATAACGATACAGGGAGCACGCACGAAAGTGTCACAGTCACGTTACGCCTGCTGATAGGCTGAAATATTGAGATCGTCGGGCGCATGTGCTCGGTACGCTAAAGCTGTCACAGGCATGGTTGCTAAGCAACAGCGACATCAATGTCATCAATGTTTTCTTATGACGTTATCATGTAAAACTATCGTCCGTAATCGTATCGACAACCAATTTTTTTCAATGCAATTAAAAAAAGAACTCGACTGCGGGATCGACCCTTCAAAAAATGTTAACTGTATAGTTAATTAAACTTAAACTTTTATAGCCAACTAAACATTTTTTGCGTGAAACCTTATAAATTTCCCAAATTAAATGTAGTATTACGTTATCAGCAATTGAAGACACATGTTACTTAATTATGAATCTACTATAAGAATCAGTTTTCAACAATCTATCACTGGCTACTGAATACAGCTGTTGACAAAACTTATACTTGTATAGTACATAAATAAGTATTAGGTATGAATTTAAGAAAATGCTGCTGACACTAGTCATGACATAAACCAAAAATATATTACGCACACAAATTGAGAAAATTTAACTTTTTCGTTGCTTAAAATGCTGGAAAAGGCAAAGATAAAAACATTTTTCCTGAACTGAAATTTATCTGTAGAATTGAATGACTCACTGAATATCCTTTATGATTTTTTCCTACCTAGTGTCAAAATGAAAGACGGAACATATTCTAGATTCGAAAGACGTTTTTCTTATGTTCACTGGATCTCTATAAAATTATTATCGAATCTGAGAACTCTGGTTAAAAAGAAAATTTCACATTTGCCAGTCGGTGGCAGCCATTGTTAAATCTGAATTCTTGCCTAGAATTAATATCAAATTTTGATTTTATGATTTGTACTTAAACCATTTTTTTTATCAAATATCCTAGGGTATGATATTATATAAAGCGACGGCTTTATATAATATCATACCCGTAACTTTATTTCATTGGTAATTAGCTTATGTTAATACCTTTTAGGCACCTGTACCACCGACCGCGAGTAACGATTTTATCGCTCAAGAAACGTATACGTTGGAAATCCCGTCCGTGTAAACAAAAGATATGTACTATAGAGCGAGTTCTTGCCGGCAGCGGCAATGTGAACGGCCAGCGATATTAATATCATACGTATGTACATTTCTTGAGCTGTAAAATCGCTACACGCTTTCTCGCCGTTGGTGAGAGGTGCTTTACTTGAGTTCTCTAATGAATGACGTTGCTAATAAAACGTTAAATAAGCCTGAACATTTTAGGTTGGAAAAAAATTGGGGACTTTTTGCGTTTTTCCAGGCAATATTTCCCTAATTTTCCTTTCATAAACCTTCCTAAATGTGAAGATGATTTGAAAAATAAACGAATTTGATGTGAAAAGGGACCTGGTCAAATGGCCAACCTTAATTGGACAAATGAAAAAATAATAGTATTAAAATTCTGCACAAAACCCTAAGTCTGCACCGTGACGTAACGAGGTCAAAGACCTCGATTAGACCTCGATATTTCTATGAAAGACTCGCGTGTTCATATTCCATACCTTTAATATACGTGTAACACTCACAATAGTTATCGTCTTTGCTTAAAGGTAAATCCATTTTTCTTTTGAAATACTTTTAAACTAAGTAGCGTGGAACAGCGTTCATGAATAAAGTAACTTCATGAGCGCTTCATAACACTTGCCTCTGGGGACTTTAATTTTGTTTTTTCTGGAAAAGAACCGCTTAGGCTGCCTCTCCTCCAAATTCTGCGGTGTCGTTTTGGCAAGTGTTGTACCTAACTTTGAATTGCGCGGCTTGTTGTACGCCGCCGATTTCTGCGTCCTTAACACAAATACACAATTGACTTATCAGATGACAAACTGACACACAAACGTGTGTCATTTTGTAATACAAAAAGTTACAATGAATACCAAAACTATGTTTAAAAACTATTTGATAAGAGAAATGCATTATGTATCTAGCAACTGTAGTTCAGTTCTCGCGTGACAAAATTACCTATAAAGATTGAAAAAAAGATACGGTTAAATTTCGACCGTTAATTTAATCGACAGATTACTTCGTCTACTGCATAGGTATATAACTTTTCCTACTCTCCTTACACTTTTACATCAATTAAGTTTTTAAATATGCATATAACACACAACACTACTTTCGATAAAAAAATAATAACTATTCAATAGTTCCATACATAAAGCACAAAAGTAAAATACAGGATGTAGTAAAAATACATACTATTAAGGCATATTGTTGGCTAAAAGCGTTTGCTTGTTCCCCAATTGATTGGTTGGCATAGATCGACGTCGCACTATCCGTTTGACGTTTACTTTCAAACGGCTGGCACGTATACAAACCTCTTACAATTTTAGTGCAAATCCCAAAATGTATCGCAGAATCGAGTTCTGTCAATTTGAAATTGGATACTACAAAGGCTATCGAAAAAGTATTGTTATTTTTACTCAGACGTTTCTGGAAATTTGTACAAAAAGGTCACACGTCTGCCATTTCCATTTTTAAAATTGATCTATTTATCTATCGTACCTATTATTAATTCCCTTCCTTGTTCCCACGGTGACTAGGTTCGCCATCTAGGCAAAGCAATATTGTAGTGCACAAGTATCTATGTCCATGAGATCATTTCTTTATAGCCAACGTCTATACCTAGGATACAAACTCTGTGTTGCGAGAGACCTTACAAAGATACGATTAATGGTCACAAATGACACCTACACCTAAATAAACATTTAACATATGAATAGCACAAGGCATTGTTTTGTGTGAGAATTAAATTCATGACCTCTCGCGCAACAGTATAAACGCACCATTTTCAATAATTTTGACACTTCGCTTGTTGATGTAAAAATAACTCTGTGATTTCTGTCATTTAATAGTTGCAGAGGAATTATCATCAAAAAATGGTTGTGTGTAAAGTCGGTTTACGGACGATAATTTTACGTGACAACGTCATAAGAAAAAAATAATGACATTGAATAAACAACCATGCCTGTGACAACTTTTTATGTGAATATTTTTTTAATTTTCAACTACCTGGATGATAAAACTGGATGCATGTCGCTGCAATCACCAAAACATTGATGACATTATAATAAACAACCATGTCTGCGAGAGCTTTAGTGGACCCGGGTGCATGCGTCCGACGCAACGCAACATGAGCGGAACGTGAGCGATGACGTCACACTTTTTCGTGCAGCCGGTCATCGATTTATAAGACGTTATCACGTCAAAAAATCTGAAAATGGTTTAAATGTCGGCGAATTTAACTGTGCTTTAATAAAGTACTGTTAAATTCACCGACAGCGATGTTAAAACAGTCTTCAGAAAGATAACTCCTGCAAATCCCTAGACACAGAATAAAATGCTAAACTATTTCAAGTGTTCTGTAATCCCAAGTTGAGCTGAGCGAGTTAAACAAAAGAGCAACAGCTCAACTAAATCACCTGACAAACAAATATTAATATCACTCCTTCTGGAAGTTTCTCTAGCATCTGTCGCCTCGGGATGGATTCATGCATAATGCAAACGACTGATTGTGCCACATAGGGCCCAGGAGTTCTTTGCGAAAACATTCATCCTGTCTTTGCTCGGTCGCGTCATACTGCCTCTATTTTCTTTATAGCACGTTACATAATATCGTTCTACTGTCTATTATTTTAAAGAGAAATAACCTTATTTTATACAATAGGTTCCTGGTTCTTGTAGAAGCAAACAAACGTCAGAATGGACGGGGGTATATCCGCTTCATAGCCTTATAACAACAGAAAATGTCACTGAAATCTCAGTTCTATTTCAAGGAATGAGATGTTTGGGTCAAATTCCTAAGAAATGTTTTAGTATCAATTTACAAATTAACTTAAAGTTTCAGGTCTTCCTCATCATATTATTTATTTAAAATAAGTAAGTAATTAAAGTAGAAATATCTGTTTATTAAGAGTACAAATGACATCTAAAGTAAGGAAAGCGTAGCTAACAAAATGGTCGTCGTTCGTTACGTCAAAAAGTGACAACAGCTTTATTTATCTTCAATAGAAGTCATCCCTAAATTAGTAACCCCGACGTGATGCATAAGGGCGAGGTCATGGCTGACCTGCAGCATGCCTGGTCGAATCCACCCTGCCGTCGAACCCCTCGGTCGAATCAAGCCTGGTGGATTTGCTATTTTTCACCCCAAAAAAAAAAACTTGTTGTTGCCGCGTTGAGTCACCGCGTATGACGCAATAGTTATACACGTGGGCAATAGGAACTTTCTCTTTTGCTCACTTCGATCACGTCGGGGTCACCAATTTAGGGATGACTGCTATTGGAGATAAATAAAACGGTTGTCACGTTTTGACGGAATGTATAATATCACAAAAACTAAGTTCCTAAGTTTCCCCATCGCCCAACTCTCATACTAGGATGTACCTATACAATATCGTAGTCCGCAGACGACAGACCATCATTCAGTTAGTTACACGTTCCTTACTTTAGGCGCCTCTTGTGTCTCCACAACTTTTACAGCTAAAGCATAGCTTAACCCTAGGTTGAAGGTAGCTTGAAGCTTGGCAGAACAATACGATAACAACTTACACGTGAAGTATCATTTATGTACAAATCTGTTAGCGACAGCTAAATATACAAGGTACAGCTACCATAACCATTTCTATTATTACTACTTTGTTATTAAATTAAATGAAAAACAAACCTACACACGCACGTGTTGTTCAAACACACACTTGTATTATTAACAAGGATTATGTCCCTTTTAATCTCACTATTAACACAAAGAGAAAGAAAAGGACGCTAATTTAACGTGCCATTCGTACAGGTGATCACTTTCTCACCGACCTACAAAACACATGGACAAATTTGAACGGTCACCCAACCACCGTGGGATTACAGAACCCATCCCATATTACAAACGGGATCCAATTAAACAAAAATCTCCATTGCACTACACTCCAATGGACACGCAACGTGAATACGTAATAGGACAATCTCTCATTTTGTTGTTACAAATCGAGGGATAAATCATAGGGTAAGGCAAAAACTGTAACCGACCGAACGTGACTAATTCAATAACATGGAAAAGCTTTCACTAAACAACTACTGGATGCATAAGTGAGTATATGTTTTACGACAATACCTCTGGGGAGTGTTATGAGAGTACAGAAAATCGTGAAACTTGATGTCGAAAGAAAAGAAATATATGAATTTTGACAACTTTAAAGTCGGATACACATACACAAATCTAGCAAAATATGAAGCATGTAATTTGGTGCATCGTAAACGAAGTAGATGCCTCGCTATGGCAATGAAGGCATACTCTTTGCATGCGCATATACTATGACTATGTTGGGTAGGCGTAGCGTACTTAGTAGCAACATGCATCGGGCATATGGCGTTTGTCTTCAAAGTTTAAATTCGCATTTAGAGCCTTTAGAGATCGTTTCTTTGAGTTGTGATGTTAAAGTCAACTTAAAAACATAAACATAACTTTTGTTGACAAAACTTTTGTACAATTAGAATCTTGTGTCGCCGCCACTTTATAATTATGGTACGTTAAGTGACTGCGCAAATTTTAACTGTGGAGCATCAAAATGCTATCAGATTTTACTAAATGAGGCTTTTTTGTATATATCATGAAAGGAATCATTTTATAAATTATAAGTATAAAGTGGAATAAAATAATATGTAGCATTCAATGTCTTCGGTACATCAATGTTATGAAATACTAAAAATAAAGTACCTATTGTGATTCTGATACGTAATTGTTACGGGTTTTTATATTTTTACATCAAAGGTTCTATGGGTTCGTGGAGTGAATTACGATTTCGCGTTTATTTTATGTTCGCACACCTGAGTCAAGTAAAAATATTGAGAAGGCTGCGTGAAATAAAAGAGGTTTGATAAACAGAAACAACATAACGTTACATTGTAAACCTTTATACCTACTAAAATTTATATAACCTACATATTTTAATAAGGCAGTATTTACATCACAAACATAAAAATAAAAGTTCTGACTTACTCATCAACACCCAGCCAGAGAGGTTTAATATGGTGTATACAACAACAATAATGTGTGCTCTATTTGCGTGAACACAATTACATGTATGAAAGATTATCGCTAGAGAATGACTTGCATTTGGCAGATATGTTTCTTGTGTTCATAATCGCTAGAGGTGTACCAGAATCTCATGAAACAAAATTTAAGAAAAACATTTTTATATGGCAATGTAACTACAGTGGCTAATACTGCGATTATGAGCTTTGATACTTTTTTGTTGAAAAATTTATTATTAAATTTACTTAGTGAAAATGCGACAGTATGTCATGCTGATTTCCAACTGCCAAAAGTAAATGGGAATGGGCAGAAAACGAAAATTTGAAAGTTAATTGTTTGAATTTTTACATAACATACATACATAACAACCCATATGATGTCCCACTGCTGGGCACGGGTCTCCCCAGTAGAACCTATTTATTAGTTCCTGGGGGTAATTGCCATAATCGCCACGCTTGGCGAGCGGGTTGGCGATCGCAGTAAGGCTTGAAATACGCAGAGGACGCTGCTGCCCGTCCTCCAGTGTGACATACCTTAGTCACCTTGACGACACCCACGGGAAGAGATGGGGTTTTATTATTCAAAAACTGACACTCATGCGGCTGGAGCTGCTATATAAAATATTTATTTTGTTTGACCAGTGATGATGCTTAGTTTTAATGAAGCAGAAATGGGTAATGAACCATTATATAAACTAATTCAATGAAAAAACACAACGATCAAGACTTGTTCGTTCCAGTAGGTTTAGGACTTATTGGCCTTAACCGTGTATTACCATCTCTAAATAATAATTTCTTCATTTTTATCAAATTCTGCGCATTTTTTGGTAAGTCTGCCAAAAATTTGGGGAATTTAAAAAGTGTTTGTCGTATGGCAATATCAATAACAAATGTGATACCTATACAGTATATAGCTGTAAGAAGTCAGGCTAAGTCCCTAGATAAATTAAGTTATGATTTTTTTCTACACTTGCAGACGCATTTGTTGCTGATTTAATGTCGACCGACATTAAATCAGCAACAAATGCATATTACGCTTACGCCCACTCTTGGCTTCGATATGGATTACTGTTATGGGGTAATAGCACAGATGTTGAAGTAGTGTTTAAATTACAGAAAAAATGTATACGGATTCTAGCCAATATAGGAGGCATGGAAAGCTGCAGACCATATTTTATTAAATTTGAAATCCTCACACTAACTTCGCTATACATTCTCGAGGTATGCTTATTTGTACGAAAATATAAATACCTGTACACTCTAAATAAAGACCATTACTCTCAGCCCCGCAACCTACGTAATAAAAACAAACTAGCTCTACCCACCTCATCATTGGCAATAGTTCATTCTGGTCCATATATAATGTCTATAAAAATATATAATAGAATCCCTGAAATTATTAAAGATGCCATAAGCTACAACATTTTTAAAAATAAATTAAATAGATATCTCGTCCAAAAATGCTACTACAGTCTACAAGAGTTTTTCGAAGACAAGGCCACAAATATATATATTTATATTTAATATCACCTAAAACTTTTGTATATTTATAATTACGCTTGACGTTAATGTGCCATATATATTTTTTAAAGTATAAGCAACCAATGTAATAGTAAGTAGTAGTAGTTTAAGTAATATTTTTATTTATTTATACCTAAGATGTAATCTTAAAATGTTTGCTGTGCCCTGACAGGGTATCATGTTGATCTACCTCTGTAACGAACACCTCTGTACACATGATTGCAATAAATGTTTGATTTTGATTTTGATTTTGATTTTAAATATCTTGGTCACTCAATGTCTAGACTAATCCGGTATTCTTATGGTCATGTTAATTTTCTGCTGAATTTCAAATCTGTATAGTTAATTAGGTACCTATCTTAAAACTTACGATTATTGCCATAGTGCTCTAAGTTCAATATGAGCCATAAATTGAGTACATGCATATGCACAATGCGATTTGTAGTATAGTGTATTGTGTAGTAGTAGTGTATGGTATTTGTATATAAATTTTTGTTATTCATTCACACAAATACTGCCAAATATATTGTGAAGGAAATGTACAGTACCTTCTTAAAAGATGTAGGTTTTATAACATAATAGCACATTCGTACTTACTAATATATGATAAATACGGCTTCGTCTATCTGTATTTTAAAGTTTGAAGCTTGCAGAGTGACAGTGGTAGTTTTTATCATAATTATGAAGACAAATCTACAGGCACAACTAGTATTACAAATGTGAAAGTAACAATGTCTCTTTGTTAAATTTTCACACTATAACCGCTGAAACTATTTAGATGAAATTTCGTATGGAGATAGTTTTAAATCCAGGGAGAGGGCAAAATATAATTTATATGGCGATAACCCACATTCATGCGGGCGAAACCACGAGGAAAACTTAGTAGACTATAAATTCTATATATTTTAGGCGAAAACGAACAATTACGGAAGCACAACCTCGTATTAAAACTTGTATATCTATAATTTATATAATAAATATTTAAATTAGTACTTCATGAATACAAAATTTAATGTATTTTAATTGTAAAAGTTGTTTAATAAATATTATGAAAGCAAATAGTGGCTACAAACGGAATATTAGATTCAGAAGATTGTTGGGAGAACCTTTTTACTGTCCAACAATCAAAGTTGTTGTTATGATTTGAAATCAAATCAACAACAACTTTGAAAAACATTTTCTTTGATAATAGAAGCGGCGGTAGCCTAATGGCTAAGGCATCGGTCTCGCAATCGTGAGGTCGCGAGTTTGAATCAAATCAAATCAAATCAAATCAAATAATTTATTTGCCAGAACATGGTACATTAGATTTTACATAATTAATATTTTCGCATATTCTGCCCACATAAGGCGTGCAAATGTCATCATATATATCTATTTTATTTATTACAAATTAAATTAAATTTTACTTACATTATTTGGATATATTATTTAAATTTAACATCATTTTATACATAACATGTCACCACAATTAATATTAATATTACTTACAGCTACAGAGTTATTTTATCATCTAAATATTCCTTAGTGCTATAATATCCCTTATCTATCAGGAGTTTAAGTAATTGTTTTTTAAATAATGTGATCGGCAAGTCACTTATGTTCTCAGGAAGATGATTGAATATAATTATACACATACAATATACATTTCGTTTATATAGCTCTAACTTTATCTGAGGCAGACGTAATCTATTTTTGTGTCTGGAGCGACTATTTTCATTATCACGCCATCTTTCAAAGAGGCAGGGATATTTTTTAACAAATATACAAATTTCATATAGATATATATAAACATGGTAACGTCAACAGTCTGTGTTTTTTAAATAGAGGCTTACAGCTATCCAAGAAGGAGACATTACATAACGCTCGTATACACTTTTTTTGGGTTTTAAAGACTCTATCTATGTCTACGGAATTACCCCAAATTATAATTCCGTATCTAAGTATTGAAGATACATATGCATGATAGGCTGCCATTGCCGTTTTCTGGTCAATAGTTTGTCTAATCCGTCTTAAGACAAAAATAAAGCGGTCTAATTTGTTGACAATTTTTTCGACTTGTGATTTCCAGTTACAATGTTTATCTACAGTTATACCCAAGAACACGCATTCATTTACTGTACTAAGTTGCATATCTTTGTAGTGGATTTCAAGATCTGTAGTGTGAGAATTGTATGTCTGAAATTGTATAATACTAGTTTTATTCATATTGAGATTTAAATTATTTTGTTTTAACCAGTTGAAAGCGTTGTCTAGAGCATTGCCAATGTTAATTTCCAGGTTTGTCTGATTATTACTTTTAATTATTAAGGTCGTGTCGTCAGCAAATAAAATACAATCTTTTTTTATAGAGTCAGGAAGGTCGTTGATATATATAAGGAAGAGTAAAGGAGCTAAGATACTTCCTTGAGGGGCTAAGATACTTCCTTGCCAGTGTTATTTTGTCTAACGTTAGATCTAAATGATTTTTGTCCTATCCTAGCCAGTGTACTAACGACGTGAACCCACTCCTAACACAAGCCTTGGAGCTTAGCTGGAGGGGTTAACAAGATTGCTAGTAATGTGGGACTCAATCCCATATTGCTAGTTATCTATTTTTTTTTTTAATAATAAAAAAGGTGACCTGAAGGTCATCATAAAAATATTGTAGACTCGTTGTTCACTGTGGTTTCAACCGTGTTTTACCATGCAGCATTTAAGCCTTTTGCTCCACTTAAACGTAAAAATATAAAAAATCCACATGTTAGCCAACGTCTCTTACATAAAAACTACTTCGAGATATTGCTTTTAATATAAATTATATACCTAGATTATATTACATTTTAATGTAACCCTGCAAAACGTGCAGAAACATAAGGTTCCACCATCATAATACTTTTGAAGCATTAAATACTAACAGTCAAAGAATTCTCCAAGTGAATTCAATAGTTCTTGGTTGGAACAAAGGAACAAACAAACTTGCTCTCAGTGGAACACTCAAGTACAAAAGTCAGAAGACAAACTTCAGGTGCACCGAGTTCTTGTCATGAAACGTTATAAATAATACCAACTCTGATAAACTAGTAGAATTATAATTTAGTTTATTACTTTGTTTATTTGTAGAGAAACTCCTGGGTACTAATAAACGCTAGGAATTATAGTTTAAAATATCTTGGGAGAACTCACACAACGCTATCTAAAGTAGGGACAAGATAATAGGTCACTTTTGACAGATGTCAGTTTTATATTCATAGTGAGGTGACCTGCTTAAAAACATCGATTAAATGAATGAATCGAATGAATCGATACAGACTTGAAACATATGTGAATTTTAAAAATGATCATGCGAATCCCTGTCCCATTATTATTTTTTCTTTCATAAATTAAAGGAGCAAAATAAGACAGTAATTTAACAAAAAAATTGCTTTTATTCACTTGAACTATCGGAACTGCTATCTTCATCACTGCTGTCAGCACTCAGAGATATTATTAATTCATTTTCAATAATATTGTCTATTCTCACATCTCGTTCAAAATCTTGTAAAATTATTTTCTTTGTCTTCTCCACGACTTTTCGCCAGTCTTCTGTAGTGACTTCTGCACATGCAGTTTGTAGCAGAGTCATCATTTTAGCAGTACTGAAGGGTGGTTCAGTATTGTTCCGCGCTGCATGACCCTTTATTTGTGCCCAAATAAGCTCGATGGCGTTATACTGGCAATGGTAGGGAGGCAATCGAATAACTTCGTGTCCATGCTCTAGGGCTAGTTCATCGATTACATAGCGGAGCTTGGACGGCTTAGTTGCTTTTACCAGATTTAACAACTCAACTTTTAATAAAGTTGGACTTGCCTCCACACCATTTCTTACCAGCCACGAGACAATTTCTTGCTTTTTATTTGCTTGAGTTGGTGGTTTATCAACTTGTACAGAATGATACGGAGCATTGTCCATTATAATTTTCGATGGGTTTTCTAAGCTGACTAGCAGCTTTTCAAACCACTCTTTAAAAACATCAAAGTTCATTTCCTCATGGTAATCTGTTGTAGTTTTAGAGGCGAATGCGAGGAGGCAGTCTGGAATAAAACCTTGAGAAGCTGATCCCGCGTGACATATAATAAGTCGGGCTCCTTTTCCCGATGGAACTTTTGAGGTGGAGGCCGCTGTATCATCGGTCCATGTCCGCGCAACCGTATGGTTCGCATTCAACCATGTTTCGTCAATAAACACGACATTGTCCCAATCCGTAATTTTATTTACCTGACGTAAGAATGTTATTCTCTTCAAAATAATATCGTAGCGTTCTAGCAGGATTTTCCGCTTGTCGGATTTTTTAAATCTAAATCCAATCGATTTCAAAACCTTTGATAGAGACGATTTGCCTCCAAAAAATAAGCCTGCGCCTTTGAACGAACTCAATAGCTTTTCCCGTGTAGGATATTCTTTTCTCGAGTAATATCCATAAATGTGGTTGCGAATTGCAGCAGCATCAAAATTATCAACGTCAACAATTTTCTTGTCCCTCTTTCGTTTTTTCGGTGTACGTAAAGTATTATCTTCTGAGCCTGATGGTCCGTATTTCTCTTTCAGAATTTGAGTTACTGTCTTCTTCCCTATTCCCAATGCTTCGGCAACGCGTTCTCTCGGTGGTTTCAATGGTAAAAGAGGCCCATCGTTAACTGATTCACGTCCAAAATAATTGTACAATTTCAGCACTAGTTCGCGAGATTGACTGTTTAGAGTTTTCCCTCGTTTCGACATAGTAAGACTGTAATGTTTTTCTTGTTTAATAGTCGTTAAGCAATCGGAGTCCAATTTATAGCCAGGTAAACGTAGTCAGTAAGATCAGTTCAATGAAAAAGCCGGATCAGAAGAAAATAACAGAGAGCACACCAAAAACGCACAGTCACTTCGCACAACAACAAAAGACTGCGTCATCATCATGTTATGGCGACATGACATGCGTCATCGACAGGCACTGGTGTTGCCAGCAACATCCACCTAAATTGCACCCAACATCAATGACCTTTCTATTTAGTTATTTTTTTGTATTTTCATAGTTAGTTAAAAGAATAATAAATATGTATAATTAGGTTTTATTATAATCACAACGTGGTTATAAATTTATGGTGATTTTTCTTCACAAGTAATCATTGCATTCGATTCAACTTACAATCCTATCAGCTTTCGATTTTTAGAGTAACATCCCTAGTGTTTAAAAAGAAAAAGGGTTGACTGACGCAACATTGTAACGACGTTCAGTTCTTTAGATCAGAAATTGTTTATTATGTTTAGAATGGTTTATTAGTGAAAGCAAATCGTAAAATTACTCGTATCGGTCATTATTACAATAAATATGTAAACGTAATTGAAAAAAGTTAAGCAATTGTGCAGTTCTTATTTTATGCCCGCCGTTACAAGGTTACGTTGTTGAATTTTGATGAAATGTCAAAAGTGACCTATTATCTTGTCCCTACTTTAGTCCCAAACTAAGCAGAGCTTGTACTACGGAAACCAGACAACTGATAAACATACTTAAATTTAACTAAATACAAACATATTATAGATAAATTACACCCAAACACAGAATAAACCATCGTGCTCATGACACAAAATTTTATCCTGGGTGGGGACTGGGATCGATGATGTTGAAATAGAATTGAATTGAAATTGTTGCGATTAATTATTGACTTTGGTAAAATTATACTAATCAGGAAATAAGTAGGTCTTGAAATGGTTGAAAAGTAAATGTTCTTTCACAATTTAAACAACACAGTTCATAAATGTACTGCTTTTTTAGGGTTTGCCTGTTCTAAGGGCAGCATTTGTATTCTAAATTAAATGTAGTAAGTGCTTAGATAATGTAGGTAGTGAACACAGAATATTGATGATAAAAGGCGCCACTACCTCAGAACATCTGAGGTAGTGGCGCCTTTTGATGGTACATACAAAAATTCACTTCTTTCTAAACCTGGCACTTCTGCCATCCCATAAGCTTTGGAATGACACCAAAGAATATGGAAGAGTAAGTCTCGTTATATATTCTTGTGTAAAAAGATATCTCACCTCTCAAATCTAATGGCTAAGGCTATCGGTCTCGCAATCGTGAGGAAGCGGGTTCGAATCCTACCCATTATACTACTGACGTGAACCCACTCCTAACACAAGCCTTTGAGCTTAGCTGGAAGGGTTAACAAGATTGCTAGTAATGTGGGACTCAATCCCACATTGCTAGTTTACTTGAAAAAATAAACTATCTGCTTATTTAAAAAAAATAACACGCTGTGTAGCAAAAGAGATAGAAACCTCTTAGCGAAACATCTCTCTGTCAGTCCTTTCACCGAATCGTATCCAAAAATGGTATATTATAATCATGCGGTCGGAGATACACCTATGGTTTTGATAGGTTAATCTTAGTTTGCCCCGGGCTTTTAATCGCTTCATTTTGCTTATACCTTCAAAAATAGTTAGCAATTTTATTTTGTACTCATTTTCGTTGTATAGAATAGTGTTGCTGTCAATTGTACTGATGACTACATAATGATCCTACCTGGCATCTTCTTTCTATACATATGTAACTATAATCAATTGTCTTGACAGACTGGCTGGATTGATCAATTAAGAGCTTAAACCGATGGGGCTACAAACCTGAAAATTTGGCAGTTGATGCTGTTTATGTTGTAGACATCAAGTAAGAAAGGATATTTGGTAAATACGTCCCCTAAAGGGGTGAAATAGAGGTTGCCAGTTTGTATGAAACTCCGTCAGTTTTGAAGTTTGATCTGTGAAATTTCGTATTTAGTTTTGTGTAAAGAAACACGTGTTTCGGCGTTTTAAACGAAAACGAAAATCAACCCTTTGACGGGTAAAATTATCGCGGACAAAACCGCGGGCGACAGCTAGTATTATAGAAAAACTATAAAATAGATCAAATTAAAAAAAACCTAATTTTCATTGTTTTGAGAACAATTGTTAGATTTATCTATACTAATATTATAAAGCGGAAGAGTTTGTTTGTTTGTTTGTTTAAACGCGCTAATCTCAGGATCTACTGGTCCGATTTGAAAAAATCTTTTTTTGTTGGATAGCCCATTTATCGAGGAAGGCTATAGGCTATATAACATCGCGCTACGACTAATAGGAGCGGAGAAGCGACGAGCAATGTTTCAAAAACGGGGAAAAAATACGCATACGAAGTTGCGCGGGACAGCTAGTATTTAATAAACGTTAACATTTATTTCGGATTACTTCTGTAAACGCTGATTTATACTTTAAGTTGAAAGACAAATGGATAACAGACGCAACATTGCTACAAAAAGTTTTCTGCTCAAATTTTGAAGCTTTATCGTAATAAATAACAAATTATTATCGATTCATCCGCGTGATACTTCAAGAAACCTTTGTCTTCGACCGTAGGTACCAAGAAAAGAATCGAGACCAACGAAAAATCGATACCAAACAAGACAGAAAGGCCTACATTAACTAATTTCAGTCATCTAATATCTTAACGCAACGCTATCACCATTTTATCGATAACTTCAAAAATAATAGCCTCTGGAATCCATAATGATGGTTATTTTAGAAGCAATTTCGAGAACCATTTACAAGTGGCGGCTTGCTCATTGATAATTCCTATTTCATCAATCACTAGGTTATCGATCCAGTACCGTGGTTCTAACAAAGCGGTACCTTCGATGCTATTCTTCGGTATCGTTCAATAGTTTATGATGGTACTAGAATGCTGGTTTTGAATGGGTTAATTGAAATATGGCAGGCCTTTTATGATGTAAGGGGAGTATGGGATGTTACATGTATTAATAATCATTTTAATAATAATAAGGTTTTGAACTATCCAAACTTTTGTCACAGTGGCCAATCACATCAGGTAACTAACCAACTAGGCAGGACATAATTATGAACTCTTCATTCCTTCACCTTCATAGTCCGATGGCAAGGCTTAACATGCTTTTCGAAGCACTTAGGGGTTAGTTGTATTTCGAAAATAGTCACTCATCTATGGATCGACTGCGGTAGTTTCTTGCCTTCGGCGACCGAGAAGATCAAGATATCAGATCTTGATCTTCTCGGTCGCCATTGAGTCATCGACTACGGAACATTATTATAACTGCCTTACTTTTAGGGTTCCGTCGCCAAAATGGCAAAAATGGAACCCTTATAGTTTCGTCATGTCCGCCTGTCTCTCTGTCTGTCCGTCCGTATGTCACAGGCTTTTTACTCAAAGACTACTCGATGAATAATATGGAGAAAAATCACAAAAATAGCACATAATTAGTACTTAAAACTAAAATTATTTTGGATAAGATCGGATATACCCTCATTGAGTTATTGCCAAAAAACTGCGTTTCTCAACAAAAGGGGGTAACTGCCATGAACATAAGCTCTTCTGCTGATGCAATTGTTCATGGCTGCGGAACCCTACACTGAGCGTGGTCCGACATGCTCTTGCCCGGTTTTTCATGTTTACTTACAGATCAGGCTATAATAAAGATCGCCAAACCTTTTACATGAAGAAAGTGGATCCAAATGCAGTGACTCTATGTTATTTTATTGTTAAAACTTAACGCTCCTTCTTGCGCAGTCAGGTAAAAAGATAGTTATTACTTCGTAGAATTGTATGATCCAACGGAATTGATTTATATCATCCATAAATACCTGGAAACTGAAAACTGTTTTGAAAACGGATATTGTTTTCGAGACGACTAATACGACGGATGTTATTAGATTTTTCTTGAAACTTCTCAACAAATATAATACGCAATAAGTCTGAGCTACTAAATAATAAATTACGTTAAAATAAAAGTACTTAGCGCTAAAATAAAAACAAGATAGATATCTATTGCTCCTTCAGTGTTATAATTTATTGATACTCTTGGCAAAATACCTATTACGAAATTCAGGCCAAGTGTCAGAACTAGAGACCTTTTTTTTCGCTAAACTTTCTTCGTCCCAAATTCTCTGTCTGGCTGAACTTTTGGGGCTATGGCAAGGTGCTGGTTACGATTCCGTTGTCCCACCCCTCCATGTTTCAGAGAGCACAAAACCGTTTGACCCTACTCACAATCTCTCTTCGTCCCATCGGAATATGTCAATGTCGCCTATGTACAGTTCGCGCCACCTAAGTTTGCGTGTTTGATGTATTCGTTCTCAAATTTAGGTATCAGAGAGGTGATGAGGGAGACGGGCGGGAAACGACGACGACATTCGAATATAACTTCACAAACGCAAACTCAGGTGGCGCGAACTGTACGCTTTCATTTACGAACATTCTTAATTTGTACACAACAAAAATAATCTTCTACTTAGACTAGGACGATCGGCCGCGATGCACGATAAAGAACCTTTAACATTCTTTTCCGTGACAATCATGTTAGGAAAACATTTATAACTTACGACACAACAAAGTTAAAATAACCAATACATAATACATTCAAACATTTTATTCTGCGATCTTTGTTTACATTCAGCCAGGCTTACGAGACGATCTATCAAAGCTATAGGTGCGCGGAATACCGGCGGCCGTCATTAATAACCGCGCCAAGTAATGGACCAGAAACTTTCTACGCACGTTTTTCATTAAATTCTCAGTGGGGTAGAGCGAATTTATAAAATCAATGGGGCCCAGCAATAGAAATTAAGCTGTGAAATATGGGCTCGGTAGCAAATTTGTTTTAGGTATAGCTTTAAATCGTTTGAAGTTTTTGGATATGTTTACACACTGTTTTCATATTAAATAATTTTAGATAAATCATCCTCATCTGTGTTTAAACTCCAGTCTCGTGTTTCCCACAAAAACTTTGATCATTTTCTAACTGGCTTCAGAGCCCATAGACAAGTGGCATAAACGCCAATCAAATTGAACGAAGTCGTTGCGCGTGCTAAATCGCGAATATGAACATTTTTAAAATGAGTTTCGTAGTTTTTCGCGCGCAACATTCTATTCGATTAGTACTTATGACACTTGTTTAGGGTGCAAATAAGGTGACCCGTATATACCGTCTGCCAAAAATATGGTCTGCCACCCTACGGTTGAAATTCAATTGCACGTCATAAATAATAAGGTTGATTTTCCTTTGCAATAATATTCTGAGAGTTACTAATTACAACTTTAGCGGTATTTTAGTTACAAAGGAAACTTAGCCACAACTGCTACAACACTTTTTGGCCAACTGTACCTATGTGGTTATAATAATGAATATTCGAGATATTTCAATAACTACTAATGTAATTTCAATAGATTTCTGGGAAGGTTTTGCTGTATATAATGTTATTCTAAATCATAAGATAGGTACCTGAGTTGCAGACTAAAACAAGAGAGTAGGTAAGCCAAAATTTTCATTAATTGGCAATGTGCTTGAAATTATTTTCCTTGATAGATTTTCATTTAAACCGGTTCATTGTTTTTAAAGATGGTATTATCTTCTCTAGAAGTGTAATTTCTATCAATAAACGTAAGTTTATTGATAGAAATTACACTTTAATTCCAGCTTAATTTTGTCTAAGATCAATTATTATATAACAATTATTTTGTATTCGAGAGTTTATAATTATTTAGTCCTCTTTACTTTTACTACTGATTTTCTCATAATAACAGAAGAGATTATGTAATTATTTTTAGAAACGCCTAATAACAATACTAGTCTGTTGTCTTCGTATACCAATAAGAAGTATTTTCAACTGAAGGTAGTGAAGTAAAAGTAAAGGAATACATTTAATTTTTAGTGGTTTTGTCTGAAACAAAACGTGTTTTTCTAAGACTAAATACAAGTACAACAGGCGGAGGACCGGATGTTGTAGCGTAAGTTAGGAGAGGCCTATGTCTAGCAGTGGACCGAAACAGGCTGATTGATTAAAATACAAGTTTTTTATTTTATTAATTTTTTTTTTATGGGTACCGTGTGTGGAATGCTGCTTGCTGTTTTCAACCGTTTTCAAAAAGCAGGACGTTCTCAATTCGAGTGTATGTTTTTTTGTATGTTTGTTCACCGATTACGCAAAGACGGCTGGACCGACTTGTAAAATTATTTTTGTGTTTGAAAGTTTATATTTCCAAGTTGGTCCCATTGTCATCAGATAACGATCTGATGATGGAATACTGGAGAAATCGAGGGGACTCTTCAAATATTAAAGGCAAACCTACAGTGATTTAGGTATATTTCATAGTGTTTCGTGCATTTACTCTTAAAAAGCACCAATTGGTGCAGTGGAACTTATGATAAAGACCACGAATGACGAGCGGACCTTTAGTTACTTTAATATGGTATTGAGTAGCACTTTATTCTCGCCACACTACTATTACACAATGTAATACAGCTGATAGTGAACTCCTCAAAAATTAATGGCCCCATATTTGAGCAGTTGAGCTAAGCCTATTGTAACTTCAGTGAATTACAAACCAACCCACAAAAAAGTGAGAAATTTTTCGACTTCAAAAAGAAATACCTACAAAGCAACTAAAAAGCAAAAAATAATATACCTACTTACAATAAGAAATTTTTAAACATTATAGTTTATTCGGCACCAACTTCAAAATGTTTAATTTGATTTTGTTATTCTAGGTAGGTATATTATTTTTTGCTTTTTAGGTATTTCTTTTTGAAGTCGGTAATATTTTTTTGTAAAAAAAGTCTTTATTACTCACTTTTTAGTTGGTCTTATCGTTATCGTTAACAACATGTTAGTAATGCTGATAATTTTCACTTTTTTTATAACAGACTACTTCCGCCCTAGGTCAGAAACCCTTGGGTTGCGGAGAACTTCACAAACATACGAATTGCGGACCTAAATATACCCAAACTCTGGTGTTTTATGAGTTAGAATAACCTTTTATACACTAACACCTTCCCAGGAAAATATGCAGTCGAATTCGGTCACTAGTTTTCAAAAAAGAAACATACATACATACACACGGGTCAAAATGCGGACCACTTATTTATGTCGTTTAGATACACTTAGTGCAAAATGTTGTGCTCCAGCCATCGACGAATCGTCGATGGCTCCAGGCTAGATCCACCGGTTAGGGTATATAATAATAATAATATTATAATAATATCATAATATCTTGGGACAACTCACACAACGTCTTCTGATTCCAAACTAAGCAGAGCTTGTACTATGGTAACCAGACAACTGATAAATATACTTATATATTTCTAAATACATACATATTATAGATAAATGCGTTGTTTCAGCAGCGGACTCGGTACGACTTTTATTTCGTGCATCCTATAGTGCAAAACCGTATTGCATTTTTATAGCATAAAATGAAATATATATTTTTTTTTTTGTAAACATTTTATTTAAATAAACAAGTATAAAATAGATTCTTAGTACATAATGCAGTAAAATTTTAAAGTAACTACTTAGATTTTGATTAAATTTGCTATTAGCACTCAGTATCATGTGTATAAAACGATCTTTAATGTTGACTATACCTTACTGTTTGTTAAACGTTCTAGGTACTGTGATGTAGATGCCGATGTACATCATGAACTCATTTTAAGCATAGACTTTGATTGTTAAACCTTTGTGGTGTCTGTGGGCCTTACTTTTGATTAGAATAGAAAGAAAAGAATTGACCGTCTAAACTTTTGAGTGAGCTTGCTAACTAGAATGGGTCGTCATATAGTAACATTATTTGGTCAGTTAAGGGTCGTTATTTAATGTTTTCTTTGAAATTTACTATTTTAAAGTAAAGTGTAACGATTCATTGTAAAATACATAAACTGTGTGATATATCTTACGGAATAAAGTGTGTTTTATATAAAGATTCAATCTTATTTAAAAATTCCTGGATCCTGTAATTCCCGTACCAGCTCACAGAAGTGTTAATACTGTACATATAGGTAGGCAACGCAACAGTATAAAACGATCGAGAGGCATCAATTCCCACAAGCACTTGAGATACAACAGGCTCCATTAAATATTCCTAGCCAGCACTAGACCTAATTAGCCTGCATCATCGATATCCCTATCTCTAATGAAGTTACTGCAGCACTATTGCAACCCAGATTGATGCAAGTTCACTATCTTTGCTATTGAGTATCTCATAACTTTCGAGTTACTGCAGTGATACTTTCTCGAGTTTGCATATTGATGAGTTACGTTCGTGAAACTGGGTTAGTGTAAATTGTATGACGTATGAATACCTACAACGTAAAATGTGCTTGTACATTACTTATATTTTTGCTAGTTATGTACCTGTATAAAGTTTATTTTGTTTTAAGGGCATTCTGTCCCACGAGTTCTTAGAAGGAGTTCTTAATTTTTTTTAGAATACTAGCTTTTGTGTGTTTCTTCGCATCCGTAGCATGGATGAAGATAAATTGCATTTTTGAAAGATAGAAGAATTTGAAGTCCAGACCCAGGAATCGAACCCGAGACTTCCATATGCCAAACCTGGGCCGGAATCGAAGAAGAAAAGATAAATAGTCTACATCTGACCTCCCTCAAACTTCAAACAACTACATTTTAACAAAATCGGCACAATATCTTCGAATATTAGCAAGTTCAAAGAGATCTATAAATTCTAAAAAATAATATTATCAAACAAAATTCATACTCTATTACAGTTTTTACCTTTTCTTTCCACAGCCTTCCCACTTAAGGGAGATAATTATTATCCACCGGTATTAATTCTAATAATCTAAGCAGTGAACCCAAAAAGTTTAAAAGGTAATGATAACGCAAATACCAACCATAAATTGGAGGTAATATTTAACCTAAAAATGGGAACGGTTTTTATAGCCTTACAAAAAAAGATAAAAGGTTAAGAGACGCTGAACATCCACCTTTACCCATCTGATAAACACATGAGACAAATTTTGTATCAAATTTTATCTATACTAATATTATAAAGCTGAAGAGTTTGTTTGTTTGTTTGAACGCGGTAATCTCAGGAAATACTGGTCCGAATTGGAAAATTATTTTTCTGTCGGATAGCCTATTTATCGAGGAAGGCTATAAGCTATATAACATCACGCTACGACCAATAGAAGCGGAGCAGCAATGACAACTGTTGCAAAAACGGGGAAAATTTACGCATACGAAGTTAAAGAAACATGCCTTTATGGCGCGGTGGGAGTGTGTCCGACTGCTACGCAATAGGTCGTGGGTTCGACACCACTTTGTGTGATCCACACATTGTTGTTCCAGGTCTGGATGTATCCGTGACTTGTATGTTTGTAAAGTCCCCCGCGACATAAGGCTTGTACCATACTTCGGGACAGTCTTTAAAAAAAAAGGGGGATTTTGGTTAATAGTTTTATATGATAGTTTTTAACATGGAGATTATGTATCGATAGGTTTAGCAAATTATTTATGTTTATGGCTACCTGGCAAGGTATGAATCAATAAGTCAATATAGGTACCTACACCGCTCTGATAACCATTCAAAATTGGTTATAGAAAGCTAATTTCATTCCAAAAAATTGTATAGATTTGCCTGCAAAAATCCGTTCATGGAATATTATTGCATTACTTAAAGTTTTAAAATCGAAAAATAAAATATAGCCATAAACACTTTTCGATTGGCAAGCTATCATAGTCCTGATAAAAAAATATATCTCATCTGATTTTTAGATGAAAAAGTCGATGTCCCACGTCTATAAAAGAAATACTAAATACAGATCGCCTGTACCAGATTCCAGACACATTTAACGATACTTTTACAACAAGCTCATCTCCTAACCAGACACTAAATGGACAAGGCCATTTGTCCTGGCATTTAGATTTGGAATTCCATTATGAGCTGTCTGTCATTCCATGGTCAGTCACCCGAGAACAAAAGGAAAGTTCATTTAAATGAAGTAGTTGTAATTCTGTCTGGATAGTATTGAACACTCTGCATTAATGGGTTTTCGTTGTAGGCCACCTAAATGGTACATTAAGGGATGATAAATCTGCTATTAATGTAGTTCGCTTCATTAGTGTAATTAATAATATGGAGTTAGACTAGAATTGAGAAATTCTTGACGCCGTGGTGATTGAATCGATGTATATAGAAAGGCAAGTAATGTTGCTACCGTTAAGTAGGTAGGTATATCAATGAGTGACCACACAACATCCTATCCAAAGGGATAAAACATGTAAAAAACATGTTGTGTGGTCATGAAGAAGCAGGTCATGAATTCTTCACCTGCTTCTCCAGTGATCATAAAAATAATATTGAGTATTTGTCAAACACTTATTTTTTTATAATCAACTCTTATTAACAAGTTATAACACCGCATAAGCCGTTCCAACCGGGTGACATTAGACACCTCTCCTTTTTATAGTAAACTCATGCCCGAAGGTGATGAGAACCTAACTTCAATCTGGTCGAGTTATGTTGATCCACTGTATGTACCTACGCTATAATTTGTCAGTTAAATAAATGAGATTTCCAGTCCTACATTTATATGTTATTTATATGTATATGTTTTTGGCCGGAATGTTTGTATGTCTGACTGCGTCGGTAGCACAGTGGAAGTGTGTATGACTGCTACGCACGAGGTCGTGGGTTTAATTGCCATATGGGACTCCAGTTTGTGATTCACAAACTGTTGTCCCATGTGTTATGAGTTTGGGTGTACTTTGTATCCGTTAATTGAATGTTTATAAAGTCCCCTGCGACACAGGGCTTGTTCCCTACTGTGGGACTATATACTAAAACCCAGGCAAGTGCATGTCGGGCCACGCACAATGTTCCGTAGTCCCCCATCCGAATAAAAGAAAGAAGAAGTAAGTTTTCTCTTGGTTTTGTTTCATACTACTAACAAGTCTTTTTTAATAAAATCTGTACGAAAATTTTTCACATCCCTACTTTACATATAGAGGAGGTACCTTCATTTTTTTTTCAAAATGTTTTTCTTTCACTTTGCCGGCATAAGTAATATGTGTCAAAATAAGTAATATATGTGTGTAACAGTCTCTGAGAGCTGCGGACGGCCAGACGGACGGACGGCTACAGAACCTTAAAAAGGAGTAGACCATACATATATCAAGAAGTTTCAAGATACTACATTTTGATAAAGCTTTACGCACCCATTGTCTTGTGTATATGACGACCCTGGAATTCGACCACACCTTTCTATTACACGTTTAACATCTTGTATTGATAATTTTAGAACGTAATCAAGCTAAACACCATACCAGAAAAGGGACGGAACGCTTCTAATTCATCCAAATTCAGTCTCACGTAAAGCAGTATTTACACAGTAATAATTCACTCAAAACAATTGCCGAGGTAATATTTAGCTTGCAAATATAACAACGGTTGCTACTTAAAATTAATATTACCGTCCACGTTGGTTAGTCGACAACAGACTCCATAACTCTAACAATAATTATTGTTGTATACAAACGAGCAGCTGGTATTCTCGATTAGTATTATTTATAGTGTTTAATTACGTCATAGTACCTATAGGTTATAACGGATTTTGGTTGCTGGTATCCGATTTGTATTACTTTAGTTCTCTAGCAAGCCTTTTTATTATCATCATCATCATTTTGTTTATTTCAGATATCAGTAGCAAAGTATTTGGGAAAAAGGTACTCAATTTCAACGCATATCATTCTAGGGCTGAAAGTGTCTTTGTCCATCTCCAGCGTTGTTCCATCAATTTGACGATGTATATGACGATGTGTCCTTTGGCTCTTTGCTCCTCTAGGCCGTCATTCTGGGATTATTATGGGGTTGGGGTTTACTAACATAGTATAGATTTTTCGTGTGTCCGATGTAAATATTTTTTATTATAGTGCTTTCATGTTGAAGTCAATTTGGACTCATACTAGTCAATGACTGAATATTATGTGTATTTTTACATTGCTTATACGCACGATTCTGTGTCAATCAGCGTGGTTCCATCAATTTGACGATATCGTTGCACCATCAGACCGATGGAGCGTCGATTTGCTCTTAGGTCCACTAGGCCATCATTCTACAGCCATAGAGTGATGGCCTAGTAGACCTAAGACCAAAGCAGTCACTTTGGTCGACCGCACACTTCATCAGGTTTTGCCAAGTATTCTGAAGTCATTCAATAAAGAATCAGCCTTGCGTGTTCTTCTGTGTCATTATAATTTTAAAGGGATTGTAATATATTGTTATACTTAAAGCACAAAAATGATAATACTATTCAATAATCCTATTACAGTAAAGTACCTAAATACCTACTCAAATTAATTAAATTTGCCTTCTGAAAAATTCGATCAGACAATCACGACCGTGGTTAATTTGGTCTGAGAAAAAAGGTAAACCCTTTTAGACAATATTGGCCAATTGTAATGAACTCAGAGCACGAATATATTCCAATGTTACTAGGGCGTAACCCGACGCAATCTAATTTCGCTACTAAACCACAAGTCTAATAAAATTTACATAAAAATCGAAGGCAAAAGAGTGAATTTGGTTCCCTTTTGAATGTTCTGTACGGGGTCAATATGTAATTTCTTTCGCACTTTATCTTAAACGCTGGTGAGGCAATGCTTCAACAAAGTTTATAAATTAAAAATTAATTATATGGAAACACGTTACTTGTTCTTCTTATAAATAGATTGTAAAAACATAAAAGTCATCCTATTAAAGGGAAAGCTAAATAATATTGTCTCTGTTTTTTTTCTAAAGTGCCGTTTTAGTGCTTCAGTAGCGTAATTTAAATGATGATCGCTTCATATTTACTTTTCATAATGTATATCTACGCTACCGTACGCATACCTCAATGCTTCGAATAATATGGAAAAAGTTGGAAACACGCGTTAAGCGGTTGTCATCAACCTGAATGACTGACTCATCAACGCAGAGCCTAAACCGCTAGGGTTACGAACCTAAAATATTGGCAGTTGGTGCCTTTTACATTGTAGGCGTCCACTAACAAAGAATTTTTAGAAATTCATACCCTAAGAGGGCAAAATATGGTTTACAAATCTGTATGAAACCCCGTCAGTTTTGAAGTAAGATCGGTCGATTTTTGCACAAAATAAAGAAAACGTGTGTCAGCGTTTTTTGAAAATCAACTCATAAGAGGTTAAAAACAAAGTTTGTAAATTTGTTTAAAACTCTATCAGTTAAAAACAATATGAGCTTTTTCGTTTAAAATAAACAAACACGTGTATCAGCGTTAATAGAAAATCAACCCCTAAGGGGGTTGCGAGTTTGTGTGAAACACCGTCGCAAGATAGTATGAAACTCCATCAGCTTTAAAGTTGGGTCTGTCAAATTTCGCACTTAGTATGTTGGTACAAAATAAAGAAAGACGTGTGTCAGCGTTTTTTGAAAATCCTCAGCTAAGGAGGTAAAATTGGGGTTGCAAGTTTGTATGAAACTCCGTCAGTATTTATGAGTAAGTTAAATCTATGAAACTTCGTATTTGGCATTTTGGTTTAAAATAAAGAAACACGTGTTTCAGTGTTTTGATCGAAAGTGAAAATCAACCCTTAAGGGGGTAAAATCATTAACGCGAAGCCGCACGCGACAGCTGGTGTACAATAAAAGATACCGTGTAAATAAAAGAGATACAGTATAGAGCGAGTTCTTGAACAATAACCAATCGACTTCTCACAAGAGTAGTGTTTTGCTTCCAAAGTGAATATTTTTTTAATAATTATTATTATAATAATATATTTATCTCTTTTGTTTACACGGAATCTATATCCGTTCTTGAGTGAGAAAATCGTTTTCTCGCCGTTGGTGGGACAAGTCACTTAGGGTAGAAATATAAAAGTTGGTGAAATTTTACCATTTCAACCATGACATCTAGAACACAAAACGCTGGTCTGTACAATTCGAAACAACAGATACATAATCAAGCCGGTTGCTAATAAACACACCACTTCAGAGCACTTGCTTGATTAGACCAGGGGAAATTATGCGAATTAGCTATAATGTCGGACTAGCATCCATCTTACATGCGTTGATTTAATCAACTAAATAGGTCATGGTTAAAATAGAGATTCTTTTCTCTGTGCAATTGTTAAGTTTTTTTGGGTTTAAGAAAAGTATGCCTTAGATTCCGTAGTCTTGTGTTTTGATGTTTTAATAGAGTTCTGTTTAGATCTGTTTTTAATTAAGCTTAGTAACATGATCTTATTTTGGAGTATTAAAGAGACTCGTGACATTTTGACACATTTACTGGCCTGTTGCTATAGTGGTTAGTGACTCTGACTGCTTAGTCAGAGGTCATAGGTTCGACCCCCATCCAGGATAACATTTTATGTAATGAGCACCATGGTTTATTCTGTGTCTGGGTGTTATTTATCTATTTAAATAAAAGGAAAAGCTGACTCACTGACTTACATATCAATGCAGGGCCTAAACTATAAGGTTTAGAAACTTGAAATTTTACACAGTGGTTCCTTTTATAACAAGGGGGAGCACTAAGAAAGGATTTTCGAAAATTAACCCCTTAAAGGGGTAAAACGGGGGTGCAAAGTTAGTTTGAAACTTTGTCGTTAAAATATTTTGGTAACAATCTGGCATCCACGCGGGCGAAGCCGCAGGCATAAGCTCGTCTAGAATATGTATAACAAATTTAGAAATATATAAGTATGTTTATCAGTTGTCTGGTTTCCATAGCACAAGCTCTGCCTAGTTAGGGATTAGATGGCGTTGTGTGAATTGTTCCAAGTGCCAGTTCAAAGGGTGCCATCTGCTATGTTTCGGGGGGCACCATATTACGCCATTAAGATTGCGTGGTGAGAACGTCAGTGACCTTGGACGGTGTTGAGTAAAGTTAATTGCACTCCCTGTCCTGAAGGTGAAGGGGCTGCATTACCAAGTTATCATCAGTATCGATCGTCGATCTAGTACTGCACATTATTCTTAGGATTATGGAACTATACCTACTTATAAACATAAAAAATAGCATACCAAATTTATTTATAGACACCCAACTTTGAAGTAATTGAAACACTGAATGGTTTTGTGTCCAAAGTGAACCCGCACTAAACAAAGCCATGTATATAATATAATCTTAGTTTTTTAAACATATCAAATAATAGGTACATATATAGGCAGACGTTTACCCAACAGTTGTACGCAAGGAATGCCTACTGGTATCCAAAACTACTCGCATATTCCAAGCGTAAGCAACTGAAGACTGAACGGATGTGTGCGGTGGACTCACGTAATAAATCTATAGTGCAACCTTGTGGAAATCGGATTTCGAATCCGTCTCGAGTTTCCGGTCGTGTGAAGCCGGCTTAATTCAGACATTCGACCATATGACACAATTCCATTTTCTTGCCTTATCTGGGTTAGGTTTTGTTCAGTCTTTTGCAGACTCATCTTAGATGTGTTACTAGGGTTGGGTGTTCGAAATTGTTTTTGGAGTGCTTAATTGCCAAAAACAAAAAATACTTTGCTACTTATTGATTTGATTTTAATTACCGGTAGGTAATTAAAAACAAATCAATAAGTAGCAAAGTATTTTTTGTGCTCGGATTTAGGTCCACATTTACCGGCGCTTGCTCAAAACATTTAACGGAGTTTAATATTTTTTATAATATTTAAATATTTTCAAACACATAACAAGGAATATCCCGTAGGACTTAAGCTGAGAAGAGTTCTTATTTTTTTAAATATGAAACAAGTCTTCATTAATCAATTATATCTTGGGACAACTCACACAAACCTATCTGATCCCAAACTAAGCAGAACTTGTACTATGGGAACCAGACCACCGATAAATATACTTATATATTTCTAAATACATATATTATAGATAAATAACACCCAGACAGAGAGTAAACCATCGTGCTCTTCTCACAAAACTTTATCTTGGGGGATCTAATCCACAACTTTTTGCGTAGCAGTCATTGACAGATACACACCCAACACACCACAGAGAGCAGTCATTGGTTAATTAGTATGTCTGCCCATCTTTAAGATCTTAATATCCAGACTATCACTCCCCAAACTCCAGACCAAATAAGTCTGGCCTTTACAATCCTTTACACAGCCAGCAATTGAAATGCAAAACACCAACTTAGGCAGTACTAGTTTCAATTAATTCTGTTGCATTAGCTTTTCGGGCGATTGCATTACATGGACGCCCAGTTAATGACCCGTGCAGTTGTGCTCCAATTATGGAGTCAACTAGTGTGGTTCTGGTCAAGTGAACTCGATCAGGTGCTGGGCACCTTGTTAGCGATATATAGGACGGATTTAACAAAGTGTTTGGTAATCTAAAGCTTATTTTCTAACGAGAATGTCCCAAAATACTAACATGCATTAGAATTAACAAGTTTTATTTTCCCCGGATATGGCGAAGGTAAAACGATGGGTTATGTTTTAGACTTTAGCAGCATACATTTGTATTTACGAATATTATATTAAAGGGCAGAAAAGGTGGGAAAATGACGTCAGAGTTATTATGATGTTAGAATAGAGTGGCCCAAGATAGACAGGAATGTAAAAGGTTGGAGGAGGCCTTTGCTGATTGGCAAACTGACCTAAAAACATAATCAAATATTAGAATAGAATATATTAAGATTATTTTAGACACCATACTAGTAGTTTTTAGTTCTTAATACTTTGTAAATAGATACCATTATTATACTAAAGTGCATAATTATATTTATTATTAGCTGTCCCGTGCAACTCCGTCTGCGTAAATTTTCCCCGTTTTTGCAACATTTCTCATTACTGCTCCGCTCCTATTGGTCGAAGCGTGATGTTATATAGCCTATAGCCTTCCTCAATAAATGGGCTATCCAACAATGAAAGAATTTTTTAATTCTAACTAGTAGTTCCTGAGATCACCGCGTGCAAACAAACAAACTCTTCAGCTTTATAATATTAGTATAGATTTCGATTTTTATGATTATAGTCCAAGAGACTTATGTTACATTATTGTGCGTTATGATGATGAGAATAACAGCATAAAGATGGTAAGTATGTAACTACAGGAAATTTTAAGTAATTAGCGAAACATATAACTACGTTGTTGAAATAAAAATCTCGATGCTTCTATGTAGTATACCTGTTTTATTTAAGGCAGGGAAAGTGTCCCCAGTCCGCAGTACCCTGAAAAAATGGTTTCCTTTTGTAGTTCTGTATAGTAGTTATTCAATTTTAATTAAATATAATATTATTATAATATTATTATTAAATTGATTTTAACAAACGTGGCTATTTGCATCGACAGGTAGGGTAGACCGGGGCTAGTTGACTAAGTTTTGAGTTTTTATTTTATAGTTAATTCGTTTTGGGACATAGAGTTTTACGAGTTTTGACATTTAATTGATAGTACTTTAAGGTACGACTATTTATGAAGAAAATTGGCTATATTTTATTCTACGTGATTTCAACAATCAAATTATTACACCTTGTCCTTTTGGTCAACCTACCCCATATCCGGGGTAAATTGACTATGTCCTAGGGGCTGGTTGACCTATATAAAATGAGAAGGTATAATGCGTTTCAAATAAGAATAGGAACGTCAATAACCTCTATCTGCCAAATGTCATTTAAAAAGTACGATTTGCAACGAAAATATTGTAATTAATTAATTATTGTAATAATGAAGTCATAATATAATTAACAGATAGAGGTCACTGACGTTCCTATTCTTATTTGAAACGCATTATAACGTCAAAATAATTAAGTTTATGTAAATAAAATTGGGATAAATAATTATACAAGGGTTTAATTAAAATGTTTATTGAGTTTTTAAAACACCTTCTTTGGTACTAAAACAATTAAACTATCTTATAATGCAACAATCAGTCTTGTAATATTACTTAGTTTTAGTAGGAACATTTTACTCAGTCTTCATAATCAGCATCTTAATCAGTCATCAAAATCAGTACAATGTTTGCATTCGTAAAACAATGAATCACCTCTAATACATTTAGAATGTGCCCACATTTTACACGTTATACACTGAACCCATTCCTCACTAGGCAAACTCTCGGAGTAAAGTTCAGTGCATTCTAAACACATAGTGTCATCTTCATTTTCATCAGATAAGTCACTGTCTTCTTCCTTTTTTTTTTCACTTGACTTTCCTTTCCCCTTTCCTTTTCCTTTTATTTTATTTATGCTTTCCATAGACTGTTTTTCATTACTTTTTTTCTTTTAGGTAGGTACCCAACATAATCTAAAGTCAGGTTGTTTCTTGATAAGTCTGGATAGTTTTCCAAAATTGTTTTCATTTTTTTAACATACCGGTAGAAAGTCTTATACGGAATATCGTATTTGTGAGCCACAGAATTAATACTATTTTCATCGAAAATAACTTCGTGACAGGCTCTTTCTATGACGTCCTTCGGTGTTTTAGCACGATCCGTCTTCCTCTTGTATGTCCTCATGGCTCTGTAATTTAAAAAAATAGCAGCAATCAGCTAAAGTTACCAACAACTAAGATGAACGGGGTTGGTTGACCAACTAGTCAACTAGCCCCACAGCCGTGTAGTCAACCAACCCCAGACGCCATTTTGATTTTCTACCTCATGCTCACAAAAAAGCACAAGTTATTTCAAGAAAATTCACGCATATACACTAAATAGAAACATAAAAGAATTTGTAACACTCAAATTAATCGTCGTATTATTTTATAATACGGTGTAAGAAAGAAAAATACGTAAAATAAAATATTTACTTACATGGTATGATTTTCGTAAATTTAGCACAGCTCCCGCTCCATGTGCAGCCGCGACGCGACGTCGCGAGAGACTGAGGAGCGCGCGGAGGGGGTTGTTCCTATGGACTCGGATGACGCAATAGTAGCACACAGCTAAAATTATTATTCGTTAGTCTACCTGCCCCTATAGGGAACCAGCCCCGGTCTGCCCTACCTATTTTCAAATAAATGACAAATCCACATCAATCAAATTCAGCCAAGCATTTAAAAAACAAAAATAAAATCTTCTTTCTCATTTGAAGTTATGTGAATGCATTTGTTTATTTATCGCGATTTGTAAACGCTCTACTAAATCCGAGATTTAAACGTGATTTCATATTTGGTCAGTTTAATGCTGGCTGTAAAAATCAGGTAATGAACCGTAATATGTTCGAATTTTCAGCTTCATTCAATCGTGACGGAGGTAATTGTTGGCATGGCGCAGTATAAAAACCAGAGATTCAACATTAAATGAAACGATTTTAAGGCTATGTGTGACATATTTAGATGCAGAAGTTTTTCCTGTATTTGCTTCATTTATGGGGGAACCAAATTTAACTCTCAGCGTAAGCTTTTTCAACGAGCATAACGTTGGCGTGGTGTAGCCATAGACGATAAGAACTCCAGGAACATCATT